>OX493267.1:19892077-24892077 GCA_950370525.1 Bellardia bayeri
GAGTATTTCTTATTTTGCTTATGTTTTTCATTTTTCATTTTAAATTTTTCATCGCTGATCTGCATTACTTTATTAATTAGATTTATTGCTATGTTTGTTTTCATTTTTAATGGTTGTGTTGAGTTAAAATTTATTAACCTGCCTGATGAAATTGGTTTTGTGTGCCAATCAGCTATTATTTTACCATTTTCTCTAATAATGCTCATGTCCAAATATGGTATTTTCATGTTCTTCTCACGTCCCAAAGTAAATTGAATCTTATTGTGGCATGAGTTTAGTGTCTTCAGAATTATTTTCTCGTCTGTTTTCTTTATAATGGCAAACAGGTCATCTATGTACATACTTAGTTATAAGCTTAATTTTTATATTCTTCGATTTTAGTTCATCTATCACATCGTCAAGTAGTGCGTCCAATACTATGTTTGCAATTGTCGGTGATAACGGGTTCCCCATTGGCATAACATTTAGTTGATGGTAAAATTTGTTGTCAGATGTGAAATAATTATTGTCAGTGAAGCAAGTATTAAGTTTATTATGGAGGAGTACAGCAATAACAAGTTACCATATCTGGATACAATTGTGATAAGGAGAAATGGTATACTCAAAATTGACTGTCATCAAAAACCAACTGCCTCAAGTCGAATTATTAATTTCTACTCCAAACACCCCAAAAGAATAATCATCAACACGGTAAACAATTTAATAAGAAGGGTGTTGCCAATAAGTGACACAGAGTTCCACAAAAACAACTATAAAAAGATCAGAAAAATATAATTTTCCGACAAATCTAATTAGAAAATACTTTTTAATTATGACAAATACAAAACAAAGAATCTGGATGGTGAAGAAAAACCAAAAATATTTAAATCCCTTATAATTGTTTCCGTAATATCTCAGAGATTTGAAAAATCTAAATTATTTAATAATGAAATGTACGCAATGGCCCACAAATCTAGTAACACATTGGCAAAATTGTGCAGTAAAACTAAAGATAAAATAGATGAATTGGATAAATCAAACGTAATTTATAAAATACCTTGCAATGGCAACGAATTTGAGCTATGTTACAAGGTTTATATACGTACCACTAAAAACAAACTAAAAACAAGAATTTCAGCACACAAATCAGATCTAAAACTAAGAAATTATATTCCAACATAAAAAACCGCACTGTTAGCCCACTGTGCCCTAACAAAGCACTCTTCTGATTTCGACAATGTACAAGTATTACAAAGTGAGAACAACTACATTGCAAATGTTACATATAATTAAAACAACAACAAGGATGAATTTTAGAGCCGATATTGATGAGACATCTAGTTAACAAACGATCATAGTGCAATATTTATTTTAAGCCCAGTTTATAATTAGACGATGTTGACACAACATAATAGGAATTAATTTTTTCTGTGTAAGAGTTTTTATTGTTTTTGTTTACATATGCACGTGTTTTAAAAAGAGAAGAAAAAAGAAAATTTTGTACTTATACATTTATTTGTTCTTTTTGTTATTTTTAATTTCTAGATTATAGCCCAGTAGTGCGATTCACTAACTTTTAAAACTTTCAACAGGTTTTACCATTAACCAGACATTTTGATGTTTGCACTAACCATTATGTGATTCACTAACTTGTTTTTAGCCACGGTAAACAGTTTTATTTTTCTATACATATATTTAAATTGAAGTTACGTGGCAATTTTGTCAAATAAAATGTCAAAATAAGAGAAAATAACAAAGAATAATAGAAAAAAAAACAATTCAAATATAATTTTTTTGAAATTTTAAAAAGCAAGGTAAGTAAAACATTACAAATAATTATTATTTTATTTATTTAAATTTTTATTTTGATAGGATGAATACTGTTACTACCACCAAAAGAAGCCGGGCGTCTGGTAAGCAGTTGAGTGAAATGGCTGGCTACATGATGAAGCATCCGGGACTTGTTGGTGGAAAAGTAAATAAACTCCACGGAGAATTGGAGTGTGAAAAGATGTGGAGCAAACTGGCCGCATCTCTTAATAGTCTTGGCGGTGCACAGAAAGCGGTCAACCAATGGCAGACGGTAAGTAAATATTATTGAATAATTACATTCTTATGTACGTAAATGAAATGTAAAATTGTTCATAGGTTTGGAAGGAATTAAAAAGCCGAACTAGCACCAAAGTGTGCGACCGGAAACAAGCCGTTGACTCAAGAAAGCGTATAATTGCTATTATTGACAACGAATATATCGAGGGGAATACGTCTGTTGCTGAAAATATTCCAATGCAAGAGCTAAGTTTCAGCGAAGTTAATATGTATGGTTAGCTTCAGCAAATTTCTTTCTTTCATTAGAATCTACAAACTTTTCTTGAAGACGGCCAAGAATTTATGCTGCCATCGCCAACAAATACAAAAGCAGACCATTGAATTGGCGATGTGTAACACCAAGCACTTCAAAGAGTGCACCTCAAAGACTTTTATTTTATTGTTTTTAAATGAATTGTTTACTTTTATTTTTGTTTTTGTTACCAATAAAGTATTTGTTTCCTTTTAATTTATATTTTTTATTAAAATTTATTTATCAACAGTATCCATCATGACTGTGTCAATAATTATTTTTATTGACAAAGAATGTAATGAGAGAAGTCTGTGTTCTATATGGAATATCTTGGAAATTGTGTATATATGTACATATGTATATAATAAAATATGTACAATTGCAATAAATAAATCCATAATACAGTTTTACTAGAGAATTTATTAAAAAATTGTTTTATTTAATACTAGCTAAACCCGGTGTACTTCGCTACCCCCTCCCCCCCGCCTCCCTTTTAATGTATTTATTGCAATGCTTTAGGTTTAGTTTGCCCATCAGGAGCATTCACATACATACATATACACGGCATATTAACCTTGAGCTTTGTTAACAGTCATCGCAAACGCTAACCGAACAGGAAAAAATTGTTTAAAATCGAATGGTAAATCTGTTGGTAGCATTGGAATGCGTAGCAAAAGTACATCTGTACCTTTATATTTTCCTGTTATAATGGTCGCTTCTACTAAATTATTTATCAGTTTTTTTTTACTGCAAGTCGAGTGTCATTGCAAAGCCGTGGTGATCGATATAACGCAGTAAAATAATTGGCACTCCAATTTTAAGTTGTAGCACATGTGGTGGCAAGCCTGTCACATCGAGGGAATTTAAGAACTCAACATAATAATTAAGGGCCTTAAGGGTTGCTTGATTGCTTTGACGCATTTCAAAGTGATATCCATCTTCTCCATATGGAAAAATAATAGGATACTGAAGCGCGTCATATGAGCGATGCATTTAAGTGGGCGAGGCTATGCCCATTTGCCCACTTACATAGTCAAGAATTTATTATTTCGTAAGAATATTCTATTATGAAAATTTAATGACGATCGGTCCAGTAGTTAAGAATATGTTACGATTTTTAATTTTCCTTAAAAGGGTCGTGGTCGCACGCAATTTTCTCCTGCTATGTATTCCTAATTATGCCAATACCATATGTAACCACATATCATTGACGTAGGTCAAAAAATGCCTAAAATATGGCGATTTAAATTTTTGGGTAATATGTGCGGTGCCACCCCCGTTTGTACAATCAAAACTTTATATAGCCTAATATTCCTTCCAGAGTCACAGTAACATGCTGTGAAAATTTCATTAAAATCGGCTCAGCCGTTTTGGAGTCCATACGTTACATACATACATACATATGTATATTCATTTTTAAATACATATATAGAAGATAATAGGCACATGTTTTTTGATATTTCTATGTACAAATACTCAAAAGCCATTTTATGTTTTATTAAAATTACAATTTATTATTTATATAAAGAAACACTTTTCTAAATACACCAAAAATGTTGGCGTTAACCCTCCGATGAGTGACAGTTCTGAACTTCACGGCCGTGTGAAAAGGCACCTACGGACTTTTTTGTAAATCATGTTTTTTTTTCATATACAAATTTTTTTTTTGATTTTTTTTGTTTTTATTGTTTATAACTAAATTCTATATACAAAAATAATTTTTTCAATTTTTTTAATTTTTTCTGGATACCACTATTTATACACAAGCGTCATCGTCTATCAATTTTCATTCTTACAATTCAACTAACGCTGTAATAGGTAATATCGTAATAGGTCATTATTTTGAAGATATTAAATACATTTTTTTACATCTATTTATAATTCGTATTATGCTAATTAGCTGCAAAAATAAATAATAGAAATTCATAAAGTAGACAATCTGTAAGTCCGCTTTCACACTCTTCAATTCTGACTCGTCAAGGCAGGTATTTTTGGATGAGAAGGAAAAGTGAATCAAAGCGTTAAAACCTTGAAGGTGCTAATCAATGTTTTTATTTACTTTTGGTTTTCTTTTTCATGCATGTCTTGATCTGCATTAAAAATTATGAACATTGAATTGACGTGTGTGAATGAAATGCCAAGTTCAAAAGAAAATTGAAAAAAAAACTGGTCGGCTAAAACTGAAGAGTGTGAAACAGGACTTACTCTGCACATCGTGCAATGAGTCCAACGATTGTTTAATGTTTAAAATTACTGGAACATGATTTTTTATTTATTAATTATAAATATTTTATAAGTTTTGCTTTAATTTTTATATTTAAGATGTAAAAACGAGTCTATTGCAATCCCTGAGGGAAGAGATCAGAGAAGAGAAAGCAGTGATGATCGGACAAATGTATTTAATTATACAGCATTCTAAACCATGTCATAAAGAAAATGTTCCACGAGAGCAATAAAACTATTTACAAGAGTCGAAGCGAGCTCCACAAGAACCTGAAAATGTTCCAAGAAGGCCGAACAAAAAGTCAAAGTTACCAAGAAAGTAAGTTTCCAAATTTGTTTATGTTGCTATAGTTTTGGACATGTGTTAGAAAACTGCAACAAATTTGTATTAATGTCAGATGAGAACAAATTTTTCCAACTAAACTACAGTTTGCAAACTCACTCTGATAACTAGAGTGATACATTGCTATGGAACCATTGACAGAGAAAATGGATCGCTGGAGTTTTTAATTTGAAAAAAATATAGTGCTGCTATTCTTGATTTGGCGACTTTAAGTTAAACATTACCACAGTGGTTTAAGAGAACTAAATATTGATTTGGAGAAACAGTAAATAAAATATTTTTAAAGGTTAAAGCAAATGAAAATTAATTCTAGAAATGCTACAAGACAGCAGAAGGTTAAGAAAGCCTGCAGTTTTAATAAAGTAATAGACTTACATACAGGAATACGAAAACTGTAAGAAAATTTATTTGATATTGAAGCAGGAATTATTCTAATACTGAAATATGAAAAAAGTTGTTGTTACAAAATTATGTTACTTTTTTATTCTACACTTTTTCACCATCATCATTTCTAACATTTTTCAGTAGTTTATATATTCTGGATCGTTTGATAGCGAAAACGAAAACATCTTTCAGAAACAACCAAAAATACTTACAAGCGTAATAGGTAAATTATGTAGGTTCAATTGTTACTATGTACCGTAAATAAGACATTTTCAATGACTTACATATGTAATGCCGATATGTCAGCAATGTCACACAGAAAAAAATAAAAATGACTTTCAATTAAAATATTTGTGGAATCAATTAAAAATTTAATTGAAATCGGACCTGTAAACAAAATGATAGTATCAATTAAAAAAAAAATGTGAGATTTAATTGAAAATATCAGAAAAAGTAATTGAATCAATTTAAATTTTAATTGAAAATTATTTTAAAATCAATTAAAGGTTTAATTGAAAAAGAAACATGATTTTTTTTTCTGTGCATCACTTGTGATGACTTTATTCTGATTCATGATTTATATGGTAACATAAAGGTGAATTCACCAATTTGTTCTGAATAAAAATTTTGTCCGGAGAAAACACTTTTTACTGCGAGTTTTTTTCGAACGATTTTTCTGGAAACTGAAAGCTGCCATATGTAAGCAAAATCCATTATTTTTACAAGTGGCAATACTGCGGCCATTGATTAACATATTTTGCTTTGGTTTTTAAGTTAAAAAAAAAAACAAATTTAAATTATAAATATATTAGGTAAATAATCAGGCTCGAGGTCTGTGCTATAATCAATGATCTAATTTATTTATTTTTCAATATTTCGCCTACCATCGGTAAGCATTATCAGGAAAATCTATACGCAAAACAGAAATAATACAAATTAATTTATTTTACTATTGTGATAGAATATAAGGATAAAACTTACAAAACAATGAGCTACAATCATCAAAAATTAGAACTTTAAAGTTAAACATTTAATATTGTAATACATTTTCTATTTTATTTCATTTATTATATAAGTATAACTCTTTGATAAGTTTTCTATATCGGTCCGGTAGTTCATTCTCTTTACTTGTTCGACCTTGTTGATGTGTAACATTTCCAATGTAAATCTCCGTTTATATATTTCCACTCTTTGCAAAATTTGTACATTGTCAAAATCTGGTGTATGTCCTCTCATTGCACAATGGGCTGTAAGTGCCGTTTGTTGTGTTGATGACTTATCCCTGGTTTTCAGCTTGTTCTTTGTAGTCCCAATATATACTTGATTGTATATGTTAGTGTTGTCCCTCATGCATTTTATTTTGTAGATAAGATTTGACTTATCTATGTCGTCAATTCTACATTTTGTTTTTAAAAAAATTGTCTGAGAGTTTTATTTGTTTTTTGAGCTATTTTATATTTTTCTTTGCTATAAATAGCCGAATTTTGAATCCTTTCCGAGCGAGATTTTTGGCATGTAGGTCATTGATTTATATATTCTATTAGGGTCATTTGGTAAAGGTATATGTTTACTGTTATTAATTTTGTATATTAGTTTTTTGATAATATGTTTCGGGAACGAGTTCTTTCTTAAACTGTCATTTAGCTTACGTAAATTCTCTTTATGGAATTGTTTGTCATTGATTGATAACACCCTCCTAATAAAATTACTTGCAGTATTCATTATTATACTCTTTGGATGGCACGAAAAATAATTTATAATTCTTCCCGACGAAGTTGGTTTTTGATACCAGTCAACTATTATCTGATTTCCTCTCCTGATACAAAAAAAGTATCCAAATACGGCAACTGCTCGTGCTTCTCTTTTTTATTGTAAATTTAATTCGCTTGTGAAATTTATTTAATTGGTTTAGTGTTTCGTCAATATCATTTTCCCTTACTATCGCAAACAGGTCGTCAACGTACTTTGTCAATAATTTCGGTTTCCTATCCACGTTCTTGACGCATTTTCTTAACAATTCCTCCATTACGATGTTGGCCACAACTGTTGGCTGGTGACCCCATCGGTAGTCCCCTGCATTGGGTATAAATCTTGTCCTTATATTTGAAATAACGGTTTTCCTTTATACAGAATTTTAGAATTTTTATAAATAAATCGTCCCATTTATTATTAATAATTTCTTTTACATAGTCCACTGGAATACTTGGAAATAAAGATACTACGTCAAAAGATATAAGTTGTTTGTCAGCATATTTAGTTAAATTTAAATTATTTTAAAATATTGCGTATATTTTTCAAAAACAATTTACAAAATTTTTAATGAATAAATTATATAATTAATATACTCAGTTCACTTTTGTCTAGACAAAATAAAAAATTAAACCAATTCAAGCTGAGAGTTGTTCGTAAAAAATATTTTCTCTCTCGCAAAAAGAGAGACGTCAAACATCATTATTATTTGTAAGAAAAAATGTCAGATCAAGACTCCCAGTATGGTTCCCACATATGGTTTTTGTTTTAGCTTAAATTGCTTCTTTATTTATTTTAATTTATTTATTTATTTAAAGTGCCTATGCTGAACAACAAGAGTAGAAATAAATTTTAAAGTTAATTGAATTAAAGGTAAGAATACAAATAGAGATGACAAATTACAAAAATAAGTAAAAAATAATTATATGATATATAACGATTGAAACAATGTGAAGGGTAAAAAAAGAGAAAAAAAAAGAAAGAAATATCAATAAGAAATTAAAACAGTCGTAAAATGGAAATAAAATTAATTTAAAGTGATATGAAATTGTATGTACCATAGATAAGACTAGATGCGACAAGGCCACCAAGCGGTCAGTGGAACAACTAAAATGTGTCACATTTAAACCCATCGTAGGTAAGGGATAGCAAATATTTTGTTATTTGTATAGCTATCCTTATTCTTCGATGGGGTTAAATGAAATTTTATTGTTTACATTTTTATTAGTGAAAATTTTCTTTAATTTGGCGCAACAAAATTGGAAAAATTTTATTTTTGCGCCGAAATTATAATAAATTTTGGCGCATTTTCCTCATTTTTGTTGTGCCAGTGAGTAAGTTATATGTGTGGTGAGTAAAATCAGTTAAATTTAATCCAAGAAGTTTGATACAGCGGCAAAAACAAAATAAGAAAAAGTAAAAATATAAGTATAGCTAGATTTACACGATTGAAATATTCTTCAAAATTGCTCTTCAAATTATGTTAATTTTTTTTTGTTTTTATTAGATTTAAGTTTATTTTAAGAGTTTTCCTTTTCAAATATGTTAGCCCCGGGAGCAAGGGCAGATTTACATTTCTTTTAAATTTATACGTTATTTTGTATACACAAATATTAATGTTAATGTTTGCTGCTTTAAACAAATTATTGTAAATTAAGATAATACATTATAGTCTTAAGTAATTTTTAATTTTTGTTTCAAATACTTTTATTCTTTTAAAAAAGGCTCAAAAAATTTATAGAAATTATAGAAATTGCTCTTCAAAATCCTTCAAACTCGTGTAAACAGCAAAAATTCTTCAATATTTATTTATTTAATAGCTATTAATAGTTATTAAAAAAATAAACTTGTGTGTGTTTTTTTTTATATACTTGTAGACAAAAAACCGAAAAATAAAAAATTTTTACAAATTTTATCAAAGAAAAAGGTTTTTTGGTAAAAAAAAAGGTTTTGTACAGCTGTTTTCTTCAACTCATTGCTATACGCATGTAGCGTTTTTTCTCTCTATCACATTATGGGGTTAAGCACTGGTGATAACCCACTTTTGTAAAAGTCCCTTTTGACGATTCTGGTTAGTCTGTGGTATGTACGAGTACCCATATAAAAATCAAAGTTAGGAAGTTTTTTAAAACAAAATTATTTAAAAATCACTTAAAGATTTCAAAAAGATTTTTCTTAAATGCGTTTGCATTACTAAGGAGCTGAATGTTATGTGGAAGCAAATTCCAAAGACGAACAGCATGTATAAAGAATTGCCACTCGGAAACAAGACTGCAACGCCTTAATGGTACAATTTTCCTTCCCCTGTTGCTTCAAATAAAGTAATTTTCTGATAAAGGTAAAAAGGCTTACCAGTATAAATAATTTTATGAAGGAGCACAAGAGTTCTGACATTTATAAGGTTATCGAGTGAAACGTTTCATACTATACACGTATCGAACTACATTATTGGAAACTACAATTAACTTCTGCTTACTTATGGAATCACAGCTGGAGAAAAGCTCACAGCCATAGAGTAAACCGGGCATAATGTACGTTTTTGCTAGTAGCATTCTAATATTTTGCGGAGTAAAATGTTGGGGTCGCCAGAGTGATCGAAGTTTAGCATACGTTTGACCTACAATAACATTAATATGATTTGACCAGGTCAACCTATCATTAAAAACTATCCCAAGATTTTTTGAATGTGACACAATTTCTATTGGTACGTTATTCATAAATATGTTAAGTTCGCAAGTCTGTGCAGAACGTCTCTTTTGTATTAGCAAGCATTTAGATTTTTTTGGGTTGAAACAAAGCCCATTTGCCGTTGCCCAGCAATATATTCTTGACAGATCGCTATTCAATTTGGCCACATATTCAGTTAAGTCATAAAGGGGAAATCCGAGTGGCAATTGCACGTCATCAGCATACATATGTATATTACAATGCGATAACTGCAAAGGGAGGCCATTAATATATAGTGAAAATAACAGAGGACCCAGGATAGAACCCTGTGGTACACCTCTTAATACTGCAAGAACCTCAGAAGTGGAGTTGTTTAAGAAAACAGCTTGTGCACGCCCATTAAGATATGAGTTGAGCAACGAAATAGCAGTAGAGGAGAAATTGAAATGTTTTGTGAGTTTAGAACATAGAATATTATATTCAACGGAGTCAAAAGCCTTAGAATGATCCAGAACAACAAGAAACGATACATTACCATCATATAAGTTTTGTCGAATATTCTCTGATACTTCAGCCAAGGCAGTAATGCAGCTGTGAATAGGTCGGAACCCCGATTGTTTTGCTGTCATTAGAGAACGAATTAGTGAACTTTTCCAAAACCTTAACTAAGAAGCACAATATTGCAATGGGGCGATATTCAGTTCTAGATTTGGGTATTGGTATAATTTTTGATTGCTTCCAGATCTGAGGAAAAACACTACGAGTTATTATTGAATTAAAAAGGTAAGTTAAGTATGGTAAAATATATGGTAGAAGTATTCTCATTAAACGAGGGTCCATATTGTTAACTCCTACTGCATTGGACTTAACATGAGAAATTGCTGCTAAAACATCAGAATCAGTTACACAACAGAAATCAAAAGTACTACCACCGCTACCAAGTGGTGAAATATTCTCGAAATCATAGAAATCAGTTTTGATGTCAACTCGTGGCACATCTAAAAAGTTTCTGTTAAGTTCGTTCGCGTCAATCTCACCGTTAACAAGAGCCGGGCCATTTACCACCCTAATGTCACGGATCACTTTTCACTTTTGTTGTTACCCAGGGCAGAACTGAAACGTCTCGTGAAGTATTTTAATTTGGCAAATCTTATTCTCATATTAACATCCCTTCGTGCTGAACGAAAAGTGTCATAAAGTGAGGGAGTTTTAAAGCGTTTCCATCTGAAATATGCTAAATCTCCGTGAACAAAAGTCTGGATAGGGCAGAAATTATTCTCGTCTTCAGAGGAACAGTTGCGCTATAAAGGCAGACTATATTGTTTTGCAGAAACATTAACTGATCATCCACAGAAGTAAGATTAAAAATTAAGTTCCAATCCACTTCGGAGAGACTAGACTCAAGAAGGTTGTAGTTTAAATTCTTAAAATCTCTGATCAGTATACGTTCCAAGAAATTCATACACCATGAAGATCAAGTCATGTTTAGAGAAGCAAGGAGTAGAAATTTGGTCATAAAGAAGTACTTTAGTTGCGTCATTGATGAAGAAAATGCCAAGTAATGAATGTGGAGGATGGGTAAAATGTGTTGGTGTTGAGGTATCAACAGTTACTGATGATTCTGATGGGATGTCCGAATTAAAATGACCTGAAATTATAATATCAGAGAATAAAACTGTTAAGGTTTCCAGCAAATTAAAAAAACTACTGAAATTAATACGACGATTCGGTCTATACACGGATCCAATTAGCATCCTACCATTGGAAGACAAAGCGTCTAAATGTATAGGCAGACTGAATACATATGGCCTTTTTTAATTTAATTGCCTCTGTAAATATTTTATAGTTAGTGTTCGAGAGGTTTTCATTTATATAAACTGTTAAGAGACGTTGTAAAATTATTATTTTTTTTCTTATAGTCAAAAAAAAAAAGCTTAAGAAAGAAATTTTTGTCATAGGGACTTAAAAATTTTACTATAATTACTGCATCAGTAGAAGTATTCTTTTTAGTATTATTTCGATTTTGGAGACGATAAATATATTTCAAATTAGAAATTTTCGTTTACATGGTAAGGAATGCCATTCAAACGCAGCTCATCAGCCACTAAGGAATTTTCCTGTTTTAGTGCCTGAATTTTTAAATCCTTAAATTCAAGTTTAGATTTTTCAATTTCGTCTGCAAGTCTTTCTAGATTAGACATCCGTTCAGCAACAATGTCACGTTCTTCTCTAAACCCACAAATTTCCTCACGCAATACGCTGATTTCCGAACACTGTGCCCCTAGTGATGTTACACGCTCAATTATGTGTTTAAATTCGGTTTTAAGAGAGTCAGCGCTAAGAGATATTACATTTAGCAGCTTAGTCTCAATATCAGAGATATTTTAATTGGATTCCGATATAATTTGCTGTTCACATATTCCGATATTTCCCACTGTATGAGTTTTGTGAGAGAGTCTGTCAATGTGTTAGTAAGGGATAAGGTTAATTTCTCAAATCTTAGATCCAAAGCGTGAACAGCACGGAATGGCGAATCTATTGATACCCGTGTGAATTTCGCAGCATCAGAGGGGAACAGTATTTGTTTGGCTGAACTCGTTCTTTTCTGTGGTGGAGAATTCATGTTAATGTTTATTACTCTTATGGCCAGTGTTCAGCTTAAAAATTAAAGTGTGTTTAAACTTAAGTTCTGCAAATTATGAAAAGTACGCATTGAATTTTTTTTTATTATTTAATAAAAATATTTAATAAATAAACTCGCCGCGAATAAAAACATTGTGCTTATTATTATCAACTAAAGCAATGACTTTAGATGAAGAGGATATAAATGATGCAGCTTTTGTTCATTTACTTTACAACAATTTCTGAACAAATGAAGAAGTTGTTTACATATATTTTTTTGACATTTAATAGTGCTACCATACTTTTATCATAATTAAATGCCAAACTTTATTTGAGACTGAAAAAATGAAACCGTATTTAAATACAACTTAAGTTTAAGAAAAAATTAACTAATTTCTTATTTAAATATCAAGTTAAAAACTGGCCATTAGAATCTAACAGTACGTACAGCAGTATTTGCTTAAAATGGTTTGATGTATTTGTTGTGAATTTTTGTAGTTTATTGTAGACTGTTTTGCCTATCTCTTGAGTTACTATTGAGTTATTTTAAATTAAATTTTAAAATTTCACATGCACGGAACTCTCATACAAGATTTGTTCTTTTACTTTGTTGCAGCGTTGTCAGTTTAGGGGATTTATCCCCAAATAGAGGATTTTTTTTTGTGATTTGGGATACAATCCGGGATCCGGGGATTTGTTGGGGATGACAACACAATTTTAGGGGGTTTTTGGGGATTTTATTTATAACTGGCAAGTCTAAAAATGTGTGTTATTATTTATAGAAGAAATATGTAAATATTTAAAAAAACGTATATTTTTTATTGTTTAAAATGGCTGCAAATACTAATTTTATTAAAAAAAAATCATAATGCTTCATGGGAACGCGAAGATTCGGCAAAAGGTTTGAAAAAAAGCATATATGTACATAACTTATTTGAAAATTCACCATAAAATACAGTTTACTAAAATTTAAAAACAAAAACAATTCGCAATAATTATATTTTTAAGAAATACGAGTATATTTTTAAAGTCTAACGCTTGCGTTGAACGCGTTTTTTCAATAATGAATACTACCAAAACAAAAATACGTAACAAAATGCGATATGAATTATTGGAAGCATTTCTCAGAATAAACACATACTTTAAAAATAATTCAATTTGTTGTGAGAAATTTAATCCATCTGCTGAAATGCTAAAGCTTTTTAATACAAGCAATATGTACAACAACATTTCTGAGGCTGACGAATCAAAAGATTTTGATTCTTAAGTGTTTGGTAAATAATTTTTTATATGTACTTCTATATATTAAATTATGTGTAATTTTTTCTTTACCAGATTTATAATTACAAATCGAATTAGTTTGAATACTAATATATGTAGCTATCGATAAAAATGAATTTTATTAACCGCCTGGCCCACGATGTCGAACGATAACGTTCGCTTAGATAAGACTTAAGACACAAACTTTTTATCGTATCTATTTTTTACTCAGTCAAGTTTGTTTATTCCACAATCAAGTTTGTGTCTTAAGTCTTATCTAAGCGAACGTTATCGTTCGACATCGTGGGCCAGGTGGTAAATAAATATGTTATTTATTAAATAAAATAAAAATTTTACAAAAAAAAAAAAAAATAAATCAAAAAAAATCAGTTTGGCAGCACTGCTTTGTTGATAGAACACGAAGAGAGAAAACATATGGTGCTTGTTCTCATTTCAAATTGTTTACTGATTTTGTTGTTAATACACTCGGCTCCGATATACTTGTTCACTATTTTTTGTATTATTTCTATTTTTGTATAGAACAGTATGTATGTATGTATAGTTTTTTTAATTGAACTTGGCAGAAATGTGTGTTATTGTCATAGGCAGGTACCGCTTAAAAAAAAATCTGACCAAGCAGGAAAAAGTTCCCCCTAGAAGAACTAATCCAACCTCTGAAAAATGCAATTTTTTTTAAGTTTTTCCATACTTTTGTTTGGCAAATTCAACTTTTAACGTCGGCGAAAGTTAAAAAACCTAAAATTACACCCAGGAGATCGTAAAATTACACTTAATAAAAAAACGTATATATTAATAAAAATATATTACTAACGCCTTAATACTAAAATAAAATAAATTTTTTTAAAATTTAATTAGTGCAATTTTCTTTTTCTTTGCCACTAAATGGTTAGCGGTACTGCAATTTTTTTTTTTTTATTTAGTGGTAGTGAATTTTTAATAGCACTACCACTAATTATTTGATTTTTAGTGCACTAAAAATATAGTGCAATATGTCAATCTCTGATCTGAACTCTCTTCAGATCCAAGTACAGGTGAAATCATAAAAGAAATTACTTGTTTTGTAAAGGGTAATGAGTTTTTTTATGGGTCAGAACTGAGCAAAAAGTCTATTTATAATATCTTTGTTACACTGAACCCTCGAAAACGTTCTAGCAAAATTCTGCTTGTAAAGCCGAAAATGTTTATTTCGTGCCTCAGACGCTTCTTCTGATAATAGAGCTATAGGCAACAATGCCTCGCTCATTAAAAGTAATGTAACACAGGTACATTTATTTGGCTCCATAAAATAACGTCATTTAGCTCCTGTACAGGTGGTTAAAAACCGTTACTTACTGTTTCGCACATTCCTTTTTTTTTACACAGGTAATATTAGTCTTAGATGTAATAATTTAAATAAAAATAAGTTCGAGTGCTATATTCGGCTATGCCGAATCTTAATTTCAACAACAATAATTTGCAAAGAATTTTTAATAACTTTGCTAACAGTTATAAAGAAAATATATTAAAGATATTACAGCAGTTCCTAATATCTACTTATCTGCTACTAATGAGGCATATATTACTTACATGCAATATACTAAAATACTCAAGGTTAAGAAGAGTGCGGGTTTTGATAGTATACGAACAAAGGATATGAAATAAGTTTTGTTACACCTGTAATAACTTGACTAGTTAACTTATGTTTAAATAGCACACTTTTACCCAACACACTTAAAACATCTCTTGTTCGTACAATCTAGAAACAAGGTTCAAGGTCAAACTACAGACCAATATTGATTCTACCAGTCATTAAAGAAATTGTTGTAAAAAGACTTGCGGAATTCTTAGAAAAATACAAACTAATTAAAGAAAATCAATTTGGGTTCCAAAAAGGAAAACAAAAACATTAGTGATACCTATTACGATATTACCTTACTTATAGAAACAAATGCCTCTTTGTAGCGTTTGGTGCCATCATTCTCTTCGTAATCATTTTCTCGTTGCTGTTTTTGTTGTTGTGGAGGTATAGAGCAGTCAGCATTGTTACTGCCTCTGCTCGGCGAAACCTTTCGGACCAAGTGAGCTCAAATTATAATTATAACTTAACCAACCACATGAACCGACAGCGAGCTATTAGGGATTCTGCTAATTAAATGGGAACTATGAATGCATCCGTTCTAACCGTGTTTGGGCGCGCTCAGGCTGTTTTCTCAAACAACTCCATTTCTGAGGTTGTTCCAGTATTAAGAGGTGTACCACAGGGTTCTATCCTGGGACCTCTGTTTTTTTCACTATATATTAATGGCCTCCCTTTGCAGTTATCGCATTGTAATATACATATGTATGCTGATGACGTGCAATTGCCACTCGGATTTCCCCTTTATGACTTAACTGAATATGTGGCCAAATTGAATAGCGATCTGTCAAGAATATATTGCTGGGCAACGGCAAATGGGCTTTGTTTCAACCCAAAAAAATCTAAATGCTTGCTAATACAAAAGAGACGTTCTGCACAGATTTGCGAACTTAACATATTTATGAATAACGTACCAATAGAAATTGTGTCACATTCAAAAAATCTTGGGATAGTTTTTAATGATAGGTTGACCTGGTCAAATCATATTAATGTTATTGTAGGTCAAACGTATGCTAAACTTCGATCACTCTGGCGACCCCAACATTTTACTCCGCAAAATATTAGAATGCTACTAGCAAAAACGTACATTATGCCCGGTTTACTCTATGGCTGTGAGCTTTTCTCCAGCTGTGATTCCATAAGTAAGCAGAAGTTAATTGTAGTTTCCAATAATGTAGTTCGATACGTGTATAGTATGAAACGTTTCACTCGATAACCTTATAAATGTCAGAACTCTTGTGCTCCTTCATAAAATTATTTATACTGGTAAGCCTTTTTACCTTTATCAGAAAATTACTTTATTTGAAGCAACAGGGGAAGGAAAATTGTACCATTAAGGCGTTGCAGTCTTGTTTCCGAGTGGCAATTCTTTATACATGCTGTTCGTCTTTGGAATTTGCTTCCACATAATATTCAGCTCCTTATTAATGCAAATGCATTTAAGAATAATATTTTTGAAATCAGAGTGCATTACTACAAGGAAGTAGCGCTCCAACTGCTACTGCACATCCCTGTGTCGTTTGTTTGGGTATTTATTTAAGTCGTGCACACCCTGACGCATCTGATCAAATAAATGTTAGATCAGATAAAAGGGCTCGATGGAATGATGAAGAGATGTCGTTACTGGCTTGCGCCGAAGCAGAACTCATCCATAGGGGAGGTGTTCACTCCATGAATCATGCTCTACGTGAGCGATTCGTGCACCGCACTGTCGAAGCAATTAAGAAAATGAGGCAGAGAAATAATTATAAGGGTAGGTCCAGACTAGGGATGCATATCCCGAAATCACGATCCCGCCAAGGTCCAGACTAGGGATGCCTATCCCGAAATCACGATCCCGCCAATTGCGGGAAAAAAAACTATAGCTTTGACACAATTTTTTATTTTTAAAGAAATTAATATTAAATATACCTATGCTACTTTTTTGTTTCTTTATTACTTTAATTCAACGAACTAATTTTTTTGTTATATTTTTATTTAAATTTTGAATTAAATAAATAGTTTTTTCCGGATATATTCCGGTCTTAGGTGGGAGGACCTCATCAAAACCTTTCTGCTCAGTCTACAAGAACTTGATGCAGATGCCTACTGTGCTCCGCTTTTAAACTCTATTGGACACAGTATAATAGAGAACGATAAGGAGCATGTTCTACATATACTTTCTGGTTACCTAGATGAAATATTTCCAGCCAACCTTGGAACCAGAAGGCGGGCTATGCACCAGCCACCACTTACCTTTACTAATAGACGTAGGCGGCGTAAACATGAGTATGCCACGGTCCAAAGGAACTGGCAAAAAAACAGTGGCAGATGTATTAAGTCGATTTTAGACGGCATTGAGAGTTGCTCCCAGCCAGCACAAGATGTAATGGGGCCTTATTGGAGACGAGTAATTGAACATCAGGAAACATCGGGAAAATCTCGATGGGTACACAAGAGGAAGTATATGGTATCCTATATGTGCTTCGGACATAAAAGATAATCTGACTGTCCTTACCACCTCGCCCGGCGAAGACGGGATCGCATCGAGGCAACTCAGAGCAGTACCCTTAGGAATTTTGGCAAGAGTATTCAATCTGATGATGTGGTGTGGTAAGATTCCGAGTGGCTAAAACGATCTTCATTCCGAAGAAGCAGAAGCCCTCGCTTCCTGAAGATTTTTTCGTCAATTCTTGTTAGGTGGTTCCATTCCATACTGGCTAGGAGAATATCTCATTGCATTGATTTTGAACGCAGGCAGAAAGGTTTTATGCCCACTGATGGGTGTGCCGATAACACGACCATGATCGACCAGCTTCTCAGGGATCACCATCAGAAATTTGGTTCTTGCTATATAACGGTCCTAAATGTCAGCAAAGCATTCGATTCAGTTTCTCTTCGACGCTACCTCGTCCATTAGCTAACCTTATACCGTGTCGGTAAAATACCCATGTGTTGGAAGGTTGATAATGTAACGCCAATTCCTAATAAGGGAGAGGCTTCAAACCCTGAAAATTATCGCCCAATTGCAATCTGTTCTGCACTTTTAAAAGTCATGGAAACAATGGTAAATTACCATCTTATGAAATATCTAGAGTCCAACAATTTACTTAGCGACCGCCATTACGGCTCCGTAGAGGACTCTCTATGGTTGAAGAAGCATTTTCAATATTTCTGGACTTAAAGCTAACAAAATATCAGTATATGGAATTGAGAAAGCTGGCAGTTGGAAAACATTGCACCTTTTATCCAGAATATAGAGATTTGGTTTTATTTAAAAAAGATTATTTATCACCACAAAATTCTATAAACATTACAGAAAGTTCAGCAGAGGTGGTATTGCAAGACATATTCAATCATACTGCGGAAAGATTGTAGAATACATTTGACGCAGGTAATATTAAAAAGCTTGGTGAGTGTAGCCTAACATTAATTTCTAAATGGGGATGCGATGGATCTTCTATGTATTTATTTATGATATTTTTTGTTCCGTTCGGACTAAAAACAAATAACATTAATTTTGAGCCATCTACTAGCAAAGAAACTGATACTGACATATGGAAAAATGAAATACCTTCCTCAACAAAATATTGCAGACCAATTAAATTTGCTTTTAAGAAGGAAACGAAGGATATAATATTAGAAGAAGTATCGAAACTTAAACAACAAATAGATAAACTTCAACCGATAACTTTGTTATTTAACGATCAAGAGATTCAATTAAATTATCAAATGTTACTTACAATGATTGATGGAAAACTTGCACAGGCCATAACTGAAACAAAATCATCTTCGAGCTGTGTTATTTGCAAAATAACAAGAAGCCTATAAGTTTGGCTTGTCCGCACTCCATGCTAAAATTCGATTTATGAAACACATATTACAGCTAAGTTATGATTTAAATTTTAAAGGAATAGTACGAAATAGTGACGAAAATAAAGCCAAAGAAAAGAAACACGTACAAGAAAAATATTTAGAATTGGGTTTACTGATCGATCAGCCAAAGCAAGGAGAAGGAAACACAAATGATGGCAACACAGCAAGAACATTTTTTCTTGATCCTGAAACTGCTGCATCTATTCCATCTAATATTATTGAATTAATAAAACGCTACAAAATCATACTGCAAATAATATCATGCAATAAAAAGGTAAATGCAAGAAAATTTGCTCAGTATGCTAATGAAACAGCGAAACTATACAACGAAAAATATGATTGGAGGAATATGCCATCGACAGTCCATAAAATACTATATCATGGGGAAAACATTATTCAACACAATATGCTGCCGATTGGAGATCCAAAGCAAGGAGAAGGAAACACAAATGATGGCAACACAGCAAGAACATTCTTTTCTGATCCTGAAACTGCTGCATCTATTCCATCTATTATTATTGAATTAATAAAACGCTACAAAATCATACTGCAAGTAATATCATGCAATAAAAAGGTAAATGCAAGAAAATTTGCTCAGTATGCTAATGAAACAGCGAAACTATACAACGAAAAATATGATTGGAGGAATATGCCAACGACAGTCCATAAAATACTATATCATGGGGAAAACATTATTCAACACAATATGCTGCCGATTGAAGATCTTTCTGAAGAAGCGCAAGAAAAAAGGAACAACGATTATAGAGATTTCCGCGAGCACAACACAAGAAAGATATCTAGATATAGTACCAATGAAGACCTCTTTAATATTTTACTGTGCACTTCTGATCCATATATCTCCAGCATTCGACAAAAATGGAATTCCACCCCCATGGAATTGGGCAAAGACGCCAAGCAGC
Source organism: Bellardia bayeri (assembly GCA_950370525.1). Lineage (NCBI taxonomy): Eukaryota > Metazoa > Arthropoda > Insecta > Diptera > Calliphoridae > Bellardia > Bellardia bayeri. The sequence continues at coordinate 19,912,057 of OX493267.1, forward strand.
TCCTTGAAGATGAACAGGAGACATACTTAGATGAAATTTTCACTAATACAGTTAAATGAAAAATGTATTCTATGCTAATTAACATAAAAATTAGACCAAAAAAAGCACAATAAATATTGAAAATTTATGAAAGAAATTTTATTTTATAGAATAATTATTATTTCATAATCGAACTGTTAATTTTTACTTTTTGATAAATTTTAGTTAGGCTCGAGTTCATTAAATTTAATTTTCATTAAATTATTTTTACTGAAGTTAGGAATTACAACTTGAAAAATTTATTATTAAAAATTTTGGATAATTTTTCTTGACTGGGGATCGAACCTGGGTTGTTGAATTTACATATGTTTCGAGAAATCCCATTTTCTCTCATCAGAATTCTTTGCGTTCTACCACCTGCAGCACTGCGGTGCCAGTCAGCCAACAGACAAACATCAATCCTTTAACCAGTGTTAGTTCTGGTAGTTCGAAGTTTTTGCTGTAATTATCATTCTTTATTAATTTCTATTCGTAGTTGTGTTTTTCCTTTTCTTCAGTTTTTTCGTATTCATGTCAAGACTTTGTCTCGAAAACTTGAATACATTTGTTTTTGTTTATTATGTTTTTTGTACACTTTTGTACAACATGTAAACATTATGGCTTGTGCCCTAGCTATTAATGAAGTCGAGCCTAACTAAAATTATCAAAAAATTGTATTTTATTTGAAATAAAATGATTTTCTTAGAATTTATGGTAAAACCTTTTTTCGGATACACAGAAAAAAAAAATAAAAATGAGTTTCAATTAAAATATTTGTGGAATCAATTAAAAATTTAATTGAAATCGGACTTGTAAACAAAATGATAGTATCAATTAAAAAAAATGTGAGATTTAATTGAAAATATCAGAAAAAGTAATTGAATCAATTAAAATTTTAATTGAAAATTATTTTAAAATCAATTCAAGGTTTAATTGAAAAAAAACATGATTTTTTTTTTCTGTGTATGGATCTCCTACATATCTGTTATGGATTTGCGTTTAAAATATATTTAAATTGTTCATAAAATAATAACATTTAAAGCTGTCGAACTTACATTTGTTTGTAAATTATGATCACCAAGGCTATTTTTCGAAATTTGACTTACAAGGACCCCTTGAGTAAATGTGGACCGATTGCCCTAAAATTTCAAGGGATATCAACTACTAAAATAAAATTAGTTTTGCTAAATATTATATCAATATTAATATATTTGAAAGAATTATGAGCTTTAAACCCGTATTCTAAGTTGGCCATTGTAGAAGAGGGCTAAAGGTCAAAATAAAATGGACCCGGGTGGACGGCTTAATTAAGTATGTAATTTTTTACTTCAGGTAACGTTACTATTTATAAAATGCAATGTTAAATCACTACATTCACAAATTTATTTTTTTTACCTATATTTTTAAAAGTCATTTTTCAATCATATATAAGTGTACTTTAATAAGGCCCGATTTTAAAGTTACTACATCAAATTGAAGCTTCTATCCAACAAAAAATATATGTAATTATTAAATTCGATGTTGTGTAATTTAAAATTAAATAATTGAAAAGTGCAATACAAATGTAAACCTTAAGTCATTATTACGAAAATAAAAGTACCCCTGAGGAAGTTCGAAAAAAGCGAAAGCCAACGTTTCGGCTAAAACAAATATATAAAAAAACCATAAATGTTTTTTATTTACATATGTAAGAAGAAAAAGGATTGATAAATTTGCCCGTAAGGAGAAACAAAAATCGAAATAATAATATAAAATAAAACAATTGATCAGAAACAAAAGAAACGAAGAGAGCCAAAAAAAAAATTCTTTAAAAAATTTCAACCCAGTCAAAAGTTATAGAATTTTGACCGCCTACTCACAAAATGTGCCACTGTGCGTCGGAGGGTTATGCTAGCTTATGCATATAATGGTTGGGCCTGTTAGTAGAAAATCCTATTGCAGTTCAGAACACACTACACAGAAAAAAAAATCATGTTTTTTTTCAATTAAACATTTAATTGATTTTAAAATAATTTTCAATTAAAATTTTAATTGATTCAATTACTTTTTCTGATATTTTCAATTAAATCTCACATTTTTTTTAATTGATACTATCATTTTGTTTACAAGTCCGATTTCAATTAAATCTTTAATTGATTCCACAAATATTTTAATTGAAACTCATTTTTATTTTTTTCTGTGTAGTTGCACTTTAATGTTGACACCATCGCTGCTCACAATAAACTGAACACTTCTGGTTCTGGATACCACTATTAATACACAAGCGTCATCATCTATCAATTTTCATTCTTACAATTCAACTAACGCTGTAATAGGTAATATCGTAATAGGTATCACTAATGTTTTTTTTTCCTTTTTGGAACCCAAATTGATTTTCTTTAATTAGTTTGTATTTTTCTAAGAATTCCGCAAGTCTTTTTACAACAATTTCTTTAATGACTGGTAGAATCAATATTGGTCTGTAGTTTGACCTTGAACCTTTTTTCTAGATTGTACGAACAAGAGATGTTTTAAGTGTGTTGGGTAAAAGTGTGCTATTTAAACATAAGTTAACTAGTCAAGTTATTACAGGTGTAACAAAACTTATTTCATATCCTTTGTTCGTATACTATCAAAACCCGCACTCTTTTTAACCTTGAGTATTTTAGTATATGGCATATAAGTAATATATGCCTCATTAGTAGCAGTTAAGTAGATATTATGAACTGCTTACCGTTTTACCGATGTTGGAAATTGTTTGAATACTACAGATGTGTAATATTTTTAATATATTTTCTTTATAACTGTTATTAACGATGGTAGGCGAAATATTGAAAAATAAATAAATTAGATAATTGATTATAGCACAGACCTCGAGCCTGATTATTTACCTGATATATTTATAATTTAAATTTGTTTTTTTTTAACTTAAAAACTGTCATGTGCACCCTGTAGATGGTTAACTAATAAGAGGGTTGGCAACACCAACATTGAAAAAAAAATAAATAAATAAAAAGGGACAACACGAGAGGTAGAAATTAATAAATAGTGAAGAAGAAGAAAAAAAAAAGTAAATAAATAAACAAACAAACAAACAAACAAATATAAAGGGAATTGCTGAAAAATTGGTCTGATGATAGGATAGAGAAAAATCCGACATCTTGACGACCGAGATTTCTGGACCGCCAAAAAAGAAAGATGTCGACACCTTTTTACTTTTGATTTGGCGGCGGTAGGAAGATGTCGGTGGAGTAAGTGGCCAACAAAAAAATAAAATAAGAGCGGGAAAATAAAACAAAAGTTTGTAGTAAGAAAACTCCTTTTTGTGTGCTTTATTTACCTGAAGAAAAATTAAGGTAGGTAGGTAGGTAGGTAGGAAGGCTGGTGTGAGTCACCTCACACCTTCACCCAGAGACCAATATGGTCCATTGCGATGCCTTGATAGAAGAAGTAATAGAAGTATGTAGAGTAAAGAAAAGAAGAGGAATATTAGAGTGTTAGGATAGAGAGAGAATAGAGAGAAGAGCAGAAGACCTGACCAAATCCTACTCAGACGTATGTCCTCCATTTGTGCGACCCGCACTCCGTATATTGGCACGTAACCAGGCCATTCCCATTACGAATCCTATCAGACTCTCAAGCCTACAGCTCGAGACATCCCCTAATTCGCTCAAGAATCTATTACCCAGCCATCTCATTCTACTGCCCTGTAACTTGGGGCAATGGCACAGAATGTGCTCAACTGTCTCCAGTTCTTCCGGGTCCTCGCATAGTCTGCACATATCCGACAATTCGGATACCATTCTCACCACCATCCTGCCTATCATGCAGTGGCCCGTGATAATGTCAATCATGGTCCTAACGCAGATCCTACTTCTGCCCAACAGCAGTTCCGACTCAGACCTCCTAAGCACCGGCCATAACGTCCGTGAGACTTGGCAGTCTGTTCGGTTCCCCCAGGCTTGATTGGCTGCGTTTAAAACCCATTCCCTAATTCTTCCATAATAGAAGCCTATTGGAGGCCCGACTGCCTCCATACGGTTATCCATCTCTGTGCTTGAACCCAATCTTGCCAACTCATCGGCCACCTCATTACCGGCGATGCCAGAGTGACCCGGTACCCAGCACAGAAAAATTAAAGTTTAATACAATTTTAAAAGACATTTAAAATAAACAATTGAAAAATACCAAATTAAAAGTACATGTTGATTGTATAAAATTCAACTAAATAAATGGACAAATAAAACAAATTACAAAAATAACAAAATAATACATATTAACAAAATCAGTTATAGAAAGAAAATAAAACAAGTAAATTAAAATAAAGAAAAACATATACAAATTTGAAAACTAAAACTAAAGTCGCCAAAGCCACTCCATCACCACTCCATTCACCGTGGGACTTTTCCACATCCTGGTCATCAGCCATAAACCAACTCCCGGAAAGGTCAGGTGTTCGCCCGACAAGTACATAGACTGAGACTCGGACTCTCACGTACCTAAAAATAAAACAATTGTATACTAATTTTAAGTAAGTAAATATAGTTTTTTTTGTGTGTTAACGAGTATCAAGTCACCTTGTATTGCGGGTGCGCGCGTCCGCTTAGGCAGTGAGCCCATTTCCCAATTGATCGTCGAAAGTAGGTCCCATTGACCCTAAAAATTAAAATAAAAGAAACAAATTTACAAAAAGAAATAAGTATATGTTGTAAAATAAAAGTGTTGACCGTACGTAACCGAACAAACCATATCGGCGAAGTGGACCACTACATTAAAGCAAAACGGGCCTGTAATTTTTGGTGAATTTGGAAGACTGTTATATGAATTTTTGAACCGTTCCTTGAATTTTTTTTTGCGCTTATTTTAAATTGAAATTTTGAGTTTGTAAATAGTTGTCCGAGTTTAATTTAAATTTTTGAATTTTCTATTATGTTTAAAATCGAATTAATTTTGGTTTGCATTAAAATTTAAATTCAGTTTTTGTTGTTAATTTAAATAGTTCTATTAATAAACATGAAGTTTTATAACGTTTGAGTAAATTTCAAGTTTTTTAATATGATTGGTTAAACAAATAGGTGGCGGTAAGTAGAGGGAATTAATTTTGCAGGTCAAAAGTGTTTGGGACATCTAAAAATTAAACTCCAGATGTCACGGAGAGGTGTAGTCTCGAGTGGGAGGGCAAAAATCCTGGCCTACCATCAGCCAGATGAACTTGAATGAAACAGCGTCGTTAATATTGAGTGTTGTATTATGTTTTTGTTTTACTTCGATGCCCCATATAATAAAATTCCTTTACAGCTGGTATGAATTTTTTATTTATGGTGTGTTAGACGGCCCAGAATGTTGACAAGAACCACCCCCACCGGCGAGCTTAAGCCCGGCAATAAGCGAGCATACCAGCGCCGTCAACAATCTGGCCACTTCAGACAGCTGGGAAATATTTTCTGCCAGCTGGGTTGTAACACAACTCTTTTTGCACACGCACCCGTAATAAAACCAAAGCAAAATATGTTAATCAATGGCCGCAGTATTGCCACTTGTAAAAATAATGGATTTTGCTTACATATGGCAGCTTTCAGTTTCCAGAAAAATCGTTCGAAAAAACTCGCAGTAAAAAGTGTTTTCTCCGGACAAAATTTTTATTCAGAACAAATTGGTGAATTCACCTTTATGTTACCATATAAATCATGAATCAGAATAAAGTCATCACAAGTGATGCACAGACAAAAAAAAACCATGTTTCTTTTTCAATTAAACCTTTAATTGATTTTAAAATAATTTTCAATTAAAATTTTAATTGATTCAATTACTTTTTCTGATATTTTCAATTAAATCTCACATTTTTTTTTAATTGATACTATCATTTTGTTTACAGGTCCGATTTCAATTAAATTTTTAATTGATTCCACAAATATTTTAATTGAAACTCATTTTTATTTTTTTCTGTGTGACATTGCTGACATATCGGCATTACATATGTAAGTCATTGAAAATGTCTTATTTACGGTACATAGTAACAATTGAACCATACATAATTTACCTATTACGCTTGTAAGTATTTTTGGTTGTTTCTGAAAGATGTTTTCAATAGACAGATTAGATAGAAGATGGAGATTACTTTATCGTTTTCGCTATCAAACGATCCAGAATATATAAACTACTGAAAAATGTTAGAAATGAAGGTGAAAAAGTGTAGAATAAAAAAGTTACATAATTTTGTAACAACAACTTTTTTAATATTTCAGTATTAGAATAATTTCTGCTACAATATCAAATAAATTTTCTTACAGTTTTCGTATTTCTGTATGTAAGTCTATTACTTTATTAAAACTGCAGGCTTTCTTAACCTTCTGCTGTCTTGTAGCATTTCTAGAATTAATTTTCATTTGCTTTAACCTTTAAAAATATTTTATTTACTGTTTCTCCAAATCAATATTTAGTTCTCTTAAACCACTGTGGTAATGTTTAACTTAAAGTCGCCAAATCAAGAATAGCAGCACTATATTTTTTTCAAATTAAAAACTCCAGCGATCCATTTTCTCTGTCAATGGTTCCATAGCAATGTATCACTCTAGTTATCAGAGTGAGTTTGCAAACTGTAGCTTAGTTGGAAAAATTTGTTCTCATCTGACATTAATACAAATTTGTTGCAGTTTTCTAACACATGTCCAAAACTATAGCAACATAAACAAATTTGGATACTTACTTTCTTGGTAACTTTGACTTTTTGTTCGGCCTTCTTGGAACATTTTCAGGTTCTTGTGTAGCTCGCTTCGACTCTTGTAAATAGTTTTATTGCTCTCGTGGAACATTTTCTTTATGACATGGTTTAGAATGCTGTATAATTAAATACATTTGTCCGATCATCACTGCTTTCTCTTCTCTGATCTCTTCCCTCAGGGATTGCAATAGACTCGTTTTTACATCTTAAATATAAAAATTAAAGCAAAACTTATAAAATATTTATAATTAATAAATAAAAAATCATGTTCCAGTAATTTTGAACATAATGTTTTAAACAATCGTTGGACTCATTGCACGATGTGCAGAGTAAGTCCTGTTTCACACTCTTCAGTTTTAGCCGACCAGTTTTTTTTTTCAATTTTCTTTTGAACTTGGCATTTCATTCACACACGTCAATTCAATGTTCATAATTTTTAATGCAGATCAACATGCATGAAAAAGAAAACCAAAAGTAAATAAAAACATTGATTAGCACCTTCAAGGTTTTAAGGCTTTTATTCACTTTTCCTTCTCATCCAAAAATACCTGCCTTGACGAGTCAGAATTGAAGAGTGCGAAAGCGGACTAACAGTTTGTCTACTTTATGAATTTCTATTATTTATTTTTGCAGCTAATTAGCATAATACGAATTATAAATAGATGTAAAAAAATGTATTTAATATCTTCAAATTAATGACCTATTACGATATTACCTATTACAGCGTTATTTGAATTGTAAGAATGAAAATTGATAGACGATGACGCTTGTGTATAAATAGTGGTATCCAGAACCAGAAGTGTTCAGTTTATTGTGAGCAGCGATGGTGTCAACATTAAAGTGCAACTAGTGTTTTCTGAACTGCAATAAGATTTTCTACTAAAGCAATAATAATGCGATAGCTTTGTACATTTTTAAACTCCTTTTGAATTTATTAAAACTATTAAATATACAAATTACAAACAATATGAAAATTATGACTATTGTTGATAATTATGTACTATTTTTTTTATCAAACAATTAAAATTAATAACTAAAATGGTCGTTGTTTCGCTTTTAAATTAATAAAGAATAATTTTAGGCTGAAAATTATAATATTAAAACCAAATAAATGTATAACTGGCATAAAATCAACCATTTCCTCAAATGTGCCATTATTCTTTTCTTAGCAAGATATTGTCTTGCGTAGGTTGCACCATTGATCAAAATTTAAATTTCAGTTATTTAGTAATAGCAACGAAAATAATGTTTTTCAAGTTTTTGATTAGAATATTTGTTTTTTTTTTATATTTTGCGATTGATTAATTCAATATAAGCAGCATTGTGAATTAAAATGGCAGGGACATTTTTAATTTTTCGGGCAAAACTATTGCCATTACCGATACATACGAATTATCATTTACACTATTTGGCTTTAGTTTTTGGTAACCAGAGCAAACGTTTATTATGGGATGTTAATTCATCATTGATATAAATATATTTGTGGTTGCTGGTAGTGTTGCTTTATACATTGTTATCATTAGTATTTGTAATACTAGCATCAATTATATGTTCCTTTATTTTGGTCCATAATTCTCTTTTTTTTATGAATATAATTGAACTTTATTATTGCTTTGTTACTCTTTCTCAACTTGTATGCATCGCTTATATCAGCATTCTCGAAATCGATATCAAACGAAGCAGATACTTTTTTAATTACATCTATTGCACTCATATCTTTTAATTGGAATTTTTTTATTTAAATGTTTTTGTTGGTATTCCTCTGCTCCAGTTTGTTAATTCTTATTGCCATTCTGAAGGATTTTCTTAGTGTTGTACTCGTTTTTGTCATAAAGTTCATTGATCATTTTAGTTATATTTGTAATTGTGCTAGTTATTTTTGTTAATGCATTTTTAGTTTCGTCTGTGTTTTTGGAGTTGGTTACGTTTATGATGTGAGGCAATGTTTGCATCGCTGGTTTTATATCATTAACATCCGATTGCAAAGTGCATAATTTAGATTGTAACGAGTTTAGCGAGAGCGATTCTCTAAAGCGTTTGGCAGTATCATCATTACGAGTACCAGTATCATCTTTATCACTTTGTGGTTTTTGTTGGTAAATGTCTTCAAGTACACTGTTTGGGATAGGGGATTTAGTTTTTCGGCAATTTTGGCTAGTGGTAGTTCGATTTGCAGTGAAAACATTTAACATAATACCCCGAAAATGGGGAGAGGTTTTTTGTACTTATCACAATAAGAACTGATTTTTCACTATTTACTTTCGCTTTGATTTTGAGAAATATATGATAGAATACATGCATTTGAAAAGCATATGATAGAATACATGCAGTTAGAAAGTCAGAGTGAAAATGCCAAAATTGTAGAAGAAGTAAATCTTCTATCCCCAACAGTGTACTTAATGACATTAATCAACAAAAAAAAAAAAAAAACAACGTGATGAAGATAATCCTGCTACTCGTAACGATGACACTGCCAAACGCTTTAAAGAATCACTCTCTATAAACTCGTTAAACTCTATATTATGCACTTTACAAATCCGATTTTAATGAAATAAAACCAACAATGCAAACATTACCTCACATCATAAACGCATCCAACTCAAAAAACACAAACAATATTCAAAATGTATTAAAAACAATAACCAACACAATTGCAAATTTAACTACACACATTTGTGAACTTTATGACAAAAACGATGAAAACACTAAGAAAATCTTTCAGAATGGAAAAAAAAGAATCAACAAACCGGAACAGAAGAACACAAACAAAAACATTTAAATAAAAAATTTCCAATTAAAAGATATGAGTGAAATTGATGTAATTAAAAAAGGATCTCCTTAGTTTGATATCGATTTCGTGAATGCTGATATAAGCGATGCATACAAGTTGAGAAAGAGTAACAAAGCAATAATAAAGTTCAATTATATTCATAAAAAACGAGAATTATGGGCCAAAATAAAGGAACATAGATACAATTGATGCTAGTAGTACTAATACCAATGATAACAATGTATGAAAAAGCAACACTACCAGCAACCAAAAATATATTTACATCAATGATGAATTTACATCCCATAATAGACGTTTGCTCTGGTTAACGACAACTAAAGCCAAGTGGTGTGAATGGAAATTCGTATGTGCCCGTAATGGCAATACTTTTGCCCGAAAAATTAAAAATTTCCCTGCCATCTTAATTCACAAAGCTACTGATATTGAATTAATCAATCGAACAATATATGTAAATAACATAAGAACATGTTATATTTTCAGAACTATACTAAATGTTAGTGATGTTTTCTTAATTATTACCAATTGTTGAATTTATAATAATTCCAAATAATATTATAAATCAGATTAGCCAAAAATTACTTATTTTATTAGCAAACATAAAAAGTAATTTTAGATGCTGAGTTCTATAAATTAAAATTTTTAAAGAAAACAATTTTTGAAATTCAACGGAAATTCATATTTTCACATAACGTCGAAAAAATATAAGCCAAAATAAAGTTAAATAAAACAGAAATACGGACTTCTTTGAAAATAAATTTATTAGCTGAATTCTTTACTAAAAATGTGTTTAAAACTTCATAAACTTATTTGTTTTCGACATTGTAATTAAATCTGTATTAATAATATATCTATGTTACATTCAGATATTTATTTGTAAACTAGTGTTATTTATTATAAACATATTAGATTAGGTTTACACGATGAAATTTACTTATGATGTCTAATTTTTGATGTTACTTTTAGTTTGATAACGAGCGTGGTAGAAAAATAGACACGACTTCTGTCATGGTGTAATTATACAAGGTGAGTGCAAATCGGCAACAAATACAACACAATACAGAGACAACAGCCATTTTGTTTGCCTACTACTGTCAAAAACACTCGAAAAATTATTATTTTTGACATAAGTAAATTGTAAACAAAGTTAGTCAGCTGTGCTACTGCACTCACCTTGTATAGTTAGATCATGATTTCTGTTTTCATGTCTTTTTTTGTTTTTTTTGTTCATACTTCTCTTAATCTATGGTTACGTTTTATTGTTATTGTACCCTACACCACAATAGCATAGTGGATTTGTACTGATGTTTGTAACGGGCATAAATATCGATCGACTCAGAATCACTTCCTGAGTCGATTTAACCATGTGCGTCCGTCCGTCTGTCCGTCCGCAGATTACAGCTCGCAATTTTGAAGTTATTTCAATAAAATTTGGTACGTGATATTTTTTCGGCCCAAGGACGGATGGTTTGGAAACTGGTGGAAATCTGTTCATTATTTTACCTGGCCCCCATACAAATGTCCTGCCGAAACAGAAGTTTATCGATCATAAAATTAGGTGCCATCTTAAAGAATAAGAAAAATAACTCTGACTGCAATGAAAATTTTAAATTTGTAAAATAATGACGTGATAAGAATTACGTCGTCTGAATGCAAACAAATTTTCGTAGCAATTTGAACAGAGAATTAATAAAATTAGACGTCTTAAAAATTATCGCATAAACCTTATCCTACACAAGTTGTGTTTAATATTATATATATATATTTTTTTTTTGTAATTTCTTATTTACCCTGAAGGAAACCAGGGGACAAGTGTCTCCAAGTCACCACTTTTGTCTACTAATTTGGTGACGGTTTGGCGACATTGTCACAATGGTTATTATTATACAATTATTTTTTTTTTTCAATTGTGAGTCCCGATAGACTAGGCGATAGTGTGCCGGACTATCATTCAGTGGGTTGCGGGTTCGATTCCCGCCAAAGACTATGGGTGTTTTCGAATTTATTTTTAATTAGATATTTTTTATTATTTTAATTTTTTTTTCTAATAGAAGTCCAAAAATTAGCAAAAAATGCATTTTTATTTCCTATTTCAGAGAAGTACCAAATTGTAGATAATGTGGTCCCTTGTCAATAGGAACTATGTCAGTAGTGGATTTTCAATGACACGTACATGTGAAATATCTATAGTAATTAACGTTGTCTGGGGTATACTAAGTCACTAGCACTGGTGACTGTGTCAATAGTAAATCAGTACAGTTTCACTATTGACATTTCCTGCAGGGTATTTTATGTATTTTGATATGTAGGTGTATGTAAAGTAAAATAGACTATATAAACTTGAATTTTTATGTTTTCGTTGAAACTACTATTGCAAATATTGACTTATTATTTTTCCGATAGTTTTGATGATTTTCAAATATGACGATTTTTTTTTTTAATTTTTATCGGAAGTTTGACGATTTTTTCCGAAATTCATTTAGCAGCCCTGATTCTTAACCTAATCGACGCAACATTTTTGTCGGGTAAAATTATACTTCGACAAATTAATTAAATAAATTATTAGAAGTTTTACCTTTAAGCTGAAAGTCCACACCAAGCGTTTACGCATTTCTGGCGTTCTAAACAACTTTCAAAAAAGTAGAATCAATGTAGTCGTATATTTTAAGTTCCACACTCAAAAGCAAAGTTGACGCTTGAAAAGCGAAAAGTTCGTTTGACAAAAAACCTGTAAAAAAATTTCATATAACAAAAAAAAAAAAAAACAGCCGAACTTACGACATCACCTCCGAAAGTACATTGCCGCGAAAAATCTTCACATGTAACTTGAAATTGAACGCTAAAAACGTTTAGAAAACTATAAACGTATTGACGCTAAAAATCGAGTTGTGGGCCTCCAGCTTTACAGATAATTTTGTTTAGAATAAGGGTTTCTATAAAGAGTTTTGTTTGAAACAAGCTTCTCTATAGCTAATCTTGTTTACAACAAGATTTTTAATAATTTAGTAAACTAATTACAATGCCAAGAAGAATAAGAAAATATATGTATTTTTTATTGTTTATGCTTTTGGAGACTTATTTTCTAACGCAGGATTTGAGATACATTTTCTAAATTAGTTTGGGAAAAATAGCAAACATTCTCCCCAGCCAAAAACGTCTGTTTTTAATTTTGTCTCAATTTTTTTTTTATCAATTTTGCAATAGTCATAAAAGTGAAAACGACTAACTAATCTAACCGATGCCCGTTCTATCTTTACGAGACGACATAAACTTACGATGCGAGGTAATACTTCCTAATATTACCCTAGCACTAACATACCCCACTCAAGGAGCCTATTCACTGAGTAACTAGGCCAAAATCCTATCCATGGTAAAGTAACGGCACCGAAGTGCAATTGGTCGCGACCATATTGCTCAGTCGCCGCCCTAATGCAGGCCTGAGTGTTATATTTCTCTACCTTCTCTCTGTGCATATCAAATATATAACTACCATCCGTGTCGAAAATTCTACGATGTCAATTAAACAATGGAGATTTCATTACTCGCCTCGTTTAGTGTAACATTACAACGCCGTACACTCTTTACCAGAGTTCGCAAACGGACTTTTATTATTCAGAAGAGATGAGTAATCGAATAATAAATTTTCCCACTGTTGGTAGAATCATTTTGTCTTCTAATAATGTTTAGCGTAATGTTTGGTCTAAAAACAAAAATAAAACTACATTTGTCTAGGGATAAAGAGAATATTATTTTAAACCCAGCACAGACTCCATTAGACCCGGTTTCAATAGAAACGGGGGGTTTTTTTTTTGTTTATTTAAATGAAAATGGAAAACTGTCTGCAAATATTTCATATTGAGTTTTGTGTTGTTTCTGTCATCTATGCTAGAGATGAGCGGATCTAACGTTGCCAATAATACATTAAATTGATCTTAATTTGTTAAATTTCGTGATGTTTTCTGGGATTGTGCTTTCTATATAAAATCTGTTATCTTTAATCCAATCCTAACAATCCAAATCCTAACTAATTTTTAGTATGTGCTTCATAAGCCATATTCTTGTATATAGTGGTGATAATCCAAATTTATATGCATCAGTATTATCTAATGCTTTTTCCGCGACTTGATGTGGTTTAATATATAAGACAGCTGTAAGAAGACCTTATGTCAGTCAAAGACTTGACTGATTGATCTGATGATGTTTTATCAAATGCGATGGTACAACCAACACCATGAACATATCTGTGTCTGAAATATTTTCACATACGGATTGCTTTTTGTCCAGAAGCACCATCATATCCCCATTTGCAGAAGAGAGTTAACTTGCAGATTCCAGATTTCTTCAAATCATTTTCTTTAAAGGATTGTAACAAGCATTGAGTTGTATGATTAAGTAGATCTTGAACAGCAACAGAGTATCATCGCCGTAGTGCTCAATCGGTCTTATGTTAAGTTGATAATTTGTTTAATATTTTTTCACTTTTATTTTACTATACACATAAATATGCTTGTGTATGTGCATATGACATTTTCAATAAGACACATTGAATCGGTAATCATATAAAAATTTTAGACTGTATGTGTGGTTTGTTTGTTTACATTTTGTTTGGAGTGAGTTATATTTATGAATACACTACACAACGCAACACCACCAACGACATTAATACAAACAACAATGTAAACAACATCAATCAAATCAACAATATAAATCATTCAAATCAAATAGACCAATACAATAACATCGCAAAAAAGCTTAATAGACTTACCATAAAAAGCTTTTACGAAACAACTTTAATTAACAACTTTCAACTTGAAAATGCAAATATATGTGAATAAAATAAACCACAATTACAACACCAGACTACGCGCAGTAGGGCAATACCAGCCTGATACATTCAAAAACAACTACGAAAAAGTGAAATTAGTTAATTAGTAAATTAGTAAAACTGCCAAAAATTCTAAATAACTTGCCAACCAACCACCAATTAAAATTAATTTGAAAGAAAGGCATTACACAATATTCAATTAATTTTGAGTAATTTTATTGATTTTGTTCATTTTGAAAAAAAGTAGGCGATCGAAAAAAGTATTCTTAGTCATGCCGGAGTCTTAGTTATATCCCGTCAAAGTTTTAGTAAGATCAGTCCAGCGGTCTGGCCTTCCCGGCAGGCGTTGTAATTATTTAAAAAAAGTGAGCGTTAGAGTAGGTGTGTTCATACCAACTCAGAAACCTTCCCGGGCTCATGCACAACAACTTTGCCAAAGATAATTACATGATCAAATACATAGTTTACGATTCTATAAAGGGCATACATACAAACATTTATTTTTTTAAATTGGGGCATGAAAGTGGACATGATACATAACATTTTTATTTTTATCTCGCCTTCAGTAAGATGTGTATACAACTTGTTTGAAGTAAATCTGTAAACGCAGAAGCAATTAATCAATTTAAAAAAAAATGGGCTTTAAAGTAGGCATGGTCTACCAACTCAGTAACCTTCCCGGGCTAATGCACAACAACTTTACCGAAGATAATAACATGATCAGATGCATAGTTTGCGAGAATAGAACAGTAGAAATGAATTTCAAAAAGTACCAATATAAGTGTACCGAAATTTGGCCCTTTTTACACCTTTTTATTTGAGTCATGCGTAGCATGTTCTGGGTTATTTTTTGTGTGTAAGAAAGAATATTTTATAATTTTTTTATTTTTAAATTGAATAAATAATATCAAATGTCTGTTTTTACCCCGTTTTTGTCCCTTTTTTGTCTACCGCGAAAAAATAATTTTCAAAAAAGTACCAACATATTAATTATCCGTAATACGTACTATTTGAAAATAATAGTTCATGAAATTTTTAGTAAGAAAATACATTTTGATAAAATAGGACCAAAAAAAGAATACAATCTTTAGGCCAAAGGAATTCGAATTTTAAAAAAGTACCAAAAAGATTACTAGGGTTTATGTTTATTTATGTTAACGGAGCGTTCTACGGGGACTATTTTTACCCCATATGGCCACTTGAATTTCGTATTTCAAAAAAGTACCTGACACCTGTCGGCTCTTTTTTTGATTAAAAGCGGACGCATTTAAAATATTATTTCTAAGTTTATTTGTTTTGGAGATATAGAAGTACTGGTTTTACCCGTTTTTGGCCCACTTGCCAGAATTTATAAAAATCCCTTCTTAGTGGATCTACATGTTGTAAAAGGAACCCATTACCCGAATTTCAAGTTTCTAGCTTTATCGGTTTGGGCTGCGCGATTATGAATAAATCAGTCAGTCAGTCAGTCACGTTACTCTTTTATATATATAGATTTAGTTATTCTTTCAGATAAAATTTTATATATCGTGTTTTTTAAAATGCATGTGCAGTTCCATACAAATAAAAAAAATTGTGTCAATCACCCCCTGGGATTAAAGATGTAATTATTAAAAAAAAGCTTTGCCAAATAACGCGGCCCTTTTTTCGTACAAAAATATTTAGCATTATTGTGGGTACGAACCGAGTTTTTAAAAGTCATGACAACAATTTGACGTGGTAATAAAAAATATTAAGGACAGTAATGTAGCCATGAACAAAAAGTCGGTCAGCTGTGCTACTGCACTCACCTTGTATAGTTACACCATGATCACTTGTATAGAATCGTATTTTTGACCTAATTCCCGGAAAAAGCATCCTTTTTTTTTAAATTGGCAGATTTTAAGAAAATTATGTTTTTTATTTAACTTTTTCTCAACGAAGAAATTTCCTTAGAACTTTGCATTTGGAAAATTACAGGACCAGTAATAGTTTCTTGGATTCATGTTGTTGTAAGTCAATAATGGAGTTAAATTTTATTTTTTTCTGTCTAATCTGTTTTTGTACTTTTATAGTCATATTAAGTGGAATTATTTGGCTAAACATTTTTAGTGGGCGCTATTACCTTTTTCTTTTATTAACTTATTTTATTAGCAAAGTATTCTTTTATGCTGCGCATTAGTAATATAAGTACAAAAGTATGTCTATTACTTTTGCTTTTACTATTTTCTGACAGCGGCAGTAAAACAATCATGAAAACTAGAAAACGAGCGGAGACAAAGTAATAATAAATTAACCATATCATATGCTCAGGAAACAAACATACATTTAATGAAGGCAAAATAGCTGAAAAAAAGGATAAGGCAATGGCACCGAAAAACGAAACCACAGATATTAAATAACAACGACATTAAAGCGCGAGTACGATGTGCTGTTTAAATTTAACTACCGGTAAAATAATTAGATTTATAAAGCAGTAGATATATTTTTAGCAGGGTGTAATATTTATACATATGTAGTATGATATTTATGTCATATAAAATTTTTTTTAAAATTGTGCTTATTAACTTTAATGTGATCATTTATTATACAAGTATTTATACAAATATTTATACTCAAACTATTTCCGAAATTCAAGATACACAATTTAAGCTTTAAATTGCTTCACAAATTTTTAATAAAAAAGTTAAATATTGTGTACTTCCCTATACTCGTATTTTTACGAGTATGGATGTTATACTAAAAAAAAGGAATTATATATGAGTGTATAACACTGGTTTACAGCCAGCGTTACAGCGTTTTCGGTGTTGAGGAGGTCCCAATTAACTTACCTGGGCATGTGGCGTTCTTGGTATTTTTCTAAATTAAAAATTTGTAAAGCAGTATAATATGTTGTGCATTTGAAGTTATGCTCCAATTGATGTACTTATTTTCATGCATTTATTTTCTAAATAACCAGTATCAGATCTCAGTCGATTTTTACTTGCAGTCTTATACACAGACTAGCGTCTTATACACCTAATTTTTTTTTTTTTTTTTTTAAGAAGAATTTTATTGAATATTATTTTAATTCATTACATTTCATTTAATATTAAACGGATCCACGAAGCCATGAATTGGCTTGTCTGTGGGCCAAGAAAAAATATTAAAACACAAATGTTATTAAAATTATTTAAATATTAATAGCTTAAATATTAACCATATTATATTTTAATTTAATTATTTATTTATTGCGTACTTATGTAAAATTTCTTTATTTCATTCGTTTTCTTTTGTTTATTTGTAATAGATAATATACTGGTTGGCAAATTATTAAGTATTTTCGGCAGTGTTACATCCAATTTTTTTATGGCTTTTCCATAATTGTTTTTGTATGTATCCGGCTTGTATCGTCCTTCTGCGCGAAGTCTGGTGCTGTATTTGTGGTTTATTTTATTGAGATATGTATTTTCATGTTGCAAGTTGTTTATTAAGGTTGTTTCGTAAATGCTTTTTATATTAAGTATATTAAGTTTCTTGGCGATGTTAGTGTTATGATCAATGTATTTATATTGTTGTTGGTTTATATTGATGATTTGAGTGGTGATGTTTGTGCTGGTGTTGTTGTTTGTGCTGTTGTTGTTGCTTATGCTGGTGTTGTTGTTTGTGCAGGTGTTGTTGTTGTTTGTGCTGGTGTTGTTGTTTATGCTGTTGTTGTTGTTTATGCTGTTGTTGTTGTTTGTGCTGGCGTTGTTGTTTGTGCTGGTGTTGTTGTTTATGCGGGTATTGTTGTTTGTGCAGGTGTTGTTGTTGTTTGTGCTGGTGTTGTTGGTTGTGCTGGTGTTGTTGTTTATGCTGGTATTGTTGTTTGTGCAGGTGTTGTTGTTTGTGCTGTTGTTGTTGGTTGTGCTGGTATTGTTGTTTGTGCTGGTGTTGTTGTTTGTGCTGGTGTTGTTGTTTGTGCTAGTGTTGTTGTTTGTTATGGTGTTGTTGTTTGTGCTGGTGTTGTTGTTTGTGCTAGTGTTGTTGTTTATAATAATGTTGTTGTTTGTGCTGGTGTTGTTGTTTGTGCTGGTGTTGTTGTTTATAATAGTGTTGTTGTTTGTGCTGGTGATGTTGTTTGTACTGGTGTTGTTGTTTGTTATGGTGTTGTTGTTTGTGCTGGTGTTGTTGTTTGTGCTAGTGTTGTTGTTTATAATAGTGTTGTTGTTTGTGCTGGTGTTGTTGCTTGTATTGGTGTTGTTGTTTGTATTGGTGTTGTTGTTTGTGCTGATGTTGTTGCTTGTATTGGTGTTGTTGTTTGTGCTGGTGATGTTGTTTTTACTGGTGTTGTTGTTTGTGCTGGTGGTGTTGCGTTGGTTAGATTTAAATAAATTTTTCGAAAGTATTTTGAGTACTCTGTTTTGTAGGTTTTGAAGTGTATTGCAGTACGTAGAGCTTCCCCATGCAGTGATGCCATGTCTAATATAGGACTCCGAGAGTGAAAAATATGCTTGCCTTAAGACACTATAACTAGACGAGTTGCTTAAGTGGTAAAGCATAACTGAAGACTTACGTAGTTGCTTCTGTACTTCATCGATGTGTGTTCGCCATTTAAAATTATGATCTATATGCACGCCTAAATATTTGTATGTGTTTAATAAATCGATTATAGTTGTACAGTTATCATAATTATTTATTTATTTTTTCATCGTGGATGCAGTTAATTTCATGGAATTTGAGTTGAATTCTAGCATATCTAAAATGCCGTGGTTTAATGTGCATGATCTTAGTTTTGCTAGCATTAATGATTAAACCATTATCATGGCACCATTTTGTTGCTATGTTAAGCTCATTTTGCATAATATTTAGTGCTATATCGAGGGTTTTGTTTGATACATTTATGGCAGTGTCATCTGCATATGCAAATGTATTACTGTTTTTTAGTATACTAATTAAATCATTGGCATATATAAGGTACAATATTGGACCTAATTTTGAACCTTGAGGAACGCCATGTGTAATGTCCATTTCATTACTCAAATTAGCGCTTATTTTAACTGTAAACCTTCTACAATTCAAATATGCTTTGAAGAAATTCAGGCAATTACCTCGTATTCCTATTCTTTCTAGAGTATCTACTAGCTTGCTGTGATTCAAAGTATCGAAGGCTTTACTGAAATCCACAAAAAGAGCAAGACAATGTTGGTTTTCGCTCAGGCATGAATTAATATTATTTGCAAAATTTCCTAGTAATTTATTTATACTTTTCTTTTTTTGAAATCCATATTGATTTTCATTAATTATTTTATGCCTATCCATAAAATCCGTTAGTCTTCTCACCATCACCTCTTCCATAATTTTTTCGATAACAGGTAAATCTGCTATCGGTCTGTAGTTATTGTAGTCGTTTTTTATACCGTTTTTATAGATAGAACGTACTATTGATATTTTAAATAAATCAGGAACAATCGCTTGATTTAAAATCATGTTAATAATATTTGTTATTATTTGTGTTAACGAAATTGCATTTTGTTTTAAGTCCCGTGGTCTTATGCCATCTATTCCCGCACTTTTTTTTCACATTTAGTGATTTCAGTATATTATAAATTTCGAGTTCGTTAGTATTCTCGATAAAAATTGAATTGTTAATAGTTTTTTTCTGTGTAAATTAGAGTTCTTTTATTACAGCTATGTATAATATTTTGAATATTTGCTTTTAAGATTTTTGCGAAGTTATTTGTAACATCATTTAAATTTTCATTTTTGAAATTTTTTATTATTGTTTCATCTAAACTAGCATTTTTTTTACCATTTATTTCATTAATAAGTTGCCAAGTTATTCTCATATTACATCGGTTAGCAATAAATTGATTTCTATAATAATTATTTTTCGTAAAATTAATTTTTTTATTCAACGCATTTCTAATTTTTTTATATATTTAAATATAAGTTCATTTTCTAGAATAATTATTAATTTCATAATCGAACTGTTAATTTTTACTTCTTGATAAATTTTAGTTAGGCTTGAGTTCATTAAATTTAATTTTCATTAAATTATTTTTACTGAAGTTAGGAATTACAACTTGAAAAATTTATTATTAAAAATTTTTGATAATTTTCGTTAAATATATTACACAAATTATTAACATTGTTAACGTTATTTAGTAAATTGTACCAGTTAATTTCATTTATTAAATTATCTACTTTTTTATTATTAATTAATGTTTTGTTACAAAAAAAGTTTGGGTCTCCCTGGGGATCCGTAAAACAAGTAGGCGATCTCTGGTTGTTTATGTTATTGATTTCTTTTTGATCATCTTCTACACAACACAGAATACTGTAGTGGTCAGCTATTGTTGTTGTAACTACTGCTGTATAACCTGCTGATTTATTTTTGTTGTCTCTAACAAAACAGTGATCAATGCATGTATGTGTGTTTGCTTGTGCATCTTCGCGTGTGCTGTCATTTATGACACTCTCCAATGTATTTTTTGTTGTTAAATTGTTTTTTAGAGTATCAATGTTTATGTCTCCTATTATTACAATTTCTTGTTTACTTTTAATGCAGTTTATTACTTCGTCGAGCTCGGAAATAAATGCATTTACAATAGATGAAGGGGGTCGGTATGCAGATATCAGTGTGAGAGCTCTATTATTTATCATTACATCAATTTTTAACATTTCGAAAGTGTTTGTATTTGTGTTGTTGGTAGTGAATATTAAATCTTCTTTAATGTACACAGCTATGCCTCCACCAGAACCTTCTCTATTTATGAAAAGAGAGTTGAACCCATTTATTTTGTAAACATTTGTTTCATTATCGTGTATGTTGGTTTCCATTAGTACAATAATTTTTAATTTGTTTATTAATTTAATTTGTGTATAGTAGCAAGAAATGCATTAAAATGTTTGCGGATTGAGCGTATATTCATGTGTAGAATTGTTGAAGGATAACTCAAGTATTTTTTTATCCATTTGGCTGAAAAGATTGTGTTTTTCTTGTATAAAGTTCATAATTATGTTTTTATTTCATGAAATAGATTTAAAAATTATTATTTTGTTAGACTTTGTGTTTGTGCTTGTTTTATTATTGAAATATATGTATTTTTAAGCGATTAGTTCTATATCCGCTGTGTTTTTTATAAAAATTGCTGGTGTATTTTCAGTTTTCCTGGCAAATATTGAACCATTTTGTGACCATACATATTTCCAATTATTTTCTTTGGCTTTGGTTTTTGCGAGCCAACGTATTTTCCTATTATGAGGAGTTAAGCAGTAATTTATATAGATAAAGCTGTTATGACCATCATTTTTTAATATATTGCCATCAATTCTGTGGCGATTAATGTTTTTCATAAATTGTCTTTTTTTATGTGGGTGGTAAATTCTATAATTACTTTGTCTTTAATATTTTTAAGACGGTAGGCATCACTAATATCATATTCACTTAAGTTAACATTTATTGCTGCAGCTATTGTTTTAACAACATCATTCGCATTGATTTCTAAGTTTTGTACATTTTTTATTTCAATTTTTTTTCTTAACATTTGCTGTTGCATTTGGTTTATTTTTGAGTCCATTTCTCTTATTTCTTTTTTGGTTTCCTCGTGTTCTTCTTTCATCTCTTTCATTTGTTTAACTAACTCAGAAAGTGTAGTTGTGATTTGAGACATCGAGTTTTTCATTTCTTCTTTAAAAGACATATCAGATTGACTGACTTTCAAGTTAATTTCTCAACAGATTTTGTGAGCTCCTTTATGTCGTTTTTGACGTCGTTGATGTCAGATTTAACATCATTTACGTCTGCTCTCACGGTGCAAATGCTAGATTTCATCTCATTTAAGCTAATAGAGTCTTTAAAGCGGTTTGTGTTGTCCTTTTCCTCATCATCATTCTCTCTTTGCTGGTTTTGCTGGGATCTGTCTTGATATAAAACCACTTCATAGGTGTTGTTGGTGTTGGATTTGCTACGTGGTTTACATATGTGACATTTCCAATTTGCTTTCCTCTCTCCGTTCATACTAATGTAGGTTATTTAAAACTATCGTCTTATATACCCTGCAAATAATATTGGTCTACGTGATCCATTTTAGATGAAATGGACTACTTACAATATGGTCCAATGTAATTCAGTCATGGACCATGTCATAGTTAACCAAGAGTTTGTAGTTAAACGACATGGCTTCGTGTTAACACGATTGCATATTGAGTTGTTGTTGTTTAAAACTAACCCTCTTGAGTACTCCATGGAGTAGAAGCATGGGGTAGTTTTGGAACTACTCCGATGGGTTATATGGTCCAATCCTAGGACATCGCAATGTTAAATCGACCACCTTTTTTCATATATATGGAGTAGTTTTGGAGTACTCCTACTCCTCTTTGGTCTAGTCTTTACATGCATTTATGGACTAGTCGCGTTATTTGCGTCTTATACACAGACTACCGTCTTATACACAGACTACCTACTGCCTTATACTCAGCCATTGTGCAATTTTAAAGTTCCTCAAAACGGTTTGTTTTTCTTTAAGCTTTGCTTTCATATTTTTATTTTAAACCCTAGTGTAATCGAATCGCACTATTAACATTTTACGCACATTATGTTTATGAATTTTTATAGTAAATGTAGCATGAAGATTTTTAAAACGTTATCGACCATAGACTATTATTTGGTAGTCCTCCTTACAATTACATTTAAAGAAAAAAAATGTACTTATATTCCATGTAAAAATATGCACATATGTAAGCACGTATGTAAAAATATGCAAGTATTTATTTACATGGAAAATGGTTGAATGTCTTTAGAGAGGATTGTGAAAAAATGTTCCATAGTACTAGTAAATGTGCAAATATGTATGTATACTTGGTGCCATCAAATATAGGACAACTCAAACTTGCTAAAGAAAAAAGTTATATATTTTTTAAGAACTCTTTAATGGCATTAATAATCTTTAGGTCAGTTCAATAATAATAAAGGACAGGGAGGGTACTTAAAATAATTTGGTTACGTTCTACAAAAAATTTTATTTTCATGCATTTATGTACATAAATATGTATTGGGAAAAACGTAAAGTTTAACTTTTCTTTATTGTCACATTTTAATAACAATAATCTAACAAGACGGTTCAAAACATGTAAAAGTCTACTTTTACATGTTTTAATAATATTAAAATTCGTAGCATACTCTTAGTAGCTGCTTAAATTCATTACTTTGTACTTATTGCTTTTGCAATATTCCGCCGTTTAACCCTTTTTTTGTGCATGTTTACTTGCTATTTCGTGTTTTATTGGAAGAGGTTTTCTCGTATCATGTAAAATTAAATTATTGACATCTGTTTTGACGCCGTTTTTCTGTTGTACAAGTATTCCCGATATCATCTCTCTCTCTCTCTTTAATACCTTCTCACACAATTCACTTAACATTTTTATGAAAGTATGTCTTTGTGTAAATTTTATTGCATACACGTACATTTATACTTTTTTTCATTTATTCCTATAACTATTCAGTCATTCTGTTAGTCATTCATTTTTTATACCCTCCACCTTCATGAGAAGGGTATATAAAAGTTTGTTATTCCGTTTGGAATTTCCACAATATAATTTTCCATTCCTATAAACAATATATATACTCTGGATCCTTATAGATAGCGGAGTCTATTAAGCCATGTCCGTCTGTCTGTCTGTCTTTCTCTCTGTTGAAATCAATTTTCTGAAGTTCCCAGATATCATCGGGATCCAAATCTTCAATAATAATTTTGTCCGACATGCTTTCGAGAAGTTTGCTATTTAAAATCCGCAAAATCTGTCCATAAATAACGGAGATATCGGCAAAAATTCGACACAACCTCTAAAATTTTATTCAAAAACACTAAGTGTATTAATATTTTTACGAATAATTTTATCAACAGATGGCGTTGATCAAGCAAAGTGCATTAATATTGTTACGAACAAATTCATCAACAGATGGCGTTGATCAAACAAAGTGTATTAATATTGTTACGAACAAATTCATCAACAGATGGCGTTGATCAAACAAAGTGTATTAATATTGTTACGAACAAATTCATCAACAGATGGCGTCTTTATCGACATAATTATGCATAATATAATTATGCATCCACAACAAAGGTGAAGGGTATATAAGATTCGGTATAGCCGAATATAGCACTTTTACTTATTTTTTCTTAACTCCTGAATTCTGACATGTTGTGTGAAAAAGTTTTTTCATGTCAACTTGGTTTTTATAATACTTTTGTGTCCCGGTTATGTGTGAATATTTTACGAGACACAGATCAGTTTGATATTTCTTTAATAGAATGCAATATCTAAATGGGAATTGTTTGTTATTATTTATGTGTTGTGACAAATATTTTACTATTATTAGTGTTAACATGCCAGCTACAAGATGACGTCAGTTCAATTTATAACTCGCAGTAGTTAAGTTTCAGCATAACAAATACCCTACAAAAATATATTTAGCATGTGAAAATTTTAGTCGTAAAAGCAACAGTTAACAAGAATCAGTTTATGCGAAATACAGAAGTCCCAGAAATTATTCTGGCTTCTTCCTAATAATCATACATGAGTCTTAAGGTACGGTCACACTTGGCGAATAGTTGCCAAAAAGACGTAACCATTAAAGAAAATATATTTTTTTTTTAAAAAAACTTAGTTTATTTAGGACAATATACAACAAATATTTAGTTTTATTTTATTTGATGCTGTTTGATCTTGCAAATCTCTTATAAGAGTAAACAACGTCAAACAAATTTTTTGCTAAATCAAGTGGTTACGCTTTTTTTTAGTAAATATTTGCCATATGTGACCATACCTTTATACTCAACCTATCGTCTTATACTTCGACTACCGTCTTATACTCTCATACCGTACCTTACTCCGACTACCTCGTATTACTTAGACCATCGTCTTATACTCAGGCTAATGTCTTATATCTAGTCTTAGTATATAGTGGTATGCTGTTGCAATTCCTGAATACTTTTCACTTAGCCCTCGTATTATTATTCTTATCCAAAGGAGGCTACAACGTAAAAAAGTTTGTTATTCTTATTTGTAAGAGTTCATAATTGCTACAATGTGTGTCGTAAATAGTTGTATGGATAATTAGAAATGACACTATAGTATCACGATACATGAGTTTTTATATTAGAATATCTTTAGAGAATTATTGTTAAAGAACCACACACCTTAGTTTAACAAACATCATCGTTAATGGATCTTTAGTTGCAATATATTTGACATGTTGATTTATATTTTTTAAAAATAGTAATCAACACGTAAGAGTTTATATTCGGGGTGCGCCGAATATATATCCGCCTATTGGTGGTGGTACCAGTAGTGGCTTTATTCATACTTAAAACTAATTTGTGCATCGATGACAATATTTAAGGGCTTGTTTTTCGGATACCTTACATGGTTACTATTACCTATTAGGAGAAAATCGTTCAAAAATATATATTTGAGGTTTATTTTATTTTAACTTCATCCCAATAATGATATTTAGAATAATTTTGTGACCATTCCACATATTCTCTAAAGTGGACATTATATGAGAGCTTTGCACTGTTGCCAGTTTAGCCTTTTTATTTACCTTTTAGCCTCGAAATTTATGTTTTACTTCTGGTTTTTTAGGCTTATTTTTGAAACCCTCCGCCTACTAGAGTTATGGAGCAAAATGTGAGACAGCCTCCATAAAAAATATGATATTTTTTATTAATTTTGTTTTGCAATTTTTTGAAATGTGAATATCGCAGATAATACCATGAACATGTTTTTTCTACGATTAAAGGACAAATCGTGATGAATATAATAAGAATCGGTTTATGATTTCTAATAGCCCCCATACAAATTTCTTACCGAAATATGACTCAATTATACATAAATGCCTATAAAATTCAGAAAACATAAGTTTCGTGTAAGAAGAAATAGCAACACAACAACAAGAAGTTTGATTTAGTTCGGTCCATGTTTGGCCATAGCTCCCATAAAAAGTTCACTTTAAAAATTCACTTAAATAAGAACAAATCTGGTAAAAATATTGTTATCATGTTAAAGTTCGACATAAATAATCCATTTAGGTACATAAATTGTTGTACTAAGTTTGGTAGTCGGCTTATAATTGGTCATACTCCCATACAAGGACCACATCCGTAAAAGCCATTAATTTTTATATATATCTTATAAATATTGGTACCGACCCAACACTTAACATAGATCATTAAAATATACACAATAATCATACAACAGAAATTTTACAATATTGTAAAATCGTTTAAATTTTTTTTTACTCGCTACTGAATATATGTATGTTCAACATTTTTATACCCACCACCATTACGTTTGTCACTTCGTTTATAACACATCGAAATTATGATCTTATCAGAGCCAAAAAGTCTATATATTCTGTGTCTTTAAAAGATTCTAAGCCACGTCTATTGAAGGCACAATAGAGCTTTGAAAGAAAAACATATAACAATGAAATTTTTACCAAAAATTTTATGATCTGGGAATGTTTGGTATTAAAAATATTCAATCGGTCCTTTATGATCCGAGTTATAGATTAAAGTTTCAGATTTCTTCGATATTTTTCAGATATTTTTTTTTGCTATTTTCTTTAAATATAATTTTGCACACTTTATTTCTATTATAGAAGGACAAGTCCTGTTAAATTGATAGGAATTGGTTCACGATTTCTCCTAGCACCCATACAAAAGTCGTCCCGGAATATGGCTTTATGGTACATAATGACTATAGAAAAGCCGTATCCATACAACATTGCAATAGTAAGTTTCATAAAATGTGAAATCTCAAAACAATATTTTGTTTGCTTCGGTTCATATTTTGCCTTAGCTTCATGTTAAGTCCACATCCGTAATCACGTAATCAAGTTTATATTCCACCAAATAGTCCTTACATAGTCCTTATATAGACATATTTGTACCCAATTTTATGACGATCGGTCCATATTTTACCGCAGCCCAATATATATATATTCAACTTCTAAAATGACTTAAATGCGCATAAATGAATTTTAAACATCACTATCAAGTTGGAAGTCAACGCAAATAGTCCATACATATGTACTACTATATATAAATCGTCACTCTCAACGTTAAAGTTCATTCCGAAAAATAACTCTTAATAGTCTCTTATAAAAATCATTATTACGATGAAATTCAACACAAACAAGTAATAAAGTATAGTCGGTCAAGCCCGACCATATAATACATATAATAATATTTAAGCTCCATAAATCTTTTAAAAGTATTTACATCGAGATAAATTTTAACACATATAATACTTATACTAATAGACATCATGACACTAAATTTTTGGATGATCGGTCCACAATAAGTTATATCTCCCATATAACGCCTATATCTAAAAAACTGTTTTATACATATACTGGGTGTAGCGTATTATATGATCGGGCTTGACCGACTATACTTTCTTACTTGTTTTTAAATAGGGAACCTGAAAATGGATCACGCTATATATATATTTATCAGTCTACTCGATGGTAGACTTAGAAACCCGAAATTTGAGACCATGGGGACCTCAGAATTTGCCACTATGTGTGTGGACTTGATTCGATCCGAAATATTGGTACTATATATGAAATCTACTAGTTGGGGTCTGTAAAAAAAACTCGTATCAACTTTAGATAACATATTTTAACCTGGCCTGGTTCTAGTGTGTATTTTTTTATTTTCTAAAAAGTTTATATACATATTTCTAAAAAAGAATTAATAGCGAACTTTCCCTTTAGAAAGTATAAAATTGATTTCGATTCTACAAGAACTAATTATAACTGCAAAACTGAATTTTCACGAAATTGAAGACTGGCATTGTTTATCGTTGGATCTGTTGCTCAATTAAAATGATTCTAACCAGATGTGATTACAATCATATAAGACGAAAATGAGTCCATTTTATATACAGTGTATATGCAATGTAAAATGGACTCATTTATTCTAGTATATAGTATATTCTAGTATATTACATAAAAATATTTGTGTTACAAGTACAGCACTTTAACTTATAACTACTTCAGTGAGGAAAAGCCAGAGATCGAAGCAAACAAGTGAGATCCAAAGATCACTGTGCATAAGTTAAAATTTCCTCATATTTGAAAGTGGGGAATAAATTCAAAATTGGCAATATATACTATTTTTATGACCATATCTGTCTGCTGAATAAATACCTTAATACAGGAGGATTGTGTCCCTTATAATCCTCTACAAGGGCAATACTAAGCAAAAAACTGCATAGAATCCTGTCGTAAATTTTAACTAATAATTAATCACATTTGAGCTCTTTTCAAAAACATTGCAAATAATATAAAATTTAAGTCCTAAAAGATTTTTAAGATTTTAGTTAACAAAAATGTTAAGTTTTTCACAAAGAAATAAGAATGAATAGCGGATGAAACTTTCAGAAGTAGGCTCAGTTATATTCAATGATATTCTATGATTAGGTTTTATCATTTTTATATCCTTCAAGGATTTTCAGGACACGCATATTTTATATTACATTATATTATATATGTGCAGTTCGTTATTTGTAAACGATTTATAATTTTGTAATTAAAGGCAAATACTTACTTCCACGGCTCATTTTGCTAAAACTGAAATGTGACTGAAGAATTTCGTAATAATTCAAGTAACGTTAAATCGAACAGTAGAGAAATGTGAGAAACAAATATAAAAAAAACAATCAGCACAATCGATGCATGCGAGTCCATTTCAAATTCGGCTAACAGAAGCATAAATATTGTTAACGAAACCCACCCGCACAATCGATGCATCACGGTCTGAAAGGGATATGGTAATAAAATCGAAATGATCAGCCTACGACGAAAATGAAGAAGGTAAAGAAATCGACGAGACGGAATGGTTACCTTAAATCTGCTGTCAGGGGTTGAAATCTTACCTAAATTATATGATTTTGAAATATTTTTTCAACAAGACTTTGCCATACAGCTCATGAACAAATGCCTTTTTTAGAATTCTTTATTACAGTATGTTGATGAAAGCGAAGATAATAATGCATACTTCTGGAATATCGAAGCAATATCCTTTATTTCGTTAGTTGGCGAATAATAGTTAAAAGGTGACAAGATCATCGGATCAGCGGTAATGATAAAACTCCTGGATATGTTAACAATCTCATCCAAGGAGTTGGTGATCTCTGTGCCAATGCGGAATAAGAAATCGTAATCTATTGTTATTGTCTATTGTCGGTGATCTGTCATTTGTCGGTGATAGCGTCGTTTTAACCACTTACTCTGTAGGATGAAGTGTCCATAACACTTATAGATTGCTAAACAATTAAAGAGAGGTAGCTACTCTGGCTTAAAATGCCTACAACTCCATGGATTGAATTAAATTGCTCGCAGAGAAACCTAGTAATGAATGTTAGGGGCCTGAGGTTGGTATAGATTTATCTGTATTACTCCGAAACAGCAACCAACGACTTTCTGAGTTTAAGGGAGAGCTAGAAGTTGTGTCGTCGCTAGAGCCTGCAGAGTGTCCATTTCTATGAAGATCTTGACCTCTTGATCAAACTCAGACTTTTGAATTGGCACAGCCGGATGAATAATCATATAAATTAATTAATATCTGCGTGAATAGTCTTGTGTCAATCGATAATCACTACTACAACGTAATAAAGTGAAATTTTCTTTCCACTTCAGACAACATGTTGTCGGGTTAGTATGAGTTTAGAAAAATTAAATCACTGTCGATATCAAACTCAATGAATTAGAGCGGTTGATTTCTAGTATTCACATATAATGAACATTATACTTGAAAATATTTAACCTACGTTAGTCAAAAGCAATTAGCCTACAACATCATGGACTGAACCTATTGAGACATCTTAGGGACCTGAGGTTGGTATAAAATTAATCTGTATCATTGCGAAACAGCAACCAACGACTTTCTCAGTTTAATGGAGAGCAAAAATTGATGTCGTTGCTACAGCCTGCAGAGTGTCTATTTCTATGAAGAACTCGATCTCTTGATCAAACTCAGACTTTCGGATGCCGGTAGCAACTTTCCGGCAGAGGTCAATGACATTGACACAGCCAGGTGATGACCCAAATAATTTAATTAACAATACCCCAACCTAACAAAAATTAATTTTCCTCCCACCTTAGACAACATGTTGTCAAGTTCATATGAATTTGGGAAAATTAAAAAGCTGTCAAAAGCAATGGATTAGATAGGTTGATTTCTAGTATTCATTTATAATTCACTAATTAATATTTTACCTATATAAATCAAAACTTAAACAATTTTAGAATACTTACTTTAAGTTCGATTTCCAAATTGGATAAAAAAATAAACATTTTCAAAATCCTTGTTTAAACATTTATTTATGTAATTAGATCTCTTGTTTTATATTATTTTTGTTTAATTAATTGTCTTTCTTTGTTTAATTTTTTTTGTCTGTTCAAATTGCACAATTACACAAATAATATTTTGTAGTTTCTTTTTAGTTTTCTCCTTTGGCATTTTTAAAGATAGATTATTAATTTTTACAAATATTTATTAACATTTTCTTATGGTTTATTATTTTATAAAAATTTATTTAACATACAAATAGTTTAGCTAATTTTTACACTTACAACTATTGAGAAATTTCTGCATTTCTATAGGAAATTCCTTGAATTGTTTTCGTAAAGGACTAACTTAGCATGCTAACCTAATGTTAGCGTGTCTATAAATGTTTGTAAATTCATCTAGCATTATGAATAATGACAAGACTAGAATACTTTCATTGTTATTTTTGTTGTTTTAGTTGTAGTTTATTTAATTACATTAATTTAAATACATATAGAAAATGCTTAGCATACATGCCAGACTAACTGGATTTTATTTAAGTATAGCATTATTTTAGGGTTTTAAATGTTGTGTGTATGTATATAAATTTTATTTGTTTTCTGGTAGTTTTTTATAGTTTTGTAAACATTGACATTTTTTAATATTTTTTTAATTAAAGTTTTGCTTGAACTTTTACAAAATAAACAGTTCTAATTTCAATTTCATTTATTTTTTATTTAACAGCCATTTTGTTTTTAGTTGTAGGTAATTATTTAAGCGAATATAAAAAACCCCCTTAAAATATGCAGCAATAGTTGTTGCATTTTTAATAGTTGTTGGAAATGAGTATTTGTTTTAGTTATGCCTACAATTACATAAATCTAATTTTCTATTAACTACTAGCATTATTTATTAATATTATTATTTCATATTTCAACAATTTCTATATAATTTGTGGAAATTAGAACTAAGTAAATTTATTTAGTATTTCAAAATACTCGTAATTAAAAAATTTGTTGTTTTCAAAATATTATGCAAAATAATGTATTCATAATAATGATAGTCTAATAATGATGTTCGCTTATGTTGTAGAGCTGATGTTAAACAATTAAGCAAATATTTTATAGTCTATCAAAACGGGGCTCAATAAAACTACATTAAATTGCATACTTTTGTGAGCTTCATTAGAAACTATAAAAAATTAAATATTTACATGTTTTGTATTATTAGTAAATTACCTTGTGTAAAATATATTTATTATAGTAAACACAAGTACTTTTAATTAACTAAATAAATTTAATTAAATTTATTTATTTACATATATTTAAATATTTTCTGCCGTATTCATAAAAAATAAAGTAGGTTTGAAGTGTGCTTTTAGATAAAATTTTCATACAAAATTTTCTTAAAGTACATTTGAAGTCTACTTGAATTTTTTCTGAATAAGACTGTTATTGTATAAATATTTAGTAATTACTTATTGTATTTTTAGCTTTATTCTTCGTTGCAAATTAAAAACTAGTTATTTTTATATACGAGTATGTATGTATATATATATATATGTATGTAATTATAAGTTTATTTCCATTCTTGTACAATTGTCGTGATTTTATATTGTTATTTTATGGTTTTTTCAAAATTGTTAGAAAAAAGTTTTCCTTGAATTTCTTGTGGCTGCAAGAGCATGTTTACTTAAAAATGCGTTTCAATAATCTGTAAATAAAAGAGATAGACATAAACTGTAAATATTAATTTTCATTATTTAGCTTTTCAATATGATATTTGAAATTTCAAAGGCAGTCTTCTAAGTATTTATTAAAAGTCTGTGCTCAGTAGAACGAGTTTATTGCTTTCAAAAATAGTCTTCAGTTTTCATTTCAATAATGGAAAACTAAATACATATATACTCACTCGCATGTATAGTATTGTATAGTTATTAGGGTATCCATTCGAATAATGAAAGTTCGAATAAAGGAACAACTTCTTATGAATAATTATTCTAAGAACTTCAAAATGGACATATAATACAGCTTTGCATAACACGGGATTAGTCCGAAAACTACTCCTTGTAACTTCTTCAAATGTTTTGAAATAACGATTGCGGCCGTTAAAGCATGAATAATTGTCGTGTAACAAGAAGTTCTGCTTTGAAAATGAAATGCTCTATGACTAATAATCATAATAATAATTATCGATTATTTAAAAATTTTTTTGAGCTCTAAAAACCCGTCCAGTACTAAACGACAATACACCTGATAACTTATTATACAAATATATACATAAATAAGTACATAAATGAATTCTAACTCTAAAAAGAAATATTTGTAGTATGGTAAATTACCAGTACAGCTTCCGTAGAGAATGCTCTACGGGTGACTTACTAGTCTTCCTATCAAAAAAAAAAAAAAAATGGTATCGTTCTATACATCGTTTTGGCGTAAGTAAAGTCTTGGCTTTAGATATTTCCACGGCGTTCGACAGAGTGTGGCATGGTGCTCTTTTATCAAAACTCTCGATTTATATTGAGTTTCCTCAGAAATCGCACTATAAGAGTTGTTGTAGATGGGCTTTCATCAGACGAGTTCAAGGTTAATTCAGGGATACCGCAAGGCTGCTTTCTCCTACTTTATTTCATATCTTTATAAATGACCTTCTATGTCAAACTACCAATCCTATCTATTCTTTTGCAGATGATAGCATCATTTGCCATTTGGGAAATAAGCCAAAACATTAATAATACACTTAACCACGATCTTATGACAATCTCAGAATGGGGCTGTGCGAACAGAGTAGACTTTAGCGCACCTAACACTCAATGTTGTATATTAACACACAAACGCACGACAGATCATGTTGCTTCACCTGGTTTTATGGCCGGTGTAAATATTAAGGAATCAGACACTCTTGATGTTCTAGACATGAGAATACAGTGTGAAGTCTGCTGGACCAAACGCCTTATTCAAGTGTCAAATACTTCACTCCATCTGATCTCCTTTATATTTCCACCACTTATATTCTATCGAAAATATAATACAACTCTCATGTATGGGCCGGTGCTTCTAAGTCTATTTTGGAGTTACTCAACCGCGTACAGGTAAGGGCGAATATGCTTATCGGTGATAGTAGGGTAGCCAACACAATCCACAACATCGCCGCAATGTGGTTTGTGTTTCACTGATACTATAATGTAATGTGTTCTGCTGAAATTTGGGAACTTGCTCACGAAACCTGTAATTTTTTGTGTAATACATGTTCTTCAGTCAGGGCTCATCCATTCATGGTTGACTGGGCAGTGCATCGCACAACACATTACAGGTTAAAATTTGTTCTTTATTCGTCCGTATGTAGAATAAACTACCTGCAAAAGTATTCCCTGTCACTTTCAATACAGGAAAATTCAAATCAAATGTTCGTAAACACTAATCTCTCCATCCTCCCTCCCGTAACCTATTTTCCTAGTTCCAACACAAAGCATTGCATGAGTAGGGGTCGTTTCTTAAGTGCTGGTTCAAAGGAAAGTATTTAAAATTTTTGCAAACAAAATACTTATTTACACAATAATTTCTCTTCCACATGTGTAAAAGTATATTGAAGTATGTATGTATTACAAGATTTATGAATTTTGTAAGTAAACCTATTATTTCAACACAAAACATTCAAAGGTATGGTCACACATGGCAAATATTTACTCAAAAAAGCGTAACTACTTGTTTGAGTACAAATATGTTTGACTCTAATAAGAGTTTTGCAAGATTAAACAGCATAAAATAACACCAAATATTTGTTGCGTCTTTTAATAAGCAAATGTGTTAAAAAAAACATTTTATTTAGTGGTTACATCTTTTTCGGAAAATATTTGCCAAGTGTGACCGTACCTTAAGGAAATTTGCCTCAAATTGATGCCATGCGATATTAAAATAGATTTACTGTAATCCATATAAATTATAAAACAAAAGTAATTTTTTATACTTTTTTTAAATTCTATACTGCCATTGTTTTAAAAGCGCTCACTCACATTCATTTATGATGAGTTTTCAGTTTGTATTCCTAAGTGTGCTTGAGATTTACTGGAAAATCTTGAAATATTTTAATTAAATAAATTCATTCATTCATTTCAAGACATAAAATCATCAATGAACAAATACAAACAAATAATAACAGCAGAATGGAAAAATGTGTTATTTTTGTTGTTGTTGTTTTATCTTTTATTAATACATTTAGCAAACATAAAAACAAAATTAAACAAACAAACAAACAAATAGAAAAAAGACAATATTCTGTATTCACACATCTCTGTTATACAATAAACCAAAAATATGGCTAACAAGGGAACGGTCAGAGTGGCGGAAGCGTAGTTCCTAATGTAATTTTAATTGCTGGAAATTAAATATGAAATAGTAAAATAAAACAACTATGAGAAAAGTAAACGAAATAAATAATACATACATATATATGTATGTATTAAATACAAATGAAAACAAAGCACACATACTACAATACATACTACCTATAAATAAATATTTTTAAACATTTTGCACAAATTAAAGGACTATGAAAACTGACAATTGGACAGACAGTTAGACAAATAGACAGCTAAGCAGACAGACAGACAGGCAAATTGAAATTTCTAATACTTTTGTACACATGTATTTAGACAAGGGTATTTTTTTTTTTTATTATTTTTGTTGTGTATGAAATACGTAAAAATAAATATTTATGTTTTCGTTTTTTTTTTTGTCAGTACAAAAAAGACCCCAGTGGGAAAAAGATGCTGTAAAGAGGCCTTCTTGGCAGTCACAAGTACTTCCAGCCGTTTCATTTTTACATGTCGTGTTATTGTTATTCAAGGCTTTGCCTACTCGCTACTGGTTGCATGCCTGCTAGAAGGCCTACTTGAGAAGGGCAATTGGAAGGTCTACAAACTAATGCCTCATACAAGACATACTTAAGGATCTGTTAATTTATTAATTTTATTGGGGATAGTTAAAGAAGGGGTTTTAAAATAATTTAAATTATATCAAAAAATCACATGTATATAAAGTACTGCTTCACGCGTACTTTGCACAACATTTGTTCATTTTTATTACTCGTAAAACAAAGTGAGTAAAATAATGTTGATTTTTGTAGTGACGATATACATAGAGGCATAATTACAAAACCATTCGTGTTTGCTTTTGAAATCATGATCTGTTGACATTCTTTTGAAATGCAATTTTGAATGTGTTTGAAACGGCTTCTAGACGGCCTTCTGATAAAAGGCATAGAGGAATGAGTATCGAATCTTTTAGAACGTGTAAACAGGCCTTCTATAAGGCCTGCAAATGGTAGCACTTGCAAATTTTCCCGCTGCGATGTAAATAAATTTATTGTATATCACGAAATAGACTTTATTTTCATGCACGCTCTCACACTTGTAGCTTATTTATTTACATGCCCTACAAAAAATATATTTTTGATGCTGACATCATAAGTTAGAAAGAGGTTTGGTGGGTCGTTTAATAATATAAAAGTATAATTTCCATATATTTTATCACCCACCATCAGCAACATAATCATTGTCAACATCAACGTCAACGTGTTGACACATTCATGCATACGTACATATTTCTGTACACTTTCTCCTTATTTCTCTCTGTCTCACTCATTCACATATATATGTATGTAATTATTAGCGTTGTCAACTTTGATATTTCAAAACTCACCAAAATGGAGAAAAAAAACGTGCCATTTAAAAAAAAAACGCACCAAGTTTAGAATTTCTATTCGGAACTAAAGTACTAATTAATAAAAAGGGGCTAATTTCAGTACATATTTGGTAGTTCTTATACTCTCCACCACCATAAGTGGTGAATGAGGGTATACTAAGTTTGTCAATCCGTGTGTAACACTAATGGCCGAATTCACAGTCTTTAGTTAGCTAATGACAAAGCCTTAACAAATGTTTCTTTATTCGCAATGCTTAGTTTGCCATAAGAATAACAAGTAATAGTTAAACAATAGTTAGTATTTTAGTTTACCAATGGTTAACTAATGACCGAGAATTCGGCCATAAGGAATACTCATCTGAGATCCAACAAAGTTTATATATTCTTTGTCCTTACGAAATTCCAAGTCCATTGAGCCATGTCCATCTATCGGTCTGTCCGTTTGTCTGTGTAAAACACTCTCACGTCCAAAGGATACAACCGAAATCAACAAAGTTTACAAAAAACCGCTCATAGTTCCCCTAAGCAGTTTGGTATTAAAAAACCGAAGATGCTGCATTGAATGTAGTGCGGTTCATTTTTAATGGGCTTGATGGCGGTTCTAGTGGAGTTGCTGGAATATTTTTTGATTTTACTAATTACTAATAATGTTACAGAAATTAATGAAATATGGTATTCAGGGACGAGAACTTTTATTGTTTAAAAATTATTTCATTAATAGAAAAGAATATAATATAATATAAACAACACGGACAGTTTTCTTGGTTCTGTTGATTATGGTGTACCGCAGGGTAGTGGATTGGGCCCTCTTTTGATTTAAAAAAATTTAAATTTAGATGGGCAACTTTTTATGTTTGCAGATGATGTGTGCTTGTTTAACCCCTACACAGAAAAAAATAAAAATGAGTTTCAATTCAAATATTTGTGGAATCAATTAAAAATTTAATTGAAATCGGACCTGTCTTACCAATAATGTCTTACGGCGCTGAGGCCGAAATTGCAATGTATTTAAAATATTTTGTAAAAATAAAATTTTTTATGTAAAAAAGTTTTTTCTATAGAAAAAAAAAAGTTAAACACAAAAGCATCACCCTATATCTTATACTTTTTTTTATATTCTGTTTCTTAACTTGTGAATATGGAAAAATGTTCTTTTAATTTTATAAATTGTTAAATTGCACTCAAGATTATTATGAAAATTAGACAAACTCTGTAAATTAAAGTAAGAATCGGTAATTACATCAGCTATAAATGGTCAAAATTTCAAAATATTTCAAATAAATTATGTTGGTAGTAAAATTGTTTTTTCAAACAATATATCAAATACTAATAAAATTTGCACTAAGACTGAAGAGAAAACATAGAATATGGATATACTAGTCCTATAACCAGTGTAGTTTTTGTATTTCTTATTACGTTTAGGTGGAGGGTATTTAATATTCGGCACAGCCGAATATAGCACTCTAACTTGTTTGGGTTTTTTCGTTATGACGCACCTTCGGAGGGCTATATTTGTGATAAATTTCTAAATAAAAGTAGTTATCTCCTAAAAAGTTATTATTTTTTAGAAAAGTTTTTATTTTTTAGAAACAACTTTTCTTCGGGAATATACACATATAATTTTTATATCATCCGGGAAGTAAACTTAATTCATAAGCGTGTAAAATTTTGTTATGACATCTTTATCTGTTAAAATAAAAGTTTTATATTTTTCTTTAACGACAATCAGCATTCTATAATATTTTTACCCCCTTATTCAAAAACGATTATTAAATTTAACAAACGTTTATTAAGACAGATTTTCATATAAAAATTTGCTTAATAAACGTTTGTTAAATTTAATAATTGTTTTTGAATAAGGGGGTTAGTATTTAAAGTAAAAACTAAATTTTAAAAAATTAAATAATTTCAGTAAATTATAAATCTCCAAAACCTAAGTTTTTCACCAATATCAAATGCTTATACAAAAAGAACGGGAACGGCCAGCAATTCCAGTATTTAACTTATATGGAACTTATATTAGAAAATTCTTAGGTTCATGATGGATGCACCATGCTACATAAGAAATGAGAACATGCACACGAATGTTAAAGTTGAGGCTTTCAAGTAAAAATTTATATATGAAATCAAGTAATTTCTACTCATTTTATTCCTTCCTAGTCCAACTCTTGAAATATTTATACTCGTAATATAAGTATATATGTATACGGTTTATCTTAAAGCTCTATTACATATTTGACTTTGAAATATAAGATTTCTTTGATAATATCTTTAAATGTTTTCTGTAGCTATAATGTGAAACATTTTCAATACAATTAATCTTGTTTTACAAAAGCAATAGAAAATCGAAGGCTTTAACAAATTGTTAGTTTCCTTGACTATTTAATTAAAACCTCATGACGCCATCAGATTTTTGTAATAGAATCAGTCAAATGTCAACAGGTTATTAAAATAACAGAAATGTATAGGGATTTTATTGGCCACCTGCTGTTTAACATTTAATTTAAAGTATGAAAACAATCTGGAGTTATTCTGGGAAAACAATATTTTCAATAACACTAACGGTTATGACATTGATATAACATTATATTTATTATTCTTGGTATAAACACTACAACATGGTTTATAAAAATTAATTTATTTGCAAAACAGTCTTCAAATTTATGCGAACATTTAAAACGAATCCATCACTAAGACTTTTAAAAGACATTTATGACTGGCACGAGTGAAACCGGAAACTTTTAAATTTTCTTATTTTGAACATTTTCCGTATTTAGTTTTGATACTATTTATTCATTTTCTTTGCCACCAGTCAGTGCTGCCAGTATATTTTTTTTTAGAGCTTATTCCCAATTTTTAATTTGTCATCCCCAAATTGATTTTTTTTACTCAAATTTTTTTTGTAAAATTTTTATTTTATTTAAAAAATAACATATTTATTTAATAAAATTCATTTTTATCGATAGCTACATATATTAGTATTCAAACTAATTCGAATTGTAATTATAAATCTTGTAAAAAAAAAATACACATAATTTAATATATAGAAGTACATATAAAAAATTATTTACCAGAGTTTAGCATTTCAAAGTTTAGCATCAAAATCTTTTGATTCGTCAGCCTCAGAAATATTGCTTGTATTAAAAAGCTTTAGCATTTCAGCAGATGGATTAAATTTCTCCCAACAAATTGAATTATTTTTAAAGTATGTGTTTATTCTGAGAAGTGCTTCCAATAATTCATATTGCATTTTGTTACATATTTTTGTTTTGGTAGATTCTATATTAAAAAAAATGCGTTCAACGCAAGCGTTTTGCCCAATTTTCGCGTTTCCAAGAGCATTATGATTTTTTTTAATAAAATTAATATTTGCAGCCATTTTAAACCCATTTTATTAGAAACCATCCATTATAAATAATAGCACACATTTTTAGACTTGCCAGACGCACATTTTTTAGCTCAAAAATCGTTCTTGTTACCATCAGTTATAAAAAAAATCCCAAAAAAATCCCCTAAAATTGCGTTGTCATCACCAACAAATCCCTGGATCCCCATGATGAAATTTTTATCCCAAATCAAGAAAAAAAAAATATCTTCAATTTGGGGATAAATCCCCTAAGCTGACAACGCTGCTACCAGTCCACAACGCTATAAAAAGAAAGAAATTATATAGTTAGTTTTTCAAAAACATTTTTATTTTTCAATATAATTTCCTGAAACTTAAATACTCCTAGTCCAACGCTTATTTAGCAATTCTATTAATTGATTGAAATAGTTTTCCTCTAGGACTTCAAAATAGTGGCTTAAAACTGTAATTGTATCTTCATTTGAGGTAAAACGCTTGCCAGATAGGCATTCTTTTAGATTTGGGAACAGGTAAAAGTCAGTGGGAGCTGAAGGAGTATAAGGTGGGTGGTCAAGCAACTCGTACTTAAATTCGTTGATTTTAGCCATTGTCAAAACACTCTTGTGCGCTGTGTTTTTGTTTGGTAAGCCAGGATGTTTTTCTTGAATTTTTGCATTTAATTTATCCAAAATGTTGCAATATTTAGTACTACGAATTTATTGTTTTACCCCCTTATTTAAAAACGATTATTAAATTTAACAAACGTATATTAAGACAGATTTGCATATAGAAATTAGAAATTTAGTTTTTACTTTAAATACTAACCCCCTTATTCAAAAACGATTATTAAATATAACAAACGTTTATTAAGAAAATTTTTATATGAAAATCTGTCTTAGTAAACGTTTGTTAAATTTAATAATCGTTATTGAATAAGGGGGTTACTCTTTTGCAAATAGTCAATCAATAAAATACTTTTGAAGTCCCCAAAAACCTTTGACAAAACCTTACCAGCCGATTGAATTGTTTTTGCCTTCTTTGAGCCACTTCCTCCGGCTTCAGTTCATTGCTTGGAGTATAATGGTGGATCCATGGCTCATCCACAGTTATGAAACGACGCTAAAAATCCATTTTATTTTTTTTAAAACGATCCCAACAAGCTTGAGAAATTTTCATTCTTGTACGTTTTTGGTCGACTGGAAATACGGTACCCAGTTTTTTCATCTGTAGTTCTTCGTGCTAAATTAAATGGACTCGATAATTTAAGATGCCCATGACATTAGCTATTTCACACACTTTTATTCGTCGATCATTTAATAACATATCATGCACTTTGGCTACAATTTCTGTATTGTTGCTGTTTTTGAACGTCCACTACGTGGTTCATCCTCAATGTTTGTGCAACCACGTTTAAATTCAGCAACCCAATTTTCTACTGTTGCATATAAAGGAGCACTTTCACTTAATACATTCACCATATCGTTATGAATTTCTTGTTCCAATACATTTTTTTTTATTTAAATATTTAATGACACCTTTAAATTTCTAATTTTTTTCCATTATAAAAAAATCGCGAAAGCGTCTTTTTTCAACAGCTGTTTCTATATGAAGAAGTCGCCAGATTGAAAAGAAATGAAACATGTGTTCATAGCAGAGATGGAAGTTTCCAAAACATTTAACTTTGTTCTGTTTATACTGTGTTTTCTGTTCTAGGCTAAGAAGTTTCATTCATTCGCACATTCTATTCTTCGCTGCTTTGGAAGTACAAAAACATACGCGCTATTTACTTTAATACCAAAAAAAATTATAAAATAAATAGTTATAAACATAAAAAAGACAAGCGAAAGTGTGTAGGGTAAAGAAAATAACATAAAAATATATTAAAGAAATAAACGTTTTGGGTAAACATTGGTGCTTGGACAAAAAAAATAATATATATGTGACGACAATATTATGAATAGCTACAATGATTAATAGTCATACCAAAGCAAAATCATTTATATTAATGATTTCTGTGTGTTTTGGGTAAGTTAAAAGTTTGTTGTGCGCCTAAGGGCTTAAAGTCTAAAATAAAATACATCTAAATAAAATAAATACATAAATTGATTTTTGAAGATATTTGTTTGAAGGAATTTTATTTTCCTTAATACCTGAAGCCAGAACACCATTTAACATTGATTCAATTTTATGCTACTATTGACAGGTAAACCACACAATAATATACAATGTTATACAAATACCTTAATAAAATTACAGTAAAGAGCAAAATTATATAATATGTATTTAGGTGTTATGCTTGGTTTTCACAATGTCATTTTTGTTGTCAAATTGTCCAAATTGGCAATTGTATGAAAACAGGTTGTCATATGTTTGCAATCATGATTACAAACATAGATGACGCCATATGACAACCCGTTTTCATACAATTGTCAAAAATTTGGAAAATTTGACAACAAAAATGACATAGTGAAAACATAGTGAAAACGCGGCCTTAGTGTTTAGTTTAGTTATGATTAATATTTTTGTTCCTAGAAATGAGTTTCAAATTCAAACTTTTTAAAATATTGTTAGTTTTAATATCATTGTTAGTTAAAGTTTCAATTTCTAAAGAATTCTATTGGTATTTTTATACCCTGCACCATCATAAGTGGTAAATGAGGGTATATATAAGTTTGTCATTCCGTGCATAGAACTGAGAATTACTCAGCTGAGACCCAACAAAATATATATATTCTTGATCCTTACGAAATTCTAAGTCGATTGAGCCATGTCCGTCTGTCTGTCTGTCTCTGTAAAACACTATCACGTCCAAAGTTTACAAAAAACCCGTTTACAGTTCTACTAAGCAGTTCGGTATCAAAATGTAAGACAACCTCCATTAAAAATTGATATTTTTAAAAATTTTTCTTGCTTTATTTTGAAATATATTGCAGATAATACCGTGAAATTTTGTATACGTTGTTTGTATGATAAAACAAGAAAGTGTGCGGAAAATAGTAAGAATAGGTCCATGATTTCTCATAAGCCTCCATACAAAAATCTTCACGAAGTATTGCTCAATTATACGTAAATTCAGCAGGAATAAGTTTCATGGAAAAAGAAATCACAAAACGATTTTTTTTTAGTTCGGTCTATGTTTGACCATAGACCCCATATAAAGTCTACTTCCAAAATTCACTTAAATACGTATAAAGCTGACATAAATAATGTTAAACGGGTAAAATTTGATCTAAATAATCTTTATAGGCAAATAAATTGTTGTACTAAATTCTATGGTGCTCGGCTCATAATTGGTCACAAGGACCACCACATCCGAAAAAGCCATTTATCTTTATATATATCATACAAATATCTGTACTTGTATAAAACATTTACATATATACAAAAATCATCCCACAAATTTTTATGAATTTCGGTCCATTTTTAATCGTATCTCCCACATAAAGCCCTCTTCCGAAAATCACTTTAATACTCATAATTCTCTTATAAATAACAGTTCCAATCCAAAATTCTACACGGATCATTTAAATACATGCCTAAATCAAACTGCAGGATTTTGAGAATATCGGTCCATATTTAACTATATGCCCCATATAAGATCCACTCGCGAAATCTACCATAAGTCTTTTGTAAATAATATTATTGAGATCTTACCTTTTTTATACTCTGTTTCTTAACTTGTTGTTAAAAATGTTGTTTTAATTTTATATATTGTTAAATTACACACAAGATTGTTATGAAAATCAGACAAACTCTGTAAATTACAGTAAGAATCGGTATTATTAGAATTATTAGAATTATTAATGGTCCAAATTAGATAAAATTTCAAAATATTGAAAAAGTAGACAAAACATCTACGAAACGTTGGGGAAAAAAATGTAAATAAAAGTTTTTAATTAAATTGGAAAAGTGTAGGCCTAATTAGCTTTAAAAAGGAGCATTTGAAAATAATTTTGTTGGTCGTAAATTTGTCTTTCAAACAATATATAAAATACTAATAAAATTTGCATTAAGACTGAAGAGAAGACACAGAATAAGGCTATACTAGTCCTATAACCAGTGTAGTTTTTGTATTTCTTATTACGTTTAGGTGGAGGGTATTTAAGATTCGGCACAGCCGAATATAGCACTCTAACTTGTTCATAGTACATATATGAAATATTCTTTTATTTGAAATATTCTGCATAAATACAATCTACAAATTGTATAGCCAGCATAATGTAATTTTTTGACACTGAATTCAAGGCTAATTCTTTACAATATAAATTCCAGCTGAAATTTATATTTCAAAGAATCTCTGTATAGCTGTTTTTAACAATAACATTGTCAAGAACAAAGGAAATATAAATTCAAGCTAAATTTATTTTTTTTTTTTAATACTTTTGAAGTATAAAATATTACTGTGTTTTCATTATAAATTCCATAAAAGTGCTGCAATTGTTAAATACATACTTGAAATTAAACAAATTTGTAAATTTTTTATTAAACTACTACGTACAGTCGTAAGGACAATGCCATACATTATTGTTCTAAAATGCCACCTCACTTTCATTCTTTTAGAACTAAGTATTAAAAAAGCACTTAAATATAAACGTCGACTCTTTCCTTTAGTTAATTTTTGATTTCTAAAATGTAGAATTTTGTACCATTAAAGAAATTTTATTATAAATCAATAATACTTATTCATTATTAACTGTTAAGAGCTGTTTTATGATGCTTAAAGCTGTTGACAACTGATTGGAAATGGTTCTTTTATATTACTGTTTGATGAGTTTTATTACACAGAAATTAAAATTTATTTTAAGGGTTTCTCATAAAAACTCT
The DNA here is from genome assembly GCA_950370525.1 of Bellardia bayeri. Classification (NCBI taxonomy): domain Eukaryota; kingdom Metazoa; phylum Arthropoda; class Insecta; order Diptera; family Calliphoridae; genus Bellardia; species Bellardia bayeri. The sequence goes on from OX493267.1 coordinate 19,956,543, forward strand.
TGAATTATAATTATTGCTCTGAGTATTAAAATATGCAAATATGGTGAAATTATTAATAAAGATGAAATCAAAGTAAACTGGACAACTAATTGGAAACGTGTTATTATTATTAAAAACTTCTTGTAAGTCAAGTGTTAGTTTGATAAAAATTTCGTTGATTTTCGATAAATATTAGTTTTCATTTAATGTAAAGGGTGATTTTTTTTGCTATTATCTTTTTGGCAACACTGGTTTAAACAGCTGATGCACGTTTCGTGTTCTGTTGCACTGTCAAACATCTTCAGTTTGTTGTATAATTTAACCATGAATCGTCTTACAAACGAACAACGCTTGCAAATTATTGAATTTTATTATCAAAAAGCGTGCTCTGTTAAGAAAGTTCATCGCGCGACCAATTACCGAAAAATTGTGTTCAGCCACGAAGCTCATTTTTGGCTCAATGGGTACATAAATAAGCAGAATTGTCGATTTTGGAGTGAATATCAGCCAGAAGCATTGCAAGAGCTACCAATGCATCCATTATGGGCTGGTGGCATCATTGCACCGTACTTCTTTAAAGATGATGCAAATCGTAATGTAACTGTGAATGGTGAGATTAATCGCATTACAGCTGATGGTCGAAAAGATGCTAGAAGGCAAAGTTTGGTTAAATTTTAAGCTCCAATGTTCAATGTGAACCACTACTACACTTGAATGAATGTGAACCACTCTTAAACTTGTTTTCAGCATTTCATTTGACATTTCTCAATTTCAGACTAACTCAAATTAAACCATGCATATCGTGAACTTTGTAATTTTTTCGCTCAATTTAATCGTCCAATCTGAAAAATGGTGCAAAAATTTGAGCAAACCGTACTGCAGAAAATATTGCTGCAACACATTACCAGCAACAATTCAGGAGCTAAATGATGAGATAATTCGGCACATTAACGGCACAGAACCTCAATTATGCCTCAGCGTCATCAAATGTTTGGACCATGGTATAGAGGTGTGGCGCGGTATACTGAAGCAAGGTGGCTGGTTTGTTATGGAATGTTGGTGGTCCAGTACACAGAATTGATGATATTTAAATTCAAGGATAATATTATATGGCACTTCCAACAGTCTTAGTTGTTAACAGCTGCAATGTTTTTTGAAAATATTCAACTGAGTTTGCATTTGAAGAACGAACGTACATCTATCCCTCGATTTACATGATAGATGCGTTCCTGAAAAAATCGTATAAATCGAAATACAAAATTTTTCTATGATAAATCGTGTAAATCGAGAAAAGACCCAAATACGAATAAATTTAAAATTTTGTTAAAAAAATTCATATATCTTAAAGTAAATTAAATTATGTATCTATATAAAAAATTCTCAATTGCTAGAAGCACTTTAAATGGCAATGCCTTTTTGTTTAAATATCGCTTTGCGTCTGGGACAAATATACATATGTATGTACATAGTATTACCATACGAAAATACACATTTGGAAATATTCGTTAATTTGAAATAATGTGTAGAAGCTTCATAATTTTAAACGAAACAACTATTTTCTAAAAAAAAATAATTTTTGCTAAAATTATTAAAAATAAAAAATCGTGTAAATTGAGGTAATTTCCACATCCCTCGTTGTAAATGAAAACCAAAAAAATCGTGTAAAAGTGAAATCGTACAAAAAAAGTATCGTATAAATCGAGGGACGGGTGTACTTTAGAAAGAAAATCTTGTAATATTTCTCTAAAATCCAATAAACCTAAAGGTTACAAAACGTAACGATAATTATGTTAGTCCTAATTTATGCGAAGCAATTCTTTAAGCAAAGCTGATTATCTTTTAGACATCGGGATGAGGGGAAGATTAGACGAGTGCACACTTGATTGTAGATACTTGCAATTCGCTTTACTCTCTTTTCGTATTACATATGTGTATAGAAATGTATGTATACTGTCAAATACAAAAATGAATATTTTAAGCAATAAGAATTGAACTGTGTGAACAGCAAAGATATTTCAAGGAACAAATTGTATGAAGCTTTTCAATAAAAATTGCTTCGTGTAAATTGGGATTTATAAAACGATACAAATAAACTTTAAAAACAAGTTCTAAATAGAAAAGGAAAATTGTATGAACACAAACCAGTAACTTATAAAGCAAATACTATGTTCTATAAAGCTTGCTACTACAAGAAGAATACGTATGGCAGTTGGTTTACAAATATGTTGTGAAATTAAAATAAATATTAATAAATATGAAAAAATAAAATGTGAAAACTTAGCAAAGGAAAAAAATTAAAATAATTTTATTTTGGAGTTTTTTTTTTGTGATTGTAATTGAGTGACAGCTATTATCAGTTATTTTGAAATCAGTAATAAGAGAAATTATTAAAAAATTTATAAAGTTTTTTTTTTAAATTTTCAATATGTATTAAAGCGCTACTTTTTTGTAATTTATTATGAATACTAAAGGAAACGTAAAACGTAGTATAAATTTATATTTTCTTTGTACTAGCAAAGATTGTTGAAAATAACTATTTTTACTGGAATTTATTGAGTCCAGTAGAAAACAGTTGAATTGTGCTGGTTAAACACTTTATTTATTTTATTTATGATAAATGCTGCAGACAAAATTATAGATAAATATCAATAACATTCTTCACGATATATATTTTTAATATGTTTCAAGTTTTTTGTTGGAATTAAACTTAACATTTCTTCGTCAATTTTAAAGAAAAGTTAAATTATTTTTGCAGCATTATTTGTTTCCATACAGCATTAAAATGTTATTCTGCTTCTCCAATCGTTTAGAATTTTCTGTTTCAGCTTAACAAGCCTTATTTAATATTTTTTGAAATAATATTAATCATACGCCAACTAGGCCCACATTTTTTAAGACTGCATGGAATATGTTATATTTTGGAATTCAATGTGTAGTATTAACTAAAGGCTTTATAAGTGAATAGAAGACACATCATACTTTATTTTAAGAACACTATACTAAACAATTGTTGATAATTGAACAATATACTAATCAAGTCTACTGAGAATCTAAAAAATTAATTCAGGTTTCTTCTCTACAAAATTGAAAAGAATTACGACTCCGTTTATCCTTATGTGGTTAATATGAAATAAACATTCAGTTACATAACTATCAAAATTGTTTTATTTAAAGACGTTTAAGTTACTTAAAATTTTATTGCGTAAATAAATAAATATATGTACATATGTTTACAAGTAATTCACCCTCAAAGATTGTGTTATCTGATAACGTTGAACCTATATGTATACATATGTGCATTAAGACATTTCCGTTTTGTACATACTTTTCGCTATACTTTTGTGGATTTCTTTTCTTGTCTTTTCTCTTATCATAATTAAATCAATATATTTGTAACATTAGGAAAAACGTATCATTAAAATGATTTATTCAAGTAAACAGAAACACGTGTTTCTTTTGTGTCTACCTGTCAGTCAGTCAACCAGTCAGCCTGTCGCTTTCCCTTTCTCTCTCTATTTGTTTTCTTCTCTAACTGTTTGGCTAAATCAATATTTGAAGAACTATACACAATTCATAAATATAATTATTATAAATAAATAAATGTACGTGATTTCAACTAAATTTATTGTATTAAAAAATTTATAAATATTAGTACAAAAAATTTAGATTTTCAATCAAAAACAATAATGCAACCTGACTAACGTATGATTAATTTGAATTTATAACACATTTAAATAAATATTAATCATACGTGTATGTAAAATACACATATTAAAAGAATTGAATTTGTTATCCATTTATAAGGTGTTTTTTTTAGATGTATAGAACTTTAAGTTGGTAACATTTTTTTAACTGGTGAACATTTTGTCAGCTGTCATGTGATTTATGTTTGAAGTCGCTAGTCTACTCCAATAAGCACGAAACAATTGATCACTTGGAGGACAACAATCGCCAGCGTTACTGCCGATATACGGCCACAAATGTTGGAAAAATTTATCGAAAATTGGCCTCCAGATTAGAACCCGTCCGAGCCAGCCATTTGCCAGAAGTCACATTTAAATTGTAATGCCAGAATATTATCTTTCGAATAAAAAAAATTTTATGTTAATTATCATCTTTGTTTTATTGTATACTAGCTAAACCCGGTGTGCTTCGCTACCTCGTTATAAAATAAAATAAAACGTATTTACACAGAAAAAATTATTGCCCGACAAATTTTAATTAAACTTTTAATTGAGTTTTAATTGATTTTTAATTAAACTTTTAATCATATCAATTAAATTTTTATTTGAAAAACAATTTTCAATTAAATAATATAATATTTTTTTTAATGAAAACTACTTTTAATTAAATTTTTACAAAATATTTTAATTGATACTACAAATTCCTTCATCGGTCCACTTTCAATTAAATGTTTAACTAAATATACGAATATTTTAATTGAAAATCAATTTGAATTTGTTCTGTATATATATTTACAAACATTTATTTATTTAATTTTAATATATTTATTGCAATGCTTTAGATTTAGTTTGCCCATCAGGAGCATACACATATGCACGGCATATTAACCTTGAGCTTTGTTAACAGTCATCGCAAACGCTAACCGAACAGGAAAAAATTGTTTAAAATCGAATGGTAAATCTGTTGGTAGCATTGGAATGCGTAGCAAAAGTACATTTGTACCTTTATATTTTCCTGTTATAATGGTCGCTTCTACTAAATTATTTCTTACTTTTTTTTACTGCAAGTCGAGTGTTATTACAAAGCCGTGGTGATCGATATTACGCAGTAAAATAACTGGCATTTCAATGTTAAGTTGTAGCACATGTGGTGGAAAGTCTGGCACATTGAGTGAATTTAAGAACTCAACAGGCTAATGAACGGCCTAAGGGGTTGCTTGATTGATTTGACGCATTTCAAAGTGATATCCATCTTATCCATATGGAAAAATAATAGGATACTGAAGCGCATCATATGAGCGATGCATTTAAGTGGGCAAGGCTACGCCCCTTTATGCACTTACTTAGTCAAGAATTTATTATTTCGTAAGAATATGCTATTGTGAAAAGAGCATATTCTTATGCTTATTGGTGGCTTATTGGGTGGGGCCACAATTTTCTCCTGGTACGTATTCCTAATTATGCTAGTACCATATGTACCACATATCATTGACGTAGGTCAAAAAATGCTCAAAATATGGTGCCACCCCCGTTTGTACAATCAAAACCTCATATAGCCTATTATTCCTTCCAGAGTCACAGTAACATTCTGTGAAAATTTCATCAAAATCTGCTCAGCCGTTTTGGAGTCCATACGTTACATACATACACACATACATACATACATTTTTATATATATAGATATATATATGCATATATATATGTATATATAGATAAGTATATATACGAGGTCTGATAAAAAAATAACCGTTATTTTAAATTTTTTCAAAAAGCATTTATTTATTCAGCAATAAGTATCTTTAAAGTAATCCCGCTCAGATATAATACACTTGTGCCCGTGTTTTTTTTCCAATCCTCGAAACACTTCTGAAACGCTCTTTTTGGTATCGCCAACAGCTCCTGTTTCGATTTTTCTTTTATCTCCTCAATCTTAGCAAAACGCTTGCCATTCATCGGTGTCTTCAGTTTTGGAAAGAAGAAAAAGTCAGCGAGGGCCAAGTCCAGTGAATAAGGTGGTTGAGGCATCATAACGGTTTTGTTTTTTAAGGTTTTAATAAAAAATATACTAATATTTAAGAATTAGTAGCTTTCAGCCTATTTGGCTCATTTACTAAGCTGTAGCAAGTTTTTAGCTTTTTACCAAAATTTTGTAAACATGGAACGAACGAGTTTTGCTTCTCACCTCCTCAATTATTTCATACTTGTTACACATTGCATATGTATCTACATTTTTCACAAACGTATGATTGATATTTATTAAAATTTGTATAGAATTCATAATAATCATACGTTATGTTGCATAATTGGTTTTGCTTTATATAGTTTATTATTTTAAAAGTAATTGCAATTGTATGGAATTATATTTCTGGAATTGATATATTTCTGCTAATATTTATTTATAAAAGTATTATTTAGAAATCTCACTTAATTATCATTTGTGGTAAACACTTAATCATTCATCAATGAAATTTGGTAAAATCTATTATCAATTTCTATAACTAGTTTTGATGCTAAAAATAAATAACAACAGAAAAAGTACATTTGGTTTGGTTTCTTGTATAAATTAACTAATTTTAACTGGAGTTCTGGTCTATATCAGTTTCCCTCCCTATGAAGATATATGTGGTTTGCATTACATAAAAACAAAAACTGCTCTCAAACATTTGTCTATGCTATTGATTATGAAATTTGCCAACATTTTAGTCGAAATATGTGCTTTAAAACTATGAAGCTTTAACAAATAAATAATAATTTTACATATATCAAATATTTATTTCTACATTTAAAGATAATATATACTAAGTACGTTCATAACAAACCAAATTATATCAATTATAAAAATTGTCCATTATAATAGTAATATTATGAGCCTGTCCAGGATGAGGCTGTAGTAGACCTAATAATGTAATTATGATTTTGAAAGTGAATAGCGAAAACAATTGTGTAACAGAAACCACATGAAAGTCATAAAAAATATAAATTTTAATGAGCCTACTCATATATATATAAATAGTCTTATAAATTTGTATGTTTACATGTCCTTCCTTTTTTGTTTGTCCTTGGAAGTAATTTTGATTTAAGCAATAACATGCAAGTTTTTATATTTTTCTTAATGATGTATGACAACTGGATGGCAACACATGCCATCACACAGCCATCGAAATAATAAATTTAGTGCAAACCAAATTTCAAGATCGCAAAATGTTATTAAATTTATCGGGTTATTGTCCGATCTAGGTGATTTTTTTTAAAAAGGCTATGTCAAAGAGTAAGTCCATACTGAAGCAATAAATTTGACTACAGCTTTAAAACTCAAAATCCCTGTTGAGCATAATTATCATTGAAAGCAATAGAGCTTAAAACTTAATTCCTATTCGTTATCTCTTATAACGTTTTGTGATACCAATTTTTGCATTTCGTTTTATTTAAAACAACCACAGGGTTCTTTCAATCTGTACATGGTTTGCTATAGAAAACTCTTAATTCACTTTGGTTTAGATTGCAAACTCTTGCTTTACAACTCAATCATAAAACCTATATGGTGTTACGGAAACCAGCTAGGTGGAACAGCCTCAGCTTTAAAATTTTTGTTTTAATTCAATTTTTATTATAGATTATGATAAAACGAATATACATGTTTCGCCTCAGCGCCAGATTGCCTTAATAGAGGCTTGTGGGCAAAAAAAAAAAAATTTACAATATAAAAAGTAAATTAATTAAAATTAATTACATTAAATAATAATATATAATAAAAAATAAATATTATTTATGTAAATAAAATATAATTTAGAATCAAAATAAATTTGAACAATTATATTATATCAAAAGCTCATCAACAGTTTGAAGTAAAAAGTTTTTTAAAGAAGATTTAAATTGTGAAAGTCTTGATACGCATTTAATACTAGTAGGCAAGTTATTATATTCTCTACAATCAGAGTGTTCGACATAGTGTAGACAGAATTCAAAGACGTCAAAACAAGTTGCTACGAATGATCACAAATGTACTCTGGTATATAAAAAATTCGAATATGTATCCATGAAGACCTAAACGAGCCTTTGGTAAAAACTGAGATCCAATAAAATGCAGAAACATACTTAAAAAAGCTTAAAGTAAACTCAAACCCATTAGCCGGCAACATATTAAATAAAAGTGGCTATATTCGACTAAGAAGAAGGGATACAGCGGATCTGAGCCGAAGACAAGAAGGAAGAATGCCAACTTAATACATAAAATAAACAATGGTCACACAAGTTTCGTCCAACATTGGCTGGACTAATAATTAAAATTTTTTTTAGATATAAAATTTGATATACTTATTGTTAGTTCATTTTTTTTAATGAACATTCAATAAATAAACAATCGAAAAAAAAACTTTGCGTCGGTGTTCCAACCAAAGTAAGGTATTGATGTATAGCTGTATAAAAGTTTTACCGTATTAGTGCTTAATCGACATACTTAACGTATCCACATACATATTTGTAATTTCTAAGTTATATCAAATGATTTTGTAACATGTCTTGCTATTTCCTTCATTCAACAATTTATAGCTTTATCTTAAGTATTCTTTTCTAACTTAAATTGTATTTCTACCGTGATTGTTATCCATTAATTTTTCAAGAAAATTAAAAGTCATAAATAATTATCATAAATTTTAACAACTTTTTTACATTTTCATGCAACATCAACGTTAAATAATCCAACCACAACAAAACCAACAAAATTAAAATGATTTTGTTGCAAAATGAGAACAATAAATTTAACGAAATCTAACTGAGAAACAAAAACAAAATGAAACGAAAGCAACAATATAAAATAAGCATTAAGCTGAAGAGAGTGAAAGAGAAAGAAATATATAAAGCTACATGCTTACCACTAGATTCGTCAAGAAATTTCCTTCCTGTTCTAATAGACAACAAATTATACAAACTACTCTTAAGATACGTTCATACGTGGCAAATATTTGACACAAAAGACGTAACCACTAAATAAAATATAATTGAATGCATTTATTTATTTAAAAAAAAAACTTTGTTTATTTAGAACAATACACAACAAATATTAGTTATATTTTATTTGATGATGTTTGATCGTGCAAAACTCTTGTAAGAGTAAACAACGTCAAACAAATTTGTGCTAAAACAAGTGGTTACGCGTTTTTGGATAAATATTTTCCAAGTGTGACCGTACCATTAGCACTTAGTTGCTCGCATACTTTAGACACACTCATAAAATTAAGGTTAGTTGAAAAAAAGATTTATGTGCAAATACTAAGACTTTGTTTGAATGTTGCTTGTGTTGCCATCTAAAAATAATAATAATGTTACTACTTTTGAAAGATTTTCTTAGATTTTTATGAAAGATATTTTCTAACTGCCCCAACAAGGAGAGTGCAACCAACATACACTCCTTTTATTAACAAGTATTTCTTGAACTTATACTGATGATAATAAAGTAGATTTTTATGAAAAGTTGCAAATTATGAATTTTTTATCTTTTAAATGCTAAAAGTGAATCAAAGCAAGTTCAAGTGCTGTTTAAACCCAGTATATGTATATGATTAACGCATGATCTATAAAAGTACAGTCGGTCATAGCTGACTATTTAATAACCTACATCAGCATCCAAGTAATAAATACTTCTCGATATGTAAGTTTGTCAGCCTGGACCTGCTGCCGTCTGCTTAGCTAAATTTAAGTGGATGTTAGGAAAAACCATAAAACAATTGTAGTAAAATTTAGCAATAGCGAACATAATAACGGGTGGTTAAATTTCAAGGGCCGATGTTGATTTTGAATAAAACACAAACTATTTAGGAAATTATTGTAATTTTATTTTATTATGATATATTGGTATTACTGAATTATGTATGGAACAAAATATCGGCCAAATGAGCGCCGCCACCACGGCGGCACACCTCCATCCGATGGTCCAAATTTTCGATGACCCTGAGGCATAATGGAGGTTCTATGCCGTTAATGTGCCGAATTATCTCATCCTTTAGCTCTTGAATTGTTGCTGGCTTATCGACGTACACCTTTTCTTTCGAATAACCCCAAAGAAAAAAGTCCAACGGTGTCAAATCACATGATCTTGGCGGCCAATTGACATCACCATTACGTGAGATAACACGGCCATTGAATTTGTTGCGCAAAAGAGCCATTGTTTCGTTAGCTGTGTGGCAAGTGGCACTGTCCTGCTGAAACCACATATCGTCCACATCCATATCTTCCAATTCGGGCCATAAAAAGTTCGTTATAATCTCACGATAGCGAACACCATTCACAGTAACTGCCTGACCGGCCTCATTTTGGAAAAAATACGGCCCGATGATGCCGCCAGCCCATAAACCGCACCAAACAGTCACTCTTTGTGGGTGCATTGGTTTTTCGACAATCACTCTTGGATTCTCATTCACCCAAATGCGGCAATTCTGTTTATTGACGAATCCACTGAGGTGAAAATGTGCCTCATCACTGAAGATAATTTTCTTCGAAAATTGATCATCCACTGTTGCCATTTCTTGCCACCATTCTGCCCATTCACGACGTTTGGAATGGTCAAGAGGCTTTAGTTCTTGAGCCAATTGCACCTTGTAAGCGTGTAAATGCAAGTCTTTATGCATAATGTTCATCAACGACGAGCGTGAGAGGTGCAATTGTTGGGCACGACGACGAGTTGAGGTGGGCGGCTGTTCAGCCACACTATCGCGAACAGCAGCAATATTTTCTGCAGTACGAGCTGTACGAGCATGCACTGGTGTTCTCACATCTTCTACAGACCCGGTTTGCTCGAATTTTTCCACGATTTTTGCGACTGTACGCACATTTGGACGATCAAATTGACCAAAAAAATCACAAAGTGCACGATATGCATTTTGATTTGAACATTTTCATAATAAGTCTGGATAACTTTAACACGTTGTTGGATTGTGTATCTCTCCATGGTTCAAATTGAGTAAGTCTGAAATAGAGAATTGTCAAATAAAATTCGGAAAAAAGCTTGGCGTTTAGGTGTGGTTCACATTCAACATCGGCCCTTACAATTTAACCACCCTTTATAGGTATATAGACAACAAATTTATTTCTGTAAAAAAAATGTGGGTTAAGTGTTTTGTGTTTTGTGAAAACGTTCAAATGATGTTACGTCTTTTTCGATTTCTTGAATAAAATCGTTAGTTTGGAACGTAGAAGCTTAAAATTTTTAGGAGCATTTTATTTTAGCCTTGTGTTTCAGATTCAATCAAAAAACGGATTTTGATTTTTTGTGGGTTACGTCTTTGGGCATTTCAGGTGGCGAAACTCACAATACATAAGTTGATTTATAGTTATAACCTACACATAAAAGAAATAGACAAAAATATGAAAAAATTAAAAACAAATTTCTTTAGAACCAGCAAATCAGCAAATTTTATTTCTGTACATTTCCACATAACACTGCAAATATTTTTAGGAATTTCTAGCAACTTAAAAATTTACTTATATTCTCAATTAGAGACTGAAATAAATTTCAGCTGAATTTTATTTTTGCTTAATATCACATAAAAATGTTTTCAGATAAGCCAGTCAGTTTTGCATCTATCTAAATGCACGTAGTTCTGTTTCAGCCTCGAGTGCCGACAAAACTATAAACAGAGAAAATGATGAGACAACAGAAATAAACATGTTCTTATGTAAAAGTAAAATATATTATATTATTTTTGAATTGTTTATGAATATGACTGGCTTGTACAACACAAGCTAAGATTTTACACTGATTCGTACTTTAATATGTATATGGGTCATTCCAAAAGTTAATTTCATCTCAAAAAGTTGTAGTGAACGTAGACTCATAATTTTATCGGTTTGATGTGTCAATGTACTAATAACGAGAATCGATCTGACATCTTCAGATAATTGTTCCAAAAAAAAAAAAAACAGTTTTGAGTAATGATCGCTACTGCTACATATGCTGAAGATTTAAAGATTGCAAAAATCGTACCAATACCCAAAGCTGCTAGTGCTGTGAAAGTGGAAGACTTTAGGCCAATAGCTTTACTTTCAATTATTGACAACATTTTTGAAAAAATATTTTATAAACAACTCTCGTCATAGTTTAACGAAAACATGCTACTATATGAATGGCAATATGGTTTTAAAAAAGGATGTGGTACAGGAGAAGCTGTCATTAATGTAATAAATACCATATGTAAAGGATTAGATAAAGGATTTGGCGGTGTGGCGGGAATCTTTTATGATTTTTCAAAGGCGTTTGATCTAGTAGAGCATAAAATTCTGATTGAGAAGCTTATATATTATGGAGTGAATGATCAGGCGCTTACCCTATTAAAAAGTTATTTATATAACGGAAAGCAGTATGTTGAAGTAAATAGTTTCGAAAGTTCAGTAGGTGTGGTTGAGTATGGAGTCCCGCAAGGGAGTGTATTGGGCCCATTACTTTTTAATATTTACCTCAATGATTTAAAAAATTTAAAGCTTTTTGGAAAACTGATTATGTTTGCAGATGACATAAGTGTGTTTTATGCATATAAACATGAAACTGCTCTTAAAGTTCAGCTGGAATATGATGCAGCATTGATAATGGAGTACGCAAGAATAAACAAGTTATGCTTAAATGCTGAGAAGACGAAAGTCTTAAGATTTAGGCCATATATGGTTCATGGACAACATTTTAGTGTACTTGTGGATGGTGAACTTGTGAGCGAAGTTTCTGCGATAAAGTATCTTGGTGTAACCCTGCAAAGCAATTTGTCGTGGGACTTACATATAAAATCTTTAAAATCAATAATTGCATCAGCTACTGGTTTGATTTATAAACCTACCAGAAACTATAAAAAACATTCAAAGAATTTCAATTTTTAAGAAAAATGTAAAGAATACTTATTTGACCACCTGGAAATGCTTCTATTGTAACAATATTCCCTTTTTAATTTAATTCTAACTATGTATATATTTGCAAATACTTATAAATTTAATAATTTGATAAGCTTTTAAACTATTTGCCAACTGGCAATAATTAATATTCTAATAATTAAATATTGTAATAATTAAATTTCTAAATATGTTAATGAATAAATAAAAAAAAAAAAAATTCATTAAGTTGACCAGAAGCACGTTTGCTCATAATTTGAAGGAAATGCGAGGCTTTCTGATCGCCTAGTTGATGACTTTTCAAAAGTCGGCAAAGTTTAGACTCTTGAGATTCGGAAAAGTTTCCAATTAAGCGATCCTTAACAGCTTGGTACTTACTGGTGCCATCAGATGAAGGTGTCCGAAATATGTGGTAACAAATTTTTATCAATATTCCCAATAACATACTGAAACTTGGTTTTATCTCGTGTGATACCAGAAATTCCAAATATAGACATCATTTGCATAAACCATAGCTTGGGATTCTCCTTCCAAAAAGGTGGCTGTTTTTGAATACTTGAAGCAGCAATATATGCACTTGGAGCATCTCCAATATTACTTGTTCTCTTGTTAGCTGTTCTCTCAGGAGAAGACATTTCAATACATATTATTTGAACGTCGGGGTTACAAATTAAATGTAGTTAATTAAACAACATTTATTTTGAAAAGTTAAAAGAAAACTAAATTATTTATTAAAAATTATAAAAACATAAAAACTCAAAATTTAAAACAAAAATTATGAAAATATTATTAAACAAAATTTGAAATTAAAAGTTTTAACAAGTAAATTTTAGATATTAAATATGTGTCCCCACAGATTCATGCAGCTGGTAGTAATTGAAATTTAAGAATAGTGTTAATTACCAAATCTAATGAGGCGCCTGTATATTATTCAGATAGTATACTTAAATCGAACAAACTACTTTTCCTAATATTCTACCAAAAGTTATGTTATTTTAGATTTTCACAGTCTAATTCATAAAAACTTATCAAGGGTTTATAACAGGCTTATAAAGCAAATATCCATACAAAATTTGCTTTATCAGCCTGTTATAAACCTTTGATAAGTTTTATGAATAAGGGGATAAGATTTTAAAAAAGAGAATATTAAAACCTTAAAATTCTAAACATTCTAAACACAAAGAATGTGATGTTATTTTATTTGACATTGATTAACATTAAATGCCCTAACAAATATACCCACATACAACCTGTTTTATATATTATACATACATTGTAATTTGACAGTTTTATTAAAATCATTAAATCTTCCAAAATGTGTGCAGTTATATACATACAAGTACATATGTACAAACTTATATACAAGTATGTATAAACGAAATTTTCAGCTCAAATTATTTTGTGCCACAGTTACTTATTGCCTTGTTAATATCTTGTACAAATATTATTAGTGTGATACAGATCGAGCTAAAAATTTGTGTAAATGTTTAATGATAAGTTCTTTGCAATTTCCAAGACGTCCATTAAAGGGAAGGACTTTTAAGAAATAAGTTTTTCCTTAATATTTTCTGTTGCTCAAAGGTGTTTGTTATTGAGAAAAGGTCAAAATTGGTATAACGAAATTACACTTTTTTAAAAAAAATGTTTCGTCTAAACCAGGATATTTACAAAAGTAGTTTATGTCCAAAAATTAACAGAATAGGTTTAACGGGTATAAAACAATTTATTCGGACTGACCACTACGAGTATATTCACATACATATTTGTTTCTTAAAAACATTTAAATGCAGCAACATATGCAAAGTGACATTTAACAATGATATTTTCTACTAACAGAAAATGATATAGAATATTATTGAAAACGGATCTATAAATATAAATCTCCATATAGAGCAATTGTCTATCAAATGCAAACAATATTTAGAAGTCTATGGGGGCAATAGACTAGGCGATGGTGTGCCGGACTATTAGTCAAAGGGTTGCGGGTTCGATTCCCGACAAAGACTCTGGGTGTTTTCTGCAGACAAGCCAAAAAGCTTCGCAGTTTGTGTTTGTTTTTTTTTTTAAAAAAAAAGTATACTGGGTATAAGGATAAAAACGGGTATAACTCAGGAACGGTAAGAACAAATTTAAAAATTGTTTATTCATACTAATCAGAATTAATTTGTCTTTCAAACTGCATCATTAATTTTTTTCGTTTTCATTTAAACTTAAAAAGTTGTAAAGCGTTATTACAAAATTTTTTAAAAAATTACGAAAAATTGTAATTTAGCGTATCTAAATGTGTGAACTCATCACCAAAAACTTATAAGTTTTTTACACAGAAATAAAGCTTGGTTACTATTTCCTCAGAAGTGAAGAAATCCGTGGTATTAACCAAGTTATGAGTAAAGTTAAAAAAAGGCCAAAAACTCCATTTGCGCGACCTCTAAACCTATTCCGAAAATTCTTAAAAAAAAATAAGTTTTTAAATTTTGATTGAGCACCTATGAAAATCAGAAACAAAAAATTGTTTGGGCCACCCTAATGTATATGTATACTAACTGCCGTATTTATAAAAAATAAAGTAGGCTTAAAGAGTGCTTTAAGACAAAATTTTCATACAACATTTTCTTAAAGTAGTTACACTTGAAGTCTACTTTTTAATTTTTTTTAAATACCGCAGTTAGTATATAAATGATTTGCGTTGAATTTAAACTTGATATTGATGTTTAAAAAAACTTTATGCGTATTTAGGTGATATGAACCGATCAGCATGAAATTTTGTAAAATGATTTATATCAAATAATTTAGTTTTTTTTCAGCCGTACGCCTTGACTTTTTTTTTTGTAATATGCCTGAAAGGTACCCGGGTATTTAGATGATATGAACCGATCAGCATGAAATTTTGTAAAATGATTTATATCAAATAATTTAGTTTTTTTTCAGCCGTACGCCTTGACTTTTTTTTTTTGTAATATGCCTGAAAGGTACCCAGGTACCTTTACGTTTTTATATGAGAAAGCGACCATTGCAAGTATATTAATTAAAGTTGTTAGCAGCTTGTAAACCTTAAGGCGTTAAGAAAAATTATATAAAATATCTCTTACATACGCTCGAACAATGTATTTAGTGCGAAAATGCTTTTTCATATATGTATGTAGGTCCCCAGGTACCTTGCAGCGCATTAGAAGGTGTTTTTTTTTTGGCCGCACACATAAGGGTTAAATGGCAGCTATACGAAGTCGTTGACCGATTCTTACAATTTTCAACAGGCCTTGTCCTTCCATAATAAAAATAAAGTGTACAAAATTTTGTGTAAAAAATATCTGAAAAATATCAAGGTTGTCTGAAACTCTGGTCTATAACTCGATCCCAACTGGACTGAGAACAAAGAAGGTTTGATTAAAATTTTGTTTATGTATTTTTTTCCAAGCTCTATTGTATCTTCAAGAGACGGACATGGCTAGATCGTTTTAGAATCTTATAAGGTTCAAGAATATATAGACGTTTTGGTTCTACGACCAATATTTCGATGTGGTACGAACGAAATGACAAACTTAATATTCCATCATTTTTTGTGGTGGGTATGGCTTATTTTAGATGAATTTTATCTCAGTAACAAGAGTTTTACAGGTGTTATAGTGGAAGTGGACAAAATCCAGTATCCAGTTGATTGCCCCAATTAATTGGGATTTTATTGGTCAGGAATGTGTATTATTTGTGGAAATACTTTTTTTTGTTCTAATACTTTTTTCTGTAGATTGCTTTTATACAATAAGATCAGGAAATTATGTGCATTTATTCAGGACATAAACTAAAAATGATTATGCAAACCTCTTCAATTATTTTCAGTGTATTCAAACAAATGCATAAATATGTTTTGGCATGACTGTGTATCACCCTAATTTACTCTACTACTTTTACTTTTCTCGAGTAGCAACAAATATGAAACTGTATACAAAATGTTTATTATTTTTAGTAACTGCTGAAATAACAATTCAGTGGTAGAGATAATAACACACAGTTTCAGTTTGGCTATAGTTTCTTATTAAGAGTTTTTGTAGATACATATATACAGTGTTTTAAAGAACAATAAGCACGTCTTCTTAATTTTCAATGATGTGAAGTAGAAAAGCATAAAAATTAATAACGTGGTTAATTCTTACTGTCAACAACTCATGATCTTAGTTATGGTAAATCTCTACTGATAAGCTCTTTATTAATATATTTGTATTTAATTGTGGCCAATATTTAATGGAAAATATTTAATTTGCTTGGAAAAAGTAATGCGAAAGAATTTTATAAACCATTGTATATGTTGGCTTGTGATTTTAATTGCCTTTATTCTAGAAACTTTAAGGATGTCTTAAACACAATATTTCAATTATCGTTCTTAGTAGTTTTTGCAAGCAAATTAAAATTGTTTAATAACATGATTTCAATTAACTTCTGGCCTAATAAGCTTCATAGAAACCTTATCATTATGGAATCACCATAAGATCATCAGTATTTTGACGGAAAGAATTAACAAAGTTAACTATTCGCTTCACTGAAAATTAAGAAGCTATTCTAATTATTGTGTCCAGCACTGTTTAAATTAGTAGGGGAACATGATCAAGTTTTTAATGCATTTTAAAAGAATTTAAAAACTGGTTTAGTTTTAACTACATATATTTGATTTTACTTAAAGAATTAATTTCCTAATTAACTTAATTGTTGAGATAAGATGTAAAGAAATTTTCATAAAAATTGTTTGTTTGTTATTGAAAAGCATTAAAATCGATATAGTAGAACCAGAGTTATGGACCAAAATGTGAGATACAAACTATAAAAATTTTATACTTTTTAACAATTTTTTTGCTATTTTATTAAAATATATTGCAAATTAGAGCTGATGGCCAATATAGCTAGTGCTCTTTAATTTAAATTTAATCTGAGAATTAATTTCTTGTAGATAAATTAATAATAATATGCGATGCAAATAATAGGAATCGCTCCATGATTTCTAAAGCCTGCATACAAATATCTTCCCGAAATATGGCTAAATAGCATATACATGCCTTTCAAATGACAATACCAATACAAATTTCAGCAAAAATAAGTTTCATATAAAAATAAATCTCAAAACGTTTCGGTTCGGTTCATGTTTGACCATAGCCTCATTTCCGAAAATCACTTAATTAAAAAAAAAAAATGTTCATGTACATATTTGTCAATATCAAACTAATGAATTTTGTGAATATAGGTTCATATTCAACTATCTCCTTTATATAAGGTCCATTTCCGAAAATTACTTCACTTAACCCTGCTTATAGGCAACATTCAAAAAATGTGATTACAATTTCGGTTTTTTTTTACTTTTTTTGGTTTAATAGTGAGGAGGGTATATTGGATTTGTGCTGATGTTTGTAACGCCCAGAAATATTGGTCCAACACCCACCTTAAGGTATAACTATCGACTCAAAATCACTCCCTGACTCGATTTAACGTTGTCCGTCCGTCCGTCCGTCTGGCTGGCTGACTGGCTGTCCATGTAAAGCTTGTGCGCAGAGTACAGGTCACAACTTAGAAGATATTTCAATAAAATTTGGTACGTGCTATTTTTTTGGTTCCAGGACGGATGGGATTAAAACTGGTGGAAATCGGTCCATTATTTCACCTGCCCCCATACAATTGTTCTCCCGAAATAGGGGTTTAACATAATCATATATGTTTGAATTATGACAGTATCCAAACAAATTTCATATAAGCTCCACTTTCGACATTCACTTTAATAATAATATATATCTTAAATATACCGTTATTACGTCGAGAACTTACTGTTCCAATATTTAAGAAGTTCGGCCCATGATGATGTCATAGCTGACATATAAGGACAATTTCCGAAAAACAATTAAACCTACAATAATGTTTAATAAATATTGATATCACCAAACTTTTACATGGATCAGAAATTTTAATCCAGAAATCATATTAATATCGGTTATACAGCAATTATGCTACTGGATTTTGTAGATGTCAGTTAATCAGGCATGTGATGGAAATCGATATTGAAAACGAATGAGTTTTAGAAGTCAATTTTTTCGTAATATTTCTGTATTGAAAAACTATTATCATATAAAATATAAAGATATTGGGCTACTAAAGAAAAACAAACAATTCAAAAATTAGATTACAAATGCATTAAAATGTTTTTTCCAAAACTAATTCGTTTTCGATATCGAATTAAGTCCACTTCCGAGCATACTAAACAACTATACAACATTTGTAAATAACGTTATTGAGATGAAATTCAACAAAAGTAAACCGAAAACACTTAAAAATCAAATTAGTGAAAACTGGATTTAAGAGCTATAATTGGTCCACTTCTACTATGACACTATTGAGATAAATTCAACCGAAAAAGCCTCGCCTTATATCTTATACTTTTTTTATATCTGTTTTATACTCTGTTTCTTAACTTGTTTATGAATATGGAAAATTGTTAAATTACACTCTAAATTATTATGAAAATCAAACAAACTCTGTAAATTACAGTAAGAATCGGCAATTACATCAATTGTAAATGGTCAAAATTAGATAAAATTTCAAAATATTTAACATAAATTATGTTGGTCGTAAAATTGTCTTTCAAACAATATATCAAATAATAATAAAATTTGCACTAAGACTGAATAGAAAACACAGAATAAGGATATTCTAGACTAGTGTAGTTTTTCTATTTTTTAGTACGTTTAGGTGGAGGGTATTTAAGATTCGGCACAACCGAATATTGCACTCTTCTTTGTTTTATAACAGCAGTTGCCATACTTTTTAGGAGCTTTAGCTTTTTTTTTTTTGCAATTATTGAACCGGACAGTGCACTGTGGGTAAAAAGTAGGATTTTTTGGCATAAAGTCAATTTTTTTTTGTGGATTCATATTTCGAAATTCAACTGATTTCCTTACCCCCTGGCCCACGATGTCGAACGATAACGTTCGCTTAGACTTAAGACACAAACTTGATTGTGGAATAAACAAACTTGATTGAGCAAAAAAAATAGATACGATAAAAAGTATGTGTCTTAAGTCTTATCTAAGCGAACGTTATCGTTCGACATCGTGGGCCAGGCGGTTAATCTAGATACCCATATTAGAAAAAAAATTATTAAATATAAATTTTGGTGACAAGCCTTACTTGCTGGCATGCATGGTGCAACTATACAAGGTGAGTGCAGTAGCCCAGCTGACTGACTTTGTTTACAATTTACTTATGTCAACAATAGTACATTATTTTACACAAACAAATTGCCTGTTGTTTCTGTTTTGTGTTGTATTTGTTGTCGATTTGCGCTCACCTTGTATAGTTGCACCATGCTTTTAAAGTCAGCTGATTAAATATCACTTTGTTTTGGTACAACTGGCGGTAAACATCAGCTGAGTTCGAGTGCTTGTGAAAGTTGAAGTTGAATAAAATTAAAAAGTGTTGTTATGGAAAATATTAGTGGAGGTATGTAAAATTATTACCTGCTACCAATTTGGTCATTATTATGTGTTGTTGACCAATTCTGCAATATTTTATTTATGTATAATATTAGATTGAACATAACATTTATATTTGTGTTTCGTGGATTATAATTTTTGAAGAGCAAACCAGTGCAAAAACTTGCAAATGGCAACTTTTTAATTAAATTGTGTAGATTAATGAATAACTAACCATTATTGCTACAATTTGCTCCATTTAAAAATAATCGCTTTTTTAAGGTAAAACTTAGGTCGGCCAGATCGGCTATAGCAGTTATATGAAATAGTGCACCAAATCATATTAAATTTGGTAGGCCCTCTTGGGAGCATTTAAAATGTACACAAACCAAATTTCAATTCAATAGCTTTAAAATTACAGTTTATGCCAAAATAAACCAAAAAAAAAACCATAGTGCAGTGGCGGATTTTAAAGGAATTTGAGCAAAAATTTATTACGACTGATAAAAGTTGTTGAGGAATAAAGTTTAAAGTTTGGAAAGTAGTAAAACGTTATATATGCAAATATATGCCTGAAAGGCCTTTTGACACCAAACAATATCCTTGTCATAGAGTAAATAATTCTGGCCTTAAAATTAACCTCAAATTACATTAAATATCTGGCCATTGGCCTAAATTAAGTTATAAAACCATCAGTGAGTGTGTGCCACGATGTTATGAAATTTTTTTTAGCCAACACAAGTACATATAATAGTTTTTTTTTTTTATGTAATAACTTTATTATGAACATAAATAGCCGAATGAATATCTCTCTTTATATAAAACTGAAAATATAACAATGTTACAAATATGCACAAGTGTAATATACATATATACATACATATATTTATTACACTCTCCAACAATATAAATCATGACTTTTTAATATACTGCTTTGATTTCATAAACTGTTTAACACAGCAAAAGCGGAAAAAAACTTTAAGCACAATGATTGATATGTGTATGACTGACTACAGGCATTGTTTTATCCAGTAGAACAGCGTGATTGCAAACTATAAACTCGTATTCATACTTGTAGTTTTATTACAGATTCATATAATATTTTACTATCTTTTTTTTTGTTTGCTTCTTTCATTTTATATCAGATTTTTTTTTTGTATACACTCCACTTTGGCATGATAAAGAAGAGGTTAATGCGTAAAATAAGACCTTTCAGTTTTTAATTGAAAAAGTTATAAAAATCAGGATGGTTAATGCATGTTAAGAGCCAAAGAAAAAAGCATTCAACAAAAACAATAAGTAATAGGAGAAAAAAAAAAGTAATACAATATTTATTCATTAGTTTTATACGGTGTTATAAAAAGCTCATAAATTCCTTTGCAAAAGCACTCACATAGTCACATCAAGTATAGTTACTACTACTAAGTTTCGCAATTTAGCCGCTGAGATACTCACAGGCATAGTTGCCAGATAAATAAGGCTTCAAATCGTCAAATCTTGAATTAAAAAATCGTCAAAATGCACTTTTCAAAATCGTCAACTAAAATAAAACTTTTTATCAATTCAATATTTTATTTATTTTTTTAAATTAATTGTTTTAATACATATACAAAAAGAAAAACAAAAAACAAAAAGAAAAACAAAAAAAAAATTAAATATATTTTATATATTAAAGTTTAAAAAATTAAAATAACAAAAAGTTACAAATAACAAATCAAAACACACAAATTAATGTAAAAGCAACACAAAAATAAGTAATAAATTACTTTTCAAAATATAGTTTTTAAAATGAATTTTTTAAGAAATTTTTATCAATGTTTCTTGGAAAATTTATATAATTTTTAATATAAAATAAACAAAACAATTTCTTCATAGTAACAACAAAAAACATAAAAAATTCTACTTCTAAATACAATATATCACCTTTTTACAACACTATGCGTTTTAGAATTTTTCAATTATATTTCAGAATTTTCTATTTCATTTTATATTTAAAAAAATTTCAATTGCTTTTCTGTAGTTTCTAGTTGGTTTTCAGAATATTCTTATCGTATTTCATAAAAGTTAAGTTAAAAATATGTTTGGATTCTGAAATACAATTAAAAATTACTCAAATGCATTTGAAAATTTCTGAAATACAATTTGAAAATTCTATAATATTATTAGAAATTTCTAAAATATAATTGAAAATTTTTAATATCTAATTGGAAATTGTAAAGTTTAGTACATTTAATTTCCCTATTAAACTTTTTTATAAGCTCAGGTACAACATTCATATTAAAACAACAACATTTGTTTAGTTTTAAAAAATCTTTAGTGAATAAAATCCCTACCAAAGAAGACGTTCCTAACCTATTCCTAATTTTTGATTTTGTTTAAATTTACTTGACTAAATACTCGTTTGACATTTGCCGAAGAATGAGGTAAAACTGAAATTTTTTTGTATAAATTTTGTTAGGATGGGAAACAAGAGATTTGAATCTTTTTTTTGAATTTCAGAAATGTGTTTCCAAAATTCCAATAAATTTTTTCTTTTTCCAAAACCAAATTATAAATTTTATATGAGAAAAAAGTGTTGCAAATCATTTAAACTGAAAAATCTTCAAAATAGGGGCAAAGATCGTCAAATCGTCAAAACGTCATTTTTGACACCAAAAATCGTCAAAATGACAATAAATCGTCAAATATGGCAACAGTGCTCACACGCAAGTTTAGTTGTGTGTTTATACACTTAAAGAAACTACTAGGAAATGTTAAAGATTTGTTTATATGAAATCATGTTAAAACATGTTCAACAAAGTAAATTTTCATAACAGAAATATTTAGGCAGCATTATTGTTATTTCTAAAGGAGTTGTAGTTCCAATAAATTTCCCTTATAGAGGATACATGTTGTGCGTAACGTCATATACAGTGTTAGACATGAGGTTAGCACACTTCTTATGGGTATGCTGTCTTCAAAAGTATATTTCTTTTATATGGTTATAATTACTAACTGCAATATTTGTCTATTGGTGTAACCTTTAGTGTGATGAGTATTTCCCATTATTTTTTTATTGAATCCTTTCTCAGTACTTTCTTTATGGTTAATTGCAATTTATAGGTCATTTGAACTGCACAATAATATCGATGGTGAAATTAAATTTATATATTTTGTTAGTTATTAGTTATTATTAGTTATTAAGTTCTGAAAATATTAAATGAAACAAAAGATTAATGGCCGAATTCTCGGTCATTAGTTAACCATTGGTAAACTAAAATACTAACTATTGTTTAACTATTACTTGGTATTCTTATGGCAAACTAAGCATTGCGAATAAAGAATCATTAGTTAAGCCTTTGTCATTAGCTAACTAAAGACTGGGAATTTAGCTATAAGGGTCATAAACTGCTATTTAGACATGTATAAAAAAGTGGTGCACAGTGGTGCTCTAGAGGAGGCCCCATAGGCGAAATTTCAAGTAGTTTAATTTGCTTAAGGAAGATAGTTTTCAACACATTAGACCATATTAAAATATATGGGACGTATACAAATGTTACAGAGGCTCCAATACATAGAAGAACAATCCGTAAAAGAACTCTTTAATTTACAGAGCTTATTGGCAGACCCATGCAAGATCTCCAACGCAATTCCAAGATAACTTTCAATAAAATTTGGTATTGGCGTTGAACTATAATGAACAAGACATAATGAAATCTTATATAGACACCACCAAATCACATATTATGAAGATTTATAAGCGATTTATGCGCATTTAACTGATTTCCGGAAGTAGGCTTTATATGGGGTCTAATTATAGACCGATCATCATCAGATTGAACTGAACGATTTTTTTTATATACATATATAGACTATTTGTTTTGAATTTAGGCTTAATATTAGATTTTCTAAGGGATTTATGCGCATTAAAGTGATTTCCGGAACTGGACTTTTTATGGGGACTATGGTCTAATATGGACCGATCATCATGAAATTTGGTATGACAATTTGAGTGTATATTTTGATTAAACTTTTCGAATTTCAACTTGATAGTCGTTTTTACAAAAGATTTATGTTCATTTAAGTGATTTTCGAAAGTGGGCTTTGAATGGGGCTATGTCAAAATTATAAACCGATACAAAAAATATGGCTTTGAGATTTCACTTTGCATGAAACTTATTTTTGGAAAAATTTGTTTACATGCGGCTTATCTATAGACATTTATGTACCATAAAGCCATATTCCCGAAAGACATCGTGAAATCGTGGACCGATTCCTATAATAAAAATATAGTGTGCAAAATTTTATGATATTATATGCATTATACTTGAAGAAAACAGCATAAAATATTGAGATAGTCTCAAACTTTAAACTATAACTCAGATCCTACTGCACCGATTTTGCCTATTGGCAATGCCAAATATTTCGGTGGATCAAAGAATGTTTGGTAAAAATTTCATTGTTCTATGTCGTGCCAACAACAGACGGACGTGCATGACTAAATCGTCTTAGAATCTTATGAGGAATCAGAATATATAGACTTTTTAGTTAAACGACCATTATTTCGATGTGTTACAAATGGAATGACAAACACAGTATAACCCCTTTTTGGTGGTGTGTATAAAAACTTGAGTAGGCGAATTGTTAAGCATAATGCACATGTTTCAAAAACAAATATAGTTTCGAATTTCTTTTGTCGTGGCGTGATTGACAAAAAAAAAAACAAACTCCATGTTTTGTACGATAAGGTACCCGGGTGCATCCTTCATACAAATTTTATTAAAATCAATGCATTTTGCAACAAAATTTTAAATGTTGCAAACGTTTAAATACAATAAAATATCAACAGTTTGGAGCTCTCAAAAAGTTTCCAGTGTAATGGTTGCCAGTTTACACAAAAAAAAAAAATTATTTAAAAACCTAAAAGGTACCCGACAGGACAGCACATAAGAGTTAAGGGAGTATGTAACATGTTTGAAAAATCATAGTTCTAGAAAGTAATGGACAACAGAATATATTTGCTTTAATTGTCAATACAGACCAAGTGTGTTAAACTCATGTCCACCACTATATTTCCCTTATATACATTATCATTATCATATCATACTTTCCCTATTATAATTATTAAACATTTAACACAAATTAAAGCTTAACTGCCATATTTATAAAAAATTAAAGTAGACTTCAAATGTACTTTAAGAAAATTTTGTATGAAAATGTTGTCTAAAAGCACACTTCAAGCCTACTTTATTTTTTATGTACATAAGAATTTAGCATTCCATTAACTAGTTTTTCTACCATATTATTGATTTTATACAAAAATTATTTTCCTTAACTAAAAAAAATGTTTACCACACAAACTATTTACTCGCTAGCTAAGAATTGAAACTTTTTTTCGCCCTCAAAAACAAGAGTATGTAATTCATTGCGGCTCTTAAACAGTTTGAAAAACAATTTTATTTTTACCAACATTTTAAGTGAATATCTAACGAGAAACTGAATTTAATATACTCGTAAAAGCAGGTGTTGAATAAGTGCTGTTTGCCCTTTATTTACCACATAATGCACACTAGACTTTCTTAGTTCAAAAGCATTTTACATAAGTTTTTGTGCAGTTTTTCCAACATGTTAACGAAATATTTATGTATTTTTGTACCTGTGAATAGGAAAAGGCGTTTAAACAAATACACTTGTGGTAACAAAGAAATGAATATTCAGCTAAGTTACAATAGAAATGTCCTTCAACTATGACTATTCAAATTTGACATTAGATTAGGATATATTTGAATACTTTTGGACCACAAATTTATACTCATTTAAAAAATATAAATATAAAGAAAAAGAAAAACCAAAACTTATATTATTTATCTTATAAAGATCCGTGTTTTCGTTTTGGTTAGATTAATTTGAAAAAAAAACTCGAATAACCAAACAAAACTCCATCTAGTTAATTCATAAGGTACAAGTTTTATTGAAACTGTCGTTACACTTTTCACCACCTCTGCTTTATATTTGTGTTGATGATAATGAAAGTGATTCCCTTTTTAATTTAATTAAAAATTATAATCCATACATATGCATGTATGTATGTATAGAGTATATCATTCACATTTAATTAAAAAATTGTTTTTTTCCACTGGGTGTGGCCAGACTCATGCGTTACGAATGTGAAAATCTAAGGCCTTAGTAAAAAATCCCTCTTTTTATACCCTCCACCACCAAGAGTGGTGAATGAGGGTATATAACGTTTGTCATTCCGTGTGAAACTTTTTTAATATTCATCTGTCTTGAATAATATTCGACCGTATATGCCACCTTCAGCACCCTGTGAAAAATATATAGCGGCCTTAGCTGAAAGTGTACACGAAGACCGTGTGGAGAGTCGAGATCTTAAATTGAAAGCGTACAAAATACAGCTTGTGTAACAACTGAAGGCGCTCGACCTTTCAAGCGACATCACTTTGCTCTATAGGTTCTTGAAAAGTTCCAAGAAAATCCGACGTTTTCGAGGCAAATTTTGTTCAGCGATGAGGCCCATTTCTAGCTCAATGGGTATGTAAACAAACAAAATTGCCGCATTTTGGACGAACAGCAACCTGAAGAGATTCAAAACTGCCACTTCATCAAAAAAAAAAAAAACAACAGATTGGTGTGGTTTGTGGGAGGTGGAATCATCGGTCTATATTTCTTTAAAAATGATGCCTGTGCGAACGTAACCGTCAATGGCGACTGTTAGCGTGCCATGCTAACCGACTATTTGATGTCTGAAATTGAAGCCCGTGATCTCGGCGACATTTGGTTTCAGCAAGACGGCGCCATTTCCCACACATCGCATCAATCAATGGATTTATTGAGAGAACACATCGGTGAACAAATTATTTCACGTTTTAAGCCGATCGATTGGCCACCAACATCGTGTGATATCACACTCCGTTAGACTTTTTCCGGTGTGGATATGTAAAGTCTAAAGTTAATGCGGACAAACCCGCTTTGATTGAGGCCATGGAGGAAAACATCACGCGTGTCATTCGCCAGTTAACAGTTGAAATGCTGGAACGAGTCATCGATTATTCGACTCAACGGATAGACCATCTGCAACGTAGCAACGGCCAACATTTGAGAGACATAATCTAAAAAAAATAAATGCCAAAGAATGTATTTTCAAATGATAATAAACATTACCATTACCCCTCGTAATGGATCACTTATTTTAATGCCAACCAAAGGCAGTTAGATAACAACAGCTCTTAAGACCACTGAGTCCAAGCCATTGTTTACTGAATTCGATCTAGGGTTTCCAAAAAAATATGAAGAATATGATTTAAGAGCTAGTCATTACTCTGTTGCTAATGCGAAACGGTAAAATAGAGCCCAGTTGCACTGACACAAGAAAAATCTGAACTTATATGGAGATTTTGGAATGAATCACATAGTCAATAGCTCCAAATAGTAGAGTTAAACATAAAACTGAACGTTTTTTTTTTACGAATTTTGAGTGTCTATTGAAGACATAGTTTGTCATCTAGGGCCGGGACATGGTGCAACTATACAAGGTGAGTGCAAATCGACAACAAATACAACACAAAACAGAAACAACAGGCATTTGGTTTGTGTAAAATAATGTACTACAGTTAAAAATACTTGAAAAATGATTACTTTTGACATAAGTAAATTGTAAACAAAGTCAGTCAGCTGGGCTACTGCACTCACCTTGTATAGTTGCACCATGGGCCTGGATTTGATTTAATATTGAATGTTTTATTAAGGTTTGATTTGGACATTTTAAGTTTACTTTACGATTAATAGAAATAATTTGAGTTTTATACAAAAACACACTAGCACAATTTACAATCTTGTGTAAACGGTATTGCCTCATTGCATTTGGAAAAAGGTTTAGCATATTTTTTATCTTGTTGTGTATTTTGCTAAAACTTTCTGCAAATGCAATGATGCAATACCATTTGCACACGATTGTGAATTGCACTACTTATTACTGACAATACAAAACAACATTTAAGTGTTATCATTTCGAAATTATTAAAATTTCATACTAAAGTCAACATTAAAATGCAAATTTATACATTACATAACCATCAAAATAACCGCCTTTTGAATGTCCAAAACACAAATTCAATATTTTCCAAGACTTTTTATGGAATTTCTATTAAAGCAAAATATAAAAATATAAACTAAACTATTTGTTACCCACAACCTCTTTCAAATAAAATTTATGCAAATTATTTGCTCCGACTTGTATGCCTGGCACGTTCATCGAAACAGTTTCATACTTGCTGCTAAAATAGGGATAAACTTTATGTTTTTTTTTTATATAAGCACTTGTTACAATGCTCTGTTGCGAAGGAATGAACATTGCATTGCATTTCATAAATATTTTTCATAACACGTGATTTAATAGAAATATACTGCAAAGTTTCCAACAAAAGAATGGAATTGCCACAACAGTAAATTTATGACTAAGAATGAGATTTTAAATATATGTAGTTTCAAAAAAAAAAAAATTATAAACACACACAAGAAGATATTTGCACACTTTAATACTATATTTAAGCATTAAGTTTGTGTATTAGGGCGTTGCAGCTAAATACATAAGTTCTTGTTAGGGATGCCATATTCGGATGTGCCGAATCTTAAATACCCTCCACCTAAATATAATGAGAATTACAAAAACTGTTAATGTTGTTAGGACCAGAATATCATTATTCAGTATTTCTTTTATATTTTATATATTGTTTGATACACATTATATCTAATTTTAACCAATTTACAATTACCAACTAATCTTATGTAATGGAACCGTTTATAAAACTAAAAAAAATAGGTTCAAGATTTTTCCATATTTTCCAAGTTAAAAAAAGAGTATAAAAAAGATGAGGCTTATATCATCTCAACAACGTTATTTACAAGAGTGTATAGCTGTTATAGTGGAAGTGGATCAATTATATTTATCTTATATTTTTGAAGCTTGAAGTCCTAAAAAACCGTTGCCATAACCTTAACATCCGAATGAATTGTTTTTGCCTTCTTTGGGGCACTTCCTCCAGCTTCAGTTCCTTGCTTGGATTGTTGTTTTCTCTCTGGAGTATAGTAGTGGATCCTTGTCGCATCTACAGTTATTAAACGACGCTTAAAATCTATTTTATTTTTATTAAAACAAACCAAGCAAGCTTGAGAAATTTTAATTTTTATGCGTTTTTGATCGAATATTAACAAATGCGGAAATTGCAGAAAGCTTTTTCATCTCTAGTTCTTCATGCCAAGTTAAATGGCCTCAACTACTTGAGATGCCCAT
The DNA here is from genome assembly GCA_950370525.1 of Bellardia bayeri. Taxonomy (NCBI): domain Eukaryota; kingdom Metazoa; phylum Arthropoda; class Insecta; order Diptera; family Calliphoridae; genus Bellardia; species Bellardia bayeri. The sequence goes on from OX493267.1 coordinate 19,985,804, forward strand.
GACTTTAGCTATTTCACGCACTTTTATTCGGCGATCATTTAATACCATATAATGCAATTTCTGTTGTTGTTGTTTGCACGTCCATTACGTGGTTCATCTTTAATGCTTGTACGACCACGTTTAAATTCATCAACAATGTCAGATTAATTTCAGAAAAATTTCTATTCTGCCCACTGTGCAGTTGAATAAACATTAACATTTGCCGGCATATGAATAATTTTACATCAGCTTAGCATTATTCAGATGTAAATAGTTTTTGTTGTGGCGCCCTTATGTTTATCTAAAGGAAATTTAAGGATTTCAAACTAATAAAACTTTGCACTATTTTTTTTTATTAAGTAAAGACTTAAAACGTTATATCGAATAATTCGTTACAATGAGGTTCGTTATATCGAGGTGAAGTTGCACTTTTATTCGTTATAACGAGGTAATGAATCATTTTGTCTATTAATCATCACTGCCTATCATGTTATAGCGAACGATTTCCACTAATAAATCAAAAACACTGTATTTTGTAGTTTTAAAATTCAGAAATAAATTTTTCTTCGAATATTTCAGCCGTTAGTCTAATGCATGCTGCCGTCGACTACGAATGTAAGTTTGCTGAAGACGTTGTTGTTGCAAACACAATAATTTTGTGTGTATCTGTTTCATATAATTTCGATTAATCGATTGCAATCGTTATGCAAAGGTTGTAAGTTGACAAAATTCGTTAAATACAGGTAAATAATTCTTTATATTTCGTTAGTCTGCAGTGAAGTAAATTCGTTATAACGAGGCTATTGACAAGTGTATTCGTAATAGAGAGGTTTATTTTGTATTAAATCTTGTGAAGAGTTGTAGGGGATTTAAAAAAATTCGCTAAATAGAGGAATTATATATAGTGAGGGTCGTTATATCGAGTATTGACTGTATATATATTTAATAGAATTTATTCTAAAGGTGTCGAATGGCTGTTAAATGAAAAAAATAAGAATTCGAAGAGAATAAATCACACAGATCGTCACAACTCAAATCTAAGCCAAAAATTGCATAAAAAGACTTAAAGAGCTCTTGGAATATCGGAAAACTGAATCACTAAATAAATATTTAGAAAATCAAAACGCAACTCCGCAATCGGATTACTTATTATGGCAAGCCACTAAAAGTCTTAAAATACCTGTCTTATGTAAACCACCCCTGCGAAATTTAAGTAGTGGTTGGGCAAGAAAAGATATTGAAAAGAATATATTTGTTATATATATATTCAGCGATAGCTAGAGTTAATTGCAAAAACTGACATAATCGTGCCATTGCATCTTAATATTATCTAACAATTATGTTTTGTCATGGAAATCAAAACCTAGTTTTTTATTCATAGTTAAAAATATGTTGTTATTTTGTTAATAAATTTTAGAAAAAATATTTGGATTCTATTAAAAAATTAAAAATGTTTATATTCAACTTTAATAACATTGTTCAATCTTGAACAATAGATTTTTAATTTGTTTTGTATTTACTTTTAAACACTTTGAATTAGGCTGTATTTGTTTTATTTTTACTTAGGGATGAACTTGTGTATTTGATAAGCTGTGTGCATAGAATAAACATAGGTTCAGCCTATAATCCCAGCAAGAGATTAATAGTTTTAAGTGTATATTCTACATTTGGATATCAATTGGTGGCAAGCAGGTAATTAGAATTTTGTTTTAAGATCTTTTAATATTGTTTATTTTAGTTTAAGATTTGTTAATAAAATCCAATTGCTGTCGAAACTACAAAAGGACAAGTAACTAGTTTATTCCAACGAGTCCGTGTGCGTAAATAAAAACTCGTTAAACGTAAAAACCTTGACATTATATGAAAACAAAATATTAATCATACGTACTCATAAATCGTAGGTACTTTATAAATTTCATCCTAAAAAGATGCATTAGATTGCATTAGTTATTGAGGAGGGATACCCTTGCTTTAACTCAAACGCAAAACAGATGACTGGATCAGTGGATGTAAATTTTTTTGTAGTATCATAATATTTTGTCTAGCACTGGCTGGACTTATTATTTTCTTTTAGTATTAAGATTCGAAAACTTATTGTCATTTCAATATCTGAAGATTCAATAAATAAATATAATGTATTATAAAAAAAAAAAAAAAGTTATTGATTGTGTGACGTATACTTAATATCTAATTACTTTTTCTTTTGGAAGTTAAAAATACATATTTTGCAAAATCCTGTAAAAGAGAAAAACAGTATTTACCACTAATACATGAAATGAAAAAATTGGTTTGCCACCAGTTATATCCTGGTATTGACAAAATCAGTAACAAGATGCTTATGGAACTATCCCGAATATCAACAAAATAATACTTAATAATACTATAATAACGCTATATAAATAAACGCCTTGAATATTATCTGCCAGAATGGAAGATTTCACTAGTTACCATTATACCTAAGCCTGGAAAAGATCACACAAAAGTAGACCTATTGTCGAGTTATACCCGATTTTAATTGAAAATAATTGTATTCCGAATCATAAATTTGGATTTAGAACAAAACGCAGTACTATATACACAGAAAAAATCAAAACAGTTTCAACATTTTTACAAGTTTTTCAACAATGTTATTTTAACTGTTATGATTTATATGATTGCGGTAACCTGATTACTATGATCTTATATACGATTGTAGTAACTATATATATATATATATATATTTGTTGCAATCATGTTTATGATGAATCCATTTATTATAATTTTTGTTTATGATCAACATAATATGGTATAATCTTTCATCACAAAACCGATCACCTTAAATATTACATAATTGCTATAATCATATATATGATTGCTATACTCATGTGAGTGGTAACTTAATCATTTAATGGTTGCTGAAATCATATAAATAATTACAGTGACCATAATATTTAATAAAATGTTGAAATAGTTGTGGTTTTTTTTCTCTGCGTGTAGACTTGTAAATATCGTAAAAAAAACATTAGAAAAAAAATATTGTTCTGCTCTTTTTGTCAACATTTCTTAAGCGTTTGAGAAAGTGTCTAATATACAAGTTGAAACTAAATTTACACGTAAACACACATAAGAAGGATATTTTTTTAAGTTCCGGACAACCTATTGAAGCAGTAATACTTCAAGCAAGTATACTGGGATCTTGTTATACTTGATATATACATTTGATATGCCAACAAACAATTGTACTCGTACTTACACATCTACTGTTCAACTTCGGATAAACGTTGTTAGTACTTTGGTTTTCACTTTTTGAACTGTTTTACCTAAAGGTTGATGCCAGATGACATCTATAAGCGCATATGTCATCATATATTACCTTTAGATAATTTTCTTTGTCAATTTGCATAAAATATAAATTTTGCTGTTGTATTTTGGCTAATCGTTGTTTGCTATAGCCTTTTAATATCTTTTGAATCATATAGTTGATTTTTTGGATAACACTTTATTAAAATCGATTTTAAATTGTAGTGATTATAGTGAATTTTTAAAAATAGATCAAAACTGATTTTTTTGTGGATATCGCCATTTTGTCTTGGCCACCTTTGTTTTTTTCTAGCCAAGTAATAGGAATCTTGGTCCTCAACAATTCCACATTGGATTAAACCATTTCGGTGGTTTTTTATTTTTTATATTGCTAATGATACTGCTATTCCAAGTATTTATGAAAACCTTTAAGAAGCATCACGCTAGCATAGACGCCAAAACATATTGCTACGAATGATCACAATTGCCCCCTGGTATATTAAAAAATGAATTCAAGCTAAATATAATTTCTTTAATAATAAATTTAAGATTCGGCACAGCCGAATATAACACCCTAAGTTGTTTTTAGTTCATTTTTAAGAAAGAAACAATAAATATATAGAAGTAAAAAAAATATGTACTTCTGAATAAAATAATTAGTATCATCAACAACTTACCCTTCCTCAGTTACACCGATAGTCCCTTTCACAGCTGCCGCTGCGATCGTTGCTCGTACTCGTCTCCATAATGCTAATGCCAGTCGTATTGTCCGAACTAATGAAGGGTGTCTCATTGAAACGCATCTCTATGGTTTGCTCATCACCTGAATCGAAATCATCATCGTCTCGCTTATGATGACGACGATGATGGCGATGATGATGTTTAATATCGTTGTCATTTAGTAAAATCTCTACCTGTTTGCTGCACTGCACCAAAGATACATTAACGCCCCTCTCCAGGCAGGGTGAAAGCGCAGAATTTCCATTACCATAGGTGGGTTCACGCGGTATAATCAGCAGCTTGTCCTTAGTAATGCAGGTGTCTTGGGTAATGGCATTGCCATCATCATGTTCATCATTGTCTAGACTGCTACCTCGGGTGGCAGTGCCACCACCACCATTGCCATGATGCAAACGTGGACCGCAGGTATTGCGATCCGAACGATTGTAGCCTCTGGTGATGTTGATAATGTTGTTATTGGAGGGGTTAAAGCAGGGCAAGACATGCTTAAACTCTTTGCGGAAGTTCTCATTTAGCCAGGCGTACAGAAAGGGGTTATAGCAGGTGGATGACATGGCTATTGAGTGGGCCACAAAGAACAGCAGCGTATAGAAAGGCCATTCATTGGATTTAACATAGAAATCATCGAATATGTTAACCAGATTAATGGGCAGCCAGGAGAGACCAAATACACTAACCATGCATATTAACATGCGATTTGTGCGCTTCTTACGATCTCTATCGGCCTCTTCCTTGCGTGAGGACTTGGAGCCGGGTTTGGCCCTGGCGCGTGCATTTAGTTTTATGGAGATCCATATGTAACAAATAGATATAATGATGAAGGGTAGAACAAATTGCAAGATAGTGGTAACAGAACCAAACACTTTGCGATAACGTTCAGAGGGCCAATTCTCCTCACAGAATGAGGGCGAAAATACTGAAGATTCGTTGGCTACCAAATCGTTATTTGTGCTGACCACCTGCATGTGGGCATCAAAATTACGCTGGGCTGCATATGATATATTGGCTGATGAAGTGGTGAAATTAAAGGCTAAGCTTATATTCGCTGTTGCCAAGGTTATATTGGAAATAAGCATATTATCCTCGGAGAACACCCTGACATACATGCCATACGGCAAAGTGGCCAGCAACGATATCACCCATATGCTGACGATTATGGCAATACAGGTGGAGAGTTTCATGCGCGGATGAAACGGATAGATTATCACAAAGTAGCGATCTATGGCTATGGAAGTTAAGGTAAGTGTAGATATGTATATGCTACAACCCTGGGCAAATGGCACCAAATGACACAAGGTGCGGCCAAAGGCCCATCTGCCCATGAACGTGTACAGCGGCGTGAACGGCACCGCCAGTACACACAGTAAAATATCGGATAAAGCCAGATTTGTTATGAATATATTTGTTACCGTTTGCATGGCTCTGTTGCGCAACACCACATAGCATACCAAAACATTGCCAAAGACACCCAAAACAAAGACTGTTGAGTAAAGGATACAGAAAAAGATTTGTACAAAATTATTATTTATTATGTCATCGCGCTCGGCTTCAGGTACTGGCGCATTGGTGGAGAATGTGTTGGCATTCAGATCGCCAATCAGATGGGGGTGTGGCGGATGGTATACACTTCTGGTGGCCATAAACGGTTCGGTGGTATTGGCACGTTGTGCCACTAAGGCAGACCAAGTGGCTGTGATCAGTTCTGAGGCGGGTGTTGTATTTAAGGCGGTCATTATTATTATTGATTCCGTTTTTGTGGCTCCCCCCTCCGTGCTGCCTTAATAATTGTGGTTAAAAGTTTATGTTTATGTTTTAGTTTTTCTTTGGTTGAAGTTTTTATTTAACTAAGCTGCTAGGAACCCAACTCCATCAACTTTTACTCTCTGAATAGTAATCGTAAATAAACCACAGAACTAAAGTATGGTTTAAAGTCTAATGGTTCCTTTTTAACATCATATTTTGTAATTTTGTCCCATCTGTAGCTAACAGTTTTTTCTTTCTTCTCAATTGAACTTAACTTCCTTGTTCAATTTGTCGTCATTTCATTTCCGTTTGCCATTATCTGGTTTTGCTTTGTTTTTTTTTTTTGTTTTGTATTTGTTTTGTGTACAGTTGTTGTTATTGTTGTCAAAGTTTATAGTGTTGCCTTTTTATTGTTGTAGAGCAGTTTGTTTAGTGGTAGTTGTTTTTATTATGCCTTAACTGTTATTATTTATTCAAATGAACATTTTCTAAAAAAAAAACCGCTGCTACTTCCCTCTTTAACAACTTTTACTTCCGTAAAAATATGTTTTATATATGCAGTCATTTGTTTCCTTGTTCCTTTTCCCCACTCCCTCCTGGCAGAGGTTTTTGTTAATTGTTTGAATCTCGTTGTTGTAGAAATTACTTTTATTATTCTTTGGTTTTGGTTTGGCTCTGATTTTATTTCCTCTGTTTTTCTAGTAGAGATTTATATTTAAATTATATTTGCTGTGTGCGTGTCTTTAGCACAAAACCAAATTGAAAAGTTGCTTGGTTGCTTGGGGTTGGCTGGGTAGGTGGAACTTAGCTTAACTGCAAAGTATACAAAAAATAAGAAAAGAAAGTACATGTTAGTTTAAAAATAAAAAATAAAAAAAAACATTGATATTTGTTTTGCCATAAATTTTCCAGTTTTAATAGAAGTTTTCTCTTCTTTAGGAAATAACAACAAAAGCCTCAAAAGTAAGGAACACAAAGTGGTTTACATGCCTAAACTGTAACGTTGTATATATATTATAAGGTGCTATTTGACTTAATTGAAAGGTGGGAAATGGAAACATTTGCAATTTAAACTTTAGCAAAACAAACAAATAATTGTAATTGAAAATCTATTTAAAAGTTCAAAATTACAAAGTAAGCTCAGTTAATGCAAACAATGTTTAAAATATTGTTCATGTAAAATCGGGACATACTACAGAAACCTAGTGTCAACAACTGCATTTTCTTTAGAGTTTTGTATTTAAAAAAATTTAATCTGTTGGAATAGATTTTATACATTTAAAAATGTATACTTAACACAGCTTCAAATTTTTTCTGTATACACTAATAACTAGAGAAGCCAAACGGGACTGGTTTTTCAAATGCCGGGATTAGGGATTTCATAAATGAATAACGGGGTACGGTAACATTGTTTGTAGTCAAAATTATTAGCAAATTCTTGTATTCTGATTGCATAAAATTCCTTTCTCACCCTCCGAAACAAATAATTCTTATTATTTTTCTAATATTTGGTTTCATATTTCACATTATTAGGTGTTTTAAGGGGCTTTTCATATTTCATTTCGCAATAAACGTTTTTAATTCATTTCTAATAACAAACATTTATATCTCAGTCTCAAATTCACTCTTCAGTTTTGGGTTTTTTCAAAATCTTTTCTTCTTTTGTGGTTTCTTTTAAGTAGAGATTTTAACAGATCATATTTTGATATCTCTTTGAGTATAAATAAATTGGGCCACATCATCAGGGATTCATATCACTGCGACAGAGATCTTTGTCTGTTACTTTAACCGGATTTAAAATGACAAATATTTGCTTAAGTAAAACAAATTCTTTATCTCTTGAGGATTTAACCTATATTTGCATAATGGTGGAGATTTCCATCATAACATTGAATGCATTCTTTTATTTCTATTTTTTTTTTATTTAGGTGCCCCGGTAGACTAGGTAATAGTGTATCAGTCAGAGGGTTGCGGGTTCGATTCCCGCCAAAGACTCTGGGTGTATTCTGCAGATAAGCCAAAAGCTTCGCAGTTTGTGTTTGTTAATTATAAAAAAAATTACTATTACGCTAATAATCTAAAATTGCATGATGATGTTGTTTTTTTTGGTAAATCTGTACTATAAATAAATATATGTTCAGATTTTTTAACCATTTTTCCCTTAATTTTGAACATGATGTTTTTCGCCAATAACGATAAAATCATGCAAAGAAGTCTTAAATCAATTAAAACTTTTTATATAGGAATTTCCAAATTCCAAAAACTGTAGACACATCAAATAGTTTCACCTTTCATTCTTGGGCAAACATTTTAAAATTTAAATGTTTGTTGATGACTTTACTAGCTACTAGTTTTCTGGTATTGTTCTAAAAAAATCCCCGGATTTTCGGGATCGGAATTGGCATCCCTACTAATAACTAAATATTATCTTAAATAATTCATTATAATGTAAAACAACTGCATACATGCTATGTAGGTGTTGCAAAAATTCTGAATAGCTAGTTACATTTATATATATATAAACATTCTTTAAGTATATACCCATCTCCATCACCTAGCGTTGCTAATAAAAATATATATGAACACGGGCAAAATCAAAACATCTATAAAAATTCGCATATTAAAATTTTTATTTTAAATGAAAATAAACAAAACTAGCACCTAATGTTTAAAAGAGCTAATAAAATTTCAGATATTTTTTGATTTTTATGTTTCTCACAATAAACAAAAACATTTTTCGCAGCCATAATTTAAGGAATGTTGCAAAAAGTGGTCAGTCGATACATCCACTAAGAATAATTGAAAATTTTCTGTTGGCGAAATACCCAGAGTAATAGCTTAACTTTCAAGCTATGTTAACTAAAAATCAATACAAAATAAAAAGAAATACAATTTTGTAAATTTGCAATATATTTAGTTCTAATATTAAATTTATAATACAAAATTCTAGTTTGCACAATGTTGTTACAACAAATAAATAAAACACAGAGAGACTTTTAACATTTCTACAGAATGGTTCACAGGAAAGGAAAATTAAAATTCTAATAAAAATTTCTTTTCTTAACATTGTATTAAAAAAAAACTGTTTAAATTTATCCAATGTATTTGCAGCTAATATTTATTATTTTATTAACATTTTATAAATCATTCCAACAACACCAAATTATTACAAAAACATTAAAAGAGGTCAAACAAATCTTGCATGTACTTGTACTCAAGTTTGCCTTAGTGTGTCTTTTGAAAATTTTCCAGTTATATTTGTATGTATTTGCTTTGATTATGATTTAAAAAAATCATAAGTTTGATACTAATTTAATTACATATGGTAAACACTTTTTGCAAATTATCCAAGAAAAAAAAATTCTAATAAATAAGAAGGAAACTGTCAAGCGCCATTTAGAACAATATTCTAGCAATGACACTGTTTATTATTTATTTATTTATTTATTTAATCTACAAGAAATTAATTCTAAGATTAAATTTGAAATTAAGGAGCACTTGCTACATTGGCCATCAGCTCTGACACTGTTTAAATTATAACTGTTTCTACTATTGTAATTGAATTTAAACTGTCCATATTATTGTGATTGAATTTATAAACCACAAATTGAAATTGTAGCTTAATGCATATTTGTAGCTTTAAATAACTAGCCGTTGAGGTTCCGAGCGATTTTAAATACCATGAAACGATCAGTAAGTAACCAGCAAACAACCAGGCCGGACCTTAACTGCTCCCGTACCATCACATATACCTAAGTATATTTTAAATAAATGTAAGTCACCTAAATTAATTTAGAAAAAAAAACTCTTTCAATTATTATTATAAGATCCCCAGAAAATATCCACATAAAATTCCCATATAACCATCTCGGTTATAAAATCTTAACCCCATTGTGTACCTCACACAATTCGTTCATCCCCTTAGTAACTTAATGCCTTCAAATAGAGTACACTAGAACTAGCCAGTTCCCATACTAATTCTATTTGAATAAGAATATAAGCAGCTAACTTTCAGTTACCTTTTATTTTTTCCAATTTTTTCATGCTCCAATACATTAGTTATTTCCCCAACTAATCCTATCCTACCACTTTATTTAAAAGTAGCTAATTCCTTACTTAATTTATTACCCATTTATTCTCTCATTTACCCCCTGGCCCACGATGTCGAACGATAACGTTCGCTTAGATAAAACTTAAGACACAAACTTGATTGTGGAATAAACAAACTTGATTGAATAAAAACTAGATACGATAAAAAGTGTGTGTCTTAAGTCTTATCTAAGCGAACGTTATCGTTCGACATCGTGGGCCAGGCGGTTAATCTCTCTCAACTAATTCTACTAATTACTAATAAAGGCAGCTAGCTCCCAGTTACCCTGTATTCTTACCCTTTATGCACCATTATAGCTCTGAAGTTTATTCAGACACAAAATAGAATTTTATGCAAGTAATAGCTAAACAGCTTAAAGAAAGTCAGTCAGTGGTCATAAGACCCTAAAAAGGGTGTCGTATTGTTTCCAAACCACCAATTAGAACTTGCAAAAAGGTTATTCACGTATGTGAACGCACGTGTCATGATAACTCAAATTAAAAGAGACAAGTGTTTAACATCAAATGATGCTTCTAGATCTCAGCAGTAAAAATATATGCAAATTTGCATTGTAGATAAAACATGTTAAGGTACGGTTAAAGTTTTCTAGAGAGCACAGAAATTGGTCAGAAGACGACTGGTAACTTGTAATCTGGTCAGACAAATCGTTTTCCATCTGACAGGAAAAAATAATGCTGGCAGCGAGTTTAGCGCGACAGAGAAAATATATCAAATTAATTAATTGAAAAATTGGTGGAGAGTACAACAGAATTTATAAAAACTGTTTTTCAAAACAACGGGCTTTGGACTAAATAATAAAAATATCATCATTCTATTTATTGTATTTTTCCCCACACTTTTAGTTTTGATTTATAAATTATTTTGTTTAATTTTAAATATAAAATAAATATCAAAAAAAACTTTTTTATACCCTCCACAACCATAAGTGGTGAATGATGGTTTATATAAGTTTGTCATTCCGTACGTAACACTGAGAAATACTCATCGGAGACCCTACAAAGCATATATAATCTTGCCCCCTTATTCAAAAACGATTATTAAATTTAACAAACGTTTATTAAGCAAATTTTTATATGCAAATCTGTCTTAATAAACGTTTGTTAAATTTAATAATCGTTTTTGAATAAGGGGGTTGGTCCCTACGAAATTCTAAGTCGATTGAGCCATGTCCGTCTGTCTGTCTGTCCGTCCGTATTTTTGTCTGTCCGTCTGTCTGTCTCTGTAAGGCAGTTTCACGTCCAAAGAACACAACCGAAATCCACAAAGTTTACAAGGAACCGCTTATAGTTCTCCTAAGTAGTTTGGTATTGCAAGTCAGCAAAATCCGTATAGTACAACAAACGTTATGGATCAAAATATGAGACAACCTCCATTAAAATTTTATATTTTTAAAAATTTTTCTTGCAATATTTTGAAGTATATTGCAGATAATACCATGAAATTTTGTATACGTTGTTTTTATAATAAAATAATAAAGTATAAAGAAAGTAACAAGAATAGGTCCATGATTTCTCATACCCCCATACAAAAATCTTCCCGAAATATTTTTCAATTGTATATACATAAATGCATATAAAATTAGAATATCAATACAAAATCCAGCAGGAATAAGTTTTATGCAAAAAGAAATCGCAAAACTATTTTTTTTTTAGTTCGCTCCATGTTTGACCATATATTCCATATAAAGTCCACTTCAAAAATTCACTTAAATACGTATAAAACTGATATAAATAATGTTAAACTGCTGAAAGTTGTCACAAATAATCCTTATATGTAAATAAATTGTTGTACTAAATTTAATGGTGGTCGACCCATAATTGGTCATAGCTCCCATATAAGGACCGTATCCGAAGAAGCCATTTATCTTTAGATATATCGGTACCGACTCAAAACTTTTCACAGTTCATTTACACATTAACAAAAATCATTCCATTTTGTGAATTTCGGTCCAAGTTCTCTGCCGAATACTTTAATACTCATAAATCTCTTATAGATAAAGGTACCGCTGCAAAATTTTAGACGGATCATTTACATGCCTGCCAAAATCAAACTGCTGGATTTTGAGAATATCGGTTCATATGTGATTATATACTCCATATAAGTTCCACTTCCGAAAACCATGTTAATACTAATATGCACCTTAAATATTCCCTTATAACGTTGAAATTCAACGTGAAATATTCTCATATACATAAAAACCACTGTTTCAAAATTTAAGAAGATCGGCCCAATAAAAGTGATATTTTGATACATTTTTTTTCTGCATCTATTTGCAAAATCATTTTAAATTTATTTCCACTGGAATTGTTTTTTGCATTAATGTTCATAGTTAAATATTTCATGTCACTTTTTATTTATTTTTTTTAAATACACATTTTCACTGTAGTTATTCAGATTTTTTTAATTAACAATATCTCTGACGTAGAAATGAAAACTAAACAAAACTAATCTCATTGTTTCATTTCAGCCTTTTTGTTCTGATGAACGTATTCATTTATTTTTACATCAAATGTTGCACAGTGTTTGTTTTTAATTCCCTAGTGATGTGTCCTAATTTGTTGCAAAGTTTTCTATTTTGATGAAGTGTTGTTATGTGTTATGAAAAAATATTTTTGTATTATATACATACATACATGCTGGCTTTTGCTTAATAGAAACAAGGAGAGAAAAAAACAAATAATAAATTAAACAAATATTTAAAAATGTCTATTATACTATTTAACAGAATTATTGAGAAAACTGTCAGAACACAAAATATTTATGTATTGCGCTTTTATATGTTATTATACCCTCCGCCATTATAAGTGGTCAATGGGGGTATATATAAGTTTGTCATTCCGTATGTAACACTGAGAAATATTCATCTCAGACCCTACAAGGTATATATATTCGTGATCCTTATGAAATCGTCAGGCGATTGAGCTATGTCCGCCTGTCTGTCTGTCCGTGTAAAAGACTCTCACGTCAAAAAGACATAACCACATTCAACAGAGTTTTCAAAAAACCATTTATTATTCTCCTAAGCAGTTTGGAAGTGAAAATCAGTAAAATTTGTATAGCAGAACCCGAGTGATGGACCAACATGTGAGACAACATCCATAAAAATTTGATATTTTTCAACATTTTTCGTGCAATTTTTTGAAATATATTGCAGATATTGCCATGCAATTTTATACACGTTATTTGTATGATAAAAGAAGACAGTGTGGGACAAAAATTAAAAATCGGTCCATGATTTCTCATAGCCCCCATACAAATATCTTACCGAAATATGGCTTAATGATAAATAAGTGCCTGTAAAATTGAAATAATAATACAAAATTCGGCAAAAATAAGTGTCATGTAAAAAGAAATCGCAAAACGCAATTTGGTTTTGTTCGATCCATGTTTGAACATAGACCGCATGTAAAGTCCACATCTATGAATAGTTAGTATCAAAAAAAAAAAAAAAAAACACTGAATGAGAATATTCTGGTCCTATAACCAGTGTAGTTTTTGTATTTCTCATTATATTTAGGTGAAGGGTATTTAAGATTCGGCATCGCCGAATAGTGCACTTTCACTTGTTTTTTTTTTATAAAATTATACAAATATAGTATCGTTCAAAATATATTCAGTGAAAATAAACTATTTTAAGAATAATGTAGTGACTTGAGCCATTCAATATACATTTATACAGTTATTTTCACTAATTCATTGTTCGCATGAAATCAGGTATTAAAATGTTTTATTACTTACATTACCAAAAAAAATCTTTGAATGCTTGTGATAAATACACAGAAAAAACAATCATGTTTTTTTTCAATTAAACCTTTAATTGATTTTAAAATAATTTTCAATTAAAATTTTAATTGATTCAATTACTTTTTCTGATTTTTCTGATATTTTCAATTAAATCTCATATTTTTTTTTAATTGATACTATCATTTTGTTTACAGGTCCGATTTCAATTAATCGTCGATGATAAGAACATGTTAAAATAATGACCCTCAATGATCACTAGTTAGGGACAGTCATCCAGTACTGCTGGGTAAGTATTATGTACAATATTTATATGTATACAAAGTTTTTTAATGATTGTTCAAATGTTTATACTATGAGCCTCAAAAGTGAGTAAACACAACAAATTATTTGATTTTTTTAAAATAATGAAAATCCTAAAATCTATCCATCGATTGAAATTTAAAAGTTTCGTTTTGTTGGATATTTGTTTGTATAATAGATTCGGTTATGAAAAAAAATTTAAGTTGAACTATAATGCTTTTCATAATCTTAAAAAAATCAAAAAATTTAGTTTGTTTACACACTTTTGAAGCTGTGTGTATATGTTATGGGCACTGCTACATGTGCAATAAATATCGTGATATCTGGATCGCGATCCATTTTAAAGTATTGATGGATCACGAGCGTATGCTACATGTTCAGTTATTATCGCGTCAGTATTTATGTTATTTTTGTACTGTGCGGGGTCGTTTATCAATGTCGCGAGAAAACCCAAAGACAGCCTGTTTTCAGTGATGAAAAAAAGTGGAAAGAAAAATTTGAAGCAAAAAGTGGTTGCAGGATCGGAAAAAATATACTCACTTAAGTTTAATGCACAATTATTATTATTTGTCACTTGTTACTGACTGAAAATGCCACACGTCAATATTTATCACGAGATCCACGATCCGCGATCTGGATTTCATATTTTAGGTCATTCATGGATATGGATCAATATCACGATATCGTGATATTTCTAGTATCACGATATTTATTGAACGTGTAGCAGTGCCGTATGAATAAATGTGCAAATTTAATAAAACACTTTCAAAGTCATCAAAAGTTTTAAATTTAAATGTTGAAATAAATAAACAAAACATGTTCTTTCAATTTCAGAAATTATTAAAATTTTGATTACATTTTTTTTTTATAAATTTTTCTTATTTATTGAATCTGCCTTATTTCCTTAGGCCTAGCAATAATTATTTAAATCTTAAAACTAAAATAAATCTAATTACTCTCTAACAGAGCATTAATTCTTATTGGCTGTTAAGCTCTACGAAGCCTCGACTCCATCTGGCTCTGAGCTAGAATTCTAGCCAGCGGATTCGGGTGGGTTTGTAGCTTTTTGATGTAGTTCTCGCGGACCCTTCTGAATTCATACTTTACCAATGGCACTTCTAGATCTCTGTGGATGTTTTCATTTCTTATGTACCATGGTGCGCCCGTCATGGTCCTAAGTATTTTTGATTGGGCCCTCTGTATAATTTCAATACTGGTATTACTATATGTCCAAATTGGTTTTGAAATGGTTTTATACAGGGTGAATTTATAGTCCAGGCTTACCTTAGATGGGTCACTGATTAACCAGTGAAGGCTAGATGCTTTTAACTTCATGTGAAGTCTCTTGGTTTCTATATGACGACAACAAGTAAGTCTTCTATCTAAGTAAATACCAAGGTATGTAACATAATCGGACTGAGGTATATTTACATTGTTAAGTGTGACAGGTGGACAGCAATGTGAACGTGACATGTTTGCTTTTTAACTCATTTACTCGTATTCTCCATTTGTTTAACCATGGTTCCACAGGCCTAAGATAGCTATCTAGTATACTAGATGCTATATATGGATTTTCATGCGAGCTAATAATTGCGGTGTCATCAGCAAATGTAGAAATAGTTAATATATCGTTCGTAGGCAAATCAGATGTGTAACCCAAATAGAGGGTAGGTCCAAGAACACTTCCTTGTGGTACTCCTGCTACAATCCTATATTCTCTTGTCACGTTATTGTTGTACTTAACTGTAAATAAGCGGTGATTTTTTTAATATTATATTATCCTTGATTACTTCTTTATGTCATCATTAGATAATGTTGACACAGGTGGCTCTTCAAGTTCAGAAATAGTTGTTGGCGAGTTTGGTTGAAAGACTGTATTTAGATGGTCAGCAAAAATTGTAGCCTTTTCCTACTTAAAGTGCTTTGATCCTCTACCGGTGGCTTGATATTTTGCGTTGCGTTCCAAAGGGGAAAATTTGTATGTTTGGTATTTGTCAAACTTTGAATGCAATTTCTATTTCTGCGATCTTCTTCCAATTGAAGGGAGATTTTTACTAGCTGCAGACAACCTCTGTTTTGCAGCAGGTGATCTATTTTGTTGCCATTCTCTTCTGAGTTTTCTCTTTTCGAAAAGAAGTCCTTCAATATCTGAGTTACAATTAAAACAAATAAATGAAACACAGAAAGTAAAACAAGCTGCACAACAAATTAATAAATAAATAAATCTAAATACATGACAATAAAGTTTCACTGACACTTTGGATTATGCTGGGGGGATAGTCAACTGTTTGACATAATTGAACATTTAAAGTAATATTTCCTTTCTTCACATATCTTTGAAGCAGATTCTCTTATTAAAATTGTCTTACATTTTATGTTCCCTTTACCTGTTCATATATAAACTTTGCTTTACAATTTCATCTTTAATTTTTGCACACTTATTTTATTTGAAATATTTTTACTTTTAAATAGAAGGAATTTATGCTTTAAGATGATCGTGACCTCTTGAAATAATTTTACAACTTTTATCAACGTTTCAGCAGCTCATGCATGTTGCGGAAAGAACAATGGGAAGAAGATTTCTTTGTTAAAATCCAACATCCAATTGTGTTTTAAATGCCTTAAGAAAAGATTTTATTCAACCCACTTGATATTCATTTATGGGTATTTTAGGCACGTGAGTTTTTATATTTTGCACAATCTTTGATAACGTTGATTTCATTTAGTTGGTTTTACAACTCGAATGAAATCATAATACATTGTACGCTAAAGGTTTTTATATTCAATAGAGAAAACAGGGTGTCAGATAATGACCTGTTACTCGTTGCAATGAAATCATGAGTAAAGTCGCAAAGTAATGATTTAAACTTAAACATTTAAAATTTTTAAATTAAATTTTTTAAATACGGATTTTAGCTATATCGAAGTTTTTCAGCATAAATTTAATTCAGCTTGACTATCGGTCCATGTAAAACTGTTTGATGACAAAGTAAAAAAAGTAAATAATTTAAAGTACGATTTTAAGGTTACAAAAGTATTCACACAGCCTGGTTGAATAAAAATATAAAATTTCAAAGACTTATTTCAATATTGTAATTGTCTCTTTCCTCCTCCTCGTTATGACAGCTCCTACAATAATCATTGTACTCTGGACC
The DNA here is from genome assembly GCA_950370525.1 of Bellardia bayeri. Classification (NCBI taxonomy): domain Eukaryota; kingdom Metazoa; phylum Arthropoda; class Insecta; order Diptera; family Calliphoridae; genus Bellardia; species Bellardia bayeri. The sequence continues at coordinate 20,002,856 of OX493267.1, forward strand.
TAATATTCTGGCGTGAGCTCCAAAAGAACAGTGGCCTTTATATACAGAGACAATAAGACTTATTTGGTAACGACGAAATATAACCAAAGAATTCGTCCTTCCTGCAACATACACGACCCAAAAGGACCTCGCAATCACACAAGTGCTCTCTTTCAATTTTTATAGTTGTAGTTGTAACACCAATGCTCGGTCATCATTGTATCCCTTTTGGCCAGCTCGTCAGCGATACAGTTGCCCTGTACTGTCCGGAAGCCTGAAATAGGATTTCATTCCAAATTCCTTAATGAAGAATGAAGAATGTTTTAGTCGCCGAAGTAGGAGTAAAATCAGTTTGAAAAGGCAAAAAGTTCCCTAGGTACCTTCTCACTCACCGGAGGGTTAAAAAAAGCACACATTTTATTCAATAAAAAGTACTTCTCTCATTGTTTGATTCTGGTCTAAAGTGTAATGTTAATTTAAAATTAACACACAACTATTCACTTATTGCAAAGCAAACATAAATATTATTAAAGCAGTATATCAACAAATTAGAAATATTTATCGAATAGTTTGAAAAAATATAAGTTTTTAAACCAATTGCCATCATCTACACCAATTATTTTAAAATGTTTTAAGTGCTCTCTTGCATAACTTTGAAAAATATGAAATATTTATCTATTGGAAAAACTAAGTTTGAAAATATTTTTTAATTCTCAATAATTGGCATTTTTGATTGTGTAAATAAACTAAAAAGTTACATATAAATCTAAATGAAAGAAAAGGGATGGTAAAAAGAAAAAACTAAAATCTGTTTTTTGCAATTTCCAAGAAAAAAATTTTAAATAGGGTGCATTTCTATGAATTCCTTGTTAATTTATTACTGGACAAAAAAAAACTTGCTATTTTATAATTGAGGAAATTTAGTTATATTCATGGTGTAACTATATAAGGTGAGTGCAGTAGCACAGCTGACTGACTTTGTTTACAATTTTCTTATGTTAAAAGTAATACTTGTTTTAAATGTTTTTGACAGTAGTACATTATTTTACACAAACAAAATGCCTGTTGTTTCTGTGTTGTATTTGTTGCCAATTTGCACTCACCTTGTATAGTTACACCATGATTACATTTTTATTCCAGGTGAATGAAATTTTTTGAAAACTCATATTTTCAATATAATCAAATAAAACCAGTTACATATATAATTCATAAAATGATTATACGAAAGAATGTTTTAAAAAATTTCAACTTTTAGCATTCTAATTTAAATTTAGTTAATCCTGCAGTTAGATTAGGCCCATTTGGTTCAATTTTTTTTTCTAATTTCAATAACTCTTGAACGGTGTAATATATTTTTTTGTGGTTACTACTCAGATATTTTATTTTTGAAACAATATTATTTAGAAAATATTAGTTATCTAATGTAAAGCTTTACGGAAACAATAAAAAAGTTACTAATCTTTTATTAGGGACCATTTGGTCCTGTGAATATTTAAATTTAATAGAATACAAAACACGAAGCACTTATTGACTTTATTTGTCAGTATAAGGGGGATGTAGCTGTTAGCGCATTTGATCATTGGTATTTGTAGCCTGGGTTCGATTCCCAGTCGCTGTCACTCAAACAACATCAGTTTCTGTTAATTATTACCTTTCTTTTCTATCCATCATAACTAAATTTTATCACAGCGCCCTCCTTCGTTGATATAGCATTCACACGCCACCGAAGTAAAATAATTAAAAAAATAAAGGCTATAAAATCAAGCTTTAAAAAACTAATGCACTTACTCACCACCAGAGGCGCTGCAATTCTGCATTAAAAACAAACATAATGCGCAACTGCAGAGTTGTGATAAAAAAGCTTTCTTCTTTCACCACCTTTACTTCTTCAACTATCCCCTTCCCAAAGAAAGTAACGCATATATAGGCATATTAATTGCCTGAGTGTTACTTCTCTTTAAAAAAAATATCAAATTTTTAAAATGTTTTCATTAGCATTCATCGCGCCTTTCAATTGTTTATGTAAATTTGTTTCCCCCGTTTTAGCATTGTTTGGAATCTTAGAAATATACGTGATTTATTGCCAAAAATTGCATGATTTACTGCGAAAATTTGTCTGAGGTATTGTTTTGCATATTTTACTGTGGTTTAATATGGCTTTTCATTAATATTAAAATAGAAAAATAATATATTTTTTTTAAATTAATGTAACTTGTTTCACTTTTGGCTGAAAGTACAATAAAAATCAAGTTGCTGAAAACATTTGTGGTATATTATAAATTTAGATAATTTGGACTTCTAAATTAAACTAAATTAAATTTATGATTGAAACTGGTAAAAATCGGTCATTATTTCGCCTGGCTCCCATACATATGCAAGTATCCAAACAAATTTCAAAACAAATGAGTGGTAAATGAAGCCAAATCACATCCACAAATTTTGTGCAGATCGGTCCATAATTAGTCCTAGCTCCCATATAAGGCCCACTTCCGAAAATCACTTTAAAGAGCATAACTCCCTCAAAAAGTTTGGTATCCAAATAATATTGAACGCAAATATATTTAATATGTATATAAACAATACGATACAATTTTATTGTGATGGGTCCATAATTAGTCTTCCAAAAATCACTTTAACAATCATAAATTTCGTAATAATGTTGGTAATCAAATAAAATTCGACACATATAATATACAGAAATGATGTAACCTAATTTTATAATGTTTGGTCCGTAATTAGTCGAAACTCTCATAGAAGACCCTCCACGTAATCAACTTTAACCTCCATCAATCTTTTAAAAGAAATTATATCGAGATAAAGTTTAACATACACACTATTTATATTCACAGAAATCATAACACTAAATTTTTGGATGATCGGTCCATAATAGGTCATATCTCCCATATAGCGCACATTTCTGAAAAACTATTTTATACATATACTGCGTGTGTTAATTGATATTTGTCTTCTCATTGTAAATTTTTCAAGACTTAACGTCACAACTTAATCTATTTAAATGATAAATTATGAAACTTGCAATTATTTTGAACGGCACCTATAGTTTCAAACAAAGAAAAATTCAAATAATTTCCACTACTTTTGGAATGACACTGTTTTTTGTGTTTGCATATGACTTTATATATGACTCGTATAAATTGGTCTATTTTAATAATAAATTAATAAAATTTGATTTTTTTGTTACTTTTTCTGCGTTCAACTCAATTCTACTTATTCTTAAAAAACTAAAGAAAATGCAATGTAATTTTCTAATGGAATATTATTTATGTTTATATTTATAATTAACCTTTTTAATAATATGTGGTGTTGACTTTATTTTGACCTTCATAGTATACCGGGCCCAGCAAAGTTGTCGGATCACTATGTTGATCTTACCGATTAAACATTGTTGAGTTTTATAAATATTCTCAGCAAGTACTAAAAACAACAAAACGCTAAACATTTGAAAATCGAACAAAAATCACACATCAATTATTAAATATTAATTCATTTGTATAATAATTTTACAGGCATATACATATGTATGTAGATACATACATATGTACATATGTATGTATTTATACAATTTATCAAAAGCACTCATGTGTGTTTTTACACATGTTTGAGTCTTTCAGCTTTGAAAGTATAAAAACAGAAATTTTAATTAGATTCATTTCATTTCACAGAGTGTAAGTAAGAAATATTAGACGCCATAACACAAGTGAGGTCAAACAAGAAACACAATAATTATTTGCTTCCATGTTAAAAAATTAATATTCTGAAAATATGTGTTTTTTTTTGTCTTTCTAAATTTTAAAATTATTGATACATTCATCCCAAATGCTTGAATAACAAATACGTATACGAGTATGTATGTAGATACAGTGTGTCACAGAACTAAATTGCCTATTAATTTTCAAGAGTTGAAAAATGTTTTCTTTGTTGCAGTTGATAGGAAACATTGTATAAATTGGGAAAATCCCCAAATAAAATGTGACAGTGTCCTTTTTTTTTGTTTAGTTGTTGTTGCTTTTATCATTAATTTGCATTGCATATGTATGTAGATACAGTGTGTCACAGAACTAAATTGCCTATTAATTTTCAAGAGTTCAAAAATTTTTTCTTTTTTGCAGTTGATAGGAAACACTGTGTAAATTGAGAAAATCCCCAAATAAAATGTGACAGTGTCCTTTTTTTTTGTTTAGTTGTTGTTGCCTTTTTATTAATTTGCATTGCATATGTATGTAGATACAGTGTGTCACATAACAAAATTGCCTATTAATTTTCAAGAGTTCAAAAATGTTTTCTTTTTTACATTATGTAAATTGGGAAAATCCCCAAAAAATTGTGTGTCCTTTTTTTAGTTGCTGTTGCTTTTCATTTTTGCTTATCATTAATTTGCATTGCAAATTGTTGTTCATAAAAGTAATTTGCAATTGGAAATTAGTTATTGTTTTGGGAATTTTTAAATGTTTTTTTTTTTTTGTTAAAAAGGCACATCATTTTATTCTGATTGTGTCCAGTTATGAAGACCAAAGGAATATAATTTAACATTGCCGAAGAAAAAATTATTTTACAGCTTTAAAATAAGGGCAAATAAATTAAAAATATTTGTAATATGTTGAATTGATATGAAGGGGTGGAAAGACTAATACCCATGGAAAGCCGTTTAAAGATATTTATCTGAACCAGAGATGGCCAGCAATCTAAGAAGAACACTATATACCATTAAAAACAACAAACAAATTCATCGGCTGCTAAGAGCCATAAATTAATACGTTCGTCTGGCAAGGTAAAAACCACCATTAACGGATTAATGAGGTAATCATTTCCTGAGATGAAATAAGTTGTTCTTTGATGAAATCAAACGCAAAAAATATTTTTGGTTCATATGTTCCACTACATTCAAATAAAGTCTTGGCAATACTATGGTGATACGGGGCTATATTTCTGCCAACGGAGTTGATATGCTTGTATATACTGATGTCATTATAGACCACCATATTCCGAAAGCAAATCGTAACTCCAGAGCCGTAAAATAGATCTACAAAATAATATTATTATTTTTAACATTGTAATGACACAGTTTTAAATGTTAAAATTAAGCTTTTGTACAGATGAACAACTCCTCAATACTTAAACCTGAGCCTTATAAAAATCGTAAAGGTATAATATATTTTTTTTTTTGTCGGAAATGTTTAATTCATTTCCTTTTGGCATGTTTAACGCAAAGTTCTTCACCACCTGAACGCTATAAAGAAAAATTTTTTACTAATAACAAATAATTAATAATCATTTTAAGAAACTAAATAAAAGAATTCTGTGAAAATTTAATAAATTCTTAAAAATTAAAAAAAAAAAATTAACAGGAATTAAAAAAAGCTAAATCTTGTACTTCTGTGACGTTTAAATTATGCTGCCAGTTAATAAAATGCAACAATAACAAAATAAAAATAAATATTGTATAAAGATTTTTTTTGGCCAACAAGCCAACCCGAAAAATGGTGTCTTAAATTTTTTTAATCAATTTGTATATATCTTATATAGGGCTGTAATTCCTCTAACTCACTTTACAAACTGACTAAGGGTACAGTGAAATAACTCCCAAATGAAATAAGTCCCAAAGAAATAACTCCCAATGAAATAAGTCCCATGAAAAATGAAATAACGCCCAACTGAAAAAAAATGAAATAACTTCCAAAGGCAAAAATTAAATAAGTTCCAATTTTTGGGCAATACAGGGAATCTGTACTATGCGAAGTTGGGGTTCTGTATACCATGGAGGAGAAAATCCTTCCACCCGGCCGTAGACCGGCAATACAAGAAATTTGTGCAATGCGAAGCCGGTATTCTGTATACCATAGAGAAGAAAATCATTCCGCCCAAATGAAATAACTCCTAACAAAAACCAAAAATGAAATAAGTCCCAATCTGTATGGTAAAATTTTTGGGATTTATTTAATTTTTCCATTGGGACTTATTTCAGTTGGGAGTTATTTCACTGTACCTTTGATGTATGAATAGAAAACAAATTTCTCCTAAAAATGTTTAAATAAATTAGTACAAATAGTTTTGCGATACACTGCATATATTTTTTTGCAAGAATACACTTGATATTAATTGTTGTGCCAGATGGTGAATTGATTCATTTGGGAAATTTAAAACATTTCTGTGGATATCAATTAATTTCTAACTAAGCTTTGGAATATTTGGGAGTTTTTTTTTTACTTAGAAAATTAAAATATTCACCACTATCGTGAATAAAAATTCCACGTGAAATTTGTTCCCTTTTCACATTTTTCCTATTCAAATTCAATGTTAAAAAAATAAAAGGGAACAAATTTCAAGTGAAATTTTTATTCACGATAGGGTTGATTAACAATTTTAGTTATAATACAATTTTAACTATATTACAGTTCTCTACTCATTGTGTTATAATCGTGGTAATTTAAAATTTATATAGTATATTTCATCTATTTGTGGCATATTTGAGACTTATTATTTGGCCACCACATTAAACTATTGTCTGACAATACTGAATACATAATTTTGTTACATTTAACTTAGAACAATCTTAGTTGACATACATATGTTCACAAGTGTACTACGAGTATGTTCAAATATATTTACTCGAATGTATATTATTATATTTTTCACTCAACTTTTCAATATGTTATGGAAAATTATATCTGTTGAACAATTGTAAACATAAGGGGTATTTCATTTTATGACATATTAAAGAGATTTATTCTTCAGAAATTTTAAAATCGGTTGTCGGTTTTAAACCGCTGGTTTGATCAAGTACAAGTGTCGCATGGGCATAGACAAGGAGTATTTAGGTTGAGTAAGAATTTAGAGTCAACAAATTCAAGCTGTGGGGTTCTAAATAGAGCACCTTTGATATGATATTTGTTTAAACACTTACAATTTTTTTCCAGCTCAATATCTCGATTAGATTAAAAATTGTGATACTTTAAAGCTAATTTTAAAATTTTTGTAAATAAATACATTTTTGTAAATACATAAACAAATAAATTTATATTGTGCAAATGTTTCAAAATATAAGCTAAGATTTTAAACAGTCTACAATAATAACCATACATAGATACATAGATATAAATAATGGGTGATTTAAGTAGAGATACTTTTTTCAATAGCCTTTTTTTTTTTTGACAGATCACGTGTGAGTCGTGTCATGCTGTCATGTTTTTTTGTTTAGTATTGTTTGGAAAGACTTACGCCTAAACAACTTTTACAAATCGTTCAACTTTATTACGAAATATCACGTTCTGTGAGGAATGTGTTTCATGCACTTCGCTCAACATATGTTCAACATAGTTCTCCTACCGAGCATACTATTAGCAACACCATCATCCATTTTGAGACCCAGCATTCATTATTGGATAATATTCGACCGAATAGACCACCTTCAGCACGCTGTGAAGAAAATATAGCGGCCGTAGCTGAGAGTGTACATGAAGATCGTGGAGAGTCGATTCGGCGCCGTTCGCAGCAACTCGGACTGACATATGACCAAATATTTGCTGCCTGAAATCAAAGCTCGTAAGATCGGCAACATTTGGTTTCAGCAAGACTTTCCACACATCACATCAATCAATGGATTTACTGAGAGAACACTTCGGTGAGCACATAATTTAACATCGTGTGATATCACACCGTTAGACTTTTTCCTGACAACCCCGCTTCGATTCAGGCCTTGGAGGAAAACATCACGCGTGTCATTCGCCAGTTACCAGTCGAAATGCTCGAACGAGTCTTCGAAAATTGGACTCAACGGATAGACCATCTGCGACGTAGGCCATCTGTATCCAACATTTTAGAGACATAATCTTTAAAAAATAAATTCCAACGAATATTCTTTCACATGATAATAAATATTCCCCATTAAAATTGAATTGTGTTTTTTTTTCTTTAAAAAAGTAGGGAACCTCGAAATGGCTCACGCTTTATTTAGTTGGATAACCCCTTCACGGAGATAATTGGAATATTTTTCACTATGATAGCTGTAAATGCTACTTGAATTCGATCCCATTCTTCTTTAAGTCTCGACTTCAACTCAGATACTGTCGTTAATGTGTGTTTGCGGATACGCCAGTCCAACTCATTCCACAAATTCTCAATCGGATTTAGGTCTTGGGACTGAGCATGTGGTTGGCGAACTTTGGAGACATAGTCAGAAGATATAAGAACGAAGGAAGAATACACTTCATAAAGACTGGGCAACCAAAAAACTGACTGGGAGGAAAGAAAGCTTAATTGTGCGAAATATTAAAGCTAATTCACATTTAAGTGCACCCAAATTAGTCGCTGAGGTTTGTAATGAGTTCCAGACTGCTTAATGAAGAGTATTCTTCCTTCGTTTTTATATCTTCTGACTAACTAAAGCTTTGTATAGACAGTTTTTAGATCTTACAACGTTGTTCGAAAAATGTTCAAAAAATGTCTAACAACCGTGTGAACTAAAATTTTTGTCTTACAACGTTGTAAGAAAAAACATTTTCAGTACATTGTAAGATAAAAATATTGTTAGGCATTTAACAATCGTGTAAACACATTTTTTTTTGTCAAACAATTTTTGTTGCCATATGTGCAAAGTTAATGCATCTGTCAATGGCAGCATGGTCAGAGAAATTATTTCTAAATGTAACTCTGTATACACATAAATAAATAAATAAATAAACAAACAAAAGTGTGCATTAATAATATTTCGAAAAAAGTGGAAAATCTTGGAATATTTTTACAATTGCTCTTTTTTGTTCCATAGCAATATTTAAAATGTGTAAGCACACATACAATACCTCACAACGAATTTGACAGTGTTTGCCACACAACAATCTGACAACCGTGTGAACTGACAATTTCGGTTGACAGATAAATTCATTGTGTGACAATTGTGTGCCAATGAAATTGTAAGGTTTTCTTAACTTTTACAACATTTTTTCATTGTATGTACATTGCTAGCACACTGCTAGATCTGACAACATTGTATAATCTGACAACCGTCTATACATAGCTATTTGCACGTTCATGCCAGATCCGCATGACAAACCAAATTCTCAATTTTATACAAAAGCTATGATAAACTAATATAGGTATTGAAATATCATTCAAATTAAATGCTTTAGATATTCAAAGAGATAATCATCATATATGGTACATGTTAAGTAATAAAAATTATATATACACCAGTCCCTCGATTTACATGATAGATGCGTTGCTGAAAAAATCGTATAAATCGAAATAGAAAATTTTTGTATGAGAATAAATTTTAAATTTTGTGTAGAAAATTCATTTATATTCGATAGTTAATAAATTAGAGATAACGCCAGTTCGTAGAAATTTGGAAAACTAATTTGTTATTAAAACTTGAATTATTGTTTAAGTCCTTATATACCTCCCGATATTGGGCTAAGCCCTGAGAAATATATCGCTGTAATACAAGGGCTCTTTCAATATTTGGGTCATTTTTTAAAAAATTATTTCCCAATTTTCGGCCTTCACGAATATTTTTTGTTGTCAGTGCTATTGATTCTGGAACTCCTTCATCGGAATCGTTGTCGTTTATTTCGACCAGCATATTTACTAAATCTTCAACATTTAATTCTTTATTTATCATCAATTCTTCAACATCATCTGCACAAAAGTCATTAAAACCTTCTCCTCCCACTGTATGGGCCAACTGAACTATCTCAGACATTTCATGCTCTAAGGATTGACAAGGTAGTATAATATTTTCTCCTACATCTGGCCACAAATTTTTCCAACAGCCTTTGAGCGTTGATTGCTTGAATGCAGTATAAATCAATGCAACATGCTTTACACAATCTAATATTGTAAATTTTTACCATGCATTCATTAATGTTAATCCTAGATTTATAATTTTCGATTTGATCTAAAATATACCTAAACGATTGCTTGATATACAATGCTTTAAAAGTTGAAATTATTCACTGGTCTAAGGGCTGCAACAAAGAAGTCGTATTTTTTGGTAGAAATATAACTTGCACATGCTCATGTTGCAAGTCTTGTGGATGTCTAGAAATTGTCAATTGCTAGAAGCACCTTAAATGGCAATCCCTTTTTGTTTAAATACCGCTTTGCGTCTGGGACAAATATACATATTTATGTATGTACATAGTATTACCATACGAAAATACACATTTGAAAATATTCGTTAATTTGAAATAATTTTTTTTTCATAATTCTTAAACGTATATCTTAGCGTTACGAAACAACTACTTTCTAAAAAAAAAACATAATTATTTGCTAAAATTATTAAAAATAAAAATTCGTGTAAATTGTAAATCCCTCGTTGTAAATGAAAACCAAAAAAATCGTGTAAAAGTGAAATCGTGCAAAAAAAGTATCGTATAAATCGAGGGATAGGTGTACCCATATGAATGTATTTTCCTAACTTATGGAATATACTCGTATTTTGTTTTCCGTAGACATATGTACGTACATATGTATATAATGTTGTGTAAGAACCTCAAGTACTTAACATTCAATTGGTGACAAAATAAAAATAACAAAACAAATAAACTTGAATTTTATTTACTGTATGTTATTTGTTTTTGATGCCACACTTCAGCACACACTATAGCTCAGCCCCATTCTATAGAATGAGTGCAGTGGTAGACAAATACAATTTTTTAATTATTCTTTACATTATATGGTTTTGAGAATAATATAAAATATAATTGTCTGTTTGCCATTAATTCTGTTTTTTCAATATGCAAATTATATTAGTTTCAACTTTAAAAATAATTAACAGAATGGGGAGTTTTTTTTTTTTTGAATTTCTGCTGATAAGAGATTTCATTCTTATTTAAGTTGTAAATTTCAAGCTTCCCCTTCCCACTGCTGTGGGTTATTTGAAAAGTAAACTTAAAGTTAATTTACTTGATTGTCTTTAACTAATTATATGCAATGTGTTCTAATTAAATTTTATTGTTGTAAATATTTACATTTTTGTGTTTATTAGAAAATTTTTAATTAAGATTTCTTATTAAAACAATTTCCAACCGCAATTATAGGCAGTCAGTTAGTATAAGGGGAATGTTAACTACTTGACGTTAATATAAAATATTTTAATAATTTTAGAAAAGCCATATATGCACATACATATTTATATAAAATATTATTGTTATTTATGGCTATAAAAAAATATTTTAAAGTTTAGTTTTAGCAAATAGTTTTAAGGTTTAGTTGTAAGATTTAAATAATTACTGTAAGTCCTATGAAGTAAAGGCAGATTCGATAACTAAATAATAAAAAAAGTTAAAAGAAAAGTTTAGTTTTTTATAGATTTCGAATACATATTATATAATAGCTTCTTTATAGCCATTAACAAGTAACTGATTTTGTCTTAACTGATATTTCAACATTTTTAGATTTTAAATTTTCGGTTCGTATGCCTTATGTTCATTCCTCAAATAAATTTTAAAACTCACATTATTTTGGCATACGTTAAGCTAATCAACAACAACTTTGCATAAATACAATTTTAAATTTTGATTTGTTTATCAAGCATTAAAAACAAGTAAATAAGTACAGTCATTCAAGCCAGCCATATAATACCCTACAGCCAGTATATGTGTAAAAACCGTGTTTCTGAAATATGAGAGCGATGACCTATTATTAAATTAAAAATAAATATTTTTATACCCACCACCAAATAGATGGGAATACATATATTGCTTTTGCCATTCCGTTTGTAAAACATCCAAATAATGGTCATAAAACCACAAAGTCTATCGGCCATGTTCTGAAAAACGCAAAACGCCAAAGAGGTGTTCTGACAATCGAATACGCTAGAAATTTGGCGTTTTCAAACCGCTAGTGTATACTGAAGCGATCTGGTTTATTTTATTGAAACTGCACTACGAACTGATGCACAATTTAAATTTAACATGTTTTCTTTTTATTTAAGCTAAAGCTGGTAACATTTTTCCACGATTTTAATTAAAAATATGCAATTTAAAAATTTTCTTTGTGTTTGGCAATTGTCTGTTTCAATTGTTTAGTTTTGAACTAGCGATTTGTGCAAACAGCTGATCAACATGATTTTCGAAAAGTAATTTTAATAAGAAATTTATTTATTTGTTTACGTTATTTTATGACAAAACATCTGTTTTTATTGTTCGAACATAGCCTCGAAAAATGGCAAAAATGTAGCAAATCGTAGCGATTTCAGAACACTTCAAACAGGTTTGGCGTTTTTTAAACTGTATGCGATATGAAAACGCTGCGTTTTTTAGAACATGAGTCTGGGTCCTCATAAGATTCTAAGACAATTTAGCGATGGCCGTCCGTATGTCCGTCTGTTGTTGGCGCGTTAGAGCTTCGAAAAAAAAAAATAACAATGAAATTCTTACCAAACATTCTTTGATCCACCGAAATGTTTGGTGTGACCAATGGGCAAAATTGGTTTAGTACGATCTGAGCTACAGATCAAAGTTTCAGACTACCTCGCTATTTTTCAGATAATTTGTTGCTGTTTTCTTCAAATATAAAGCAGATAGTATCATGAAATTTAGCACACTTCATTTTTATAGTACAAGAATAAGTTCTGTTGAAAATAATAGGTATCGGTAAACGATTTCTTATAGCCCCCATACAAATGTGCTCCCAAAATATGACTTCATGGCACATAAATGTCTATAGAAAAGCCGTAGCTAAAGAAACTTCTGTAATAATAAGTTCCATGCAAAGTGAAATCTTAAAACAATATTTTGTTTACATTCGTTCATAAATTTGATATAGCCCCATACAAAAACTACTTTCGAAAATCATTTAAATGGACATAAATCTTTGTAAAAATGACCATCAAGTTGAAATTCGACAAGTATAATTAACATATACATTTAAATTCTCGTAACAAATCTCATGATGATAGGTCCATATTTGACCGTAAGCCTACTTCCGAAAATCAAGAAAATTCGCAGAAATATTTTATAAAAACCACTAAGAAGTCGAAATTCTACACAAGTAAGTCGTATATACATTTAAATCGTCTTAGCCCCAATATAAAGTCCACTTCTAAAAATCACTAAAATTCGCATCAAGTTGAAATTTGACATGCATAATCAGAATATATATTTAAATTGTTCTACCAAATTTCATGATGATCCGTCCATCGTGGATCTCAGATTTATGATGTTGAGTTTATATTTGACCGTAGCCACACTTCTACAAATTACTTAATTATGGATAAAGCATCAGCAGCGAAAATCACTTAAATATGCATAAATCGCTTACAAAACCCACAATTAAGATGAAATTAATCACAAACAGTTCATATATATATATATCTACATATATAAATTCGTAGCTCTCAATATGATGATGATCGGTACCCTATATAAGTCTACTTTGGTGATTTGGTGGTGGCTATATAAGATTCGGCACAGCCGAATATAAACTCTTACTTGTTTATATATGAAACATATATGTGTTGAATATCATTTAGATACCAACATTTTTAAAAGAGTTATGCTCTTTAAAGTGATTTTTGGCAGTGGGCGTTATGTGGGAGCTATAGTCAATTACGGACCCATATATATTTGTGGCGAAATTTGTTTGGATATGTACATTAGTATGGGGGCTAGATGAAATAATGCTCCAATTTCGTCCAAAAAGACCGGTCGAAAAAATATTATGTAGAAAATTTTATGCAACCAGCCAGATGGACGGACATCGTTTATCGACTGATTCTAAGTCGATCGGTAAACTTTAAGGTGGGGCTTGGACTAATATTTATTGGCGTTACAAACAACAGCACAAATCTAATATCGTCTCACTATTATGGTAGTTTAGGGTATAATTACATTCACTTTATACCTAACAAATAAATTGTGTAGGCAAATACATATGTACATATGTATGTATCGCTTGTAATATCCCAGTAAAAAAAAATTCGTGTTTTTTGAAGCACTTAAGAGAAAAAGCACATAATCGAGCGCTTCAATAAAAATGCTCTTTTGAAACAGTAAATGATTACGAATTAAATATACAAAAAAAGATGATTTTTTAGTGCTGACAACGAAGAAGGTTTTAAAGCGAAAAAACAACAATTAAATTATAGACTACAGATTTACGTATGACAACGAAAGTCAATTATAAAACGAACATTGCGCTTCTCAGTTACTATGAATTTTTCTTAAGCGAAAACATTCAGATAGAATTAAAAAAACATTTAAAAAAGTGCTTTATTTGCACGTTTGATTAGGTTAAAAGAAGTGCTTATGGTCAGCAGAAAGTAGTCCTCCAAACCGGGAACACCTGATACAAAAATCATGTATCCCATCAGCAGGTTTGAAGCGAGTTGAGGTATGAATTCATACATAAAACCTGCTCCTTTTGGAGCACATTCTTTACTGGGATGTTATCTGTCTTTAATTTTTTAACTTTAACCAAACATATTTTGTCTATTAATATTGACTCTGAACTGATTTTATGTGTACCAAATTGATTAAAGATGTGTCCCAAACCGACTTTCTCTATAAAAATATTTGTTTCAAACTAATTTTGAAAGAAACATAATTAACTTATTCCCTACGAAGTTTATTAGGCTTCATTTAAACCATACAAATTACTAGTAAATATATTAGAATTTTACTTATACGAGTAGGTATACAAACGCAAAATTAATTATTTGAAATACATTAGTAAAATGTAATATTTATAATATTATAATAAATATTTTTAATTAGTAATTACACAATCGAAATACAAAATCTCAAATATTTCTAAAGAACTACAATTCTTTTATAACTGATGTTTGTAGAACATTATTATTTACATTTCTTTCCAAGAAATATTTTTAAATTGCAATAAAAAATCAATAAGTCGAAGGGAGATTTTATTCATAATCTATTGTCAAAGTTTATTTTGTGATTCTTATTGACTGAGTTTGTTAAGAGCCTTAGGAAATTTAAATAATTTCTAAATAAATGTCCATTTAGTTTTTATTTTCATTGCTAATTTCTTTTATTCCATTTAAATGAATTTCACGCTTAATTGAATAGATTAAATTAAATCAGGTGGAAACTATAAGTATCCATGCAAATTTTATGTATTCACTCACACAAACATTACAGAGAAAGTAAATATTAATAAAAGTTGTCAAACAAAATATGTTATTGAATTTTTTTTCCAAGAATTTAAGTCAGAAATTAATTTCTGAAAAGTGGATTATACTCATACTTAAAATTTACTGAGATTGTGAGTTAATTGGATATTTTTTTTTAATACGAAAATCAATTTGAATATTAATAAATATTAATTGACAGTTGTTAGGACTGTTTGTAATTAAAAACTGTGGTAACAGTGAACAGGACAACTTTAATGAAAATAGAGGGAAATTTAAGCTACAATTTACCACTTGGAGGACAACATTCGCCGCAATATTGCCGATATAAGGCCAGAAATGTTGATAAAAGTCATCGAAACTTTGATCTAAATATCATACTACGCCAAAGCCAATCATATGCCAAATGATTTTGCAGATGCTAGCAACATTTGCCATTCATATTCATTAAACCATAGACCAAACCCTTTGGAGATTAGGGAAATGAGACAAAACATGAATGATACGCTTAGCCAAGACCTTAAGACAATCTTAGAATATGGTTGTGCGAACAAAGTCGATTTTAACACATGTAAAACTTTGTTTTATAGGCGGTGGAAATATTAAGGAATAAGATGCTCTTGACCTTCTCGGCATGAGAATTTAGTAGGATGTCCCCTTGACCAAACACATTTTTTAAGTGACAAAAGAAGCGTTCAAGTGTTGTGGTTTTTTAAAACGGTATAGGAAATACTTCACTTCATCGGATCTCCATACGTTTTACACCATTTATATTCGACCGTATGGACCGGTGCTTTGAAGTCTGCTTTGGAGTTACTCGACCGCGTACAGGAGAGGGCGAATCTGCTTATCGGTGGCAGTAGGGTATCCAACACAATCCACAACATCGTCGCAATGTGGATTGTGTTTCACTGTTCTATCGATACTATAAAGGAATGTGTTCTGCTGAAATTAGGGAACTTGTTCCCGAAACATGTAGTTTTTTTTTCGTAATACACGTCCTTTAGTCAGTGGATCGCACAACACACTACAGGGAAAATTCGTTCTTTAGCCGTACTGTCCGTATGTGGAATAAACTACCAGCAGAGATATTCCCTGCCACTCTCAATGTAGGAAAATTCAAATCAAATGTTCGCAAACACTACTCCCTCTATCCTCTCTCCCATAAACTATTTTATAAAAAAAAATTGCACAATTTTGCAGCGTTGTTCAGGCGTCTGTCTATTCACGTTGAAATGCCAAACTAAATATAAAGCACTTGAGAGCTAACAAAATGGCCGCCATATAAAATAGTGTTGCCAAATTAAAGTTCACCCTATATTAGTCTAACACCCACCTTAAAGTACATCAATCGGCTCAGAATCACTTCCTGAGTCGATTAAGCGATTTTCGTCCATCCGTCTGGCTGGCACAGGTTGCAATTTTTAAGATATTTCCATAAAATTTGGTACATGATATTTTTTCAGACCAAGGACGTTTGAGATTGAAATTGGTTGAAATCGGTTCATTAGTTCACTTAGCCCAATACAAATGTCCTCCCAAAATAGGGTTTCATTGTTCATTAATGTTTGATTTAAGCACATATTCAAAGAATTTTCTCTATAAATAAGTTATACATGAAGCCTAATCACATCTACAAATCCGTTTAACCCTACAACGCTAAACCCCACTTGTGAGTTGACACGATTCCATTTTTAACGTATTTTATTACGATCGAGTGCCAGAAACACGAGCTTTCAAACCAACACAGTATTTTTTTTTTGTGAGCTGGTGAATCGACGTTAATGGTACAAAGTTTTTTTGTTACCGAGAATTATTACTTTGTGTTGCCTGAGAGGTGAGGTTTAGTTGTAAAGGTATTTTGAGTGTTTATTATTGTGCAAAATGTAATATAACATACTGCCTGGAACATAGATCTCCAAATTGCTACCAATGTAACGTAAGAAAAAAGGTCTAAATTTAATAAAATTTATTATTATTCTATATATTTTATTATAACCCTCTTAAAAATCTTAGCATCTAAATAATATTCAACACAAATATGTTACATAAATACAAAAATAATTCAGCCCAATTTTATGATGATCGGTCCATAAATAGTCATAGCTCCTATATAAGTCTCACTTCCGAAATTCACGGTAACGACCAAAATCTCTTATAAATTCCAAGTAAAATTCAACACAAATTAGTTTCATATACACAGATATCATGAAACCTTATTTTTGTAATGATTCTCATTAAGCCCTCTTCGAAAATCACTGAAACATGTATAAATCTTTTAAAAGGGTTTACATCGACATACAATTTAAAACAATAAATATTTATTTGGAAAAAAAGTCATGCTAAGAAATTTTTGGTTGATCGGTCCATATAGCGTTCATTTCAGAAACACTGTTTTTACACATATACTGGCTATAGGGTATTATATGGTCGGGCTTGACTTGAGAAAGTATAGTCTTTCTTACATGTTTTACATTAAAACTCTAGCTTCAATTGCTGTTATGTTTACAAGTCTTTCTTCAGTCGTGGATCTTTTTACAACACGTTTATACAACAAATAAACAGCATTTTTTAAGCTCCTAAAGAGTCATAAAAAACAGTTCATTTTAAAATTTATAAACTATGTTTATACTCTCCACCACCATAAGTGGTGAATGCGGGTATATATAAGTTTGTCATTCCGTGTATAACACTGCGAAATATTCATCTGAGACCCATCAAAGTCTATATATTCTTGATCCTTATAGGATTCTAAGTCGATTGAGCTATGTGTGTCTGTCTGTCTGTGTACAATACTCTCACGTCCAAAAGACACAACCACAATTTTCCTAAGCAATTCGGTATTGAAAATCAGCAAAATCGGTACAGTAGAACCATAGTGTGAGACAACCTCCATAAAAATTTTATATTTTTAAACATTTTTCTTCCATTTTTTTATTTTTGAAATATATTGCCGTGAAATTTTGTACACGTTATTTGCATGCTAAAAGAAGACAGTGTGGGGCAAAAATTAAAAATCGGTCCATGATTTCTCATAGCCCCCATACAAATATCTTTCCGTAAAATGGCTTAATGATAAATAAGTGTTTGTAAAATTGAAATATTAATACCAAATTCGGCAAAAATAAGTGTCATGTAAAAAGAAATTGCAAAACGAATTTTTTTTAGTTCGGTCCATGTTTGACCATAGACTCCATATAAAGTCCACATCTACAATTCATTTTAATACGTATAAATCTGGCACAAATATAGTTACCAGGTTAAAATTCGACACAAATAATTCTTATGGATATGTATATAAATTTTTGTACTAAATTTAATGATAATCGGTCTATAATTAGTCATAACTCCCATATAAGGACCACATCCGAAAAAGTCATTAATCTTTATATTTATTTTATAAATATCGGTACCGATTTAAAACTTTATATAGCTCATTTATATATACACGAAAATCATTCCACAAAATTTTGTGAATTTCGGTCTATTTTTAACCGTATGCCCCATATAAAGCCCTCTGCCGAAAATCACTTTAATACTCATAAATCTCTTATAAATAATGGTACCGATCTAAAATTTTACACGGATCATTTAAATACATGTCAAATTCAAACTACTGGATTTTCAAAATACAGTTTAAGAAGAAGATCGGCCCATAAATTGTCATAGCTGCCATATAAGAACCAGTTCCAAGAAAAACAAATAAACCCACAAAAATGTTTAATAAATATCGATATCGAACCAACTTTTATACAGATCAGAATTTGTAATCCAGAAATCATACTAATACCGGTTATACGGCAATTATGCTACTGGATTTTGTAGCTGTCAGCCAATAATTGGCAATAGCTCCAGAATTAAGTCCACTTGCGAGCATACTAAACAATCATACAACTCTTGTAAATAACGTTACTGAGATGAAATTCAACCAAAATTAGCCTAAAATACATAGAAATCACATTAGTGGATACTTGTTTTAGAAGCTATCAGTCCATAACTGATCCACAGTAAGAATTGGTAATTATATCAATTATAAATGGTCAAAATTAGATAAAATTTCAAAATGTTTAATATAATTTATGCTGGTCGTAAAATTCTCTTTCAAACGATATTTAAAATACTAATAAAATTTGTACTAAGACTGAATAGAAAACACGGAATAAGGATATTCCCATCCTTTAATCAGTGTAGTTTTTCTATTTCCTATTTATGTTTAGATGGAGGGTATTACAGATTCGGCACAACCGAATATTGCACTCTAACTGGTTTTATACGAATTTACTTAACCGAAAATTTAATAAAACTCGTTTAAATTCAATATATGTAATCGTGTGTGTATCATAAAATTCATATTGTTTATATTTATGCTAGAAATGTTTTAATATACATATTCTTCAAATATACTTTAATCGTAAAATTTCAATCTTAAAATCATTGAGTTCTGTTTTTAAAGTTCTAAAGAAAACTTTATGATATTAACATACTCACATATACATATATAAAAAAGTATTTCCATGGAAAATCTTTGCTATTTTCTTTTGAGTGGCAATAACAATTTGTTGTTATGATTTTCCTTTTTAAACATACCACAAAAACTGAATATTATGGACCTTTTTTTTTTGCCTTTTTTTTAGTGATATTTTTTGTGCAACTTTTTTTTTCAACCGACAACAAGAAATACAATTGTACCTATGTATATAAGTACATAAGATTGCTTATATATATGCTTAGGTCTTGTCAAATGACAGGTTGTCGTAGAAAAGGACTTAACAAGGATTTTCTGTAAGAAAACTTACAAAACCCTACAGCATACAGATTTAACGATTTACCTTTGCTATATTAAATGTTTCATACCAACAGCAAAGTTTTCTACATATATAATCTCAGTAAACTGCTTTCTACTGGTAGTTGTTTTAATTCTTCAACTTTAATTTTCAGTTTTAAAATGTCAAATAGGTCTTTTTGAGTGTTTGCTTGTGTGTGTTATGTGTAAGTTTGTTGGCATAGCCTGTGCTCGATGTAGTTTTCTTATATCCACAACATGACTACTTGTGTTTAAATTTGTTTTTCTTTCCACATGTGCATGTCCCAGACACTTGACAGTCATCATCTAGCAAACAAATATTTTGTTGTATGAATTTCTTTTTTTTTTTTTTTTCTTTATTATTTTTCTCTATAACTTTTTCATTTGTTTTGAAATGTACTCGTACCCATAAATATTATTTATTACAATCATAACTAATACAAATGGTTTTAAAGATCTTTGTTTCTATTTGTTGGCACTTATTTAAGCAGCTAAGACAGAAAGTAAAACTAGAACACAGCCATGTCTCTATTTAAAGGATCATTGTACGGTTAATGGTAGCAACAGCATTTATATTGCATTAAGTTATAATCATAGAAATAATAATATATTAGCTTGGGTTATTAACACTAAATTCATATAAATAGTAGACAATGTAGAGAATAGATTGATTTACATAACTTTGAAGAGTACTTATCCTTAAGTCCTAATTTACACGAAGCAATTTTTTAATCTTAGCTGATTACTTTTTGGGCAGCACAGTGAGGGGAAGATAAGACGACTACACTGTAACTCGTGTTACTCTATTATTTGTATTACATATGTGTATACAAATATGTGTATACTCTCAAATAAAAATATGAGTGATTTAGGCAAATACACGCAGAGAAAAAACCTGTTTGGACATGGTTACAACAACTACATTGTGTTTTAGTAACAATATATTGTTGTGGTACACAAATAATTGTTATTTTAATTTGATTTTAACAATAATTTAATTACTATAAACATTTTTATGTTTATCGCAATTATAAAATTGAATACGGTTCTCTGAAGCATAATTATTTTTAAAACAATTTTTACCACAACTCTTGAATGATAACTATTCAAACATATAATATTATTTACAACGATGTAAACTTACAAATAACCATTAAATGATAAGTTTTCATATTTGTACACATATTATGTTTAAAAAGCCAACAAAATGTGTTTAATTTTAATAATATTAGAAACAATGTTTCAACTGGTACCGCTGCATTCATATTATGATACTTATAAAATCATAATATGATGAATAGTAAAAACAAAATTATATTAATTAAACATATAATGATAAAGTACTATCATAATATGATTACTTTAGATCATAATATGATTAGTATATATCATAATATAATTACTTGAGATCGTAAATATGATTAATTTAGATCATAATATTATCTTTAGATCATAGTATTATTATCTTAAACTATAATATGGTTACCTTGAATCATAATATGAACATGTATGACAATTTTATGATTATATTAGATGAACAAGAAAATATTATGATAAAATATTACGATGATAATTGATCATAATATTATATTTCATGGCACTTATATTCATCATAATATGTTTTGACTATAATTATAAATCTTATCATATTATGTTGCTCTTCGAGTATGTTTACCACAACCATGTTTTTTCTCTGCGTGTATATTGTGCTGTGAAAGCACCAAAGAAATTTCAAGGAAAAATTTTATCAATATTGCTACGCGTAAATTGGGACCAATTGTTTTGCTAAAAGGCACACTACAAAGAAAATTAATTTAATTATAATAAACACAAATAAATTCATTATATTTACAAAAGAAAATTTATCTGGTTCCATTCAACCTATTCTGCATATTTTTGTTTTGACACATTAATATTAACAGTAACTATAACTTTAATTTATAGTTCACTAAATCTCGAATTTTATGATACTTAAACAATATTAAAGATTTTTTATTGGTGATTGATGAACTGGAATTGCCACCAGCTTCATAATTTTTGTCGACCATGGAAAAAACGTATTTTTGACATATTGTAGTTGATAGCCTACTGTGGCGAATGTGTTTAATGCTCTAAAAGATACCAAGTAGATAAATATTCAAATCTGAAAAAAAGAGTTGGTTTACGTGGTTGCCTGCTGACTGCAAGCATTCAAGTGAAATCTTTTGATTCCGTTTTGAGACGAAAAAGGGCACTTTAAATACTTTTGAAGTTAACACGAAAATTACCTCAGAACACCATATAGAAACTACAACATCATACAGTTGCTGTGTCGCCCAGTTATATTCGGAAGGATCTTCATATATACGAAGAGAACATACAAATATATATGTAGAACTCTTAGAATATGTTATTGTCTTCAGCTTTAAATACGGTGGCATGATAACACATGATTGTCGTAATTAAAGGTTGTCTATGCCCTAAAGCAGACGCGAATTAATGCCTACATAGATTAAAGCATCCCCATTTTATATTGAACTTGGACCAGTGTAGCTATCATGCAAAACTTTAAAATTATTCTCTAAAAATATATTTAATTTATAAGTTTTTTAAAAAGCTTGTATTTGCTTTTACCATCAATATTTTAAAAAATCAAATGCTACTAACCCCTCCGGAAGATTCCGGATACGGCAATGGAACCTACGCATCTGTAAATTCTAAAAGGTGAGCATAGCTTCAACATTTTCAGAAAATAAAGGTTTAATAAAGATTTTGGAAAATTTTTAGAAAATTGACTAGTTTAGTTTCATATTTTATGTTTGTGTCTTTTATAGAATTAATAAATTAATATATTAAGACTCATTTCAATTAGTTTTTTGCCCACTGAAAACATTTACGTGGGAAATGAATGCGATTTTCAAAAACTTTCGTCCGTATAATTAAATCAAATGGTAAGAATGTTTTAATGTTTTATTAATTTTCAAATCATTCAGTCAAATCGAATAGAGTCAAACAAATATATTTACGCTTTTTTTTAGGAAATATTTGTCATATGTGACATGGAATAAAAAAGCGGGCCAATAATGACTTGTTTCTGCCATCTATAAATTCGAAAGAACTTTCAAAATAATTAATTGTTTAAATTGGACTTGCTAGAACTGGCTTAAAAAATTTTCAGCTTTAATAATGACAATGAGTTATAGAAATAACTGCAATTACATTCATGCCTAAAATATCTTTACTTACATCGCACCGTTACTGTTATTCTATTAATAAGTTTTTATTATAAAAATGCAATTTTTAATTTCTATTGATAATTTTATTGAAATCTATCACCCTTATCGTGCATAAAAATGCCACATGAAATTTGTTCCCTTTTATTTTTTTAACAGTGAATTTTAATAGGCAAAATGTGAAAAGGGAACAAATTTCATGTGGAATTTTTATTCACGATAGGGGTGTATATAATTTAAAATATAATTATTTACGAAAACTTTTTTTTAGTTTTTAAAAATTTCGTTAATCAGTTAATTACATAACTGTTACCGTTGTTGTTAAATAACTTTTACCAAATTAAGTCCTAAAGTAACGCTGACAAAATCATACAAGTTTGCACTACTGTCACATTTTAACCCTTTTAAATCGAAAAGTGTTTCATCAAAATTTTGAAAGTAAGAATTCTTTTACAATTATTAATGGTTTACAACAAAGTGCAGTGAACTCACTAAGTTTTTTTAGACCTTCTGAGCGAAATTGAAAACATTATAGCCTTCGCAGATGAAAAAATAAATCAAAATCTTCAAAAAAAATGTTAATACGGTAGAAAAATATACAACGGATTGGATGATGAAAATTAACACTAAGAAATGCCAAACTATCCTATTCAGACCACCAGTTGATAAATGTAATGCTAATGTAAAGAAAAATTGGAAAAAACTTGCAAACAAATCTAATTTAAATAATATTAATATGCCAAATAAGGATACAGTTAAATATTTAGGAATTTACTTGGATAAATTCTTATATTTTAATAATCATATAAAGGAGCTACTAAATAGAGCAAGAAAAGTTATTTTCAGATATAAATCCTTATTCTACTAAAAATATATTAAACCAAGAGTTAAAATTGTTATGTACCAAACATTAATTAGACCAATAATTATTTATGGCTGTACTATCTGGTTCAATATTTCACCATCATATATGGAAAATTTAAGAGTGTTCGAAAGAAAATGTCTGCGAGCTTGTATATCTAAATTTAGATCTTCAGAAAGCAATTATAGAAAATATATATCTAACAATAATTTATACAATTTATCAAATGTAATAAGAAACGATAATTTTATTATCTATCTAATAAGAAAACATATCATAAGATGTATAACATGTTTAAATAATAATTTAATAATGGGTCCATATTACACAAATGAAGAGTATATTGTTGATACATTAGAAAAAGGATTTGTACCTGCAGAGGCTTTTTTATATTTAGACAAAATTAATATAATAATACAAAATGAAAACTTAGTCCCGATATTTTATCATAATTATAGACGGGCTAACGTGAAACGTGTTTGTTGTAACTCAACGACAAACAATTTTAGATTTAGTACAAGTATAGGTAATAACGTAAAATTATTATTAATTATTTATTATTATTAATTTCTTATAAATAAATTAAATTTAAATTTTTCTTTGCAAATAAAACAAATCATAATCTATTCTTCATTTCAAGTACATAAATTATAACATACAGCCACAAAAGTAACTATTATTTATATTATTTATGCTAGAGAGAGAGCTCTTGTATGGGACATTGTATAATCTGAATTTTTTATGTAGTTTAATATATATCAATATGTAAAAAATAAACGTTAAAAAAAAATCATTAGGCAGTCTTAATTAAAACATAATAATGATAACAGGTGGTATGAGTAATATTTTTGATAATGTTAATAAATATTTCTAATACGCTCATATACGCCAGTATTGCAAAAGTCTTACAACTCAAATATATGTATAAACAAGTTAGAGTGCCGAATCTTTAATACCCTCCACCTAAACGTTATAAGAAAAATAATAGTAACTACACTGTTTCCTATTCTCTGTTGCCTATTTAGTAATAGTGCAAATTTTATTAGAATTTAATATATTGTTTGAAAGACAATTTTACGACCAACATAATTTATTTTCAAGAGAAAAGTTTTTATTCAGGCTAGTAGTTCAAGAATTTATATTAAAGAATACTATTGTAACGTATTGGAACAATTGGCAAATTGGAATGCATTTTCTACCCGGCCAAGGGCGTCATCAGCAATCTTCATTGTCCATTATCAATCTGTAAATATCATCTATTAAACTCACCGTTTTTTGAGAAATAGAATATGAGAATTATCATATTTCTTTTTTACGTGTTGTGAGTCAGAACGAAATTTACGTACGTTTACAATGTGTGTGTATTCTTTATATGTCATTCTATTTATAGAATTTGTATTATTACAAATTGTTTTTGCTTTTCTTGCTGCGTCTACTTTTTTGGTAGATCAATAACAGCAATGTATGTATGTTTTTGTTGTCATTTCTCCTCTTTTTCTTTTGGTGGATTATGTTATTTTTTGTAACTACGAAACACCGGAGATGGGATGATGACTACATACTTTGATACACCGCGCCATGGTGTTCTGTTTTTATTAATTAGAGAAGGATTTGAACTAATATTTATTTTTAAGAGAAAAGTTTTTATTCAAGTTTTTATTTTCAATATTTTGAAATTTTATCTACTTTTAACAATTTATAATTAATTACATTAATTCTTACTGCAATTTACAGAGTTTGTTTGATTTTCATCTTGAGTGTAATTTAACAATTTATAAAATTAAAAGAACATTTTTCCATATTCACAACAAGTTAAAAAACAGAGTGTTGGCTTATTTGTTTCAATTTGATCTCAATAATATTATTTACAAAAGATGTATGGATGCCGTAGAAGAAATGGAGCAGTTATGGACTGATAGCTTCTAAATCCAGTATCTGCTAAAGTGGTTTCTATGTATTTAAGGCTTATTTTAGTTAAATTTCACCTCAATAACTTTATTTACAAGAGTTGTATGGTTGTTTGGTAAGCTCGCAAGTGGACTTAGTTTGGGAGCTCTTGCCAATTATTGACTGACAGTAGCATAATTGCCGTATAACCGATATTAGTATGATTTCAGGATTAAAATTTCTGATCTGTATAAAAGTTGGTTCGATATCGATATTTATTAAACATTTTTGTGGCTTTATTTGTTTTTCTTGGAAATGGTTCTTATATGGCAGCTATGACAACTTATGGGCTGATCTTCTTAAATTTTGGAAAAGTGATTTTTATGCATATGTGGATTTTTCACGTCGAATTTCAACATACTAACGGTATATTTATGATACATAATCGTATTAATGTAGATTTCGGAAGTGGACCTTATATGCGGCATATAGTCAACTATGGACCGATATTCTCAAAATCCAGCAGTTTAATTTTGGCATGTATGTAAATGATACGTGTAAAATTTTGGATCGGTACTGTTATTTATAAGAAATTTATGTCTATTAAAGTGATTTTTGGAAGAGGGCTTTATATGGGAGAAACGATTAAAAATGGACCGAAATTTACAAAAGTTTGTAGGATGATTTTTATTAATGTGTAAATCAAAGTTTTGAGTCGATGCCGATATTTATACCATATAGTATATAAAGATAAATGGCTTTTTCGGATGTGGTCCTTGTAACAATTTATTTACCTACAAAGATTATTTATGTCAACATTATTTATATCAGTGTTATACATATTTGAGTGAATTTTGGAAGTGGACTTTATATGGGGTCTATGTTTAGACATGGACGGAACTAAAAAAAAATTCGTTTTGCTATTTATTTTTGCATACAACTTATTTTTGCTGAATTTTGTAGTGATATTCAAATTTTAGAGACATTTATGTATAATTGAGCAATATTTCGGAAAGATTTTTGTATGGAGGCTTATGAGAAATCATGGAACTGTTCTTACCATTTTCCTCAGACTTTCTTGTTTTATCATAAAAACAACGTATACAATATTTCATGGGAATATCTGCAATATATTTAAAAAAAAATTGGAAGAAAAATGTTTAAAAATATCAAATTTTTATGGAGGTTGTCTTACATATTGGTCCATAACTCTTGTTCTGCTAACGGTTTTTTGTACACTTTGTTGATTTCGGTTGTGTCCTTTGGACGGGAGAGTGTTTTACACCGACAGACAGACGGCTTAGACTTATGTAATTACCAAGAATGACCAAGTTGGGTCTCAGATGAGTATTTCTCAGTGTTACACACGGCATGACAAACTTATATATACCCTAATTCACCACTTATGGTGGTATCGTAATTAAGTGTTAAGAAAATTGAAGAAGAATTGAATGGTTTATTATGGGCATATTTGTTAACTTGAAAATTTTTTGCAATAAAAGCGGAAAATAGTGTTTTATTGAAAAAAAAAACATTGAAAATTATATTGCAGCAGACATATTGGCAACGATTTTAAATCATATTTTAGACTTGACAGTCTTCATGTTTGAGTATTAAAATTTCCTCCCATATGCCTGCTTCTGTTCTTAACTTGAGAAAAATTTAGTGTAAGCCTATAAATTGCAACAACAATTTAACTTGAATTAATTATGGCAAACTCAATATTCTATTGACTTCAATAACAATACATATTACGCCTCATATATTATTTATCTTAAACAATCGACTTCCTCTGTTATTAATGTTCTGCTGTTTTTGACAAATGGCCGAAACGCAGAAAATCTTTGTCATAGCATGAGTAATGAAATATATGTCTGTATGTATATTGTTAAAAGCTTTGACTGATATTCATTATCCTCCTCAATAGAATGTTCATTGTTCGTGTACAAAAACTAATGGCGTGTGTTTATTTTTTTTTTTGGTTTTTGTTTGGGGATGTAGTTTTGTATTGATATTTTTCACAGGAATTCCAATCAGTTAACTTTGGAGTAAAACAAAAAACAATATTTACTTTTACCTTAATAATATATAAAAACTTGTTGATAATCATTGTAAGATAACACAGCACAGGAAAACAACAGCAAAAGTATATACAAATATGCATTAATGCAATTCTCTGGAGTCGAATAAAGCAACAAAAAACAAAAAAAAAAAAAAAACAAACATATTGTTAATGTTTGATGTTAAACAACTAAATAAATATTATTTAATACTTACATAAACTCAACAGTTTGTAAGGGTATTAGTTAAGCAAATAGAAGCAAAGTAAACTGGTTGGCTACAGTGCAGACTAAAAGTAACTTAAACGATTTGACCAAATGCTAAAGCAAATCTCATCATTTGCCATTAATATTACTACTTATTTTAAAACTATTACATATGCATTTACTTTTAGCACACACTGTCAATTGTTTTAGTATATTTACTTTACACTTCATTTGATGCAGCGAGGGGCTCTAGAGATGGGCAAAATTAAGTAATGAAAATTAATTGAATTGATTTTTCCTATCTTTTTTTTCATTGTTTGGGATTTTGATAATAAATATCTACTCACTGGCTCATATGCAACACAATTTTCACAGCAACATTTCTGCGTACATTATGGCTGAAAATATATGGAAAACAAATAAATTTATTAATGAGTTGATATGAAGTGGCCATATAAACAGCGTGTAATGAAAATATTTTGTTTAAAGACGAGTGTAAGATATATTTCTGGTGATTTATTACACCAGTTATAAGAACAATATTAATTCAAGTAAATAAAAATTGATTTATTTTCAATTTTATATCATTAACAAATCAGCAGATATAAAACATTGCTTTGAGCAAAACCGGTCATACCACAAACTCTTAAAAATATGAATCAGTCAAATTTCAAAATTAGTCGCTGTAATGCTTGAAAAATAAGTTAAAGATTTCAAAAAAGTAATTTAAATGTTGGTATACAATCATCAAATCACCAAATTTTTAACTTTAAGTAAAGAAGATTTATGCTCGATATAATAAATGTTTTAAAGAATGAAACAAAATTAAACGTTTTTAATAACTTATATTCTTCGGTATTTCATTAATGCAGCGTCCAATTTCCTCTTTTAAGGCTTGAGTAGTCGTCGGCTTATTCGCGTAAACCATCGACTTCAAAAAATCCCAAAGAAAAAAATCTAAAGGTATTAAATCGCACGATCTAGGCGGCCAATTCTGGTCTCTAAAACGCGAAATAACACCACCGGGAAAAGACTGATGCAGCAATTGAATTGTTTCTCTGGCTGTATGAGATAAGGCGTCCACATTCATTTCTTCAATTCTAGGCAAGAAAAAACTGGTTATCATTTCACGATACCGATTTTCATAAAAAAAGTTCCAACGATTTCTCTAGCCCAAAAACCACACCACACAGTGACACGTTGAGGATGCATTTGCTTCTCGTGAATCACTCGAGGATTTTCCTCACCCCAAATGCGACAATTCTGCCTAATGACGAAGTCATCAAGATGGAAATGGGCCTCGTCACTGAAGATGATTTTATCGGCAAAATCAGCATTTTCATGTTGTCTCTCCAATACCCAATTAACGAACTCCCTTCGCTGTCCATGGTCAGCTGGCTTCAGTTCCTGAGTCAATTGAACTTTGTATGCATGAAGATGCAAATCTTTCGTCAAAATTCGCTGCATAGTGGATTTGGAGACACCAATTTGCTGAGCTCGGTGTCGAATTGAGGTGGATGGAGTTTGAGCGACATCATCACGTACAGCTGCGACATTTTCGGTCGATCGACCTGGTCGCAGGCGCGTTGTTGTCTTTACATCACTAACAGACCCAGTTTCGGCAAATTTAACCATTAATCTCTTTAGAGTTGACTCTTCTGGAGCATGTTCACAATTTGCGAACTGTAGCCGCAAAACTTGCACCATTTTGGTAAAACAATTTCACAATGAGAATGCGTTGTTCATTCATATAGTGCTCCATTTTTACTAACCTCGTACCTTCTACTAGCAAACAATAACAATTGTTCAAATTTCAAACAATGGCACTTCAAATGGCGCCAAATTTAAAAATTGCGTTCTAGTTGGGACACCCTTTATATATTATATACATTATATTTTATATACCACTTTAACAATTTTCTTATAGCAAAACAAAATTGTCTTTTTTACACCACGAAACTATTGTTATTTTATTGCAAATTATTTTGTAAACAATAAACATTAAAGTTGTACGAAACACTATTTCGTATAGCCGACGGTGGTATTTTTTTTTTGCTTGGACCAGCACTCAAGGGACGACCCCTACTCATGCAATGCATTGTGTTGGAATTAGAAAAATAGGTTATGGGAGGGAGGATAGGGGGAGTAGTGTTGGTGAACACTTGATATGAATTTTCCTGTATATAAAGTAACAGGGAATACTTCTGCTGGTAGTTTGTTTCACATACGGACAGTACGGCTAAAGAACGAATTTTCCCTGTAGTGTGTTGTGCGATCTACTGTCCTGTCGACCATGAATGGAAGGGCCCTGACTTTCCCTAATCTCCAAAGGGTTTGGTCTATGGTTAAATGAGTATGAATGGAAAATGTTGCAATCATCTGCAAAAGACGCCGTCGTTGAAAATTTTTAAATTTTAGTAAGTTGTTAGAGTTTTCGATATGAATTACAGACACATTTTTTTCTCGCTTTTCGAGGAACTATGGAATATTTTGTTTCACATCGAAAAGTTTTCACTAAAGTTACAAAACATGGGTATATAATGCGTAATATTCCATCATGACAACGGTCGTTGCCGATTGTTGCAATACCTATTAAAAACTATTTAGAAAGAAGTGGTTTGGAAGTTTGGCCCCACATGTCTTACAGTCTAGACCTTGCACCGTCCAACTAAGACATGTTTCGATTGATACAAAACACTTCCTATGGAATATGCTTCACTTCGAAACAGGGTTTTCGAAATGGGCTTGATTAGTTGCTCGTTTGGCATATGTTGTCAGAAAGATGGAAAAAGTTTGTAGCAAACAATATAATACAGAGCATTAACTAAAGGTACGGTTACACTTGGCAAATATTTGCCGAAAAAGACGTAACCATTAAATAAAATATATTTAAACTCGTTTATTTATTTAAAAATCATTTCTTTAGGACAAGACACAAAAAATATTTAATTTTATTTTATTTGATGCTTTTTGATCTTGCAAAACTCTTGTAAGCGTAAACAGCTTCAAACAAATTTGTGCTAAAACAAGTGATTATGGGCATTTAGCCTTGGTCTTTATTCGGTTAGTAGGGCTTCAAGTACGATCTCTTATGCTTTGGATTATCTTAATGGATTAATTTTCATCGCAATTAATCTTTCGATGCAGTAATAATATTCTTTTATATGCAAAGATTGTGTCTTCAAACTTTTTCTATTTCTATGTTATTGCCCGGCAGTAGAAAATCTACGAATAGTTTTCAGAACATGGTTCTTAGCACATTCTCTCTGAACAATGTAACATAAAGTTAGACTGTATGAGGTCTTTAACAGCAACTATTTGACCTGACCAGATGTATGAATTTATTTTTAACCAATTTATTTATATACAAATTTTCTCCATCTTCTGAAACATTCAGCTTGATGGTTTTCAATCGCTAGTTAAAACGATCCATCATAACAAAAACATGAATTTTTTTCAAGACAACGTGTTTTTTTTAGTTTTTCTTAAATATTAATAAATTAGTACAATTTGGGGTTTAAAAGTTTTTAAACGCTTTTATTGCTATTTATTGCTATTAATTTTATGCGTATTACTCGCATGTTTAATTATGAAAAATTTTTATTGAACTAATATTTTGTTTTATATACCATTCTATATCAGTTTGGGTAAATCTGACATAAACATGACTAAACATTTAGAAATTGCAAAAACATTTGAGCATGTTTTGAACACTATTAAGACAGGCCGCAAATTTTTTTAATTACTAATGTAACTTCATTCTATAACCCAACCAGTTGGACTGATTTAGTTAAAACTTGCATGCTACCAAGATTTTTCAAAAATCAATTCTTCCTAAAGATCTCTTAAAATATCAACATTATTAAGTAATAAATACATTTTGAATTTCAATACTCTCACAATTTTCCAACAAACGAAATTACTTTTTCCGCATATAAACTAAATATGTTTTCTGTTAGAAAACAAATAGATTGATAGATAGACAAGTGGACAGATACACAATACAAAATAACCAAAAAAAAAAAAAAAAACTCAAGTAAAATATTTGATTTCATTGTATTCATTGCTGGCCATTGGCATTCATCAATAATCATGTTTAAATAATAATATTACAAAACTCAAACCACAAAAATCCTCCCAAAAAATAGCACACACTTTGAAATACTAACAAAAACAAAATACATATTACAGGCCAACACCATGTTAGCAATAACAATAACATCATGGCAGCTACAACAAAACGACAAAAAAAAAACACAATATCCGACACCAATAACAACAGATCAATCAAATGATGTTGAATGTACAACACGAAAAATAGACAGACCAATACCGACTTCCAGGAACATATTTATTTTGCCCAAAAATTACATACACAAGTTCTAATTCCTTATATTGTGTGTGTATTTTTGCTCGCCACAATTAACCCATTATGGGTAGAGAAGTTAAAGAAAAAATTAAATTACTAAATATCATTTAATTAAACTATTTTGATATTAAAATTTATTCAAATAGTACCATTACAATAAAAAAAGTTCCCATTTTAAGGAATCTCACTCAAGATCAGGGGCCAAATTACTGTATCCAATCCACCAGAAATGAGCTTCTGACCATAAAGTGTCAAAAGACCACGATGCACTTTCTTAACCGAGCATGTACTCGTATTTTACTAATAAGATAATAATAATCTGTTCGTTTGTCAGTCGATTCATGATTTAATTATAAAACAAAATAAACTTGTTTAACAGTAACATGTTGCACGAAAATATTTATGCTGTCTAAAACAGTCTTGCCAAAAAGAAAGTTTCTAAAAAATCACCCTTTACATATGTTCTTGAATTATGTAAGAATGTACAAAACTATTGATACTTTTTTCTGGGGTCAAATTGCCGCATTCGTGATCGTAAAATGATTTCGATATCGAAATTATGATAAAATGTAATTTCTTGCTCGATATCGAATGCCATAATTTCAAACAAGAAAATTACGATCAATTTTACTCGATATCGAATGCGGTAGTTTGGACCCTGGAAAATTACGAATGGCTTTAAATCTTTTTGTCGATTCTGCCTGTTTCTCAACAAAAGATGGCATTTTTATATATTCTTGAGTGTGTTTCGTCAAAGCGCAAGACACTTTGGCACAAACTCAGCTGACTGTGCTTTGTGTCAGGCCATGAAGGGCACCAGCAACGTCATGACACTAAAAATTACCAAATTTGGAATCTTCTACTTACTTCCCTTCGTCCCCAGCAACTTACAGCTATCGGCTGATATTCCACACCCACTGCGGTCTACTTCAATGTCAGGTTTCACTAACGCTACAATATTCTTTAATATTTCCTTGATAAAACGGTATTTACATTTTAAGTGCACAGAAAAAAAAATCATGTTTTTTTTTCAATTAAACCTTTAATTGATTTTAAAATAATTTTCAATTAAAATTTTAATTGATTCAATTACTTTTTCTGATATTTTCAATTAAATCCTACATTTTTAGTTAATTGATACTATCATTTTGTTTACAGGTCCGATTTCAATTAAATTTTTAATTGATTCCACAAATATTTTAATTGAAACTCATTTTTATTTTTTTCTGTGTGGTCAACTGAAAAAGCCATCAATCCTTTCTTTGTAAATACTGTCCATTTGGTTTATACGTTCTAAATAAAACAAGTTAGAGTGTAATATTGGGTTGGTTCTTATATTCGCAGCTATGACAAATCTTAGGCCAATCTTCTTAAATTTCGGAATGAAGATACATATTAGTATTAACGTAGATTCCGGCAGTGGACCTTATATGGGGGATATTGTCAAATGTGGACCGAAATTCAAATATGAAAATAATATATACAAAGTTTGGAGTCGGTGTCGATATTTATAAGATATATATAAAGATTAATGACTTTTTCGGATGTGGTACTTATATGGAAGCTATCGGTTACATTATTAACCGACCACCATAAAATTAAGTACAGCAATTTATTTACCTTATATTATCTTAAATTTATGTAAAATTTTAACCTTTTAACATTATTGATACCAGATTTATACGTATTTAAGTGAATTTTGGAAGTGGTCTTTATGGTCAAACATGGAACGAACTAAAAAAAATTTCGTTTTGCGATTTCTTTTTACATGAATTTTATTTTTGCTGAATTTTGTATAGATATTCCAATTTTATAGGCATTTATGTATAATTGAGCAATATTTTGGGAAGATTTCTAGTATGGGGGCTATGTAAATCATGGACCTATTCTTACCATTTCCTCAAACTTTTTTCTTTTATCATAAAAATAACGTATATAAAAGGTCATGGCAATATCTGCAATATATTTAAAAATATAGCAAGAAACATTTTTAAAAATATCAAATTTTTATGGAGGTTGCCTCACATTTTGGTCCATAAATCTGGTTTTTCTATAACGATTTTGCTGTTTGTTAATACCAAAGTTACCTGCAAAATGAGAAATATTTTTAGTTATGTTGTGCAGTTTGGACGTGAGACTGTTGTACACAGACGGACAGACAGACGGGCATGGGTCAGTCGACTTAGAATTTCAAGAAAATATATCAGATGAATATTAACAAAGTTTCACACGGAATGACAAACGTATTATACCCTCATTCAACCGTCTTGGTGGTGGAGAGTATACAAATTACACATTACACATTCCTATTAAAAATTATAATTTTAGCGGTTCTGTGCATTAAATTGAAAGTATCTAGATATACAAAAATTCACAAAAGTTTTTTTGTTAAAACAGTGAAATATTTTAACGTCTCTTTAAAGTATGTGGGTAAGTAGCTACTTTAAATTATTTAATGTTAACATCGCTTTGCATGATGTGTGTTAAGCTAAAAGTTGTTTTTGTATGATACTTTAACGAATTTTGCTTAACGTTGGTTTACCAGCATGTGTTGAGTTTTTTTTTCCATAAGGCTCTTTGACTTTAAATCATTCTCAATTTTCTGGGGCTAATGTGGTGATGATGGAAATTGTTTTAGAAAAATATTTAAAGTTTATCAAGTTTGTCTAAGGAATATTGACAAGTCTTTTTTAACAGGGGCACTCTAATGTCCAAAAATGTTTGTATAGCTAAGAGTTTGTGTTAATAATGTTGTAGTGGTATACGTGTATAGGAGTATATAACTGTCAGCAAGCGACCAGTCAACTAAAATATTGTACATATGTACATATATACACACAACATTAACGCCATTTAATAACATATTTTAACACTTGCTTCCATGGCAGCAAGCAAACCTCTGCACAAAAATGTGGGCAGGAATATAGGACTGCGTCATTTATTACAAGATTGTATATAATTACGCACATACAAATATACTTGCATAAGTATGTACATATGTATATACATATGTGTAATATTTGTTGACAATATTCATATACATATACATAGTATATAAACAAATTTACTTGCACACACACACCCTTATAAAACTTATATTCCTATTCAATCCTTAGTTATTATTTTGAAAAATTTACTATTTTTTCGTTTCTGTTTTTTTTTTTTTACTTTTTGAAACAGCACAAACAAAAATTTGAAGGTCATTCTTTTTGAAAGGCAAGTTTTATATTTGATATATTTTTTTTTTTTACTTTTAACAACTTTATGGTATGGAAATTCATTACTACGGTGAAATTGTTTGCTGCCCTTCCTGCCATATTTTGTAATAAATAATAAATGATGGCAGAGTATAGCTGTGCGTTGCGAAAAAAGAAATGAATAGACAGTTGTGCCAACATCAACGCGAAAGTGCTCGATAAAGTTTTGCGGTTTTAATGATTTTTATGTCAAAAGTTAAAATGAATAAATTTTCGTAATTATGTATTTAGTTATGCAATAAAGTGTAGAAGGTATATATTTAGTAATTTGTGTTTTTGTATTTAATTTGTAGTTTGTTTGAATATTTTAATGTATCTGGCTTAAATTTAATGTTTGAACCAGACAAATTTTAAGGCTTCTTGATATTTAATGCTGCTTTGAAGTTTAAATATAAATGGCAGTATTTTTTGCAAAATGTGTTATAACCAGATTTATTAAAAGTCACACTATACAGCTGTTAACTAGAACCACACGTTAATCATGGCTTTTCTGTATTGACTCGATTGGGCCTGTTTAGACTCTATCATATCATCAATAATAAGCCAACATTTAATTACTAACATAATTCATACATTGTAACCTCATGTTTTTTCTGTGGCATTGTGCCGCAGTTTGTCCTCCCCCGACCTAGCCCCTAATAAATATTATCCGCTGGTTTTATTAATTAAATTCAGTCAAACTAAAATGAAATTATTTTGAAATTGACTAAAGCAAAAGCAATAATAACCTATAATCAACTTTAGCTAAAATAAGCGTTTATTACTCTATACTTATTTATAAACAGCAAGTAAGAAAGTATAGTCGATCAAGGTCAACCATATAATACCCTACACCCAGTATATAAATTATGGATCGATCATCCAAAAGTTTAGTGCCATGACTTCCGTGAATATAAATATTGTGTACGAGTATGTTATACTTTATTTCGTTATATATAGTTTTATGATTTCTAAGATTTATGGAGGTCAAAGCGAATTACGGAGAGGATCTTATATGAAAGTTTTGACTAATTATGGACCAGTCATTATAAAATTGGGTGTCATCATTTCTATACATATTTGTGTTAAATTTTATTCGAATAACAACATTTTGAAGAGATTTATAGTCGTTAAACTGATTTTCGGAAGTGGGTTTTATATGGCAGCTACGACTAATTATTTACCGATCATCATAAAATTCTACCATTTTATATGTATACATTCGAAACATATTTGCGTTCAATATAATTTAAATATTTTTAAAAGAGTTATGCTCTTTAAAGTGATTCTCGGAAGAGGGGCTTATATGGGAGCTACGATTAATTATGAACCGATGTGCACAAAATTTACAGATGTGATTTGTCTTCATTTTCCACTCATTTGTTTAATAATTCAAACATTTATGGTCGTTAAACTCCTATTTCGAGACCGATTTCCACCAGTTTCAATCCCATCCGCCCTTGGGCCGAAAAAATATCACGTACTAAATTTTATCTAAATATCTTCAAAAAAAAAAGTGATCCTGAGTCAATCATTATACTTTAAGGTGGGTGTGGGACCAATATTTCTGGGCGTTACAAACATCAGCACAAATCCAATATACCCTCCCAACTATGGCGTAAAAATCTCTTTCATGATATTGAAATAAGGGAGAGAGAGAATCTGATTGTAAAATAAAACGGCACAATTAATAAACAACAAATAAGCTATTGCATAGGCTGTGACGAATTTCATATACCCACCACCAAATACCAGTAATGTGACCTATGAATACTTGAAACTAAATTTTGTTTACATTTTTTTTTTTTTTTTTTGCGGATTTCTTACATGAGTACTATCAGCTATTAAGGGGTGATTCATAAAATATACTTTAATCTATAAGTCAGATCCTACTGTATCGATTTTACCCGTTTTCAATACTAAATATTTCGGAGAAACAAAGAATGTTTGATACAAATTTTATTGTTTTTTAGAAGCTGTATCGTGACTCTAACAGACGGACAGATAAACAGACATGGCCAGAACGTCTTAGAATCTTTAGATAGATTTTTTCTTTCTACGACCATTATTTCGATGTGTTGCACACGGAATGACAACCTTAATATACCCCCTTTTGTTGGTGGGTATAAAGGGTGGAAACGAAAAAGAATTTACATTTTCCAGCTAAAATTCCTTGAACTGTGTAAACCCTATTTGATGATTCCGTTAGTTTTCTACTTCTTTCATCTGTGAAAAATATAAAACAAAGAAAATTTTAGAATGTTATATTTTTTCAAGCTAAAATGGCCTAAATTTATTCAATGTAAATAAAAAAAAAAATTTGTTTTATATGGCGTCCACATAATTTATTTATAAATAATCCCAATGCCTGCTACGCATTTATTGCTAGATATAATAAGATTCAAGCAGACTAAATATATCGACAAGAAACCTGGGTCTGGTAGACCAGCTGGATTTATGGATAAAAAAAATTAGGGAAGATTAATAGGTATTTGGTCTCAAATCCCAATGCCTCATAGAAAGATTTGGTAAAAAAAATCCTCGTGTCTCATACATATGTGCAAAATGTAAAAAGAATATATACATTTAGATCATATGCTGTCATAAAAATACCAAACAGAAATGACGAACAAAACATAAGAGCAAAAGAAAGAGCAAGAAAACTAGTAAAGACAATGCTGAACCATTTTGATGGCTGCATTATAATGGATGATGAAACATATGTTAAGGCTGGGGCCAAATTACCGCATTCGATATCGAGTAAAATTGATCGTAATTTTCTTATTTGAGATTATGGCATTCGATATCGAGCAAAAAATTTAGTACATTTTATCATAAATTCGATATCGAAATCAGTTTTCAATACGATAGCTCATTCGATCACGAATGCGGTAATTTGGCCATTGATTTCAAACAACTTCCAGGCAAACTGTATTATCCAGCATATAAAAGGGGAGGTGTTAAGAAAATATTTAAATGTAAGAAAGTGGAGAAATTTGCAAAAAAAAAAAAATATCTAGTCTGGCAAGCTATTAGCAGTTGTGGCCAAATCGCAAACGCCACCGAAGTAAAATAATGAAATAAAGGCTATGAAAACAAGCTTTAACATTAATGCGCCTACTCAACACCAGAGGCGCTGCAATTCTGCACTAAAAACAAACATAATGCGAAATTGCAGAGTTGTGATATAAAAAGCTTTCTTCTACTTTCACCATCTTTACTTCTTCCAAAAAAAGTAACGCAAGTATACATAGGGATATTAATTGCCTGAGTGTTACTTCTCTTTAAAAAAAAAAAATTATAATAATAACATAAATATTGTGCCAAAGCTACGCAATCCTCCAAACTGCCGTGAATTACGTATTATTGAAAAATTTTGGGCAATTGTGGAACAAATTTTAAGAAAAACCCCAAAATAGATTAAGGATGTGAAAAATTGTACATATATTAGGAGATAGGAGATAGAAAGGTTGATAGAATAGATCTCCAAGGACTAATGTTCAGTGTTGTCAACTTGGTGCGTTTCGCACCATTTTTGCTGCTTTTTGAAATTTTTGGTGCGAAAAATTATTCAGTTGGTGCGCGGTGCGCTTTTTTTTTAAATCTTGGTGCGCATTTTAATTTTTGGTGGCACCAAAGCAAATTCAACACAACTTTTGTTTCAGTGTGAAAAAAAAATCTTTCTCCAATAAAATACACCTGTTTGAGTATCATTTCATTCAACACTGCAAAATTTTTTTTTTGTGTATTTCGGTGCGTTTTTTAATTTTTTCGAAAATGTGATGAAATCTTTATATTTACTAATTTTTAATTGCAGTTTTTTTTAATAATTCATAACTCATGAAATCTATACGATGAAAAATTGTATTTTAAATACGAATGTATGATAAATGAAATCAAATTCTTCAAAAATCTTTGTTTGAAAATCAAATTAACATTATTTAACTGATTGTTCGACATTTTTATTAATTGAACAATTTTAGTTTTCGAGATTAAGGTCAGTTTTTATTTTTATTTTTTATTGTGTAGCCAAATATCGGAAAAAAAAATAAAAAATAAAAACTGACCTTAATCTCGAAAAATAAAATTGTTTAATCAAATTAACATTTTAAACATGTAAATAAAAATGATTGTATAACCTGATGGTTTGGTCTACTGAACTGTAGACAAACAACCAGGGTTAGAGTACCATTGGAATCCTAACAAATTTTATTGGAAAAAATCAAATAGAAGTACTTTAACTAGCAAATAAAAATATATATAAAAAAAAAGTACCAAATATGTACTGAAATTAGCTTTTTTTTACCAATTAGTATTTTAGTTCTAAATATCATATTGTGAGGTAAATTTTGAGTGGTAAAAGGCTTATTTTATCTTCATTAGCTCATTTATTAAAAAAAGGCTTTTACTATTATTGATTTTACTAATAATCGTTGATAAAAAGTTTTTTATAGAATTTATGATATTAAAAAATTTCGAATTAATTCAATAACTTAACTTGGTGCGTTTTTTTGTAAATGGTGCGCTTTTTTCTCCATTTTGGTGCGTTTTGAAATTTCAAAGTTGACAACGCTGCTAATGTTGTACTTAGGATGAAAAATCCGTAAATTTTGTTTATCTTAAAGTGAAGAATAATTTTGATTTTATTTTATGTATCTATGGAGTTTCCAAGTTTTTATGTTATTAATAAAATAACATGTAAAATTTTTTTCGTTTCCACCCTTTAAAAATGTGTATTTTTATAATCATCAATATTTAGGGAAACAAATTAACATTAATTGTTTATATGGTTTCACATTTGATGTCAAATATTCAGTCATGTGTGTAAATACAAACATTATTACTGAACAATTGTCGCAGTATTAATCATATAAGCAAGTAAGATTGTTTTTATACAAATTATTAATTTTATACATAATTATTAAACATTACTATTATTATATAAATATGTTAATCTAATCAAGCTGTTGATCATAAAACTCATTAATAACATTTTATAATTAAAGCAGAAATTAGAAATTATTAGAAAATATTAAAGGTGTAATTACAGTTTTGAGATAAATGCAATAATTAGAACATATGAAAAATTTGAAATCAATGAACTAGGGGTAAGAGAAAAGCAACAGAAATTTTAATGTGACTGAGTGGTTCTTCGGGGTTAAGGTTTAGTTGGAGTTTAAATATTAGCCCACTTATTCAAAAACGATTATTAAATTTAACAAACGTTTATTAAGACAGATTTGCATATAAAAATTTGCTTAATAAACGTTTGTTAAATTTAATAATCGTTTTTGAATAAGGGGGTAGGTGTATAATTTTAAAATGCTGAATTCTTACAAACTTTTAGCATTTATTTTGAAATATATGTATGTACTTCATCAGCTATTACCTTTTTCCATATTTCTGTCCATATGGATTTTTAGCTAAGAACGTATTAATTCAATTTCATATTGGATTGAAGTGAAGTGATTTTCAGGGAAAGATCGTTCTGCATCTAATGAAACAAATAGTAGTCGGATGGTCCAAAACGTGGACTATAAGAAGTTTGAGTTGAATTTAACAGGTATTGGAACATGTGGCCGAGGTATTGAATGCCTAGCCGTATATTCTGGGCGTTTTTCGGCCAAAGCTCATTTCAAACGAAACAGTTGCATTCGGAACAGCTTACCTGTTATGCTCTGTCCAGATTTCAGCAGCTTAAATTTTAATAGGACTCTTCTGATAATACTAAATATAAAGCATTATCTTAGCGCTTTGGTATCGATAGGGTTGTTTGGCCAGGCTTCGCATACGATATTTTACGGTTGCGGTTATTGCAATTGATTGATTTTTTTATCGCAATTAATGATTCGGTGCAAAAATTAATTCCTTTTATAGCTTTTAAGCAGAATTGCAGGCATGCAAATGCTCCTTCGAAGTTTCTCAGAATCAATTTAAAATCGTACCACATTTCTCTGCTTTTGGATTGGAAACACAAAAGTTTATCTGGGCTAGAGAAGAAAGAACCTGCTGAAGACCAATTTTGGTATGAATAGAACAAGGCAAGGCAGTACCATCATTCTGTACACAAATTTAGGCTGCTATATTGATTTCAGATGTTATTTTAAAGATCATAACAGTTTCGAATGATCACCAACTAGAAATATAAGGAACACTTTTTAAAGTTAGAAAACATTGTTCGGCTATTTGTTTAGATGCCGCACAGGTCGCTGATAAACTTTGGCATTAAGGTCTAATACATACGATTCATTGCTT
This sequence comes from Bellardia bayeri, assembly GCA_950370525.1. NCBI lineage: Eukaryota > Metazoa > Arthropoda > Insecta > Diptera > Calliphoridae > Bellardia > Bellardia bayeri. Next base: position 20,044,836 of record OX493267.1, read on the forward strand.
TTTAAATAGCTCTACTCCAAAATAAACCACAAGCATTTCCAGCAAATTCATGTGGTCTTAGACCATACCTATCAAAAAAAAATTTTAGTTTTTTCCATTGAAATACTTTAACATCATTCGATATAATTTCGATATAATCAATGTTAAAATCTATATAACGAATGTTGCAATAAATAAAATAAAATCAAACTAACAACCGTTGTTACTTCCCACCTTTCTTTTGGTAACGATTGTTGCTGTCTAATTATGAGAGTTAAAATAAGAAAACTTTTACTTTTGCAAGATATCGAACGTGATATACTTTAATAATTAATATATATATAACTTAATTATGGCACCAAAATTTTGATGTAAGTTAACATGAACAAATTTTTAACATTGACAATTATATCAAACTACCAAAAATACCTCCAAAATATTTACAGAATGATGAGTATCCCCTGATGGAAAAGAAGGTTCTAGACTTGCCCTCAATAGTATCACTATATTAAATTAATGAACTTAAAATCGAATGTCTAAGAGTAGTGAAGTAACGACCGTTGTTACTTGCCACCTTTCTTTCGGAAAAGGTTTTAGCTGTCTAAATATGAAATAAGAAAACTTTTACCTTTGAAAGATAGCGAACGTGACACACTTTAATAATCAAAATATATATTACTTATGTGTGGCACCTAAATGTTGATCTAAATTAATATGAACATAATGACATGAATAAATTTTCAACAGTGACAATTTTATCAAACAATCAAGAGTGCCTTCCTGATGGAAAGGAGGTTCGAGACTTGCTTTCAATATTATCCCTATGTTAAAGTAGTGAACTTAAATTATAATGTCAAAGTATTGAAGCAAAGACCGTTGTTACTTCCCACCATTCTTTCGGAAACGATTTTTGTTGTCTAATTAAGAGATAACTTTTACTTTTGGAAGATAGCGAACGTGACACACTTTAATAATCAAAATAGATTTTACTTATGGCACCTAAATTTGTATGTAAATTAACATGAACAAATTTTTAACACTGACAATTATATCAAACTATCAAGTATGCCTCCAACATATTTACAGAATGATGAGTATCCCCTGATGCTAAAGGAGGTCCTAGACTTGCCCTAAATAGTATCACTATATTAATGTAGTGAAATTAAGTTCTAATATCTAAGCAGTGAAGTGCCAGAAGTTTGGATTTTAACTCTTTATTTTACTATTAGTTTTTTTCTTGAATACAGACTGTGGAACCTGAATTTTACATTTAGCAATGGTTAAAAGAAAGTCTATTAAGAAAAGATAAAATATTCTTTCCTACACCTAATAAAGTAATTACACAACTCTTCTGCTGGCCTTTTTAATGCGTAAATAAAATCGATAAATGTTATTTGATATTAAAATCGTACACGTTGATTGTGGATTTACATCGACAAGTATTGTTTATAGCTTTTGTAAGGCTGGGGTGGTTAGTTTTAATACGGTTGTATTAACATGAAATGAGGTCATGCACATTAAAATTAATAAAAATTTTAAAACATACGCTGACATAATACACAAGGATTATTACCACATACATATGGGCTAAAAGTAATTTTGTTGTAGTGATGCTGACATTTCACTGCTAGATACCAGAAAATATATTCGCATGTATGTTTGTAGAAGTTTAACTATTGTCAAGATAATATTTAGAGGCGGTTACCCAACTGTAGCTGGTGATGTTTAAGATAATGTTGAAAATATTTATAAATATGTATTTAATTGTCAGTTAACCTTACTGAAGAATCTTGTTGAGTAAAGCTTCAATTTGAGTAAGTTAAATCTATTTGGGATTTAAGAACGCAAATTTTACTAAATCTTCTACATAAAAATTAACATAAATTTTCTACCAAAAAAACATAAAAATAAACGATTTAACTCAACAATAAACAACATGAGAAAACAACGACAACAGACAGCAGACAATAATCAACATAAAAAAACATACATATATACATATATTTGTCATTGTTTCGTATTTGTATTTCCATTTCTATTATTTGGTACTTTTCCCCAAATTGTTGCATAAATTTCCTATAAAATAAGCCAAACAAACCAGTGGCTGGGATACAGAAAAAAATGCAAATTATAAGTAACGACTACTTGTATTCTAAGATTTTATTTTTAATAAAACTCACATTTCTGCCATATAATATATTGCGTAGATGGCAAACTGTTATTGACACTTTGTTCATCAACTAAAAAGGCAATAATCTTTAACATTAGACGACAATAGCGACGCTGTAAAAAAAAAGGGAAAACACAAAATTTGCATACTCGTGCTTAGTAAGTGGTAGACTGGCGCAACATTGAAGCGTGTTAGAGTACATATATACATTCTGAGTACATCACAGTCTATTAAAATGCAAATATTTAATATTTTCAAGTATCATTGTAAATATTTATGTATTCATAATGAATTTAGTTTTTTTCTTATTCTAAATAAAAAATTATTTGTGGATGGAATGCATGTAGGTATTGACTAGTCTGCATGGTATGCAAACAAGGCAATTTTTTATGTATATAAGTTTACACAATTGTTTAAAATGTTTGTACAAGCGACCGGCTTTACTCAGAGTGGCAAAAAGAGCCAACCAAGTGGTATAAATGTACGAACCCTTTTTTACGGTCTCGAACGCGACATTTGTATGCCTTTGAAAAGAACAAAAATAATAAAACCTTGACATAGTTTTCGCAAGCCCATTTCTAGCACTATGATTACTGCAAAACATAGAGTTTATCGAATAGTTGTTTCCACTATATACATATTACCAATAACCATGGTATTGTAAACGTGACAAAATATTTCTTGCATTTTTAACTGAATTTAGAAAACTGTAAAAATTAGCGAGTTCAAAACAAGTCATGCATTCTCATAGTCTTCCAGAAACATTGCCCTGTGCTACACAAGTGTGCGTAGAATAGTAGTATTTATACAAAATTTGTGCAAAAATAAGTTTTATGTAAAAACAAACTGCAAAAACATATTTTTCCTAAATCGATCCATATCTGACCATAACCCACTTACTAAACTCACTTAAATACTCATAGATCTGTTAGAAAAAGCATTAGCAGATTAAAATTCGAGACAAATAATACTCACATAAATAACGGGTCCGCCATCTAACGTTTTTTTTTTCAACTAGTGCTTATTTCGTGAATGGCAACACTTAGCTCATGTCTGATTTGACAGATAATTAGTTTTATCCTTCTGCTGAACGAATATGGTTGTGTATACGCTTGAACAATGCTGGGAAATATTGCGACATTACTTTGAAAATCATGGTACTGTTGCAGAATGTGTGCGAAAATTGCGTACGGATTTTGGAAGAAGAGAAGCACCGTCAGCTTCGTATGTTCGTTATCTTGTGAAAAAATGAAAGAAACTGGCATCCTAATCGATAAACCAAAGCGTGAAAAGCCAAAAATAGTGAGTGCGCCCGAGAATATTGCTGCTGTGGCAGAAAGTGTGCGTGAAGCACCATCAACATCAATTCACCGTCGTTCTCAACAATTGAACATTTCGGAGACATCATTGAGACAAATTTTGCATAAAGACCTTGACATGACCCCATACAAAGTCCAATTGGTTCAGGAGTTGAAGCCAACTGACCATACAATGCGTTTTCGCTTGACGGTTTTGCCAAAAAAAAATCATCTTTTCAGTTGAAGCTCATTTTGATCTTGGCGGGTATGTAAACAAGCAAAATTGTCGCATTTGGGGTACAGAAGACCTGCACGCATACATTGAAAAGCCGATGCACCATAAACAAGTCACTGTTTGGAGCGGATTTTGGTCCAGAGGCATAAGTGGGCCATTTTTCTTCGAAAATGAGCAAGGAGTGGCCGTTACAGTCAATGACGATCGTTATCGGACCATGTTGAACGAATTTTTGTTCACAAAAATTGAAAAGGAGGATATTGGCAACATTTGTTTTCAACAGGACGGCGCTACGTGCCACACAGCCGAAGCTACACTCGATGTTTTGCGCCCTGTTTTTGAAGATCGCATTATCAGCCGCAGAGCTGGTGTCATTTGGCTATCTCGGAGCTACGATTTGACACCGTTGGGCTATTATTTGTGGGGTGCCGTCAAAGATTAGTGTTATGCCGACAAGCCATAGACAATTGACGCTTTAAAGGACAATATTTGTGAAGTCATTGGTTAAATACAGCTGCACACAATCGATAATGTGCTTAAAAATTGGACCGAACGTGTAGGCTACTGCATGGCCAGCCGAGGCAGCCATTTGAATGAAATTATTTTCCATTATTAACCGGAAGGATTGTACTTTCAAATAAAAAAAGAAATTTGAGTTTTTGTTCATAGCATTTTCAAAAAAAAAAAAAGTTATTTGGCGGACCCTTTATATAAAAAATGACGTAGAAAATTGTAAGACGAACGAATTCACCTTGTTGGGTATCAATCAATCATAAATTTGACGAACTTCCTAAAATAGTGTGCCATAATTTCTATTTATTTTAGGTTTGTTTTAGTTGAATTTCATCATAATAACGACATTTATAAGAATTTTATGCATATTCCAGTTAAAATCAATAATTTACACTTTGTTTATATTTTTCGGCGTGTAACAAAGCGATTTACTATAACAAACTATAAATTTAGTACCAAAAATCACTAGACAACTGAAAGTGGAGCTTGTATGGGACCTATGCTCAATTATGGACCCAATTTCACAAAAGTTAATAGTACCATTTTTACATACTTGTGACTGTGCTGTGTAAAACTTCGATTCGATATGGATGTATAAATATGTAGGTAATTGAGTTTTCAGAAGCACTCGTCATGGAATTCTGTACGACGATTTATGTGTACAAGTACATGCGAATTATTTTTGTTGAATATGAACTTAATAGCGATTTTTATTTTTTTTTTTAAATATTTAGGGTAAAGTTTTTTTTTTTTTTTTTGATTAACAAACACAAACTGCCCAGAGTCTTTGGCAGGAATCGAACACGCAACCAACCCTCTGACTGATAGTCCGGCAAACTATCGTAATGAAAATGAAAATATTGTTGTTCCACAAATTAGGCTTAAAATATTGGTAATTAAATATACTATTTGGTAGAAAAATAAAACATTCCAGACTTTACTATAACGTGGAAAAAAAAACGGAATAAAAATGAAAAATTTTGAAACAAACGTAAAACATAGGCAAATTTTGAACTTAAAGGTGCCATAACTCAGCCATTTCTTGTCAGATAGAAACGGAAAAGGCATTCACTTACCTTTGCAACGATATGCCATTTATCGCGATCGGACTTTTCGGTTGGAGTACACAAGGGTTTAAGTGGGACCATACACAAAAAAACACAAAAGTACCTTTATCTAAAAAAAACCGTACTTAGAAAAAAATAAAATTACAGCGTTTTTCATGTCCAGGAGGTCCCAGTTAACTTATCTAGGCAAGTGGCGTTCGTGGTATTTTTCAAATTAAAAATTTGTAAAGCAGGATATATTTAATGCGAAATTGCTTTTTCTCTACGTAACTTTCATTTTGGTACCCAGGTACCTTGCAGCGCATTAGAAGGTGTTATTTTTTTGTGCCGCATACTAAGGGTTAACTATTTTAGAAGTGCTGAGCATCTGTTATATAATATTTTCATTTAAAATGAATTAAATAGTTATTAGTTAATTTATTTACTCTACAAAATGAACCAGAAAATTGCACAATTAATTGCTGCATAAATCAAAAAACAATTCATTTGGATATAAATTAAAAGCTAACAATCAATTTAAAATTTTATTAAAAGCTTTTTATACAATTATTAATTAATTTTCCGTATGCAATATATAATTTCTTTTGGCTGTTTTTTAAACATTTTATTGTAGCAAAAAAAAAAGTAAATAAATATGAATATATAAATACTTTTACCAACAAAAAAATAACAATTTGTTTGGTTTAAAAATATCTAAATGAAAAAATCATCTAAAAACTATGAAATGTTAAACGCATATATTGTAAATATGTTATTTTTGCTACACTTTTTTACTTGTTGTTTTTATATTATTTACGAAAAAAAAAATAATTTAAATTGTTTATTTTTATTATTTCATTTTTTTTAATAAAAAAAAATCTAGAAAAAATCATTAAATTTCCATAAAATGTAAATTTTATTTTTATTATACATATTTTTTTTCTGTCTCTTCCCCTCGACTTACCACTGCAATTTATAAAATAAAATTATTAATAAAAGCACGACTACAAAGTATAAATAAAGTGCTGTTAAATATCCATTTCATAGGATAACAAAAGCAACAGCAAATTAATATGCAGACGTATGCATGAAAGGAGTAAAACCTAAAGTCCTTTTTGCGGAGGTGAACAACTTTTCAAGTAGAGAGTAATAAAAAATCTGTTTTAAGTGTTTCTTTATATATGTTTTTTTTTCTGAATGACCCTTAACAAAAGTTGTTTCTTTTGTTCAGCTGTATTTTAATAATAAAATTAGGGTTTACGATATTTGATTAGCCGATAAAACAAACAATAAAAAAATGTATTGCTAATAAAAGTAATTTCTTTTTTGGCTATCGTATTGCCTTGCCAAGCATAAAATCCAAGGAGGAAAAAGCTCAATGTCATTGCAAAATCGAACAATGTTGTCACAATACTGTGACCACATTATCCCCAGTTTCAGCCAATTGCTGAAATTTTAATACTCTGTAGCTTTCGAATAACGATAGAAAACTTATTCGGCAACAAAATTTTTTAAACTGTTTTGATATCTAACAAGAGGCAGAAATATTTCTGCATTCATTATTCATACGAATGTCTGTCTGTTTGTTTGTACTTTATAAGAGGCCGATTTTCCTAAAATGTTCACAGCATGTTACTGTGACTCTGGAAACAGTAATAGGTTATATGAAGTTTTGATTGGACAAAGGACCAATAAAACCATAAAACAAAAAAAGGCAACTAAATTTTCTAAACTGTTTTGATATCTAACAAGAGGCAGAAATATTTCTGCGTTCATTATTCATATATACATACATACATACATACATATATGAATGTATGTCTGTTTGTTTATACTTTATAAGAGGCCAGATCTTCCTAAAATGTTCACAGCATGTTACTGTGACTCTGGAAGCAATAATAGGTTATGAAGTTTTGATTGGACAAAGGACCAATATTTAAATGGCCATATTTTGGACACTTTTTGACTTACGTCGATGCTATTTGGTGCATATGGTAACGTAATAATAAGGAATACATACCAGCAGAAAATAGAGTGGGACCCCGCCCCTTTTTAGGATAATTAAAAATCGTAGTATAGTCTTAACTACTAGACCGATCATCATTAAATTTTCAGAATAGTTTATTCTTACGAAATAATAAATTCTTGACTCTATAAAGTTGTGAGTGGACAAAGGTGCATGGACTCGCCCATATAACCAAAAAATTAATTCGCTATATTTTTCGCATTTTTTGGATCTACGTCGATGATATTTGGTACATAGTTGTAAGAAAAAAAAGGGGCGTGGCCTCGCTCATATAACCCAAAATTTAAAATCGTCATATCTTGGGCATTTTTTGACCAACAGTGGCAGTATTTGCTATATATGGTATTGGCATGAATAGAAATACGTACCAAATAAAAAGTGGGAGGAGCACGCCCCTTTGTTTGCGATATATTGAAGGCTGAACCTGTTAACTTATTTTAAATTTTCACAGCGTGCAACTTTTACTTAAGAATATTTATTATACGATAATATTTTTCGATCATGCACACTACTGCACCTTTATTTTCACTACGTTTATTAATGGCTTCACCTCCAAGGAGGGTTGTGTAGCACACCGTGTTCAGCTAGTATATTATAAATGTTTTTCCAAGTTCGTTTGTTCCGCAATCACGACTACACGTCTGAACCGATTTTATTGAAATCCGGAACATAGACGGATTTATGCTTGGAAGCTTTAATAGGTTATATTTTATTTCAAGACTTGGACCACGAAAGGATAAAATGAGTAAAAATTAGTAAAGTTGGTAACTATGTTTTTTAAACAACCAATTTGAAACGGCTAAATCCATTTTATTCAAACTTAAAACAGAGATAAATTCTCAGTTCGAAGCATCAACAGGCTATAACACTCGGACCAGGAAGAGCATTGCAAGCGTTCAAGTGCAATCTTTTGATTCCGTTTTAAAAACGACCACACCACTCGTCAAACAGAAGATAGGACTAAATATTTTCCAGATGCTAGCATATAATGTTTACTATACCCAGTCTATTGCATTCTGGTATCCGATGAAATTGCACCATTTGATACTACATGTCTTCACTAGGTTGTTTTGTACATGGTTATTGAAAATTTTGTGTTTAGAGTTTTGAAGAGCTGGACATTTACAGAGAAGATGAAACACTGTTCCGTTTTTCTCCCGGTCCTAACAACTGCGGCAGTGATTATTAAAGGGTAGTCTGAGTCTGCTTGTATGCATAACAATCGTCCAGTTTTCTTTCGTTTCATATTCATCAGCTGAAAACTGCGCCTATCATTACGATACCCAAGTGGTATTACGATTAATAAAAAGGGGAAAAGCGGGTAAACTTTTAAAAATTTTGGTTTGAGATATTGATTTGATATGAGGCTACAGCTTTTAGTAGTTAAAACCAGTTAGAGTACAATAATCGGCTGTGCTGAATCTTAAATACCCTCCGCTTAGTCGTAATATAAAATAGAGAAACTACACTGGTTATAGGAGTGGCATATCCTTATTCTGTGTTTTCTATTTAGACTTGGTGCAAATTTTATTAGTGTTTTATATACTCGTATTGTTTGAAAGATGTGATTTTATTTTAAATGCTTTGAAATTTCATCTATTTTTGACCATTAATAATTGATGCAATTACCAATCCTCAACATAATTTACAAAGTTTGTCTAATTTTCATAATAATCTAGAGTTTAATTTAACAATTTATATCACTGAAAGTACATTTTTGCATGTTCAGAACAATTTAAGAAACAGAGTATAAAAAGAGTAAGATTAAAAGGTAAGGCTTCCTCTAGTTGAATTTGATCTCAGTAACTGTATGTGTGATATTTATGGGTGGCATAGTAGAAGTGGATCTAAATCCAGTATCCACTAATGTGATTTTTATATATTTTAGGCTTATTTTTGTTGAATTTCATTGTGACAACAGAAATGTAAAATAAAAATGCTGTTTCTTCATAACAAAAACAATCATTATTTCAGAGACAAATTCTAAAAATGTTCCACTTTTTGTCCCTTCACGGTCTTAATGTTATCAGCCATGTCACAGAACTCAATTCCGATCGAAAGTGGTTTTGATTCCGTAAATTGAGTCTTTAGAAAACGAAAAACGAATTTTTTTTCGGAATGAAACCACTTTAGATTTCTAAAGTGGAATTGTTATTTTTTATTATTTTATACTGAAAAAAAAAACTCATATTACTAATTTATAATAACAACTAAACAATTACTTTTATTATATTTCATTGTTGTTTTAGTTATCTCATTGATATTTAAATAAAATGTTAAAAATTTCAAAGTTGGTGTCAGCAACAAGAAAACTTTTGTTGTTTTCAGATGCATCCCTTAAATTTCTTCTTTGTAGCTTTTGAACTGCTTTTTGATGTCTTTGTTCATTTAAAACAGCAACAATTTAAATTTCGGGCATTTTTGAAAAATTTTGTTCACTTTTATTTAAAATTTCTTTGTTAGCGCTCTTTCTGTTCGCTTTTGTTATACTTTTTATTACAAAAATCATATTTTTTTTGTTTTGGTTACACAACGTTACCATATTTAAGTTAAAAAACGAGATTTAAAATTGTTTTTGGGAATAAACAAAATCGATCGGAATCTAGAGAACGCAAAGTAAAAACGATCGATTTGCGTATACGGAATTGAAACCATTCCGATCGATTTCTGTGACATGCCTGTATATTACATTTTACCAGTTTTAACCTAATTTAGCACTTCCTAATCCAAGTCTTGCAACTAAATCTATCTACGGTCTACATTTTAATAAAATTAGTTTAGCCGCTTGGCTTTACCGGGTTTCCCCCTTTTTGTTCCGACCTGGTCTAAGTTTTGAAAAATAATATAGCCTGTTGATGCTTTCTAGTATTAATATACATATTTAAGTTTCAAATTTCAATAAAATCGGTTTAGCCGTTTGGTGTTACCGGGTTTCCCCCTTTTTCCCCTTCCAGGTCTAAGTTTTGAAAAATAATATAGCATCAATGGAAGCGATTGCGGAACAAACAAACAAACAAACTTACAAAGACATTTATAATATATATATGGATATACGAGTAGTGACTGAAGGGTATTAGATATTCTACCCAACTGTATTTGCATTTCCAACTTGTTTATTAATCTTTAACAATTTGAAAAATTAAAACTAGAACTTAAATGCTGTCAGGTATCAAGCAAAGTTATTTTCAGTTTTTTTTTTTTTTGTTTTCAATAACAAATATCCTCTTGCACTTAAAGTAATTAAATGATGCTGTATAAATACAGAGAGAAAATTAAAACTTAACTTTTACTAAACAACCAGACTATTTCCGTTATTGTGTTTGCCATTGAAACTAATGAAATCTTAAGCCTAGAGATTAAAAACAAAAATATAGATAAAGTGGGAAAGGGAAAAGTTTCACTTAATATAAAACTTACCTCCTGTAGAGAAAATTGGAGAGTGGCAATTGTCAAGTACGTACTCTACTTGAAAGTTAAGTAATGTAATGTGATGATGTGAAGGCTGCAGTACTGAATTAAACTTGTTGAGACATTCACCATTCAAATTTTAACGAACTCAAAAAAACGTTATTATAAATTTAATTTGATTGACAAGAAAAAAAAAATGAAATCTTTCACTGAAACTTTAAGCAGCACTTTAAAACTTAATTTAATTTTATCTTCTTATGTAAAAATTCCAAAGTTATTTGTTGCATGTTTTTCGTATATTTATTGTTATTTAACGAATTAATTTCTGTTTCTTGAGAAATAATAAAGTTTCCAAAAAAAAAAAAAACCGAAACGAAATTAAAACGTAACGTAGTAGCTGTGGGTTGATATTGCTGCCACTGCTGTTGCTGCTGATAATGATGATGATGTTGCTGCCACTGATGATGTATGTGATGCTGGTGACGATGCTGTAAGATTTTATTTAATAAACCACGTTTATTTAACACACAAAAATTATACTTAAACTGCCACTTGAACGTACTCTGTGGTCTTTTGTTAAAACGTAGATATAAATAATATTGAAGAGGAAAGTGAAAAGAATTGAATTGACAGAAGAAAACAAATGTAAGAAAGAAAGAATGGATGAATGAATGAATGACAGAAATAAAATACAGTATATGATTTAAATCTGATACATGCAGTTAATTGACTTTCTTTTTAAAATGGGAATTAAAAAATCATTGAAGAACATTTGAAACATCACTTTAGCAGGCTGCTGCTACAATATTTTGTTACCCTACTGACATCACTTGCGGTAAATGAGCGTGTATATGAGAAAAATCAAACATTTAAGAAAAACTGTTCTACCAAAACTGTTCTACTGAAACTTTTTCTATAGAAAAACTGTTCTACTGAAACTTTTTCTATAGAAAAACTGTTCTACTTAAACTCTTTCTATAGAAAAACTGTTCTACCGAAACTTTTTTATAGAATACCTGTTCTTCAAAAACTTCTTCTATAGAAAACCCGTTCTACCGAAACTTGTTCTATATAAGAATTGTTTTACCGCAACTTTTTCTATAGAAAATCTGTTCTACCGAAACTTTTTCTATAGAATACCTGTTCTTCAAAAACTTTTTCTATAGAAAGACTATTCTACCGAATCTTTTTCTATAGAAAGACTATTCTAGCGAATCTTTTTCTATAGAAAAATTGTTCTACCGAAACTTTTTGTATAGAAAAACTGTTTTACCGCAACTTTTTCTATAGAAAAACTGTTCTACCGAAACTTTTTCTATAGAATACCTGTTCTTCAAAAACTTCTTCTATAGAAAACCCGTTCTACCGAAACTTGTTCTATATAAGAATTGTTTTACCGCAACTTTTTCTATAGAAAATCTGTTCTACCGAAACTTTTTCTATAGAATACCTGTTCTTCAAAAACTTTTTCTATAGAAAGACTATTCTACCGAAACTTTTTGTATAGAAAAACTGTTATACCGAAACTTTTTCTATAGAAAAACTGTTCTACCGAAACTTTTTCTATAGAAAGACTGATCTACCAACACTTTTTCTGTGGAAAAACTGCTCTACTGAAACTTTTTTTATAGAAAAATTGTTCTAATGTAACTTTTTCTACAGAAAACCTGTTCTACCGAAACTTATTCTATAGAAGAATTGTTCTACCGAAACTTTTTCTATAGAAAAACTGTTCTACCGAAACTTTTTCTATAGAAAAACTGTTCTACCGAAACTTTTTCTATAGAAAAACTGTTCTACTGAAACTTTTTCTATAGAAAAACTGTTCTACTGAAACTTTTTCTATAGATTTACATTTCTGAAATCCTGAATCTCGGGATTAAAAAAAAGCAGGCATTCCTTAATAGTATGCCTGATCGAATTTTTGTGTTGATTCGAAAAAAGGAGACCTAACACATTATTGAAGTGAAAATTTTTTGCTGATAATGGTGTTTTAAGTTATTTGAATTTCAGTATTTTTATAGTTATGAAACACTAACTTAATTAATTTTTTTTATACATTTTTAAGAGGTACAATAAAAAATAATAACTTTTTTGTTAAATAATATTTGTTTTTTTTTTTGTTCGTTTCACATAAAAGTAGTTAATATTGTTTTAAAAACTTTTTGACTTGTTCTTTAACTTACAAAATTAAGAAAAGTTTTATGTATTTATAAATTTGCAGTAGTAGTGTAACATGTTTCAGTAGTTTACTAATTTTTGATCAAAATTTAAAAGTTAAGCTTTATGTTCTAAAATCTCAAAGCTGTGATTACAAAAACGAAGGTAGTTTCGTAAACTTTTATACATTTTTGTAAATTTGTAAAGATTTTAAAGCAAAATTGTTTAAACTCCAATTTTTGGGCTTTTCGCCTCGTTTTTTTTTGGAAATTGCGGGATTTCCATTGTATGTTTGTTAAATTTATTTATATTCTAATATTTATAATAACAATTATAAAATACATATGTTCAAATTTTCATTGTGCATTTCGTGTTAACAAATAAATATTTGTTAAAACTCTACAAAAACACTACACAGAAAAAAATGATTTTTTATTTTTTTATTTTTTCAATTAAACCTTTAATTGATTTTAAAAGAATTTTCAATTAAAATTTTAATTGATTCAATTACTTTTTCTGATATTTTCAATTAAATATCAATTTTTTTTAATTGATACACTATCATTTTATTGTACAGGTCCGATTTCAATTAAATTTTTAATTGATTCCACAAATATTTTAATTGAAACTCATTTTTATTTTTTTCTGTGTAGTTTTATAAAAATTTTAATATAGTTGCAAATATCGGTAATAATTTCACTTATATATTCTGGTTCTAAATTGTGTTGTGTAGATATAGGAATTTCTGATCTTACCCAAAAGTACTAAAGTTTCACAGTCTTATTCAGAAAAAATTAAAGTAGACTTCAAGCGTACTTTAAGAAAAATTTGAATGAAAATTTTGTCTAAAAGCACACTTCAAGCCTACTTTATTTTTTGTGAATATGGCAGTAAATCTTAAACTTTAATAAATCTTAAAACTCAATTCCTTAATATAACATTTAATTATATAAATCTGACACTAATGAGTATTATTATTTTAATAAAGCAATTGTCACTAATTTGACAGGCAGATAATGAGTTATTGTTTTACGTATATACAACTATTTATAATTACGAGGGCGGTTCTTAGAAAGCGCGGTATAAACAGACAAAAGTTAAGTTATATTTCTTTGCCCTTATTCATAAAGCTTACAACAGGTTTATAAAGCAAATTTCCATACAACATTTTTATAAATAAGGGGGCTTTTCGCTCTGGCAACTTCTTAATATAGAAACAGGTGTTCAAAAAAGACGCATCGCGGATGGAAAAAATTTAAATTCGTGGTGTCATTAAAATTTAAATAAAAAATGTTCGTCGGGACAAGAAATTCATAATGATATGGTGAATATATTAGGTGAAAGTACCCCTTCAAATGCAACAGTAAAAAATTGGGTTGCTGAATTAAAACGTGGTCGTACAAGCATTGATGATGAACCACGTAGAGGACATCCAAAAACAGCAACAACAACAGAAATTGTAGCCAAATTACATGATATGAAATTAAATGATCGACGAATAAAACTGCATGCAATAGCTAATATCATGGGCATCTCAAATGATCGAGTCCATATAATTTTGCATGAAGAACTACAAATGTTAACAGTCGACCGAAAACGCATAAGAATGAAAATTTTTGAAGCTTGTTTGGATCGTTTTATGGATTTTAGGCGTCTTCTAGTAACTGTTGATGAGACATGGATCTACCACTATACTCCGAAGACAAAAGAACAATCCAAGCAAAGGACTGAAGCTGGAGGAAGTGCCCCAAAGAAGGCAAAAACAATTCAATCGGATGGTAAGGTTATGGCAATGTTTTTTTTTTACTTCAAAGGTATTGATTGACTATCTGCAAAAGAGTAAAACAATAAATTCAGAGTACTATTGGAAAATTTCGGATCAATTAAATGTAAAAATTCGAGAAAAACGTCCTGACTTACAACACAACAAAATAATTTTTCATCAAGACAACGGTTGTGCGCTGGCAAGAGTGTTTTGACAATGATTAAAATCAATGAATTTAACTACGAGTTGCTTGACCACTTACCTTATTTTCCTGATTTAGCTTCTAGTAACTTTTACCTGTTCCCAAATCTAAAAAAATTCTAGGTGGCAAGCGTTTTACCTCAAATTAAGATGCAATTACAGTTGTAAACCACTCTTTTAAAGAACTTGAGGAAAACTATTTTAGTTAAGGGATAGAATTGCTAGATAAGCGTAGGACTAAGAGTATTTAAGTTTCAGGAGATTATATTGAAAAATAAAAATGTTTTTGAAAAACAAACTATTCTCTATCTGGGCTAGGCTTAGTAATTTTCGAACCGCCCTCGTAAAGTAGATTAGATTAAATACAAGTATATATCTTCCTGTTTTTCATACAAAATAAAACTAAACAAAGCCCAATAGCTTTACATTCATAGATTCATTCATTAGATTAAAAAGATTAGATAAAATAACTCCTTATTTTATCAATAGATTATTTGAATGAAAATCTATTGTGAAAAAAATTATTGCCTGACATTAGATAAAATGCAATAGTAACAGCAATAAATATAAAATGGTTTAGAACAATTTAAGACTGTATTTCTAGTATCAAGTATTACTATTGTACATAACTTAAGAAAGTTGCAAAATATCCACAAACATCCTATTATAAAGTCTAGGGTGTGCAATAAGTCATGAAATCTAAACAGTTTTAAACTAAAAGAGCTGAGGTATGAGGTATTTTTTGAAAATAATGGAATATTCAAATCTCAACTAAGTTAGGAGGAACTCAATACTGCCGAAAACCTTCTCTGGTTTTGAATCTTTTTATACCTTACACCACCATAATAGGGAATTTATGCTGATGTTTCTAATGGCAATTAATATTGGTCCAACACCCACCCGAAAGTATACCGATCGATTCAAAATCACTTCCTAAGTCGATTTAACGATGTCTGTTCGTCCGTTTGTCCGTCCGTCTGTAAAGCTTGTGCGCAGAGTACAGATCGCAATTTTAAAGATATTTCGTTTCATTGTAAATATGTTTTGTTATCACTCCTTTTACATATTAAAATGTTAATGCAAATTGTGTCTCCGAAAGGAAAAGCACCAAAAATTGCTATTTTAGATTTGATATCTCGGATATTAAAAATGCAATGTGTACATCGTCTGGAATAATGAAATAAAACAGAAAAACTTTATAAACGTTTACATACATGACTGAATATTTCTTTAAACTAAACAATATATAAATTTGATAAAAAGGCAATGACTTTGCAAGCAAATTTACTATGACTTTAGATATTTTAAATAATGACCATTCATGAGTAAAGTTTTTGCCAAAAGCTGTATCGATGAAATCAGGTTGAATAAATAAAAAAATATATGAACGCCTCTAATAGTCCTCAGCTTAGTCCAATTAAACAATATTGATCTATAGGAAAGTTAAAGCGGAACGAGACTGTAGTTCTTGATAATAAAACATTTTACAATTTCAAATAAAAATCCAGCACAGGTGGATCGAAATGTTGTGCAACAATTAATGAAATTCATTAAAACAACACAATCAAGAAAGTATAATACCCTACATCCAGCATATATGTAAAAACAGTTTTTCAGAAATGGGCGCTTTATGTGAGCTACGACCTATTTAGTGCTATAACATAATTTTCTCTACAATAACACCCAAATTTAAAACCGGTTTTTTAACAGTAAAACCGGATTTTGAAGGTGTCCGAGAAGCCCTACAAGAAAAATAATATCCGGTCGCAGGTTTTTCTATTTCATTCAATTTTGTATCACTGTGTTATTTGCATACCAAAATGTTTTACAGAGTTATGCTCTTAAAAATGATTTTCTGACATGGGCCTAATATGGGAGCTATTGTAAATTATTGACCGGTATGCACAAAAGTGTACTTTTAACATTTATGGCCCATAAACCTTTATTTCGGGAGGATATTTATATATGGGTTAGGTGAAATGAAGGAGCGATTTCAATGAAATTCAATTGCAACCACTTTGGACAAATTTCTCTTACTGAGCATTATCGAAATGTCTTCTAAATTGCGATCTGTACTCTGCGCACAAGGTTTACACAGGTAACCCGCCAGACAGATGAATGGACGGATATAGTAAAATTGACTCAATAGCGATTCTGAGTTAGACTCATATTTTTCAGCGTTACAAACATCTGCATAAATCCAATATATCCTTCCTACTATGGTGTAAACTCCGATTTATGTGTGAGTAAGGAAGTTATTTTTTGTTGCTTCTTTTAATTTTTTTAATATTAATAAACAAATATAAATTTGTGTGTAAAAAGTATTCTAGACTTTTTATGTTACTAAAATATTAAACAATTTCTATGATCGTATCTTGAATAAGGCTTCATGTTACCTATTATGGTATGTTATAATTATAATTATGATTTAATTAATTCGTTTAAACTGTTCTGATTATATTTTTCTATTGGAAAAAATATTCTCACATAATTGCTTAACATCGAAAACTTGACCTATTTTGATATTATCTTATTACAATCTCTTACAAATCAAAATCATGCAAACAGGCTTGACATATACAACAATATTTTTATACATTTAAAACTCATTAATACATACTATTTACAAATTCAAAGCGTAATTATTCCAATTCTAAATATGAATGCATTTTTTAATTCATGATTTTTTTTTAGCTTTTATTTCTTATTTATTTAAAATTCTTTACTTTATCTCATGTTTAGTTATTCGCGTTTTATTATAAATCTTACAACACTGCGTATGATTAATATTATTATTAAAAAATAATTTATTTTACTTAGCACAACTTAACGTATAAGTAATTTGTAATTCTCTTTTTACATTTAAGTTGTAATTATTTATTTCTGTTTTTTTTACAAAATCTTTTTTTAATTTGTTTTTGTTTTTAAATTTGCACACTTAAAAAATAACTTTTTTCCCGGTGTATTTGATTTTATTTTCATCCGTTCTCGACGACCGCTTTCGTTGAAGTTTCGTTATCAACTGAGTCGCCAACATTTAAAGTTCGTGCGATTTGTCCTCACATTAACAAACCCAGTAAGACACAAATTGTCCAAATGTTTTTGTGTCTGTGCTTTAATCATGTTATTGTTTGTGGAAAAAGTCAATGTAAAATTAAAGTGTGTCTGTGTTTGAGGGTTGTTCGTTTATTTTTGTTTTCAAAAATCATTCGTTTCGGTCGGTGTGTGTTTGTTTTGGTAAGAATACAACAGGTTAGCCGAGCAGTTTTCTAAGGCGAATTAAATTTTTATTTGACTGTGAGTGAGAACACGTTAAAAAGTTCTCTTAGTTTGATTTAATGTGGTAAATTTAACATTAAGTGAGAGCAATTATTATACATCTGTTGCAAAAACATAGAATTTTTATATTTGTAAGTAATATGCTGTGAATGTTTTTTAAATTGTGTGTACACATAGATAATATAGTGCAACCGTGAAAACCGCTCATTAACTTACAGAGTAGAGGTTGTAAATCTGTATGACTACTTCATCACTTTCATGCACCGAAAAATCTAAATCTATTGTTGGTTACATCATTCACTTTACTTACATACGAAATAGATATTTTAATTTTTATATACGAGTATTGCTACTTATTTATTTAAATTTAAGAACCGCTAAGCTAAAAACTTAAATTTGTGTCTTATTATAAAATTCACATTTTTATTTTGATTGTTGCATCAACTGTTGTAAAACATTTCGATACGTCTATGTCTCTGCTGCAAAGTTTT
Organism: Bellardia bayeri; assembly: GCA_950370525.1. NCBI lineage: Eukaryota > Metazoa > Arthropoda > Insecta > Diptera > Calliphoridae > Bellardia > Bellardia bayeri. Next base: position 20,063,407 of record OX493267.1, read on the forward strand.
TCAAAATCACTAACAATTATTTTATTGTCAAGGACTGCAGTACCACTACGCTTTAATTTTCCTTTACTAGTAGCAGTTGTTGAATTTGTTTAAAACTTTTTTTTGTCAAGAATGGGTGCGTGTTTCATGCTTACTTAATTCTTGGGTCTGGCCAGACCTTTTTCAATGAAATGTTGTTTTAATATATTTAAAACTTAGTTAGAGACTTGAAATTTCAGGTAGCCTTCTACAATTTAGTTCCCTATAAAAATAAATCCTGGAAAGGATATAGAAGCACACTTATTCGAATATTTTACTACACACATACCATTCGTAAGACCGATATATATTTTGTATTGTAAATACTGTTTTTATACCCTCTCCACCACCATATGTGGCGAATGAGGGTATAGCATAAGTTTATCATTCCGTGTGTAACACTGAGGATTATTCATGTGAGATTCAACAAAGTATATTATTGATCCTTATGGAATTCTAAGTCGATTAAGCTATGTCCGTCTGTCTGTCTGTCTGTATATCTTTTAAATACTCTCACGTTCAAAAGACACAACCAAAAAATTTTAATCCAGAAATCATATTAATATCGGTTAATATTCTACTAGATTTTGCAGCTGCCAGTCAATAATAGCTCCCTAATGAAGTCCACTTCCGAGCATATTAAACAACCATACAACTCTTGACAATAACATTATTGATATGATATTCAAACAAAATAAGCCTAAAATACATAGAAATCACATTAGTGGATACTTAATTTAGAAGCTATTAGTCCATAATTGGTCCACTTCTACTATGCCACCCATAAATCTCTTGTAAATAATGTTACTGAGATCAAATTCAACCAATAGAAGTCTCACCTTCTAATCTTACCCTTTTTGATACTTTGTTTCTGAACTTGTGATGAATATGGAGAAATGTTCTTTTAATTTTATAAATTGTTTAATTACACTCAAGTGTATTATAAAAATCAAACTATTTCTGTAAATTACAATAAGAATCGGCAATTACATCAATTTAAAATGCTCAAAATTAGATAAAATTTAAAATAAAATCACATTAGTGAATTATGACCAACGGACAATATTGTCTTTCAAACAATATATAAAATGATAATAAAATTTGCATTAAAACTGAATAGAAAACACAGAATAAGGATATTCTAGTTCTAAAACCGGTGTAGTTATTATTGTATTTCTTATTGTATTTTTTAAAGGGTGGTTAAATTGTAAGGGCCGATGTTGAATGTGAACCACACCTAAACGCCAAGCTTTTTTGCGAATTTTATTTGACATTTCTCTATTTCAGACATACTCAATTTGAACGATGGAGAGATACATAATCCAGCAACGTGTTAAAGTTATCCAGACTTATTATGAAAATGGGCGTTCAAATCAAAATGCATATCGTGCACTTCGTGATTTTTTTGTTCAATTTGATCGTCCAAATGTGCGTACAATCGCAAAAATCGTGGAAAAATTCGATCAAACCGGGTCTGTAGAAGATGTGAGAACACCAGTGCATGCTCGTACAGCTCGTACTGCAGAAAATATTGCTGCTGTTCGCGATAGTGTGGCTGAAGAGCCGTCCACCTCAACTCGTCGTCGTGCCCAACAATTGCACCTCTCACGCTCGTCGTTGATGAACATTATGCATAAAGACTTGCATTTACACGCTTACAAGGTGCAATTGGCTCAAGAACTAAAGCCTCTTGACCATTCCAAACGTCGTGAATGGGCAGAATGGTGGCAAGAAATGGCAACAGTGGATGATCAATTTTCGAAGAAAATCATCTTCAGTGATGAGGCACATTTTCACCTCAGTGGATTCGTCAACAAACAGAATTGCCGCATTTAGGCGAATGAGAATCCAAGAGTGATTGTCGAAAAACCAATGCACCCACAAAGAGTGACTGTTTGGTGCGGTTTATGGGCTGGCGGCATCATCGGGCCGTATTTTTTCCAAAATGAGGCCGGTCAGGCAGTTACTGTGAATGGTGTTCGCTATCGTGAGATGATAACGAACTTTTTATGGCCCGAATTGGAAGATATGGATGTGGACGATATGTGGTTTCAGCAGGACGGTGCCACTTGCCACACAGCTAACGAAACAATGGCTCTTTTGCGCAACAAATTCAATGGCCGTGTTATCTCACGTAATGGCGATGTCAATTGGCCGCCAAGATCATGTGATTTGACACCGTTGGACTTTTTTCTTTGGGGTTATTTTTAAGAAAAGGTGTAGGTCGATAAGCCAGCAACAATTCAAGAGCTAAAGGATGAGATAATTCGGCACATTAACGGAATAGAACCTCCATTATGCCTCAGGGTCATCGAAAATTTGGACCATCGGATGGAGGTGTGCCGCCGTGGTCGCGGCGCCCATTTGGCCGATATTTTGCTCCATACATAATTGAGTAATACTAATATATCATAATAAAACTACAATAATTTCCTAAATAGTTTGTGTTTTATTCAAAATCAACATCGGCCCTTGAAATTTAACCACCCGTTATTACGTTTATGTGGAAGCTATTTAAGATTCGGCACAACCGAATATTGCGCTCTAACTTGTTTTATATATTTTTCTTGCTGGTTTTAATTATGTTTTGTCAAGTTATCTATTATTATTAATTTATATCTATTACACAAGGTTAGATGAAGTTAATTTGGGGAAAAAACAATAAACACACTAACAAGTAACTTCATCTAATTAATTCATAATACACAAGTTTTATTGAAACTGTCGTTACACTTTTCACCACCTCTGCTTTATATATGTGGTGATGATAATAAAAGTTGTGATTACCCTTTTAGCATATGAATATTTATTTATGATTTGTTTAATAAATATATGACATATACTTATATACAATTCACATTTAATTAAAAAAAATAGTTTTTTTTTTTTTTTTGAATTAAGTACATGAAGAACAAAGTGGGTCTAGCTCAGTGGTGTTAAAAAATAAAATGAAGATGTAATGGTGAAAGATTTTGCCCAGCCAACATATTCTCAAACGCTTACAATAAGAAAAAAAAGAACGAGTTTTTGCCATATATAAACACCTAAAGAAAAAACATCAGGGACCTTATATAGCAATCGTCAATATCAAAAAATAATTTTAGAACAGTTATTTTGAGAAAAAACAAAAATAAGTTCATCTAAAACAGTTTTTTTATTTTTCGTGTTCAATAATAATTGACTCGCGTGTGTTTGCTATACTTCGTCCAACAAGAAGCAACAACAATGCTTAATAAATTTCTGAAAAAAAATGACAATGACCATCCGCATGTGCTCTTATCAGCGTTGTCAATTTGGTGCGTTTCGCACCATTTTTGGTGCTTTTCTAAATTTTTGTTGCAAAAAATTCTTTAGTTGGTGCGCGGTGCACTTTTTTTTAAATTTCGGTGCGCTTTTTAATTTTTGGTGGCACCAAAGCAAATTCAACACAACTTTTGTTTCAGTGTAAAAAAAATCTTTCTCCAATAAAATACACCTGTTTGAGTACCATTTCATTCAACACTACAAAATTTGTTGTGTGTAATTCGGTGCGTTTTTTAATTTTTTCGAAAATGTGATCAAATCTTTATTTTTACTAATTTTTAATTGCAGTTTTTTTAATAATTCATAACTCATGAAATCTATACGATGAAAAAATGTATTTTAAATACGAATGTATGATAAATGAAATCAAATTCTTCAAAAATCTTTGTTTGAAAATCAAATTAACATTATTTAACTGATTGTTCGACATTTTTATTAATTGAACAATTTTAGTTTTCGAGATTAAGGTCAGTTTTTATTTTTTATTGTGTAGCTAAATATCGGAAAAAAAAAATAAAAAATAAAAACTGACCTTAATCTCGAAAAATAAAATTGTTTAATCAAATTAACATTTTAAACATGTAAATAAAAATGATTGTATAACCTGATGGTTTGGTCTACTGAACTGTAGACAAACAACCAGGGTTAGAGTACCATTGGAATCCTAACAAATTTTATTGGAAAAAATCAAATAGAAGTACTTTAACTAGCAAATAAAAATATATAAAAAAAAGTACCAAATATGTACTGAAATTAGCTTTTTTACCAATTAGTACTTTAGTTCCGAATATCATATTGTGAGTTAAATTTTTGAGTGGCTCATTTATTAAAAAAAGGCTTTTACTATTATTACTTTTACTAATAATCGTTTATAAAAAGTTTTTATAGAATTTATGATATTAAAAAATTTCAAATTAATTCAATAAATATTTGCAACAAAAACGAAATTCTTAACTTGATGCGTTTTTTTGTAAATGGTGCGCTTTTTCTCCATTTTGGTGCCTTTTGAAATTTCAAAGTTGACAACGCTGGCTGTTATCGCTTGCTCAACGACGACTGAATGAATGTTTTTAAAAAAGCACAACAAATGTGTGTAAAATTTTTGCACAATTGTGGTATGGGCTAAACATCACTGATCTAGCTAGACCTCCAACTATACGTATTCTTCTTGTGTTACTTACTCTGGAGTTATACTTTTGTTGCGCCTGTATTGTCAGAGAGACCAAAATCTTGCTTTATTGAAGGCAGTATTTCACACACATTTCATAGAACTTTGCAGGTTTGGAAAAATGATCAGCTTGAGATTATACTTTCTTTACGATATAATTTCGATGTGTCGAATAAGCCTTCATTATTTATTTCCCTCATAATTTCCAGTAATATACATATGTTATGTATGTATGTAGAGTAGAACACATCTTAAATTGATACAATATTACTAGAACAATATTGCGAAGCTAAAGTACTTCTAGAGATTATATGATGGCTGGTCAATCTTGAACAATAATAACAATAATTTTTTAGTTTGTTTTGCATTTATATTTAAAGAGTAATGGCCAGTTTTTAACTTGATATTTATATAAGAAATTAGTTAATTTTTCCTTAAACTTAAGTTTTATTTTTTCAGTCTCAAATTGCGTTTGGTATTTAATTATGAATTTATTTAGCGAAGCACACCGGGTTTAGCTAGTGATCTATAAAAATGAATTTGGTATTTAAACAGAACTTAAGTTTAAACACACTTTAATTTATTTGTTTTGATATTTATGGTCGTTAAAATTTTCCAATTTTTGTGCTCTTTGGCGAACTTTAAGCGTGCCTTAACATTTCTTAAAGACAATTCAGGTTGTATTTTGTTTATTGCTGATATGTTACCAATATCGCGAAAAGTTTGTCTTGCTATCCATAGACTTACGGGTTTGACTATTGCAATCTTATCAATTGTGTTATCATGATTCGAGCGTCCGCATTTGCTAATAGCTTGTCGCGACCTTTGTTTTGTGGCTTAGGCACAATAGAACGTCTTTTTTGAGACCTGGACTCTTATGACTACTGATTAACTTACTCTAATCTATTTAGCTATTACTCGAGTAGAATAACTAAAATATTGTCATTGCCAGAATATTGTCCTTATTGGACCTTTACAGTTAATATGATTTGTGTTTGATAATTTGCAAAAAGTGTTTACCACATGCAATTAAATAATTAATTATATTTGCCTAAAATTATTATTTTCAAATTTCTTTTATTTTTAAATTATTTTGCTTAGCATTAAATCTAAAATAAATTACTAAAACATTTTTAAATCATAAATTTATTTTTATGCATTAAATTGTGTACATATACACATTTCTGGTCCGTACTGTATGTATGTACATTAAGGTGCTCCGTTTTTATAAAGCTTTACCCCCTTATTCAAAAACGATTATTAAATTTAACAAACGTTTATTAAGACAGATTTGCATATAAAAATTTGCTTAATAAACGTTTGTTAAATTTAATAATCGTTTTTGAATAAGGGGGTTAGTTGCCATTTATTATTTATTCTTACCAAACCTTATGCAATGACAACATTTATAATGTATTTTAAAGGCCCATCGTACAACATTAAAGATATTTCCGAGCCACTGTAATCCAAAATGAGTTTTTTTTATAAGTTACACTTCAATCATTAATTTTATGAAAAATTTGAAACGTGTTCAGACTTTTTTATGAGGGCCGCCCTAATGCACATATATTCTTATGTTTGCTAGAATAAAGTCTGGTTGCTAATTAAAAAATCTAATTTCTCTTATTTCGTTTGCAAACTAATTAACCATGACGATTGAATTTTTAATTGTCTGGTTTTGTTTGCCCTGTGTAATTAAAAAAATAAATAAAATATTTAATATTCTAATTTTAACACATTCACAATTGCACACAAAACATTAAAAACAACAACAAATTACACCAAACAATGAAACCAGCATTTATTATTTCTTATATTGTATGAGTTTTTTTTTTATTGTATAATTTATAATTATTATTAGTGTATAAGTTGGTAAGTATAGTTGGTAAAGCCCTACACACAATACCCTACACCCAGTATATGTATAAAACAGTTTTTCAGAAATTGGCGCTATATGGGAGATATGACCTATTATGAATCGATCATCCAAAAATTTACTGTCATGATGTCTGTGAATATAAATTTTATGTATGTTAAACTTTATCTCGATATAAATACGAATATGTATTTTTATTCGACCTTTATTATTTCAATTATTACTAATTTTTCAAGCTTGAGGTCTTTTTTTAAATATAAAAAACTTTTTATCTTTTATTTAGATCCAATATTTCGGCACTTCCTTGAGTGCCTTCGTCAGAAAGAAAAAAACCCTGACGAAGGCACTCAAGGAAGTGCCGAAATATTGGATCTAAATAAAAGATAAAAAGTTTTTTATATTTAAAAAAAGACCTCAAGCTTGAAAAATTAGTAATAATCGATATAAATACTTTTAAAAGATTTATGGAGCTTAAATTGAATTACGGAAAGGGTCTTATATGGGAGTTTCGAATAATTATGGGCCGACCATTATAAAATTAGGTGTCATTATTTCTGTATATAAGAAACTTATTTGTGTCAAATTTAATATGATTACCAACATTTTTAAGAAATTTATGATCGTTAAAGTGAATTTTTAAAGTGGGCCTTATATGGGAGCTATGACTAAATACGGTCCGATCATAATAAAATTATACAGTATTATTTTTATGTATATGAAATATATTTGGGTTAAATATTACTTGGATACCAACATTTTTGAGAGAGTTATGCTCTTTAAAGTGATTGTCGGAAGTGGGCCTTATATGGGAGCTATGAGTAATTATTGACCCATCTGCACAAAATTTGTAGACGTGATTTAGCTTCATTTAGTAATCATTTGTGATGAAATTTGTTTGGATACTAGCACAATTCAAACATTTATGATCGGTAAACCCCAATTTCGGGAGGACATTTGGATGGGGGCCAGGTAAAATATGCACCGATCTCCACCAGTTTCAATCCCATCCATTCTTGGTCCAAAAAAGTATCAAGTACCAAATTTTATCGAAATGTATTCAAAATTGCGACATGTACTCTACGCACAAGCTATACATGGACAGCCAACCAGCCAGCCAGCCAGCCGGACGGACGGACATTGTTAAATCGACTCAGAAACTGATTCTGTATCGATCGGTATACTTTAATGTGCGTGTTGGACCAATATTTCTGGGCGTTATAAATATCAGCACAAATCTAATATTCCCTCCCCGCTATGGTGGTATAGGGTATAATAAAGCAAACTTCAAATATTGTTTGTTACTCTAAAAAAATACTCGTAAAGTGAATATTTGTATGATTTTATGTGCTCGTACTTTTACATATGCCTAGTGGGTGTACAATAGTGTTATTTCTATTGATCTAATATTTATTGTCTATATGTTTGATTTAAAACAATGGTTTCGTTTGCTCTATGACGTATGTTTGTTTTAGCGTTAGGTTGCAGATATGAAGTATTGGCATTATGCATTTGTGGATTTTTATACCTGTAAAATAATTTGTATTAATAGTGAGGCCTCATGCTCTATGATCCAATGGATCTTTTGTACGACCCTAAGCCTTATCATAACAGATTTGGACTGCGGTTAGTAGATAGGTAATGGGGAGCAGAGACATCAAAGGAATGCCGCCGCCTTTTCCAATTGGAATTTGAATTGGTAGCAGAGGCTTCAAAGGAAAGCCGCCGCTTTTTGTAATTGGAATTTGAATGGGTCGATAGCGAATAGCTGACATGTCATGAAGGGAATCCAGTTGGATAGTAATAGTTTCTAGTTGGATAATAAGAGATGTGAAGAGAGTGAGAGAGGATTGTGTGGGAGAGTAAAAGCAGGTAGTTTTAAGGGTTGATAAATCAGGTAATATTTAAAATTAGTTTTCATTGTTTTGATTGAAAATTGAGTACCAGTGTATTTTTTCAAGACGATGAGGGATGAAATTGTATGTTTCCTAAATTATGATTGGCTGACTGTAATAGTTTGATCACATTTATCGTTTTGTGTGTATAATTTTCTAATTTTAAATTATTTTTACTATCTATTTTGTTAAATTTTCTGGATGGGATTTCCCAATTGCAATTTCTTTTTTTATTTTCATGAATGGGATTTCTAGCAGAATTTATTTGTATTTCAGTTATTTTGTTGGTTGAATATTTCTAACTAATTTTGAATTTTCATTCTCTAGTTTTAAGATTTTTATTTTGTATGAGATTAAAGAGTAAATTTAGAGTATATTATATAAAAACTTCAATTTTAAATATATTTTATTTATTTATTTATTTATATTTCTTATAAAAAACGTATAATAATTTTCTATTAAAAGAAATACATTATTTTTTTGTAAATTAAACTGAATACATTCACATGTATTTGATATAAACTCGCATATTTTACAAATCCTTGGGCAGTTGATGAAATGCTTCCCATGAATAGAATCAATCATTTTGATATTTTCATACTCGTCCAGCATGCGTTGAAAATGGTTTATTATTTGTAAATGTTCATCAAAAATACAACCATCAAAGTCATATAGAAACTTCTCAATTATACCTCTGTACGACATTTTCTTTAAAAATATGTTTCTTCGTTTAATTCTGTCTCCTCTTCCCATCTTTAACTGTCATTAATTTATTCCATACAAGTGTTTAAATCCAGAAATCATGAATGTGCAAGCATTTATTTGATATTAAAAAATTACACGAGGTGAATGTGAGATCAGTAACAATACATAACAAGATTGGTCATGCACAATATCAACTACCTGTACTTACTTTGTGCATTACACATTTATCTAAGACATGAATAAACATGTTTTTAAATTAAATATTAATTCTAATTATAAATTGAAAGGGCATAGAGATTGAATGGATTATGCACACGTGCACGTTAGTTTGTTGTAGATGGCATACAAAAGGTGCAAACTCCTATAGTGTCAAGTGCTATAAACCAGAGGATAAAGCAGGTAATATTTAAAATTAGTTTTCATTGTTTTGATTGAAAATTGAGTACCTGTGTATTTTTTTCAAGACGACGAGGGATGAAATTGTGTGTTTCCTAAATTATGATTGGCTGACTGTAAAAGTTTGATCACATTTATCGTTTTGTGTGTATAATTTTCTAATTTTAAAATTATTTTTACTGTCTATTTTGTTAAATTTTCTGGATGGGATTTCCCATTTACAATTCCTTTTTTTTTTTCTCAATCTAGCTATTTTAGTTTTTAGCTGTTATGAAAAGAACCGCTCTAATAAATAAATAAGAAATTCGTTTGTTTACCCAATTTATCTTTTTAAAAGTCAATCAATAAGAAGAATAGCCTTTGTGTTTTTGATTTATTTGCTTTTTTATTTATTATATTTACCAATTATTTGAGTTTGTGTGTTTTTTTTTTCTTTTCTATTTAATAGTAAATAAAGTAAATATAATTTTTATTTTATTAAATATTTTGGCGAAAATTATAGTATGATTGAATTAATTTGAGTACAATATCCTTCCGGAAATGAAATACGGAACATCTGCAGGTGTCTGGACCTTCTTCACAGCTCGGCTCGGACCAAGGGCAGCTCTTAAAATGGCTTCCATTTTCCCCATCTTCCTCATCTATTACTCCATAGTCCTCATTTTGTTCCAGCATGGACACAAAAAAGTTGAGCGTCTCCCGGTGCTCATATAATAATGAGTCTTGAAAATCAATTAAAAATTGTTGAACAATCTCTCTTATTAAACTCATTTTCTATTTTAATTTTAGTTATTATTATTTACAACTTGTTATATTGACGTTCTTATTGTTACTATTAGTTTATTAAAATTTTCGGTTATTAACTACATTTTTCTGAATCTTTTACACTAATGTGTTTTATTTCCAAATAATATTGTTTTCTTTGTTACTCCATTTAAAAACAGTATTCTGTCCCTTTCTCTTTTTTTTTTTTTTTTTTTTTTTTTTTACACTTTCTAGTGCCTCCTTTATTGAAGACTTATATTTAATTTATTCCACTACGATCCTTCAAAATGAAATGAAAAGATTATACTTGAATCCCTGCAGGTAGTGTGAGAAGGATGGATATATTTAATATTTTTCTCCTATTACATCATGCTAAATTCTATTTTATCTATAAAACAATTTTATTCATATTGAAGATAGAGCGAGGAGCGAGCGAGGGGTATATACATATACATATTTCTTTTACTCTCTAACAATGTTTGTTAAAAAAATTCAAATTTGCTATTAAGACTTATCGGAAAAATTTAAAGATCAATATAAGAAAATTAGTTCAAGTGACAACTACTACAAACTACAAACATTAAAAAAAAAAAAAAAAAAAATAAAAAAATGGATTCAGCTAAAAATTTAATTAAAAAATTCAACAGCTTTTCCAACAAAACCCTTATTCATATTAAGGATTTGGAAACTGACAAAAAGTATGCAGTCTTAAATGCAAAAAGGACGACAACAAAATATGGCCCAACCATTCAAATTGAGCTGGAAGAAAATATAATGTTTTTGCCAAACCGGTACAATTCATTATCCGATGAAGAGATGACTGAGCTATCATCAGGTATATTCCGTATCCAAAGAGAGGGAGAACGAGGCTTGCGCTTAGACACATTTGATGTAATGGTTGACTTTATTCCAAACGGTCAATATCCTGTATGGCAAATCTAAAGCCTATATCTTTATTAAATTTTTTAATATTTAGTTAAATTAAAAATTAAAATAAATTCATAAATAAAAACGTTTTCATTATTAATATCAATTTTTTATTTATTTATTTCTTTCAGTCATATGATACAGAAATTTAATACATAATTGTCCACAATTATACGAATTATAATCTTGATGTTGATTGTAGTTATATTTTATATTTTTTCCTAGGTATTTAATCAATTCAGAAGGAGGTTGTAAATTTCCAAAGCTATCGAAATATTCGTTGTGTTGATTATTTTTATAATATGCTACCCAATGTGTTCCAGATCCTGTTGATAAATCTAAGTTGATGATACCACATTCTATTTTTCTAGAACGCTTTGGTAGTGTGTCTAACATGAAAATTCCTCTAAAATATGGAATATTTTTTGACAAGTATTTCAGGTCGAGATCAGTTAGTGGTCTCTTAGGTAGCATTTCTAAAAGTTTTTTGGTTTCTCTTTACAAACCAATCCATATCCCTTTTTATATGGTGTGAGGTAAAGACCTTTTCCCATTGCTATGGCCTCCATATTTTTATTATGTCGGGTTGCTTCATCAAGTTGATTTTTAGCATCCTTTGCGGCATTTATAGCTTTTGCTATGGCTGCACCACCACCAGTTAAACTACCAATTGCACCAAGAGCAGTTAGAATGGGTATTAGAGGTAAAAAACCACCAATTTTTGGAACATTTATTACTCGAGGAATTGCAACATGAGACTTTTTTCCTTTAAAAGAGTTTTTAATGACTTTACGAGCAATTCTAATAGCAGAGTTAATATCTTGTGGCTTTTCTTTCTTTAAAATTTTTGTTGCTGTTTTTATTGTTGCATTGAAAAGTTTTCTTCCACTAGATTTACTTACTTTTGAATCTTTATTTATGTTATTCTTCTTCAAACCCATGCCTAATTTTCTTTTTGCTTTCATTGTGTTTGTTACCAAATAAGCAAATGATTTTTCTGGTAGAGTACTGTCTTTTGAAAGAACTCGTTCCCAAGCTTTATTTTCAAGAATTTTATCAGCCTGATGTCTTATATTTATGTCTTTATTGTTTGAATATACTATATCATGTTCTTTGCAAGCTGTGTCTAATTTATTTATTCCTTTATCACCCCGATTTAAACGTTTTTGTAGTTTTGTTCCAGGGCCACAATATTGATATCCAGGAAGATGTAGTTCAATAGGTAGAGAGTTTATTATTTTATCCACTAAACCTTCTCCGATGACTGTTCTTTTATAACTAATATCTTTGTTATAGTGTATAACCATTTTATTTTATTCTATAAAAAAATATTAATTATATATGATTAGTATCAGTTATAAAGATGCGCTTAATTAAACAACATAAAAATATTTCCATTCGCAATATTGATTCTTCAGTGAAAAGCAATTCAAAAATAAGGCACAGTTCTTTATTACCGAATTCTATTCGAGCGCTGATAGTCGGTCCCTCGAATTGTGGCAAGACTAATGTTATGATTGGATTGTTGGAAAGTCCTAATGGTTTAAAATTTGAGAACATCTATTTATACTCCAAATCACTATATCAACCAAAATATGAATATTTAAGGAAATTAATAACACCAATTAAAGGAATGGGATATTATACATTTTCCGAAAATGAATCAGTAATATCTCCTTATAAAGCAAATTCTAACTCAATTATGATATTTGATGATGTTGCATGTGAAAAGCAGAATAACATACGTACATACTTTTGTATGGGTCGACACAAAAATATTGACTCATTTTATTTATGTCAAACTTATACAAGAATTCCAAAACATTTGATACGAGATAATGCTAATATGATCATAATGTTTAAGCAAGATGAAATGAATGTGAAGCATGTTTATAGTGATCATGTTGCAAGCGATATGAGTTTTCAAAACTTTTATGAAATTTGTCGAGAATGTTGGAAAGATAAATATGGATTTTTAGTGATTAGTAAAGATGACGAATTGAATAATGGACGATATCGAAAGCAATTTGACAATTTCATAACAATATAAATTATTATACATATTACATTTAAATATTAGTATAACATTGAACTTTTAACATACCACAACTTAGTAAATATTTGTATCTACTATTTTTAACTGATTTCTAAGTAACCTAATCCAATATCTAAAATAATATCATCGCTTTTATAATACCAGATAGCTGATTTAACATATTATCTTATACCAGGGCTGAAAGCTGATCTGATAATGTAACATCATTAATCTAGACACTAATTCATAATTTGATAAGAAAACCGAATTACTTATTTAAAATGAATAAAAATGTATTGATGGATTTGATAAAAACGAGAAATGTATTGAAGAAAAAACTTCGTAGTATGAAAGTTGGTGAAGCGGATATGCATGAACAACTTAAAGATACATTTAAACCCATAACAGAACCTTTGAATGACTTTATTAAAAACTCAAAAGCTATAAAAATAATTCCAAAACTTGAAAATAAAGAACTTAAACATGAATTCACTATTAATTCAAATCCTATATCTAAAATACCAACGATTAACAAAAGTACTCCAAAGAAAATTGTTGAAGATACATTATTAAGTAACTCCAACAACTCAGATGATTACGATGATTTTTACTCTCAGTCAGAAAGTGAAATTTTAAATACTAATAGAAATGATAAGGATTTAGTACATTTACAAAAGATAAATGAGTTAGACAATCTCTATGGTCCACATAGAGATTCCAATAATGAGTGGAAATTTGGTGACAGTAAGATTAACTTCAATGACGATAAAATTATAATTGGAAATCAAATATGGGCTCTTACACCAGGATTATTTTCATTAATGTTTCATAAAATTCCAAAGAACTATGATAAATCTGAACTTGAAATTTATAAAAAAATATTGATTAATACGAGTGCATACAAACGAGATTTTCAAGCTGATGGTAAAATAAAAGGTACGAGAGCCTATAAATATAAGCACATTATTGGAAAATTATTTAAAGATAAAAATATGAAGCAATCTATACCCTCAACATCATCATCACATGAAACAACAAACCAGAACTATATTGGTACTGGATTAATGACTGTGAATTCACAGAAACCTAACTATATATATTGGGATGATCCAAATGAGTTGGTAGATCGACTTAGACTACTAATAGCATCACAAGCTGCTGGTCATACGAATCACAATAACGAGATTGTATCAATTATTGAAGAATTATATGAAGCTAATATTATACAATAATATTAATTTAAATGAACTATGTCTGTTGATAAATTTGGACACTACCTGAACGATACAAGTGGTATAATTTCAATAAAAAATGTACCTAAATTGTTGGGGTTCTTTATGGATGCGAATAGCAATATTGACGTCCAAAACAAAAGAATCAGAAATGTGGAAAATGCTATGGAAGAGAATGATGCTATCAGTAAAGTGTTTTTGCAATATTACATTGAAAAGGTACAAAAGGAGTTAATGGAGCATTTAGAAAAAAATATTAATGATATTCGAGATCAAATTATAAAGTATAATACATCTACTAAAGAAGAAATCAGCAGGATAAAAGAGAAAATTTATAGATATGATAACTTTGAATATATCACAATAGGTGAAAATACGTCAACAGATAACAACCCATACGATATTATTTTACAAAAGAATTAAATTATGACTACAAAAAGAACCTTAGTAAATGAACTCCATAAACAAGCTCGAAAAGTTTTTAAACGTCGAAGAGTTGTAATGAAAGGAATAGATGACCTCTGGCAAGCTGATTTGGTTGAAATGGGGAATTATTCTACACATAATAAAAACTATAGATATTTATTGACTGTAATTGATACCTTTTCAAAATTTGCATGGGCTAAACCACTTAAAACAAAAACAGCAATTGAAGTAGCCCAGGAAATGGAAAATATTTTTAAATTAGGTAGGATTCCCAAAAATTTACAAACAGATGATGGTAAAGAGTTTTTCAATAAGGACTTTCAAAAACTAATGGATAAACATAATATTAATCACTACTCAACATTTAGTAGAATGAAAGCATCAATAGTAGAACGATTCAATCGAACCTTAAAAGGAATGATGTGGAGAGAATTTAGTTTCAATGGTTCATATTATTGGCTCGATATTTACAATAATTTAGTTGATGCTTACAACAGAAAAATTCATCGTACCATCAAAATGCCTCCAATCAAAGTCAATTCAACAAATGAGAAGAAATTGCTTAGCACAGTATACAACCATATAAAAATATATAAAATATCAAAATTCAATGTCGGTGATTATGTACGTATCAGTAAATACAAACATATTTTTGAAAAGGGGTATACACCCAATTGGACTACAGAAATTTTTAAAATAAAAACTGTAAAGAATACATATCCTACAACGTACATATTAGAAGACTATCGTGGAAATCCAATAGAAGGAGGATTCTATGATGAAGAACTTTCCAAAACTCGATTTCCAGATACGTACCTTGTCGAAAAAGTTCTTAAAGTTAAAGGAGGAAAAGCATTTGTTAAATGGTTGGGATTTCCAAATTATCATAATTCTTGGATTAATAAAACTGATATATTGTAGTTAGTAATAATAATAATAATAATAATAAATAAATAAAATAATATAATTGATGTAGTATTTATATATCTTGTAATGGAAAATAAACTTATAAATTTCCTTAAAAAAACAACATTGTGTTAAATTTATTTTATTTACTCTCCGACAACCATAATGTCAATAACACTTACATTGAGCTCTAAATCATCTGAGCTATCAGCTAATTATATCCCTCCAATTTATTTGGATGGTGAATATGAGTGTGCTCTGACTGATTTTCATTCATACAACAGCATTCCCAATGTAGACGTTTATAATAACAAGTTTCATATTGGTGATCATATAATTGAAATTCCAATTGGATCCTATGAATTGAATGATATTGTTGATTATATAAAAGAGCAATACAAACGATACAGTCCAAAAAATAAAATTGATATAGAAGCTAATAATAATACAATGCAAGTAAGAGTTAATAGCTCTATTGATTTAGTTTATTTTAATAAAGAAAATACAATTGGAAAACTGCTTGGATTTAATAAAAAAATCTTAAATCCAAATGAGAATCACTATTCAGATCTTCCAGTCAACATTTTTAAAGTCAATCTCTTACGAGTGGAGAGCAATATATCCGTCAACACATATATGAATAACTCTCAAGCACACACATTACATGAGTTTGCAATTAATGTTCCACCAGGGTATAAAATTGATGAGATTCCGAGAAATCTCATTTATTTGCCAGTCAACTCTCGAGAGATAAGCTCCTTAACTCTACAAGTAGTTGACCAAGACGGAAATTTAATTAATTTTCGAGGAGAGGAAATTACAATACGAATTCATTTAAAACCCACAAGATAATGATAATTTATAATAAGAATATATCCAAACATAAAGTCTCATTTTCTCGTAATAAACAATTATCAGCTAAATTAAAATTAAAGAAATCATTACCACATAAAAACTTGACACAAGCAAACAAAGAATTTCTTAAATCGTTAAATTTTAAATTGAGAAAACCATGAGTTCAATAATAGATGTACTCGAAAAACCCTTGTCTGATGAAAATATTATTAAAAAGGACTACCACACGTATACACCATATCTTCAATCTTACAACAATAATGATGAAATTAGAATTTCAATACAAAATCAAGACTTATATGTCTTACCTGGTGAAAGTTTTATATATGTAGAAGGATTCGTTAAAGATGCTACTAATACTAAATTAGTACCTTCCTCATCCAACTTTAAATTAAAAAATAATTTTGTTGCATATCTATTTGATGAAATTCGTTATGAACTCAATGGTATTGAAATTGATCGTACGCGACATTTGGGTTTTACAAGTACAATAAAGAACTTTGTTTCTTTATCACCAACCGATAGCAATGGATTGCTCAATGCTGGATGGAATAAAGTTGATGATGTGGATCTTGTAAATGGATATTTTAATTTCTATGTACCACTAAAAATATTGCTTGGATTTGCTGAAGATTATAATAAAATAATATTAAATGGTAAACATGAGTTGATTATGTTACGCAATAAGAATGATGAAGATCTAGTGTACTCAACTGTTTCTACTGAAAAAGCTAAAATGACAATTTCAAATATTTCATGGAGAATTCCGCATGTGCAATTATCTGATTTTAGTAAGTTGAATATGATTAAGATAATAAGCAGTGGTACTTCTATACCAATAGCATTTCGAAGCTGGGATTGTCATATTAATCCACAACTTAACACAGGAACTAGTCATATTTGGAACGTAAAACTTGCTGCAAATAGAGAGCGCCCTCGTTTTGTATTAGTAGCTTTTCAGAATAAAAATAAATTTATTCATTGTGATCTTACTAATATAAAAGTACATTTAAATTCAGAATCATATCCATATGATGATCTGAACATAAAATTTAAAAATGAACGCTTCGCAATTCTTTATGATATGTATCTAAGATTTCAACAAAACTACTATATTAGAGATGCTCAACCTCTACTCACTTCCCAAGAGTTTAAAAATAAAGCACCGATAGTTGTGATAGATGTCAGTCACCAAAATGAATCTATCAGTAGCGGACCTATTGACATAAAAATTGAATTTGAAGCTTCTACCAATATTCCAGAAAATACATCAGCATACTGTATTCTTATTCATGATCGTTTAATTGAATACATACCATTAAAAGAACAAGTTCGAAAGGTCTTATAAATCATATAAAAATGCACCCCAAAATTGTTTTTATGGATTTGCAAGGTTTTAAATTTAAATCACATAATTTCATCGTAAAAGAAGTTGCAATTGTTTTCAATTCTAAGGAGTATATTAATTTCATAATAAAACCACCATTTAATTTTAAGTGTTTGTCAATGAATCAGCAAAGAGAAGCCAATTGGCTAATAAACAATTTCCATAATCTTAATTGGAATGATGGATCCATATCATTTAATAGTGTATGCAATTTTTTAAAAACAAATCTAAAGTATTCCAAAGTATATGTTAAAGGTGCTGAAAAAGTGATTTGGTTGGAGAAAATGTTAAAACAAAAAGTTTTTAATATAGAAGATACTGGCTGTCTTAATTTTAAGCAACTGGAAATGAAGTATATGGACCACATTTATTGTAGTTATCACAACTATGGGGTTTGCGCCTTACGAAATGCTATATTACTAGAAAAAGAAAATTCTACTTTATATTAAAAAACATTAATTTATTAAATTTGTTTTATTATTATTTTTTTTTTTTTATTTATTATAATTATTATTATCATCACATATATATTACAAATGTTTATCTTAAAACTAGGAAAAGTTAATTTTAATAAATTTTATAACTTACAATGTTAAACATTTAATATTTATTTATATATAAAATTATATATTCACAAATTTTCTGATACATTAGATTAAATATTATAAATAATTTTTTAAGGAATAAATACTTATTTCCTATGTCTACACTATTAACTTATATTTAAGAAATAAATAATTTATTAAAACATAAAAAGAATAGTTTTTTTTTTTTTTTTTTTTTTTTTTTTTTTTTTTTTTTTTTTTTTTTTTTTTTTTTTTTTTTTTTATCTTATTTATATGTTAGCTTTATATACATATATATTTGACCACTACCATCTCACAGATAATTAACAAGAAAAATTATCTTCATCAATATCCATAAAGTTGTTATCCACACGATCTTTGTAATGACCCCAAGCACGTGTTTTTATTCTATCTATCATAATTTTTCTTTTATCATCAGTATGACTAAGTACAACTTTATGTAATTTTTGGGTATATAATTGATGCGCTTTGGATCTAAATAAATACATTTCGTCTGTCAAAATTTTTTGTTCAAATAAACAATCTTTATAGTCATTTATCGAGAGTTTTTGAATAACGGACTTTTTTACACCCTTTGATTTCTTTATATCGTCAGAATTAAGACTTGAAAGGGAGTACATTTTGGAACGTAAACCTACAAATTCAGTCATTACATTTCCATTGTTCTCATCTTTCATCATTCCTAATACCTTTTTGTTTAAATTAGGGAAATTGAAATGATTATCTTTTTTATATTCTGATGTATCGAAATTCATTTTAATGTCGTTTCGAATGTCATCATAAAAATCATTAGTTTGAATTGAATAAATAAAGGAATCTGTATCCATATAATTAAGGGAGAGTTTTTCATCGAATTTTGGTTTCATATAATTATAATGAAAGTTGTACATCTTCCATTTGGATAATTCTAAAACTGTGAAACCTATATATATGGGTTTGTCATAACAGGAGTCCATTTTTTTCAATTCGACTGCATACATATCGTCACTAAACTTACATAAACTTTGAAAATTTGGTTTAGAGATCAACGATCTTAGACCCAAATGATTTTTATTTGTATTTTCCCATTTAGTTGCAATACGTATGTCTTTTCTTTTATCAACACTCTCCATGGTTTTCCCATAAACAGCATTATTGAGAAGCTTAAAAAAATCCTTTTCAAATGCATTTTTAGCATTTGTTCTATGAAATGTATTAAGCTGAATATACTTTTGAAGCCATGGAGACTGTTTGAATTTTAAAATTCTGTGTACTTTTTTCAATACAAGACCCTCAGAAATACACTGTTTTAAAACTCTGTAATGAATAGTGTATTTATTTTTAAATGTAAGATCAGCTATTAATTTTTTACATTTCGATTTACCAGTGATTTTATTTTGTGGGCAAAAGGGTAGATCATTATGATAATCATGTAGTGAATCTGGATACTCGATATCTACTTCTAAAACGAAACCATATTCAGAAGTATCTGATATTTTGTTAACGTCAAAGTAATTGAGATCTTGATGACTTAACCATTCGAAACCTCCATAAGGTAGATATTCGGACATAGCCCAACCATATAAATTGTTGGCATCCAAATACATTAAATATTCTGATGGTTTACTCTCATCGAAATTATTCATGTATTTATGGTTGGCTTTAGCATACCTCTTTGAGCATTGCACAAGACCACCCCTTATTCCATTTTGCATGAACATGTACATATCACTATCAGTGAATAAATCTAATCTAATTTCAGTGGTCTTTAACATTGCATCCCAAGATAATCCTGGGGCAGTGTAGTAGTGACACGGATCTAGATTATAAATACTCTTACATATTTTCCGAAAATTTTCAAATATATCAGCAAGAAGTAAAACATCTGTTTTTAAATAAAGTTCTGTGTAATCCAGAAGAGTCTTACAATTGAACTCATTCCACACTTTTTGTGCATGCTCATATTCTTCTGCAGGACACTCCTCATTATTTAGAATATTAAAAAATTTGTCTCTACTTGGAAGCTCCGTTTCTGAAAACCTTACTAAAGAATCCATATATGAGTATGGAAACACTCCCTTTCTTCTTATTAAATTACACTGATTTTCATCGGTGAATCTATCACGAACTGTATGAAAATCGCAAATGTCAAGGTTTTTAGCTAAACTATCTAGACTAGAAGCCATAAATCTAAATGAATCTATAAAACGTATTTCAAATCCGTGATTTCTGTCTAATTTAATATAAACTGTAAGTGAAATATATCGCTCTTTATTTAATGGGATAACTTTAATACTAGCGTTCTGAATAGATGACAATTCTTTGAAAAAAAGGTGCATGTCATAAGCGGAAAGGTTGTGGAAAACAACTGGAATAAACTTTGGAGTTTGATATTTTAAATTACACTCATTATGAGCAGCGCCTCGATAAGTACCAGTGAGATGGCAGTGGTCCCTAACTTTATCGTTATATAAAAGTTTATGGCAAATGTGACATATTTCTGACCTTTTATGCAAATCTAGTTCATCTGGTTTCATCACCATTTGTTGTACTTTAGATAAATGGTTGGTATAAATCTCGGTTGCATCATATACAATTTTCTCTACAAAAATTTTAGATGCATCTTCACCGAAATAATACCTATGCCTATCATTCTCTTTCTTAAAATTACACTTAATGAAATAACCGAAAGCACACGCAATGTGTTTTTGTACATTACATGTGCTACTGCTCACCTGTTCATCAGTTTTCTCCAAAATTGATTCAAAATCTGCATATATTACAAATGGTACATTTAATTGCTTTTGATAGTTCTTAAACATCACAAATGCATTCTCCGGTTTGGGCATTAGGGTAATTTTTTTACCACATACTTGTTTGTGATTATTGTGGATTTGCTCATCATGTGTGTAATAAAGACATGTGTTGCATATGAAAAGTTTACCTCTATGCGATGTAATGCTTGATCGTAAAAGCCTAAAGAAAAAAAAAAAAAATATATATAACTTAAAATTAATATTTAAAAGTGATAGGGAAATAACTTACTTGGAGATATCATTGATGAGTACATAGTGAAATTTTTCACCGGAATGTAGTAGAAGTAAATTAATATGTTTCTCCTTCTCCTCACATGTGACGTAGTAGGGTCCAATGATGGATTTTCCATTGTGCCCAAACACATTAATGCTAACAATATTCTTCTTTTCAAATAACTTTATTTGCTTCAATTCTAGAGGAAATTGCATCCCCTCAAAATTAAGCTCCATCTCTCCCAAAGCAATTCGTGCATTTTCTATGCTACTTATATTGTAAATATTACAATTTTTTCTTTGTCGGAAATTAAGATTTTCATCCGTATACAAAGCTGCAATGAGGCACCATTTGAAGCAGAAATCATCTTTATTTTCAATATTGATGAGGCCTTTTGTGAAAGCAATACTTTTAGGTAATGGGATGAAGCTTGATCCTCTTATTATTGAAGCTTTATTTATATTAATTTCAAGGGTTATTATTGAAATTAGTGTCCATCCACTATCTCTTTCCTGAAACTCCTCCATTTTTATGCAAACTTCATTCGCATGCTTCTCGTAAATCTCTGCCATGTCATCTGCTTTTGTTATCAGACTCATTTTTGAAATATGTCCCATTGGAGCAATCTTAAAGTCATCATCAATTACCTTCATATATTCACATAGTAGCTCAAAATTAAATTTAAATGTAGTATGTTTAAGACTACATTCTTCCAATTGCTTCACAATAATTTCTTTTGCACTATTGAAGAATTCTTCCGGAAATAGAATTTCTTCTTTTTTATTTAAAAAGGAATATGTCTGAATTCTCCCTTCGAAATCACTTTTTCTCACCGTCAACTTATCGCTTAAACTAACCTTTTCACATTTGTTTTTGTGGTTGCTGGTCCTTATGTGAGTAAGGTATGACGATGTTGGAATCATTACATTACAATCCTTGCAATGTTTATATGAGACATTAGGATTAATATGCGGTGGTGATGTAGTATTATGGGCTTCCCTATGTTCATTAAGTTTTCCTGCACTCATGAACAACTTTTTACAAATCTGGCAATGAAGATTCTTATGGACATTCAACATTTTTTTAGAGATTGAAGTATTGCATATAGGACATATTTCAAAATTTGTAGCATCGTGAGTATTCGTCAATGTAGTAGTGCTATGCATATCCATATGCTCCTTCAGTTTGAATTTGCACATAAACAATTTTTTACAAATGTTGCAATGCAAATTGTAATGCACTTTCAGCATACTTGGACTGCTTAGAGTCATGGAGCATAATGAACAGATTGCTGGAGCCATTTTTGATTTTACAAAATATTTTTATTTTATTTTTTTTTTTTTTAATTTTTAGTTATTAAAATATAACCGTCTTTAGTAATATATTTTCACTGGAGGAAATGAGCCAATACGTATTTTTGATTTCACAAAATATTTTTACTTTATTTATTTTTTATTTTTATTTATAAAAATATAACCGACTTTAGTAATATATTTTGACTGGAGGGAATGATTCAATACACTGATTACAGAAAACAAAAATGCAAGTACTTAAATAATAAATGCAATATTATATTTTATATGCAGTATTTTGAAGTTGTTGTTTTTCACAGCGGTCGTTTTCATAAGGGCTAAAACATTACCTCTTTTCCTTTTCTAATTCAACAGGTTGACCTTTCTTTTACTTTCGAGTTTGTTGTTTTTCACAGCGATATCCATCCTCCTCACACCACCTGCAGGGATTCAAGTATAGTCTTTTCATTTCAAAAAACACAGGTACTCAATTTGCAATCAATAGCAGTTGACACTATAGGAGTTTGCACCTTTTGTATGCCATCTACAACAAACTAACGTGCACGTGTGCATAATCCATTCAATCTCTATGCCCTTTCAATTTATAATTAGAATTAATATTTAATTTAAAAACATGTTTATTCATGTCTTAGATAAATGTGTAATGCACAAAGTAAGTACAGGTAGTTGATATTGTGCATGACCAATCTTGTTATGTATTGTTACTGATCTCACATTCACCTCGTGTAATTTTTTAATATCAAATAAATGCTTGCACATTCATGATTTCTGGATTTAAACACTTGTATGGAATAAATTAATGACAGTTAAAGATGGGAAGAGGAGACAGAATTAAACGAAGAAACATATTTTTAAAGAAAATGTCGTACAGAGGTATAATTGAGAAGTTTCTATATGACTTTGATGGTTGTATTTTTGATGAACATTTACAAATAATAAACCATTTTCAACGCATGCTGGACGAGTATGAAAATATCAAAATGATTGATTCTATTCATGGGAAGCATTTCATCAACTGCCCAAGGATTTGTAAAATATGCGAGTTTATATCAAATACATGTGAATGTATTCAGTTTAATTTACAAAAAAATAATGTATTTCTTTTAATAGAAAATTATTATACGTTTTTTATAAGAAATATAAATAAATAAATAAATAAAATATATTTAAAATTGAAGTTTTTATATAATATACTCTAAATTTACTCTTTAATCTCATACAAAATAAAAATCTTAAAACTAGAGAATGAAAATTCAAAATTAGTTAGAAATATTCAACCAACAAAATAACTGAAATACAAATAAATTCTGCTAGAAATCCCATTCATGAAAATAAAAAAAGAAATTGCAATTGGGAAATCCCATCCAGAAAATTTAACAAAATAGATAGTAAAAATAATTTAAAATTAGAAAATTATACACACAAAACGATAAATGTGATCAAACTATTACAGTCAGCCAATCATAATTTAGGAAACATACAATTTCATCCCTCATCGTCTTGAAAAAATACACTGGTACTCAATTTTCAATCAAAACAATGAAAACTAATTTTAAATATTACCTGATTTATCAACCCTTAAAACTACCTGCTTTTACTCTCCCACACAATCCTCTCTCACTCTCTTCACATCTCTTATTATCCAACTAGAAACTATTACTATCCAACTGGATTCCCTTCATGACATGTCAGCTATTCGCTATCGACCCATTCAAATTCCAATTACAAAAAGCGGCGGCTTTCCTTTGAAGCCTCTGCTACCAATTCAAATTCCAATTGGAAAAGGCGGCGGCATTCCTTTGATGTCTCTGCTCCCCATTACCTATCTACTGCGGTTGTAGCAAATTACACTGTTAAATAAAATAACACACCAAAGGGCCATATCAACGTGCAGCAGTGTTTTTTCTCATCAGGCACCAAAGTAAAGTAGTGGAATCTAAGATCACCAGCCCGTAATTTTAACAAATAGATAACTGCAAGAGTTTATACCTATTAGTTTTCCTTAGCTAACCGGTAAAAAGAATTTGGTAATTTTAATGTTTTTTCCCCTATTTACGTGTAACTACTGACTGCATTTGGTGAAAAATGTGGTAACACTGGTGTTTGACGTTTAGAGTTACATCAATTAATTGTCAAATTTAAATGTTTGCAACGAATTTTTTAGTTTTGTCCAGAAATGTGTGGAAAAGGCACCAAAAGAAGTGCTAATTTCTTGGAGGGGGAAAAACAGCTGATGCACTTTTCTTTGAAAGACGAAATCTTGTTATAAATTCGAAATCATTCTATATTTTGAAATGATCAAATGGGTTTTCCCTGAATTTGTATGTTAACCTTTGGGAATTTTGTTTTATGATATTTCTTAAAGTTCTTAGTTCTAGAAGTACTAAATTCATATTTTCTGTAATTGTTTTTAAAATTATTTTACAAAGTCTTGACAAAAGAATACGAACTGAAGAAAAAGGAGACAACATGTAAATAAATTAACAAAAAAATGATAATTACAGCAAATTTCGAATCACCAGGTAACACTGGTTAAAGGATTGATGTTTGTCTGTTGGCTAGCGGGCACCGCAGTGGTGCAGAGGTTAGAACACAAAGACTTCTGATGAGAGAATATGGTGATTCTCGAAACATGTAAATTCAACCCAGGTTCGATCCCCAGCTCAGCCAAGAAAATTATCAATAAAAATTTTAATAAAAATTTCATGTTGTAAAACAGTTCCTACCTTTAGTTAATTTAATGAAAATTAAATTTAATGAACTCATAAATATATCATTATTTTACAATTTGAGAAAAAAAAATGCTTACCTGACGATTAACCCCCTACAATCCTTGGTGTAAAATACACTGTTGTTTATCTACTCGGCAAAGCTACCGGCGCGCCGTGCTAAAGTTACCAATTTTTATTAACATGGTTGGTATATATGCACTGGTAGATATCTATTCGTTGAAGTTACGGGCATTAATGTTAAACAAGCTTGACAACATACATACTTTAGAACATTTACCTAATATAAATGCTTGTCATATTACATACTTAAGTATATATATGTACAAACAAAGTAAAAAAGTAAACAAATTCTTACTACAAAACACTCATATACACAGCTCAAAGAAAAAATTCTAAATATAAAAAGTTTCATATGTACATAAATTATGTGCATAAACTTTAAGGGTGTTAAAGAGATTTACATAAAAAGTCATCATACAATGTCGATAATATGCAAAAAATTTAATGAATACAACAATGACAACAAAAAACTAGTTCATACAAAACAACACATACTTTGTATATAAAAAAAATGTATGTATGAACTAAAGAGTGATTTTTTATGAACTTTAGGATTTCATAAAAAAAACACATAAAATTTACAGAAATATATGAAGATAAAGACTTCAGATTTTAGTTAATAGAACCATGATTTAATGTAAATGTTTATCAAGGCTAAAGTTATGTATAGAAAATCGTCAGATATTACAACGTTGTCAGATCTAGCAATGTACTGACATTGAAAAATTGTTAGCAAAAGGTAAATTGTCAGTTTAGACGACTGTAAGAAAACATTGGCACACAATTGTCACACAATGAATTTATCTGTCAACCGAAATTGTTTTTCCAAAATGTTATTAATGCACACTTGTTTGTTTATTTATGTATGTATACATAAAATTTAGAAATAATTTCTATGACAATGCTGTTATTGGCAGATACATAAACTTTGCACATATGACAATGAAAAGTGTTTGACAATTGTCTTAAAACAATGACAATGACAAAATTGTGTGTTTACATGATTGTTAGATGTCTGACAATATTTTTGGTGTGCAAGGTACTGAAAATGCTTTTTCTTACAACGTTGGAAGACAAAAATTTTAAATTCACACGGTTGTTAGATATTTTCTGAACATTTTTCGGACAACGTTGTAATATATAGACGATGGTCTATACAAAGCTTAAGCCTCCAACATATCGACCGGTATCTTCTGAATAAATTCTTCAATATTAGCTTCCAGTGCGTCAAACGTTGCGGGATTTTCGTTATGGATATGAGCTTTTACATAGAGTCACAAAAAATATTCTAGAGGTGTTAAATAGCGCGATTTAGGCGGCCAACTGACTGGCCGCAAAAGTGAAATAAACTGTTCACCGAACTTCCGAAAAAATTGTTCGTTTGGCTTTTTCTATAGAAGCAAAATACGGAATTAATTCTACTTCCGAACGAAATTAAATTCTGTGACATGGCCGAAAGTTTTGGTTTAGCAGAGAATTAAGTTTGTCCAATATCCATGCATTTCCTTGTCCATACGAACGTCAATACACTCTGTATCTCCAGCATAAATAATTACAGGTAGAAATTATGATTAGCCACTAAAAGACTATTGTGTAGTTAAACCGATTAGGGCAGATCTCTGAATTCTATACAGTTGGCCTTTGACGTGTTACCTTTCCGTTGCAGTCTTTAAAACTAGAGATTCCTAAGTCAGTATTGAATGTACTGTACTTTAAGTTGTGAATTTCAGTGAAATATATTGACGATTTCTGCGCCTAAATAACAGACAATCTTTGTTATCAAACTATTTTTGCCTACCGCATGAAAAATTCATAACTACAACGTAAACAGTTTTCGAATTTTTATATCCAGCAGCTTTTGTGAAACTTCTGGATTTAGCCTAAAACTTTGACACGTTCTGCAGTGTTAATCTATGTAAAAACTTGCCTTAAGCAAGTAAACTTTCTTTATTCTCACTTAACATAGACTGGTAAAACCTTAACAACTCATATTAGTATTTATTAGGGTTTGGAGTCCAGGAATTCCTAACCGGGAAATCCCGGAAAATAATGGTCGGGAATTCCCGTGAAAAATTTTTTAATTTGCGAATGCTGGAAATTGCCAGATATCGAGTTGTTAAATGCATTAGTTATTTTAAAAGCACATGCAGACACTTTTGCCAGACGAACTAAAAAAAATAATTTTTTATTTCTATAAAATATAATCAAATTTTGTTAGTGACAAAAAAATCTTAAAATATCCATCCATCTTAAAGTGTTGTTCTTCTTGAAAAAAAAGATACTCTAAGATATTTATGAAATTTCCGGACTTCCAATGCAAACCCTAGCATTTATACATACGTTGTTCGAAATTCAATAATACAGAATGAAAAAGTGTTTAGGCAAAACAAAATACTTACAAGTGATTTTGTAAGTATGTTTTAAAGTATTTGTCTGTATACATTGTACTTGAAAAGAAAGTTACAAATAAAACAGGATATACAGGCATACAATAATATTTTTAACAATTCCTGTTAACCTAAAACAAACATGTTATATACCCAGCAGTTTTAGCTGAGTGTTTCCAAATAGAGAATTTACTTTTCATTGGTTTCACCACTAGTTACATAATTAATTATATATATTAGATTGTTTTGTGATGTATGTGCCCACGGTGGAAGTCAAGCGATTCTTCATAAATTGCAAAGGGTACACTCCGAAATCTGAAATCACACTTAGTGACCTTACTCTTTAAAGTGACTACAGCTTAGATTACTGTGAGACAGTAAACTGACGGCTGAATACCAGGAATGTATACCATAACTAAATGACTTCTATCTGCTTTATACAGTGTACCAGCATGTCAAGTGATCCAAAAATACATACACAGAAAGAAAATAGCACTTTTAAAGTTAAGTATATTTTACGCAAATTTAGCCAGAATTGTATTTAAAAATTTAAGTACGATTCATACTCATTTCACTTTGAACATGTATAAATCCCAGCCATTCTTAAGCAGAGCTAAAACTAAGATTTTTTGACTTGATGTATCCGTACTTGAATCAAGTATTTTGTACTCGGTATAAGAAAATCCTATTGACACCGCTACGGATTGATTTAAGTAAGGATTACTCAATTTTTTTTTTCAGTGTACATATATAAATTTAAGTGAACCAAGTAATTCTAAGTTAGACAAAATTCATTTCAATACAGAACTGCTGTGTACTTACATGAGTAAATATGTTTGTACATATCGCAAGACATCCTACATTCAATAGCTGCGAGCGTACGTACATACATGATAAATATCTACAAGTGGCTTCCTGTATTATTTTCGCTTGTCAGCAGCCCTATTTTGTAGCCAAATATTTGTATTTTATGAATATTTAATTGTATTTATAATGTGTATTTGTCTATTAGTGTACAACTGCGGTTTATTATATAGAGTAACCTAAATTTATTCATACACAAGCATAAACATAAATATTTTACCTAATATATGCTCTCATGCTGTATACTAATAGAATATTTGATTTAATTTTCAATTGGTAAATTTCTTACAAGTCACCTTGTACCTACAAAAGCTTAACACTTACATAAGGGTTAAAAAGTTATTAAAGTTACTATCAACCCTATTTCACTATTTTGTTTAACTATAAGTTATATAAGTTTTGTAATTGCCTATTGTCCTTTATAATTCTCATTTAGTTTGCAAATCTTTGAGCATAAGTTGCAAAAATTTACAATTACGTGTTACAACGAAATCAACTTACTCACGAAGGGGCAATCGTGATCAGGAAGGCGATTTCCCCCGGAGTTTATTAGCTCCGTGATTATTCCTAACGTGAATAATTCGTGCGTTAAATTTTTGAGTACCGGGAAGGACAACTGAGCCTTCCCCACATAAATTGATGAATCTAAATAACCAAGTTAAATATTATGTTCTCCTAATATTTGTGTAAAGAAAACGATCATGAAACATAAATAAAGTATTTTGCACAAAGTTGAGAGTTTTTCTATGAAATAAAAATAGTTGGTGATTGCCTATTGTCCTTTACAATTCTCATTTAGTTTGAAATTTGTTGAAAACAACTTAATCACGAAGAGGACATTGTGATCGAGCTCCATGATTATCAGCGTTGTCAACTTGGTGCTTTTTTAAATGTTTGGTGCGAACAATTTCTTAGTTGGTGCGCGGTGTGCTTTTTTAAATTTAAGTGCGTTTTTTAATTCTTCCAAAAATGTGATGATATCTTTATTTGTACTAATTTTTAATTGCCAGTTTTTTAATAATTCTTGAAATATAAAGGAACCCATTAAATGTATTTTAAATACCAATGTATAATAAATAAATATATAAAATTATGATTATACAGATCATTGGTGAAAAAAAATATACTGGTACCATTTTTATTATTTGTTAAATAATCATAAAACTTTATCACAAACTTACTTTATCGAAAATTCGATATACGTGATGGTAACATTTTTAATATTACCTTATATAACGAATGTTTAGACCTGTTTCATACTCATCAGTTCTGATTGTCAAGTCAAGTATTTTTCAATGAGAAGGAAAAAGATAAAAGATAACTTACTCTTTCCTTCTCATTGAAAAATAACTTGACTTGACAGTGAGAACTGATGAGTGTGAAACAGGACTTAGACAATTTTACACTCGATTGATATTGATGTATTGCAAGTGATAATAAAGAATACGGTGGAACACTTCTTCAAAAAATCATTATCATAAATCTTATCATAATATGTTGCTCTTAGATTATGTTTACCACAACTATGGTTTTTCTTTGTGTGTAACTTCTGGTGATATTATAAATGCTATAAAACTGGTCTCAATTGGAAAATGCTAGAAACTGCAGATAGAGCGTTTGTTCACGACATGCAACTAGTGTTTCAGGAAGAAAGTTATCTAACAATTTTATTTTAATACATCTAAATCAAAGAAAATTAATCCTCTTCTACTTGGAAAGACAAAGAAACAGAGCTCGTTTCGTAATAAAATGTTTCCTGTAAATTATTTGCATTTGGGATATGTTTGTATATAGTTGTTTAAATATATAGTTAGACGGCTACATCTGAATATTTAAGAATATTATTTGCATTAATTGTAGCGATTATCTAAAATATTCTTATTTATGAATTATCGAGTTAAGCTAGATTTACACGATTGAAATTTTCTTCAAAATGCTTCAAACTCGTGTAAACAGCAAAATTTTTTCAAAATTTATTTACTTAATAAATATTAATAACTTGCACTATTACACAAATGGTAAACTTAAATGATATATTTATCTATTTCATCTGAAATACCAAATTTTGATGGAACAATATTTTGAAATTGTAGCATATAACTCTTGGTAGTACCACGGTACCAACTGTGTCTAAAATTTATCACAAAATGTACAATTTTACCATGTTTACCATCACTGATGCTTGATATTGTTCTTGGATGTAATTGGCAATATCAGGGCTTGGAGTTACTTAGCCACAAAAAAGGGCTGAAAGTAATCCCGAGAAAAACCGAGCTAATTCTGCTTACCACAAATACGGGTATTCTAAATATACTACCACGGTTGTCGGGCTTAAAATTAGCCGTATCAAACAATTCGAAATACATAGACTAGACTAGAAGTTATCATGGAGATTTAAGAGGGCTACAGTTGCTGGTGCAAGATGTTTAGTTCAATTTGGATCTTGAGTATTGTGGTTTAGTTTGCTGGACTGTAACGAGAAGGTAATATTTCGTGAACCAAATGTACCCTACTTACTAGCCCTTCACAGCTCTGAATACCAGATGGCCATTTCTACCAGTAGTGCCGTAAAACTAGTTGCCTCTGTCTGCTATATATCCAAAAGATACGGATATGCAAATACCTGTTGATCTTCACTTAATGGACATTTCCACCAGTAGTGCGGTAAGACTATCTGCCGAAGATCCATAAGTGACCTTTGATAAGATATTAAAAATGTTTGTACCATCCAGAAAGATTAAGTTTAATGGATAAGACATAAAAGCATACAGTGATGGTTTAAAATTCGATTACGACGTTTGAGTCTCCAGAGAAAACTAATGTACTTCAGTCTGCGATATTGGCGATTATGCAAATATTTTTGTTTATACGAATCAGTGTAACAAATAAATATGCAAGCAAATTGTGGACAGCGCACAATGTTCGGAGTTTAGGAATTGCAAGCGGCAGCACATTACAGTCTTCGTTTTGTCTTGTCTTCTGCCGCATTCATCTGGGCAACGAAATCAAATAGATTATATTTAAATGATGGCGTACAACAAACAATCACGTACGTAAACCAACTAAGAAATAATATTATAATATCAGTCCTCAAACCTGTCAGTTATTTTGAAAAAAAAAAACAGGACTAAGGTATTTTAATTGTGATTTGCACACTTTCTAACTGTAGGAAATAAGTATATATATGTTTAGTTATCATTTTAAAACCTTAACAAGATCTTTAAGAATGTATTTGAATATTAAGAATCGCAAGAAACACTAAAACTAATTGGCAAGTGATTAAAAATTCTACAATTCCCATTACAAGTTAAATAATCTATGGGATTAATGCGACTCTAGTATGACTATAGGGCATGTGATGGAAATCGATATCGAAAACGAATCAGTTTTGGAAATACATTTTAATGCATTTATAATCTAATTTTTAAAATTTTTGTTTTAAGATTCTCTTTAATAGCCCAATATCTTTATATTTTATGTGATAAAAGTTTTTCAATACAGAAAAAAAATGACTTCTAAAACTCATTCGTTTTCGATATCGATTTCCATCACATGCCTGTAAGTCCCATTAGGAACAGTTAGATTTATTGCCAACACTTTTAAAATTCTGGTTAATTAAATAGTAGATGTTTACAATAGATCATGCTCATAAAGATTGTTGTTAATGTCCAGTGCGAGTCTAGAATGTATGTTCTATTTATTACAGTCTGCCTAATGTGCCGAATCTTAAATACCCTCCACCTAAACGTACTAAGAAATAGAAAAACTACACTGGTTATAAGACTAGAATATTCTTATTCTGAGTGTTTTTTTTTTAATAAATTTTAGTGTAAATTTCATTAGTATTTGATATATTGTTGGAAAGACTATCTTACGACCAACATAATTTATGTTAAATATTTTGAAATTTTATCTAATTTCGACCATTTATAATTGATTCTTACTGCAATTTACAGAATTAGTTTGATTTTCATAATAAACTTGATTGTAATTTAACAATTTATAAAATAAAAATAACATTTTTTCATATTCTCAAGTTAAGAAACAGAGTATAAAACAGTGTATCAAAAAGTATAAGATATAAGATGAGGCTTTTTTGTTTGAATTTGATCTCAATAACATTATTTACAAAATATTTATGGGTGGCATAGAAGAAATGGACCAAATATGGACTGAAAGCTTCTAAATCAAGTATCCACTAATGTGATTTCTACGTATTTTAGACTTATTTTGGTTTAATCTCATCTCAGTAACGTTATTTACAAGAGTTGTATGGTTGTTTAGTATGCTCGGAAGTGAACTTAATTCTGGAGCTATTGCCAATTATTTACTGACAGCTACAAAATCCAGTAGCATAATTGCCGTATAACTGGTATTAGTATGATTTCTGGATTACAATTTCTGATCTGTATAAAAGTTGTTTCGATATCGATATTTATTAGACATTTTTATGGGTTTATTTGCTTTTTGGAAATGGTTCTTATATGACAGCTATGACAAATTATGGGCCGATCTTCTTAAATTTTGGAACAGTTATTTTCATGCATATGAGGATATTTCACGTCGAATTTCAACATAATAACGGTATATTTAAGATATTTATTAGTATTAACGTGGTTTTCCAGAGTGGATCTTTTGTGGGGGATATTGTCAAATATAGACCGATATTCTCAAAATCCAGCAGTTTGATTTTGGCATGTCTGTAAATGATGCGTGAAACCTTGGATCGCTACCATTATTTATAAGAGATTTATAAGTATTAAAGTGATTTTCGGAAGATGGCTTTATATGGGCAAAAAATTACCTGAAATTTACAAAATTTTGTGGCATGATTTGAGATCGGTGTTTGGGGTTGGTACCAATCTTTATATGATATCTATAAAGATAAATAGCTTTTTCGGATGTGGTCCTTGTATGGGAACTATGACCAATTCTGGGCCGACCACCAATAAATTTATTACAACAATTTATTTGCCTATAAAGATTATTTATGTCAAATTTTAGCCGTTTAACATTATTTATATCTGTTTTATACGTATTTAAGTGAATTTTTGAAGTGGTATTTACATGGGGCCTATGTTTAGACATGGACGGAACTAAAAAAAATTCGTTTTGTGATTTCTTTTTCCATGAAACTTATTCCTGCTGAATTTTGTATTGATATTCCAATTTTATAGGCATTTATGTATAACTAAGCAAGATTTTTGTATGGGGGCTATGAGAAATCATGAACCGATTCTTACTATTTTCCTCACACTTTCTTTTCCTATCATAGAAACAACGTTTAGAAAATTGTATGGTATTATCTGCAATAGATTTAAAAATATAGCAAGAAAAATGTTAAAAAAAAATAAAATTTTTATGGATGTTGACTTGCCGATTTTGTTGATTTTCAATGCCAAACTGCTTAGGAGAACTATAAGCTTTTTTTTTTTTTTTTTTTTTTTTTGTAAACTTTGTTGATTTCGGTTGTGTTCTCTGGACGTGGCAGTGTTGTACACAGACGGACAGACAGACATGGCACAATCGATTTAGAATTTCGTAGGGATCAAGAATATATACACTTTGTTGGGTCTCAGATGAGCATTTCTCAGTGTTACACAAGTCATGAGAAACTTATATATGTATATCCTCATTCACCACTTATGGTGGTGAAGGGTATAAGAACAAAATTCCGTTTAATTTTGTGTCAATACCACTTTGTTCTATTTTATTGTATTTTATTTTATTATTCCGTTTAATTTTGTGTTAATACCACTTTGTTCTATTTTATTGTTAATGAAATATACTATTGGGTATTGCTTCTATTAATCTATGAACAGCTGTTGTTAGAAATATTATTTTAAGGATTGACTTATGTGTGTCTGTTGCCTCGCCGCCATAATAAAATTACCAAATGAGATTTCAAATTGATTATTTTTCCTTACAGCTGATATTGTTAGCTTTTTTGCACAAATGTGTCTTGTATAAAGTACATCATTTTGAGTATCTTCAAGTGGTTATCTTTGAAAATATATATACTTCCACTTGATTAATACAAGCAAAATATTTTATTACCATTAATTGCATTAATAATTTTTTTTTTTTTGTTACAGCTAAAAGAATTTACCGAAATTTCTAAATCATACTTCTACCATTAACATTTCAGTTGTAATTACGAAAAGTTTTTGTACACGTTGTCTAAAGATTTGTACATGTACATTGTACATACGTAAGTATTTATTTATTCTTTGCTGTTTATTTTATTTATTTTAACAATATTAATATTGCTACAAAAAAAGTTTTCACATGGCAAATATTTACTCAAAAAAGCATAGCCACTTGTTTTAGCACAAATTTGTTTGGCTTTCGTTGCTCTTACAAGAGTTTTGCAAGATTAAATAGTATTAAATAAAAAAGACTAAATATTTGTTGTGCCTTGTTCTAAATAAACGATTATTTTTAAATATATTCACGAGTTCATAAATACTTTATTTAGTGGTTACGTCTTTTTCGGCAAATCTTTGTCAAGTGACAGTACCTTAAGTATATGTGTTCGTCTGCTTGCTCCTTGACACATAACTTTGCGTAAACTTATCTCAGGAATTCTAGTGGGCATCCAAATACACCTTATGTTACATTTTACTACATTCTCTCTGGCAAAATATGAAATTACAGTCAAATTCTGCACGTGTAATGATACTTCAAATGATGATGCCGGTAATAATATAATGACTACCACTTATAATGAAGTAAAAAACAAAGAAAAAATTAAACAAAATAAAATGTAATAAAATATTGCCTTTGGCCTACTCGGAAATGTTAGGATGCCGTAATATGACCTATAAGTATAAGAAAAAACAATATACACAAGCCAAAATCCCAAAAAGAATTTCATTAAATATTTTATGTGTAAAACGCCCAAGTGAATTAGGTGTAAATGAAAGTTACACGATTGTTTTACAGACACACGTACAAATATATACTGATGGTTATGTTGGTTAGTAGGTAGTAGCATTTATTTAACAATTAAATTACCATGTATTTGATTATTTATAATTTTATTAGGATTTTTTATTACTGTGTGTATATGTATGAGTTTAGTTACAGATATTATTAAAAAAGTTAAATTAATTGCCGAAATAGCGCACATCTTTGGGATAGTAGACATAAAATGTTTATAAATATCTTTGGGCAATCTTTTTCAACTTCAATAGATGAATAAACTTTAATCTTCGCTCTCATGAAGATTTTTTTGTGCACGGGCTTATAGTATCTACCCGGGTAGATAAAAAGCATTTTCATAGAATTATATGGGGCTTTTTATGCTTGAGCAAAAAAAATTTTATTACAAAAATCGTCGCAAGAAGAGCTGAGCGAGCTTTGGAAGCAAAATGCCTTTCTCCTTTATCGTGCGACTATGAATACCAATCGTTTTCAACAGCTGTTACGTGTTATTCGTTTTGACAATCATGTTACAAGAGCTGCTCGCCAGTTAGGAGATAAAGCCGCACCAATAAGAGATATATTCGAAATGGTAAACTCAAATTTGAAAGCGCACTTCAAGCCTTATGAGTGCATAACTATAGACGAGCAGTTGCATGGATATGGAGGTCGCAACAAGTTTACGCAGTACATACCATCAAAACCCGCAAAATATGAAATAAAAATTTGGTGGGTTTGCGAGACCCTTTAAATGGGCAAATTTATACCGGAAAATAAGGCAATTCCAGAGACGTGCACCAAGGTGAGCGAGTAGTGAAAGATCTGGTGGTTCCTTACAAAAACTCTGGCCGCAATGTTACGGTAGATAATTTTTTCACTTCGCTGCCGTTGCTAGAAGAACTCTTGAAATGAAATATGTCTATTGTCGGCACCTTAAAGAAAAATAAGCGGTACGTGCCCGAAGAGTTCAAAGTCTTCAAAAATAGAGCAGTTTTGTCCAGCGAATTCCGGTTTGGACCAAGCGCAACGTCTTACGTCCCAGCAAAAGGCAAAGCAGTTGTGTTGCTTTCATTGTTTCATCGTAATTTGGCTGTGTCTGACATAAAAAAGAAACCTAAAATTATTTTATATTACAATGCGACAAAAGACAGTGTGGACACAATAAATAAAATGGTGACGGAATACTCGACAAAAAGAGCGACAACACGTTGGCCCCTGGCCATGTTTTTCAATTTGTTGGACATTGCAGCCGTGTCAACGTACCGTAAAGAATTCGCGACGTAGACTATTCATAAACGTTTTGGCAACAAATCTCTGTATACAGCAAATTAGAATTCGAGCCCAGAATCGACTGGTAATCAGCAAATTCTTTATCAAGGCAGCAATTGAATGCGTTTTAGTTATGAACACTTTTGACAATTTTTTACTCAAACTAATATTTACTTCACATTGAAGGTGAATCGATCACTGAACTCGATTGTGGTGATGATTTTGAGGCCAACTGTGAGCCAGATAAAGATTCAACAGGAAGAATCAAGCAAAAGGGAGGTTGCTATATGTGTTATAGGGACTCCAAAAAGAAAAGAGCTACAAGAGCATCAAGAATGCATCACATGCAAAAAACCAATATGCGCTCAACACTGCCTCAAGCAAACCAAGTGTCAAGATTGTTATCAGGGTACAACTTCAAAAAAACGCAGCTTACGGTCATAGATAATATTTTCTTTTGTTGCCCTAAACTATTTTTTTATAAAAATTAAAAATGGTTCCATGTGTTCACGGTAGATATTAATGAGCCTATGTATACAAAATAACAAATTTTGAAAAAGGCTGTGAAAAACAACTTTTAACATATTTGTGATGTTATTTTCTAAAAAAAACAATAAAAAGTTGATAACAAAGCTGAGACCATTTTTAAATTTATTAAAAACTCGAAAAGTTATTAACACACATCAAAACCGAAATATCTACCCGGGTAGATACTATGAGTGCGAAGGTTAAGCATTATTTGCATTTAGGCTATGATAGCCATGCATAATTGCCAATGCTAAAAATGTGTTAGAGATATTAGCACAAAACAACAGATTTGTGGAAAAGTTGAAATCAATATGAACCATATCAGCGTAGGACCAATATTGACTAATATTGACAGATTTCAACAAGTATAAAGTAAAATGTTTTTGAAAGTTCGTTTGTTTGTTCCGCAAACACGTCTAAAACGGCTGAACCGGTAGACCAGGATGGGATAAAATGTGTAAAAACCAAAAAAATTAATACCTTTATAACACTTTACACTTGTTGTAAAGTTACAAACAGTTCTTTAAAATGTGTATAATTTGAAATGGTACTGCATTACTTAAGTTTTCGAGCAATTGCCAAAAAATAAACCGATCACAAGTTGTAGTAGTATTTGCATTCAATTGTTAAAAAATACGGACGTGTTTATTATACCCTACACCCACACAAGTGATGAATAAAGGTATATTAAGGTCCTAATTTTGTACAACACTTGCGTTCAACGCATCACCTAAGCTTTTGCGTCATTGCATTTAGCGAATGCAGAATTTTTACGTTGTTATAAAACTGTCAAATCATTGCGTGATTAATGTTGCCATAGTAAATGTTGATACGGAAATTTTAAATAACAATTTACATAAAGCTACACTTATTTTGCTTTGGCAATGCTACAAACCTATCAGCTGTTCAATAATTTTGTTTGGTTATTTATCAAGAAAATATTTTTAAATTGTGAAGCAAAAAGCTTTTAAAGCAAACAATTAAAAGTACAAATATACAAAAGGGCATAAAAAAAATGTTCGCACTTATGGATATGTCTTCTTCTGATGATGATGAAGATTCTTCAAGCATCCTAGACATATCAATTGATAAAGTAAAAATACCTTTGGTAAAATATTTTTGGTTTAATATTTCAATGTATTATTTATTGTATTTAAAGCATGACATAATTGTGGAAAACTTAATCTTAGACAGCAGCATGTTTAAAATGATACCGTTTCCTTCGGGCGATTATTTGATGATTTTAAGAGTAGATGCCCACAATCATTACAAGGCTGAAGTTCGAGCGTACTTGAGTATTAAAGACTAAATTTTTGGATTTACATATTTCTGAAATGTAATCGATTTCATAAAAGAATATGGTTCTTTAAGATTGCATTGTAAGATTTTTGACATAAATTACTCCTAACTCTAAACTATAAAATGAAAAGCTTTTATGCAAATTTCCATGTATTTCTTTTCAACTCTTGGAACAAAAACATCAAAATCAGCGAAATAAGTTGCTCATGAAAACTACACGTACGGCACATGAATTTGCAAAAAAGTATTTATCTTATTAATTTATCTAAATTGTTTAAATACCTAATGAATGCTATTTTTGTTATTATACATTTGGCGTAAGTTCATGGCTGGTTGGTTGTTCAGTGTATTTAAGTAAAATATATTTAATTCGTTCCAAACAGTATCGCGAGAGATACTGATTTTGGCCCAAACTAGGGTGATGTCAGTTGAACAGTTTGCAATCATGATTTCAGACATAGATGACGCCATATGACAACCCGTTTTCATACAATTGCCAACAATCTGGACAATTTGACAACAAAAATGACATAGTGAAAACCAAGCAAGTGAAAACTGTTACACTGTCTGACTAAAGTAGATGTCGTAGTATACAATATGAAATGTGAATTGAGTGCCATCTGAGTGAAGACAATGTAGTCATGATTACTTCTTTGGCAAAAAAAATTTTACATTAGATACAAGGTTTTCCTAATCGCCAATATCTCAGCTTGAAATACCCGACCTTTATGTTGAAGTCGTGGTAAGTACTTTATTCCAAGTTTATAACCGAAGACGCCAGACCCAATGCCGTAATCCATCTTTAAAGCAAAAGTGTATGCTTTTATGTCATATTCATTATTCAAGATACTATTCTCCAATT
Organism: Bellardia bayeri; assembly: GCA_950370525.1. Classification (NCBI taxonomy): domain Eukaryota; kingdom Metazoa; phylum Arthropoda; class Insecta; order Diptera; family Calliphoridae; genus Bellardia; species Bellardia bayeri. The sequence goes on from OX493267.1 coordinate 20,103,132, forward strand.
AATAACTCAGGCAATTAATATGTCTATATATAATTGCGTTACTTTCTTTGGAAAGGGGATAGTTGAAGAAGTAAAGGTAGTGAAACAAGAAAGCTTTTTTTTTATCACAACTCTGCAACTGCGCATTATATTTGTTTTTAGTGCAGAATTGTAGCGCCTCTGGTGGTGAGTAGGCGCATTATTTTTAAAGCTTGATTTTATAGCCTTTATTTTAATTATTTTACTTCAGTGGCGTTTTAATGCTATAACAACGAAGGAGGTCGCTGTGATAAATATTAGTTATGATGGATAGAAAAGACAACTAATAATTATCACAAACTGATGTTATTTGAGTGGCAACGGCTGGGAATCGAACCCGGGCTACAAATACAAACTCGTGCATAATCACCAAATGCGCTAACCAATTAAGCTACAGCAGCGTCATAATAATGTTATAAGAAACAGTTTAAATTTCGCTTTCGCCTGCAGACACTGCAAAGGCTTCGCGGTATTAAAATTAAGAAAATTGTAAATCCATAACAATTTAATAATAAAGAATTTCATATTTAAAAAAAAATTAATTTATAAAAAAACCTGTCTTATCAATGTTAATACCTATAATATTTTTAAACAAATTCTGGTTTAACTAAGATAAAGCTTGTGTTCTTATTTTAAGCATGATTTAATAATTAGAAAAACTAAACTCTAAACATTGAAATATAAAAATTTATTTCATTTCCATCTGGTGAATGTTTGGCAAAATATCGAAATCACTTAGAAATGCGTCAAAACAATCAAGCAACCCGTAAGAACGTTAATTATCCTGTTGAGTTCTGAAATTCATTCGTTGTGCCAGGCTTTCCACCACATGTGCCACAACTTAAAATTGGAGTGCCAATTATATTACTGCATAATATCGATCACCACGGCTTTGCAATGGCACTCGACTTGCAGTAAAAAAAAGTGAGAAAAAATTTAGTAGAAGCGACCATTATAACAGGAAAATATAAAGGTACAAATGTACTTTTGCTACGCATTCCAATGCTGCCAACAGATTTACTATTCGGTTTTAAACAATTTTTCCTGTTCGGTTAGCGTTTGCGATGACTGTTAACAAAGCTCAAGGTTAATATCCCGTATATATGTGTATGCTCCTGATGGGCAAACTAAACCTAAAGCATTGCAATAAATACATTAAAATTAAATAAATAAATGTTTGTAAGTATATAAATACGTTTTATTTTATTTTATCAATTTATTAAATATGAAATAACCAGATTTTATTAATATTTAAATTTTATAAAAATATATCTTCACAAGTTGCTCTCTACAACAAGTTCAGAACAAGTAAGAGTTTATTTCCAGCTGTACCGAATCTTACATACCCACTACCAATAAACTAGCAGTGTGAATTTCAACTTGTTAGTAATGTTTAAAGGAGATTTATTTATGTACATTTTAGTAATTTTCGGAAGTGTATTTTATGTGGGAGCTATGTTTGAATGTGGACTAATGGAGACAAAATATCGTTTTGAGATTTTTCTTAAGGTACGGTTACATTTGGCAAATATTTGCCGAAAAAAAACGTAACCACTAAATAACATATATTTGAACTCGTTTATTTTTCATATTTAGGCCAAGGCACAACAAATATTAAATTTTAATTTATTTGATGCTGTTTGATCTTGCAAAACACTTGCAAGAGTAAACAACGTTAAACAAATGTGTGCTAAAAGAAGCGGTCACGCTTGTTTGAGTAAATATTTGCCATGAGTGACCATACCTTGAGAAAACGTTCTGTAGATTATTGATTAAAATGGTTCCAAATCATAGCTGCGGTCTTCAGAACAAAATTGTCGCTTAGGCAAAGTGAACTATTATAATCTATTTTAATAGGCTTAATTGTACTTTTGTAACCAAATAATTAAGTGAATTTATTGACAGCAAGTCATATTCTGTGTGCTGCTTGGTTTGCATTACAAACCCTACCTCAAACGGATAATAACTTTTAAATGTATTCATTTGAAAAGTACAAAAATATTCTGATTCAGACTTTTTCAAAACATATTCATTTGTAATTGCAAAGTGTTTTTAACAGCTCATACAAACGTTATGTTTAAAACAAAATTATTTGCATTAAAAATTATTTTACTCACATTATTAATATTTTTCAACTTTAATTATTCAACGTACTCACTGACTGTGAAATTTACAAAATTTGAATGTTTGGCATTCGACAAACCTTTTGCCGACATACCAAAATGCTATTTGAAGGCATTGTCACGCAATAATGTCAGTCTTAGCCTACATGTGCGACTGCATCAAGTGCCAGTTAATAATGTGTCGGTGAGTGAATGCTACTATATTAATGTTTTTTTTTAAATTTTTATATTCTAAATATTTTTAAATCATTTAAAGTTTAATGGCGCATTATTTGTGAAAGGTTATACACAAAATTATCATCCATTTCTTTACAACAGGTCTTTGAATTTTTGTAAATTTATTAAGAATTCCAATCGTTATCCGTTCTGGAAAATTGTTTATCAAATAATTAGACCAGCTTCGAATATCAATCACACCTGTCCCTTTAATGTAAGTAAAAACAACTTTTGTAAAATATTTTTGGTTTAATATTTCAATGTATTATTTATTGTATTTAAAGCATGACATAATTGTGGAAAACTTAATCTTAGACAGCAGCATGTTTAAAATGATACCGTTTCCTTCGGGTGATTATTTGGTGATTTTAAGAGTAGCAGCCTACAATCATTACAAGGCTGAAGTTCGAGCGTACTTTAGTCTTAAAGAATAAACCAAAGATATGTTTATTACTATAACTTGTCATAAAAATATGAATTATTGGTGAAGGTCGCACTAGAAGTATTATTTGATTTGATTTTATTAACATTAATTAATCCATGTATATGTTGTAAATGTCTTTGTAATTTTTTGTTATTTGTTTGTTCAGCAATCATGCCTCATCGACAGAACCGATTTTATTTAAATTCACAACATAGATATTTTTATGCTCGGTTGCGTTAATAGGATATATTTTTATAAGGCTTTTTTCAAAAAGGGATAAAATGGGTAAAAAGCAATAAAATTGTTACCTTTGTTTCCTAAACAAACAATCCTAAACAGCTGAACTAATTTTATTAAAACTTGGAACGTAGATAACTGCTTACTTGGCTGCATCAACACTTGGAGCAGAAAGGGGAAAAACGGGAAAACTTTAAAAATTTCGTTTCGAAATATTGATTTGTTAAGAAGCAACAGTTTTCTGTAATCGCAAATGTGTGTATGAGTATTAAGAAACTTATTAAAACATACATTTTGGAATTTCAAACTAAAATGGTAAAAAAGGGCAAATCTTGGTACCTTTTGTATCTGTTGTTTTATGTTTGCAGTATATTCATTGTTTCAATAGTTTCAGTGATATCCATATTATCAATAATAGTCCAACAATTAGGTTTTAGCATCTTATGATATCATGTTCCATGCACGTAATGTAACGCAAAGGTTTCTCAGCAATTGCTTTAATTTTCCAAATTATCAGAAGAACGATAATGTTAAGCGAAAGTATCACGAAATGTAGCTTTTATATGTAGATCCACCTTTTACAATGTGAATTTCCGAACGAAATTAAGTTTATTGTAACAATTGTAAAAAAAATCTACTTTTTATATGTCAAAAAATAAAATGTGTAGTAGTGCCAGCATCAGATTGGCTTTAACAATATTGTTAATAGCAAATTTTCTTTCCTGCTACTCCAGCCGATGACAAAACTACGTTACAACATACTATATATTATAAGGAACTACATGTTGATGGAGATGCTATGATCTGCAGTTATTAAGTTGGACTTAAGTGGTTCATTGATGACCATGCGGGCAACCTAATGATGACCATCAGGTGGCGCACTATCGCCTCTACTGCGGAACATGGTCATTGAAGTATTGAAAATATAAAATTATAGACAACAAAACTAAAATCTAATTATTAAAGGGTGTGGCCTAAACTGTGTTAAAAAGAATTATAAGTTTATGAATTTTTATACCAACCACCAAAATGATGGGGGGTATATTAAGTTATATTTATATGTACAACCCTTGCATGTTGTACCCTGTACAGTTAAAAAACTTTATTTTTCAATATTTTTTTTGCAAACAAAAATGTTCAATGAAAATAGCAAGAATGCATTGCAAAAACTGCAAATTGCGCAAAATTGTTTTCAGAAATTTATAAATAAAACAAGTAAGAGCGTTATATTCGGCCGTAACGAAACTTATATACCCACCACCAATATTAAATGTTAATTGCGCCCAGGGCAATATATTTTGATCAGAATTTGTTCATTAATTCTACCTAATTGTTTGTTTTTTTTTTGGACCTTGATATTAGCAATAACTATTGCCCCAAATTCTTTCAAGATATCCTTATTTAGATCGCAATGTGTCTTTACTGTTTTTAAATGACGAACAGATGCACGTTTTGTTCTACATTTTCTCTTTCATAAAGTGTAAAATTCGGTTTCTATATTGATTTTTTTAAAAAAAAATGTAGGTAAATGAGTTTTTTGGAAGTGGTTCTTATATAGGCGCTATCGCCTTTAATGTACTTGATGCTGAATTTAAATCAGTGCTCGTCAAACAATTTTCTGTGCAAATTTTATATACGAGGTCTGATCAAAAGCTAACTGTTATTTGAAATTTTTTTCAAAAAGTATTTATTTATTCATCAATAACTATCTTGGCCTCTTCAAAGTAATCCCCCTCAGATATAATACAATAATACCAGCGCTTTGTGGTATCGCCAACAGCTCCTGTTTCGATTTCTCTTTTATCTGCTCAATCGTAGCAAAACGCTTGCCATTCATCGGTATCTTCAGTTTCGGGCAGACGAAAAAGTCAGTGGGGCCACGTCCGGTGAATACGGTGGTTGAGGTCATACCTGGTTTTGTTTTTGGCCAAAAGCTCATGCACAAGCATCGATGTATGAGCTGGTGCAAAATCCATGCTTGATTTTTCCACAATTCTGTGTGTTTCTAACGAATTGCTTCGCGCAAACGGCGCATAACATTAAGGTAGCATTCCTGATTAACCGTACGATCTTTTGGCAAGAATTAATGATGCACCACGTCATTGCAGTCGAAGAAAACAGTGAACAAAACCTTCACATTTGACCGAACTTGACGTGCTTTCTACGCTCTTGGCTCTTCTGGACGTTTCCATTGGGATGATTGGGTTTTGGTTTCAATGTCATAGCCATACACCCATGATTCGTCACCAGTTATGATCTTTTTGAGGAAATCTGGATCGTCGTTGACGTTGTTTAACAGCTCCTGAGCGATGTCCATGCGACGTTAGCAATTTTGGAACAATTTTCGCTGCCGCACGTTTTATGCTCAAAACAAGCGTAAAAATTGCTTGACATAAGCCGAACGATATGCCAACATCATCAGCAACATCTCTGATAGGATAGTGATTCGACGATTATCCAAAATCATGTTGGCGTGCTCGGGCGACTAGGACGAGCATCGTCATTGAATTTTCTCGGCCTTCCTTAAACCGGTTATACCACAATTGAACTTGTGTTCTGCTCATAGTAGACTCGCTAAACGCCACAGTCAACATTTCAAATGTCCTTGTGCATTTAATTTAATTTTTTACACAAAACTTAATACAGTTTCTTTGATCCATTTTTTCGAATAGTAAAAATCGAAGAGCACACCAAAACAAAAACAAACTAGCCATCGAAAATGGCTGATATTACCAACATATGTATATAACATTTATGAGTACCAACATAACAGAAAAAATGCGAAAATGGAACATAAATAACTCACGAAATTTGAAAATAACGGTTATTTTTTGATCAGACCTCGTATATGAGAATTAGTTGTCATAAATTTTAATCTGATAAAAAATCTTTCAAAACAAATTTATGGGTATTAATGTGACCTTTGGAAATGCACTTTATATGGGAGCAATGCTCAAATATGAATCGCTATTCACAAAAGCTTTTAGCTTGAATGTTTACATATGTATGTATGTATATGTCGACAATTAACAACAATTTTAAATTTGAGCACGATGTGTGTGTGAGATTTACGCGTAATTCGATTTGCATTTGGTTTGGTATTTATATGAGGGCCGTGGTCAAATATGGACCGGTACAAACAAAATAAGGTTTTTATAATTCGCTTTACTCAAATCTTGTTTTTACTAAATTTTGTATGCATACTTCTTTTCTGTAGTCACTTGTGTACCATAGAGCCATATTTCCATGTCCTATTATGATAAAAATAATATGTGCAAATTTTCATGATATTATTTGCAATATATTAACATATAATATACTATGGGCAACATACGGGTCATCTGTTATTAACAGCCACATTAACAGTTACTATGGCCTACCAGACTATCTAAACTGTAGTTAACAGTCTGTTCTTTGCATCAAATGCAAACACCATAAGTTGGGTGTCTGTTCCTGTTTGAAATTTTGTGATCTTATTGCTATTTCGGAGAATTTCAAAAGTTGAACATTTGATAAAAGTAAATAAATTGTTGTTTTATGTTTATACGCAAATGTTACTAATTGAATTTTGTAATTACTTTTGTAGAACATGAATTTTAGTGTTTGTGTCTTGTGAGCAAAATATGCGAAAATGGACCTACTTTATATACATAATAGGATAATTTATAGGAGTATTATTATGTTTTAGAATGACTCGCCGACAGATATCAACCGAATACTTCAAGCAGGTGAATAAAGTGAAGATGGTATTGATGACGAGATGATAGCTTGGCTGATCCTGACTTAGCTCCAGATTTATATGAGTTTCTTGAAGTCTGTTTGGAACATGAAATCGATCACGACATTATTTCTTATCCTGAAACGGAACCAACACCTCTCAGTTACAATGTTCCAAATTCGATAATTCCAACCGAAAAACGATTAAAGCCTGAAAAATGAACAGTGCAGCGGAAAAAGATGAACCTTAACCTCACAGCAGCTCAATTTTACTGGCAACGAATTGTTGAGTTCTGATATATTAGATCTCGAAACTCCTATACAGTTCTTTTTGTACTTATTTCCAAAGGAACTTATAAAGAAAATTTCCGAAGAAGAAAATCTGTATTTGACACAAAAACGTTTGAATTGGAAATCCAAAATTTTATAGGTTATAATAGTTACATAATGTCATTGCTGCAACTGCCGAGAGTAATCAACCATTGGAGTTCCGTTGTTGGTAATCCGCTCGTTTAATTGACTATGCCCGCTAATAAATTTGAAAAGATAAGACAGTATCTGCATTTCAATGACAACATCAAATGTCTTCCAAGACACAATCCCGGCTCCTTTAGAATGTTGAAAATGAGTTACGCAGTTGATGCTTTATATGCAGAATATTGAAAAGTTACACTAAAAACACGAGATTGTGTAGGTGAGCAAATATGTTCCACGAAAGCGCAAATTACTTTAAAAGAAATATAAAAATGTTGATGGCAAATTTATGAAGTTTTTTTTTTGGCATTGTAACCAATTGTTGCCTATAATCTAAAATCCCTTTTTATGAAATTGTTGCTTTTTAATAACAAACTTTAAAAAGTACATGTATTATTTTTTATCAGCATTAATTTAAATTCATAGAAAATTTGTTATTTGAAGTTCTTCAGTAAAGGATTAAGAAAATAAAAAAAAATTGAAAATAACTGGTTCCATTGCCCCGATTTTGACCGATTTTCAATAGCAAACAGTCCTTATTAACAAAAAACATTTGGGAAATTTTTCGTTCTCATAGACTTTTTCTGCGAGACTTTATCGTGTCTACAATTAGTGGACGTCCAATGGGTATTCCAGTTATTTTGCAAAGTGGACCTTATATGGAAACTATGGCCATATATGGCAAATATTTTTGACGATTTTAAACTTGTTAGTGATTTTTTTTTTAAGAGCTGATAATGATAATTTAAGTTATTTACAGAAGTGGACTTTATATTTAAATATATGCAAAATTTTGTGGCTGTCTGAAACGTTGATCTATAACCCGGATCATATTGAACCGATATTGCCAATTATCAAAACCAAACATTTCGATGAAATAAAGAACGTTTCTTAACTTTTTTTCGAAACTTTATCATGTCATCAACAGACAGATAGACAGACGGACAAACATATGTATGTATATGTTTTTTGGTTAAATGACCAATATTTCGATGTGTTACAAACGGCATGACAAAACTTAATATGTTGGCTATAAAACTACATAAAATACAACACACAATTTGTTGTTTATGCTCCATTTACTTCAATTGCAGAATAACTAAAATGTAAATTTGATATGGCCACACAAAGGAAGTAAAAAAGAAAAGTTGTACAGCCATGATTTAGTTTTTAGTTCTAAGAACATTTTTATAAAGCAATAAATGCTTATTTATAGTTTTAAAACTATAAACAAAGTTATTGACAAAGATAACGAAGTATAAATTTAGCAAAGGAGCGCATTTATAATGTAAAGTATTTCTCAAAAAAAAAAAAAAAAACACTTATTTTTATAAATCTTTAATGGAAATGTAGTGGACTTTAAAAATTGTGCTTTTAATTAACTACTAAAAATTCAATGATGTTTCATTTCAGTTATTGTTATTTTTATTTCGTGGAGATTTGTTTAGCTATTGCATCTGAATCGAATAATATTGTTGTAAACAAATGAAATTACTTTTATAATAGTCTTTAGGTTGACGAAATAAGCAATTGCATATTTGCCTTACATTGCAAGGGAAGGATCTGTGGAGATTCAAAATAGGGCACCTTTGACTTGTAAGTTTTTTAAAATAGTGAAATCCCTCTACTACATCTTTAAAAACATATGTGCATGTGCTACTTTTCTTGAGTTATACGCATTTGAAAATTAAAATTCAGAAACCTTGATCCGTTTTTTTTAATATCAAGCAGAATAACATTTTCTATCAGCTAAAAATATTTCAAAGCAATATCTCCAAAAATCTAAAAATAAACAATTTTTAATTTTAAATGAGAAAAAAAATAATCTATTTTAACAATGTTTAAACAAAAAAGTACAAAATTTATATTTTTTCTGAAGGGTACATTTACAGAGATTATTTTAACCCTGCTACTATGTTAGAAAAAAAAATACACATTTTATGTTCGGGTCATATTTGACCCCACATTTTTTTTTATTGAGAAAATTCAAATTTGTACATTTCAAAAACATTTTTAAGGCTTGTGATTAATGCAATATATCTTCGTTAGAGTGATTGTGTGTCGGTACGACTTGGGTCATCAAAAGACCCTAAAATTAGTAGCAGGGTTAATATAAAAACCAAGTTTCATTTTCTAAATATTTCCATTCCATATTTTTAGCTACTTTTTTTTATCAAAATTTAAAATTTAGTGCATACGTAATATAATTCCAAAGCTGTGATTGCAACACAGTTTCATAAACCCCCATGTAATCCTAATTAATTCATACAACATTTTACCAGCCCCAATAGAAATGAGGACCTTATAAGCAAAATTGTAAAAAGTACCATTTTTGTTTAATTTTTTTGAGAATTGCGGATTCGTCTTTGCAGCTTTGTTCAATTGAATATATTAATCCAATCCAAGTTCATCGTAGAAAAAGCCAGATTCAACCTCACAATCCATCATTATATAATGGTACAGCTTTAAGATAGTCCTGATATTAAAAGCAAGATAATTTTAATCAGCACAACTGAAGAGCTGACATATAAAGTGTATTGTCATCCACTTCTTAAAGTAGAAAGCTTCTGTAGTAGTTGTTACACCTAGTGCCTAGAGAGTCTTGTTTCCTTCCCATGTCATATATAACTAGAGCCTTATTGATATTTTACAAGTGGTAATAGCAAAGCTGACATCCATGTATTTTAATTCCTATTCTTCACCATATGGATATCGCAACTCTTTGAATATCCATTCACCCACAGTTTGGTGCAATGACTATACTAACGCTACAAGATGCTGTCCAAGTTGGACAAGAAAACAAATGTAGTGTGCACATAAATTGGTGCACCAAAACCGTTAATAAAAGCCACCCATGCATGCATGCATTCTTGTTGAAGTGATCACTTACTAATCACAGTTTGATTGGAGTCCATTGCCTTGCATATTGCTGACGCAGAGCATTTTGCAATTCAAACAAAGCGATTGACTAATTAGGTCAACTGTTTTGAAATACAGTAATGAGTAAAAGAGTGTGCATACCTTTTATTGTTTATTTCTCTTCATCGTCTGTTGTTCAACTCTCAGTTGAACTCTTATTTTTATTTCTCTTCGTCGTCTGTTGTTGAGCTGCGAGTTCAACTGAGAGTTGAACAACAGACGATGAAGAGAAATAAACAATAATTTTCCGTGGTCCATATAAATTATTGTTTATTTACCAGCCCAGATGATGGTACTCAAAGAGCATCGAAATATCGGCAAATAAAATAAAATAAAATTTATTTTCAATACTGGCCTCGAGCTTGAAACAAAAGCATTTTTATTTATTATACATGAAGAGGTCGAATAAAAACTACTTGAATTAATTCAAATTAATAAAAAAAAAATTGACAAGAAAGTGCATGGGCATGTCTGGCAAATCAAAATAAGTATAATATATGTCAATATAAAACACCAAAATCTTAAAACATAAAATATACCACTATCGATCACACATACATATACTATGAGCCTCAAAAGTGAGTAAACACAACAAAATATTTGATTTTTTTAAGATAATGAAAATCTTAAAATCTAACCATCGATTGAAATCTAAATGTTTCGTTTTGTTGGATATTTGGTTGAATAATAGATTCGGTTTAAGTAATGCTGTAATGCTTTTCATAATCTTAAAAAAATCAAAAAATCGACTGGTGCTTACACACTTTAGAAGCTGTGTGTATGTTTGTGAAACAACCACTAGAAGAAATACTTGATGAACTAAGGACTGCAGAAGCAAAGATTATTAAGAAAAAATGAAGAAGATGCCAAACAATTACAAAGAGAAGAAATTTTTAATATTGGTCCCAAGCCGATTAAGCCAAAATCAAAATTAATAATACATGAGCCATTTATCCCAATAGTACCAATACCAATTATAAAGAAAATTCGAGAAGACTTCAGAAAAAATCGAATTGAAACCAAGCAACTTGCCCAAAGCTCAAAACGCTAATTGAAGAGAAAATAACCAAAACAAAAATTTTGTTAAAAAATAACTTCAAACAAAAAAAAAAAAAAAAAAAAGGAACCAAAAAAAACATACTAGAATAAGAAAATTAAATACAAATTTTTTTTTCTTCCACTAGTATATAACAAAAACTAACAGCCTGTTTATGTAAGATAAATAACTAAACAAACGCCAAAAATAATTGAGGTTTTTCTTATTTTGGGCTTTGCAACACGAAAGTCAAATATAACGTAACAATTGATAAATTTTTTTGGTTTGTGTATCGCGTTTTTAAATGTCAAACTAACGAAAGAAAGACGAATAAAATATTTCATTCGTTCAAAAGAAATATACTCGTACATATGTATAAGAAACAGAAAAATTTTAGAAATTTTTAAATTGAAACTAAAAAAAGGTAAATATACACAAACAATTATATGCTTATTTATTTAAAAGCAAACGATCTTAACCTATTCTCAAACTTTAAATGGGTAAGAACCTCACCTTTCTTGGTATGAAGGTTGTGGTTGTGATATAATGTGTCCAGTGGACCACTTTTGGCAAGCAGAACTGGCGCTGTGGGATGAACCAAACGTAATGTTACGGTACCCAAATTTATAATAATGATGAAAACATATTTTTTTTTTTATTAATTTAATAATTTTTCAAAAATACACAAATTTGTAAATAATTTGATTTGTTTATAATGCAAATCCAGCTGTTTATATTTTTGCTCTTAGTAGGGTAGCCATTGTTTATAGTAAAATAAAATATTCAATATAAACAAAAGTAAACAAAACAAATATATTTACTTACAGGCAATATTGTGATTTGACACATTGTTAATTTATACGTCCACAACGCAAATGAAGACGAATATTAGATAGCGCCTTACCCCCCCCGTTGCCACATGCAAGTAATTACTTGCTACTATCTACGAAAAATACCGAAAAACAACAATATTTGTTTGAGTGGCTACACTAGCAAGTGCAAGTTCATTTTTGAAATGTCGTCAGGTAAAGAAACTTCAAACAAAATTTTTTCATAAAATTCTGTTAATTTTCAAGCTCATATGGATCTAGTATTGCCGTATTGTCAAAAGTAAAAAATACGGAAAAAATTTACATTTTTTTTTTTTTAATTTATTTTAATTAATATTTAAAAATACTATTAAGATGTGTTGTGTAATAGTTTTGTTCTTTTTTCTTAATAATTTTTTGTGAAACTCCGAAAATTTGTTATAAACATAACTTTTATTTTAACACTGGCAGCACTGTTTATTTATTTGTCATTCTATTTACGGCAAGTGCTTACAACCAAAGTCTCTCGCAAGTTGAGCTGTAAGTGCGAAAAATATGATTGTGTTAGTAAAAACTGTTTTTTTTTTGAGTTTTTCAAACTTGCAGTTGCATGTGGCAACGGGGGGTTACATAAACGCAAATTGTTACGTTATCGTTGACATTTCGTCCAGTTTCGTTTAACTTTAAACGTGTAACATAAACAGGCTGTAAGACTAAAACATAAATAGCATAATTTAAGACTCAAACAAAATATATTAAGTAAAATTCAAAATCATATTTTTTAAATCTGTATATATAAAAATGAAATGGTCCATGTATGTAATGGCATCATTTGGCTGCCTTTTTTTTATTCGATTCGAAATTCTCAGGAAATGGTTTGTAAAGAAAAAAAACTTAACAAATTCCGGGTAAAACTCGAAAATTTTAAGTTTTTAATATATTGCCTCCATTTCACTTCTCATTTTTTTTTTCTTAATAAGAGACATCTTTAAAGAAACTTGCATAACTGGCACCAAAGCCTCCTTTTCACTTCTCATTTTTTGAGTATGAGACTATTTTATGAAAATTAAAAAAACTAAATTTTACTGCCTCATTTCCACTTCTCACTTTTCTCCTCCTTTTCATTCTATATGAAATACAAATCATTTGTAAATACCGAGCGAAGCCCGGGCGGTCAGCTCGTTAGTAAATAAAAACAAAAAAGATTTTCTTTAACATTTAAATCTAGACTTTAAAGAACAATATAATTAATAATTTTAACACAACTGTATGTGTTACATTTCAATCTTAAGACGTTGGAGTTGAGAGCACTGATTAATATAAAGCTGTCCAAGTAAATTACAATTGGTAACGTTTCGGATGCTTCTCGCAGCTTTGAAATTATTTCTACCTGATAGACGGTGTAAGTATCATGTACTCTGAAAGAAAACATAAGGTCAATTGCATTAAAGAAATTCCTTTTTAGTAGGCTGATATCTAATATGGATTAATGCCAGAACTTGTTGGTCAGTGGACGACGTCTCGTTATTTAATTATCGATTTCTTCCCCCAGCTGTGAAAATATTTTTGCTTGCAAGACGTTGCAGTTTTTGGGCAATCTGAGAGAAAATAAGAGTTCAAGTTCATCAAAGAACGTTCCCAAATCAGGGTTCATGTTCGTGTTTAGAGGCGTCAGTGTAAACTAATATGAAATCTTCTTGGAGAAAAATACCATATAATCCATGTTGGTCTAACTTATCGAATTTTGTATTTTAAATGATGTTATATAAACTGAATAGCTTATCGTTTACAAAATAAAACCACTAGTCATAGAGTTTCTTGTTTTACCCTGCTCCTTAGCATATGCCTCGTTCAGTTCGTTATTCTCTGAGTTCGTACTTCTTCTTATAATAGGTATGTTTGCGCTTCACGATTGTTTTCGCGAGCAGACCTTAAGATTCTCTAGTATTATTCGTTAGTGCTGTTCTTTAAACATTTCCATACAGAATCTTATTTATGGCCATTGTCTTCCGTATTATGTCCGTTTTTTTTTTTGTCAGCACTCTCATAAAGAGTCATAGTCCGAGTCTACTTATTCTGTGTGATCAGTAATCAGTCTGATCTGCCGATTCAAGTAGTATTACTGGCTAGCAAACAACGTGTTTGAGAGCTGTATTACAATTCTGTGCAGTCACAAAATTATAAACGGAGACTCATTAGCCAGCTTTAACGTAGAAAAAGGTTAGGTTAGGTTCCATGGGCAGCCGTTTTTTGAAAAACAGCTCACTTGATTACATCATGTTGATCCCATTGTGTTACTCCGCTGGTAGACAATCTGTCGATCACTCGCCATTGGTTGTTTTCCTTTCAAACCATCCAGATTCCTTGGTAAAGGTATAGACGCATTTTGGTTTCATCCTTGATAGCCCCCACAAACATAATAGATAGCGTGCCCCGAATATACTTTCCCTTTTTGTTGATAGGGCCGGATATTGGCAGATAAAATGGGATATACTGTATACCTAGTCTTCTGGCGTGTGCTCTAAAAGTACAGTGATCTGTAGGTAAAGAGATAATAAGCCTTGTTAGGTTGCGACGAAAACTAAGCAGTGAATTCGTCTTTACCACATCAAATATGGGCCAAATGGACTGCGGACTAGAACAAGTGATTTCGCTTGACCACTTTTCCTGAGCAACTCTAAACATTTCGTTTTGAACAAGTTTTGAACAAAGGACGTAACGTAGATCAAATAAGCAATTAAGTTGAAATTGTTTTTTAAAAACTCTAACTGCAATTCTTGACATAAAATCTTTTGAACTTTGTGGCTTCGATGATATTAAAATCACTTTTTAGCGGTAATACATCCTTAGACAGATAGTCTATCGTGGTAAACAGGTGATATTGCTTCTGGCCTTTTACCAATAATTTTAAAATGATATGGTATGAGTAGCTAAAAATTATTGTCTTGTTAAGATGCTTTCATCTATTAACAAAAATACAAAGCTGCGGCATAGCAGAATACAGCACGTTTATTTTGCGTTTATTTAATTTATTTCATGCCAACAATAGCATCGTCATATTCTATTAAATATTTAACGATTTTATTAAATCAAATCTTTACGAATTTATCTTGTCAAAATGTGTTTATAACATAAATACATCTTGTTGGATAAATAACAAAAGAGCACAAAAAAAACATAAATGTTTTCAGTTTGCCATAAGCCTCCTTTTTCTTTTATAAACATCGTACTGCAAATCATCTTACAGTGTTTGCACAATAACAAAAAAAAAAAACGTATGAAATACTCCCCTTTCAAAATTTCAATAATAATCTCAATAATAAATTTACATAATTCGTTTTGCATTTTTATCTTCAGTTTATTTTAAATTTCGCTACAAATTATGGAGGTGAAACTTGAAATTGTGGTATTTTGACATTGTGAAAATAAAGGAATATTTTTAATATTGTTATTAAATTAAACAGTTTTAAAGAAAACTCACAATTTGAAATGTCTTGAATAACATACGCTATGTAGGGTACAGTTTTTATCCTTATAGCTCACACTTATAATTCGATACAATACCACTTGAGTTTTTGTTCTCTAGTTTGTTATATTTTTCTTCCAGCATAAGGAGGTAATCATGCCCCAAGATAATCAATTTATGTACGATATTTATTTCAATATTTTTTTTCCTGTTTCACAATGTTGTTGTATGTTTAACCTACACCACCATAGTGGGGAGGGTAAATTGGATTTATGCTGATGTTTGTAACGCCTTTATATACCTAGTATATAAAGTATATCGATCGACTCAGAATCACTTTGTGAGTCGATTTAATAATGCCCGTCCGTCCGTCTGGCTGGTTGGCTGGCTGTCCATATAAATCTTAAGCGCAGAGTACAGGTCGCAATTTTCAAGATAGTTCGATAAAATTTGGTTCGTGATATTTGCTCGGCCCAAGAATGGATGGGATTGAAACTGGGATTTACCGATCATTAATGTTTGAATTTTTGCAAGTATCCAAACAAATTTCATCACAACTGAGTGGTAAATGACGCCAAATCACATCTACAAATTTTTTGCAGATCGGTCCATAATTACTCGTAGCTCCCATATAAAAATGTTGAAAATATTGGTATCCAAATAATATTTAATGCAAATATATTTCATATGTATAAAAATAATACGGTCTAATGTTATTATGATCGGTCTATAATTAGTCATAGCTCCCATATAAGGCCCGCTTACGAAAATCACTTTAAAGAGCATAACTCTCTCAAAAATGTTGGCATCCAAATACAATTTGACACAAATAAGTTTTTTATGTACTGAAATAATGACACCTAATTTTATAACGGTCGGTCCATAATTAGTCGAAACTCCCATATAATATAAGACCCTCTCCGTAATTCAATTTAACCTCCATAAATCTTTTAAAAGTATTTATATCGAGATAAACTTTAACACATATAATATTTATATTCACAGACGGCATGACAATAATTTTTTGGATGATCGGTCCACAATAGGTTATATCTCCCATATAACGCCCATTTCTGAAAATCTGTTTTATACATATGTGTACTGGGTGTAGGGTATTATATGGTCGGGCTTGACCATCTAAACTTCCTTACTTTTACTATTTATCTTTTTTTCAATCATTAATAAAAAAAACTTTTTGCACATTTGCTCATTCTGTGGTTTTTGCGTCGTTTGAGATGTTTCTGCTTCAATAGTATGTATGTATTCGTATTTCAAGTGAGTTTGTGTTCTGCTACATAAAAACTGTGAGGCAGGAGAAGAATGCAAAGAATCTGTGTGTTTATTTTGCAGTTATGATAATTTTTATTTTTGTTACTTGGTAAAATGTTTTTTACATCTTCGATTATGTGATTGATATGTTTATATTGGAGGCAATAACAATTTTGCATTTACAAGCATAATTTCTTTAAGTTGGCACTTTATAAAAAAAAAAACGTTTTCAATACGCCAAATATTAAAAAATCTACATACATATTGTACCTATATTGTCAGTTTAATTTTTATAATATTAAATTCATGGTGTAACTATACAAGGTGAGTGCAGCAGTAGCACAGCTGACTGACTTTGTTTACAATTTACTTATGTCAAAAGTAATAATTTTTCAAACGTTTTTGATAGTAGTACATTATTTTACACAAACAAAATGCCTGTTGTTTCTGTATTCTGTTGCATTTGTTGCCGATTTGCACTCACCTTGTATAGTTACACCATGATTAAGTTGAAACATAAAATAAAATATATTATATACTCGTACATCAAGCTCGACCATATAATACCTTACACCTAGTATATGTGTAAAATTTTCGAAAATGGGCTGTATGTAGGAGCTATAACCTTAAGGACGGATCATCCAAAAATGTATGACTTCTGTGCATAAAAGTATTCTTTGTGTTAAAGATGATCTTATGTGGTAGCTATTGTGGACCGAACGTTATAAAATTAGTTGTCATTATTTCTCTATATATAAAACTTATTTGTGATGAATTTTTTTTGGATATTAACATTATTAAGAGATTTATTTATTTAAGTGGGCCTTGTATGGGAGCTATGATTAATTATAACTATAACTAACTACGGATATCACAGAACTATTACTTATAATTAATTGCAGGCATGTATTGGAGCTTAGTATTATTTCTATCTTCTTTTGTGTTGAGAGTGTTCAATAGTCGTTCCTGTATTCTCAAGCTCTCCAATGTGTATCTCTTATTTTCGGATTTCTCCTTGTCAAGTATTTTCACACTCTTAAAATCAATGGTATGTCCGCTATCTTCTGCGTGTTGTGAGTGTCCAGTTGATTCTTTTCCCTTTCTTACGTCTGCTTCATGTTCTGCTATTCTCGTTCCCAACATGCGTCTCGTACTCCCTACATAAACTTTATTGCATCGATCGCTTTCATTCCCTTTACATGTAATTTCGTAAACAACATTTTCCGTTTTCATTTTATCTATTTTGCTCTTTCTGTTAGTAAACACACGCCTCAGTGTAGAATTAGATTTGTGAGCTATCATTATGTTTTTGTTGTTTATTATATTCCTTAAGGTTCTGTTTTCTGTCAGTTTAGGAATAAATGGTACACTGCAAAAAATTGATTCGTTCGTTTCGTCGTCTTTATTTCTGTTTGTATTTTTGTTCAGGATTTTGTTAATAGTGCTGATTATGATGTGTGATGGGTAATCGTTCTTTTTTTGTATTTGTCTAATTCTCTAGATATTTTCGTTTCTGAATTGTACATGGCTCATGTTGATTATGTTAATGTTATGTTATGTTTTTTATGATTACTATTTTATAAAAATCTTTCGTTTACTTTTTCGTTTTACTGTACCTTTAAATTTGCAACTATCATTTTCTCACCAATACATCTGCTTTTAAATCTTGATCACGTCTGCCCTAGATACAGTTTCTTCGTCGTTTCGACGAATACCGTTATATAATAGATACTTTATATTCTTAGTTTCTCACTGAAACTCTCGCAAATTTTACGTAACTCCAACTATTTCAGATCTGCTGATGTTTGTGAAAGTACGTGCTTATAAATTATTTGTAAGTTTAATTTTTTGTTAATTTTGTTCGTCGAGCCAATGCATTAAATAAGAAGAAATGTTTAAGAAAGCTGATATTCATTATTTATCTTTAGGATTTAATTAATTTTTATACCCCCCACCACCATAAGTGATGAATGAGGTGAATATATAAGTTTGTCATTCTGTGTGTAAGACTTAGAAATATTAATCTGAGACCCAACAAAGTATTCTTAATCCTTATGGAATTCTAAGTCGATTGAGCTATCTATTTGTCTGTCTGTCTGTGTAAAACACTCTCACATCCAAATGACACAACCAAAATCAACAGAGTTTACAAAACCCCGTTTGAAATTCTCCTACACAGTTTAGTATTAAAAATCAGCATAATCGATGTACTAGAACCAGAGTTATAGACCAAAATGTGAGACAACCTCCATAAGAATTTTTTATATATAAACATTTTTCTTGCAGTTTTTTTTAAATATATTGCAGGTATTGCCATGAAATTTTGTACACGTTATTTTTATGATAAAAAAAATAAAGTGTGAGGCAAATAGTAAGAATCGGTCCATAATTTCTCATAGCCTCCATATTAATGATAAATAAATGCCTATAAAATTGGAATATTAATACAAAATTCTGCAAAAGTAGGTGTCATGTAAAAAGAAATCGTAAAACTAAATTTTGTTTTGTTCGGTTCATGTTTGACCATAAATCCCACATCTGAAATTCACTTAAATACGTATTAATCTGGTACAAATATAGTTAAAAGGTTAGAATTCGACACAAATAATTCTTATAGATATATAAATTGTTGTACTAAATTTTATGATGGTCGGTCTATAATTGGTCAAGGACCGATATCGAAAAAAGTAATTTATCTTTATATTTATCTTAGAAATATTGGTATTAACTCACAGCTTTACACAGATCATTTACATATACACAAAAATCATACTACATAAATTTTGTGAATTTCGGTCCATATTTGACGATACTTGCCATATGAAGCGCTTTCAGCAATCATAAATCTCATAAAAAAAAAACGATACCGATCCAAAATTTTACACGGAGTATTTACATACATGCAGAAATCAAACTTGCCATATAAGGTTCACTATAGAAATTCACGTTAATATTAATATGTAGCTTTAATGTGTTATTAGTGCATTAAAATTCAATGTGGGATATCCTCATATGTATAAAATTCTCTGTTTCGAAATTTAGAAAGATCGGCCCATATTTTGTAATTACTCACATATACGTACCAGTTTCGAAAAACAAGTTAATCCTCAATAATGTCTAACAAATATCGATATCGAATCAACATATTATACAGATTAGAAATTGTAATCCAGAAATCATACTAATATCGGTTATACGGCAATTATCCTATTTGTCAATAGCTCCCAAATTAAGTCCACTTCCGAATAATGTTATTCAGATGAATTTTAAACAAATCACATTAATGGTTTAGAAGCTTTAAGCTAACAATTGTTCCGTTTCTATTAGGCCACGCATATATCTCTCTTGAAATCAAATTCAACCAAAGAGGCTACTCACTTTATAATCTTACCCTTTTTATAACCTGTTTCTTAACTTGTTTTGAATATGGAAAAATTGTCTTTTAATTTTATAAATTGTTAAACTACATTCAAAATTGTTATGAATATCAGACAAACTCTGTAAATTATGGTGAGAATTGGTAATTGCATCATTTTGAAATGGTAAAAATTAAATATAAATTCATTTGAAATGAATTATGTTGTTCGTAAAATTGTCTTTCAAACAATATATAAAATGCTTCTCTTGGTGACCGGCAACAAATTTTACTTATTTCAACAAATAACACGTCAAAGGTAGCGCTTAGCTTCGTCTTTGGCATGGTTATGGGTCCATCTTCAAAACGAAAACTGGAATATTCCTTTGTTACGCCCATGTGATGTCATTTTATGATTTTCCATTTGTCTGTATACATCAATATTCCTGCATTTGGTATTATGCGAATCCTAGAGCATTTAGATTACATTTATATTTATAATTATTAAACTTTACACTTTCTAATACAATACAAATTTGAATGATTTTCATATAAATTCTTCGTACTGTTTTGAAAAATAAATTTTTTGTAAAAAAAATCCTTTACAAATAAATTCAATATTTTTTACTTGTCTCAATATCATACCGTATCGTATGAGCACTATATGTCTATTAAATATTAAGTATACGCAGATTATTACATATTCTTGCATTACATTTTATTTCGTAGCATACTTTAGGGTAAATCAAATAATCTTATATATATTGAGTGTGGCGTATGATTCACATTTTTTAACAATTTTTTCTATATATTTTGTAAATATATATAGTATGTATGTAAATAAATTTTTAATATATTTGCTGAAACATTTGAATATATTTTGAAATATTTGGAAAACAAACCGCATTTTGTCATTTCTACAGATATTTTTTATATCAAAAAATGCTTCCAAAATAAAAACAAACGCCATTAATATATATTTAATAATTATAATATAGAAAATTTTAAATTTTTAGCAAAGTTTTTTAAAAAAACACAGCAAAATTGTAGAAAAGACTAGTCCTATAACCAGGGTAGGTTTTGTATTTCTCATTATATTTAGGTGGAGGGTATTTAGGATTCGGCACAAACTAATATTGTTTTCTAACTTGTTTAAAATAATATGGTACCTGAAATACTTTTAATTTTTTAAGTTTACACTTTTATCCTTTTTTTATAAAACCAAAAAAAAAACGTTGTTTGATTTTGTTGTGTTTTAAGCAAAAAGTTTTGAAATTACCTATAATAAACTAATTAAAATGAATAAAAACTTAAGTATGTTATAAACTAAACAAACAATTTTCTGTTTCCTTATATTGGGTGGGTTTAAGGCCAGTTAATAAACGGACTTCGTCAATTTCAAGAAGAAAATTAAGAAAGTGTGTCTAGGGTTAATGTGCGTAGTTAATGTTAAGAAGAGTTTAATATTTTTAGTATTCAGCATTTTAATAAATCCATTCCTTCTTCACCTTGTCCAAACAATATTTACAAGAGTAGCCAGTAGTTTCTGACATATCCCATCATATATAGTCTAATGAAATACTAATCGACTTCTCTTTTTAAAAGCCAAAAAAGTCCTCGTCCTTTTTTGTATTAAATGGGACGAGAATATTCTACAAGTGGTAATCGTTTGTTCATCACGTCTTCATGTTCAAAAACTAATTCCGTTCATCCCCAAACCATTTGTTGCGAGTTTATCAACAACATCATATTTGGGTATGCTTCCGTGTCCTAGTACCACACTAACTCGAAATTGTGATGTTTTTATATTGCCGGAGAATCTATGCATAAGCGAAGATAATTCAATCTTATTACGCCTAAAATGAGAACTTTGTATAACGTAGGGACTGTTTTAATTGATCACTCTTTGTCTCTTTGTACTGATGGATTAAGTTTATAACTGATTTTCTAAGTTAATTATAAAAAATACGCAAATAGTAGGCTTGGTACCAACTCACATTTTGTTGGTATAATGATAGGTAATTTTAAAACAGATGGTTAAGTTTATCACAGAAAGTTGCCGAAATAGTACCCTTTACAATCGCATAGTACTAAGTTTGGGCACCAACGCACCCCTAATTGTTTGGTATGTTATAATCCTCCAGATTATCCTTCAAGTCTGTATGTCCATTCAAAAAACTAACTATGATCCCAGCGATAAATGACTACCCTCTCATTTCTGTTTATACCACTGTGGCATTGGGTAGAAGAGTAAGTTGTGTCACAGCCAAATCCAAAATGATGAATACTTTTGTAATTAAAGACACTTACTTACTTTCACAGCTTATATTGCTAATACATGAATACGTTCAGTATGTGCGAGAAGGTAAAGTGTCATACTATGGCTTCTTGTTATAACAATTAAACATATGCTGAATATTTGCGACATAATATCAGAAGCATCCGATGCAGAAAATATGGGATATATAGAGGCTAACGAGGATTCGTATGATTCTGACGAGAGCGAAGAATTTGAAAAAGCAACTGAACTCTGTGGTAAGAATGGTACGCGTTGGCATCTTAATCCCTATCCCGAATACCAATCCATTCACAGAAATGTGTTACGGCAAGGTAGAGGTCCTGCTTCAGGCCTTAATATAAAAGAAAACTTCATTATGTGCGATTTAATTTTGCGTGCAAGTATTTGTAAAGGAAAAGAGTGACAAAAAAAAAGAATTAAAATATCCAGACACTTCCTTGGGACTATTGATCTTTGGTGGCGTACATAAATCAAATTCAGAGCACCTAACAAGGAAATTATGAATCACAATTATACATCAAGTTCTTGGAGCACTATTCATTCCTGGTGGACAAAAAGATAATTAAATTTCCTTAAATAGAGATGAAAGTAACCGTATCACAGTTGTCGACAGTTGCTCTATTTGCAAAACTAATAAAACAAATAGAAAAACTTGGAAAGCGTGCTCAAGTTATTATATTCCGATTTGTAACTATCATTCAATTAACCATCCTCTGTGCGAAACCTGTTTCCAAGGAACTCAGAAAACTACATGTTTTTGTTTATTTTTCTGATTTTTTATATAGTGAAATATATCTTATTTTTAATTTTTTTGTGCGTTACTCAAGCCTTTTGCTTGAATGAATAAAAAACGAAATACGCAAAATAATTTTTTTTTCATTTTCATGCCTGTCAAAAATAAGAAAATATTGCAGATTGAATAAACCAACATGATTTTAAACTGATTTTCATTAAAATATATCAAAATACTACCAATAAAAATATGTTATTTTAAATATTTTTATTAAGGTACCCGGGTGCCCTGTCACTCTTCGTTAAGGGGGAAAAATGTAAATTGACCCACAGCACCATCTCAAGTTATGAAACTAAGCTAATGTTTATTCAATAATAAAAGTTCTCAAGAGTTTCCACTCCCTCAGAAACTTGAAAAAAAAAATCGCAATTAATGTTTAAAAAGTTACCCGGGTATACTGTCACTCACATAAGGGTTAAACCATTCGTTGAAGCTATTTTCTGAGAAACAATATTAAGTATTTAAAGTGAATTTACGGATACAATATGAAGATATTTTAATATTTTAATTAATGAAGTTTGGCAGATAATTAGGATTTTAATAATAATACAGTTTTAATTGTGTTCGCTATTTTAAGACTTTAGCTTTTAAATATAATTGCTAATAAATGAAATTCTATTTTAATATTAACATTTTAATATAATGTGTGTTAAACATCAATGCTTACCAGTAATTAAATATCACTCATACGTCACCCATGTTCAAAAGCAATTTATTAAAGTTGTTTTGCTTAAAATAAAACTAAACTCATACATAACGAATATAAGTATGTTTATGTGATTAAGTTAATTAATTAAAAACAATTACGATTAAATCATTAAAAATGTTTTGCTGTATTTATAACAAATTAATTTCCTACTAACAGTTAACAAACAAAATGTTTACACAGTTGGATCTCGGTTATCCGTGATTCGATTAACCGGGAACATTCATTATCCGGGAAAGAAGCAGAAATTTGTTTTTTGTTTTGCACCGGTTTGATTTTTTTTGCATTGATTAACCGTGATTACCTTTATTATCCGGGATTATAAGCATATTTTTTGATTACTTTTGAACAATCAAACAAAATGTGAACAAAGCGAAAAAGGGGAATTCCCTCATTTGCATACGATTAGTCGGTAATTTTGTTAAGAAATTACTAAACTTGAAATCTTTATGAATAGTTCACTGTTTTCTTTTTATTTTATTTTTTTTTACATATATTATTTCAACATGTATGTACATGCAACACTTGAAGTGGTTACTATATAAAAATGTACAACAAAGTCCATTAATTAATAAAGAAAATTATTGAAAAAAACTACTCAAAATTGTCCCTCAATTAAACGGGAAAATCAATTATCCAGAATGCTTCCGGTCCCCACCATCACGGATTATCGAGGTCCACCTGTATATATATATGTATATTATTTATATAAACTGTTGACATTGTATGTTTAAACAGACAGTAGTAGATTGTAAGAATTCATGTCCTAGTAAGATAATTTGAAATTGTAAAAATATTAAAAATGTATGTAAATAATTTTGACTTGAATGTTATTGGCGTCTTTGCATATTTATTCCATAATACAAAGTTAATAAAAATGATTTAAACAATTTTAAGGTTTATTAAACTTTAATGCCTTTTTCACACATATTACACACTCGTATGAAATTAAATTTTTCCTCCATACATATTTAAATATGATAATAAAGACATAAGCGTACATTAGTAACCTACTTTCAAACATGTGTAAACGAGTATAGTACATTTGAAGACATACAGGCATACATATATACGAGGTCTGATCAAAAAATAACCATTATTTTAAAATTTCGTGGGTTACGTATGTTAGATTTTCTCGTTTTTTTTTTTTTTGTTGTGTTGGTACTCATATCTGTTATATATGTTGGTAACATCAGCCATTTTGGATGGTCAATTTGTTTTTGACAGATAAAAAGGTTAGTCGTGTTTGGTGAGCTCTTCAATTTCTTCAATTTACTATTCGAAAAAATGGATCAAAGAAACTGTATTAAGTTTTGTGTAAAAAAAAGAACATTTGAAATGTTGGCTGTGACGTTTAGCGAGTCTGCTATTCGCAGAACTCAAGTTCAATTGTGATATAACCGGTTTAAGGACGGCCGAGAAAATTCAATGACGATGCTCGTCCTGGTCGCCCGAGTACGCCAACATGATTTTGGATAATCGTCGAATCACTATCACCTATCAGAGAGGTTGCTGATGATGTTGGCATATCGTTCGGCTCATGCCAAGCAATTTTAACGCTTGTTTTGGGCATAAAACGTGTGGCAGCGAAGATTGTTCCAAAATTGCAAAATTTTGAGCAAAAACTACGTCGTCGCATGGACATCGCTCAGGCGCTGTTGAACATCGTCAACGACGATCCAGATTTCCTCAAAAAGGTCATAACTGGTGACGAATCACGGGTGTATGGCTATGACATTGAAACCAAAATTTTGAGCAAAAACTACGTCGTCGCATGGACATCGCTCAGGCGCTGTTGAACATCGTCAACGACGATCCAGATTTCCTCAAAAAGGTCATAACTGGTGACGAATCATGGATGTATGGCTATGACATTGAAACCAAAACCCAATCATCCCAATGGAAACGTCCACAAGAGACAAGAGCGAAGAAAGCACATCAAGCTTACTGTTTTCTTCGACTACAATGGCATGATGCATCATTAATTTTTGCAACACAAGATCGTACGGTCGATAAGGAATACTAGCTTGAAGTTATGCGCCGTTTGCGCAAAGCAATTCGTCAGAAACACACAGAAATAATTGTGGAAAAACCAATCATGTATTTTGCACCATGATAACGCACTAGCTCACACATCGATGCTTGTGTGTGAGTTTTTGGCCAAAAACAAAACCTTTATCATGCCTTAACCACCGTATTCATTCGACTTGGCCCGCGCTGACTTTTTCCTCTTCCCAAAACTGAAGACACCGGTGAAAGGAAAGCGTTTTGCTACGATTGAGGAATTAAAAGGAAAATCGAAACAGGAGCTGTTGGCGTATACCAAAAAGCACGTTTCAGAAGTGTTCCGAGGATTGGAAAAAAATGCTGGCATAAGTGTATTATAACTGAGCGGGATTACTTTGAAAGGGACAAGATATTTATTGATGAATAAATAAATGCTTTTTGAAAAAAATTAAAATAACCGTTATTTTTTGATTGGACCTCGTACATACATATTTACACTAATCAACACAGCCACAATTATTTATGGCCATAATTTACAATATAATTTAATATAATTTATCTTTTTTATTTGTCTATGTATATTATTTTGTCTAGGAAGAAAAACAAGATACTGGGAACATTCGGTTTTGTTATTTTTATTTTTGTCTCTTTTGTTCTTTGTTGTTTATGTTCATGTAATAATGGTTATTTTTGCCTTTTTTTTACACACAACTACAGATAAGAACTCACCACATGCAGCAACCCATATAAATCATCAAGTACATGGAACTTTATAATATAGTATATACCCAAACCTAACATTTATATGTATATACGCATATGGACAAAGCTTTGCATATTTACTACATACATATACATATATAATAGGGTATTTTTTGAAATTTTGTTTGAAAAATTCAAGGACTGCAATATGACACTTTTTAGAAAATTGCATGAATGTATGTTTTAACTAGATAATATTTAATACTTGTTACATGAATTTAATTATCATGTATCTCAGACCTTATGTAAAGGCAAATACAGAGAAACCCTTACTAGCCATTTAACGCCTAAGACCGTCTATAGACGGTCATCAGTAAGTTAAGTATTATAAAAAAATTGCTTGTAAATTTAGTGAAAATTAAATTTAAAAATATAATACATTCTGGGAGTTGCTGTCATATTACATGTCTAAAATAAATCAAGAATATTGCTTCAATGCTAAGTTTTATGTAGGCGGTCTTAGGCACTTTGTTGAAAAATGTTTTGGCATTTTTACTGGCATTAGAAATAATTGATATTACTACTTGTTTTTGGGACTAGAATCTAAGAGATCATCAACAGACAAGATAAAGAAAATCGGCATTCCCATAGAGCAAAAAGAATAAAACTTTCTTCGTTGAGTGACCATGATGTAGCTAATTTTATGGCTTCATTTTGATGACAGCATTGCAGATCCTGACTACAAGTGCGATGAAATAATTCCTGATAGAAATGAAGATCACGTATCTCATTTCAATGAAATAATTTCTGAATATTGTGTTATGTTACCTGATAATGTAAAATTTTAGATTCAACATTGCTTAGAAATGCAGTTCATTTATCGATTAACGTGAACAAACGAATAGTTTGAACACTATTAGTGCTGATCCAGTTGATATTAATCCCATACAAAATGGGTCGACTTTAGAAACTTTGGACATTGCTTCTATCAGCCATGTCACAGAATTTAATTTCGTTCGGAAGTGGAATTAATTCCGTATTTTGCTTCTATAGAAAAGGTAAAAAGTACCTGATATGCTCATCTTGCTTTCTTGAGATACTCCTGCTTCAATAGGTTGTGCGGAGCTTAAGAAATCTCCTTTTTTAAGATTAAAAGTTCGACCAGTTAAGTAGCTTTTCAATAGCTCATGTGAGTTTACGGGTAAGTTTAGTTTCAACATGCCACATTTTATCAAACGCTTGAGAAATGTCAATTAAAAGCGCAAAACAATGTTTTTTTGTTTATTTATTATAATGACTCAAAAAACATTCTTTGATATTTATCTTATCAAAGACTAGATAACCTCCAATAACGTATACTGAGACTCAAATATGCGATTGGTATTGGAAATATTGGATTTGAAAAGTCGATATTGCTCATAACACATACTAACGCTGGTTTTAGAAGGTATGTATTTTGCAGTGTACTTGTCAAATTTTCCACTGCAAAATACATACACGTCATGTAAAAGCAAAAAAAAAAAAAAATGGTTCTGCAACTGTCAGCCAGCATTTACAGTGTGAAATTTTCAATTAGAGCATGTTCTATTTTCATCTGACAAAGACAGGGTCTGATATGGAAGTTTTGACTTATTATGGACCGACCATTATAAAATTAGGTGTGTTAAATTTTTTGCACCAAATGATTTGTATATATATGAAACATATTTGTGTTCAATATTATTTAGATACCGACATTTTTAAGAGACTTGCTCTATGCTATGCTCTTTAAAGTGATTTGCAGATGTGGGCCTAATATGAGAGCTATGATCAATTATGGATTGATGTGCACAGAATTTGTAGATATGATTTGACTTTATTTACCACTCGTTAAATCGACTCAGCAAGTGATAATGAGCTGTTCGGTATACTTTAAGGTGGATGTTGGACCAATATTTATGGACAGTTACAAACATCAGCACAAACCAAATATGCATATATTTATACCCTACCCTATATATGAAGGGTTTAAAATCGATATTTGGTTCGGTTTGGTCCATGTTTGATTATAGTCTCCAACAAAGTCCACTTCCGAAAATTACTTAAATATGTATAAATTTGTTATAAATAACAATATTATATAAAAAAAAAATTTGCGTATATCATCTACCTGTATATATTTATATACATGCCAAAGTCAAACTGTTGGTTTTAGTGAAATATGGCCATATTTGACCATATCCTCCATATAAGGTCTATCCGAAAATTATTGACTTAGTCACATCTCTCTTAAATATACCGGTATTTTTTTTAATTTCGACATGTGATATCCTCATATGTATAAAGTTCTTTGTATGAAGATCAGGCCATAATTGGATTGAAGGACCGAAAAACAAGTAAAATCCATAAAAATTTCTAATTAATAACGATATCGAACTAACATTTTCAGTAATTTTAATCCAGAAATATTTACTAATATCGTTCATACGGCAATTATACTACTGAATATTATAGGTGTCAGTCTATATTTTGTAATAGCTCCCAAATTAGTATCATTATAACAAGCATTAAACTTTTGTAAACAACTTTATTGAGATGAAATTCAACCTAAGTAAGCCACAAATACATAGAAATCACGTTACTGGATATTAAATTTTAAAGATATCAGTCCATAATTGTTAAAATTAGATAAAATTTAAAAACATTCAAAATAAATTTTTTTATGCATTAACTTGTCAATCAAAAATTGGCGCTAAAACTGAAAAACCACACATAGGAGTTTTTTTTCCCAATCTAGCCGGACATTAAGCAAAAAATTAAATTTAAGAAATGTAAAAAATCTAAGTACGCAGCTCGACAGACAACAAAGTTCTGCATCGTATAGTGAATTTTCAAGTCATTTGCTTGAGATTTGTTTTGACTAATTATGGACCACTGTTAAAGTCAGGAAAGTTGATTAAATTGCATGCGTGTTCATTGACTTTTTACGGTTTTGAGTGGTTTTCAATATATTTTTTTTTTTAGTAAACGAATAAAGATTTTACATTGATTTTTTTCTGTGAAAGACTATCCCCCTTATTCAAAAACGATTATTAAATTTAGCAAACGTTTATTAAGACAGATCTGCATATAAAAATTTGCTTAATAAACGTTTGTTAAATTTAATAATCGTTTTTAAATAAGGGTAATAAGCTGGTAATAAGCTGGTAATATACCACCAGCTACTTATAAAAATTTTTAGAAAAATTTTATTAGAAATTTTTATGTTAAAAAAGATTCGTTCGAAATTAAAAAAAACCAATTTTTGTTCACTTTTTTTTTTGTAAAAAAAAAAAATCAAAAGGTTTTTTAAAAACCTGTTGTATCAAGTCAAATCTTTAACATCACAATAAAATTTGAAATCTCTACTTTTAAATTCCAAAAAAAAAACGTTGCGCGTTGTTGCGCCATTTTTTATGATTTTTTGAAAATTTCACCTCTTTTCTGTTTTTGCTCATCTTGCAGAGATATGTACATATGATAGAAACCCTTTCGTCAGTCATAAAATGTTTTGGTTGTACGTAGATTTTTTTTTTGTTTAAATTATTACTTCTAAGACTAATATTACCTGTGTAAAAAAAGTAATGTGCGTAACAGTAAGTAATGGTTTTTAATCAAGTTGAATTTGCCAAACAAAAGTATGGAAAAACTTGAAAAAAAAATTGCTTTTTTCAGAGGTTCGATTAGTTCTTCTAAAGGGAACTTTTTCCTCCTTTGTCCGATTTTATATATTTTTAAGGGATATCTGCCTATAACAATAACACACATTTCTGCCTAGTTTCATCGATCTAGGGCACTCAATAACTTTTAAGAAGCAATTTAAGCTAAAACAAAAAGTAATGTCCGGCTAGATTGGCAAAAACCCCCTATGTGCAACAGTTTAGTTTTTAATTCTCATTATTCTTAGGAGAAGGGTATTTAAGATTCGGCACAGCCTAATATAATACTCTAATTTGTTGATAACAATTTTCAACTGATGTTTTTCTGCAGTGAAAACTTCCTGTAACAAATCGCTATTCTCTCTTTAGCTAACCCAACAATTTCTTATAAACAAATTTTTTCTTTGTGGTTAGTTTGCAAATTAAAAATTTTGTTTTCTTTCTGAACAGTAATTTAATTATTTCAAATGTTTCATAGTTTTTCATTAGTTAAATATAAATTTCCTTAAGTTCTTATACTTTAGACATCTACAGCAATAAACTCAAAGTAATACCTGATAATATTTAATGTTTTAGGTTGTAAATATAACAGGTTTACTAGACACACTTAACTTTTCCCACAACTTGTCTGGTGATTGGGAACTTTGTGTGTGTTGTACTTATAGTAAACAATAAGTGGCAAGGATAAGATGTAAATAAATGTATTTGCTATGACTTAATTACAAAATCCCTGCACGAAGTTTTCTTTTGCAGTTTAAATGTATGTTTTTTTTTGTGTCGTGTGGTAGTTGCAAGTTGTAAATGTCCTTTCAACAGGCACTTATGTGGCAGTATTATGATAATTATTATTGTTATTATTTCACATAACAAATGTTTTTGTTAGTTTATGACTTTAGTAGTTGGAATTTTCTTTTATACAATATTAAACTTTATGTGCAAATGCGTTTGTAATTAAATGTTTAATAATTATTTGCTTTGAGTAACTTATAGTTTTAATAACTTGTTTAATAAAAGTTAATACACATATGATACCGCCGATTTTAGCTAACCGATAAGTACAAATGTATATTCTACAAATATATTATAAAATTTTTAGATGATCTCGCACTGTTCGTCCTATTGGAGACATAAGCCTTGAGAAAGGGACAGATGGAGGTTAAAATTTCCCCCAAAATTAATGCTAATCACGGTTGTTTTGGTATTAAAAATGGGAAAAAAATCGGTTTAGTAGAACAAGAGTTGAGACAACCTCGGTATTTTTCACAAATTTTTTGCTATTTTTAATTTTCATATAATTTTAATCATAAAAGAACCAAACCTGTTGAAAATCGTATGAATCAGTACAAGATTTCTCCCAATATTTGGTACATAAAAACAAATATAAGCACACAAATTCACAAAACTGTATTTTACTTGAATCGGTTCATATTTTACCATATAAATTCTTTAATTACATATAAATCTGTTATAGAAACAGTAATTAGGTTAAGATTCGAGACAAATAATCCACATGTTCATACCGAAGTACTATCGCCCCATTATTGGTCATAGCTTTCATATAAGGGCACTTGCCGAAAATCACTTAAATACACAAAAGAATTGCTCATCTTTTGAGGATAAAAAAGCATCAAGCCTATTTCGGATACCCTGTTATGCCAAGGTGTGGATTGAATAAAGTGGGTGAGGCGTAATAATGTCATAATGGAATATTACGCTTTCATGTCCGGTCGCATCTTCTGAGCGGTTTTCGGTCAATACTAGTTTTTAACGAGTCAGTTGCATTTGGCTGATTGGCCGGTATTCACATACGATCTCAAACCCTCCGAGTTATCGTAATCCAATTAAAAGTCAAGTAATGATTCGGTGCAAATACGATTTCCTTTTATATGGTACCAAAATGTCTTTGCATTTAGATGAATCCTGCTGCTCACAAATGTTTTAGAATTGCAAGTACCTGCTTCCCAATAATTTTGCAAATCTCGCATTTCTATGTAACATGGACGTAACCAAAAAGGACCCGTTTTTAAGTTGGACCCCACAAATCCTCCATGGTCGGTTTAATTTTGTTTATAATTTTATTATCAATATAGCTGATATTTTAGAAAATTTGTACGACCATCAGCCCGCCAGATCTAAAAAATCCAAAAAAGATTGAGCAAAACTAAAAAAAGAACTGAAAGAAATAACATGAGCATGTTTTTTGTAAATGAATTTTTGCAATTTTTTGTTTAAATGCAACATCCGAGGTGACGAAATTTGAGATGCCAACTACAGACCCCCGTCCGCCTACGTTGCCAAAAATACTGTAAATCTCGAAAACTCCACAGCAATTTTGTTACGAAATCTGTAATAGCTCCCGATATACCGAATTATTTCCCAAATATTTCTAAACCACTGTGCAGCGTTATTGCAAACTGATATCATTGTTTACTAGGCAAAAACTAACATCTAAAGTTTATAAACGCACTTTTAAACCATCACATTTGTTTTTTGGCAAATTCTAGCTTTATAATATTCTGCAGAAAAAGAATTCCCTTTTAATTTTGTGTCAGTCCCACTAATAGAAACTAATTAATGAAATATACTATTGGGTATTGCTTCTATTAATCTATGAACAGCTGTTGTTAAAAATACTATTTCAATGACTGACTTATGTATGTATGTCGCCTCGCCGCCATAGTAAAATTATGAAATGAGATTGCTAATTGATTATTTTTAGTTTTTTTTTTGCACAAATGTGTCCTTGGTCAAAAGTTTATTATATTTTCCGTATAAAGAAAACATAATTTTGGGTATCCTCAAGTGGTTATCCCGGATAATATACTGCCACTACATTTATACAAACAAAATATTTTATTACCATTCATTACATTAATAATTTTTATACCCTCCACCACCACAAATGTTGAATTAGGGTATATATAGTTTGTCATTGGGTGTGTAACACTGAGAAATATTCATGTGAGACCCAACAAAGTATAAATATTCTTGATCCTTAGGGAATTCTAAGTCGATTGAGCTATGTCCGTCTGTCTATCTGTCTGTCTGTGTAACACACTCTCACATCCAAATGACATAACGAAAATCAACAGAGATTTTCAAAAACCCGTTTACAATTCTCCTATGCAGTTTGGTATTAAAAATCAGCAAAATCGCTGTATTGACCAAAATGTGAGACAACCTCCATAAAAATTTGATATTTTTAACAATCTTTATTCCAATTTTTTTAAATATATTGCCATGAAATTTTGTAAATATTATGATTTCCCACAGCCTCCATACAAATATCTTCCTGAAATATGGCTTAATGATAAATAAATTGGAATATTAATATAAAATTCGGAAAAAATAAGTGTCACGTAAAAATATATCGCAAACCGAAATCTTGTTTGACCCATTTAAATTCCACATCTAAAATTCACTTAAATACGTTGAAATCTGATACAAATATAATTACCAGGTTAAAATTCGACACAAATAATTCTTATAGATACAAAAATAGTTGTACTAAATTTGATTAATGTCGGTCCATAATTGGTCATAGCTCCCATATAGATCTCTTATAAATATCGGCTTTGATACAAAACTTTATACAGATCATATCCCTCATATAAATTCCTCTTCCGAAAATCATTTCAACACTCATAAATTTCGTATAAATAACGATATCGATCCAAAATTTTACACGTAGCATCATATACCCATATAAAGTTCACTTCCGAAATTTACGTTAGTACTAATGTGTATCTTAAATGTACTCATATCCTCTCATATACGCACCAATTACGAAAAACAAGTTAACCCTCTATAACCTATATATATAAAAATGAAATGGTCCATGTATGTAATGGCATCACGTTAGAACGACTGGAGCGATTTGGCTGACTTTTTTTATTCGATTCGAAATTCTCAGGTGATGGTTTGTAAATAAAAAAAAAATTCCTGGTAAAACTCGGAAATTTTAAGTTTTTAATATATGGCCTCCTTTTCACTTTTCATTTTTCTTAATAAGAGACATTTTTTGAAGAAACTTGAATAACTGGCACCAAAGCCTCCTTTGCACTTCTCATTTTGTTAAGTATGAGACAATTTTATGAAAACTCAAAGAACTAAATTTTTCTGCCTCATTTTCACAGACATTTTTTTGAAGAAACTTGAAGAACTGACACCAAAGTATGCAATGGCACTAGATAAGTTGTTAAAACGCTGATGCTAAACACTATTAAAGCAAAAATAATTATAGGAAAGTTTAAAGGTGAAGAAGTGGTTATCCCAAGGATACCTATGAAACCAAGTGATCTACAATTTAATACGCCTTGCATTCGCAATGACGATAAATAAATCTCAAGGACAATTTTTAAAAGTGTGTTGGTTAAATCTAGAATCCCAATGTTTTTCCCACGGCCAATTGTATGTTGCGTGCTCGACAGTGAGGACTATTCATTTTCTGTCCCAATAGAAGAACAAAAAACATTGTCTACCATCAAGCTTTAAAATGATTTTGTTTTTTGTTGTTTAATTAATAATTGTTTCAATTTTTGTTGCATACACAGAAAAAATTAAAATTGTTTTTCAATTAAAATATTCGTATATTTAATTAAACATTTAATTGAAAGTGGACCGATGAAGGAATTTGTAATATCAATTAAAATATTTTGTAAAAATTTAATTAAAAGTAGTTTTAATTTAAAAAAAAATATTATATTATTTAATTGAAAATTGTTTTTCAATTAAAAATTTAATTGCTATGATTAAAAGTTTTATTAAAAATCAATTAAGACTCAATTAAAAGTTTAATTAAAATTTGTCGGGCAATAATTTTTTCTGTGCATAATAATAATCGAATTTTGAAGAAACTTGTTTAGCAATAAATTGTCACAAATTTTTGTTATTTTTTCTTTTACTGAAATTTTTGTATCTTAATTTTTAATTCTATATGAAATACAAATCTTTAGCAACTACCGAGCGAAACCGGGGCATTCAGCTAGTATCTAAGAAATAACGATATCGAAACAACATTTTATACAGATCAGACATTTTAATCCAGAAATCATACTAATATCGGTTATACGGCAATTATGCTACTGAATTTTGTAGCTGTCAGTCCATATTTGGCAATAGCTCCCAAATTAAGTCCACTTCCGAGTCTTGTAAACAAATTTAATGAGATTCATTTCAACTAAATCATAGATTCTAAATAGATTTAGATTCACCTTATAATCTTAACTTATTTTTCTATCCTGTTGCTTAACTTGTGGTGAATATGGTGAATATCAGACTGTTCTTAACTTGTGTTGAGTAAAGGCTGCATTAGTCTTTACTTTCTGTTGCTCTTCTGTTCCGTGTCGTTCTGTTGCTAAATTTTTGTAGTTAGTTTTTCCGTATAAACGTATCAGCTGTTTTAGGTAAACAGACAATACATACCGTGAAAATAAATCAAAAAATACAAATAAATTTTTTTTTTAGTGTACAATATCTTTCGACTAATGTAATGAGTTTTTCGTCATTCATCGTTTATTTTTTATATTTTTATAACTTTTATACAAAAACTTAATTAAATTCAAAGAAATTGAAAATGTTTGTAATAAACCAAAAATTCTTTTGCTGTGCGGATGTCAGCTGTTTTGTGCTGTCACTTACAATTACTTAGCAAATTTTTGTTTTTAACAGGTTCGTCCGCAACGGCACGGAAAGTAACAAAACAACTAACGACTTCTACATATTATCTATTTAACAGAATCAAGTCAGCTGATTCGGAACGGAACAGAAAGTAAAGACTATTTTTGCCTTAAAACTCTATAAATTTTGGTGAGAATTGGTAATTACGTCAATTTTAAATGGTCAAAATTAGATAAAATATCTACACATTTGAAATGAATTATGTGGTTCATAAATAACACTGAATAAGGATATTCTAGTCCTATAACCAGTTTAGTTTTTGTATTCCTCATTATTTCTCATTTAGGTGGAGGGTATTTAAGAATCGACACAGCCGTATTTAGCACTCTAACTAGTGTTCCAACTAAAAATATTTAACAAAA
Organism: Bellardia bayeri; assembly: GCA_950370525.1. Lineage (NCBI taxonomy): Eukaryota > Metazoa > Arthropoda > Insecta > Diptera > Calliphoridae > Bellardia > Bellardia bayeri. The sequence continues at coordinate 20,139,420 of OX493267.1, forward strand.
TTCCTAAATCATGCTTCTACCACAAACATTTCACTTGCGATAACGAAAACTTTTTGCACATGTACATACGTAAGTATTTATTTTTTTGACTGTTTCTTTTAGTTATTTTGCCAAAGTTAATGTTGCAACAAAAAAAAAAAAAAAATCCACTTACTGTTGCTTTTTAGTGTTTAGAAGTGGGCGCCTAAGTACAAGTGTTTGTTTATTTGCTCATTGACAAAACTTTGCGTAAACTTTCCTCAGGGATTCTATTGAATATCCAAACATATGTCGTGTTACATTTTATGATGTATTCTCTGGCAAAATATAAAATTACAGTAAAATTCTGCACGTGTGATGGCACTTAGAATGATGATGACGGTAATAATATGATGACTAACACTTATAATGAAGTAAAAAACAAACAAAAAATTAAACAAAATAAAACGTAATTAAATATTGCCTTAGGCCTACTCGGAAATATTAAGAAGCAGTAATATGACCTTTAAGTATAAGAAAACCAAGTTAATTTGGTGTAAATGAAATTGAAAATGAAGATTTTACAAACATACGTACAAATACAAGTATATACTGATGGTTACGTTGGATAGTTAGTAGCAGCATTTATTTAACAATTAAATGATCATGTATTTCATTATTTAGAATTTTATTGGGATTTCTGTGTGCATGTATGAATTTAGTTACATAATTAATTAAAGCAAGTAAGTATGTATAGTCGGTCTAGCCCTCCATTAACTACCCTACACCCAGTATGCAATTAAAAGCAGTTTTCCAGCAATGGGAGCGCCCATAGTAGCGTAACTTCTGAGTATATAAAAATTATTTACACTAAATTCTACCACGATATCAACACTTGTTAAAGATTTGAGCTTGTTAAAGAGATTTTCAAAAGAGGGTCTTATATGGGAGCTATGACTTATAATTAACGGATCGTTATAAATTAGTTGTCATGATGTCTGTCAGGAAAAATGTCAACAAACAGATCGAATATGCAAAAACAGAATATTACACCAGACGTTTTGGTAATGCAATTAATACCCTCTCAACAAACTTGGAATACTATTCGTGAAATAGGAATTGGCAATGCACACGGCATTATTGACTACCAAGGCGATGCAAATCTGCTTAACAAAATGTTTACTAACGCTCCTGTTATCCCAGCAAATACCTCTTTTTTCAATTTTTCTTCAGACACTTTAAATACAAATAATGGGATAATTGGGGAACATTTTCAATTTTCTTGCGTTACTCAATATGATGTTTTTATTTGAACGTTCTCTTTAATAAAATCAAACGCAGTGCGAAATGATTACTGAACTCCAAAATGTCTAGGATTACTTTTGCCATATGTTAGTCATTTGTTTAATACTATCATAATGTCGGGTATTTACCCATTAAACTGGAAACATGCAAAAATTGTGCCATTACCTAAGTCGTATGGAGAATACAGACCTATAGCCATCTTGTGTTTTCTGTCGAAAGTCTTGGAAACAAATGATTACATATATTAATACTCATAATTTGCTATCCAACACGCAATCTGGTTTTCGTCAGAGTCATAGCTGCGTAACGGCTCTTGTGGAAGTTAGTGAAAATATACGACAAGGATTAGAAAATGGAAATATTAATTTTTTTTTGGTACTTCTTGATCATTCTAAGGCTTTCGATACGGTAGATCATGACATACTCATCCGAAACTTAAACACTGTCTGTCTTATCTTTCAGAACCCACACAATCGGTGTTTGTGAACAATGTATGATCGGATAGCCCATCTCTGACTAGATGAGTGCCTCAGGATTCTATTCTAGGTCCACTTTTATTTTCCTTTTATGTAAATGATTTTCCAAAACAACTTACTAAATGTAACATCCACTTATACGCCGATGACGTGCAGCTCACTTTAAGTAGCCCAGTTCAAAATATTGCTTTGGGGATTTCCTACCTAAATGACGACGAGAATTTACCTTTGGGCTAGTGCAAACGGTCTCTGTTTGAATCCTCATAAATCAAAATGTATTGTAATATGTAAAAAAAGGCTTAATGCCCTCCATATCTGAGGATATTGTTTTAAATGGCGAGAAAATTGAAATTGTTAATAAAGCTTAAAATCTTGGTATCATTTGCAATGGTAATTTGATCTGCACTGATCATGTAAATTTGCTGGTTAATCAAACCTATGTAAAGTTACGTACTCTCTGGTCCACACAATATTTCACACCCTTAAGAATAAGGGCCTTACTTGCTAAAGCATACTTGATTCCTTTCCTGATCTATAGATGTGAAGTATTTGAAAGCTGTGACTCAGTTGGTATGAGAAAATTTAACGTCTTGTTCAATAGCATAATACGATATGTGTATGGATTAAGACGGTCTGCTCATGTTTCCTCTGTTGCCAATAATCTTTATGGAATCTCCTTTGAAAGTTTGCTAAAAATTCGCACTCTTATTTTTTTTTTTTGCATAAAATAATCAACTTTCAAACACCTAAATATATATTCGATAAAATACGTTTTTTCAATCGCCACGAAATCGAAATATTGTAATACCTCAACATAATTTACTTGTATCTGAATGGCAGTTTTATGTACATGCCGCACGTCTTTGGAATAATCTTCCACAAAGTCAACATCTAAACCAGAGGTTGTGTGTGTGTGAGCGAACTACCCAGCAAACATAAACATAATTATATAAATTTACAAAACAACTTAGATAGGAAACATACACTCACAATATATTTTCCGTAACATATAAGAAATTAACAACGAGATTGATATACAAACGGAACTTCTAATACTTCAAAAGCTGATTACATGCATGTTACCAAATGCATTATCAATCGTAAAATATTGTTCGTAATTCTTTATTAATTTAAAATGTTTGTTGGGAAGTATTTCTGAAAAAAATATAAAAGCATCCGCCGCATGTGCACACATTGCTGTCTCAATGACGACTGAATGAAAGAGATTAAGTGTATGTGTGAAGTGCTCTCTAATTTATAAAATTAATGCGTTTCAGTAAATTATCAATTTAAAATTTCAGCTCGTTAGGATCATAAATTGATTTAAAAAAATGTAACAGACGAAACCTAGGTGACCAGCTTTGTGGAGCCAGTCACTGGAACCACTTTAATCCTGGTAAATCAACTAGAAAACACTTCAGCGTTATCTGTAAAAACTGCCATTATACTAAATTATTTTCAAAGTAAATCGTTTCTATACCACTGTGGACTGTTTATAGAAGCGCTTATGCGATTTTAAATTTCGGAAGTGGGTACGACCATTATTTTGGTGTAGTTAAAAAAAAAAAAAATTATCGTGGTCCTATGTAATGCACTCAAGGACCATATTATTTTCAAAGCAGAACTTCTTGCTACACGACAATTATTCGTGCTCTAACGACCGTAATCGTTGTTTAAAAACATTTGATGTAGTTACAAGGAGTAGTTTTGGTAATAGTCCCGTGTTATGCAAAGCTAGATTATATGGTCCAGTCCCAGGATATCGTGACGTTAAATTGACTAGTTTTTTCATACAAACTGATTATGTTTGGAGTACTCCTGGTCCATTGTGATAGTGTTTTGTTGTGGGAAAGTGATAAAGATGATTTTGTGCCAGAGAGAGTTCAAAGAAAGTTTATAAAAGATACATCAAACATTATGAATCTCAGTGAAAATTCGTGAGTAATATATTTTCATAAATGATTCGTACATATGATTGAATTAACGCAAAAATATTTCTTAGATTTAGATTTTCGTCTCAATAAAGATGCATTTATATACGTGTTAAATTCAATTACTAATGACTTAAAAGCAACACAGAGATCCAGCGCCGTCCCTCCTATATTGAAATTGGCAGCCACATTGAAATTTTTAGGGCAAGGTGGTTATCAACATCAGATTGGCCAAGACCGCCTGTTGGGAATGTCACCGTCATATATTTCTATATGTTTGTCGGAGGTATTTGAATCAATAGAAAAAAATCTTTGTTTTTGGAATGAGCGAAGAGAAAAAAATGAAGGCAAAAAGATTTTTTTACAGCAAATGTAGAATACCTGGAGTTATTGGTGCAGTGGATGGAACTCACATACAAATAATAAGGCCAAATAGCAATGAGCATTTATATTTTAACCGAAAACTAAAACACAGTATAAATGCAATGGCGGTAGGGTTTAATAAAGAAACTAATGTATATGCCAAATTATTACACAACGTAAAAATTTGTGTTTATTATATTTGCGATCAAGAAATGTATATTCGGGCCATCTATGGACGTTTTGGAGGCGCTTGTCACGATTCTCACATATATGAAAATAAAGTTTCAAGCTGGAGATACTGGTACTAGAATTCTTGGTAAAATATTTATATAAACTCTAATATTAGCTTACAAAACAAGTCATCATAATTTTGCACGTGATTCTGGTTATCACTTGGAACCATGGATTTTGACACCATTCAGAAATGCTATTGAGAATTCCCATGAAGCATTTTTTAATGATCAACATTCCAGAGCAAGATCAATTATAGAAAGAACGTTTGGAGTACTGAAGGCAAGATTTCGTTGCCTTTTGGCAGCGAGAGAACTGCATTACTGCCCACAAAAGGCAGCCCAAATTCTAAACGTATGTTGTGCACTACACAATATTTGTTTGATGTACAATATACAAAGTTATAGTTTGGAAACTGAAGAAGATGATATTTACATTAATTACATTTTCTTTTTCTCTAATTCAAAAATTTTCTTCTTTAATTCTAATTTTGCATTTCGTTATTTCCAATTTTGATTTTTCTTTAAAAATTCCAATTTCTCCTTTTTCAGATCAAGCAAACGTTTCTCCTGTGCGTTTTTTTTTCATTTCATTTTTCTTGAAAAATTCAAACTTCTCTTTTTTTAATCTGTACATGCGTTCCATTGTATCACTGCTCCGTTTTAAATATTTATTGGTGGTTGAGATATTTATATTTATTTTGTCTAATTCTGTTAATATATTTTTTTTTTTTTTGGTTTTCATCACAGTTTTTTAAAAGTTCTATAGAATTTTCATGATATTTAATTTGATTGTTTACTTGTTTTTCTAATAATGTCTGCTTATTGGTTAAACTACCACGGGTATATCGATGTGGAGTATATGGTGTATTTATGGTTATCTCATAATTGTTTAATTCAAAGTTATTGCAAGGTATTGTAATATCTTCAGTTGCGTCATCATCTCTAATACTTATTGTAGTAGGAATATTTATTTGTGCTCCATATCTACAAGTACCACTCATTCCTTCAATATATTCGTCAATTGCAAGCAGTTCAGCAACTTTTTGCTCCAGCGGTGAAAGGGAACAGTAATTACTTGGTCCACCTCCAGTTCCTGAAATACTATTTTTGTTGCGGCAAGACTTTACCTTTATGTGTTGCTTATAATCCGCCCATACCTTGGAATTCATGCGAAAAAAGGTTATATTGTAGGATAAAGTATTCATATTTACTTTATTTTTTGTGTATGTATGTGCACGATATTATAAATACCTTTTTCCACTTTTCTACCTCATGTGAAGGTGGACCTGCAGCATTCAAATCTTGCGATAGTCTCTGTCATAACTCCCTGCATTTGCTTTTGGCATTCGAAACATTGAGGTGTCCTTTTGCCAAATCTGCATGCAATGTCATGAATTCCACCATTATTTCATATTGCCTTGGCTTCGTATATAAACTTTTTTTAGACGTTTCCCTTTAAATAATTTAAAATCAAAGCATTTAATAAACTTTTTTATTAATTAAATATTAAAAGTATATACTTACATTTACAAATTTGTTTTTTAATTTCTTTTATGTATGTAAAAAAATTTCGAAAGTGATTTTTTTGGTTTCCGAATGGGATTAAAAAATTTCCTTAATTTACGAACGTTCGGAAATAAATTTCCGAAAATCGCAATACGTAATCCCATTTTTACGAATTCGTTTTCCGATTTTAACAGAAATATATAAATACCCCCCTGCCTACATACTATGTGCGCTGCGTACTATTTTACGACTGACTTAAAAAGAAAAAGTAAAACCTACGAAAACCAAAAACTACTATCGCTCTTTCTTTGAAAATAACGAAAAAAATGTTTTTGTCATTTTACCCTACACCACCATAATGGAGAGGGTATATTGGATTTGTGCTGATGTTTGTAACGCCCACAAATATTGGTCCAACACCCACCTTAAAGTATACCGATCCACTCAGAATCATCTGCTGAGTCGATTTAACGATGTCCGTCCGTCTGGCTGTTTGGTTGGCTGGCTGGCTGGCTGTCTATGTCGCAATTTTGAAGATATTTCGATAAAATTTGGTACGTTAAATTTCTTCGGCTCAAGAACGGACGGTATTGAAACTGGTGAAAATCGCTCCATTATTTCACCTCTCCCGAAATTAGGGTTTAACTAAAATAAATGTTTAAATTATGCAAGTATCCTAACAAATTTCGCTACAAATGCGTGGTAAGTGAATTCAAATCAGATCTACAAATTTTGTGCAGATCGGTCCATAATTTATCACAGCTCCCATATAAGTCCCACTCCCGCAAATCACCCTTAATAGCATAAATCCCTCAAAAATTGTTGTATCAAAATAATATTTACCGCAAATATGTTTCTTATATATCAAAATAATATAATACAATTTTATGATGATCGGTCCATTATTACTCATAGCTCCCATATAAGGCCCACTTTCGAAAATCACTTTAAAGATTGTTATTTAAACAAAATTCAACACCTAATTTTATAATGGTTGGTCCATAATTAGTCTAAACTCTCATATAAGAGACCGTAATTCATTTTAACCTCTATAAAGCATTTCAAGGTATTTATATCAAGATAAAGTATGACATACATAATATTTATATTCACAGAAATCATGACACATCTTCCTTATAGCGCCCATTTCTGATAACTGTTTTCTACATATACTGGGTATAGGGTATTATATGGTCAGGCTTGACCGACTATACTTTTTGACTTGTTTATTTATTTGTTTTATTTAATTCTAATCAAAATAATTTTCAATACAAAATTTAAAATAAAAATTTTCGCAAACAAACCATAAGTACCAAAACCACTAGGAAAAAATAGGATCTACTCAATTTTGCACAAGAATGTCATTTAAACTATTTGCAAAACAATATTAAATTTGTCTTTATTTGCTATGTTTGTGGCTTAAAAATAAAACATTTGTTTGATATTAATATGATTGCATCAAATTTCAATACAAATTATAATAACAAATCAAATTTTAATACAAATTGTAATAAATTTTAGTGCAACTGTCAAGACCCATTGAGGAACATATTCTAGCAATGACAAAAAGCAGCTATTCTGTACCAGTAATAGCTAAACAGTTTAAAGTTATTTTATAAAAGAGGTTATACGAGTCCTATTTCGCAAAAAGTTGTTAATGAAAGTTAACGCACAAATGAAAACATGAAAGTTAAATAGAGAAAAAGCATTTTCGCAATAAATGTATTGTTAGAGCGTAGTTAACAGATATACGGCATAATCATGAATAAAATATCCGCGAGAGTTTTTTCCCTTTTTATTTTTTTAACATTAAATTTGAATAGGAAAAAATGGGAAAAGGGAAAAAAACTCCCACGGAATTGTTGTTCATGATTGGGCTGATAATAATATAATAATATAATAAAACTAATATGAGGGAGTAAATAATATGGATAAACTGTTCCATATTATCAAGCCGATGACCGTTGTCACTATTTTTTTAACATCATCCTATATAATATATGAAATTTAATATGCAACATCAGTCCAGTCATCGTAGTCGAAAGATCTTAGCATTAGTTTGTGTCCGGCAAATATTGAGCATCTGGCTAAAGATATAAAAATAAATTCACAGTCATCGACATTATCTGCAATACAAAGTTTTTATATACCAAACGTTGAAACTGCAACATCTCTATTACAAACAAAAGACACAAGCGGACGCATTCCAGTAGTAGGAAGTTGTTACGAGTGCTCGCAGCTATGTATGAAGCAGAGTAAAGCTTGTACTGGCTGATCCAAGCCAGTCTACAATCACTGTTCGATAAATTTGTGCTAAAATTGTATTTCTTATTGAATTTTGTAGTTTTTATGTTTCTATTTCCAAATAAGATGTTATAAATTGTTTTTGTTTATAGTTTATACATAGTTTATACTTTTATTTATTCATGCAAATCTACTAACAACTTCAAATAATACACTTGCAATGACTGCTTTCTCATATTCAACACGTACAGGGGTACCCGGGTACCCCTGGGTACTTTAATGATTCACATTAAAGGGTGTTTAAAGTAAATTGGTCTCTCAGGCAAATTACAAAAAAAGTCAAGACGTATGTATGGCTGCAAAAGAACTAAATTATTTGAAAGTGGTTCTCAAAAAGTTTCAGATACACATGTTAATAATTTCAATGAAAAAACTTTGACTGAAAACGCTACGTTCAAATATAGACTGATCGCTGTAAAAATGAGTATACCGATTCTTATTTTTATATCGACTATTTGTATTGAATTCCAACTTGACAGTAATTTTTATAAGAGTTTTATGCGCATTTAAGTGTTTTTCGGAAGTGGTCTTTGTATGGGGCTATGTCAAAATATGGATCGGTGTTAAGAAAACATCGTTTTGAGATTTGACTGAAACTTGTTTTTGCAAATTTCTGTTTGGATAATACTGTTCTATAGACATTTATGTACCATAAAGCCATTTTCTGGGAAGACATTTGTATTGGGGCCATAAGAAATCGTGGACCGATTCTTACCATTTTTCAATAAAACTTGTGTACAAAATTTCATGATGCATTTTGTGGTGCATCAATTAATATTTGGTATAAAAGTTCATTGGGCGATGCCTTTTTTACAAAATTCTATAGTGCCTTCAACAGGCGGACGGACATCGTCTTAAAATCGTATAAGGTTCTACGATTAAAATTTCGATATATTACAAGCGGAATGACAAACTTAATATACCCGCATATTTTTGATGGTTGGTATAAAAAGTAACTAGATTTTTGTTCTGTTATTGCCTGAAGAGCCTGTCATAGATTAGACGCCACCTTGACAATCAAAACTGTTGTAGCAAATTACGTGACCAGGTTTTACAATAACTTATTTATGATTGTTTTTTTCTGTGATTTTGCTTTTTTGAAATGTTGCTTACTTTGCTTCTTTCGAAGGCTGTTGAAATTTTGTGAATGTTTGAAATTTGTGGTTACCCTCAAAACAAAGGACATTTATACCACAAGTGTGCTTGAACTTATTAGTTTAGAATATTAAGTTTTGTCATATTCAAATAGATTAATGTTGGCACTATGACGCAACTACAACGGTATAGTAGAACCAGAGTTATGGAGCAAAATGTGACACTACCTCCACACAAATTTGATATTTTTTAATTATATTTTTGCAATTTTTTTTAAATATATTGCAGATAATGCTAAAAGGAGAAACTGAGATGAAAATATTAAGAATATATTAATGACTTCTTATAGCCTCCATACAAATATTTTCCCCAAATATGGCTTAATGATAAATAAATGCTATAAAACTGGAATATTAATACAAAATTCAGCAAAAATAAGTCCATGTCTGAAATTCACTTAAAAACATACGTACAAATATTTTTACTAGGTTAAAATTCAACACAAATAATAATTATAGATATATAAATTGTTGCAGTAAATATTATAATGGTAGGTCCATAATTGGTCATATGCTCCCATAGAAGAATCACATTTAAAAACATAATTTATCTTTATATATGACTAATAAATATCGGTGCCGACTAAAAACTTTATCAAGTATAAACACACAAAAATCATACATACACACAAAAATTCTGTGAATGTCGGTCACGGTACCGATCCAAAATTGTATACGAAGCATTTACATATATTCCAAAATCAAATTGCTGCATTTTGCCAATATCGGTTCTTATTTGACTATATTATCTTATAAGGTCCACTTCCGAAATTCACATCAATGTTAATATCTATCTTAAATACATCATTATTATGTTGAAATTCAGCGTGATATATTCTCATATGTATAAAATATTTTGTTCCGAAATTTAAGAAAATTGACCCATGATTTATCAATGCTCCCATATAAGGACCACTTCCGAAAAACAAGTTAACCCTAAATAATATCTAATAAATATCGATGTCGCATCAACATTTTATACAGTTTAGCAATTTTAATCCCGAAATCATACTAAAATCAGTTATTTTACAATTATGCTACTGGATTTTGTGGCTGTCAGTCAATAATTGGTAATAGCTATCAAAACAAACATGTCTCACGTCTTGTTTCACGCCAATGTTTGTTGTGGCCGTCAGCAGGACATTCCAAATTAAACAGTTTTGCGTCGCTGAATTCCAAACTTTTAATTTTTCAGCAAACGCAATACGCGCTTTTTGTGGCGCGGAGTTAGGTACGGTTTTGCTGTTTAGTTTAGTCTTTTAACAGTTGCCGGGTAACACTGAGGTTGAGTTTTACTTTTATTTCCCTGCAGCTCATGTTGTCATCTACTGTTAAATTGCGAATTCGCTGCCTATACCTGGTGTCTATAGTTGAAAGCCATCCACTGCGTTTATATTTGGCATAATTTTTTGAATCTTTTAGAAAATTCCACCAATCGGTTTCTCAGCAAGACACATTCTCTAAAGTTGTCCGCGTTTCTAGTCAGTTAATTCAGTTCCACGTGGAATTGTTTACCGCAAACATTGCCGAAACCATTTTTTCTATAAATATGTAAATGTATATGTATATGTTTGTATATGCAATCACAAACAATCATATATTTAATTAAAACCTAAGAAAGATAATGCCATTAATTGTCACCATTTGAAACTCGACTGCACATAACGCAATAACAACAAATGAAGTCAAAAAAAAAAACAAATATATGATTTCAAGAGAGCACATTACAGCAGTAATTTGTGTAAAGCAGTGGTGTTCAAAAATAAAATGAAGATGTATTGGTGAGAGACTTTTCTCAACAAACATATTCACCCCTATCGTGAATAAAAATTCCACATGAAATTTGTTCCCTTTTACTTTTTAACATTGAATTTAAATAGGAAAAATATGAAAAGGGAACAAATTTCATGTGGAATTTGTATTCACGATAGGGGTGATTGTCATACGCTTAAAATAAGAAAAAAAAGAAAGAGTTTTAGCCAGATATAAACACCTTAAGACAAAATATCAGGGACCATAAATAACAATTATCAATATCAAAAAACAATTTTAGAACACAGTTATTTTCAGAAAAAAAACAACAACAAGTCCATCTAAAAGAGTTTTTTTGTTATGTTCGATTGTAATTGCAAACACACGCGGTTTGCTATGCTTCGTCCAACAAGAAGCAGCAACAATGCTTAACAAATTTCTGAAAAAAATGACGATAGACCGTCGCATGTGTTCTCATCGCTTGCTCAACGACGACTGAATGAATGTTTTTAAAAGAGCATAACAAATGGGTGTGAAATTTTTGCACAATTGTGGTATGGGCTGAACATCACTGCTGTAAAGTAAAATTAAAATTAGAAATTGCTTTTGTTTGCAAAATCTAAAAAGAAGCAAATTAAGTCTTACAATGTTTTTTTTTTTATCATAACAGAAGTTAAAGTGACAATTTAATTTTTTTAAGGTTTGTTCAATACCATTAAACTATTTCGAATTATTACTACAAATATATAAAACTGTTTAAAAATTTAATAGAAGATTTCTTAAAAACAAAAAAATCAAGCTGCTAAAAATGTTTTTGGAATTTTATGAAAAACTACAACAACTTTAATTTTGCTTGAATTGCATTTGTTTTGAGCTTAAATTCCAGTCAAAATGCTTATTGGGTTTGTTCACCCATTTGTTAAAAGCTTTAAAAAAAAACTTTACAAAACTGTTGAAAATGTTGTTGAAATTTAACTTGAATTTGTTTTAACTATGTTTTAATGTTTAAATATTAAAAATTAAATAATTGATTGAATATTTTTGAACCACAAATTAATGCTTATTTTTAATATTTAGGAAAAGCTAAACGAAGAAACTGAAATCGATTTTCTCTTTTTTTCTTTTTTCTTTGTTTTTTTACGAATCACAATCTCATCTCTATTGCACAACATTGCATACTTATTTCAACTCGCCAAAATTTTGGATTGTCAAGAATTATTTTCCTTTGCTAATAGTTTAAATATATACTCAGAAGTACAAGGCCGTTTATATATTTATATATTACGTCCAAGACTTTACTAAAGAGTTTAAGTTTTATATATTTTATTCCCTCGTTTCGCTGCAACATAAAATGTCGGTCCCGGAAGCGGTTTGAAGTCAATTTTTACATATACATATTTCATTCATTATAAGACGATTGTTGAATTCTAATGTTGTTGCAAAGGATGTGTGCCTGTTTTAAGGTAGAATTAGTCGAACGTCCACTTCCCCGTACTGTAGCGTACCATACTGTAAGCACGTTTGGGTGCTTATAGAACGTTCCGTACGTCAAACAAATAAACTGCACTTTATTTGTACTATAACAGTCAGCTGTTCAAAACAGTGATGGTCATTGTAAAGTTCATTTTCGTACATGCTTGCTTGAAAAAGTAATAAAATGACTTCTAGGAGTAAAATTGTGTCTGTGTGTGTGTATGTGTGTGTGTGTGTGTGTGTGCATTTACATACATAACACTGCTTTATAAATTTTTAATTGGGAAAAATACCAAGAACGGCACATGCCTAGATATGTTAATTGGGACCTCCTGAACACGAAAATCGCTGTAATTTTTTTTTCTCTAAGTACCGTTTTTTAGATAAGGGTACTTTTGTGTTTTTCGGTGTATGGTCCCATTCAAACCCTTGTGGAGCCCAACCGAAGAGAGTTTTATTAAGAAATTTTCCACTTTTTTTTTGGCGACGTTAATCCAACGGCCTGTTTTAATTTCATTCAGGCGAGAAATTGAAAAAGGTGTTTTTCCTCGTTTTAGCTAATTAAAATTGGTATTCCGTTCTTCTGTGGATTCAAATTTAAAGGACTCGAAAATTTTAATTAAACAATTTATTTTGCCATTTGTCAAAATATTTTTAAAAAATGTTATCCGTTTTATACTTTGAATATTTTCAATCTTTTTATAAATTAATTCAAGTTCTTTTGTATTGAGAATACTCCAGTCCTTTCCCAGCATTAAAACTTGGCCATGATTAGAATAAATCCCAGAATACTCTTCTATTGAGAATATTAAGAAATGGTATTAAAACAAAATAATAAAAAGAGAAGAAAAATGTAGAGTTTATGTTGGTTTGACATCTCTTTAAGTTTACTTTAATTGTAGTTTTGATTCATGAATTTCATCTTTCATTAAAGGAAAAAGTTCAACTACACGAAAAATGTCAAAGACTATGAAAAAAGTACGTTTTGATAAAAAAAAAAATAAAAAAGTACGTTTTGTTATGCAGAAATATTTTCAGAACCCATTTTCTGCAGCTCCTCATTTATAATGAAAAATATATATTTGCACATATAATTATTTAACATAGGTATAAATAAAGTTCTGAAAGAAATAGATAAATATAAAATGTGATTGCCTTCCGACTCGTGACACCTCTGTTTACTTTATGGAATAACTAGAATATATTTATAATTCTTGTGAATGTTGTGATTGAGATAAAGTTTTAACAAAATAAACTTCAGATAAATAGAAGTTACTGTACAATATTTTATGACGATCGCGTTATAATAGTTGATAGCACTCATGTAAAGGAACCGCATAATAAAATAACCAATTTCAAGTTTTAATAGCTCACACTTCTGTTATTTGGCGGTGAGTATATGAGATTCAGCACAGCTGAATATAAGCTCTTACTTGTTATAATAGATTTATGGACATTTAAGTGATTTTCGAAAATGTACTTTATATGGGATATATGGTGAAATATGGACTCATCATCATAAAATTCAGTATCATGATTTATGTATATAAGTGGATTTCCACTGTCCTGTCAACTTAATAGTGATTTTTAAAAGAGATTTATAAGCATTTTAGTTATTTTCGTAAATGGAATTATGGTCAAATTTGAACCGTTAAACTAATATTTGCTGAATTCCGTTTTTCTAAAAGCATTTATGTACCCTGGAGCCATATTCCGGAATGACATTTATATGGGGGCTATGAAAAATCGTGTACCGCTTTTTAACTTTTTCAATATAACTCGTCATACTATAATAAAAATAAAATGTAACAAATGTCATGACATTATCTTTATCATATATGAAGAAAATAACAAAAGAATACCTGAAAATTATATAGGTTGGCTGAAACTTTGGTCTATAACTTGCAACCTGCTGGACCGATGTTGCCTATTTTTAACACCAAACAGTTTGGTAAAAAATAATGTTTGGGAAAAAATTTTTTGTTCTAAATGCGTTCAACAGACACACAGATGGACGGACATCGCTACATCGTCTTGGAAAATTATAACCCAGAATATATAAACTTTTTGGTTCTATGACCAATATTTCGATGCGTTTCAAACGGAATGAAAACTTAGTATATACCCATCTTTTTGGTGGTGAATATGAACAGAATTTTAAGACTTCGCTTAGAACATCATGGATATTTATATTTGAACCAAACAAATAGTAAAGTTAGCAAAACTATCCAAACTCTCCTTTATACAACTACATACAAAGACAATATATAGTAGTGCATTATCGCAGCAATCATATTAAGATGATTGCAGGATGTTCAACAATATTAATATTACTGTAATTATATATGGCAACTGAATTAAAACACCATCAACTTTATTGCCACAAACATGTACCTAATATTACATTATGATTTCTGCAAGCATGTGAATAGTTACTTAATATTACAGTTGCCACAACCATATAAATTGAAAGCTTAATATAAGAATATCTGCATTTAATTCATCTTGTTTATTAAATTTATCCCTTTAAAAATCATGTTAAATTTCAACAACACATTTTTCCCCACTACTGTATGAATATATACACTGAGTTGCACAGAATTACTGCAGAGCTTCTAGTTATATACTTGTTCAGCATAAGAACCATATTTGCAAATAATAAATTCCGCAATATTTATGGTTTTTTATATAGTTTTCACGAATGATTGGTTCTTATAGTTGCTTGTTTAAAAAGAAAAATTTAAACTAAAAAAAAAATATACCAGAACTTTTTTTGGTTTTACAGAAGATTAAATAAGAGGCAATCGATTGGAACCAATCAATGAGAGAATGCCAGTAAGAAAAGAAGTGATATTTTCCAGTAGAAATATTTCAAGGCGACTGAATAAAAAACATAATAGCTGAAATTTAATCTGCATTTAGAAACATTTAGTGTAAAAACCAAACAGAAAATAATATTGTTGGTTACGAGTCGTTAGTGTTGTACAAATGTGTAAGACAGAAGTAACAAACATTAAACAGTTTAAGCATTACAGAGGGACTTAAATAAGAGACAAAAAGTTTGCAAAATAAAATTTCAAGAGAAAAAAACGTGTA
Source organism: Bellardia bayeri (assembly GCA_950370525.1). Classification (NCBI taxonomy): domain Eukaryota; kingdom Metazoa; phylum Arthropoda; class Insecta; order Diptera; family Calliphoridae; genus Bellardia; species Bellardia bayeri. The sequence continues at coordinate 20,154,971 of OX493267.1, forward strand.
AGGACTAAATTTTTTAGATAAATGGTACATTAAAGTATTTTTCCCAGCCATGGAAATCAGTAATATTTGCAATTATTTCAACTTTAATATTCTATTTAAATTAAATAGTAATCCAAAAATAAGTGTGTATATGATGTGTTACTTACATGTGTCTGAGTACACAATAACGCAAAGATATCCTTACGACCACATACTACGACTATGTTGGCGTTACTTTCTAACAAAAACATTCAATCTCAGTCTTAAATGGTGCATACAAATATATCAACAACAGGCTCCTCGTATTCCTCGCTTTGACAAGTTACTTCAACAACAATATTACTAAGTGTCTGTTTCTAAATTAGACTACAACAAAATAATCGTTGGAAAATTTCAACGTATTTAATTTTAATTCACAGTCATGCACGATATCATGGCCTAAAGGTTCTGATGCGAAACGTTTAGCACGCAATTCTTCTTAACATTGCTCTAGGAGTTTCTGAAGCCCAAATGCGCCAATTGTCTCGTTCTCACCTGGATGATTATGTTGGACGAAAATATCACAAATTTTAGGAAATGTAACTTTTACTGATCCACCATTGCCATAAGTTATTTTGGAGGGCAATTTAATTCATTGTAACCACTTTCAAGCATGTGATTTCTACAAGTTATTCCCCTATCTAAAAATAAAGTTATTGTTTAAAACCCCGTTTCAATAGGTTTCAACATGCATAAGGACCTCACCGTATATTGTATGCCTAGACTGGAGAATCCGCTTGAACCAACTTGTAAGGGATTATTTATCCTATATGAACTTGTGAAACGGCCTTTTCATTTCATGTTGAAAAGCTACAGATAACACTGTAAAATTCTTGAAAATTTTAAACAATAACTTCCACTAGGGTATCAGCCCTCATAAGATTAATTCACTATTTATTTTATAGCAAAATATAATAAAACATCTCCCATGTGTGCTCGCCACTGTATAAAAAAACACATGTGTCATATTGAAATTAAAAATTTTATGTTGTCGTTTTTTTCTGTAGGAATGTTTGTAAATAATAGTCAGTTGCTTTTGACATTACAAACATGAAAGCAAAAACAAAAATACCATGTTGTTTCTGTTGCTTTTGTATTGTTGTAATCTCGATGTCACCTTGTAGTGATTTCACCAAGTGCTTGTCTAATAGCATTATACCAGCATCTTCCCTTGTTTTTTGTATCACCTTAATTTGTAGTATCTAGTGTATGGTGCATAGATAAGCATATTTAATGTAAGCAAAGTGTTGTAAATATCTACTTAAGGCTAAGTATCTTTTGGTTATAAAGCTCTCAAATAATAGATATTTGTAAATGACCAGCAATGCATGATTTATTTTTTAAAATATGAAAAGAAAATTGACTCACATGCAAAGTGCAGCATTGATAAGGAAAAAAGTCATAGCAAAATATTAGTTGTAATATATGCTTAGGTCTGCTTATGTTATTTGAGCTACAATATCTTGGAAGTTCAACAACTTGACGTCATTTTAGAAATATGTACGCTGTAAGTTTACATTGTTAAAATTATACGCATTTATTGCCCTATATTAAATATGTGCATAAGGGAGACCATAAAAAATCGATGTCGAAAACGATGGCTCTTTTCAGATATTGAAATCTAAGCTCAGGAAAGGGGGTGTTGTGGGGTCCAGATTAACAAAATTCCGAAATTTTTCCCCCTCTCTGAGATCCGGTCATACTAATGTGCACTCAAACTGTTTGGGAAATATTATATGTTGTAGTTTAAAATCATATTCAAAAGAACCAATAGTTACACATTCGTTTCCTGTTATGATGCATATTGCTATTACAAATGTGCTAAATGTAACCACTAACTCTGTATAGCGGAGTGAAATCTTGTATAGCATTTTGTAAGTGTACATTGCTATTGAATTTTTATAAAATATTTCATTTTGCAAAAAAAAAAAAAACTATTTGCACTTTATACTGAAGATATACAGTGGGTAGAATGAAAATGTTAGAGAATGTTTTTTCATTTACTTTTCGTAAAAAATTAAAGTAGACTTCAAATGTACATTAACAAAAGTTTGTATGAAAATTTTGTCTAAAAGCACACTTCAAACCTACTTTACTTTTTATGAATACGGCAGTTAAGGTTTAATTTTTAATAAAATAATTTATAAATCAAAACTAAAACTATTCAGTTCTAAGAAAAAACTTAACAAAACAAAAACAACTCACATGTATCCACACAAAAACTTTATGAAATGATAATATTTAGTCCAAAGTTATTTCCGCTATATCGTAAAACACTTTTTACACGTTCTGTCATACTTTTCACAAATTTTTCAATTAATTCATTTGGAAACCTTTGCCAAAGCTCCTATAAATGGTTGGAAGTTAATCGGTATCTCTGGGCAATTCTACGTCAATAATATTGTTAACCTTCGTATTGAAAACGATGCTTGGTATCATTGTCCTGTATGATCCCATAGGAATATCTTCTCTGGCTTCTGGGTAACATTTGATTTTGTAATATTTTTACGTAATCGACAGGGCAAATTTTAAAATGATATTCCACTGAACATAATAAGAGCTGAACTCCTTTACGAACAATCGATGTTTTCTATTGTGGCGGATTATCTCCATGAAATTACTCCAGAGATTTCAAATGAAGAAATTAATGCTGGGAAAAGTTAAAGCGAATTTCCTTTGGAAAAATTTTAAAGTGAAGACAAGAGCGTTAATTTTAACATTATTCTAGCGCTTTCAAAATCTAGATCTCAACATGCTATTGATTGTTTTAACAATTGTATTCAATGGGCCAAGGAATATAGTGTAGCTTTAAAAGACATCATGTTTCTCCAAAATATTCGTCAAATATTTCCGACTTTTTTAATTTATTTTTATAACCTATACCACCATAATGGGCAGCGTATATTGGATTTGTGCTGATGTTTCTAACCCAATACCCAGAGTATACTGCTCGACTTATAATCACTTCCTGAGTCGATTTTCCGTCCGTCCGTCTGGCTGGCTGGCTGTCCATGTAAAGCTTGTGCTCAGAGTACAAGTAACAATTTTTAAGATATTTTGATAAAATTTGGTACATAATATTTTTTTGGCCAAAGAATGGATGGTATAGAAACTGGTGGAAATTCCTACATTCTTTCATCTGGCCCCCTTACAAATTTCCTTCCGAAATAGAGGTTGAGCGATCATAAATATTTGTATTATGCAAGTATCCACACAAATGTCACCACAAATGTAAATGTAGTAAGTGAAGCCAAATGACATCTACAAGTTTTATGCAGACTGCTCCATAATTGATCATAGCTCCCATATAAGGCCCACTTCCGAAAATCACTTTAACGACCATAAATCTCTTAAAAATTTTGCTATCTAAATAAAATTCAACACAAATAAGTTACATATATGCATACAAAAGGACGCCTAATTTTATAATGGTCAGTCCATAATTAGTCAAATCTACCATATAGCCCCCTCTTCGTAATTCCTTCATAAATTTTTTAAAAGTATTTATATCGTTTAACATATACAATATTTATATTCACAGAAGTTATGAATATATTGGCAAATTTTGTGTAGCAGTTATGTGTATTTTCAATTTCCGGCACTTGTTTCAAGTCTGGAACAATTCTTAGAGGGAGTTTTATATTCATGCTTCTGTGAAATTAGTATCGAGGCCGACAATATCAAACAAAAATCTTTTATTAAATAACTGGTTCCAAAACTGCTCCAAATAAAATGTGTACTAGCTGTTTAACGAAAAAACTTGGAAATACTTAGTTGGTCCCATTGCTCATTACTCGATCCACATACTTAAAAGATTCCTTTGTTGCAAACTGTTGACACAATACTGCCATTAAATGATTTTATGTCATACATTAAATGCCATAAAATTATAACAATTGCGTTTTATTTCAAGCACTATAGTTGCACTACATGCTAAACCATTTAAGCACAAACAATGGCGTCCTTTAGTCTTTAAATAAACATTTAAAACTATTTGTTTTTAATACAAACACATATTAATAAAATATTGTGCACACGATTTGCTAGAGACACAATTGAAATTGGGATTTACTAAAGATTTTGGTTTAACTGGGACACTTGCAGCATATGGTTGTATAATATAAATCTACATATCGATGGCTTAATATAAAAAAGGACTAATTAGATTTTTTGTTACTTTTACAGACGAAGGAAAAAACTTAATAAAATCCGTAAAATTTTAGAGACAACAAAAAATGTTAATACAATTTTTTATAAAAAAAGCAACGCATTTTTATTCTCATTTAAATATTTTATTATTTTTGTTTTAATGAAGGTATCGAAGATAGACATTTGTCATTGATTTTTTTTTTAAATTGAGTTAGGCCTTTTTTATATTAAGCCATCGATATATACATATATAAAAGAGAAACGTTGCAGACTGACTGATTCATTCAGTCTTAAGCTAGAAACTTGAGATTCAGTTAATGCATTACTTTTACATCATTCGTAATTCAGCTCTGGATGGAGAAAGAACTCGCGCCTCAATGTCATTATCGCTTAAGGGCAATCAGGCCGTCCTTTTTTCGCTGCCTTTGAGAGATTTGCGTCTCACTTTTGCATTGGTTAATGCTTGGCGTCGTCTAACTGCACCGCATTACGGTTTTTCGAAGTTGTGCATTAGTCACATGCAACATTTTTTTTAATACAAGATTTAAGCGTTCCAGCTTCCTTGGGACTTACTTGAATCGATGGTGGGATAACCTGGTAATTTGAGGGATTAATTCTCCGCCAACCTAATTTATATTAAAAAAAAATACTTTTACATCATAAAGATCCACTAAGCAGGATTTTTTTTTGGAAATTCGGACGTTTAGTGGGATAATACGGCCAAAAACGGATAAAATTATTAACTGTGTATCTCCAAAACTAATGAAGCTAGAATAAAAATGTTAAATTTGTTCAAAACAGGAGAATAGATGAAACTAAAGACAGTTTCCGGGAAATTCTGTGAATTTTATTTGTGTATTTTTGACTTGAGAGTGTTCTACACAGACGGACAGACGGACAGACAGACGGACATAACTTAATTAACTTGTAACTTAATAAGAAATTTGTGGTGCTGGAGGGTATTAAAGTGTGCAAAATTTTATTATATTTAAGGAAAATAGCAAAAACTATCTCAAAAATATCGAGGTCGTCTGAAACTGTGTTCCATAACTTCGATCCTACTAGACCTATTTTGCCAATTTCTAATACCAAACATTTCGCTAGTTTAGATATTATTTGTTAAAAATTTCAGTGTTCTTTATCGTGTCTTTAATAGACGGAATCGTATAAGTACCGTATTCAGAAAGTAGATACATTTGAAGTCTACTTTAATTTTTTGTGAATAAGGGCATTAGAATATTTAGAACATGGTGCAATTATACAAGGTGAGTGCAGTAGCACAGCTGACTGACTTTGTTTACAATTTACTTATGTCAAAAGTGATACTTTTTCAAGTATTTTTGATAGTAGTACATTATTTTACACAAACAAAATGCCTGTTGTTTCTGTTTTGTGTTGTATTTGTTGTCGATTTGCACTCACCTTGTATAGTTAGTTGCACCATGATTTAGAATATTTGTTATTGCTAGTGAGTATAAAAAAACTTAAAATTTCCAAATTATTAAAAATAAATTTCTCATCATCTTTTCTGAACTCTAATGCTGACGGACTTAAATCATGTTATATGTTGTACTTTTTAAAGTAAAAATGTTTCTCACATTTGTTTTGAAATTGCAAATGGGTACAATGTAACTCCTACGTAAAAACCCATATTAAAATTCGTATATCTCGGAAACTGCTACAGCTAAACTCCTCATATTTTTTATGGATATTGATATCCAAAAAATATATCGAATAATAAAAATTTTTTATGAACCGGTGATGGATGCAAACAAATACTTTAGCATAGATGTCCAGCGAATTCGAATATCTTCAAGAAGACTGTTTAAAAGTTAAAGCAATTGGACTTCAGCCATGAACAAAATCGCATAGATAGAACAAAAATAATTTGCTAACTCTTCAGTTTTATTTCAGTACGATGGGGAAAGCGAAGCACACCGGGTTTAAGCTAGTAGAGAAATATTTTCTCTGTCTCCCTAGGGGCAGGGTACTGGTGCAGATTTTTTTAAATAACAGTTTATGTTAAATATATCTGTCATTTAAACATAAGTTTAATTGAGGGGCTAAATTTAAATTGGACATACTGTGACAGGACAAAATTGCATTTGAAAGCAATTGATGTAAATTTCTTCTTGGACTGCTACACAATGAGGTGACATTGATAATATGAGGACACAAAGCTTAAAATTAATGAACTTTACGATTTCTAAATTCAATTCAATATTTGCATATCGAAATAATTACATATTTGCTTAACGGTCCAAGTACTATCACCCACTGTTAACCGTAAAAATTTAAAATTTGTCAACCACATCTTTACATGCCAATATATTCGTATTCACTTGTGTATATATTCATAAAATTTTTAATATTTCTTTTAAATCCTCCGGCATTAATCGAATTTGTTTACTGTTCTTTGTTTTTTTGTCTTTTTGTTAAAATTTATGTATGTGCAGACACATGAATTTTATTGGTTTACCAATGTATAACTATTCAATTTTGCTTCTGCACCCATGTGGTAAAAATGGATGCTTGAAAGCATAATATGTACATATAAAATTTAAATAATGCATATATGTAGATAAAATAAAATTTATGTTGGCTTTAGGATATTTCCAGTATTTTATTTGTTTATTTTTATGGTTTCTAATTTGTACATAATGCGAAGAAATGACAAAAAATAAAATATTTCTTTTGTTATTTTACAAGATGAAATTGATTTAAAATGTAAAATGAACTATAAAAAAAAACTTTAATAAAATAAGAGTTTATTTTTCATATTTTACGTCTAAAATAAATTATTTCTGACAGTTGTTGACAACATTTTTTAATTTTAAATCAGAATATGGTTGGGCATATTTGCAAAAGGCAATTAGAGGTTTATAAAAATTTTAAATAAAACACTTAACAAAGAAGTTGGATATAGAAATATTTATTATGACCCGAAAAATCAATTTCAGACATTTACTTTTGTATGACAATTTCATTCAAATATTGTTTGCGACTGCAAAGTAGAAGGCCCCTTCGGAAGGTCTAATTTTCAATAACTCTTACCAATATTGCAACCGGTATTTGGCGACTAACGACTTTTGACTTCACTCGACCAAGTCAGCCAGTTGCCAGGTCTGGAATTCGAAATTAGTTGATGATATTAGTCAGGAATCAATTAAAGCCATTGTTGATCGAAGTACATGAAAACATGTCTCACAGAAGTATATCTAAATAATTCGGAAACGTTATTGCGATCTTGGTATTTCCATGATGAATTATTAAAAACTACTGCATAAAAATCACAAAATAGTGTGATATGTGAACAAATAGAATATACCCTCTATTTTAATCTGAAATTAAGTATTCAGTCACTTTCTGTATCTAAAGCCGGCCACTCACATACAGTTTTTACTGAACAGTTGAAACTGGCATTTAAAACTGTACGTGAGTGGATAATAACTGACAGTTTAACTCAACTGCTCAGTTTAACTACGGTAGTTAAAATTTTTATATTTTTAACTAACAGTTTCAACTGAAGTGCACGTGTGTGGGGGGGTTCAACTGTACTGTTCTCAGTTAAGTTTGTGTCGAGCGAGAGTACGTATCTGGAAATCTAATGGTTCTTCACTTAATTCTTTTAATAAAGCAATGTGGGAAGATAAATTTCATTGTAATAACCACTTCTTGCACCACTGTTTACGCTGTGTTGTGTCTGTCAATTATAACTGAACAGTTGAAACTGACAATTAAAACTGTACGTGAATGGCCGGCTTAATAGTCTCTAACATCTGTTTGCATCCTGATATTCTAACAAAGTCCGGAATGCCGTTCTCCTTTCCAAAAGTCCTTATTAGAGACCTATAATAACCATGATGTGCTATAGCAGATCGGTGCTTTGGCCATTTCTATGAAATGTTATATGCAATATTTAATAGTTTCTTTTCACAAGCAATTAGGTCATTTTAATTTTATATAAAAATATTTGATTTACATAATGCGAAATAAATCAAATATTTTTATATAAAATTAAAATGACCTAATTCCTTGTGAAAAGAAACTATTAAATATTAAAAAAAGGTCAAATAAACGAACTAAATGTTATATGCAATAATATTCTAAACTTCAATCTACCACATGGAATCGTGATCATTAAATTTGCACAGGACACTGAACTAGTTTATTGTAGCGGCTGGGTTAAATATAGGCAAATGGTTCTGGCAATTACCGAGAGTTAAGGAATACGTACACGTACAATGTAGGAGACTGCGAAATTACTGGATAGGGCAATCTAAAATTCTTAGGATAAATTGTAAATTGTATTTAAATAGTCATATAAAATACGTTGACACAATAACTATTAGATCTACATCTCTTTGTGGGATCTCAGTCTTTGTGTTTATATGACAACTGTGTGGTCCGATATTATTACAGTGAACTGAACTTAGTATACATAGCATTGAGAGTATGTTGCGCTTATTAAACATTATTTGATAAAGCAGTGTTCGTCATATATCAGGAATAATTATAAAAGAGCCCTCTTCCGAAAATCACTTCAATACTCATACATCTCTTATACTCGTAAATAATTGTATCAATCTAAAATTTTACACGGATCGTTTATATACATGCCAAAATCAAACTGCTGGATTTTGAGAATATCGGTCACTTTCGAAATTCACGTTAATACTAATATGTATCGTAAATATACCGTTATTACATTGAAATTCCACGTGAGATATCCTCATATGCATAAAATTTACTGTTGGAAGAATCCTTCGCATTGGAGGATGTTGAATCTAGCCTTCCTTACACATTAGGTCCCACAAGCATGTGTATATTGGGTTGTTTAACCATACAGATATTGAGCAAATGCATCCCCCGAAGAACTATGGGTCAAGGTATCAATATGCCAGTCCATGAGTCCAATTAGCTGTATAAAATTATTTCTTTATTTATAAATTTTAGACCTTAAGCTTGAACAATTACTAAAATATTGTATAAATTTATGATAAACTCTGCCAATATATTAGCAGTCTAAAATTTATTGGTCTAGCAATTGAAATTTTTATTAAAATGTTAAATAATAGCTTTCAATTAAGTAAAATATAAATCACTCTTACGTTTCTTAAAAAAAAAAAAAAACTTAAGAGGATTTTTATTTCTGTTCTTTCTCTGACACTATATTTAAAATAAGAATATTCCTCAAATCTGTTGAAACGTGAGCTTTACCCACAGAAACGAAAGAATGTGAAGAATGAACTGTGTTCCCGGTTGTAAAACACTCAAATGTTATTTTTTTGCTTAACACATAATATGCAAAAAATAAATAAAAAAAAACTACATGAGAAGAAGAAAAACAAATGCAATTAACGCAGTCAGAGTTGGTAAACTTATTCTAATCGCCTTTAAGTAAATAAAAATGTGGCGGTATTTCTTTTTTTTTTTTGTTTTGTTTTTGAATATTGAAATTTCAAGGAATTGGAATTGTGAATTTGAAATTTCAACCATCACACCATGTAAAAACTGAGTCACAAAGCCTTTGACAAACTCCTAAGTCCATCCAAGATATATCTATACATTATTAACCTAGGACAGTGGCTGGGGAGTGGTTCAACCAAACCCTATTACCATTGCAAGAAGATTCCCGGAACTTGCCTTGCAAAATCATTCCCAATTTTGTGGTATACCATGCTACAATGTTTAGACGCCAACACATTTTATTATAGAATAATACATCCTCAATTCATTCAGAGTTGAGACTATTAGAGTCCTCAGATCCGCCTGACTGATAATATAGAAAATCGCCTTGGTGACAAGTTTGGAGGCATATACAAGGTTAACATTTCACACTGAAAGACAATAAATTCTTTCGGAAGTCTATAAGATATCCGAATTCACCATTCCATTATTTAAACACCAGAACCTGTGCCCGTCTTCGATTCATTCGTGAATACCTCACAACCACCTGACTAACATATAATGCTACATTTACAATGAAAGCTCTCAGGCTTTGAGTCTGAAAGATTGCATCAGTCAACCTAGTGTACACATCTACTATGTAGATACCAGAACTCGTATTCATAAATATCGCATAACTATTACTTTCCAGATATTCCTAAGCAGGATCCATAATAAAAGTTTGCTTTACAAGACGATTTTATTCACCATTTTATGCGCAATATTGTCCAAAGTCCTTGTTCGGAAACCAAAGGCATTTAAGACTCTCGTATAACCTGGTTTCTTTGATCGAATCGTAAATACCAGAACCTGTGTCCGTCACCATCTTCAAACTATTTTCCTGAATACTCCATAAACAACGCCTTCTAAATATCTCTATCTGGAAAATCTACCAAGGCTGTCATTTCCAAGGTGATTGTCTTGAGAGTTGAAAACCGAAGTTGAATAAGTTTATCAGATGGCCTGACTTCCTTGGACGAACTTAAATGTAGTTTTTAAATAACAAATTTTCTTTAGTTATTCTTAAGTTATTAGAATTAATGACATATACATACATACATATGTACATAATTGTGTTAACATCTACATGTGTGCCTACATATGTATGTGGTGTTGGCATTTCCAGTTCTTTACAAACTTTACAAAAAAAATTATTTCAACTGTTAACCAGTAAAATAACCCTTTAGGAATTTTTTTTTTAAATCTTTTTTTCTTATCTTTAAACACAAACAATTATCTTAACTGAAATTTCCCAAAAAAAAACTTTTTGTTGCCACGTTCGTTTAAAAGTGAAATTTCTAACACATAAAACATATTAAAGAAAATTGTAATTTTCAAATCTGACATTGTCTCTTCAAAAAAGTTTCGTGTTTTTTTTAAGAAAAAACTACTTGATGGTTGGTTGGTTGGTGTGTTAATGGCAAATATCAAAATATGTATGTGTTGTTAGACGACCACAACAGTTGTTAAATTAAATTTTACTAACACCATTTCCGAAGGTAATATATTTAGTTTGAAGCAAAAAACAGTAATTAATACATATCGAACAATATAAATTAAATATTGGCAGTTTTAAAAATTATTTAAATTGTAAATTTATTGGAGGAATACCGACAAATTGTATTAAATATTTGTAAATGGTGTTTAGATACTTTATTTACATACACAAAAGCAATTTAACTTGACACCACACATACATAAAATTTATCACATACACATTCCCTAATTTGAGATAAAAAAGGACTAAAAAAATTGACAGCAATAACTATGTTTTATCTTTTGTGTTTGTATAACTTTCATACTTGATACTTTTTAAAACGACTTTTTTCTAACATACATATATTTGATACTATAAAACTGAATTAAATCTGGCGTAAAAGAAAATATTTAAGAAATGTATAAAAACTTCAAACTCTTTTGGCATTACTGCAACAGAAACAACAGCAAATGGTATCATCTACTTTTCTTAAATGACCTTTAACAAAATATGTTTATTCTGGAGGAAATGTTCTTCTCCGTTTTTGCAGAAGCCAGAAAAACCATGATCAACTAGGTTAAAAACATAGTTTTATAGTTACGTAGTTTGACACGGTATGCGTTTAAAACTTTTAGTCTCTAATTCAACTAACAGCAGGACCATGGAGCAGGTAATTTTCCAGTGTTTCGTTTTCTTTCTTACACGCTCTGTTGACTTTAGTATCGGTTAGATCGATACGAGCCTGTTGAACCGTCATCTTAGCACGTCCACTTAAAACATTAACTTGTCCTCCAAGTATTGGCTTATTCAGGTTCAGCGTCTACTTTGTTCTCTTTTGACTTGAGTTTCCCAAAAGAATGTTGGTTGTTCTGCTGACCGATACTTCTGTCAGTCTGTGACATGTTCTTTTATTGCTTAATTCGTCAATTCATCCTTAAAATTTGGGAAGGCTTTAGTACTATCCACCATGACGATATTCACACATGATCCAATTCTTAATGCCCTGTCCGCTTTTTCAATTCCTATAAGGGTGTGTGATGGCTAGGAAAACGCGTTATCTTAAGTTTTTCGTAATTATAGTTTAAGTTCATTGTTCCGAAATTTTACATTGTCGTTCAATGGGTGACAATTTCGTACATCAATCCCTCTTCAATCATTTAAAACTCTCTGTAATCGGCATGGGAAAACGAGATTGTTATGTGGAAGATAGAAGATTATATATTTTGGCTTAATTCGTAGAAGCCCATTTGCTGTCTTAGTTATGAACTAGAAATTCTCGTTACCTCATCCCATCCATGCATGGTCATTTATCAGGCATTCTCCAATTACCATCCATCTGGCTGGTTAGCAGCAAGAGCTTGTTAAATTTAAGATGTATTTTTTTTTGTAGTATTGATAAATTGATGAATTCTGCTATTAATTCTGAAAAGCGTTTGTCTATGTGGTTTTCATTGCACCACAGATACAACGACGATGTTAGAATCGGCCGTATATAGCCACTGTTTTATCTTCGTGTTTACACCTCATCACGAGCCTATCACCCTTTTGCTGAAAGTCCATATTCTATGTACTTTTTCTACTCCGCCGGCATTGCGGTTCTTCCAGCATAGCTCCTAAGTTTTTAACTTTCTTCTTTATTTGTATTGAAAAATGAAATGACATTTATAATTATAATGTTTCGCTTTTTACAACATAAAAAAATTGCCCTCTTATCCTGGTTTACATTTAATCCTTTCCCTTGGCTTTACATGGACAGCCAGCCAGCCAGCTAGCCAGCCAGACGGACGGACGGACATCGTTAAATCGACTCAGGAAGTGATTCTAAGCCGATCGGTATACTTTAAGGTGGGCGTTGGTCCAATATTTCTGGGCGTTACAAACATCAGCACAAATCCAATATACCCTCCCCACTATTGTGGTGTAGGGTATAAAAATTTATGAAATTTTTATTTGAGTCGAAAAAACCATATAATTCAATGTTAAAAGATTTTTTACTCCTACTTATTTATTATATCTTCATTAAAAATCAACTAACAATAAGTATTTCAAATCTTAGTCCCCGTTTACACAGGGAAACATTTGGAAGGGAAACATCTGGAATTCTCTTTTGTATTTTCCTTCGTTTTCGGAAACACTCTAGTTTATATTTGTTTTTTTTTTTTTACATTTGTCTATTTGCAGTGTTGTTTGTTTTAAATTTCTACTGTTTTTGATTTGCTAATGTAAGTATGTATGTATATTTGATTTGTGTAATAAATAAATAAATTATAAAAAATAAAATTTTTAAAAGTATTTATATTATTTCAGTTTACATTATTTATTTTTTTATTTTTATTTACGCAAAGTCAAATATAAAACATAGATAACAAAGCACGCCGACAAGAAATAAAGCAAAGCTGACCGGCACCGCAGTGGTGCAGGTGGTAGAACGCAAAGAATTCTGATGAGAGAAAGCGGGATTTCTCGAAACATATGTAAATTCAACAACCCAGGTTCGATCCCCAGTCAAGAAAAATTATCAAACATTTTTTAATAATAAATTTTTCAAGTTGTAATTCCTAACTTCAGTAAAAATAATTTAATGAAAATTAAATTTAATGAACTCGAGCCTAACTAAAATTTATCAAGAAGTAAAAAAATAAAGCAAATATAAAAAAGCAAAGCAAATGTAAACAATAAGAATGAAAGCACAAAGCGTGCATCCGAGAACGGGAAACAAATTTCATATTCTCTTCCCCACCCGTTCCTCTCTACCAAACAACATGTTTCCCTTCCAAATGTTTTCCTGTGTAAACTGGGACTTATATCTAATTAATTCAAATTATTTAGTCCAACCAGTGCCGGACGAAAATTGTTTGACCATAAATAATTTTATGTATTAAGTTGGCATTCTTGCTTCTAGTCTTCGGCTCAGATCCGCTGTATCTCTTTTTCGCATATAATCACTATTATTTAATATGATGAGGGCTAATGGGTTTGGGTGTACTGCAAGCATGTTTAAGTACTTTTCTGCATTTTTGGATCGTTCAGGTCAATTGTGATCATTCAAAAGAAGAAAGTTGCTAAAAAATCACCTGTTATATTAGTTGCTTAAATATTAACTTAAAATGGTAACAAATTATAAATACTGTTCATTATTTAACTTCATAACAAACTGATTTGCTCATCACTGTTATTAATTTCTTTACTAGAAACACAAATAGCTAAATAAAATATTATCCTACATAAAGTAAAAATCTGTTCACACTAAAGATAAATAAATGTATGTATGTTTTGTTCATTCAAACAAGAATCTTTCAGTTGAATAGAAATTAGTAAAATTAAATTTGACACATACCTTTGCATCGTTATTTTGAATAAGGTGCTCAAAGATAATTGAAATCAGTTGACTTTCAGACTAGAGCAGTGTAAGCTAGCCATAACTGAAAATATTGTAGTGTTAAGGTACGGTCACACTTGGCAAATATTTGCCCAAAAAAAAAGGCGTAGCCACTAAATAACATACATTTGAACTCGTTTATTTATTTAAAAAGAAAACTTTTCTTATTTAGGCCAAAGCACAACAAATATTTAATTTTAATTTATTTGATGCTGTTTGATCTTGCAAAACTCTTGTAAGAGTAAAGAATGTCAAACAAATTTGTGCTGTAGTTACGCTTTTTTAAGTAAATATTTGCTAAATGTGACCGTACTTTTAGTCACGATTGGCAGAAATGATTGGCTTATATCCGGAAAATGAAACTAGTAATAAATCTCGTAAAATACTTCAGATTGTACACCTCAGTTCATTTTGGTAATGACAATATTTATTCAGAATTGGCACGGATTGCTCCAAAATTATTTTGACCCTTTTTAACAGAACTCTCACACACTTTGCTAAGATCTTGGTAGACTTCTTATAGTACAATTACTGGGCACTGTATGACTCCAACTAGAGTCCGAATGTATGAGTATTCAGAAAATGTCTAATGTCTACCATGATTGTCTCACAAATGCTTAACTGATGAATCTCTGCAAATTTTTCTATAGTTCAGAATTATTTCCATGACAGTTACCTGATTTGTAAAGTCGTCCTGATTGGTCAATTAACAATGCACATTCAATGTACATAGCTCATAGATGTGACTTAGGATTTCCAAATGGGTTAGGCCTCCGACATTACTCTCTAACTGCAAGTGATCAATTTAAGCCAATATAATCCTTAGCAAAATCATAATATTTTATTGTTACATATTTAACATTTAAAACGTTGCTATATTTGCATTAAGCAAATTGCAAATTAAACCTCCAAGTAGTTAAAATTAATAATTATTGAAATCTGCACAACAATAGTTAAAATAGTAGCCCTCTGATTTTAAACTCAAACAAAATTTACATTCAACTGACGTGATCTCGCTGTTGTGGACACGATTTGTATACATTGTCGGAAGTTGAAACTATTAAGTTTAAACCAATAATTGCTCTGTAGTAACAATATTCTATCCAGAATTCAGATATTTTGCCTTCGTTTAAAGATGATCCACTGCGATTCATTATCTGTAAAGCCTGGGTAGTAGGTACTGCGTAGAATGTCAAGTGATTCCGCTAACTAACAAACTATTATATGCCTTCTATGATATCTTATGCTGATATCAAAAAATTATTTTTAAAATTTGAAATTTAATTATGAACAAATTGATTAGTTTATACGAATCAATCAAGGAGCTTTGCTTAGTTCAGTTGCGGCAACATTGTTATCTTGCATTACAAATATAGTAGTTTATAAAAATCGTCTGCAGTGTAAACACACACCCAACATTCGTTACCATAAAGTCAAAGTAACTAGATTTCAATAATAAAAAAATCGTGTATTTGTAAAACATATTTTGCGTATCTTTTCAGTTGTTGTTCTTATTATTTTTTATTCTGTACGTACAGTTGTGTGTATCAGCCATCCTTTTTCTCATAACCCCTGGGTTGGCGCTCTAAAGGTAAGATGTTTTCTACAACCATAATATCTTCCTAAGTATCAATGTATTTTGCATATACAACATTCATAGGTACTCAAAATAAAGCTACAACAACAGTAACATAATCTGAAACTGTAAGATGCCATGACAAAACCGAAAAACACACAAAAATCCCCAAATTTATGTACGTGACTAAATTTGTAAAGTATCAATTGAGTATTTCTTGCTCCAATCTCCTCCTTTGTATAATAATACAATAAACACACATATGTATGTTGGAAGAGTTGCCAAATAAAGAATATACATACAGTGGGTAGCAAAACTGTGCGGATGTTTTGCATTCAGGATGGTGGTTTTGGATGCGCTCATGCGGCCTATGCCAGTAGTAATCTTTTCCATCATACTCGTATCGGTTGACTTTCGTTTCGTCGCTCCAAATATATATATATATATATAATAATATAAATATATTTGTATTATTTGTATTACATTACTTCCTTAATCCAAAACATCCGAATAGTTTTGCTTCCCACTGTATATATGTATATGGAGTGGAATTTACAGAAAACAAATATGATATATTTTCCCAAAAGGCATATATCGGAAAGATATTTGAATTGGATTTCGGCAAAATCACAGACATAATCCAACAAATTTCAATTGTCTTCTCCCCGGTATCAAAATAAACATATTGTAAACTTTATTAAACTATTTTCAGCATTTTTATTTACTTTATTAAACTCAACACCACCATAGTCTAACAAAAACTTTAAAGTATACAAATCAACTCAGAATTACGATGTCCGTCCGTGTGGCTAGTTGTTCATGTGAAGAGTGCAGTTCGCAATTTTGAAATTATTTCGACAAAATTTAGTACGAGAATTTTTTCGATTTCATATTTTTAATTAAATTGGAATATTATTGCACATATCCTCCATGTGTCTCCGAAATAGGACTTTATCGGTCATAAATATATGATTTATACACATATACAAAGAAAGTTGCATTGTAAAACCTTATCGCATGTAAAAATATGTGCAGATCGGTCGCGAATTGGCTATAGCTCCCATATAAGTCTGCCTTTCAGAAATCACTTTAAATGAAAAATTTTAGTATCTAAATAAAATTCCTAACAAATATACATACATATGTGATTATTTCGAAAGGTCGTGCTTTGTTGGATACAATTTCTAAAATGGGATTTAATATGATTTCGAGACCCACAGAAGATACCGGATGTTATTGATTTTGCAGTGATAAACAAATATCCCGAGAGAAATGATTCAAGTTGATTCTTCGCTAGAATTATCATTAGACCACTCAGCCACAATTGTTTCTGTATCGAGCTTCCGAGAAATTGTATCCCCGACTGGTAACTTAGCGAGGCCAAGCACAAGTATAAATTTGCTTAAAAAATATAGAAAATACATCTGTACACATTGTTCCAGAAACATACCGCTAAGAACACCAGAAAATATCGATCACTCAGTTTTCAATTTGGATATTGATCTTAAATTAACTGGCTGCTCAACTTTCTATATAATCTCCCCGACAACTCAGATATAATATAATTTATTCTGCAGATTGGCCCATAAAAGGTCATAACTCCCATTTAGGAACCACTTCCAAAAAACACATTCACCTTCGTAAATATCGTATCGAACAGCTTATTATATACTTTTTTGTGTTCAGTTTCTTCTCGGAAATGGACCTTATATGGGAACCTCCTCATAATACAATAGTAAAATTTTTTATTAAATATAACTGATCGGTAAAAAATTTCAGTTCGATATCGATATTTATAAGAAATTTACGAAATTTTGATTCCTACTATTTTCAACAAAATTTGTCATTCTATAATTAAAATAAAGTGTGCAAAATACATGATATTATTGTATTACATTTGAAGAAAATAGAAAAGATTTCTGAAAAATATCTAGGTAGTCTTAAACTTTTATCTATAACTCAGATTATGACTAAATCGCCTTCGAATCCTATAAGAATGACAAACGCAAAGGGGAGTAAGTTTAAAGGGAAGTAACACTCAGACAATTAATACGACTATATATACTTGCGTTGCTTTCTGTGTTTTGTTTTTAGAATTGCAACGCCTCTGGTGGTGAGTAGGCGCATTTAAACCCTGATTTAATAGCCTTTATTTAATTATTTTACTGCTATACCACCGAAGGAGGGCGCTATGATATATATTAGTTATGATAGATAGAAGAAAACTAACAATTTTCAGAAACTGATGTTGTTTGAGTGCCAGCGTCTGGGAATCGAATCTGGGCTACAAATACCAACTCATGCTTAATGATCAAATGCGCTAACCAATTAAGCTACAGCAGCTTCGAATTGGAAAACTGCTTAACTGGTACATTTAACATTTAAGCATAAAGAATGAGACTTTTTAAGGTTCGTGCTACCTTCTGAAGCAGATGTACCCCAAGGAAGTATCCTTGGACCCTTATTATATTATTCTGATATGCCAACGAACAATCGCACTCACACATTATTACAATATTACGATATTTGATGATGATACTGTTCTTGATTCTTCTTAACATTCATGAAAATAAAATCATATATTTTAATTAGAACAAGTAAGAGTTTATATTCGTCTGTGCCGAATCTTATATATACATATATATATATGTATCGAGATAAAATTTAACTTGAACAGTATTTATATATATACTTAGAAGTCATGCGCATATTATTGGCACAGCACATAAACTAAATGTAGGGTATTATATGGTCGTTCTATATATACATTCTTACTTGTTTATCTTGTAATTTTATTTTTTGTTTACCTGGTAACTCTAATAACAAGCATACATATACTTTAAAAATATACCAACATACGAGTACAATTACGGTCAGGTGGCTTAGTTTACGATGTACCTTAATTCCAAGAATATGAGACCACCAATATTTCTCTATGTCAAAATACGTAACTTGAGTGTGTCTGTGATATGCGGTCTGTGATTCTTGTTTGTTTATGAAATGGGTTACCTCGATTTCAATTTCATCTTCTTCTAATGCTGCTGCCATCTTTGAAACTTTAATGCTTTTTACATGAATTGTTTTAGAACACTTTGATGATTTCATTTTATTTGGATAATATTTTTTGCATTTACAATCTTGGGTTTCTAGGAAACATACTTTAAATAGAAAAAAAGATAAATATATTTGTAAACAATTTAAGGCTTTCAAAAAATTAACCCAACAATCCTGTGGCTTTTGTCACAATTCCAAAGAAGATTAAAGTAGATAAAATTCTTAGTAACAAATTTAAAACAATTCGAAAAATAACTTGATAACAAATTTGTAATGTTTTTTTCTTTTATTTTTGTCTAAAGAAACGTAATTAATAAGAAATAAAACTTTGTTTTTCATAAACTAAACCAAGAAAAGAAAAGTTTTGCAATTATAAATGAACAATAATTTCAAAATAACAGTGACGTTGAACAAATTATAATTTATCTATTATTATACCCTACAACACAATAGTGGGGAGAGTATATTGGATTTGTGCTGATGTTTATAACGCCCAGAACACCCATCTTAAAGTATACCGCTCGACTCAAAATCTCTTTCTAAATCGATTTAACCATCCGTCCATCCGTCAGGCTGGCTGGCTGGCTGTCCATGTAAAGCTTGTGCGCAGAGTACAGTCCGCAATTTTGAAGATATTTCAACAAAATTTCGTACGTGATATTTTTTGGGCCCAAGAATAGACGGGATTGAAATTGGTGGAAATCGGTCCATTATTTCACCTGGCCCCCATATAAATGTCATCCCGAAATAGGAGTTTAACGATCAGAAATGTTTGAATTATGCAAGTATTTAAACAAATTTCACCGCCAATAAGTAGTAAATAAAGCCAAATCACATCTACAAATTTTCTGAAGATCGGTCCAAAATTGATTATAGCTCCCATATAAGCCCCATTTCCGAAAATCACTTTAAAGTGCATAACTCTCCTAAAAATCTCGGTATCCAAATAATATTGAATACAAGTATGTGTCGTGTATATACAAATTATATAGTATAATTTTTTTTAATTAGTCGTAGCTCCTATATAAGACCCACTTCCGAAAATCACTTTAACAATCATAAATCTATTAAAAATGTCGGTATCCAAATAAAATTTAACAAAAATGAATTTCATATATACAATAATGATGCCACATAATTTTATAATGGTCGGTCCATAATTAATAATTCCGTAATTCCAAATCCGTAATTCACTTTAACCTCCATAAATCTTTTAAAAGTATTTATATCGAAATATAGTTTATAATACATACATAATATTTATATTGACGGAAGTCATGGCAATACAGTTTTGGCCGATCGTAATATCTCCCATCTCATTTCTGAAAAACTGTATAATACATATGCTGGGTGTAGGGTATTATATGGTTGGGCTTGACCGACTATATATTCTTACTTGTTAGTTGTTGAAGTTGTCAAATATAAATAATTTAATGAATTCAAGAATTTATTTATGTACTATCATTTTGTATCCGGCGTTGCTCAAACCAGTATTGCTCAAACGTTGACTTTCTTAACCTTGATGTGCTCGGAAGTCTACATTTGTAGTAATTTTGGTTGGATTAGCGAATAAAAATTAAAACGTTAGTAAAACAATTTGAGGTTTTTAGTAGCTACCTAAAATCTTGCAAGGACAAAGTGTACGTTACTTTTATGCTTGCGATGTAAAATCATTTTATCCGCTCAGAAGTGAAACCTACGTAGGAAAGAACCCGAATACAAGTCGATCTGCAAATGTTGGAGGGAATGTAGTAAAAAAACTGATTTCTAACTGGGAAAATACCGGAAGAACAATAGTTTGTGGCAATTTTTTCACATCCTTAAATTTGGGTAAATATTTATTGTCCAAAGGCCTTGCAATTCTTGGTACAGTTCGTCAAAATAATACCTTTGTACCCAACGAAATGAAAGCTGACCGTAAACTTGCAGAATATTCATCAGTTTTGTGGTTTTTTGGACTCAAAGTTTGCACTATCATCTTATGCGCCAAAAAGGGGAAAGGCAGTTGTTATATTATCAAGTACAACCTTGAATAATGATATTGTGGCAGAGAAAAAAAAATAAGCCGCAGTATATACTTGACTATAACGTCAGCAAAGGATGCAATGGCGTCGATGCAATGGACAAAATGCTATTAGTATATTCCACAAAACGCAAAACATTGCGATGGCCATTGGCAACTTGCTAGATATATCTGCGTTAGCTACTTATAACATCTATATAGAAAATAATAGACTTATTCAGCAAACAGACAAACGCAGAAAGTTCTTGTGAAGTTTGGCAAAACAGATGTTTATGCCAGCAATTATAGCATGGTCAAAAATTCCAAGGGTAATAGGCTACACTCCAACACGCCTCGCTATCGAAATGACGCTAGGGCACTTGAAAACTTCTTCCCCTTCAGCTACTAATCAATTTCCCGATACATCTGAGGATAAGCTGCCAAAACATCCTGTACGATGTCAGGCATGTGAAATTGGAAATCGCAAAAACACACGAAAGATATGTAGTTGGTGTAAGAAACCGGTGTGCGATGCACATTCCACAACTTACGTATTTGGAAAATGCTGCCCTATAAATAAAACCTAAATGTATAAAATTGTTTTGTTCAAGTTATGCTATACCTACATGTACCTACATAAATAATATATAAATAAAATAAAGTGCAAAAATAATGTTACTACAAATGTTGTCTTCCGACCGCCCACGTAAGTTTTCGGTTAATATGTAACTAAATAATTTACGAGCATATAGTTCTTATTGCATTAATCCTTCCATTATGAATTTTTAAACAATACTGGCCAACTAATAAAAAAGGAATATCGTAAGTGCAATCTGCAGGTCTTGAGGAGGACCTGAAAAGCCTCCTTATGGATCCTGTGAAAGATTTGCTGTTTATAGGTATATAGGTACATATGTACCTACATTGTACATACATATACTCTTTTTAATTCAAGAGTTGTAAGTACAGTTTTCTAACTGAATTCTTACAAATAAGAATTCTTGAAACTTTCACATAATTTTCCACAAGACACCTAATTAATTTCATTATTTCTATACCAAACTATTTCAATAACTACAATTAAACTATTAAAGAAAATTTTCTAGAAATAAATTTTAGTTTATTGAAAAAATAAATACAAAAAGTAAAACCATTTCAAGAAGATTTGGATTTTTGCTGTATTTGTACTTCCAAAATATTTATGCATTTTTGTTTGTTTTGTCATCATAATGCTTAAGTGATGCAATCACTTTTTCTATTGCTTCAGATGTTTTAACGACACATTTTAGCATGAATTCAATATTTTTTGTGCATTTATAAAGTTGTAATAATACCGCTTATTATACTGAGCAGAAGAAAGTTGCATGAAAGTTGACAAAGTATTAAATTAAATAAAAAAGAGTTAAAGAGAAAGTCCTCTAAGAAACTGTAAGTGCTTAAGAATGGAATTATCATGGAAATAGAAAAAATAATTTTCTTATTACAACTTTTATGAAGATAAACAACCCCCTTTAAAAATAAAGGAGTATAACTTCCCGCGATAGATTATAGATTATCACATAATAATGTTATACCATTTCTTTACTTATGTATTCCAATTATAACAAACTGAGACCACAACCATGTGCGGCATACTTCCCAACGATTGTGAATATTAGTTTTCAACTTTCTTTCATCGGTTTTCATGGAAGTGTAAATACATTTTTATTGACTACAACAAGTCAATAGAATTCAGTTTAATGCAGATTTGTTCACCAAAAAAAAAAAAAAAAAAACTAAAACTAAAAACGAAAGATTTATAATGGCTAAATTGCAGCTTAAGAGTTTATGTTTTTTGTCGAAATATAAATTATCATTGGCCTGTAAAAGGCAATGGGAAAATGTTCAATAAATAAGAAAAAATAACAAGTAAGAAAGTATAGTCGGTCAAGACCGACCATATAATACCCTACACCCCGTATATATACAAAACAATTTTCAGAAATGGGTGTTATATGGGAGATATAACCTATTGTGGACCGATCATCCAAAAATTTAGTGTCATGATGTCTGTGAATATGAATATTATATGTGTTAAACTTTATTTCGATTTATGAAGCTTAAATTGAATTACGGAGAGGGTCTTATATGGGAGTTTCGGCTAATTATGGACCAACTATTATATAATTAAATGTCATTATTTCTGTATATAAAAAACTTATTTGTGTCAAATTTTATTTGGATACCAACATTTTCAAGAAATTTATGATCGTTAAAGTGGAAGAAAAAGAAAGTTTACATCAGGTTTTTCACAATGCCCTTAATAAAATGATGGGAACTACTGATGTATAAACCCATCAGCAATACCCATCAGATGATGCATCAAATGACTGTTATCTACTTTTCTTGTAGGGAAATCTAAGCAAAATAAAACTTAGATAAATAGAAATTTCGATACAATATTATATGACGATCACCCCATAATAGGTGATTTGTTGGTGGGTATATACGATTCGACACAGCCTAATATATATATACTTACTTTATTTTTATACCCTCTACCATCAGAAGTGGACAGAGTTATGGACCAAAATGTGTGACAACCTCCATAAAAATTTGATATTTTGAAATATATGTCTTGCAATTTTTTATATTGCAGATACAGCAATAAAATTTTGTACACGTTATTTTTGTGATAAAAGAAGAAAGTGTGAGGAAAATAGTAAGAATCGGTCCACGATTGTTCATAGCTCCCACTTACAAATTTCTTCCCGAAATACTGCTTAATGATAAAAAAAAATGTCTGTAAAATTGGAATAATAATACAAAATTCGGCAAAAATAAGTGTCATGTAAACAGAAATCGCAAAACGAATATTTTTGTTTTGTTCGGTCCATGTTTAACCATAGATCCCATATAAAGTCCACATCTTAAATTCACCTAAATACGTACAAATCTGGTACAAATATAGTTAGCAGCTTAAAATTCGACATAAAAAATTGTTATAGATATATAAAATGTTGTAGTAAATTGTATGATGGTTGGTCTATAATGGGAGCTATGACCCCATATAAGGACCAAATCTGAAAAAGCCTTTAATCTTTATATATATCTTATAAATATGGGTACCGACTCAAAACTCTATATATATCTTTTAAATGTACATACAAATAATTCCACAAAATTGTGTGCATTTCGGTGCATATTTGATCGTAGCCCCATATAAAGCCATTTTCTGAAAATCACTTTAATTCTCATAAATCTTTTATAAATAATGGTACCGCTGCAAAATTTTACACGGATGATTTACATAAGTACATGCCAAAATCAAACTGCTAAATTTTAGGAATATCGGTCCATATAATTCACTTTAATACTAATATGTATCTTAAATATCCAGTTATTATGTTAAAATTCGATGTGAAATATCCTCATATGCATTAAATTTACAGTTCTAAGCAAATCGGACCATAATTTGTCTTAGCAGCCATATAAGGACCATTTCCGAAAAACAATTTAACCCACAGAAACTATTAATAACTATTAAATAAATAAATTTTGAAGAATTTTTGCTGTTTACACGAGTTTGAAGCATTTTGAAGAGCAATTTTGAAGAAAATTTCAATCGTGTAAATCTAGCTTTATGAATTATGCAATATATTTTTTGTTGTCAATTTCGTCGTAATATATCTGGGTATTGGATCTGTATAACCTTATCATAAATAAGACATTATTCCATGATTAATCGCTTTGACTATTTAATCATAAGTAGCTGTAATATTCGGCTGGGTTGTAAGATTATGTGAATATGTGAGTTCGAGTAACTAATCAAAATAAAGTAAAAATTTAGGCAAGTTGCTGCGAAATAATTCAAGTATCAGTATGATCTTTAGTCATTCTTTAAACTTAGCTAAACATGCACTGAAATATCACTAAACTTTTGTCACTTTTCCGGTAAATATTGTGCTGGTTTTGCAGGCAGACCTAAAGACAATTGAAATCGAAATGAAAGTACAGATACCAGATTACAATCAGATTTCTGTTGCCATTTTATTTAATGTTTTTACTGTTGTTAACTCATTTTCCCTTTTTCAATTTTTTTGTTTTCTTTTTGCTTTTGACGCTTAAAAACCATTTCTCTCATTTTATCGCTCTAAGGATTAATATTAATCCCTTGAATGTTTATAATACATTTTTTTTAGTTGTTATACCTACTTGTATATAACTTTTTAAATTTTTTTAATTTTCGTGCTTTCCTTTTTATTGATTTTAGTATCAATTATTGAGATTTAATTAAAATTCAAAAACTTTTAATTTTCAAAACAAAACGCCTTGCTGCTGCTCTACTCCGGTGACGGCATGTAAATGTATAAGATTGTATGTATGAGTAAGTGAGCTGTACATTCTATTAATCTCAAGATAATTATATATTTTAAGTATTTGTTTACAACATCATGAATAGAAGCAAATAAAGGGTGTTTAAAGAGACGGTGTTTAAAGATAATAAACAGACGACAATGTTGATGACGTAATTTTGGCAATACATACTCGTATATAATTAAAATAAGCATTAATTTAAGCAATAATTTAAGGTCTGACGTGAATGTAAAACTTGCATTATTTTGAAATTTAAACAGAAAATTATTTCAGGCCTGTCAATTAGGCGATGTGACACAAATTCCCTTCCGGTCAAAACTCAATTTAGAACAAATGTGTAGAGTTATAGCCTTCTCACACTTATCAACATGTAACATCTACCATAAATTTGCAAAGATGTTAAAATGTTCCCATAAGAAATGTACACAGCTTAAAATCAACATCTTCTCAAGATGTTCCTAACTCATTTTGTTCCCATTTACATCTTCCGATTTTTTTAGTGTCATCACTAGCAAAACTGATATTGAAAATGAAATTTAAGTTACATCACTAACAAAAGTGGCATTTATAGACAACAACAAAAATTTAACAAACAAAATGAGCGGTGCTGAATGTAAGTATTTATACCCTACACCACCATAGTGGGGAGGATATATTGGATTTGAGTTGATGTTTGTAATGCCCAGTAATATGCCCAGTAATAATGCCCATCTCAAATTATACCGATCGACTCAGAATCTCTTTCTGATTCGATTTGACGATGTCCGTTCGTCCGTCTGGCTGGCTTTCCATATAAAGCTTGTGCACAGAGTACAGGTCGGAATTTTGAAAATATTTCAACAAAATTTGATACGTGATATTTTTTCTTGCCAAGAACTGGTGGGATTGAAACTGGTGGAAATCGGTCCATTATTGCACCTGGCCCTCATACAAATGTCCTCCCGAAATAGGAGGTCCCGCTAGGAGGTCGCTTTCTGGCATGTGGCGACTATTATGCCAAACACACTTACTGGGGCTCTCGACTAATGAATCCCAGAGGTAGACAGCTTTATAAAGCATTAGTTGATC
This sequence comes from Bellardia bayeri, assembly GCA_950370525.1. NCBI lineage: Eukaryota > Metazoa > Arthropoda > Insecta > Diptera > Calliphoridae > Bellardia > Bellardia bayeri. The sequence goes on from OX493267.1 coordinate 20,181,498, forward strand.
GTAAAAATTGCTTGGATTTTGTGTCCCCTGGACAACCAACATACTGGTCTACTGATCCAAAAAAAATTCCTGATGTCATAGACTTTACCATAACAAGAAATATAAATCGAAATTCAATATCTACAGAAATATCATATGATTTATCTTCTGATCATTCCCCAATTATACTATCGTATTATGGGAGGACTAACATTTCAAAAATTCATAATGAAACATATTACTTTAAAACAAATTGGCTTAAATACAAAAAATATATGAGCAGTCATATCCACACAGATCTTTGTATTCAGTGTGAGGAAGATGTAGATAAGTGTGTAAATGACTTCACGTCATTAATCGGCTCTTAATCATTCTAAGAGTCAAACATTTCCTAAAACTAATATGCACATTTCTAACTCAGATATTGAGCGACTTCTTTTCGTAAATCATAAATGTTTGAAATATGCAAGTATCCAAACAAATTTCATCACAAATGAGTGATAAATGAACTAAAATCACATCTACAAATATTGTGCAGATCGATTCATATTTGATCGTAGCTCCCAAAATCTTAAAAATGTTGGTATTCAAATTTGGCACAAATAGGTTTCTTATAAACAAAAATAATGACATCTAATTTTATAATGGTTGGTCCATAAATAGTCGAAACTCCCATATCAGACCCTCTCCGTAATTCAATTTAACCTCCATAAATCTTTTAAAAGTATTTATATCCAGATAAAATTTAACACATATAATATGTTCACAGACATCATGAAACTAAATTTTTGGATGATCGGTCCACAATATTTTATATCTTCCTATTTCTGAAAAAATGTTTTATACATATACCGACTTCTTAACTATTAAATTAAGATTGTGACTTTAATAATATAAATGAGTAATAAATTCAAAATATTCTTGCCTTTAAAAGGTAAACATTCAAAAACGTGAAACTTCACAATGTATTCATTATCATGAAATTTGGAGAAGAACGAGTTTAAGAAGTTTTTGTCAAAATTCGCAAAGAGTTATAAAAATAAAATTCTCTCCAATTAAATTCTCTTATGAAAGCATTCAACTTTAGTATTTCAATATGTCGCCCTATTTGTTCGGGGTATTTATTTTTAAAATTCACGAATTAAAAAAATGTTAGCAATTTGTAACATTAAGTTCACTCAAATTAAATGCGACGTGTGATTGTCGTAATAAATTCAACCGTAACGTGTTATGGGGATTTTCCAACATTATTTCTTCGCATTTTCGCCAAACTTTTTTTACAATATAAAATTTGCGAATTAAAAACAGTGCATAACTAGCTAGATACAACATTGGCACAAGCTGAACCTGAAAGAATAGGTAAAAGTTAAACTTTTTACCATCCCAGAATTTCAGATTTCACATCCGGGGGCGCTGGGAGCCCTGGCACATATAATTCCAATCGATGGTTTTGATTTGAAATTTGGGATATATGCAGTGCACACTTACAGTAAAAGTTTATAAATTTTATGGAGTTATAAAAACAAATAATTTACATATGGTATGGTGTAAAACACGTAAAACATATTGGTACTTCGCATGTCTTGCATGTAAAAAAGGTGGGCTTGTCGTTTTTGTACACCTTTCTTATCTTTTAAGCTTTTTTTCTTCAATTGGCGTGTGATCCTCAATTACACCATAATTGACGTCTCGAATCTTCAAGTGACGTCCAGATTTTTTCTTCTTGGCCACCTTACTTTTTCTACTCCAAAATTTCGTGCTGGTGTGCACCTTGAGTTTTTTTCACGATATTAATTCTTTCGTTTGTGCATTGGCTTATTCATATCAGCAGGTTTCGAGGAAACAGTTTCAAAAAAACTTCCAATTCACTGGAGCCTCAATTATTATCACAAAGTACAGACGGATTATATGCTGGAGGCAATTCTTTACGCGGCTGGCAATTGCCCTCTACCGTCCATATATTCTCCGTAGCAGGTGTTACTAACATTGCGCAATCTACTTCCACGTCGTCAGGACCGATCTTTTCATCACAACTGGACTTCTTGTCATTAAGATCATTACATTCCATATTTAGGCAGTCTTCTCTCGTTGAAGATGAGTTGTAGTCCTCTGATGGTATATATTCAGACCCACTATTTTGATATGGCTCCGACTCATATGAGGAATCATAGAGCACATTTTCGATGTCGTCTTCAGTAACTTTAGCTCTCTTGTTGGTTATTATGCCTATTGGGTGTATAAATTTAAATTTGCTATAATTGAACTTATATAGAGTTTTAGTACTCTCTAGTCAAAGTACTGCTGGGACATATAAACCCATAAACAAAACCCCTAATTATATCACGAATTAGATTATTTCCAAACTTGAATTTCAAATATACTGCAAAAACACATTAGCGCAATTCACAATCTTGTGCAAATGGTATTGCATCATTACATTTACAAAGTGGTTTAGCATATTTTTGCTCTTGCTGTGTATTTTGTTAGTGTAGACCAAAAATATGCTAAACGGAAAACATACGTTTTCATTTTAACACAAAGAATGATTTGAAATAGCTTAAAATTTGGGGTCCTATAGCACCATTCCAAATGAATTTATGAGGTACAAATGCAAATTTTAAACTCGACAATACTTCTTCTCTAGAATTGTGAAATTATATTGCAATTGGACCTACAGTTTAAAAATTACAGACTTATGTTTTTCCTTTTTTTTCCATATTTCCCCATTGTGCAGTGTTTATTTACATTCTAATTGAAATATTACTTTTAATTCAAAAAAAGTTGTCAAACACGCAGTCAACATTAAAAAATGATTTGAGCAATTTATTCATCACATTTCTATTTGTCTTATAGGACACAATAAATGACTGAAAAGTTCCTTATTTTATTTCTTTTTCTTTTGTCGATTTTGACACTCACACAAATCAATAAAGCAAGAATTTTCAAGGGAAAAAACATTTTCTGAGATAAACATAACAAATAACAAAAAACATTGTGTATCTTTAAGATAGTTAAGCTTTTGTTTTATATATATTTGCTGACTCAACCCAGTGACCACAAATGGTCGTACGTAATGGGTTGATAGTATCACATAAAAAGTCTTCAAGGCAATTATTCAAAAGATAAAAAGTAGGTACATAATTATACTTATATTTTATTTATGTTAGAGAAATAAGCAAATAGAAAGTACTTAGCTTAGAGTGTTATTATGTTTAAGATAAGCAATAATAATAATCTCTGATAGAAAACGACCAAGTTAAATACAAAATTTTTGCAAAAATATATATTTTTTGTTAAAACAAAAGTAAAATATCTCTTCTATACCATCAGTTGTATAGAACCCTTGAGATTTATTATCACAATATATTGGAATTTAGAAGGAAGTAGAAAATAGCCCACTACTGATGAATGTAAGCGCCGACCATTGCTATAGACTGCAGCCCTGTATTTTCTTTCAATAAAGCACAATGGTGTCGCTTTTGATAGATTATTTTCTATTTAAGAATAATATTTGAACGATATTGTTTGCTAAAATCATCAAACTGTGAGAGTCAACATAAAGTCATCACCTAATTTAATTTTGTTTAAAAGCATGCTTTCTTATATTTATATACTACAAGTACAAATTTAAACCAAATTATCTAAAACATTGTATTTAATATTTTGTTTCTAGTCATTTTATCTTTATCACAGCTGGCAATCTGTTAATAGAATCAACGAATTTTCTGTGAAATCAGGCGAAATTTTGTTTCATTAATGTTTTATTACTCCGTGCAAGAACAACTTCATTCTCTAAATTGTTTGTCCATATATTGTCATAGATACTCAATTGAATTGAGGTCTCCTCTAAAGTTTTTGGACACTGATTAGGCCCACTATTTTACAATTTCCCAGGTATGCTTAAGATCATTGTCCTGTTGGAAAATTCAGTTCTGCGCTGGTTCTAAATTTTCTTCACTAGGGGCTACATTGTTTTTATACCAACCAACTAAACGATTGGTGCTATATTAAGTTTGTCCCACCGTTTGTGACATATTGCAGGCACGATAGTTGTTCGTATTTAAATTTTCCCAAAAATTTTCTGTTTCACTGAAATTTTTGCAATTGGTATTAAAAAAAATGGACCAAAGTCTCAGTATACTTAGATATCTCTCTTTTTTTCCATTTTTTTAATTTAATGCAGAATATTATTATGTGAAATTTCAACACACATAATTCGCATATCCATATACGTAAATATATTATAAATGTCTCTGTAAGTTTGTTTGTTTGTTTGAATTGGACCAGGAAGGAATAAAATGGGTAAAACCCGGTTAAATTGGTAACTTTGTTTCTAAAATAAACAAATAAAATAAAAAACAAGTAACAAAGTATAGTCGGTCAAGCCCGACCATATAATACCCTACACCCAGTATATGTATAGAACAGTTTTTCAGAAATGGGCGTTATATGAGAGATATAACATATTGTGGACCGATCATCCAAAAATTTAGTGTCATGATGTCTGTGAATATGAATATTATATGTGTTAAACTTTATCTCGATATAAATACTTTTAAAAGATTTATGGAGCTTAAATTGAATTACGGAGAGGATCTTATATGGGAGTTTAGAATAATTATGGACCGACCATTATAAAATTAGGTGTCGCTATTTCTGTATATAAGAAACTTATTTGTGTCAAATATTATTTGGATACCAAAATTTTTAAGAAATTTATGGTCGTTAAAGTGATTTTCGGAATTGGGCCTAATATGGAAGCTACGACTAATTATGGACCGATCATTACAAAATTGTACCATATTATTTGTATACATATAAAATATATTTGGGTTCAATATTATTTGGCTACCGACATTTTTGACAGAGTTATGCGCTTAAAAGTGATTTTCGGAAGTGGGCCTTCATTAGAGCTACGAGTAATTATGGACTGATCTGCACAAAATTTGTAGATGTGATTTGGCTTCATTTACCACTCAATTGTTTTGAAAATTTTTTGGATACGTGCATAATTCAAACATTTAAGATCAATAAACCCCTATTTCAGCAGGATATTTAGCCAGCTGAAATAAGGGACCGATGTTCAGCAGTTTCAAACCCGTTCATCCTTGGGCCGAAATATCAGGTACCAAATTTTATCGAAATATCTTCAAAATTGCGACCTGTACTCTGGGCACAAGGAAGTTATTCTGTATCGTTCGGTATACTTAAAGGTGGACCAATATTAATTTGCGTTACATGCATTAGCACAATGATGATGTAGGGTGTAATAATTGCCATTAATTTTGGAGGGACAGGTTTCCTTTTGCGCATGGATGATGCAATTGTTTAGACGCGTAAACGTTGGTCTATTTTATTAATTTTTTTTTTTTTTGTGAATTCAATATTACTTAAATAACTATATAAAAATGCAATATACATAATTTTCTAATATAATATTATTTATAATCACCCCTATCGTGAATAAAAATTCCATGTGAAATTTGTTCCCTTTTATTTTTTTAACATTGAATTTTAATAGGAAAATATGAAAAGGGAACAAATTTCATGTGGAATTTTTATTCACGATAGGTGTGAATATTATTGACTTTATTTTGGCGCTGACAGTATATGCACTATATCACAGTAAATTTACTGCCTAATATGATTTTATTAGTTCAGAGAGTAAAATATTTAAACACGTCTACAGGATGTTGAAAAAATAAGCTTTATAAAATAGGAAATTAATGTTTATACTGCTGCATTAAGTAATTTAGTTTGATGATACGTGTTTTTTATAACATCCATTAAAAGAAATATGCAAGTTTGTTAACTTTACGTGTTAAGTAAGTAATACTATATGGATTTAAGGTCTAAGGCAGTAAAATAGTTAAACAATTAACAAAGTTTTTTTAAAAACTAATATTGATTGTGTGAAGTGAAAAAATACATATAGTTATACTCGTATCCTTAGTACCTAAGAATAATATAGTTAATTATTTGAAAGAAAAAAATGTTTTTGAATCTCACGCGTGCTGACTGTTACATATAATGAAAGGAATTCAAAATTAATTGAAGTCTTAAAAAAATCACTATTTATTATTATATGAATGAAATATTATCTTCGCAAAACTTCAGGCATTCAGAACAATGTAGGAAAACCCAGTTTAAAGAAATATTGCCCACCACCAAAAAGATGCTATATTAAGTTTGTCTTTCTATTTGTAACACATGGAAATATTAGGCGTAGTTCAAAAAAGTATGTACATTGTGGATCCTCGTAAGATGATCTAAATTATGTCCGGACCTCTGTACGACAGTTCAAGGCACAATGTAGCTTAAAAAAATGACACAGAGCAATGAAATTTTTACTGCCTCTTAAGTTTTTAAGAGTTCTTTGTTGTACCGAAATGTTTGGTATTAAAAATGGCCAAAGTTTAGACAACCTCTATATATTTCAGATGTTTTTTGCTATTTTTTTTTTAAATAAAATGCAGAGAATATCATGAAATTTTGCACGCTTTGTTTTTATTATATAGGTACGAGGAGAGGTCCGCTGGAAAATCGCATGAATTAAACTTCCCAATGTCTTCCCAAGATATGGTTTTATGTTACATAAATGTCATTAAAAAACAGTATCCATACCTAAGGTAGCTAAAATAAATTTCATGTAAAGTGAAATCTCAAAACTATATTTCTTTTGCATCGGTCCCTATTTTTACGTAGCCCCGAAGTCCAGTAGTCCATTTACGAAAATAATATAAATACGTATAAATATTTTAGAAACATTAGTATCAAGTAACCAATTTTAGGATGATCGGTCCATATGTCACATATAAAGTCCACTTTTGGAAATAAAATTGAAAACACAAATAATGCACATGCACATATAAATCGTCTGACAGTATTTCATGATGATCGGTCCACACAGAAAAAAATAAAAATGAGTTTCAATTAAAATATTTGTGGAATCAATTAAAAATTTAATTGAAATCGGACCTGTAAACAAAATGATAGTATCAATTAAAAAAAATGTAAGATTTAATTGAAAATATCAGAAAAAGTAATTGAATCAATTAAAATTTTAATTGAAAATTATTTTAAAATCAATTAAAGCTTTAATTGAAAAAAAAACATGATTTTTTTTTCTGTGCATAAACTCATTGAAACTCATTGACCCAGCTAAATATCGATAAATAACCCATAATTGGCCATAGCTCCCAAAAATAGCCATAGAGTATTCGGAGGTGACAATTTTAACGTTTCAAAAAGCCAAAATCAGTTCTCATAGATATACGAAGTTATATTACTTTTTGATAAATATTTTATTGTGTGTTAAAGTTAATCGCTGCATAAATATAAACAAAGAGCTGTTCTGAAAAAGGTTATAACTCTCCTTTGCATACCTTGCATACTTTGTAAATTAACTGGAATACACATAAAATTCTTGTAAATATCGTTAGTGAGATGAAATTCAACCGAACCTAAAATAAATAAAAATTACTTTACAATAGTTTATGCTAATCGCTCCATAATAAGTGAGATAGTTCCTATGCAAGGAATCTGAAAAATAGAATAATCCCTATCGTCATCGATACAAAATTTAACACAAATTAATTTTAAGTATTCATATATTACACAACTGGTGTTTAGTGGTTGATATCGACGATTCGGCACAGCCGAAGATAAAATCTTGCTGGTTTTTATGCAGATTTTATTAACTTGGGAAATTCAGAATTAATAAAGTCTTGACTGGGAACGATTTCGTTTCTAAAACTTATTCTAAATACCATTCTTTACACCAATTATTTTTTATACGATAGCTTTCTTCTTAAAGTAACGTTTTTTTAGCATTTACTGCAGTCGAATATAAACTGCTGTGATGTTTTTATACCCACCACTAAAAATATGGGCGATACACTCAGTTTGTCATTTCGTTTGTAACATTTCAAAATAATGGTCGTAAAACCAACAAGCAAGAGTTTATATTCGGCAGTGCCGAATCTTAGAGTCGCTTTAAACGATGCAATTTTTCATTCAATTAATTGCATGCAATTGATGTTTGTATGCGAACGGGATAGAAAAAGTTGCACGACTTTCGTTTTTCATGCAATTTGTTGACATTTCCTTTTATCATCGTTTGTGTTTTACTTATTTTGTTTTATTCTTATTCTGACTTCGAAGAGTGCGTTATAAAAATTAATGCGCAAGAACATTTTCAAATACTTCTTCTGTATTAAAATCTTCCATTTTTTATATTTTTTTAAAATTCTTGTATATTATATTTATGTATATGTATGTATATTATTTTATATACATACATAAATACATATATTTTTTGTATATTATATTTATTTTCTTTGTTGCGAATGAAAACTAAAGAGGAATATGTAATTAAACTCAAAGAATGTCATGATTTGTTGCACGTAAAATTTTATCTTATAAATGCACAATATTTTACGTAGCAATTTCAAAAGAGAATGGAAAAAAATTGCATACATGTAAATAGCCTCTTATATACCCACCACCAAATCACCCATTATGGGGCAAACTTCATAAAATATTGTAACGTAATTTTTATAAATTTTAGGTTTATTTAAGTTGAATTTCATCTCAATTATGACATTTATAAGAATTTTATGCATATTCCAGTTATAATCGATAATTTACACTTTGTTTAGATATTTGCAGCGTGTAACATAAAGCGATTTATTGTCTCCGAAAGTGGCAGCTTTGGCCAATTAGGCACCAAATTTCACAAAAGTTACCCAGTAAAAAATTCGTGGTTTGGAAGCACTAAAGAAAAAAAGCGCATAATCGAGTGCTTCAATAAAAGCGCTCTTTTGAAGCAGTAACTGCTTACGAATAAAATAAAAGATGCCTTTTTAGAGCTGACAACGAAGAAGGTTTTATAGCGAAAAAAACAAAAATGAAATTATAGACTAAAGATTTACGTATGACAACGAAAGTCAATTACAAAACGAATATCGCGCTTCTCAGTTACTATGAATTTTTCTTAAGCAAAAACATTCAGATAGAATTAAAAAAACACTTTAGGAAAGTGCTTTATTTGCACTTTTGATTAGGTTAGAAGAAGCGCTTATTGTCAGCAGAAAGTAGTCCTCCAAACCGGGAACACCTCATACAAAAATCATGCATCCCATCAGCAGGTTTGAAGCGATTTGAGGTATGAATTCATACATAAAACCTGCTCCTTTTGGAGCACATTTTTTCCTGGGTAATAATATAATTTGTACATACTTATAATTGATGTGTTTAAAATTTTGGTTCAATATGGATGTTTTTATAGATTAATGAGTTTTCGAGAATAGTCCTCATAAGGGAATTATGACCTATTACGGGCCAAAATTCAACAGAATGACAGATGAACGGTAAGGCTAGCTCATCTTAGAATCTTATAAGGACACAAAATATATGGACTTTTTCTATGACCATTAATTCGCTGTGATGCTCACGGAATGACAAACTTAATATACCACCATCTTTTTTTGGTGGTGGGTGTAATAAATTGAAATTACGATACAATATTATGACGATCACACCATTAAAAGATGATTTGGTTTTGGTACTATAAGATTGGGCACAGCCGAATATAAAGTCTTACTTCTTATAGATACGAAACAAAACTTAGTTTTTCAGTAAAAGTAGACTAAGATGAATGGTACAGAAAATTCAACACTGCCGAGTACACTACTCTTACTTGTTTATCTTAAGACTGTTTGTGAAGGTGTTATATGAATATACCAAATGATAATGTATGTACAGTATGTATGTGTATAATAAAAAGTTTTCTGCATTTGGTTATATACGAACTTTTAGCTAAACATACATTTGTATGTATGTACTTCAAATAAGAAATGAGGATAGATAAGAAAATAAACATAATCCAAAAGTTACATGTAATAAATTTGATGTAAATCTAATGTTAAGGAATGAAATATTTCTTCTTTGGTAAAATAAAGTTTTGTCGTTCTGTCATATGTGTGTTTTTATGGATGTATGGATGTAAAGTGTTAAGGATTGTGGTCCCTAATTACAGTTGGGCAACAAAAGTTTAACGCCATCCCTTTAGACAGTCAACAACAAGATGGTTTTGTTATTTATTAAAACATATTACAGCAACGTTTGTTTATATTTAACAACAATCAAATCTGTTTGTTAACATGTTGCCAGATGCAGACTAAAATTGGGCCATTTATTAAGGTACAATGAAGTTGCCGATGTATCCATTAAGAAACTACCATAAACATTTGTTGTTATACTTTAATTTGGATATAAGAAAAAATATTTATACATTTGTATACAACATGCTTTACATAAATTAGTTGACCTTTTTGGGTTGCAAAACTTGTTGAAATATTTTTTCGTTTACTAATTAGTAATTAATTATGACTGAACGTCTGCAGTGAGCACAGTTTTTAGTATAATTATACAAACAACAAGTAAGAGTTTATATTCGGCTGTGCTGAATCTTATATACCCACCTCCAAGTCACCTATACTGGGTCGAACTTCATAAATACCGTAATTTCAATTTATTTTAGGTTCATTTTAATTGAACTTCTTCTCCATAACGGTATTTATAAGTATCATATTCCAGTTATACACTAAATTTTTGGATACAAGTCCATAATAGGTCGTTACTTCCATACGAGTATAGCGCCCAGTTCTGAAAAATTATTCCATACACATATGGTCGGGCTTGACCGACAATACATTTTAACTGTTTTTTATACTTTTATCCATTAAAATTTTGTTATATTTGTATGAAAAGTACTTTTTCAAAATGTAATTTATTTAATTTGAAAGTATTTTTTTCAAACAAGTACTTTGATACTATTCGCAAAATTTAAGTTTTATAACCCTTTTTACATTTATTTACTATATTTTTCTGTAAATATTTATTTTTATAAAAAGTGCTTTTTAGATAATAGTTACTTTGGTACTTTTTAAATTGTTTTGATACCACGAATGAAACTTAACTTATAGTCATGATTAAAGCTAAAATAAGAGTGAAAATTAACCATGATTGTAGCTAGACTAAGACTTAAAACAAAAACTAAAAGAAGAGCCAAGAGATTGAGGAAAAGTCACAATTGAGGAAGAGTCACAATTAAAGCAGAACTTAAAATAAAAGTAGATCAAGGATTAAAGCTTAATTAACACTATAAAAAGATTTACAATTAAAAATCCACGAGACTTTGCAAACTGTTCGCAAAGAATATTTCGTTGTACATTGTTTATATATTTTGTACATCATCACTATTTTTTTTATTAAACAAATTAACATTCAAAAGAAATTGTTTAATTTGACCGTGTAGACTTTTCAACTTGTTTTTCTACTTTTGAGTGGAGTATCATACGACAATGCTAAAATTATGCTAAAATTTACTTGAGTTGTATTCATCATTGCCTTTGTCTGCCCTGAGGAGCTTAAGTAAAGAGCTCAGCATGACTTGACAATGTTTGGTATGTTACATGTCGACTTTTATATACGACGTTTATGATCTAAAAGCTTTGAATTTTATCATAAACTAATGGATAAAAACGAAAACATTTTTACATTTTTCAACTAAACTTCCTTGAATTGTGTAAACTCTATTTGAAGATTCTGTTACTTTTCTACTTCTATCATGTGTGAAAAATATAAAACAATAAAGTTTTTAATCTATTCTGACCAGTCATGGCGTCCACATTAAAATTATAAAAAATAAGAAAAAACATGTTGGACATATTTATAAATAATTCCAATGCCTCCTACGCATATATTGCGTCTCGAGCACTTGCAAGAAATGTTATAAGATTCAAGGAGACTAAATCTATCGATCGAAAACCTAGGTCTAGTAGACCAGTTGTATTTATGTTTAAAAAATTAGCTGGGAAGATTAAAAAGTCTGTGCTTTTAAATCCCAATGCCGCACTGAAAAAATTGGCCAAAAAAAACTCCACGTGTCTTGTACATATGTACGTGCAAAATGTAAAATTAATAAGCTGCGATCATATGCTGTCATAAAAATACCAAACAGAAATAAACAAAAGCTAGAGCAAGAAAACTAGTAAAGACAATGCTGAACCATTTTGATGGTTGCATTATAATGGCTGATGAAATATATGTTAAGGCTGATTTCAAACAACTTCCCGGCAAACTGTATTATACCGCATATACTCGTAAAAGGGAAGGTATTAAGAATATATTTAAGTGTAAGAAAGTGGATAAATTTGCAAGCTATTTGCAGTTGTGGCCAGATCTTAAAACCACTGGCTATTTCAGCCATCAACATTTATACATAAAAGAATGCCTTCAGAAAATATTGCTACCAATATGTAGCAAAAAGCCCTAGGAAACTGATTTTATCTTTTTGAAACGTCAAAATTATCCCTGTGGTTATTCTCGAAAGTGGATATATGCCCAATCATGCAACAACTTTCACAAAAGTCAATAGTATATTTTTAACAAACGTTTAACTGATCTGTGTAAATGTTCAGTTCGATATGGATGTTTATGTAAGTTAATTAGTTTTCGAGAGTAGTCCTCATAAGGGAACTATGACCGATTACCGACCAATCATCATGAAATTCTGTATTCTGTACGACGATTTATATGTATATGTGTTGAATTTCGATTTCTTGATAATTTTTGTAAGAGATTTATGCGCATTTAAGTGATTTTCAGAAGTGGACTTTATATAGGGGCTACGGTGAAATATGAACCGATCACCATCATATTGCAATTCACGACTTTTATATATGTATGAACTATTTGTGTTGTATTCCAGGAATTTAAATGGGAGCTATGGTCAAATAAAGGCCGATTATCATGAAATTTGGTACTACAATTTAAAACTATATTCCGATTATGCTCGTCGAATTTCAAATTGATAGTCACTTTGATGAGAGATTTATGTGAATTTTAGTGTTTTTTCGGAAGTGGACTGGAAAGTGGAAAATATTGTTTTGAAATTTCACTTTGCATTAAATTTATTATTGCAGAATTTTGTATCATAAATCCATATTGCGGTAAGGCATTTGTATGCAGGCTATGAGAAATCGTGAACTGATTCCTACTATTTTCAACAGTACCTTTTCTTTTATAAATAAGAATAAAGTTTGCAAAATTTCATGATATTATCTGCATTATATTTGAAGAAAATAGCAAAAATATATCTGAAAATAAACCTACTGGACCGATTTTGCCCATTTGCAATATCAAACATTTCGGTGGACCAAAGAATGTTCCATGTCTTTTTTTTTTTGAAGCTCTATCGTGCCAACAACAGTATGACAGACGGCGGGATATGGCTAGATCGTTTTAGATTCCTATAACGAGCCAGAATATACAGCCTTTTTGCCTCTACGACCATAATGTCGATGTGTTACAAAAGGAATGACAAACGTAATATACTCCCCATTTTTTTGTTTGTGTTGGGTATAAAAATACCACAAGGTAGTCATTATTTAGTCTTTATTTAACCAATGTAATTTAATTATATTCTTTTTTTTTGACATTACAAGGAATTCAACAAAATCATATAAGAGGCTAAATGCTGCAATAAACAGCGCAAACTAGCCTGTCTTTAATCAAATTGAAATTTAATATTCTGTGGATAATGCGATATAATTTGGTACATTTGCTTTCTTCTGCCAATTCGAATGAACTTTATAGAAAGTGGTCGATAACAGTCATATTTTTACACAACCCTCATATAAATGTTTTACCGAAAGCGGACTTTAAAGCTCAGAATCATTGTTTACATAAAAATAGCGTCGCATAAATATATAGAAATTCTGGCATTTATTTATCATCATATATATCCACTAAGAAGGAATTTTTATATATTCGGACGTTAAGAGGGATAAAGCGTGCAAAAATGGATAAAAGTGGTAACCGTGTATTTCCAAAACTAATAATACAAATTTAAAGTTCGTCTAACTTTAATTAAAAAAAGTTTTATAAAACAAATTTCCATACAAAATTTGCTTTATGAACTTCTTATAAACCTGTTGTAAGTTTTATGAATAAGGGCATTAGTATATAGCCGCGTGCTTTATTTGTTATGGTGCGTTTCTTATCGGCTGTTCTCACGGCTGAACAGTAGGCCCTCTATTTGGTAGTCATACTCAGTAGTGTGAAAAGTTCAGTTCACGATATGTTTCGAAATATCCTGATTTTATGGTGTCTATACGATATCCAGATTGCGAAACATTCAAACCTCAAGTTAGTCTGTAACATATGTAACGTAAACTATGTGAGCTTACTCGGACAAGACTGGATGCTTGATATTTAAGCTTACAAGGCCCCTATACGTCGGATAATAGAACGTCTCTGATTGGATGTTTACGGGATCGGCTATGAGTACTAGTAGCCGTGATGACAGGACGCTGTTATATGTTTATGCTAGTATATTAAATCTTTCTTCTAATGGCTTATGGAGAAGTTGTCATGACGAAGGAAAATAATGGCGTTTTCTTTTCTGGCAAAAATGTTACACTTTTTTCCTTTTTTATATGGGAAATGGGTAAAAAGTGTAACATATATGTAACATTTTTGCCAGAAAAGAAAACGCCATATGAAAAGGCAATTATGAATTTTCCTTAGACATTTATTAACGACCTAACTGATCTATTCAGATTGTTTATTAGAAGAATTGATTTGTTTATTCGTGTATCAGTTTTGTTAGATTACAGTTAGATATTGATTTATGTAATTATGTATAAGTAATGCCTTGAAGAAATCCAAATATAAACAGGACGAAGAAGATCCTAAACCTTAACAGACCAACATTTAATAGGTTAGTCAACTGGTTACACATAGCTAAGAACACTATACTTATATGCCACTGTGGCATGAAGATAAAATAAACATGTCTAAATTAAATGTATCCTCCACTCAGCCTAACATAATGTCCAGCTGTTGATCTATACTATTTGCAGGCATTAAAATTACTCTAAGTTACACTATCAATCAATAAATAAATAAGACTTTTTTGTCGTGTTTAATGCTTAGAGTAAATGTCTTTACAGCAGTCATTAATGGCACACGTCGCCACCTTTGTCATATATAAACCTAGAACCACAACACCGTATACGTAATATTCATCAATCATTATTTATTAAGAAACATTTATTACGACAAGTTTTACATAACTTATCACGTGCTAAAATTTACAAAACTTTTGCTTTACTAATATATTAAATTGCATAATAATAAATTTTGCCCCCAAATTCACAAAACACATGTTATGCAATACAAAAATAATTTATTCATTAATGATGACTTTAATAATAATTACATAAAGCACAACGTACAAATATTAAACCTCGAACACAATAAAGTGTTAAAATAAGTCTACATGCCAACATGGCTTCTGTAAACATCGCTACACAACAACTAATTTACTTGAACTCACCACTCTGATAAATGATGGTTTAATAAATAATATGCAAACAGACGTAATATATACTGATTTTAGTAGAGCATTTGACAAAGTAAACCACAATATATTGCTATATGAATTATCACAAATGGATTTTAGTTTTGCAGCTTTAAAGTGGTTGCTTTCCTACTTATCGAATAGAACACAACAAGTAAAATTCAGAGACACTACTTCTAAAGCCATTGATGTCACCTTTGGAGTTCCCCAGGGCAGTCATTTGGGTACAATACTATTTACTTTATTTATAAATGATCTTCCTAATGATATCTTACATTCCAAAGTATTAATGTACGGAGATCTATGCGATCTGGAAAGCCACGGAGCTGAAAGGGGCACATGTCGAGAGGGGGTACAGTGACCATATACGTGGACAGTCATGCGGCACTAAAGGCTCTGCAGCCTGAGTGTTATATTTCTCTACCTTCTCTCTGTGCATATCAAATATATAACTACCATCCGTGTCGAAAATTCTACGATGTAGGAGAGCTCTAGAGGAGCTATTAATACTCTACCAAGTGAGATTGTATTGGTTACCAGGGCACTGTGACGTATAGGGAAATGAGGTGGCAGATTAACTGGCTAGACTTGGTTCTGGTTAGGACCATGATACTAGAGAAAGAGGGGTCAAACCACCTATGTGTCACTTCTACAGGCTGATTTATGAAAGATTCCGTCACTGTGCAGACCAATCCTGGGTCAGTAGGTCGGATTGCATAGTGTCCAGGGCCTTATGGCCAAAACTAAATGCAAACGCAACCGAAACGCTGATGGAATTGGACAGTCTGAGGATTCTGGTAGGAGTGATAACCGGTCATTGTTCGATTGGGGCCTTCAGAGGCAAATAAGATAATAACACACAGTATTTCTGTAGGGTGTGTGGGGACGCAGAGGAGCCAGAGACAATAGAACACATCATGTCCAACTGTCCTGGGTTACAGGGTCATGGACTTAAGTGGCTAGGAAATAGATTCCTGAACGAACTCAGTAATGTTGCTGGCTGCAAACCGAGTAACATTCTGGGTTTCATTAGGGGAATAGGGGAATTTATGTCGGGGCTCTGGTCAAACATGAACCGAACCATACAATATATCATTTTGCGATTTCTTCGTTATTATCATTGAGCCATATTTCGGCAAATAATTTGTATTGGGCTATGAGAAATCATGAACCGCTTCTTACTATTTTCATCATAGTTTATCCTTTTATTATAAAAATTATTTGTTTAAAACTGCATGGCTTGTCTTATTTAACCAAATTAGCAAAAAAAAATTGTAAAATATCATCATAAAATATCAGGTTGTCTCAGATTTTGATTCATAACTCCGGTTCTGCTGGCACTATTTTACTGAGTTTTAATACCAATCTGTTTATGAGAATTATACATTGTTCTTTGTAAACTTTGCTGATTTTGTTGACGTATTTTAGATGTAAAAAAGTTTTACACAGACAGACAACCCAATTCCATAAGTATCAATGATATATATGTATATACTTTGTTGGGTCTCAGGTGAATATTTCTCATTGTTACACATCGAATTACAAACTTATAATAATAATGGCCAATAATGATCACAGAAACATTTCAGTGGAAAATTATTCCAGCAAAAGAAAAAAGAAATATATAGGTATATGTACTCTTATATGAAAATCATTATTTATGAATAAATTTCTTAGCTTATTATCTTTGTGGGTGTTGAAACCCAGCTAAATTAAAATATATTATAACATTGTCTTAAATATGTCACTTTTAACTAAATCATTTGCTATGTATGTATTTCTTATGAAAACTTTATCTTTGTTTCATTAACTTTGCCAGACATTCACATTTATTTTAAGAATTATGGTATTAATGAACCATCTATCTAATGTTTGCCATCTTTAACTAAAATTTGTGGTTGGTCATTGAATTGTGGCGACCCAGTAATAAAAGGACATTTACAAAATTTTTCTTGTAACGAAATAAACGGCATTTTATGCGGCTAAAGCCCGAAATGTACAAATCATTTAAATAAAAAAAAATATTTTTTTTACAAGGTTAAGAATCTTCAAAGATTTGCCAATGAACATATAACAAGAAAATTTTGCTGAATTGTTAAGGAAAGCTAGTAATTGTGGTATTTTATTGCGCTTAATGTTACTTAGAGGACATTAAACTTTAGCTAATTTAAGCAAAGGCTGAAAGCAATTGTTGTTTTGTAAAAAGAAATGGTTATTTTTATGGCTAATGCTAGAACAATGATTTTAAAATGCTTTTGAATGCGAGAGGTCAACAGTATTCCACCTGAACAAAAGTTTTGTTTTAAACAAGTTGAATAGTTTAAGTATTATATAGGGTTTTCTAATAGCTACTTGACAACTCTGAATTTAAATTGTGAACGCACTATTTCACTGATCATCTAATTGTTGCTTTCTTTTTTTTCAGTAAACTTAACATTTTCGTTATGGTAAAGTACACGAAGGAACAACGTTTGGAAATTATAAAAATGTACTACCGAAATTCGGAGTCGGTGACCGCAACTTTAAGAGCGTTAACTCCAATTTTCGGTCGTAATTATCGCCCTAGTAGACAAGCAATAACAAGTTTAGTGCAAAAATTTGAGTCTACATATTCATTGTGTGATGCTGTCGTGCCAGTGAGACAACGGCCTGGTCGAAGTTCCGAAAATATCGCTGCCGTTCAGGTGTCCGTAGCAAACGATTCAAATCAGTCTATTCCGCGGCGTTCTCAAGAACTGGGCATCCCCAAGACCACTTTATGGCGAATTTTGCGTAAGGATCTGGGTTTACACCCATACAAGATTAAGCTGACTCAAGAATTGAAGCCGATGGACCATTTGAGTCGACGTACGTTCTCCGATTGGGCTCTGGAGAAGATGCACCAAGATGATGAATTTCATCGCAAAATCATCTTCAGTGACGAAGCTCATTTTTGGCTCAATGGGTTCGTCAATAAGCAAAATATGCGTTATTGGTCTGCTGAAAATCCACATGTGCTTCACGAATCACCACTTCATCCACAAAAAATTACTGTTTGGTGCGCTTTGCATGCCGGCGGCGTCATTGGGCCATATTTTTTCGTCGACAATAACGATCGTCACGTTACTGTGAATGGCGATCGTTATCGCGCAATGATTAGCGATTATTTTTGGCCCGAATTGGAACACATGGACTTGGATGACATGTGGTTTCAACAAGACGGTGCCACAAGCCACACAGCACACGTTACAATCGATTTACTGAAGAGTAAGTTTGAGTTGTCAAGTCCTTATTGGAAAACCCTATAGTTATCAACAAATAAGAAATTAAAGTCAATGTAGCTCAGATTTACAGACATTTAGTACTTAAAAAAATAACACAACTTACAGATATTATGTAATTATTAATATTTTTTCACTTGTTATAAATTATTGTACTATTTTCTTATGTTAAAAATGTTCATATACTTTTTCATTAGAGATACCAATCCGAAAATCCCGAGAATAAATCCCGAAAATTAGTATTTGTGTCAAAGATCCAGAGAAGTATAATTGTTTTTATCTGCTGGCCAATATAAGCGACATGCGGCCGCGGCCGGCAACAGTATTACCAGTTAATAAAAGTTTTGTTTTTTTACAAAATTATTCAGACAAGAATTTTGAAGAAGCGGCAGCTCGACAAAGTAGAATTTTTTTTCAACTTTGCCGCTTAAAACGATGTTGCCCTACACATGTGACATATAAGTTTAGTTAAAAATATTTTTTTTCCATTTTTTTAATACTTTTTACACCATGTAAACACTAAAAAAAAGAGTTTATATAAGAATTTATTTATGTAAAAAGCAAATCAATTTAATTTTTGACATTTGCCGCTTTAAATATGCCGCGAACATGTACCTATGCACCTACAAAAAGTATAAGCGGCAAAAAGAACAACTGATTGCCGCCCGCGGCCTTATGCCGCTTGCATTGGCCTTCCACTATTAAGCAAATAGTTCTCATTTTAAATCCAGTTAAAGTAACGCTGAAGGCGCTTATCGCAGTGATATGAATTGCTGCCGATGTTAAAGTTTTATTTAAGCTCAAAGAGATGTTAAGAAAGTGTTTGCATTATAAGTGATGAACTAATGAAACCAGAAATTAAAAAAAGGGATGATTTCCTCAAAACTTTTAAATTTTTTAAAAAATTCTAAAATTGAAAACTTGATTTGATAATGATATAGAAATGTTTGGTAGTAGAAAATAGAGAAATTAATTTCATGTAAAAGCCCCCCACAATAATGTGTGTAATGATATGGAATCAAATATTGAAGAAGAGGTATCTATAAATTTTTGTTGCAGATCAAAAATTTGTATTCAAACATATTTTTATTTAATATAAGTTATTTTTTTAAATAAATAGATTTTTTTATTAATAAACCAATTTGTTTTGATAATAAGCTAAAATCCTGAAAAATCAGATCCCGGGATTTACATTTTTAAAATTTCTAATCCCAGGGTTTATAAATCCAGTTCCTGTTTTTTATATGACAGTTAATTTGAAATTTATAAAATAAAAAAATTTCCTAAAGATGCTACACAAGGAAGAAGCAAAATAACGAAAATAAAGATTTGATTTAAAAAAGACCTTAAGCTTAAACAATTACTGGAATATTAATAAAAAATATCAAAGAGACTATAATAAGAAATTATCCAATAACTTAAATGAATTTTGATAACTGTCAGTTTTATGCTCTAGTGCGTATACTTTTTTTTAAACAAACATATAAATTAATTAATCATCATACGTACTGTTGTTTAATTTTATCACAAAAAGCTTTTATTTAAAATGTTTTAACAAAATGCAATAAATGCGAAATAACGAAAATAAAGATTTGATTTAAAAAAGACTCTAGTGCGTATACTTTTGTTTTAAACAAACATATAAATTAATTAAACATCATACGTACTGTTGTTTATTTTATCAGAAAAAGCTTTTACATAATTAAGATTTTTTTAACAAAATGCAATAATTGCAAAAACTACTACTGCAATTAAATGAACATTTATTTAACAAAAATATGTACATTTATAATATAATAAACATATGTATCTTAAAAATTTAATATAATTTTCATGTAAACATAAACTGAACATAAACTCTTTATATTATTATTAATAAAGCCAATAAATACATGGCAATAAAAATCAATATTTAATAATGTAAAAAATGTTTTTTTGATTTTAACATGCAATAATAATAATAATAATAATAACGTGTTAAAAATTAGTAAATGAAATTATATGTTAAACGTTATTACTTTTTAAAGTTAAATTTCGAACAAAAAGTATTTTTTTTAAATTACGTATACGGAAAAAATGTATTAGGGAGTTTAATTTTTTCTTTTTTAATGTTTTTAACTTTTAAGATCATCTAGCTTTACGCAACAGCAATTTATATTTATCAGAAAATATAATAAACTAAAAAATCATAAGGCAAATATTTCTATTTTTAAAAATTCCTACAACTATTATCTGTCCAACGCTATGACAGGAGCAAATATTACTCTTTTTGAAACAATGTGTAACGACAAGCCATACTCGCCATGTCTACATACGTAAATGCTTGAGAATGAGAATTAGTTTCTAATAATATTTTAATATTTAAAATAAATTGTTAACAAATAAATTACAAACTGCTAAATAGTATCATGGTTTTGGTGGGTTTTGAAGCACGGGTTTTTCAATAACAACAGCAAAACCTAAAACAAGTTAACTATTTTGATCAGACCTTTTTATATCTTTTTTATAATATAGCATAGTAGGGGCTTTTATTTGACACTATCGGATCTTTAATATCCATAATGCAGCAATTTATCTTTCTTAGGGAGTCTGTTAAAAAATGAGTCCTGAATAGATAGGTCACGAATCAAAAACTCTTGATGTTATAGGTATGAGACTTCAGTGTGACGATCACTAAAGTGTCGAAAGAAGTGATTTTTAAAATGGTGTAATCTAATCCCCTTAGTATTTACACCACTATATTCCAACAAAACTCTCATCTATGGATCGGTACTTCGAAGTATGTTTTGGTCATACTAGTAGGTTATCCACCTCTATCGATACTAAATGTATTCTACTGAAATTCGGGAACTAGTTCCCGTAACTCGTAGGTTTTTTTAATTCTTCAGCCGTACCGTCCCTATCTGGAATAAGCTTTCTGCAAAAGTCATTCCTTTCACTTGCAATATAGGGTAATTAAAATAAAATGTCCACAAATAAAGAGTAATTTTTTAAGAACTTTTCGTTTTGATTTAAAAAAAAAAAAAATTGTATGAAATCTTTATTTGAGTCAATAGAACGATTTATATAATTCATTGTTTAAAGACGGTTTCATGTAAATATTGAAAGCGACTATGTCTCAAATTGTTCATACACTGGATCCAATTTTGGCATACTCTCTCCAACATATGGGCCCGTAGCTTACAAATAAATTCTGCAATATTAACTTTCAGTGCGTCAATAGTCTAGGGCTTGTCCCTACAAATATGAGCCATAAAATAGTCCCAAAAACTAGTCTAAAGGCGTGAAATCACACGATCCAGGCAAATTGACCGGTGCAAATCGTGAAATAAAATGTTCACTTAACTCGCCTTCCCATTGTTTCACTGTATCGCGTACTGTGTGGCATGTCTTGTTGACAGCATATGTCAGCCAAGTCCAGCTTTTCCATTTTGAACAAAACCAAATTTGTGATCATTCCAATTATACTAACGTTTCTGCCTTTGTCGTCTTTGAATAAGTATGGTCCAATGATGCCACCGGTCCATAGTTCACACAGTTCAACAGTACATTGACAGTTCTTGCAATGCTTCTGGCCGCTCTTCTTACCAAATACAACTAGAAAATAGCTTTGTCGCTGAACCCAATTTTCCGATAAAAAAAAGCCGATCTTCCTTTAACATGTTGCCAAAAAAAGTAACTGAGTTGCCAAAAAAAAAGTTCCTAAAAAATCTCCCTTTTCTTATCTGTAATATATATTTCCTCCCACTCATAACCTAGTTTACATGACCTTTGTACAATTATTATTGTATTCAGTTCTAAGATCCTCACGCTCATTCCGAATAAGATACTGAGATCTCAATTGGCATATATGTACCAAAGGGCCATTATTGTAATCCTTAACGGATTCTTATCAATATATACACATTATATAGATTTACGAACATGTGTTAGAAGAGTAAGCGCGGTAAAAACACAAAAAAGTTAAGTGTTTTAGAAACTTACATCTGGGATATGAACAAATGTTAAATTTCTTTTCGATCTGCCAAAATCCTTCATATAGAAACAGGAGTTAAAAAAATGGAAAAATCATAAATTCGTGGTGTCATTAAA
Source organism: Bellardia bayeri (assembly GCA_950370525.1). Taxonomy (NCBI): domain Eukaryota; kingdom Metazoa; phylum Arthropoda; class Insecta; order Diptera; family Calliphoridae; genus Bellardia; species Bellardia bayeri. The sequence goes on from OX493267.1 coordinate 20,204,259, forward strand.
TATTTAAATAAAAAAGGTTATTTGGAACAAAAAATTCATAATGATATGGTGAATGTATTAATGTTCCTTCCTTCCTTCATATGCAAATGTAAAAAATTGGGTTGTTGAATTAAAACGTGGTTGCTGGTGAGTATGAACCACGTAGAGGACGTCCAAAAACAGCAACAACAACAGAATTTGTAGCCAAAGTGCATGATATGGTATTAAATGATCGACGAATAAAAGTGCGTGAAATAGCTAAAATCGTGGGCATCTCAAAGGACCGAGTCCATTTAATTTGGTATGATGAACTACAGATGAAAAAGCTTTCTGCAAGATGGGTACCGCATTTGTTAACAGTCGACCAAAAACGAAAATAAAAAATAATGAAAATTTCTCAAGCTTGTTGGGATCGTTTTAAGAAAAATATAATGAATTTTAAGCTTCGTTTCACAACTGTTGATGAGAAATGGATCCACCACTATACTCCAGAGACAAAAGAACAATCCAAGCTGGAGGAAGCGCCCGAAAGAAGGCAACAACAATTCAAATGGCTGGTAAGGTTATGGCAACGGTTTTTGGGGACTTCAAAGGTATTTTATTGATTGACTATCTACTGAAAGTAAAACAATAAATTCATAGTACTATTGCAACATTTTGGACTAAACTAAACTAAATGTAAAAATTAGAGAAAAACTTTCAGGGGTACAATACAAAAAATTAATTTTTCATCAAGACAGCACAAAAAACAAAACACTCTTGTGCGCTGGCAAGAGTGTTTTGACAATGGCTAAAATCAACGAATTAAAGTACGAGTTGCTTGACCACCCACCTTATTCTCCTGATTTAGATGCCAGTAGCTTTTACCTGTTGCCAAATCTAAAAAACTTTTCTAGGTGGCAAGCGTTTTACCACTATTTTGAAGGCCTTAAGGAAAACTATCCTAATCAAGGGATAGAATTGCTAGATAAGCGTTGGACTAAGTGTATTGAAGTTTCAGGAGATTATATTGAAAAATACAAATGTTTTTGAAAAATTAACTATTCTCGTTCTGTGCTAGGCTAAGAAGTTTCCGAACCGCCCTCGTATATACATACATATACTATCTTACTATATCTATAAATCAGTATAACTCTACTTCCTAATGAATTGTATACTAGTAATAAAATCGAATATAACAATTAAACTACTGTGTCTTTGCTGATATTAAAACCCTTATCAATATTTAATAATGTTTTTCTTTGCCTACTTCACTATAAAATGGCATCTTGCTTGTAAAAACACATTATCATTCAAAACAAATTAACCAAAAACTTACATAATTTCCTTTTATATTGTATGTGTGCTTACTGTGAATGTAACAAAAAATCAATATTTATTTATATGAAACTGTTAAAAAAAATGTTTGAAATTTTTTTTCACAGGATATTTTCATTCTGTTGCCCGTTTTAATATAAATATTTGTATAGGCTTTATAGAGCGGCCTTGAAATTTAATATACCATTAATGCAAGGCCACAATAGTATGAAAGGAATAAGGTATTTTAAATATAGCAGACTATTTTAAATTTACAAATTCCCTACAATAATTAATAGATACTAAATAAAAATTAATTACTTTTTAGAATTCAAAATTTAAATTGAGGTCCTATAAACTTTATAAAATTTAGTAATTTTACCGATACTGTGACCGATAAAGTAGCTGATGCTTTATAGCAAAACTTTGCACTTGTTTTAAAGTCAGAGTCTTTTAAATTAGCGGAAAACTCTTCCCAATAAATTAACATAAGACTAATGCCATCATTTCAGCCTCTTCTAAAAAAAAAAGTTGTATATGTGAGAAAATTTTATTATTTCTTAGCGAAAGAAAGTTAAATTGGAAATTATAAAAATCATCAACTATTTCATCTGCTATATTTCAAGTGCAATGAGTTTATTTCATATAAAAAAGGTTTCATTAAAAATTTGTTTGTAACGTTTGTAACATTTAAAATTTTGTTGCAAAATGGATTGTTTTTCATGCGATTTTTATGAAGTAGGTAACCGGGTATCTTATCATACAAAACATGGAGTTTTTTTTTGTCAATCATATAAGGGCTAATTTTGCAATCCTGCAGCTTCACGCAAAAATCTTTATAATTTTTCACAATTCTTTGTTAAGTTCCTGTATATAAACTTGTATGAAAATAAGCAGTTTTTCAGTAATTCTCAATAAGATACCCAACGATTCGCTGGTTGTACAATAACCACTATTATTAAAAGCAATTATTTATTTTAGTGGTGTTGCTTCCTTGGTCAAAAATTTTAAAATATCTGATCAGAAGAAAATAAATACTCTGCATGATTTTGGCATAGAAATTGTAAAGAATGATCTCTAACAGATATTGAAGTCCGGTTAATATTCATTAAAAATTCTGACCCAATGGCAGAAGATTAGATTAGAAGATTTTAATAATTATAAGTGTTGATCGACCGTTTTTTTTTGGGTTACTATTAGTAGTTTATATGGTTTCCTATATGCAGGCTTTCAAGGTCATTAATTTAATGTTCATAAAAGATTCTTTATTTCATTTCCAATAAAATCCGACGTTTCGTTGGTATTCTTTCCAACTTCTTCAGGGATTGAGTTTTTATAAAAATACAAAGGAAATTTGAATAACAACAATAATTATAATCTTCATTTTTGACAAATTAACTTACAATAATCTTTTTCGTCAGTTTTACATTATTTATAAATTATATCACATTATTTTGTATATGTGGACAACACAACACAAAACATAAACTGCCGAATTTATAAAAAATAAAGTAGGCTTGAAGTGTGCTTTAAGACAAAATTTTCATACAAAATTTTCTTAAAGTACGCTTGAAGTCTACTTTAATGATCATTTCATAGTGCAATTGCTTATTGGCCCAACACACTACTTTGTTATGCTCTTTTAATTCAGTTGTCTTTCACATGGCAAATAGTACACATGCTTAGCGGATGCTTTAATTATTTTTTCAATACAGTACGTAAAAAAATTATGGTACCATTACGAAAATTTTTCGTAATAAAAAATGCATTTGTTAATTGTCAATAATAAAACACTTAAAGGTCACTGGGAAACCTTTTTTTAAAATTTAAATTGAAAAAAGAAACAAAAATGAAATAATAGCCTACAGATCTACGTATGACCACGAAAGTCAATTACAAAACGAATATCGCGCTTCTCAGTTACTACGAATTTTTCTTAAGCAAAAACATTCATATAATATTTGTTCTTTGATTGGTGTGCGTGAAAATTTATTTAAAAATAAATTACAAAAATAATGGGAAAAAGACGTTTAAACAAATTAATACAAAAGGCAAAAACAAAAATGTTACAAGCCTGCCTGTGGAAACAAAATTTTGATAACTGCAATTCCGGAAAAGTCTCTAATGTTTCTGAAGAATAAAATATAGTTCCTTGTAACAATACAACTCTAGCAGAAGACATAAAAGAATGGGTTTTAACGTACCCCACATCCGTGGAATCTACTTCTGCCCAACAACAACATATATTAAAAAAAATTCCAGAAATCTCACTAAGTCTAAAAACTCTTCTTGGAGCAAGGCAAAATGTTGAAAAAAGAATTCATTTCAGGATCCTATTTTCTCATCGGAATAGTGGAAAAGCTCATAAAGATTGAAGATGTATTAAAAAAAAGAGAAAATAATAAAAATAGTGTTAGATATAGGCATTGACGGCTTACCTCTTTTCAAGAGCTCAGCTATAGTGTTATGGGCAATTCTTGTAAATATTGTAAATATGTAAATATGTCTATGGTGAAAGTTTTCCTAATTGGAAGTTATGTATGGAAACAAAAACCGGTCGATATTAATATGTTTTTGCAAGATTTTGTGACGGAGATGGCCCAGCTAAATGAAAATGGATTAAAATTAATAAACTCAAGCATAAAAGTGGAAATTCGTGTCTTTTTGTGCGATGCACCAGCACGTGAAGGATGTGAAGGATGTTAAAAAGCCATAGTGTAAGGCCTTTAAGAAAGCACAATTTTATATGCTTTTGAAAGTGGTTGAATAAAGCGATTGCGAAAAGCGTCTGGGAAATGCTCTATTGAAGCATCTTAACAAGCGCTTTTAAACATTAATGAATATGTTAATATAGTTAGACCTAAAAAAAACACTTTAGGAAAGTGCTTTATTTGCATGTTTGATTAGATTAAAAGCAGCGCTTATTGTCAGCAGAAAGTAGTCCCACAAACCGGGAACGCCTTATACAAACATCATGCATCCCATCAGCAGGTTTGAAGCGATTTGAGGTATGAATTCATACATAAAACCTGCTCCTTTTAGAGCACATTTTTTACTGGGTATTTTCTTGTTTGATTTATGTGCGACTATTATTTGTTTGTCGTTTATTATCTCTCTCAGCTTATTGTTCTCAGTTAGACTCGTAATAAACGGTAGACTGTATTTGGCGTTGCCAGATGTGTCTTTTTTATTTTTCCCCCTGAAAAAAATATTATTTTTAATTTTAGTCATTAATGAATTAATCAACCACTTTGGAAAAATGTTTTTTATTAAGATATCCTTTATTCTTGTCACATTCCCATATTGAAATTTTACGTCGCTTATTTGTATAACTTTGTCAATTAGATTCATTGCCGTATTTATCTTCTGTTTCATTGGTTGTGTTGAGTGGAAATTCATCAAGCGTCCAGAAGCAACTGGTTTCATATAACAATCTGTTATTATTTTGTCAACTTTGTCGGAATATCTTCATATCCAGATATGGTATAGCATTGTTCTTCTCCCTCTCTAGAGTAAATTTCAATTTATTATGATATGAGTTAAATGTCTTCAATAATATGTCTTCGTCTCTATATTTTATTATGGCAAAAAAATCATCTATTTACATATTTTATGATCAGTCTTATTCGTATGTTGTTCATTTCTAGTTTCTCGATGCATTTTTCCATTAGGTGGTCCAGTCGGCGACAATGGGTTGCTCATTGGCATCCCTTATATCTGTTGGTATAATTTTCTATCATGCATAAAATAATTATTATCATTCAGACAAAATTTTAATATTTTCAGAAATTGTGATGCTGGTATTCTAGTGTGATTCTGTAGGACATTCCATTTTGTCATAATATTACTTATCGCTAGGTGTATAGGTATGTTTGTAAATAACGATACCACGTCCAATGATAAAAGAATCTAGTCTTTTAATTTCATATTCAGAATACAATGTAATTCAGAAAAAATTCATATTATTTTCATAATTTCTACACAATTAATATTCAGTTAGCTAGACAAATACTTTAAACTTTATCAAATTTGAAACATGTTTGAGAACTTTTTCTTAAAATTATGCTGTAGGGTATCAATTTTACACTGATATTTAAAATAGTATCTATTATTAATTAAAAGTAAAATCACAACAACAATACAAAATAACAAAAAAGAGAATAAGAGCTTAATTTTTAAAATAAATACTAATAAATGCAAAATAATAAACAAAAGCATGCCGATGAAACATAAGCCTTTCTTTCATTTTAATTGACTTGAAATTTATAGAACAATAGAATTTCCTGAGGCAAACGCACATAAACACTAAATGTTACCAATTAATGTTCGTAATGAAAAGGTTTTTATTTTCGGGACAGAATTATTAATGAATTCCTAAAACATTCTAATTAAAACAAACAATTAATGATTGGCATTTGTATAAAGAAAATTACCGAAAGGTTGTCTTGCCTGAATGTAAAAAATGGCAGCAGACACAACAGATTGTTGTGAGTGAGTTTTAAAGTATGTTTGCTAAAACAAAAGAAAATCACATAAATCAATCGTAAAATGTGTTACATATTTTAATGAATGTATTTTAATATTTACTAGTTAAATAGCTTGTATTAATAATTTTGTAATTTAATAACAAATCTTAGGATAATGGACTGCATGTATAACTAGTTGCAATATTTTCAAATATAAATCATGTATCTAGATGCTACCTCAAATGTTGAAAGTTGAGTTTTGAAAATGGTGTAAAAATTGTTTTGCTTTTTGACTAATGTAAAGGGTGGCCCAAAATTAACCTCAATGTTGCCTAATGTTTCTAATGAAATTGGCATAAGATACATAAATTACAAAACTTCAATAGAGAATTAGTTAAAATATTAGGCAGGTTTTATAAAATTTCAAAATGCAAGACAAACTTCATCTTTCTATGATCAACTAAAGCTCAGACTTGAATGCAGGGTGGCCCAAAATTACTGAAGGGGTTTGAATTGCTTAGAATTTTTTTATTATTATTTTTCTTTTCTTTTCTTTTCAGTATTTCAGTACTCATTTGAACAACGTACCCAAGTTGTTGAGTTTTATTTTTCAAATCCACGTTCCATTATTTTGACTTTCTAGTGCTGGCAGAAAATCCTTATTCCTAATTTTTTTGAAAATGAACATGGGGTGACCGTTTCCGTCACTGGTGTCAGATATCGGACAATGTTGGAAAATTTTTTGAGGCCAGCCATGGAAAACTGTACGCAAGTATGTTTGCAACAAGATGAAGCCACAGAACACACTGCAAGGGACACAATGGCTCTTTTACAGGACATCTTTGGTGAACGAATTATTTCGCGTAAAAGTAAATTTAATTGGCCTACACATTCACCGGATTTAATCGCCCCAGACTGTTTTCTTAGGGGTTATATGAAAGGAAAAGTCTACATTAATAAGCCTAGAACCTAGAACCATCCAGCAATTAAAAAGCAATATATGCGACGAAATAAATAATATAACACCTGAAGTTATGCGAAATATTATGGAAAATGTGTTGGAAGACGACGAGTTTGCGAAGCAGAAAATGGCCACTACTTACGAGATAGTATTTTTCATAACTAAACTAAAAATATTCCCCATTTATAAACTGTATTAAAAAAATGAATAATTATTTCTCAAATAGAAAGTTATAACAAATTCTCTTCGTTAATTTTGGGCCACCCTTTACATTAGTCTAAAAGCAAAACAATTTTTATACCATTTTCAAAACTCAACTTTCAACATTTTCTCTAGCTCACAAATCTTGTTAGTCATACAACATACAGTGGGGAGCACAAATGAGTACTTGTTAGTACTTTGTGCACTTTTTATTGTACAAAAATAAAATCAATAAAGTAAATTAGAAAGTTTTATTTAGTATTTATTTTATATTTAATTCAATAATTTACAAATCACAACTAAAAGTATCAAGTTCTAAAAAATGCAAACGAAAACAACCCGCATGTACTAAATTTTACACCATATAAAAACTTTAGGAAATGCTAGTATGTATTTATAATATAGATTTCGAATCTCTCTTATTTGAGCTAAGCCAAACAGTTGAACAAAGCTCTTTCAACTGGGTTGAAGTTACTCGATTTTTTCATGATTATTTGCTGTCTACTGCATTAAAAAAAATTCTGCTCGCTAAGCCATTGTTTCATGATTTTAAAGGTGTGATTTGGGTCACCAACCAGCTGAAAGGTAACTTCATCCATATGTTATAATTATATTATCTACAAAACCGGAAAGATGAGTTTGCAAAATTTGCAAATAATCCTCTTTCCATAATATTCCTTCGATTCTTTGTAGTGGTCCTAGGTGCCACCATGTAAAGTAACTCCATAAGATGACATTCCTCCTACCGTGCTACAGTTTTTCCTTCCTTAAATGTAGACAGAATTTAAAGACGCCAAAACAAATGTTTACGAATTATCACATTTGCCCCCTTATATTTAAAATTACTTTGGTATGCAATATTCGACTGATATGAAGGATACAGTGGATCTGAGCCAAAGACAAGTAGGAAGAATGCCCACATATGTATAAACAACAATGGATAAACAATTTTCGTCCGGCACTGGCTGGACTAAATAATTAAAATTCATTTGAAATATTTATTGTATTTCCAATCTTATATCTTAAGCTGTATTATATTATTAATTAATTGGTTAGCGCATTTGATAATTAAGCATGAGTTGGTATTTTTAGCCCGGGTTCGATTCCCAGCCGCTGCCACTCAAACAACATCAGTTTCTGATAGTTATTAGTTTATTTTCTATTCATCATAACTTATGTGACCACCTCAATTTTGAGCGAAACCTGGACATTTTTCGAAAAAAGTACTAAAATCCGGAACATTCAAACTTAAAACCGGGCCATTTTTTATGGGAAAAAAACTTTGTTATTCAAGTTAAATTTAGACAATTATAATGTTATAAGTAATTTTAATCTAATTTTCTGTCGCTTTTTGTTTAAAATCGTATTTATCCTATGATGAAATATGCTTCTGCAATGTTGGGGATTCTATCAAAAAATTTTAAAATTCAACGCATTCGTACTTTAAGTTATATTTGAGAAATAGCATATGTTTCAAAGTATCGAGCTTGAGTTGCGCTTTTTTTTTGTCCATAATTTTGCGATCAAGAAAATATGCGTTCTAGACTTGCAGATGGGAAACAAAATATAGATTCAATGATTCGCGCGAAGCGAGTGTACGGAACATTGTTACTTTGAAAATGTTTGAAACAGTCCACCCAACGTTGATGTGGTTTAGTAGAACGTGACTTAGTGGGAGGATTATTTTTATTCCATTCGCTGACTTTCTCTAGGGTAATACATTTCAATATGTAACCAAACTCGTCAAACAATTCTACATTGTTGTCTTCAGGTTTTAACCAATTCTTTTCAAACATTAATTTGATCGTTGTGTCTACATCTTTCCAATTCAGTGCAGCAGCGTGTCCCTTTTTGTTTAAGTAAAAACAATTAAAAAAAATAAATTTGTTGTATTTAAAATTGCAATGGCTCTTTTTTGACATGATGTAAGAAGTCTTTCTGAGCCCAAAAAACCCTCATAAAAGACTCTTTTCTGACATTATCTAAGAGCTCTTTTAGAGCCCAATAAAAAATCATCGCTGATTCTCGCATCCACTATGAACACTCAAACTTGTTTCTCGCATGAACAATTCTCGCAATAACCGTCAACCAGCTCGGCTCGATAACAAGCTGTCACTCTGTACATACCATTACGTATACTCGTAATAACATATGTGAATCTAACGTATGATTAATATTTAATTTGAATTGAATACAAGATAAATATTGAGTATACGTAGTGCTGGGCAATATATAATTATTTTTCACTTTTATTAATGCACACTTGTTTGTTTATTTATGCATATACAGAGTTTCATTTAGAAATAATTTCTATGACAATGCTGCCATTGACAGATGCATAAACTTTGCACATATGACAATGAAAAGTGTTTGACAATTGTCTTAAAACAATGACATTGACAAAATTGTGTGTTTACACGATTGTTAGATGCCTGACAATATTTTTATTTTCCAATGTACTAAAAATGCTTTTTCTTACAACGTTGGAAGACAAAAATTTTAAAGTCACACAATTGTTACAGTGTTGTTATTATAACGTTATAAAAACGTTTAAATTGTGGTAGTTTATTTTATCACCAAAATTAGTACACAAGTACACATGGGAAAAAAAGTAACCAATTTTGGTTAAAAGAAACCAAAACGGCTACGCTGGTTGCTATATTATAATTAGACATAATATTTGCTATTTATTGTAAAATTACAAACACTTTTCATATATCACCTAAAAATAGCTGTTTGAGATGTTTAAGGATCTATATCTGAAGATATAAGAATACATCTAGTAAATAGTATGCTGGAGCGAATTTTTGAGTTGATTTAAAAAAAGAAGCCTATTACTTTATTCAAGTTTAAATTTGTTGTGATTATTGGTATTCTAAGTCGTTTTAATTTCAGAGTATTCGTATGAAATACTAATTAATTTCTTTGTACAAAGAGTAAGTTTTTATATTTGGCTGTGCCGAAATCACGAAATCCTCTCTTATTATAACCATATTCCAAGAATTTATATTTTGTTCATATTTTTCCAGCGTGTAACAGAAAGCGATTTACTTTAATACACAATAAATTAAGTTCCTAAAAGCCGTAGGAAACTTCAAAGTCAACATTATATGGGAACTACGGTTAAATATGCACCGATCATCATAAAATTGTATATAAACATTTACATATACATACATATGTCTGGACTATTTGTGTCGAATTTAAACTAGCTGCTGATGCTTAAGAGATTTTTGCAAATTTAAGTGATTTTCGGGGGTACTTTATATGGGGGCTATGGTCAATTATCATGAAATTTAGTACGACGTTTTATATGTGTATTTGGAATATTTTTGTTGAATTTCAACTTGATATAATTTTTATAAAAGACAATTATTTCGGTGGATTACAGAATGTTTGTTAAAAATTTGATTGTTCCATGTCTTATTTTCGAAGCTCTATCATGCCTTCAACAGACAGACGGACATGTCTAGATCGTCTTAATATCTTACAAGGACCCAGAATATATAGACTTTTTGGCTCTACGGCCATTATTTCGATGTGTTATAAACGGAGTGATAATTGTAACTTTTGGCATATAAATGGCTCAGGCGTAGACTAATATGGAGGAAATGATTGATCACTTGGAGGACTACATTCGCCGATATACAGCCACAAATGTTGAAAAGAGCCATTAAAAATATGACCTCCAGCTAAGACTCTGTCAGAGCCAGCCGTGGCGATCATATGCCAGAAGTCTTTCGAATTACGTAAATTTCATGTCAATTTAAAAAAATCTTCTTTGTTTTATTAAATTTTAAAGTTCTATACAACTATAAAAACACCCGATATTTTTGCAGCATGTAAAGGTTAACCATTTTTTTTTTTTTTTTACTTTTTTAACTTACAAAATTGGAAAAAGTTTTATGTATTTATAATTAAAAAACGCAGTGTATATTTTATGATTTGTTGTTTTGCCAAATTTATAATCATGTAGCGAATACTTTCAAAAACGTCTGATAATTATTTCAAATAATTTAATTCCATATAGTAGTATGCTCGACAACTTTAACTTGAGCTTAACAAAATCGAAATTTACTAGTAAAAATTAATGGGATTATTCATGTTTAAACTTGGAATCATTTACATTAATTTCGATAAAACGGCCAAAGTTGTGCTATATTCAGATATAAAAATATTGGTGTAAAGTTTCATATTTGTAAGTAACATCTGTTTTTGGAAACACCTTAAGACAGGCCAATCTAGAAATCATTCAATGAATGTTAGTTTCAAAATCTTATATCATTTGTTTCATTTAACAGTAAAAGAGATATACCATACAAAAGTTAACAGCACACATTTTAATTTTCTCTTCATATTACGATGTTTTATAAACCATTTTTCGCCTCAATTTTATTTTCCAGCTCTTTGTATGCGCAGTGCATAAGTTAAGCAAATTTTCAACAAACACCTGTTAGAAAAAGTTTAATAAAAATAGTAAAAATATGTCTTGTGCACTTTCATTGCATAGAAATAAAACTAAGACAGAAAATGTTATTTGTCATTTATTTTAGGTGTAATTATAAACAAAATAATTTACAATACAAAATTTAAAATAATTATTTTTGGGAATTAAAAATAAGTACCAAAAACAAAATACATACACTTAATTTTGCACAAGTTTGTCTTAGTTTGATAGTAATTTAATTGCATGTGGTAAACACTTTTTACAAATTATGCAACACAAATCAAACTATAATACATAATGAAGAAACTGCCAAGAGCCATTTAGGGCAATATTCTAGCGATGAGAAAAATTACCTATTCCACACGAGCAATATTCTAAACAGCTTAAAGCAAGTCAATCGGAGAACACCAAAAAAAGCGTTCTATTGTTTGCAAACCAAAGGTCGCAAAAACTTATAAACGAATGTCTTATAATAAAAAGGCAAGTGTTTAACAACAAACTATGCTTCTATAGCAATATGCAAACCCATTAGTCAATGGGCTGCAAGACGTGCCCTTTGTTGATAAGATCGTCTATCATATGTTACTTTTTTTTAGATGTCTAGAACTTTGAAATGGAATAAAACAAAGATGATTTGTTTCCCTTTTAATGCAAGGTTTTCGAGATGCAAAAAGTTTTTTTATGTATAAAAGTTTTTTGGAATTCAATAATTATGAATAACAAATGAAATTGAGAATTTTCTTTAACAGAATTAAGTTTCTATTAATTAGAGAAGGATTTGAACTAATATTTATTTTTAAGAGAAAAGTTTTTTATTCAGGCTAGTAGTTCGAGAATTTATATTAAAGAATACTATTGTAACGTATTGGAACAATTGGCAAATTGGAATGCATTTTCTACCCGGCCAAGGGCGTCATCAGCAATCTTCATTGTCCATTATCAATCTGTAAATATCATCTATTAAACTTACCGTTTTTTGAGAAATAGAATATGAGAATTATCATATTTCTTTTTTTTACGTGTTTTTGTGAGTCAGATCGAAATTTACGTACGTTTAGAATGTGTGTGTATTCTTTATATGTCATTCTATTTATAGAATTTGTATTACTACAAATTTGTTTTTGCTTTTCTTGCTGCGTCTACTTGTTTGGTAGATCAATAACAGCAATGTATGTATGTTTTTGTTGTCATTTCTCCTCTTTTTCTTTTGGTGGATTATGTTATTTTTTTTGTAACTACGAAACACCGGAGATGGGATGATGACTACAACCTTTGATACACCGCGCCATGGTGTTCTGTTTTTATTAATTAGAGAAGGATTTGAACTAATATTTATTTTTAAGAGAAAAGTTTTTTATTCAGGCTAGTAGTTCGAGAATTTATATTAAAGAATACTATTGTAACGTATTGGAACAATTAAGTTTCATTAAAAAAAAAAATTTTTACCATAAAATGTTTTTTTTTTTCAAAAATAAAAAGTTTCTTCGATTTCTTCCAAATGTACTCGTATTTGGCAACGCTGTAAATATTTGCCAAATGTGACCGTACTTTTACACTTTTTTATACTCTGGAGAATAGAGAAAAATGTTGAACATATTTTTGGTTGTATAAATGGTTACTACATATAAGATTGGAATGATAAATATACAAACTCTGTAAATACTCTTAAAAATTGGCAATTATATCAATTATACATATAAGTAAAGGGGGTAAAATTATATAAAATTTAAAAACATTTGAGATAAATTATATTGTGCGTAAACTTGTCTATCAAACAATTTATAAAATACTAATAAAATTTGCGCTAAAACAGAATAAGAAATGCTGGTTAAAGATATTCTGGTCTTAATGCTCATTTGTAATGCTCGGCATAGTCGAATATAAGCACTCCAGCTTGTTGTTTATAAATTATTTTGTTAAATATTAAACATAAAAGCAATGTTGAATTTTCTTTGTTAAACTATTCTTTTTTTTTTTGCCCAAATTTTAAATTTTTTTAAATCACTATTTTGTTCTTGATTTTGATATAAAATATTTAAATTTTCTTGCAGAAAATGCCGCTTGTTTGAAATTACATGTAATAAAGTGGCTGTATTGTTCATATTTATGTGCCTATGTATATAATAACTATAATTGAATTTTAATTGAATTAAACAACGCCGCTGGGAATGCTATGAAATGAGTTTTCAGTGTTTGAGTTTAAATATGAATTAATATTTAAATAGTCTAGACTTAAAAAATTGTGTTAAATTAGCCAAATTATTCAATTTATATTCAAAAGTACTTAACCCACAGCTGCTGTTTTAGGTGACAAATTGTAAAAGCTTTTTATAATCTACTTCTACTACAATTTTAAGTGCTAGTCTAAATCGTTCGTAATATTGAATGGGATCAGTTTAATTTTAAATTACCAGCTTAATTTATATTAACCCTGCCTTCCTTTACACATGCAAATACTTGCATGCAAGTGCTGTGTACGTATTATATACGAAAACTTATTCGAAAAACTTGACTAGCTCTGCAAGTGAAAAATGTAAGTGTATTAGTAAAAAAAAATTAGTGTATTGAGTTTTTCGAACTGTTACTTGCATGTGTAAACCCCGAGTAAACCAAGAATTGATCTTTTTATGGGAGCTAAGTGGAATTCTGAGACAATTCTAACTTGTTTTATACACATGGGTTAAAAGAGGTGTCTTTGAATTTCCCAGAAGGACAGGTTTAACTTTCTGTGTTCCAAATGCATTAGCACAAAGTACAATTGTTACTTACAGACAGACAGACGGACTTGGCTCAATCGACTTGGAATTTCGTAACGACCAACAATATATATACAGATGAGTATTTTTCAGTATTAAAAACGGAATGACAAATATATATATATTCACCTCATTCACCACTTACTGTGGTGTAGGGATAATAACATAACAGCATGGCACGACTCACACGTGATCTGTCAAAAAAAAAAGGCTATTGAAAATATTATCTTTACTTGAATCACCCTTTATGATAATATCCATTAAACTTTTAAGAACTACATTATTGAGATGATATTCTACGTAAATAAGTCTCAAATACATACAAATCTCTAGATGAAATTTAATAACATTTTCAATAGATTACATTGTGCGTAAACTTGTTTATCAAAGAATATATAATATATATAGAAGAAATACTGAAAAATACTAGTCCTAACACAACAGCATGGTTTTTGTAAATCTCAGTATATTTCGAATCGATAATACCCTCCAATATATACGATACGCAACAGCCGAATGTAGTACTCTAACTTGTTTTTAAATATTTTGTATAAATAGGTATATAAATATTTACACGTACTAACAGACATACATACATATTTAGTAAAACCTAAACGGTTTATTTTAACCATGAAAACTGGTATAATATTTATTTAAAACTTGTCTAACAACTAAAAGTTTTTTTTTATTTTATGGAACCTAAAACGTAACCTTTTGTTTTCATTGGCTTGCTGTTAAAACAAAACTTTTAAAATTGCCATACTAAACCTTTTCCCTGGTGCCTGATGTCTAATAAAAACAAAATGAATTCAAAACATACATATACAAATTATTTTACATTTAAGTGTGTGTTTTTTGTTTTTTTTTGTTAAATAAAAAGAGTAAGGAAACCACTGTTTAAAAATAAAATTTTTTAAACATTTAAAATAAGTCAGTAGGTTGATAGGTAGAATTATTTTTTAAAGCCTTAAGTTAAGAGAATAAAATTATACAAATTACAAGTAACTTTTACTGTAGACACAAGTAGGCTGATGCGCTTACTGGTTTCAAATGAAACATTAAGCATTCACATTTCATAAATTAAGAAGCATCAGCTGCTTGGTTACACACAATGTGATGCTTCTTTTGCTCATATTTTTCAAGGGCAACTAAAGATACTGCAAACATGAATGCCAGATTTGACGATTTATTGTAATTTTTTATTTCAAAAATAGCAAAGTTCGTCACTTATTGAAGATTTTTTCATTGAAAGTGACGATTTTCTGTATTATTACAATTTTTTATCATTTGTTTGTTTTATTAAGGTTTTTGTTACCAAATTCTGTTTTTTTGACAATCTTTAAGTTTAAGTACAAGGTGGCGCAAAAGTAAACTTCCAATGTTTTTTGGCTATAATTTAAAAGCAACATGAAAAACTTTGATTCTTCTTGTGGATTATTTTTATTTGGTCTTTTAATTTTTTTTACATCAAGTCGAGAATATGATGTCATGTAAATGGCAGCCGCCACAGTTGATTGTAATTTTAGCCCTTTTTATGGCATTTTCCATCATTTTGGCCAAAACTACCGGCGATAGGTCCTCACATTCTTGACGGATATTGTCTTTAAGAGCTGCAAGAGTCTGAGGTTTGTTGACATAAACCCGCGACTTCAAAAAGCCCCACAAACAGAAGTCTGGAGCGATCAAATCAGGCGATCTTGCTGGCCAGTTCAAATCGCCAAAATCTTGGTGGTGATTAAGAATGGCTTGAGCGTATGTTAGACGCGATTGGCGGTCAGCAGCTAACAGCTGATGCACCGTCTGGACTTTGTATGGAAACATCTTCAAATCTTGTACCAAAATTCGCTGACATCCTCGGCTACAGCAGCAATATTCTCTGCAGAACGGCTACTCCGGGGTCTTGCACGCCTGGCAGCATCTCGTGTTGTGCCAGTCTCTTTGAGGCGAGCGGCTAAACGTCGTCAGGAAATCGTCGACGAAATTCACGTTGTGTCAAACTCACCAAGCGTAACATTGTTTATTAACGTGTATTTCGCATGTGTTTACTACACAAATGTCAAAACAGAACTGACATTAGGGGCCAATCGCAAAATTTATAGCATTTTCTGATAGGAGGATTACTTTTGCGCCACCTTGTATATTAATTCCAAATAATATTGAGTCAGAAATAACTTATTTATCTGTAAAGTTAAAAAAGCAATTTTTAATGTTATATTCCATAACTTTGTTCAAGATTAAATGAAGCACCTGCCTTTAGGGCCTATCTTCACGGCGCACTTAAATGCAGGGCGAACTCGGCTCGCCACCGCATTGTACGTCCGGCAAAAACATAGAGAATATATCTTACAAAGAGCATACTTGTATGACCCCTCAAGAAACAAACAATTTGCAATTTCTCAATACGTGACTGCAAGATAAATGTAAAGAGCACTTTGCTTAAGAGCTTGGGCTATCTAATCCCTACCATCCGTAGCTTAGTCAATTAGCATGACCCACGACAGCAGAAAAGACAGCAACCGGAACACTGCATTGATCCCCCACTGCCAAGGACGATGTACTGCGGTTGCCATAGGCCGTATCGATCCATATCCAAAGGCGATCAACACGACAAGCTGCCAAATTCTATACATTTCCTGAGCACAGAGCTAAGTGTCACCACTACTTTCAATGGCTCTGTTGTTATCAGCAACCGAAATTTGGTGCTTAGACATACATGAGTCTTTAAACATACTCGCTTTGTTTATTAATAGTTAAATTAGGGACAAGTCCCCGGGCTTTTAACTGATCCTGAAGTACTAGATAGAGACTCTAGTCAGCTTCAAATTTCATTTGGGTGTTAATCAAAATAGACTCTATTCATTTTTGAACCCTTGCAAGTTCATGGCACCGGTGTCGCCATCTCTACCCCGGCATTGGAATGATACCAAAACTATTTCCCGCCGGGGAATCTGAATTCCATAAATTACAATTTTTAGAGGAAACATTTTAAAAAAACGATGAAAGAATATTAAGCCAAATAAATTTAAATAACAAAAATACGTTATTCTTTGAAAATAAGTACCTGTATATGATGGATGAATTGGATTCTATACTCAAAATTTTACTTAAAACTTACTAAACTAATTAATGAAATTTGCTAAATTCAGACGGACGGACGGACGGACATCGTTAAATCGACTCAGGAAGTGATTCTAAGCCGATCGTTATACTTTAAGGTGGGTGTTGGATCAATATTTTTGGGCGTTACAAACATCAGCACAAATCCAATATACCCTCCCCACTATTGTGGTGTAGGTTATAAATACTGTAAGTCTTGTTTCACACTCTTCCGTTTCAGCTGACCAGGTATTGTCCAATACTCTTCTAGTCATTTCATTGACAATCGTCAATTCAATTTTCGTACTTTAAAAAAACCAACACGAAATAAGAAAATTGACTAGTACTGTCAAGTGTACACCCCTTTTATTCTCTTTTCTCTTCTTAACCAAAAATACTTGCCTTGACGAGTCATAATTGAAAGTGTGAAAGCGGACTACGATATTATCAAAATATTACACAAGCTGTGTTTAACATTATATTTTTCGTGATTTCTTACTTAAAAAAATTAAAATGTATGTATTTTAATATTTATTGTACAAGAGTCTATATAAACTTGAACTCTTATGTTTTCGTTTAAATAAAAATTTAAAAATAAAAATAAAGTGACTTTTTTATTTTCCGGTTTTTTTTACGATTTTTAAAATTCAAAATGACGATTTTTTTCTTTTTTATTGGGATTTTAACGATTTTTTCTGAAATTCATCTGGCAGGCCCTACTGAAAATAAATTGTCCCAAGAAGGCAACATAAAAAATATTTAAAACTTTTAAAAAAATAGAAGCAGACTTTAACAAGCTACTTTGTGGTGGTATGACTTGAGTTGTTAGGTTTGTAACTAAAAATCACTATAGATAGACGTAGTAATGTTAAGTGTACAGGCGTTTAGTAAGTAGCTATTTTCTAGCACAAACAAACCATTTGAGAGTAAATTAATACTCACCCTACTAGCATTTGGAAGATTGTTTTTTCACAAATCATCTAACTAAGTCTTCCTCGAGTACTTCTGACGATCAAAAACTGATTAATCACTTGGGCGCTTGAAAAAAGACTCGAAAATGATTCTTTCTTACGCTTAGAAACTAATTTATTAATAATACAATAACAAAACATACAGAAAATGTGTCGCAACTAATCAGACAATTGGATAATAAAAGACTCCTCGAGAAGAGTGGCGGGGAGGTAACCATTTTCTCCCGAGAAAACACGCATTTATGATCAGAAAATGAGCTCATATATGCCTATTTTAATCGCGCGGGGGAGTCAAAAAAGACTCATATTTGATTAAAAATTTCAAAAAATGCTAGCTAGGCAGTGTTCCTTTGTAATTGTAAAAGTCTTTTTAAATATTTTTTTATCATTTTACATAATTTTATTTATTCTTTTTAAGCAAATATAAACAAACACTAACAAAATTATCCAATCTTCAATATTCGATTTACTGCTTATAATGTCACAAACTTGATCTTTGAACTAATATTACAGCCAAACACACAATTGGCAGGGTGCAATATTAGAACATAAATACATATGTTTGTCTTTCTTTTTATTCTCCTGTCATGGCAATATAAACTCAACTTTATGCTGGAGTTCTATAAAATGGAATAAAGTAGAATTGTGATTGTGTTTGGAAAATATATTTTACATGAAATAAAAACGTTTTTTATTTGTCTTTTATTAAGCCTTTTTTCAAAACAATTTTTGTTGATGAAAGAAAAATATTTATTCAATTTACCCTCCCACACCACAAGTGATGAATGAGGTTATGTCATTCCGTTTGAAACTTTGTTAATATTCATCTGAAAGCCAACAAACTATGTATATTCTTGATCCTTATGAAATTCGAAGCTATGAGCTGTGTCCGTTTGTCTGTCCGCTAAAATACTTACCCGTCCAAAATACACACACAGAAAAATGTTTTATATTCTGTCAGGCAGTTTGTTATTGAAAATCAGCAAAATTGCTAGTGAAGAAAAAGGATTATGGAACAAAAATTTGAGCCAACCGCCATAAAAATTGTATATGATAAAAGCAGAAACTGATATGAAAATGGTAAGAATTCTCATAGCCCCCACACAAATATCCTCCTCAATGCTCAATGATAAATAAATGCCTGTAAAATTGGAATACTAATACAAAATTCAGCAGAAAAAAGTTTCGTGTAAAAAGAAATCGCAAAACGAAATTTTGTTTAGTTCAGTCTATTTATGGCTGAAAGTCCACATCTAAAATTCAATTGAATACGTATAAATCTGGGGCCAAATTATCGCATTCGATATCGAGTGAAATTGATCTTAATTTACTTATTTGAGATTATGACATTCGATATCGAGCAAGAAATTTAGTAGATTTTATCATAATTTCGATATCGAAATCATTTTTCGATACGATAGCTTATTCGATCACGAATACGGTAATTTGGCCCCTGGTATAAATATTGTTAAAAGGTTAAAATTCAACACAAATAATCCTTATAGGTAAATAAATTGTTGTATCAAATTTTATGATGCTCGGCCCATAATTGGTCATAGCTCCCATATAAGGACCACATATCGGTACCGATTCAAAAGTATGTACAAAAATCATTTCACAAAATTTTGTGTATTTCGGTTCATCTTTGACCGTATCCCCCATATAAAGCCCTCTTCCGAAAATCACTTCAATACTCATATATCTCTTATAACTAAAGCTAACGATCCAAAAATGTACACAGAGCATTTACATAAGTGGTCCGTTTCAATAAATGTAAATAAAGTTATTAAGATCAAATTCAACCAAAACAAGCCTTACCTTATAATCTTAACGTCTTTTTATAACCTGTTTATTAACTTGTGGTGAATATGGTGAATATCAGACTACTTCTTATCTTGTGTTGAGTATGGTGAATATCAGACAAAGTCGAGTATTGGTAATTACATCAATTTTAAATGGTCAAAATTAGATAAAATTTCAAAACATTTAAAATAAATTATATTGTTACGTGGAGGGTAGTTA
Source organism: Bellardia bayeri (assembly GCA_950370525.1). Taxonomy (NCBI): domain Eukaryota; kingdom Metazoa; phylum Arthropoda; class Insecta; order Diptera; family Calliphoridae; genus Bellardia; species Bellardia bayeri. The sequence continues at coordinate 20,224,454 of OX493267.1, forward strand.
AGATTTGGCACTGCCGAATATAGCACTCTAATTTGTTTTATTATGTTAAAGTTACGTGTGACGATTCGGTCAGCAACAGAGAAATTTCTATATTAAATTGTTCATTCTCTATAAATAAATCAGTTTAAAGTTAAACAATAAAATTTACAGAATTCTAAAAAATTAAAGCTACATTTTTAAAATAATTACTAAAGAAATATGACAATTAAGTTATTTGCAGTGCTCATTTTTTTAATATTGACTTTTTAGCTTTAATAGTTCAACATTCTAGTGTATCCTCTTATTAGCATGACAATAAACAAACAGTCAAACAAACCCAAAAACTAAAATTCGCATTATTTACAAAAAAAAAAAAAAAAAACAAGCAAATATTTGTTATAAAATAAAACCAACCAGAAGTTTATAAAGCAGCTACCAGGAGACAAAACAACAGGACACTAAAAAAACCAACCAGAAAATCTCATACACCAGACACAGGGTACTTGGTGACAAATACAACAATTACAATGACAATAAAAACTATAAGAAAAATAAACAACAATTAAAACTTTTGTTATTATTGTTGTAAATTTTATATTTCAACATTATTTTTTTTTTTTGGTAGTTTTCTTTTATACTGTCTGCTACTTTGTTTGTACAGGTATTTAAGCAACAAACAATGCAACACAAACTGTCACTTAAAACTTGCAGCGGGTTTTTTTTTTTGGTTTTTGTTCTGGGTATAAAAATATAATATTTTAATATTTATGAATCCTTTGTTAAATTAATATAAGAGCTGTAAATAAAAAACAAATAATTTATTACGCGAAATATAAATAAATAAAAAAAAAATGGAGACTGAATGGAAATTAAATCAATATTTTCAATCATCTTAGAACTACATAATTGATTTTTATGCCTATATGTATATATCGAATAAAAATTTTGTAAAGATCAGTTGAAGATCAGTTATGAAAACATAAGTTTTTGCGATGTAGAACATAAACAAACAGAAAAACAAAAAAAATGCCGGCAGCGTTCTTACTTACACTAAGTTTTCACTGTGTCATTTTTGTTGTCAAATAGTCCAAATTGTTGGCAATTGTATGACAACCGGTTGTCATATGGCGTCATCTATGTTTGCAATCATGATTGCAATCATGAAAATCATGATATGACAGCCCGTTTTCATACAATTGCCAACTATTTGACAACAAAAATGACGTAGTGAAAACCAAGCATTAGTAGAAATGTTTTAAACAAATTGCAAGTAAAACAAGTTCGAGTGCTATATTCGGCTGTGCTGAATCTTAAATACCCTTCAAAATTAATTTATTTAATAACTAATTATAACTATTAAATAAATAAATTTTGAAGAATTTTTGCTGTTTACACGAGATTGAAGCATTTTGAAGAGCAATTTTGAAGAAAATTTCAATCATGTAAATGTAGCATTATTTGTTTGAATTTGAACTCAATAACATTATTTACAAAATATTTATGGGTGGCATAGAAGAAATGGACCAATTATGGACTGATAGCTTCTAAATCTAGTATCCACTAATGTGATTTCTATGTATTTAGGATTATTTCTAAGAGCTGTATGGTTGGTTGTTATCCTCGGAAGTGGACATAATTCAGGAGCTTTTATTGACTGACAGCTACAAAATCCAGTAGCTTAATTGCCGTACAACCGATACTAATATGATTTCTGGATTAAATTTCTGATCCAAATAAAAGTTGGTTCGATATCGATATTTATAAGACATTTTTGTGGGTTTATTTGTTTTTCGGAACTGGTTCTTATATGACAGCTATGACAAATTATGGGCCGATCTTCTTAAATTTTGAAACAGTTATTTTCATGCATATTAGGATAATTCACGTCGAATTTTAACATAATAACGGTATATTTAAGATATTTATTAGTATTAACGTGGATTTCGAGAGTGGACCTTACGTGGTGGATATTGTCAAATATGGACCGTTATTCTCAAAATCCAGCAGTTTAATTTTTGCATGTATGTTAATGGTCCGTGTGAAATTTTGGATTGGTACCGTTATTTATAAGAGATGTATGAGTATTAAAGTGATTTTCTGAAGAGGGCTTTATATGGGAGATACAATAGACCGAAAATCACAAAATTTTGTGGTATGATTTTTGTATACATGTAAATAATCTGGGCAACGTTTTGAGTCGGTACTGATATTTATACAATAAATGTCTTTTTCAAATGTGGTCCTTGTATGTGAGCTATGACCAATTAGTACAACAATTTATTTGCCTATAAAGATTATTTATTTAAAATTTATGTCGTTTAACATTATTAATATTTGTTTTATATGTATTTAAGTGAATTTTGGAAGTGGACTTTATATGGGGTCTATGGTCAAACATGGATCGAACTAAAAAAAAAAAAAATTCGTTTTGCAATTTATTTTTACACGAAACTTATTTTTGTTGAATTTTGTATTGATATTCCAATTTTACAGGCATTTATTTATCATTGAACACTGAGGAAGATATTTGTGTGGGGGCTATAAGAAATCATTTACCGATTCTTACTATTTTGCTTTTATCATAAAAACAACGTATACAAAATTTCATGGTATTAACTGCAATATATTTCAAAATATTGCAATAAAATGAACAAAAAATATCAAGTTTTTATGGAGATTGTCTCACATATTGGCCCATAACTTTGGTTGGCTCAAACCGATTTTGCTGATTTTCAATACCAAAGTTACCTGCAAAATAGGAAATATTTTTCTGGAAATTTTGTTTAGTTAGGTTGTATAGTTTGGACGTGAAAGTGTTTTACACAGATGGACAGACAGACAGACGGAAATGGCTAAATCGACTTTGAATTTCATAAGGAGCAAGAAAATATATACTTCGGTTCGGTCTCAGATGAATATTAAAAAAGTTTCACACGGAATGACAAACGTAATATACCCTCATTCAATTCTAAGAGGTTTTTATAGTGATAAAAATTAATTGTAATACAGTTTGCGTACGTGCTAATTGTGTTTTTGTTTTTCATCTACCACAATATTTTCAACTTGTTATAAATTCCTTTTTGTAGTCCATCAAAACACTCTAGTAAAATTATACGTTTTCTTTCTATTTCTCTTCAATACAGCCAGAATTCCCATCAATCAATCAAACTTATAAAACGTCATTAGTCGTAGACACAACAAACAAACAACTATCAATATTCTTCGTTTAGTTTGGCTTTGTGGTTTCGAAGTTCAAAGAAAAAAGTTGGTTTTGTAAAATTGTACAACGTGAGTGAAAAGTAATTGAATTCAATTCAATGATATTAAAACAAACAAACAAACAAACAAAAATTATAGAAACTTTATCAAGGAATTTAAATAAATTTTAACAATGAACACAGTAGGTTTGAAGTGTGCTTTTAGACAAAATTTTCATACAAAATTTTCTTAAAGTACATTTCATGGTGCAACTATACAAGGTGAGTGCAAATCGACAAAAAATACAACACAAAACAGAAACAACAGGCATTTTGTTTGTTTAAAAAGAATGTACTACTGTCAAAAATATTTGAAAAAGTATTACTTTTGACATAAGTAAATTGTAAACAAAGCCAGTCAGCTGTGCTACTGCACTCACCTTGTATAGTTGCACCATGGTACTTTTGAAGTCTACTTTAATTTTGTATGAATAAGGGCATAAATGTTTAAAAATTGTATGTGTGTTAATATATACTTACATTTGAGAGACATTATAATAATATGTTAGGGAATATATTGCATAAGAATTTTAATTAAAAAGAATGTGATGAGAAAACAACATAAATCACTTTTGCAGGCATTAAAAATTAAGAAAAAACAAGTAAGAGTTTATATTCGGCTGTGCCGAATCTTATATACCCACCACCAAATCACCTATAATAGAGATTTGTAAGAGATTTATGCATTAAAGTGATTTCCGGAAGTAGACTTTGTATTAGGGCTACGGTCAAATATCGACTGATCATCCTGAAATTTAGTACGACAATTTAAATGTATATTCTGATTCTGCTTGTCAAATTTCAACGTGATAGCCATTTTGATAAGAGTTTTATGCGAATTTTAGGGATTTTCTGAAGTGGAATTTATATTGCGGCTACGGTCAAATATGGACCGATTATTATGATGATGTACATATATAAGTACATATATAAGAGTTACTTGTATAGAATTTCGACTTCTTAGTGATTTTTATAAGAGATTTATGCAAATTTTATAGATTTTCGGAAGTAGGCTTTATATGGAGACTTCGGTCGAATATGGACCGATCATCATCATATTAATATGGACGATTTTTATATTTGTTTGTACTATTTGTGTTTAATTTAAACTGGATAGCAGTTTTTACAAGGGATTTATGAGCATTTAAGTGACTTTCGGAACTGGACTTTATATGGGGTCTATGGTCAAACATGAACCGAACAAAACAAAATTTCGTTTTGCGATTTCTGTTAACATGACATCTATTTTCGCTGAATTTTGTATTAATATTTCAATTTTTAAGGGCTGCACCGATTCTTACTATTTTCCTCACACTTTCTTCTTTTATCATAAAAATAACATGTACCAAAATTTCATGGCAATATCTGCAATATATTTAAAAAAAATTGCAAGAAAAATTATTAAAAATATAAAATTTGTATGGAGGTTATCGTACATTTTGATCCATAACTCTTGCTTTATTATACCGATTTTGCTGATTTTCAAAGCCAGACTGTTTAGGAGAATTATAAACGGGTTTTTGTAAACTCTGTTGATTTTGGTTGTGTCTGTTTGGACGTGAGAGTGTTTTACACAGACAGACATACGGATATAGCTCAACCAACTTGGAATCAAGAATATATATACTTTGTTGGGTCTCAGATAAATATTTCTCAGTGTTACACACGGAATGACAAACTTATGTATAGCCTCATTCACCACTTATAGTGGTGGAGGGTATAACTAGATGAGTTCTTTGCAAAAATAAAAGAATCGAATGGCGTACGCAATTATTGTTCTAATCGATATGTGTATATAAAAGAGTAATGTGACTTTATCACATGCAACGCATTTGTAACTGGCGTACATTTTGTCAGCTGTCAAGTGGTTTATGTTTAGTTTGCTTTGGCATTTCCACATGAACAACGCTTCCAAATTGTGCAAATTTATTTTGAAAATAATGACTTTGAAATGGAATAAACCAGATGATGTTTTTAACTTGACATAAAATTTACTTTATTCGAAAGATAATCTTCTGGCATTATAATTATAATGCCATTATAATTATAATTTAAATATGACCTCTGGCATATGACTGGCTAGGTATAGCCTATTCTAGAGGTCCGATTTTCGATGACTTTTGCCAACATTTGTGGCCGTATATCGTCCATGGCAAATGTTGTCCTCCAAATGGTCAATCGTTTCGGGCTTAGTAACTTCAAACATAAATCACTTGACAGGTGACGAAATGGCCGCCATTTAAAAAAGTTCTGCCAACTTAAAATTGTATAAATCTAAAAGAGACCCTCTATAGATCCATTAGGAAGCGATTTTTGAAAATTTGGACGGGATAAAACAGTGGGATAAAACGGGCAAAACTTGACAAAAACGATTAAAATCTATAGCCTTATATCTTCTGAACAAACAAACAAAAAAATTTAATTTAAAATTTTGCTTGGTTAATTTTTATACGAGCATGCAAATGTCCTCCCAAAATAGGGTTTTTTTTTTTTGTTATAAAAGTTTGATTTATGCACGTATCCAAGCAAATTTCGATACAAATAAGTTGCACATACATGAAGCCTAATTACAACTACAAATTTTGTGCATATCGGTTCGTAATTGAATATAATCCATATAAGGCCCACTTACGAAAATAAATTTAAAGAGCATAAATCGCTTAAAAAGATTGACATATAAACAATATTCAACAGCACTGTGTTTCATATATGTGTAGGGTATAATTTGTTCGGGCTAAACTGACTATACTTTCTTACTTATTTTATTGTTATACTAAAAAAAAATCGTATATTTTGCATAAACACTCAAATAAATTTAAACTAATAAGATAATTGTTTGTTGGACTTAAAACTGCATAAAGATAAAATATCTTTTAAAAAAGGGCGTTGCTGTAAATTAGAATTTTTAAAAATCCATTATAAATACATACGCCCCTAAAATTAACTTTTTGGTTTCTACAAATAACACAGCTTAGTATTGAAGTGAACTTCAAAGTGCTAAGAGGTTTTAATAAATCAAAAGTCTTGTCAAAAATTAATACATACCAAATAAACTGATATGTTTGTACTAAAAATTAAATAACTAAAAGGATTACAAACTAAACACATAAATATATCCTTAAAACAAATGAATATATGGTGCTAAAATGTGTTGTATAAAATTAGTGCCAATATTAACCATAATTGTATTATATTTTACACCTACAATTCATGGACTAGTTAATTCGTAAGCTATTCTGAAATATCTTATGTGGGAAAATTAAACTTAATGTGCAACTTTAATTTTAGACCTAAAATAATTAGCAAAGATGGCCATTTGATCTTCGAATCTGGTTTAGATCGCAATATCACATTTTTACTTAAGGGCAAGTCACGTTTAAATATCAATGATGAGTATGATATTATCGATTTATTGCTGCAGTCTAAAAGGGGGCGTATCTCACCGTCATTATCATCACAAATCGAATGGACAGAGGAGGAAGATGCCATACTGAAACAACTAATGGCTGATGTTACCTCTTTAAAGACACGTGTTTTTGGTCCCACTGGTCTGGAGTTTCGCTATCGTATGCTACAAAATCGCACCAGAAATGCCAATCAGCTGCTGAGACGCTACAAAATACGCATGCAAAGTGTGGAGGCAAGGGTACAATCACTATATGATGTTTTGGAAACAGACAGTTGTAAAAGCAATCCATGCCAAAATGGTGGTTCTTGTTTGAATATATTTGGTAGTTTTGCTTGCAAATGTCCAAGGAATTTTGAGGTAAGTAAGGAGTTTACTTCATATATTTTCATAATATATTCTAAATAATTCAATTTTATTAAATTACTTTAACAATTAACAATTTTAAGAGGTTAAAAACTTTTAAAATAGCCGACAAATAAAAAATATTTTTGCAAAATGGTTGTAGGTAAATGATTTTTAAATTTAAACTATAGAACCCAAATTTCTATAATATCAGTCTAATAAATATTTTTATCGAAACAAAATTTTACATAGGTCATTTATTTATTATTTATTTTATTTTTGACAATCAGTCTATAATTGATCATAGTTCCTATAAAAGATGAACTTCCAAGAATAATATCTTTATTGATTTATTTTATTATTCCTATTGTAACATGTAACGTTCTGGCTATAGCCATTTGTCTGTAGCGAAGGACTTAAGGTAATCAAAATATCTCCAATTATTCTTCGTTGATCAAACATATTGAGTATTGAGATGGGCAACATTTTACAACAAAATGTTCGCCCATTCATCATTTTGATTCTAAATTTTAGAAATAAGCATGTAGGGCCTAAACGATGAGTCTAGAACGAATTAGCCGCAAAGAGTTAAGTCTAAAAAAGTTAAACAGGTAAAAAGTTTTGCACAAAACTTATGTATTGCAGACTAACGAGTATGTATGTTTATATTATATGGTTTTCGATAACATTTAATGGTGTAAATTAAAAAAAATATATATAAAAAAATGTTACTAGCAGAGCAAGGTTTCGATCCTCGGACCTCTGGGTTATGGGCCCAGCACGCTTCCACTGCGCCACTCTGCTTCATATCATTGTACTAACTATCAAATGCTTATTATCTTGTATAAATACGATAGCCAAAACTATTTAATTGTTGTTGTTCAAACTATTTTTATATACATATATTATTATATATTTTTATTTCCTCGAAAATAAAGTGTGCGTACAGTGGTTCACAGCTTTTTTTATGCCGTGCATTTTGTTGTTTTCATAGATCCATAAAAATTAAACTATCAGGAACTTGAAAAACTAGTAGGTGTCCTTATAGTATAACAAACAAAAATAATTTATTGCACAAATTTACGTTTTAATATCTTTAAACTAAAAAAAAAAAAACAAAAAATGCTAATTCTTTTACGTCACAGCTTATTTTATGCAGTCAGTCTAATGTATCGATGGCCCAATGCAGCGTTGTTTTTTTTTATTTTTGGTTTCTCTTTTTTTCTACTTTTATCAATATTTTCTATTGAATTGTTTTTTTGTAACCTCAAGTATCAATTTAAAAAGGTTCCAAAGAGTCCGCGTACAACGATAGAACAACGAGAATTGGTTTTAAACCACTTCCAAAATGGCCACTCACATCGAAAAATAGCAGAAATGGTTATAATAAAAGCTACCACTGTCAAAAAAATAATTGAGTGCTTCAACCATGAAAATCGGTTCCATAATAAATGCAGAAAGGCAAACAAAATGTTCACATTTTAAAAAACTAAGGACAAATTCAAGGCTATCAGCTTCACAAATGGCCTGCAGTTGTAGCTGACTTGGTCAAACAATGTTGCGTTGAAATTGTTTGTCGTGTCTTGCGCTAACATGATTTATATTCCCTTAATCAGTTTTTATTACCACGCCAAATTCTAGTAGTAACTTAAAAAAAAAAATATTTAACATTAATGTGGATACGATCCGGGTTTTTAAAAATCATGGTTAGATTTTGACGTGGCAGTAAAAAATGATGATGGACAGAAATGTAGCCTTTACAGAGCCATGAAAACCGGTATACATGATCAGACCAAAAATAGCATCACAGTGAAGAAAATACTAAAAGGGCGGTATTTTTAGGCGTGGCAAAAAAATAAAAAAAATATTTATGGAATTGTTTTTAAGTTATCTTTAATTGTAGTCACCCCCTACACAACTTTTTTGTTTTTGGAAATACTCTACTGTGCAGGCTAAATTTCGCCAAAGAACTTTTTTACAAGGAATCTGCATTTCTGAACTCGGTCATCTTCGCCGATGAATCTAAGTTTGACATATTCGGTTCAGATGACACATAAACCGAATTTGATGACACTGCCACCACAGTCGCCAGACTTTAATGTTATCGAAAATTTATGGTAAATTTTTGAAATCAGCTTACAGAACATAAAATTTCCAATAAAAACTATTTAGAGTGCAATATTCGGCTGTGCCGAATCTTAAACACCCTCCAGCTAAATATAACAGGAAAGACATGGTTGTTATATTCGGAAGCGGACTTAATTTGCGAGCTACTGCCAAATATGGACTGATAGTTACAAAATTCAGTAGCATAATTGCCGTATAACCGATATAAGTATGATTTCTGAATTACTATTTCTGGTATATATATCTGAGCATAAGAATATTGTTTCATTACTTTTATAAACTTTAGCGGTTTATTGTAGAAGGATATTGTTTCATTGGTTGCTAGGATATTGTTATGCTACTTGTAACAACTGTGTAACCATTTGCTGAAAATATCATTTAAAATTAACATGTACTTGTCATTAAAAAAAGGGGGCGTATACATTAAGCGTACACAACTAATTCACATAATATTTACTTTTTTGTAGGGTCCTGCTTGCGAAAAAGATGTGAACGAGTGTGCTTTGTATGCCGGTACCGATTTGGGCTGTCAAAACGGCGCTCAGTGTATTAATCAATTTGGTTCGTACAGTTGTATTTGTCAACCCGGTTGGTTTGGTATACACTGTACCCAGCGAAAGGGTGATTGTATGCAATCGTCTATTTGGGAACTTTGCGGTCATGGTACCTGTGTCAGTAGCAATGACACATTTGGCTACAAATGTATCTGTGACCAGGGATGGAAAACAAATGGTTTAACGCCAGCCTGTACAGTGGATGTGGATGAGTGTGTCGAAAGTCATACGGCATGTGTAACAAAATGTATTAATTTGCCGGGTTCCTTTACATGTGCTCCTTGCCAGAGTGGACTGACAGGTAATGGAGTTAATTGTCGTGATATTGATGAGTGCGCCACACAAAATGGTGGCTGTAGTCAAAGTCCCAAAGTAACGTGTATAAATTCGTATGTAAGTATTAGTGCCAATAGTTAATAATAAATAAAACATTCTTAATGCCTTAATAATTTTTTTTAAACTAGGGTTCTTATCATTGTGGCGAGTGTCCTCTTGGTTGGTCAGGTGATGGTCGTACCTGTGAACGTTCTACTGCTACAGATGCTTCCACCGGTTCAACAGCTGTAGGAGCTGTAACTACATGTTCCAACAGCAATATTTGTCATCATCTAGCTAAATGTCATGAAATTTCGAATACTGTAGTATGCAGTTGCCCGGAAGGTTTGGTGGGCAATGGCATTGGTGTTAATGGTTGTGTCATAGGAACTGCTAAAAATTGTAATAGCCAACCTTGTTTGGTAAATAAAAGACCTTCTCATATACACTAAAATTTGTTAATAAAATGTTTGTATTTTTTATATTTTACAGAATGGCGGTACTTGTGTGGATGATGGCGATAGCTTTAACTGTATTTGTCCCCTGGGCTTCTTAAAGCCGACTTGTACACCTGCTCCAAGTCTCTGTTTGCCAAATCCTTGTCATAATGGTGGACGTTGTCATGTACTAAAAACTACTACCATACACAAATTTCTGTGTGAGTGCAGACCTGGCTTCCGTGGCGAGAAATGCGATAAGCGGTCAAATGATTGTGGCGGCGTTTTAAGGGGAGAATCCGGTCGACTCACTTATCCTCCCGGTGTACAAACAGCATACGAGCATAACTCTCAGTGCGCTTGGATTATAAGAACCAATGAAACTTTAGTTTTGAATGTAACCTTTAACAATTTTGAACTAGAAGATTCCACCGAGTGTCGTTTCGATTGGTTGCAGATCAATGATGGTCACAGTGCTGGCTCACAAATAATAGGACGCTTTTGTGGCACTCATAAACCTTTGGGTGGTAATATTATCTCTTCTACCCATCAGCTGTACCTGTGGTTCCGTTCAGATAATTCGACTTCAAAGGAAGGCTTTGATTTGGAATGGAACTCTATACCGCCTCAGTGTGGTGGTATACTTAATGTTACAACTCATGGCACAATTTCTAGTCCAGGTTCACCTGGCAATTATCCCAAAAATCGTGATTGTCACTGGACTCTAAAAGCGCCAAATGATAAACGTTTGAAATTGACCTTCTTTAGTTTGCAGATTGAAAAACATGATAGTTGTAATTATGATTATGTAGAGGTATGTTTAGATACAATTTTTATTTAAAGGAGTTTCTTAATATATTTTTCTATTTTCCAGATTAGCGATGCGATTTCTGGTGAAACTATGTATAAATATTGCAATTCTACTCATCCCCAGCCGGTTTTTCTGCCCACCAATGAAGCTATTATACACTTTCACTCAGACAACATTGGTGCTGATACCGGATTTCAAATATTTTACTCTACCGAAGAACGTGTTCATAACTGTGGTGGTGTTTACACTGCCAAAGAAGGCATCATACAATCACCACACATACAAACTGAGGCCATTTCCTGTGTATACGAAATTCGTATGGCCACCAGTGAAACAATAACAATTGAGTTTGCGATTTTTAAAATGTCAGCACAAGATTGTATTGAGGTAAATTATTTAATACTTCCATGAAATTTCTTTTTTTTTTATAATCTATATATCTGCTAATTTGATAATAGATTTACGATGTGAAAACTCCATCAAATGAAAATATATTACAAGCAAAATACTGCGGCGAATACGAGACCATACCGCCGCTAATTCACTCCCAATTCAATAAATTTATTTTGAAATTCTATGGCAAACCAGGAGCCGAATTTAAACTGAAATATAGAACCGGTAAGTTTTAGGAAAATACATAAAAGAATTGTTTTTGTAAATTTTGTATTCTTTTTTAAAGATTGTTCCTATAATTTGGAGGCTGCCGAAGGTGTAATACAAACACCCAGCTATCCGCAGTTAAGCAACAAAGAACGTTATTGTACGTACAAAATTATAACAGAACCCAATACTGTGATCTCTGTGCACGTAGATGATTTTGATTTGAAGGATTCTAGTTTAGAAGAAACTGATTGTGCTTACACTTCATTAAAAGTAACTAAACTAATAGTTACAATTTTGTATCGAAATTGTTAATTAAGAATTCAATTTATTTTTCCTCTTGGCAGATAAATGATGACTTGGATAAAAATATAATGGGTCCTTTTTGTGGCGAAAAGGCCCCACTGGCTGATATTGTTTCGAAAACTAATATGTTGATTTTGCACTTACAAACTGGTTTGACTTCAACGGGTCGTGGCTTTAAATTGTCCTACAAGGCTGTGCCAATGGGCAAAACAGACTGTGGTGGTGTTTATACAAAACCAGGCTATAGCATACGTTTGCCCACCGATGAACTGGGTTTGTATATGCATGACATGACCTGTTATTGGATTATTATGGCCCCGAAGGATAAATTTATCATGATTGATTGGAAATCTTTTGATTTGGAGGAATCCTCCGATTGCAGTTATGATTATGTGGAACTTTATGATAATTTGGCCAATGAAAACAGCCAGGCCTTGGAAAGGTGAGTAATGAAATATTAAATCTGCTGTGAATAAGTTATAGTAATTGAATAAGCGCGATAAATTGAGACATAATTATTTAAGAACGTGGATTGTTATTTCCCAACAATCTAAAATATTCAGTGCCAAAAATTAACAAAATGAAAATAAGTTACCATCTTCTAATAAGTCTGTAGCCACTTGGATACTACTGGAATGTAGCTATTTAGCTTTAGTTTAAGAATGTTATTTGTTCAAGCTAAAATGGCCTAAATTTATTCAATGTAAATAAAAATCAAATTTTTAATTACAATATTTTCCCGACGTTTCGTCGATTGTTTGTCGACTTTTTCAAGGGATTGTAATATGAAATCTTTTTGAACACATTAAGAAGTCCTAGATGTATCCAGGAGTATATGTAAAATAATAATAAGCTTTAGTTTAGTTTGAGGGCGGCCGTCCAAACGTGCTGCTAGTTCACTTGGTCCATTCAGTTAAGATAGAAAATATAAAGGGAGGTACAGGTGAAAAGAAAATTAGATGAAAGAAGATAGAAGGGGAAGTTGGTGGTTTAGAAGTGCAAGTTTATTGTTTTCAAAAGATGGAGAAAAGTTCTTCGAGTCAATTTCTGACAATTAAATGATAACTGATTAATAAAGCCCTTAATATGCTTCAACATCATGTCCGATAGTTCAGAGAGAATAATATTGGAGAAAAATACTGCGTAGATTGTCCATTGCTGCAGATTGACAGAGAATTGTGACATCTTCTGCAGATGTACTTTAAGGGTATTCCAAGTTTTATTGTATGATTGCCAAATGCACAATGTTCAGTAATCACCGACATCAAATTGATAAGTTGGGAATATTTTAATTTAAACAAATATGCTGTACATTCTCGTTTCAGTTTAGGCCATATCAATCTCCATACCAATTAGAAATTCTTTTATAGCTGATATTTCGGACTAAAGAATACTACAACCATTTGCAACCCTGAAGGGGAGCCTCTATTAATTTCGTATATTTTAATAAAAATAACTTTAACTTCGTTCCTCCCCATCTGACTGCAATGATACCAGTTTGTCTCTAGCATTGTGATCAGGAGATATTGATCTGTTCTACAGTGTGTTGTGTATGACGAATGCGGGAATGCGGTGTTTCCACCTCAGACTGGAATTATATGTAAATTATGTCTCCTAGACCGCAGAGTCTACAATGTTATGTTGTCGCATAAATTGGAATATCTCTGAAATCTAATTACAATACCTAAAGTTTGTGTATAGAACCAAAATCGAGAGATAGTGCTCTGTACTGCAATGTTGTGGAATCGCATGTTTTGGGATTTCTCTGAAATCTTTCTTTGAAGACACTAAAATAAGTTAAGCTTAATTGGATTAACAGAGAAAAATTATATTTATACATGTTTACTACAACAATGTCAAAAGCAATATTATGGTCACTGTAATTATTTTTATGATTGTGTTAACTATAATATGTTTAAGTAACGATTCAGATGATTACGGCAACTATATCTATGATTGCAGAAACTATGTATATATTTGTTGCAATCATGTTTATGATAAATATATTTATCATAATTTGTTGTTCTTTGATTATGATAGAGAACAACATAATATAGTGTAGTTTTTCATCATAACAATGATCACCATAAACATTACATAATTGATATAATCATATATGTGATTGATGTAATCGTATCAATGGTAACTTAACCATATTATGGTTGCAGAAATCATTTAAATAATTACAGTGACCATAATATTTAAAATAGTAAAATGTTAAAATAATTGTGGTAAATATGCAGAAATATATTTTTTATCTGCGTTTAGTTTTAACAAAAAATGTAACTTGTAAGATACGGAGAAACTTTACTGAATGAAATGTATACTCGTCGTTGCTGAGTTAACAGAAGAACGTTGGATCATTACGATGCATAGAACATATTGTCGAGGGCATATCAATGTTAGTTCAAAATGTTAAATCAATTAAATGCTATTAAGAAAATTATTAAAACCAGATGGTTTCAAGCAGTATGTTTCTATTAACTGATAGGATAAGCATGAAGAAACTTAATTTTCTGACTACTTCTTATGATGATTTATACCAGTTAGATCTTAATTGAATTTACATACATGTGGTTCTGACAAATAATGTAGAACCTTAATCCAGGATTTTTGTCAACTCTGCCATGAACATGTAAGATGCGGAGCAACATTGGCTTGCAATTTAAGAAATGTTGTGCTGAGTTGACAAAAAAAACTTTTGATCATTACATTACATAAAAAAAGATGACAAGGGAATAGCAATATCCGTTCAGATAGATGCAATTCAGAAAACGTATAAAACACTTAATTTTTTGAAACCAAATGGATTGAAGTTGAGTCCTCGACACACATCTAAGACTAAAAAATTTACGTTACAATGTTGTATATAGCGAAATATTGAAAAGTATAAGAAATAAAATTTTGATCTCAACACAGAAAAAAATAAAAATGAGTTTCAATTAAAATATTTGTGGAAGTAATTAAAAATTTAATTGAAATCGGACCTGTAAACAAAATGATAGTATCAATTAAAAAAAAAGTGAGATTTAATTGAAAATATCAGAAAAATCAGAAAAAGTAATTGAATCATTAAAAATTTTAATTGAAAATTATTTTAAAATCAATTAAAGGTTTAATTGAAAAAAAACAAGATTTTTTTCTGTGAAGCTTAATTATGATAAAATTTTAATAAAAATAAAAAAATCGAACAAGTTGAATTATCAGTAATTATTTTTTATTAGACTAGAGTTTTAATGTAAGGTTAGGAAATTTTTTAATCGCTTTTTATTTTAAATTAATTTGTTTAAAAAAAAATTTTCTTCATTTCTGCAGATACTGTGACGCCCATTATCCCCAAACCTTCTTAACACACTCCCGCATGTTAACGGTGAAGTTTGTATCCGATTCTTCAGATTCCGCCAAAGGCTTTGAATTTGGCTATAAATTTATTGATTCTACCAATCAATGTGGTGGCAAGATTTACTCTTCTACCGGCAAAATACATACTCCTAATTGGCCGTTTAATTATACGGGTGATTTGGACTGTACATGGATCATAAATACACCACCGGGTACACAAATGGAATTGCAAATACAGATATTTGATGTAGAAATGTCAAAGAATTGCTCAAGTGATTGGTTGGAAATAAGGTAAGCAAGCTGCTAAGGGTAATTTGAAAAAAAAAACACAATATCACTTAATAGATTTTTAAATTTAATAGAAATGGCGGTTCAAATCATTCAACTTTATTGGGACGTTTCTGCGGCAATAAGACAAATATACCCCATGTCATACCTTCTTTCACTAATCAAATGTATTTGTCTTTCCACTCTAATGGCTTTGTCAATCAAAAGGGTTTCCAAATACATTGGTTTGTTTTCTCCAACGGTTGCGGTGGCAATTTGGAGGGTGAACAAGGTGTTGTAACGTCACCCTTCTATCCCGAACCCTACCCGAATAAGGCCGAATGTGATTGGAGAATACATGTGCATCCTGGTTCTAATATACACATCACCATTTCTGATCTAGCTTTAGAGAATTTTTCCAACTGTCGCTATGATATCTTGTCTATTTTTGAAGGTACCACAGATAGCAAAACCCACTTAGCTTCAGTATGCGAAATGGACGATAGTAAGCAACCCTTAGAATATGTAATCAATAACAATGAGGCATTGATACAGCTGAAAACAGATGATTCTAATCGTGAGCGTGGTTTCCTGCTTTCATACAGAGCAAATTGTTCGGTAACATTAACAAAAAATTACGGTGTTATAGAGAGTCCAAATTATGGAGACAAATTCAATGACTATAGTGATGATGTAAACTGTACTTGGACTCTAAAAGCTCTTAAGGGCAATAGTATACAAGCTGAGTTCACCTACTATGATACAGTGGATAAGAAGACTGTTTTGGATATTAGAGATGGCAATAATAAAACATATGCTGTACATCAGCAGGGACAACGGATTAATTCTACAAGTGACACTATAGTTATTAAGCAGAGTTCAAGTAAATTAAATTTCCAATTAGAATATGCAATAGTGGGTTGTATCGATGTATATCGGGCCGCTAATGGAACAATTGAATCGCCTAGTTACCCGAAACCCTATCCCAACAATATAGAATGTTTATGGGAAATAAGCTCACAGCCAGGCATGGGTATCCAAGTGGAAATAGACAGTTTAGATTTGGAGGATTCAGTTAATTGCACTAAAGATGCCTTGGTCATATCACCACATTATCATAGCGACAATGTTAAGGAAAGGCATTGTGGTAAACACGATAGTTTGGTCATTAGCACAGCCAGTCATAAATTATATATCAGATTCTATAGTGATGGCCAGGGTAATGGCAAAGGTTTCCAGGTTAAATATACAACTCAAAAAAGCAGTAAGTTTTTTTCAATTTTAATTTCATAAATATAATTGCCTACAAAAATAATACTTTACTACTTGTTTGCCTTAGCATGCGGCGGTACATTACAGAGCAAAAATGGTGTAATCACATCACCAAACTATCCCACTAATTATCCACAAAACTCTGATTGTGAATGGACTATAATGGTAACAAATCATCATGCCATTATCTTTACTATGGAGGAATTGGACTTGGAGGATTTCTATGATTGTGAAATGGATTATGTGGAAGCTTTTGAGGAACGAAGTGACAGTGATGATGAGCCATTACAATTGTTTAAGAAATGTGGCACCATGGATTCGGAAACTAATAATACATGGAGAAGTATAGGTAATACGGTGACAGTGCGTTTCCATTCGGATGATTCGGTGTCATCTAAAGGCTTTAAATTAAGTTATGTTGAGGTGAGTTGAGTTGTAAAACCATTTGAATTTTCAGTAAAAACTAAAAGGTTAATATCAGAAGCCGAGGTTAAATTATTAAAGGAAACCATGACAATGCTGATCATGGACAATATTGAGATTGTGTTAAAAAAAAAACAATAATTGTGGTCATTGTTTTTAACAAGAACTTTCTTTCTCACGACAAAATAAAAAAAGGAATTCCTGTGTAAATCATTAAAATGTGTATTCTATTGGAAAGAGTAAGGTTTACCAATTAGAAGCGAAAAATAATATTTCCTACAGAAGTCAATCACATTCTGGCAAAATGGCAGATCTATTTCATTACTCGCTTCACGGATTTTCACTTTTGAGCCTCTAATCAATGGTCTGTGTAGCCAATCGAATTTTTCGTAAAGCTTGTGACATGCTGCACCGTTCTGTGAACATCCGCATTTCTATCAGAATTGTTGAACAAAAAAACTCGAAGATTTTCTGAAAAAGCAATTGCTGCCAAAAACAAATAAAAGTTTACATTTAGCTGTGCCGAATCTTATATACCCACCAGAGCGATCTATGCATATTTGAAATAAATTTGTATTATATTTTTATTTTAGTTAATTTAGATTTCGGGTACCTTATATATATTATGGGACAATCGTCATAAAGCATTTTAGTGTATTTGAGTCTTATGGTGAATTTCATCTCAATAGCAACATATTTTAGCTTTTTATTGTTATTTCAATATTTCTGCAAAATTTACTTTATAGATATATGAAAGCTATGGCCAATCATGCATTGATCTCAACTATACAATACAATAGAAACATTTTCATTTATAGATAATTGATATGTGTAAAACTTCGGTTCAACATCGATTTTTATAAAATTTTTACGTAGATGTTTGTAGATGTTTTCCGAAAGTGGTCCTCATATGTGAGCTATGACCAATTATGGGCCGATTTCCACTTTATAATGAAGTTTTGGTAAAATATGGACCGAACGTAATAAAATTCAATACCATGATTTATACATATATTTGGATTATTAGTGTCGAATTTTAACTTGATGAGATTAAGAGATTAATAAGCATTTAAGATATTTTTGGAAGCGGTTTTTAAATAGGGCTGTGGTGAAATATGGATCTATCGTCATAGAGTTCCGTGCCTAATTGATATATTTATATATATTTTCTTTGTGTCGAATTTCAAATTGGTTGAGATTTCTAAGATATCTATAACGCTTTATGATATTTTTGGAAGTTAACTTTATATGGGGCTATGGTCATATATAGTCCAATGCAAACAAAATTTTATTTTATGATTCCTCTTTACCTGACGATTTTTTTTTGCTGAACTTGTAAGAATAGTTGTTTTGAAAAGGGAATTTTGTACCATAGAGCCAAATTCCGGGAATACATTTGTATTGTTCTATAAGAAATCGAGATCCGATTCTTACCATATGCCATGGGACATGTCCTTCTATAATAAAAAGGAAATGTACAAAATTTTATGATATTATCTGCATAATATTTGAAGACAATAGCAAAAAATATTTTAAAAATATTAAAGTTTTTTGAAACTTTGGCGTTTCGATGAAACAAAGAATGTTTGGAAAAATCTAATTGCTCTAAGTCTTCTTTCGAAGCTCTATTGCGCCTTCAAAAGACGGACAAACGGACGGACATGGCTATATCGTCCTTAGAATCTTATAAGCAATGTGTTACAAACTTAATATATTCCCCAGCGGCGAAGTGAATAGCCAGCCAGCTTCAAATCACATACCAGTGGCATCTTGTAAATCATCGAAGTGAAAGCTTTACGCAAAATTCGCCAATGCAATCATTGAATACGTCGAGGAATTGACAAATTCTCATCTTCAACACTTCGACTCACAGCTGCAATATTTTAAGGCAAGCGTTGTTGTTGTGGAACTTTATGTAGCGAGCCAGTCGACTCAAATGTGTCGGCCAAATATTAATAGCAGTCTCAGAAAGACTTCGACTAACATTTTCCAACCAATAGCAGTATCACAAGCACGATCATGTGACCGAAATATTGTAAATTTTACGAAATGTAGTTTTTACAGATGCACTATTTTTATTTAGATTGATATTAAATTTATTGTAACAATTACCGAATCTTCTACTACTCACATGTCAACAAGTCAAATGACAAGATTTTCATGCTGCCCCTGTTGCAAAACAAAGTTCTTGTTGAGTTCAATTCATAGCTACTTGTTGGTCAAATAACTTGTGTCTGTACATGGATACCCTTGTGGCTACCTTTATATCAGAATACTTTTAAGAACTTACATAAACTTATCATATTTTAGGATTGCGGCGAAAGAATTATCGTTGAAGATGATCAATATGTTGATGTTATAATAAATAAATATTCCCTGATCAATCAGACCTGTGAATGGCAAATAATTGCACAAAATCCCACAAAACATGTTACACTGGCTTTCAGTCATATACTGCTTAATCCTGCTTTAGCCAGTCAATATCCTAAAGAAGGAGATTGTATAGATAAAGGTATAGTGGTTTATGATGGCTCATCGGATGCAGCACCAGTACGCTCCAGATTTTGTAAATCCCATCCACCAGATATAGTATCAAATGGTCATGCTTTGACATTTAAAGTTCCCATGGGTCTTATAGCTGAAATGGATGTACTTGTCTACGGAATAGATAATTTATGTGGCAACTACTATCGATCTATAACTGGAAGATTCTCGACACCTAATTATCCTTCTTCGTATCCAGTTAATATTCAGTGCACTTGGTATATTGTGGCCAGTCCGGGTAATAGTATTGGTTTGTCGTTTGAGTCAATGGATTTGGAAGATTCTGATGAATGTAATAACGATTATGTGGAGGTTAGAGAAGGCACTGGTTTGGGCAAGTTTTTGGGTTTGCATTGTGGTAATCGAGTTCCAGCTGCTGTTAAAGGAGTTGAGACGTTGACCGTAATTTTTAATAGTAATGATGATATCGTGGGCGAAGGTTTTATAGCCACCTATTACTATGGTAAGTTGAAACTATAGGTATAGCTTTGTATAGAATATAAAGAATATACGACTATATTTTCAGTTAAACATAATGAACTTAATGGTACTAGTGGAGTAGTGGAATCTCCTGCCTATCCAGCCAAGTTCCATAGCGATGAATTATACAGCTGGCGTATAAGTGTGGATAAGAATTATGTTGTTTTGCTGTCAATTAAACATATTTTGGATACAGATATACCGTATATAAAGGCAAGTGATCAATAAATATATGTAACTAATGGTATGAGTTTAATATTTTTTAATAAATTTGTTAGTTCTACGATGGTTATTCTGACATTGGAGCTCCTATTGATTATGCCAATAGCCATGTTATACGCTCAAATACCAATATTCTATATTTTACCGCCACTCGTGGACCTTTCCAGTTCGAATGGGAACAACTGTCCAAGGAGGTGGTACGCAGCAATCAGACGGCTGAGAGAATGTCTGAACTTTGTGGCAATCAATATTTGCGCATTAACAATACCTCGCTATTTTTTAACTCTCCCGGTTATCCTCATGGCTATGATAATAATTTACAATGTGCCTGGACAATAGTGCCAAACAATCCCGCTATGCACACGGAAATATTATTTTTGAAAATGGACCTTGAAGAATTTGATGAGTGTTTTGCCGATTATGTGAAAGTTTCCAAGAGTAGTGATCTGCAAAACTGGCAGCAGCTAGAAAAGATGTGCAAAAAGACATCCGATAAAGTCGTCAGATTTGAAGGAAATCCCTATTTGAAGGTGGAATTTGTAACTGATGCTGGTGTCAATAAGACTGGATTTTCATTTTTGGCCTCGACCAAATGTGGAGCCGAATTGACGGACAGAAGAGGCTTCGTCAATATTACTGAATTAAAAAGCAATATAGCTATCTACCAGCAAGACTGTGTTTGGACCATTCGAGTTAGACAAGGCAGACGCATACGTCTAACTTTTCCCGATTTTTGGTTTCCCAACAGCCAGACTAAGTGTAAATCATACTTTTTGGTGCGCAATGGTATGGCTGAGGATTCACCATTTTTGGGCAAAGGGAAATACTGTGACAATGATATAACCGATATTCTGGAAACTTCTTCAAATCGGGCTTATATTAAATTCTCTCGCACCGGTTTTCCTGTCTACCGGGCTTCTTTCCATTATGAAGAAATAACACCAGAGTGTTCCAAAGAAATCATTTTAAATGAAAACTACAAATGGGATCGCATGCAAACCATAACTACACCCAACTATCCAAATATACCAAATCCGCATTCTGAGTGCATTTGGAAGATTATAGCTCCGCTGCACAAGACAATAACTTTAGACTTCTTTGGTGACTATGACTTGATTCCCGTCAATTCTGATTCCAAACAATGTGAACTGGAATATGTACAGGTTAATGATGGAGCTACAGAAATGGCTCCAATTATTGGCAAACATTGTGGAGCCATAAAGCCAAATACCATACGTTCAACGGGTAACATATTAAGGGTGCTTTATTTCACGGATGTTTCAGAGCCTCATAAGGGTTTCCAGGCCAATGTAAGCATAAGTCGTTGCGGTGGCTCCTATTATGACACCGAAGGTATCATAACAGCTCCATTACTGAAACTGAAACCCAATGAAAAAGAATTGGAGTGTATTTATACATTAGAAATGCCTTTAGGTTCTACCATAAATATAAGTATAGATAAAATTAATTTACCGGAACGCTATGAAGAACACAATCCAGGCTGCAAGCATGATACTCACCTAGAGTTACAAGAAATTGATGCTTTCTCTACAGAGACAGAAAATATAACCGATACTTTATTCTTATGCGGCTCGGAGACTAATCGTTATATTGTCGAAACCAATAAACTGAGACTAGTTTTGCGAATCAAAGATGGCGTTTATGACGAGGATAGCTTTCAGGTCAGCTATTCTGCTATAGGAGATAGATGTGGCGAGACTATAGTGGGTGTGCGCGGCATACTACAAACTCCAAATTATCCCAAGGGTACAGGTGCACCAATACACTGTACTTGGAATTTGAGAGCACCCAAGGGTAGGCGTATAAAAGTTCAATTCCTTGATTTCGATATGGATAGCGGACAATCAACAGGACGAGTCTATCGTCGTTTGACCTTCAGTAATGATCCTAAACTATCCTCTATTATAGAGCGCGTAACGGATACTATTCCAGCTGTTATTTATTCATCTGACAACACCATGACTATTGATGCTCTTATGTTGTCATTCTTTAAAAATCGTGGCTTCAAACTGAAATATTCAGCCGATGAGTTATCCATACATTGTCGTAATTTCCTGTGGATCTACGATGAAACCCACATGAATACTCCTCAAACTATAAAATTCAAAAGAGATGATAGTGAAAAATCGGTGTATTGTTCCTATGATCTTAAGCCCAGCTTCAACCAAACCTTGTCCGTGCAAATAGTAAAACAAGAAAAATACAATATTACTCAGCAATGGTTCGTATATGGCTGTCAGTACTCCTCGGCCGTGCAATTATTTGCCGGTGATGAGCGCATCTTGCCCATGTTAATGTGTCGCAATGAAACCGTACCCTCGTTTAGACTACCATATGGCAGCAAAATGGTAATAAGCGGTCATAGACGTAATGGTCTGCGCGAGCTTGAACTGCAGTTAACCTCTTATAATTGTGGTGGTGTATGGCCCATGGAATATTATGGTGATTTCGTTATAACCCAGCCGGATATGAAAAATCATAGCGGGCATTTGGAATGTGCCTGGGCAGTATGGAGCCGGACTGGTAATACTGAAGAACCACCCGCATTTTCCGATATTATGGAGAATATGCAAGTCGATTTTGGCCTTACCACTGACTTTAAGGGTAAATGTGAAGATGAATATTTAATGGTATACAATGGACCCAATCAAAACTCACCTCATCTGGGCCGTTATTGTGAACAATCCACCATAACAAATTTGGTAGCAACTGGTGGCATATTTGTAGAGTTTATAACACAAAACTACAATCCGTTGTCCGTATTCAATTTGACGGTTCATGAGGGTAGCGGTTGTGGTGGCGATCTAAAATATCCCTATCGCGAA
The DNA here is from genome assembly GCA_950370525.1 of Bellardia bayeri. Classification (NCBI taxonomy): domain Eukaryota; kingdom Metazoa; phylum Arthropoda; class Insecta; order Diptera; family Calliphoridae; genus Bellardia; species Bellardia bayeri. Next base: position 20,247,987 of record OX493267.1, read on the forward strand.
ATCATGTTTGATTATCAGTATAAAAACAATGTGGAGTGTGTTTGGAATTTGGCCACTGAACCTGGTTTCCACTTGGCGGCTATATTTCAAAATCGCTTTTTCATTGAATCTTCTCCTAACTGCACCAAAGATTACCTTAAGATCCAGCAGAAATCCTTAAAAGGTGAATGGGAGGATATTGTTACCTTATGTGGACGTTCACCACCACCTATGATTAATACTACAACAGAAGGAATGCGTTTAATTTTCCGCTCGGACGATGCTGTTACTGGCAGTGGCTTTACCGTTAATTTCGAGCGCAATTGTGGTGGTATTCTCTTTGCCACCGACAGCATGCAACAATTAAAGTCGCCCAATTACCCATTGGAATATCCAGCCAATCTTGTATGTAACTACACCATTATGCCCTCGCCCAGTATTAGTAAAACCGAATCGGATAGTTTGTACATACGTTTTGTGGATTTCATCATCGAGGATTCTCCTCTTAACAAGTGCATGTTTGATAATGTCACTATTATTACGCGCAACAACATGAATGATATTGAATCCAATACACTGTGCGGTCGGAAAACAAATTATGAGATGAGATCCAAAAAATCCATATCGATTATATTGCAAACGGATGGCAGTTATAGTCGTAAGGGTTTTCTAATGGAGTATGGCCACAACAAATGTGGCGCAGTCATTACCAACTCTACCATTATCGAATCACCCAGAGATTCTTCCACGCAAATGTATCCCCATAACAGTATATGCTCTTGGCAGCTACAGGCTCCAGAAAACTACAAAATCATAATTAAGTTTGAAAAGATTGACTTTGAGTCCCAGGGCATGTGCACCTATGATGCTGTAGAAGTCTACAAGGGTCTCAATACCGTCGAGGATCAACGTTTGGTTCAGTTATGTGGCAACATCACCGGTCAGAAGGAGGTTATAACCATACAACAGAATACCGGTCTCATACGTTCATTTTCCGATGACCGTGATGCCTCAGCAGGTTTTAAAGCCCTGGTGAGATTTCTACCGAACTGTGACAATCACATACTCTTGGAGTCCTCGAATTCTTCTTATGAATTTACCCGTTTCTCCGGTCAATATGCCAATAATTTAGATTGCTCTTGGCTATTTACAACTTCTGCAGATCGTCAGTTGAGGTTAGAATTCACTAGTTTTCATGTGGAAAATTCAACCAACTGTTTGGATGACTATTTGGATGTAAGAGATGGTTCGGGTGCATTTTCCGATCAAATAGGACAATTTTGTAGTCATGATTTGCCCAGTCCCTTAGTTTCCTCCAAATCCACACTTTCATTGAGATTTGTAACAGATTCTAAGGAGACTAGCAGTGGCTTTGTGGCCACAGTTAGGTCGGTGCCAAAGATATGTGGTCAACAAAATTTGGATTTATCTTTGGAAAAGGTAATTAATGTATTGATTCAAATACTTAACTTCATTAGTATAATCTCAAAATATTGTTTTCTGTTTTTGAAAAGGCGGTAACTTTAGTTTCACCCGATGATGGCTCTGGCAAATATCCCAATAATATCAATTGTATATGGAAAATTCAAAGCGACAAAAACATTCATTTACATTTTGAGAAACTTGATGTTGATGGTCCCGATACGGATGGTACCTGTTCTAAAGATTATATTAAAATTGTTAACAGTGATGTAAGTTTCCTAGCGAAATTTAGATTTTCTCTTAAAAAATTAATATTTTTAACAATTACTTAGGATGCCGATGAAATCGATAAGGGTTATGGCAGTAAATTAGTTTTTAATGGGCGTGCTTCATCGTATCTAGGAAATTACAATTATGCTGCCGAACATATTTATTGTGGCAACAAACTACCCGATGACTATTTCTCATCATCGAAATCTGTTTTTGTTAAATTTAAATCAAATAATGATGTGGCTAAAAATGGATTCAAACTGAAGGCCACCGCAGCGGAGGGTAATTTTACTTTAAGGTTTTCCTAAATAGATCTATAAAATAAATTTAAATACGTTTTAGGCTGTTTCCGCAACTTTACTGGTACCCAGGGCCGCATAAAACTCTCCGAATCTTCAGATCACTGTGATATATATATTAAAGCGCCGGTAAATTACACTTTGAGTCTCTATTACAATGACTTGATGTTTTCGGAATATGACTGCGCCAAGGAAAACATTGAAATATTTGATGCTAGAACCAATACATCTTTACAAAAGCTATGCGAGTTTGTGGATACTGGCAAGTCACTATTCTCGAACAGTAATGAATTGCGCATGCGTTTGAAGCTGAGTGGTTATTATACACAAATCGATGTTACTTATTTGGCCAGCAACAACGGACCCGGTTGTGGTGGAGATTTTTACAATACCCAAGGCATACTTACCAATCCGTTCTATCCCAATCATGAGCGTAATAATTCGGACTGTCGTTGGAATATACGTGTACCGGGCAATTTGAAAGTTTTTCTAAAATTCTCTATCTTTAATATGGGTGCCAAAAGTACTTGTCGCACAGACTACTTACAAATCATAGAATATGATAACCATGATAGTGGTGAGGAGAAAGTAATGCGCCAGTTTTGTGGAGAGGTAAATACAGATTTTCTTGAGTTGTTTAAGTAAAAATTATCAATTTTTTTTATTGCTTATTCGTTTTAGGATGAACCTAACTTCTATCTGAGCTCTAAGAGTTTTGTGACTATACGTTTCCATAAAACAGTTAATTACGATGGCACCGGTTGGGTTATTTCCTTTAGAGGTGTTCATCCTAATGTTGATCCCAACAGCATTTATTAATAATTCTATTGTTTAAGTTATATTTAAGTATTAAACTAATTTTTGAAGTAAATATAACTCCGCTGCATTTGGGAAAGGCTAATATCGAAGCACATTAAAAATAGTATTACTTATTTTAGAAAATGTTATTTTTTGTTTGTAATAAATACAACTAAGACAACAAAACTAGAATTATTAAAAAATATAAAATAAAAAACATATAAAATATTGTATAGTTTTAAGCTCCAATTAATGTATTTACGTATTCATAACGATTTTAATTCTATCCTCCTGAAAGGTCAACTTAAATGCTGCCATCAAGGATTTTATTTCTTTTATTAAGCTTAATAAAGTATTTGTGACCATTTTACGCGGCTGGTCTTTAAAATAACTTCTCAAGGATTATAATTTTATTAAAACACCCACTTAATATAAGGAGGGTTGTTGGTTTTTTTTTTGCCATATTTGCTCATTAAATTTGGCCAGTTTAATTAAGTTGTTGTACTTGCTAGATTTTATAATATTTTTTGGTTTAAATGTTTTTTATGTAATAGAAAAGTATTTTATAACTTTTTGGTATTTGGATAATTAGGGTTATTAAAAATGCAATTGTATTTTTTGTACCTTTAACCTTTTTGGTATATTTAAGTTTGCAAATTGTAGATTGTTAACAAAATTGTTTAACAATTTGTAATGTTACGTTTCAAATTGATGCAACAATGCAATCTAAACTTTTTGCGTTTTTCTACCCACCACCAAAAATGGGGGTATATTTACCGCCTGGCCCACGATGTCGAACGATAACGTTCGCTTAGATAAGACTTAAGACACAAACTTGATTGTGGTTATTCCAAACTTGATTGAGTAAAAAATAGATACGATAAAAAGTTTGTGTCTTAAGTCTTATCTAAGCGAACGTTATCGTTCGACATCGTGGGCCAGGGGGTTAGTTTGTCATAGCGTTTGTAACACATGAGAAAAAGTCTATATATTCTGAGTCCTTATAAGATTCTAGAACCATCTAGACATGTTCATCCGCCATAGAACAATGAAATTTTTACTAAGACTCTTTGTTCCATCGAAATGTTTGGTGTTGAAAATCGGCAAAAATCCATCTACTACAATTCGACTTGTAGACCAAAGTTTCAGATAGCCTCGATATTTTTCAGATATTTTTTGCTGTTTTATACATAATTTCATGAAATTTTGCACACTTTATTTTTATTATAGAACGAAAAGTTCTGTTGAAAATGGTAGGAATCGTACCACGATTTCTCTTAGTCCCCATACAAATGTCTTTCCGGAATATGGCTTTATTGTACATAAATATCTATAGAAAAGCCGTATCTAAACAAATTTCTGCAATAATAAATTTCATGCAAAGTGATATCTCAAAACAATATTTTGTTTGTATCGGTCCATAATTTTGACATCGTCCCATTCAAAGACCGCTTCCGAAATTCACTTAAATGAACATAAATCTTTTGTAAAAATGACTATCCAGTTGAAATTCGACAAGCATAATCAAAATATATATCAAATTTTGCCATGCTGATTGGTCCATATTTGACCGTAGTTCCGAAAATCACTTAAATGGACATAAATCCCTTATAAAAATCAATATTAAGTTTAAATGCAACACAATCGTTCATCTCAATATGATGATGATCGGTCCATATTTGACCGTAGCCCCCATAAAAAGACTACTTCCGGAAATCACTTAAATGCGCATAAATCTCTTATAAATCTCCATAGTAGGTGATTTGGTGGTGGGCACAGACGAATATAAACTCTTACTTTTTTATATTGAAATTATCTCTGTAAGAAGACCTTTCAGGCATATACAATATAAATTTATTATATGTTCTTAAAAAACCTTTTTTTAATAAAAAAAAATCTTTGGTTGTAAAACAGAACAATGGCCCGTTAAAGGAACCCTACTTTGAGTGCCCATAACAACTGGTGGATTTTTATGGTCCATCTTCAAAAGTTGAACCCGTATACTTCTAAACTACAACTATGTAAAATGTTGACCAGTGTAACTACCGCAAGAGAAATACGTGTGTATGCTGGTTTTCAAACCTATTTAGTTTAAATATTCCAAATAAAGTATTCAATACGTGATTGTAAATCTTGTGGATGCATTTATTCATGGTACTTTTGACAACTTTGCTCAGTTCCGTAACATGTCTTTGACGCTGTCGATATCGTCAATACATAATTTCTGCATCCAAACAACTTGTACAATAGTTTTTACATGGATAACACATGCGTTTCTTATCGTATGTCCAAACATACTGCGGAAATATACAGAATCCTAACCGAATTCCCAGCAAAGACTAAGAGGTTCTATTCTATATTCTATCCAACTTTACGAGGATGGTGATTTTCAATTTATTTTTAACGTATTTTCTCATGTTCTCAAACCAATTCAAATTGACAATGTAAGGCTACGCTAGGGAATAAATTTTGACTCTTTTTACATTGTATTTAAGAACCTTGATTGATGCTGTTCTCATGGATATAAAATCAATCGGCGTCCATTTTAATTAGTGAATTTGGCGGAAATTTCGCTGTGGAAATCGGTAAATACTTAGGGTAATCTAAAAGAGAGTAATATGCCAAGTGCATCAGTGAATAATATTAAAGAATTGCACGTTGTTGTCTTTAAAGCGGCAGTGTGAACTTAGTTCACGTACATAGTCTGAAACCAGTATTTTCGGTATTCTGATTATAAAGTTCAGCTTAAGTAAGTATTATATATTTTGTCTGCTTCCACAATATTGGCCCACCTTGACTGAATATATTGGTCAGAGCTTTAATTTGTCTAACTTCCGAATTTTAGAGTTGACTTAGTATTATTCCAAAAGGCTTCTTAAAATATCTGAAGACACATGTGTCTTAAATAGCTTAAGCTTCTTTCGAAAATTCAAGCAATATAATATTCAGCTGTGTTGATCTGAATTCCTAAATCTTTTAATATCAGGTAAGCCTTAAGACTTCGCTAGGTTGGGACTACAGTAAGGGCCGATTCCGTATATTCACCTGTCGATGGTTGAAATTTTCAACAGCATATGCAACAATCAAATCACCCGGCCTTCAGGTAATAATTGCCAATTAAGACTTCGGTGGGTTGATCTACAGATAGTCTACCATGATAGTAAGGGCTGATTCCGTGTATTCTCTTGCCGTTGGTTGAAATTTTGAACAGAATATGCAACTATCAAAAAGGTACCACACATTTTATACATTTTTGTTCTATCTATGCCCAAACTAAAATTTAGAATATATGTTGGTATACAACTACGCTGATCTGCGAATATAGAGGGTATATTCAGATTGCTATAGGCAATTTCTATATTCCGAAAAGATGCCATAACGTAATTTCCACAGTGATCAGTTCTATCTTAGCCGTGCTTGAACATAAATTTGAGATCCTGATCTTCAGAATATACTCCCTTCAATCCATTATTCTTTGGTATAACTCTCTAAGTCTCTTTATTTATTTATATTTGCCGTAAAATACTCTGCCCTATCAACGATATTCGATAGTACCGATTTGAGACGCCACAAAGTATTTTTGAACACTGTTGTCATTCTCATCATTTGTTATATTTTTTACATGGAAACATTTTGTTTGGTAGAGAGGGACAGGTGGGGAAGAGAATATGAAATTTGTTTCCCTTTCTAGGAGGCACGCTTTGTGCTTTCATACTTATGGTGTACATTAGCAAATCAATGGATTTGAAAAATCGAGCTTTGAAATGCGAAAACGAAATGCCGGTCCGATGTCTACTAAATTGAAAATTTAAAGTTGAATAATGAAAATTGAATAAAGAAATACAGCAGAAATTAAAAAAAAAAACAACACTGCAATTAGACAAATGTCAAAAAACAAATATAAACTGGAATGTTTCCGGCAGCAATGTTTCCCTGTATGACCGCGAAGGAAAATACAAAAGATAATTCCAGATTTTTCCCTTCCAAATGTTGCCTTGTGTAAACGGGGACTAATATTTAATTGAAAATGTGGCATGGCATCAATAGGACTATATTTCAAGTAAGAACATGTGGTTGAAATTGACTTTTAGGGGGTTTTAAAGCGGGTATTTAAGATTCAGCACATCCGAAATTCTTATTTGACTTTTTTAAAGGTTCAGTCGCTGCCACATTCAATACGATTTAAAGAAACATTTAAAACTGTCACAATGAATCAGTTTCATGACTTTAGCCGGTGATGAGTTTTCATTGCAGAACATTATGCCATTTTAAATGTGTTGTCAAAGGCTTTTTCAAAATTTCTTTTTACCAAGAAATGAAAAATACATAATTTACTCTAGTCTTAAGTTTATTATTTCTTAAATTGGTTATTGTAATCGTTTTGAGCTCATTACATATTCAATTTATCATTTTTATTTGCAACAAAATTTCACAACTGATTGCACAATTTCGTGGGAATATCTAACAACCTTGAAGTTTCCCATTTGGTTTTGCACATGTCTCGTCTGTGAATCAAGTTCAATAAATCATGTCACTAATATGTACAGGTATTTTTCTCCTTGTATCTTTATTAATTCATGCATAAATATTTATTGCATACCTGATTTAAATTTTCTTACAAATTGCAAATGAATAGAATTGTTAAAAGAGAAAATATATTTGTCTTGCCATGTTTTCTGGGAATAAATTATTTACGTATTTGTTAAAAGAAGTTTAAGGTCGCAAGTTGCTATTAAACTGTTATGGCGCTTACAGTAGTCTAATCATACCCCCCCACCCCCCTATCGCGCTACTATTCAGCGTTAAACTATGACAAAAATTAAATTTAAAATTCATTTCTTTAACCACAGAATTTTCAGCAATTTCCATTTCCATTATTGTTTTTGACATTTTATTTTCCTTAAGGCATTGTATTGTATAATACTGCTTAACGTTTTGAATGTTGCTTTTATTTGTAAAAAGGTGATTGCTTTATTAACATGTTTGTGTAATCTCAACAGTTCAATGTTCTACTTTTCAATTTATTATTTTAACTAAGTGATTCCTTAAGGCAAAATGTATATCCTTTAAGACTTTTCAATGTAATGCTTAACAATTTAAATTGTTGATTAAAAAATCAATTTATTTTATAATAATTTTTTTATTCAAGTGCTTTGCAGTTTATTATTTTTAAAGCTAAGTAGGGAAATAAATAAATTGAATTATCTTGGTTTTTATAGAAATTATTTCTAACAGGCTTTTAAGATCAGTTTTCCTCCTAAATGTAAATTGAAATTCAGTTAAATAAAACTCTGCAATTAATGCTGTCACTATTCTGATATTTAACAACACATATCAATTGTCAAACCACATCCCAATTATTGTAATTTACCATAACCAGTAGCCTACAGTCTAATATCAGAATATTCTGCTTATTTTCAAATGAAAGCTGTTTTTTATATGCATATAGCTTTAAGTTGGCAACACTTTTTAACTGGCAGCCATTTTGTCAGCTTTAAAGCGATTTATGTTTCAAGACGCTAGTAATTTCATGTCAATTTACAAAAAATCATCTTTGTTTTATATCTCTATACATCTAAAAATAAAAAGAACCATGATTTTCAAAATAAATTTGCACAAATTGGTCAGACTATTCACGTTGAAATGCCAAATCAAAATAAGCATTAATCACTTGACACTTGGCAGCTGACAAAATGGCCGCCAGTTTAAAAAGTTGTTGCCAACTTAAAGTTATATACATCTAAAAACACACCCTATACAATATGTTTGCTCCATCAAGTCACCAACTATTGCAGGGAAAATAATTGCACTTCAGCTAGCCTCGTTCTATACCAAGACATGTTTCGACCACGGCAAACATAGGAGAGATTCTCAATGTCCAATAATAAAAAAATTTTATCCAGTAAATCCCTAGCAGTATCCGGTTCTTACCTTGCCTCCTCAGAATTATATTAAGCGACCAAAAGTTTATTATAGATTTTAAATATCATGATATACTGCCTTAATGACATGTCGTTATTGCAATTGAAAGTATTGTCAGACATAATTCAAAAACATTTTTTTAATCTAATGATCGAGTTGCTAGCGATTGGCTAAGTAAATCTATTGGCTAAGTAAAGCTATTTATTTAAATATGTATAGTCTTGGTCGGCTTGATTGGTAGCTCTCTTCCCTCACGCCATTAGAATATTCCATCAACAGATGGAAGAGCTCACTTTAAAATATTTTTTCCTCATCAAGTCGAATTGCAGAGCTGTTAACTCATTCTAGTTTTAAGAAACAATTTCCTATCAAACGAACATTGGCAGGCAGAAACTGTTAGAAAGTTTAGTACTGCACTTGTATTATTTAGGATTTTGTCCAGAACGATTCAAATGTTAAATGTTGGAGATCTGCATCTTAATGCGTAAATAACTTAGCAGTCAGTTTTCTTTCCTGGCACTATTTGAAAATGGCATCAGAAGCCTGCTATATCCTTTTCAATGTCAAACTATCTTCCAACACAGCTACAGATATACATATGGTAAACATACATATGGAATGGCACCTAAGTCACGTTACATTTTCCAGTATACTATGCATAAACAGTGTCTGCAGTATAAACGATAATAAACCATCTTGTGTACAACCTCTAACCTAACCCATATTGTTCTATTTAGCAAAATTCCTAACAATATTCATTAAGCATACCCTGATCTGTCCTCGACTGAACTCGAACTGTGACGGATGTGTGTATATCTTTGATTTCCTGACCAATTAAATATTATACAGGATGAAATATCAGTTATCAAAAGCTCACGGCTCTTTTGATTGGTTAAGGTTACATTATAAAGGGTGATTTTTTAACAACTTTCTTTTTGACAAGACTGTTTTTAGCAGCTCAGCTGTTTTCATGTAACATGTTACTGTCCAACATGTTTACTTTGGTCCATAATTTAACCATAAATCGACTTTCAAATGAACAATGCTTGCAGATTATTGAATTATATTATCAAAATTCCTGCTCAGTTAAGCAAGTGTATAGTGAATTTCTGTTTCAGTTTGGACAACTAAATACAATTGAATTAATTACCTGCAAATATTCACTTCAAATCATTATACATATTCACTTTTACTTTTTTTGCTTAATGAAAATAAACTCCTTCAAAGAATAAATGAATAAATTAGATACAAATTAAATTTAATGTCCATTATCTTAAGTTAAATAAACGTACTTAGTATTAAAACAAGTAAAAAAGTATAGTCGGTCAAGCCCGATCATAAAATACTCTACACCCTGTATATGTATAAAAAGTTTTTCAGAAATGGGCGCTATAACCTATTGTGGACCAGTCATCCAAAACTTAGTGTCATGATGTCTGTGAATATAAATATTATGTGTGTTATACCTTATCTCGATATAAATACCTTTAAAAGATTTATGGAGGTTTAAGTGAATTACGGTTTCTTATATGGGAGTTTCTACTAATTATGGACAGACCATTATAAAATTAGATGTCATCATTTCTGTATATATGAAACTTATGGTCGTTAAAGTGATTTTCGGAAGTGGGCCTTATATGGGAGCTATGATCTGCATAAAATTTGTAGATCTAATTTGGCTTCATTTACCACTCATTTGTGGTGAAATTGGTTTAGATAATTGCATAGTTCAAACATTTATTATCTTTAAACCCTAATTTCGGGAGGACATTTGTATGGGGTCCTGGTGAAATAATAGACCGATTTCCACCAGTTGCAACCCCATCTGTCCTTGGGCGAAAAAAATTTCACGCACCAAATTTTATCGAAATATCTTCAAAATTGCGATCTGTACTCTGCGCACAAGCATTATATCGACAGCCAGCCAGCCAGCCAGACGGACGGACATCATTAAATCGACGCAGGAAGTGATTCTGAGTCGATTGGTATACTTCAAGGTGGGTGCTGGACCAATACTTCTGGGCGTTAAAAACATCAGCACAAATCCAATATACCTTTCCCACTATGGTGGTGTAGGGTATAATGATATTTATTTTTGGGTCGAAATTGGCTTTCATTTGTTCGTCTCCATTGTCAACTTTTAGCAAGACCATGACCCTTTTCTCTTTGGTAATACTGCAAAGCAAAATTGAACGAAACACAAAAAGAAACAGAATTAATTACATTGTATAAAATAAAGGTAAATTAACAGAAGATTTTGTATGGCATTAGCACTTGTGCCGCTTAATTGTTGAAATTTAAAATATAATTTTTTCAATCTCGTTTTATTTTTCAAAAAACCTAGAAAATGTACAAAAGGTAGAAGTGAAGAAACATTTATTTGCATTTATTTTACTATGAAAAGAAATTGCTTTTAAATAAAGCTTTGATACAAGTGTTGGTTGAATTTGACAGCTAAAGACAGATTTTAATAAAAGATGTTGCTTTAACATATAAAAACTAATTATATTATAAAATATTTTAATTGAAATTATATTTCCTTGTAGCAGAGCTGTGACATCTGAAAGCTGTAGCAGAGCTGTGGCATCTGAAAGCTGTAGCAGAGCTGTGGCATCTAAAGCTATGTATAGACGGTTGTCAGATGATTTCAGATCTAGCAATGTGACAATTGTTAGCAAAAGTTAAATTGTCAGTTAAGACGACTGTAAGAACACCTTACAATTTCATTGGCACACAATTGTTACACAATGAAGGACGAAGAGAAACTAACAAAAAAAAAACGCCGCTATCCATTTTTTTTATTTTATTTAATTTAATTCTTTAATTTATTTGCACTTTTTTCCAAAATATTATTAATGCACACTTTTGTTTGTTTATTTATTTATGAATATACAGAGTAGCATTTAGAAATAATTTCTTTCGCAATGCTGCCATTGACAGATGCATAAACTTTGCAAATATGACAATTAAAAGTGTTTGACAATTGTGTTAAAAAAAAAATGTGTTCACACGATTGTTAGATATCTGACAATATTTTTGTCATACAATGTACTGAAAATGCTTTTTCTTACAACTTTGGAAGACAAAAATTTTAGGTTCACACGGTTGTTATTCATTTTCTAAACATTGTTCCGACAACGTTATAAGATCTGACAACCGTCTGTACAAAGCTTAAGCCTGTACAATTTAAACTCTTGCCAAAAATGCTTAAAAGAGATATACGCATTTTAGAATTTTAATTCCAAATATAACCACACATCGGGTCAGTTTGTAGTTCAATAATAAAACTGTCCATCCTTTTCAAAAATAATCGATCATTTTTAAATTTTGAAATACAGTAGTGGCTCTTTTATTTGAATATCAATTAGAATAGAAGTAAGAAAGTATAGTCGATCAAGGCCAACCATATAATGCCCTACACCCAGTATATGAGTAAAAACAGATTTTCAGAAATGGACTGTATATACAAGTATGAGTTATGACCTTTTATGAACAAATATTTAACTCATTCGATGTTTATGGTTGTTAAAATAAATTACGGCAACGGTCCTTATATGAGAGCTATGGACGATTATCAATTATGGGGATACATACAGTGGGAAGCAAAACTGTCGGGATGTTTTGCATTAAGGAAGTAAGGTAATGAAAATAATACAAATATAGGTATATTATCATATATATGTATATTTTTATTTAATTGTACCCTATTCTAAATTATAAAGCATAAAAACTCACATAAATTGCTTCAAAAAAATAAAAAAATTTTAAAAAAAATTCACTATTCGGACACTTTTGCACAGTACAATAAATAAAATATTATCGCGATATTGCTCTGTTAAAATGTAACAGCATTTGACCCGTTGGATTTTTTGTTTGTTGCGATTTCGTTATCAAACTTTAATTGCTCTATTTGTGCATTATTGACCTGCGAAGTGATTAACTTGATTTTTAAATAAAAAATTAAAAGATTTATAAAAATTAGAAAAACGCCAACTAATATTGAAACCAATGTGATAAATTTGTTGCAAAATAATTATTCGTGCCGTAAAATTGCTGAAAAATTAAATTTTAGTAAATCCACACTAAATGATACAAAAAAAAAACGGCGTAATGTAGCTTGCAATAACAACCAAGGGGGTCGACCAAGACTGCTTTCTGATGGTGTGCCTGGCAGATTAAACGTTTGATACATAATAAAGACATCAAAACCCCGAAAAATGCTGCAAAAAGTATTGGTATGAATGTCAGTTTCTGGACGGTTAGACACGCATTAAATAGAATTGGTTCAGTAGCCAGTATAAAAAAGAAAAAACCAGCACTTTCCGATAGAAATTCGAAAAAACGCCTTCAGTTCTGTAAAACCCAAAAAAATTGGATAGTAGATGACATTATTTGGGGCGACGAAACGAAAGTCAACCGATACCGGTCTGACGAAAAAGAATACTATTGGCATAGGTCGCATCCATAAGCAACATCCTTAATGCAAAACATCCCTACAGTTTTGCTTCCCACTGTACGTATAAATCAAACATTTATGACCGATAAACTCCTATTTCGGTAGGACATTTGTATACGGGTTAGGTGAAGTAATGAACCGATTTCAACCAGTTTCAGTTCCAAGCGTCCTTGGGCCAAAATAATATCATGTATTAAATTTTATCGAAATACCTTCAAAATTTCAACCTGTACTCTGCGAACAGGTTTTACACCGACAGCCAGCCAGACACACGGATAGACGGACATTGTTAAATGGACCCAGAAAATCATTTTGACTTTTTTTTACTTTTAGGTGGATGTTGGAACAATATTTTTTGGCGTTAGAAACATCAGCAGGAATCCAATATACCCTCGCCACTATGGTAGGGTATAAATATGACATTTTTCAATTAAACTCAACTTTTGCAATGTTGTTTTATTTAGTTGTAATAAAAATGACTAACTTATTTTTCTGCACGACTTTCATTTACTGTAAGTTTATTTATGTTCTCGTTACCAAATATACATATATAAAACATCTAACAAACTGCACCCCTTAAACATAAATACACCTCGAAGGTTCTTTAAAGTTTTAGGGGACTGCAAAAAGTTGTCAACAAATTTTGTATGTCATTTCTATTACAAATAGTAAAATTCTGTTTTTCTAACATTTATTGCTAAAAATCAGAGGCTGAAACAAATTTTGTTTTACAAAAATTATGCTGAGTTTATTTTTGGTTCAGTGGGAAGATAGTGTGGGCTAGCGTAAGAACAACACCAAGGATAAGTAAACAAAGCTTTAGATAAACTTAAATCATAGAAAATATTTGACTACTTATCCGTCTTTTTTATATGACTAAGTGCGGACAATTGTGTGTTGCTACACTCTGTGAAATTTGATTAAAACCTATAATTCCTAAAAGTAAAAATCTGTAGTTGTAAACGTGCTAATGTGTTGCTCTTAATAAAATTCTTTGGCTTGTATTACGTGCCGTCCTTGTCTGTATTATTTAAGTAAAAAAGTTGAAGCTATTTTTCTTAACTAATGTCTCCATTTCCTTGATGTTTAACGATAATGACAAATTCTAAACGTAAAAGTACAAAACAGAAAAAAATTTAGGTCAAACCTTGTAAAAGATGCTAAAGGAAAACCCAAAGAAATCCGTAATAGCAACTTGTAAAAGTAAAACAAGAATGTCCTAAAACAAAATTCCTCTTTGTCTGACATGTTTGTACCCTACACCACAATATTTCTGGGGGGAGTTTTGAGTTTGTCCTGTTAGTTGTTATATATTAACATCCAGCTTGCAATTTATAATACGACTGTTTATTGTAATTAATTTTTTTATGAAACTTATTTTTGCCATATTTTGTATGGATACTAAAGGGTTTTTCAACATGAACTTTGTTTTGCAACAGAGACATGTTGACATTGTTGACATAGTATCAGTAGAAGTCATGGCAATTGTTCAAGTTATAAAAATGTTGGATCTGTAAAATATAAATTTCCTAAAATTGTAGATATATTCAATTAATATTTTCATTCCTGTGAGACCACAATTAAAAATTTGGTGATGAAAATTGCCGCATTTGGGCTTCTGAAAATCCAAAAGCAATTGTTAAGATGCCTTTAAATGCTGAAATTCGGCTGGTAATGCTGTAACAGTGAATAAATTACGTTATCGAGAGATGTTAACAACTAATTGTTGACCTATTAGTGGTGATATGGATATCATTGATATGTGGTTTTAATAAGACGATGCCACAAGTAACATAGCCATAGAAACATTAAATTTATTGCATACTAAATTTACCTATTGCTAAATATCACGAAATTCAGCTGTTAATTGGACACCACCGGATTACTTTTTGTGAGCCTATGAGTCGATATAGAGCTGACCGAATCAATTGAAACTCATAATTCGTGACGTGCTTAACGAAATAGAACTGCCAATTTGCTAAAATGTAATTGAAATTTTTGATAAAATAATCGATCGGCTGTCCGATATCATTCTTCACTTATAATTATCAAACTCTATGCTTTTCAATACAATAATACAATAACAATTTAAGCAATTTTTTAGTTTAAAAAACACTGGTGTAGAGTAATATCTGTTCATGTTTGCCAGACAAAATATTTCATACTGACTTTTATTTATATTCGGTGCTCCCATATATTTCACTGCTATAAAAGTTACTTAACGAAAACTGTAGAAACAAAATTTTAAATGCCACAGCAAAAAGAGCAACAAACTTTTTGCACCATAGAAAAAGTTTTAACTTCCGTTTCCTTTAATTTTGAGAAAAGAAATAACTACATGCATGTATTTGCACGAATACATTAGATACATGTCTATAGACATATGTATGTACATATTTTAGAAAATCATGTTTAATTTGTTTTTTGTAGCTGTCTTTAAAATCAATTTAAGAAAATTTTTTATTTTTCAATAAAAGTTTAATATTGATTTTCCAGTTTGATAAGCAAACTGAAAAAATTTGTATTGAATTCATTAAAATATAGGCGTATGTGACTTACCAGTAATTTATTCATTATATTATAGAAAAACAAGTAAGAAAGTATAATCGATCAAGTCCGACCATATAATACCCTACACCCAGTATATGTGTAAAAACATATTTTCAGAAATGGTCTGTATATAGGAACTACAACTTTTTATGGACCGATCATCCAAAAGTGTAGTGGCATGACTTCTGTACATAGAAATATTCTTTGTGTTAAATTGTATCTCAATACAAACACTTATAAAAGATTTACTGATGTTATAGTGATTATATGGCAGCTATGATTAATTATGGACCGACCGTTTTAAAATTAGTTGTCATGATTTCTGTATATAAAAAAGTTATTTGTGTTCAATTTATTTGGCTAAGACTAATTTTTCTGTAGGGCTGGCACAGTTGTTCAGCCTTACCAGCAGCCTTTGGTATAAACACCATTTTAGCCTCACGTCATGTCTTTGGTACATAAGACTCGATTTGAAAATATTCAATAGTTGAGGGAATATAATGTTGCAGTAAGATTTTAAAATGAGCTCAATTTCGGCATTAATCACTTTACCCGCTATGTCCCGAATAGTTTGCCTACCAGACAAAGATTACTTTTTAGTATTGAAGATAACTATGTGTAATTCAGAGTTGGATTATAATTCATTGAACCTCGAAAGGGAGTTATCAGAAGAAGTTTGTAGGTCTTCTTAGGTGACTTTGTAAACTTGCTGAATTAATATCATCTATAGGCGAATTGCATCAGGGTGACTGACTGTTAATTTTCTAGTATTACCTTTGCCATGTCATCTCTTTATTCTCTTGATTTGCATATTGTACACAGTGAGGGCAATTTTAAAGGTGATTTGCTCATATATCATTTCGCCTTATTTCCTCTGTTTTTCGTTTTTCAAGTGCCACCAGGGTATAGCCCTCTTCGGCTTTCTTGCCATTAACTAAATACTATTACGGCATTACGGATATTCGAACTAAATTCATTAGTCTCCAATCAATTTTACTTGAGTCAAAAAAATGTTATTAGAGAGATTTTGATTCTTGCTAAAAATATGAGGTCTAAAACATCCTTTCCCTGTCTAAAATATTTCTAAAGCCCCTATTGGCTTTATATATAATAAAGTACTGTTGCAAATAATTTCAAGTACACACCCTTGCTAAACTAGTAAAACTATTTAATGCCTTGGAATCACACTATATTGTCCATCCAATGGCGATCTGCTACCTAATTGAAACCCTCTGATTAGGATACAATTTCAATATATTATCCAGGCGTGTTCTCCTACAATTGATCATCTACTTTAGCTGGCCTTTCATATAGACATTTATTTACCATAATGTCATATTTCGAGAAGACATTTGATTACTAACATTTTCAACAGGACTTGTCCTTGAAGAATTTGAAGAAATAGCAAAAATTATCTGAAAAATATCGAGGTAGTCTGAAACTTTGATCTATAACTCAGATCCTACTGGACAGATTTTTCCCAATTGCAATACCAAACACTCGAAGGGTCAAAGAATATTTAGTAAAAATTTATTTTTTAGACTTTTTCAGAATAAATAGACTTTTTGGTTCTACGACCAATATTTCGATGTGTTTGCAATCAAATGACAAACTTAATATACCCTACATCTTTTTGGTGGTGGGTATAAAAACGAATTATATTATTCCAATATATATAGGTATTTATAATAATATTTATGAGGGATAAATTCATATTCAGATAGGTCATATTATTCCAGCAGATATTTAGAAAAATTAAGACTTTATTATTCCTTGGATCATTATTGTATATATAGCGTGTATTAAGTTGACCTGACCCAAAGGGGGTAAAGCAACTCACACTAAGGCAAAGTGTGAGAAGTAAAACACTGGTGTTTGACTAAAGTATATGTATTTGTCAATGGAGTATACCAGTACTGCATACGAGTACACTGCAGAATTCCACACATAGAACTGCCGTAGAACGTGCATTATCAAAATCCGGAATTCCGATTACATGATGTTTAAGAGCTTTCAGTTTGATGAATTGACTGAAAGTGGATTTTATGGCGACTTAATTTGCTCTTATCTCAGCTGTAAGGCTAAATGCTGGACACTCATGGTCTTCTAAATACCTATACTATGTTCACTCTAGAATATAGAGCTATTATAGGAATCTTCATAGGAATGTTAATTATTGTTCAACGTAACCTCTTCTGATAGTCAATTATCAATATGTTATAAGAACATACGGTTAGATGGACTTCATTCCCCCTGAAGAAGCAATAAGAGTGTGTACTGACTGCTCCAAGTAGGAAAATAAAGTTGGTGAAGCATTTCTCATCGAGGAGTTCGGAATAAAATCCTATTTAATGCTTCTAGAATTTTGAACTATTATCCAAACGAAAATCACTGCATGCCGCAAATTGGCTTAAGTAAATTTAGTAAAGCGAGAGGTTTACCACAGAATGCCGGGTGTCTTTGAATTTGTATTCAATATTATTTGGATACCAACATTTTTGAGAGAGTTATGCTCTTTAAAGTGATTTTCGGAGGTGGGCCTTATATGGGAGCTACAAGTAATTATGGACCGATCTGCACAAAATTCTTTGCTGTGATTTGGCTTTATTTGCCACTCATTTGTGATGACATTTGTTTGGCTACTTGCATAATTCAAACATTTATGATCAGTAAGCCCCAATTTCGGGAGAACATTGTGTGGGGGCCAGGTAAAATAATGAACCCATTTCCACCAGTTTCAATCTCATGCATCCTTGGATCGAAAAAATATTACGTACCAAATTTTATCGAAATAACTTCAAAATAGCGACCTGTACTTTACGCACAAGCTTTACATGGAAAGCCAGCCAGCCAGACGGATGGACGGACGGATATCGTTAAATCGACTCAGAAAGTGACTCTGAGTCGATGTGTATACTTTAAGGTGAAAATTAGACCAATATATCTGGGCGTTACAAACATCAGCACAAAAAAAATTGAAAAATTTTATTATTAAAAATTTTTGATAATTTTTCTTGACTGGGATTCGAACCTGGGTTGTTGAATTTACATATGTTTCGAGAAATGGACAAAAAAACATAATAAACAAAAACAAATGTATTCAAGTTTTCGAGACGAAGTCTTGACATGAATACGAAAAAACTGAAGAAAAGGAAAAAACAACTAGGTATGAATAGAAATTAATAAAGAATGATAATTACAGCAAAAACTTCGAACTACCAGAACTAACACTGGTTAAAGGATTGATGTTTGTCTGTTGACTGGCCGGCACCGCAGTGGTCTATGTGGTTAGAACGCAAAAGAATTCTGATGAGAGAGAGTGAGATTTCTCGAAACATATGTAAATTCAACAACCCAGGTTCGAATCCCAGTCAAGAAAAATTAGCAGAAAAAAAAACTTTTAATAATAAAATTTTTTCAAGTTGTAATTCCTAACTTCAGTAAAAATGACAAATAAATTAAATGAACTCAAGCCTGACTAAAATTATCAAGAAATAAATGGGTAACTTTTATTTATTTACAAATTTTTAACAAATTTTATATTAGAAACTGACACAACTTGACCCGCCATTCTTTGTTTACATTTATTTAAATTTGAGTTGTCAAAGTTTGTTGATTAAGTATTGTTGTGTTGTCACAGGGTCGTATTATTATTAGAACAATTAACTGATAGTGAAGTAATTACCTTAATTGAAATTTTGTATGGATAATTAAATGCATGTCTGAACACCCTATAATGGGTATTCACATGCATATAACAATTAAACACATTGTACGAATGAGTATAAAATGTCTTTGTTAGTTTGTGCTGCAATCACACCTAAACGTCAAAACCGATTTTAATAAAATTCGGAACGTAAATAGATATATACTTGCGAGCGTCAAATAGAGGAAAAAAGGGTACAATTTTAATATTTTGTTCTTAAATATTGACTAACTTTGCTGTGAAGCAACTGCATTTTTATTTTAGCTTTCTATAGCCGGAAGTAACGGAATTAATTACACTTCCGCACGGAACTAAGTTGTGTGATATGGCTGATAAACACAAATCTACTTAACCGCGGCATCTGTTCCTTTAATTATGAAAAAGAACTCTTTGTTTGCACACAATTTTTAAATAGCAATTAGAGTTTTAACAAA
This sequence comes from Bellardia bayeri, assembly GCA_950370525.1. Lineage (NCBI taxonomy): Eukaryota > Metazoa > Arthropoda > Insecta > Diptera > Calliphoridae > Bellardia > Bellardia bayeri. Next base: position 20,267,823 of record OX493267.1, read on the forward strand.
AACAAATTTTTGAACAAAGTACTATTGGCATTTAAATTTTAAATCTCTTGTAGGATGCTTTTCTAATTGTAGTTTTCTTTTTGAAAATAAGTAAACTTACATATCAAATTTAAAAAATTCTCATTGTTTTCATGTCTTTAATCATGATAGTAGAAAAGTCTCATTGTTTTCACATCTATTTTTAAAAAATCTACAATTAGGAAAGCATCCTACTAGAGATTTAAAATCCTACATACTCGTATAGTACATGTGTACGTATATCACATTTTTTTAGTACTTTCTGACATAATACTGACGAATGCAAATAAATAAATATGTATCTTAAGAATATTAGAAAACTAGATTTGTGCCAAGTAATAATGGACTTTGTGGGGCTAATGTTGTTGATTTGTTAGTGCTTTTCCGCTCCATTGTCTTGTACCAGCTGCCACCTTGACTTTTGGCGGAACAAAAACTTGTTGGTTCTGTTCTGAGGTTCATTTTGACGTTGACATCTGTACTTTTTGGGTGTATGTATGTCATTAATGAATTTGTTTTGAAAACATGCTGTCTCATAAAAGTATTTGAGTTGAGGTGAATTTTTTTCTCCTACAGCAAGAGCACACCAAATATGTTTCGTTTGTTTGCTATTCCTAGAACAGATTCCCAAAACAGAATAAAAGTGCAATAATATATCGGGCAAAGCCGGGTACAAAAAACTAGTTATAAATAAATAAATCAAATAAAAACTAATTCATAAAAAATGTATTTCTTATAAATCTCAAAAATAATTGAAATTGTTCCAAAGTCGTTTGGTGGCACTATACTTCGTTCATGAGAGCCATGAAGAAGCTTCTTGACAATATGTTTTTAAACATACGCCACCCTCATCAATTATTTGTATGAATGTGATTCTCTAGTAAGGTTAACAACTGTTTTCATATACATAAATCTTTTCTTATTTAAAAATAAAGTTGAGAGACTAAACCAGCAAATAGACCAGACCGAATTTATCCATTATGGATGTGAAGAAAAAACAATTTGCCATAAATCTGTCTGGACTGTACTGGCTCAAAGTTAAGAATCTCTTACAACGATTTATGTAGAAGCTATGTTGATGAGAAAAAAAAACGCAGACTATTGATCAGTCTTTTCTATCACTGTGCGGCATTTAAGGGCCTGAAACGCAGAATTCTTAGTTAACCAATTATTAATAAGTAAATATTATTTTCCCCCAAAACGTTTAATATATATCGATTAAACTAAACATCTAAACTTTTTTATAATTTTTTCTATTCTGCTTAATTTGTTCAATATCAGTCGCTGCGAAATTTTCACAAAGAAAACTTTTTCTTTTGTAAATAAAACTTAAACTAATAGAACGAAAGTTTTTCTTTTCTATTTTCAAATTGCATATTAAAAGTTATTGAAAATTGCACGATTACAATAGTGCCAGCGTAGCTGGGGATGTACGATGCAGATAGTGTATGTAAGAGAAACGTGCTGTACGTGATTACACGTTTAGAATGCAGTAACAGGTAATAGATGACATGTACATTGTACATAATAAGTAGCAGGAAAAAAGTTTATTGTATAACAGTCGTTTTAGAATAGTTGTTAAATGCAATTTATTATTACAAGGGAAAAATTTACCTGGCAAGTTATGATAATTTTACATTATGTTTGTCACTGAAGAATTCTGCAATTTAATTTGATGGTCTGTGTTTTAACCATTCCAGCAATTAAAATAATTATTTTTCTTAATTTGTTGCAAAACTTTTGCTGCGTTTAAAGTCAATGACTTTCCAGATGAATGCGGTAGATTTGTGTGATTCATTTTAATATACACTTTCTAAATTCATTATCTCTAATGCTTATGCAGAAGAAGTATGCCGCTGTAAATGAAATAGAGTTATGACAACCATGGTGTAACTATAAAAGGTTGGTACAAATCGGCAACAAATACAACACAATATAGAAACAACAGGCATTTTGTTTGTCTAAAATAATATACTCGTACTACTGTCAAAAACGCTTGAAAGATTATTACTTTGAAATTGTAAACAAAGCCAGTCAGCTGTGCAACTGCATTCACCTTGTCTAGTGACACCATCATGGTGCAACTATACCAGGTGAGTGCAGTAGCTTAGCTGGCTGACTTTGTTTACAATTTACTTATGTCAAAAGTAATACTTTTTCAAGTATTTTTGACAGTAGTACATTCTTTTTAAACAAACAAAATGCCTGTTGTTTCTATATTGTGTTGTATTTGTTGTCGATTTGCACTCACCTTGTATATATGCACCATAGACACCATGGTTTTCACAAATAATTTCTCATTGTATACGAAAACGTCAAATTCAAATCGAATTAATTTTGATAATTTTCAAAATATAAGTCTTGCGAAGAATGAATAACAAGAAACCTAGATCCACATTCGCATTCATTATAGAAGGCCACAGCCTGTTATGCACAAATGAGCCTGATTAGATTAGATCCATCATAGTGGATAGGAATGGCCTTCTACTATATTTATGAAACGGAAGATTTATAGGCCTATCAGTCAATTCACTTTTCTTTTGAAAATTCTGAAGAGTTTGATCTATGTTCATCTGATAATATTAGTTAGACTCATTAACGCCTATCAACGGCATAGCTATCGAGACTGATCTACATACTCTTCTGTCTAAGTTTAAAAGGAATCTTGACCACTTTTCAGTAAATTGTTCAGTAAGTTCAACAATTCTGTGCTACCCACTAATTATATTCATTTTGTTGTAAGAGTGTTATGAATGCAATTGGAGCCCTTATGACAATGTCTTTAAAATATATGATAGTGACAGCGTCAACATAAAGTAACCAAATAATATTGATTAAAATTTTTATATTATATTAACTCGTACTACAAGTACAAATTTAAAAACAAAATAAATTTTAACTGAAAAGTACTAGATTTTTTGCTTCAAAATTAAATTAGCAGGTATATTGAAATTCTGTAAAACATTGTATTTGATAATTAGTTTTTAGTCCCTTTCTGACAATCATCTAAACACGGAATCAACCAGTTTTTTAGTGAAATCAGGCAACATTTTTTTCCACTCGTCCTGTATTACTGCCTTTGATTATAAATAGGCACATGTGGGTAAAGCTAAATCGGTTAACTTTAGCTTTCGAGATATAGCGTTATTTAAAAATGGTGGAGGTTGCGCCATATATATTCGCATAACTCGAAAACTGTTTCTTGAATTAAATAATAAATCGAAATTCGGCAACAAAAATCGAGCAATCGTTTAGGAAATATTTTTTTTTTGTTGTTTGCAAAAAAACAGTTTTCGAGTTACGCGAATATTTATTGCGCAACTTCCTCCATTTTTTAAATAGCGCTGTATCACGAAAACCAGAGCTAACCTAAAAAAAAAACGGCTACCACTACTCGATTTAGCTTTACTCACTAGGTGCCTCGTTTATAGATTTTTTTTAACTAGCACAATGTTATTATTGCAAGCAATCTCGATCCGCAAGGTGCGGAGTTTTCGTAACATTTTCAGCTATTTTTACAGCACTAGATGTTTGCTCTTACTTCTTCTTACTATAGGTCTTACTGCTGGTTTTGGCTGTTTTACACCCGATACATTTTCTACGGTATTGTGTTTGGTATACTTGTCTTTAATTTTTTTTATTGTACTGTGATGCCTTCCAACGAGTTCAAATATTTTAGCCGAAACTTGCCAAGCCTCAGTTGAGGTTTGTCTTTCCATTGTAAATTTGTCACTGCTTAACGTCACAACTTAATCACTTTTAATGATAAATTATGAAACCTGCAATTATTTGGAACACGCACTTTTCTGTTATACTTTCAAAGAAATAAAAATTTAAAGAACTGCCACTGTGTTTTAATTTTATTAATTCTTAGATTACATTAAAATCAGGCAAACTGTGTAAATTACAGTAAGAAACGGTAATTAAACCAATTATAAATTGTTAAAATTAGATAAAATTTAAAAATATTTAAATAAATTATGTTGATTGTAAAATTGTCTTTCAAGCAATATATAAAATACTAATAAAATTAGTACCAAGACTGAATTAAGAAACACTATTCTAACCAGTGTAGTTTTTGTCATTATATTTAGTTGGAGGGTAATTAAGATTCCCACATATTTATTCATTCCAAAATTAAAACAATTTGTAACCAGATCTGCCTTTGTGGTGGCAATATTTCCTTAGATCGTAAATGGAACGAATACAACCACCACTACAAAACTTATAACCCAACAAAACAACCTGTTAATCTACCAACATCAATCAATTGCTTGCAAAATAAATGTTTCACTAGGCTGCGATTAACACATACACGTCTCACACATCAATATTTATTGAACAAAACTGCACAGCCAATATGTTCCTTTTGCAGCTCCTCGCCATTAACTGTCTTTCACATCTTAGTGGACTGCCCAATACTCTTCAATCTACCTGCATCAATTTTTAAACCCTCCAACATTGTTGAATTTTTAAAAACTCCAAATAGTAATAATATATTCAAAGTATTTGAATTCTAAAAGAAAATTTCTTTTCATAACCTAATTTAAATTTTATTATCATTATCTAACAAAATACTAACATATACACACTTATTCAAGAAATATTAAGCTGATAGCCTTAATATAATTTTAATTATAATAAATTTTTTATAAAATAAATAAATAAATAAGACTAAGTAACTATAATGTATATAAAAATGTAAAATAATCTTCTAATATGATATTATTAACAATAATAGTTATATGTAATTAAGCTTTTCTTTTAATAATATGTGTTGTTGATTTTATTTTCACGTTCACACTATGCAGTGGAAAACATTGCATCACTTGTAATAAGCTGCTTTGTTAAAGCAAATATTTCAAAAAATATTTCAAAACTAATTTCAAAACTTTGCCAATATATCTATTGATTTATAAAAATGTTTCAATTGTTTCTCTGGCATTAAAAACTGCAGACAGACAACTAAATGCAAACATTTCTAAGACAACTAAAAACCACAATTGAGACCCCGTTAATAACTAATGCCAATACAACTCAGCTTAACTTTGAACATCAGTATACTATTAAATATTCGACAATACGCAAACATATAAAGTTCAAAACTTAAAGCATTAATCTTAAATGCTGACAGGTCAGTTAAGGAGAACTAGCACGTATTATTGTTGAGCTGGTGGTTTTGCTGCTGCTAAAATACATACAAAAATAGTATTTGTTTGTGCATAGTACTGCTTATTTTGCCAGTTAGTTGTCAAAGGGAATTGAAACGGTTTAATGAAGCTTAAAGGCGACTACAGCTTAAAGATGCTAGATAGACAACCCCAATGACAGAAATCTTTAAGAAGGAGGGAAAACTTAAAAGCAACAATACCTTGTATATAAGGGCAACTAAAACTACAATAAACCAAGAAGAAAGGAAAAAAATAAAAACAAACATGCATTAACTACGTTCAAAGTTCATAAACTCTAATAGAATGCATGAGCAGTTAATAAAGAAAATTTACTTAAATGAAAATACAAACACACGTAAAGAAATGAAAACAAAGAACTAAACGCAACTAAAGAACAATATTGATTGACTGAAATTTAACACTGGCAAGACTAGGGTTTATGTTTATTTTGCCCAGCAAAGTTACAATCTACATCTTTGTAAATTATTTATGCGTACTGAGGAAACATTTCCAAACAATAAAGCAGCAAGAATTGTTGGTAACTTTATATACCATCTCCATGTTCGATCTTTATTAACCCTCCGAATTAGGGCAGATTCAATAAATGAAAAGCTAACCTTTGAAAAAAAAACTTTTAAAATTGTATATGCGCAGATGTCTTGCTACTAAATGTTCTGATGATTGGTCTAAGCTGCCATATTGCGCTTATACCTAAAGAACTCATGAATATATGTATATACATGGTGTAGGGTGTTATATGTTCAGGCTTGACCGACTATATGTTCATAATTGTTCCAATATGCCTCGGTTTAAAATCAAAGTTAAAACCATTTGTTATGAAATAAGAAACATCACAATACGTATGCGTAACATTTAACACTGCTACAAATAAATAATACTCATACGTATTGGTGTAATTGTGATGTATGTACATAAGTACCATAATATGTGCAAATTCAGTATGAGTTGTTCATTATTCCCAAATTACTTGGATACGTGGAAATGACAAGGTAGACATATTATATATCAATGAAGAGGAAATTGCGCCTATATTTTTAAAAAAATGTAAAACTTTTAACAAGTAAATAAATCTTGCAAGACGTTTTTGGATATCAAGGCAAAAATTTCTTATATTGTGTATTTTTTTGTGGTAATAAAAATATTATTTATTTATATTTTTAATGAAATTTTACATTTATATGCAAAATACTAAAATGCAAACAAAATTTTTAGTTTTTCTATTAGATACCATACATTTCCTAAAAAATCACAAAAATTCATTTTTTGGATTTTTAGTTATTTTGTCTATACTAGGAGAGGGGTTATCAAAATCATTTTCTAAATAAATAAGAAAATATTGAGCCATATAAAATCGTTTATTATTTTTGGATATCGACTATGTGATTTGAGAACAATTGCCCTAAAGTTGAACTACACATATAAAAAATTGCTATATTTGAATGACACTGGTCCGATCGGTAACAATTTCCTTTAAAGTTAACTTTACGAAAAATACAAATACGTATAAGTCTTTGTAAATTTTTTTGTTGTAATTTGTTGTAAATTTCTTAAATAATATAAAAACAATAGAAGTAACTTCTTGTGCCAAAAAATGCTCAAAACTCAAATTTTTTACTTTTGACTTGACTCTGAGAATATTTTTGAACAATTATTTTTTTAAGTAGATTTATAAGTGTTATTATTCAACAAAAAAATATACACACCTCTATCTTGAATAAAAATTTCACATGGAATTTGTTCCCTTTACACAATTTTCCTATTAAAATTCAATGTTAAAAAAATAAAAGGGAACAAATTTCATGTGGAATTTTTATTCACGATAGGGGTGATAGAGAAAATGGGGAAATATTTTATTTGTATAATAACATTACCAATAAACTAGACTAGGTTGGGTACAAAATTTTATAAATTTAATTTTCATATGCGCATATCTCGCAAACTTTAAGAGTTATTATATATAGATATAGTTATTTTTAGTACTTGACTAGTAGATTTCATATATAGCTTAATCTGTGAAGTCGGATAACGAATGAGAAATTGGGATCGTTTTGTATTGCTCAGCTGCTAAATGTATGAGATCCCAGCTCAAAACATAAACTCCACAACACTCTAGAAATGTGCAATTTTATTACAAAATTTGGGCAACAATTTGCAGTTATTATAAGTTATTATGAGGTATTTGAATATATTTTGACTTAACTTATTATTGCAGCCTTTGTTACAGGTTGTCCAGGTCCTGTAATTATATTAAGCAGCAAGAGTATTAATTAAATTTTGTATATTAATAAATACGACAGTGGGGGTAATAATTGGGTCGAAATGTCATGTTATTATTATTAAAAGTAATCATGCAAACATTAATGGAACGAATTCCATTTGTATAATTACTAAAATTAAAATAAATAATAATAATAATAATAAAAGCATTGAATTATTTAACACTGTAGAGTGATGAATATTTATTTTTATATTTAGCCAAGAAAAATCTTACAAAAAAATGGAAACCATCACCAATAATGGGACATACATATAATTGATCTTTGTAATATTTTGGTTCGGAAGTAGTTCTCATATGGGAGCCATGACCTATTATAAGTCATTCACAATGAAATTCGGTGAAACATATACATATGTGGTATACATATGTGGTTTATTTGCGGCGAATTTTAACTTGATAGTGATTTTTATAAGTATTTAAGTGATTTTCTGAAGTCTACTTTATATGGGTGCTATATTCAAATATAGAGCGCTAAAAACAAAATATCGTTTTAAGATTTCACTTTGCATGAAACTAATTTTTGCAGAATTCTGTATATATGTATACTGTTTTCTATGGACATTTATGTATCAGAAAGACATATTCCGGTGAGACATTTGTATGGGGACTATAAGAAATCATGGACCGCTTCTTATCAATTTCAACAGGTCTTGTTTAAAATTGCATGTTATTAGCTACATTATATTTGAATAAACTACCAAAAAAATATTTCAAAAATATCGAGGTTGTCTGAAACTTTGGTCTGTAACTCGGATCCGATATTTCCAATATGCAATGCTAAATTTCATTGTTCTAAGTCTTTGTTTTGAATCTCTACCATGCATTCAACAGACGGACAGACATGTCTAGATCGTTTTAAAATCTGAAGGACCCAGAAGTATTTATTTAGATTTATTGACTCTACGACCAATATTTCAATGTGTTACAAATGAAATAACAAACTTAACAAGCGCCCCATCTTTTTTTTTTATTTATTTATTTATTGTCTATGGATGTTATTCCTTACAGACATTTACAAAAAATTGAAAAATAAACAAACTTAAAACATATAAACCAGAACACTATAGTGCCCCGATAGACTAGGCGGTAGAGTGCCGGACTATCAGTCAAAGGGTTGCGGGTTTGATTCCCGCCAAAGACACTTGGTGTTTTCTGCAGATAATCCAAAAGCTTCGCAGTTTGCGTTTGTTAACTATTAAAAAAAAAGTTTAAATACATTATTACCTTATTTAGTATTTTATAACACTGAGATTTAATGGAAAATCTATAAATCTATATAACTGATTAAATGTATTGCAGATCCTTCATAATGGGTCAGATTGATTTCAAAAATCTTATTGACAATAGATAAATATTTCTGGTAGGACGTTGTGGAATATTGAAAAGAATTTCATTTATTAGAGAATTAGAGCATGTAACACCATTAAAAACATTTAAAATAAATGAAACAGTCAGCATGATGCTTGGTTTTCACTATGTCATTTTTGTTGTCATTTTTGTTGTCAAATTGTTCAAATTGTTGGCAATTGTATGAAAACGGGTTGTTATATGGCATCATCTATGTTTGCAATTATGATTGCAATCTCATTAGACGCCATAGACAACCCGTTTTCATACAATTGCCAACAATTTGGACAATTTGACAACAAAAATGACATATAGTAAAAACTAAGCATTACTCTACGACTTTTTAGTATTGCAATGTGTCTGATAAATTGGATCCCAAGTGGCATGTAAATATAATGTTTTTGCAATATATGGATCATTAAATTCTATAGACCAACGTTTTATATAGCCAAGCATTCCCCTGGCTTTATATATTATAGGATTTGTATGTAGGGTGAAGTTTAATTGAGGGTCATATAATATACGCAAGTCCAGAAAGCGTTCAACCCAATCCAGTTTATGATTTCCCAAAAACTAATTCGCAGTTATTGGCTTACATCTTGGAAAGCTCATAGTTTTCCATTTATTTATATTAAGTTCCATTAAGTTCCAAATAAGTTCAAATCCTTTTGCAAAAGTGTATGATCTATTAACTGATTGTAGCTTAAGAATAACTTCACATTATCCGCGTACATTAAGATATTCGAAAATTGTATTACGTTCGGTAAGTCATTAATAAAAAGTGAGAACAGTAGAGGCCCCAGCTGGCTGCCCTGTGGTAGTCCAGATAATGCATGTATGCCTACTAAATACAAGTATGTCCAGTTTGTTAAAAGTTTTGAGAATCCCATTAATTGCAGTTTTTTGATAAGGAGTTTATGGTTTACTTTATCAAATGTTTTGCTTAAGTCGGTGTAAATAACATCAGTTTGTTTCATCTGAGAAAAGCCATAAAATACAACACAAGTAAATTGAATAAGATTAGTAGTAGTTGAACAGTCTATTTTAAATCCATTTTTGGTGGTGGATATAAAAAGGAAGGCATCAGCAAATATTTATAATAACAATTGAAGATGATATATTTAACAGTGAATTTTCGACGATTTTGCTGAATTTCAATACCGAAATTCTCTTGAATATTTTTGATGTTTGAGCATATTGCGTATTACATAAATATATATTTTAAAGGCTCGCAAATGAACCATTATTAGTTCAGAAACCACAAATACAAATATGTATTAAGTATAAAGTGCAAAAGGCATGTTGAATGTGGAATTTGTAAAACATCAAAAAATTTCATACAAAGTTTTGTTTAGCTGGAGTAACATTTTTCGTCCAAATGTGCAACTGACAGAAATTTATGTCTTTATTCATTTTGTATATATGTATATATATTTACTTAAAATTTAAATTAATTTTATTTGCATTTTTTATTTTGCCGTTTAATTTCAGCAAATTTACTCTTGAGACTTAATGTGTATATAAATATTAAATGTACAGTACAATACGAATTGTACAATTCGTATTACATATATGTACCTATATTAAGGTAAGTTTAGACGATATGTTGAATCAGCATATATATGCTGACAGCCATATGATTAAAATTAGCAGCAAATTCCTATATCATATGTTAGACGTTTACACGATATGTCGAAAGTAGAAAATTGTTTGATGTCAGCATATGTCAGCAAATGAAATGTCAACATAAGTCGTATAAACATTTGCTTGTGAGATTATAATAAGAAAATAATATCAATAAAAAAAAACATAAATGATGACGTGGGAGGAAATTGGTCTAGTTATTACTTGCACAGTGCTGATCTTGGCTGACGATGAAGTGGAATTAAAAGCAAAAAGACGCAGAATTTGGCAAAATAAATGGGTAGAACGACGAGAGGAAGAAGGTTTTTGTGTAAAATTATACAAAGAATTGGAAGAGTAAGAACAATCTTTATACAAAAATTTCTTACGTATGGATATCCATCAGTTTAATAATTTGCTTTTTTTGGTGTCACCAATAATTACTAAACAGAACGCAGCAGCATTACTACCAAGAATCGACTTATTTTGACTCTACGTTTCCTGAACAGTGGTGAATCATTTTCTTCATTACAGTTTCTCTTTCATATTCCAAAGTCGACTATTAGTACAATTATTCCACATGTACGGGATGCGATTTACGCAGTGCTTGTAGATAATAAAAAAAATATCTGAAGCAATATTCATTCACATGATATACAATCTTAACTACAAATTTTTTTTCTCTTATTCTTTGGAGTCTTTGCAGTGTTCCGCGGTTCCACCATGTAAAGCAACCCCATGTTATGAGTCATGACATTCCTCCCACCGTGCTTCATTGTTTCCTTTATATGGTGTCTTTGAATTCGCCGGGTTGTCCGACGCCAGCAATATAGTTTACTGTCGAAACAAACATCTTTTGGTATTAAAAACTCATCTCTTTTTTATTTTTTTTTTTATTTGTATTATCATTATGCACCATCAAATTCAGGAAGCATTACTAATGGGAGTTGCAAATGCTGAATAAAAGTTCATACGAATTTGCCATATGCTGAAAAGCTTGCATATGCTTTTCAACAAATAGCATATCTGTCAACATACGCAGGAAATTTGTCAAATACTAAGAATATGCTGTTTACACGCTATGCTATAATTACCAACACACGTGTGTTGGCATTGTTAACAAAGTGTTAGCAAATATTGTTAAACATACGTATGCTAAAAAAATGTTGCGTTTACACGATATGTAAGCACTTGTAACAAATTTTTCAACATAAATATGCTGATTCAACATATCGTCTATACTTAGCTTTATAAAAGTCCTTCATTTCTATGAACAATAACACAGGAAAAAATTTGTAATCATTTGATATTACCCAATAACTTCCTTTTCAATGACTATTACATACCTATTGTTTAACTTAGCACAAGTTTTTTTATAATTTTAAAGCTTATTTAATATTAACTTTTTGTTTTTGATAGACAATATATAGTAAACCTGTGATTCCACTGTCTCTACAAACAGTGAGTGTATATTTTTAGTGGTATATTTTTTACTGCTTGCTTTGAACAAACAAAACACACATTTACTCCTAAGCAATAGAGATGAAAAAGCGTTTTTGTACTTATTCATTTAAATGTACCACCTCTCTACAGCTTGCAGCAACAACCACTAACCAACTTTATGAATAATATTTATATAAATAAAAAAAAATACTAAATATAAACAAGCACAAAAAGTATGTGGTTAAATGTAACAACATTAAATTAATTAAATTTTTTTAATATATAAGTATTATTATGGTAGTAGTAATACTTATATAGTTATTAAAAATATGTGTGCTAAACACTTTCTGCAAATTATACAAAACAAACCAAATTATAACAAATAAAGACGAAACTGTTAAAAGCCATTGATATATTCCAGCAAAGAGAAAAAGCAGCTATTCTCTGAGAGTGTTAGCTAAACAACTTAAAGCAAGTCAATCATTGGTCATAAGAGTCCAAAAAAGGCATTTTATTGCTCCAAAACCACAAATCAGAGGTCACAGAAAGCTAAACTAATACGGACGACTTTTCATGATAATACAAATAAAAAGAGATGAAATTTTAATACCAAAAGATAGCAATAAGAAATTAAATCGTTTTCAATCCGACAGTAAACTATATTGCTGGCGTCGGACAACCCGGCGAATTCAAAGACACCATATAAAGGAAACAATGAAGCACGGTGGGAGGAATGTCATGACTCATAACATGGGGTTGCTTTACATGGTGGCACCTCGGAACACTGCAAAGACTCCAAAGAATAAGAGAAAACAATTTGTAGATAAGAGTGTATATCATGTGAATAACCCAAAGTACACTTTCGAAATCGTTAAAGAATGGCTTAGTGAGCAGAAATTTCTGTTGATGCACTGGTCAGCAAAGTGTCTAGACCTCATGTTGTTGATTAAGAGTCTGTGGTCGATCGTGCAGACTCAGTTGGGTTAATATCGTTTAACCCCAACCCATTTGAACGCACTTTGGCAGCGGATTCAGCGCTTATAATTAATTAATTAATTGAAGAAATGGTACGGAGTATGGCAAAACGTCTAAAAGGTTTTTACAGTCTAAATATTAAAAATCCTATCATTTCCTAAAATGTTTGTATGGTGCAAAATTGATTTATTTTCGGTTGTCTCTTTCTTAAAACTTGATAATTTCAGTTTTGATTTATAAATTATTTTGTTAAATTTTAAGCATAACAGATAACAGGTTTTTTTTTAATTTGCTTTATTAGTTTCATTTTTAGGCAATAATAAGTGTACAAAGTACTAACATGTACTAATTTGCGTTCCCCACTGTATATATAGTCAGTTAAACCTCAAAACAACGTAGCACTATTTAATATAATAGTCTCCCATAATCATAATCTCCCATAACCATTTATGAAGTAATTTTCACTTACCGTTTGTCTTTCTTTACTTGATCTAAGAGGTATGTTGTTGTTTGTTCCTAATGCTGGCCAGTATTTGGCACGTATGTTATTGATGGTGTCTTATGATTAGAAAATACTGTAATCATATGGGTACTGCAGGAAACCCAGCACCTACAACGAGTGTTAAACGTGTGTTTATGCCTAAAGGACTACAGACCAAACACTCATGCATCCTTCCTATGAACGAAAATTAAATAGGGTTACTGATATTAATTTGAGAATGACTACCACTCACTGAGCTGGAATCTTTTACATCTTTTAATGCTCTGATGTGCTCTATTGCAGACTCGTCAGCACATAACGAGTATTCGTTAGTCGCTTTTGTTAGTCCCCTTATATCGTACTTGGATATGAATACCCTGATGGTTTAGTTATTTAAACTGTTACATTTACGGGTGATACAACGGTATTAATGTCTGGTATATTTCTGGATACAATATCGTGCTGTAGTACACTGAATAAGTGGAGAATTTGGTGTGGGTTTAATGTGAACCCACTTAAGTCGAAACTGAAAAAGGAAGTAAAAAGGACCAACGAATTCAGTAAATTCACCTATTATAGGACACTAGTAGGTTCACGGTTCGACGACTGTTTGGAGCTATCATGATGATGAAAATAATGTAACGTTTACTTACATATTCTTTTAACGTTCAGCCTTGGCTGCTGTGATATAGCGAATATTTGGTGTTCCTGGCCTCTTATTCTCGGATAATCTGTTAAGGATGGGAAATAACTATTGAGCTAGAGCATCCATAGGTTTATCTTACACATAATATCTTCATTAATTAGAAAGAAATCTGAGTTTTTTATAACTAAAATCAGCAGTATAATGCTGTTAATAAGAGGAATAACAACATCTTCAGTGATTATTGAAATTCTTAAGAATAGATTGGAAGTGTCAAAATTTGTGAGACTGTTAGCTTATATTTCAGATTTCTCAATATGCACAGTGAGGGAATTTAAAAAAAAGGAATAAATCTGTAGTTTCTAAACGATAATTCCAATTGCATTACATGTGAAAATTGTTTTACATATAAATGTGCTTAAAAAACATTTCGAACTGAACTAGTTTATAACTTGAGGAAATATTGGAACACGTTAGATTCTATCAGTCGTATTCATAAAAATTTACAAGAGGTTACGAACCATTATTAAGCATTTCTGGATTAAAATTTCTGATCTATATAAAAGTTGGTTCGATATCGATATTTATTAGACATTTTTGTGGGTTTATTGGTTTTTCGGAAATGGTTTTTAAATGGCAGCTATGACAAATTATGGGCCGATCTTCTTAAATTTTGAAACAGTGGTTTTATGCATATGAGGATATTTCACGTCGAATTTCAACAAAATAATAGTCAGCCTTATTATGAGTGTCGTTTTCTTTTAACGACAATAACTCTTTCGTAATAGATTAAAGAAACAAATTTATTTTTATCTTTAATCTATTACGAAACAGTCGTTGTGGTAAAAAGAAAACGACACTCATAATAAGGCTGAATATATTTAAGATATATATTAGTATTAAAGAGAATTTCGGAAGGGGACCTTATATGTAGTCAAATATGGACCGATATTCTCATAATCCAGCAGTTTAATTTTGGCATGTATGTAAATGAACCGTGTAAAATTTTGGATTGGAACTTTTATTTATAAGAGATTTATGACTATTAAAGTGATTTTCGGATGAGGGCTTTATATGGGAGAAACGGTTAAAAATAGACCGAAATTCACAAAATTTTATGGGATGATTTTTGTATATATGTAAATGATATGTGCAAAGTTTTTAGTCGGTACCGATATTTATACAATATATATAGGGATAAATGTCTTTTTCAGATGTGGTCCTTGTATGGGAGCTATGTCCAATTCTGGGCCAATCACCATAAAATTTAGTGCAACAATTTATTTGCCTATAAGGATAATTTATGTAAAATTTTAGCCGTTTAACATTATTTATATCTATTTTATACGTATTTAAGTGAATTTTGAAAGTGAACTTTATATAGGATCTATAGTCAAACATGAAGCGAACTAAAAAAAATCGTTTTGCGATTTGTTTTTGCATGAAACTAATTCCTGCTGAATTTTGTATTGATATTCGAATTTTATAGTCACTTATGTATAATTGTGCAATATTTCGGGAAGATTTTTGTATGGGGGCTTATGAGAAATCCTGGACCTATTCTTACGATGTTCCTCACACTTTCTGCTTTTATCATTAAAACAACGTATACAAAATGTCATGGTTTTATCTGCAATATATTTAAAAATATAGCAAGAAAAATGTATAAAGATATCATTTTTATGGAGGTTACATTTTGATCCATAACTCTTGTTCTAGTATACCGATTTTGCTAATTTTCAATACCAAACTGCTTAGGAGATGTGTAAGTGCTTTTTTGTAAACTTTGTTAATTTCGGTTATATCCTTTGGACGTGAGAGTGTTTTATACAAACAGACAGACAGACATAGCTCAATCGACTTAAAATTTTCTAAGGTCTCAGATGAGTATTTCTCAGTGTTACACACGGTATGAAAAACTTATATATACCCTCATTCACCTCTTATGGTGGTGGAGGATATAATAATATTAAATGAAATATTAAGGTACAATTAAATATGTTTCATTTCCATAGGAAGTTTTACACATACATATTTATAATCGGCGGCAGCTGGAATTTTACTTTTTTTTATTGTTTTTTAATTTTTTTCTTTTTAATTTTTAAGCGCACGCAAACTGATTTAAAATATACACAACAGACTAGTGATGTGTTAGTAATCAAAACAAACAAGAAAAAACTCGTTATTCGAATAAAATTTTTGTGATAAATTTGTGATAAATTTGTGATAATTGAAATTAGTTTTTTCTTCATCTTCAAACAGATTATGATAGATTATTTATTTGACGGAAATGTCTCTTTTTATGCAAATAGTAAAAATCATTTATAGTTTTATTCATCATTAATATTTAACTGATACATGCAAATAATAGTGATGCCGCCCTGCAGCTTAAAAATTCATTGAAACGTTTATTAGTTAATGCACTGTTTATGAATACGAATTTTAACCAAAGATTTGTTAAGCCTAAAGTGTTGGTTAACTCAGTTGTACTTGAAACCTATATCAAGATTTTGTTTACGAATACGGCTGTATAAAACAATTATATTTTATTTTCGAGATTAAGGTCAATATTCAGGTCTATTCGGGAAGTCACTTTCACCACAAATACGCGTTTCATTCACTTTTTGTTATTCTTAAATACGTTAGCGATGTGAGTACCAGAAAACAAACAGAACCAGCTATGTTTTTGTTCACTTTGTATGTATTCTAAAATACTTGTTCATCACACATCTACATAATTTTCGTCCGACGCTTGATTTAGCGCGTAAAAATAAAATACCTACATAACTGAAAAATAAATAACACATAAATATATGTATGTATGTACATGTATAAAAAACATACAATGAAAGTTAATTATGTTTCTTTGGCCAGGTCCAAAAAACAAACATTACCGCAACAGTTCAGAGCCATGGTCATCAATAGCCATGGTTACGCCTGGTATCGACGATTTTCGAAAGAAGTACATTCGGGCTTCTTTTGTCTGTTCATCTATTTTGATACTTGTCCATTTGATTGCCACTAATAATTCAGACAGAAGTTTTGAAAAAGTTGACTGGCAAATATTAAGATGTCAATACTTGCTAACTCCATGTTGGTAATTTCCTTCAGAGAAGAAACGAAGGGCTGCTGCCAGATTGTCAACAGGCCTTAAACATCCAAGCCGTGATTGCTGTTAGATTTTGTCTTCCAATTCAGATAATACATATTTAAATGATTTTAAGGTGATTTTAAATTTGTAATAAACATACACAACTTGCATCATTCCTTTTAAATATATCCGGCGTGTTATTTCTTAAATTTTTAATTATTCCGCTAAGATTTTCAGGTTGTGCATTAATTAAAACTGCAATCGAATCCATCTCAATTTTTATTTTTAAATTATATTTTTGTTTGTAAAATTTTCTGTGTATTAATTAGGCAGCTGTTTTCAATGTTTATGTTTTTCATAAGAGATTACAAGAAATCGATTACTGCAAACGATAATACTTCACTCGTATTTTAGAATATGTCGAAGACGAAATGTCGAAAGTGAACGTTCGACGACGAAGAAGTGAAGCGCGTATTCCCGAATAGACCTGATTGTTTTTATTTTTATTTTTTATTTATTTCGATATTTCGCTACAACAATGTGCAGCATTTTCAGGCAAACAATAACAAAATTTAAAATTAATAACAATACAAATATTTTTCAAAAATAACAGTAATTGTCAAAATTGAAATATTACACAAACAAAAATATTAATATACAAAATATTTTAGTTTTTAGTTTTTGTATATGTTTTAATTTTCGAAACATTAACGCCTATGTAAAATTCTATAATGTAAATAGTAAATTTAGTTGCAAAAAAAAATTCGATTCTGATCCACTGTGCAAGGTAGGTTGTGAATTGAAAAAAATACATTTTATATATTGCAGTAAAAAAAGCTAAAATTTATTAAATTTTCAATAGAATTTAAGCAATTATTTACATTTGTGGATGTATTGTATTAAAAGCCTTAAAGTGTCCCCTGAGCCACGTATGTATATATAACCTCTAGAATGTTTATTTGTTTTTTACTTGTTTATCTTTTGCAAACATTTTAATTTTGTGTGTGTGTGTGTGTGTTTGTAAATTTATGGTTGTATGCAAATTTCTGTGTTCTGTATAAAAGTATTTTTGTACAGTTGTTGTTATAAATATTTATCATCAAAACCACAAAATATTTTACAAAACTGTCAACACCTTTTCACACGAACGTACTAGTGCAAAGTCTGAAAGCAATAAAATTCCCGAATACATTATACTTTACGACTGTCAACGCCTGTGCGCTAGAGCTTATACTTGAACAGAAAAAAAAACAACAGGACGAAATCCTATATGTATGTATGTGTATACGTGTGTGATTTGTAGGATATTTACACTCATGCATTAATAAATTGTAAATGACACACAGTGCACAAAATGACAGCAAAATACATTTAAGAGAACAATGTATAGAAAGTTGATGTGTATTGTTTTGAGTCGAATAGGATATGCTCTTCTAATTGTATTTAATACATTTCACTTAACACATTTTCCATTAAAATTATGATCATAGCAAAAGAAAATTTCAGGCTGAAAATTTGTATTTTCTTTGCCGACACCATTAAATTATACCTTTATAGTATAATGTACATTTCTCATTCAATCAAATAGGTATCTAATATCTAATAGTAAACTTTAAATTATATATGTAGCTTATAACTTTTAAGTCTCCTAAATAATAATTGAATTCTTCTTTATTTATGTTTCTAACCTTTGGCCTTTGATAATTTTAAACTTTATTTCAATGTATTACAAGTTGTAAAAACAATTCAAAATGTCGTTCCATTTTATGATGAAGGTAAACATACTGAATAAAAAAAAACTTCATTACAATGATTTAAATGCAAATAACAGAATATTGTGTTTTTGGTAACACACTGCATAAGTCGACCACAAAACCATCATGTTACAGCAACAAAGCAAAGTAATTCAAGCAGAATTTAAAATCCTATAGTTTCTATAATATTTAAATATTTTAGGGAAGTACACGGCAAATTATGCATGTGTTCAAGCCAACATTAATCATAGCAAGGATATATTGATTTTATCATTTCTTTCGCAAATAGCGAAATATTAGACACATAGTCTGGCACTGTGGGGGGGTATTTTGAAAAAAATGTGAAAATAAATTTATAATTTCTAAACGGATAGTCCGATTTTAATAAACTATTTATGGCCATGGAAGATATACGGTCAAGTTTCAAAATGTGAAACTTTGAAATATGTAAACTATCTATTAAAGATTTTCACAAAAAAAAAACAAATATGATTTTAGTTGAGTTTTAGTCTTTCCAAGTTTTACAAATTGTTTTTAATATTTAATGGGATCATTATAAAATATATTAACTTGGAGAGTTTCATTTATCTTCTTTCTAAGACAATCTATTTTTAAGCCAAATGTACGCTTCTTATGAAAGCTAATAAATACACACGTTGAAGAATTCTTTTCAGTATCAGATGTACAGTGAGGAGCACAAATGTATACATGTAAGTAATTTGTGTAAGTGTTTTTGCACAAAAATGAAACTAACACAGAAAATTAAAATATGTTTTTTGTCACTTATTTTATGTTTAATATCTAACAAAATAATTTATAAATCTAAAAGTATCAACTTGTAAGAATATAAAATAAACAAATGCCTTAAATTTTTTACCGCACCATACAAAATCTTTAGGAAATCATAGCATTTTTAATATTTAGTGGTACTGACAGATGGGAGAGTACCATTAGCGCTTAACTCTCTGCTAAAACTCGTCCAAATAGGTTGAAGTTAACCGGTATTGTCCCAACTATTTCTTCATGATTGACCGCAAATTCTCAATCGGATTAAGGTCGGGACTTTATGTTGGACACTGCAATAAAAGAAAATTCGGCTTGCTAAGCAATTTGTTCACGATTTTGGAAGTTACCATCCAGCTGAAAAGTAACTTCATTATAGCGCTCTTATTTAAAAAGTCTGGAAAATGTCTTTGCAAAATACACAGATAGTATTAATGTAAAGCAATACCGTATTATGACTATTGTTCTGGAAATTCTCTGGGCTGTTGCGTGTCAGCAATATTGTTTACCTTAGGATTGAAAACTATTAAATATGGTCTCTAGTAATTTTCTGCCCAATTTCTGACTGTCCTTTCAACTAAATCTCTTAATAATGTTAGTATCCAAATAAAATTGAACACAACTAAGTTTATTTTATGCAGTGATTTTTTTCTTTTCAAAGCTCCGTAAAAGAAAACTTACTAATCTGTATAGTTATTGTGATTCATTTAGACCTTTTTTAATTTCAAATAAAACACCTAAAATATAACTGAATGTCGGAATCTTTAAGCTGGAGGTCCACAACTCGCGATTTAGCGTCAACGCGTTTATAGCTTTCTAAGCGTTTTAAGCGTCAAGTATTTCAAGTTACATGTGAAGATTTTTCGCGTCAATCATTTGTGTTTTATATATACATATGTACTTTCGGAGGTGATGCCGTAAGCCCAGCTAATTTTGTTTTTATATGAAGTTTTTGATCGGTTCGTTTGTCAATTTTATATAAAAAAATGTTATTTCAACTGTCATTTTTTTCAGTGACATCACCTTTAAAATAAATTTGCTTTGCATTTGTCAATGTCAGCTGTTCGACGACATACGATTCTACTTTTTTGACAGTTGCTTAGAATGCTTTAGTATGGCCGGAAAAAATCTTTGGCCAATAATTTTGCAAAACAAAATTATTTTCAATAAAGTCATACTTTATTGCATACACTCTTCACAGAAATCTGATTTTTTCAATACAGAAAAATAATATTGAGCCTTTCCATGATGAATTGTCAAATCTATTTTAATAAGTCCAAAACAGCTTGTTTTTTGAATAGTTGTAAAGGTGCGGTCACACTTGGCAAATATTTACTGACAAAAGCGTAATCACTTGTTTTAGCACAAATTTGTTTGACGATGTTTACTCTTACAAGAGTTTTGCAAGATCAAACAGCATCAACTAAAAAAAAACTTTATATTTGTTGTGTCTTGTTCTAAAAAAAACGAAGTTTTTTTAAATAAATAAACGAGTTCAAATATATTTTATTTAGTGATTACGTCTTTTTCGGCAAATATCTGCCACTACTGATACTCACTACTCATAAAAATGCCTGTTTTTGTCTTAATAGATCGCATTAACTGTTGCTCAACATTTCGGTCCATCTGTGATACTGACATACTTATTCCAAGTGACTTTCTTCTCGCTTTAAATTTCATTTGTCAATAGCCCAATATTGTTTAATTAGCTAAAGCTGGGCACAGTTTGAAGGGCTCGTCCTGATTTCTTAAATACAGGTTTTTCATTGCAGCTTTTGAATAAAGATAGAGTGCTAAATAAGGCAAACTTTACTGAGAAGTGTTGAAGTCTTTTAAGATACAGCATTATTTTAAATAAATTGCAGAAGTCACTTTTGAAGAGACAACAAAATCTTAAACCAAAACTGCAAATTTATAAATTTTTGTACATTTATGGCAACACTATTCAGCATTTTACTACGATGTGGAAATTTAAATAATTATAGTTTTAGATGAACATTAACTGCCATATTCATAAAAAATAAAGTAGGTTTGAAGTGTGCTTTTAGACAAAATTTGCATACAAAATACATTTGAAGTCTACTTTAATTTTTTCTGAAGAAGGCTGTAAAAATACCATCTTTATTAGGTTTTTACCTATTTTAAAAATGCGACAGAAAAATATTTTAAACGATACATTTACTTGCTGTCTTTCTTAAAGCCTTTATTGCACTTCTAGAAAAGCATAACTAGATCAAAAGCATATCTATGCGATTCCCCTCTAAGTAGCAAACAATTCCCCTTGGTCTACATCCCAAGTTAACAAATTTTACTGATTTTTTTTTTTTGTTTGGCTTAAAAAACTTTTCTTTTCATATGAAAAACTTTAAGTGTGCTGTTGAATGGCTGTAGATTGTTTTTGATTTATTTGTTATTTATATGAGTTGAACATCTTTTACGACTTTTTGCTAACGCTTCCCCCTAAAAACTTGCAATAACTTGCATATTTCCCTTAAGGCTTTAAATGTTAATTTTTGATTTTTCTAGTTCTACATTTTTTTCACGCATACTTTATGTAAACAATTTTTTTTTTTGCTTCATCTTCTAAAGAGAATTTTCATAAAAAATTGTATTCTTCTGCCAAGTGTAAATTTAAAATATTCAATTATTACTTTTTGTTCGCTTGTTATACCCATCATCCAAAAGATGAGGAAGGTCTATTAAGATTGTCATTCCATTTGTAACACCGAAATATTGGTCGTAGAACCAAAAAGTCTATATATTCTGGGAATTTAAAATATTCTAAAACACTCTAGTCATGTCCTTCCGTCTGTTGAAGGCTCGATAGAGCTTTAAAAAACAATTTAGAGCAATGAAATTTTTACCAAATATTCTTTGCAAACAAGTAAAATCGGTTGAGTAGGATTCAAGTCATAGACCAAAGATTCAGACCGCCACGATAGTTTTCAGATATTTCTTGCTATTTTCTTCAAATGTAATGGAGAAAATATCATGCAATTTTGCACACTTTATTTTTAATATAGAAGGACAAGTCTTGCTGAAAATGGAAGAAAGTCTTTTCGAAATAAGGCCTTACGGTGCATAAATGTCTATAGAGAAGCTGTATCCATACAAAATTCTGCAAAACTGAGTTTTATGCAAAGTGAAATCTCAAAACAATAGTTTATTTCCATCGGTCCATATTTTGCCTTACCCTATACAAAGTCGACTTTCAAAAATCACTTAAATTAGCATATATCTCTTATAAAAATTAAAATAGTTTATGATATTACCGGTTATTTTAGTTGTAGTCGCCTGTTATAATATTTCTTGAAGTGTATTACGTATGTTTAATAATAGTCATGTATAATTGTATAGTATTCTAGAACTTTTTATGTAAATATATTTATCTCTTTCTTTCTTATATAATATAATTCTCTCTCTGATAATGCTTTTAAATATAAAGAAAACGGGATCATTATAAAAGTAGACGCCAATCAGAAAACGTGTCTAATTTGTTAATTTAATTTTGCCTACAAAATCAATAGCACGTTGGAATTCAACACAAATAGACAATACTTCTAAAAAATCATCATACTCTATTTTATGAAGAACGGTCCATATTTGACCATAGCCTCTATATAAAGTCCACTTACGGGAATTACTTAAATGTAAATAAATCTCTTATAAGCATCAGCAGCAAGTTTTTTTTCTTTTTTTTTTTAAGAGAAGTAACCTCAAGAGATTGTTGAAGAAGTAAAGGTAGTGAAAGAAGCAAGCTTTTTTATATCACAACTTTACAATGCGCATTATTATTGTGTTTAGGGCAGCATTGCAGCGCCTCTGGTGGCGAGTAGGGGCATTATTTTTTTTAAAGCTTGATTTTATAGCCTTTTTATTTTAAATATTTTATTTCGGTGGCGTTTCAATGCTATACCACCGAAGGAGGGCGCTGTGATAAATATGAGTTATGATAGATAGAAAGCTAATAATTAATAGAAACTGATGTTGTTTGAGTGACAGCGGCTGGAAATCGAACCCGGGCTTCAAATACCAACTCATGCTTAATGATCAAATGTGCTAACCGATTAAGCTACAGCACCCTCAAGTTTAAATTTAAATTCGAGTTTTAAATTCAACGTAAATAGTCCATACATACACTGAAACATTGCTACCCAATTTTATGACGAACGATCCATATAAAGTTCACTTCGAAAAATCACTTAAACGCGCATAAATTTCTTGTAAAACTCACTTTTAAGCTTAAATTCAAATTCGGCCCGTAATAGGTCATAGCTCCGTTATGAGGACTACTCACCGAAAACTTACATAAACCTACATAAACATCCGAAAACTGAAATTTTACACAGATTAGTTATAAGTACGTAAAAGTTATGCTATTGATTTTTGTGAAAGTGAATTGGCCATAGCTTCCTTACAAGCTCCACTTCCGAGAATAACCACAGAATATAAAGAGGTGCAAATGTTGACGTTTTTAAAACCAAAATCAGTTACCTAATCCTTTTTGGCACTTAATTTATTGTGTGTTAAAGTAAAACGTTATATGTTGCACGGTGCAAAAATATAAACTAAGTGCAATTCTGAAACTTCAATAAGCATAAAATTCTTGTAAATATCATTAATGAAACGATTCAACCAAAATAAATAAAACTTAACGTACAATATTTTATGAAGTTCGTCCCATAATAGGAGATTTGGTGGTGGGTATATAAGATACGGCATAGCCGAATATAAACTCTTACTTGCTTTCCTTATATTTTTTTTTAATAAACCATTGTTTTAAAACAATTTAAAGCAAGGTGGGCAAAGAAACACAAAACAACCTGCAAAACTTTTGGCAACTTTCAAGAGCAATGAAAAAAATTAATAAAAAAAAAAAAAGAGAATTTTAAAAAAGTTAATAATAAGCAAATAAAATTTAAGTTCAACAAAGAACTTAATAAAAATTCAAAAAAAAAAACAAGAACTTCCAAAAAAGAATAGAATAATTAAATATGTACTATTAACAAAAACCAGATGACGCTAACTAACAATGTGACGGGTGGTTAAATTGCAAGGGCCGATGTTGATTTTGAATAAAACACAAACTATTTAGGAAATTATTGTAATTTTATTTTATTATGATATATTGGTATTACTCAATTATGTATGGAACAAAATATCGGCCAAATGGGCGCCGCGACCACGGCGGCACACCTCCATCCGATGGTCCAAATTTTCGATGACCCTGAGGCATAATGGAGGTTCTATGCCGTTAATGTGCCGAATTATCTCATCCTTTAGCTCTTGAATTGTTGCTGGCTTATCGACGTACACCTTTTCTTTCAAATAACCCTAAAGAAAAAAGTCCAACGGTGTCAAATCACATGATCTTGGCGGTCAATTGACATCGCCATTACGTGAGATAACACGGCCATTGAATTTGTTGCGCAAAAGAGCCATTGTTTCGTTAGCTGTGTGGCAAGTGGCACTGTCCTGCTGAAACCACATATCGTCCACATCCATATCTTCCAATTCGGGCCATAAAAAGTAAACAGTAACTGCCTAACGGCCTCATTTTGGAAATAATACGGCCCGATGATGCCGCCAGCCCATAAACCGTACCAAACAGTCACTCTTTGTGGGTGCATTGGTTTTTCGACAATCACTCTTGGATTCTCATTCGCCCAAATGCGGCAATTCTGTTTATTGACGAATCCACTGAGGTGAAAATGTGCCTCATCACTGAAGATGATTTTCTTCGAAAATTGATCATCCACTGTTGCCATTTCTTGCCACCATTCTGCCCATTCACGAAGTTTGGAATGGTCAAGAGGCTTTAGTTCTTGAGCCAATTGCACCTTGTAAGCGTGTAAATGCAAGTCTTTATGCATAATGTTCATCAACGACGAGCGTGAGAGGTGCAATTGTTGGGCACGACGACGAGTTGAGGTGGACGGCTGTTCAGCCACACTATCGCGAACAGCAGCAATATTTTCTGCAGTACGAGCTGTACGAGCATGCACTGGTGTTCTCACATCTTCTACAGACCCGGTTTGCTCGAATTTTTCCACGATTTTTGCGATTGTACGCACATTTGGACGATCAAATTGACCAAAAAAATCACAAAGTGCACGATATGCATTTTGATTTGAACATTTTCATAATAAGTCTGGATAACTTTAGCACGTTGTTGGATTGTGTATCTCTCCATGGTTCAAATTGAGTAAGTCTGAAATAGATAAATGTCAAATAAAATTCGGAAAAAAGCTTGGCGTTTAGGTGTGGTTCACATTCAACATCGGCCCTTACAATTTAACCACCCTTTAGTTGTAAACTGCAAGGAAACGCATTTATAAAATGTTTAACCATAAATTAAATATTAATACAAAATATATATCAGCTAAATGTCCTTACTCCATATTAGACAAGCTTTATGAAAAAAAAAATACTTTCCAGTTCAGATAAATTTATCTGTTAGCCAGGGATGAGTTCTTGGACACGAGAACATTGAAGGAAATAACAGGACTGAAGAACTTGTAATGACTTATCATACATAGCAACAGCATGGACAGAAAGGTCATTTTACTAGACTCGCATATAAAATATCAAAAAGTACAATTGAGTACTCTTTTATATAACCAACACCCCCAAAAGAAGGGCGGTATAGTAACATATCGAAATATTGGTCGTAGAAGAAAAATCTATATATTCTGGGTCCTTATAAAATACTAAGACGATATAGCGATGGCCGTCTGTTGAAGGCACGATAGAGCTTCGAAAAAAAGACATAAAACATAGAACTTTTACGAAACATTCTCTGATCCACACACAGAAAAAAAATCATGTTTTTTTCAATTAAACGTTTAATTGATTTTAAAATAATTTTCAATTACAATTTTAATTGATTCAATTACTTTTTCTGATTTTTCTGATATTTTCAATTAAATCTCAATTTTTTTTTTAATTGATACTATCATTTTGTTTACAGGTTCGATTTCAATTAAATTTGTAATTGATTCCACAAATATTTTAATTGAAACTCATTTTTATTTTTTTCTGTGCACCGAAATGTTTTGTATTGAAAATGGGCAAAATCGGTCTAATAACATTCAATCAAAGTTTCAGACTACCTAAATATTTTTCAGTTAGTTTTTACTATTCTCTTCAAATATAAGGCAGATAATATCATAAAATTTTGCATAATTTAATTTTATTAAAGAACGACAAGTTCTGTTGAAAATGGCAGGAAATATATATTATATATAAAAATAAAAATAACCACAATATACTCGTAACCTGAATGTATAATTGTTTTTATAACAATTTTTAAAAACAAATTTTAGCAGCAAATACTGAAAGAGGATTCAAAATTACCTCCAACATGCACATTTTGTAAGTACTACAACATCATACACATACATATGTTCATTACCCTTAAAATTGCCTGAAGATATTTGCTACCAAGTACGTAAACAAATATATAAAAGCATATTTACAACTTAAAAATTTCATTATTTTAGTCACATGTTGTAAATGTTGTTACAATTTTAAGCATTCTATTTTAATACTTAATAATGAACCTAAAAATAACATGACTAATATGATTTATTACAAAAATATTTAATATTTTTTGGCATATTAAATTTGTTAATATTCCAATATTGCCGATTCATTTGGTTAAATCTGAATGACATTTAAAATAATGCACTATTCTTGATTGTAAACATTAATCTGACATGTAGAGGGGATAACACTTTTACACACTAAGCTTAAGCTATTGTTTTTTTTCTATTTTTTAAAAGTGTCACAAATACAAAAACTAACTCATATATACAGTGGGCAGCAAAACTGTCCGGATATTTTGCATTAAGGAAGTACGTTAATGAAAATAATACAAATATGTCGTATACGAGTATATGTATTTCTTTTTTTATTTAATTGAACCTTATTCTAAATTATAAAGCACAAAAACTCACATAAATTGCTTCAAAAAAAAATAAAAAAAAACAAAAAATTCACTATTCGGACACTTTTACAAGAAATAAAATATTATCGCGATATTGCTCTGTTAAAATGTAACAGCATTTTGGATTCGTTAGCAACCTTTCATTGCTCTATTTGTGCATTAGTGACCTGTGAAGTGATTAACATAAAATTAAAAGATCTTTAAAAATGATATTGAAACCAATGTGATAAATTTGTTGCAAAATAATTATTCGTGCCGTAGAATTCCTGAGAAATTAAATTTAAGTAAATCCCCGCTAAATGATACAAAAAAAACAGCCTAATGTAGTCGTTCAAGACTGCTTTCAGATATTGATGCGCAGCAGATTAAACGTTTGCTACATAATAAGGACATCAAAACCCCGAAAAATGCGACAAAAAGTATTGGTAAGGATGTCCGTTCCTGGACGGTTAGACGCGCATTAAATAGAATTGGTTTAGTAGTCAGTGTGAAAAAGAAAAAGCCAGCACTTTTCGATAGAAATGTGAAAAAACACCTTCATTTCTGTAAAACCCACAAAAAATGGACAGTAGATGACATTATTTGGAGCGATGAAATGAAAGTCAGCCAATAACAGTCTGATGGAAAAGAATACCATTGGCCTAGGCCGCCTGAGCGTATCCAAAAGCACCATCCTTAATGCAAAACATCCGGACAGTTTTGCTTCCCACTGTATATATTAAAATGCTTAGCAATCTTTCTTAACAGCAATAAAATTTTAAAAATAGTTTTCGTTTAAAACATAAAATTTGTTTCGAAGTGTCATAACATTATTTATACTGAACCGATGTTTTTGATTTTTAATAGCCTGATGTGTATATCAGCTGAATTTCATTAGTTTTTGCTTCGTAATTTTGCAGTAAGAGTGTTTTACACAAATATATAGAAGAACATAACTAAATTGCTTTAGAATTTTACAAGAACAAAAATTGTTATACATATATTGTGGCGTCTTAAGCAAAAACCGGGAACAATAAATTTATTCAGCAGGCAAACAATAGGAGAACAAATCTTCAAGAATTCCCTATTTTATTGCAATAAAAACATTTAAAATAAGAACATTATTAAAGAAAGTAAATTTTTATTTTATTTGACGTCACACATTTCAAAATTAACTTTCTCTCAATTCTTTTTCTTTGCCCAATATCTAGTAAACCCCATATCTAGTAAATATTTTTATTCCCTTCTCTATGTATTTAACCCATAACTAAATGTAAAAAAAAAAATCAAATATTCATCGAAAGCCAAAGCGGAAACGAAGATGAATATTTACTATAGTTTTTTTTTAAGGCTTTTGTAAACACAAACTGCCAGGCGTGAAATATAATAAATTTTACAAACATAAAAAATTTATCTACGTGTGCGGAAAAAGGCCAAAAATAATCAAGTATTTTTAAATTTTTTATTTTATTAATATTTTGTGGTTTATCAACACTTTTCTATTCTGACCTTCTACCAATGCCGAGCTTACATTTTTGCATTCATTCAAATTTGTTATACCCTACACCACCATAGTTGGGAGGGTATATTACATTTGTGCTTATGTTTGTAACGCCCAGAAATATTGGTTCAACACTCACCTTAAAGTATACCAATCCACTCAGAATCACTTACTGAGTCGATTTAACGCCGTATATCCGTCCATCTGGCTTGGTAAAACTTTGTGCGCACTGCGCATATTACAGGTCACCATTTTGAACATATTTCAACATAATTTGATACATGATATTTTTTCGGCCGAAGGACGGACAAACAAACAAACAAAAAAAATTTCAAATGCAGCCAAATCACATCCATGAATCTTGTGCAGATCGGTCCATAATTGTTCATACCTCCCATATAAGGTCAACTTCCGAAAATCACTTTAAAGAGCATAACTCTCTCTTAAAAATGTCGGTATGCAAATAATATTAAACACAAATATTTTTTATATTTATACAAATCATTTGCCACAATTTTATGAGGATTGATCCGTAATTAGTTGTAGCTCCCATATAAGGCCCACTTTCGAAAATGACTTTAAAGAGAATACCTCTCTTAAAAATGTTGGCATCGAAATAATATTGAACACAAATATATACAGAAATGATGGCACCTAATTTATAATAGTCGGTCTATAATTAGTCGAAACTTTATATTCACAGAAGTCATGGCACTGAATTTTTGGATGATCAGTCCATAATAGGTTATATCTCACATATAGCGCACATTTCTGAAAAACTGTTTTATACATATAGGTACTGGGTGTAGGGTATTATATGGTCGGGCTTGACCGACTATACCTTCTTACTTGTTTTGTATTGCATAAGTTTATGGTTATGTGTATGTAGGTAGTAACTTAAAAAATAGTAATATTAATATAATAAAATATTTATTTACTGATTGATTTATGTACAAAAAAAAAGTTTGTTTTTATTTTTAAATAAGCTTTGTTTTTATTTTAACCCCAAGTGTGAATTTTAATATTTTCGCAAAAAATTGTAATCCTTTAATATATATTTAATGAAATATTTTTGTATTAATAAACAGCATCACTTTAAGGTTAAATTGTGTAAAGTTGGGGGCAATAAGTATATTTTTTGTAATTAACTATTACCAGAACCAGATTCTTCGATATCAATCAATTGCAGCTTTTCAGTAATGACTGGCCAACCATTCATTGACCCGGTTGTGGCTGAATTGTTTGCAACTAATTCAATCTTACCAAAAAACAATTAACCACTATCTGAGATTGTTAATGTAACGCTGATTGCTAAAAAAAAAAAAAACAGGC
The DNA here is from genome assembly GCA_950370525.1 of Bellardia bayeri. Taxonomy (NCBI): domain Eukaryota; kingdom Metazoa; phylum Arthropoda; class Insecta; order Diptera; family Calliphoridae; genus Bellardia; species Bellardia bayeri. The sequence goes on from OX493267.1 coordinate 20,298,211, forward strand.
TTCAAACCCTGAAAGTTGTCGTCGAATAGCAATTTCCTCTGAACTTTCTGAAGTTATTTTGTGACCTCCAGTAAGGATTTAGTTAGTTACGCTCTACTGGAGACTTACTAGAATTCCATTCACTGTTTTGGCGAAAGTAAAGTGGTGGCTCTAAAAATATTAAGGAAACAGAAGCTCTTGATGTACTAAGCATGAGAATGTGACGTGATTTAGGGCTGAACTAAACACATATTATAACCCTCTGGCCCACGATGTCGACCGATAACGTTCTTTTAGATAGGACTTAAGACACAAACTTTTTATAGTATCTATTTTTTACTCAATCAAGTTTGTGTCTTAAGTCTTATCTAAGCGAACGTTGTCGTTCGATATCGTGGGCCAGAGGGTTATAATATGTGTTTAGTTCAGCCCTAAATCACGTCACATTCTCAGGGTAAGTGTCAAAAGAAATATTTACATGACTAGGTTTTTCAAATGGCGTAGAAATTGTTTCTTTCCACTTGATCTCCTTACTATTTACATCACTTATATTCGACTAAAAATGAAATACAACTCTTACGTTTGGGCCGGTCTCCCATAACCTATTTTCCTATTTCTAACATAATATGCTGCATGAGTAGAGATCATCCTCTAACTGTTTGGTCCAAGCTAAAAACAAATAGTAGAGCATAAAACTCAAGAAAAGAGTCAAGGCTGTATTTTTGACGAACATGTTTGAAAAGGTTTATTTCTTCAAAAAAAACTAAAATTGATGCCAAATTTTAATATGTAGATATATTTTATTAAATTAATATCACTTAAATCAACACAGACTTCTAAATTTAGCTGCCTAGCACTCTAAAACCATTTGGGAATATCTAGTTGTTCGTAATATTACAAAAAATTATTGCATTAAAACTTTGAACTAATTTAAGCTACAGTCATATATCTTTATATAGACAACTAGCGTAGATCTTTATATAAACCAATTTAAGCTCCAATCACAGCTCGTTAGTATAGACAATTTTAAGCTCATTAGATTAATAACACTCAAATTTAATATAGCAGCCTAACACTCTGAAACCACATCTAGGTGTTCGTAATATTACAAAAAACCGTTTATTGCAAAATATAAAGGGTTGTTTAATATTACGTTAAAAATTTAAATTAAGTTATATCAATTAAGTCTACAGGATTTTTAAACGTATTTTTTTTTGTTTGCTTACTTTGAAGCCATTTGGGTTTAGCTATTACTTTCCAAAAACACATAAAATGTTCCTGAAAATATATTCATTAAAAAATGTTTGTATTTTCATTGAATACGTGTTATACCATTTTACTAAATCTCTCCGAAAATTAAAAATTTATTACCTAAATGAGCAATAAACATTTTAAATACTGGCACACAAATTCTATGTTCCCCATCCGGCAGTTCAGTTAAGGGTTTCACAAACTACCATTTAGAGTAACGAAATAAATGGAATATAAGGAAATTGTTTAATAGCTGGTGCAATGTATTAAACGAAAGGCAATATATTATTTACAGTTTAGAAAATAAATTCAATTTTTTTCTCGATGTTAAAGGTTGTATTTTTTGCCCCTTAGAAGTTTCTGATTAGTATAGGAGATTCATAGGCAAGAGGACTTTACATATTTTTCACTGCCTTCTACAGATTACATACTGTTCTCTTAGTAGGATATAAGATTTGTAGATAATTTCTGAGATTGGATTTCTATTAATCCTTGACGTAATCATCTTTGACACTATGTAGAGTTTTATTTTTAGGTTTGGAAACTGTGATTTCAGCCAGTAACATCTGAGAGTTATTTTCTCTCTGGTTGTAATATTTGTAAAAACATCAACTCCAAATTGCACTGCATATGTATATTAGACCTTGTAGTTGAACTAAAGCTTAATTGTTTTACAGAACAATATATCTAAGATATAGTGATCCCGACTCCAAGTATATAATCGGCTTGTAGCAAATTTAGCGCATGCATGCTTTGAATCTGCATTAACTGTTGGAACATCACGTTTTGGATGAGATTCTCAATATAGTTTTTAAAGTTTGTGTCGTGTATTTCTGAAAACTATTTAATTTCCAAACGTAGATTTTTATGTAGGCAAATTTAAACGCCAGTCATAAATCTTAATGTAGACAAATTTATGCTTCAATCGTAGATCTCTAGATAAACAAATTTAAGCTTTCATCGTAGATCTTTGTATAGAGAAATTGATGCTCCAATTTTATATGTTTATAAAGACAAAATTAGGATCCAATCGTAGATGGTTTTATAGACAAATTTAAGCTCCAATCATAGATATTTTATAGACAAATTTATTATCCAATCATATATTTTTTATAGACAAATTTAAGCTCCAATTGTAGACCTCTAGATGAACAAATTTAAAATAAAATCGTACATCTCTAAATAAAAACTTTAAGCTCCAATCATAGATATTTTTGTAGATAAATTTATCTAATCGTAGATCTTTCGATAAACAAATTTAAGCTCCAATAGTAAACCTCTAGATAAACAAATTTAAGCTCCAATCATAGATCTTTTTGTAGAGAAATTTATGCTCCCATCATAGATCTTTAGATACACAAATTTAAGCTCTGTTTATAAGACAAATTTAAGCTCCAATAGTAGACCTCTAAATAAACTAATTTAAACTCCAATCGTAGATCTCTAAATAAAAGCTTTAAGCTGCAATCATAGATATTTTTGTAGATAAATTTATCCAATCGTAGATCTTTCGATAAACAAATTTAAGCTGCAATCATAGACCTCTAGCTAAACAAATTTAAGCTCCAATCATAGATCTCTCAATAAAAACTTTATGCTCCAATCATAAATTTTTTATAGGAAAATTTAAGCTCCAGCCGTAGATCTTTATATAGACAAATTTAAGCTCCAATTGTAGATCATCTGTCTCTGTTTATAAGACAAATTTAAGCTCCAATAGTAGACCTCTAGATAAAGTAATTGTAACTCCAATCGTAGACCTTTTTGTAGACAAATTTATGCTCCCATCATAGATCTTTAGATACACAAATTTAAGCTCCAATTGTAGATCATCTGTCTCTGTTTATAAGACAAATTTAAGCTCCAATAGTAGACCTCTAAATAAACTAATTTAAACTCCAATCGTAGATCTCTAAATAAAAGCTTTAAGCTGCAATCATAGATATTTTTGTAGATAAATTTATCCAATCGTAGATCTTTCGATAAACAAATTTAAGCTGCAATCATAGACCTCTAGCTAAACAAATTTAAGCTCCAATCATAGATCTCTCAATAAAAACTTTATGCTCCAATCATAAATTTTTTATAGGAAAATTTAAGCTCCAGCCGTAGATCTTTATATAGACAAATTTAAGCTCCAATTGTAGATATTTATAAAGACAAATTTAAGATCCAATCGTAGATCTTTTTGTAGAAAAATTTATGCTCCCATCGTAGATATTTCGATACACAAATTTAAGCTCCAATTGTAGTTCTTTGTATAGACAAATTTAAGCTAAATTAAAGATTCCATCGTAGATATTTCAAAACCTTCTTATTTTGTCACCCGTGATGTCGGTAAAAATTAAACAAAATTACTACTTTGAGATCAGTCACGAGAATAGCCGGGTACTTGTTGGAATTAAACATTGACTACTAAGGTATGAATTATGCTTGTATCTAAGAGAGTAAATGTTTTTTAATATCATTATATGAAGCGTCAAAGGGTATTTGTTTAGAAAAATGTGAAATTGAGGTAATAAAATGTGTAATAACAAATTTTAATATACTTACAGATGAGTGTAATAAAAAAGCAGCAGAAGCATTAAAATTTTAAATTATGGTTAAACTACAAAATATTATGAAACATAAAGCGGGTAATATATTGTGCTAAAAAAATTGATTTATTAAAGCAGGAACAAGCAAAACTGAATGTCGACTGTTGAATTATGATATTCATATGACCTCAACTGTATTTTTATTACATGTATGTATTTATAATAATGGTTTTATTTAAACATCAAACAAAATTATTATATGAATAAAATTAGCATGTAGTACTTAAATGGATTATAAAAAAATACCATCATAATTACTTTGTAAACAGCAACAAAATGTGGCACTGACTGCACCACCAGCGGAATGAAGAACAACATTAGCGTCAACAATTTCAACGCCATTCAATATAGCAAACAACAATATATTTTAACAACGAATAATATTTCCAAGCTGAATATTAACATACACACGTACTTATAAACATTAACACAAAATTAGCATTTAAAGTGGTCGTTTAATGTGAAACACCTTTTGGAAATTATTATTTTTTTTTTTTTTTTATGTTACCAAAAATAAAAAAAGTTTTTTGTTTCGAGGAAACCTGCTCATGTATAAACTCATAATAAAATCATGATTATGTTTGCGACAACAATTTTCACTTAAATGTTCATTATTATACAATTATTTTATTAAATATTTTGTTCTTTAACAAAAAAAACAAAAAAAGGTATTTGAGGTTTTTTTAAGGAGATCAAAAGCGTTACTACATTAATATTAATGAACTAGAAATTCTAACGAAGCTTAGAACAAGTTAAATTGTATTTTCTTATGTTCTTTTTATTCAAGTCAGTTATTGTTTACAATTTCAATGGCTAATTTTGGTAGAAAAAAGTTATGGCGGTTTAACTAGTCAAAAATGTGAGATTTTCATAAATAAATTAATTTGTAAATAATGACTTTAAGTAAAGTTTTTTTTTTTTATTTAATATTATGGGAAATGGGCTTATTTTTCCAGCACCAAAATTTGCTACTAATTGTATTAAGAGAGTATAATAAAATTAATGTGATTACTGTATAAATTAACTTATTTAAAGTAGAAACTCATTTAAATGTGGATTAAAAGTTAGTTATTAATATAAAGTTTTGTTTTTAAAACATATACAAGGTGGCGCAAAAGTAATTCTCCTATCAGAAAATGCTATAAATTTTGAGATTGGCCGCTAATGTTAGTTCTGTCTTGACATTTGTGTAGTAAACACATGAGAAATACAGGTTAATAAACAATGTTACGCTACACTGTCCCAGAACGCGGAATATAGCTGACTATTTATTTGACCAATAATCGGTCGGTGACTTTTTCAAAAATAATCATGAGTGATGAAGCCCATTTCCATCTTAGCGGGTACGTAAATAAGCAAATTTTACGCTTCTGGGCCACTGAAAATCCGCGTGTAACCCACGAAGAGCCATTACACCCGCTCAAAGTCACTGTATGGTGTGCTGTTTTCGCTGGAGGAGTCATCGGACCTTTTTTCTTCGAAGACGTCACGGGCTAAACGGTTACTGTGAATGGTGAGCGCTACATTTGTATAAAAAAATATTGTTCTGTGCTTTTTATTGACACTTTTCAAGCATTTGATAAAGTGTGGCATGATGATCTAATATACAAGTTGAAACTAAACTTACCGGTAAACACACATAAGCTATTGGAAAGCTACTTAACTGGTCGAACATTTAAGCTTAAAGAAGGAGATGTTTTAATATCCGCGCAACTTATAGAGCACCTCAAGGAAGTATCCTGTGACCCATCTTATATTTGATATATACGTATATGTGATATGCCAACAAACAATCGTACTTACACATTTACATTTTCTAATGATACTGCTATTCTAAGCCTTCATAAATACCCTCAAGAAGCATCTCGCCACCTACAAAATCATATATTTTAATTAGAAAACTGGTTAAAGTAATGGAGGGTAAAAGTTAATGAGCAGAATAACTTTTACATTGCATAGAGAATCATGCTTTCTCATTTATAGCAATAATCTTATTGCTTGACTACAAAAATCTGAAGTTAAAGATACCTTGGTATACATCTCGATCGTTGCCTTACATGAAAATCCCATATAGATGCAAAATAGACTCGAATGAAATTGAAATTAATTCAAAATAATTGACTAATTGGCAGAAGGTCTAAGCTAAGTTTAAATTGCAAACTCTTAATTTAAAACTCAATCAAAAACCTATATGGTGTTATGGCATACAGCTATGGAGAACAGCCTCAGCTTCAAATGCAGACAGAATTCAAACACGCCAAAACAAACTGCTACGAAAGATCACAATTGCCACCTGGTATATAAAAAATTCGAATATTCATAAAGACCTAAACGTGATTTTGGTAAAAACTGAGATCTAAAAATATGCACAAAAATAGAAAAACTTGAAGTACACCCAAATCCATTAGCCTGCAACATAATTAATAACAGTGGCTATATACGACTAAGAAAAAGGGTTACAGCGGATCTACACTGAAGACAAGAAAAAAGAATGCCTACTTAACATACATAATCAACAGTGATCAAACAATATTCATTCGGCTTTGTCTGGACTAAATAATTAAAATTTATTAGATCTAAGATTTGAAATACTTATTGTTAGTTTGTTATTTTAATGAAGATACAATAAATAAACAAAAATAAAAAAACAGTAGATTTCTAATAGATAAATTAAAGCTCAATTACGACTGCAATTCTAATTACGAATATGATTTATTCAATAGATCTTCATATGGGCTTATTTAGGATCCTATGGAATATTTTTGGATGGATTAATTTATGCTAAAATTTATTTCCTTTAGATATACAAATGTATGTTTCAATAGGATGCAATTTAAACCTAAATGATTTTCTTTATTTAACAAATGGCGAAATATTATCTAGCTAATTCGTTAGGAAACTTATTTTAATGTCTGCTTTATTTAATACTATTTTCATTTGAATGACACATATCTTATCACTTCAAGCTACAAATAAACATATATGAACAAAAATATCATTATTTTCAAATATAATTTTACCACAACAATTGCACTGCTAATAATACGTACGTGTCCAAGTTTGCCTTCAAACGGGGGCATTTTAATATACTTTGACAGCAAACGCATGGATTTTAAACTGACATAAATTTATTCACATATTATTATACAAGTTGGCATTCATATATAGGAATGTTTAGTAAACATTTATATATGAATGGCAATGTGATTTTATATAAAATAAAACGTTTTATTTTATAACATATGTATGTATACGAGGTCTGATCAAAAAATAACCGTTATTTTTAAATTTCGTGAGTTACGTATGTTGGACTTTCGCATTTTTTTTTTTTTCTGTTATGTTGGTACACATGTCTGTTATATACATATGTTGGTAATATCAGCCATTTTGTATTGTCAGTTTGTTTTTGTTTTGTTGTGCTCTTCGATTTTTTTCTATTCGAAAAAATGGACCACTGCAACTGTATTAAGTTTTGTGTAAAAAATAAAATTAAATGCGCAAGGACATTTGAAATGTTGACAGTGGCGGTTCGCAAGTCTACACAGAAAAAATTAAAATTGATTTTCAATTAAAATATTCGTATAATTAATTAAACATTTAATTGAAAGTGGACCGATGAAGGAATTTGTTAATCAATTAAAATATTTTGCAAAAGTTTAATTAAAAGTAGTTTTAATTAAAAAAAAAATATTATATTATTTAATTGAAAATTGTTTTTCAATTACAAATTTAATTGATATGATTAAAAGTTTAATTAAAAATCAATTAAGACTCAATTAAAAGTTTAATTAAAATTTGTCGGGCAATAATTTTTTCTGTGTACTATGAGCAGAACACAAGTTTAATTGTGGCATAATCAGTTTAACGAAGGCCGAGAAGATGTCCTGGTCCTGGTCGCCCGAGCACGTCAACAACCGATGAAAACATTGAAGCAGTGAAAAAAATTATTTTGGACTATCAGAGAGGTTGCTGATGATGTTGGCATATTGTTCGGCTCATGCCAAGTAATTTTTAGAGATGTTTTAGGCATGAAACTTGCGGCAGCGAAGATTGTTCCAAAATTGCTAAATTTTGATCAAAACCAATGTCGCAAGGACATCGCTCAGGGGCTATTGAACATCGTCAACGACGATCCAGATTTCCTCAGAAAAGTTATAACTGATGACGAATCATGGGTGTATCGCTATGATATTGAGATCAAAGCTCAATCATCCCAATGGAAATGTCCAGAAGAGCCGAGACCGAAAAAACCATGCCAAGTTCGGTCAAATGTGAAGATTTTGCTCACTGTTTTCTTCGATTGTAATGGCGTGGTGCATCATGAATTCTTGCCACAAAGTGGTACGGTCAATAAGAAATACTATCTTGAAGTTATGCGCCGTTTGCGCGAAGCAATTCGTCAGAAACTCACAGAATTGTGAAAAACACAATCATAGATTTTGCACCATGATAACGCACCAGCTTACACACCGATACTTGTGCGGAGTTTTTGGCCAAAAACAAAACCATTATCATGCATTAACCACCATATTCACCGCACTTGGCCCCCGCTGACTTTTTGCTCTTCCCAAAACTGAAAACACCGATGAAAAGAAAGCGTTTTGCTACGATTGAACAGATAAAAGAAAAATCGAAACAGGAGCTGTTGGCGATACCAAAGAGACCGTTTCAGAAGTGTTTCGAGGATTATATCTGAGGCGGAATACTTTGAAGGGGACAATAGTGTTTTTAATGAATAAATAAATACTTTTTGAAAAAATGTCGAACGATTACGTTCGCTTAGATAAGACTTAAGACAAAAACTTGATTGTGGAATAAACAAACTTGATTGAGTAAAAAATAGATACGATAAAAAGTTTGTGTCTTAAGTCTTATCTAAGCGAACGTTATCGTTCGACCACGTGCGCCAGGGGGTTAAAATAACGGTTAGTTTTTGATCAGACCTCGTATGTATGTATATTCATTTTATTTCTCAATTATTGTAATTAATCCAATGTACATACAGTTTGTGGTAGTCCACACGTGTTTATGCTAAATGTATATGACTCGTACACGTTTTATTCGTTTTCAAATGGTTTAATTTATTTTGATTTTGCAATGAAGTGCTGTGTTGAACTTAGTTAAAGAGTTTTATTTATATACGAATATATAAGTATGGATATTATAAAAAATATTAGTTTTGGTAATTCTAATAGGAACCTAGGGGGTGATAGTGTATTTCGATTCGAAAGCAAAAGCTTTAGAAATACAATGTAAAACGTATGCAAATTCGAACGATTTTCTTTTCGATAACCACCCTGTTGCCACAAATTGGGCTTTCAATTTATATTGCAATTACACCAATGCCTCGCTTTGCGTCGCTTTGTTTTGAGTTTTTTTTTCAAAGTTGCGTTGCTGCTTAATTAGCACTAATTTTAATTGTGCGTCATTAGATTTTCGAGGTTGCGTTGTTTTGGGTTCGAGTCCTTAATTTTTTTTTAAATTTTGGCCAAATCTGCCACATCATTAGATGCTAAAACAATGACCCGTACATGAAGTAAAAATCAAGTTGCGCAGGAGATTATCAGTAGTACAAAAAGCATATTTGATGACATAAAAAGTAAAGCATTATCCAGCAAACATTGAAGCAATTTTTGGTGAAAGAAAGTCGAGGATTTAGTATTTTTGTAACCCTAGACATGGTTTGCTATACAAAATCTTAATTCACTTTGCGTCGTATTTTTTTTTTTTTTTTTGGAACGTAACTCTGACGCAAAGTGAGGTATTGGTATAATGTGGTGAAATATTAATCATACGCTATCTTATTAATAATATGGTAAATTATATAGGGTATCTATCCACTACAATAAAGATCGAAAAATTTATTATGAATAATTAGTCGAAGAATTTAAAAGTGTAATAATTAAAAATTAAGAATTCATAACAAACGGCGTTTGTTTTTGGAGGGTACATATCTGTCATTTCATCTCTTTTAGTTATTGAATATTATATTGTCGACCACAAAGTTTGTTTTGCTTTGAAAATGTCAAATTTTATGCCAACAAAGCGTTTTATGAAGTTTTGCTTTACTTCTTTAATTTAAAAAAACTGCCGCTGAAGCACACCGATTTCTCACTGAAGCTTATGGTGAATGTGTTCCATTGGTTGCAAATTACGATAGATAGTTTGTGCAATAATTTTGACACAAAAGAAAAATATCACTTAGGCCATATAAATTGAAGTGAAGAGATCATGAAAGACAATTTTGCATGTCCGAAATGCTGTTTAAGCGCTATAAAAAGCCAGAGCATCACGGGTAGCCTGAACCTAATGTTACTAATTCTTTTGAAACGAGTATTGGCCACAGAACGCCCAGAATTTGTGGACAGACATGAGAGCATAATATTGTATCATGGCAATGGTCGGTTACATTTTGCAATACCTATGAGAAACTATATCGAAATATGTGATCGGATACTTTTGCCTCACCCGCCTTACAGTCAGGCTCAAAAACTCAAAATATTAGCGCATGAGATATGTACAATTCACAAGTAATGTCGTTGTACGTCCGTCTAAGTTTACAATAGTTATACAACTGTTGTTGGTAATTTCTTATAAATATTTTGTACAACACCCATGGCATTTTTACATATGTTTTTCGAATGTTGTATGAAAGTTTAAGTGTTACCAAAAATTGAAATGTGTATCTCAATCAAAAATTACCCTTTTTTGTAAAAAATATCCAAACAGTGATATTCAAAGCATAAACTGATTGATAAATTTAAAACAAAATTAACCAATTTTATTAATGGAGATTGTTGTATTTACTTTATGAAAAATATTCGTTAATTTTTACTTACTTGACTTAATTGTAAAAATGTAAATTAAATTATTATTATATATTATTTAAACAATTTTTTAGATAATGACATTTTAAATGTCAGGAGTGTAAACATTTGTATATTGAATATTTTCTGATAGTTTCTTATATAAACAAAGGGTGATCTTTTAGCAACCTTCATTTTGGCAAGACTGAGTTTGGCAGCTGAGAAATTTGTGTGTAACATGTTACTGTAAAACATTTTCAGTTTATTCTATAATTTAACCATTAATCGACTTACAAACGAACAACAGATTATAGAATTTTTTTTATCAAAATTCATGCTCGGTTAAGAAAGTGCATTGTGCACCTTTTTATCGGAAAATAGTGTTCGGCGACGAAGCTTATTTCTGGCTGATAGACTAGGCGATAGAGTGCCAGACTATCAGTCAAAGGGTTGCGGGTTCGACCGTACCTTGTCTACGACAACGAAGGTAAGAATGTTACTGTGATTGGCGAGCTACCGTGCGATCGTTATAAATTTATGTTTTGCATTAAATGGAAGAGCTAGAAGAGCTGAACTTAGCTGACATGAGGTTTCAACAAGACAGTGCCACATGCCAAAAAGCATTTTATTCCTGCGATTAGATCCTACTATTTAACACCTTTAGACTATTATTTGTGTTAATAATAATATCTATAAGGACAAGACCACAACGGTTGACGCTAATATTGATGAATTTATTCGTGAAATACCGGAGAGAGTGAGCCAAAATTTGACCCATCGTTGAACCATTTGAGGCGTTGTTGCGGTCAACATTTACATAAAATCATCTTTAAACACTAAATCGTTCTAGCGACTCAAATAAGACTTTATACATTTCTCCAAATTGTATGTGTTATTTTAAATCAAGTCCGAAAGCTCTTAAAAATCACTTTTTATATGAATGTTGTTGTAGTAAAGCTAGAGGTTGACAACTAGCTTTTTAGCGTTAACGCGTTTATAGCTTTCTAAGCGTCAAGTATTTCAAGTTACATGTGAAGATTTTTCGCAGCAATGCAATTTCGGAGCTGATGTCGTAAGCTCAGCTGATTTTTTTTTATATAAAGTTGTTTATCGATTTGTTTGTCAATTTCATATAAAAAAATGTTTTTTCAACTGTCATTTTTTTAGTAACACATTACCTTTACTTTTTCATTTTTCGATGTCAGCTATTCGACGTTTGCGACGCTTTCAAAAGTAGAAAGTAAACGAACTTTTCGCTTTTCAGCCGTCAACGCTTCCTACACTTTTAAGTCTGTAACTTGAAATATGCGACTACATTGAGTTTACTTTTTTGATTAAAATTTAGTAAAAGACTGAACGAGGATATTACTAAAACATATCGATTAAGTTAAGTTCAAATACCTATAATATACAAGAAAACAACAAATAATAGAAGTGGAATCATAATGGACTGCTTTGGTTTTTATATACTCGTACACTAGTTTTTAATTGAACCATTATCATTATTACAAGTTGAGATGGTGGTGAATGAAGTGTTGAATATCTGTAAGAAACTAATATTTGAGATGACATTGATGATGATAACGTTGAAATTGACTAAAAACGCCTTCTTTAAAATGTATATTACTACAACAAATTTATATTATTTAAAATTTATTACTAAAGGTGGCTTTAGACGATATTAATTTCTGTTTATTTACAAAGGTTTAAGTTATTCGAATAATGGCGATACATTTTAATTTTGTGATCGAATTATTCGTTTTAATCGAACAAACGAAAAATTGAATAATTATAATATTAATTTACAATACCATACCGAATATTGATACATATTATTAACGCAACCATTTTAAATCCTCCGATTTAGGGATTCAAAACTGCATACATTCAAAGCTGGAAAAATTCAAACCCTTATCTAATAGAATATTAATCATATTATACATATTAATGAAATGGTAAATAATTATTTACACCACTACGTATGAGTTTTATTAATATCAGTATTAAATGTTACGAATACGTATTGTATTTCATACACATATGTATATTGGATTTGTGTTGATGTTTGTAACACCCATAAATATTAGTCAAACACCCACCTTAAAGTATAGCGATCAACTCAGAATGACTTCCTAAATCGATTTAACGATGTCCGTCTGCTTAACGATGTTTGGCTGCCCGTTTAAAAGTTTGTGCGCAAAGTATACATAGTAATTTTAAAGATATTTACTTAGAATTTGGTATATAATATTTTTTCGGCCAAAGGACGGTTGGAATTGAAATTGGTTAAAATCGCTCCATTATTTCATCTAGTCTCCACACAAATGTTCTCCCGAAATAGGGGTTTATCGATCATAAATGTTTAATTTAAGCACGTATCCCAACAAATTTCACCATAAATATGTGGTACATAAAGCCTATTCACATCTACAAATTATGTACAGATCAGTCAATAATTGATCATAGCTCACATATAAGCCCCAACTTTAAAATCACTTTAAAGTTGGTGTCCACATAATATTGAACCCAAATTTGTTTCATATACAAATACAAATCATTTGGTACAATTTTCCGAGAATCACTTTAACGACCATAAATCTATTAAAAATGTTGGTACATATTTAATTAAAATTCAACAAAAATAAGTTTCATATATACACGAAATTTTATAAAGGTCGGTCCATAAACTTCCATATAAGACCCCCTCCTTTTACCTCTATAAATATTTTAAAAGTGTTTGTATGCACAGAAGTCATGGCACTAAATTTTATGATGATCGGTCCATAATAAGTCCCATATAGCGCTCACTTCTGAAAACTGTTTTATACATATACTCGTTGTAGGGTATTGTATGGTAGGGCTTGACCGACAATGCTTTCTTACTTGTTGTTATTTGAATAACGTTTTGCAAATAAATTTCTATTAAATGATTTAATTGAAAGCTATCAGCATTTGCTGATGTCCTATAGTAGCGTTGCAATCGGACCATTAATTTGGAAGATATAGATTTATTACCAGTTTTTACTTATCGACTCCAATACGCAACAAGAATTTTGTATGAAAAAATTCCTTAATAAATCATTATTAACTTCAATTTTATTTTAATACACAAATTTTGCATCTTTTATTCAAGAGTCCTATTTAAAATATGTAGTTGACTTTATTGATACATATTTAACTTTATACCAGACTGTTATAAAATCTATATAAACAATTGACTACTTTGAGTCTGCATAATATTATTATGTATCTGTTATGTATGTCAATTCAAAACAGAATTTTACATGTATGGTATTCTTGAAAACCACGTATAATTTTAAACTAACGTTTTTACATTAACATTTATTTTGTATGTCAAAATTTTGCTTAAATATTAAACTCAAAAAGCTTTGAACTTATTTCCTGTTCTAGAGCTTTTATATTAGCATATACTTCAACCATCTTTACAAGCAATTGTATGTATGTTAATTTAAGCTTTTTTATAGCATATTTCATGAAAGCTTTATCAGCCGCTAAACATTTTTTCCTGCTATTCGTTTCAAAATTAATTACCATTAAGGTCATAATCATTATTCAGTCAACAAAGTTAAAGTTAAACTGAAGCAAATATTTTATGTTGGTTAAATTTTTAATAACGAATACGAATACTAGTAACGATAACTTCAGGTTAAGTTTTAATGGTAATATTGTTAAATTTTAGTTTTTTTATAGATATTATTCCTTTTAATTTTTAATTGACTCATATAGCGCACTGTGCAGTGCAACAAGAAAATATTCAACTTATTTCTTTTAAAGAAAAAATTTATAAAATTTTTCATTTGTATATGTTTCTGAAAGAAACAGCCATTTTGTTAAACAATAATTGGCTAATTTAAGGGAACAAATACATCCTCAACTCTAACCAAACTAAGAAAAAAAATTAAAAAAGCTTTATTTTATTTAAAAATCTATAAAATAAAATATAAAATCTAAATTTATATGCCGTCTGAATTACTTAGAAGTAGACAAAAAGCTTATTTAATGACATATTTATAAAGAGTTGAAGCAAGTACTTGCCATTGACATTACGGCTCTGAAATAATGAGTTTAAAAGTTATTATGTAGGTAATGAAGTGCTAGAATTTAGCATTTTAAGTCATTACTTGGCAATTTAATATATGTACATGCTAAATTTTATTTATTGAGTTGTGGAAATATATAGTGATAGATGGCATAAAATCACAATAAAATATTTTTATTAAATTGGGATTAAATTTTAAAATTGACTTAAATTAATCAAGAAATTAATGCAGAATTATGTTTATAAACTAGAGAATTGGCTAGAGCTTTGGAAAATCAGGGTTAATTTACAGAAATGTATTCATATCACTTTCACATTGCGAAAAGAAACTTGCTCGTTCATCAAAATAAATAATCAAATTATTCCTCAACATAATGAAGTCAAATACCTCGGCATTCAGCTCGACCGCCGTTTAACTTGGAAGTCTCATATTGAAGCGAAACTTACACAGATGAGATTAAAAGCAGTGCAACTTAATTGGCTAATTGGCAGAAATTCTTCACTAAAGTTGGACTGCAAACTATTGTTGTACAATGCAATTCTAAGGCCAATCTGGTGCTATGGAATTCAATTATGGGGTACTGCCTCAGCATCAAACATTGAAAAAATTCAAAGGGGTCAAAATAAAAGTCTACGTATAATTACTGCAGCTCCATGGTATGTTAAAAATTCTCGAATTCACAAAGATCTATGCGTGCCATTAGTAAAAGTTGAATTTACAAAACACGCGTCAGAGTATGTCAGCAAACTTGAACACCACCCAAACCCACTTGCACGAGACATACTTAACTTTAGTGGCCATAATCGGTTGAGAAGGAGGGATACCATTGCTTTAACTCAAGCGCAAAATAGATGACTGTGAAATTTTTTTAGTATCATAAAATTTTTGTCTAGCACTGGCTGGGCTTATTATTTTCTTTTTAGTATTAAGATTTGAATACTTATTGTCATTTCATTATATGAAGATTCAATAAATAAATAAAGGCTAAAAAAAAAAAAAAAAAAAAATTAATCAAGGTGATATGTTGATAACTGGTGGGTTATGGTCAAGGCACAATACCAACTGTTTCCTAACAAATGTCCATTTAGAAACTTGTAACCTCACTAATAAAACCCAAAGTGTTGTTTGATAATTAGTGACGTTACAAATAATACCCGTTTAAAATAAAAACTCACTTGTTTTAACATTTTTGCATAATATTTATTTATTTAATTATTTTTGTTCATTTTATTCACACAAGTTTTTCTTTTCTTTTTTTTTTTTTTTTTTTTTTTTTGTTTCTTTGTTTATATATAATACAATATTACAACAGATTATTACGAGTATTATTTCTTTTTGTTAATTATAATTTGTTTTTTTTTTTAACTTTATATTCAGTTCACTTAGTATCTATATTTATATTTATATATATATAATTCTCTTATGATTTCATTAGGTAGATGTAGACGTCTTCGTACTTCATTTTCTTTATTTTTTATATTTTAATATTTTATTTTATCTTTTCCTTGGCTATATAATTATTGCATAAATTAAGTCTCATATATAATATATATTTAATTTTATAAGTTTTTTCTTGTTTTTATCTGAAATATATATGTATATGTATAGTTTAGTTTTTTTTATTTATTTATATATTCCTTAATTTATTAAAGTATGTATATATATATATATATATTTGGTTTTAATTTAATTTTAAACATATTCATAAGTATGTAAGTTTATTTATTTATTACTTAAAGTAATTAAAAATATTGCTAAATGTTGTATAAAAAAGTGGTTTTCTTTAAAGAGATTTTTTGTTACTATTTCTGGTATTTAATTTTTAATAAGCAAAATATATTTTATAAAATAATTGATTTAGCAAATATATTGAAATTATGTAATCCCAGAAAAATGTTCAGAACTTGTTCTAAGCTAACTAATTCTAGAACGAGTGTAGTCAGATCCTTTAATATTACAGTATTTTACGCTTATATGCACGTCGTTTATAAGCATAATATCCTTTTAAAATATTCAGGTCGTAATTTATAATTTTTCTCCTATACGCATTTATCGCTTTTATGCACCACAATTTTAATACAATTTGAATAAATTACATAAGAAAATAGCTTTTATATGCATCATTCACAATTTTTAAAAAAAAATTGTACCAAAATTCTTTCAACATAAAGTAGCGTCCCTATTTATCAAAATGTACCATCACTGTTATTGGTCAGCTGTTAAACAAAAATGTTGTTGTGTTGTTGTATTAATTTCCATATAAATCAAACTCTGATGGTTCTGCTGGGAAATTCTTTATTTTAGCATGCAGCATTACCCTGTGCTTTCAGTCACTCACACTTGTTTGTGTAAAAACACCACTAAAAGTAGCAATTTTAATGATCATTAACAATAAGTTGGCATAATCCCAATAATAATATATTTGGGAGAATAATACAATTATTGTACATTTTTAAATACTAATTTCCAGTGGCTATGAAAAAATCTATGAATTTCTAAATTCCAAGAGCACAAAGAGCTTTTTCTAAACAAAAGAGTAAACTTAGTTCATTTTGAAGTAAAATCATATCCGATCTTTAAAACATGATGCATATTTAAAAAAAAAATTATGAAATTGAAAATAAAAGCTTTGTTCGTTAACATTGTTGTAATGAAATTTGTTATATTGCTACAACTTTTCATGACAACTTTTCTCAAACAATTTTTCACTTTTTTGGAATTCTGTCCACAAAGCCCGTATTTGGTAAGGTACTATTAATAGAATAGTATGAGTGATTTCTAAACCATTATAGTATCTAACTTCCAACTTTATTGTAATGAAAGTTTTGGGAGTTCAGAAAAGTTAGCCAAAATTTAAGTGAAATCAGTCATGCATTTTGTTTGATATAGTGAAAAATTTTCAAATGCGTATAATAGCCCACTGGCTTAAAGAATATATTAAATAAATTGATTTTGGTCAAATCATAAATTTGTATGCAATTTAATATGTTGCACTTCCTAAGTGCCCACACAGCGCTTTTGCTGGGGGATTTGTGAAGTCCGTCGTTAAAATTTAAACTCAAATTCTCCTGTTCTATTTCTTAGTGAAATTTCAAATTAATGCAATCAGCCAGTTTAAAATGTCACAGTTATTTTTAAAATATTTCAATTGCCACTTGTGACGCCTAAAACTATACTAGGAAGTAGTAAACCGAAAGTTTATGCAAGATTAATAATAAGCTTTACAAAAATGTTTATTATTTATAACCAACCGATTTAAAAGAAAGATGTCTTATTTTATACAAAAATCTATATACATACTTAAAAAATATGTAAAGAAATATAGGTCTATAGGTCTAAGAATAAACTAAAAACATTGTTTTCAAAATCGAAAAAGAATCATTTTAAGAAAATCACAACTACATCCAAAAAGTATGAAATACATTTACAATTCAAATACAATTTAAAATATAAATATAATTTGTATGTAAAAAAATAATTAAAACAGTTAAATTAAAATATATTTTTGTTACAAATTTCTACAACTGTAAGTAATAAAAAAAATAACTTTTCTTTTTTACATATATTTACAAAATTTATTTCATACATGTATGAATTTATGTTTATTTCTAGTTATTTTATCGTTTAATTTTTGTTTAATTTTCTTTTAATACAAAAAGGGAAGCAAGCAATAATTGTCTACGATTTATTTATGTAACAATACAGTTTCTCACACGTGTTTGTCGGGTATTTGTGTTTAAATATATTATAATAAAGAGCTCATATTTTTCTTGGTTGTATATTAAAATATAAAATATGGTGTAAAAAATTGTTTATTTTTTATTTGTTTGCATATAGAAAAATTTAAACTTTATTAGAGTTTAAAATACAAGAAATTATTAAAAGAAAAATAACCATATCTAAATCATAAACTCCTAAAATTATGTTAAATTTTTAAACATAAAATACAATTGCAGGCTATTTATGTTTATTAACAAATTTTTTATTTGTTTTAGATTTTGATTGTAATTTAAATTTAAATAAACTGAAAACATCAACTCAATTTTGAATATATTATTTATATGTATTTATGTAAGTAAATATGTAAATAGTTAGAAACTTATAAGCGATATGTTTGTCTAAAAAGAATTGAAAATATTTCTTTATATATTTATTTAAATTTTTTACCTATAATTGGTTTTTTTTTTTCTTTTTGTAGCAGTTTAAATAAGATTTAATCTAAAATAATAGTAATTTTGTTTTTTTTTTGTTTTAAACTACAAATTTTGTTTAAATATTTATTTAAAATCAAAATTTGATTTCTAGCGGCCTTTGAAGGGCTTTTTTAAGTTTCTACATATTTTTTTATCTTCTTCTATTATTGGCTAAATTATGGGTAATTTTTGTATTGTATAATTTTGTTAAGGGGATTGAGGGGTGTCAAGAATTTTCATTAAACCTCATGTTTTTTATTTAAAGCATCATATGTATATAATTTGTTGACTACCTTTGCTTTATATTTATATCAATTAAAATTTACATTTGCTTGTTAATTTGTATTTACAATATTTGAACAAAATATACAATATAAATATAATAATTAATAAAAAACCAAAAAAAGTTTTCTAAACATGTTAAACAAATGCTAGGTTTTAAAGAAATTGCAAATATCACAAATAAATTTATTTTCTCTATTTATACGAGTATATTCCATTGATCAGTTAATTTTATATGAAGAATATTTGTTAATAATTTTCCATGAAATAATTAAAAACCTTACTATGAACTCACAACAAAATTATATAATTCGTTTTAAAATGACTATAGTCAATTCCCGTTACGATGTCGGTCCTATTCATTAAAAACGCAAAGGATAATAGCCGTTGATGTGCTTATACTTAGCATATGACCAACAACCTACTAAAGGACTATTAGACGAACCACCAAAAATTTACAATTTTGATTGTGTTTGGAGGTTATAAAGTTTTGTGTTGAAATTTCTGATCAATAAATTTATAAAAAAAAAATAACAGTAAAAATCTAATTTTATTGTGATGTTTTTAAAGTTCTCTTGTTAAAATTAATCTGTGATTCAAAAATCATTGAAATATTATTTAAAATATATTTATAGAGAATATTTTAATGCGAACTTTTTTCATATTTATATATTAGAGAAAATTTCTTTAATTAGGCTTGAGTTAATTTTTTTAGAATTAATAACTCGATAATTATAATTAATTATAATTATAAAAATGAACTCAATTAATAACTCGATAATTATAATTATAATGAGTTATTAATTATAAAAAAATTAACTCAAGCCTAATTAAAGAAATTTTCTCTAATATATAAATTATTTAAAATATATAAACAAATTCAAATTTTATAACTACATACAAACTGTTTAATTTGTAAGTGGCGTAAAACAAGTTTTGGTCAAAGTTGGGCTAACAAGGCAGTTCTATATTACTATATAAATGGCAAGCAAGTTTCAAAAGTTTCAGATTTTTATTAACAAAAGTAAAGTTTTATTTTTAAAGTGGCGTAAGTCAAAGTTATTTAAGATATTATGGAAAACAATTAATAGTTTCTATATTAATTTTTGTGCTTAATGTTTCATAAATTATAAAAATCAATATGATGTGTATTGAATAAATGAGTTTTAATTAATTCAATAATATTTTTTAAACGCCACTTTCAAATTTAACAGTTCATATTTAGCACTAAAAAAAAACTTGAATCTGTCTTAACAAAATTTTCATAAATACAATAATTAATGTATATAGAATTTTTAACACTATTTACACTTTAATTAAATTCACAGTTTTTTATATTACGGGACTTTACGCTACTCTAAATTAATGTAGCATATTTTTAGGTTTTAAGAATTTGTAATCTTCTTGTCTTGTATATTATTAGAAAATTATAATAATTTTATTATACCGTAACATCTATAAAAATATCTATAATATTTACTTAACAATTACTTAATATATTAATACCTTTTCTTAAGCTAAACGTAATTTACAATTAAAATTTTTTATTTGTTTTTAATTTTTTTGTTTTATATTTTGGAGTATAAATATTTCATTAATTGTAGTTGTTAAGTTTTGTATTGGTTTTTCATTTATTTGTCATTTGGTAACGGGTTAAATCTAGTAAATGTTCGTAGAGAAAGTCTTCATGGGGTGTTAAACCAATCATTATCCAGCCACAAATAGCACCAATGCTACGCGTCACAGATAAACTACTCCACACAGAAACTATACTATTGCTAAGCTGAAAAGTGCAAAGAAAAAGAAAGCAGAGTTATTAATATTAATAATAGAAATAAGTTTTTGTAAGTTAAATAAAGCATAAAGTTAAAACAATAATAGTTTTCATATTTTCACATATAACGAAAAATGTTGGATGAACAAAATTAGTTTGCGAAAAATATTTAAAAAATATAAGAAATTCTGTTTGTAGTATTTTTTACAAACTGCTCATATTTGAATAATATTTTGTATAATTCTCAAAATGATAAACATATCAAAGTATACTTTAAGGGCTTCATTAAAAAAAAAACTACAGTAAACTCATGCGAGTTGGCTTATTTGGTTACTTTGTATATTACAGCATACTTTTTGGCAAAATAGTATATAGTATTATATACTTACCATTTCTTCTTGTGTTAATGTTAAATTAGCATTATTGTTAAAGTATAATTTGTCATCAATATTATCGGAACAGATTGTTAAAATTATTGTCGCTATATAAATCATTGCTATAATTAACCAACGAAATGATATTAATTCCGATGCATTTGATAAATTCCAACGACAAATATCCATTCTGCAAGAGAAACCAAAATAATTTTAATTAAACAAAATATACTGTTAAGCAAATCTCAATGTTCTATAAGTTAATGATTTAATTAAAAAATAAAATAAAAAACCAATGTTTTTTTAAATGACATTAATGGAAAAACTTATGTCAACTATGTCACAAATTAAACAAACATTGTAATAAACAAACCTACCTACAATTTTATCAAACATTTTTTTTAACATAATATAAAAATTAAGTAATAAGCGTTAAAAAAATACATAAATATTATATACACATATAGTTTTTAAATAAAATGTTTATAAAAGTAGTTTATTCTTCACTTAACGCATGATAAAAGTATTCATATACTTTAATGTTTGACCTTTACGATGTATCGATATAACGTTAATAATGTTGATAAAAATTATTATAAAAGGTCCGCCAAATAACTTTTTTTTTTGGCCCTGTTGGAACCAAATGTTGCCAATATTCTCCTCTTCAATTTTTGTGAACAAAAATTCGTTCAACATGGCCCGATAACGATCGCCATTGACTGTAACGGCCACTCCTTGTTCATTTTCGAAGAAAAATGGCCCAATTATGCCTCTGGACCAAAATTCGCACCAAACAGTGACTCGTTTGCGTGCATTGGCTTTTCAATGTATGCGTGCGGGTTTTCTGTGCCCCAAATGCGACAATTTTGCTTGTTTACACACACGCCAAGATCAAAATGAGCTTCATCTGAAAAGATGATTTTTTTCGCACACATTCTGCAACATTACCATGATTTTCAAAGTAATGTCGCAATATTTCTCAGCCTTGTTCAAGCGTATACACAACCATATTCGTTCAGCGGAAGATAAAACTAATTATCTGTCAAATCAGACATGAGCTAAGTGCTACCATTCACGAAATAAGCACTAGTTGAAAAAAAACGTTAGATGGCGGACCCGTTATATCTTTGACATTTTATGTGTTTTGGAAATCAAACCTACCTACACAGTTTGTATTTAATTGCAATTAATAAATGACATTTAAACGACTGCAGCCCACAAAAACTAATGAATCGCACAATTAGTGATCTGATGTGTAGGAAATTCAATTGAAATTCAACGAAATATTACAAACAAAATGCAAACATAAAATAATAGTTGTTCAAATAACATCAACTGCCAGTAAAAAAATTTAATTAAATGTTGTTATGTGTTAAAGACTAACTGGATATTTACAAATAAATATTATCACATTAATTTTTATTATTGGTTGACAATATATACATAAACAGATAAAGCATGTTCATGACTAAGATAAGTAACGAGTAAGATATTTAAAGCAAAATGTAATTAAATACATATTCTTATGGAATTAAAATTAAAAAAAAAAAACTCATTAAATTTTCTGTTCTTTTTTTTTACCTGCGTATACTTGTTATCAATGATCAATATTACTAATACGCAGTCATGGTTCATGAAAAAACATATTGAGAAAAATTCTGTGCCAGCCCTAAAATATGCTTTTTATTTTATTAAATAAATACAGCTACAGGCAACAAAATATAAGAACAACAAAACCCAACTCTTTTCTTTAAAATATTTGTTTAATATATTTTTAAAAGAACAGCAAAAACATTATCCCCCTGGCCCACGATATCGAACGATAACGTTCGCTTAGATAAGACTTAAGACACAAACTTTTTATCGTATCTATTTTTTTAATCAATCAAGTTTGTTTATTCAACAATCAAGTTTGTGTCTTAAGTCTTATCGAAGCGAACGTTATCGTTCGACATCGTTGGCCAGGGGGTATATTTGATATTTCCATAGTTATTTATAATTTTAATTTTTATACTATAATTTAAACAATTTTGTTCTGTTCTTCAACCCTATTTTTAATAGTGTTGTAGGTGTTGCCCATGATTTTATGTATCTAGTTTTTACGTGTCTAAAAATATAATTTAAAGTTTTATTTTTTTTACTTTGTTAAGTATAATTTGTAGTATATACTTGTAGTTACACTTGTATACTCACAAAGTTTATAATTTTTTGATAGATTTTAATAAGATATCAATGTCAATATATGAGGGTTAAACTGTAAGTAAGTAAATACATGTGCATGTATATGTATTGTTTGTATAATTGTAGTATACGAAACACTTTTATTTATTCTGTTATATTTCTAACCTAGAAGTATACTTTAAAAAATATAATTAATTGCACAAACTGTGCAGTGCATTTGAATGAAATGGATGTCAAAATCTAAATGTCAGATGACAAGCTATTACTGAATTAAAGTACATATAACTATTTTTATTTACTTATTTGTTGAAAGTTTTTCTTAATTAAACAATTGTCTGTTAGAATAAGTATTATTGGAAAAGGCGAGTTTTGACCATGCACTTATGTTGTAGTTAAGTATGCACATATTCTAGGGCTACAGTCTAGAAATCGAAATGATGTAAATCATAGTTAAATTAGATTTATTTTAAACAAAATTAGCAACATATTTTACTGCGAAGAAATATTCTAAATTTGACATGAATGAATGCATGTTCCTTAGATATTTAATCTCAATAATGTGGAGTTTCTATCTTATTATGCACACTTTTATATGTTTCAATCTTTCTAAATATGTTTTACAGGTAAATTCTGCATGTCTGTATAAAATATCTCATTTACATATTTCACTCTAATTTTATTGTGTAGGTTTATTTTAATCTTATAATATCATTTTTATTTTCTTTTTTTTTAAATTCCTATAAATAAGTTTTCATTTTTCGTGTAGGTTTTTCTCCCAAGCTCGTAAATATATACATACGCACAAATTTACATTAATATTTCGCCCAGTTTCACAGTCCCATCATCAACATCATCAGTTTCTAGTCATCATCATGTTCTAGCCAGTTTTCTCCATAAGATAAAAAAAAAATGGAAAAGTAAAACGAAACAAAACACAAAATCTTGCAAATGTTATTCCTTTGGTAACATTTGACATTTGAAAAGTGTTCTGTTTTGTTTTGATGTTTTTTTTTCATCTTCATGACTGTATTATAATGGTATTACTACCATCATCATGGTCTCCACTTTTCTCCTCCTTTAGTTATAAACAACTTTTGTATTTTGTATTTTTATATTCTCTTTAAGAATTTTGTTTTTATTTTATTTTTTTTTTTTCTATTAAAGTGTGACATTTACAGTATAATAAAAACCATTGTATTTTGCAGAAGTATCTGTTGCAGAGCATCTCTTACATATTTTATTAATTTTTTTATTCTTTTGTCTTTGCTTAAATGACTGTGTAAAGTTCACCAAAAATAAAATAATAAAAAACAAGTAATAAAGTATAGTCGGTCAAGCCCGACCACATAATACCCTACACCCAGTATATGTATAAAACAATTTTTCAGAAATGGGCGTTATATGGGAGATATAACCTATTGTAGACTGATCATCCAAAAATTTAGTGTCATGATGTCTATATATAATATAAATATTATATGTGTTGAACTTTATCGCGATATAAATACTTTTAAACGATTTATGGAGGTTAAAGTAAATTACGGTCTGTTATATGAGAGTTTTATGGTCGTTAATGTGATTTTCGCAAGTGGGCTTTATATGGGAGCTATCACTAATTATGGACAGATCATCATCAAATTGTACCATATTATTTTTATATATAAGGAAAATATTTGTGTTCAATATTATTTGGATACCGACATTTTTAAGCGAGTTACGCTCTTTAACCCTCCGATGAGTGACAGCTCTGAACTTCACGGCTGTGTGAAAAGGTCCCTACGGACCTTTTTTGTAAATCATGTTTTTTTCATATAAAATTTTTTTTTTTTATTTTTTGTTGTTTTTATTGTTTATAACTAAATTCTACATACAAAAATAATTTTTTCAATTTTTTTAACTCAAAGACATTAGGGATGATGATAAAAACAAAAAATTCTAAGAACTGGTTTATTGCTAGTAGTATAAAATTAGAATATTGTGCCTTTCCTTGAAAGCAATAAAGTTCATGTCTTCGAATTTTTCTTAGAATTTTTTGTTTTTACAATCATCCCTAATGTCTTTGAGTTTAGGTCTTTGTGTTCAGAACAAGTAAATTATGTGTTGAAAAAATAAAAAAATTATAATGATGCCCAAAAACATGCATTTATTAGTGAAGTTCAGTACAAGGTCCATACGGACCTATTCACACGTCCGCGTACTATTCTCACTAAAACCTCAATAACTCCTAAAGTAATGATCCGATCGGCTTGATTTTTTTCCAAAAGATGCACAACAAAATACTCTTCGAACACAGAGTAACTTTGGGGAGGGGAGGGGGGCATGTTGTAGTGGCCGAAGTAGGAGTAATTTCAGTTTGAAAAGGCAAAAAGGTCCCTTCTCACTCATCGGGGGGTTAAAGTGATTTTCGGAAGTGGGCCTTATATGAGAGCTATGCTAATCATCATCATAAAATTGTACGTATATATATGGAATATATTTGCGGTCAATATTATTTAGATACCAACATTTGTGAGGGGATTATGTTCCTTAAAGTGATTTTCGGGAGTGGGCCTTATATGGGAGCTATGATAAATTATGGACTGATCTGCACAAAATTTGTAGATGTAATTTGGCTTCATTTACCACTCATTTGTGGTGAAATTTGTTTGGATACTTGCATAATTCAAACATTTATGATCAGTAAACCTCAATTTCGGGAGAACATTTGTATGGGGGCCGGGTGAAATAATGAACCGATTTCCATGGACAGCCAGACGGACGGACGGTCTGACGGACATCTTTAAATCGACTCACAAAGTGATTCTGAGTCGATCGGTATACTTTAAGGTGGGTGTTGGACCAATATTTCTGGGCGTTACAAACATCAGCACAAATCCAATATACCCTCCCCACTATGGTGGTGTAGGGTATGAAAAACAGTATCCAACTAACCAAACAACGACGAATTTTTGGTTGCGAAAACTCGTCTCTAAAAATATAACTCATTTGCGTATATGAAAAAACACACAATAACTGCGTTCTATTTCTTACGCCGGCGAACGACGAACAAACAATTCGGCGTGACCATGTTTCGTTTTAGCTTAGAATAAATTGAAAAGTTTTACATACATACAACATAACTGTAAATTATAGCAGCTGTATTTATTTCGTCCTTTTTGTGCTTCATACAACGAATTGACATAATTGTGTTTCTAGCATAAAGAGAAATTACAAAACCGTATTTCGATTAAATCAATTCATATTTGAATACAGTCCCATATAATATCCACTTCCAAAAATTAGTTAAATATGCAAAAATCTTTTACAAAAATTCTGTACATAAAAATCGATGTACTAAGTTTTTTGACGATTCCTTCATAATTGATTGCTTATCCCATGTAAGTAGGTACCAGTAAGCATAAATCTCACATAAATAGCGTTATCAAGTTGAACTTCTACATTAATAATCCTAATATATACAAAATTCTAACTAATGGATTTTGTGAATATCCGTCAATATCTGATAATAGCTCTACTTCCGATACGTATAAATCTGTTATCAGACTTGCTATCAGCTTAAGATTCGAGACAAATAATTCTCATGTACATAAAAATTATCATACCAAATATTATGATATTTAGGACGCAACTCTCATATAAGTATCACTTTCGAAAATCCAATTAATGGTAGAAATTAGTGAGAAATTTATTTATAAAGCTAGCAACATAACATAATGAAAATCGGATGAGAAATGCAATTTTCTCTGCCTAATGATCTAAGCAATGTATGGACCGATTTTCTGACACCAAATTTATTTTTTATATAGCCAGTTTAATTTTAGGATGCTAACCCATCGAAAACGTTTGTGACTCTTGGCTGGCAAGATTCATAAACAAAAATGACTTCAGATCATCGTCCACAGTCTCCAGGCCTCAATCCACCTGTTGGAATATCTGGACAAAAAAAATTAGGCAAAGAAATATTTATTGCAAGGATAAAGACAGTAATACAGCATGAATTGAAATTTTTGCTTGATTGCACTAAAAAAGCTCGTTAATGTTTTATCTAGAATATTGTTAGCTGTGACAAATACATATATAAAATATTAAATATATTAAATACAATACATACATAATTTGAATATACCTATTTACTTTCTTTTTACGCGAAAAATCAGGTATTTTTCCGTTAAAATTTCAATTATTTTTTAGTTTTTGTTCATGAGTTATATTTTGCTTAAAATATTTATGAATTATGCAATATATTCTGTATTAAATTTGAAGTATACATTATAATAAAACATTTTCTTTTAACATTATTAGGTGCTTACTTTATATTTACGCTCACTGTATGTGACATTTAATAACGTATAATGCTAATGTCAATCATACTCTGCAGCGTAGCGTAGGATATAAATCAAAGAAGTGACATCCAAAATGTCATTAATACATTAATACGTATATTGATGGAATGATAAAAATATTAGGGTGGCCCCCAAATAAAGTTGCGGATCTTCCCGACTAATATGAAAATTTGATTCATTTTAAGACATAGTTTCTCAAGTTTTTGTCCTGGGGTCCATATTTGGTGAGCTGGATCAAAGAATAAAAAGGTAATTTTTAGAGGTTTTTTGATTTTTTTCACATTTCTTCCATAGGAACTATATGTAAATTTGGTCTTTGGTTTTTCCAGTTTCTTAGCGTATAAAATTTACGTTATTTTAATATCCATTACATTAACGAATTGAGTTAACAGAGATTGTCAGATAGGGAAGAATTTTGTTTTAAAAAAAATTAATAAAAATTTTAAAAAACGGGAAAAACCATTTGGGTTAAATTGTATGATGTTTATAATCAAGAAATTTCAAATATTCAGTTAGTAAATTCTATGAAAAAATAAAAAAAAATAAATTTTTGTCTGAAATTTTAAAAATGTTTGAATTTAAAATTTTTTTTTTTAATTTTTGATAACTCATTGAATGCGCCTATCACAGACCTTTCGTATGATACCAAATTTGCATATAGTTCCTATGGAAGAAATGTGAAAAAAATCAAAAAACCTCTAAAAAGGACATTTTTATCCTTTGATCCAAATATTGACCCCAGAACAAAAAAATTGAGAAACGTAGTCTTAAAATAAATCAAATTTTCATATTAGTCGAGAACATCTCCATACAAACGGGGTCACCCTAATGTATATATATGTTGTATATCCTACATCTACTATTCTTCGTACATATAATAGTAACAAAAGATAAACTTTTTTCTGCGCACAGGTCAGTTATGATTTTAAATTGGAGGCTATCACTTGAATGCTGATTTTTCAATGCCACCACTTGGAATGAAATTAGTAATATGAAAAACTTTGAAATTATTCTATATTTTACGCTAAGAAAAAAGTTATATGTTTTGTGTAGAAAGTAGACTGTTGCATCTGTAAAGTTAAAGTGGAATTAAGGTCACATCAATCTAATGATATTACACTGGAACTTTAAACAGATTCCTTAAGCATAGGAATATGCTAGGTATACTTCCTCTTGACATCACTACCAAACGAGTTCCTGTCCAAATTGAACATCTGCATGTTAAATTAGTATGAATGCCGCTTCTATAGGATTATGTAACGGATGACAAATGCAAACAAATGGTTTGCCCCTTAAAGAACTTTGGATGGAATGGATAATAGATATTCTGATCATTTGAAGCAAAACTTCCTGACACCTAGTACAGCTAGCTTCATCAGACTTACCAGGCACTGTAATGTTAGAAATATGTTAGAACGTACGGATTTAAGCCTAGTAAAAGTAGAATTGGAATTCTTTGGGAATATATCGTTCTACAAATACTAATTTCAAAAACTTTTTGTAAGCTTCATTCATGATCTAGACTCTCTCAAAGATGTGTCATTGATGAATCTTAAATCATAGTAATTTGTATTAGATAAGAAAATGTCCATATTCATCATGATTAATCCATCTTGTACCACTACCCGAAATCGTTTACATTTCTTTACAAATTTTGGTATGTGGGTTCTTAACAACCTCCTGATTACTGAAACTGAAAATGAAAAAAATCGGGTGGCCATGTTAGGCAACGTTGGCTAATAACATGGAAATCACATTTTTGGTATTAATAATTATTATATTTAATTTTTCGTTAAAATTAAGATATAACAACTCATTTTTTTGCATTTAAGTTAAGAATGTAGTTTTTTATTATTACGAAAATCTAATTTAAATTGTTATGATATTTATCAAAGCACTTTGGATGCAATGTGACATTACATTTTTTGCATTGATAAACACTGCGAATGACATTCATTCCATCTCTTTCGTTTTCCGTCTGGAATTTTCCAAATAATATGTTCACGTATATTACTACGAGGTAAATTATTTGGGTTCTCTATTTTATTAAGCTCAATATAGAGCCGATGCAGGATGGCTCTATATCAGGGATTTTTTTGAAAAAGAAGCAATTTGGTAGCTATCTCAGCTTTAATATCTATTTGTGATAGTGGTTTGGTTCCTTCGGCTTTAGCAATAAGTCAGTGGAAAGAAAACATAATAAAATGAGAAAAGTTCTCTCGAAGAAAGAGCAAGCTTAGAAGAAAAAAAGAAAAAAGTGTTTTGCATGCAATTAGCCATCGTTGCGTTTTCGCCACACTGATTTTTGGAAGATTATACTGAATAAATGGGATTATATTTTCATTTGTTGCTTTTTGATAAACGGTTTTCAATGCTTTCTCAAGCTAAATTAAAAAGCAGAAAAAAACAATTTTTTATTTAAATATGCATAATGTTGTTTTTTAAAAAAACATTTTTTTTTTTTGGACTGTTTTTAAAACTTTTTAATATTAATGAATAAAATCAGGAGTTTAATTTTTTAAATGAGAGTTAAAAAGAAAAGTCCCTAAATTAATGAAAGAAAAACTAAATCATTCAAATAAAAAATTTTAAACCATTTTTATATGCATCTAAACATGGTGTTGCGAAAACGCAACGGCGGTACAAAATGGGTTAAGAAGAATAGTTTCACAATAAAATTATTAGTCTATGTTTTCAATTAGCTGATATAAAAATAACTGTCAATAAGGAAGAAGTAACTGGTATGGATTAGTCTATGATTTCTGCTAGGTCAAATGTAAATATTCTTACCAAATAAAACTTTAGCTGCTAGTCCATTATAATTATAGTCTAGAATATAAACTTCTAACCTAATCTTCAGTTATTTCATAATAAAGATGTAGGGCGTCTGTTATTTTATTAAATTAAAGTATACTTCTAGGCATAATGTTGGCAAAACATGTTACCTGCCAGTAAATTCATTTTTCATTACTTAATTTTGGCATGCAAAGTCAACAGTTAAAACAAATTTATTTAAATTCAAATAACGTTATTAACCTTAGCAATGAAGTTTTTTATAGCCGGTTTATAAATATGTACATGCATGTATGGCATATATAAGCAAATATTTTAGTAACAAACAGATGTGTTTCTTGGGCAGTAATCAAATTCTATATAATTAGAATTTTATTTAATTACCCACAAAATTACTAAATTAGTTTTGAGAACAACTAGCACTTACTTCCTTTTCAAATGATTAACCCAATTAAATGTTTGACTTTATTAGTTTTTAGTGATTTAAATAACCGAATAACCTTGTTAGTCGAGTATCATATCACATGAAATCAATACAATTAAGTACATAAATAACTTTTGAGGTCAATGTGTTCTTAACTCTAGAAACGTTTGAATTTTCATTTTTTTTTTTTGTTTGTTTTTCGTCCTCTACAAGATAAATAAATACATTTAAGCACGCTAAGGTCATACTAAATCACTAGAAAAAGTACTGAATGGGTATTTCTAACAAAATGAAAATTACGGAAAAACATATATGTAATGTACATATGTGAGTATTATAATCAAACAATAGACAAAACAAAGGTCTTTTGCAGCCAACGAAGGTTTTATTTCTATATGAATAAATAAATTTCTCAAAGGAAAACAAAAAACAAAAAATGTACCATGTATGCACGTTTTTTTTAATTACACTTACCGATCCAAGACAGACACCATACATATAATGACCAAACAATAGAATGCATTTATATAATAGTTGGCAAATGAGGCATATTCCGATCTAATCACTGAGGGCCCCGCAGTTGCTACCACTTCATTCAGATCAGATTTTATTGTGGCAATCGTTGGTTGGGTTGTTGTGGCTATTGCTTCCATTGGTGTTGTCTCGCCAGCAAGACTACTTAATGCTTTCGACCATTCCATGGGATGAGTACTTAAAACGAATAGTAAATGAGCCAATGCTAGACCAGCTAGTAAACCATGGCATATATTGGAAATTAGTAACCAAATTCGTTGAGTTACACAGGCCAGTTGTATGTTGGTGGTGATTTCTTGTCTAAAATTTAACAAAATAAACAAACATTTTCATAATAAATAATAATGTTAATATGTATGTATATATTGTAATGTTTAATAAATCATTATGAAGTATTATAAAGTGCTACTAATTTGAAAGTACTTTTTTTGGTACTTTTTTTTAATTGAAGCAAAACATCATAGTGCTTATTATAAACTATGCACAGTGGTTTAGAAACGTTTTATTTTGGAAATAATTTCGGGAGCTATTACCGATAACGTAACGAACAAATCATATCGTTGAAGTTGGGGTGATTTCGAGTTAATTTAAAGTTTTTTGACACCATAGGCGGAAGGGGGCCCAGTGGATCGCCAAAAATCCATTTATTATACGAATGCGCTGAAATTTAAAATATTAACAGTCCTTTAAGTGATCTACACAATATATCTTTAGATGTGTATATTAGTTCAATATAGTGTATTTTTTTTCATATTGATCGATCTTTTTTGGGTTTTTTAGATCTGACGGGTCGAAAAAATGTTCCAATATAGCAACTATATTTGCTATAAAATTCTCAATAAAATGAAAAAACCTGTCAGCAGTTATCTCTTCCTATAAAAAGTTACACGCATCAAAAATTGGAACATGTAAAAAGGTACAGTTTTTAAGGTTTTTTTGTTTTTGAGAAAAAGTCCCTAAATTTTTTCTTTTATAGAAACAAATTTTCTTTGAGACTATATTTAATTTTTATTTAATCTTGAAAGAAAACTTAATGCATAAGAGCCTAAAACTAAATTTGAGCGGACATAGTCCTCCGCAAATCTATCCAAACATGGCTAATTTTGAAAAATTATTTGTTAAAAAAGGCAACGCATATTGGGGGCACCCTACCTATCATGCTTAGGGGAGCTATCGAGGATGAATCCTAAATGCATCTACACTTGCGTCAAAAAATCTGGTTGGTGTAATAGGGAAACATTTTCATATATTTGCATAATAATGAAGCAAAATGTCAAAAATTCTTTGACATAAAAAAACACCAAGAATCTCTTGAATATTGTTAAAAACCCTGATGACACTTCCTATATTATTTATTTATTAAACATAAGTTGGAACATATTTATTTAGTAAAAGTGGTAGAAAATTCTGCTCCTTAGGACAAAACTCTCTAGTTAATGGTCCCCAAATGAAAAATAATCAATATTTCGTTGCTTCGAGGGGTCTTCTTATAAATTAAATAACAGGTACTGGTTCAAATGGAAAAAGAATCGGATTGTAATACTTGGTTTTCACTATGTCATTTTTGTTGTCAAATTGTCTAAATTGTTGGCAATTGTATGAAAACGGGTTGTCATATCATGATTTTCATGATTGCAAACATAGATAACGCCATATGACAACACGTTTTCATACAATTGCCAACAATTTGGACAATTTGCCAACAAAAATGACATAGTGAAATCGCGGCCTAACTTTGCACTTTGGGATAGAACGATCTTAGTCTACACTGATTATTTAATGACAGATCGACTACGTGATAAATCTCAGCTTAAATTTAAAATAATAATATGATAATCGACCAGAAGAGACAAGAATCACGATTGATCTAAAATTCTCACTTGCAGAATATCCAAAATGATTTGGTTCTAACTGGTTTAAAAAAGGACAAAAATTTTCTTGACGCTTGGATATCTTGGAACATCTTAATTTGACCAAAAAAAAAAAGAAGGATGATCGGAGTTTTATGCATTTGCACAGCTCTACAAGTGTATGCTAAAATAATAAAGATGTGTCACTGATAACTCTGGTGAATTTTGTAAGTAAATCTGGACTATTTTCACGGGAACCAAAAAGAAACGATATTTTTCATATACACGGTAACTTTAGTCTGCGAAAATAAGAATTGTGATAGCCTGAAAAAAAACTTGAAAACCAATGGTCGAATAAGTAATAATGAAAAAAATCTGCAAAATACAAGTTTGACGTAAGAAAAATATTAAATAAGGTATCATGTATTAAACTTAAATAATATCTCATTAACAACAATTCAAAACTTTAGATTTAAAATTCTCTGTAGACTGATTGTATAATAATCAACAGAGAGAACTCTGAAACTGTAAATTTACACAGAGTTACTATACGAGGGCGGTTCGGAAACTTCTTAGCTTAGAATCTGTGCTATGAACACATATTAAATTTCTTTTCGATCTAGCAACTCCTTCATATAGAAAAAGGTGTTTAAAAAAGACGCATCCGCGTTTTATTTACAATGGAAAAATTAGAAATTCGTGGTGTCATTAAATATTTTAATAAAAAAGGTTTATCGGGACAAGAATTTCATAATGATATGGTGAATGTGTTAGGTGAAAGTGCTGCTTCATATGAAACAGTAAAAAATTGGGTTGCTGAATTTAAAAGTGGTCGTACCAGCAATGAGGATGAACCACATAATGGACGTCCAAAAACAGCAACAACAACAGAAATTGTAGTACATGATATGGTACTAAATGATCGAAAAATGCGTGAAATAGCCAATATCATGCGCATTTCAAATGATTTTGCATGAAGAACTACAGATGAAAAAGCTCTCTGCAAGATGGGTGTCGAATTTGCTAACAGTCGACTAAAAACGCATAAGAATGATAATTTCTCAGGCTGGTTTGGATCGTTTTAAGAAAGATAAAATAGATGTTAAGTGTCTTTTAATAACTGTTGATGAGACATGGATCCACCACTATACTCCGAACGCAAAAGAACAATCCAAGCAAAGGACTGAAGCTGGAGGAAGTGCCCCAAAGAAGGCAAAAACAATTCAATCGGATGGTAAGGTTATGGCCATGTTTTTTTGGGACTTCAAAGTTATTTTATTGATTGTCCATCTGCAATAAATTCAGAGTACTGTTGCAACATTTTGCATCAATTAAATGTAAAAAATCGAGAAAAACACAAAAAAAAACAAATTTTCATGCGCACCAGCGCACAATGGCTAAAATCAACGAATCAAAGTATGGATTGCTTGACCACCCACCTTATACTCCTGATTTAGCGCCCAGTGACTTTTATCTGTTCCCAAATGTAAAAAAAATCCTAGCTGGCAAGCGGTTTACCTGAAATAAAGATGCAATTACAGATGTAAACCACTATTTTGAAGGCCTTGAGGAAAACTATTTTAATCAAGGGATAGAATGCTAGATAAGCATTGGACTAAGAGTATTGAAGTCTGAGGAGATTATATTGAAAAATAAAAATGTTTTTGAGAAACTAACTATTCTCTTTCTGTGCTAGACTTAGAAGTTTCTGAACCGCCTTAATTGAAGAAATTTATATTTAGTGTGGCATTTAAAAATAGGTATTGTGAATTTTTTAATTTACAAATTTCAACTTAAAACCAAAAGCATGTAAATGCCAAACATTTAAAATATTTTCACAACCACCCACCCACTCCACTTTTAATGATTAATGTCTCGCAACTTAAATTTATCATTACATCCTAAACATTTTCTTTTTTTCATAACCAAATAATAATTATTAATAGAATATATTTTGATAAAATTCTAAAAATAACTTTATTCATTTTATATTTTATATTGTATTTTTGTCTTACTTAGAATGCCAGTTTCTTGCTTCTTTAATTACACTTTCGTTTTGCTCTTTCTAAAAATAAATTTTTTTATGTCTGCAGTTGTTTTTGTGTACAAAAAAATACACAAAAACCTTAATTTATTTGGTAATACTTGGATTTTATTTTATCTATACACATAATTTAATTTCCTTTTTTCGACCCAAACCATCGTCTATGGCAAAACATTCATTGTGCAGGCCTTTTGGTGGTTTGGCGTGTTAAATATAAAGTTATGAGAATTTCAATTTTAGTTGTCCCAAAATAAATTTCCATTGCGTGACAAGAGATTTAGGTATAAGTTTATGTTATTAAAAAACAGTGGCTCACAGCTTATTTTATGCAGTACTTTTTTTTTGTTTTCAAAGCTTTATAAAAAGAAAACTAACAGAAACTTAAAAAAGAAATGTTATATTCTAAAGGCACGGTCACATTTGGCAAATATTTACCGAAAAAGACGTAACCACTAAATAACATATATTCGAACTCGTTTATTTATTTAAAAAAAAAAAAACTTTTCTTATTTAGGTCAAAGCACAACAAATATTTAGTTTTAATTTATTTGATGCTGTTTGATA
The DNA here is from genome assembly GCA_950370525.1 of Bellardia bayeri. Lineage (NCBI taxonomy): Eukaryota > Metazoa > Arthropoda > Insecta > Diptera > Calliphoridae > Bellardia > Bellardia bayeri. Next base: position 20,334,261 of record OX493267.1, read on the forward strand.
TTGCAAAACTCTTGTAACAGTAAACAACGTCAAACGAATTTGTGCTAAAACAAGTGGTTACACAAAATATTTACGTATTTCAAAAATGTACTTTAAAAAAACAAAAAAAAAACTCTAGTTTTTTCACGTCACAGATTAATTTATACAGTCAATTTCTACTATACCGATAGCTTAATGCAGGGTTGTTAGTTTTTCCTTTTTTTCTACTTCTACCAATATTTTCTGTTGAATTAAGAGAGCGATTTTTTAATATCAAGTGTATCGGAAATAGTCCTCATAAGGCAGCTATGACCTATTACAAGCCCATCATCGTGAAATTATGTACGATGAGTTATAAGTATATGTGAATAATTTGTAAAAATTTTAAAATAATGTTTATAAGAGATTTGTGCGCATTTAAGTGGACTTAACATAGGGCTACGGTCAAATAAATTGAATTCCAAGTAGCCTTTATATGGGGCTATGGACCGCTGCAAACAAAACATTGTTTTGTAGATTTTACTTTGCATAAAACTCATTTTTGCAGAATTTTCTCTATAGACATTTATGTATCATAAAGCCCTATTTCTAAAAGACAGTTGTATAGGGCTTTGAGAAATCGGGAACCGATTTCTACATATTAGGAAAATATCAACAAAATATCTGTTGTCTAAAACTTTGGTCCATAACTCGGAGCCAACAGGACCGAATTTTCCGATTTTCAATACCAAATATTTTGGTGGATCAAAAATAAAAATCATTGAGCGCTTCAAAAAAATCAGCTCCATAACAAAAGAAGAGAGACACCAAACAAATTTTTGAAAACTCTTTACTGTACATAGCTGTAGCTATGTTATGTTCTCCTTGTCTCGAGCACTGCTCTAAAACCTTTCAAAATTCATGTGAACAACTTAAAACTTATTTCATCACAACTTTTGCACTTTATTCTCAGCATTTGTCTTCCAAACTGCTCTTAAAAAACTTAAAACTTTTCTAGAAATTTAAATTCTATTACAGTTAATTCTTTCACAATATTTTCTTTTTCTTAAAATTTTCCATAATATTTTCATAAACAAATAAACGTTTATAAAATACGTATTTACCTCTGCCATTTATTATTATTTTTACCACAATTTTCCTGGAAAAACTACAACAACAAAATTACTTTAATCCTTTACACTTGAATCTGATAAAATCTATACAATGTGGCAAAGTAGAAAAAGAATAAATATGCAAAGAAAAATTATATTTTTTGCTCTCAAGTAAACTGTAGAGGAAACAGAAATTAAAAATTGTGAAATTGTGAAATTTCAGCATCATTATGTGCAACCCACCCACATGCAATACTTGCACTATCATGTTCAATGGAAAACTTTTCAAATAAAGAAAAGTACGTAGTACAAAAGTACATTTATAGAGCACAATGTGCGGTGTATAATATCAAAATGCATAATTTCTTACTAGTCAAAGATGTTGCTGAATGTCATGACATTTAAATGGTACAAATACTCAAAGGCGAAAGAGAGAGTATACCACAATATATTTCTTTAAATCAAATAGAAAACTCCACTTACAAACATTTCAATAGACTGGCACTTGTAAGGACTTTATAATAAATTGTTATACTATAAATGCTCTAATAGCACTAACAGTAGGGAATCTTTGAGACTTCTGTACCAATGTAATGTCTTTCATTCAAAGACCTGCTAATTGGTTCCGGTTTAATCAGATATACGGAGTTGATATTTGAATATAGTAGGCAGACATCCAGGCTTCTTGTAATTCTATTAGGTGTAGCTAAAATCTCATAACGAGATGTTGTACATATAAACTCTTGAATACCCGTTCACCAAGGTGTAACAGCTAATCATATCGCAGAAATTGATCGATTTGTCAGCTACCGCTTGCAAACATAGCCTGACTATAATTGTCATCTACACGCAGAAAAAAAAATGTATTTGTGCATGTTTACCACAACTATTCCAACATTTTTAAAAATATTTTTAAAATATGATGGTCACTGTAATTATTTATATGATTGCGGCAACCATATTATGGTTAAGTTATGAATCACATGATTATATCAATCATATATATGATTGCAGTAATTGTGTAATGTTTGTGGTGATCAGTTTTATGATAAAAGATTATATCATATTATGTTGTTCTTAATTATAATCAAATAGCAACGTATTATAATAAATGAATTCAGCATAAACATGATTGCCACAAATTGTAGTAATCATCTGCATCGTAACTTAACCATGTTATGATTACCGCAAACATATGAATAATTACAGTGATCATAATATTATTAAAAAAATTTGTAAAAATGTCAACATTGTTGTGGTGAACATGTACATATTTTTTCTCTGTGTGCATTAATTGATATCACTCTGGTAGGAGTGATCACTGCTTGTTCGAATTCTGCGCCATAAGATTGAATCTTTTAATTGACAATGAGCATCTTGGACATCAGAAGAATAAATTCGTTTAATCGTGCGAGACTTTAGTACGGTTGAAGAGGTACGCAAAGTTACGCATCTGTTACACTGTACAATAAAACCTTTTTAAAGGTTGGTACTGTCGATTTACTTGGTATTCTCTGAGGCAGCTTATGTAAGGCGTCTAGTTTGGTGTCGTTATATAAAGACAAACGAACGAACATAAAGATAAAAGCGTCTAGTAACGATATAATACAGAAGGATCAATGCAAGATCCTTAGGTACATGAAGGCACCACCAGGATACAAACGGTATGAGAACATCTACAATAATTTTATTGGCCCATAATCCGTAAAAAATATGTCTGTAACCAAACCTGCTAAATCAAACTCATAGAGTCGATTTACCACGCCGCTAAATTGAGGGCCATTTTAGAGCAAAAAGTTATTATTTCAGTTTAATAAAATGTTAATTAAAGGCAGATTCAAAAAATAATTATCACGGTATTAACATTTCAGGTTATCTCAATGAGTTTTTTTATTTGGAGACAGAATGATTTCTTTGTGGTCTGAACAGTAGAACTAGGTGGCTTAACAAAAATATTAAGTGTCTGGTTTCTTCTAACTAAGGATATTATTTTGTAACTTGACGGATAGTCCCTATCAAGATCCGCGGAGTGAAGTATTTCACTTGACAATTGAAAAGCAATACTGCAAACTTATTTACGAAACTATGTAAATAGTACTGCTTTATAAACTATAAATTTATTGAGAAGAAGTTTTGGTTGACATGAATCAACCAACGTTTAAGGTTTCTACTTGGAAATGATCACGTATTATTCAATGTAAATTAGCCAAGACTCGACATTGGACTCGGTTGCTGGCATTGTCATCGTACGTTTAGTGCAGCTGAAAATATGCGTGCTAAGGCGACTCAGTACTTTTTGAGCTTTAATTGTAGATAATAATTTATTTTTTAAGCAGTAAGGCAGCTCACAGCTCATAAAAAACTAAATATTTGCAGCATTTAGTTAGATAATTGTGATATCAGTAGTATATTTTTGGTTAGCCGTACCAAAATGCCGTATCTCAAAACATAAGTGGTGATCGTTATATTTATTGACTACTTGAAGACAGATATTACGATTAATATCATGATATATGAACTGATAAATTCGATATTTGTTACATTTACATATTAAATAGACAAGAAATTTTAAAAGCAAATTTATCGCATCACAGAAAATGCATCGAATCACGAAAAGTTTCAACAACAAATCTCTTCACAAAAACTCTATTATGTATTTTCCTTGTCATCTTTCCGTTTAATAGTAACAAACAAACAAACAATTGACGTGTACACCAAAATTGTTTGAAACTATAAAAAAAAAGTTTACTCAACACACTTACCTATAATATTCACCATCCAACAGACAACGAGTATCACCATAACTACCACTCGTGCGCATACCAAAGCCGGCACCACCACTAACACCATCATGTAGCAAACCACTACCAGCTCCACTACTACTACGTAGACCATTGCCACCAATTGCACCACCACCACTACCGCTACCTCCGGCACAACCTCTATTTGTATCACCATCGTTCGCTGTTTGGCCACCAATGCGACCACTCATGCCACCCGAACGCATAAACGAATGTTTGCCATAATAACTGTAATGCTCAACTGGCCGATATCCTGATGACGTCTGCATAAACATTTTATCAATGTGCGCGGGCGTATCATCTGTGGGTGAGACGACCGGTGTGAATGGATTGTAAATTTCTTCTCCTTCAGCGGGTACAATGTCATCTGAAAGCTCTTTTAATATCGATGTTAAACCACTGGCTGTATAAAATTTACCTAAAATTATACAAAAAAGAATAACAACATCAACACAATTTTCAAAATGCATTACGGCAAAATCCATTTGGTTTAAATTGCATGATGTTTATAATCAAGACATTTCAACTATTTATTTAGGTAAATTCTATAAAAAAATAATAAAAAAAAAATTTTGTATGAAATTTTGAAAATTTTTGGATTTAAAAAATTTTTTTTTAATTTTTGATAACCCATTGAATGCGCCTCTCAAAGACCTTTCATATAATACCAAATTTACATATAGTTCCTATGGAAGAAATGTGAAAAAATCAAAAAAACCTCTAAAAAGGACATTTTTATCCTTTGATCCAGCTCACCAAATATTGACCCCAGGACAAAGAAATTGAGAAACGTAGTCTTAAAATGATTCAAATTTTCATATTAGTCGGGAACATCGACACCTTATTTTTTTCTCCTTACAAACGGGGCCACCCTAATGTACATAGTATGTAGCACAAAATTACAAAACTAAAAGCAACAGCAAAATGTTTTGTTAACTTAATATAAAAACATGTTGTTGGTGCATGTTTAAGCCTGTTGTAAAAAAGAGCTTAAATATAAATTGGTCAACATTCGAAAGGGTCGTAAGGGGAAAGACAGTGCTGGAGGGGGGATTAAAAAACAATAAGTTTTAAACATATGTCAAAAGATATTTTTCTACCTTTAATTCAATGACATACAAAATAATATTTTTTTAAGTGCATTTTAGATTTGTGCAATAACTTTGATGTAGTTCGGAAAACACACTGAAGAAATGTAATTTTGTTAATGTGTTTTTAATAAAAGGGAACTGCTTACAGCTGAAATTGTTTTCAATTTTTTTGTTTATTATATTGAGAATTTTTACTATATGCATATGCAATTCTTTATGTTTAAATCAATCAAACTGATATTATCAAATATATTCTAATTTAGCGAATTCAAGCAAATTATGTTTCTCAATATTTCAATACGAAAATCGAAAAAAAAATCTGTAAATGCAAACAAAGTATTTGAAAATATGTCTATTCGTTTGTCTTTCATTCCCCAAACTTACAAATTTTTCACAAACAGCTACGAATTCTATAATTTTCATTGTCTATAACTGACTAAAAGATTTTGCTTGCATTACAATTAAAACATAAGATACAGTGGCTCACAGCTTATTTTATGCAGAGCATTTTTTTGTTTTTAAAGCTACATACATATATAAAAAGAAAAAATGTTATTGTACACTTTAATATATTATTATTAAAAAACAAAAAAAAAGGTCGTTATTTCACGTCACAGCTTATTTTATGCAGGCACTTGTGGGTTTCGAAAACTTGAAATTAAAATTAGCAATTACAAGAATTAATATTTGGTGTGATAGCCTTTTTTTATCAACAACATAATTAAGGCGATTTGGCATAGATGCAACCAGTTTTTGGGTTATAATAGGTGAAATATTCGTTAGAAATTTGTGTTTCATTATGTTGATGTCAAAAATCGATAACGTTAAGGTCTGGCTATTATTATACTAATACCGGATTTGTGCTTATCCTGGTAAAATCGAAAATCTGATGTTTTCTGTGCTTTCCAAAAATTTGTCCTTCAGAATCTGAAGGTACTTAAACTTGTCCATGGTTGTTACAGTAAATGTTAAATTCCCAGTACCAGTTGCTGACAAACCATGACACTGCCACCATCATGCTTACCTGGCTTTAGGTTTTCATTGTTGAGTTCTACATTTGGTTTCAGTCAAACATTTGACATGCCATCTAAACCGAATAAGTTAAACTTAGATTCATCAGCGAAGATGACCGAATTTCAAAAATTTAGCCTCCACAGTCTTTAATAAACGGTTTCTTGCGTGCGATTTTCATGGATAAGCGCTCAATGATTTTTTGGACTGTGGAAGATTGGTTAACAGCATTCTACTAGTTTTCGCTGTGAGTGGCCATTTTGGAAATGGTTTAAAACGAATTCTCTTTGCTCACAATTCCACGTTGAAAAAAATTAAAAAGAAAAACCATTGGTATAGTACATATTAACTACATAAAATAAGCTGTGACGTACAAAATCGAGCATATGCATCTTTGTTTTTTAGTTTTAATATATTCAAATGTACATTTTCCAATTATTGTTTTTTTTTTTTTTTGTTTTAAATGACATAATTTTTTTTTATGCTCCTGTTAGTGTTTTATTATGAAGCTTGGAAAATAAAAAATCCTCACTGCATTAAAAAAGCTGCAAGTCACTGTATTAATTAAATTGTGTAAGTACTTCGAATAAATATATGGGAAACTCTAATTATGCAAAACCGAAAACTTTAGACTGGTTAGACAATTTTTATTGAAGACTCTGAATAGGGTTAAATAACTTGGAAATTCGTTTGGATATGATGTATTGCCTGACTCCTACCAGCTTGAAGTATAAATGTATTGTGGGTGCGCTTCTAAACAGATTTGTTGTCGATCAGTTATATTCATAAAATTCTTTTAAACTGAAAGATCAATTCTGCCAGCACTTGGTGAACCTCAGAATTTCTATTGGATGTATAACTTAAAAATGCGGGATTTTTTTTAAATGTTTACAATATAAATTGATTAAAACTATTAACCATTGTTAGCTTTGACAGTTCTGGAATGATATGAATTTCGCGCCAAAAGAACTGCTCATCTTTCGAGGCCCAGAACGAATCTGGCCAATTTCGGCCTCCCTGTTCGGAAGTGAAGCATTACCCAGCGTTTTGAATCGATCGACACAAAAACTTGTCGGACGCAGTAATTTCTACACTATAAGTGTCAGAAAAGACACTTTTCGGACTCATATGGCTTGCTAAGTAGTATTGCTTGTAAAGAACAATTTGAGTATATTTACTAAATTATTTACTCGACATTGTGGTCTTAGATACCAGCAACATACTTTAGGTAATTTTTTTACAAAACAGTGCAAGTTTTGAGAGCTGCACTTTGTGAATGTCTAATTCTGGCGACGTGTACAGCGAAATGACTCGGAAGGGACTTGATGGACCCGGGTAATGTTTTTAATATTTCATGTTACAGGAAAAAAATAGATTCTATAAAATTGCTGATCAAGCTAAACTTCCGGTAGAACTACACAACGTAACGAAAGTACTTTAATTCATACAATTTAATTGCACAAATTTATGGCTTTAAAAATTATAAAAATTTATAATTGATTTTTCATTATTTTCAAATTATTGCTTCAGCAGTATATAAAAACAAATAAATGGCTTCATTTTGTCTCTGGCACAATTTAAAAACTTATTTGCAAAAACGTACCACTTAAATTCTAAAAATATTCCTACAGCACAATTTGTCTCAAGTAGAACTAGGAATAGGAAGGATATATCAAGGTTGCTGGCAGTATTAACGGGACGGACGTTAGGCAAGCACGCAAATCGCCTGGGACACCCTTTTAACGACCATTGTCGTAGTTGTAAGGATAGGGAAAAAGAGGAAACGATTTTCCACCTTCTCTGCGAATGCCCAGGAGACATAAATTATTGGGAAACTATACATTGAACAACCTTGGTGAGGTAGTAGGGTCAAAACTCAATGACTTACTGAGATATCTCACAGCTACAGGTTGGGTCTAGCAAAACACGACTTTCTGTACACATATTAGCTACAGTATGTTGTATACGACATTAAATCTGACGAGTGGTGTGGTCTTTTAAAACGGGGTCCCTTCGACTCTACTTAAGTGTTCGCACGTAGTGAACTACCACGTAAACCAACCAACCAACCAACCAGAACTATTTTTCCACTGCTATAAACCAAACCATATACATTTGAATCCTGCAATATATTCTTGATTGTTTGCAAAAGTTTCTTGTTAGTGTTTGTTTTCAAATCCATCAGGATACAAGAAGAAAAGCTTGTATTATATTTTATTTTTTTGCACGAGTACAATTTGCTGAAGTTGCACATTGTTTTTGTAATTTCTGTATGGGGTGTGCGTTTCCAAAAATAAAACCTCACATCCTTGTTCTATTCACGTTATACTTGAAAATGACGACGCAGAAGAACAATAAGAATTACGAGTATTTATTGAAATATGGTGTTTTGTGTGTTTTTGTTACCAATTTATTTATTTTATTGTTTTTTTGTTTGTTTTTTGTTTGTTGACTTCATTTTCTGAGCATTTATGGTCATTAACGTTAATTTTGGTTCGTTTTCGCACATAATATACACATAAATAAATAATATTGTATTGTTTAGGCTGTTATTGGTTGGAAATTACTTTAATACACATGCAATAGGTATGGCCGAAGGTTATTATATTGTAAATATATTACCTGCTTCGAGTTTGCTATGGTGCCTTTAAATTTTAATTCAATTTTAATATGGGATTATTTATTGAAACGAAATAAAAATTACCATCATTTCAAAGAGCCTTCAACGCTTCAGATGTAATGAACTAATCACAGGAATTTTTGAATAATAACAGATTAAAAACTAATACTATCACTTTTTTGCATTTAGATAAGACGAAGTAATAACTTTCCATCCATTTATTGCCTTTTACTATGAAATTCGACTCATCATTCAGTCAAAAACTTTGTTTTGGACATGTTTTATTCACAAAAAAAGTACCAAAACTTTTATGGTGCTTTCTACAATTTGAAGAGGCTTTTTACAGGTATGCTAACTTGACACTGTATGATTGGGCCTACTGTGAGCATCACTATATTGTTTAAAAAAATGTTTTATTATAGTCCGCTTTCACACTTTTCAATTCTGACTCGTCAAGGGAAGTATTTTTGGATGAGAAGGGAAAAGATAGTAGTAGAGATACAAACTAGATGGTACTAGTCAATGTTTTATTCACAAAAAAAGTACCAAAACTTTTATGGTGCTTTCTACAATTTGAAGAGGCTTTTTACAGGTATGCTAACTTGAAGTATTTTTGGATGAGAAGGGAAAAGACAGTAGTAGAGGTACAAACTTGATGGTACTAGTCAATTTTTTTATTTTCTTTTGCTTTTTTCTTTCATGCATGTTGACTTGCATGTTGATTATGGACCGATCATCATAAAATTGTGCCGTATGATTTATTTCAAACATATTTATGTTGAATATAATGTAGATACTAACATTTTAAAGAGAGTTATGTTCTTTAAAATGATTTTCGGAAGTTGGTCTTATATGGGAGCTATGGTCAATTATGGATCGATCTGATAAAAAAATTGTACACAGAAAAAATTAAAATTGATTTTTAATTAAAATATTCATATATTTAATTAAACATTTAATTGAAAGTGGATCGATGAAGGAATTTGTAGTATCAAATAAAATATTTTGTAAAAATTTAATTAAAAGTAGTCTTAATTAAAAAAAATATTATATTATTTAATTGAAAATTGTTTTTCAATTAAACATTTAATTGATATGATTAAAAGTTTAATTAAAAATCAATTAAGACTCAATTAAAAGTTTAATTAAAATTTGTCGGGCAATAATTTTTTCTGTGTAGATGTGATTAAGTTTCATGTATAGGGTATTTTTTAAAACTTTAAGTTTTTTAATTGGCGTCCATTTTGTCAGCTGTCAAGTGATTTCTATTTGAAGTCGTTAGTCTACGCCGATAAGCCCGAAACAATTGATCACTTAGAGGGCAACCTTCGCCGCGTTATTGCCAATATCTATACAAAAAAGTCATCGCAAATTTAGACTACGTCCGAACCCGTCATGTGCCAGAAGTCATATTTAAATTATAATGCCAGAAGATTATCTTTCGAATAAGGTATATTTCAAGTTAATTTAAAAAAATCATCTTTATTTTATTCCATTTCAAAGTTCTACACATCAAAAAAAAAACACAAAACCATGATTTGACAAGTTGGAAGTCTTGTTCAGTTGTCAGTCCATTCATGTTGAAATACCAAACCTAACTAAATATTAATCACTTGTCAGTTAAAAAAGTGTTGCCAACTTAAAGTTCTATACATCTAAACACACCACCCTGTACATTTTATTTGTGGTGAAATTTCTTTGGATACGTGTATAAATCAAACATTTATGATCGATAAAACCCTATTTCGGGAGTACATTTGTATGGGAGCTAAGTGAAATAATGCACTGATTTCAACCAATTTCAATCTCAATCGTCATTGGGCAGAAAAATTATCTTGTAACAAATTTTATTGAAATATCTTCAAAATTGCGACCTGTACTCTGCGCACAAGATTTACATGAACAGGCAGCCAGACAGACGGACGGACGGGAGGACATCGTTAAATCGATTTAGGAAGTGATTATAAGTCGATCGGTATACTTTAAGGTGGCTGGTGGACCAATATTTATGGGCGTTACAAACATCAGCACAAATCTAATATACCCCCATTATGGTGGCGACAAATCACAATAGAAGTTTAGTTTTATTTGGTTATTTGATGCTGTTTGCTCTTGCAAAATACTTGTAAGATTAAATATTATCAAATAAAATTGTGCTAGAAACAGTGGTTACGTATTTTTTTTAGTAAATATTTGCCATGTGTTACCGTACACAAATTTTGGTCCTCTTGATTCGAAATGTTATGCAATATGGATTTTTATAAAATGAAATGAATTTATGTTTCTTCTTTCAGCTATGCCTAAAATTTTGAGTCACCAAAACTATTTTTTTAAGGCCAGTTCTAATGTACATTTATATGTAAATTCCATATTCCAAATACATTGACTATTATTACTTAGTTAACACTCTGAACGTGACGATGCTATAGCCATCATAATGAAGCCAATACTTAATGTATATAGAGGGTAGAAAAAGCGTATGCTAAATATTTAACCTTTAGGCTAGGAATTTTTATATTTTTTTTTTATATATTTGTTTGTAGAATAAACTTTTCAAGAATCAAACAAAAAAATAAGGACATTTCATGTTGGTATGTTGGTTTGTGTACGACGAATATTAAAACACTTACTAACACACTCGTACGAACAAGGATCAACACATGCATACAAAAGTACCATTTACACACACTCTCATAATAACCAAATGCATTTATAAGTGTTTGAGTTTGTGTTTGCTTGTGTATTAGCTGCAGACATAATATATTTTATTTTATAATGTATAATTTAGTTAGATTGAAAATTGCACCATCACAAACAACTACTGCAGTTTTCATGTGCCGTTTTTTCTACTTCTCCTTTTTTTTTTTGCAATTTTCTGGTTTTCATTTTTGTTACAGCAACATCAGCAGCAGCAGTTGCAATGTGGTTTTCTATTCGTTATTTCAACATCACACTTGACCTTTAACGTCTCATGTTGAGTAGTTAGTTGATATTTTAAATTAGGCCAAATATATAACATTATTTTACTATTTTTTGTTATTGTTTGTTGTTCACCTTTATAATAATGCTCTTGGATAATTTTATTTAAAGGGCATTATTTCAAGTAATAACACGTCCAGTGGGCAAAAGTGCTAATGTCATGATTGATGGTCATAACTAAAAGCCTAAGGAAATATGAAAAATTTGATAAGAAGTTTTCAAATTGATTTAATTAACGCTATAAATCAAAAGTTTAAATTGCTTTTAAATGCATACTGGAAATAAGAGTTGCTAAACAGTTTTCTAACTAATAATAAGTACGAGTACGAGTATATACTCATTGTAACAAATAATCACATTTGAAGATATTTCGGCAAAGTATTTAAGATTTTCATTATTGTTTGCTACTTTCATATTGATATAAATAACAGTAAACTAAAAGTACAGTCACATTTGGCAAATATTTACTCAAAACAGTGTAATCACTTGTTTCAACACAAATTTGTTTGAGGTTTTGTTTAGTCTTACAAGAGTTTTGCAAGATCAAACAGCATCAAATAAATTAAAACTAAATATTTGTTGTGATTTGGCCTAATTAAGAAAAAGTTTTTTTTTTTAAATAAAGAAACTAGTTCAAATATATGTTATTTACTTTTTTTTTTCTTTCTGAACTATAAGATATGAAGTTGGAGCATATTGAGACCCTTAACAAGAACAGCAGCTGGCTATCGCAACCGGTTTAATTGTCAATAAATTTACTCAGAGAAACTTTTTTCATATTTTGCCATCACAAATAAAACTATTTTTAAAGAACAATTTAAAAACTCCAAGAAGGAGACTAGAAAGAAAAAGAAAATACATGCGTTCAATCTCGAAAAAGTATAGGTCTTTTTTTCTAATATTGTTATTCGAGAGCCTCAACTCAAACAAATTGTTTCTTAGTTATTATTTATTAACTTTTATTATTCAGCATCCCACCATTTCTTTTAATATATAACTCAAGCTAAAAGTAAAAGTAGTTTTACTGAAACAATTAAGTTACTACGCTTAATTTTAAAATAATCATGAACAATTATATATGTGTGTAGGTGTAAAACTATGTTATAATAAAACTAACTTGATAATAATTCATATTATAGCAATACTCACTTATTATATGCCCCCTTTTATCTCGCTGCGACTTTGTCTTTCGATGTACTCTTCGTTCCTCCAGACTCTGATCGATTTCCAATTCACCCGACAACGAAGCGTCATTCATTTCCGAACACTGTTTCAGATAGCGCATTAATGTTTCGTTCGCTTGCCTCACTTCCATTTCACCAGCTGCTATAAGCTTACGTTCACGTCTGCGCCTGGACTCTGATTTACTGCGCTTACGCCGAGGACTTTTCTCCAATGAACTACGTGAACGTATGGATCTTTGGGCCGGACTAGCTGTGGGATCTGACAGGGACTGATGTTTTCGTCCCACACCACCACCACTGCCAGCACTTAAGGCCGAAGGTGTGGGCGAGGACTGCTTCAGTTCACGATCCATGAAACCTAAAATACCGCGTGCAAATGAAGCATCTGCTGCGGTTTCGTGAACCCGACGAGAAGGAGAGTGTGGTGAGAGAGTGCGCCTATGTCTATGCGTTGTTATGGTGGGAGGTAATTGTTGTAAAGTTTCACGTAAACTCATAGCATCACCCGATGAGTTACGACTGCTGCTGGGGCCATCGGGTGGCCCGGTAGCGGCCAATTCACTAGCATCTGCTTCTGAGGGTTTTGTAAGATCGTTGTTTTCATTGGTTTCTGGATGATTATGGTTGTGGTGAGTATGAATTTCTTCACTGGTATTCTCCTGTGGAGCATGACCATTTACCAGGACCACTGTTTGCTGGGACTGTGATGTTTGACTGGATATTGGACCGCCCATGTTTTCTGTTGTATCTTCATTTGCTGTTTGTCGTTCATGCTCGTGTAGCAGACGTGTTGCCACGGCCGCTCTTAAAGCATCTGATCGCACCACATTGCCAGAGCATGTACCCTCTTCGGCATGTAGTATGTTATTAGTGTTGTTGGTACGTGCTGGTGATTTACTATCTGAAGTACTACTTGTGGTTGTTGCCTGCCGTTCGTTGCGTCTATGACGTGATTCGGTACGTCTTTGACGATGACGATGTACTTTTGGTGTTGCCTCCATTATGTCGCTGCAGTTATTTGCTTTTTCGGTACGTTTTGTTTTGTTATATTTCGTTTCGTTTGCTTAATATTGTTCGTTACGCTAAATTAAATTCTAGTGAAATTACACCTGCTGCTGTGGCATGTAAGTACATGTAGTATGTTTCAGAGAGAACGTATATGCAACTACGTTACCTTCGCTGCTACGTAGCTCAAATAAAAATTTATAGAACAGCTGTTTTAAAGGTTAAACGTTTTGTCATGCAATTATTTAAACTTTTTTTTACTCATGTAATTGTTGTCTTGTTTTTTGTAGTTTTTTTCTTTTCAAATGACACGTAATTTTATGCAATTGTACAATTGTTGTCCCGGGCCATTTACATTTTCTGTTGCTTTTATGGCAAAACATTTATTTAGGAGGAGGAGGAAAGTGGAAAATCTGTTTTTACTTCTCAATTTCTTTTTTTTTTGCTTTTTTGTTTTCTTGGATTTTGAAATACGGAGAAAGAGTTTATATATTGTTACGATATTGTATTTCAGTTTAAAATTAACGGTCGGTACCCTGCAAATAATATTGGTCTACGTGATCCATTTTAGATGAAATGTACTACTTACAACATGGTCAAATGTAATGCAGTCATGGACCATGTCATAGTTAAACAAGAGTTTGTAGTTAAACGACATGGTTTCGTGTTAACACGATTGCATATTGAGTTGTTGTTGTTTAAAACTAACCCTCTTAAGTACTCTATGGAGTAGAAGCATGGAGTAGTTTTGGGACTACTCCGATTGGTTATATGGTCCAATCCTAGGACATCGCAATGTTAAATCGACCACCTCTATTCATATATTTGGAGTAGTTTTGGAGCACTCCTACTCCTCTTTGGTCTAGTCTTTACATGCATATATGGACTAGTCGTGTTATTTGCAGGGTATCAATATACAACATCTTATCGACATACGACTTGTTTATCATTTGTAGAAGTTTTAATTTATAAATATTATTGTTATAAACTGTTATAAACATAGCTGAGCAAAATGGCAGCATTGAGTTTTAACGACTTTGACTGAATATTCTAGAATATTTTCTTCAAACTACTTGAGGCTTTTATTAAGCAATTAAAAGGAATCCGGTTTATTTAAAAGAAATAAACCACCGTTTTTAAAAGGTAAAAACGTAACAATATTATTATTATAAATAATATGCATTTTTCACTGATTTCTTTTTAATTTTGCTGATTTTACAGAACAAATAATATAAATCATATATGATACATGTATGATAAATTATATTTCACAGTTTTCAGCCAAAAATATTTGCCTTGCTGATGATATTCGAAAATAGTGCAGCTTTATTGGTCTTATCTACATATATTTGATATAGCTAGTACAATTATAAAAAAGACATACAGTTTTTATTCCTATTAATTGAATTCTAAACAAATGTTTCAATAACTTTGATTTCAAGAGCGATGATTTTTTATACTCACACGTGTAAAATTGGCTAAAAACACACTGATTTGGTAATTTAGGGAAAAATAATGTTTTTTTCGAATTATGCTTATTATTATTACTAACTAGCATTTATCCCAAATTCCAAAAAGTTCCTTTTCAGGAGATTATATCAGAGTTTCTGCTTCAGCCAGGGTCAAAAGGATCTAATTCTATTTCCCAAATATTCTCTGTTGATTAAAAATGTTTGGTATTGCAGTTGGGCAAAATCAGTCCAATTGAGTTTTAATGTTAAAAACAATTAAAATAATCAAACAATTAACAAACGAGGTTGAACCGGCAAAGATCTGTCTTCGGACTTATTATGATATATATTTTACTCCCTATAATATATAAATGCCTGAATTTAGCAATGCAAAATTTACCAATACTTTTGACATCGAAATGATAATTTCAAGCATGACTGGGGTTGTTCTCAGGGTGCACTATATTTTAACAAGTTAGAGTGCAATATTCGGTTGTGCCGAATCTTAAATACCCTCCACCTAAACTTAAAACTACACTGGTTTTAGAACTAGAATACCCTTATTCTGTGTTTTCTATTCAGTCTTAGTGCAAATTTTCTTATTATTTTATGAAAGACAATTTTACATCCAACATAATTTATTTGAAATGTTTTGAAATTTTATCTAATTTTGACCATTAATAATTGATGTAATTAACGATTCTTACCATAATTTACAGAGTTTGTGTGATTTTCATAATACTCTTGAGTGTAATTTAACAGCCACAAAATCCAGTAGCATAATTGCCGTATAACCGATATTAATATGATTTCTGGATTAAAATTTCTGATCAGTAGAAAATGTTGATTCGATGTCGATATTTATTTCGATATTTTTGTCGGTTAAATTGTTTTTCCACAATGGTCTTTATATAACAGCTATGACAAATCATGGACCGAACTTTTTCAATATAGGAACAGTATATTTTATGCATATGAGGATATCTCACGTGGAATTTCAACGTAATAACGATATATTTAAGATACATGGGGGATATAGTCAAATATGGACCGATATTCTCAAAATCCAGCAGTTTGGTTGTGACATGTATATATAAATGATCCGCGTAAAATTTCGGAATGGTACCATTATTTATAAGAGATTTATGAGTATGAAGTGATTTTCGGAAAAGGCTTTATATGGGGAATATGGTCAAATATGAACCGAAATTCATAAAATTTGTGAAATGATTTATATATATATATATATATATATGATTGATATATATAAAGTTTTGAGTCGGTAACGATATTTATAAGATATATATAAAGATTAGTGACTTTTTCGGATGTGATCCTTATATGGGAGCTATGACCAATTATGGACCAACCATCATAAAATTTAGTATAAGATTTTATACATCTATAAGAATTTTGTATGTCGAATTTTAATCTGTGAACTATATTTGTATCAGATTTATACGTATTAAGGTGAATTTTAGATGTGGATTTTATATGGGGTCTATGATCAAATATGGACCGAACAAAATAAAATTTCGTTTTACATGACACTTATTTTTGTCGAATTTTGTATTAATTTTGTATTTGTATAGTGGCTATGAAAAATCATGAACCGATATTTACTATTCTCCTCACACTTTCCTTCTTTATCATAAAAATAACATGTACAAAATTTCCTGGCAATATCTGCAATATATTTTAAAAAATTGTAAGAAAAATATTTATAAATATCAAATTTTTATGGAGTTTGTCTCACATTTTAGTCCATAAGTCTGGTTTTATAATACCGATTTTGCTGATTTTCAATACCAAACTGCTTAGGAGAATTACAAACGGAGTTTTGTAAACTATGTTAATTTTGCTTGTGTCGTTTGGACGTGAGAGTGTTTTACACAGACAGAGGGACATAGCTCAATCGACTTGGAATTTCATGAAGAGCAAGAATATATATGTATGTATACTTTGTTGGGTCTCAGATGAATATTTGTCAGTGTTACACACGGAATGACAAACTTATATATAGCCTCATTCACCACTTATGGCGGTGGAGGGTATAAAAAGTACAAGTGGTTCTTAGAAGCATCATTAAAGTATGAAGAAAATTAAACTAGAGAAAATGCAAACGAATAGAGAGGAAGATTTCAAATTTTGTACCTAAACCCGGACAAGTTTTCTGGCAATATTCTAAGAATTATTTAAGAAGTTTCTTCTTGGAAGCCTGCTATACTACTAATAGCATTATTCTAAGTTTGTTCAGATAAATCCAAAGCATTCTTGCACGATGAGTTAAATAGACGTCATACAAAATCACTATATTTTTGCCTGAGAAGTTATTTAAAAGTTATATGTATAATTCCCATTCCCTTTTGCAGATAATACTGCATATTTGTAAGCATTTACAAATACATATGTGTCCTTTTATAGCATCTGAACAACTTCAGTCTTACGACTTGGAGAACTGGCTTTACAAATAGAAACGCTGCAAACTGTGTTCAAATTATGTTTACTTTAAGAAGAGACTGTTGCTCTTTAAATTAGATTAACAATATCAGGATAACAGAACCAAGCCATGTAAGGTACCTTGATCCCAAAGTGACACGTATAAAGCTGTCTACTCACATGCGCTTGAGTTCGTCGGTCACTACTAGACTTGAACTACAAGAGACTCTTGAAAAATGTGGAAAAAACAACCAAACCTCTTCCGAAAAATAGGCGCGAACATTTATAGGAATCTCTATGTTCCAATAAAAAGTAAGGAAATCAAATATGGTGAAAATATTCCAAAGAGCCACACATATCCTTGATCCTCGATCAGCACTAGACTTGCAGTACAAGTTTCTCTTAAAAACTGCAGAGAAAACAAGCAATGGTCTTAAGAAAAGTTATTGTGAATATCAATGTCCCAACAAACATCGAAAAAGCCAAGCACTCCTGTACTAACCATATTGTAAAACAATTGAATCATCCAAATCCCCTTGCAAGAGAGCTGCTATACTTTGAGGGTCACAGACTCTTAAGAAGAGTAAAACTTTTGAGCTAGCCAAATAATGTTACTCGTAGATTATATTAGTTGAATATTATAGAGAGATAATCAAATTTATTTATATTTTATATAAGATTTCAATATATATTTTAAATTCAGTAAAACAGTAGAACATTTAAAACAAGTACAAGTTTATATTCGGCTATGCCGAATCTTATATACCCACCACCAATATACTAGCAGTGTGATCTATGCATACTCAAAACTAATTTGTGTTACATTTTGTATCGATGACAATGTTTGTACGAGCTATTTTATTTTATTTTGGATCCCTTGTATGGGGTATATTACATATTACGGGACGATCCTCATAAAATATTTTACTATATTTAAGTCGTATGGTGAATTTCAAATCTCAATAACGATATTTTCATCTCAATGACTTTATATTTTTGATTTTATTTTGGGTATTCCAGATATACTAGAACGCTATGTTCATATAACCGATCTGTGTGGGCCCTGATCTAAAGTGGTGCCTATATATATGGAAACTATGATCAATTATGAACCGATCACCATAAAGTTCGTTACTATGATTTATATGTTATATGGATTGTTTGTGTCGAATTTCAACTTGATACAGATGTTTACAAGAGATTTAGGAGATTTTTTGAAGGTTACTTTACATGGTCAAATATTGACCGACCAATCGTCATAAAATTTGGTACGCAGTTAATGGCTAGATCGTATTATAAGGACCCAGAATATGTACATATACGTTTTTGTTCTACGACCAATATTTTAATGTTTTACTAACGAAATGACAAACTTATTATTTTTGCTGGTGGGTATAAAAATATTTGTTCAAAACTTGTCTTGCTTATCATACGAATGGCAGGATTTTATATTATTCTAATAATTGTTTAAGCTAAAGGCCTTTTTTAAATAAAATCTTTATTTTCGATATTTCGCTACTTGTTTCTGTAACATCTTAAGGAAAGTTTTTTATCTATATATATAAAAATGAAATGGTCCATGTATGTAATGGCATCACGTGAGAACGGCTGGAGTGATTTGGCTGATTTTTTTTATTCGATTCGAAATACTCAGGAGATGGTTTGTAAAGAAAAAAAAATCAAAAATTCTGGGTAAAACTCGGAAATTTTAAGTTTTTAATATATTGTCTTCCTTTTCACTTCTCATTTTTATTAATAAAAGACATCCTTGAAGAAACTTGAAGAACTGGCACCAAAGTCTCCTTTTCACTTTTCATTTTTTAAGTATGAGACAATTTTATGAAAACTCAAAGAACTAAATTTTACTGCCTCATTTTCACTTCTCATTTTTCTTAATAAGAGACATTTTTTGAAGAAACTTGAAGAACTGACACCAAAGCCTCCTTTCATTCTATATGAACGACAAAGCAATAGTAAATACCGAGCATAGCCGGGGCGGTAAGCTAGTTTTATATACATATATGTATCAATATGAAATTTTTAATAGTTAAATTAATTACTTCACGAAAGAAGAAAAAATAAAAGCTAGACCATAGATAAAAATGGGATTATAATTTAATAATTAAAAAATCTAAATAATTTAAATCAATTTAACAGGTCTCAAATTTTTTGTTTTGGTTTATTATAATTTATTAGTTGTTAATTTATTTAAATAATAGCTATCCTAAATAAATATTTTACTTTTATATTACAATCCTTCACTTGCCTCTCCTGGGAAAAAAAGAACCAGAGCCCGCACTGAGCACAGTTGGCTTATAGGATAGCTACAGTTTCCAAGAGAGCAAGACCGAAAGTTGGGATTCGTCACATAAATTTAAAAATAAAAAATTTTTCTTGAAGATTTTACGAAATATTGCAAATAAATATTTTATTTAAAAAAGACCTTAAGCTTAAACAATTATTGGAATATTAATAAAAAAAGGTCAAATAAACTATAATAAGGTAGTATTTTATGTTACTCTAACTATTCTTTATTCGGCTTTCCTTTAAAACTATTTCCGATCTGAAACATTTCTTCAGAAAATAGCTGTTTTCAAAGTTAAAAAAAAAATGCTGGAGAACAATTTGAAGAATCTGCATCTTCCAATTCCAAAATTTTGATACTTTACTGCACCTTTATCTCTGATATGTGTCTCACATAAAACTATGAAAGCATTTCTTCAGAAAATGCTGGAGAACAATTTGAACAATTTGCATCATCAGATTCTAAATTTTTGAGACTGTTCTGATTTGATCTTTCCACACAAATTGATATTTTGATAAATCTTATATGTATATTAATTTTTCTGCTGGCATTAGTTCTAAATTAAAAATCAAAGAATAATTGTCAATCACAAAATCTAATTAAACACAAAAATCTAATTAAATAACTAGATTAAATAAAAATCGGAAACTTAGATTCGAATTTTGAAAATTACATGTATACTGGTATGAAAAGTAACTACCCTCTAAATCAGTGATTGGCACTTAAAGCAATTAGGGAACATTAATAGCCTGTAAACAATACGAATATTAAGGCGGTTTATAAAATTATGAAATAAGAATTAAATATTGGTTAGATAACAGCAGAAAAAGTGCTTTTTACTATAATCCATATTAAGAGTTATATTTATGCTCACCACTGATTTAAATAGAGAATTTAAAATTGGCTTCTGGCAAGACCATACAAAGTTATTTTCGACCTTTTTCACACATAGTGCGATGGTAATTTCAGTTACCAAAATAAAAATCTAATCTTTTAAATTAAAACATTTTTAAACCAAAATGTTACCGTAGGTTTTTTGGTATTTGCAATATCTTTAATCTTGACTAAAATTTTGTACCTTATAATTAGGCTTCAAGAGACAAATAATGATATAATAGAATTATATAGTAACCTAAAATGTATTCGCAATACCACAAATGGAATTACAAAATTTCGAGGTTGAATATTTAATAACTTCTTAATTCAAAAAAAAAACACTAAAAATTCATTGTATGAAGAAGAATTCATATTGTATTGTTAGAATTAAGAAAAAAATACTTAATGTCTAGTTTTCTCAAACATTTAAAGTTTATTTAAACTATATTAGCTGAGTATAATGTCTCTATGAAAATGTATTGCATGAATTATACCTTTAAACCATTAGGTTGTTATATACCATGTATTTTCACCAAACAAATTTCCTTTAGTTGAACGAAATGCACTACAAGCTTTTAAAAGTTTAATAGAAGTATAAAATTTTAGTAAACAATAAAGCCACACTATCCAAGTAGAAATTGATTTTAAACATACATGTAGTTATAATAACACAAAAATTAAGTTAATGTACTAAGAATTTTAATATACATTAAACACTTGTAACAAAATTCATTGTTTCAAGTGTTTCCTTATTTTTCTTTGCAATATAAAAAAAAAACAATAAAAACAGCATTTTGTGTGAAAAATCGTATATCTTTTTATTGATTGATTTTTTTAAAGTATTTACTTTTTGTTGTTCAAAGAATTATAAATTTTAAACGTTTGTCATTAACTCTAGATAATAAGTGTAAAATTGTTTTTGTAAAGCACAGTTTATTTTAAAATTTTATAGATTTTACAGCATCGTATCGTTTTTTTATAGAATTTCTTTGCAAAATTCTTTTTGTTTATTGAAATTTCAAGATATTTTTGTAATAATTCTGACCTAAATTTAAATTTTTACTGGGTTACCCCAACAATATTACAAACACACTCTCATTTCAGCACTATCATATACACGCACAAATTTACACTTTGAACTCACATACTTTTTTCCTTTTTTGAAGCTTTTTTATAAAAATAGCACAAATTTTAGTTTAGTTTTACTTTGTTTTCGACTTGGTTAGTTATTTAATTATAAAAATATAACATTTTCCTTTTATTTACAATTAGTTTTGTGTTAAAAACTTATATTTAACGCTTTTGCTTTCTATATTCACAAAAAAAAAACAAACAAACAAACAAACGCCTTAAATTATGCTTTGAATTTTATATTTCCCGTTTATTATTTTGTTTTGCTTGTGTTTTCATTTGTAATAGACACGTTCACGGCTGCCGAGCAACTGAATTGTTGTTCATTGCACTAACAGCTCAAAATGGCTGACTGACTTGAATTTCAGCCTGTGTGTGTGAGATTTTTTCAACGTTTTTGTTATTGTTTTGAAATGTTGTTACAAGAAAACAAAAAACGTAGAAAGCTTTTTAGTGACGTCAGCAAAATCTTTATAAGACTATATTTTTATTGTTGCTGTTAATAGTCTAATATATATTTTTCATATCTCTACCCATGTGTATGTACTATATCTATCTATATTGTCTGTGTAGTTATTTTATTGCCAAAGTATTTATATTAGATTGGAACCAAAAACAACAACCCATGAGAGAGTTTTTGCAGTGTTTGATTTTATTTGCAAATAAAAAGAGCAAATATAAGATTGAGAGTGTTTAGTAAGGATTGATAAAAATCTGAATGTGTAGGTGAGATTGGTGTTGTGTACGTAAACTGATGATGATTCTATGTTGGGATTGTTTTGATTTTGTTTTATTCCACATCGATAATATTTGTTTCTTGTGAAATATATAAAAGGATATTATACAATGTACAGACGTGAGTGTATGTTTAAAAACCTATAATAGTAGATATTTCTTTTGCGAAAATCTACTAAACTAAGCCTAGTTTACACTGTTAGACCGTATATTACTGTCAGATCTGACAAATTTTTATATTTTTGCTTCTAAAATATCGAAATTTGTACCAAAAGGAATTATATGGGGAAAGTTTTACTTTAGTTCTTTAATTTGAAAAAAGTGTAGCCGAAGCTTATGGTTAGTGTTTCATCGGTTTCGACTTAAAAAAGATGGCTTGTGTGGTTCAGAAGTGGTGATTTTGACACGGTAGATATAAACCACCCAGGGCACCCAAAAAAAGTTTGATGACCAAGAATTGAGGCATTACCCCATGAAGATTGTTGTCAAACACAATAAGAGATTATCGAGAACGAATCAAGCAGCAATTCAAAACGTTTGCGAGCAGCAGGATTCATTAAAAAGCAAGGACATTAGTTACCATATGAATTCAAGCCGATATACCTTAAAATATGATGATATAAGTGATATTTTGTGAAGCCCGGCCCACCAACTTAATCGACAACAAAGCCAAGGTAATGTTAGGTATTTGTTCGGACCAAGAGGAGGGTCCTATCTGTTATAAGCTACTAATATCTGACCAAACCATCATATGGAACCTGTATTGATTGCAACTGATTCATTTAAAGAAGCATTGACCGAAAAGCGACAACAGGCCGGCCACATGTTGCAATACCTGTTAAAAACTATTTAACTATTAGAAAACAATTGTTGGGAAATTTTACCTCGCCCGCCTTATGGTTTAGACCTTGCCGCGCCCGACTACTATTTCTTTCGTTCGATGCAGAACGCTCTCTCTGGGTTACACTTCACTTTAGAACAGAGTATCCGAAATTGGCTTGATTCGTTCTTGGCCTTAAAACATGAGCAGTTCTGTTGTGGCGAAATCTTTTCACTTGATTGATTTTTGATGAATTAAAGGAGAATTATTTGCATAAGAAACATAAACATTTTTCAAGTTAAGCAAGTCTTAGGATCTTGATATTAATGTTACCCTTCCCTTTTATGCACCTTCAACTAGTTAGTCTCGCTTAGGAATATTTGTATATTCACTTGTATAACTTTTAACACATAACAAAATTTCGTTAAGTGTAAATACCAAACAAAAAAATATCCAGCTCCCACTCACAACAAAGTTAATCTCTTACTACTTCTCTTACCTCACTAAAGCTTTAAAGTTCAACAAAACATTTAATTTTAACTGGAAGTCCAGAAAATAAAAGGATTAAAAAAACACAAAAATAAGAATAATTACAGCGCATGACGGTAAAATATTTCCAAGGATGACGTCAATCGAAAGGAAGAGCTTTGACATTTTTTGTTATTGCATGAATGTGTACGAAAACACTTTATACATAACAATAACAAAAACCAAGGAACAAAAACAACGAGTAAATAAGTATAATAGATAAAAACAAAATAAACACAACCTTTTAGACAATGTACAATTTTTACTATACACTATGAAACACACACACACAAATCCTTACGTACAGGCATGTGTTGGTGAAGTCAGACACACACAGAAAACAATATAAAATGCCGGTAAAAATATATGTATAAGAACATAGTTTGAAACAAACATATACTTTTATACATTAGTATATAAATGAATATAAGGTGTAGAAAGAAAATAAAATACCGCTGAAATGTTTAAAATATGATTACAAACAAAAATACCAAACAACAAAATAAATAAAAATAGATATGGTTGCTACAACAAACTGAAACCAATAATTACACTCCATTAAACAAATGTAAAATAAACATTCGATTTTAAATACCATTTAACATAACTCACTCAAGTATTGAGTATTATAAATAAAAAGCAATATTTTAAAATCTACTAAGTAGTTACTATTTTATTTAATTGTGTTTTAAATAAAAATAGAACTGTACTTTATTTAGTTAGTTTGTGTAATGATTTGCATTTATTTTTTTATAATTAAATATATAAAACCCACATCAATTTCAACTTTACAAATCCTGCCGACTAACAGCGCATATTCCGTAATTTCGTTTTTTTATTGTTTGTGTCACGCACAAATACACAAACGCTCATTCATAAATGTCCTACGAAATTGTGAATTTTAGTGACTTTTTTGAACATTGTCATCATTAACAAAGAAAAACTTTCAAAATACTAAAGTGAATATGCTGAACTACTGTATTCAACTTAAAGCAATTGAAATTTCGTCAGACTTTGGAGTTTTTTTGTTTCTTTATTGTTGTTTGTTTGTTTATTTTCTTCCTACTACCCGCGTGCAATAGGGTTTAATGTCAAAAATGTTTACCCTTCTCCTCTCCCGAAAAACAGAATGGGAATTAAAATCACATTTACATTTAGATACAGCCATGCAGGAAAGGTAGCAGTGTTTTATTTCTGGGCCAAAACTTCTACGATGTTTCCTATTCGTGCAGTGCCTTAAATTGCAATTTGCAAAAAAGGTTATGAGAGTGAATCATAATATTGAATTTAAAAAACTTTCCTGCATTGATTTTCCACATACAGACGGTTCTCTATATAGTCCAAACGACCACATATGTATGAGTTTTTTTTCGAAACGTATAGGTATATTAGGTAAAAACTGCTGGCATAGTAAACAAGCTCTCTATATACCTATATTAGTAGAAGATATTCCATTTTAATATCGATAGAACAGTAAAACAAAACCAACACTGCGACGATCTTCCAATTAATCAAAAGTGTTAAATATCCTACTGTCACCTTTGTTCTCTCCTGTATGCTGACGAGCAACTTAAACATTGGAGCTCAGGCCTTTAAAAAAAATAGTAAATTTCCACCGTTTTAAAAAAACTCATGAGAAATAAACACCACACCGAATTCCATGTCCACAACATTCATTTGTAATTACATTTGTCCATGAATGCTGATATAACGACATGATCAATTGTACGTTTTAGTTTTTACATACAATATTGGGTATTAAGGTCTCGGTCACACTTGGCAAATATTTGCAAAAAAAACGTAACCACTAAATAAAATATATTTAAAATCGTTTATTTATAAAAAAAAAAAACTTCGTTTATTGAGGGCAGAACACAACAAAATTTTCTTTTTTTTTATTTGATGCTCTTTGATCTTGCAATACAATTGTAAGAGTACACAACGTCAAACAAATTTGTGTGACCATACCTTTAGTTGTATTAAAATTTACTTTATTCAAACCATTAAGGAATTGTCACAACATCTTGATGAAATATACAGTCGTACATAAATTGATTGTTTAACAGCTTTCGGATTTGATTTCAAATACATATAGAATTTAGAGAAATGTATGAAATCTTTATTTGATTCGATAGAACGATCTATATAATTTAATGTTTAAAGATGATTTCATATAAATGTTGATCGCGACTATGTCTCAAATAGTTCACTAGCTGTGTGCAACTTTGGCATACTCTCTCCAACATATTGGCCGGTATCTCACAATTAAATTTTTTAATATTAGCTTCCAGTACGTCAACGTTTGCGGGTTTGTCCCTATAGATATGATCCTTAACAGAGCCCCACACAAAATAGTCTAAAGGCGTTAAATTGCACGATCTAGTCGAGCAATTGATCGGTTTTAAACGTTAAATAAACTGTTCACCGAACTCACCCCTCACCCTTTATTGCGGGTGCAGTGTGAAATGTAGACCAAGACAAGCTTTTAAATAATAGGTAAAAAAAAGTGTAATCATGACACGGTAGCGCTTGTCATTCACAGTAACGTTCCTGTCTTCGTCGTCTTTGAAAAAGTACGATCCAATTATGCCACCGGCCCATAATCCACACCAAACAGTGAATTTTTGTTTAATGCATTAGTAGTTCTTACCTATCCATTCAAAAAGAAATGAGCTTCGTCGCTAAACACAAATTTCCGAAAAAAAATGTTTGCAAGTTTTGTTCGTGGTTAAATTATGTTGCACGAAAACTGCTGAGCTGCTAAGCCCTACCCTTTATAACATTTATTTTTCCATCATTGTCCCAATCTCAAAAGACTTAGCCTAGTAAAATTAATATTAATGAAAAATGTTGCTATCATCTGCAAATTAATAAAGACGATAGTTGTGATTGGAGTATCCTTGATTCCACTTTGAACATTTTAATGATATTTGATCAACACGTATTTTGTGATCTCTGGACAACAATACATTTCTTAAACCCTAAGATTATCATTTTAGTCTAACCGAAGCAAATCTTACTTTGCAGGTCTATATTTTTTTTCTGGATAACAAATGAAATAAAGATAGACATAAATGTACTGAATCGATTGAAACGATAAAAATAATAATCTAAACTGACCTCTCGATCTGGCTAGACTAAAATATCTCTTTGTAAACATGTTTTTATTTATCTGTGCATGCACGATCATGCATAAAAAATCATTTTATTACATAAGACATGGTTTACACAATTATGTCAGTAACTGAGCTGTCATCATAGTGTAGAAATTGAAATTTTTATTTAGTTTAAAATGTCTACTTCAAGTGTTCAGATAATTTCAGAATATAAGGTAAATTAAACATAACCTACCGAAAACAATGAACATGCTGTAGATTATTAAAATAAAGCTGGTAATATATTGAATATCACAATGACCTACAACTCATGGGTTACTCCCATATCCCATAATCTACATATCAGTAAAAATGTCGCATAATCTTTATGTAATTTAAATTAAATCTAACAGACATCTATAATCCCTATTGGGAGTATTTCATCGAATTGTATTTAAGTATATGTTTATGTAGTCCAAGATAACCGGATTTTGAAGAATTTAAACAAGTTAATAATGGCCTCACAACTGATATGTTGACGACAATCGGTCGCAAGTTACAATTTTAACCTCTAGAATTTCTACAGTTTTTGTAGTCCTTTTTAGTCTCTCCTATATAATGTTTCTCCAGTATAACTTACTATATATGAAAACTCCTGATAGTTTTACTACTCCAAGTTGCGGTTGTGTAATACATTAGTCTTTATATGTTTTGGCGAAGAGAAAAGGTTATGTCTTTCCTTTGAATTCTGAATTACGTTAATCGCCAGGAAGCACACTAGATTATTGGTAACCATCATACACAGCTTTAAATTGCTAATACTTAATTAACTTGCTAGTACAAAATTGTATCTCCTTAAGTAGAACCGAAGTTCCAAGCTACATTCTGTCTATGAGCCATATAACGTAAACTGTGGTAGTTCAGTAGTGTCTGGCGTCGTCTTTCTGTGATCAGCAGTGATAAATGTTTTAGCTTTTGTCATTAAAAAGGCATCTCGCTTGATATTTACGTTGAGATAAGACTATGGATAATTTTACAATATTGTGTTGTGAATTCAGTTGAATTCTCTCAATGAAGTGTGACCTGTGACCTTTTTAACAAACTACTTCCTGTCGTTCTCTAATATCTTAATTCACTGGTCCAACATTTCGGAAATTTTCTTTTTCCTAAAAATGTTAACAGGCAGGATAGCTTATAGTTTTTCTTCCAATTGTGAATTTTTCAACGTTGTTGGGTTGACACAACACCGTTTTGAGTTCTTGTAGTATTACCCGATTTGTTAATATATGATCACCATGGTATAAAATGTAACTCTTAATCCTATACCGAAATCCCTAGAGTCTCATGATTGTTAATTTGACGCTTAGCCGATGATTTAATTTGTTATCGACATTATATAGATCTCTTGTCCATCTCTTCAAGAGAACTGCTTATCGCAGACTTACAGACTTATTTTAGAATGGAGATTAACCTTAACGACAGAACTTAATATCTTATTATTATTCTGAATTGGAAGAAGAACTGCAAACATGCAATGGGTACATAGTTCTATTCGTTCACTTGCTGGAATACAGAATTCAGGCAATTTAGTAAACCTGGTTATTCTCTATTTTCGAATCATTTGCATTGTACAATTAAAAATATTTTTCTGTCCACAACTGTAATTCGGTACTCTGCGCACATCTTTTACATGTCGTCTTTTCTTTTGCAAGTGCTCCAACAAATCAATAGTTGTGCCAGCACATGCCATTATTATGACGTCATCATATTTGCTGACGTCTTTAAACGCCTAATGTAATATAACTAAATATCTGTATGTATGTAACAGAGAGAACCCAAATGTACAATTGGGAGAATTTATGCGTACATGTATGAGTTTGGGGTTTAACTGAAAAACCTAACTAACCAAATCACTGTTGCCATATGTGAGGATTAATCTTAATTTTGTAATTATTTATTAGTTTAAAGGTTTTAAGATTTTTATTCCGAAATGAAGATTTTTGAAAATTTGCTAGTGTTATTTTCGAAAGCGATAATTTCCCAAAAAAAATTGAAAAGTTTTAAAAGAAATTGTAAGATTTTTTAAAATAATATATGGCAACCCTATGAATCAAATAGTTATTACCAAAAAAAAAAAAAAAAAAAGGAATGGCTATAAACCTACAACAACCTACAAAATGTCAAAGATGCTGCATCATAATATTCTTAAATAAATGAAAAAGTTGTTTATTATACACACACATTCATATGTACTATCTAAATATATAATTGTATATATTTTTTGGAAATAAAAAGCACATTTCAATATATAATATTACCTTAGGGCAAAATGTTGTATGACGCCATTTTTTGTCTATTTTTATTACATAAAAAATGCAATACTTTGTAATCCTTGGCAATGGAAACTACGAGTATTAAAACAAAATTAAAACCAAGTATGAAAGTATAATCGGTGAGGCTAGATCATGTGGTCTCCTACACCGTTTATAGGAGGGGTGTATTGGAAATACTTTGTAGAATAACACTTTATATATCAAAATAGTTTTGAATCAAATATTAAATATTTTAAATATTGTAATAAAATTCTCACTCTGATTTTTAATACAAACGAAACACAACTTGTTGCTATTTAATTCCCGAGATGTATAGAACCAGCAACCTACTGATTTCTCAAATCAACAACAGCCTACATATGTCTGTAAATGGAAGCCAGCTGAGAGTCACTGAATGGAAAACAGGAGATGCTAATGCAAAACTGAATATCCAATGTAATATTTTCATCGGAATTAAAACAAAAAAAGCATTGTAAAACTTCAAAAGATATTTGGAATAATCTGCACAGCATCTATAGTGCAAGAGGTTCTGCAAGAACTACAATGTAGCTGAAATCGTTAATTTATTATAAAATGAAGCATGGTGAATTTATGAAATAATACATGAACACATTCTTCGAAATAGTAGACAATTGACGTTAGATACAGATCGATATTCCAGATGTACTATTATCTATAAGTATCCTTATCCTACACAGTATTACTGCAGAATGTGAATCCTTAAAATCACTTGATCATAAGGGTTTGAGAGGACATTAACTTTACTTGGCTTTCTGGTGCTATATGGAAGGATTAGTATTCTGCAGTAATGCTGTGTCGATCTGTTAGTTAGGAAAGCGATGGTCCAAATTACAATCAAGCATTTGGTAAAAAATATTTTAAAGACAAATATATTTAAGTACAACTGTGGTAAAGTTGGCCATAAGCCAATAAATGTAAGTCAAAATTAATATAATGAAAGATCCCCAAAGAACCCAGAAAATTTTAAAAACTGCTGCATTTCATTTGAATAATTATATTGAAGAATGGTGTTTGGATAAGGATGCTTCACTGCACATGATATCAAAAAGAAAAATTCCTTTCAAAAATTTAGAACATACTGCAAATATAATTCTTAACTAAGTAAATAATAATAATACAAATATTTTAAGCAAGGACATGGTTGTTTTAGATCTTCGTTCAAATCTTCTGTCTGTATCAAAAATGACCCATAGTTATTTTCAAGAAAATTTTTTGTTTTAAGTTGTAAAAATGGTGAAAATATTATTTCTAAAGTACGTGAAGAAAGAAATGTAACAGAGCTACCGTACACAATAAATGATTAGCATGAATGTTTTGGTGACTTGAAAGGATCTAATGAATTTGGCTCGTCAAGATAAAGTAACAGAAATGAGAAAAGATATAAATGATAAACTACTATGTGAGGTACTTGCAGGCAGAAAAAAATATAGTTGTGCATGTTTACCACAACAATGTCAACATTTTTACAATTTTTTCAACAATATTATGGTCACTGTAATTATTTACATGATTTCCGCAACCATAATATGGTTAAGTTACCATTCACATGATTATAGCAATCCTATATATGATTATAGCAATAATGTAATTTTTATGGTGATCAGTTTTATTATGAAAAATTATACCATATTATATTCCGCTCTATCATAATCAAAGAGCAACAAATTATGATAAATAAATACATCTTAAACATGATTGCAACAAATATATACATAGTTGCTATAATCTATATACTTAACCAGATTATGGTAACTGCAATCATATAAATAATTACAGTGACCATAACATTGTTGAAAAACTTGTAAAAATATTTTCATTGTTGTGGTAAACATGTACAACTATATTTTTTTTTCTCTATGTGTATGTATGTATAAAGGCAAGACAGCTCAGTTTTTTTCATGTAAAATGTTACAGTTAAACAGGTTCAGTTTGATCTATAATTTAACCATTAATAGATTTACAAACAAACAAAACTTGTAGATTTTTTTATCAGAATTCAGTTAGATAAAGATCCAATTTTTATCGGAAAATTGTGTTCAACGACGAAGCTTATTTCTGGTTGAATGGATACATAAACAACAAAGTTGTCGTATTTATTCCCTGGCCCACGATTTCGAACGATAACGTTCGCTTAGATAAGACTCAAGACACAAACTTTTTATCGTATCTATTTTTTACTCAATCAAGTTCTTTTATTCCACAATCATGTTTGTGTCTTAAGTCTTACGTAAATACTATACATTCTTGGTGCTTATAAGACTCTAAGACCAGCTCACCATGTCCATCCGTCTGTCCTATAGAACTAGAATTGACTATAGAATCTATAGCAATAGGTAAACCCATTAATCAATGCACAGTGGTTAAGAGATGATTTATTTTGGAAATCATTCGGTATCTCGAAATTTCACATGGTTGGAGCTGGGTTGTTTTTGAGTTGATTTGCAGTTTAATGGCATAATAGACGGAAGAGGTTTCAGTGGGTGGCCGCAACATAATTGGTTGTTTGGTGGTGTGTATTTAAGACTATAAACTCAGACTAGAAACTCTTAATTTTTTTTTTTCAGAAAACATACAGAAAACCTAGTTTTATTAGTTTAGATTTGTAAAAAGTTATTGAACAACTAAAGATCTAATACCAAAAATTATTTTCCAATTGCTGGAGTGTTTGATATACAATCGTAACTGCCAGTTGAAGAAACAGAAGATGGAGGTCTTGTCGAACTATTAGAGGAAGCTGTGGAATACGATGAACTATCCGATGAAGCCCAAGCAGTGGCCATATGACGCTTACGAAGTGGTCTTTGGCGCGCTAATGCCACAACAGAACCTATCACAGGAGAGCCAGAAGACAAAGAATTGCAACGAGAGTTTACCGAAACTGTAAACAAAATAGCTAGATTAGATAACATAAAAAGTTAATGAATTCACCTAAACTAGCTTACCCGAATTTGGCCTTTGTCCAGATATTGAGGCATTATTGTAACTATCACAGTTTATTGTGGGTGCAGTAGCAGGCCGTTCATCACTGTTATGTACATCTAAATTTATGGAATTTGAGGCTGAGGATAATGACGAAATATCATCACTATCCAGGGATTGCATGGTGTTTGTTGCTATTTCTTGGTTGACTTCATCATTTTGTAATGCCACACCATCCAACACTTGTAGAGAGGGTATACAACGTTGTAATGTCTGCCTATAAAAGGATTGATGACGTACGGGATTTCCTTGTAAATGCAATTCCATCAAATTTGCACATAATCCTAGAAATGTTAACATACTTAATTCAGTAATACGATTGTTGCGTACACTCAAATGTTGCAACAACGTTAAATCCGTTAAAGTACTTATACGTTGTATCATATTGTCATCGGCTATAAGAACACGCAAAGCTGGAAAACCACTGGTGCCATCGAAACTATTCAGACCACAATTGCTAACATTTAAGTGATTTAAATGTATCAGACCGAAACCTAAATCCCGTAAAGAACACAATACCGAACCACTAAGATCCAAATGTTGAAGACGTGGTAAAAACAAAGCCAAATGTGATAAACTCAAAGTATAGGAGATTACACGTAATCTAACTGATTCTACATTCTGCAAATCGGTGCGAGCGGTAACACGTCTCTAAAATAGGATAAAAAGTGTCCATAATGTTATGTTTACAACTGTAAAGCGCATTTTACTACACACCAACAACTCATCTAAAGTTGGTTCGGGAGCTTGTGGTGGCAACACCACCGGCAATAGGTGTACATATGCCGGAAAATAGTTTTCTTCTTCAGCTTCTATGATATCACGATCAAAGGAGTTTCTTTCACGATTTCTGTTGTTTAATTGTAAAACTTCAGCACTAACTAATATATGACGTTCCGGTGTGGGCAAACGTATTTGTGCCTCAGCCACCGGTAAAACTGGTACTTGTGCTTCTCTTTGTGCTCTGGGAGCTTCTTGATTGATAGATACATCTGGCGAGGATTCACTTAAATCTTGAGGTGCCTCTAAAAGAGGCATTTTTACAACAGATTTTCTTTATACAAACTATTTTGTGCGTTTTATTATTAAATATTAGCAATAGTTTGTTTATCGATAAAATAAGTCGTTTTAAATTACCATAGAAACATTATATAGCAACCAAATTAACGAACTTTTTGTTATATTAATTGGAAAAGTGTTGCATTTGCCGCTGGGTTGTATTAAAAGCTTTTAGTGTATATAAATTGGTATGAGCTTTTTATGATTCTGCAGATTTTATTAAAACTTATGAATAAACTTTAGTATGAATTAAATTTTTTATATAAGTTCAAAATTATTTATATGTAACAATTCAGAGATTATATTAAAACACAAGTTAGAGCACTATTTATATTGGATTGAGCCGATTCTTAAATACCCTTTAATTAATTATAATGAGAATTAGGAGAACTACATACATTAGTATAAGCACTAGAATATCCATATTGGGGCATAATGCTCATTATATAGATTGGCACAAAGCTTTCTTTTATACCTATAACCAAACATATTTCGACCAATATTTCGAATATAAAAATAAACCAATACAAACAACCATTTAATTAAATAAATAAAATAAATATCTCAATCATTTATAAATCAATTTAACTGATATTTAAAAGCGAAATTCTCGACAAATATCACATTTTCATTTTCTTGAATTCGAACCCATTATGTTGCAAGTTACATGCGGATAATAATGGTCATGCCCGACCAAATAATACCCTACACCCAGTATAACCGATTTTTAAAAAATGGTCGCTATATGGGATCTATGACCTACGAGTATTATGGTACGAATATCCGAATTGTTTATGTTGAATTTTTTTCGATATAAACATTTTTAAAAAATGTATACATGTTAAAGTGATTTTCGAAGGAGGTCTTATATGGTAGCTTTGATGAATTATGAACCGACCCATGGTGTCATTACACAAGGTGAGTGCAAATCGGCAACAAATGCAACATAATACAGAAACAACAGCGATTTAGTTTGTGTAAAATAATGTACTACTGTCAAAAACACTTGAAAACGTGTTACTTTTGACATAAGTAAATTGTAAACAAAGTCAGTCAGCTGTGCTACTGCACTCACCTTGTATAGTTACAACATGAACCGACCGTTATAAAATTATGTTCCATGATTTCTGTAAATATTAAACTTATTTGTGTTGAATTTTATTTGGATACCAATATTATTAAGAGATTTATTGTCGTGAATAAAATTGGACCGATTTTAACCCATTATAATTGCAACCGTCCTTGGGCTAAAAAATTATCATGTACCTAATTTTATCTAAATATCTTCAAAATTGCGACCTGTTTCCATACAAAATTTGTTTTAAAAACCTCTTATAAACCTGTTGTAAGTTTGTATGAATAAGGGGGTCAGTCTTAAAATTTATTTCAATGTTGATTGGTTTACAGCATATATAGGATGTCCACCCTACAAACGTTTGAATTTTAAATGTGCCAAACACATGTCTGCACTTTTAAATAGAAAGTAACTATATATACATACATTTAACTTTATTAGTTTATATGATATAGAGGCATTTACATTTTACCCGTTTAGCCTGTTTAAGTGTGATATATTAGAATTTCCTTTATTTATTTATGCCCTTATTTATAAAACTTACAACAGGTTTATAAGAGGTTTTTAAAACAAATTTTATATGGAAATTTGCTTTATAAACCTGTTGTAAGTTGTTATGATTAAGGGGGTTAGTCTATGGATAAAATCCTTACAGACCATTTACAAAATTACATACATATACATATTTTTTGACACCTTAGTACAATTAATTATTTAAATTTAAGATAATGCTACATTTTATGGTATTTACATTTAAAGAAAAGTCTATCAATTTGTTTTTCTTGGACCAGCACTCAAGGGACGACCCGTACTTATGCAATGAATTGTGTTAGAACTAGGAAAATAGGTTATGGGAGGGAGGATAGAGGGAGTAGTGTTTGTGAACATTTGACTTGAATTTGTCTATATTGAAAGTGGCAGGGAATACTTCTGCTGGTAGTTTAATCCACATACGGACAGTATGGCTAAAGAACGAATTTTCCCTGTAGTATGTTGTGCGATCAACTGTCCAAGCGATTACAAATGGGTGAGTCCTGCCTAAAGAACGTCTATTACGTAAAAAACTACGTGTTTCAGGAACAATTACCCTGATTTCAGCAGAACACATTCCATTATAGTATCGATAGAACAGTGAAACACAACCCACATTGCGACGATGCTCCAATGAATCAATAGAGTTGGATGCCCTACTGTCACCTATAAGCATCTTCGCCCTCTCCTGTACGCGGTCGAGTAATCGAAAATAGATTTTGAAGCACCGGCCCATACATGAGAGTTATTTTCCATTTTCGGTCGAATATAGGTGGTGTAAATAGTAAGAAGATCAGATGCAGTGAAGTATTTTCTACACCGTTTTAAAAAACCAAGGCACTTGAGCACTACTTTTGACACTTGAAAAATGTTTTTGGTCCAGCGAACATCACACTGGATTCTCATGCCTAGAACTTCATATTTAATATTTACACCGCCCATCAAAACAGATGAGCAACAAGATCTGTTGTGCGTTTGTGCGTCAATATACAACATTGAGTCTTACGTGCGTTAAAAACGACTGAGTTCACACAACCCCATTCCGAGATTGTCCTAAGATCTCGGCTCAGCGTATCATTCATCTTTTGTCTCATTTCCCCAATATCCAAAGGATTTGGTCTATGGTTAAATGAGTATGAATGGCAAATGTTGCTATCATCTGCAAAAGAATAGATAGGATTGAAAGTTTGACATAGAAGGTCATTTATAAAGATGAGAAATAAAGAGGGAGAAAAAACGGAGCCTTGCGGTACCCCTGAATTAATTTTGAACTCGTCTGATGAGACGACATTTCGTTAAAACAACAACATAATTTTCTAAACTAAATAATTTGTATAATAGAAATTCAGAACAGTCATTTCCATTTATGAGATTTACTAAAAAAAAAGAGATGTTAAGCATTATTGTACGGCTTTTTAATGTTGGCAAATTTATCAAACGAAATCTTGTTGAATATGATGGAAGTGAAGCATATCCTCGGTATATATCCTTCAAATAAAAAACAAGGAATTATTTTGAACAGATTCAGTATAATCAGTATGTACAATATAATGCGGGTCCCATACAACGGAACCATAGGTGCCTTTTATAAGCAAAATTCGATTTTCGACTGTGGTCGAAAATGCTTATCGAACGAATTTTCATTTGGTACTATGGTGCACATTCGATGAAAAAACGCTATTGTAAAAATCACTCTATTTGGGTTATTCACAATAGTACATTTCTATCAGCTGGCGCCATATTTGTTTATAAATTCTTTTAGAAAAATAAATTAAATTTGAAATGACTACCACGGAATTATGGTTTAATGATTCGTCTGATGAATATAATTAAGCTTCTGTGTAATGCTCTCCCATTTTTTGGCTGCCTGAACTTTAGAGCAAATACATTTTGCCACAAGTGGATCTTCTTCCATGTGAGAAACGAGCTTTTCCAATTGCTGTTTTCTACTCACGATATTAGGATATTAGCAAAAGTAATTTACAAGTAGTATTTGGTTGATCAAAATCAAAAAACAAACAAATTCTTACATTTTAAATAAATTTTTCACAGATTAATACAACGTCGACAGCAAATTTGTGTTCGATAAAAAATTCGTTGAACAACGAAATTTTCGACAGCGATGCCAACTTATAATACAAATTTTATATTCGATAGTCGATTTTCGATAGCCAGCGAATATCGATTGTCGAATGCAGCTCATAATAGGGGCCATACTCTAAAATCGGTCTTACTAGAGCAGTGTATAAACATTTACTGCCGTATTTATAAAAAATAAAGTAGGCTTGAAGTGTGCTTTAAGACAAAATTTTCATACAAAATTTTCTTAAAGTACACTTGAATTTTTTATAAATACGGCAGTTAGTGATGTAGGGATCATTTAATTCTTTTACCCATCGTTTTATATAGTCTAAAATACCACAAGCTTTTTTTAACAGTCATCGTTATATGTTGTACAAAATTTAACTTTGCATCTAATAAAATTCTAAGATCCATAATTGAGATTACCAACTCCAGTTTATGATCACTTAACATGTAAAAATTGACAGCATCATAATTTCTTGAAAAGTGCATATTACGTTTGCATTTATTCAGGTTTAATTCCATTAAATTAAGGTCACACCAGTTATTAAAATTATCCAAATCATATTGCAGATAAATATGATCTGCTGAATTTTTAAAACTAGAAAATATTTTCACATCATCCGCAATATATTTGAGTATTTGATTGCTTCAGGCATGTCGTTTACAAACAGCAAAAACAAAATAGGGCCGAGATGACTTCCTTGTGGGACCCCGGACTTTTATATAAAAGATATGTTTTTAACCAGTTTAAACAAATGTTGTTGAAACCCATAACATCCAATTTTTTTAACACAAGATTGTGGCTAACTTTGTCAAAGGCTTTACTAAAATCTGTGTAAATGGCTTTTTTAATTGCTGAAATGTGCTGATAATAAATTGATAAATCCGATTGAGGGGGAATGTAGGAACAGGTAAGAAATATTTTAATATGATTTACTTTTATGACCACTGCAATGAATTCAATAGTAAGGGACAAATCAAAAATAATTTCTTCAGTTGCAAAGAGAGTTGACACAGCTATTAGAACACCACCATCAGTCGTAACTTTAACTCTATCACGACGATAAACATTAAAGTTGCTGCAAAAAATCTCAGTATTATTAAGCCAGGTCTCAGTAAGGCAAATAACATGATGATTAAAATCAAAAAGAAAAGTTTTTTTTTTTATTCAGGCTAATAGTTCGAATTTTCAAGAATACTATTGTAAAGTACTGGAACAATTGGCAAATTGGAATGCATTGTCTACCTTGCCAAGGGCGTCATCAGCAATCTTCATTGTCCACGATCAATCTGTAAACATAATCTATTTAACTCAAGGTTTTTTGAGCAATAGAATCCGAGAATTATCATGTTGTGAGTTAGAACGAAATTTACGTACGTTTACAATGTGTGTGTATTCTTTATTATTATTTACAAATCTTGTATTATTACAAATTTGTTTTTGCTTTTCTTGCTGCGTCTACTTTTTTGTATGTATGTTTTTGTTGTCATTTCCCCTTTTTTCTTGGTGGATTATGTTATTTTTTGTAACTACGAAATATTTAGTTTTCATTACTCGAACATTTTGGTACGTAATATGAGACTGGTTATCGTAGGTGTTAATTAGTTTTTTTTTTTTTTTTGGATCGATATTTAACGGTATGGAAGATAGGCAATACATATTTCCGGGTCGTTGGTTGACATTATATTCATATTCACCAGCTGAAACATGGTTTGGCCAAAATGACGGTTAACAATATCAGCATTAATAATGAACTCATGCCTAACTAAATAAATATATCAAGAATTAACAGTTCAACTATAACAATTACCTTCAAACTAAAGCTACGGCACAAGCCCTAATGTTTGCATTTGTACTTGTTGTACACAGAAAATATCGACAAAAAAGTGAACAAAATAAACATAATAAATAAAATATATTCAGGTTTTCAAAACAAAGTCTTGACGAAAGAATACGAACTGAAGAAAAAAGAGACAACATGTAAAATAAATTGAAAAAGAAAAATGATAATTACAGCAAACTTCGAACCACCAGTACCACTGGTTAAAGATTGATGTTTGACTGTTGGCTAGCAGGCACCGCAGTGGTGCAGAGGTTAGAACGCAAAGAATTCTGATGAGAGAATGTGGTGATTCTCGAAACATTTAAATTCAACCCAGGTTCGATCCCCAGCTCAGCCAAGAAAATTATCAATAAAAATTTTAATAAATATTTTGTAAAAACATGTTGTAAAAACAATTCTTACCTTCAGTTAATTTAATGAAAATTAAATTTAATGAACTCATGCCTAACTAAATAAATATATCATTAATGTTCAGTTTCGATTTAATATAAAGAAATCCATTCCTAGTGTATCTAGCTAGTCGATCACTCAGTAATATTACTCTTCTATATAAGTACTCGTATGTAGAAGTTTACATTTTGACAAAGAATAATTACTATCATTGTTAATTCATTGAAGTAAAAACACGTAACTTAATAAATCTAAGTATTTATCATACTGTCACTATCGCCATTCGATGTTTGATGACATACATATTTTGTTGAATGTTCCAAAAATGTACTGTCCAAACACTTGCTAACATATTTAGATAATTAAGGCCCACGCACAAATGTGGCTTTTTTACAAAGAACAATAGTCAACAGGTACTAGTATGGTTAACACCCTATGTACATATATATATTTTAATCACAATCTACTGGTACGTTACAAAATGAAAAACTTACATGCTAATTAACAAGGTTTTGTATTATAATTACTATTACAATTCGTTTGTCATTGATTGGTTTGTTTGATAAATTATAAAATGACATATAAATTGAAATTGTGGTCTGGAAGGAGGCCAATACAATATGCAGTCGTATATACTCGTATACTAGGTGCTGCTAAGTGTATTACAAAACAAAAGCTGCAGGTCTTATAAAATATAATACATAAAAATTACAATGAAAAACGTATAATTATCGTTTTATTTTATTCTCCAGTATAATAAAATTATAAAAACTGCAAGCAGATAATTTATTTATGAGTTTATAACTCAATCAAGGATACTAATTTTTGAATCAATGTAGAGTTAAGGTTGGAATATTTTCTTTATCTAGGAAATAATTTTCTGAGATGTTTGTTAGGTTTCAATGTTACAATTGAATGAAATAGAACAATTAAGAAAGTAGTCGGTCAAGTCCGATCTTATAAAACCCTACCTACACCGAATATGCAAGTAGCGTGACGTCTGTGCATTAAATTAAATTTTACCTTGATATCAACACTTGTAAAGGATTTATGCATGTTAAAGTGATTTTCAGAAGAGGCTCATATATTGCAGCTATGACTATTTATGAACCGATCGTTACAAAATTAACTGTCATGATTTCTGTATATATAAAATTTTGTGATGTTCAATTTTATTTATGTATACCAACATTTTTAAAAGATTTATGCTCGTTAAATTGATTTTCGGAAGTGATTCTTATATGGTAGCCCTGGCTATTTATGGAACAATCATCATAAAATTGAAACGATTAATTTTTTATATATGAAATACATTTGGATACCAACATTTTCAAGAGAGTTAAGCCACTCACATAAAGTGATTTTCGGAAGTTGGGCTTCTATAAGAGTTATGGTTAATTATGAACCGATATGCATAAAATTTTTAGATGTGATTAGGCTTCATGTACGGCTTGTTTGTGGCGAAATTTGTTTGCATACGTGCATAAATTAAACCTTTATGACCTTCCTCTTTTGGGAGAACATTTGTATGCTGTCTTGGTAACCAAACTCAATTCCAACCATCTTCGGGCCGAACAAATTTCTTATACTAAATTTTTTTCGAAATATCTTAAAAATTGTGACCTGTACTTTGCGCATAAGGTATATATACTCGCCAGGCAGACGGACGGTCAAACGGGCGGCTGACTCACTCTCTGTCTATCAGGTATATTAAAATTACGCAAATCATTGCATTTAATATTGTTTGTAGCCCTTTTGTCTTTATCACAGCTGACAATCTTGTAGACAAAGAATCAAAAAGTCTTTTTTAGTGCAATCAGACGAAATTGCAAGAAATATTTCTTTACCTATCTTTTTTTTTGTGTTCAGATATTCCTACAGGTGTTCAATTG
Organism: Bellardia bayeri; assembly: GCA_950370525.1. NCBI lineage: Eukaryota > Metazoa > Arthropoda > Insecta > Diptera > Calliphoridae > Bellardia > Bellardia bayeri. The sequence continues at coordinate 20,375,611 of OX493267.1, forward strand.
GATTGAGGTCTGCGGACTGCGAAGGATGACAATGAAGTTTTCGAACAATTATTGCGCAACCATTCTTTCACTATTCTGGAGGTATGCTTAGGATTATTGTCTTGTTAGAACATCAAGATCTGCGCTAGTTCTACACAGAAAAAAATAAAAATGAGTTTCAATTAAAATATTTGTGGAATCAATTAAAAATTTAATTGAAATCGGACCTGTAAACAAAATGATAGTATCAATTAAAAAAAAATGTGAGATTTAATTGCAAATATCAGAAAAAGTAATTGAATCAATTAAAATTTTAATTGAAAATTATTTTAAAATCAATTAAAGGTTTAATTGAAAAAAAAACATGATTTTTTTTTCTGTGTAGTGTCTTTACACTCGGGGCTACATTGTTTATACTGTCTTAATAACATATTTATTGCTTAACGCTACGTTCTTGTTTCGGCATAATTTTGGGACTTTTACTTTCGTTTTTATAAGACCTTTGCTAGTTTTACACAATTTTACACAAATTTCTACGGTATTGTGTTTGGTATACTTGTCTATATTTTTATATCCACCACCCTCCATGTATATTGAGTTTGTCATTTATTTTGTAAAACAACGAAGTATTGGTTGTAGCACCAAACAGCCTATATATTCTGGGTAGTTATAAGATTCTTCGACGATCTAGCCAAGTCCGATCAACTGTTCATCTGTTGAAGGCACGATAGAGCTTTCGAGAATAACCACAGAGTATACAGAGGAGACAATTCTGACGTTTTAAAAAGCAGAAATCAGTATCAGTATAATTATCGTTACCGATAAACTACTGGTATTTTTTTTTTTTGTGCAATCAATTCTACTTAAATAATTATACACAAAAGCAATATAATTTTCAAATATAATCAGGCATGTGATGAAAATCGAAAACGAATCTGTTTTGGAAATACATTTTAATGTATTTATAATTTAATTTTTAAAATTTTTGTTTTAAGATTCTCTTAAGTAGCCCAATATCTTTATATTTTATGTGATAAAAAATTTTCAATACTGAAATATTACGAAAAAATTGACTTCTAAAACTTATTCGTTTTCGTTTTCGATTTCCATCACATGCCTGAATATTATTTATATTATCTTATTTAGGCTTTTCCTTAATAAAATATGTGGTATTGACTTTATTTTGGCACTCACAGTATAAAAATTGTTAACAAAATCTATAATATTGAAGTACAACTTTAATGTCAATGTGGCAGATTAGATTAATGGAAACGTATTTTTTCTTGTACAAAAACTATTCCATCTGAAATCATAAAGTAATAAAGTTCATAACAAAATTGTATTGTATAAATAAGTATTTCCCCTATACTTAATATAAATAATTACAGCTGGCTACCAAATATTATCGACACATTGTTATTCCCTTGTTCTTTGTTTGAAACAACAACATGTACTTTTCGTCCACCTCTTATCTACATTTGTATTTTGATTGATGTTTATGCAATCACGATTTAAATATAATTGTCACATTTACAAACAACACAGCGGACAATTATTGTTTGTAACAAACCAGAACACGGTAATTATGATTACAAAGCAATTAAAACTAATGAATATAGAATTTTGACTATTAAACCCGGGGCGGGTGTTAAGAATATTTAACGAAATGTACTTTTTTATCACAACTATGAAGAAAAAATCTTTATTGATTGAAAGGATATAATAAAATATTGACTAAAATCTAAAATCTAAAACACATACAAATTATAAAAAATATATAATTAATTTAATTTCGCAAACTCTATCTGTCACCACATGACACGATTTTATTCCGTATAAGTGTACTGAAATAATGCTGCCGAAGGCACTCTTACCGGCACCAATTGACTTTGACCATCTGGCGTACGATATACCATATATTCGCGACCGTTAATGAATTTCCTGACGCCAGTCGACGTAATACCCATGCCGCCATACTGCGAATCAGCAATTGCCGGCCGTAATGCTCCAAAGCCACCATTACCGTTTGCACCAAAATTCACCGCCTGATGCCATCGTTTCATGCTCGTATTATCTTGACGACCCTTGCTGCTGAAAATACTTTGATAGGGTGGCGGTGGTGTAATATTACTAGGCTGCGAACCATTAAGTAATTTTGTAGCACTATTTGAGCTACTCTTATGCCAAAACCATTTGTGTGGTTTAAATTGATGTCCATTCGGTGTACGACCCACTCCATGTGTAGCCCACTGATTATGCGAGATATGGCGACTGTTGATATAGCGAAATATTATTTCTGTGCTAAAGACCACAATAGCAGTGGCGAAACCGGCAAACATAATGTAATAGGTCATCATAAGATCACCGTTGCGTAGTTGTCTTTCAGTGCTGCCCAAATCTTGCGGGCATATTTCGGCATTGGGTAAATTTTTAGCTGAGAGATGTTTAATGATGCCCGATTCAACGAGATTTAGTAATCTGTAATGGAAAAATATTAAAACAAGTAAGATAGTCTGTATAAAACGCTACGGTACAATGAGTAAATAAAATAACTAGTTACAGTGTTGTATGATATTAAAAGAGCATGGAGTAATGAATCCAAAGTATCACAAGGAAAATTTACAATGGATAAGTGTAGCCTGCATTATGATTCAAATATACGAAGAAAATGTCACTCCAATTGGACGCGGTTAGAGGGAGCTAATCGTCGGGCCTTTTAAAATCAATGTTGTTTCGACTACACTCAAAAAAAAGACATGTACTAAATTTAATGAAAAAAATTCCTTAAAAATAGTTTAAAAAATTCCCTAAATTTGAGTAAAATTTAACTAAAATTAAGGAAATTTTATTAAAATGTTATAAAAATTACTAAATCTGAGTAAAAAAGCAAATAGTTCATAAACTTGAAATTAGTTTATTATTTTCTATAGATAAATTACTTGATTGTAGGAAAATATTATTAACCGCAAAATAATATTTACTAGAAATTAATAATTTTTTCCTAGACTTAAGGGAATTACATCATAAAATTAAGTAATTTTGCTTTTAGTTCAAAAAACTGAGTTCAGTAAATGGTTTACTCCAAAATAGTTCATAATTTATAATATACTTAAAACTTGTTAATGGTTTTCTTTGACATTAGTTAAAATTTTCCTAAATACTGAGAATTTTATATTGCATTTTAATACATATTTATTAAACTTCTACTTCGAGTTTATTGCTTACTAATTATTAAGAAATGCTTTCAAGAATCTAGTTCAGATAAATTAAGAAGCAAAGCAATATATTATTTCCTACCATTGAATAAAAGATGTCTTACTTCTTAAAAAGTAACAAACTAATATTTAGGAATGTCTTCCTTAAAAAAAGTACAGATAAATTTTAAACAATTGTATAATTGAAAATCGTAACTGGTACAACTGTGCTTGATTTTAGAACACAATTAACTAAATATTACTTAAAATGTAGAAAAAATATAGTAAAAATTTACTTGTACTTAGTATATATTTTCTTGAAACAGGTAAGTTAAATTCCTAAACAAATAATGTAGATAATTTAAAAAATAATGAAAATTTTTACTAATTTGAAGTAAAAATTTCTTACAAAAATATTGAACATAAAGTCGTTTTCTTGAAAATAAAAATAGTTTTTGAAAACTTTTTTATAAGTAAATATTTACTAAATTTTAGAAAATAATTTACTTAATTTTGATAAATTTTGAACTTAAACGTAGAACATTTTATAGAAGATATGACAATACCAAACTTGAAATTAAGGTAATAAGTAATGCTAAAGTACTGGTTTTTACCTCTAAAAATGATGAACCTGTTTTTTTTTAAGTTTTAATAATATATTAATTAAGTACCAAACTATAATATATTAATTAAGTAACAAACAATTTACACATTTTCATTGATTTAATTTCTAATATTCGAAGTTTTATAAAAAATGTCTTTAATTATTTAATTATCAAATCTTCATTATTAAAATTCTACATAATATATTTAAAAGAGTTGACACTACTATTAATGTACCAAATACATATAAGGGTTATTTAAATGAAGAAGAGAGCGAGAGAAAGAGATCTATAAATAGTGCTGATAAATCTTACTATTTACATAGATACTTAAATAATCGTATCATATTATTTGGTTAATCAATGTAAAAACAACGCTCTTTTTATACATTATATAAATGCATAATATTGTTACAATTTGAACCAGGAGAAATTGTTTAAAATTGCATTTTTATTAATAAATCTTAACCATATATATATATTTATGTGATAACAAACTAAATAAATAAACCGAATACCTAAACTAAATACGATTAGGTAAATTGCAAAATTAAGCAGCACTTGCGTAATATTGGAATGTTGAAAGTAACTGTTTTAGTTATACAAAAAACACACATACCAGTTTTCTTTTGATTTTAGTTTTATTCTGAACGAGTTGTAGTTGAAAACAGTCGATTGAAATATAAAAATATAAACTGTGTATTAACACTTAAAATAAAATAAAAGTGAAAAATTAAAAATATAACAATTAAATTTTAAATACAATTATTAACAAAAATATAAAAAGGAAAGTGGTAAGTATTTATTGTCAACTATAGAATATGTACTATGTACATACATACATACATTGCCGTGTTTAAGTTATACAAGTGTCAATTTACAATATTAAAAAGTGAAAAGTTAATTACGTTAGTTTATGAAGAGTTAGTTTATATTCGTAACATTGTTTTTGTATTTATAAGCATATTTGTGCATGCACATTCTTTTTGATTATTTGTTGTTGCTTCATTTGTTAGTGTTTAAATGCGCCAACGTCGTCTGATGAATTGAAATGTTATAATAATGGAATCCGAAGACACTTTAAAATATGTATTAACACTACTCAAGGGAGATGAATTTTTGGAAATTTTTAAAGGTATTTTTTCTTGTTTTTATCATATTTTTAAAACGATGGCTAATAATTACATTTTGTTTTTTTTAGACCATAACATTGATACAAATGCATTAAAATATATGACACCAAACCGTTTAGATGTTATAGTTCCCAAACCATTATTCGGTGTAAGAATAATATTATTCGAGCATCACCTTAAAACATGGCAAAATGAGATGTCGTCGTCCTTTAATGATTCAAAACAATCATCAATAAACTCATAATTAGAACATGAAGAAGTATGTTTATTTTTCGGTCTTTTTCTAATATATTTACAAAATTTATCCGAAATAGTTTAGTATTGAAGCAGTATTAAAATCGTCTATATCCGGGAAATCGATTTTAACTTATTATGACATCAATATATTTGCATATTCTTGAAAATAACTCGGAAAACTTTGAAAATATAGAACTGATATGTGTGTTACAAATATATATACTTAAACAATTTTCTTTAAAACAAGGTTTTCAATTTTTAAATTTGAGCTTTTACGTAATTATTGTTTGTTTCCTTAAATTCAAAAAGTGCATCTGTATTCAAATTTCATATTTTCCAATGAATATTTAATTATTTGTAACTCCAAATATATGATGCGCTATTTGTATTTTTGTAACGATTGCCTTGGAATAGTATAATTAGGAAGACTAAGGACCTTCAGTGTTCCATAGCCAAAGAAGCAGTGTGTCACAAAGAGTGTCCCTTCCACGTAGTTCTTCTGAAAAGAACCATAATTTAACTATGAAAAGGCTCTGAATTTTCTCACAATTTATCACGTAGCAGTAAATTCTGAAGTACATTTTTTTAAATTGTTTTCCTTGTTTAAACAGAATCCTTAAGTATACATATTTTAACTATATAAAATTGGATCTGTAATTTATGGTTATGACCCAAACTTTACTGCATCTAAAATTCAAGAAAGTTATGAAGTTAATGGTAATATATTTCTATTTTGTCAAATTATTAAAATTTTATCATATGTGAAAGTATTTTCATCATATTCTGAGTTCTGAGTTCTTAGAATATAAAATACTACCAGCAACATCCATAAAGTCACCTCCAATTCATATTCATGAATTAAACTGTAACTGCTATTTAAGACCTATTAAATACTTGGTAATTATAAAGAAATAATAAAATTAAATTTAAATCCTGTACAAATATTATATTATAATTTAAAAATATATCTTCAAAACTATAATTAAATCAAATATTAATCTAAATTTCAAACAAAAATTAAAAATACTTTTTATATAAAAAAAATTAAATTTAAATCCTGTAAAAATATTCTATTGTAAATTAAAAATATATCTTCAAAACTATAATTAAATCAAATATTAACCTAAATTTTAAGTACTTTTTTTGTTATTCCTACATTGTAAAATATTTTAATAATAAATAAACCTTTTAAAGAACCTATTCGTATACGTTTATTTCTAGATAAAGCAATATTTAGCATCTAGGAAAATAATATTAAAATTAAGTAAATATACTACTCCTAAATTGGGAAAAATGTAATTGTATTTAGTACTTTTATTCTAGTAAGCTAGAAAAAATTGGTTACTACTTGGTACATTTATTCCTTAAAATAATGAATAAATGTACTAGATAGTAACATATTTTTTATTTTATTAGAGTAAATGTATTTAATAAGTTACAGTACATTTCTTCCTATTTTCTGGGAGTAATTTACTCTGTTTTAGTATTTTTTTCCGTTAATTTTAGTCAATTTTTTTCTACTGGGGTGGATGCGCTTACTCAATTTCAGTTCTTATTTGCAGATTTTTTTCCTTGTTTTAAGGCTTAAATGTACTCTTTTTTTACATATATTGTATCCAATTTTGGGAAAAAATTAACCTAAATTCATAACTTTTTTATAAGTTTTTGGTAACATATTTATTAAATCGAAGTAAATTTTTACTCAGAACTATTACATGCTGTCATAATTTTAAATAAAAAAGATTTATCTTTTTAACTAAAATAGAGGAAAAATTTCCTAATTTTTATTGTTCTCTCAAATTTATCTGAACTATATTCTTGTAAATATTAACTAAAATGAAGGAATGTTTCAGATAATTTATGGACTAGTGTAAAAATAATTTTTTCCACTATTCTAGTTAAAATTTACTATAATTTAGGAAAATTTTGTATAAAAGTAGGAATTTCGGACTAATATTAAGTAAATTTTTTTTCCCAATATTAAGGAAATTTTTTACTGACTTGTAATAAAAAATGTCTTTGGCGCCATACGACAACCATTACGTCCTTAAAATAAGTAAAATTTCCTAACTTCTAGTTCATTATTTTTTTGAGTGTAGCTATCAACAATTTGGAATGTGCAACTTAGGTTAAGCTGTAGGTCTATCAGGGATCAGGAAAATACACACACTTTGAGAAGGTATCAAGAAGAATGACAAACCTGACAACGCACTGTGGCTCAGAATTTAATTTCATCGGCCAAAATTCTAATTTTTTTGTTATCACTGATTTTCAACATTGTAATGGCATTCAATAGCAAACATATTAAAACTAAGGTAGCCAAAAATTTAGGTCAAAATATTGGCAATTTTGGGCATGGTATGCTGTTAAAAACAAATATTTTACGTTATTTTAGAAAAAAATTAATTTTTATAAATTTGATCATATCTCGCAAACTATTAACGATAATGGATTGAAATTGTTTTGTAATATTGGTTTGATAGTAGTGTTTAAGAAACTCTATTAGTAACGTCAGATCCGCTAATCTCTAGCATGCGAAATCAATGGAAAATTGAACATCGGGACTTAGATGAAGAAGCAAAAGGGCTGCTAGGGGACAGAAACAATACAGGACTCAATATACAATATTTGCAAGCAATTTGCCAACCGAATGAATTTTTTTTGCAAAAAAAAATTATTTTTTAGAATGTTATTTTTTCAAGCTAAAATGGTCTAAATTTATTCAATGTAAATAAAAATCCAATTTTTAATTACAATATTTTTCCCGACGTTTCGTCGATTGTTTGTCGACTTTTTCAAGGGATTGTAATATGAAATCTTTTTTAACACATTAAGAAGTCTTGGATGTATAATTGTTATTAAAATAAAAACCTTGCAATTTAATACTAAATGCTACAAAAGTTCAACTTTGATCTTAAATTTCTCATCAACTACTGAATCGGTTTTAATGAAATTAAAACTAGAGGAAAATTCAAGGTGTTTTGTCTTCACAAGAAAAGAACTACTAAAATGCCTCCATCGGTTCAAAAGTTACAGATTTTTGGCCGATGAAAACCCGATGATGACCTTAAATTTCTCATCAACTACTGAATCGATTTTAATGAAATTAAAACTAGAGAAAAATTCAAGGTGTTTTGTCTTCACAAAAAAAGAACTACTAAAATGCCTCCATCGGTTCAAAAGTTACAGATTTTTGGCCGATGAAAAACGATTCTAAGCCACTGTGCAACGTACGGCAACGAAATGGCTTTTTATATTGTTGAACTGGTCCAATAAATCATATGACTGGGAAATTGACTTTATACTCCGTCTTTAGGACAATATTATTGGAAGTACACAGAATCACATTTTTTTTTTAAATGTAATTCTTATTATTTACAATAGTACAATAATGATGCCTCAGCGCCCTTTTGGGCCTTATAGAGGCGAGTTGGTAAAAATATTACATAAATTAAATTTACTTTAAATAAAAATAAAATAGAAGAAAAGTTTAGGACAAAAATAATATGTAGGTATAGTAATATAATAATAAATAAGTTAAGTAAGTTATTTTGAGATCAAAAGTTACTGTTTATAATAAAAGTTCTCTTACATTTTGCAGTAAATAATTTTTAAGAGCTGATTTAAATAATAATGAAATTCTATCAAGATTTTTTTAAGTATTGTGGCAAGTTGTTAAATTCGAAACTACCCATATATTCAATTCTTTGCTTGGTTGTTTCTAATCTACACCAGGCTACGGATAAGTTTGTGTTATTTCTTGTATTATGTGAGTGCTGAAAACTTGAAAACTGAATTGTATTTGGTTATCATGATGTATACATTTAAAAACATAAATTAAAAGCTGCATTTGGTATATACCATATATTGGCAAAACTGCAGCAAATTTTTTACTATATAATAATAATGTTGAGTGCCTAATTGAAAGGTCACCTACTATTTTGAGGGCTTTATTTTGCATTCGTTGAAGTGATTTCAGCTCGGTACTTTTCTTCCACCCATACAATATGTGCCAAGTAGTTAAAATGACTTTGAATTAAGGCATTATATATTAGCAATTTGGTACTACGATCAAATTTGTTTTTAAATTTATACAAAAATCCAACAACTTGTGCAGTTTTTAATTTTAAATATTGTATATATCGACTCCAAGACAAATTATTTTGCAAAAATATTCCTAAATACTTTATAAAGCTAACTTCCATGATTTCTCTGCCATCAACAAAAACACTGAAGTTTACGTTGCTAGTACAATATGGTTTAAATCTAATTAATTTTGTTTTATTGGCATTTAAAACAAGTTTATTTATTTTCGTAAATTCGGATATAAGAGCAGCATCACGTTGCATGTATGCTTTTGCAACGGTTTCGTGTTTGTATGGGTAAAATAGGCAAATATCATCAGCGTAAATAAAAAGTTGGCCTGATAGACCAAGGTTTTTTATATCATTTAGGTAGAGTGTAAACAATAAAGGTCCCAGAACACTACCTTGCGGTACTGCATATTCAGCTGAACCATACGAACTCTTGTCACCGTTAATTTGAACAAATTGTCTTCGATTTGTTAAATAACTTCCTATAAGCAATAATTCTCTTCCACATATTTCATAATAGCCAAATTTTTGAACAAGAATTTCATGGTCAATGAGGTCAAAAGCTTTGGTGAAATCATAGAAGATACCAGCTACAACATTACATCCTGCATCCAATCCCTTACAAATGAAATTAACCACGTTCAAAACTGCTTCCTGGGTACCACATCCTTTCCTAAAACCATATTGCTAATCATTTAGCATATTATTGTTTTGCATATACGCAGAAATTTGTTATGCAAAAGTATTTCAAAAACGTTATCAATGATAGACAAAACTGCTATTGGTCTAAACATATCAACTCTACACGCAGTCTTTTCTTTGGGGATTGAAATCTAAATAGATTTTCAAAATATCTGAATATATACGTCTACTGATCATATTATTAAAAATTTTGACCAAATATGGTATTAAAACATTGCATTTTAATAGAACTTTAGGTGATATATTATCATGTCCACAACTCTTATTTGATGTATGATTTATGATTTAAATGAAATGTATTTCTATGCTGAATTAAGGTTCTTAAAGAATTCCAGGTATCAGTTGATGATTGATCAATTTGTTCTCTTAAATCTTTGACAGATTGTAGGAAATGTTTATTAAAATCTTCAGCTTTTTTAAAATCATTTAAAATTTCTTCACCACTAGCGTTTTTTTTTTAATTAATTGTTCTGTTTTGTTGTCTACCAAGGATTTCATTCAAAAATGTCCAAGACTTTTTTGGATCGTGCTGCGTTTTGCAAAGATTGTTCTTATAAAAATTGTTCATCGCCTCTCTACTTGCTTTTTTAATTACATTGATAATGCCTCTTATTCTACTCTCAATATAACAATTTCCAGGTCTCCGTCTTCTTAATTTTTAACAGCTTTTTCTTGTAATTTATTAATGCTCCTTTCTGATACGATAACTATCTTCATTTACATGGACGACTCTAAAAGCATTGAACTGGCGAAGGTGTCTGCATACAGGAATTTTGTATAAACATATTTTTAGGATGCCAAATGGCTGTAGCATTCTTCTAAAGTATCAGCTATAAATATACTGGCTTAGTCACTTTTTATTCATATATACACTGACATCCAAGCAAATTCCCTTATAGTATTTCTTACAATTGTTTGTTATCTTACACTGAGGCCTTTCTATAAAGCGTCTTTTGCGAAATCTTTATGTGCTTTAAAAATAAGCTCAATTTTTTAATGTATGTATCTTATATCTCTAAATCATACTCACTCTCTATCAAACAATTCACTCAAATTGGAACCGATTGGATAAGCAAATGAACGTTTCTTCTTTAAAAACGGCTCCTTGGCTTTGGCGAATGGACAATGAATTTTTTCATTAGTCAAACTAATTGTTCTACGATAACGATAATCCAAATAGAGAGCATGTGTTATGGCCGGACGATCACGTACAAACACATAACCGTTCTTCTCCACATAGTTGCGCAAATTAAAGGTATCATTAGTGGCATCCGTAAAGACGGCATAGTTTTGTTGGGCCATACGGCTTAGCATCGATAAACTTTCATTGGTCTGCAAATAGACAATTAAAGAACATTAAAATACGCGCTTTCAAATGTCAGTGAGAAATTGTAAAAAAAAACTTACCGCTTTAATTGCATATTCAACACCACTGCCACGCTGTGAAACGAAATGTTTATTTTTAATCAATATATCGTTGACCGTATTAAAGGGCAAAGTAAACTTTGATAGCGTGAGGAAAGCCGTTAAATTTGCCGTGTAAAATGAGGTCAATATAGTGATGAATATCCACCAGGTTGCAAATAATAAACGGGTTGAGTCTACAAAAAAAAAAGACGAACAGAAAACTTTGTAAATGAGACAAAAAAGAAATTTTCGTGCTTATTTTGTATTGTACATTTAGGCTTATCACAGTATTAGAATGCAAAATTTTTTCAGGTAACTTTTTAATTTATTATTTCGTTTCATTGTGCATTTTAAATAGTTCAAAAAAACTTCTAATTAAATAATTTATACACTAAATAGACAGCAATATATGTCATGTCTCGTTTTGTGTAAATCAGAAATCTGTGATTACCTTAACTGATTGTCACCAAGATAATGTAAAGTTTACATTTCCATTACTCACATGATATGTACGAATGAATGGCGATTGCTTTGGTTTCGTTTGACTCTTTTTTTATTATACATTTATACGTATTTTTAAACGTTATTGATTTTATTATTTAAACTAATATTTATTATTTTAATTTATACTTACTTAAAAAAAACCCTATGAACTTGCATATTTTATGATGTTATAATGGAATAATTGTTTATTATGTTAATATATAAATTGCCTTTAAGGGAGGCGTTGACAAACAAATAAAACGTTTGTTAGTTATAATTGCTAATTTAGCAGCGAAGTTTAAAACAATTTTAAATGTATGTAAATAAGTTCAATAATAGAAATTCTACTCATGATTTGTTGATTTGTAGGAAGTCAGTTCTGAACTAAAATAAAAAGATATTATTATCATTCTTTATTTCTTATAAAAAAAAGTTTTAAAAGTGCTATGGAATTCTGGATGTACACCCAACATAACAGATTTTATTATATAGAAAAAGTAAACTCTAAATACCATAGCCCCAATAAATAGGTAAAATTCCCATACGGAAATCATCTAAATCTCGAATAAACTTCATTATCAAGTTAAAAATCGATACAAATAATCTACATATATATATATATATATAAATCTTTGTAACAAACTTTATGGTGATGGTCCCATAATTGTTTATAGCTCCCATATGAAGGTCACTTCCGAAAAGCACATTAACTTACCTAAATATCTTATAAATCAGTTATCAGAGTAATCAGATCAGTTTTATATAAGTAAAAATTTTACAAATGGATTTTGTGAAGGTCAGTCCATAATTGACCATAACTCACATATAAGATCCATTTAAGAGAATAACTTGAATACCCACAAAAAAAAACTCTTAAATACGTTATTATTGAGATCACCTTAAACCCATTTGAGGTGCATTTTACACTCATACATAGAAAAAATTAAAACATCGTTATTCATACAAAATGTAACACAAATTAGTTTCAAGTATGCATTGATCACACTACTGATATTAAGGTGTTGGATATATAAGATTTGGTACAGCTGAATATATACTCTTACCCCCTTATACAAAAACGATTATTAAATTTAACAAACGTTTATTAAGACAGATTTGCATATAAAAATTTGCTTAATAAACGTTTGTTAAATTTAATAATCGTTTTTTAATAAGGGGGTTACTTGTTAAAAAAAAAATATTGCTTTCCAAATTCCAAATTCGGTAAATTGTGGACGATATTTCAAAACAACAGCTATTGACAAGACATAAACAATACTTATCAATTGCCACACTAAACATTCCCCCCGAATTTCATTGTCTAAATAGTGGTGATTGGATATTGGATTTATGATATTTCTTTATTATCGATAATATCTTCATACTGCTCCAATGCCCCAATGGAAACTCAATTATCCGCGTAATGTTGATGGTGTCCTAATTTTCCGTTTCTACAGTTTTTCAAACAAACCTAACTGATAAATACTTTGTTAAGACAGTATGTGTTAAACTTGTTCATAATTCACGTTTAAAAATAATTACACTACCAGAATATCAAATACAGTTAAACATCATGACATGCAAGTGGCATCTAAAGTGTCAATAACATAAATCATTTGATATGTCAAAACGAGCTTTTAAATGGTATAAATTGCAAAAATAAAAAAAAACAAGTTGGAGTGCAATATTCGGCTGTGCCGAATCTTAAATACCCTCCACCTAAACGTAATAAGAAATACAGAAACTACACTGGTTATAGGACTAGCATATCCTAATTCTGTGTTTTCTATTCAGTCTTAGTGCAAATCTTATTAGTATTTTATATATTGTTTGAAAGACAATGTTATCTGGTCGTAACTCATTAATTTTATTCTGAATATTTTGAAATTTTATCTAATTTTGATCATTTATAATTATTGTACGTACCGATTCTTACTGTAATTTAAAGAATTTGTCTGATTTGCATAATAGTCTTGAGTGTAATTTAACAAATTTATAAAATTAAAAAACTTTTTTCAATATTCACAAGTTAAGAAACAGAGTATAAAACAGAGTATAAAAAAGGATCAGATATAAGGTGAGGCTTTTGTGTTTAAATATGATCTCAATAATATTATTTACAAGACATTTTTGGATAGCATAGTGGAAGTGGACCAGTTATGGACTGATAGCTTCTAAATCCAGTATCCTTTAATGTGATTTCTACGTATTAGAGGCTTATTTTGGTTGAATTGCATCTCAATAACGTTAATTGCAAGAGTTATATGGTTGTTTACTATGCTCGGAAGTGGCCTTAATTCGGGAGCTATTGCCAATTATTGAATGACAGCTATAAAATTCAGTAGCTTAATTGCCGTATAACCGATATTAGTATGATTTCTGGAATAAAATTACTAATCTATACAAAAGTTGGTTCGATACCGATATTTATTAGACATTTTTGTGTGTTAAATTATTTTTCGGAAAGGGTTCTTATATGACAGCTATGACAAATTATGGGCCGATCTTCTTAAATTTTGAAACAGCGATTTTTATGGATATGAGGATATTTCACGTCGGATTTCAACATAGAGCAATTCCATATGAAAGCGATCACCTTTTGGACGACTCCTCTCCGATTTTAAAATAAATAGTCTCAATCGATTGCCCAGCAAAAAATAATGTACCTACATATTTTTTTTTATAGTGACTGGTTTAGTGGTGGTGTACACCACTGTCATGTGACAAAATTAAAGAATTCTTCATAAGGAACCTCATTGAAAGTTGTTAAAAAAAAACTACTAAAGCGATCGCAACGAGTGACAGCTCGTTGAAAAGGTATTGAATCAGGCTTTAATTGAAAAATAAAATTTTCCTAATTTTTCTTAGAAATTTACCTTTAAATTTTCCCATGAAAATTAAATTTTCCGATTTTCCACAGAAGCTCCTAAATTTTCCGGCTAATTTTTTTTTTTTTGGATTCCTCATAATTTTTGCTTTAAGAATCAGCAATAAAAAAATGGGCCCCGACTCCTTGTTTGGACAGGAGAAGAGCATTTAAGAGACCACCTTGTTAAAAATACATTTTAAAAATTATTTTACAGTTAAAAATACATTTATGAAGAAAAAATCTTTCTTATTTTGCTGCTTATACTTAATTACAATATTTATTAAAAATTTCAATTGTCTTGGCATCATTATAAAATTAAAGTAACTTTAAATTTAGCACGTCGGCAGACCGATATTTATACGATATATATAAAGATAAATGTCTTTTTCGGATGTTGTCCTTATATGGGAGCTATGAACAATTATGGGCCCACCACTATAAAATTTAGTACAACAATATATTTACCTTTAAGGATAATTTAGGTCAAATTTTAGCCGTTTACCATTATTTATATCTGTTTTATACGTATTTCAGTGAATTTTGGTAGTGGACTTTATATGGGGTCTGTGGTCAAACATGAACCGAACTAAAAAAAATTTCATTTTGCGATTTCTTTTTACATCAAACATATTTTTGCTGAATTTTGGATTGATATTCCAATTTTATAGGCATTTATGTAGAATTAAGCAATATTAGGGGAAGATTTTTGTATGGGGGCTTATGAGAAATCATGGACATATTCTTACTATTTTCGGCACACTTTCTTCTTTTATTATAGAAACAATGTATACAAAATTTCATGGTATTATCTGCAATATATTTCAAAAAATTGCAATAAAATGGACAAAAAATATCAAATTTTTATGGAAGTTGTCTCACATGTTGGTCCATAACTCGATTTTGCTGATTTTCAATACCAAAGTTACCTGCAAAATAGGAAATATTTTTCTGGAAATTTCGTTTAGTTAAGTTTTATAGTTTCGATGTGAGAGTGTTTTGCACAGACGGTAAAACGGACAGACAGACGGACATGGCTCAATCGATTTAGAATTTCATAAGGATATCTGTTGGGTCTCAGATAAAGTTTCACACGGAATGACAAACGTAATATACCCTCATTCATTCAGGTATAATAAAACTAAGGAAAACAAAGTATGAATCTTTTAAAATTGTTTTTCAATCGAATTGCTGATATCTTATAGTATTAAAATAATACTCTAAAAGCTCATAGAGTTATAAAGTATAAGTACACTCAACAATTATCTGAGCTACATATATTATTCTAATACTTCTTTCGCAACTTGAAAATATGAATTGAAATAAATTTTATACGAATTATTTGAATACGGATATCCTGTAATTAAATGTTAAGGCTAGCTTTTCAATCTAAGTAAATCGAAGTTGTTTCGAAATCGTAAATTACTTTTTTACTTTAACTGAATTTGAAAATTCAAAAATTGCACTCGTATTATGTGATAATACATGGAACCGACAGAATTTAATTGACTAAAAAAAATTGGTTGCATAACGAATCTGCTCTGTGTAATTTTTGAAATTTTGAAATTCTTTTTAGCGTGTTATCTTAACTTTGAGCAAAATTTTTTATATCTCGATTTGAAAATAACACTTCATATGTTGTTTTTAATTCAATATTTTTTTAGAAATCTGTGTACTTTTGTATGTGCATACTGACGTATGATTATTATTTAATTTCCAAATAATTAAAAATTACTTATACGTATCGCAAGATGTTTTAAGTAAAATAAACAATTTGATGCTTGTTAATATCAATATCACATATTATTGAAGGTAAAGCTTAATTATATTAAAATAAATAATATTATATTAAAAAAAATACCCTTATTAAGCTTGAGGCCAAACTTTTTTATTTATTAATTTATTATCAGCCATGTCACAGAATTTAATTCCGTTCGGAAATGGAATTAATTTCATATTTTGCTTTTATAGAAAAAGTAAAACGAACAATTTTTTCGGAATGAAACCTAGAAATGCTTAAAATTATAATTCCACATAGTAAATTTAAAGTGGTTTCATTCCGAAAAAATGTTTCGTTTGGTTTTTCTATAGTGACATTGTAACATTTTCATTTCCGTGACATTGTAGTAGTAGTGAAAATTCTCTTAATTTTTCTCTGTTTCAAAGTATAATTGCAAATGTAAATCCCTGCGTGAAGGCATCACTGTAAAAAATTGTCTGGTGCAAAACGGCCAAAGCTGAAGTAAGAGCTATAGTAAAACTAAACCCAACAGCTAGTGCAGTAAAAAAAAAAGCTGAAAATGTTGCGAAATCTTCTGGACAACCAGTAAGCTCGAGTACGATTAGAAAATCATTGCATCAAAATGTTCTACAAGGTAGAGTGCCACATAAGAAGCCCTTTATATTAAAAAAACAACCAAACAAAATGTTTGAACTTGGCAGACAATTTTTTAACGAGTTACAAATTTTTTGGAATAATATTCTTTCCACCGCTGAAAGGTAGTTTAAGATATTTGGAGCTGGAACTCCCACAAAAATATGGCAAACTAAAAATATGTAGAAAAAATAAATATTTTACCAAGACGATAAAACATGGCGGGGGTTAAGTAATGGTTTGGGATTATATGGCGGCATCAAGGGTCGGTAATCTTACATTTACAGAATCTACAATGAAAAGGGTAGATTATCTCGACTTTTAAAACAAACAATGTAGCCCTATAGTGTAGAGAAATTAGAACAAGCTCAAAACTGGATTTCCAACAGGACAATGGTCCAAAAGGTACGGTCACACTTGGCATATATTTACTCAAAAAAGCGTAACCACTTGTTTTCGCACAACATTTGTTTGACGTTGTTTACTCTTACAAGAGTTTTGCAAGATCAAACAGCATCAACTAAAATAAAACTAAATATTTGCTGTATCGTAAATATGTGTAAACGAGTTCAAATATATGTTATTTAGCATACCTCCAAAATTGTGAAGGAGTTATTTGCACAATCACTGTCCAAAAACTTTAGATTATCCTCCACAATCCCCAGAACTCAATCCAATTGAACACCTTTGCGAATATCTGGACAAACAAATTAGGTAAAGAACTATTTCTGGCAAGGCTAAATTAAATCAGTAATACAGGATGAATGGAACAAAATTTCGACTGATTTAACTAAAAACTTGTTGATTTTATAACTAGAAGATTGTCAGCTGTGATAAAGGCAAAAGGACTACAAACAAAATATTAATTATTATTATTACAATGTTTTACATATTTTCAATATACCTGTTTGCTTTATTTTGGCGTGAAAATCTGGTACTTTTCTGTTGTAATTAAATTATTTTTTTATGTCTTTTTTTTTTAGTTTTTGTTAATGAGGTATATTTTGCTTAAATTACTTATGAATTATGCAATATATTTTGTTTTAAATTTGTACTTGTGTTTTTATAACATAAGTTTTTGTTTAACAATATTGAGTGTTAATTTTATATTGACACTCACAGTATGTGTAACTACATAGTATTAATTATTTTATCACTATACTAGCCTTTTTTTAATTTATGTGCACTTAATTACTGTTTTGTTAATAACTATGATATACATACTGTCAACCAATATTAATAATTAAATTAAATTTGACCACGCCTTTGTTTTCAATATAAATTAAAAAATTATTTTCCAATATTCAAATAAAGGATAAAAAATAATTGCATGACAATCAGTATTTTTAATGAATAATTTTCTTTGTTTCGTTTGGTCCACTTCGATTTCACTTTGGAATCATTAAAGCTGAAGGAGAATTTTTCAGTTATTATACCCTACACCACCATAGTGGGGAGGGTATATTGGATTTGTGCTGATGTTTGTAACGCGCAGAAATATTGGTCCAACACCCAGCTTAAAGTATACCGATCGACTCAGAATCACTTTCTGAGTCGATATAACGATGTCCGTCGGTCCGTCCGTCCGTCCGTCCGTCCGTCTGGCTGGCTGGCTGGCTGTCCATGTAAAGCTTGTGCGCAGAGTACAGGTCGCAATTTTGAAGATATTTCGATAAAATTCGGTACGTGGTATTTTTTCGGCCCAAGGATGGATGGAATTGAAACTGGTGCAAATCGCTCCATTATTTCACCTAGCCCCCATACAAATGTCCTCCCGAAATTGGGGTTTACCGGTCATAAATCTTTGAATTATGCAAGTATGCAAACAAAATTTACCACAGATAAGTAGTAAATGAAGCTAAAGCACATGCACAAATTTCGTGAAGATCGGTCCATAATTAGTCGTACCACCCATATAAGGCCCACTTCCAAAAATCACTTAAAAGCCTATAACTCTCTTAGAAATGTTGGTATCCAAATAATATTGAACACAAATATGTTTCGTATATATACATATAACATGGTAGAATTTTATGACGATCGGTCCATAATTTGTCGTAGCTCCCATATAAGGCCCACTTCCAAAAACCACTTTAACGATCATAAATTTTTTATGAATGTTGGTATCCAAATAAAATTCGACACAAATAAGTTTTTTGTATAAAGAAATGATGACACCTAATTTTATAATGCTCGGTCCATAATTAGTGGAAACTCCTATATAAGACCCTCTCCATAATTCAATTTAAGCTCCATAAATCTTTTAAAAGTATTTATATCGAGATAAAGTTTAACATACACAATATTTATATTCACAGACATCATGACACTAAATTTTTGGATGATCGGTTTACAATAGGTTATATCTCCCATATTACGTACATTTCTGAAAAACTGTTTTAAACATATACTGGGTGTAGGGTATTATATGGGCTATAATCAGTTATACAACCATGGAAAAAAAATATATGTTAAAAATAAAATACCCAATATTAATAAGTTTGCTTAAGGATTAGATAAAATAATAAACATAGTTAGGGGGTCTAATTTTACTGTTGATTTGATGTTTATTGGTATTTCATTCCCGAAAAAATTATGAAACATTTGAATAATTGGGTCCTTGTAGTTTTAAATAAGTTTCAAACAAAGGTCTTTTATAGTTCATAATAGCTTCAATAATTACACTTGTAGTAATCACAGATGGATTTAAGATGAAGATGGTCACACGTGCTGGTGTCTTTAAAGAGAAAACTAATATTAGAATGTCATGTGGTGTTCCCACAGAATACAGCGTCGTCTGTATCTTGGTGACTATTAATGTTGACATTCATGCAGTGAAGAATTTAAAATGGCATGTGTTTAACTTTATAATACGAGTAGTTATCACAGGCTGTTCTATGTGTGCTAATGAGTCTGTAAATTATAAAAATGAGGTTTTATGCGGTCAATTTAGAATTGGGGAAATAGGACATGAACCAGAATGATGTTAGGGTTGGACAAGTGTATTTCGAGAACTTGAATAAGGACTAGTATTAGTAAATTGTACAATGGCATTGCGGAATTTTGTAGGATGCTGATGATTGATGATATATTTTATTATTGTACAAGGCTGCTTGACTTACCTGCAATAGGAGATAAAATACTGCCCTGTTTCATTAAAGCACCATAAACGAACCAAGCACAATGACCCAAAGAATATGGTTTCTGTTCCTTATCGCCTGTTAGTTTATTGCGCAATATAATCAAGAAGTAAATAACAGGACCGACAGTGAGCAAAGAAATGAAAATTAAAATCCACACCCAGTAGTCGAAAGGTGCCAATAAACCGGAACCCGAAGCTGATTCATTAGGACGTTGCATAACCATGATCCATTCTCCTTCATCTAAAGTAGTAGTAGAATAAAAAATAAAGCCACGTTGTTCCGAGAGTAAAGGTAAAAAGGCAGCTGCAATATCGGCTTCCTAAAAAATTAAAACAATAAATTGATAAATGAAAATTAAAACTATTTCTTAATTCTTCAAAATTAATACTCGTATGTATAAAAAGTTACCGTTGTATTTAACATTTCTATTAAGCTATCGCCAAAATCCGTTTTCGAACCAATGATATTGCCATCAGGCACCAAGACCTGATATGTAAAATTAAATTTCTCCTTTAGAAAATCTATTAATTCGAATGCTACACCCAAACCCACAACTGTGCCGTTATCATAGCGTTTCGTATAGCTTAAAGGATAATCCTCTAATGTGGCTATACGTAAATGACGTCCGTTAATCCATTCTCGTAAATTCTTTAGCTTATAAGCTTTCATGGCTATTGTCTCTAACGTTTCAATCGGTACATCATCCAACGACACCTTGGCCTTCTCTTCCAATGGTGTCATGTCTATATGCGTTGTAACGTCTCCTTTTTCATTGAGATGTAACAATCCGGGCGGATAATTCACCGTCACGTTTGGACATAATAAACACAAAGCTGTGGCCAGCAACAGTTCAACGCCAGTAGCCATATTTCGTGCTGCACTTTATCGTATTTCTCTTTCCCAAAAATTAAAATGCGTGTACGATTTTGCTCTTGTGAGTTTTGTGAATAAAATATATATTTGTATTTAAACGAAGAGATAATTTAATAAGATACGTGCAAAGTGTTGTATTTGAAATTTAATGTTTTGTTGCAACTTTTTCTTTTTAGCCCGTCGTTTGTTCATAATGTTGTTGATTTAGCATGCAACGTGTGGCATGCAATAACAATCGTTTATATCTTGTTAAAGCTGTGTGTGTAAATAAAACAAATATATAATTTATTTATTCATTTGCGGCCCTATAATGACTTCAGAGTCTGTTTGTCTATTGAACTCAACTCCTGATTTCTTATATAACTTACAAATATGAAAGATAAATCAAACTATGATGCTATCAAACTATTGAAAAATTATTTGTGAGAAATAAATAAGTTAGTAGAATATCCGATAAATTTATTTGCATAAAGTTGTCTGTCTAACATGGTAGACGGATAAGAGAACCATCATCTAGACTTGTGATGTATTTTATTCAAATGGTCACATGGTCATTCAGACGTCATAAGGTATTCTCGTACAAGTGATCTGGTTATATTGACATAGCTTTGTTGGTAACAGGCAAATTGGATAGCCAATTGTCATACCTTGTCATACACTTGTACATCGAGATCACAACTGTCTTTTCCCTCTCACACACTGCTTATACACCAAATCCTTTTAATTCTCTACTCCTCTTCCCCCACTTGTAAGGTTAACTTGGTTGGTTGTCAGCAGTGCCGAGAATCTAAATAGCGGTTAAAGAAGAATTTTCGCGTACAACACACATCTAATGCCAGGGCACATGTCGGTTGTAATACTAGTCCTTAGCTTACTTTGGTCGTTGAGCGTATAACAATTTTGGAAGTAAACCACATTCATGTAGCAGAGGAATATTCGAGTATAAGACTAAACGACCCTACAGAAAAGGTTCATGGAGTTCTTTGAAAGTAACAATATATATATTGTATGGACAAAAAAAATCAAATTACAATCCGTCCCCACCTCTATAATTTTTCTATAAATTGTAGAAATCCATGGCGCATAATCGGCTTTAAAGTTTGCTGGTTCAAGGGGAAAAAATATATTTTTTCAGTTTTTGCAAAAATTTTACGATTAAATAATTATTTTTGCATTTTTAAAAGAATCGAAAAATTTGTATACTTGGCCTTCTAATAATATAATAAAGATAAAAATCGGTTAACAAATTTTAGAGTTATTAAATAAAACCCATCCAGACTAATATATTCTGTTGAATACTTTCTGAGAGTTTTACTCAAAACGGACAATATTAATCATCAAATCATGAAATTCAAAGGTTAAATTTTGCTATTTTGGATTTCTAATGAAAAACAGCAAAATGTTATAAATTTTCGAGTAGACTTTTATGAAACTTGAGCAAACTTTGAGGGTGATGTAGCGTAATTTGTTACCGCATTTGATTATTAAGCATGAGTTGGTATTTGTATCCCGGGTTCAATTCCCTGCCACTCAAACAACAACAGTTTCTGATAATTATTAATTTTCTATCTATCATAACTCATATTTATCACAGCGCCTTCCTTCTGTGGCCTCAGAGTAAAACAATTAAATAAAGGCTATAAATCAAGCTTTAAAATAATGCGCCTACTCACCGCCAGAGGCGCTGAAACGCTTCACTAAAAACAAACATAACGCACAACTACAGAATTGTGATATAAAGTTTTCTTCTACTTTCACCACTTTTACTTCTTCAACCTAATCCCTTTTCCAAAGATTGTAAAGCAATTAAATATAGGCATATTAATTGCTTGAGTGTTACTTCTTTAAACAAATTTCAGTTCGATGGCTAATGAGTTTTCGAGAGTACTCCTTATAAGAGAGCTATGACCTATTACACGGCGATCATCATGAAATTCTGTATGATGATTTATATGTACTCGTATATGCGAATTATTTGTGTTGGATGTTTACTAAATAGTGATTTTTATAAGAGATTTATGGGCCGTTAAGTGCTTTACGGAAGTGGACTTTATACGGACAAATATGGACTGTTCGTCATAAAATTTAGTATTACGCTTTTTATATATGTATGTATATCTATGGACTATTTGTTTTGTTTGTGTTCAATTCCCTATTTGTAGCCTCCATATGAAGTCCACTTCCAAAAATCACTAAAATCTCTCTTATAAAAATTGCTATCAAGTTGAGACTCAACCAAAAAAATTCACATATACATATACATTGTCGTACAGAAATTCATGATGATCGGTCCGTAATATGTAGGTCACACTTCTCTTATGAGAACTACTTCCCAAAAATTTATAAACCTACTTAAACATCTATATCGAACCGAAGTTCTCCACAATTCAGTTATAAGTGCGTAAAAATTATACTATTGACTTAGGTTTTTAATGCTTTTCTGTAGGCATTTTCCGGGAAGACATTTGTATTAAATTAGGATAAATGAAGGACCAATTCTTATAATTTTCAACAGTAGTTGTCCTTTTATTATAAAAGTAATATGTGCAAAATTTTATAATATGATCGAGGTTGTCCCAAATTTTTTATCTATAACTCTGGTTCTTCTAAACTAATTTGGCCAAGTTTCATACTAAACAGTCTTGATTAACAAAGAATGTTTGGGAAATTTTCGTACCCCTAAACTCTTCATCGTGTAGAACTTAATATACCGCCCATCTTTTTGGTAGTAGGTTAAAAAAGCAAAAGGTTACATCACTGCAAATGCATTGTGTTCTAAAATGCATCACTGAAGCAGATGATGCGCAAAAAACAGCACACAAGCATCACAAAAATGGCTGATGCATTGTATAAATTTTTTTAATAAATTTATTTTAATTGATTTTGTATACTTTTTTTTAGAATAGAAAATGATGAAAAATTCTCCAAACTATTGGTGGGAGTCCGTTTGGACATGGAGGATATTGCTTTATAATATTAACATATTTAATTACTTTCGGGATTTGTCTGCTCTTGGAACACAAAGTTTTAATAATACCTGCCTTTTTTATATTTCAAGCGCCTTTTATATTGCTGATTGCACAGTTTTAAAACATTTTTGGTTGCATCTAAGTCAAGAAATAAATTTATTAATAATTTCTCTATTTTTAATATTCCCGCGTTCGTAATTGTAAAAAATTAATTTTTTAATTAATTTGTTTTTGTGACCAATATTTTATTATAATTTTTAAGGAGTTTCCTTCAGGCTAATTTGGTCAAATGTTTGTTTCCAAACGTAAATAAAAAACTTGTTCGATTTTTATTTTTTATTTTATTTACCCAACGTTTCGTTAGTTTTATTCTAACTTCTTCAGGGGTCTCGTTCTAAATAATAGCTTAAATGTTTTTTATCATTGGATATTAATTTTTATTATTAATTAGTTACTAAAATACTAAAAAACGGGACATCACGAACAGAATTTTGGTATAAATAATCAAATAATTAATAAAAATATAATATACAATAAACGACCACAAAACTTAAGTCAAGTTTAACTTAAAGCTAATATCACAGAACTCGTTAGGAAACAAACATTTGACCAAATTAGCCTGAAGGAAACTCCTTAAAAATTATAATAATTAATGTTTTATTCGTCTGCGCATCAGCATCGCAAACTAATCACATATGCGCATCAAATGCAGTGCAGTGATGCATTTCCGAACAGGCTCTTTCTTTGCTGCAGTTGCATTACCACAAATGAAAATTGTTACTTTATCCTTCGATTAATTTCTTTTCTCTTCTACTTGGAAAGGGAAAGAAATAAAGCTCGTTTAAATTATCATCATTCAAATAAATCATATAGACGGATTTGCACAAGATTGTGAATTGCGCTATTATCTTATGTTATGCATTCTAATGTCGCAACAATTAAAAATATATTAAATAATAATTCATCATATAACGAATTTTTCGATTTAACGAATAGATTTGACAATATATCGTTCGTTATACAGGGATGCCTGTATTTGTTTAAATATATAGTTAGTTATACATAGTTAAAAAAAAAAACTTAAAAAAAACTTTAAAAGAACATTATTTTCGTTTATTTATCTATAACACTCTTATTTATGAAGTACCTGATTATTTGCAAAAATTGACCTTGATAAAAATATACTATATATATTCTTGCATCCTTTGATTTCATTTCCAAAATGACCAGATTTACTAATTTAAGAATGTATGTATATAGAAATAAAAGGGTTAACTTCTAAAGTTTTTGAAATCCGGATTAACTAAACATTAAGCTTTGTTTTTTTTAGATTTAGCATCAAAATCATTTAATATCAGATAATAATTCAAAGTCTCCCTTTGTTCGATAATTCAATCAATAACTTGTCTTTGTGATAAACAACTTTTAGATGCAAATATTTAAATATCATATGGATATCAGTTCCATTTCTTTGGCTTTTACTATTACACAAATGGTGACTTAAATCATATATTTACACACATATTTCATTTGAAATACTAATTTTTGATGCAGCAACATTTTGGAATTGTATCAAATGACTCGTGGTAATACCACGGTACCTACTGAGCCTAAAATGTATCAAAAAAGTACACTTAAATCAAGTTTACCAAGCCTGTTTGGAACGCAGGAAAATCTCTATGTTTGCACATTAGTGGTTACGTCTATTTCTTCAAATTTTTCCATGTATGAGCGTCCTTAAATAAAGCATAAATGTGTTTGTAAATCAAAGACGTATTGCTCTAATGAGGACAAATTTAAAAATAATTAAATATATATAATTATGTGTGTATACTCGTACGCATACAAATAAACTTTTGGTATTTAACTGTTTACAAACAATAATTCTATTCTACCATACTCTGAATTTAATTCTAATAAAACGTAACTAAATGTCGCAATTATGTGAAATAAATTATGAAATCTTTTTTTCAAAATATTAAATAAAATATGACTTTAACTTGAAATTCTTTAAAATGAATTTTAAAAATTGTTGGTATTATTCGACTTTAAAAACCAAGATAGAAAATATTTCAATACCAAGGAAAATAACTTTAAAACTTTAAACTTATATACGTTTATATATCCGAGTATTTATTAAAATATTTCTTATTATTTTTTTATTTAATTTAATTTTATTTTTTTTTTATTAAGATTTTGGTAATTATTTAAGCTTTAGTTAGGGCTCTTTGATAAAAAATTTAAATTTTATTTCAATATTTCGCTACTCTTTGAGTAGCTTCTTCAGGATAAAAATTTTTATAAATTCCAAATATTATTTGTTATAGGAAAAAAAGGTTATGAAAACTTTAACATAACAAAATATTAAAACAATTTATAAAAAGCAGAAAATATTACTAATTATACAATATTTGTAAGTTGTGTTATTTTTTATGTATTAAATGTCTGTAAATCTGTGCTATATTTTCAGTATCTGCTTTGTAGTTGATCCTTTTAGTTATAGGTACATTAATTATCTGTAACATCTCTGACATATCATAAAAAAAGGTCAAGAAAATCGAAATTTAATTTAATTTATTAAAATATTTTATTTTTCTTTTTATTTTGTATTTTATTATTGTTACCGCATGAATTAAATAAATAAAATAAAGGTTTCTAATTAATTTTTTAATGCATTATAATTTTTAATTATTATTACATGACTTTAATTTAATGGCTGATAAAAAATTCAAATTTAATCATAGGTTTTTAATAGTAGATTTTTCAATTCCATTTTATTTATTTTTTTTTTTTGTTACAAACTTTCTAGAGCCGCCAATTAAATATTTTCGAACCGTTACCGTTTGAAGTTATTAACCAACTAATCAAAATGTCGATTTAAATTAACGTGTACAAAGTCTAAATCATGTCAAACAAATGAAAACAGAATAGAGTCGTAGAAATACAGCTACAATATATTAGACTAACTGGAATATATGTATGTAGTACAAACATTTCAACAGTACATAAAATTAAGTAAGGGAAAGTCTGGAAGACCTTAGTTGTATTTGAGCTTTGCCAAAAATCAGGACACAAACATGTTAAAATTTAATGAAATCCACACCATTGCCGATTTTATCGACTTGCATTCCACCATCTACCAGTTGGATGTTCTAGCAACTCTCAATAATTCACGAAAACGAGAAGCAGAGTGAAAATGTTCCTATTTCGTTTAAGTAAAACTTATTGGTAATTACATATAAGATACCTAATAAAATGAAATTTCTTTTTCTGATTAAAATTTCTTATGGTAAAAACATTACAACTTAAATTATTTAATATAAATATTACTTTTAACTAACTTTTGTCATCAAGTGTTTTCTATTTTCCCCATATTTACATGATAATGTAAATAATGTTAATAACTGCATAAACTTACTAATATAAATTTAATAATGGCGTCGGCACAATACAGTCATACATTTATAAATGGACACAAATAGGATACAATTCACATGTCAATACATTATGAAACTCGTACAATACACTCACATCGACATTGTAATTCTTTCGTTCATTTCCTTTTTTGACGACATCATAAATTAACAGTCATACGTTAAATAATTGTTTACATTGTTGTCGTTAGCAAAAAAATAAAAAAAAAGAAACACAATTCGTACCCAACAGTTCTGGATAACTGCATCGAACTAGTGATTTTACCTATCGTTTGGTGTCACATCTGATTACATACATAGGTAACTAGGTTTCTAATTATTGTAACACGTGTTTGTTCAAGTCAATTGATACTACATAAATTCGAAAAAGACTGTCTATTCCAAGCTAGTCCA
Source organism: Bellardia bayeri (assembly GCA_950370525.1). Taxonomy (NCBI): domain Eukaryota; kingdom Metazoa; phylum Arthropoda; class Insecta; order Diptera; family Calliphoridae; genus Bellardia; species Bellardia bayeri. Next base: position 20,403,494 of record OX493267.1, read on the forward strand.
AGGCAGTCAACGAGTTAGATTACATGGAGCCAATTTACTCACTAGCTAACTTATTGGTTGGCTTGACTACCCACTCGTCATTAAACGATTATTTCTCAAAAACACGAATCTAAGAAGATACTACCAACCATTTAATAAATAAGTATGTACAATCAGAACAATATGTATTCGGAAATTTCTTTTTCAATAATCAATCATATTTTTATTTAATCAAGTATATTTTTATTTAACGGATCAATAGTTTAAAAGTTTACTATTATTGATTGATTAAACGGGTCATCTGTTCCTTTAATTATTAGCACACAATTTCCAATAGCATTTTAGATCTTATACATTATTGACAAAGACGTGAAAACAACGAAGACTTTCAAATTTTAAATGTAAGTATTCCAAATCATCAATTAAGATTTAGAAGAAAACACAGTACTATCGAACAAACCTATTGTCAATATCGTAAAAAAAACATTTAAAGAAAAAAAATATTGCTATTCTCTTTTTATTGATATTTCTCAAGCGTTTGATAAATTGTGGCATGATGGTTTAATATACAAGTTGAAACTAAACTTACCCGCAAACACACATAAGCTATTGAAAAGCTACTTAACTGGTCAAAGAAGAACTGGTTAAAGAAGGAGATTTTTTTAAGCTCCACACACAACGTTGTCAACTTGGTGCGTTTTGCACCATGGTGCGTTTTGCACCATTTTTGGCGCTGTTTTTAATTTTTTGTGACTATCAAGTTCGTCACATGAAGGTTATTGCTAAAGGTGAATAGGGTGAAAATCTTTGTTTGAAAATAAAATTAACATTTTAAACATGGAAATAGAAATTCCTATATAGCCTGATGGTTCGAACGGTAGACGAACAGCCAGGGTTAGAGTACCAGTGGAGTCCTAACAAATTTTATTGAAAAAATTCAAATAGAAGTATGTACTTGAAATAGAAAACAAAAATAATTAAAACCAATATGTACTTGAAGCAGGAGTACCTCAAGGAAGTATCCTGGTACCCTTCTTATACTTGATATATACATCTGATAAGCCAACAAACAATCGTATTTACACATCTACATTTGCTGAAGATACTGCTATTCTAAGCATTCATGAAAACCCTCAAGAAGCTTCTCATTAAAATCAAAATCATATATGTATATGAATTAGAAAACTGGTTAAAGCAATGCTCTCCTATTTATATCAATAATCAAGCAATAACACAACAATCCGAAGTTAATTGGCTTATTATCAGAAACTCTAAGCTAAGTTTAGATTGTAAACTTTTATTTTACAACTCAATCATAAAACCTACATATATGGTGTTATCTAATAATACAGCTATGGTGAACAGCCTCAGTTTTAAATGTAGACATAATTGAAAGACGCCAAAACAAATTGCTACGAATGATCACAATTTCCCCCTGGTATATAATAAATTCGAATATCCATAAAAATGTGCCCTTGGTAAAAACTAATATCCAAAAAAATGCAGAAAAATTCTTAAAGAGGCTTGAACTACACCTAAACCCATATTCTATATTCGACTAAGAAGAAGAGATACAGCGAATCTGAGCCGAAGATAAGAAGGAAGAATGCCTATTTAACATACATAAACAACAATGGATAAATAATTTTCGTCCAGCACTTAATGGACTAATAATTAAAATTTATTAGATATTAGATTTGAAATACTTATTGTTAGTCCACTTTCACATTTTTCAATTCTGACTCGTCAAGGCAAGTTATTTTTGATGATAAGGGAAAAGAGAATAAAAGAGGTACAAACTTGACGGTACTAGTAAATTTTCTTATTTCCTTTTGTCTTTTTCTTTCATGCATGTTGATTTGTATTAAAAAATACGAAAAATGAATTGACGTGTTTGCATGAAATGGCAAGTTTAAAAGAGAATTGAACAAAAACTGGTCAGCTAAAACTGAAGAGTGTGAAACAGGACTTAGTTCGTTTAGTTTAAGTTTATTAATTTTGAAAAAATGTATGATTAGCAAGCTCAAATATGCGTTGGGAAAGGAAAAATTAAGAAAACAAATATGTTATAATTAGCCAAAGATTTAAAATCTGCATGTCAACATTGCTTTTTTCAAAAATTTATTTTTCAAAATAGTTAATGAATTTGTTTTGAAAAATTTGCATAAATGTTTTTTTTTTCTCCTACAGAATGAACTGCCACTTTACACACAAAATATGCTTCATTTGTGTGCTATTCCTAACCAGATTACCAAAATGTTAAACGATCAGTGGCCAGGAATAAAAGATCTATAATATCCCGGGCAACGCCGGGTACAAAAAGCTAGTATTAATATACTCGTAATATTACTATATGTGTAGTAGTGTGTGTTCAGTGTGTTAAAACAAACTAATCAGTTATTTACATTTTGTTTAAAAAAAATAACAGAATTTGAAATGTTACATTAATTAGAACAAATAAATTTAGTTTAAATCTATTGCAAGGGATCGGTGGAAAAGTATTAAAAATGTTTTTAAATGAATTAATAGAGCAAATAAAACACACAGATATGTTAATAAAGATAACCATTTTTAGGAACAGAATTGAGTATGCAAGCTAATAAAATTATCACTTAAACACTGGCCTCAATTGATTGGTAAACAAAAATTGTATAGAGCACAGTTTAAAATCATTAACACATTAACTCCCCCCCTTTGCACCAAGTTTAGTTATTTTTTAAACCAAAGTTATACTGAAAGTTAACACAATTGATGTATGAACAAATTTAAAATTTAAGTCAAATATGTATTAATTAAATGCAACATTGTTAAAATTTTTTCGGATTTTTCCTATTTACACAATGTCTACTATCAACTGAAACTTATGTGTGAATGAAAAACAAATTTCTCTTGAAAATAAGTAGGCAATTTAGTTGTGTGACACACTGTAAGTGTTTTTTTTTTTTTTATTTGTGGGCTTTCTTACTTATGAAACCAAAAACACCCTTATTATAAAGTGTTCACATATTTGTTCAACATTTAAAATAGAACTCCACCTCAAGACAATGTCATGGTATTGATTGGTGAATACAATAAACAATAGTGAATTGTTTTATAATTTAATTGTTAGTATAAGCATTATGAATTTATTATAGCCAATATAATAAGCAGTTAATAAAAGTAATTCATTAGTTCTTATTAGTGTTTTGACTACTTTTCATTTGTGATAAAAATGCCGCCCATTCAATACTCCCTCTTTAAGGACAATTTTAATTATAAACATGACCTTCAAATAGTTTCTTTAGCTGGAACAAAACGTGGAAGATATTAGTAAAATATATGTATATAATATTTTAATACTAAACATTATATATTTGTTTATTAGATTTTATCGTCTTTATATACACACGTATTCCACGCCTACACACAGATTTAACTACCAAGTTTTATATCCCAAGCGAGTACTTTAAGTGAAAATTAAACATGTATTTTTTATTGTAACTAAAACAAAAAACATGTAAAATTTGAACTCAAACTACTAGTTTGGGATATGCACATAATAAGAAAAGAAGTGCAAACAAAAAAATTTGGTAGCATAACATTTGGCTTCATCTGAGGACAAAAGAATTTAAATTTTTGCAAAAAAATTAAAAATATATACTGTGGGTCAATTAATTTTTTTTTATACCCTTCACCACCATAACTGGATAAGAGGGTATATATAAGTTTTTACGGACAGACAGAAAGACGGATATGGCTAAATTGACTTAGAATTATATATACACTCTCAGGAAGTGATTCTGAGTTGATCGGTATACTTTAAGGACGATGTTGGACCAATATTTATGGGCGTTATAAATATCAACACAAATCCAATATACCCTCCCCGCTATTGTGGTGTAGGGTATAAATATCTAGAAAAAATTTTTGAAATTTGACTAATTTGCAAGTAACAAGAAAAAGAGAAAAACAAGTTCGAGTGCTATATTCGGCTGTGCCGAATCTTAAATACCCTCCACCTAAACGTACTAAGAAATAGAAAAACTACACTGGTTATATAACTACAATATTCTTATTCTGTATTTTTTTTAATAAAATTTAGTGTAAATATTAGTAGAATTTTATATATTGTTTGAAAGACAATTTTACAACCAAGATAATTTATGTTAAATATTTTGTAATTTTGTCTAATTTCGACCATTTATAATTGATGATTGTAATTTAACAATTTATAAAATTAAAAAAACATTTTTCCATTTTCACAACAAGTTAAAAAACAGAGTATAAAAAAGAATAAGATATAAGATGAGGCTTTTTTGTTTCAATTTGATCTCAATAACATGATTTACAAAATATTTATGGGTGTCATAGACGAAATAGACCAATTATGGACTGATAGCTTCTAAATCCAGTATCCACTAATGTGATTTCTATGTATTTTAGGATTATATTGGTTGAATTTCATCTCAATAGCGTTATTTACAAGAGTTGTATGGTTGGTTATTATGCTCGGAAGTGGACTTAATTCAGGAGCTATTATTGACTGACAGATACAAAATCCAGTAGCTTAATTGCCGTATAACCGATACTAATATGATTTCTGGATTAAAATTTCTGATCTATATAAAAGTTGATGCCATATCGATATTTATTACACATTTTTGTCGATTTATTTGGTTTTTGGAAATGGCTATGACTAATTATGGGCCGATCTTCTTAAATTTTGGAACAGTTATTTTCATGCATATGAGGATATTTCACGTCGAATTTCAACATAATAACGGTATATTTATGATATATATATTAGTATAAACATAGTCAAATATGGACCGATATTCTCAAAATCCAGCAGTTTGATTTAGGCGTGTATGTAAATGATAAGTGTAAAATTTTGTATTGGTACCCTTATTTATAAGAGATTTATGACTATTAAAGTGATTTTCGGGAAAGGGCTTTATATGGGAGATACGGTTAAAAATAGACCGAAATTCACAAAATTTTATGGGATGATTTTTGTATATATGTAAATGATCTGTGCAAAGTTTTTAGTCGGTACCGATATTTATACAATATATATAGAGATAAATGTCTTTTTCAGATGTGGTCCTTGTATGGGAGCTATGTCCAATTCTGGACCAATCACCATAAAATTTAGTACAACAATTTATTTGCCTATAAAGATTATTTATGTCAAATTTTAGCCGTTTAACATTATTTATATCTGTTTTATACGTATTTAAGTGAATTTTGGAAGTGGACTTTATATGGGGTCTATGGTAAAACATGGACCGAACTAAAAAAAAAAAATCATTTTGCGATTTCTTTTTGCATAAAACTTATTTTTGCTGAATTTTGTCTTGATATTCCAATTTTATAGGCATTTATGTATAATTGAGCAATATTTCGGGAAGATTTTTACATGGGGGCTATTAGAAATCATGGACCGATTCTTATTATTTTCCGCACACTTTCTTCTTTTATTATAAAAAACAACGTATGCAAAATTGCATGTTATTATCTGCAAAATATTGCAATAAAATGGACACAAAATATCAAATTTTTATTTAGATTGTCTCACATATTGGTCCATAACTCTGGTTGGCCTAAATCGATTTTGCTGATTTTCAATACCAAAGTTGCCTGTAAAATAAGAACTGTTTTTCTGGAAATTTCATTTAGTTAAGTTGTATAGTTTGGACGTGAGAGTGTTTTACATAAGGATCAAGAAAATATATACTTTGTTGGGTCTCAAATAATTATTAAAAAAGTTTCACACGGAATGACAAACGTAATATACAATCATTCACCACTCTTAGTGGTGGAGGGTATAATAAACGTTATAATAACATACATACATACATATGTGCCTAAACTTTTTTTATATAGATTTACGTTGCCTTTTAGTTTTCAATGATTTGTATCTTGAGAATAATAAAATAATATCCGAAATATTTAAAATGATATCAGAATTATTGTTTTAAGTTAAAGTGGAGCAAAGTTACTGAGAGATTTCTCTTGGAAAACATGGTGTGTCTAAACTTAATTGATCCACTGTATACTTCTTGTTTACAATATGGCTGCTAAAACAAAATCCAAATGCAAATTTCTGAACCGAACTGAAAACCCAGCAATCTATTTTCAATTTAGATTTTTATTATTTTATAATAACATACAAAAAACCCGTTTACTGTTGAGAAATATATTGATCACATAATATCCCCTCTTAATTTAGACTAGAATCTAAAATTTTTGTAAAAAATCACGATTATCATTTATTTTATATTTAGACCACTATTAAATAATCTAGAGCCTATTTTATAATTCCATATAAAAAATCGATTTTTGATGGGAAATAAAAGTGATCACAGATTATTCTTTAATTTCAATTTAAAACACTATTATAGGAAAAGACTTGCTTATAAAAAAATAAAATTTTGTTGGGAAATAAATGTAAGTGATCAGAGATTATATGTACTTTGTTTTTAATTTAGAATTTTGTATTTGTTAGGTAAGATTCAAAAGTCTCCAATTTGTTAAACTTTAAAAATATCTTATATATGTGCATACATATTGTTTGTTTGTGATTAATAGGAGGCCAAATCCTTGGACCGATCTTCCTAAAAATTTCACAGCATGTTACTGAGACTCTGGAATGAATAAGAGGCTATATGAAGTTTTGATTGGACAAACGGTAGTGGCACCGCCCATATAACACAAAAATTTAAATCGCCATATTTTGGGAATTTTATGACCAGAAGAAAAGTGGGTGGTACCACGCCCCTTTTTAGGAAAATTAAAAATGGTAATAAAGTCTTAACTACTGGACCGATCGTCATTAAATTTTCAGAATAGGATATTCTTACGAAATAATAAATTCTTGATTTTATAAAGTTGTGAGTGAACAAAGAGGCGTGGCCTCGCCCATAAACCCAAAATTTAAAATCTTCATATCTTGGGTATTTTTTGACCAATGGCGGCAGTATTTGCTATACATATATACATATAGCACGCCCCTTTGTTTGCGATATATTGAAGGCTGGACCTATTAATCGATCTTAAATTTTCACAGCGTGCAGCTTTGACTCAGGAATAGTTATTACATGATAATATTTTTGGCCATGCACACTTCTGCACCTACTTTTTTAATACGTTTATTAACGGTTTTACCTCAAAGGGGGTAGCGAAACACACCGGATTCAGCTAGTATTTTATAAAAGGCTGGAATTCGAGTTGAATTCAAAGTACATACTTGAATTTTTAAAATTCTTTAATGCTTATTGTGTAATTTGAGTTTGGAATACCGACACCTTATTTTTGCTTCAAACAAACAAGACCCTTGTGTCGCAAATAAATTTTAAAGAAATTACAAACGAAATGACAAACTTTCACCATAAGTAGTTAAAATATTATTACAACTGACCTAAATATTTATGTCCAACATTGTAACTAGTACTTGTATACACGTGCTGTCCTACGAATGCAGATTATTGACATAATCTAAATAAAATACATTCTTATAATTACAAAATAAATAAATATTAAGCAAATCTCAAGGGTATTATTTGTTTGTTATGCATATTCTATAAGATATCAGTACATAAAGATAAAGATATAAGATATCAGTACATAAACTAGTTCTACAAGCTAACGATTTTTTGTTTTCGAAGTAGTTTTTTTGTAACAAACATGATAACTTCTTTACTTCAAAGCCAAATATTTTAATCGAAATTAATTAAATTTGTCAAAATTTATTTATGTATATTCGTATTTCTTTTATTTTACAATTTTGATTAATATTTAGTATGTATATAGGTATTTATAATTTATGCAATTATTAATTATAACTTAAGATATTTACTTGCTTGGAAAATATGATTAAAGACTAATCAATGCTCTTTTTGTGCCAAAAGTACAAAGACGCATGGAAAAGAGAGTTATATTTAGACGACAAAATATTAAAGCATTTATATTTGTATGTGTATAATTTTATAACCATGTAAGTTAATTTATATGATATATACATATTTCTATGTATAATAATAGATCAAAAACTTTACACGACTAATGCAATTCATTAGCACCCGTTACAGATGACGACGTTTTATCTAGTTTGAGTATTAAGGCTGTAATGACACAAGCGCCTGCCTCTTTGGTGAACCAAGTCTGATCCTTAATAACAGGAGCAGATGAGAGGGAAGTGGAGGGACCAGCATAACTATCTACAGTTGTATTGGCATTATGGCCGCCAGCTGTATTTGAGGATGATGAACAGGCTAGATCAACATCTGAAGTAGATGAACGTCTCTCAGCTTCGTGCAGTTTTGAGGCATCATTTGTCGTTGATTTGGAAGTAGCACATATACTTTGTCGCCTGACATACACCTCAAAAGCGGTATTGATTTTATAGGCTTGCCCGTTGTATTGATACTTATGCTGTTGATTTATGGGTATAATAGCTGTGGAATTTGGTGTAAAATGTAATTCTAGCCTTGTGCCAGGTTCATCCTTTTGATTGCCTGAAGTGTGATTGTGGGTTTCACCATTTGTGTCAATGGGTAAGGGTTGACCATGATCCAATATTGCTCGTATTTTATCAACCCTCGTCATATAGAACAACGGCAGCCAGTCACCATGCAGATCAGCGTCTAAAGCATGCTGTGTGGAGGAGTTGGAGTTGACTGTTTGTTGATTTAATTTAAAATAAACCCAACCATGCAATTTCTCCGAAGCCTGGGCATTGCAGTGAGTACAAAAACAAATTGGTTCTACGGTCGATTGGAAAAAGCTATCGGGCAGTACAAGAGAGCTTCGAAATTGTTGCACCAATTTCAAATATTCACAATCTTTACGTTCTATAGAAGCTATAGATTGCATACTATCAAATTGGGTAGACGATGAGGAAGAATTATTTTCCAAATTAAAATGTTGCTGTTGCAATCTCTGCTGTTCATGGCGTCGTTGCAAATGCAATTGCCTCAGAAACAACAAACGATCAACATTTGCTTCTTGTTCTTCATTTATTTCTAAAGGATTTTCTCTATACTCATTATCCTCCGCCACTACAACGGCTATAGATGATGTTGCTGAACTTAGGTTGGCATTCATTTCCAAGTTATTACCAGTATTGGTATCCTGTTCTAAACCATTGGTATTGTCATAGTTTGTATCTTCATTACGTTGCTGCTGCTGCAAAGCCAAATTGGCCTCTTCATTTAGCTCATGTAAGTTCTCCTTTGATTCACCACTAACTTCTTCTCGTGGTGAGGAACCGCCTACAGCTCCCAGTTCATCGGTATTTTCAATTTCCTTATTTGTATCGTAGTTTTGTTGATTGGTGACCAACGTTGATGTGGTTGCCGTAGCAGATGACGTCGATGGGCCATCTACCACTATTAAATAATTGTCTGTGGGCGGTGTGTAGGCGTACGCAATCAAAGCATTATGAACCAAAAATCTCTGTGTACTTTGGCTGCGCTGTATATTGAGGTTGGTAGTGTGTTGGAGTTGTAGAGATTCGCGAAGACAGCTAAAATAAGTTAGGAAAATCGTATTAATATTAAGCTCAAGATATTATTAAGACTTTAATTTTTTTTAGAATTGAATAGAACTGGGAGTAGTGTATATTACAAGTAATCTTTCCATAGGAGTTGCATAATTTAGATACGGCGAAAGAGGTATGTGAAGCCAATTTGTCGTCTACTTCATGCTGTTTTGATTTTTGTTTTCCGAATTTATTTTTATACCCTCCATCACCATAAGTGGTAAATGAGGGTATATATAATTTTGTCATTCCGTGTGTGAAATATTCATGAAATTCTAAGTAAAACACTTCTACGTCCAAATTACGTAACCAAAATCAGCAAAATTTACAAAAAATCATTTATAATTCACCTAAGTAGTTTGGTATTGAAAATAGGCAAAATTTGTATGGTACAACAAGAGTTATGGACCAAAATGTGTGACAACATCCATTAAAAAATTATATTTTAAACAGTTTTTTGGTATTTTGTTTAAATATATTGCAGATAATACCATGCAGAAGTACAAACTGTGACGAAAATTGGAAGAATCGGTCTATGATTTCTCATAGCCCCCATATAAATTTCTTCCCGAAATATGGTCCAGTGTTACATAAATGCATATACATATATATAAATACGTATAAATCTGTTGTAAATATTGTTACCAGGTTAAAATTCGATTGAAACAATCGTTTTAGATATATAGATATATAAATTGTTGTACTAAATTTTATGATGGTCGGCCCATAATTGGTCATAGCTCGCATATAAGGACCACAAAAGATATTAATCTTTATATATGTACATATATCTTATAAATATCGATACCGAAATCGAATCTCTTTTATACGGAGCATTTACAAATACATATGTCAAAATCAAACTGCTGGATTTTGAGAATATCAGTTCATAATCCACATCCGAAATACACTTTAATACTAATATGTGTCTTAAATACAACGTTACTATGTTAAATACTATCCTCATATGCATTAAATTCTCTGTTCCGAAATTTGAGAAGATGGGGCCATAATTTATCAAGCTGCCATATAAGGACCATTTCCGAAAAACAATTTAACCCACAGAAATGTCTAATAAGAAATTGTAATCCAGATATTATACTAATATCGGTTATACGGCAATTATGGTATTGGATTTTATAGCTATCTATCCATATTTGGCAATAACTGCCAAATTAAGTCCACTCCCGAGTATAACAACCAACCATAAAAAATCTTGTAAATAACTTTATTGATATGATATTCAAACAAAATAAGCCTCAAATACATAGAAATCATATTACTGGATACTGGATTTTGATGTCTACTACTATGCCACCCATAAAACTCTTGTAAATAAAGTTATTAAGCTCAAATTCAACCAAAAGAAATCTCATCTTTATACTCTGTTTTATCTTGTGGTGAATATGGAAAAATGTTTTTTTAAATTTTATAAATTGTGAAATTACACTCAAGATTGTTATGATAATCAGACAAACTCTGCAAATAATGCTAAGTTTTGGTAACTACATCAATTATAAATGGTCATAATTAGATAAAATTTCAAAATATTTAAAATAAATTATGTTGGTCGTAAATTTTACGCTAGGACTGAATAAAAAACACTGAATAAGAATATTCTAGGCCTTTAACCATTGTAGTTTTTGTATTTCTTATTATATTTAGGTGGAGGGTATTTAACTTGTTTTTTTTTTACTTCCTCTCTGTGATCAATATTTATGCTGTGTTAATATAACGTCTTCGTTATACCTATAACGTAGTATGATGATATATATTACTATGATTTGATAGCAGTGTATAATTCTACATTTTCTCAGGGTATTTGACTACTGACCGGACATCTAGATTGGTTCATGAATGTAATGTGTCTCTTAATTAGATGGTAAAGCTAGCCTATAACTATTCTGGGGTTCCATGCTGACGCACTTGGAAATAATAATTTTGCTGATATAATGGCTAATTTCTTTTTGGAACATCGAACCATACATGATACTTTACAGGTATCACAAAGGGACAAGATTATGGACCAAAGTTAGTCAGCTATCTCTGATTTCTAAAGTTAATAACCTACCAATAATAAAAAAAGAAGAAGAGTTTATCGATCCAAGAGAGCCAGCTATCACATAAAAGTTTACTGCTACCGAAAGTTTTTTTCTGAGGTAAAATTTGCTATCGCTGATTTGACAATATATGTCCAAATTAGACTCCGGTCGTTCCGGGTTCATAAAACCAATAATAGCGTTGTTGGGTATTTCTAAAATATTTCGAAGATTTCTAACCGGTCAGGTTAGTGTAGTTTATCATTTGTAGTAAAGATAAATTGAAAACGGTTAGAAACAATGAGTATAATACAGCAGGATCGGCCTAAAAAACTCTTTCGTTTCTGTTTTCCCTTTGTTTAGGCATCTGGGACATTCAAATAAAATGGTTGTTTAGATCCTTTCTTAGGCACTCTTCACCAATGTTCAGAAAGTATTGTTGACCACTGGATGTAGTAGATTTCTTCAAACTCTTCTGGAAAACTTTCCTGGTTAAAAAACACCTCAAGAACTGTGTCCAAAACATTTAACAGTGCAGTGATTGTGTATTTTGGAAGCAATTTGGCAATCATGTGATGAGGCTTGCCCTACAATTACTTTGACAGGAGCTGTCATAATGAAGTGAATGATGAAATTATTTTTCACTTTCTTTGTCAGATATAACAGGATGCCGAGTACGGATATTTGAATATATACTGATAGTCAGAGTCTTTGGCGGCAATCGATCCCGCAACCCTTTGACTCATACTCCGGCACTCTATCGCCTAGTCTATCGGGACACGAACCTGAAAAATATGCCATGCCACCTGACGGAGACATAGACTATCTGTGCAGCATTCCATTAGCGGCTTTTAGTCCCAATTTACACAAAACTATTTTTATTGAAAAGATTGATACAATTTTTTTCTTGGAACTTCTTCGGTGTTTACACAGCACGATTCTTATTGCTTAAATCGGTAGTATTTTTATTTGAGAGTATACATACAATTGTATACTCATATGTTATACGAAAAAGAGCGTAACACGAATTGCTAGTACAATCAAGTGTGTACTCGTCTTATCTTCCCCTCACCCCAATGTCTAAAAGGTAATCAGCTTAGCTTAAAGAATTTCTTCGTGTAAATTGGAACTTACTACGAGCTCGCTCAATATGATCACAAGAATGGAATGGCCTTTGGCCTTGAACAGTATTATTCTTGTTCTACACAGCTTAAAATAAAGCAACTTGGTGGCGGTTATTACCGGAAATTTTAATAAAATTATTAATTATTAATTAAAAAAAACCTACCATGAGGACGAAGAGCTGGGCTCGACACGATTTTGTTCAACAGAACGATTTTTTATTGACATATTTAATAATAAATTCTCCGACACACTTTCCATAACGGAACGGCTCCTACGAATAGAAAATAAAAAAAATAGTTTCTTAAGCCACAAATACGTGTATATTTAATAATTACATAGCAGTGGAAGAAGCGCCATTCATGTTAACAGCTGAAGGTTGTTCAGTTTCTTTCTCATGTACTTCCAAATCGGCCTTTTCGCATTGCGGCACATTCGAATCTTGATCATTTAAAGAATCATGTTCTAAAGCTGAGGATTCTTCAATAATTGGAGTACCATTGCGGGCAGCATCGCTTCCAGTAATAATAGTAATACGTTCACATTTACCATATAGATCGAAAACAGGATAAACATGATTTGAAAGACCAGCTGTCAAATCTTCCAAATTAATCGAACCTACCATAATTACTACATAGAAGATACGATTAAAAATTTTATAAAACCTAAATATGTATTAACAAATTCTTACTTAACATGCCAGCATGTGTTAGAGTCATGGTAATAACGGTGCCGGGTTGTATATGTTCCAGAGCTTCTCCATATTTAGAGGCTATATTTTGACCATTTATATTAATATAATCATGAGTGGCCACCCAACAAGGACGTTTACATTGTATAATGGACGGTGGCAGAGATGACGAGTTCGTTACATTGGGACATTGTCCCACCACACCTAAGCCAATAGTACCCTTCCATTTGGTATTTATGGCATCGATTTTTATCTATTTTTTTTAATTTAGAAAATTAATGTCAAAATTAAAATTATTAATTACACAAATTGATAACTTTCACTTACACTTATACTTTCTCCTTTACATAAAGGTTTTGTAACATAAACCAAACCATTATTATACGACTGTGTACGCATGGCCGATCTATGATCTTCCAATAAACGTATATTTTTACCATAATACTCGGAAAATTCATAAACCAAAGCTTCCGAATCAATTGATTCTAACATAGAATCTTGTTTATTTAAAGGATCAACACCAAATTCTAAGGAATCTTGTAAACGTAAACTAAACGGTCTTAGAGGAGATGTGGGCCCCTGTGATGATGTCACTTGCACAGCCATGGTCGATCCTTGTAACTCTACAACAACATAAACATCCTTTGCAAAACAACAAAACAATAAAAGACATTGAAAATTGAAAAGTAATAATTTCAATAATTATTTCACTTACATTTGGTACATTTTGAAATTGTATGTTCATATCTTCAGAATTTAATAGAATTCTTAGTGTTCTAGTTGGTGTCAATTCCAAAGCTATACGATCTCCTACACGCAACCATTCTAGAGACGTCATTGATCTTTGCAAAAGCGTTGAATTGTAGCGTACTTCATTACCGGATACATACCAAACATTAGCTGGTATGCGCTTAATGCTCAACGGTATATTTTTACGCACATTGTCATCGGAAAGATTGAGATCGGTAATGCCGATATTAAGGCAACCTTAAAATGAAAATTCTTAGTACACATTTTAATTCTAGAAAATATTATATGACCCTCTTGTCGCAAAGTAGAGATTTGTATTTTATTAACTTACCCGCAAACAAAGGATTATGTGACACAAGTTTTATTTCAAATGGTGAGCCAACACTCAAGGGATGCTCTGAAAATACCACACATCTCGATAAAGCCGCCGATGCACCCGTTAAACGTGAGGCCACAGTCCAATTTTGTGTTAGAGTAACATTACCCGATATACAAGTCCAACGATGTTTGGTCTCTAGTGTAGCCGGCTGTATAACGGAAGTAGCTTGACAGCTTTGGGAATTCTCGCTCGTGGCGTAGGGTGCACGCATATCAGCCACAGGCATTTGGGTGAAAGAAACTTGGGCACACTGACCATACAAATCAATGACAGCCCACACATTTGGTGAACGACATTCACATGCCGGACCCTGATCAACACCATCAATATAGAAATGCACATAGTCGCCATTGCGCATAACGCCCACCCTCGCGCCGGCACCTAGTGTATCCAGATCCACTAAAACATTTGAACGTAATTTTTTGCGATTGTGGAAAATCATAGGGCCACACAAAATAATGGTATCGTTAGCATCCATTTCGGTAGCATTGGCAGCAAGTTGTATGTCTTCAGGCCGTGAACCGGTCACACCGATTTCTATATTACCCGACCAATGGCGAACCATGGTCTCCAGTATAACCTCGAATAGTTCTCTTTGCCTTAAGGGCCGATTACTAAACACAATGGCATCATTAAATTCAGCCAACGAGTTGGGACGTGAAGCCGTCAAACCGCTATTCGAAATACTGGCATTTTTACCGTGAATAGTATGAAATCTTAAGGGAGTTTCACTATATAAAGTGGTATTTGATATAGTGGAATTTCCCGTATCAGGACTATTACACTCAGAAGTATCCACAATGGAAGCCTGGGCAGCCTGGCCATACAAATCGATAACGCCATAAACACGTTCGGGTACTTTGGTGGCAGCTGGACCCTGATCAACACCGTTAACAAAGAAATGCAAAGTGCCATCATCCTTGCGCACTACGCCCACACGATCACCCACCTGCAGGCGATCTAAGTTTTCACCATATTTCTCGATAACAGTTATGCCATTATGCATAACACCATTACCGGTCATCATCCAAGTACCATCTCTGAAAAAGGTAAAAAAAAATAAAAATAGCTTTAAAGAATTTGTTAAAAGATTTTATAGTCTTTAACGTGAATTTCAATCCAAAAAATCGATTTAACTTTATATGATATCGGCAATTTCATTAATCTACTATTACTTGTTATTACCTAACATTGGTCATGGTAAATGGAAAATCCAATTCCTCGGCACTATGTGTGGTTACACCCATTTCAACAGAGCCCGCCCATTTGGTTACCACACGTTCCAAACGCACTTGAAATAATTCATTAGGCTTTAAAGGCCTTCTAGTTAGCACCACACCATTATTAAAGTCATCAGAAGCACTAAAATAAATATAAAAACAATAAACAATTTTAATATTTTATTTCTTTTTCAATTGTGTGGTTATACTTTGGTCTTAGAGCAGTCCTACCCGAGTGTGTTACGCAAGCATGCGAACCACACAAGGGATGAAATGTTAAACGATCATCATTGCGTTGGTTACCCACCGGTGCGGTAAGCGCAGAATCTGGCATAGCAGCCACCTCACTCTCAGGACTCAATAGACTTAATACCGGTGTTGGGGCAGCAGAATTGCCCAGACCATTGCCATTTATTAAGGTATTTCCTAAACCTCCTAAGGCTGCTGCTGCATTGGAAGATATGAAATTATTACGTCTGGTCACCAAATTCTGTTGTTCTCTTTCATCACGATCTACTATGGTAACCTTAATAGTCATGCCATAAAGATCGATAACACCCCATAAAGTTGAAGCTACTCTTGTCGCTGCTACACCCTGATCTTGGCCATTGATGTAGTAGTGTAAATTTCCATTCGATTTACGCATCATACCAACACGATCTCCCTCACGTAGCTCATCCAAATTAAATTCACCATATTGACGTCGCGTGCCCTTGCCATTGGTCAAAATACCACAGCCTGACATCATAATAGTACCCGAACGCATATTAGTCATGGTGGCCGGAAAATGTAGGACATTTGGATTGTGTGTTGTTACGCCCACCTCTATGGAACCAGACCACTTGTCTACCAATTTGTCAATGCGTATTTCAAAGAGTTCATTGTCTTTTAAGGGGCGGTGTGTCATCACCACTCCATTGTTAAATTCATCCAAAGGTCTGCGTCTCTCAGCCGAACGACAGTTTGGTGACAATTTCACCAGCGAACCACAACGAGTATGAAATCTTAAACGGTCGTTCATATCATAATAATCACCCATTGACGATGATATTGAAGACGTTGTAGTGCCCGCATTTGTCAAAGGTAGACTGCAAAATCCTGAAGTGGGCAGTGAAGAGAGTACAGCAGCTGTTGCCAGAGATCCTGTCGATTCCGAATGAGTACTACTTGGATGAGGATTAAATGAGCTTGTGACAGTTACATCCACACATATAGGTACATCAATATTTTGCACTACTTGTTGGGAATGTTGAGATGAAATATCGGAAAATTCCTACAAATTTTAAAAAATATAAAAGATTTTAATTTTAACCTAGTTTTCTCATAACATCATATGGAATGTGTTTTTTTTTACCAAAGTTTTAGTTCATATTAGTAAGACAAATTACTTTAAACTTACCCCACCACCAGTTCCTTCAACCGGGCAAATGGAGACTTGAATACATCGTCCATAAAGATCAACTAACGCCCATAATGGACTGGGCATATTAAGCGCTGCAATTCCCTGCGATTCACCATTAACATAGAAAATCAACTCATTATTGGAAGTACGCATAACGCCTACGCGATCATTCTCATTTAAGGTCTCCAAATCGGTGCCATAAAATTCGGTCAGACACAAACCATCTTTGCGCACATCAATGCCGGACATAACCCAAGTACCATTACGCATCACCGTGGCACATGATGGCAATTCCAATTTATCTGGCGACTCCGATGTAACACCAATTTCTATACTGCCACCCCAACAATGATTCTGTAACAAAAATAACGGCAAGAAAAAATCAATTATCCCAAAGTAAAAACGCTTTGTTCTTAAACAAAAAACAAAGCATACCTTTTTCTCTATGACCACTTCAAACAAAACATCATCTATCAAAGAATCCGCACTAAATACCAATGCATGACTAAAATCTCTAGCAGAACGTGTAGCTGTGCGATGCCCATTGGACAAAGTTATACGACGTCCACAACGTTGATGGAATGTTTGCAATAATTGTAAATTAATATTATTAGCATTAATTCCGCCGCCACCACTTGAACCACCTATGTTAGTTGTACCTCCAGTAGCCATGGATTCTCTAAAAGATTAAAAGTTTTGCTTCTTGTCTCCCTTAATGTATATTCTATTTACGATTTTCTTTTCACTATTCAATTCCTATCAGATTCTTTTATTTTTTATATTATAATTTCTACTACAACTCTAATAGATCGCGTGTTCACCAGAAAATTTTCTTTATTTGAAAAGTGAAAATTTCTCTTGTAAATTTTTTTCCATTTGACGTTTTCGTCCTGTTTTTTTTACTTCTTTTGTTTTATTTTGCGTCTGCGTATATTTTCTATTTTTGCAAATTTTCTTTAGCTAAATAAACGTAAACAAAATGTTGTTATTGTAAACAAATGATTTGTTTTGTTTAGAATGATTATTTAAAAGAAAAAACAATAACATATGTGTGCAGAGTTGAAATTTCTGAAGTTTAGGCGAATAAAGGGAAATTTATTACAAACAGGAAATTTTATGTAATATAATTATTTCAGAGATATTTTTAGAAATATGTTATTGGCAGCTACAAAGATCACGAAATAATAAACAAAGAAATATTTGAATTTCCGTTTTTTACAGTTTAATAGTTTTTATTTTTAACTACGTCTTTAAGTATTTATACATTTTAACAATTAACTCAAAATGTATGGATTTTTACTTTATGAATTGGTGATGATAGACAACCATCTTTTACTTGCATTAAAAAATTATTAAACGGCGAATCCACCAAAAATTTTAATATAGGAAGTATTATATTAAAAATCGTTTTTAAAACATTTGATATGAGAGTATTGTAACAAATATCTTTGTACAAGTATCTTGTACTTTTATAATTGTATGGACTTCATACTCTGGTTTATGTCGAACTTTTCTCATATTGATCCAATTGTAGTATTTTGTTCACAATGTTATTAAATTGCACCATTTGGAGCACAATTTATTGATGTCCATGTTCTAGATCATATATTATTTATAAGAGATATTATTTACTATTAACTGACTTTATTAAAGTCCTAGACCAAAAAAGAGGTTATAGTTAGTATATTTTTCAGTTTTCATATTGACATCATTTTCCAAATACAGCCCTGATATATTTGTTTACATCTTTATTTGTTTATGTTGATTTAACCTATAAAACTACATACATATACATATAGTGGAAAAAAATAAAAATTTAAAATGGATATAGACGGTGATTATTACAGTTATTAAATAAGTTAATTATTTATTTTTAATTTCTTACTTCACAGACGATATGTTCGAAGAGCATTTGGATGAAGAATACCAAAACAGTGAAATCGATGAACAATTTACAGCATTAGAGACTGAAATTGTGGAATTGGAAAAAAAACAATTAGTCGCTAACAATGACCATGAACAGCAGGACAAATTGGAAAAAGCTATTGCTTTACTTAGATTACATGTACAAAGTTATCAGCGCATTATAATATTTAACAGACGCAGAGCCAAACAACGTTTAAGAAGACGACAGTGTACTTTAAGAAATTTCTTTTTACAGTCCCTTATGGAAATGCAAATAAGATTTGTGGAAATGTTGCCATTGGCTGTACAACCTCAACTAATTCTAGAAAACAACAATGCAGATAATGTTGAAATTGATAAAAGTAACCCGCCATCTAATTCAACTGAGGAGAGCGACCATGAAGTTGTACCAGAGACTTTGTGCTTTTACAAAGATGCTGTTACAAAATTTACAGATGACCAGTGGCTGGACACATTCCATATGCCTAAAAGTATATTTGAGCTCATATGTTCCAGATTAAGGACATCATTGTCAGCAAGTGTAGACATGCATTTCGAGACCTGGATTGCAATGTGCATTTATATAATTGCTACTGGTAGCAAATTTAGTTATGTGGCAATGCTATTTAATGATGAAAAAAGATTTGCCAGACGATCTTTATTTAAATTTATAAGAGCCCTGCTTAAAGAATTTTCAGAAAGCTATCTATCTATGCCAAAAAGTAAAAAAGAATTGGAGAAAATATCGAATGGTTTCCAAAAAGCTTCAAACATGACGCCGTGTGTTGCTGGCGTTTTATGTCTATTCGAGCTACCTAATAATTGTGATTGTGGACGCAACAGGACAACATGTGGCGGAAAAAATCTTAAAGTACAAGTTTGTATAGATAACCAATTATTGATTCGCAAAATAGAAACGACTACCCAAAAACCCACTATGTTCCATAGATCACCAAATGAAGTCAGCCTTTATTGGAAAAAAATTTCACAATCTTGTGTAGTGCCATACTTTATAGTCGCTCCGCAAGGTTATCCCTTACGCACTTGGCTTATGCAAAAATACGATAATCCTTGTGAAACGTGGGAATATGAATTCAATAAATCATTTGGCAGTTTAAACATCTTTAGAGAAGTTTCTTTGAATAGATTGTTTGGCCGTTGGCACATACTTAACTCTACTGAATGTATTTCACCAAGGTCGAAGAGTTCCATTTTAAAAGCATGCTGCATTTTACACAACCTTTTAGAGGAAAGACGAGAATACTTTTCAGTGGAATGGAGTAAAAATTTTAATCCATGTAAATATGAATACAAACTGACGACAGCGGTAACACAGTCTTATAACGACTCAAAACCAGGTATAGAAAAAAGAAATTGTATTGCAAAATTAATAGGATTAACAAAAATTCATAATATAGGCGGAGAATTTGATACGAAATAAATAACAATAAAATTTGTTTTTAATTTAAAAAATGGGTAAAATTTATAATTTTTTGTAACAGAACAATTATAATCATTTGTGTACGTATGTATGTACATACATATATCAATGGAACCATTAAAAGTAACAAACAGAACAACAGTTATAAATGCAAATATTCTTATAAGCAAAAAATTATGTCTCACATAAGACGATGATCTTAAATTCTTCAATGATATAATTTGAGTATCATTATAATTGTTTCCAAGTCAAGGGACCATTTCATATAAAGGGGTACCTTACAAGAACTTTGTTTTTCAACAGGAGCATATTATACACACATGTGATGGAAATCGAATGAGTTTTAGAATAAAATTTTTTCGTAATATGGACATATATCTGTATTGAAAAACTTTATCACATAAAATATAAAGATATTGTGCTATTAAAGAGAATCTTAAAAGAAAATTTTAAAAAATTAGATAGAAATGCATTAAAATGTACTTCCAAAACTCATTCGTTTTCGATTTTCATCACATGCCTGACAGATATAACATGAACGTTTTTAGTAGGTTTCGAAAATTGTTGTAAAGAATTCAACTTGGCTCAAAAATATGTATGTAGCTCGTTTTTCTTGTTGAATATTTTTAATAGTACGTCCGAAATCATCTAAAATAGACACTTATAACGATGAAATTTGATGAGTGATTTTTTACTTGATAGTAAAGCATGCGAAATTCATTCATGCATTCGATCGAGTTATTCTGTATGATGAACGCTTGACCCAAACAAAAACTAATCTATAATCCATTTTTTTCCCAAGTAACTATTTCAAAATCAAAATATTGTTTTTATATTTTTTCATCTTTTATTATACATTTTTTAAATGTAATTGTACAAAAACACATTTTTTTAAACGAATTAGTACAAACGTTGGGGTGGGCCCATGGATGACTTGATGTGCAAAGAGCGAACGTTTTGCCAGTTCTTTTTCAATAAGGATACTAAGAAATTAATAGACAAATGAATGTTTTGGACTAATTCGTCTTGTTTCATGTCAACGTGACCAACAGCAACAGACAAGCACAATACTTTCTTCATTTGGAACTTGATGGTAGATTTGACTTCTTCAATCTTGCCCATCATGGATTCTTGGTGAGACAAAAGACCAGGGAACTTGCCGGCCTTGTTCAAACCAGGACCCAAGAGACGGGGGATTTGTTTGATCAATGATTCGGAAGCCAGGAAAGCATCATAAGATTTGGCCAATTTCTTAACCAACTTCTTGTTCTTGTTCAATTTTTTCAGCGCTTCAGCGTCCATGCATTCAACACCGTTTGCTTTGGCTTCATCACAATGCTGTTGATCACCCAAGATGCAAACCTTCATTTTTGGGCGGGGGATGTGCTTCAATCTGTAGACAAATAAAAAAAAAATTACAAATTATTTTCATGGAATATATTTGATTTGTTTTTACTATAAGGAATTCAAATTAGTTTGAAGATGTTTAAATCAGCCAATTTTATCCACACGAAAACCAAAAGGCTCTTAAGGTTTTCAGGTAATACATGCAATATATTGTTAACATCATTGTAAACATCTAACAAACCATGTTCCCAGAATATATTAATTGTGTACATTATAAGCAAAAACATTTTCTACGGTAAATTAAGAATTTAGCTATAGAAAAGTTCATGCCTGTAACGATAACCACATCTAAAATATACTCCTAGGCATCAAATTACATAAAACTTACACATAATCCCTCCTTTCCTAATATAGTAGGGAGTAGCAAGTTTTTCTTAATGAGCATTATATAAAATATAATAAAAAACGGCCATCCTTTTCAGTTTAAAACCGAAAAGAAATTAAGCCTACTCAATTTGATTTTAAGACCCTGAGTACAGGTCCGTCAAAGTGCCAACACACTTGACTGCCTGTAGAAAATCAAAACTCCGAAAGATGCAGTATGCACCTTAAGAAAGATTTTTTCATTTCATACAGGTTGATAATCAACATACTTGACAGTGCCGGAGAAACGCTTATCCTTTTGGGGATCGTAATTCTTCAAACCGATTTGTAATTCAACGGTTTCCAAGAAGGCACGCTTCTTCTTGGAGGAGAAATCCAGAACACCATTTACGCTCTCGTATAAGGTATCACGTGAAACTTTCGAACTGTAATAAAATAAAAAACGTGTTACATTAGCACGGTTTCAAATGTATAAAATATCAATAATTTATTTTTTAACAATTGTAAAAAATTAATGCTTTAATTAAAAACTTATATAAATAGTTAATAATTTGATAGCACAAAAGTTTTTAAATTAATTTAGCAATTATTTCCAAACTTAGGTGGACATTTAAAATCCATAAAGCTGGTTTATAATTGCCATCGATAAAAAAATATTACTAACAACCATTAAACAACAAACGAAATTATTAAAAGGGATAAATATTTTATAAAATAGTTTAAAGATGTAGGAAATATTTAAAAATTTATTATTGAATAATCTTAAAAAAAAAACACTTACGCCATGACTGCTTTTGTCAAAAGTTAAATCGGAAAAGAAAGTTCTGATAAATTTGTCCAAGCATCTAGCTGTCAAACAATTTGTCATTTTACATTCACAGTTGTATTAAAGCAGAGTTGCATTTGTTTACACTCATAGGTACCGGCTGATAATCGAGTATAGTGCAAACATAAACCAGAATGGTTTTATTTTTTGATAAACCTAAAATAAACATATACTTTTAAATAATAGTCATTTATGCATAATTTCGTCTTTACATATGTAATTGTTTATACTATTTGCGTTGTGTTGTGTAGCATCTTCCTAAAGATTAAATGATTATATAAAAGTTAATAAAAAAGGCAATTTTATGAATGTCGTTTAAAGCTGCTGTATACGAGTTTCTATCCAAAGGATGTTTTTGTTTTCATCGCGTATTAAAAGTTCCTACTGACGTATTTAGATGTGAACTCCAGCTGTGTGATGTTGTCTGATGATATTCCAGAAGAAACCACTTTGTTATTCCGAGACCAAAAACATCAAGCCAGTATTCGGGCAGCCTTAAATATTTCCCAATTGGGTATCAAAATCACACAAGTAATGGCGATATATTTACACAATGGCCATTTTAAAAACAAAGTTGCCTTGAAGCTCTGTGTTGAGTAGGACTCCGAAATGACATTGTAATAACATTAATAAATACGGACTATAACAGAACATTTTTTATTAGGTATAAACGTAGTTTTTATTCCCGTATAGTGGATTAAGGCAACACTTTATATCCGACAGGTTAAAAAATTGCATTCTATTTATTGTTTAGTACTTTTTACAATTGTTGTTTGCAAACTTGGCAACATTGTTGACATATTTAATATTTTTGTTGATTTAATTTTTTTATTGTATTGTCTATTTGAGTAGTGGTAGTCACAGAGAACACAGAGGCGTCAATTTTGGCGTTTCAAAATAGCTACAATCAGCTAAAAAGGCAGGTATATTAAAAAGAGAAAGAAAATATTTTCTGGTAGTAAATTTGTAATGTGAAAAAGCAAAGCACTGTATACAACAAGAATTTTGTGGACAAAACAAAATAAACAAAACAATTTGAGTTAGAATATTTGAATTGAAAGTTTGTTTATATGTTTGTGATTTTAATAACTAACTAAATTGTATTTTAATAATTGTTATACTTTCTTGGTATGCATTGTGGAGTTTATGCATTCGTTAGATGATATAAATGCATTTTTTTATGGTTGTATCAAACAATACAAAAATACTCTGTGCCAAAAATTAATTTTATTGCGTCAGAAAAATAGTAACATAAAGAAAACAAAAAGGCAGGTTCCAAAGAAAGAGACAAGAAAAAAACTACACTATCTTTGCTCTTCTGTCACCTCTGTTATACTCTGTGGTGGTAGTGTTTTTATAAGTAAATCGAAAATTGGTGCGAAATATTTAACAAAAATTAATGTATTTATTAATATATTTTGTACAACATATATTCTACATTAAATCATATTTTTGATTAATAATTCTGTTATCTGAATAAAATTTGTACTAAATTAGCAAAAGCCGGTTTCTTGTGTATTTGCAAGAACTTGTAAAAGTAAAAAGTGCAGAGGTAAAAAATATATTTCTACACAATTGTTTACAATACATACATATATTTATGATTGTAATTGAAGTACATCTTCTTATCTAAACGCTTAAATGTAAACATAACATTCTTATTGTTTGTTTTGAAAAAACATTTCTTATTAAAATAAACCTTATCTAACTTGCCAAATTTGTGAGAGATTTATCATGCGCAAAATGCAGTGAAATGTGTCAAAAAATTTTTAAATTTCTTGTGTAGAGTTGATTGATTTTCGGCAAAGGGCCTTATTTGGGCTATGGACAATTATGAACCGATATGCACAAACTTTGTAGGTGTAATAACCCTTCATATACAACTTATTTTTAGAAAAAATTTTTTGATTATATGCATAAATCTACATTAATGACCGATAAACTGTTATTTCGGTAGGACATTTGTATGGGGCTAGGTGAAATAATGGAATGATTTCAACCGTCCTTGGACGAAAAACATCATGTACCAAATTTTAGGGAAATATCTTCAAAATTGCGACCTGTACTGTGCGCACAAGTTTTACATGGATAGCCAGCCAGACGGGCGAACATCGTTTAATCGACTTACTAAGTGATTCTGAGTCGATCGGTGGGTATTGGCATAAAATTTTTGCGCGTTACAAACATCTGCACAAATCCAATATATGTATGTAGTACTCTCCTATTGTAAACTATGGTGGTGTATGGTATAAAAAGAAATTGGTTGCATTTAAAAGAAAAAATTTTATAGTCTAACAACCAAAAATAATTTATTGCAAAAATGCACATTTGATCCAAAAATGCTTTTTTATTACGTCACAGCTTATTTTATGCTGGCACGTATGGGTTTCTAAAACTTAAAATTCAAGCTGATAATTGCACGGGTTAATAAACGATTTAATATTTGATGTGACAGCCTTTAATTTCTACAACAGATTTAGGGAGATTTGGCATATATGCGAAAATTTTTTGAGTAATACTAGGCTAAATTTTTTTGACCGTGGCAGCAGTGTGACCAGGTCTCAAACATTTTTGCAGCTAAATCCTATCCAAAATAATGCTAAAAAAATGCTAAGTTGATTTTAAATGTCAAAAATGTGCTAATATTTTTTTGATATTATTATGAAGAAATTCTTCACTATTTGTACCGCTGTTTCTACAAATTATGTTTGATTATATAAATAAAACCACATCGAACTCAAAAACAAAACAAATTATTTATTCTCTTAAAAAATCGTAAATTAAAATTATAAAACAAAAATTAAAAATATATATTTTTCAGTCTATATGCATATGTATGTATATGTACATATTTTGGACAAAAGCGACCATTAATTCATGTACCATTTTATGTTTAAAAAAACTAAACTATTTGCTATTAATAGCATTTGTATTTACTTCACAAATAAATTAGTTTAAACAAAAATAACAACTTTTGGCTACATATTAAATACTCTATCAAAAGTGTATTCTTCACTTTCTGAGGGCTCTGTTAATATTATATGCATTTGTAACACATTTTTGGATTAATTCTTTAGTTATTTTAAAACTTTGGCAGCATTTATTCAATCTTTTCAATCCACATTTTATATAGAGGAGTGAATTAATTGTATTTAATTATTATTATTATTTATTTATTTAGTAGTATGTATTCATAATACTTTAAAATTTTTCGCGTATAATTATTTTAGATTTTTACAAATTACGATTGACTACCTATATTATTTCTTAAAAATTGTACTATATTTCCTTTACATATGTATATTAATATTTCTTTCTCTTTTTATATTTTCTGGTAATGTATTATATAGTTTAAGACCTTTAAAGAATAGAGATCGTTGCATTGCAGTTGTTGTTACCCTTGGTAGTCTGAAATTCTCTTCGTTTCTGAGGTAGTATGTTTGTGCTTCTCTCACATAGCCAAGTTAATCGGTAAGGTATTCTGGTGCGTTTCCAATTTTTATTTTCTGAATGAATTGCAGTGTATTTAGTTCCAGTTTTTGTTGAATATTTAACTATTTCAGTGTTTCTAGCATTAGTTGAATTGGAGTATATATATTGCATTTTAATATTGACCGCATAGCTTTATTTTGTAATTTTTGTACTCTTTCTATTTGTGTTGTCGTGTATCAGGTGTATAAAATTGTGGAGCCGAATTCAAAATGTGGTTTTATCATTGTGTTATACATGTGTATTGCCGTTATTTGAGATACTTTATTTCTAACCCGTTCAAAGAAACCAATTTTTTTACCAACATATAATCAATTTCGCATTTCTTTAGTATATTTGGCATATCATTTATGTATATTATAAATAATAGTGCGCCTAGGATAGAACCTTGTGGAACTCCAAATTCATTGTTTACTTCATTTGATTTTATACCATTCACCTTTGTGATTTGCCTTCTATTAGTAAGATATGATTTAAACCAATTAAATTCAACATCTCATATACCATATATATAAAATTTCCGAATCAGCATTTCTCTATCAATTGTCTCAAATGCTCTTTTGAAATCCAAAAAATTGTCATTATGTTTTTCTTTCTATCTACAAATTTCCATCTGTTTATCACATAATTAACCGTTGTTTCACATGAGAATTATTTTCTAAATCCCGATTGATATTTTGAAAATAAGTTTTGTTGTTCCATATATCATGTTGTTGTTCCATATCATTCTATTTCTTATTTTATTTTTTTTAAAGATTCATTCCGCTAAATACACGTTCAACTTCTGCATTACTAAATGGCAAAACTAAATATTTCATAAGAAAATCGGGCAATTCCTTGAATGGATTTTCATTCACAACATTCCTGTATTCATAAACTTGTATCTAAAACTCAATAGTTGAGTTCTGATTTTGCCACTCGTATGAAGCTAATTTTTGTCATTGTAATTCTAAAGTTGTAATTTCACCATTTGAAAAATTTATCATTTCTACTTTGATATTTTCATATAATTAAAAATCTTTTTATTTTATTGATTCGGCTTGAGGTCTCTTTTATTAAAAATATAAAAACGAACAAGTTTTTAATTTTTTATTAAATTTTATTTGTTTCCAATATTTCGACCAACTTTGTTGATCATCTTCAGGGAAGAAATATAATTTAATGTTTAATACAGTGTTGTTCGATGTTAATGTCTTAAGTTTCTTTCACTGACTTAAATTATATTTCTTCCCTGAAGATGATCAACAAAGTTGGTCGAAATATTGGAAACAAATAAAATATAATAAAAATTAAAAACGAACAAGAGTTTTTATATTTTTAATAAAATATTAAAACAAAATTTAAATTTTTTATAAAAAAAGACCTAAAGCTTAAATAATTACCAAAATCTTAATAATTTACTTTTATTTATTTTTAAACTATTGCCAACAGCAAAAACTTAACAAATTTTTGGGTAATCTTTGCCTTAGTTCACATATTAACTCTGCTATAAAATTTCTACATACATATTATTCTAATTTCTTTTTCAGTTTCAGAATTTAATTTGTTCTTGTTTTCAAAAAATTTTCAAAATCATAATTAAAATATGGTGTAGGTATATTTTAATTGTAACAGGGATAAAAATGAAAAATAAATTGAAGCTAGAAAATGCTAAACAAATTATTAAAAAATGCCAAATGCTAAATCGAAAATTTGTAGCTAAATCAAAATAAAAAATGCTGAATCTAGCTGCGAAAATACCAAAATGGTCACACTGCGTGGCAGCTTTAATGTTAACAATTTCAGCTATTTTTCGCTGTGAGTGGCCAGTTTGGAAATGTTTTAAAACCAGTTCTCTTTGTTCTATCGTTGTACGAGGAATGATTTGAATTATTACTATTCAACCGAAAATATTGATAAAGAAGAAAATAAGAAAAACGAAAAATCAACAACGCTGTATTGAGCTGTCAGTACAGTAGAAATTGACTGCATATAATAAGCTGTACATTTTTGTAATAAATGTTTTTTGTTTTTTAGAACATTTATTCTTTTAAATGACACTAATTTAATTTTTAAATTTTTTTGAAAACAAAAAATACACTGAATTAAATAAGCTGTGTGCCACTGTATATGTATACATATATATATATATATATATATACTGTTCATAAAAAGGCAGATTTACAAAAAAAAAAAATAATTATCAAAAATTATTTAATTTTTATTTTAATACTTTTTTTTTATATCTCGTGGCACCGCTTATTTTTTTCGATTTGTTCAATTTTATTATTTACCTAGGGATTATGAAACTAACACAAAACTTGTTACATGTCTAGCTCCAAAGTGGTATGCGTCATTTCTTATTCTAACAATATGAAAGGAAACTGTCTCTTTAACATGGAACCGAAAAAACGTCTTTTATGTTCAGAATATTTAGTTAAAAATAATTTATTATATGTATTTGTTGGCCATATATGATATAATTTTCAAAATATGTAATAGATAAATTGTAAACATTTTGCCACAATTGGATAAGTGAAGTGATGTGTTGTTTTAAGCGTTTAAAACAATTGATACAATTGATCCTGCAGGCTTATAAAACTTAATTAAAATAGGATTTTTATATCTGAATGTTTCAAAATTTTGTATTAAAAATTACACATAAATTAGTTAAATAATTAAATGCAATATCAATAATACTTCAATGTAATATAAATAAAAAAAAAATAAAAATTACACATTTTTACTTTTCATAGGCTCATAGGTAGGTACATAGGATATGGCCCATAGGTACAATTTGAATAAAAAATGTATTAAACTAAAAAAATTTGTTGGAATCTAAAAAACTATTAATCAAGAAGAAAAATCCAAAGAATTCCAAATTTAAATTTATATTTATTGCAGAATACAAATACATTGTATAATTCCAAATAATTCTTTAAAAAAATCGTGACATATTTTTTTTATTTTAGCACACAAACACCTGCCACACATAAACAGCGTAACCACTATACAGATTTACTCTCTCAGAGAAATTCATTAAAACGTTGAATGAGGTAAGAGGAAAATAATATTTTCTTAAATAACACATCTCTAAATCACTCTCTCTCTCTCTTCCATAGAAAAAAACCATTTTCTTCAACTACGTCAGTCAGTCTGCGAGTGAAAATAACTTAAATGCCAATAGTGGAAAAATTGAATGAATAGCAGAATATGAATGTTTGATTTTATATATTTTGTTTTTGGTCAGAAGCAGCAGAAAGACAACAGCATTATTACAATACACAAGTCACACAATACAACTGATTGTTACTACTGAAAATAATTTTCTTTTCTAGTGTTAAAGGCACTACAGAACGAGAAAAATATATATTTATAAAAGGTTCCTAAATTGTATAAAAAACCAAGTGAAAATTTAAATATGTACATTGAACTTTATAAACTATACAATAAAATTCAATGAATGTGCCTTGATATTGAATAAAAAAACAAGCGAAAACATCAAGATAAAAAAGTAAAACAAACAAATAAAAAATCTGCATATGGAATAAGGAAAGTAATTCAATCAGTAACAAAAAGGAAAAATCTATACTACAACTGCCTTAAAAATTACATAACAATTCCATTATAAAAAACACCAAGTATCTCAGTATTCTAGCTTTAAAACGTGTTAAGCTTATTGTTAACGTTTTATTTACGATAGTTTTTTTTTAATTCTACTCGATACTATTCTCTCTGCTGTGTTCTGCCATATATTGGAACTTTTCGTTGACCATAACCTTACACAATGGCCAGACCAATTAGTGATAATCATGTAAGTTTAATCAAAGAAATTTTCTAATTATTTTGTATGTATATATTGATTATTTTGTTTTTTTAATTAATTGGATGAGTCATATTTATTTATAAAAACAATAACTTTTTTTATTGTATTAATTTCTTGTCTGTTGTAATATTTATTTTTATATTTTATTTATGAAGTCATTAATTATATGGCTTTTGTACTTTTTAGTTTTTCTTTTTTGTTTATTTTTAATTTACATTTGAAAAGTGTGGGTAATGTGGCTGGCATACATTCCACTGTCTGTCTTGGCTGAACTGTTGTGTTCATGATAGATTTAATTAAACAATTAGGTTGCAAATTTTATGCACACCGGTTGTCATTTGTTTTTACAAAACATAGTATTTTGTTGCTAATGTATGCATATTTTAATGGTGACAAATTTTTCAGCAACAAATCATTCGAGTCATGATTTTCTCACCGATTATGAAATATGTAAATATCCATATTTACATTAAGGCTTTAAATTGTATACATACTTATACATCAGGGTTTTAATTTTCCGCATTTCTTGTAGATATCCAAAATACTATAGTAACACATTGGGTGTATTAATTAAAAATAAGGAATTTTATCAAATTGTTGGATTTTATTTTGAAGCATTTGTTTAATAGAAATTTATTAAAATATTGGCCATTGTTGGCTATGACGTTTTCCCATATATATCTGGGGGGTTACTCTCTATTGCGATGCGAAAGCAAATTGGATGCGTAAGTGTATCAATTTGTACGCTTATCGCATCGCAATAGAGATCGTATCGCAATAGAGAGTAACCCCCCTGATAATATATGTGGGCCGATTATGTATAGCAACCAAACTGGAGTTGGGTTGCCAAGAGGCAACGCAACTGACATGCAAGTTGTTATTATGTAAGGCAACTTTCATGTTTAATCTGTTTTTCGATTTATCGAGTAGAAAACAAACATTTATATGTTAAAAATATAAATAGTTTAACAACAAAATAACTAACTGAAGTTAACAGCTTACAGATGTCAGTTGCCATCTGTAATATGTTTTTGGCAACTGTCAACTCCACTGAGGTTCGGTTGGCATCCGTAATCGACTCAATGGCTTCCAGGGCAAAATAACTGCTCATCTTTTGAGGCCAAGATGAAATTAAGCCAATTTCACTTATTTCTAAAAAGTTTTTAACAGGTATTGCAAGCTTAGCGTTGTCATGATGGAATATTACGCTCTCATGTCTGACCGCATATTTTGGATGAATTCTGCTGCTCGCAAATGTTTTGAAATTGCTGCTTGAGTTGGTTGGTTTACGTGGTAGTTTACTACGTGCGAACACTTAAGTAGAGTCGAAGGGACCCCGTCAGATTTAATGTCTTATACAACATGCTGTAGCTAAGATGAGTACAAGAAAGTCGGGTCTTGCTAGACCCAACCTGTAGCTGTGAGATATCTCAGTAGGTCATTGAGTTTATACCTGGCTACCTCACCAAGGTTGTTCAATGTATAGTTTTCCATGAATTTATGTCTCTTGACACTCAGGGCTGGGCATTCGCAGAGAAGGTGGAAAATCGCGTCCTCTTTTTCCCTATCCTTACAGCTGCGACAATTGTCGTTAAAAGGGAGTCCCAGGCGATTTGCGTGCTTGCCTAACGTCGAGTATCCCGTTAATACTGCCAGAAACCTTGATATATCCTTCCTATTCCGGGTTATCAGTTGCATAGTACGTTTCTCGTTAAAAGATGGCCACATCAACTTGGCTATCCTACATGTGTCTAAATTACGCCATCTATACTCAGCCTTTGTAAGAAAATGTCTGAAGATGATACCTTTGATAGTACCCAGTGGAATTGCTACTGAGACCACATCGGAGATATCTAAGGCAGATCCCGTTCTGGCTAGTTCGTCTGCCCGTTCATTGCCGTAGTGGTTGCTATGCGCAGGCACCCAGACCAAGTGCCGCCTGACTGTCGACAAAAATATCTATGTATATTGCCGTGAATGTTATGATCATGTAGTGTATCACAAGCTGCCATGATTGCAAACATTTCCGCCTGGAAAACACTACACTCATTTGGAAGACGATACGAGATGCCTACCCCAGGTTCGTCACAGAAGACCCCAGAGCAAGCAGATGTGGTCTGAAAACATCCCTTTTGTCACCTTATCAACTATGACTTGTGTAATTTATATAAAATAATGCCCGCAGAAATCGATGGAGCTTCCTGTCGTTATTCAAAAGTTGCAAGGGTTTCATTCAAAGAATTCAGGTGGATGCAACTGAAACAAATATGAAAAATATTTGTCGCCAGCTTCGGCTAATTTAACACTATTGGAATATTGTTAAATGAATGTTAAAGCTCAGTGGGACTGTAGTTCGTTACAATAAAAAATGTTAGCGATTGGGAATATGTATAAGGCGCAGGTGGACCAAAATGAATTATCAACACGAAAACACGTATTTTTATAATTATGTATATACTAAATATTTTTTATAAGTATATGTATATACTAAATGTAGTTTTTGGTTTTAGTTTTTTTTTAATATTAATTAGTTAATAAAAATTCAAATATTCATTCTTTTTTTTTGTTACATAAATACATTTATAACACAGAATTCGATGCGAACATTGCTATTTATATTAATGATTTGAAAACATTGAATAATGAAATTAGCATTTCTGTCTTCTTATACCAGTTTATCAAAGAACATCTGAGATTTTCATTGAATTTAGTAAAACGATAACAGCTGTTTAACTTTACAAAATTGTTGAAAATTGTATGTTAACCTTGAAATTCGGCATTCTCTTATTAAAGTTCAACTAGTGCAAGCCTTATTGTATGTATTTCTAATAAAAGAGTAAAACTTAAACACTCTTTATTTAGTATCATGACGTTATATATTTATTAAATCATGTATACATTTCTTTATCTAATATACAAAAGATAACCGCTATATAAGCATGACATGAAGGTATTCCTACTATACTCTTAAATTGCTACAAAGACTATATACAAAACTCTCTTAGCTACTTATACACAAACATTTTAAGTACTAAAGTTATTATAAAAAATGTTTAACAACACACTAGTATATTAATTCTTTCGTACTACTATTTACTTTAATATAGTGCCCAATATTTTTGTTGATTTTTTATAAATTTAATCTCATGAGTTTTTAATTTAAGCTATATTTGTAGTAGTTGTTATTGTTGTTGTCGTTTTAAAATATCAGGCGGCAATCTGTATCGTACTATGTACTGAATACAAAACGCCACATCAGTCACCAACGGGTGTAGTAAGCGTTTACTATTAAGTGGGAAATTATATTGAATTTATTACTCGCAGTAATATATTTTAAATTAAAACATAAACAAAAAGTTTTATATTTTATTTACAAATAAATAAAATAAAGAACTTAGTGTTAAGAAGCAATTTTAGTGTAAAACAAAAACAAGAAAATGTCATCTAAATCCGATGAAATTGATGTAAGTTTTTTTTAAGTTCTTTCTACTATTTCATATTTTTCACCCTTATTTTATATTTTATGTTTTTTCGACCTTTGGCTCAATCAAATAAAGCTTTTGTAATAATGACATGCTTTTTACGTCGCTCTCTTTCTATCTTGTTAAAAAATGTGCTTCGTCTGCCATCAAATTTTAAGTAAATTATTATTTTGGTGTTACTTTTAATTTTTAACTTTTGTTATGTTTTTATCATACAGTTTGCTAGATGAAATCAAGGTTAGCGTTTCTTATCATCTCAGTTCAAAGTTTACAAAATTAAATAAAATTATGTTTATTCAGTTTTAGGTTTAGGAGCAATTTTTTTTTAGCAAATTTCTAGTGTGACAGTGATTTAGTTGGTCTTTATTACAAAAATAAATTGGCTTGTTATTTGCATTTATTAACTGGAAATATTAAAAATGTTGAGTATTAATTATTGTGCAATTATATACACTTCCTTTAAATAGGTATTTGAAAAATGTTCTCCTTCACATTAAATAATAAAACATACTGTTTATACATATATGTAGATAAAAAGGAACGTTGCTCCTAAAATCTTTAACTTCCTAAGGTGGTTTTAGACGGTATGTATTTTGCAGTTTACTTGTACTTGGCCGGAGAACTTCAGTATATTTCAGTACGTAGAACTGGCTGTTGTGAGAATAAACTAAGTTATCGCTCTTCTTGACCGTACCACACTTGGCATATATTTGCCGAAAAAGTCATAACCACTAAATAAAATATATTTGAACTCGTCTATTTATTAAAAAAAACTTCGTTTATTTAGGACAAGACCTTGCAAAACTAAACAACGTCAAACAAATTTGTGCTAAGTTACGCTTTTTTGAGTAAATATTAAGAATAAATCGAAAAAATTGTCGCGTTTGGGCGTCTAGAAATCCAAAAGCTATTGTTGAGAAGCTTTTGCAGAGTGAACTTTACACTGTTTGGGTGCATTATGGTGTAGTCGTGGTTGACATTTAAACATTTGTATTTTCTTAGTACTTCAAATCTATTGGATTCATTACTTTGATAATACATTCTTAGTAGAATTATGAAATATAAACATTTATATCATGGTGAAATTAAATACCATGATTTATATGTATGTTAAAAATATAAATAGTTTAACAACAAAAGAACTAATATTTAAAATTTACCACTTAAAATAAAAATCAAAGCAACCACAAATTCTCGGTTGCCATGTTCGGCAACTGAAGTTAACAGCTCAACTAAAGTTGTCAGTTGCCATCTGTAATATGTTTTTGTCAACTCCACTGACGTTCGGTTGCCATCCGTAATCTACCCATTAATTCCAAGTATGTATGTACTTCAGTTTGATTGATATTGATTTCATTCCCTCGTTTCGCTGCAACATAAAAATTTGATTGCGCTAGCTGTTTGTAGTCAACTTTGTCGTAAATAATGCGAGCTAATAACACGATGCTTTACAAATTGTTCTATTGTGCCTAGTTACTTTCTAAATCCCAGCAAAAAATCCATGCAGAGTTTCAACTTTAGAATAAAATGTTTATTTCATACGTATCACGCATGATTTTTACATGAGCTTGTCTTGAAAGTGCAATTAATTTTCAAGTACTTATAACTGTTTTTGCTGGAATATTAATAAGCGATTATAATGAAATTTTACCTTGATACTTTAATCTAAAACCCCTTTTATTATAATTAACTTTAATCATATGTTTCTAACACATGCATATACTATACATATATGTACCCTGCCAACATTTTCATTGCGGAAGTGACTCAGAAGTGACGCTATGAAGTTGAAAC
This sequence comes from Bellardia bayeri, assembly GCA_950370525.1. Lineage (NCBI taxonomy): Eukaryota > Metazoa > Arthropoda > Insecta > Diptera > Calliphoridae > Bellardia > Bellardia bayeri. The sequence continues at coordinate 20,439,069 of OX493267.1, forward strand.
TCATCTTCTGCGATACCATTTTCTCATCGTAGAAGCGTCTTCCGTATTGAGAAGTTGTATCCCACGGAAGTGACTTCTTGAAGTCATTTCAGCGTAACTTCAAGAAGTCACTTCTGAGTAACTTCAAGAAGTCGCCTCTCTTTTGCTTTTGATTTTTTTTTCCTTTAAAGATAATACACTCATATTGACTATTAGATAACAAATATGTAAAAACTACAACAATAACAAAACAAAACCACACTTTACCACTGACCGACCACAGCAAATGAAAAATTTTGCATTCTTTTCATTTCTTTTATAACGGGAAATGTCTTTTTCGGCTGGTGTTGTAAACAACAAACAATCTTCCAAACGTCGTCTGGATGATTAAAAGACAACTGCAATGTAAATTGTTATTGTTATCTTCCAATTAACGTCTGGAAGTGAGTAAGACGTAACGCCTTTGACGATGGACGATGAAAGAATCTTCCAATTGCTGGCAGGGTACTTACCTATGTATGTACTTGTATATACATAATTTCTACACAGTCAACGTTTTATTTACTTACAACTGATAATTCATTTAAACTGATATCAATAAATGTTTGTTTTTATTTTTTTGTGAAATTTTTAGCTGCTGTTTTTTAGCAAAGTGTTAGAAAAATGTTTATACTAAGTAAATAATTTACGTGCTAGCTTTTATTTTCTATAGTTAAAAAAATACTAGTAAGATGATTTGATTTTTAATTGGTGAGAAAAAATGCACACTCATACAAAATCAACAGCTAGCGGTTTAACTGATAAATACATTTCTATATACATATGTACATACATATACATACATGCGTATATAAATATTAGAAAATTTTATTAACTAAAATTTTTGATTTCTTTTTAGATTATCCCCATTGCTGTGGGTCTAGTTGCCGTAGTAGCTGGTGCTGTCATTATTCATTATTTAATTAATAAAAAATCCACAAAGAAACCCCGGCCAGAACCAAATAGAACAGCACGTTTGCGTACTCTAATCGATGCTAATGACAAATATCAATTACCCTTGATTGAAAAAGAAGTCCTGAGTCATGATACACGTCGCTTCCGTTTCGGTTTGCCTTCACATCAGCACATATTGGGTTTGCCCGTGGGTCAACATATTCATCTTATTGCCACCATTGATAATGAACTAGTGATACGTCCCTATACACCCATTTCTTCTGACGATGATGTGGGCTATGTAGATCTTGTGGTTAAAGTTTATTTCAAAGACACCCATCCCAAATTTCCAGCTGGTGGCAAAATGTCTCAATATTTAGATCAAATGAAAATTGGTGATAAGATTTCCTTCCGTGGTCCTTCGGGTCGTTTGCAATACTTGGGTAATGGTAATTTCTCCATTAAGAAATTGCGTAAAGATCCTCCTAAGACTGTCACCGCTAAACGTGTTAATATGATTGCTGGTGGCACTGGCATCACTCCCATGTTGCAATTGGTGCGTGATGTCTTGAAACATAGTGAGAAGGATAAAACAGAATTGGCTTTATTATTTGCTAATCAAGTAAGTTAATGAATGCATAAATATATATGTTTAAGGAATTTTTTTCTTAATTTCTTATGTTTGATATTTTTAGAGCGAAAAAGATATTTTATTACGCAATGAACTTGATGAATTGGCCAAGAAATATCCAGATCAATTGAAAGTCTGGTATACTGTTGATAAAGCTGGTGAAGGTGAGTTTAGTTTTTGTATTTTATTATGTTAAAAAAAAATATTTTTGATTATTGTTTATATTCAAATACGCACATTATTTTAATTGTATTTTATTTCTACATTTTTACTTTTAAGTTAAATTTTATGTTAAAAAAAGAGTACTCGTTTTGAAATTAGTGTGATAACATTCAATGTTGAATAAATTTATAATGGTATTAATTCATAATATAAAATTCGTTTCAAACCGAATCTTAATTTAATGAAATTAGTGTTTCCTCATTCAATTAGTTTTTGTTTTGATTTAATCATTTAAAATATGAATGGAAAATACATTTTTTAAAATCTATTTGTAATTGAATAATTCAATAAATTTGTTTAAGCTATTTATTTCATAAAGGATTTGAATTATGAATTTTCAAAGCAATGAATTTAATACATTTGAAGAATTAAGGAACAAGTCATTTGAATTCTATAAAAGAATTAAATTGATTTTAAAAATTGAATTAAGGGGTTTGATTTATGGCTGATTTATATCATTGAAAGTAGTTAGGAAAAATACGTAGGATTTATGAGATCTAGAGCAGGTTTTACCGGGTATACGGTAGCCCGAAAATATCTAATTAAAGTCTACGCTACATCAAATCTGGTCCTAAAATGACAGGCATCTTTGAACGAGATATCAAGATTTACTAGATATTGGCACACTAAAATGTTTCTGGTTACTGTATTGGGGGTTCATTGGCCTCAATATTAGAGGATGAGGTTGGCTCTAATCATGAAAACACCTTATATGTATGCGACATATATGGCCTGAATATGACCGTCGCCGAAACTACACACTGCTAGCATTACATGTGATGAACTACGGAATGTATTTGCAGTTATCAGAATTCATGGCCTTAGGGCCGATGGCATTATGACATTACATGTGATCGACTACAGAATGTAGTTGCAGTTATCAGAGTTCATGGACGTCACAAAGCTAGATGATTTCATACGTTGTTGTTGTTGTAGCAGCAAAACAGTTAACAAATTAAACAGGGAGTTTTGCCAGATCCAGTTCAAGGAATCATGAGGAACCAGAAGACATTATTACTATTGCTCTTTCCAGATCATAGTTGTTGCCTTGTTTTACGCGGCATAGTTTTCTCTGCTATCGACAGTGGTTGACCTCCAAGTACGACATTCATGCGGTATCCTGCTACTGCGGAATTGGTGACGTCTTTATGAATGTCGTTCAAAGTTGTCTTCTACAAGCTGCAATCATATGGAACTCGCACTCGTATGCTGTCACCCAAGATTTTTGGGTGGTTGACTGTCGGTATTTGTGTGCTGTCGGCCATGAAGCCTAAATTAAGATTTACATACGACCAACCATCCTCCTAAAACTTTTCTAACCAAGCATCACAATGGGACCCATGGCATAACAACAAACTTTGAACAATCTTTATGTTTTATAAATAAACTTTGCTTTTGGTGCTTTAAAAAATGATGTAAAGATTTTATTAATTTTCTTTAAAAACACAAAATAAAGCGGTGTATGTAGAGTTTTTTTTAACAGTACATAAAGCTATTCCTTAAGAAATCCAATATGAATAACAAATTTTTGTTTTGGTAATTTTTCTACACATTGATCCTTGATTCCTTACTCAGGAATTAACAAAAATAACAAAAAAAATCTAATATTTCATATTTACGAATGAAATTATAACAAATTTTAAATAGTACAAGAAATCTTGCTTGAATTATAAAACATCGATCTCTATTAAGGCTATGAAAGAAATTGATACATTTTTAAAAATGTTTGAAAAACATTTTGCACTCATTTTATTAAAGATAATTTTAATACACATGATTTTTAATTTTCAAAGTTTTCTGTTTGAGCAAAATTTAAATTTCACTATTAAATCATATTAATTTTATTTTCAACCAAATCAAATCAAAATTGCACATTATTTTGAAAATAAAAATATCCCTCAAATTTTGTTTAATCCTTTTTTAAAAATACTTTTAAAAATGCTGCCAAAAAAATGCGGACGCCACGACGAAAACTTAAAGGCTGGACATATAACACCGGCTATATAAATGATGACATGATGAGGGATCACCTGCATTCACCAGCAGATGATACACTTTGCTTACTGTGTGGACCACCACCGATGGTTAACTATACCTGCATACCTGGTCTTGATAGACTGGGTCATAAAAGCGAAATGCGTTTTAGTTACTAAATATCAAATGAAAAAAAAAAACAAGAACACTACTAATTCATAATGTTCTAAAAATGTAGTAGAGAATTTTAAATGGAATGTGTAGATAATATATGTTGTATAATTATAGTTTATAGTTTATTATTTAACTACATAAGTATTAGTATATAATGCTGCCTTAAAATGTGCAGTTAAACAAAGGTATCTATATATGTACATACATATTTTTAGTTATCATTTAAAGCAAATTTCCTTAACATATTTGATATTTACTTATGTTATACTTTTTCTTTCTTTGTTATAGGCTGGACCTACAGTGTTGGTTTTATCAACGACATGATGATTAAAGTAAATTTATTCCCCGCCGATGATTCTACCATTACTTTAATGTGCGGTCCACCACCCATGATCAATTTTGCCTGCACTCCTGCTTTGGATCAATTGGGTTATCATCCCGATAATAGATTTGCTTATTAAATTTGACAAATTTAAAGATGATACATAAATAATTCATTATGTATTACATTTATTTCCTAACTTGTTTAATACATTTTTTATATGCATTTTGAAATTAACTCTATTATTTGAATTGATAAACTTATGTACGTTTTCTAAATAAATCAATTTGATGTTTCAAACCAGCAGCTTAAATAAAGTATTCGTGATCGAAAAGTATTAATATCGTTACCGAATGATATAACGATTTTACTCAATCACGAATGTGATAATTCGGCAACTGGTCAGTCCATTTATTATTTTTAACTATTTCTTCTTTAAGAACAAAATAGCGCAAATTTATTTTTAATAAAAAAATGGAAAAAATAAACCTGACATATTGTAATTCGTAATAATTTTTTATGAATTATTATAATTTTAAGTTATTTAAAAAAAAAACATAATGTATTTTACTTATTGTTTTAATATCTATCTTTAAATAATGTTGGCATTGCAAATTTAAACAATTATCTTATCTTATATTTAAATATCTCTAATATTTATCAAATTGTCTAGCAATATTTCCAAGTTACAGATTTGTTTACAAACATTAACTTTTTTTAAATAACCACAGAAACTTTTTACTACTTTTTCTAGTTTATAAAATTGTACGAGTTCACTATTGTAATTAAATGTATCTACTTCATGAATGGTTAGGTTAGGTAGATAGATGTTGTTAGAGGCAGATAGTGAGTAGATATGGACAGGAAGAAGAAGAAAGGGTCTGGAAAGCCAACGACCAATAGTTCTACTATAAGGGATTGAGTGTCAGATCACGGTAGCCAATTGCTCTCCTAATGAAGACGTTGATACGTTCTAATTTCAAGTCTGATATTTCAGATATATTCACCCCTATCGTGAATAACAATTCCACATGAAAGGTTGTCCCAAAAAGGTGTTACGCGAGGTACACATTGCTGTACAATGACAGAGAAAATGAGAAATTGTTTCCTCTTGTTTCCTCTTCTTCATCTTTGTAACTACTGATTCCATGATAAAGAGTGTTGCACTGAAGTGGGTCTAGGGAAAATATCCCGCGTATATTGTGATTTGTTACAAATCAAATAATTCTATTATACAGGCATGTAATGGAAATCGAAAACGAATCAGTTTTTTATATAATCTAATTTTTAAAATTTTTGTTTTAAGATTCTCTTTAGTAGCCCAATATTTTTATATTTTATGTGATACAAGTTTCTCAATACAGAAATATTACGAAAAAAATTGATTTCTAAAACTCATTCGTTTTCGTTTTCCATCACATGCCTGAATATTATCTCTGTGGAATATTTTAAGAATATTCATATTTAGAGAAAATAATAAAAATACTGGGGCCAAATTACCGCATTCGATATCAAGTAAAATTGATCGTAATTTTCTTATTTGAGATTATGGCATTCGATATAGAGCAAGAAATTTATCATTCTTTCGATATCGAAATCATTTTTCGATACGATAGCTCATTCGATCACGAATGCGGTAATTTGGCCCCAGGTTGTGATTTGAAAAAGTTCTCTTTCGAATTGAATTATGATGCATTTTACATATTTATCTTATCCGGCTTTCTGAAATCGTTTAATAAAATTATACATTTATGGAATTTTTAATGATTATGTATTTGAAAAATGGTACTGATCTTTTGGCATAATTTAGTATTAAAAAATCCCAGTCTGTTCGATTTGAAACAGTTTTACTATCTCTAATATTAATATGTCGATTATGTATAGTAATCAAACTGGAGTTGGGTTGCCAATAGGCAACGCAACTGACATGCAAGTTGTTATTATATAAGGCAACTTTCGTGTTTAATCTGTTTTTCGAAAAACAAAATAAATATTTATATAAATATAAACCCCTTTATTCATAAAAACTTACAAAAGGTTTATAAAGCAAATTTTGTATGGAAATTTGCTTTATAAACCTCTTATAAACCTGTTGTAAGTTTTATGAATAAGGGCAAAATAGTTTAACAACAAAATAACTAACATTTAAAAGTTAACAGCTTACAGTTGCCATTTGTAATATGTTTTTGTCAACTCCACTGAGGTTCGGTTGCCATCCGTAATCGACCTATAAGTTTACTTTTTGTATTAGAAACTATTAAAATGCCATATTTTAAGGCCAAGACAAAGACAACAATTTGTCATTGTATATAAACGAGCCTCAAACGATGAAAATAAGTTTGAGATATTTGTAGTCAAAAACTCCGAAGAAATATGGCGAACCAAGAACGAAGCCTTTAGCAATAAATAAGTTACCAAGAAGGTAAAACATAGCAGAGGCTCAGTAATAGTGTAATGTTGTATGACGGCATCAGGGGTCGGTAATCTTACATTTATAGAATCTACAATGAAAAAGGAAGATTATCTCAACTTTTTAAAAAACAATGTAGTGTAGCCCCTAGTCTACAGAAACTGGATTTTCCAACAGGACAATGATCCAAAGCATACCTCCAAATTGTAAAACAGTCTCCAGACCTTAATCCAATTTAGCAACTGTGGGCATATCTGAACAAAAAAAAATAGGCAAAGAAATATATCTTGCAAGGATAACATTAAGACAGTAATATAGGATTAATGAAACAAAATTTCGCCTGATTTCACTAAAAAAACTCGTTGATTCTAAGTATGTCTAGAAGATTGTCATAAAGGCAAAATAACTGCACAGAAAATATTAAATACAAATACACCTGTTTACTTTATTTCGACGGAAAAAATCTGGGGCCAAATTACTGCATTCGTAATCGAATGAGCTATCGTATCGAAAAATGATTTCGATATCGAAATTATGATAAAATGTACTAAATTTCTTGCTCGATATCGAATGCCATAATATCAAATAGGAAAATTACGATCAATTTTAATCGATATCGAATGCGGTAATTTGGCTGCAAATTACACTGCAAAAAGTATACAAATTCGAATTATTTTCTTTTCGAATCGAAATACGCAGTAACCCACCAGTACACCAATATCTCGCTTTGCGTTTTTTTTTTTCGAAGTTGTGTAGCTGCTTAATTAGTACTAATTTTCACTGTGGGTTCGAGTCTTAATTTTTTTTTTCAAATTTTTGCAAAATCTGCTACATCATTAAATGCTAAAACGATGACCCGTACAAAAAGTGCTTTGATGATCGAAATGGAGTCCTTGATTTCTATTTGGATTGAAAATTAAGTTGCGCATAGAATACCATTAAGTAAAATGGTAATTCAGACAACAGCAGAAAGATTATTTGATGACATAAAAAGTAAAGCATTATCCAATGATAATGCTAGTGGTATTAATACAGACAAATGCTACAAGGAAAATTATTTTATTTATATGTTCAGCAAACATTGGACCAATTTTTTGTGAAAGAAAGCCGACGACTTAATATTTTCGTAACCCTGGAACCTATCATCGATCTTTACATGGTTTGCTATAGAAAATCTTAATCCACTTTGCGTCGTTTTCTTTTTTTAACGTAACCCTGACACAAAGTGAGATATTGGTGTACATATACTAAAATACATATGTATGTATGTATGTACGTATATGAAACATTTAAAATAGGTGTCGAAAATTTTTATTTTTTGCAATTATAAATGAAAACGTTTTCGTTTTTTTTTCTGTAAAAGGAATAAACGTTCCCTTTTCACATTTTCCTATTAAAATTCAAAGGGAACAAATTTCATGTCGAATTGTTATTCACGATAGGGGTGATGATTTAAATTTTCCCTATTGATACGATTCCGTGTTGATATTGAATGCCATTTCTTAATAGCAATATGATATGATATTACTAAAGCTTCCTATTTCCATTTACAAAGTTAGTGAATTCCTCATTGTTTAAATTTTTTTTTAATAAAATTAGTAAAAAAATCTTAATGTATTTATAGCCTTTCTTCATATGTACATACATATATTTATTCTTGTAATTATGTACTTATTAATTAATAACAATGATTTTAAGTCTTCGCTTTATATGTACATATGTATGTATATTGATTCACTTTCCTATTATACATTTTAATTGGTGTTTGTCAACGGCAGGTTTGATTTTAAAATTAATTCTCGATGACTGACCTGTTGCCACACTCAACTTGTTTGCTATTTGTATATGTACCTACATAATGAATTAACAATAAGTCAGAAAAAGTACTTTTTCGCATATCATAAATATTTAATTTTGTATAAATGAATTAAATAAATACGACGAACTTATTACTGCCAAAACATGATAAAAAATAATTTTATTTTTTAAATTATAGCGTGACAGTTCAATTCCAAACCATGCTATGTCGACTTAGCATGTTTTTAATTTTTTTTGCGTTTTTGAATTTAGATTTTTTCAACTTAAATTCTGTCAAATTTTGGTTGTGATTGGCTAGTTCAATCAATAGTTATAAACAACAAAGTTCTACCTCATATGGTTTTTTAGATATCGCCTGTAAACTTTAGGAGCTTTTCTTGCAAAACTTACTTTTTCGACTTAGCATGTTTTGGAATTGAGCTGTCGATATGTCGTTTGATTTTACAATATTTGTAGGTTATGAAAGGAACATACATACATATGTGGTAACTTTTTTAGCTTAAAACTTGACAACACCATCACTTTATTAATTTAAAATACATTCCACATTATTGTGGACTTCAAAAAAGTAATTGAAATTTAACAAAAATTATCAATTTTTAATAAATTCCTTTATATATTTAAACTCAAATGCATAACAAAGTTGTTGTTGATGTTGTAACAGCTAAAGCTGCATAATTTCTGAATCCGGGTTTTCTGTATCGAGGTACAGACCAAGAAATTGTGCTACTTCTCCTGAGATAGTCTGAAGAAACATTGACAAAGTGAATGCTGGGTATATATTTTGATAGAACGGTATACATATGTGGAATCAGTAGGCACTAAGTCTACTATTGTTTATTGATGGCGTTTCTATGAATGTCGTTCAAAGCTGATGTAAAGAAGTATAATTGACATTTGACTGTGGGTAGCTATTTCTCTAGCAATAACTAATCAACTGAGCATAACTAAAGTTGTAGGGCCTGGGGCCAAATTACCGCATTCGATATCGAGTAAAATTGATCGTAATTTTCTTATTTGAGATTATGACATTCGATATCGAGCAAGAAATTTAGTACATTTTATCATAATTTCGATATCGAAATCATTTTTCGATACGATAACTCATTCGATCACGAATGCGGTAATTTGGCCCCTGCTTGGAAATGGAGCCGTGAATTTAGTTTATTTATAAAGAGGGGTTTATTCGAATTTGATTTAAAAATTAAATAAAATTCAGAGAAATGTATAAAATCTTTGGGCCCGATTATCGTTCACAACGCTAAAATGTTGTGTTGTCTCAACTTCAACATGCATTTTTCATACGATTAAGCCGATTAGTGTTGTGAATCGTTATCGCAGTTTATTTGAGTCGATATAACGTTCTATATAATTCAATGTTTAAGGATGATTTCATGTAAATGTTGAACGTGGCTACGCCTCAATTGGCCGGTAAATTCTTCAATATTTGCTTCCAGTTGCGGGTTTGTTCCTGTAGATATGTGAATTAACATAGCCCCGATTACTTTTCACAACACTAAGTATTTTGATGTTGTAAACTGCGATTACGATTCACAACACTTATCGCCTTAATCTTAAATAAAAGCATGTTGTGTTGTAGTTTAGCCAACACAACATTTAGTGTTATGGACGATAATCGGGACTGTTAAATCGTACGATATAGCGACCAATTGACCAGCCCCAAACGTTCACGTGCTGTATGTCATGTGACACTGTTTTGTTGAAAACACATGGCAGCCAAGCTCAGCTCTTTCATTCACAGTAACGTTCCTGTTTTCGTCGTCTTTGAAAATTACGGTCCAATGATGCTACCGGTCCATAATCCCCACAATACAGTACATTCTTCGAGATGCATTGGCAGTTCTTGCAATTTTGCTTGTGTACGTATCCATTCAATTAAAAAAGAGCTTCGTCGCTGAACACAAGTTTTCGATAAAAAAAAGTGGATCTTTACTTACTTAATCGAGTATGATTTTTTTTTTATATACATAATATATAGAATAAAATTCAATAATCTGCAAGCGTTGTTCGTATTCATGGTTAAATTATAGACCAAACTGAACATGTTGTAACTGTAACATGTTACACGAAAACAGCTGAGCTGGCAAAAAGAAAGTTGCTAAAATATTACCCTTTACTAACCCATTCATTACATCACCCTTATTGAATGAAATGTTGCTTATTTAATTTTTTAACTTTTATACTGCTGCTAACTGATGCCTTTAGGAAAGCCCTGAGCATCACATGCATAACAACTATATTTTAAATAACATACTCGTACAAGTAGGGAAGTGCTGTCAAAACCCGCGACAACTGAATATGAAAACAAAACTTTCACTTTTTTTTTTGCAGCAATGCATTTGTCAAGTTTTATTTCTTATGGCATTTTTTCTTTTTAATTATTATAATAAATGTATGATTATAAAATAATTAAATTAATTAATAGCAATAGTAAGTGTACGTGTGTGTAAGACAGTAAAAAAATTATTTTTAATATAATAAGCGTCTTTTCATTATAAAGAAATATATAAATATTTTATTTGTTAATTATCCAAAGAACTTAAAATGCGAAATTATTTCCCAAATGAAGAAATCTTTAATAGAATGAGCGGTTGGCCCATTAGTAATTGAAATACATATTATATTTTTATTATAGACTAAGGTATCGAATCAAGTGTAAAATTTATGTGTGTTTACTTAAGCTTAATATATTGTAATTTAATGAAGACGTAAATTGCTGAAGGTGTTTTTTATGTTGAGGTTTGTGTCTTTTCAATAGGTGTTGGAATTTATTTAAATTGTCTAAAAATTATTGACTTATAAAGAAAGTATTAGGATAAAATTCGTTTAGTATGTCTTTAATAACATTAGTAAGCGTTTATGACTACAATTTTTGTTTACAATTCATAGAACAGATGCTTTGTAGTAAATGAAGTAAAAGACTAAAAATGGGTTTTCTCTCTTCTATACGATGAAAATATTATTATTTGAAGTGCTGGGTGCTTCATTATTTTCTTGAGCAGTGTAATCTTAAATTTAGCTACGTGGAAAAGGAATAGCTACTGGAAGTTTAACGCTAAATGTAATAAAACGATGTTTTATTTTATTATAATTATCATCTACTATATTGTTTAAATATATGCAAAGGCAATTGCTCTAAAATTTAGCTTAATTTGTGTAAAGACTTCATGCAGTTTAACTAAAAGTAATGAAATGAATAAACGTTTAATGATTTCAAAGCAATTACCTTTACATCTTTTTTGAACAAAGAATAAAACTGTTTCATGAGAATTAGGATTAAAGAACAATGGAGGCAACAGCGGACTATTAATAATTTATTATTAAGACAAGACAAATGAAACCGAAGATACTGATGAGTGATTGGTTTGCATGCAATTGTTAAGGTATTACAAAATATAAGATACCCAATTAAATTTCAAAGTTATTTAAGAATTATAGATTTTCTGTTTTCAAATTTCTTTGCGACATGACATGTATGTAGTTTTTGTATATTTAAAAAAAAAATTTTTTGGGTTCACAGAACTTGAGACAAAGACAAAAAACAATTAGTTTTTACAATATATAAACAATAGATCACTGTAGGTGTCATGACATTTTACATATAAAAATATAGAATTATATATTTAAAGAATTTTAATAAATTGTGTTTAAGAGTAGAATAATAAAAATAGCTTTTTAAACATACTGACTTAAAGTTAACAAAATATAATGAAAACTGTTTTATAAATATCAAATAGATACAGCTCATATTTGTTTTGTTATATAAAATGCTAATACATAGTTATATTAAAATAAATCTTTTTGCCCAAAAAATATGTCCAAAAAGATACGTTATTTTATTAAAAAAATGTTTTAATCTTCTTTAAAGGAAAATTTTAATATTTTAGTTTCAGAGTCTTCTTTCTTAAGGAGGATATTTTATTTGCCATTTTTTTTGTATTAATTCTTTTAGTTTTTTATAAACATTTTTAAATTATTTTAAAAAAGGCACAACAAATTATAATAATTATTTGGTGTGCCTAATTAAAAGGTCTACATATATGTATGTTTTTGTTGTTTTGCTTTGTTTAAAATAAAAAAATAAAAATTGATAATTAAAAAATGTTCAGCAAATCAATTATTGTTTTGTAAAATTATTAGCTAAAATCTAAAAAAAAACCTTATTATGTTTCTTTTGTGAAATTTAATAATATAATAATAATAAAATAAACGAAAAAAATACATAAAATAAACGAAAAAAATACATAAAACAAATAGAAATTCAAAATGTAAATTAACTTAAAACTTAAAAAACACATTAACTTTTGACATTGTTGTGGTGGACCCTGTTGATGCGCCATTAATTTGTTCTTTACTTTTTTCAGACAATTCATTGTATTGTTTTACAATTTCATCAAATTCTTCTTCGGATATATTTTTTGGTGCTATAGTAGAAACTTGACGGTGTCTGAAAAGCAGAGAGAAAATAAATTATAACTAAGTGTACCTTGTATTGAAATTATTTATTAAGCCTGAAAGTATGCTTGTGGTAAAGTAATATATTATTAATTAATTTTAGATATTGTGGGATCTACTGTGGGAATTTGATTCACTAATAAACAGGGATCGAAAATAACATAATTGTTAGTTATTTTATATTACTGAGAGAGTGATTTATATAAGTTAGTGGTTGAGTGAAATAGTAAAAAAAAACGGAAATAATCATGAGTTATTTATAAATTCTTTATTTACGTCAGAGTATAACTTTAACAAAGCGAAAAGAAACCACGAAATCAGAACGTAAAATAATAAATTTGCGAAAATCGAACAACTCGTTGCTTAAAATTGGTGATATAGTCAAAAGACTCTTACTCTACTAAAAAATTATTGACAAATGTGCGAGAAATTAAGAAAAATCCTAAGGTACCTGCAATAAAAATAACAAAAACTATTAATACCAACTTCAACAAAAGTGTTTGTCCAAATAGAGTACGAAAAGTGCTTCATGTGTCTGGGTACAACAGTCGTGTTTCTCTTAAGAAACCATATTCGTATATATCATCAAAGTAAACAAGTTCAAACTTAAAAACGCCAAAAAAGAAAGACTTTTGGAACAGAGTAGTTTTTACGGATGAGAGCAAATTTAATATATATGGAAACGATGGAAGAGTGTGGAGAGAACCAAATGAGGAGTTTAAAGAAAAAAAATTGTGTCCAAATTTTAAACATGGGAGCGGTTCAGTTCTAGTGTGGGGATGTATGAGTGGAGAGAACCAAATAAGGAGTATAAAGAAAAAAATGGGGTTGGAAATTTAACTATAATCGATTTAAAATTTTAAAAACTCATCTCCATCCCAGCGCGCAAAAATGGGTATTTTACAAAACTTCATATTTACACAAGACAACGGCCCCAAACACACGGCTCATAATACTAAGTTTTGGCTATTGTATATCATTCCAAAATGGTTGGAAACTCCCCCCAATCACCCCATAATAATCCTATTGAAAACTTTAGGCAAAAAATTTAGAGAGAGAAATAAGAAATAGGACTGACCTAAAAATAGCTTTAGAGGAATAGTAGAATAAAATTCCACCCTTGGTGACATACTGGATCCTATTCTCAGAAAACTGAAAGCCATAATTAAAACAAGAGTTCCCATACAAAATAAAAATATTTGTTTTGTTGACTGTACTTTTAAATTTAGTGTATGGGTGGCACAGGCGTTTTGTACTGATTTTGACGTAAATATTAGCAACCAATTTGTTTAAAACCAATTTCCCATAAAATTTATTTAATACTTACTTTTCTGCCTTGTATTTCTCTTGTATAGCCTGTTGAGACAAATCTACAGCAGCTTTGTGAGTTTTACACAAACACAGAAAGACCTCTTTCAAATCCTCCATGCGGTAAGTAGTGATTTCTTCCAATTCCGCAGACCAAATAGGTAAATTGCATAAAAGACGGGCCAAAGCCAAAGAAGCAGCGGAAATAATCGAGGGATAAAAACGTAAATAGGGATCAGCTTCCAGTAAAGACAATTCAGCAATGTACTAAATACAAAAAATTAAGAAAAAACATTTTATTAATTAAAAACTTTTAAAATAAATACATTTTATAAAACTTACCAAAGTCAGAAACTTCACTTTATCGGGTATGTCAACAAGCACTGAATAAGTGTTAATGAATACATAGGCAGTGGGTGTGCACAAGTCAAAAGCTAAAATCTTCAAAATAATCTGTTCCATGCGTAAAACTTGAGCCTTATTGTAGGTATCATCGGTAATGAAAACAAATTCTGCTACATCTGGTGGATAGATTTCTTCATATTTTCTAAAATGTAAACAAAAAAAAATACAAATGTTAAATCAAACCCTAAAATTTAAGTTGTTTGCCAACTACTATGAGTATTAACTATGTTGTTAAAAGTGCTAAAAACAAAGAGAAATGTAAAAAAAAAATGAAAATTATTTTTCAAAACTTGTTGTTTATCAATAATGCAGCAACATGTAGCTGCAATGCAGTAAATACAGAACAACAACTCAAACTCAAAACCACTCACAACATCAAGTAGCAACCGCAAAAAGGATACATAAAGCGAATATAACACAGACATTCATTTCTTTATTCATGTTGTTTCGCCTAGTAGTAGATTGGTTTTTACTTAAGGTTACATACAAATGTATTGTTAGCAAATACATCAACTGGATATTGAGGCAGAGATGTGCAATTATTTAAGGGATAAAGAAAAGTATTATTTAGTTTAAAAGTATAGTTTCAAAACGTGGAAAAAGTAAGCTTTACAAATTCCTTACAAACAGTATTGAGAAATTGTTGAGAAATATTTTTTACAACTTAAACTTTCTATAAAAACAAAACTCGGTTTTAATGCTATACAGAGTATCAAATGAATTACATATAATAATAATAATAATAGAAATGTTTTATTTTTCTTTTCGAAATTCCTTATTTTTTAATTTAACTCTTCCATAGTGACAACTGTAACTCTTAAGTACCTCTGAAATACTTTTCTAATGGTTTTACGAAAGAAATGGATTTACAACATAAGAAGCTGTTGCTATAGATTTATTGATATTAAAATGAAAAGAATCAGTGATTTCGAAAAGAGCTATATAATAAAACTTATTTCTCATTTACCCTTTTTCTGTTTGGCATCGTCAACATAGTCAATTTTAAGTCAACATTTAAGTTAACAAAACGTCAATACAAATTTACACATATCTAATATTTAAGCCAGCAGATTCATTTTGTTTACTTTTTTAGTAAAAGCGTTTTTGAAAAAATAAATGTTTTGGAAAAAGTCGGTTTTAGTGACATTGATTAAAAAATATAATTTCATTTAATAGAACACGTTATTTTTATGATAAAAGAAGAAACTGAAGAAACTGCTTAATATCGGTACCGACTCAAAACTTTACATAAATCATATACATATACACACAAATCTGACAACAGAATTTTGTGAATTTCGATCCATATTTAACCATATCTCCCATATTAAGCCCTCCTCCGAAATTCACGTTAATACTAATATGTATCTTAAATATACCGTTATTATGTTGAAATTCGACATGAGATATCCTTATATGCATAAAATTCTTTGTTCCAAAATTTAAGAAGTTTGGACCATGATTTTTCATAGCTGCCATATAAGAACCATTTTCGAAAAACAATTTAACCCACAAAAATGTCTAATAAAAATCGATATTAATTTCGAATTTAAATCCAGAAATCATATAATATCGGTTATACGACAATTGTGCTACTGGATTTTGTAGCTGTAATTCAACCAAAAAAAGCCTGAAATATTGACTGAATAAGAGCTAGTTTCTGGGATAAAGATAATCTAGGATTTTTCGCTTAAACCTAGATTAAACTAAAAATTGTGTTTCTCAGTTATTATTTATTTGATATATAATCTAGGTTTAACTGAGCATCATTGGTGAGTTAAACCTAGATATAAAATGTCAAAATACAAACAGCTGAAAAATAAAATAAACAATTCAACAAGTGAAAAGAAATTTACGACATTTTAACAAAAATTAAAAAAAAAAATGGATTATTCTAGTGATGATGAGGATTTAAGTGATTCAAACACATATACTAACTTAAATATGTCAATTGTTAGAAAGATACGTCCAAATCATTTCTGCATTTATACCGACGCCGAATTCTTTCAAAGATTTCGCTTAACAAACTAATTTATTTAAAAAAAAAACAAAAATTCTCTAAAAAAAACTAAATAATAATTCATTTTTAACAATTGCAAATTGTAATTTTTAGAATTCCTTAGGATACGTTGGTTTGATTTTTTGCGAAAATTTAAGATATTGCCATATTTATATAAAAAATTAGGAGGAATGCCATATGTATTTTGACTGAACAGTACGGCAATGCTACAAAATTAACAGGAGGTAATCCACTACTGAGAAACACAATCAGTAGTTAAATCCCGGCAAAATATATTTGAGGTTTAATATAACAGTGTGTTAAGCTGAGTTTAACTGACAAGTAAAAAACTAGCTTTAAGTCCTATAACCAGTGTAGTTTTTGTATTTCTTATTATATTTAGGTGGAGAGTATTTAAGGTTCGGCACAGCCGAATATTCTACTCTACCTTAATTTCTTTTTATTCTACTGTTTAATTTTTTTGTTTGCACACAATAGAATACGACCATCGACAAAATGTAAGGCAACATCAACGTCAATTCATGTTACAGAAAACCAAACATACATACGAGTACATACATATGTTGACAGTCATATCGATAAATAGCAATATTGACAACGAAAATAGGGATTTGAAACTACAGATTAAAAACGGTGTTGTGTTGTGTTAACGACGCTAAACAGAATAATGGCATTTATAATTGAGATTGAATATTATTTTTACAGATTTTTGGCACTTTGAGATTCAGAAATCTTATTTGTATATCCCCCTTTAAGTGTTATAAAAATACATCACTAAAAGCGCTGAAAACCTTTTAACCATTACAAACATTTACAAAGAAAGCTAATTTTCTGTTAAACTGTCAAACAAAAATTGACGAATTTACGAATGTAATAAAAATACTCCCCCCCCCCCCCCCCCCTTCTTTATTTTACCCAAAATTTGTAATATTAATCAAAGAAAAATAAAATTTCGTTTTATTTCCAAAAAAGTTTGTACAGCTCGTTTATAAATTGTTTATGAAGTAGGGGTATAAATAAAAAAAAAAAAAAGAATCGTTACCAACAATACAACATCAACCACAACAAATTGCTGTCAATCTTAAGAACTTAAAGAAACAACAACACCAATAATAAACTAGAAATCTTGCTAAGTAGAGTTAGTAGTGATAAAAGTGTGGAATATTGTAAGATTTGTGTAAAAAGAAACTGTTTAAGACGTTATTTTGTTGCAACAGTAACAAGAACAACAATAATGATGATATTGTCTTTCTTGACTGAATACAAAAATATTTATATTATTTCCTTAAAGGAGCAACAACATAAGAATAGTGTTTTTTTTTTCTTGTGCAACACAGTTTGATAAATAATAACAAATTGTTGGCAATAAAAGTGGAAAAAGAAGAGGATAGAAATAAAGGGTGCTCTGAGTTGATGAGTAAAATTAAGTTATAAAATAGTTCATTTGGAAAATAAAACGACTCGGCTATTACTTAAGATAGTAGTTGTGAAGCTTTCGTACAATGTATGACAGCTTAGTAGAAAAATTAGTTTTCCCAAGATAAGTAATTTCTTTAAATTATTCCCTTAAAATATTTCAACAGTTTATGATGAATTCTAACAAACAATTGTGAAAAAACGTTTTAGACTTTCTTTTAACACGTTTGAAACCCATTAATATATGTTGTAAAGCGTGATTTTCTTTTTACTAAGGCGGCGTTTTCACTATGTCATTTTTGTTGTCAAATTGTCTAAATTGTTGACAATTTTTTAAAAACGGGTTGTCATATGGCGTCATCTGTGTTTGCAATCATGATTGCAATTATGAAAATCATGATATGACAACCCGTTTTCATACAATTGCCAACAATTTGGACAATTTGACAACAAAAATGACAGTGAAAACCAAGCATAAGACTGTTTTTGGCAGCTCAGGTGTGTTCGTGTAACAAGTTATAGTTAAACATCGACTTACAAATTCATTTTGAATTTTATTATCAAAATTTAAGCTCGATAAAGAAAGTGCATCGTGCACTTTTTTCATTGAAAATTATGTTCAACGACGAAGCTCATTTTAGATTGAATGGAAAACAAGCAAAATGTTCATACATATTTAGTGTGAAGAGCAGATAGTAGCATGAACTGCCAAGACATTCCGATAAATGCATTGTTAGGTATGAATTATGGATGGTAATTTTTCAAAGACAACGAGGACAGCATCGTTATTGTGAATGAGAGCTACCATGCGATGATTAAATTACTTTTTTCCCAAAACGGATGAGCTTGCCTTGGCTGAATGTGGTTTCAACAAGACCGTGCCAAATGGCACGCTGCACGTGGTCCACATTTAAACATTTAATTAGATCGTTTTATCGTTTAAAATAAAGACTTCATACATTTCTCTAAATTTTATGTTTTTTTTTAACAAATCCGAAAGCTCTTAAAAAATCACTCTTTACAACAAAAAGTTGTGTGAAACAAATTGCTCAATACCCAAGGATTTGCCACCAATACATTTCGGTAACATTGTTTTTTTTTTACATTTGTCTTTTAAAAATATCGCAAAGTGCTTTGCAGCACTACATATTTTCTCTTTTTCCTATACAATACAATTATTTAAATGAGATATACTTAGTATCTGTTTAGTTTTTTTACCTGTTAAGTTAAAGTAAAAATACTTACGATGCAATATACATGGCTGCTGTACCAACCAATTGTAATTTATTGCGCACCACTGACATGTGACTGAGGAAACGATCAATATAGGATACGGACAAATACAAAGTTTCAGTGTCCAAATTGTATTCTTCGGAAACTTCTACAAGCCAATCTACCAGTATGGTGCGCATTGAGTAGTTGATATCAGTTTGACGGCGCATATAGTGAGGTTTGGGACGATGTTTTTTCTGAAATGGGAAAAAGAGAAAACATTTTAAAACATTAATAAGTTTTCTAATTTTAAAGAAAAACTTAAAATCGAAAAAAGGGAAACATCTCTTCGTTTTTTGACTGTCGTGGGAAGGGGGCGTTCTCGCTTCGGAACGACCCAAGTCACACTCGGCTAAAAATTGTCATCTCAGTGACAGCCTGAAGTATTAACTGGAAGTTTCTCCCCATTAAAAGACTTTGCGACAACAGATTTTATACGTTCCGTGTCTTGAGTTGTTTTTAAGTGAATCTAGCGTAATATGTTGATGTTTCAAATACTTTTTCCCGGTTTATTAATTTTGTCTGTACCAATTAACGACAAATTGCTAGTTGCTCAAGACATTTACTACCAAATTCACCAAGTAAAAAGGTGTTTAGCAAGCTGACAGTACTTCACTCTTAATTTCGATATATAATATTTTTCACCTAGGAGTTTACTAAAGTCTGCTTTAACAACAACCGTCTCGTCGTCCGTTATTAATTACACAAATTCTTTAGCTTAATTTTTTTAAAAGAATTTCTTTATTGTTGCACTAACAGTAAAGACTAATTGAAGAGTGTGTATTATTTTCATCCACAAGTTTTAAATATTGAAAGATAATTGTAGAAATTTCGTTACATCCATGTTTTCCATCAGTAGTGTTTGTACATCACTTATTTGCAAAGAAGAATGGTCAATATATACGAGTACTACATATGTTTTAATTGAATGTTAACCATTCTTTAAATTTTATAAAATTTGAATGATTCAATAAGGAATTAATTCTATAATGAATAAATTTTTAAAGAAATTAGTTCAATACGTTTGATATTTTTAAGTTTTAGAAATAATCCTATGAATTAGATCGTAATGAATTATTTAAAAGAATGAATATTGAATTAAGAATTGAATCTTTCAAACCTTAGACTACGAGTTTCTAATACATTTCTAAGTTTGGGTCCTCCTACCTTGTACATATTGATGCTTTTGAGTGTACATTGAAATCTAATCTGAAATCCAAAATTTGAATTTGTGGATTTATTTTTATTCTTAACGATTTTTCTTTTATTACATTATTTTATAATGAAATTATTTTACTTTAGGTAAATAGAAGATAATTTAAAATTGAAAATATTTATACATATTCAGGCCTGTTATACATTTCGGAATGGTTTCAATTTCGTAATTATTATTTATTTTGATTTTGTTTGAGCTTCTTCAGATTCCATTTGTCCTGTTTTACAGTATTTCCCACTGACTTATACGAGATCAAAAGAACATCTGTTTTCAAACTTTCCATTTTCTAAAGGTACGGTTACACTTGGCAAATATTTACTCAAAAAAGCGTAACCACTTGTTTTAGCACACATTTGTTTGGCGTTGTTTACTCTTACAAGAGTTTTGCAAGATCAAACAGCATCAAATAAAATAAAACTAAATATCTGTTGTGTCTTATCCGAAATAAATGAAGTTGTTCAAATATATTTTATTTACTGGTTACTTTTTTTTCGGCAGTGTGACCACATCTTAAGCTACACATTTGAAGCATTTCTAAAAAACCAAATCAATTTAATACGAAAAACCATATTTGGTATGATGCTCCAATTTTAATGTTAAAAAAAATTATGTAAATTTTACAGCTGCTGCTTGTTAAATAAAAATTATCACAAAAATCAGATTGATTTTTTTAAATAAAACTCATAAAAACCGTGAAATACAGACATGATTAAAGGTAGATGGAGATAAATGTTAAGACAATTAAGATGATGTGAGAAATTTGATTTGAAAACAAAAAACCAACAAATACATTGAAAAACGGTTTAGAAAACCCAAACCAAAACTTCAAACGTCAAAAACCGAATACCATTAATACGAAGCATAAACAAATCTTTACAATGGAAACAAAAAAAAAAAAATTATGAATATGGGTAAATAATAATATTAACAACAATAAACGTAAGATCTATCTACACACATGTAAATTACTTTTGGTGTATGTTTAATAGGCTACGCTTATAATTTGAAGATAAAAATTGAGAGTGATCATCTTTCAGACCCTCATTATTGTAGTAGATATGTACTCGTAGTCTATTCGTTGTTTGTAAGACTAGTTTAAAATTAATGAGAAGACATTTAAATGAAAGCGCCCATATAAATGGTTATTATATTTAAGATGTTTGTAAGAGTATAGGTTTGTAGTATGAACATTTCATATGAATTAAATAGTGAAATAGTGTTTAGTTATGCGAGTAGAGGGTGTTAATAAAATTTCTAAATCATTTAATGAAATTATGAATTTTTCGTTGTTTGCAAGCTTTGTATTTATTTTAAATAATTTTGTGTAAGTATTTATGGTAATTTTTTATTTATTTCATAATTATTCAAATAACATGCAATACAAACAAATTCAACTATTATTTTAACACTCCTAATCATTTGAGTACACAATAGAATTAGTGGATTTTTAACACTATAGAAGCCTTTACGAGTTTAAATGTAAATATGTAGTTTTCAATAGTGTATTCACAGAATGTTAAAATTCTGTTTTCTTATAATACTAATCGCACTTCAAACTCTAAAGGAGCACAATTTTTAATTTCCAGGGTTTATAATAATCCATGATTGAGTTGAAAGTGGTGGTTTTGAAGGTAGTGGTTGCTCGCAGAATACAATTATTCAAGTATAATCTATTTGATTCCGTTTTGAAAAGGACCACTCCAATCAGGAAAAAGCAATATGAAATCCATATGCAGGTGTCCAATTAGATCTCACAATCTAATACGCTTTGCCTCAAATAGATCCCTCAGTATATGTATGCTCGAACATTTGTATTTTAATAGATGAAGAGGAATAGAAAACTGTTGTTTACTGCGTTTTTATTTGTATGCTGGCTACAATTTTCTGGCATTCCTGTCTGATTCCAATTTGCGTCACCTATTGACAGCCTTTTGAAGGTAGTGATAGTTTTTAATGGTTCCATGTGAAGTTTATGCTACAAAAATTGGGTGCTGTGGAAATTACACTTGCTGGTGAGGCTAAGTACTTAGAAGTGTCCTTAGACATTAAATTACACTGAAGAAGGAACACACAGGAGATGCTGAAAAAGGGTCTCAATGTTTTTTATGCTTGTAGGAAGGAATTCAATAGGTAAGAATTGGGTGTTACGAACGAACATAGTTACATCGGTGGTAAGACCAATTATTACTTATAGTTGCACTGCTTGGTATAAAAATTAATTGCCTTAATTGGCAAAAGTTCAGAGATTTGTTTCGTTAGGTATGACGCCTCACAGGCAGCCATAGGCATCATTCTACATCTGATTCATATTAAGAAGTACGTGGTGGGAATGGCTAGACCCTGGTAGCATAGTTTATATAAGTCAAATTTATTGACACCTATTAAAATATGTCATTTGGAGATACTATACGAATATGGTTTTCGAACATGGATCTAAAATGATCCAATTATATCGGGTTACATGTTAACAGATACAAATTTCGACAGTACTCCGGTAATAGAGCTTTCTGATAGGGATCAGTGGAGTAACTCCGCTAGAGTGCACGATGGTTATGCGGTATTTAATAAACTGTCGGATCGAAAATGTATATAGGCACAGGTTCTATATAGTCTATATAGTGAAAACAGATTCAAGAAAGTCGTTCAGACTTCGGATATAATGTAATGTCTTCCTGAAAGCCTTTGATCTAGTGTGGGAAAATGTGACCAAGGATAATAAGTTGACTTTCTATGTAGAGTCAGGCAGTAATCAAGGCTGGCAAAAGACTGTAAGAGGCTTTCGTCTCTTACAGGTGAGATAATAGGTAACGAAATCGCAAGGCACAGTTCGGAACTAACCTTGAATGTAGTAGAAGTAACAGTGAAACCACCACTCTACTATTACCATAGCTAGTATATAGGGGAAGTACTACTAAGTACAGGGGCCAAATTACCGCATTCGATATCGAGTAAAATTCATCGTAATTTTCTTATTTGAGATTATGGCATTCGATATCGAGCAAGAAATTTAGTACATTTCATCATAATTTCGATATCGAAATTATTTTTCGATATCGAAATTATTTTTCGATACGATAGCTCATTCGACCACGAATGCGGTATACATATATACAAAGAAGAATATAAATACATAGATGGTTATTCTACAAAAGTCGGCTTAGTAAGACAGAAGACATATTCGGCTTCATAAGGGGATTAGGATTGCTATTTGGTAGATAATAAAATGTGGCACAAACACACCAAAAATGTCTAACAAGCATTTCATGAAATTGCAATTAGTGTATACGCGTATGTATTTCTTGCTCATTGCAAAACACATACTTCCGAAAATATTTCTTTTGTTTCACGATCAAAACATTGAAGAAGAGAACACAAGTACAACAGAACAAAGTTAAAATAGAACAAAGCTGAAGTAAAACATCAAAACTATTTTGGAACATTCAAAAAATGTTTAAATAACTCGTACACAAAATTGCAAAGAAACTTTTGCATTTTAATGAACATAAAAATGTATATATGTATGTATGTATGCAAAAATAAATTTTTTTTTAATTCACATTTGGAAAAACAAAACAAATAAATGATATTATTTAAAAACACTCCTGTTTACATTTTTACGCTTTTTTATACATATTTGTTCATTCTCTGCTTTTGGTTTGATGTTCTACTTCATTTGAACATACATATGTATGCACAAGCAGGGTTACCGTTCGCCGACTAAAGTCGCAATTTGACCCTTTTTCGTCAGCTTGCGACTTTTTATGAGACTTCTTAAAATTACCTAATTTTGAGACTTTTTTAATTTTGTTGCGTCTTTTTCCCCTTTTTTTATTGTTTCCTTCACAAAAGTTTATTTTTCAATGCATTGCAAATTTTTGCTGTCTTTGTTTGTTATTTTTTTTAATAAAAAATTGCCAAATGATGACCAGTGAAATAGTATGGCATCGACATCGACGCCATAGTAGGTATTAAAAGAAATTAACAAATTGTTCTTCGTTTGGCAACATTGTTTTATATATATATTTTTTTTGACACGTTGATATGGGACAGCTTTTTTTTTAGCAACTTATTATTTAATTTGTCGGTTTAATATATGTACGCATTTTTCGTAATATTTTCAAACGTGGAAACGTATGTATACTTTTTTTTATTAAAAAAAATCAGATTAATTGTGAAAACCTAAAAAAAACTCATAGACGCATGCTCACAGTCCCACTATGAATCAGAGCCTGA
This sequence comes from Bellardia bayeri, assembly GCA_950370525.1. NCBI lineage: Eukaryota > Metazoa > Arthropoda > Insecta > Diptera > Calliphoridae > Bellardia > Bellardia bayeri. Next base: position 20,463,878 of record OX493267.1, read on the forward strand.
ACCACAAAATGTCAACAACGCTACAGTTTCCTCTAAGAAAACTAATGTGTCGCGATATTATTCCAAAGAAAGGGAACTTAAATATAAATGGCTTAAGCAAGATGAAGCCATGAAGCGTCCTTTTTGCATTTCTTGTAAACAGCTCCTGATCAATCAAAACAATCATCTACAGCGACATGAAAGCACAAAAAAACATATAACAAACATTAAAGAAGCGTCTGAAAATACAAAAATGGAACTACAATAGTTTTTGCCGAAGAGAAACAGCAACTTTCGTAAAAGCGTTACAATTACAGAAATGAAACTAGTGCTACGCGGGATTAACAAAAACCAATCATTTAGGCCTATGGAAGGTTATTAAAAAAGTTTGCGACTTTTATTTTTCAATACGACTTTTTTGTGCGACTTTTTTTTTAAACGACCTTTTTAGCGACTTTTTGAAAATTCTCAACGGTAACGCTGTGTTAACAAAACTATAGAGAGAAACTTTTCGAATGCTGCTTGTTTTATTTCAGTGAGAGTCATGTTTTGTTATTTTTGTTTTTGTTGATAATGTTTACACTTAAATACACAGCTTGGAAGTAGTGTGCTTTAGAATACAGAACTTTCAATACATTTTGTACAGCTCTTTAGTAGATAATAATGTCTCTCTTAAAAAATCCCCTGGGATTATAGCTTCTAAACCAAACTATTATACATATATTTCTTTAATGGAAGTGATTCACAATGTGCCTTTAGGTCTGCATATCACACTACACTTCACAATCTAACTAACTAACTAGGTATATGGATTATTGAAAAAAAGTGTGGAAAAAAATGTAAAACGTTTAATTGCCGGCAACAAGTTGACACTGAGTTGACAATTTTCGTAAGAGTATCGTTTGGACGCTATGATCCAATTATTCATGGGAACAAATTTCTAATAAATCTCACCTATTTAGTATTCCGTTAAATATTTTATATAACAGTTTTAACGGCTCAATTAGTGTTAATAAATAATTATAAATTAGCATTTATTTTATTTACCACCCATGTGAATAAATAGAATAAAAAATAAAATCATTGAAATTATTTTTGAAATGCCCACTTAATAGCTTGTATACACAACGTCATTAAATACTTCGAACAAGAACTCACACCAGAGGGTAAAAGGTATTTTATGCCTTTTCAATTGTTGGGTTTTAAACCACTTCAAAATAAAACGTCCGAAAACGTTAAAGAAAACAAAATGTTCATATATGAAATTCTTAACACATTTTAAACATGAGCTGGTTATTTGAACGTGCCTATTATTATAACTTTTTAAAACATTTTTGTCATTTAAAATGCACAACATGTAATTGTTGTGTAGAAAAATAAAAAGAAAAATGAAGCTTAAATGATGTGGAAAAAGGCGTAAAATATTACCAAAAATCACCTAAGAAATTTTAAAATAAAATGTACAAAGTCGGTAGGCCAAAAGCCTTAGGCTTAGTTTTGTTATCATTTTATATGTGTACATAAAAAAACTTTAAATAAATTAAGAAATTTAAAAACGTTTTCAAATATTAAACTTTTGGTTTGATATTAAAACCCCCTTTCACCTACCTTACCTACCCTTTCCAATATATTTATTTTGGTTTCATCCTCATTATAACTTTTTGGTGATTTTATCATATTTACTTCATAATTTATGAATTTTTAAATGTATGTACATATATAAAGAAGCTACATAAGTATTCAAATTGAAGGTTTTATAGGTCAAACCAGACAAATAAAAGTAGGTATGAAAACATATTTTTTGTAAATAAAATATAAAGCAAAAATATAAAATATTGCGAAATTATCTATAAACGTCACAAAATACTTAATAATACTCTACATGTACGGTCACTTTTGGCAAATATTTACTCAAAAAAGCGTAACCACTTATTTTAGCACAAATTTGTTTGACGTTGTTTGCTCTTACAAGAGTTTTGCAATATCAAACAGCATCAAATAAATTAAAACTAAATATTTGTTGTGCTTTGACCTAAATAAGAAAAGTTTTTTTTTTAAATAAATAAACGAGTTCAAATATATGTTAGTTAGTGGTTACGTCTTTTTCGGTAAATATTTGCCAAATGTGACCGTACCTTAAGTAGTTTTACAACCAAAGAAAAGACATCTTTAAGAACTGAAACCTATTCCACGAACAATTTCATCAACTTTTCACTTCGCACTTATCAAATTACATTTTTTGCTAAGAGATAATTGTTTCTGTTCCACAATATTCTTTGCAAAACTAATTTTGCACTAAGATAATTTTTGCAGAGACTTTGTTCCTTTGTTAAGACTGCGCTTTACTGCAAAGTGTTTCACAAAGCATTTAATCATCTTTGCATTTCTGTCTTACCGCTTTTATCTTTGCTTTGCTAAATCCAACTTGTTAAACGGGCCGCAAAATAAAAATGGAAGAAAGACTTGCAGTGTTATTTGTTAAAAAAAAAGATATTTTATTTGCTAGTTTACAAAACAATAAAGTAGGTAGTTTTTTTTTTTTATAAAATTTTGCATTTTTAGATTTCATTTAATTTAGACACGGTGATCTTTCTTTAAGAATGCCCAAACTATTTTCAATTATACGCCGTGTTTTTTGTGCCAACGATTGAAAGCCTCTTTAGCAGTGTTATTGGTATTTCGGGGTAATGGTGGTATCAACTCGTTTTTCAGTCCTTAATCACACAAAAGAACAACATCCGGAAATGGATTTCATATTAAATCTTTGACTTACACTGTAAAATGTGTATCTTGGCCGTATATCATCATCGCATTTCATGAGTGGTTCCAATGCCGGTCCACATATCCTTCTCGTGTAATGTAGGCGCATATATTTTAATGATTGTGCATTCTACGCAACCACAAACACAAGAGAATCCACCCATAATTAAATCTTTTTGGCAATACCACTGGGGTCACCGGGCCACAGTAATGTGTTTTGAAAAAAAAAAAATGTCTATTGCAACGTCGACTTTAGAGATGGTCCTGCAAACTGTTAATTTTGCAATACCATGCATAGCTGCAACTTCATGGTACTGATCATTTCCGAACCCATGCACGCACAGTAGCAGTTGATTTTCAGCCAACTGTATATTGTGCTCTAATTTTTCTTTATATATTTCTATATTATACATTAGAGGACTGATCAAAAAATAACCGTTATTTTCAATAAGTATTTATTCATGAATAACTATCTTGTCCCCTTCAAAGTAATCCCCCTCAGATATAATACACTTATGTGAGCGTTTTGGTATCGCCAACAGCTCCTGTTTCGATTTTTCTTTTATCTCCTGAATCGTAGCAAAACGCTTTCCTTTCATCGCTGTCTTCAGTTTTGGTTAGAGGAAAGTCAGTCCGGTAAATACGGTGGTTGAGGCATGATAACGGTTTTGCTTTTGCCCAAAAACTTACGCATAAGCATCGATGTGTGAGCTGGTGCGTTATCATGGTGCAAAATCCATGATTGGTTTTCCCATAATTCTGTGCGTTTCTGACGAATTGCTTCACGCAAACGGCGCATAACTTCAAGGTAGTATTCCTTATTGAACGTACGACCTTGTGGCAAGAATTCATGATGCACCACGCCATTGCAGTCGAAGAAACCAGTGAGCAAAACCTTCACTATTTTTCGGTCTTGGCTCTTCTGGACGTTTCCATTGGGATGATTGGGCTTTGGTTTTAATGTCATAGCCATACACCCATGATTCGTCGCCAGTTGTGACCTTTTTAAGGAAATCTGGATCGTCGTTGACGATGTTCAACAGTTCCTGAGCGATGTTGTTTTTGATCAAAATTTAACAATTTTGGAACAATCTTCGCTGCCGCACGTTTCATGCCTAAAACATCCCTAAAAATTACTTGGCATGAGCCGAACGATATGCCAACATCATCAGCAACCTCTCTGATAGTGATTCGACGATTATCCAAAATCATTTTCTTCACTGATTCAATGTTTTCTGCTCATAGTAGACTCGCCAAACGCTACAGTCAACATTTCAAATGTCCTTGTGCATTTAATTTAATTTTTTACACAACCAAAACTCGACTAACCCTTTATCTGTCAAAAACAAACTGATAATCCAAAATGGCTGATATTACCAACATATATTACAGACATGTGTACCAACATAACTGAAAAAAAAAATGTAAAAATCGAACATACGTAACTCATGAAATTTGAAAATAACGGTTATTTTTTGATCAGACCTCGTATGTATTTCTCTAATTATATTTAAAATGAAATCAACTTGGATTTGATTTAAACGAAAGCACTCTTTAAAATTAAAGTTTTGTAGTCCCGAAAAATTAATTCGGTCTCTATAATTTCTTCTTATAATCGCCGCCCAAAAACGCCTTTCTTAACATTTTGAAAGCTTTGTTATCAAAATTAACTTTGCAGAAATAGAATTTACAGTTTTTGTAGAAGGAAATCGCATAATTATTTGCAAAATCTTTGCAAATTACTATTTTAAATATGCGCAAGAGAACGTACATGCCATGAATTTAAAAATTTCAAAAACTTTGCGAAAAGTGTAATTTGCACTTATTAATTTTAACTAATCATTTATCAAATTGTATAATTTTGAGGAATATAAAGTTTTGCAAATTGACGAAAAATTGCATAAGTGCAAAGTGAAAAGTTGTTCTGAGGAATAGGACTTTTCAAGTTTTTTTTTTCAATAGTTCTCAGCATATTTTGTTATTCATATTTGTTTTTCAATAAAATCTCAATTTTCCTAAAATGTTGACTTATTACTTACTCACTAAGTTAAGCCCCAATTTACACGAAGCAATTCTTTTAGCTAATCTGATTACCTTTTAGACATCGGGGTGAGGGGAAGATAAAACGAGTACACACTTGATTGTACAAGCAATTATATTATGCTGTGTAAGCACCGAAGAAATTTCAACGAAAAAATTGTATCATCAATCTTTTCAATAAAAATTGCTTCGTGTAAATTGGCTGTACATATTATTCCACACAGATCGAGGACAACAAAAACAAACTCAAGATGTTACAAACTAAAATTAAAATATGAAATATTCATACTCACATCATATATTTGCCTATTTTTAGCAACATTAACTTTTATTTGAGTTGTTCTTGTGTTTCTAACTATTCTATGGCAGGATTTTAAACCATCCATTAACAACACAATAAATTGTATAAAAATTTTGGTTATTTTTTAGTTCAGTTTTCTTGTATCACTGAATAAGTGATGACATAAGATGAATTGGAATCTAAGAATATTTCGTTTCCGGTTAATCGGTTATTCGTAGTAGAAGTACTTATGAGAAATTAAAAGAAAAAAATGAAATGAATGTATGAACACATATTTACAACAAAACACAATTTACAATGGCTAAATTTTAATAGATCTTTACAGCTTTAAGTTTATACTAGTCATTTCAAAATACCCAGACATAAAAAAGAAAACCTGCATAACACAGTACAACACATGATTTCGGGACTTAATTCTGATAATTGTTTATGAAAGTAGCACCAAAAAGAAGAACTTCTGCATCATTCGTTTGGTCATGTTACATCAAATAATAATTCAAAAACTAATTTGAAGTTAGTAGTATCGTATAAGGAATTTGTCACGTTTTACGCTCTTTTGTTTGTTATAACTCGAGAACCACTAGTCCGAGTAAGCTGAAACAAATTAAAAAAATTAAGAATTACAATTCCTTTAATCTGTTCATACAACGTTTCGCTACATAAGCAATAGTTTCGCAGTTACGACGTGTCATGCTTCTTTATAATGTTGTAGTGGTACACAATAATTAAAAATGCCGTAATTTGGTGTTAAAGGTTTGTAATGATGTAGTTTATTTGGGAAAAGTTGTAATATTTGCCTGTGAAAGTTTGATATATTTGCAAAATAAACTATTTGTCGGCATTTTATTTATGATTTTATTACTACTCCCTTTTTTCCGATTAATCCTGGTTAAATAGCCACAAATAAACAAATAAATCAGCAACACTATTAGGAATAATAGAGTACACTCATGTATGCCATCTATTTTATTTTATGACTATGTATATATACTTTTTTATTCAATTTTTTTTTGTTTCACATAGGGTTTTCTAATTTCTTCGACATTTTCGAATCCCGGGAAATATTATGACAATGTTTAGTGCATATTAACATTGTAATCCTAAGCCATTAACATTTTTCAAATAATCGGTCAAAATTAGATATAGTTTAAATTTGAACCAAATACCCCTGTGCGGTAAATACGATTGATTTCAAATCCAAACTTTTTTCAAAACCCAACAATTGACAAATTGATGTTCTGCAAATCGTATGATTTTGTACATTGAAACTAAGTTGTTTACTAGGAAGTAAAACGAATACCTCATGTAAATTTGGTCTAAACACGTAATAAAGTATTTAATACCCTACACCCAGTATATGTTTAAAAACAGTTTTTCAGAAATGATCGCTATATGGGAGCTATGACCTATTATGAATCTATCATTCAAAAATGTAGTGCCATGACTTCTGTGCATATAAATAAATTTTGTGTTAAATTTTATCTCGATACAAACATAAGATTTATACATGTTAAACTGATTTTCGAATGGGCTTTTATATGAGAGCTTTGATTAATTATATAAAATTAAGTTGAATTTTAATTAAATACGAACATTTTTAAGATATTGCTGGACGTTAAAGTTATTTTCGGATGAGGGCCGATTTTACATATACATATGTATATGAAACATATTTATGTTGAATAGTAAATCTTTAGAGTGATTTTAGAAAGTGGGCCTTATATGGGAGCTATAGTCAATTATGATAAATTGACCTGATAATATGATCTGATAAAATTTGTAGATGTGATTAGGCTTCATACACAACTTATTTGTGTCGAAATTTGTTTAAATACGTTCATAAATCAAACATTCATGACCGAGAAATTCCTATTTCGGTAGGACATTTTTATTAGGGCTACATAAAATTATGGACCGATTGCAACGAATATTAATCCCAGCCGTTTCGGACTAAAAAATATCATGTCCCAAATTTTATCGAAATATCTTCAAAATTGCAGCCTGTACTTTGCGCAAAACCTTTACATGGATGGACAGCCAGCATGACGGACGGACATCTTTAAATTGACCCAGAAATAGATTCCGAGATGGGTATAGGACTAATATTTATTGGCGTTACAAAAACCTGAACACAAATCCAATATACACTCCCCACTATGGTTGTGTAGGGTATAACAACACCAACATATGTGAATTCGTTTTAAAAAGGAAACCTAACGAATTCGTATTTAAGAAGAGGATACGTTTTCAGGAGGTCCGTGTAATTTCAATAGGAAAAATGCGTAATTAATTTCAAATGACAACTTTTTCAAATTAGAATCAAATTAGAAACAGACTTAATAATCTCAATAATTCTGTTTATATTAATTTCACTTACTAGAAATTTTAATTTTCCTGTCATACTACAGAGAAAATTGTTTTAGTAGTAATAATTAAATCTGTGCACAATCAAATGATTTAGTCAAAATCAACGAATTTTTCTTTTGTGGCTTATAAATATTAGTAGGGAAAATAAGGTTATTTATTTCTTCATACTTGAAAAGTTCACAAAATCCGTGTCAACTCTGTTGCTAGTACCGAAAAAACACTACTAATCGCAAAGAATCTGTTTTATCTATGAAATAAAAAAAAAACTTATAAAGAAATTCCTGAAACTTCCCTGACAAATTTCTAAAAAAACTATTCCCTGGAATTCTTGTGTTTGAAACACTATTTCACATACAAAATATTTATTTTACTCACAAGTAAATCTCCTGTGAAATTCTAGGTTTATGTTAGTTAGAAAATGAATTAAATTTTATTGAGATGAAATTTCTTTTACAGCCAATAAAAATGAAATCAAAAACTTGGCTAAAGGACCAATGATTTTAGTTTTGTGTACAATATGTAAAAAAAGAAGTTACAAAAAATCCTCAGGAGAAGAAATTCAAATTTTTGTAGTTTTTTTTTTGTTGCAGGAAGGAAACTGCAACTAATTTTTGTTACATTTTGTATCGGTAACGATAAGTATACTGGTTATTTTATTTTGCGCTTCCCTTACATGAATGCTAACAACTATTTTGGGGCGATCGTAATTTATATTTATTTTGTTTAAATTTCATTTAAATAACAACATTTACAGGAATTTTATGCATTTTATTTATAGTAAAATTTCGGTCCGATATGGATGTTTATGTAGGTTAATCGAGTTTTTCGAAAGTAGTCCTCATAAGAGAGCTATGACCTATTATGAACCGTTTAGCATGAAATTATGTACGCCGATTTATATGTAAAAGTATGTGAATGATTTGTGTTGAATTTAAACTTCATAGTGATGTTTGTAAGAGCTTTATGTGCATTTAAGTGATTTTCGGAATATCGTTTGAGATCTCTCATTACCATTTTCAACAGGACTTGTACTTCTATAATAGAAATAATGTGTAGAAACTTTCATGATATTATTTAATTATATTTGAATAAAATTGCAAAAAATTCTACTGTACCGATTTTGCCCATTTTCAATACCAAACATTTCAGTGGAACAAAGAATGTTTGGTAAAAATTTCAGTGTACTATGTCTTTTTTTTTAAAGCTCTATCGTGTCTTTAACAGACGGATGTACTTGGCTACATCGTCTTAGAATCTATTATGATATTGACTTTTTGGTTCTACGAGAAATATTCCTATGTGTTACAAACGGAATAACAAACTTAATATACCCCCATCTTTTTGATGGTGGGTATAAAAACAAACTACAGAAATGTTTATTTACTGCCGTATTTATAAATATTAAAGTAGGCTTGAAGTGTGCTTTAAGACAAAATTTTCATACAAAGTACACTTGAAGTCTACTTTAATTTTTTATAAATACGGCAGTTAATGTCTAGTATGTACATATAAAAAATTTTACTGGCTAAGACATAAACTAGTATTTACATAAATTGTTGGTTACTAGAATATTTAAAACTATACCAGAAAAAATTTCGTAATGTTTTCGAATTACTCAATAACTTACTTTGAAATGAATACTACATATTGCCTGCATTACCTTAAAGTAGTCGCATAATGACTTATTTACTATCTGTTATAGAAACGATTACTCTTGTCACTTGCAAGAACATATTCTGTTTTTCTTTTTACTGATAACGGCTGCTGGATACCCCTACATTTTAATGTGTTCTATAACCAGCGTTGCCATTTCAGCGGTTTTTCGGCCGGATATGGTGTTTTTCAGCCCAATAATGAATAAGAATTCCGCGGGAGTTTTTTTCCCTTTTTATTTTTTTAACATTGAATTTGAATAGGAAAAATGGGAAAAGGGAAAAAACTCACACGGAATTTTTATTCATGATTGGGCTGTTTATTTTGTCATTTACGGGAAAGTTTGTGAAAAAACAGCTAAACTATTTTTTTTAGCTACATTTTTTTATTTCTGCGTTTTTCTAGTGGTCAGCTCTCTAATTTTGCGATGTATTTTTACTACTTTGTTTTGCTTGTGATCGGTAACAAGTGCATTGCACATCACTACAGACGTTGACGGTATTATTATTAAAAAAAAACATACAATAGTCATAGTGTTTTTTGTTATAAGCTGTGAAAAAAGTAATAGAAAGAGAACAAACGAAGTACGTACATACATATTTGTTAAATCCTAAAAAATAACATCTAATTATATTAGCGTACTAAATACATATATGTAAGTTTTAATCAAATGCCACTCACTTGTACATAGAATTAATGTCTTTTTTTATCTCTATGGGTAAGCCTACTTACATATGTTCAAAAGTTTAGACAGGAGTGGAAGACCAAGCCAATGCTTAAAGACTGGATTCAAGAAAATTAGGTGTCATCATTTCTGTATATATGAAACTTATTTGTGTTAAATTTTATATAGATACCAACATTTTTTTTTAGAGAGTTATGCTCTTTAAAGTGATTTTCGGAAGTGGACCTTACATAGGAGCTTCGACTAATTATGGACCGATCTGCACAAAATTTGTAGACGTGATTGCCTTCACATCATTTACCACTCATTTGGACGGACGGACATCGTTAAATCGATTCAGAAAGCGATTCTGAGTCGATCTGTATACGTTAAGGTAGGTGTTGGACCAATATTTCTAGGCGTTACAAACTTCAGCACAAATCCAATATACCCTCCTTACTATGGTGGTGTAGGGTATAAAAACCGCTTGTAATTAAAGCATTTAAATCATACATGTAGGAGTTAAGGTTTATACATGTTAGTATTTAGCCGAATTTCAGCTGGTCCATTTTTAACGTTTAGCGGTTTCTGACGTTTTTTTTTTATCCATTCTAGCTATATTTTGCCGGCATGTTTTGGCAACACTGTCTATAACCCATTGCTTGTAACTAGTTTTTCGCTGGATATGAACATTAGTGAGGTCTGTTATTAATAAATGGTCTCATTACCTAAATAAAGCTATTAATACAAATAAAAAACAAGCAAGAGTTTATATTCGTAATCTTATATACCAATCATCAAATCACCCATTATGGGTGATGATCTCATAAAATATTGTAACGTAATTTCTATTTATTTTAGTCGAATTTCATTTTAATAACGATATTTATAAGAATTTTATTCATATTCCAGTTATTATCAAAAATTTATAACTGTCTCTTTCTTTCAGAATTGCGCTTTCTTTTCGTTTTTGTATAAAAAGATACACAAAAAGTTGAAGTTTCCCTAATTTAATTACATTTTACCCGTTTCACCTTCTTCTTTCTATAAAGGTACGGTCACAATTGGCAAATATTTGCCGAAAAAGACGTAACCACTAAATAACATATATTTAAACTGCATAGTTTATTTATTAAAAAATCTTTTCTTATTTAGGCCAAAACACAACAAATATTTAGTTTTAATTTATTTGATGCTGTTTGATCTTGTGCTAAAAAAGTGATTACGCTTTTTTGAGTAAATATTTGCCAAATGAGACCGCGTACCTTAAGTTTAACATAAATAATGATTTTATTGATCATCAAAAACTTCTATCAAAAGCCAAACATATTTTCCAAAAACTAATCACAATTCATTGACATTTGTCCACTGAAAACATTTTTTAAACCTACAAATGATTAGTGTTTTAAAGAAATGCGGCGGTGTTTGGTGGTGATTGTAGTTGCTGTTTTGTGTTCCTTAAAATTCCACAAACACAAAAAACCTAAATTTTAAACTTTGTAACATATTTTCTTTGTTGTTGCTTTATAGCCTTCTTCTTCTCCTCGTCGTGTTTTAACAACAAACAAAATATGGTTAAATAGTGTATGGTAAGTTAACATGGCAATCAAGCGTTTCTCAAATGTGTGTGTAGAGTAAATAATAGATACATTACCGCTGTATCCCAAGAAACACAAAATTAATAAACATATTTACTCCATGTCAACAAAAATTCCGAAAAAAAAATATATCGAAACAATGGAAATTTAACATGATAAGTGACAGAAGAAAGAGATTTCAATACAAAAACCGAACAATTAGTTGTTTAAAAATAAATTAAGCTTTTTTAAATATTACCAAATATACCAAAATTGATTTCATTCAGATTTTCAAGTTGAGTTTTTTTTATTTGTGTACAAAGGTAATATATGTAATTGATATTTGTATTTTTGAAAACTTTGCTTTTAGACAACAAAAGAACTTTGACAGAAGAATTATATTTGAAATTTGTTCATAATAAATATACGTACATATGTATATTTTTTTAGCAATTATTTATTGTTATTTAAAGCTGACCATAAACTAAGTGCAACTTAATTGAATAATGGCTATGAATATGGATATCATGACTCAGGCTGATTTAAATGAAGCTGCTAAATTGGAGAAACGCAAACAGTTTGAGGAGGAACGTAAAAAACGAATATTCAATGCTAAGCAACGTTTATATGGGGTGAGTGAAAAGGGGTTATCTTAAAGATTTAAATAAAAGAAATAAAACAAAATACATATTAAGCCTAATAATCACTAAAAATCTAAAAAATTAAGCGCTTAAATTCAAAACTATTTGAAAAATATTAATAATTTTCGAAGAAAAATCATTGGCCTTTTAATGAGAATAATGCTTTTATATATAGTACAAATTTAATTGTTTAACACTGGACTCAAGGCTTGAATTACACTGGATTTCAATTTCAGTTCCTGCGAAATAGCTTATTGAGAATATTCAAATGGCTCTGGTGTACTTGTCTTTAGTCTAACATGCAAATTTAAATCCATAAAAAGAATTTTTATCTAAATTACTTAAAATTTCAGCTTGACTTGGATACTTTGGAACGTCAAATAGCTGACAAATCGAAATTGCAACAAATTGAGGCCGAGTACGAACGCCGTTATGAGCAACAGGCCGATATGATGCAAAAGGTGGTGCACAGCAAAGAATTAGAATTGGAGAAACGCAAACGTGTGGTGGAAAGCGACATTAACTATTATCGTTGCCGATATCAGCGTAAAGAACAAAGGCGTGAATTTGATCTTAATGATCCTGATTGTATTAAAAAATCTCAACCCGTGCGCATAGCCGATGATGATTTCAGCTTAGGCATTTCATCGGCTCAAATTTTCAACGGTGAAGATTTAGGTCAGCGTGAACGCCAGCGAAAACAAAGAGAACAACAAAGAGCCTGGTTGGATCAGCAGATTGTGGAGCGCAAACGTGCCGAAGAGTCACGTATGCAGGCCGATAAAATGCTGCAGGAATCCATTCAATCACGTGATAAACGTTTAGAAGATATGGCCAATTCCGAGCGTAAAGTACGCCATCAAATTGTGGATTCCATTAGACAATACAATTGCCAAATGGCCAAACAAAAACGACAGGAATCTTTGCGCAAAAAGCAGGAGATAACTGAAGATGACATGGCTGAAATTTACAATATGTTGACAAGTGATATTTTAACGGAAAATCCAGATGTGGCACAATCCAAAACAAATCCTAATAAGAAAATAGCTTTCATGTATCGCGGTATGACACCGGAAGAATTGCAAAAGTTTCGCAGAGATCAGCATCAGCAAATGATCGATAGAAAGAAACATATAACGGAACAGCAAATAATGGATAAACAGTGGGAACAGTATGCTTTGAATATGGATCGGGAATTGCAATTGAAAGACTTGGAAATGCATCGGAAAAAACAAAGTGAATTTGAAAAGGTTTTGGAAATCAACAATAAATTGGCTAAAGAGCAGAGAGTTCAAAAAGATTTGTGCAATAAAGTTTTAAATAAAAATGCAGTTTCAAAAGAATTTTATGAACAATTTAATAAAAGCTCGCGTTAAATAAATTCAAATAAAATAGTTTAAAAATTATTTTTAAATTTTCAATAAAAAAATTAAGAATGTGTATAAGCAATTGTTTTTATCTAAAAGATTTTCAAACAGAGAAAATGGACTATAGAAAAATAGTTTATAGAACGGTTTAAACTTAAAATAAAACGGAATTAAAATGATAAAATTTAGATCAGTTTAAGGAACTAAACTAATTAATAACTTAGAGCATTTTTCATTATATCCTAGTTATAACTTACACTAAAGGAAAAAATTGTGTAATTCATTTTCTTAAACTTTAATACCAGTAAAAGGTTCTTTTGGAAAAAAATACAGACACATTTTTTGGTTGTTGTGTATGTAACATTTTCCTTCTGGTCAATTTTTCCATTCATACGTAATATTTCACATGTCATAAACCACCACATGTCATAAACGAAAATACGAGAATAAAACAACACAGAGCAAAAGTTATTACTTTAAGCAATTAAAATTCAACATGTAAAAACATTATGATAAAATAAAACGTAAAGAAAGAAAATAAACCCTGTAAAGAAAATAAGAAAAAAAAAATAAAAAAGAAGCAGCTGTCAGTGATGGCATTTAAACTGAACGCACAGATATGAAAATAACAGAAAAGGTAACAGATAAACAAAACTAAAACTACTTGCTGGAAAATATAAGGAAAACAACCCTCTTTGTGAAAAATAAACTATCAGGGTCAGAATCAAACTAATCAAATGAAAAAAGTTCAAAACTAAAGAAAAATTAAAAAAAAAAATACATAAAAAAAGTACAGACACAAAAATAGTTAAAGAAGAGGAGAGGAAGGAAGGCAGTAGTTTTAAAAACAAGAAATATTTAAGTTGTTTAAAGACGACTTCAAAATACACTTTAGGAGAGTGATATTGTGTGTAGAAACTAGGGATTTGTTTTAAAAAATTCCGGGACTTTTCGGGATTAATAAATCTGTATGAAAGATCCCGACAATTGTTTTTACTTGCTTTTTTGGCATATACAAATACAAAACATCTGCACTTAACATAAATCAATATAAACAGAATGAAATTAATTTTGGATTGCCAAAACCCGCTGGAACACACTATTTGATATGTGTCAACAGTTTTTGGAACTGGAAATTCCAATGAAAAAAGCTTTAATTAATTTAAACAATGATGAATTTGCTTTACTTAAACAAATAGTTGTACATAATTTTAAATCCGATTAAAGTAACAGTTGAAGACCTTTGTCGCAGTGATATGAATCTATGTAAAGCCGATGCTGCACTTTCATTTATGCTAAAAGAGGTATCGAAAACTGATTGCAAATTAAGTGATGAACTGCTGAAAGCTCTCCTTAAAGAAGAACGATTTACTCAAAACCCAAAATTGAAATCAGAATTTGATATCAACGTAGAAATGTTTGTTCTTGGATTTAAGTTAAAAACGTTGATTGCTTATTTTAAAGGAAATGAGATCTGTGGCTCACCTTCAAATGATTCTGATTCGTATTTATCAATGATTGAGGAAACAAATGATGATTCTAATATTTTAATCATAAAAAATTAAATAATACAATTGAAATGTGCAGAAGTCCAAACAAAACACCTAATAACGTCCGTAATGGTATGAAATCAACCATTGAAGAAGAAATTGAATTATTTATTTCCGGTTTTTGCAATCAGCACACAACAATTTGCTACCAATTTTGCTCACAAGCGTTGATTGTGAACGATGTTTTTCGTCAGCATAATATATTGGTAATAAAATTAGATCAAGATCATCTGATAACACTTTAGATGCCTTAATATTTTTAAGAAGCTTTTTAAAGAACGATCAAAAATATTCTATTATTTTAAATTTATAAATATAGAAATTAAAAGCCAAATGACATACATATAATTTTTGTCAACCTAATAATTTATACATACATATGTATATGTATGTACAAAGTAAAAAACTATGTAATGTAATTTTGTTTTTGAAATTATTAAATGTTTATAAACTTTTAATAAATGAAAAAACTAAAGCTTTGAGACAATTTTTTGTTTTTAAACAAATTAATATTAAATACCTATATGTTACTTTTTTGTTTCTTTATTACTTTAATTAAATGAACTAATTTTTTTTGTTATATTTTTATTTAAATTTATGAATTAAATAAATATTTTTTTCATTAATATGTAATTTTTTTATATTAAACAAAAATCCCGATTTCGGGATCCCGGGATTCATTTATGAAATCCCTAGTAGAAACGCTTTCTCCAATTATATTTAAGAAACGTTTAATTGTACATATTAAGATATGTACAGTGGATCACAGCTTATTTCGACCACTCTCTTTAAAAAAGATAAAGTCGATATAACTTTCGAATGAAATAAAATATTGAACAAACAAATGAACAAAATATTGAACAAAAGAGAGAGAGAGAGAGAGGAGACCACTCTTCTTTCCCCTATCACCAACAAACTCATAAGTTGAGCAGCAAAAGTTGCATTGTGTGATCCGGGACTTAGTTGTTGCAAAAGAAAACAAAACAAAAAAAAAAAGAGAAATAAAACAACAATGTCCAGCAGTTACAGGGTCGTTTTATTTATTTGTTTGATAACCCTGTTTTTATTGTTTTGACATAACGTTGCCGCTTTTGTTTAGGGATGGAGTATCAGCGCCAATGCTCAGCGTAAAAATACGTTCCGCTTTCCGCGGTATTTAGGTAATATAAACTGTTATATAGAAAATTCAGCTGTACACAAAATCTTCCATGTCACAGAGTTTAATTCCGTTCGGAAGTGGAATTAATTCCGTATTTTGCTTCTTTAGAAAAGGTAAAATGAAAAAGTTTTTCGGAATGAAACCTAGAAATGCTTAAAATTACAATTCATCATAGCAAATTAAAAGTGGTTAAATTTCGAAAACATGTTTAGTTTTACTTTTTCTATGGAAGCAAAATACGGAATTAAACTCTGTGACATGGCTGATATTAACACTTCGGCATTAACAATACATATACATACAGGCATAAATACATATAATAAGAAGTTTCTTTTTACAAATGTTCAGTGTATCTACCAAATATTGGTGTTTTTACCGGCCCGGAGTTTGTCAATTTCATCTTGCATATTAAGATGCAATAGTGTTTTTATGAATGGTTTTTAAATTTCTATTTATATTCTAAGCATGTGTTTATTGTACTGTGTAACTTCCTTAACAAAATTAACATAAATAATAAATAAATAGCAGTAAATTGTTAAACCCTCAAACATTTTACTATACTATACTATCTACAATTAGATTTCTTAGTGAAAACAGAAACCTAATGTTTAGTAAAAACTGATCTTGCAGCCAACAAATTATGAACAAAACGACCTTAACATTTAAAAAAAAACACCAGCTCCTTATTCACAATTACACTTATCATACAGCAATATAATTAAGGATAGTAAAAACTAGAAAAAATACCATTTCAACAACACTCAATATGGGGCAAAAAAAAGAAAAACCATCTGCTCCTAAATGAAAATTCCATTGTTCTCAGGAAAAACAAAATACTGCAAGAACCATATGCTGTTGTTGCGTTATATAAAAATTTCTTTTACAAACAAAAAAAAAAACTAGTAAAAAAATAGAATGTTTAGAAATAAGAAAAGCATACATTCAAGGAATATTAAAGCAAACAACATTAAACTGTACATAACCAAAAGCTATGGTTGGTACTTGCATGTTGATGTTGATAAAGAACAGTATGTCTTCTTCCTACTTATTATATCATAATGTATGGAAGAAAGAAAAAACCTAAATAAAGAAGAAGGGAAAATACTTATAGAAAACTATTATTAAGCTACAAAGGACCTATTACTACCACATACGAACAACAACATACACTACTTCTAACGTACACTTAAGCAATTAAAAAGGCTTAAGAAAAAACAAAAAATAAATAACTAAAGAAATAGTAGTTTCTTTAAGGGAAAAGAAGGCAACACATGATAATGTACGGGTATTAAATGATTACAATTGTATTTTTAATGTAATGAAAAACAATAAAAAAAAAGTAAAAAATATGTGATGGGGTATATTACGTTTGTCATTCCGTTTGTAACACATCGAAATAATTGTCATAGAACCAAAAAGTCTATATATCCGTTTGTTATTGGCACGATAGAGCTTCGAAGAAAAGACAGAACAATGAAATTTTTACCAAACATTCTTTGATCCACCGAAATGTTTAGTATTCAAAATGGGCAAAATCGGTCCAGTAGGATCCGAGTTATAGCTCAAAGTTACAGACTACCTCAACTAGTTGTTGAAAATGGTAGGAATCAGTCCCCGATAAATGTCTATAGAAAAGCCATATCCATACAAAATTCTGCAATAATAAGTTTCATGCAAAGTGAAATCTCAAAACAATATTTTGTTTGCATCGGTCAAAAATTTTGAAATAGCCGCATGCAAAGGCCACTTCCGAAAATCACTTAAATGAACATAAATATTTTATAAAAATCACTATTAAGTTAGAATTTGACAAATATAATCCAACTACACATTTAAATCGTCGTACTAAATTTCATGATGATCGCTCCATATTTGACCATAGCCCCAAACAAAGTCTACTGTCAAAAATCACTAAGATTCGCATAAATCTCTTATCAAAATGACTATCTAGTTGAAATTCTACAAGCATAATCAAAATATACATTTTAATTGTCGTATAAAATTTCATGATGAACGGTTCATAATAGATCTAGCTCTTTTATGAGGCCTACTTTCGAAAAACTCATTAAGTCCTGTTTCACACTCATCAGTTCTGACTGTCAAGTCAAGTTATTTTTCAATAAGAAGGAAAGAGAAAATTATATTTTATCTTTTTTCTTCTCATTTAAAAATACTTGACTTGACAGTCAGAACTGATGAGTGTGAAACAGGTTTAACTTACATAAACTTCCACATCGAACCGAAATTTTACACAGATCAGTTATGTAAAAAGTATGTAAAAATTATACTATTGCCTTTTTTAAAAGTTGCTCCATAATTGGTCAAAGCTCGAACTTCCGAGAATAACCATAGAGTACACAAAGGTTACAAAAAGCCAAATTCAGTTTCCTAGGGCTTTTTGGTATCTAATATATTGTGTGTTAAAGTAAAGCACTGTATATTTTTGATTATAACTGGAATATGCATAAAATTCTATAAATATCGTGGGTGGTGGGTGTATAAAATTCGGCACACTCTTACTTTGTAATTTTTAATCGACAAAAAAGAAAAATCTAGCAAAATATAGCTGTAATTAGAGACGGCACGGAAAATTTTAGTTTGAAACGGATCTAGCCTTGCAAAGCAAAACAATTTTTCAACAAGAACTTTGTTTTCTAACAGGGGCATATATATTGAAATAAGTTTTCACATTTTATCTGTTGATATATAAATAGTAGTCTACAGATCCAATCGAATCGATTGCCAAAATATGATTGAAAACTTTGCTAAAAGTATCAACATCTGTATGAGTAGTCGTGATGGACATCTGTACGATATCATTTTTCATTTATAATTGTCAACACCGATACATATTTGTATAAATTATTTATTTTAATTTGTTTTAAAACCATGTTGAAAACCCCTGTGCAATTTGTTGTAACTGGGGGGCATTCTGGAGAATACATTTGCATGAAATTATTTTTAGTGCACCACAAAGCAATTTCAAATTTATTTTTTTTTAATTTGAAATTGCCTTATATATCCAATTTGTATAATTCTTAAACAAATCTTATTAACTTTTTTATTATTTTTCATCTTTTTAACAATATTATTTCCTAGAAAATATCTATAAATAAAGAAAACCTTTATCCTTTGGCTATTAAATAATGCTGTTTTATGCTCCCGCTCGCGTTGCCATTGAAATTGTTTTTCTTTACTCAAGAGAGAGGACAGAAATTAATAAAGGAAAAAAACAAGTAGATAAAAGAAAAACACCTACTACCTTAAGGTTGTTGTAACAACATTCTAATGACTTGTTTATACCTGCTGTTTTTTTTATATATATTTATGCATATACAAATATTTTCTTTAACAAATTTAAATATGTTTGTAATGGCATTTGTGTAACTTTGTCTAGGTTCTTGTGATTAAAGGAAACTAAACGAAATGCATGTGTGTATGTAAAAGGTCATTGACCAAATACCCTTAAAGCAAAAGACGTAGTATATAAAATAAACACATCATGTAAGAGAGCTGCCGTACCCAATTTTAGTGTTATCAGTGTTTTGAGGCAAGATTTAAAAAAAAACATGTCAGAGTGCAATATTCGACTGTGCCGAATCTTAAATATCCAAATACGACAGTTTTACAACAACCACAGGTAAATGTTTAGACTGTCAAAATTTGCCTGTTTTTTGGTAACTTTTACGTTTGGACTTATGAAGCCACTGTATTATATTAATACACCTTGGATGATAGCTTTTTTGACGAAATTTTCAGAGGTTGTCTCGGATTTTTGCTCATATCTCCGTTATTTATGGACGGACTTTGCTGATTTTTAAATAGCAAACTTCTCGAAAGCATGTCTAACAGAATTATTGAAGTTTTGGATCCCGAAGATATCTGGGACTTCAAAAAATTTATTTCAACAGACAGACGGACATGGCTTAATCGAATCCGCTATCTATATGGATCCAGAATATATATGTATATACTTTATAGGGTCGGAAAATTATATTGTGGAAATTACAAACGGATTGACAAACTTACATATACATACATATTTACCCTTCTCATGAATCTGAAGGGTATAATATATTTAAAAGTATTTTAAATTTATATTTATTTTGTTTAGTTTTGTAGACAAAATATTTTATTAAAGGGAAATCAGTAGTCATGTAGTACAATCAAAGTTTAGAAAGAATTAATTAAATTTTAAATCTCAAATAACATTTTATTTATTAAGTATTCAATTAAAATTCATTATGAATTCATAGGTTTAATTCCTTTCCAATAAATAAACTTCAATGTCTAAAACTAACAAATCCTTATAAATATTCCAATATAAATTTATGTTTAAAAATAAATGAACTCTAGCCAAATTAAACATTTTCTCTAATATAATAAGTTTAAAAATATCCTAATTTTTTGAAAATAATACAAATTTATTGTTATATAATTTACTATAGTTCAACGAAAATGCAATCAAATAAATATGTATTTGTTTAATATGTTATTATAAAATTAAAATTTTTCTAATGCAAACCCTCTTAATACTCATGAAAATCCCTAGGAAAACTTTTATTTGTGTATTTTTCTTACGAAATAATTTATATTTTACCTTAATCATAAAATGAAATTTTAAAATAAAACATACAGTTTGCATTGTATTTGATGTTATCCTAGGTTATAAAAATTTCTTTAATTTGAAAGACCATTGGTTCGATCTGTCGTTTGGCCTATGAAGTTGGTTGGTTGGTTAGTTAGTCAGTCAGACCTTTTACACGTACATTTAAATGTTCATTTGTTTATTTGTTTTATTTATTTATTTCGTTGATAAAATACTCATACTTGTTATGTTGTTTTTGCTGTTGTCAATGCTTGTTGTACATGTGTATTGTTGTTGGTTTTGTTATTTTTCTTAAAATTTTCTTGTTTTGTTTTCTTTTAATGTTTTATGATACAACAAATAGAGATAAACTATATGCTCAAACTCTTAAAGCAATTTTTGAATTAAAAAAAATAAACCTAACCTTAATAAAAAAAAAAAAAAATACAAACAGCTCGCCTGCCAGTCAGAAACAATACCAGAAACCACGTTTTTTATCTGCGTGTGAGTATTTGTGAGTTTGTACAAGGATATATTGAAAGAAATATGTATATGAAAAACGGTCTTTTCTTGCTTGAAATTGTTAAAAAATGTAAACAATTTATGAAATGAATGTTGAAAATATATACCTACAGTTTGTTAAAAATTTATCTTAATCTTGCGAAAAAATTCATTTTAAATTGATTGAATTTAAGTCAAATTTAAATTGATTTTTTTTTCCTTGTTACGACTTTGTTTTAAATCTTTTCCAGCTTAACAAAAAAAGCACATAAATAATATTACTGTTGTGGGAACTACATACATACGAGTATATAACATTATATGTATATAATCTAATTCATTTTCAGTTATGTGCCATCAATTCCTAGGTTTTGTTATTTTGTTACAATTTCAATTTAAACTCTTTTCTTATTAACCCCAACTTACCTCACTTTCGCGAAAATATTCTAGAATGGGACGCTGGTATTCCACAACTTCAAAGAAACGTTGACGATCATTGCGTGGTAATGCATCTTTATCATCTGATTGATCAGCAATTTCTTTCGAATTGCTATCGTCGAATAATTGATTGGCCGAAGCTGAACGATCGACAGACATGGGCGATAAGACATCAGAAACCGACATGGGCGTGGTATCCAAAATATATTCATTTTCTTCATATTTATGAATCTCACTAAAAATTTATAAGAACAAAACAATCAAAAATTAAATAAATATTTCAATATTCCTTAAAGTAATAAGAGAGAATTATATTTCTTATAAACTTACCTTCGGTCTGTTAAAATATGCTGCTGTTGGAAACGATGTTGCTGCTGCTGTTTTTGATGATAAATATTTTCTTTGTCAACAACATCATGACTAGTTGTTGTAGCTGCAGTTGTTTCATTTTGTTTCTTTATTGCCACCACTGACTGCTGCTGTTCAACCTCTTCCACTTCATTGTAATCTTCATAAACTGAAAATGTTTTAAATTGTTCCACTGGTACAATTGTTGATTTTTTCCCCGCCAATGCTGTTGTATCATCTTTGTTGTTGTTATTATTGTTGCCCTTAACATTGGCAACATAACGAAAAGCCTGTAAGGAGAAAAGTGTACACAGACACAAAATAACAATAATAATCTTGATTAAACAATGCAAAGAAAACAAAAAAATACAGAGTAGTGTAAAAGCAGCAAAAAGTAAAAATAGACAACAAGTACAATATTACACAAACCCAACAAATTGCACTTTATGTTATTGTCACATTATAATCTTTTGTACAGATGTTAGTAACTTTTGAACTTTTATTTATAAATACAATTTTTTCTCTTACTTTCATCAGACTGCAAATAAATACAAATTGGTAGAGGGCAAGGGAAATCATTATAGCTACAGAAAGTAATAAAGTGTTTTTTATTTCAGGTCAAAACTAAAGGGTTTTGAGAGAAATAAAAACATATTTTCATACAAAAGAAAGGTATTCTTAAATGTAAGTTTAAAGTTTGAGTACTGGATATAATTTTGATTTCGTTTAGATAGAAATAAGCTAAATTCAAAAACGCTGTTTGAAACGCATGCCTTAATCAGTTCTTTCATAGTATCAATGCTTTTGTCAAATATAAAAATATGTAGATTAACATTTAGTTGTTAACATCTCCCGATATCTTTATCCAGTTGAATTTTCGAACAAAAATTACAATTACAACTCCAGATCACATAGAGCAAAAGGTTTATTAAGGTATCCAAAATGTTCGCTGGTATACACTTGTCCATTCCTGTCCAGGATATTCTATCACAATTCTGAAGAAACATTTGAGAATTCCTAATCAAATGTTTTTGTTTAATACCTAGGTTATATACAAAAAAGGACAGAACGAAACATATCAAGAAACTGTAGAAATTTTCACGGAAAATAGATTTCTGTGTAAAATATTTATTGATCTGTATTTAAAAATTGGAAACTATGTACCTATACAGTAAATACCTAAATACATACATATATAAAAGCCTTTATCGATTACACAAATTGTTGCGATAAAATCTCTTCATTAATTTTTGCTTTCTTTGTCACTATCTACATACATACATATTTATTATATAGGGTGTTTTTTTAGTTGTAAAGAACTTTAAGATGGTAACACTTTTTTAACTGGCAGCTATTTATCAGCTGTAAAGTGATTTAGACCGATAAGCTCGAAACGATTGACCACTTGGAAGACAACATTCGCGCGTTATTGCCGATATACGGCCACAAATGTTGGACAGTTGTCGAAAATTGGACTTCCAGATTAGGCTGCGTCCGGGCCAATCATATGCCGGAAGTCGTATTTAAATTATAATGCCAGAAGATTATCTTTCGAACCATGATTTTTAAAATAAATTTTCACAATTTGGAAGCGTTGTTAAGACGTCAATCTATTCATATTGAAATTCCAAACCAAAATAAACATAAATCACTAAAAAAACACCCTATAGTTGTGATGTTGGTTAGATTCTTTTATTTGTAGCCGTTTATGTATTCCATTTGAATATGACAATTTTTGTTACAATATTTCCTTATGCATTATTTTTCTTAGGTTTGTGTTGTTGATTGCATATTTTTTGTTGCTCTTCATTTAGTTTCCTTTTCTTTTTGTATTTCTTTGAATATTATTTTCTGCTTATTGGAGTATTTATGGTACATAACTACTCGTATGCATATGCATATTTTGTTTCTGTTATACCTACCTATAGTAAAGAATAATAGTATTTTGTTATCAGCCCCTTTGAGTTTAGAAGAGACTATTTACTAGTAAATAATATGTAGTGCATGGTTGTGTATATATGTATGTATGTTTGTAATTCATTTGTATTGTATGTCTTCTCTTTTTTCTTATACTTATGGGAAAAATCCTGTTACACACGAATGACTTCTTTTTATTGTTATATGTACATACATATGTATGTAACTTTGTAAAATGTAAGTTGATATTTGTGTGTACTGTTGGTACTTTGCTGTTGCTGTTATATTGTAGTAGAAATTTTATGTCTATGATAGTTGCATTTGTTATTATTTTCTAGCTGTAGTTGTCTTCGTTTGGTCGTTGGATTTTAGTTCAAGCGTCTAAATAGAAAAATTTATTATGTTTTTGTTTTGAATTCTAACTGACAGCAAAGAAGAAAATAAAGGAAAACATTGCAATGAAAATAAAGTAAAAAAAATGAGCGGGAAATATTACATGAAATGTAAATAAACAAAAGATGTCATCAAAAGAACATACATATGTAAAAAATGCAAAGAAAATTAATATTACTTTATTAAAAGAGGAAAAAAGAAATATCAAAACTTTTTGTTTAAATTATAAGTTTGAAAAGCTGATAACAGCATTCAAATGGGGTTAATTAGTTGTAAAAATAATAGGAAAGGAAAACATTAGGGGAGAGACTACTAGAAGCATAAAAAACTTATAAAGACAAAGGACAATTGTTCATTAAAATTAAAAAAAAAAACATGATAAAATGCATAATTGAATATGTACCTATGTAATTGTAAAAATTAGCAATAAATATGTTCAAAATCGCTTTATTGTGTTATTTATGTTTTGAGGTGTTGGAACAATGCTTAAATGCGTCAATTCTAAAATAAAAAGTTTCTTATTGTAAGTAGTCTGCTTTCGCCAAAATTTCTTCGCTGATTTAAAAGCTTCCGTTTGATATTGCAGCCGCTGAGGTGACAATCTTTGACCGATTAACACTCGTGTGATATCGCGATATAAAAACAATTTAAAAAGCTAAAAAAAAAAAAAAAACTTTATTGTAACAAAATGTGTAGGTATGCAGAGTTTGACATCTTTATTGAAATGATTTTCTCTGTCTCTCTTTATCCAAATATGTATACCGTCCGCTTTAATTGTTTGTATACAATTTCTCCCCATTGTGGGTATGACGAGTCAGTATTTCGTTATTTACAATTAATTTAGATTACTGGTGACTTTCAATATTGTTATTACTTCACCACACTACAAGCAAAGCACGCGACATTTAAAACACGCATGGGGTCTCTAATATTTACTCAATGTAATTCTTTTTATATTTAATTCTTATCTTGTATTTTGATGTTTTTGGAGAAATAACAGCAACATACCCAGCAGCAAATTTGTACAAAATAATGCTTATGATTTGTTTATATGTATTATGACATCATTTAATATATGTGCATATAAATATTTAACTAGAGCAAATTATATAAATTCAAATCAATTTGCCGCTAATACTTGGGTTACTCTTTTTATTGATTTTCTAATAATTTAATTTACATAACATTTTAAGCAAATACCTACCTACCTATTTAAAATAATATTTTTGTTATTTGATAGTCATTTATATCGGTGATTTATAACTTCCTGTGTGGTTTAAGAATATTTTCACATAAAGAAAAAGATTCTTGGTATGCAAAAAAGTAACTTTTTTTAATATTGCAGGCGATGTGAATACAAATTTTGTTAAACTTGTGGTTTATTATGCTCTAAACATTTCCGTTCAAAGGGAAAATATAGAAATAAGAGTGATATAAGTAAATATTTTGCGACTAGCCATAGAAATATTTCCCAAAGAAGCCTCTATATGGTACAAATTTTCTCGACGTAGACCGACTAATTAGTTTATAATCTTTTGGTAACATACAAAATATACACTAACATATGAATTTGAAGCAAATAATACGAAAGGTTTTATGATATTCTAAAAATTTGTCGTATTTTAGTCAATTTAACTCTTACTCCTAGAAAATAACTGCATATTGTGTTAAATTAATTATTATTTATGAATCTGTGAGTCATATTTTCCAATAAGATTGATATCAGACGCGCATATAATTAAGGACATACCAGAAATACGGCCCCAAAGAATCATATTCTCAGTTGGTGTGAAATATTTGGTTTCAATATCGGTTTAACCAAAAAAAATTTAGAACAAAATTTTTTATTGTGTTTAAAAGCGAGAAATTTGACAAATAACGAGTTTTTCTACTTGGGTTTCCAACAGGAACAATTTGGAACATGAAAGTCTTGACATTTTACTTGTTGCTTTGACAATTGATATTTTGTCACATTATCGCTCATAAATTCACTATGAAAAGGGTGAATCTTGTAAAAGCAACATTTCGTAAAATTCGAGATATTTTCGTTAAAAGGATGAACATTCTGTAAGCCTGGTCGTGGTTGATATTTGTTATAATTAGAGTATACAATTTTTTTATATAAATTTTACCTCCAGCTTATGTAGTATGTGGAAAAAGGATGGAAAAGAACATTTCAGCTCCGACAAAATATGTCTTCATATTCACTTTATACCTTGGGTTTATATTTAACTATTAAACAAAACGACAACCGAACAAAAGTAAAAGTAATGCTACATTTACACGATTGAAATTTTCTTCAAAATTGCTCTTCAAAATGCTTCAAACTCGTGTAAAAGGCAAAAATTCTTCAAAATTTATTTATTTAATAGTTATTATTAGTTATTAAATAAATAAATTTTGAAGAAATTTTGCTGTTTACACGAGTTTGAAACATTTTGAAGAGCAATTTTGAAGAAAATTTCAATCGTGTAAATCTAGCTTAAGTAAAAAAAAATAGATCATGGTTAAAATAAAGTTGTGCAGTTTTTTGGGTTGCAAATTTAAACCTTCAATATTTCATTTTCTTATTAAACTAAATTATTGTTATATTTCTGCCATACATTCAGCGTTACCGTTGTTGCGACTAAAGTCGCAATTTGACCCTTTTACAGAAGCCTTGCCACTTTTTGTGTACCTTTTTTTGTTTTACTTGATACCTACATATTAGTTTTTTTTATTATATGAAACTTATGTTAAAAAATTAATAAATTGTTGAATATACCTATGTACATATGTATACTATGTAAACATACAGCATATACCTACAACAAAAAAAAAAAGTACGATTTTTATTTTGTTTATTTTCCATCTTTTTAAAAGTGGTGCCCCTTTTAACCCCTTTTTGAACGACTTATTTTTAAGAAATCCCCTTTTTGTGCGACTTTCTTAAATTTGCCAACGGTAACGCTGCATACATTTAAGCAATTGCGCAATTACCTCTCTTTTACATTCTTCATTTTGCTGTCACTGGCAAAAAAACAAACAAACAATGAAAATATAATATATGTATAAAAATTGAGCAGGCGCGCAATTATTTTATAGAAAATATGGCAACTTGTTTGCAAAGCAAATTGTGAAATAAATTTTATATAATGGTAAATATTATTAATTTTAAATAAATAATTAATCAATTTGTATAAATTATCAACATATGACAATGAAAACTTCTATTTCAATCAATGAAAGATAAATCCTACAAACAATAAAAATATGGCAGCACTATTTTCACCCTTTGCTCATTGCTGAAAAAAAAACAGGACTGAGCTAAGAGAAATCATCAAAACATCGTAAAAGAAAATAACATTAAAATGTGCAAGAGGATAAAATATGAAATGACGTCACATTTTAAAAAATATGCAAATATGTACTTATGTAAAAGGCAAAGTAACAAAATGTGATCGCAATATAATTTTAGAAACAAAAAATACCAACCACCTTTTTGTTTTAATATTTTGTAGCTAGAAATTGTTCATAGTGCAGATAATAATTATTTCCTCAGACTTACCACTTTGTTATTGTTGTTGGCAGCGATAACACTGCCGGCTGTTGAGTGTACCCGAGCATTGCCATTTGAATTGAGTACGGCAAGATTAGAGCGTCCTTGTTTCGAAGAGACGCCACCACCAACACCTAAAGTGGCGCCCAGTGACTGTAGAATATGCGTTTTGCCTCCAGCCATGGTTTTCTCCTTAAATGGCATATTGCGAGGATTTTCCTTTTCAGAATCTTGGGCAATTTGAAAAGCTGTTTGAGTAGCCGCCATTGTTAATTATCCAAAGTATAAAAAGAGCACACGAACAAAAAATTCACAAGTTTTATTCTAAAAACTATTGGTAGTGAAATGCAGGGGGGTGTTTTTTTAAATGTAAACACGCTTCTAGTTTTTTTTAAGCTAGATTTCTACAGAAAAACAAATAATTTTATTTTTTTATTTAATTTTTAAATTTTGATTTAAATATCAATGCTTGTAGATTTAACAAAAATAAGAGCTTAAGATTTTTTAATTTTTATATATTCCCGTTTTTTCCTGCTGAAAAATGGTGGTTTTTTATGTTTGTTTTTGCTTTTATTATCTTTATTTAAATTTGTTCAAGTTGCTATTGGTTTTATTATATTTAATTCCCGTTTTGCTCAACAAAATCTTTGGCTGACAATTTTTTGTATTTCTTTATGCTTGCTTTTGATG
This sequence comes from Bellardia bayeri, assembly GCA_950370525.1. Classification (NCBI taxonomy): domain Eukaryota; kingdom Metazoa; phylum Arthropoda; class Insecta; order Diptera; family Calliphoridae; genus Bellardia; species Bellardia bayeri. The sequence continues at coordinate 20,492,349 of OX493267.1, forward strand.
TTTTTTTTTATCCTCACGCACACACACACACACACTGTGTTTCGGCTTTATACGAAACAGTTGTAGAAAAAACGCTTACTAATACACACACGTTCAATTTAATTGAGTACACATTTAAATAATATTACTTTTAATATAATTTTTCTTTTAAATTAGCGCTTAAGTTTTCACGCTTTCTTAAATTTTATAAAATTACAACATTTTCTTTGGGTTTGTATTGATTTAGAAACTCTTTTTTTTCACAAAATTAAAACTCTGCGCTTTTCTCTTATCACTCTCGTAATGTTCTCTTGTTGCCGTCATATAATCAATTGAAAACTCAACTTGGTGATCTTTTGCAATTCTCAGATGCCTATTTGAATTTGTGCGCTTGAAATATATGTAGCCATACTTACCTATTGCTTGTTTCCCCTCCTTCTTGTTGCTGTGGTGAGTTGAATTATTTTTACCAATGGTTGTATTTTAGTAGTTTAAAGACAGGGTTGTTTGTGATTGTTTATTTTCTATATCACATACCGTTTGGATAATTTGTAAACAATTAAAGCGCCATGTATTAATACCAGGAACATTATTGCAATTAATATTATGAGAAATAACATTTTGTTAAGGGAATGGCTTTATTTGTGTACCGGAAAGAAGTCGTACCAAATACAAAATTGAAAAATCACTTACATTGTGCTGCCAGATCGAGTAATTAATTGTTTGTATTTACACAGTTGAGGCCAACATAGAAAGTCAATCTCATAATTTTAAGATATTAGCTGTTTTTCTATCGTTAATTATTTGTGTAATTCAGTTAATTGTTGATGTTTTTTAATATTTATTGAAAAAAAATTAATATTTCTGTAAGAATGTATGTTAAAAATTACCTGTGTAGGCGGGGGTTGTGCGTCTCCTGAAGGACAGTTATAAGTTTTTAAAAACTTTAGAGCTTGAGGATTTAAAATTGGAATTAGTGTAAAATAGGGTTGCCAGATATAAAATCGACAAAAAAAAGTACAGATATCAAATCGAAGTAAAAACAGCAGTACAAATAAGAAAAAAAATACACTTTTTATTTAAAAAAAATCATAAAATTCAGTACATAAAAGAAATAATTGATGTAACTAAGAACTAGGAAATGCAGTATTAACAATAACAATGAAGAAAATAACAAATAATAAAAACAAAATTAGAGATCATATATATTTTGGTGTAATAAAAAAATAACTTAAAATTAGACAGGTGTATTCGATTTTATTTTTAAAAAATAAAATCATTTTTTTCTATTATATGTATATTAAATGATTTAATACAGCTTGTTTTTTTTTGGCAAATTAAAACAAATATAAATATTTATCGCTTTTTTGGACTTGGTTAACTATTTCATTTTTACCATCTTTCGTTTTTAAAAAATACCTTTCCATGATTACTTTTAGTCCCATATTTCTTATAGGGGAAAAGCGGAGCGTGACAAATTTTGGAGTATTATCGAATTATTAAAAACATCAATTATCATTTTTTTAAAATTTTCATTAAGATTTCCTAACATTTAGAACCATATATTTTTATACAGAACCTAAGTTCCAATACCGAACAGCTTATTTTTATACAGAACCTAAGTTTCAATACTGAACTGCTTGGAAGGATGACAAACAGATTACACAAATTTCTTACAACTAACTAGTCCTAATATCCTTTTTTTTTTGTACGGTTTATTTCATTAGACATTTGTATGCCACTTAGTTTTGCACTTAATGTACAATTGACTGCACGGGAAAATATTTCTTCACAAGGATAATAAAACGTGGGACAGTAATTCCGTGCTTATTTTACTTTGTGTTTCTCCATTCTATACATAAGTACGTACTTATGTATATATGTACTATGTTTTGTAAAGAAGAATATGATGAAAATGTTCTGGCGTTTTCTGTTTTTCTTAAGAGACTTTTCATTTTTGGTCTGTCTGATTATTTCGTCCGGCTGCTTAATTGCATTAGCTTTATACGTAGAAGTCAGAGCATTTAATATTTGCAAGTTATTGTTAAATGGTTCAGAATGAGAAGAGAATGATGCACAGATGAAACAGTTTAATATTTTTTTTTAGGCTAAAGTTATTATTAATATAAATATAATAACTAAATATAATAATATAAATATATTGAAAATAATACAAACTCATAAAATGTTTTTTTAAGTAAAAATGTTTATTTTTTTTTTAATTTGAGCATTAAAAATTAAGGTTTCCTTAAATTTTAAATCAATTGCATCCTTCCCTTTTGTTTAAATTGTGTTTTCAGCTTTATCATGAGATGCAAATGCAACATTTTTATTTCAACACGTTCTCTTGTGCAGTTTTTGGAATTCATAGCAAAAAATTTCATAAATTTCCATCAGCCTTGTCAGTTTTATTTTATTTTTTGCTTCACTTTTGCATAGGAAATCATATCATCAGTTGTATGTATTTTATTTTTATTCTTCCTTTTAAAATAAAGATACAAAATTCTGTTTAAAGTGCAGTTTTTTGCTTAAATTTTAAAACAATATGGAAATACATACATATGTACATACATATGTACATATGTATGTATATCAGATAGTATTTTTGAATAGATAAAGAGACATACACGAGTATGTACATACATGGTTAAAATTCTTCATGAAGATTTTTTATTATAGAGAAATTAGTTTTTCCTTTAAAAATTTTAACTTCGAAATTATAAAATTGAAAAATTTTAAGTTCGAATGGAACAAAAAATCATGATTATAATATAAACTTCATAAATATTTATATATTTGTTATCTTTATATCACAAAGAACATTTCTAAACTTCTTAAAAATTTTCGAACTTAACTTTGAATTTTCGAACATTAAGAAAAATGCTTTATTTCAATAATTATTAATATTTGATAAAAAGAAACTTGAATATTTATTTTTTCTTTAAGAATAAATCAATTTCGAAAATTATATATTTGATTTTAAAATATGCCATGAAAAAAGCTAAAATTTTATATAATTGTGATGTTTGTGTCATAAAATTTTGCAACTTCACAAGATTTTTCGACTTTTTCTTCAAATTTTCAAAAATCGACAAAAGTGCATTATTTTTCAGTGATAGAAACTTGAATTTCTACTTTTTCATAAAAAATCTTTTCGAAATTGAAAATTTTTTAATTAAATTTGTAAAAAAATATGTATATTAAATGCTTGAGTTCCAACTTAAGTTTTATTTTTCGGAGATCAACAAAAATAAGACAAATTTCAAAACATCTGTTAATAATAGGCCATAACTCTCACTCTCCATTCACTCGCCGAAATAAAGTTGATTTTTTAGCAACTTTCTTTTTAGTAAGACGGTATTTTTGGCAGCTCAGCTGTTCGTGTAACATATTACTGTTAAACATATTCAGTTTGGCCTATAATTTAACCATGAATAGACTTGCTAATGAATAACTATTGTGGGTTATTGAATTTGATTATCAAAATTCATGATCGGCTAAAAAAGTGCGTCGTGTATTGTCAATTGCGCGCCCAAACCTTTAGACTTTTTTGTGGGGCTATGTTAAGCATCATATCTATTGGTATAGGGACAAGCCCGCAATGGTTGACGCATTGAAAGCTAATATTTAAGAATTAATACGTAAGATACTTACTAGGCGATATGTTGGAGAGAATATGTCAAACTTAGACCCAGCGTATGAACCATTTGAATTACACTAGATCCCCGAATGGCGTCGTTAATAGGGACGCAAACCTAATCGACACAAATCGAATCACTTTTTTATATACAAATGTATTGACTTTTTGTTAAATGGGTCCAAAATTTCAAAATTTTATTTATTTTATGTATTAAAAAACTTCTTATGGTACGTTTGATTATATTTATTTCAGCAGGTCTTTGTTATTATTATAAAGAAAAAATTTAAAATATATGTATTTTTAAACAAAGAATAAAAAAAATATTTAAGGAGAAAAAAAATCTATTTATATACATGTACATTAGGGTGGCCCCGTTTGTATGGAGAAAAAATAAGGTATCGATGTTCCCGACTAATATGAAAATTTGATTCATTTTAAGCCCACGTTTTTCAATTTTTTTGTCCTGGGGTCAATATTTGGTGAGCTGGATCAAAGGATAAAAATGTCCTTTTTAGAGGTTTTTTGATTTATTTTTTCACATTTCTTCCAAAGGAACTATATGTAAATTTGGTATCATGTGAAAGGTCTTTGAGAGGCGCATCAATGGGTTATCAAAATTTAAAAAAAAAAAAAAAATTATATTCAAAAATTTTCAAAATTTCAGACAAAATTTTATTTATTTTTGTTTATAGAATTTACTTAAATAAATAGTTGAAATTTCTTGATTATCGTTCGTTAATGTAATCCAAAAGATTTTTCCCATTTTTTAAAATTCTATCTATTTAAATTTTTATTAATTTTTTTTTAACCTAAATTCTTCCCTATCTGACAATCTCTGTTAACACAATTCGTTAATGTATGGGATTAAAATAACGTAAATTTTATAAGCTAAAAAACGGGAAAAACCATTTGGGTTAAATTGCATGATGTTTATAATCAAGAAATTTCAACTATTTATTAAGTTTTTTTTTTTTTTTTTTTTTTATTTTATATTCTATGAAAAAATAAAATTTTGTCTGAAATTTTCGAATTTAAAATTTTTTTTTTTAATTTTTAATAACCCATTGAATGAGCCTCTCAAAGACCTTTCATATGACACCAAATTTACATATAGTTCCTTTGGAAGAAATGTGAAAAAAAACAAAAAACCTTTAAAAAGGACATTTTTATCCTTTAATCCAGCTCACCAAATATTGAGCCCAGGACAAAAAAAAAAATTGAGAAACTGTAGTCTTAAAATGAATCAAATTTTCATATTAGTCGCGAACATCCGCATCTTTATTTTGAGGCCACCCTAATGTACATACATAATACATAAAAATTAATTTAATAGCACGTAACTCCATATGTTAAGTATGAATAAAATGGGAATTCCCCTCCAAAATATTCACATGTAATTATGGAAATCGACGCAAATCGTAAGCAAAATGACGCAAAGCAGATTGATGCAAATTTTCAAAGCCGACGAAAATCGGAATCAAAAGGACGCAAATCGGATTAAACCACATTTAAAAAGGCGACGCAAATCGAAACGACGCACAGAAAAAAAAATATGTTGTTGTGACAAATACTTTTCGCAGTTGAGCGATTTTTATTTGTCGCAAATAAGAAGTAGTTGATTCAAATGATATTGTATTAACCACAAAAAGGATTGGCGAATGCGCAGCATTTATCGCAACAGCAAAATTGCAGTCGACAAAAATCAAGAGCAAAATTATTTGATCCAAATACGATTTTCATTAAATCAAATGAAATTGTATTTGAAAATGCATGTCAACAGCAATTTTGTAAAATCAAATGTTTTTTATTTGAGATTACATGGACAAAATTATTTACGCTAAATGCAGAACGTTGTTGTGCAAACAGTAGGCTTGTTTTTTCAAATGCCATTCGCAGTTAATTTTGTGTTTTTGAGCGCTGTCATTTTTTGGTAGTGAAAATACGTGTGAAAAATGGAAGACAACCGCAATGACGTGGAAATTTTTCAAGCAAATGTTTTGGAGCTACAAATATTTGATTTAGTAAAGGCATGGGGTGTAAGTGACGAAACTATATTAAATTTAATAGAATTTTATCAATCTACAGATCAAATATATTTAATCGGGCAAGAAATGGAAACACATTTTTCAGAAAAATTTCAATCGCATATTATTTTAAGATCACTTAATTGTTACTATATTGAAAAAATTGAAAAGTTTTCGTTACCTTGTAAAACAGTCCTTCTAAATAATGGTAGCACAGTTGTTCGAATAAAATAAAAAATTGTTCTATATAAATAAAATCTAAAATTGGAAAAAAACTGGTTTTTTATTTGCCGAATTGTATTTGGGACAGAGATAATTGCATTTGGGACAACATTTTTTGTATTTGCCGATTTGTATTTGGGACAAAGACAATTGCAATTGGTAAAAATTTTTTTTGTATTTGCTGATTTGTATTTGGGCCAAAGACAATTGCGTTTGGTGAAACGGTTTCTGCATTTGCCGAATTGTATTTGAAGTAACAACACTTTTGTAGTCGCAACAAATAGCAACTGCTATTGGGAACGATCCGAATGTAAATTCTATTTGGGGTAAGGTTAAAATCATTTGGTATTACTACACTTTTTTTCTGTGCGCAAATAGGATAGACGAAAATCGGGGCTCTAGTGTATATACATATGTAGATCCATCCATCGACCCATATAAAGACTTCATACATTTCTATAAATTGTATGTTTTTTTTTTAGATCAAATTCGAAAGCTCTTAAAAAATCACTTTTTACTTTTTAACACCATTATGCCAAAATAAAAAAGTGCAGCACTAATAAGATACAATAAGTAAATAATTATTTAAAAAGCATTTATCTTCAAGTCACTCTCTTTCATCATTTAAAAACACAGCTTATTTTTTTCATTTACTTACTTTTTCACAACAATACAACCTTAAAAGCTCAACATATTCTAAAATATTTTTTGTTTGTTTAAATTAAAATAAATGTTACAAAAAAACCTTCTATGAACCTTTTGGTGTAAGAATAAAATGAAAAAAAAAAAAAAACAGCAAACAAATTGGAAGACATCAAAAAGAACACTGTATGTGAAAACACGAGTAATATTTAATATAAAATAAAAGTTCATTTCATCATCATGTAACCTTTAGGCTTTATGGCACATAACTAACGTGACCATACATTCCGCTTTTGACTGGATTACTGTTTCAGTTTGTTGCTAATTTTAAAGGAAATATAAAAACTAAAAACTATGACAACATTTGAACTTCTTTTAACATTTGAATTTAATTTGCTTTATTTTCCTGTCAATGACATTATTATTTTTCTCCAAATCAATTTTGCAAGCCAATGGTTACCATTTGTAACTTTGATGAATTTTAAATTGATAAAGTATAAATATACAGCTTAAACTTTTAATTTGCAAAATTTTTCATTTAATTCTAATTTTAAACTTTGTTTGCTTAAACTTTTAAAAAAATTTTTATTTTAAAAAAATAGCAGTCGATATCCAATTTTTGGTTTAATCTGATGTATTCGTTTATACTTTATTAATATGCAGTAGATGTAGTGGACAATTCGTTTTTAATCACTTGCACATAGGGATGCCAATCTCGATCTCGAAAATCCCGGGTATTTCTTTATAAAGCGATCAACAAAAATTTAAATTTTAAAACGTTTGTCAAAGGAATTAAAATTAATTTTAAATTGCCAAACTCGAACGCATTATTTGACATGTCCATGGTGAAATAACTCTACAAGGTGGTGTTGAAACGCCAGCTGTTTTTTTTTAGTCATGTTCGTTATGCAAACTTTATATACATACATATGTATGTATGTATGCTCAAGTTGTGTTAAAAAAATAGCAAACGTATCAAGTTATACAAAAAAAGTGAAAAAAAAAACAATTGCCCATAAATTAAATGTTTCATAAATTAACAAATTTATAAATTATTTTTATTTTCATCTTGAAATTAAAAAAAATTGTAGGTATGTATTTATTTTTCCTGCAAAAATGTTTGTAAACAATAAGCAGTTGTTTTTGACATTACAAACATGAAAGCAAAAACAAAAATACCATGTTGTTTCTGTTGCTTTTGTATTGTTGTAATATTGCCATCACCTTGTAGAGTTATTTCACCATGGACATGTCTATAGTTTTTAAATTAAAAAGCTTTAATTGATTTAACCCTTCTTTGCGTGATTTTTTCTTTATTGGTGAAATAAAGGAAAAATAGTTAAAAAATCTTACATAATACATAATATTTATATTATAAATTTAGCAAAAAATAATATTATGGAAATTTCCATCGTCATGCAATGTTAGATCTTTAGCTTAATACTAAATAGAAATAAAAGAATGCATTCAATGTTATGATGGAAATATACACCATTATGCAAAGAAGGGTTAAAACCTCAAGTGATGAAGAATTTGTTTTACTTAAACAAATAGTTGTCATTATACCCTACACCACCATAGTGGGGAGGGTATATTGGATTTGTGTTGATGTTTGTAACGCCCAGAAATATTGGTCCAACACCCACCTTAAAGTATACCGATCGACACAGAATCACTTTCTGAGTCGATTTAACGACTGTCCATGTGAAGCTTGTGCGCAGAGTACAGGTCGCAATTTTGAAGATATTTTAATAAAATTTGATGGGATTGAAACTGGTGGAAATCGGTCCATTATTTAACCTGGCCCCCATACAAAAGTCCCTTCGAAATTGGGCTTTACCGGTCATAAATGTTTGAATTATGCAAGGAACCAAACAAATATCATCACAAATAAGTGGTAAATGCAGCCAAATCACATCTACAAATTTTGTGCAGATCGGTCCATAATTAGTCGTAGCTAACATATAAGGCCCACTTCCGAAAATCACTTTAAAGTGCATAACTCACTCAAAAATGTTGGTATCCAAATAATATTAAAAGAAAATATTTTTTATATGCATACAAATAATACGGAACAATTTTAATGTCCCACATCCGAAAATCACTTCAACGATCATAAATTTTTTAAGAATGTTGGTAATCAAATAAAATTCGACACAAATAATATACAGAAATGATGACACCTAATACTATAATGGTCGGTCCGTAGTTAGTCGAAACCCTCCCCCCGTAATCAACTTTAACCTCCATAAATCTTTTAAAAGTATTTATATCCAGATAAAGTTTAAAATACACTATATTTATATTTACAGAAATCATGACACTAAATTTTTGGATGATCGGTCCACAATAGGTTATATCTCCCATATAGCGCACATTTCTGAAAAACTGTTTTATACATATACTGGGTGTAGGGTATTATATGGTCGGGCTTAACCGACTATACTTTCTTACTTGTTTTAAATACGGTTAAAGTAACAGACAAAGCTTTTTGTCGCAGTGATATGAATCTCTGGTGATGTTGGCTTTTTATTTATGCTCAAAGAGAAAGAAACAAAAAAAGAAAAATGATTTATTGAACGCTTTTAAATTTTTGAATAAAACCAAAATTGAAGAGTAAATTTTATAATAAGATATATATGTTTGGTATTAGAAATGTATTAAGACTGAAACGTTGATTGCCAAACGAATGAAATAATGAATGTAATTGAAATATGTAAAAGCAAACCCCCCCTCCCCCCAAACACCTAATAATGTCTGTAATAATATGGAATAAAATAAAAAGATTTTGGAATCCCGGGATATATTTATGAAATCCTGAATCCCGGGATTTGAAAAACCAGTCAAGTTTGGCATCCCTACTTGTACACTACATCTCCGATTTCTTTGCATAGTTTGTTTAAATTTTTGCGGCACATTTTGTTAAAAGGCTATCATTAAGTATTCTAAAATGATTCTGATTTAGCTTGTTCTAGAATTAATATGCCATTAATTAAAAACACCCGCTCTTTCATCAAATATAATTTTTCATAATACATATTTACTTCCAAATCTCGATTTTTCATCCCTAATATCACGCTGTTTAATAAAAACCGACTGGTCACATTATACATGACATATTATAACTATTATGACTATGCTGAATATATGGAATATGTTCTTTATTTTTTTGCTTTCATATATTTTTAAAAATTATATTGCAGTAACACACAAAATATAGAAGAAATATACATATATAAATATAAACAACGGATGTCCTTTGTCAAAGTCTATGTAGGATAACAAACGATAAAAGCATTTGTTTCTTCTTTTAGCTTTTAAAAATTTAACTTAAAAACTTTTTTTAATGAAATGCACAAATTGTTATTAACATTCTATTTTAAGAAAATACAAAAGAATTTTATTCTTTAGGGATAAAAAGAAATTTCAAGGAAATCATTTGAATTCTATTTATTTTTTAATGTTTAACAAAATAAAATGTTTGTATGCCTTTTTATACCCGCCACCACCAAGAGTGGTGAATGAGGGTATATTACGTTTGTCATTCCGTGTGAAACTTATTTAATATTCATCTGAGACCCAACAAAGTATATTTTTTCTTGGTCCTTATGAAATTCTAAGTCGATTGAGCCATGTCCAGCTGTCTGTCCGTCTGTGTAAAACACTCTCACGTCCAAACTATAAAACGTAACTAAACGAAATTTCCAGAAAAATATTTCTTATTTTGCAGGTAACTTTCGTATTGAAAATCAGCAAAATCGATTTCGGCCAACCAGAGTTATGGACCAATATGTGAGACAAGCTCCATAAAAATTTGATATTTGTTGTTCACTTTATTGCAATATTTTGAAATATATTGCAGATAATACCATAAAATTTTGTATACGTTGTTCTTATGCTAAAAGAAGAAAAATAGTAAGAATTGGTCCATGATTTCTTATAGGCCACATACAAAAATCTTCCCGAAATATTGCTCAATTATTCATAAATGTATATAAAATTGGAATATCAAGACAAAATTCAGCAAAAATAAGTTTTATGGTAATTTTTTTTAGATCGGCCCATGTTTGACCATAGACCCCATATAAAAGTCCACTTCCAAAATTCACTTAAATACGTATAAAACAGCTAAAATTTGACATAAATAATCTTTATAGGCAAATAAATTGTTGTACTAAATTTTATGGTGGTTGGCCCAGAATTGGTCATAGCTCCCATACAAGGACCACATCTGAAAAAGACATTTATACCTATATATATATTTTATAAATATCGGTACCGACACAGATTATTTACATATATACAAAAATCATCCCACAAAATTTTGTAAATTTCGGTCCATTTTTCACCGTACGCCCCATATAAAGCCCTCTTCCGAAAATCACTTTAATACTCATAAATCTCTTATAAATAAGGGTACCGATCCAAAGTTTTACACGGATCATTTACATACATGCCTAAATCAAACTGCTGGATTTTGAGAATATCGGTCCATATTTGACTATAATCCCTATATAAGGTCCACTCCCGAAATCCACATTAATACTAATATATATATATATATCTTAATTATACCGTTATTATGTTGAAATTCGACGTGAAATATCCTCATAGGCATGAAAATAACTGTTCCAAAATTTAAGAAGATCGGCTCATAATTTGTCATAGCTGCCATTTTGGAAAAACAAATAAACCCACAAAAATGTCTAATAAATATCGATATAGAACCAACTTTTATATGGATCAGAAATTTTTATCCAGAAATCATATTAGTATCGGTTATAAGGCAATTAAGCTGCTGGATATTTTGGCTGTCAGTCAATAATAGCTTTTAAATTAAGTCAACTTCCGAGCATAACAACCAACCATACAACTCTTGTAAATAACGCTATTGAGATGAAATTCAACCAATATAATCCTAAAATACATAGACATCACATTAGTGGATACTGGATTTAGAAGCTATCAGCCCATAACTGGTACATTTGTACTATGCCACCCATAAATCTTTTGTAAATAATGTTATTGAGATCAAATTCAAACACAAAAGTCTCATCTTATATCTTATCCTTTTTTATACTCTGTTTCTTAACTTGTTGTAAATATGGAAAAATATTCTTTTAATTTTATAAATTGTTAAATTACACTCAAGATTATTATGAAAATCAGACAAAGTCTGTAAATTACAGTAAGAATCGGTATGTACATTAATTATAAATGGTTAAAATTAGATAAAATTTCAAAACATTTAAAATAAAATCACATTAGTGAATTACGACCAACAGGTAATATTGTCTTTCAAACAATATATAAAATACTAATAAACTTTGCACTAAGACCGAATAGAAAACACAGAATTATGACATTCTAGTCCTATAACCAGTGTAGTTTCTGTATCTCTTATTGCGTTTAGGTGGAGGGTATTAAAGATTCGGCACAGCCGAATATTGCACTCTAACTTGTTTGTTGTTTATTATTCTACTGCCGCAAAAAAAAACAAGTAAGAAAGTATAGTCGGTCAAGCCCGACCATATAATACCCTACACTCAGTATATCAATAAAACAGTTTTTCTGATATGTGCGCTATATGGGAGATATTACCTCTTATGGACCGATCATCAAAAATTTAGTGCCATGACTTCCGTGAATATAAATATTATTGGTGTTAACCTTTATCTCGATATAAATACCTTTAAAGTGAATTAGGAAGAGGGTCTTATTTATATGAACTGACTATTATAAAATTAGGTGTCATCCTATTTGTACCTAAGAAACTCATTTTTGTTAAATTTTATTCGGAACTGGACCTTATATGGGAGCTACGACTAATTATGGACCGATCGTCATAAAATTCCACCTTGTTATATGTACATATATGTACGGAACATATTTGTGTTCATAATTATTTGGATACCAACATTTTTAAAAGAGTTGTGCTCTTTTAAGTGATTTTCGGAAGTGGGCCTTATATGGGAGCTACCACTAATTATGAACCGATCTTCACGAAATTTGTAAATGTGATTTAGCTTCATTTATTACTCATTTGTGGTGAAATTTGTTTACATACTTGCATAATTCAAATATTTATGACCAGTAAACCCCAATTTCGGGAGGAGATTTGTATGGGGTCCAGGTGAAATAATGGGGAAAAAAAATAAAATAAAATTCGACGCAAATAAGTTTCTTATATACAGAAATAATGACACCTAACTTTGTAATGGTGGGTCCATAATTAGTCGAAACTTCCATATAAGACCCTCTCCGTAATTAAATCTAAGCTCCATAAATCTTTTAAAAGTATTTATATCGAGATAAAGTTTAACATACACAATATTTATATTCACAGACATCATGACACTAAATTTTTGGATGATCAGTCCACAATAGGTTATATCTCCCATATAGCGCACATTTCTGAACAACTGTTTTATACATATACTGGGTGCAGGGTATGGTCGGGCTTGACCGACTAAACTTCCTTACTTGTTTTTTATTGTTTCAGATGCATTGTTACTCTATCCTTCCATAACTTTCTTCCTGGAGTACTAGTTTTTGAGCGTGAACAAATGCTTTATCTGGTAGCAGGCTAATAATCTCGGTAGAACAATTTTTCTCCTGATTCTTTAAAAGTCTTACACCGTATACTTTTTTGCAATAAATCCACTATTATAGAACCTTTTTGTAATTCTATGGATTTGATTTTTAAAGCAAAGCACTTGACTGAAATATTGTTGGTATATTTTTTTCAACTACCTGCTATCAAAAGGAATCCGCAAATAAACCATAGTTTGTGAAAGGTAAAAACGTATTAATATTTATATGTTTATATAGAGTATTTTTTTTTGGGTGTATAGAACTTTAAGTTGGCAGCACTTTTTTAGCTGGCGGCCATTTTTCAGCTACCAAAAGTGATTTAAAAATAAACTATCGGAACACTCATCCAATTTAAATGAATGTCAATATAATTTCGTATAAATGTTAGGTTAAGTGATTTTCGGAAGTGGACTTTGTATGGGAGCTATACTTTTATGATAAAAATAATATGCGCAAAATTTCATGATTTCATGATATTTTGCTATATATTTGAAGAAAACAACTTGATTCGTAACCAGAATATTTGGTGAAAATATCATCGTCATAAATATTATTCCACAACAGAGGAACAGACAGACGGACATTGCTAGATCGACATAGAATTTCATAAGGACCCAGAATAAATATACTTTCTTGTTCTGCGGCCAATATCTCAAAGTGTTACAAACGGAATAACAAACTAAAAAAATATTAAACGCCGTACAAAGTTTGGTTAACGGTACGTTTTTAATTTCATTTTGTTCATGGTTCAGTACCTCAATAATTTTTTCAAATCAAAATTGATAGGCTAACTAAAAAAGTTACTGCATACGAAGAATTATATTTTGATTTTCAAAAACTAATTTCATTTGTTATTTTAAATTGTATATTTAGATAAATAAAATTATGTTTAAAATCGCTGAGTTTTGATTTTCAATTTACTGGTGTTTTTCAAAACATGCTGACATACTGTATCTGACGAAATTAAACCTACCTAATCATTATTTAACACCTTTATCCAGTTAAATTCTCAATATTTTATAGTACGATAAGTAGCTGATAATTGCCAAAATATATGTCAAAGAAAGTAAAAGCAAATACTCGTACTGTCCATATGGTCATCTTAAAGAATTTATCGACAATTTTATACAAACGTCCCAAAACTCAGTGTATAATATTGAGACAATGTGACAAAACGGAACAGGAAAAATAATAGCAAAAAAGGGAAACATACAATTCTTTGAAATTGAATTTGCTGATCAATAAGCCAAGAAAACAGCAACACCACATTTAAGACACAAAAGACCTCATGAAATGAAGCCGCTAATATGTGTACATGGTGCAACTAAAATGATCTAATTAATAAATAAGGCTAAACAAATCTACCTGTGTCTATCTTAAAAAGGAATGCCTTGTTGTCTAAGACAAACTAAAACTCGTTGTGATTGCAATTGTGTTTTGTTTGTGGGTTTTCATAAATCTCTTCCTTTACTTCCTATTGTTTTCACAGCACATAGCCTTCATAGCTCTGTGAGCGTGCACAATGCTAAACATCTGCAGTAGAAAAATTGCACTACATTTAGAGGCAAGAACAATACAGCGCCACTGAATTCTTACACAATATGTTGTACAAATCAGCTGATCATATATTTATCCCTGCGTAAGGATATTAGTACATCTTTAGCTCAAGATTACTACCTGAGCTAAACGAACGCTATGTGCAAACCGTATGGCTACTGTGCAAAAATTTAGTTCTCTTATAGTTTTACTTTTACTAATATTTTTTTTTTGGCATGTGCCTTATGTTGTACAAAAGTGTCATTAATGTTTGAGGTTTCTTATTGTCATAGTGTGTTGCAATATGTTCAAAAGGTTTGTGTGGATTGCGTCTCAAAAATAAAGAAAAAACAAAACGTTTAGAAAACTATAAAGCTGGAGATCCACAACTCGCTTTTTAGCGTCAAGTATTTCAAGTTACGAAGATTTTTCGCGGCAATGCACTTTCGGAGCTGATGCCGTAAGCTCAGCTGATTTTTTTTATATGAGGTTTTTTATCGGCTTGTTTGTCAATTTCATATAAAAATTAATTTTTCAACTGTCATTTTTTTTTTTTTTTTGCTTTTCATTTGTCGAAGTCAGCTGTTCGACGCTTGTGACGCTTTCAAAAGTAGAAAGTAAACGAACTTTTCGCTTTTCAAGCATCAACGCTTCCTACGCTTTTAAGTGTGCAACTTAAAATATACGACCACATTGATTATACTTTTTTGACAGTTGTTTAGAACACGAGCAACGCGAAAACAATAAAGAAGGGGGTTTTCTGAGTTTGTCATTCCGTTTGTAAACATAGAAATATTGGTCATAAAACCAAAAAGTCTTTATATCCTGGATCTAGCCATGTCCAGCCGTCTGTTATTGGCACGATAGAGCTTCGACAAAAACCCATAGAACAATAAAATTTTTACCAAATATTCTTTGACCCATCGAAATGTTTTCTATTTAAAATGGGCAAATCCGTCCAGTAGGATCTGACTTAGTTGCAGAGTTTCAGGCAACCTCGATATTTCCAGGTATTTTTTGTTATTCTCTTCAAATATAATGCAGATAATATTAGGATATTTTGCACACTTTATTTTTATTACTGAACCACAAGCCCTGCATAAAGTGTTGGGATCAGTCCATGATTTCTCATAGCCCCCATACAAATGTCCTCACAGAAAAGGTACATGGGTGAAAACATATGAAATCAACCGAAAATATTAACATTTCTGACCTCAGCACCTCCAAATTTAATAAGATTTTGTACACATGATCTATGGATCGGCACAATAAGATTTGCTAACTTTCAGACATATAGCCTTCCTACTTTCAGAATTATGGCCATTCCAAGTTGGAAGAAATCAATAAAAATGCACTTAGATGCCTTAACAAAATTTTTAATATCTCGAAAAGTATTCATTGTACGTTAATAATAAAGGGCTCATTTTACAGACAAAAACATGCGCCATTCCAAAAATTTTTTTTTTATTTTCGATCAAGGATAATGTAAATAAAAAAAGGACTAAAATTTCCAAAGGATATATCTCGAGAATCAATATTTTTAAAAATTTCAAAAAAATATATGTTAATTCTTATTATGTTTTGTACAAGTCTGCCAAATTTCAATGTGGAGTCTTTATTACAACATGAGTTATTAAGAAAAAAGCAGGCGAAGGTTTATGTATTTCATGAAATGTACCAAAATACAAAAAGGTGACAAATTACAAAAAGAAGGAGAAATCAAATGTAACGGAACATTTTCGTGTTTTCTTTGCTATTATTATGTTTAACTTTCCCTTTGTACCAAATTTCATCCAATTCGAAATCGGTGCGGTCAACTCATTGGTTGATTTCATATGTTTTTACCCACATAAATGTCTACAGAAAAGGCGTATCCATACACAATTCTGCAAAAATAAGTCTCATGTTTGCATCGGTTCTGAAAATCTCTTAAATGTGCATAAATCTCTTATAAAAATCATTATTAAGTTGAAATTCTACTAAACTAAATTTTATGATGATCGGCCTCTAATAGGTCATAGCTCTCTTAAAAATTATACATAACAAATTAACAAAAACGACTGACTGAAACAAATTAGTTTCCTTAACAATTTTCTTCGCCAAATTCTGGTAATAGAAAATAGCACTCTGGCTTGCTTTAACCCTACATCACCACAGTGTAGACATATGTACATACATATGCACAAATCCAGCACATATTGGATTTGATTTGAATGTTTGTAACGCCCAAAAATATTAGTGTAATACCCACCATAAATAAACTTTCTGAGCCGGTTAAACGCTGCACGTTCGCTAGCCCGTCTGACTGGCTGGCTTTGGTTGTCCATGCTAACCTGGTGCGCAAAGTACAGGGTTGGGATTCGGGATTAAATTTGGTTGAAATCGGTTTATTATGCCACCTAGCCCCCATATAAATGTCCTATTGGTCATTAATGCTTGATTTCCGAATATCACTTTAAATGTTGGTATCCAAACAATATGCTCAACATAAATCTATTTCATATATACACATTTTTCAGTCTAAGTTTATAATAATCAGTCCATATTTATCATATATCCCATAAAAGGCCCACTTCCACTTCAACGACCATATAAATCTTGAAAAATTTTGATATATTTCAGCAATTTTTTGCTGTTTTTTTGTTTAAATATATTACAATGAAATTTTATGTAAGTTGTTTCTCTAATAAAAAGTAAAACTGTGATGAAATAGTAAGGATCGGGTCATTTAAAATTGGTTCAAATTAAATAAAATTTCAAAACATTTAAAATAAATTATATTGTGCGTCAAATTGTCTTTCAAACAATATATAAAATAATAATAAGACTTAATGGAAAACACAGAATAAGGATATTATAGTCCTAACAGTAGTGTATTTTTCGAAATTCTCAATATTTTTAAGTGGGCCGATGTTACTAATTTTCAATAGCAAACATTTTGGTGCAATAAAGAATGTTTGACAAAATTCGAAGCTCTAACGTGATCTAAATCGCTTTAGAATCTTATAAAAACTTAGACTATGTAGACTCTTTGGTTCTACGACCATACCAAACTTAATATACTCCCCATCTATTTGTTGGTGGGTATAAAAATAGTGGTTGCGCTTTTTTTGGTAAATATTTGTCATGTGTGACCATACCCAAAGTATCTTGCAATTAAATCTTGCAATTAATCAAACATTTTAATGATGAAGCTGAAAGACGTTACTTTCGCGTTACTTTACTTATGTAAACAAAAAAATTCTGTTGCCATAATTAATATGTGGAGATAGCAAAGATGTCGTGGACATTAGGCTTTAATTTCTGTTTCTTTTTCGAGCCTTTTTACAGAAGACTCATTTAATAAAACTTCAAACATACGGGTTTTTAATATAGAACACAGTGGTGAGTAAAACTAATAAAATAATTTTATTGCTTTTTTGTATGATTTATTTCATAACTGACAAAACACATTCCAGATGGCAAGAAAATATTTATAAAAAAAGGTAAATCAAATGTGTGATAAAGGATATAACAGTAATTTTTGCAATTAATAGATAAACTACAACATAATATGGAACTTAAGAGATGTTTACTTGAAACATTTTCCATTACAATAACTAATATTTATTTACATCAACAACAAAGCTTACATTTTATAGACTATTTAATGTAGAAACTTTCTCCAAATTATATTTCAGCTTTATTACACTTTTAAAAGTACTTATATGACCTTATTCGCTGTAACAGTCAATTTCGATGCAAAAACTTTATGACTGCAAACAGCAATATTTTTATTTTTAGTTCAACTCCTGGCAAAACAATGTCCACCCACAAACAAGCAAACAATTTTGGTGCAAAATAATTGTTATAAACTGTCATACTGTAACAAAAATTATGTTTTATTTCCGTTCCATACTGTGTCTAGATATGGATGTATGGATGGACGGATGTATGTATGTAAGTACGGTGAGTGAGTCTGTGTTTTAGTACGGCTCATAAAATACAACATGCAGGATAATAAGAATTAAAGTACATTCTTTTTTATAGTTGCTGGACTTAGAACATAAAAATAAAAGTTTCTCTTTTCCTCTATAAAACTTATAAATAATTCAATATAACTTTATTTATAATGAGACTTTGAAATACCTACACTCACAGTGTAATTGTAGGTAGATATTCACATAGATTCTTGTTGAAACAAACATTGGGAAACTTTAATCAATATAGTTGTTGGTTTGACATATTTCTGTGTAGAAAAACAATAACTAATCTTTGTATTTTAGCTGCTCAGTCTGTAGTTTTCTGGCACCCTTGCAGACTGTATGCTTGAATGGTTGCATGGTTGTTTGTTCCTGTTCTGCTTGACATTTTTTCTATAATGCACTGTGGCACATTTTAACAAAAGACGGCCAACTTTCTTATAAACATTAGTTTAAAGTTGAATCTTTGGTAACAGTAGTTTGAAGATTTAACTTTTTGACAAGTTGTGTTTTGAGGCAGTATTGCGTTTAAAAATTGCATACTTTTTACATGGCAAAAGGCAGCGTGTCATAAAGATCAATGTCATAATGCTCTTGGAAACACTAAAAAAGTCATAGCTTCAATTGATACCAACTCAAATGTTGCTTATTGGCTGTTCTGGTATTAAACTCATTACATGCTGTATTACGAAGTAATGTGTGATATAAGCAACATTTTCTTGTAAGCTTTTTCAGCCACCATTTAATTTTTAATTCACCTCACTGTGCTCTATATCCTTGTTATTTTGACTGAATTTCAGCCAAAAGTAAGTGTAGAAAAACAAAGTTTGCCAACATTACGAAAAAAAAAAAAAAAAAAACATAAAATCAAAAAAAGTTTCTATTATTATAATTTTGTTTGTGTGCGCATTTCTGAAAGCAAAGAAAATAGTCCTTCCACAGCAAAGTTTGTGTAACATTGTTACATTTCCGGTTAAAGGCAGGAAAGAAAAATATTAAACGAAACCTGCTACTTTTTATAATATTTGGCAGGTATTGATGTGAATGTTGATTTAAGACTTTAACTATGGAGAAAACAAGTCTCGTATAATGGCAGATCTTAAGGTAGACTTTAAGTCTTAAGCACCGTAGAGCAAGATTATACTGGACTGGCATAAAATATACAAATGTGTGGTAGTTAGTTACATTGAAAAAAAATATATTAAATACTTTGAAAGAACACTTACAAAAGTAAGTAAAACTATTTATGGCAGAAATAGTGAAATGAAAATGGTTTAGAAAAGTTTGTAAATATACAAGATATTGCTCAAATTTTAGACATCTTTGTAATTGTTATTACATAATAAATTAACACTTTTCATATTCTGGCTTTTACATGAAATAAGAAACAATTTATGAAATTTTGTATTTTTATAACCGCCTCCAAAAACATGAGGGACGTATATTAAGTTTGTCATTGGGTTTGTAACACATAAAAATATTGGTCATAGAACCAAAAAGTATATATTCTGGATCCTTATAATATTCTAAGATCATCCGTTAGTCTATCCGTTAGTTAAAGGCTTGATAGAGCTTCGAAAAAAGACTTAGAAAAATGAAAATTTTTCCCAAACATTTATTATTTTACCGCAATGTTTGGTATTGAAACTGAGCAAAATCAGTCGAGTAAGCTCGGAGTTATAGACCATAGTTTCAGAAAACCTAGATATTTTTAGCTATGACAATCTCTAAAAATGTCTTCTATTTGAAACATATTTCGTGCTATTTTTTTTTTAAATATTTTTTAAAGGTATTTTTCAGTTCATACATACAAAAAAGAATGGATTTGATACCAGTAGTCGCAGATACGTCTGCCGATCTTGTTATAGTTTGTATAAACTTTAGTACGGCCATTAACAAGTCATTTTAAGTTTGATGTCCCAAAATAAGTTTATGCAGATTTACCTTCTTCAGTGGTATTCAGAACTTTTCTCAATCAGTCAACAATCTATATTTAAACGTACGCACTTTGATTTAGTCTCTACAGTCTTTTTTTTTAGGAACATGGAATAAAATGCTCATTTATCATCCGTACAAAGGCTGAAATATTAGCGGAAAATTGAACAGGAACTCTACTTGGGCCATACACATAATTGTCTTGTAAATACCTAAAGTTTTATAGTCCAGAGTCATTGAATGATCGTTGGTTAAATCATTATATTCAATAGTTATACACGCAATGGGGGAGGAAATTTGTATAAGGTCTAGTTAAAATTATTCAACTAACTTGTATGATCATTTGTAAGAGCAACTTGTTAACTTTTTAACTGAATTAAAAATTAAGACCTGAAAGGAAGATTATTCATTTATATTATCCTTTATAATAGATAATGAAAAGTTTTTAACAAATTTCCTATGAATAATAATAAGAACCACACACAAAGAAAGACTATAGTTGTACATGTGTACCACAAAAGTGTCAAAAGTTTTTATACAATGTTATGGTTACTGTAATTATTTATATGATTGCGGTAACCATAATATTGTTAAGTTACGATTCAAATGATTACTATATATTTGTAGCAATCATGTTTATGATGCATCTATTTATCATAATTTTTTCTCTTTTATTATGATATATATGATTGCTATAATCATATGAATGGTAACTTAACCATATTATGGTTGTTAAAATCATACAAATAATTACAGTGATCATAATATTTAAAAAAAAAATGTTTAAAAATTTTGAAATAGTTGTGATAAACATGCACAACTATATTTTTTCTCTGCGTGAACCAACAATTCAGATTCCAAACAATTGTGAGCGTGAGGGTCATCACTTAAAGCGGAAGTATTGCGCACAGCATTGTCTAAATTACTTTTAAGATTTCCGAACTGGTCTTATAAAGAAGACAGGATAGTACGGGAATTTCAAATTAGTTTTTCTGATCTTGTTATAAAGGCCAATATAAGCAAAATTTTTTTAAATTAATTAGATAATAATAATAATAATAGTTGTGGGTGCTGTATCTTAATCGGTTAGCACATTTGATCATTAAGCATGAGTTAGTATTTGAAGCCCGGGTTCGATTCCCAGCCGCTACCACTCAAACAACATCAGTTTCTGATAATTATTAGTTTTCTTTCTATCAATCATAACTAATATTTATCACAGCGCCCTCATGCGGTGGTATAGCATTTAAAAACGCCACCGAAGTAAAATAATTAAATAAAGGCTATAAAATCAAGCTTTAAAAAAAATGCGCCTACTCACTACCAGAGGCGCTGCAATGCTGCACTAAAACAAACATAATGCGCAATTGCAGAGTTGTGATATAAAGCTTTCTTCTACTTTCACCACCTTTAATTCTTCAACTATCCCCTTTCCAAAGAAAGTAACGCAATTATATATACGCATATTAATTGCCTGAGTGTTACTTCTCTTTAAAAAAAAAAAAAAGCATACAAATTTATTACAAACTAGCTGATCGCCCCGGCTTCGCTCGGAATTTTTGAATTTTTTTTCTTTACAAACCATCTCCTGAGAATTTCGAATCGAATAAAAAATAATCAGCAAATTCGCTCTAGTCGTTCTCACATGATGCCATTACATACATGGACCATTTCATTTTTATATAGATAGATAATTTAAACAAATGTGTTATTTCTTTAATTAAAAACTACTTTTATAGTTGCTATACTTTTACATAAATAAAAATAAAACCAATGATATACATACATATGTACTTACATTTGCAGAAACATTTCCTAGCACTTTTTCTTACCAAACAACTGAGAAAAGTAAAAAAAAACATAGAATTAAGTTTAATGGATTTACTTTTATTGCGCAAAAAAGGGTCAAAGTTTTAAAGCCGCAAATAGTATGAAAAATACAATTGGGTCAGCGCCATGAACAATTGTGAGGAGGGGAGAAAAAGTTTTTAATCACATCATTATTATCGTGTTTTTTTTTGTGTAGCCTCTACTAAAAGTCGTAAGGATATACTTGACTTATGTACGATTTGGTGATTTATATAGAAAAATAATGTCTATAGATACATATATTGATTTAAGATAAAATTATATAGTCATTTGTATATTTATTATGTGGCAGGCTTTTGAGAAAATATTCATATGAAGCCGATTTTTCATTAAACTATGTTAAAAATTATGCCATATCTTAGCAAATTTAAGTCTAATCTTTAAAGCTTCCAGAGCTTTAAGCTTCATATTTCGGCAGCAATGAGTGATGTTTTTAAGTCGGTTTATTACTATGACTTGTTGTACCATGGATGTTATTTATGTAAAATATTTTTGGTGGGATTTTGTTTTTTCCTTTTTTTTTGTGGCTTTTGATAAGTTGAACGAACAAATGAATAAATAAATGAACTAAAGAATGAATGAACGAATGAATGAATAAATGAGTGAAGGTGTTACATTTACAAATGAGACTGTATGAGTTTCAATGGTAAGGCAACATTTTTAAATACAATTTGCTTTTTGTTTTTATTCTTGTAAATTAAGGACAATGATGCAAGTACTACAGATACGCTGAACTCGATATTACTTGCTGCCTTAGTCTATATAGTTTGGTATTTGTTAATGTTGTTGACGTCGCACAGTGGCGCCCGTAGAGCAAACGAGGTTGCAAAAATCAAAATTTTCATGAGCGCCGACGAAGTTTTGAATAAATCCATGTTATAGGAAACTTTTCAACGATTTCAAATATGTCAGTCTTAATAATACCACATTTTTAGTTTAGAAGATATAACCGTTCAAAGTTGACCGACTTTCGGTTTTCAAAAAAACACACAATTTTTAGTCAATTTGTTGCCATTTCAGCTGTAATATCACGAATCGGTAACGAATCGCCATATTTTTTCTTTGTATTGATTGATGTATTTATTAAATGTATAATGATAAAAAAATTAACTGTTTGCTTTGTGTTTCTCCTGGTAAATCACTATTTAAAAACTATCCGTTTTTTTCACTATTTTTCAACTTTGATGGAAAATAGAAAAAATGTATATTTTTGTATATTTGCCATATTTGCAAAACCTGTTCTTTGATTATTTCTTTACATAATTCAAAAGGTTTTATCTGACCGTACGTGCCCGTTTGGCTTCAGAGGTAAAAAAGGTTAAAAGACATGGTTGCGTCCATCCCTTATATGTTTTGACTGACAGTAGTTTTTTTAGTAGTAAATTTTTGTTTGAAATAATAGGTGTATGGCGTTCTTGCTAAAACTGGCGTATACCCTACCACATCAGAAAGAAGCAAATACAGGATGCTTTTTTTAAACAAGTTGGACTAAAAGTACACTGTCCCAAGCACGGATATGACAACTCAAACGATGGAAACACTTCTGGAGGATTTTTTGAAAATGATGAGGCAGTAACTATAATCACTGGAATTGACAATCAAATCGTGAAAAGATTGGGAACGATCTTGGATGTTTTAAACTGCAAAGAAAATGTCAATTCTACAAAATATGGAGAATATTCATCGAAATCTGCATCTCTTTTAGCAGAAATGTATCCACAGAAGAAGTTGACCCCGACCGTCCATAAAATATTGGCGCATGGCAAAGATATAATTGAGTACCAGTCTTTGCCAATTGAAGAGCTTTCTGAAGAAGCACAGGAGTCTCTTAACAAATTTTATAAAAAATATAGATTGCAGAACACATTCAAAGCATCAAGGTTAAGCCAAAATGAGGACTCTTCAACATGTTGGCAGCGTCTTCCGATCCACTTATTTCTTCCCTGCGGCATGTGGAGTCACGAATAGAGTTAGAAAATAATTATAGTTTAGAAATGGTTAGTCTTTTAGATATACCTTTTCTTACGAATTCTGATGAATATTTTACAGAAAATTGAAAAAATAAATTTAAAAAAAAAATTTTTTTTTTTATTTTGTTGGCCAATAATTTAAAACATAAAACCCTAAAGAAAAAAAAACAAAAACAAAAACAATCTAAAAATTTAAAAATAATTTTTTTTAGTTACCATAAAATTGATTTTTCTACTAATTTTAACTTTGATAACCCATAAGTAGGCTTCTACAAAGCGTAGCACTCTTTCTAAACACTCATTTCATAGGCTGAACAGTTATCTATCATATGCTGTTTAAACTGTTCAATTATCTTATACGGTTCAAAAGATATGATTTTTGCAATGAAAAAACTCAAATGGCGCCACTGTGCGTCGTAGTTGTTTTTGTGATTAATTAAGACAATGTTAAACTAAGCGCATATTTAGGAAAAATTCAACAATTAATCATGTTACTAAAGAAGGACACAAAATATAAGTTTTTCTTGCTCTTCTGACATTGTTCCACAAATAATTGTACATTATTATTTGAAATCAAACCTGTGAGGGTTTATTTGAACACTGGCTAAACGAAACTTTGTTTTAGTTTTAATTTACCCAATTACAATATAAATTGTTAGTATTTGTTTGTTTGTTTGTTAAGTTGTCTGTTGATTCATGTTCTTCACTACAAAGTTGTTTTTCTTTTAAAGACAACGCCACTGGACTGGTTAAGAGTAATAAATAGATTTTAAAATTCATTTGCCTGTTTCAGTTGTGTTGTTGTTTTTTTCTTTTTTTTTGTTAACAAATTAAGGTTAAATATTTATACTTGCCACTTTGTTGTTGAAGTAATTGTTTGAGGTTTTAAGCTTTCACCTTTTTGTAACAAAAGTTGGCAAAAAAAATTCCAGAAAGTTTAGTTGAAAATGTTGGTCTTTAAGACTTTTCACTTTTCACACATTTTGCGTGAGGTAGAAGTTACGCTGTCAAAAATTTAAAGGGGTTATAAATAAGCTAATTGATGGGGTTTTATTTAGTTTTATTTACCAAAATAACTCTTACATTGTTGATTTTATTAATTGATATTTGTTAGGTAAATTATGACAGATTACATTTACAATTGAATATGTATTTGAAAAAAAAATTATCTATTTGAAAATTATAGCACATCTTAGTTCAATTGAATGGCCTGATGTTTTAGGGCAAAGCTCACTTAAATACCGTATTGATAACATAACAGTTTCAAAAAATATGTGGACGCAACGGTAGCTTAGTTACTTATACAATTGCAAAATGTTGCCATTAGAAAGATGTGTGTAATTATTTTGATACCCATAATAACAGAAACTCAAGTCTTCAAGAAACGGGAATAGGGAAAATATTGTATTCATCGTCTTTGAGGAAAGACATTGCAAACGTGCAACAAATTTAAATTCTGAGATGTGTGCTAACTCCTCTGAACCAATAGATAACTAGAGCCTAAGACTACAACTGCTAGAGAAGCAGTTAATTCTTCATTTGATAAAAGGGTAGCTGAAAAAGCTCCACCAACGCTAAAGACAAAGCTAGACGCAAAACCGGAAAAAGAACAATCTATATATGGCGAAAGAGCTGGAAGAAAAGAAAATATCAGAATATATAATATTTCATTTACCAGTCCACGTTTTTTTGTTGTTTTTAAAGAGAAGTAACACTCAGGCAATTAATATGCGTATATATAATTGCGTTACTTTCTTTGGAAAGAAGAAGTAAACATGGTGAAAGTAGAAGAAAGCTTTATATCACAACTCTGCAATTGCGCATTATGTTTGTTTTAGTGCAGCATTGCAGTGCCTCTGGTGGCGAGTAGGCGCATTTTTTTTAAAGCTTGATTTTATAGCCTTTATTTAATTATTTTACTTCGGTGGCGTTTTTAAATGCTATACCACCGCAGGAGGGCGCTGTGATAAATATTAGTTATGATGGATATAAAGAAAACTAATAATTATCACAAACTGATGTTGTTTGAGTGGCAGCGGCTGGGAATCGAACCCGAACAAATACCAACTCATGCTTAATAATCAAATGCGCTAACCAAGCAAGCTACAGCATCCTGGCAAAATTCCAGGGCCACAACAATCAAACATTAAATACGCCAAAAATGGATTGCAGAAATATTTGCCAATTCCCAAAAGTACATATTTTGAGTCCCAGACATTTTAAATAACCAATGGTATGGGCATATCTATTTAGTGTTAAGTTTTAAGTTACGAGGCTATCATAACTAAAATCAAATTTCGTCCCTAAATAAAACAAAGTTTTTTAAAAGACTGAATCAGCAAGATAAGAACTAATGACATTTTGAAAATTATCGGCAAAAACTCAAAAGTCTGATTAAATGGGAGGTTTTGCAAAGAGTAAAACCTCTCGTGGCATATCGAGAAGACAAATCAGCTATTGGCTTGAGTGCAGTGCAATCTGATTAAAAGCCCAAAAAGGTTTTAGAATCTGAGTTTCAAGATGACGAACTCTTTATTGAACAATGATCAACCTCCAATAGATTAAGATGACAATACATGGCCTTATGGAACAATCTTAAAAAGTTAAGATACATATCGTTTTGATCGTAGAACTATAAAAAACCACTCGATGAGGTACAAAGTTAGCATGTCTCAAATGGATGAGGGTGTATTTTTTGAGACGAGTGAGATACTTGCATTCAAAAGCAAGAGTAAAACTGATTGGTCAAAATTCGGATATTGTAGTGGAAACGCTTGGAAAGCGCATTAGCTAATAAACCATATGTAAAATATATTAGTTTTAAGCAGAGTTTAAGAACTCAAAATCAGTTATCGCAAAACGAAATCATTTGTTTTATTAGAAATCATTGCCATTTGCTTTTTCGTCTGCAGAACTAGACCGAATATTTCCTTTTATTTTACAAAGGAAGAATATGATCTTTAGGTCTTGTTTCCGGCGAATGCATATTTCTTGAACAGAAGGAGCTTTTAACAACATAAAGCTTAAATCAATGAAATGAGCTCTTAGCAATTCTAGCAGTATACCAATTGGTACACATCCATAGGCATATTCAAGCAGAAATTGACGTATCTTTCATTAAGGTTATTGCTTGTGTTTTTTTTTAGGTAATGTAAAATTTTTGAATTCATTACTTTTAGTAATGAATGAATAGTGTATTCATACAAATATTTTGGTTGTACTGAGCAGTAAATAGAGATTATTCTGTTTACAATCATTTGAAAAACATAGTTTCTAATTTTGGGGGAAAATCGGTCAAAGAAAGCCCATTGGGACAAGAATATCAGCACGAGCATTTTAATAAAATGTAATTGGTCTTCGAAATATAATATTGACCCTATTTAAGTATTTCTAATACACTGATATGCTACTGGTTATGCAGTGGATTAGATACAGCTGTAGACTGAGAGACTCATGCCGAATTTCCCAAGCAGATTGAGGATGCATGCTATGATGTATTTTTTTCAGGACATAGTGTCCTTAGATCTAAAGATTCAACAAAGATATTTGAAGATGACAATACATTTCACTATTAAGCAATCGGCTTAAATCTTTAAAGTTGAAAAGTTAATAAGCAGTTACAGGATCTTCCTATATTTTGTGTCCACCATTGTTCTCCAGCCATCTTGTTGTTTAAATGAAATCAGCATACTTCTCCAATCAATATAAGATAATCATGGTTGTCCGTTTTTCATTTTCGTCGTTACAACTCCTAGAAATAATAATTATATGAACTGGATTTAATTTCAAAGTGGATCTAAGCTTTAAAAGCAATTAAAAATTACAAATATAATATTAACCTTTATGTAAAATTGATGATTAAAAGAATAAACCAAATTAATTTTATGCAAAGTTAATTCTTTGCATCGGTCTATGTTTAACCATAGCCCCATATAAAGTCCACTTCCGAAAATCACTTAAATGCGCATAAATCTCTAATAAAAATCACTATAAAGTTGAAATTCCATACAAATAATTCACATACATATAAATCGTCATAAAGAATTTAGTGATGATCGGGCCTTAATTGGTCATAGCTCACTTATGAGGACTATTCCCGAAAACTCATTAACCTACATAAACATCCATATCGAATCGAAAATTTATACAGAATACGAGTAAAAGTTGGTCCATACAACAAAGTGCAGTTCTGAAAGAAAGAGACAAATATAAATTCTTGATTATAACTGGAATATGCTTAAAATTCGATACAATATTATATGACGAATATAAACTCTTACTTGTTTTTTTCCAAATTCCCCCACTGTGTGTTGGTAACATCTCAGCAGCAAAAAATTAAATCAAAAATGCTAAGACACGGTTAGAGTTTGCCAGAGATCATAGAAATTGGACTATAGATGACTAGAAATGTGTAATCTGGTCAGATGAATTTAAATATAATAGTAATTCAAAGACAATTCAAGGACACTGTGTTAGAGAAATAATGTAGCACGGTGGGAAGAACGTCATGGTATGGAGCTGCTTTACTGGTGACACCTCGGACTATTGCAAAGAACCGAAGGAATAATGAGCTAGGAAGACTATCTGCGTATTTTGCAAACTCATCTTCCCCAATTCGTAAATAAGAGGATGAAGTCACTTTTCAGTTGGATAGTAGCCACTTCAAAAATCTTGAAAGAATCGCTTAGCGAGGAGTATTTTATTTCGATGCAGCAGCCGGTAAAAAGTCCCGACCTCAATCTGGTTAAGAAATTGCAAAAGAGGCAGTTGGGAAAATACCGATTAACTCCTACCCATTGGGGCGAGGGTTCATCTCAATCTGATTTAGAATTTGTGAACAGACAGTTGGGAAAATACCGATTAACTCCAACCTATTGAATGATCCAAAATTGAGTAGATTTCTCGTTTCATTTCTCTTTTTCTTAGAAGTTGAAAATTATATTTTCGATTTACAAATTAGTTTTATTTTTACGCAATTACGAGTATATAAAGTACTAATATGTATTTATTTGAGGTCTCCACTGTATGTTATTTTGAGCTATTGCAATACCTAATAAAAATAAATTAAGTTCTCAAAAATGAGAAACAAAATGTTTAATCGTCAATGAAGTGAATATGACTCTGTATATCACTATACATATAAACTGTTAGACAATCAGCCGTGGCAGCTTTTGGGATTTTTCCCAACTATTCTACTTGTTTTCTACTCTTCAACAGTCGATAAGTTTGTCATTCAGTTAGTAATTTATACAACATGTATTTGACAACCTATAAAACACATGATATACTCGTACATATATTTTCCATCCTAAGGCCGCGTTTTCACTATATTGTCAGTATGTCATTTTTGTTGTCAAATTGTCCAAAGTGTTGGCAATTTTTTAATTTTTTAATTTGCCCAATACAAACAAATTCTAATATTTATTAATTTTTTTTTTATTTATTTTATATACATACAATATTGGTCTCAGAATGCTTTCTGCAAATAAATTTTTGATATTCGGAACATTTGTTTCAAAAAAATCCGCTAAGTATTTAAAGAATAAATGAGCAATAAATACTGTTTGGGCAATTTTGACCCATTAATACAGGATAAGTGTTAAATTTTTTCTGCACATTTTCAATATGCAAAGTCGTCTGTCTGTTCCTTTCGTCACCCAAAAATTTTATCTTGTAAAAACAACTACAAATAAATTCCGCTGCAAAATATCCGTTTCTAGTAATTTTTAACAGGCCTTAATTTTCCTTCACAGAAAAAAATAAAAATGAGTTTCAATTAAAATATTTGTGGAATCAATTAAAAATTTAATTGAAATCGGACCTGTAAACAAAAATGTGAGATTTAATTGAAAATATCAGAAAAAGTAATTGAATCAATTAAAATTTTAATTGAAAATTATTTTAAAGTCAATTAAAGGTTTAATTGAAAAAGAAACATGATTTTTTTTTCTGTGTTTGAGTGTTCACTTTAATCCTTATAAATATTTCAACTCTACAGTGGTCCGCAAACAATAGAAATAATAACTTCAACTCATCAACAATGTTTGTTTAGTAAATTATGTTGTTGTTGTTGTTGTTATTTTTATTGTTGTTTGTTAGTTTTATTTATTACATTTTTCAAAATTTCTAAGTTCCTTTTTCTACTTTTAGTCTAAGTTTTTAATTTTCTTTGGGTTGTAATTTTCACTTAAATTTTTCCTATACTTGTGTAATTTTTCCTCTTTATTTTCTTACTTTCACATCAACATCAATTTCTTTATACTAAAAACAACTTAAATGCTCTAAGTATTTGTTGTTTAAGTACAAACACATGCATATTTTAGACATATATTGAGAGAGCAATCTGAAAAGTTGTTTTAAAAAATATAAATAAATTGTCCTTCGAAAAAGTTTAATGTTGATTGATTGTGAATTGTGATTTTTATGGGGGATATGGTTAAATACGGCTTTTTATGGGGGATACGGTTAAAAATGGAACGAAATTCACAAAATTTTGTGGGATGATTTTTGTGTGTATTTAAATGAGATATGTAAAGTTTTGAGTCGGTGCCTATATTTATACGATATATATAAAGAAAACTGACTTTTTCGGATGTGGTCCTCATATGGGAGCTATGACCAATTTTGGGCCGACCACTTTAAAATTTAGTACAACAATTTATTTGCCTATAAGGATCATTTCTGTCAAATTTGTTTATCATTATTTATACGTATTTAAGTGAATTTTGGAAGTGGACTTTATATGGGCTCAAACATGGACCAAACTAAAAAATATTTCGTTTTGTGATTTTTTTTTTAGCATGAAACTTATTTTTGCTGAATTTTGTATTGATATTCTAATTCTATAGGCCTTTATGTATAATTGAGCAATATTTCGGGAAGATTTTTGTATGGGGGCTATGAGAAATCATGGACCTATTTTTACTATTTTCCTCGCACTTTCTTCTTTTGTCATAAGAACAACGTAAACAAAATTTCATGGGAATATCTGCAATATATTTAAAAAATTTGGAAGAAAAATATTTAAAAATATCAATTTTTTATGAAGCTTATCTTACATTTTGATCCATAACTCTTGTTATACTATTCCGATTTTGCTGATTTTTAATATACAACTGCTTAGGAGAAATATAAACGGTTTTTTGTAAACTTTGTTGATTTCGGTTGTGTCCTTTGGACGTGAGAGGGTTTTACAGAGATAGGCAGACAGACGGACAGACGGACATGGCTTAATCTACTTAGAATTCCATAAGGACCAAGAATATAACTATATACTTTGTTGGGTCCCAGATAAGTATTTCTCAGTATTACACACGGAATGACAAACTTATATGTACCCTCATTCACCACTTATAGTGGCGGAGGGTATAACAATATCATAGCAAGCAACATTGCAAAAGACGCTAATTGTTGTCGATTGTGTCAATTTAACTGACGTAATTTTTATTTTATATTAATGATTTTATTTTATGCAACTCTGGGACTTGATACTTCTACTCTGGTCTTGTATTCGATGAATGATATTCGGTACAGGAGTAACCAATTTGAATTTATTGTGGAATTTGAAATAAACGACAATTCCTGTGAAGAAGCCAAGTGGGAAAGAATTAAGTAAGTTTTTTTTTTGTAATATCACGAGGAAGAAAAATATTTGTGCGTTTTATTATAATTCAAAATTAAAGACATTTGCCCATAAGTTGCACCCGCAGCACTAATAATTAACAACAAGGAAAGCTATTTCAGAAATTGTAGAACATTTCATCATAGGGTCAGATTCTTTCATGGATTATTATTATAATTGCGATTAGAATAGTGAAAGTATAAGAAAGTAATAGTGAAAGAATAAATTGTATGAAATTACATAAATATTCAACGGAGAACTTTTTAAAAACTTAATTTGAGTGTGATTGCTCCTTAAGTCCTTTTAAGCTGCCCTCGTTTTTTTTTCATAACCTGAGCTATAAGTTTCCGTTACAACAACAATAATAACAGCAAAAACAACAATTCTAAAATACACATGTACAACATGTACTTGTGCTTGTATAAATGTTGCTGTACTTGTTTATTCTTCGGAAGAACAAGCAAAAGAAGAATCATTAAAGCCGGAAAGGAAGAAAAATAACTTGTGAAGTGTGTAAATATTTTCAGTTTGTTTTTGTTTTATTCCTGCTGTTTCTCTTTGCTTTCGGTTCGTAAGTATGCAAGTTTTTGTCGTTACAATTTAATTAAGAGTAAACAGTGGGTTTGAAAATACTTTGAAGCTCATTTTGATACAGGAACAGGCAACTGCGGTACTTTCTTTAGAATGCCTGTTCCTTATACTTACTTGTATTTGTAGCAAATAGTTTTGTTGAACTTTGTTAAATATTTCCAATACATGAAAACTCAAACACGCATTTAATTAAATATAATTTTTGAATTCTTAAATTAGTTTAAGGCTGCAGTGTATTTTACCAATATATAATAATGATGTCACGGCACTTGTAACATTTGGAAATACTTGTGATATTTTAATTAGCTTGTTTATGTAAAAGTAAGAAAGTAAGAAAGTTTTTGTTGGGAAACAATAATATTAAGCTTTATTGACAATAGTTGTGTTGAGTAATAATGCATCTTATTTTAATATTTGGGTTACGTGATATTTGTTATAAAAACAATATATACGAGGTCTGATCAAAAAATAACCCTTATTTTCAATTTTTTCAAAAAGTATTTATTTATTCGTCAATAACTATCTTGTCCCCTTCAAAGTAATCCCCCTCAGATATAATACACTTATGCCTGCGTTTTTTCCAATCCTCGAAACACTTCTGAAACGCGTTTTTTGGAATCGCCAACATCTCCTGTTTAGATTTTTCTTTCATCTACTTAATCGTAGCAAAACGCCGATGAAAGGGTGTCTTCAGTTTTGGGAAGAGGAAAAAGTCAGCGCGGACCAAGTCCGGTGAATACGGTAGTTAAGACACGATACGCCAAAAACTCACGCACAAGCATCGATGTGTGAGCTGGTGCGTTATCATGGTGCAAAATCCATGATTGGGTTTTCCATAATTCTGTGCGTTTTTAACGAATTGCTTCGCATAAACGGCGCATAACTTTAAGGTAGTATTCCTTATTAACCGTACGACCTAGTGGCAAGAATTCATGATGCACCACGCCATTGTAGTCGAAGAAAACAGTGAGCAAAAACTTCACATTTGAATAAACTTGACGTGGTTTTTCGGTTTTGGCTCTTCTGGACGTTTCCATTGGGATGATTGGGCTTTGGTTTCAATGTCATAGCCATACACCCATGATTCGTCACCAGTTATGATCTTTTTGAGGAAATCTGGATTGTCGTTGACGATGTTCAACAGCTCCTGAGCGATGTCCATGCGACGTTGTTTTGCTCAAAATTTAGCAATTTTAGAACAATCTTCGCTGCCGTACGTTTCATGCCTAAAACATCCGTAAAAATTGCTGGGCATGAGCCGAACGTTATGTCAACATCATCAGTAACTTTTTTGATAATGATACGACGATTATCCAAAATCATTTTCTTCACTGCTTCAATGTTTTCATCAGTTGTTGACGTGCTCGGGCGACCAGGACGTGCATCGTCATTGACATCTTCTCGGCCTTCCTTAAACCGGTTATACCAGAATTGAACTTGTGTTCTGCTCATAGTAGACTCGCCAAACGCCACAGCCAACATTTCAAACGTTCTTGCGCATTTAATTTAATTTTTTACACAAAACCTAATACAGTTTCTTTGATCCATGTTTTCGAATAGTAAAAAATCGAAGAGCACACCAAAACATGACTAACCTTTTATCTGTCAAAAACAAACTGACAATTCAAAATGGCTGATATTACCAACATAAATATATAACAGACATGTGTACCAACATAACAAAAACAAAAATGCGAAAATCGAACATACGTAACTCACGAAATTTGAAAAAACGTTTATTTTTTGATCAGACTTCGTATATATGAAATATTTGTGTCGTATTTAAACTTGCTGCTGAGGGTTAAAAGAGATTTATGCTTATTTAGGTGACTTCCGGAAGTGGACTTTATATGGGGGCTATGGTCAAAATAGACCGATCATCATGAAATTTAGTTCGACAATTTAGATGTTTATACAGATTACTTGTGTTTAATTTCGTATTATTAGTGATTTTGATATTTTATGATCAAAATATGGAACGACGCAAACAAAATATCATTTCAAGATTTCACTTTGCATGAAACTTATTATTGCAGACTTTTGTATGGATACGGCTTTTCTATAGACAGTTATGTACCATAAAGCCATATTCTGGGAAGACATTTGTATGGGGGCTATGAGAAATCATGGACCGATTCTTACTATTTTCAACAGGACTTGTCGTTCTATAATAAAAATAAAGTGTGCAGAATTCATGATATTATCTGCATTGTATTTGGAAAAAAAGGTAAAAAATATCTAAAAAATATCAAGGTAGTCTGAAACTTTGATCTATAACTCGGATCCTACTAGAGCGATTTTCAATACAAAACATTTCGGTAAAAAATGTTTGGTAACATTTTCATTGTTATATGTCTTTTTTTCGAAGCTAAATCGTGATTTCAACAGACGGGCGGGCTGGCTAGATCATCTTAGAATCCTATAAGGACCCAGAATATATAGACTTTTTGGGTTTACTACCACTCTTTCGTTGTGTAGCAAATGGAATGACAAACGTAATATACCCCTTTTTGTTGGTGGGTATAAAAATTAATATATTTCTATTATAAACATAGCAGGCCATAGGATGAACCCTTAACTCATTCTCAACATATTTAACTAAATGAACAAACCATAATTCAAATATTTCGAAATTCAAGTATAAAAATAATGAAACAAATGTTAAAAGCTAAACAAATGACACATTTTTAAGTTGAAAAAAGAGCTAAAAACTAAAGAGAAACTCTAAGCTCTAAGTTGTTTTCCCAAAAAGACCAAATATGTTCTAAGTTTTTTAAGCTTGTTAAACGATGAAAGTAAGAAAAGATAAACGCAATAGAGAAAAAAGTTTCCTAAGTTGAGAAAATTGTGTAACTTTTGTCCAGTTGCTTAAAGCAAGTTTATCATGACTTGAAGTAGTTTTGCAAGGTGATCAGGTGCAAAGGTGGTAAATTTAGTTTAACAAAGATACAACAATTTAAAGTTATATTTGTAAAAATTGTTAAATGTTGTTTTTTTAATTAGACCTCGTACAGTTTATATATTTAAGCTGCTTAAATTTTACATATGTAGATGAAAAATATGACAAAATTTCAAAGATGGCATTAAAATTCTTAAAAGGATTTTTGTGTATATAACAAACCACAAACGAATTCTTTTTGTATATTTTCATTTTCATTTTGTTTTTAAAGTTATTCTATACAAGACATTTTTCTCATGTGCACGTACAGCTGAAATAGTATTAAGATAGCTTAAGAATCTTAAATTACATTATGTGTACATATTTATTATCAAATTTGTATGGTGGCATATATATGTGATTATATTCATTTTTATATTTAAATACTTAATGTTTGCTTATTGTCAGCTACATTACTCGTGTAATAATACTCGTATATTTACAATACAAATTAATGCATCTCTCCCAAATAGCTCTATTTCTATAAAAACGTTTTGCAAATTTCTAGTTATTTTTAATACTTTTGGTTTTTATTTATATAAAAAGTAACCAAATATGTATCTTACTTATTTTACTAACAACCTTGAATTTTAATAATTTTAAATTATCTTCAAACGTGTTGTTAGCAGTGAGCCACTGTTAATGATACACCAGATTTTCCTAATATGACCAATGACAGTGTAATTTAAATATAAGCTCTTATGAACTCTTTACAGTGTGCTTAATATTAAGTGAAACAATTTTGATTCATCAGCGCGATATACTTATGGAGGCTTTTTTCTCCTTTCACCACCTTTTCTTCTTCAACCTAACTCCTTTCCAAAAGAAAGTAACATACTTAATATATAGACATTAATTGGCAGTCTGTGACTGTTCTTAAAAAAGCAATCAGCTTCAATTCTTTTACAGAAGCATTAGTGGTTGATCCTGCTGCTAATACAGCTCCTTAATTGCAGAGGACTAAACATTCTAGAAAAAACCAAACACTGTCCATTAATATACTGTTCAGTGAAGTTGAAAAAGTCCTTTGTGACAATCCTAGTGACGATGCCATCCCACTTGCTAACTGGGTGACTATACGTCAAAATAGGATCGATGTATCAACGACCGTATTGCTGAAATTAGATGTGTTGTCAGTAAATGAAATATCTTAAAGAAAGATATCGATTGCTATCATTACGAATAACAATAAGTATATATTGATGCATATTTAGACTAGTAATACTGTTATTCCTATGCATAATTCAGATATTCGGCAAAGATTGTCGTTTCAAAGGGTGCGGCCACGAATTTAATTTCGTTCGGAAGTGGAATTAATTCCGTTTTTGCTTCAAAAAGTTCCATGCAATTCATGACAACGGTATCGCCATTTCCAGCCCAGGATTGCAATACCATCAAGGTAAGATAAATTCAACAAGGTAACATTCCTTGGGCATGTTGGACACTAGTAAAACCAATATTAAACATGAACATGGGAAATACTTACATCAGGTACCAATCAAGAACCGATCAAGTTTAGTTTTGGTTGGGTTTACACTTAGTATACGTCCAATATTCCAACCATTTATTATCTAAAGTATTATCCCTTCAATCTCTGTAAGATCATAAATACCAAAGACAGTATCTTTCTTCCACCTTCTTCAACTTTGGTGAAGAAAAACAGGCATGATTGATAGTCTATAGGCCTTGGGTAAATAATGTTTACATTATTATATCAGCTGCAATTACGTTTTATTCAATGAAAGTTTTGTTATGATGCATTGGAAAGAATGAATAATCTGTTTAGTTTTAAATATTCATACTTAATATGCTCGATACCGGTTGGTACTACAATATAGTAGAAGAACCAATCATATGAATATAATTTAAATATACTCACTGTGCTGGTGTTTATATTAATTAATTCAGGATATCTTTAAAGTCTTGTTTATGTTAAAATGTTGTCTTTTAAAATGGCAGCAAACTGAAAGAGCTATTACATGATTTTGTATAGAAACATCCAAATCTTAACTGAACGTAGAGCTGTAATGAAGACCCATTATCGTTAGTTCAGAAATCGTGGAACAGTGGGTCTATTGCTAAAAATTTGGCAATTGGAGGATCTTGGCTTCCCGAACTAAGCATATATCTTCTGTCTACCAAGGAACATCTCTATAGTGTAGTAAAATCCAAATGGCTAAGATTGGACCCGTAGATCGCATCTAACACGTTAATAAAGACCACAAGTAAACAACCTGAGAGCTGAAATCAGAGGAGACTGCGAATGCAGTACTCATGCCAGAAGGATTGGACTAACATCTTATGACTTTCTCAAAAACTGTCGCGACGAGAAAGAAGAGGAGAACAGCGTCTGTTCGAAACGGCAAGCATTGATGTAGAAAAGATAAATGACTTTATTATTGGGAGGAAGAGCTTCTATATCACATTCTTATCCTTGTATGTAACACAAAGCCAGTAAATCTAAACATTTTAATTGGTGGCGTATACTTATTATTTTTTAATGAACAAAAAAATATAATCATCATACGTACGTATGTACTCATATGTATGTAAGTTGTGCAAACTCTTTTATGCCCAACTGCTAAAATATTATTTCTACCTGGTTACACGAAAAATCCTTTAACAAAAAGTATTTCTGTAAATATGTACATATATGTATATTTATATTTCTTATTAAATATTTGTATGTAATGCGCCATTTAATATATGAAACAAGTACTAATTTCACTACATGACTTTTATCTGAATGTACTGTATTTACATTCATGTGTGTGTGTTCATGTTTATGTTGGGAATTAGTACGTACAAAAGTATGTTGAGTAACTACTATACATATACCTTTCTGTAATCAGAGAGCATTTTTTCATTCTCATTTGCCAACAAGGACACAGGAGCACTCAAACCTATACAAACAGACAGATAAATGCAAAAGTACTGATTTTAACTTTTTCTTTATCATGGATATTTAATGATGTTGTTGTTGTTGTTGTTTTTGTTAAAGGTAAAATGGTGCGAGTGAAAAAATTTGGTGACATTTGTTTATTGTCATACTTAGGTTCAAGTACATACTGAAACAAACAGACATACATATGTTTATGTTACGACGATAGACTGAGAAATAATTTAGAAATAGTAAAACTAAAATTAGGGCACTATAATCAGGTAAGCCTGACCATATGATACCTTAAAATAGTTATACAGTGCACTCGCGATAATATGAACACCCTATTATATGAACAAATTTTTCTGCCATTGACTACTCCAAAATATGAACTTTGTGTAAAGGCTTTAAAATATGAAATTTTTTTTTATTTTGAAACGGATTTCAGTTACAGGGGAAACCCCGAGCTATTAACATTTGAATGCCAAATGTCAATGGTCAAAGAAACAAGAGCACTTTTTAGTTAGTTTTTACATGTTCGCAGACGCAAATGCATGTTTGGTTTTTAAGTGTTAATTAACATTTAGTAATTTGTATAATATGCATACAAAACAACATAAATTTGTAACTTTAAATGAAAACTATGATGTTTTGGAGAATTTACAAAAAAGGCGCAAGTGTAGAAATATGGAGTGACAAAGTCTGAAATAATAAAAATGCAATTTAAAAATGTGTCAACAATACATTCATCGGACCTGGAAATAGAAAAACTATTGGTTTTATTAAAATTGTTTGCCATTTGTAAATATGAACCATCCCAAAAATTTAAACTGCCCTTGTTGTCAGTAGTTCATATTATCGCAAGTGCACTGTATTAATTAAATTTTTATACAAATAAAGCTCTATTCTGCAAATCCAGAAGTTACTTTCTAAGCCATATAATAAATATTCAAACCTTATAACTAAAAACTATTTGACTTCAAAATTCAATATTGGTGCTACCATCAGTTTTTCATAATTGAATCCAGTATGTGCAAATTGGTTTTAAAACAGTCAAATACAGGATGACTTTACAGTCTTTACAGACTTAGTCAATGCAGATTTGAAGATTTCATTCTCATAAACACTGTCTTGGCTTCTATAAGGCAACACTAAGTAAGGGGTATCTCCAAGGATTATGTTCGAATGTAAGATGCTTTTTAAAGAGACAGGCGAATAGTTTCCTTTTCCTAGTCTAAATGTAACTTGATTATTGTTGGATACATATACACGTATTTTACAGTTTCCATTCGTTTATGATAAGTGTCTAGTTCTTTACAAGGTATGGTTAATTCTATGTGTGATGTTAAATTATTGGTTGTTAGGAAAATCGAGTAAAATGTAGTTCCTAGAACACTTTCTTGTTTCATATTTTTTTTTACCGCATAATCACTGTGCAACAGCAGCAATCATTTAATCGTATGTGTTATATTAAGCTAAACTTTATCAAATCAATTGGCTTATCTTGGCTTTGGTATCATTTTAATTTGGGTAATTTTCTAATATTTAGAAAAACCTAAAGTCAAAGTTCTATCGAATTCTTCAAACTTTTCTGGGTCACTTTCGCGTTGACGGCTTATGGATGTTGCCTAAATATTGTAATTAGAAAGCCAATACGACCAAGTGCTTTACTATCAGAAATATCTGAGAAGTAATATATTAAAAAATGAATCAAATAATAAAGATTAGGCAAAGAAAATTTCCTCTCCCTGCGCATGACGTCACAGGTTATTTTTTTTTTCGTATATTTAACATGTAAGATATAACTTTTGTTGACAATTTTTAAAGAAAAATTAATTAAATTTAATTAATTCATATTAAAATGTATTAACAAAGTGAACTATATTTTAGTATTTTCTAAATTAAAAATTTGTAAACATTATCAATTTATTATTTTTGTTTGTTTCCGTTTATGTTTTTTTGTCTCATCCGCTAGGAGTTGATTTAGTTTAAAAAAAAAAAAAAAAAACATTCTCGATCGAAATAAAGTGTTTTTGCTTTAATAACCGCATTAATAGTACTTGACTACATTTATATGCTTCTTTAAAAAGTCGTTGCAAATCTAGAAATTTTCACCATTCAAAGAATACAGTTTCCAGATTTTTAATTTGACACACAAATTCGTCAGTAGGCATATTTGGCTTAAAGTATATTAAACGCAAAACATTTCAGTTACCCATTTTTATTTTCATATCTCCTTTTATAAATATAATCTGCCTTAAAGTGTTCAATAGAAACTCTATGAGACACTTTTAATTTTTTTTATCAAGATGGCAAAATTGTGCCCATTGTTTTTTTAATTTATTTTCTATTGGATTGGAAGGTGTCTATGATCACTATGATTCCTAAGTCAGGGAAGGATCACACCAAAGTAGAGTCATATAGGCCAATTAGCCTATTGCCGACAATTTCTAAACTGTTCGAAAAATTGTTAATGACTAAGTTGATTCCAATTCTGAACGACACTGAATGCATTCCTAATCATCAATTC
This sequence comes from Bellardia bayeri, assembly GCA_950370525.1. Lineage (NCBI taxonomy): Eukaryota > Metazoa > Arthropoda > Insecta > Diptera > Calliphoridae > Bellardia > Bellardia bayeri. The sequence goes on from OX493267.1 coordinate 20,533,283, forward strand.
GGCTTCAGAGCTAAACACAGCACCATCGAACAAACACACAGATTGGTAAATGTGATAAGAGGGTCGTTTGAAGACAAAAAATACTGCTCCGCCCTTTTCATTGATGTGTCCCAAGCGTTCGACAAAGTTTGGCATGACGGTTTAATGCACAAAATAAAATTAACTCTGCCTGCTAACACCCATAAACTTATGGAAAGCTATTTATACGGTCGCAAATTTAAAATCAAAGAAGGCAATTTTTTAAGCCCCGCTCAGCCAATTGAAACAGGTGTGGCACAGGGTAGCATACTGGGTCCTACTTTATATTTGATTTATGCCTCCGACATGCCGTCAGACCCCAAAATCCACACGTCAACTTTCGCAGACGATACAGCCTTTATCAGCGTTCATAAGGACTACCAAGTAGCATCACAGAATTTGCAGAATTATGTTTATAAACTAGAGAATTGGCTAGAGCTTTGGAAAATCAGGGTTAATGAACAGAAATGTATTCATATCACTTTCACATTGCGAAAAGAAACTTGCTCGTTCATCAAAATAAATAATCAAATTATTCCTCAACATAATGAAGTCAAATACCTCGGCATTCACCTCGACCGCCGTTTAACTTGGAAGTCTCATATTGAAGCGAAACTTACACAGATGAGATTAAAAGCAGTGCAACTTAATTGGCTAATTGGCAGAAATTCTTCACTAAAGTTGGACTGCAAACTATTGTTGTACAATGCAATTCTAAAGCCAATCTGGTGCTATGGAATTCAATTATGGGGTACTGCCTCAGCATCAAACATTGAAAAAATTCAAAGGGGTCAAAATAAAATTCTACGTATAATTACTGCAGCTCCATGGTATGTTAAAAATTCTCGAATTCACAAAGATCTATGCGTGCCATTAGTAAAAGTTGAATTTACAAAACACGCGTCAAAGTATGTCAGCAAACTTGAACACCACCCAAACCCACTTGCACGAGACATCCTTAACTTTAGTGGCCATAATCGGTTGAGAAGGAGGGATACCCTTGCTTTAACTCAAGCGCAAAATAGATGACTGGATCAGTTGATGTGAAATTTTTTTTAGTATCATAAAATTTTTGTCTAGCACTGGCTGGGCTTATTATTTTCTTTTTAGTATTAAGATTTGAATACTTATTGTCATTTCATTATATGAAGATTCAATAAATAAATAAAGGCTATAAAAAAAAAAAAAAAAAAAAAAAAAAAAAAAAAATTTTCTATTGGAAATCGAAAAAAATTAAAATTTTGTTATATTTTTTAATATTTCCACAATTAAAAACGGCACACATAATTTAAAACTTTTATTTGCATTAAAATTTATATAAAAGTTAGGCAAACATAAAAATATTTTTGACTTGTGACTTTGGTGGCTTTTCAATACTATACCACCGAAGGAGGGGGCTGTGATAACTATTAGTTATGATAGATAGAAGAAAACTAATAATTAACAGAAACTGATGTTGTTTGAGTGGCAGCGGCTTAGAATCAAACCCGGGCTACAAATACCAACTCATGCTTAATGATCAAATAGAAATTAGTATCTTAGAAATCCTTTTGCACACCATAGTAGCTATGTAGTATATTAAACTATGGCTGGAACTTACAAAAAGTAGCATTAAAGCATGTGTCATAGGTGAAAAATAACGTACATACTTTATTTGAAATTAAATAAAAGCTAAGAGACGGAAATATGTAATAGAAAAAATGCAATCTAAAACGTTAACAATATCGAAAACGTGAACACCCTCGGTATAAATTAATTCACGTTTCTGCGAGTTAACTGAATTGAAACACATTCGACACATGTGTCTCAGAAGAATAATTTTAGAAAGAGTTTTAATAATCTGCAATTTCGATTTTACCTATTGAAAAGCAAATGATTTCGGAATTGTTTCTTAATTATTACGTTATTATTGACAAATGATGTCAGTTAATTTAGTGATCAATTCTTCTACATAATAAATTTAAAATTAAGGGGGGTTTAAACAAGAACTTTGTCTTTCAAAGAAAATAAAATAAAGAATTCATATATACATTATTCAGATGTTTATTGTAGATTCTCCATGACCATGCAGACAGATGTCGATTCTCTTATCAACTTATTCAATCAGAATTTGCCAAAATGTTTTTGAGTTTTAAGGCAGTAAGAGACACTAGAGTGGTTCGCCTTCCATATAAAAATAATATAAAAACATTTCCAGAAATATTTTTTTTATTTTTCTGCCACGTCTACAAATACCGCCCTTTTAGTATTTTTTACTACCACGTCAAATTCGTACAAAAATATTTAAGGACAGAAATGTAGCCTTACAGAGTCATGAACACCGGTATATAAAATATTATGATCGGACTAAAAATAGCGATACAGGGAACAAAATACTGAAATTGTTTTGACTTTATGTTTAATCCTAGGGAGTGACTGACACAACTTTTTTTTCGAACCACTCTAATAGACCCGATAAGCCTCACAAAAAATAATCCCGTAGCTTTAGATCGCATGATCTGGGCCAAATTAACAAAATGCAATCGGTTAGTTTAGTTTGGAATATATATATATTGTTTCGGCAGCTGTGTTATATGTGGCACCGTCCTGTTAAAATTACATGTCAGTGATATTTGATATATGAGTTGTTAACATCTCTTGGTATCTTGATCCATTACAATAACATCCAGACCACATAGAGCATCATACAGTCCCCTATCAGCATGCAAGCCAAGGACCTTGCTTTTGGATTTTCAGAATGCCAAATGCGGCAATTGTATCTACCAAATTATAATTATATATAACGAAGAATGAAAATATAACTAATTTTACGAAATGTAACTTTTACCGAATAAATATGGCGTCCCAAAAACCACGAAATTCATAACTTGTAAAATTAGATTCCAAAGTATTCCCAAACAAGGCAATGAATATGCGGGATGCCAGCAAATTTGATAATGTCACTTTTCAGAATGTCTTCGAAATAGACTCTCTGCTTTATTAAAGGACACAGTATTACTTAAAACATATTTAGAAATAGGCATGTGTATGATAATGTTTATTAATAAAAGCACATTCTTATGGGAAATAATATTTGCTGCTGTTGTTTTTTTGTTATTTACTCGTACTTACTTACATACAGTATTTACTTAGTGTCGAAAATATTAAGGTGCATTAAAGTTAAATAAATATAAATATTTAAAGATATTTATAAACACAAAGGCCCTTTGGAAAACACAATTTTTATCTTTCTCGTTTGTATACAATTCCTTTAGTATATCTGATGGCTGGTACACTAGGAAATATATGAGAATATTATGTACATTACCAACACTCTGTTTTTACCATTTTATGTAATTTAACATTCATGTGGATTTCATGTTATTTACTTTTCCAACAACATTTACGTGATATGTTTAACATTATACCGTTTGGTTAACAGTGCCTGAATAACTGCTAAACTTAACAGTAATGGTGTGTTGTTTGGTAGATGGTATGAGTCTGCTGTTACAAATGTAAACAGAGAAGGTTTTTTGTTTGTTTGAGTTTTAGTAAAATAAATGACTCTTTTGTGTTGTTGTGTTGCTGTGCTGGGACAGACATTTTTGACATTTACTACAAGGATCTCATCCTTAAATGTTTAAACATGTGTTGTATGCGCTGGTTTCTTTCTTTTTGCATTTGTATTTTTTGTTGTTGTATATATATGTATTTATTTTTATGTTGTTTGCTAAACTTTCATAGCAGTCGGTATTAATGAGTCTTTAATTACACTTAGTTATAACAACATAATGCGAAAATCATTAAAATTGAAGTTAAAAGTTCGTTAAAAATAAGTTAAAATTAAGTAAAAAGTTCGTGTATTTAAAATTATTTCTACAAATTTTACCTAGGATTATTTGGCAATTCTTGATGTTTTACATCTGGAAATTTAAAACTTTTAAAACTTTTTAAAATTTATAATATTTTTCATTGCATTTAAACTTTTTTTTAAAACATTGTTTTACAAATAAAATTAATTATATTTTTGTAATCTTTCTTTGTTTAAATAACACAACATAATTAGGAAAACTATGGCAATAGCTACGTTTTCATTATTTTTATACCATATACCAATATTTTTATACCATGATTTTTGGGATTGTACTGATCAAAAAAGTCCACTAGACCATACGTCTACGGTAAAAATGGAGCTTGCCGATTTTGACTTGACTCAGACTTTATTTTTTGGTAAATTTGCAAATTTTCCAAGCTCTTATTTCGTAAACTGTTTAAAATTTTGACTTATTTTCAAAAGTAAATTTGTAGCTATTGTCTCGGGCTACAATTGCTCTGAACATATTATTAGAAAAAACTTCGTTTTCATGGTCAAAAAGTCAAAAATGTAGAAAATTTACCACTTTCTGTCACGTTTTTTTTTTTTTTGATATTTTGTACTATAACAGCCAAACCATTGAGATTTTCAATCCAATACTATAACAAAAATTGTAGCCAAGACAATAGTTAAGAACTCTCTAGTACATCGCAAAAGCATTGGAACACTCCTTCAGGTGGTTTTGGCCTTGTGAAAGTACAAATTTTTCGTGAAAATATTGATAAATTACCATTTTCAGTTGTTCAAAGCGTAAAATCATAAAAATTTTCTATTTCTTATTTTTTTCCACTTCTTTTATCCAAAAATTTAGTGTTTTTTTGGTTTGTTTAATATTTATTTTGAAAATTATGAGAAATTCGTTTAAAGTACAAAGTAATTGTATTGGTATAGACATGGTATGAATCAAAAAGAAAGCAATTATTGTTTTAAACGATTTCACATCAAAAATTTCAATTAAGTGTATTATTCATTCAAAGATTGCCTTCCAAATCTTTTCGAGATTCCATAGGAGGCGCTTTCATTCGGCCTTCAGATACAGATGCCATTATACCCTCACGGTTTTTGTCGATTGAGCGATTGCATATATATATCGAAATCATCGCACGAACGCATTTCATGTTGATCGGCCTGTAATAGGTCGTAACTATGTAGAAAGTTGATCCATAATTGGCCAAACACAATATGCGGAAAATTCTTAAAAATATCGTTATTGAGCTGAAACCAACCAAAATAAATTAAAAAAAAAAAAAAGAAATTATGGGCAACATTTTATGACGCCACCACATTCAAGGATACGACATTTGTTATGAATGCCGCATTTTTAATTTGTGAAGCCAATAGAAAAACCCTCAAATTTAATGTTATGGGTGGCTGCCAATACTTTGGCCAGTTCGTGTTGAGTTTGAAAACAAACTTCATGTAGTAATGTTTTGGTTTTCCAACTTTTTTTTGGCTGGCCTGGGCGATTTTTTGTCTTTTGTGTCAAAATCACTATTAATGAATCCTGTATAAACTTAAAACTGCTGTGAGCAATAATGGCTTTATAATTTTCCAATATTTTATTTAAAAACTGAAATGACGATTTTTTATTTTTAATTGGAATTTTGACAATTTTTTCCCCTAAATTCCTCTGTCAGCCGGATTGTAACCCATTTTGCAGCTGCAGTGCCCCAAGGTTTTTGGGATAAGAGACTTCGACAAAACTATTGTTGATTGAAAAGTCCAGAAAATATATATCACAGCACATGCTTATAACTTTTTTTTAAGTTCAATGCTATTTTAGTTTCCATGCTCATGATCACACAAAAGTCCTGGAAAAGATCACATAAAAGTAGAATATATGAAATAGTACCAAAAAATCAGATTTTCCAACCTTGTTCTCAATTCACTCAGTCAAATATTTAATTTTTTATTTAACAGCTTACAATGAAATGTGTTAAATATGTTTTCCTATAAACATATTTAACAATAAGCAGTATATAGAATTTTGTATTAAATAATCACATAATCTGACAATTCCAAATTAGTTCTATACATACACAATGTTGCAACTCATTTAGACCAAGACCAAAGCATCCAACTAACCAGCCAGCCAGCTATTAGTGCAATTTTGTGCAATAAAAAAAATAAAAAGATATTTTTTAAATGAAATTAAAAAAACAACAACCGAAAATAACCAGTTAAAAATATACGCTTTTTAAAGGTACACTGACACAAAAACTTACAATCATATGTGCACCAGGTGCAACAAGACAGCACCAACGCCAAAAAGAAACAAAACAAAAAAAAAAAACAGTTTGAAAAAGAGAGCAAGTCAAAATTTTAAATTCGGCAGCGTGTTAACAAAATTTCTCTACCATATTTAATTAAAGACATTTTTAACACAAAATTTCGAGAAACATAAACTCAGGTCATTTTTAATATCGACAAGAAGTAGAATTACTGCAATTTTGAGAAACATAAACTTTAAGTTGGACGCCTGAATATCGCCAACTGCTAGAAATAGGACAAACATAACGATGAGGTAAATACACCTTCTTTATTTTGTAATGGATATACATATGTTAAAGCAGTCCTACAAACAAATTGGTTTACAAAAAAAAAAAACGCACCAAGTTGTGTCAACAGAAATTGGAGATCCTGGTACTGCTAGCAACAGAACCAAAAACAAACAAACAAACAAATATGCAGCAAGGCAAACACACAAATACGAAGAAATCCCCTGAAAAAAACTTTTGCAATTTTCAGCAAAACATTTAAATTGCATTTAATTTGGTTGTCAGAAAATCTCCAAATAAATGCGAAAAAACGCCAACCCATCCTGTTTTCACAATGAATAACGAAAAATTTATGATGTCTAAAACTGACACTATGTTTGCTACTTGTTTCAGAAACTGAAACTAGAATTTGAATTTATTAATGGAAGAAACATGAATGTATAATTTCAACTGACTTTCATTTGGAAAATATTCTCATGTTGTTCGCCTAAATTTCCTCTTGATTACAAATGCTAAGTGTCATCAACAAAATTGTCGGAATTATTATTGGCAAGAGGCAGGAAAAATCTTTGCTATGAAAATTGCTAGCATTACTGCTGATTTTTCTAATTAGTTATAAGCCAACAAATAACATTCACAAGTGACTGGTAGGGAATAATTTCGATTTTGTTCGACGCTCCATTACTTAAGATATGAGAAGTCTTTCTAAATCAGTTGTGAACAACAATATTTTAGCGTACGGCTTGAGTTTTTCATTCAATTTGTAACACTAAGAAATATCGGTCGTACATTCACGAAAGTATATACCCAGTAAAGCACTTAAGAGAAAAAGTGCATAATCGAGCGCTTCAATAAAAACGCTCTTTTGAAGCAGTAAATTCTTACGAATAAAATATACAAAAAAGATGCTGACAACGAAGAAGGTTTTAAAGCGAAAAAACAAAAATGAAATTATAGCCTACAGATTTACTTATGACAACGACAGTCAATTACAAAACGAATATCACGCTTCTCAGTTACTATAAATTTTTCATAAGCGAAAACATTCAGATAGAATTAAAAAACATTTTATTAAAGTGCTTTATTTGTATGTTTGATTAGGTTAAAAGAAGCGCTTATTATCAGCAGAAAGTAGTCCTCCAAACCGGGAACACCTCATATAAAATTCAGGCATTCCATCAGCTGGTTTGAAGCGATTTGAGGTATGAATTCATACATAAAACCTGCTCCTTTTGGAGGAGCACATTTTTTACTTTATATTTTCTAGATTTCTATTAAATTCTAAGACGATTGAGTAATATCCGTGCGACTATCTATCTGCCTTGCAAAGTATAATAGCACAGCGGGAAGGATCTAGATGGATATTGCAAACATATTAACTGTTGCTTTGATATCTGACAAAAGCGGTTTACTAAAAAAACTACTTCAATTCAAAACGATAAACAGCATAAGCGATAAAAGAATGTATTCAAGTGAACATGAAATTTATTTCTCGCCCGTGTTCTAATCACCCGGGCTGTAATACTTTTTGGTGGTTGTTTTTTGACACTCAGGGTTTTGTTGTACCTATAAAGGAATAAATAAACTAGTGTTTTATTTGCAACATTAGCTTACTCCACTGACCTCGATTTGTTGACTTTACTTAGCCATTCTGCGGCTTATTCAGACCCCTGCCTTTACAGAATGAATTGTGCAATTTGGTATAATATTTTTTGATGGTACAAAAATTACGTTGCTAAAAAAAATATTAAATAAGTTGCTTAGAAGCTATCTTTATTGTGTTCTTATGTTACTATAATTGACTATATTGAATGTATTTCAACAAAAACCAGTCAACAGATTATTGTGAGAAAAAATCCGTAATTGTTTAAAACTCTTTTATATGAACCATTTCCGGAAATTGCCCTAACGACCATAAAGTGCAAAGAACCTTGATACAAACAAAATTTTCAAAGATTATATGTATTGTAGAACATTCATTCATTTTTAGTGTGGCATTGGAGACTTATTTCGCAATATATTGTCCTTCCTTTTTTGGTGGTCTAGGAGATCAATTCATAATCTAAGAAATTATTTTGGTTTTGTGCTGATGTTTGTAACGCCCATAAATATTGGTCCAACACCCACCTTAAAGTATGCCGATCGACTCAGGATCACTTCCTGATTCGAATGAACGATGTTCGTTCGTCCGTCTTGCTGGCTGTCCATGTAAAGCTTGCGCGCAGAGTACAGGTCGCAATTTCGTTAAAATTTTGTACATAATAATTTAGTTTACATACATTTATTTTAATATTTTAAGTTTTTGTGTTGTGTTGTCCAACTATACAAAATACTGTGATATAATTTATAAATGATGTTAAACTGACGAAAAAGATTATTATTTGAATAAAAACTCAATCCCTGAAGAAGTTGGAAAGAATACCAACGAAACGTCGGATTTTATTGGAAATTAAATAAATAATCTTTCATTTACATTAAATTAATGACCTTAAAAGCCTGCATATAGGAAACTATATAAACTATTAATATTAACGGAAAAAGGTCGATCAACATTTATAATTATGAAACTGGTGGAAATTGGTCCATTATTTCACCTGGCCCCCAAACAAATGTCCTCTTGAAATTGAGGTTTACCGATTAAAAATCTTTGAATTATGCAAGTATGCAAACAAATATCATCACCAATGAGTGGTAAATGAAGCTAAATCACATCTACAAATTTTGTCAAGATCGAGAACAACAAAAGGAAATAAGAAAATTGACTAGTACCGTCAAGTGTGTATTCCTCTTATTCTCTTTTCTGTTCTCACCCAAAAATACTTGCTTTGACGAGTCACAATTGAAGAGTGTGAAAGCGGACTTACTGGTCAGAGCAATTGTAAATAGCACAAATTTAGTTTAATTCACTTTTAGTGCATACAATCAAATCAACTTGTCATACATTTTTTTACATTACTTTTAAGCTTAGAGTGCATATCTTTTTTTCTTTAATAACACAATGCTTGTGTAAAAATAAATTGTATATGTGATTTATATTATAAACCTGAATCCTTGGTTTTCACTAATTTCAATAGCTTTTAGAGATAAAGAACCAATCACCTATTTTACATACGATCTATGTCTTTTTTACACGGTTTTTCCTGGAACCAATTACCATGTAAAAACAGAATTAGGTGTATATATTATAAGCCACATCCAAACGTATAGAATAAGAAACAATAGAACCGCCTTTTTGGACTCTTATGACCTCTTGCGTCTTGTTTCCATTGCTAGAATAGTGTCTTCAATGGATTTTAAAAGTTTCTTTTTTATTTTTTATAATTTGTATTATAATTTGATTTGTGTTGGATAATTTGCAAAAAATGTTTACCACATGCAATTAAATTATTATCAAACTAATGTTTGTTTTCTAAGTCATAAAAAAAGCAAATACATACCAGTCTAATAGTAAACTTTGTTATTTTTTTTCCAAATACTTTAAAAGACACACTTGTACCAGATCAAGTACATGCTAGTTTTTTTTTGTTGTACTAAACTTGAAAATTTCTCTATACACCTCTTCAAAATTTGAAAAAGAAATAAGAACTACTGTCGTATTTATAAAAAAATAAAGTAGGCTTGAAGTGTGCTTTTAGACAAAATTTTCATACAAAATTTTCTTAAAGTACATTTGAAGTCTACTTTAATTTTTTATAAATACGGCAGCTAAACTTTAATTTAATTATATTTATGCCATTTTATAAACTTAATGGTCTGAAAGTGGTGCCAACGTCACTCATGGAATAATTGATATATAAATGTTCACTTAATGTACCTGCAGTAAATGGACATGGAAAAACTTGTAACAGAAATAAAATTCGAGTATATTGCATGCAGTACACCAGACACAAGTGGTTGCAAATGTTAGTTTAAATCTGTGTTTATACAATTTGGTAATGAAAAATCACGTTTTTACACTTTTGAAAAAGTATTTCTACTTTTTGCATTTACTCAGTTAAAGGTAAATAAACTACAATTTTGTATTCTGTTCTTTATCTACAGACGAGTATGCACATGCATATTGATCTTTTGTCATATTTATTCATATGTCAGAGAGGTAGAAAAACGTTGAAGGCTTATTAAGTATAGCAACAAAACAAAGGTCGCGCATACAATTCATTTGGTTATACGAGTATAGCTAGATTTACACGATTGAAATTTGCTTCAAAGTTGCTCTTTCAAATGCTTCAAACTCGTGTAAACAGCAAAATTTCTTTATTTAATAACTTTTAAATAAATAAGCTTTGAAGAATTTTTGCTACTTACACGAAATTTGCTTCAAAATTGTTCTTTAAAATGCTTCAAACTCGTTTAAACAGCAAAATTTCTTCAAAATTTCTTTATTTAATAACTATTAATAACTATTAAATAAATAAATTTTGAAGAATTTTTGCTGTTTAAACGAATTTGAAGCATTTTGAAGAGCAATTTTGAAGAAAATTTCAATCGTGTAAATCTAGCTTATGTCTGCGACAGAGCCATTGAAAATTTAACATAATGGATGCGAGATCTTGAGTATAGTAAGGTTATATTAAATTTCTGTAACAACATGCCGTACATTTTTTACATGTTAAATCAATTGGAATGTATTCGCTATAATTTTGAAGCTGACAATTTTATTACCCCTTAGAGGCTTTCCTCTCCCCCCCTCTCCCAGCATATAAGTACTTCACTGGCTTTAATGATTTTATTTGTTGTGTGGCCTGCAATTACTTAGTGCTCTTATACAAACCTATAAAATATATTTGTGATATACACATACCCGTACATATAAAAACATACAAATTCAATGAAACGTATAAGTATATAACTAGTCATGTGTATTATTTTGGTAGGTCAGCAGCATGCATAACGACCAGTCTTCCTGGTTAAATGCGGTTCACAATGTGTCAAAATTTACTGTCAGTTGATAATGAAGTCTACTTGTTGTTGGTTTGGTCTGGTATGTCCGGGCATGGTTTGGCTTGGCATTGGTTGGCTACATGAAAGGCTGTGTGTATGTTATGGAATGAAAAGCTGTGATTTTTTTTTTCTCTAATATATGTATGTCTAATACAAGTAGAAAAGACACATTTTGTATTAAGTGGTAACATATTTTTTGTTTTTCTATTGTTTTTTTTTTTAACATTTCCAACCTATATCAATCATTTGGTGTTGTTGCTGGTGTGTTTTTGTGGGGGGGGGGGGGGTTATTTTGGCAGTAATACAATAGTTTAAATTTCTATAAAACTGGTCAACTGAGTTTGTTTTTTTGTGAGAAAAGAAAACAACAAGTGCACTGATTTCTAATGGGAATTTATTATACACAAATATATTAACAATGTTTTGTTCGAAAACATTGACAAGAGTAATATTTATGTATGTAGGCGGGAATGTAAAGCCATTCATTCATGCATATATGATTTGGTAGGAAAACAAATGGTATTTGGGCATACAATATAGATTTTCAAAATGTTATGTTAATAAGTTTTTCTTTAAATGAATCAAAAATCAATCGATTTAGTTTATTCTAGGATCATTTCAAGGTTCCCTACTTTTTGAAAGAAAAAAAAACCCAGAAAATTCAAAATTAATGGGAAATGCTTATTATCATCTGAAAGAACATTCCTTTCAAATGTTGGCCGTTGCTACGTCGCAAATGGTCTATGCGTTGAGTCCAATTTTGGATGGCTCGTTCGATAAATTTGACTGGTAACTGACGAATGACACGAGTGCTGTTTTCCTCCAAGGCCTGAATCGAAGCGGGTTTGTCCGCATAAACTTTAGACTTTATATATCCCCATAGGAAAAACTCTAACGGTTTGATATCACATGATCTTGGTGGCCAATCCACCCGCCCAAAACGTCAAATTATATGCTCACCGCAGTGTTCTCTCAATAAATCCATTGATTGATGTGATGTGTGGGAAGTGGCGCCGTCTTGCTGAAACCAAATGTCGCCGAGATCACGAACTTCAATTTCAGACATCAAATAGTCGCTTATCATGGCACGATAACGGTCGCCATTGACGGCTACGTTCGCACCGGCATCATTTTTAAAGAAATATGGACCGATGATTCCACCGGCCCACAAACCACACAACAGCGCGCTGGACGTGGTCTTTTCGGTCAAATATTATCCAACAATGAATGTTGGATCTCAAAATGGGTGATGGTATGGCGAATAGTAGGCTCAGTAGGCCGATTATGTTGACCATAAGTGCACGAAACACATTCTTCACAGAACGTGAATTTTCGTAATAAAGTTGAACGATTTGTAAACGTTGTTCAGGCATGAGTCTTGCCAAGTCTTTCCATTATGAAATGCCAAACAATACTAAACAAAAATAATATGACAGCATATGACGACTCACACGTGATCTGTCAAAAAAAGGCTATTGAAAAAAGTATCTCTACTTGAATCACCTGTTGCATCTAGCTCATTAATTTCCAAATACTTATTTCATTAAAATTAAACATAATAGGAATTTTTCATGCCTTGAAGCTCAATATTTAATTAAATTTAATAAATATCATTTGCCATATTCTAGGCTTACTATTATTAAAATCAACTTATCGTCTTGCCATTGTTTCGCAACAATGAAATCAATTTATGTTTTTGATTTCTTTCACATCATTATCTGTGATTGATTTTCATGCTGTTGCACACTTCTTTTTGTCCTCCACCAACACTTGTGGTAAAAGAAGTTTTCTAAGCATACATAAGTTTGTTATAACAATTGTGCAACTAAAAAAAAATAGTCATTAAATATTTATAATGTTAAAACTTATAAAATTCGAAAACAACAATGTTTGTCTATATATCCTTCCGTTTGTATCCATAGTAAGACCCACTCACCTACAAAATTCAAAGTAAAATTATTGAGTAATTATTATTTTTAGTTAAACTGTTGTTAATTTCTTAAATTTTTTGTATTTCTTTAGTCAGGCTCAAATTCATTAAATTTAATTTTCATTAAATAATTTTTACTGAAGGTAGGAATTGTTTTACAACTTGAAAACAATTTTTTTTTTATTTGATAATTTTTCTTGGCTAGGATACGAACCTGGGTTGAATTTACAAGTTTCGAGAACAACCACATTCTCTCATCAGAATTCTTTGCGTTCTAATCCTCTGCACCACTGTGGTGCCCGTTAGCCAACAGACAAACATCAATCCTTTAACCAGTGTTACCTGGTGGAAACCAAATAACCTGGTGGAAACTAAATAACGCCGAGATCACGAAGTTCAATTTCAGGCATAGTCGGTAATCATGGCACGATTACGTTCGCACCGGCTTCATTTTTAAAGAAATATGAACCGATGATTCCACCGGCCCATAAACCACACCATGCCTTTGTGTTTTCTGGATAAAGTGGCATTTTTTGAATCTCTTCAGGTTGCTCTTTGCCCCAAATGCGGCAATGTTGTTTGTTTACATACCCATTGAGTTGAGTTGAACATGAATTTTCATAATATGTACAGTTGAACGATTTGTAAACGTTGTTCAGGTGTGAGTCTTTCCAAGTCTTTCCATTATGAAATGCCAAACAATACTAAACCAAAATAAAAGGACAGCATGACACGACTCACAGGTGGTCTGTAAAAAAAGGCTATTGAAAAAAATATCTCTACTTGAATCACCCTTTACAAACATGAAATTATTGAGATTTGACTAAACTATATGTTATATTATTACGCAATTTGTTATTTAAAATCAACCAAATCGGTTGAGTAGAAAAAAAAGTTAGAAAGTAAAATGTAAGACAATGTCGTAATCGAGAAGTAGTAGAAACCGAAATATGAGACATTACATATTTGTCCATACGTCAGTGTAAAACATGCTTACTTGTAAAATACAAACGTGAAATTATTGAGTTTTGTCTTAGTTGTTTGTTATTTTTATACACAATTTGGTAATTAAAATCAAACAAATCGGTTCAGTAAAAAAAAGAAAACGTTAGAATGCAAAATGTGAGACAATCTCGAATTCGAGAAAAAAATTTCAACATTGAGATTTTTGCTGAAGTTAAATAGTAGCGGCAGCAGAAACCTCACTGAGGGAGTCTTTGTTTAACTCTCTTGTTTAGAGTTTTGAGCATTTGCCTCTAGAATCTACGAACGAAAAGCTGCTAATTAGACAATTCGCTACCCACACCTTCGAATTGTTGAGCATTTTGGACTACAGAGTGTCCTGGAAAAGTGTGGCGTGAATAACTGTGTTGAAGGCCTTCGACAGGTCAAATGCCACTAAGATACTTCATTCACAAGGCTTCTTCTGTCATGTTCTTGTAGTATTGATTTTTATCATTATTACACAGTAAAAAAGCAACAATAACGCCGATATAATTGTGTGTTTATATTAATGAACATCATCACAGACGTGAGTTACTTGTATTTCTGCTAATGGGCTGCAATGTTGGTAGCCATCCAGTTTGTGTAATATATAAAATTCTCTACAATTTTTCTTCTCAAAATTTTATCAATGCCTAGGAAATTGCCTTTGTCATTAAAAAAAAAAACACAACACAATGGAATAATTCCCTAGATATATTTTCGGGCACAAATATTATATTTGCATAAAATTTAGACAAAGAAAAAAAAAAAAAAAAAACAAACAAACATAAAGTCTTTGAAAACCAAACAAAAGACCAACATGGCCTATTTTACTTTCTAAACCACCAACTAAACACCTAGAATTTTATTTAAATCTCCACCCAAATACAGTAATACAAATATATTTTCTTTGTAGTTCTATCTTGTCTTTCAGTTGTATCTAAATGTTTTTCATAGTGTATTTTCCTCGAATTATGCACAATGTTTTTAAATGAAATATAAATAAACTCGTGTATGTAAATTTGTACTAAAAAAGCACTAATTTACAGACAAAAACAAGTAGATTGTGATTGAAATCAATGCAAATTAAATTGTTTTGTTGGATACTAACCAAACAAAAATACACACAATATCTTCACTTCACAGTGGGGAAGTAATGCTTGTAATGAAATGTTGTTTTTAAAAATATATAAAGAAAATAATTTTACTAAAATTCATATTTTAATCAAGCTTAAGATAAAATTTTTTTTATTTATTTATTATAATTTCCGATAGTTTGCGACAACAATGTGTATCATCTTCAGGGAAATAATTTTATAAAATGTTTGAAAACAACAATGTTGTTGTAGCGAAATATCGCAGAATATAATTGTTCAATTCATAAGTAATGTTGTATGTTGTGCATTGTATATATTGATTCATATAGAGATACTTTTTTCAATAGCCTTTTTTTTTTTGACAGATCACGTGTGAGTCGTGTCATGCTGTCATGTTATTTTTGTTTAGTATTGTTTGGCATTTCATAATGGAAGGACTTACGCCTGAACAACGACATCTCTTCGCTCTTTTGGCTTTTGAAAAGTTCCAAGAAGATCCGACGTTTTTGAAGTAATTTTTGTTCAGTGATGAGGCCCATTTCTAGCTCAATGGGTATGTAAACAAACAAAATTGCCGCATTTGGGACGAAAAGCAACCTGAAGAGATTCAAGAACTGCCATTTCATCCAGAAAAAAAACGTGTTGGTGTGGTTTGTCGGCCGGTAGAATTATCGGTCAATATTACTTTAAAAATGATGCCGGTGCGAATGTAATCATGCCATAATATAGTCGGTTAATGTCTGAAATTAAAGTTCTTGATCTCGGCAACATTTGGTTTCGCATCAATCAATGAATTTATTGAGAGAACACTTCGGTGAGCACATAATGTCACGTTTTGGGCCGGTCAATTAACCACCGAGATCGTCGTGTGCTATCACACCATTAGACATTTTCCTGTGGGGATATGCAAATTCTAAAGTTTCTGCGGACAAGCCCGCTGTGATTTAGGCCAGTTACCAGTCGAAATGCTCGAACGAGTCATCGAAAATTGGACTCAACGGATAAACCATTTGCGATGTAGCAACGGCCAACATTTGATAGACATGATCTTCAAAAATTAAATGCCAAGGAATGTTCTTTCAGATGATAATAAACATTTCCCATTAAATTTAAATTTTCTGTGTTTTTTCTTTAATAAAGTAGGGAACCTCGAAATGGATCACGCTTTATTATACAACTGTGTGATTGTTAACTTCTATTAAAATCCAAACACCACAAACAAGGAAACTATCAGACAAGCAGGAAAGACATCCAAACTTTGACATCACACGGTTGCAAACTCCCCCTAGGCATGTCAGAGCGGACTTACGTATATATGAGGAGAGCATACAGATGTATGTGCAGGATCCATTTGATTGCAGCTTATATTTGGAAGGTTTGAACAAAATTCATAGAGATGCTATCAATTCCGCATTATCATGATAGCAGTTATTGGTTCTGCATAGAGCTTTTCGTATCCGAATTATTAGTTTTTTATATTATGCACAGTTTGTGGTTAGGTTCTTAATGGCACCCCCCCAAAACTGTCCAGCTAGTTCCACTTCGCTATTTCCAGAAGAATTATGGACTCATCCCATTGAAGTAGCACAATTACCTGGAATTGTTTTAAATGCAGTAACCCCATAACAATAGCTGTCATTGAAAGTTATTCAGAAAACTTAATTCTTAAGGTACGGTCACACTTGGAAAATATTTGCCCAAAAAGACGTAACCACTACATAAAATATTTTTGAACTCTTTTATTTATTAAAAAAAAACTTCGTTTATTTAGGAGAGGGCATAACCAAGATTTAGTTTTATTGTATTTGATGCTGTTTGGTCTTGCAAAACTCTTGTAAAAATAAACAAAGTCAAACAAATTAGTGTCAAACAAATTGGTTACGCTATTTTAAGTAAATATTTGCCATGTGTACCCTTAGAGTAGTTGAATGGATCCAGTGCTTTAATTCAATATCTGCAATAACTGTGACAGGCCTTTAGAATTATAATACGATGCTGTTGTACGATGCTATTTCAGTCTGCGCTGGTAGTTTATTGTTAGAAAGGGGTGCTTTCTCGAGAATTTTAATAAACTTTCAAATTGCCTGTACCATTAAAATTGTGAAAAGTTATAGCAGTGTTGCAGCCGCTAGTCAAATCCGAGAATTAACTATACAGGCATCGACCATTATATCTAACTGGGGAAAGATTCTTTCGTGTCCCCTTGGTAGCGATATCGAATATGGTTGATAATTGGTAATAGTTCTTTAAAAAATAATTTGCTTTTTAGAATTTCTTTGACAAAAGTTTTAAACAAATAAACATATAAAATAGGTTTGAAGTGTGCTTTTAGACAAAATCATGGTGCAACTATAAAAGGTGAGTGCAGTAGCCCAGCTGACTGACTTTGTTTACAATTTACTTATGTCAAAAGTAATACTTTTTCAAGTATTTGTGACGGTAGTACATTATTTTACACAAACAAAATGCCTGTTGTTTCTGTTTTGTGTTGTATTTGTTGTCAATTTGCACTCATCTTGTATAGTTGCACCATGGACAAAATTTTCATACAAAATTTTCTTAAAGTGCATTTGAAGTCTACTTTAATTTTTTCTGAATAAGTCTGTTGAAATTTGAGTTTATAAAATACTACCGATTATACAATGGCTCTGTGGTATTCACTGATGGATCGAAAATAAAAGTAGGCACAGGTTCGGATACCTCCATGGAAAGTCAATTAGCATTAAAGGCTCTGAAATGTCACAGTGTCAAATATAAGCTAGCACATGACTATATGTAAGCATGACCTACGATGTACAAAAAAGTTTGGTGCCAGGACATTATAACTTGAAGGTGAAAATTTCTTTCAGTCATTACAACAGGAGGATAGTTCGTTGTGGACTAATCGGTAATGAAGAAGAACACTGCAAATGTTAGCAAAACAGAATAATTCAGCTATCAGACTACAACTGGTTTTGGACAAGAATATTGTTGAAGTGATCATATATTTGATTACGATTCGATTCCCAGTTAGGTTTAGCACCAAAAGGAGATGGAAACTGATATTGCAGCTTTAGGTGGTTCCGTCGAAAACTCCATAATATTGGGGGCTGTAGGCCAAAGGTGTTTTATGGCAAATATTTATGTGATGTTCGAGAGGGCAATTTTCTTTATTATTATCCTGGTTTTCTTGCCTATGAAATTTCCTGGGATTGAAAAACGTATTTGTAAACTTCAGTTTCAATGCAACAATAACTCGACTAACTGTGGAAACATCTAAAGTGTCTCATTTTATCAAACTAGTTTATTTTCGAATTTTTGCAATACTCTTGTAATTCATGTAAAAAGCTTTAATTTTTCTTGGCATAACTTCCCCATAAACAATAGACTTTAGTAATTTTGTTAATAGCCCAAAAAAAAATAAAAAAATATTTGTACGAACTGCAACATGAATAAAATATACAAAAATACAAGAGGAGAATTCGGTGTTATTTTCTGTTTTTATTTGTACTAACACAGAAATTTGTTGTTTTACTATTGTCCTGATTTTAAAATTTGTTTACATCCTTGAGTTGAGTATATTTTCACTAATTTTGCTTCAGTAATGATGACTGCCAGCCTGGCTACCAACAAACATAGCTATTACCAATGATGATGACAATAGCAGGCAGGCAGAGACAAAAAATGTAAGGTTTATTATTTCTTATTAAACTTTAAAGTCATTGCGTTTGTCAGGGGTATGGGTGTAAGGGTTGGAGACATTTCCTTCTAAGTCCTTAATATTTTATGGCTTTCACGGTTGTTGATGACTGGAGGTGATGCTGTGACAATGATGAATGATAATTGTTTGTAAAAAGAATGTCGTTATTTTTTATATTTTTTCTGTTGTTATCTTAAAGTTATTGTGTTTGTTTTATTTTTGTAAGTTCTATGATAAAATTATTTTTTATTAAAGACAAGTGACAATGCAATATGTGAGTTCATGAAATTTTATTAAATATTACTATCATGACGAACCATCTGGCTGAGGGGTGAACAATGTTTGTGAAATTTAAACAATTTATTTAATTTTTGCCCAGGTCAAACATAAAGTAAGAGATTGTTATTGATGGAGCGATAAATGTGTTGGAATATATTTTTTGTCAAACCAATGCTAAAGTTAATTTGTTTACTCTGCAACACCATAGTGGGCAGAGTAATTATGTTTTTCTTGATGTTTATGATGCCAAAAAATATTAGTCTATTATTCACTTTTAGTGACGACTAGTCAATTAAATGATTTCCATTCGCCCGTCTGGCTATCCATGTAAACCTTGTGAGCAAACTACAGGTAGATATTTTTAAAATATATGTACCTGTAACATTTTAAAATATTTCGGTAAAATTTTTCCCAAATATTTTTTTACAACACCAGTGCAATTACCGCAAAAAGAATACGTTACTGGTTACATCCGAAACATTTTTATGGAACCGTTACGAAGTCAATATTTTTTTTTTTTACGGGATGGTTAGGTTAGGTTTCTAAAGCGGCTGACCAACGCATATCTCACTTAGGTCTATTTAGCTGGTCCCTTTGTATTGTCTGAAATAATTAGAAGGAGGAATAAAAGGAGATAAATATGAAAGATGTAGCAAAGAAAGAAGAATCCGGGTATAGAAAGATACAAGGAAGGAGAAGATTTCTTCGAGTCAATTTAACGAAAATGTTAAATTCCATCTTGAAAGTTGACAACGGACTGCTGCATAGAATGTTAATGTCATCATCAGGTAACATGGCGCCTTTCTTTGCCAGATCGTCAGCTACATATTTTAATATTTAATCCTATTTAAGGTTGTCCAGCATTTCTGGACCCATACTGATGTTGTATTTGCACCTGTCAGCGACTTTATTGCAGCTTGATTGTCAATATATATACGTATATACATATATGTATACGTTTATATGAATTTAATTTCTGTGTATTATGAAATACATTCTTACACAGAAAAAATTATTGCCCGAAAAATTTTAATTAAACTTTTAATTGAGTCTTAATTGATTTTTAATTAAACTTTTAATCATATCAATTAAATTTTTAATTGAAAAACAATTTTCAATTAAATAATATAATATTTTTTTTAATTAAAACTACTTTTAATTAAATTTTTACAAAATATTTTAATTGATACTACAAATTCCTTCATCGGTCCACTTTCAATTAAATGTTTAATTAAATATACGAATATTTTAATTGAAAATCAATTTTAATTTTTCCTGTGTAAGAGATAAAATAAAAAAGTAATGAGTGTATTTTTTGTTAAATATTATTGTTTTTTTTTTGTTTTTTTTTGTTCTTGCACATACGAGTACATGTAGGAAAAACTATTTTACCTTTTCTTTAACTTACAAAATTGTGAAAAGTTACATGTATTTATAGTTTTGTAACACAGTGTATAAACATACATATGTAACAAGCCTAAAGGCAGATTAAAAAATTCAAAAACTCTTTTTTTAATAAGCCTTAAAAAAGTTGCGTTGCTACAACAAATTAACGGATTGAATTGGAAAATATAATAGAAACGACAACTACTTTCCAAAATAATATAATCTGCAGGTTATCATTTGCAAGGAAACAGGCAATGCGCAAAAATCGGAAAAACGTATTATGGTCTGATGAGACAAAAGTTAATTTGTTTCGGTATAGTGCATATAAGACAGCCTAAAAAACTGCCTACGATCCAAAGCACACGCAAAGACATCGATAGTAGAAATTCATGAAAGTGTATCTGCAATTGTATTTGCATGACCACTAATATTATGAATGTCTGTTGAAAACTGTGATATAAAATCGAGTTGACGAAACTGTCGGGAGAAGCTTTGATCCATGAATATGATGAAATGACGGTCGAAAATATTTAACTACAGTGTAGGTAACCGAAAGCTCTCTATCATAGGTGCTGTATTTTCTTTGGGTTTCTGTGAGCTTTCTAGAAAAAAAAAATATTTTTATATATTTTCTACAAAAAGTTATTAATAAATTCAATAAAGATATCTTTATATTTTATTTTGTACAACAAGTATTTTATGGTAGAGTAGTAGTTGCTACAAGTGCTTTGGGGATGCTTTTCATCGGCAGGCATTGGTCCCTTATTCTGGGTAGAGGATAAGATGTACACAAACATTTTATAGAAAGTCATGCTATCATACGCCGAGAAAGAAATGACTTCGAAGCGGTTGTTTCAGCAGGACAACGACCTCAAACACTCATCTAAGCTGGCAGAGTAATGATTTCAAGGCAACAATGTCCACCTGCTAGAATGGTTTCTATTATATTTTCCAACACTGTATATACCATTGTGTATATTTAGTTTCTTTCAAAAAGGGTCAGTAACTCTAAATTATAGTTTGAAACAGCATTCATAACTAAGTGATGACATCTTTCGAATACAATCATGTGTGTGTAAAAACTAAAACAAGGGTTTCAAGATTTTTACAAAAAAAAAAAAAAAAAAAAAGCCATTAGACTAGACAGAAATTTTGTAAACAATTTTGTGTTTGCGATGTTTGGGTCGTGCCATTATAATTGAAACTAAAAAAGGTATTTTTTTGCATAAAGTCTATAAAATGTATTTTATTTATTCTCATATTAAATAAAACAAAAAAGGTTTGTTTACAACAAGTCTTGTGTTTTCTTTATAACTATGACATTAACCTCACGACTTAATATAATTTCCATTAGTGTATTGACTTTGTTCGAAGCTTTTAATTTTTGTAAACAACAACAAAATAGAATCAACTGAAAATCCTCTTAAGATAAACTAATGTAAGGTGTTCAGTAATGTGTTTGTTTAGTAAGAGTATTTTTTTTTGTTTTTGTTATTTTCACCCCAAAATATTGGTTTGTTTGGTTTGCTTATCTTAACAATAATGTGGTTGCTATTTATACATACAAACATATTTCTATATGATTTTAATGAAAAAAAAACACCTTTACAAGAACCATATTACTTTTGCATTATTCCATTTTGTATAGAAATGATATCTCTAGAAAAGTTTATCTGGTGGCTGTAAGAATTATACTGGCGTTGAAATGAATAGGGTAAAAAACCGCAGGTAAAACTGAAATGGCACTTTGATTTAGTTTCTCAAAATAATTATTTTTTTAACAAAAAGTTTAAAAGTAATATTTCATTATATTACAATTGTGGCAGCTAATGGCAATTGCCGCTAATTTTGTGTTTCGGGTCTGTAATCTATTCGCTTAAAACGTGTGATCTCACACCATATTGTTTATTCTTCGTAATTAGCAATGCTGAAAAGCGTAGTAATTCGAAAAATACTGGTAGTAGAGTTTAAAAGAGTAATAGAAAATTTGACCATCCGAATTAACAGCATCTTGCGAGATCGTTGATCATGGATTTTTTTTTAATAAATTCTAATTTATATTATATCTAACTAACACATTTTAAAATATCTTGTTAAAGTAAACTATCCCGCGGCTTTTCGATACTTTTTTGTCACACATATTTTTATTCAGTATTTTTTGATTTGTAGATTTTAGTTTATTGCATTTCTGTTGATTGTTTAATTGTGGTCTACGCCAAGCAGGCACAATTTTATGCTGCTGATTTCACTATCAACTTGTATCTGCTAAGTCTGTATCCAAAGTGATTTGTTATTGATAGTTTTTGGCCACTTTTGCGAGGCGACTGAAGAAACGTCTAATTAAGTGGTAAGAATTCTATCAGTGGCAAGAATTCTATCATTCACATCCGTATAAGCCAACACAACTGTTGCATATGTTTATCTTGGTGCATCTGTAGATATGTAAGTGTTTTAAATAATTTAGTTGGACTATGGCGGACTTTGTTTATGTAATTTCTTTGTTTATACTCCAATCACCACAGGTCATTTTAAATACCAATTTATTAGATTCTAATTTAACCATATACAAAAATATTATATACATAATAAAACTTATGCTTTCTTCAATAAAGAGTTTTGAATACATTTCCAGAAAAGGCATTAACAGACATAAATCGCTTGGACTTTGTTATATAAAATTTGTTGTGAATTTTTATCATATTGGATGTATAAATATGTGGAATTCATAATATATGGCATATCTCTTGAACGCGGTTTTTTAAATTTGTTTTCACTTAGTTATTGAACAAAGGTTTTTTTTTGCCTTCGAAAATGTCAAACAAAGCTTCATTGTCGTAACAAAGCTTCATATGAGTCATAAGTGTCATTGAAAAAAAACGAAGCTATTAGTGGATGAGTTCCATTGAGTGCAACATGCGAGAGATGGTTTGTGCTGTTTAAAAGGTGCGATTTTGACACGGAAGACAAATATCGCCTAGGCCAGCTAAAAATGTTTAAAGACCAAGTAGTGGAGGCACTACTCCATGAAGATTGAAGAGGCCTTGACAAAGAACCTGTTCAGAATGCAACTGGTTGGTTTGAAGTGAATATTGGCCGAAAAACACCCAAAATATGCGGCCAAACATAAAAGCATCATAACAACGCTCGACCAGATGTTGATATAAAATTATTAAGATAAATATGTGTTTCAAAAGTTTTGCCTCAGCCGCCTTATAGTCCATACCGTGCCCGTCTACTATTTGTTTCGAATCATGCAATACGCTCTCTTTGGGATACGCTTTACTTCACAATAGAGTATCCGAAATTAACTTGATACGTTATTGGCCTTTACAATTAACACATGTCGTATGAGTAATAAATAATATTAAAATAATTACAAAACACTCATACGTTGATAATAGTAATAAGTAATGAAAATTAAAACCGAAAATTGAAAATTATGCCGAATCTTATATAAGTTAGCAATGCTATGAATACCCATGTTATTTTGATGGCCGACATGAATGCCCATACTAATGATAATATCTTGGTTGCAATATATTGGATTAAATTTCGATTATATTTCATAATTTCATTTGGTAATGCTTCGGTTATTTGTGACAAATTGCTTTGATTGGCTAATTTATGGAAAATTTTGTAAAGTTTTTATATGATTGGTCAGCTATTGTTTTGTTACTGCAAATTTTAATTTTAAGTAATTTTATTCAATAAATCATTCTATGTCGAATCATCTAATTGAGTAGTTTATTTTAAAGAGGTTCATAGAACCTAAGAAATTAACTCAAAGAAGTAACTTATAGCCACCAACAAATAGCAGCAGCGTGACCTATGAATACTAAAAATATTGTACAGAAAATTCTATTTATTTGGTGTTTATTTTTTTTTTGTTAATTTCCTCTCAACAACAACATTTACAAGAATTTAATGCATATTCCAGTTATTCCCCAAAGTGTGCGCAGGTGTTACAGGACGGAAGATAACTATATTTTATATTTATCTCTTTCTTTCACAACTGCACTTTGTATTAAGTTTTAACGTGAGAGTGATTTTTACAAGAGACTAAGAAAGTGAACTTTGGCTATGTCAAAATATGGACCGATGCAAACAAAATATCGTTTTAAGTTTTCGCGTTGCACTTATTTCTGCTGAGTTTTGTATGGTTACTGCTATTTTTATATACATAGATATTTATGTGTCATAAAGTCATATTCCGTGAAGTTTTTTTGTATGGGGGCTATGACAAGACGTATACCGATACCTACCATTCTTAACAAGTCATGTTCTTCTATAAAAACAATTAAGTGTGCAAAATTTCATGATATTATCTGCATTATATTTGAAGAAAATGGCAAAAAATATATGAAAAATATCGAGATTGTTTGGTTTTTAGATTATAACTCGGATCCTACTGCATCGATTTTGAGCATTGTCAATACCAAACATTTCAGTGAAACAAGGAATGCGTAGTAAAATTTCATTGTTCTGTGGCATTTTAATGAAGCTCTCTCATGACTTCAATAGAAGATAATACGGACAGACGGACGGACATGGCTAGATCGTCTTATAATCTTATAAGGACCCAGAATGTATAGACTTATTGGTTCCACGACCTATATCTCAATGTGTTATAAATGGAATGACAAATTTAATATACGAGCATGTATAATGTGCCGAATCTTATATAACCACTACCAATATACCAGTTGTGTGATTTATTCATACTTGAAGCGAACAAGTGTTACATTTTGTAACATAATACCTTCATTATTTTTCAGACCCCGTACATTGGAGCTATCACAATTTCTATTGAGTTTTCTTTGGGTTGAATTTCATCTCAATATCCATACTTATAAGAATTTTATGGGTCTTCTAGTTACGATTAATAAACACCAATACATAGTATAGTTTTTACATACGTGTTACATTTTGGTTCGATATCGATAGTTAAAAGATATTTACATATATTAATTACATCTGAATTATTTGCAGTAAATTTAAACTTGATCGGGTTTAAATTCGGGGCTATGTTCGAATATGGACCAAAGCAAACAACATTTTTCTTGGCATGAAATAAATTTTTGCGAAATTTTGTATGGATACTGCTTTTCTCTAGGCATTTATGTAGCATATTGCCCGGCAAGACATTTGTATGGGGGCTATAAGAAATCATAGACTGATTCTTAGATTTGTTAACAGTACTTTACCTTTTATAATAAAATTAATTTTAAGAAAATATCAAAAAATATTTAAAAAACCTCGAATTTGTCTGAAACTTTGGTCTAAAACTTGGATCTAAAAACAAAAAATATTCGGTACAAATTTCATTGCAGCAATTCCTTTTTTTTTCTAAGCTCTATCGTGCGTTCAATAGATGGACGGGCATGTCTAGATCGTCTTAGAATCTTATAAGAAACCAAAATATATATTTACTTTTTGGTTCGACGACCAATATTTCGATGTGTTACTAACGCAATGACAAGCTTAATATACTTCCCATCTTTTTGGTGGTGGGTATACAAACATTGAAGAACAATTAAACTGAATTCTAGATCGGAGAGAATGTATTTAAAATCAACCAGTTCATATAGAGTTACTTAAAATTTGTTTATGGGCTGTTTGATTTACGATTTTTAAGAAAATATTTAAATAAAGAGCTTCTTAGCAAATAAATAAAGCAAATTGTTTATGCAACTCGTGGTGTACATTTTGGATATTTTAAACTTCCGCATAGAAAGTTCTATAATAGTTATATATAATACTATAACATCATGTTATGGGTATATAGGTGGGTTACATTATAATTATCTAAACTGAATAAAATGTATAGATGACAGTATAAGTATTGTGTTTCAAAAATCAAATATGTATGCTCTTATACTAAATAGAGTACTTGCATTTATGTAAATATAATAATTTTAATTATATTATTAAACTTTTAAGATTATTAAACTAGAATAAAGAAAAATTTTAAATCTTAACTTGCAATCAGCCTACGTTCATACAAAATATGCATGTTGGGTAAACTTATCCTTTCAATAACTTTTTGGCATATGGTTATTAACCTTATACCATGACGATATGAGTGAAGTATCTTTAACATACCGTGGAGCATAGAAAACATAGTTTTTGTTTTTCTCTTTATTTTTTTGTATTTTTTGAGTTTTGTTAATTACACTTTGTTGACTCATGATGTTGAAAGTTCGTGTAAACTGAACGTACAAAGGCTTGTAAAAGATTTTATAAACAAACATGTTTGAAGTTATTTCTGTGGGGATATACATAAATCCTTGTATCTATGTTTATAACAATTAGTTGTTATCATGACTGTGAAATGAACAGTATTTGTGAGATTTGTTAACAAAAGATTATTAATGAATTGAAAAAAGTTAATTGAAAAGCTAATTGGTAGTTGGAAATAGATCCTTTGCCTTTTTAAGATATTCTATAAGATATGTTTTATTATTTAATACAAGATTAGATATCGATAAAGATTTTCGTACTTTACACAATTCTAGTAGCTTTTGTATCAAAACTAAATTACTTTTAATATAACTTTACGGGAGTTTAAGCATGTGTTTTAACTATTTGCTAGTATTTAAAAGTTGTATTCTTTAGAGTATCACTGCATTATATTGATTCTACTACAGTCATTCTACTAAAAACTTTACATTCAAATCAATGCAATTTTTAAATATAGTATATCTGTAAGTGTGTATTTTTCTATTTTCTTTTAATATTTATCATAAATATGATTTTCAATATAAAATAATAATAACTTTTCTAAAGGTGTAGCTAGACATCCTTTGCTCACACGTTTAACTATAAAAAGTTCTATATAGAAATACAAACAAAAACTTATAGAAATCCCAACTAAACGAAATATGTGTATGTTTTTTTTCATACAAGTAAATACATAGATGTCGGTTCAATGTTCTTTTATGAATAGAAACTGATATTGAATGTACTGTAAAATCACACACATGTACACTAATAAACATACATATATGTATGTATGTATATTAAGCAGGCGCCAACAAAAAAGTTGTAAATGTTACCAACTAAAATAAGAGTTGAATTTATTCTCAGCTGCTCACTGCATTAAAAAAGTAAAGGAAACTGTCTTGAACTGAAATTGTTCTGTACATCATTGTTCATATGATATCTGGTCGCATAATTTTTTTTCAATATTTATGTAACAAAAAAGTGATTGAATACTTTTAATGCAATAATTGATATTGATTTATTAATATTTAAGAAAAGCTGAAATAAGAAACTTGAATAAATTTTCTCTTATAAGATAAAGGCAGTCAACTTGAAATTGTCATACGTAAATCCTACATGAGTCCCGTTTTGATATCTGGAAGGAAAGTGTTAAATAGAAACATAATTGCCACAAGTTGAACGTTTTTAAGTCATTTAATTCAACCAAAACATACCGTTGCACCTTTCCAGAAATTTAGCTTTCTAATGTCCGTCCCCGACGGATGTGCTAAATCGTATAGAAAAAATTTACTCAGACTTTTTAGTCTCTGGTTTGTCAAGCTGTTTTTTCAAGCTTTATAGTGGAGATGCGTACAATCTCATCCTAATTCTAAGAAGTCGTTATAAGGGAGACCTAATATCCTAGTATGCCTACTCATTAGATAGTGACCTATTATCACTGCTACTACATTCCGTAGTCTATAATGTGAAATGTTAACACATGCACCCTTGTCGCAGCACAGATGGTCTCAAGCGACTATCTATTTTGCACGCAATTGCAGAATTCTTCTGAGACTTAACGTACCATGTAAGTGGAATCCGTTCAGTCCCATCATCTGAGATTGAAGTCGATATCTAGAAGAGTCTAACAGAAGAACGTTTTGCCATTTTAGCCAGATATGGCTGGCATATTAGTAATGCAAATCAAAATACTTAGTCAGCCCTACCAACGATTGAAACATTAATGGCCGAATTCTCAGTCATTAGTTAACCATTGGAAAAATAAAATAAAATTAGTAACTATTGTTTAACTATTACTATTAAGACTGTGAATTTAGCCATTATTCAAATTTGTAAGACATATTTACAATTTGTCGCCGAAAACAATTGTAAACTTCATTTTCATACACAACAGCTGTTATTTGACTAATAGTTAACCAACGACGTTTTGGGGTTTAGCTAATGGCAAACTAAGCATTGCGAATAAAGAATCATTAGTTAAGCCTTTGCCATTAGCTAACTAAAGATAGTGAATTTAGCCATAAGTGATACAATAAAGCCCATGTCGAAAAAGTATCTAGGAGTGCAACCGTTAATCGGTTGGATTCTGTGGTTCAAATTTCACCAGTGCCAAGGTATTTAGCATTCATTTAAATGGTCTAGGATATGTGGATTTCAATAAATATTATCCAGACAATAGCACCAAGCATTAATTGTTGAAATATGGAGATTTTGTAGTACATCAATTTTAGGGGGGTTCATACTTCATCCACTCTTGGTGCTACAGACAGAAATTCTTCGGAGTGGCATTTTCATTTCACTGCGAACTGCAACAATCTTGTTATCAAGGCGCCAAGCTACATGCGCAACGAATTTATTGTAAGATTTTAGAATAGGGGTGATAATACATCATCTTGATGTGTCCCGCAGTTTGCCATTCTATGAGTGTTGGTTGCTGTGATAGCTGGCGAAATGAACCTGAAGGCAATAATATGCTGCTTGTATATTCTTTATGTATTGTGACTCACAAGCGTATTAAAATGGGGTCCAATTGATATTCTCAGGTAAATATCAATCATGCTATTAAGAGTTTTTACAAGAAAGCAGGACAGACTAATTTATTCATGAAGTATAAATGTAATACCATGCAAGTTAGGATTTGTATCGGTATGACTTAGTTAGTATGATACCACCAGAACCTGGAGATTTTTCACAACTAAATAGAACCTTTACTGTTTATTATCACAAATGGGGATATTAAAGGTTAATAGTCCATGGAGTAGACATAAGTCATTCCCTTTACAGGAGAATAGCCTGAAAAGTTTGTGTTGAATATGACATCGAGAAACTCTTGTTCTCTAGTTGCCACAAGGTTGCAGTCTGTAACTTGGGACAATTGGAGTACTAGATATTATCTTACGTAAGCGACTAGTTTTAGATGATCCCTTCACGCTTTTATAGAAGAGTCTTCAAGACCTGCGTTTTACATTTCTTATATTTTTTTTAATTTGTTCGAAAAGTGCCTGGTTGAAAAGGCCGCGACACTTTGTTCAAGTGGCCGTTATTGCAAAGGATTTGACCCTATCACTAAAAACCGTTTGTTTGCAAGACAATGAGGTGGGATTATCGAAAATGTCGATTAACATATTAGTTAATAGAGGTCTCAATATTAAATCTATACAGCGGTGGACAGATAAAGGAGAATCCGTAGATACTTTGATACTTATCATTTTCTTGCATTTATGATGGGTAGTAGTTTTAGTCCCAATGATACTTTTTTTTGCAGCTTATCATCTTAATTTCGTGACAAACCTTGCCACCATGGCCCATATAAATTGAAAAACCTAGTATAGTTTTTACACTGGTCTTCCATCCTTTCTGAAATCAGAAAGAAATGATTTAATCTGGTATAGCAGCTAATCTGCATAGTTTAGCTTACAGCCTTTGGCAGTGTGTTCAGTAATCCATTCTTGGTGGATGTAGGGTCTTGGACAAATGAGATTTCTTCCTTACTTATGCACTCTAGATTGGCAAATATTAACTAGCGTTATTCACCCTATTGCCTGTGTCGTTCATTACGAAAATCAAGAGTTTAGTAGCGTATCGCTTTGATTGACAGTACTAGCATATCGTCGCAAGATACATGTACATTAGCTGGATACGAGGATCCAGAACTAGAAGTCTCGTTGCAAGACATATCTACTATGTAAGGATATGGGGACCCCTGTCGTCGTCTCAATATACGAAAATATATAACTTTAATATTCAATCAAACATATCAATACCTTGCACATGATAACATACTGCCATACTGTTTGTTTGAAAGGAAAGTGGAAAAAAAATCAAGAAACGTGTTTATTCTTTTTTATCCTTGTTCACCAAATACTAACGGGACAAACATTTTGTGTTACAGTCTCCTAAGAAAAAACCTTTTATTCTTTTTTGTAAAATCGTTAACTTATTTTTGCTCTATACAAACGGGGCCATTCTAATTTATATTGGTTATGAATTGTTTGTATGTAGGAGTAGTTTAATTTCCCTACCTCTTGGCTTAGATAGTCTTTGTGTTACCACAGTTATGAACGCTGGAATTCTTTTATGATACTCATGTATATAGTATGTGTTTATATATATACCCTACATCACAATAGTGGGGAGGGCATATTGGATTTGTGCTGATGTTTGTAACGCTCATAAATATTGGTCCAACACCCACCTTAAAGTATACCGATCGGCTCAGAATCATTTTCTGAGTCGATTTAACGATGTCCGTCCGTCTGGCTGGCTGGCTGTCCATGTAAAGCTTGTGCGCAGAGTACAGGTCGCAATTTTGAAGATATTTCGATAAAATTTGGTATGTGATATTTTTTCGGCCCAAGGATGGATGGGATTGAAACTGGTGGAAATCGGTCCATAATTTCACCTGACCCCCATACAAATGTCCTCCCGAAATTGGGGTTTACTGGTCATAAATCTTTGAATTATGCACCACAAATGAGTAGTAAATAAAGTTAAATCACATTTACAAATTTCGTGAAGATCGGTTCATAATTAGTCGTAGCTTCCATATAAGGCCCACTTCCGAAAATCACTTAAAAGAGCATAACTCTTTTAAAAATGTTGGTATCCAAATAATATTGAACACAAATATGTTTCGTACATATCCATATAATATGGTGGAATTTTAAGACCCACTTCCGAAAATCACTTTATAGAGCATAAATTTCTTAAAAATGTTGGTAATCAAATAAAATTCGACACAAATAAGTTTCTTATATACAGAAATAATGACACCTAATTTTATAATAGTCGGTCCATAATTAGTCGAAACTCCCATATGAGACCCTCTCCGTAAATCACTTTAACTTTCATAAATCTTTTAAAAGTATTTATATCGAGATAAAGTTTAACACATATAATATTTATATTCACAGAAATCATGACAGTGAATTTTGGTGCAAAATAGGTGATATCTCCCATATAACGTCCATTTCTGAAAAACTGTTTTTTATTTACATATCCTAGGTGTAGGGTATTATATGGTCGGGCTTGACCGACTATACTCTTACTGGTTTTGTTTTACAAAAACCATAGAATTTGAGTTTGTTTTTATATTTGTTCTAGACAATGTTTATGTGTTTATTTTATTGAAATTTTTCATTTTATATGGTGTAAAATGGAATCTAGTATAAATAAGGGTTGTGCAATGACATTTACAAATTGTACCAAAGGTACTAACAAATATGTACCTTATGGACTCTTAGTTTATCATATATCTGTAACTAAATATAATTTGGAACGCATATGTTTTGTTAGTGGGTACGAAAGCATTTTAAAATTCAAATTGTGCTTAAAAGAGTGCACTTCCCTGTACAGTTTCATCTTTACATTTGTTTGTGATAAAATATACTTTACATGTAAAGCTGCATATTGCAGTTCAACACAAACATTTACACAAAACCTGGTTTAAAAGTGTATACAGGAAAATATGTTTATAGAAGTTGCAATATTTGGATTAAATGGAAATATAAGAATGCAGAAATTGTTGCACAATTTATAGGTTACTTGTTATTAAATTTGTTTTTTTATAGCAATTATATGTGAAACCTAAGTATTTTATATGAAGGTAGAACATTTTAATATTTGAAAAAATACATATGTAGATATATATATACACAAATGCAATATTTTTATATTTAATAGTATTTAATACATAGTTTCAAATTATTTGTATAGATTTTATAATCTGCAAAACTAATTGAAAATCAACAAACATGTGTTTGTAAAGGAAACAATTACTTTAGATTATATTCTAGAAGGATTGTTATGAAAATACAATAAATAGTAACAGAAACTATTTAATACACTGAAAAAAAATAGATACAACTTAGATAGAGTTTTTAACTAATATAGATTTTAGTATTTTATTTTGTTAAACAAAACTAATTTTGCTATTTTAATAAAGCAATTTGTTAGTGGGGTGGTTTTGAAAGTTGATTTCGACATCGAATATAACACCTTAATTATGATGACTTAAGGATCACATTAGATTGGACATTTCAAAATAAGTATTCTGTTATTAGACCAAAGTTAGCTAGTATTGGCTTAATCGAGCATTATGTTTTTAAAAGACCTGAGCCAATTGTACACTCACAATATTATTGCAGTAACGGAATGTAGTTTATTCAGGAAGTATTCCGTGCAGTTGTTTTTAACTAAATAAACATTTAAAATTCTAAGAAAATTTATTTTTAACTGAAGTGCTCATTAATACGGATTTTAAGTTGCATTTGATATTGACAGTTGTTTACTTTAAAGTATTTTGTATGTAAAATTAAATGAAACTGTAATTTAAAATAACTGAAAATTTACTTAAAAATCGATCTGCTAATTTTTCATTTCCTTTTAACAAAAAGTTCATTTAATTTTAAATGTTATAATTCTCAAACAGTCAATGTAAATTTTAATACATATATTTATATATTTTAATATATATATATATAGATATTATACTAAAGCTATGACTATGTATAGACCGACCCTTAGAAAATTATTTCAAGTTATTTTCAGTTATTTTATTTTAGTTAATAACTAAAATAGTTAAAATTTCATTTTAGTTAATAACTAAAATACATAAAATACCTGAAAATTCTGTTGATTTTACGGCATTTGTGGTTAATTTTTTGATAGTTAAAATATATAAAATAACTGAAAATTCTGTTGATTTTACGGAATTCGGAGTTGAATTTTTGACATTTAAAATTAAATGAACTTTTCGTTAAAATTAAATGAATAATAAGTAGACCGGGTTTTAACTGAATATATTATAATATTTTATATTACAATTTCAGTTAATTTTACGTACAGAATTATTTGAGTGTAACATCATAGCTGCCAGATTTGACGATTTATCATAATTTTAGCAAAGTGACGATTTGAAGATTCTCTGAATTATTAAAATTTTCCATCATTTGTTCGTTTTATTACTGTTTTCGTTACCAAGTTCTCTCTTTTTTTGACACAACAACTATTTTTCTTATTTAATATCATAACATCATATTAAGAAGAACATGATGACGTATGTATGTATTTCAAAAACAAAACTAAATAATATTAGTGTTTTGTTAATTATTGACAATTCCTAAGTTTAATGGCATGTTTCTAGATAACAAGTGTATTTTCATGCGAACGAGTGGCACACGGGCGAGTATGTAAACAAATGAGTTTCTATAATACACTCGTCTTACGTTAGTTACCTTGGTAATATTGAGTTGTTAAATTGCATTATTGCCAAATTATTTAGGGGCAACCATAGAAACCAAAATAAAAAAACAGCTGTGTTTTATTTACAATACAAAAATAATTTATGTGAATTGAAATTGATATGAATTTTTGAAATTTTGTAATAAATTTAATGAAAAATGTTTCCATCTATCGCAATACAATTCTACAAAAACTTCTCCTATTTTAACAAAATGTCGTAAGAATATTCAGCCAAACAAATTTAAATAACAAAAATGCGGAATTCTTTGAAAAAAAGTACCTGTATATAATGTATGAATTTGATTCTATGCTTAAAATGTTTTTTAAAACTTAATAAACTAAATTGTTTTAACATTGTTCAGATATTTATTTATACTGTAAGCCTTGTTTCACACTCTTTAGTTTTGGCTGACCAGGTTTTGTTCAATTCTTTTTTGAACTTGCCATTTCATTCACACACGTCAATTCAATTTTCGTACTTTTTAATGCAAATCGACATGCATGAAAAAATAAATAAAAAGAAATAAGAAAATTGACTAGTACCGTCCAGTTTCTACACGTTTTGTTCTATTTTCCCTATTCATCCAAAAATACTTGCCTTGACGAGTCAGAATTGAAAAGTGTGAAAGCGGACTAAGATATTATGAAAATATTACACAAGTTGTGTTTAACATTATATGTATTTTTGGTGATTTCTTATTTAAAAAGTTTAAATTTATGTATTTTGATATGTATTGTACAAGAGACTTGAATTTTTATGTTTTCGTTTAAATAAAAATTTCAAAATACTCATGGTGCAACTATACAAGGTGAGTGCAGTAGCCCAGCTGACTGACTTTGTTTACAATTTACTTATGTCAAAAGTAAACTTTTTCAAGTATTTTTGACAGTAGTACATTATTTTACACAAACAAAATGCCTGTTGTTTCTATTTTGTGTTGTATTTGTTGTCGATTTGCACTCACCTTGTATAGTTGCACCATGCAAAATACTATTAGATATAGTGACTTTTTATATTTCCGATTTTTTTTGGATAATTTTTAAAATTTGAAATGACGATTTTTTAATTTTTTTAACAAGATTTTGACGATTTTTTTTTTCCGAAATTCATCTGGCAGCACTGTGTACCATGTTTGCCAACCGTAATGCTAAGTCTTTGCAAAGAGTGTAAAATTTGTGCAAAAATTAGCTTAGTGCATAGGATATTGTGGAACGGAAACACTTTGCCAAAAAATTCAATTTGATAAGTGCAAAGTTGTTTTGTGGGGTCCTGCTCAAATACAGAATTATCAGTTGGAAAATTGTAATTGTTTTGATTTAGTGGAGTCGCCAAAATGGCCACAAATTAAGGTGGTTTCTTATCTCCAATTCTGTGGAGCTATATGCCAATAACTGGCTGCTCAAAACTGTGATTTGTATGTAGCATATAAATGGTTTTAACTTCTTATCTCAACTTCTGTGACTGTTTAAGAAATCAGTTTTATGAACTACAAAACTGTATACAAATCACATGCATGTAAAGGCTTTTT
This sequence comes from Bellardia bayeri, assembly GCA_950370525.1. Classification (NCBI taxonomy): domain Eukaryota; kingdom Metazoa; phylum Arthropoda; class Insecta; order Diptera; family Calliphoridae; genus Bellardia; species Bellardia bayeri. The sequence continues at coordinate 20,568,941 of OX493267.1, forward strand.
CAGAATTCTTAAACTTTAACATTTATTAACATTTATTAACTCAGTCTTTAATAGATTAACAGTAATGGAGTTATGAATTCATTATATTCATTATAGTTCTAGAGCATGTTATGACTTGCTTAATATCCTGCAGTAACACATCACACATTATTAGAAAAGGACTTTTGAAATTACTTTCAAAGGTAACCAAACTTTCTTTCGCAGATGTTTCATTTACTCGTATTATTTTTATACCCACCACCAAGAAGATGGCGGTGTATTAGGTTTGCCATTCCGTTTGTAACACATTAAATTAATGGTCGTAGAACCAAAAAGTTTATATATTCAGTGTTCTTATAAGATACTAAGACATTCTTGTCTGTTGAAGGCACGATAGAGCTTCGACAAAAAAAGACATGGCACAATGGAATTTTGAACAAACATCCTTTTATTCTGCAAAAGTATAAATAAAGCATAGTTCTGCAAGAACGTGACAAATATAAATTCTTGATTATAACTGGAATTTACAAAAAATTCTTGTAAATATGGTTATTGAGATGAAATTCAATCAAAACAAACCTAAAATACGGCACAATATTATATGACGATCACCCCATAAAAGGTGATTTGGTGGTGGGTAGATAAGATTCGGCCTAGCCGAATATAAACTCTTAATTGTTACATTTCCTCAATAATCTTTTGAAAATAACGACTTAAGGTTTAATTACTTTTGTGCGACATTAAATCGCCATTAGATTGTCCTAAAATATTCTTAAACTTGTCCGTATGTTATCTATACCTTTATCTCATTCTTTTCGTTACAGATAAATACAAATGAGCTTGGCATTTACAAGTTGTCCAAATAATTTTATTGCAGCTTTTCTCTTAATGAATTTATGTACAAATAAAAAGTCAATCTCCAAACATTTGCCAAACCACATATAAAGTTTTAAGCAACACTATTAAAAATAATAAGTAAAATAAATTTCTTTCATTATTGTATTAATTAGACAAAAAAGTTCTTTTAATTACACAAGTATTGTTTTGTGTTGTTGTATTATTTTCTATTCTGCCAAATAAAATTGTACGAAAAGTTGCCAACAAAACATTGAAAAAACTTTCGTTTTTAGCTTTGGTCATAAATAAATTAAATGAATAACATTTCCTGTGTTGTTAGTTTGGGTAATATTTCAATTGTAGTTTTATTGTAAACGTTGTTCAGTTTTGATGGACAATAATTCAAAAATTACAGAGATTCCTACATGTGGTTTTATTAAACTGCGAAGCATTATTGGCTTATCTGCAGAAAACGCCCAAAGTCTTTGAAGGGAATCGCATCCGGAACCCACTGCTTGATAGTGTGGCATACTATCGCCTAATCTATCAGGGCACCCAAGAGGAGATCAATGTGTTGACTTTTCTATAGAAGAGACCACTGTCTTTTCTCGTCTATAGAGGAGACCAATGTCTTGTTTCATCTATAGAGGAGACCAATATCTCTTCTCGTCTATAGAGGACACCAATGTCTCTTCTCGTCTGTAGAGAAAACAAATATCTCGTCTCGTCTAAAGAGGAGATTAATGTCTCATCTCATCTATAGAGGAAAACAATGTCTCGTCTATAGAGGACACCAATATCTCTTCTCGTCTATAGAGGAGAATAATTTCTCGTCTATAAAGAAAACCAACATCTATTCTCGTCTATAGAAGAGACCAATATCTCGTCTCGTCTATAGAGGAGATTAATGTCTCATCTATAGAGAAAACCAATATCTATTCTCGTCTATAGAAGATACCAATATCTTGTCTCGTCTGATCCATAGAGGAAAACAATGTGTCATCTATAGAGGACACCAATGTCTCTTCTCGTCTATAGAAGAGACCAATATATTGTCTCGTCTATAGAGGAGATTAATGTCTCATCTATAGAGAAAACCAATATCTATTCTCGTCTATAGAAGATACCAATATATCGTCTCATCTATAGAGGAGACCAATGTCTTGTTTCATCTATAGAGGAGACCAATATCTTGTCTCGTCTATAGAAGACACCAATATCTCGTGTCGTCTATAGAGGAGATTAATGTCTCATCTGATCCATAGAGGAAAACAATGTGTCGTCGATAGAGGACACCAATGTCTCTTCTCGTCTATAGAAGAGAATAATTTCTCGTCTATAAAGAAAACCAATATCTATTCTCGTCTATAGAAGAGACCAATATCTCGTCTCGTCTATAGAGGAGATTAATGTCTCATCTATAGAGAAAACGAATATCTATTCTCGTCTATAGAAGATACCAATATATCGTCTCATCTATAGAGGAGACCAATGTCTTGTTTCATCTATAGAGGAGACCAATATCTTGTCTCGTCTATAGAAGACACCAATATCTCGTGTCGTCTATAGAGGAGATTAATGTCTCATCTGATCCATAGAGGAAAACAATGTGTCGTCGATAGAGGACACCAATGTCTCTTCTCGTCTATAGAAGAGAATAATTTCTCGTCTATAAAGAAAACCAATATCTATTCTCGTCTATAGAAGAGACCAATATCTCGTCTCGTCTATAGAGGAGATTAATGTCTCATCTATAGAGAAAACGAATATCTATTCTCGTCTATAGAAGATACCAATATATCGTCTCATCTATAGAGGAGACCAATGTCTTGTTTCATCTATAGAGGAGACCAATATCTTGTCTCGTCTATAGAAGACACCAATATCTCGTGTCGTCTATAGAGGAGATTAATATCTCATCTGATCCATAGAGGAAAACAATGTGTCGTCGATAGAGGACACCAATGTCTCTTCTCGTCTATAGAAGAGAATAATTTCTCGTCTATAAAGAAAACCAATATCTATTCTCGTCTATAGAAGAGACCAATATCTCGTCTCGTCTATAGAGGAGATTAATGTCTCATCTATAGAGAAAACGAATATCTATTCTCGTCTATAGAAGATACCAATATATCGTCTCATCTATAGAGGAGACCAATGTCTTGTTTCATCTATAGAGGAGACCAATATCTTGTCTCGTCTATAGAAGACACCAATATCTCGTGTCGTCTATAGAGGAGATTAATGTCTCATCTGATCCATAGAGGAAAACAATGTGTCGTCGATAGAGGACACCAATGTCTCTTCTCGTCTATAGAAGAGAATAATTTTTCGTCTATAAAGAAAACCAATATCTATTCTCGTCTATAGAAGAGACCAATATCTCGTCTCGTCTATAGAGGAGAATAATTTCTCGTATATAGAGAAAACCAATATCTATTCTCGTCTATAGAAGAAACCAATATCTCGTCTCGTCTATAAAGGAGACAATAATCACGTCTCGTCAATAGTGGAGACAAATGTTTTGTCTTGTTCTTGTCTATAGAGGAGACCATAGTAAAATGTCCAGTATATCATACTCTTAAAGGCAACCTTAGCTGTAATGACTTTAGCAGTGAGATTAATATATATTTAGCAATGTTAAGGATCTGCCTAGTTCAAATATTTCTCTGTAATGAATGAATACATAAGCAAAACCCCATAACGTAGATTTAAAATTTCTTGCTGAATAATAAAAGAAATGTAAGTATAAATTACTTTCTTTAAAAACTGCTAATTAATTCCTAGAGATGTGTTAAATCTTATAATACTTTAACAGTGTGTATAAAAAAAAAACATAATTATGCTTCCCTTTTAAACTTAGCAAGTTCTATGTAGTTCCTTTTAAATAAATTTTTTCCTTTTGAACTTAATGTTTTATACAAACTCTTACATTTGCTTGCATAATTTATGCGGTCATTTCCTTTAATTATTACACATTTTTTTTACCAAGTTTAATTACAGCAGCTAGAAATAAGGAAATGAAAGCAACATTTCTGTCTCTATTGCTGAAAAATGTGAACCATTCATTAATTTAATTAAGTTTGTGTTGAAAATTATTGCAATAATGAAATGTTTTTTTTTGTGTGGTATATCCTTTTATCAGGCATTTTATTATTCATATATATGTATGTATGTATGTATGTATGTATGTATGTATGTATGTATGTATGAAACCCTTGCAATCAGTTAGACAAAAAGTTAGACATTTTAATGAAATGAAAGGAAAAGATAATAGTTATAAATAATATTTAGTTCGTTTATTTAACCTTTTTTAATATTTAATAGTTTCTTTTTACAAGCAATAAGGTCACTTGAATTTTATATAAAAATATTTAATTTATTTATATATATTTATTTCCAATATTTCGCTATCACAATGGATAGCTTGTTCAGGGATAATACAATTTTTAAATTATAATAAAATAATAATTGAAGTATAAAAATGAAAATTTTTTTTTTAACAGAAAATGAAAAGTTTACAATTATGATATACAATTATGATATATATAAAACTTGTTTGGAATAATAATACTGAATTTGAATTTGTGAGATTGTAGAGAAATTTTTCATATCATGTTATACTCGTACATACACTCGTATGGGTTACTACATATTATTTCTGGTTTCATTCTAAACCGTTAATCGGTTAATTATAATATTTTTCAGTTCATTTTCATATACACTTAAGATAACCATACAAATTTATATGGTATTGAAAAGGATTGTATTAAAAAGAAGACAGTTATAAATCTAAAATTATATCGTACTAAAATCAAAATATTTAATCACTTTTTACCGAAATGTCGGTTTATGATTTTGATTTTAAATGTTGAAATTGATTCGATTGGCTGTGTATACCCATTATCTTTAACATGCTTGCAGAATATAAATAAGCAAGTGGTTTTAAATTGGGCGACAAATTAACAGCTGAATTAAGTAAAGTTAACCGCCTGGCCCACGATGTCGAACGATAATGTTTGCTTAAATAAGACTTAAGACACAAACTTTTTATCGTATCTATGTTTTACTCAATCAAGTTTGTTTATTCTACAATCAAGTTTGTGTCTTAAGTCTTATCTAAGCGAACGTTATCGTTCGACATCGTGGGCCAGGGGGTAAATTTATATTTGGGAAAACCGTTTGCAAAATAATTAAGCACCTATTGGGCAACAAAAAATCTATTATTATTTTTGCTTATTGTCTATGCATTTTGATAAGATTAGTCCTAAATAGCGTAATTTTTAATCTCTGTGGTCCATTCGGCAACAAAGATTTTTAATTGGTTTGTCATTTGAAATATTTCCATTAAAAGTAGCTTTTATTAAAATTTAAACAGGTTATAAGTCTGCTTGGAAATTTCTTAAATAATGTAAAAAGAATAAAAGTACCTTTTTATGCTAAAAAATGGCAACAAAATAAAATTTTTAAATTTAAATTTAATTACCTTTTGACTTTGGATGATTTCATGTTTTTTTTTTCTTAGAAATATTGTTAATCCATTAATAAATATAAAAACTAGTTAGAGTGCTATATTCGGCTGTGCCGAATTTTAAATACTCTCCATTGAAATACAATGAGAATTACAAAACCTACATAGTTGTTAGGACTAAAATATCATTATCAATAACAAACATTTATTTAGTTTTAGATGAAATTTAATTACTATTTCTACTATTTCATATATTGTTTGTCATACAGCACAATATAATTTATTTCAAATTTTTTAAAATTTTATCTAATTTTAAGCATTTATTGAAGTTATTGATTATTTACAGAGTTTGTTTATTAATTATAACAATCTGATATGTAATGCAACAAATTATAAAAGTAACAAGCAAGAGTTTATATTCGGCTATGCCGAATCTTATATACCCATTACCAAATCATCTATTATCGGACAAACGTCATAAATTATTGTACCATAATATGCATTTATTTTAGGTTTATTATACCCTACACCACCATAGTGGGGAGCATATATTGGATTTGTGCTGATGTTTGTAACGCCCAGAAATAATTTGTAATTCAATTTAAGCTCCATAAATCTTTTAAAAGTATATATCGAGATAAAGTTTAACACATATAATATTTATATTCACAGACATAATGACACTAAATTTTTGGATGATCGATCCACAATAGGTTATATCTCCCATATAGCGCCTATTTCTGAAAAACTATTTTAGACATATATTGGGTCGGCCTTGACCGACTATATTTTCTTATTTGTTTTGCTTGAATTTCATCTTTATAACGTTATTTATAAGAAGTTTTTGCATATTCCAGTTATAATCAAGAATTTATATTTGTTTCTTTCCTTCAGGATTGTCCGTTGATTATATTTTTGCGGCGTTCAACATAAAGAGATTTATTTTAATACACAATAAATTAGGTAGCAAAAAGCCCTAAGAAACTGATTTTGGCTTCTTTAAACGTCAAAATTGTCAGCTTTGTATACTCTGTGGTTATTCTAGGAAGTGGAGCTTGTATGGAAAATTATGGACCAACTTTTACAAAATTTAATAATATAATTTTTAACTGCTTATAACTGATCTGTGTAAAATTCCAGTTCGATGTGGATGTTTATGTAAGTTAATGAGCTTTCGGGAGAAATCCTCATAAGGGAGCTCTGATCTATTACGGGCCGATCAACATTATTTTCTGTATGATAATGAACATTTGCATGAATATTATTTTTATTCAATTCCAACCTAATAGTGATTTCTATAAGTGTTTTATGGACATTGAAGTGATTTTCAGTAGAGGACTTTGTATGCAAGCTGCCGTCAAATATTGACCAACTTTTACAAAAGTCAATATAATAATTTTTACATACTTATAAATAATCTGTGTAAAATTTCGGTTCGATATGCATGTTTATGTAGGTTAAAATGTTTTCGGGAGCAGTCTTTATAAGGGAGTTATGACCTATTGCGGACCGATCATCATAAAATTCTGTACGACATTTATAGGTATATGTAAATTTTTTGTATACTTTTCACTTGATAGAGGTGTTTGTAAGTGGTTTTTCACAGTGAATTTGATATGGAGCTACGGTCAAATATAGACCGATAATCATGAAATTTGGCACAACGACTTATATTTAGTTGTATAATTATGAGTGTTAAATTTCATTATGATATTGAGATTTATAAGCATTTAAGAAATTTTTCGTAGTGGACTTTGTATGGGGTCCAATATGGACGGGTCGTCATAATAAATTGAGCAAAAATTGGGTATGAATATTTTTATGTATGTATATTATATTTGAATTTAAGCTTGATAGTGATTTTTATAGGAGATTTTTGTGCATTTAAGTGATTCTCAGTAGTGGACTTTATATGGGCTTACTTTGCATAAAATTTATTTTTGCAGAATGTTGTATGAATTTGGCATTTCCATAGCCTGGAGATATGGAGGCTGTGGTTGGTTTACGTGGTAGTTTACTACGTGCGAACACTTAAGTAGAGTCGAAGGGATCCCGTTTTAAAAAAGGCTGTGAGTAATCGTGGACCGATTCCTACTATTCGCAACACAACTTGTGATTTTATAATAAAAATTAGATGTGTAAAATTTCATGATATTATCTTAATTTTATATATAAAGAATATAGCAAAAAATGTCGAGATTGTCTGAAATTTTGGTCTATAGCTCGTATCCTACTGAATCGATTTCTCCCCATTTTCAATACCTAACATTTCGGTGTATAAAAAAATATCTGTTAAAATTTCCCTTAGTTGGACAGACGGATGGACATGGCTAGATCATCAAAAAATCTTATAAGGACCGATGTGTTACAAACATAATAACAAACTTTTTTAACTATCTTTTTAGAGGTGTTTATACAAATGTATTTTCTTCCTATAATATATTTTTTGTTTTAGATATTTTGGTAATTAGAATTAAAAATTTCAATAAAAATGTTGTTATGAGTAATTTCTTGAGAAAAGAAAAAAAAAAAAACGTAACGTATCCTTAATATGTATGGAAAAGTTCATTTCCGATGTAGACAAGATTAGAAGGAATTCAGCCTTAATGAATTTATGTAGTAGTCGTTTAGGTGACATCAAAGTAAAGCGAAATTTATTTAAACTAATTGGAAACGAACATATAGGAAGTTTTATAGGGGGTTTAAACAAATATGGAGTTTAATGCTTTAATAAACTTCCTATTTGTAAGTCCTTGTGGAATGAATTATATTAACATTTGAATGTATGTAAGTTTTAGCTGGTTATTAAATAAATTTAAAAATTAAATGCATTTTAAAATGTGGAATAATTAAAATTATTTCAATTAAAAATGTGTACATACAAGTTTTATCTTATTTAATGTTGATTTCTTTTAAATATTTAGTTTTTGTTTTATTTCATTTTAAAATGACACAAGTTGAGCTGTGCACTGCAGGCAGGATGTCGTTGCTGTGGGCGATGCTGTTGATAATGACAATAATGCTGCAATATTCCCTTAAGTAATTATTCCTCTAAACATTGTCTGCATAAACATTAAATGCTTTATAAAAACTGTGTAATCCAAGCATCATAAAAAAATAATGGAAAAACATAAAAAAAAATTATAAAAGGAAATTTGTGCTAAAAGTTCAAGTCATAAAATGCACATTCAATATTTAGGACATCTCAAAGGCTTTAATAAAATTTTTGGTCATGTTAAAAAGGGGTTTTTGATGTGGTTTTTTAAATCACATCATCTCATTTTATTAACACACTTAATATTATTTTATGGCTTTTAAATTGAAGTATCTCTGGGGGTGGGCTTGTGGTCTTGGTTACATGAAGGGTTTATTTCTTTTTATTATTTGACTTAAAACTATTTAATATTTATTGCAGTAACAAGTTATTGGCTAACAACATTTTAAATCAAAATGTTTATAAATTTAATGGTGAAAAGTATTACATATTATATATTAGGGGGCAGTTAAATAATGTGTTTTATTTTAAATTTATTCTCTATTGATTTATATTTTTGGTATAGATTTATAGTTTTTATATCTCATAATATAGGGTATTTTTTTCAGATGTATATAACTTTAATTTGGCAAAACTTTTTTAACTGGCGGTCATTTTGTCAGCTGTTAAGTGCTTTATGTTTAGTTTGGTTAGGCATTTAAACATGATTATACGCCCGACTGAACAGCGCTTCCAAATTATGCCAATTTATTTTGAAAATCAGGGTTCTGTGTTTTTCAGATGTTTAGAACTTTAAAATGAAATAAAATAAAAATCATGTTTTTTTTAAATTGACATGAAATTTACTTTATTCCTAAGATAATCTTTTGGCACTATAATTTAGAAATGACTTCTGGCATATGAGTGGCTCGCACATAGTCTAATCCAGATCTAATTTTCAATGACTTTTTTCAACATTTGTGACCGTATATCGTCAATAATGCGGATATTGTTGTTCTCCACGTAGTCAATCGTTTCGTGCTTATCGTCGTAGACTAGTGTCTTCACAAATATATCAGTTGACAGCTAATATGTTTCGCCAGTTAAAAACGTGTTGCCTACTTAAAGTTCTATACATCTAAAAAAAAAACACCCTGTACTTTCATAAGTAAACCATTTTTTATTTATTGATTTCTATATAGTATAAATAATCGTAACTTGCCACTAAATCATCAGGTTGAGTGAACTTTAATTATGACAGTACTTAAAATTTTCATAAAATTTTGTAAATTTCCTCTGGCTTTTCTAACTTTGTTTTCCTGCCAATAAGTTCGATATGAAAATTGTACTTCATAAATGTTTGTTGTTGCTGTTTATTGTTAAAAATAAAATAAAAATTTAAACAGCAAAAAAAAAAAAAAAGTTATGAACATCAAATAAAAAGTTTTCTTATTAAATGGTATTGTAGTATTCTACCATTAATGAGGGAGAACATTTTAATTTGTCATTGCATTTGTTCGAATATTATCCAGTAATGAATGCTGGGTCTCAAAATTGGTGATGTTGTTGCTAATAGTACGCTCAGTAGGCCGATTATGTTGACCATAAATTGAGCGAAGTGCACAAAACACATTCCTCACAGAACGTGAATATTTGTAATAAAGTTGAACGATTTGTAAACGTTGTTCAGTCGTGAGTCTTTCCATTATGAAATGCGAAACAATACTACACAAAAACAAGTTCGAGTGCTATATTCGGCTACGCCGAATCTTATATACCCTTCACTTTTGTTGTGTATGCTTAATTATATTATGCCTAATTATGTCGATAAACATGCCATCTGTTGATGAATTTGTTCGTAACAATATTAATACACTTTGTGTGATCAACGCCATCTGTTGATGAATTTGTTGGTAACAATATTAATACGATTGCGGAAATAATGTAAACAAAATTTCCTCTCTTTGCGCATGACGTCGCAGGTTAGTTTTTCCGTATAATTAACATGTAAACTATAACTTTTGTTGACAATTTTTATAGAAAAATGAATTTTTCGTAAATTTTTTGATTCAAAATAAAACATTATCAATTTAATATTTTTTTGATTGTTTCCGTTGGTGTTTTTTTGTTGCTTTAGTTTTCTTATTTGAAAAACATTCTCGATCGAAAAAAGTGTTTTAACTTTAATATCCGCATTAATAGTACTTGAATCATTTATATGCTTTTTTAAATACTCGTTGTAAATCAAGATATTCGCCATTCAAAGATTTAAATACAGCTTCTAGATTTTTAATTTGACACACAAACTTGTCAGTAGGCATATCTAGCTTAAAGTATCTTAATCGCAAAGCGTTTTAGTTAACCATTTTTAATTTCATATCACCTTTTATATCATCTGCCTATGAGACACTTTTAATTTTTTTTTTCATCAAGATGGCCAAATTGTGCCCATAGTTTTTTACACCCTACACCACCATAAGTGGTGAATGAGGTGTAAATAAATAAAACTGGTATAAATAATGATAAAAGGTTAAAATTTCACATCAATAATCCTAATAAATTGTTGTTTTATAGTGGTAGGAGCCCAATTGGTCATAGCTCCCATATAAGGACCACATCCGAAAAGGCCATTTATCTTTATATATATCGTTTAAATATCGGTATCGACTCAAAACTTTGTATAGATCATTAACATATACATAAAAAACTGGCTCGTCCGCCAGCCAGACGGACGGACGGACGGACATCGTTAAATCGATTCAGAAAGTGATTGTGAGTCGCTCGGTATACTTTAGGGTGGGTGTTGGACCAATATTTCTGGGCGTTACAAACATCGGCACAAATCCAATATATCCTCTCCACTATGCTGGTGTAGGGTATAAATATGATCGACTTTGCGAACAAGAAATGTTAATTTCAATTGAAGCTCCCGGTGAAATTATCAACTACAAATCGTTTGACACAGTTATAGATAAGGAACAAGTTGTCAACTATAGAATTTTATAGCTCTTTGGAACCTCCTGGATAGACACCACACATTTTAACTTTTAAAGTTGTTTCACTATTGATGTTCATTCACAACTGAGATCCACCAATCAAGACTCGCTGTTAAATGGTAGCCACAATAATCAGTAAAAGAGAAAATTTGCTGATAACTTGAATACCATTAGAAGTAATTACAGTATCTAGCTCTCGCTATAATCATCAACGAGATTTAAGACCAATTGCTAAGTATTGCTGGTGTGAAAAATATTGTTTTGAGCTGTTGAAAATTCTTATTTTTCATACGATTAGTAATATGTTGCTTGCCCCAGAGTTAGAACGCTGAAAAAACTTTATATTTACATATTTACCGCAGAAACTTTTGTCAATTTTTGAACTATGATTTGCGATGTTTAAAGGATGGTAAATTTTTAAGGGCCGATGTGAAGCACACTTGGACATCAAATTTTTTTCTGCATTTTATTTGGCATTTCACAATTTCAGACTAACTTAATTTGAAACATGGAAAGATACACAATCGAGCAACGCGTTAAAGTTATTCAGGTTTATTATGAAAATGGGCGTTAAAATCAAAATGTATATTGTACACTTTGTAATTTTTTCGGTAAATTTAATCGTCCAAATGTGCGTACAATCGGAAAAATCATGCAAAAATTTGAGCAAACCGGGTCTGTAGGAGATGTGAAAACACCAGTGCATGCTCGTACAGCTCGATATTGCTGCTGCTCGCGATAGTGTGGCTGAAGAGCCGTCCACCTCAACTCGTCGTCGTGCCCAACACCGTGCACCTCTTACGCTCGTCGTTAATGAAGATTAGGCATACATTTTAAACGCCCATTTTCATAATAAGACTGAATAATTTTAACACGAAATGTTGTGCAGTAGTTAATTCGATTCAACAAAGAAAAACCACGAATTTTCAGAAGAGGAAATCAAATTTTTTTCTTTAAATCTATTTTAAATATTAATAAATGAATATAAATTTGTGGTTCAAAAGTATTCAAACCATATTAAAACTTTTATACAAACGGTAGAATTTTGTAAACTGATAGGGTATACAAAATTCGTCACATTCCACTTACTTGTTTAAAAGTTGTAAATTAATTTCATGCAGTCTGCTTGTGTTTACATTTTCAACTATGTTTTCGGTTGCCACTTGCGGAAGTACTTATTAACATGTTGAAGAAGTAAGACCAGAAGGAGATGAAAAATCCAGCCGTTACAAAAAGAGCAATTGTTGAAAGTACCAACCAACTAACAAACACACACACACACACACACACACACCCACCACATTATTTTTTATGCAACAATACACTTAAGTACAAGATATTTTTAGTTGTTGTTAAATTTTAGTATACTTTTATCGGCTGGTAATGAGGGTATTCACCGTTGATTTTAAAAGCCTTATTTATTGTTGGTTTTTGTCTGGTTGTTCTTTGTACTAATATTTAAAGCTTTAGTAACATTTGGTAATCATATAATTTATTTTTATTTCATTTTTGAAAGTTTTAAAAATGTATTTGCTTTTGTTCTTTTTATTGTTTGGATTTTATTTTATATTTAAGATAAAAGGAAATATTCCCAGGTGTTAATGGATTTTAATAATGTGTTTTGTTGTTGGAAAATGTTTTACATTTAACTATGTAAATGAGATAGAGATTTTGAAATTAAAGGACAAAATACACATATTTTTGTTTGTAAAGTTGGTAGGGTGATAAAAACATCACAGAAATTTGTACAAAACTTCGTTGAACTTAAAAAACTCAAATTATGTTTGTATATATAAAATTATTGCGATTATTTTCGAATTTAACATAACTACCCTCGTAGTTATATTTGTATAATAATATTTTTGTTGAGGGCATTATGCCCTTGTTAGTAATATCCTTTCTACAACACATACCTACAATAGATTCGTAATTATGCTTTGAATTTGTGACCGTTTTTAAATTAGCAAACATTTTCTTCTTTATCATATTTAAATTTACAAACTTCATACACGCAGAAAAAAAATATAGTGGTGCTTGTATACCACAACTATTCCCACACTTTAACAACTTTTTTTTTTGAAATATTATGGCCACTATAATTATATATATATGCTTGCGGCAACCATAATATGATTAAATTTATTATTCACATGGTCATAGCAATTATTTATATGATTATAGTAATTATTTAATGTTTGTGGTGATCGGGTTAATGATGAAAGATTATACCATACTATGATTGCTACAAATACATACATAGTTACTACAATCGTATATATGATTGCAGTAATCATCTGAATCTTATCTTAAACATATTATGATTAGCGCAATCAAATGGATAATTACAGTGACCATAAAATTGTTAAAAAATTTGTAAAAATATTAACATTGTTGTGGTAAACATGTACAACTATATTTTATAGTTGTATAAAAAATTTGTAAAAATGTTAACATTGTTGTGGTAAACATGTACAACTATATTTTTTCTCTGTGTGTAGATATACATAAATACATATATTTCAACTTCAAACACTTCTGTGTATAATTACTGATTACTGCTGGTATCCTGTGGTAATATCATATATTGTATATTCGGTTGATAAATTTTGTGCTAATTTTCACAAATGAAGTCAATTGTATTAATGAATATCGTAAATGTTTACGCGGTAAATATTTATATACGTAAACGTATGCTGGGTTTATGTACATACATGTAAAATATTCCGCTGGGTCTAATTTAATAGAGAATAATGAACAATATGAATGGTAATTTAATATAGCAGTTTAGTTTTATACTGGGCTCTGTGGGTACGAGTAATTCATAGAAATTTGTACATTAATTTGTATATGTATTTGTGAAAATATATTGATAAATAAAGCTTGAAATATGTATATATGTATGTATTTATCGGTTATTAATATATATAGTATAAAGTGCAGAGCACAAATGAATACATTTTTATACCTTTTTTTTCTCAATTTTAGTTTTTTTTCTCATTTATTAGGTTTAATACTAAACGAAGTAATTTGTTTGAGAGTTAAAAAAAACATAAGTTTCATATTAATTTCCCACACAAAAATTATAATAAGGAATAAAGAAATTCTCAAGAAACATGTTCTAGTTATTCTAAGCGAGTAAAGCTAAATAATATAAGTCAATCAGTGGTCACAATTTCCCAAACCACAAGAGCTCCCAAAAATCTATTAATTTATTTAGCCACACGTCTCATGATAGCACAAATGAAAATACACTAATATTTAATACCAAAATATACTGCTATAGCAATAGGCAACCTTTTGCCTACGAAATAAATGTGGTATCGCTTCTACTCCTTTGCGATATTGGTTACAGCTCAGCAGTAAAAGAATAAAAATATGCATTTTATGGCTTCGCTATGGTGAACAGAAATTGCACAGTAAATAACTCGAAACGTATAATCTGGGTCCGTATTCCACCAACAATTTAGCAAATTTTCACTTCACTTCAAATTGCATTTTTTTTAAGAAGTAAATATTTCTGTTTCATAACATTTTTTGCAAATCTTATTTTGCACTAAAAATTTTTTGCAAAGACTTTGCTCTCTTTGTTAAAAGTGTCCCACAATGCATTTAATGATTTCTGCATTTCTGTCTTTTCTCTTTACATTGCTAAATACAACTTGCCAATATCAGCCGTAAAATAAAAATGGAAAAAAACTTTCAATGGTATTAAAGAAAAAAAAAAGATATATTATTTGTTTTTTTTCAAAACAATAAAATAAAGGTGGATTCACCCATTAGTTCCAAACAAAATATTGGTTCGAACTAAGTTTCTTTTCATATGAAGCTTGACGCCTTTTTTTTTAGGACAGAGAAAATATTCATATGAAAAAACTATGCCCAAACAAAAACAAACGAATGGGTGAATCCCCATATAAGTATATTTTATAAAATTTATTGTAAATATTGAAAACATATTAAAGTTTACATTTCATTTAATTTAGGCACGTTATTTCTTTAAGTATTTAATTTCTGTAGTTATGCCACAACTATTTTCAATTATGCGTCGTGTTTGTTTTTTGTTTCAACAGCAGGGATTTTTTCGTCCGTAACCACTATAACCGAAAACAACAGGTTTCGGAAATGGACTGCATCTATTGAAAGGGAAAACGTCTATTGTATATTGTCGACAGCACTATGAATGGTCTTTAAAACTCTTGATTTTGCAAAATGCGAACAATTTTATGTAAATTTATGTAAAATTTCGGTTCGATGTGGATGTTTATATAGGTTATTGAGTTTTCGGAAGAAATCCTCATAAGGAAGCTATGACCTATTACGGGTCGATCATCATTAAATTCTATACGACGATTTACATATATGTATAGGTGAATAGGTTATATTAAATATAAACTTGATAGTGATTTTTATTTATTTTCGTAAGTGGACTTTATATGGAGCTGGGTCAAAATATGAAATGATGTAAAGAAAATATCGTTTTGTGATTTTTCTTTGCAGGGAACTTATGAACCATAAAGCCATATTCTTTGAAGACTACAGTGAATGCAAAAGCAAGGCTTGGTTTGTGTATATTAAACAATGCAGTTATTTTAGGTTTATTGTCATATTAATGTTAATGTCATGCCGAAATCAAAAAAATAAACAAGTAAGAAAGTATAGTCGGTCAAGCCCGACCATATAATACCCTACACCCAGTATATCAATAAAATAGTTTTTCAGATATGTGCGCTATATGGGAGATATTACCTCTTATGGACCGATCATCAAAGATTTAGTGTCATGACTTCCGTGAATATAAATATTGTGTATGTTAAACTTTATCGAGACATAAATACGTTTAAAAGATTTATGGAGGTTAAAGTAAATTACGAAGAGGGTCTTATATAGGAGTTTTGATTATTTATGAACTGACTATTATAAAATTAGGTGTCATCCTATTTGTACATAAGAAACTCATATTTGTTAAATTTTATTCGGAACTGGACCTTATATGGGAGCTACGACTAATTATGGACCGATCGTCATAAAATTCTACCATGTCATATGTATATGTACGGAACATATTTGTGTTCAATATTATTTAGATACCAACATTTTTAAAAGAGTAATGCTCTTTTAAGTGATTTTCGGAATTGGCCCTTATATGGGAGCTACGAGTAATTATGGACCGATCTTCAAGAAATTTGCAAATGTGATTTAGCTTAATTTATTACTCATTTGTGGTGAAATTTGTTTGCATACTTGCATAATTCAAAGATTTATGACCAGTAAACCCCAATTTCAGGAGGACATTTGTATGGGGGCCTGGTGAAATAAGGGACCGATTTCCACCAGTTGCAACCCCATCCATCCTTGGGCCGAAAAAATACCATATACCAAATTTTATTGAAATATATTCAAAATTATGACCTGTACTCTCAAGCTTTACATGGACGGACGGACGGACGGACATCGTTAAATCGACTCAGAAAGTGATTCTGAGTCGATCGGTATACTTTAAGGTGGGTGTTGGAGCAATATTTCTGGGCGTTACAAACACCAGCACAAATCCAATATACCCTCCCCACTATTGTGGTGTAGGGTATAAAAACATGTAAGAATTGTTTATACTAGAAAAACAAATAATTTAATTTGCCTTGTTAACAAAGTAAAATTAATTTATAAAAATAATTTTTAATAGAATTGAAATTTGAATTTAATTTTATGGTTAAAATTTAGCAAATAATTTAGAAATGGGAAAATTGTAATAAAAAAGAAAATAAAATTCGAAAGTGGTTGTTTAAGCTTTATGATAAATCCCGATTATTTTGCTTTAAATAACAAAATTTGTTACTGCCTTTTACACTAATCGAGGGGTTTTACGATTTTTGTTTAAAAAACCGGTTATTTCTTCTGTAATTTAGAAGTAAACCCTAAATATTTTTACGAAAAAATAGAAAACTAATGTTAAAAACTATCAAAGTTAAAGTGGTTGTTTAATCTTATTGCTAAATTTTGAATGTTTTAGTTAAATTTTAAAAATTTGTCACTGTTTCTTAAGAAACTCGGGGGGTTTTATGATTTTTGTTTAAAAAATCGGGACTTTCTTTTGTAATTAAATAGTGAACTCTAAAATCTTTGTTATAACAGGGGGTTACACGAAAAAATAGGCAAATAATGTAAAATACTATAAAATTTTAAAGTGGTTGTTTAATCTTATTGCTAAATTTTGAATGTTTTAGTTAAATTTTAAAAATTTGTCACTGTTTCTTAAGAAACTCGGGGGGTTTTATGATTTTTGTTTAAAAATTCGGGACTTTCTTTTGTAATTAAATAGTGAACTCTAAAATCTTTGTTATAACAGGGGGTTACAAGAAAAAATAGGAAAATAATATAAAATACTATAAAATTTTAAAGTGGTTGTTTAATCTTATTGCTAAATTTTGAATGTTTTGGTTAAATTTTAAAAATTTGTCACTGTTTCTTAAGAAACTCGGGGGGTTTTATGATTTTTGTTTAAAAAATTGGAACTTTCTTTTGTAATTAAATAGTGAACTCTAAAATCTTTGTTATAACAGGGGGTTACACGAAAAAGTAGGCAAATAATGTAAAATACTATAAAATTTTAAAGTGGTTGTTTAATCTTATTGCTAAATTTTGAATGTTTTGGTTAAATTTTAAAAATTTGTCACTGTTTCTTAAGAAACTCGGGGGGTTTTATGATTTTTGTTTAAAAAATCGGGACTTTCTTTTGTAATTAAATAGTGAACTCTAAAATCTTTGTTATAACAGGGGGTTACACGAAAAAATAGGCAAATAATGTAAAATACTATAAAATTTTAAAGTGGTTGTTTAATCTTATGGCTAAATTTTGAATGTTTTGGTTAAATTTTAAAAATTTGTCACTGTTTCTTAAGAAACTCGGGGGGTTTTATGATTTTTGTTTAAAAAATCGGGACTTTCTTTTGTAATTAAATAGTGAACTCTAAAATCTTTGTTATAACAGGGGGTTACACGAAAAAATAGGCAAAGAATGTAAAAATTTTAAAATTTAAAAGCGGTTGTTTAAGCTTTATGCTAAATTCTGATTTTTTGCTTTAAATAACAAAATTTGTTACTGTTTTTTTAAATGCTTGGGGGGGTTTTATAATTTTTGTTTAAGAAATCATCACTTTCTCTTATAACTAAGTTGCAAACTCCTAAATATTTGATTTAGACATGCTATTAGCTGCAATATATTTTAAAAAATTGCAAAACAAAAAAAAATTAAAAAAATACTTATATACAATTTTTATCTTTGGGTCCTTAACTCTGGCTCCAATATACCAATTTTGCTGAGAAATAATATTTTTCATAAAAACATGAAAATATTTTTCTAAGTTAAGTTGGGTATTTTGGACGTAAGAGTGGTTTACACGGGACAGACAGACAGACTTTGTTGGATCTCACATGAATATTTCTCAGTGTTATACACGAAATGACAAACTTATACATACTTATATATGTATACCCTCATTCATCATTTATGGTGTTGGAGGGTATAAAAATGGGTTTAACATAAAACATTTAAGTACATACTTAACACCCACATTTATACCTTGAAGAAGATATAATAGTTATTCTCACACTTCGATAAACCTTTCAATTTTTATAGCTCGTATAAAAAAATAAGTTTTCACAAAGTAAACTATATTTTTTTTAAATGTTTCTCTCCGCATTCAACATTTATGTAGTTGGACTCCACTTGTTAATCTTTTTAACAACTTAGTAATGTAAAATTGCCACAACAATGTGTGCCAACCATACAATACAATACCTTGTGTAACGAATCCATAAAAGGTCTTAAAGAAAAATTTGTATTAACATCCAATTTTGAGTTTTAATCAAAAACATTTTGAAAAAGATCCCCTGTTGGTCGTAGATGTAGTAAAAGCGGTTGTAAAAGAAATAAATGCTCTAAATACAACTACATAGCAACTACAGCAATAACAACAACAACAGCAGTAGCAAAAACAACAATAACAATAGTTTCACAATTTGTCTTTACAACCACTAAAGGAATTTTAATGCGAACCTATGCAAACTTATCAAGTGCCATAGCAACAGCAACAACAAGTGAAGTAGCATCAAATTCTACTAAATTTGCGAAAAAATAATCAAAGGCAAATACTAAAAAATAAAACAGGAATAGAACAGGAGTTTTGTAAATGGTCAAGGACGACCATATTATACCCTTTAGGGATTAGAAGTAAAAATAAATGGATATGATAAAGTAAATAAGTAGTTGTACAAGAATATATTTGATGAGGCTTGAAAGAGTCAAGAATTTTTGTAATACAAATAAGAGATACAAATCAATGTTTACATAACATCCGGTCGTATATTTATTTAATGTCTTATATATCAACAAAAGCAATTGAATAATTTTGAACCACAAATGAATATAAATGCTAAACTACCAAAATTCATTTCCTCTTATAAAAATAAGTGTTTTGTTGTCATTGATCTCTTTAACTGTTGCACAACATTTCGATCAACCTGAATTCCATACTAATTCCAAATCTCTGCCATGAACGTTGCAGCTATATAACCGAATTCATATTGTCTAGGTAAAAAAATACTGTTTCTGATGTTTTAGATTCGTTTGGATTGAATTATGGAAACAAATTACAGGACAATACAAAGCGATTAATGTGACTGGTTGCGGTAACCAGTTATGTTTCTATAAAGATTTTGGACAGTTTCAATAGTTCAGAAAAACTTTCATATGAACGTTGCCCCAGAAACCTCATGCTCTTGTTATCAGGATTGCTATTCTCAAAACTTTCTCAAATAACATATAGTCATATAAATATACCTATGTATGAATAATGACCATTTATTAGCAAGAATGACAACTGAATATATTGCTCTATCCGTGAGTGTCAGTGCGACACCATTCAATCGGGGTTCCAGGATGTTAGACATTTTGTAGTTCCTTGTAAATAATACAAGTTCAGTTTTGTCCGGATTTACACTCTGTCAGTTCCTTGTCAGTTCTCCATCCACTTAAAACCCAATTGGTTTTTTTTTTATCAATCTTGGATCAACGCTATCCCCTGGCGATGTTCTGCAATGTGAAAGAGTAGTGCAGCAGATGCTGTTTAGGATCATAGACGACTTTTACGTCGACGTCTTCTGGTTCAGAGTCCAGAAGCGTCTCCTCGTCCTGCAGATGATGGAAAATATCTCAGCTATACTAGAGTTTCTAACCACAGAGTTAACGAGGTCGTCAGTTTTGTTGCAGTCTATATTCGGCAGGTATACTATTTTCGAGGTAGGTTTATTGGTAATAAATATTGCATTGCCTCTCTTGTAGTGGCGCCAAGGATTTCATGTTAAGGACCCTGTTAGTCAGTATCTGAATGCTAGAAATTTTTACATAAAACTGGCTAAGCGCCCCGGATTCGCTCGATATTTACTAATGATTTGTATTTCATATAGAATAAAAATTAAGACACAAAAATTTGAGTAAAAGAAAAAATAACAGAAATTTGTATCAATTTATTGCTTAAAAACTCTCTTCAAAATTCGATTATTATTATATGCAACAACAATTGAAACAATTATTAATTAAAAAAAAATAAGAAGTGAAAAGGAGGCTTTGGTGTCAGTTCTTAGATAAAAATGTGGATTATTTTGCTAATAGCATTTCAGCAGTAACGATTTTAATACCCACCACAGCTTCGAAAACAAGCTGAGAGCAATTAAATTTTTTTCAAATAATTGTCAGATATTTTTGCTATTTTCTTTAAAAATAAACACCACCATAGTAGGAAGGGTATATTGGATTTGTGCTAATGTTTGTAACGTCAATTAATATTGGTTCAACAGCCACCGAACTATACTGATATAATCACTTGCTGAGTCGATTTAATGATATGCGTCCGTCCGTCCGTCTAATTGGCTGGCCGTCTGTTCACGTTACACCTGTGCGCAGAGTGCGGGTAGCATTTTTGAAGATATTTCAAAAAAAAATTTTACGTGACAATTTTTCGGTCGCAGGACAGTTAGGATTGAAACTGGTTGAAATCAATCCTCCTACAAATGTCCTACTAAAATACGGGTCTACCAGTCATAAATGTTTGAATTGTGCAAGCATCCAAACAAATGATCGGTAAATGAAGGCAAATCACATACATCTACAATTTCGACCCCAGCCCCATATAAACTATGCTTCAGAAAACCACATATATGCATATAAATCTCTCATAAAAGACACTAACAAGTTAAAATTTAACACATATAGTCCATACAATACATATAAAAATCGTCATACTTAAGTTTATAACTATCGGTCCAAATTTGACTCCCTCACGTTTATCAACAGGGACGCTACAAAAGTAGACCGATAGGGACAGCAAACGACGCCATATTTTTTGACGCTCTTTTGGCATTTCTCTTCAGTAAGGTTTGTCCTTTCATGATGGAGAGATATACGAGCCAACAACGAGTCGAAATTATTAAATTCAGTGGCCTCAACGTTAAGAGCGCTACTTCCAATTTATGGTCGTCATAATCGTCCTACCAGAGCAACAATTGAGTGGAAAAATTTGAATCCACAGGCACAGTAGAAAATGTACCCGTGCCAGTGAGACAAAGAAGTGTCCGTAGAGTCGAGTATATTGCTGCCGCTGAGGCTTCAGTTGAAGAAAGCCCAAACGTGTCTCTCACACGTCGTTCTCAAGCGTTGGGCATCTCTGTGACGGGAATCTTGGCCTATATCCTTACAAGATAAAATTGACGCAAGAACTGAAGGCTCTTGACCACCAGAAGCGTCGTATGTTCGTGAATTGAGCTAAGCAACAACTTGAAAGTGATTCGGATTTTCATCGAAAAATCATCTTTAGCGATGAGGCTCATTTCTGGCTGAATGGCTTCGTCAATAAGCAAAATATGCGTTATTGGTCAGACAGCAATCCATACGTACTCCATGAGTCATCATTGCGGTTTATGGGCCGGCGGCGTCATTGGGCAGTATTTCTTCCGTGATGATCAAGACCGGCACGTTACTGTGAATGGGGATCGCTACCGTTATAACAGAATATTTTTGGCCCCAATTTGATGTTATGGACTTGGAGGACATGTGGTTCCAACAGGACGATGCCACAAGCCACATAGCGAATATCACAATCAATTTATTGAAAACCAAGTTTGGAGAATGTGTTATCTCACGAAATGGTCCAGCCGATTGGCCGCCTCGGTCGTGCGATTTGACGCCGTTAGATTATTTCCTGTGGAACTAAGTCCAGTCTATGGTCTATGCCAACAAGCCAGCTACGATTTATGAACTTCGCACGAATATCGAACGTGAAATTGCAGCAGTATCGGACGATTTATGCTTGAGAACCGTCAAAAATTGGGTTCAGCGTCTGGACTTTTGCGAGCGTGCCCGTAGTGGCCATGCAAAAGAAATCGAGTTCTATTTCATTCAATTTCATCGATATCCAAAACCGTTTTTGTTTTATTTAAAAAACACTTTTGTAGCGCTCTTATGAAAAACCCGATACAAATTGTTGTACCAAATTTCATGATTATCGGTCCATATTTGACCGTAGCCTCATATAAAACCACTTAGGAAGACCACTAAAATGTGCATAAATTTCTTTCAAACATCACTACCAAGTTGAAATTCAATAAAAATAATTCATGTACATGCATACTTATAAATCGTCGTTCAGAATTTTATGATGATCGTTCCACAATGGGTCATCTCCCTTATAACTCATTACAAATTTATAAAAAAATAGTTATGTAAAAATTATACTGTTGGGTTTTGTGAAAGTTCGTCCATAATTGGCCATAGCTCCCACACAATCTCTACTTTCGAGAATAACCACAGTGTATACAGAAGTGACGATTTTGACATTTCAAAAAGCCTGCTTCCCAGGGTAATAATAATTTGCTGGCTTTTCATGATGAATTGTCAAACAATATCGAATAAAAATAAGATGACAGTATGCTGCCAGACACGTGTGATCTGTGAAAAAAGAAACAAACAAAAAAGTCAAAAAATTTTTTTTTATATATTTAACGGTTACAGAGAAAGGTTTGTTTTTTTTATTATTTGAAAGAATAAAATATTCCAATTACCAGTTTAAACCTATAGATTGTCGTCGAAGTAAACAATTCCACAAATTTGTTACTTTACCAATGATAATAACAAAATTCCCCTCAGTGTATGTAGTATAAAACAGAGTAAAATAAACAAGTTACAAAGATTTAAAAGAACAAAATAGGAATCTCAATATAAACAACAATAAGAATGTGGGTTGTAAGGATTTTATAATAGGGTGTCCTTTTTTTTGGGGGGTTTTCAATGCTCCCAAGATGTAAAATTGTTCTCCATCGTTTAGAAACTAAATTTATAAATTGAGGAAAATCGGATAAAGTTTAGAGGTTGTTGTATATTTATTTTAAAGCTTTTAGTTTTGGGCAATGTAGCAGTGTAGGCCTCGCTAACGTTCCAAAATTAACAAATGCAAAATAAGAACCACCCTACTTCATTGCCAACTAAGTATGTTGTAATCGAAAAATTGGTTTGCGGTTTATTTTTTCTTTTTTGCGTTTGAAATAAAGTAATTTTACACTTTTACGATACAAAGAAGGTAAAACGTTAGTTTGTTCGCATGTAACTAGACTACTTACATACACTCAGTCACCCCCATACGCTCCCAGCAACTATCAATAAATTGGTTTTGTATACAGGCATTAACGGCAAAGGGAAACAAAATTAAAAAAAAAAAAACGTAACGTTTGAAGTAACACTGAAACTCATGCATACATTAAATTAGTTCCCAGGGGAATATGCATATATTCTTGTAGGACTTTCTAGCCTAATGATTAACTTAGTTTAATACTTAACATACACAAAAAGTTCTAAGCACGGTATTTAAGGTAATAAAGTGATTTGTATAGCTATTATGGAAATTGCCTTACAAGCTTATTTGGAGAGTTAATGGTTTAGAATTTATTTCTATAAAGAATTTCCTTATATTTCTAATGTTGAGTCCCTATCGAAAAGTTTTGAAAGTAAGCGATAAATACAAATGTATGTAAAGGGTGTTTTTTTAAGCAAGATAGAACTTTAAATTGTAAAAAGTGGCCCAAAATTGGACGTCCAGAATGCGTTTCGTCAAGAACAGCCGCGGCGCCCATATGCCCGAAATCATTTTCAAATGTTAATGTCACGTATTGATCTTTCGAATAACAAAAAATTTTGATTACAATTTAATTTTTTGTGTTATTTTTTACAATTTCAAGTTCTATCGGGCTTAAAAAAACACCCTTTATTTATATATGTAGATTGCTCTATGTGTTCACAAATTTAGTTCTCCCCACACAGATTTATGGCAAAATCTTTCTTAAACAATGTCAATCTTTGTTCCTTTGCAACAAAATTAAATATAGATTTATTAGTCTTTTATTATATTCTCTCAAAATGCCTTCAGTATGTATTTTGTTATATTTATATCTGTTTATTTGCTAAAATTTTAATTTGTTTCAAATTGCTATTGTTTTCTATTGTATTGTTAATATTTTTTGTTTGTATGTAGTACTCATAGTTTGCAGTTTTGGTTTTCTTTTACCATTTTGTGGTGGTTTAATATTACTTTGCCTTTTAGCTAAACAATTTTAAGATTTATTTTCTATGTATATATGTATAATCATATCTATGAGAGTGCCTAGCTTTGGTCTGTGTATCTGTATACATATACCCATAGACGAAATTTTCTTTGATGTTGTCTTCAGGACATTTGATAATTTGTCATCTATACAATGCCTCTGAGAACAATTATAAATCAAAGTCGCATATGTTGCCGTGTTTTAAGCTCCATTGCTGATAAGCTAACGACAATTTCATGAACTTGTCTGGAATAAAATAATATTGAGGACAAAGTGAGTGACAAGTGCCTACATTTTGACCTGTATCAAGCCACATCCACCACAAAATGAGCGACAATGTCTTCACCTTATCGTCAGTAAAACTGCTGTGAGGACAAAATTATCGACAATTGCATGCATTTTGAAGTCATTCAAACTATATTGACGACCAGATGAGCGACGAAGTCTTTAACACTTCTTCATTAAAACTATATTGAGGACAAATAAGACGACACTGCATTAATTTGTCGTGTTTCTGTCAACATAAAAAGTTGAAACATTTCACTTGTTGGCAACATAGTTTTTTTTAAGCTTTTGTGTTGAAAAAAAATGTGCAAAATAGCAGAACTTTAACAGAAAATAAGAAAAAAAAAACAAATTATCGTAAGAGGGAACGCAGAATTAATTAGTAGAATTTTTTAAGTGCTAGTGGAAGGTAGTTTTAAGGTGCGTGTGAAATTTTTTTATATACATATTCGTGAAAACATTTTACAATTCATACATCTATTAATTGGTAACTGCCGTATTTATAAAAAATTAAAGTAGACTTCAAGTGTACTTTAAGAAAATTTTGCATGAAAATTTTGTCTTAAAGCACACTTCAAGCCTACTTTATTTTTTTATAAATACGGCAGTAAGTATATAATAATTAGTAAAAATGCCAAGATCATTACGTAGGGAAATCACACGAAAAAGGCAGGAATTTTTAAAAAGTGTGCATATGGAAAATACATACAGTCGCTAGACTATCCTCAACGATGACATGAGATAAAACTCATGTATATAGTCGTCGATGACAACTTTAACCACATTGTCACCCAAATCATCGTCAACGAAAATGTACATGATAATGTCGCTCACTTTGTCGTGTACGATTTAAGTGCCCTTTGTGCGAAAAAGTCGTCAACGATTTGTATGAGCTGTCGCCTGCTTGTCGTCTAGGATTTAACATTGTCGTGTACGCATCGTCGACGTTGTCTTGAAGACATGGCCAACTGGGTAAATGTATAGAGAGTAACTCAACAATATAATAAAAATATATAATTCCCAAATACGACGATGTACAAATTCATACATACATTTATATATAGTATACTTATGTACATAAATGTATAAAATCTACTATTTTTGCTAAAAATACTTTCACTATTTAATAGCCTTGAGCTCAAATTTTAACAACATACATAAATATGCATGATATGGTGATTTCCATAACTTCCATAATATAACCCAACCTATGATTTACAATGAAATATTAATGCACATTGGGAATATTGGCAGTTGGAAGTTTGGCAATGATTGCTAATAATACTAATTAATTATTGGTAATGACTTTCGATTTCGAAATATTGTTTAAAAACTTTACTCTAGGAATAAATTAGAATTTCATACTACATTTAATATGCAGACTTTAACCAATTTTACAAGAGATAATTTTTAGAGCAAAGAAATATGAAAGTTGTTCCATATTCGCTAAAATTTTCTTCAACAGTTCGATTTGTATTTCCACGCAGACAAAAAATATAGTTGTGCATGTTTACCACAACTATTCCAACATTTTTCCAATTATTTTTAAAATATTATGATTGCTGTAATTACTTATATGATTGCGGCAGCCATAATATGGTCAAGTTTTTATGATTAACATGATTATAACAATCATATATATGATTACAGTAATTATGTAATGTTTATGGTGATCAGTTTTATAATGATCCTATTATGTTGTTCTCAAACATAATCAAAGAGCAACAAATTATGATAAATGAATTCATCATAAACATGATTGTCACAAATACATAGATACATATTTACTACAATGGTATATATGATTGTAGGAATCATCTGCATCGTAACTTAACCATATTATGATTATCACAATCATATGAATAATTACAGTTACTAAACCTTTGTTAAAAAATTTGTTAAAATCTTAACATTTTTGTGGTAAACATGTACTACCATATTTTTTCTCTGTGTGCCCAGAAGAAGTATTACATTTCTATACATACTTAAAATCCCGGGATTTTCGCGATTACCAGTATTTGTTTATAAGGTCATCAACAAAAATTTAAATTTTAAAACGTTTGTTGAAGAAATTAAGGTGAAGGAATTAAAATTAAATTTGGATGGCCAAACTCGAACACATTATTTGATGTGTCCACAGTTTTTCGAATTTGGAAATTCCTATATAAAAATCTTTCATTGATTTAACCTTTCCTTGCATGATTTTTTCTTTATTGGTTCAAAATTAAAGGAAAAATGGTTCAAACAATCTTAGTATATAATTATGGTATAAGTTTAGCAAAAACCATTATTACGGAAATTTCCATCATCATGCAATGTTAGATCTTAGAGCTTAATACTAAATAGAATTAAAAGAATACATTCAATGTTATGATGGAAGTTCCCACAATTATACAAAGAAGGGTTAAAACCTCAAGAAATGAAAAATTTCGTTTACTTAAACAAATGCCATTTTAAATCCGCTTAAAGTTGCAGAAATATGAATCTCTGTTGATGTTGCCCTTTAATTTATGCTCAAAAAGTAATCTGATGAAAGCTCCCCTTAAAAGAAACCAATAAAGAAGGATTATTTACTCAACACTTTTAAATTTTTAAAAGAACCCAAAATTGAAGAGTGAGTTTGATAATGAGATGGAAATGTTTGTTATTAGAAATGAATTAAGACTCAAACGTTGATTGCCAAACTAATGAAATAATGAATGTAATTGAAATATATAAAAGCCCCCCACAACACCCAATAATGTCTGTAATAATATGGAATAAAATATTGAATAAGAATTATTTGTTTCGGTGGGTAAGAAATGATTCTTAATGTAATATTCTGTTGCTTTTAAATTAGTATAGAAATTAAATTATTAATAATACTTTTGTCAATCTAACATTTCAATATAATGTTATTAGCGCAATTCACAATCTTGTGCAAATGGTATTGCATCATTGCATTTGCAAAAAGCTTTAGCCTATTTTTGCTCTTGCTGTGTATTTTGTTTTTTTTTTTTATTTATTAATGGTTTAAAACCTCTTATACAATTAAAAATTTTTGTTATCAAGCATATTTATATTTAATATAAGTAATTTTTTTAAAATAAATTGTTATTTATTATAAACCAATTTGTTTTAATATAAAACAAAAATCCCGAAAATCTCAAAATCCCGAGAAATCTTGATGCCGGGAACCCGGAATTCATTAATGACATCCGGAATCTCGGGATTTGAGAAACCAGTTCCGTTTGGCATCACCATATAAAGTTAACTTTCGAAAATTTCTTAAATTCGATAAATAATCCACACATACATACAAGTATATACAGTGGGAAGCAAAACTGTGCGGATGTTTTGCATTAACGATGAAGCTCGCTCATGCAGCCGCATTCCTTTCAATCAGACTGGTATCGGTTAACTTTTGTTTCGTCGTTCCTAGTCATCTACTCTCCAATTTTTGTGGGTTTTACAGAAATGAAGGCGTTTTTTACATTCGTATCAGAAAGTGCTGGCTTTTCTTTTTCATACTGGCTACTAAACTAATTATATTTCATGCGCGTCTAACCATCCATGATGTCCTTATAATGTAGCAAACGTTCAATCTGCCGGGCATCACTATCAGAAAGCAGTCTTGGTCGACCTCCTTGGTTTTTATTGCAATCTACAATACGCCGTTTTTTTATATCATTTACCGTGGAATAATTATTTTGCAACAATTTTATCACATTGTTTTCAATATCAGTTGCGGGTTTTCTCCTTTTTAAAAATCATTGGGTCAAATACCGTGTTACATTTTAACAGAGCAATATCACTGTTTATTACTTGTACTGTGCAAAAGTGTCCGAATAGGGAATTTTTTGTTGTTTTTAAATTTTTTTTATTTTTTTGAAGCTATTTATTTGAGTTTTTGTGCTTTATAATTTAGAATAAGGTTCAATTAAATAAAAATTTGTATTACTTTCATTACTTAATGCAAAATATCCGGACAGTTTTGCTTCCCACTGTATATCTAAATCATTGTGATAAACTTCAAAGTTCGTCCTGTAATTGGTTAATGCTCCAATAACATTAACACATTAATCTACTTAAATTACTTAAATATTGATATCGAACCGAAATTTTTCACTGATCATTTATGTGTAAGGGAACATTTTTCTACTTGATTTTGTGCAGTTTAGTCCATAATTGGCCATAGCTCCTATATATTGTCCATTTCTGAAATATGTGGCTGTTGAGATGATAATATCGTTTTTGAGTTATAAAATTCACCATAAAACGCAAATTCATTAAAAATTTGATGACGATCATCCTATAACATGTAATAGGTCCCATATACTAAGAGATGCGAAATACAAAATAACTCGTATAAATATAAAGTGTAACACAAAATTGTTTCAAGTATGCATAGATCACACTATTGATACTTGGCAAATATTTGCCGAAAATAACGTAACCGCTAGATAAAATATTGCAAAACTCTTGTAAGAGTAAAACACGTCAAACAAATTTGTGCTAAAACAAGTGGTTATGCTTTTTGAAGCAAATATTTACCATGTGTGACCATACATTTACTCTTATTTGTTAAGAATGGGCCTAAAACTTGTCTCTGGGCTGTTTTGTTGCTGCAAAATTGCTTACTGTGGAATTGAAAACAATTAAATTTGGATTCGTCTCACCAGATTGCATGTTTCCAGTCATTTAATGTTCAAATTTTGTGCAATGGAAGTTTCTACTGAGATGTAACGAATATCGCGAAGGACTAGTCTTGCTGTTGGCCTTTTGCTATAGAAGCATATTTTGGTGTTAAACATTTGTCTCTTTTCATTTGTGCATCTGCAATCGTTAATAGCTGTTCGCAATCTCTGATTTTTTGGTTGTGGAACAATATAACATTTTTTTTGCACTTATCACCACTGATTGATTTACTTTAAGCTGTTCAGCTATTACTTATTGCTAGAATATTGTTCTTGGGCTCATGACAGTTTCTTTATTATTTTTTAAAATTTGACTCCCGATGGATATCTAATTTGCAAAAGGTGTTTACCACATGCAACTAATGTGATATCAAACAATTAAACAAAGCAAACATATACAGGTAAACTTTGTTATAATTTGTGCATAAACTTCTTGTGCAAAATTTGTTACATCTTAGTTTTTCTTTGTACAACTTGTTTATATTGCATAAATTATTATTTCCATTGTAAATGATTATCTCTAGCATTAAACTTAAAATAAATGACAAAAAAGATTGAAATTTTTGATGGATATCTAATTTGCAAAAGGTGTTTACCACATGCAACTAATGTCATATCAAACAAATAAACAAAGCAAACATATACAGGTAAACTTTGTTATAATTTGTGCATAAACTTCTTGTGCAAAATTTGTTACATCATAGTTTTTCTTTGTACAACTTGTTTATATTGCATAAATTATTATTTCCATTGTAAATGATTTTCTTTAGCATTAAACTTAAAATAAATGACAAAAAAGATTGAAATTTTTTTTTAGAAATAGAACTATGCAATTAAAATTGCAATATGCTCAAACATGTAGTTATTTTTGCTTCCCACTGTAGGTAACTGGTGTTATCGTTAATTAACTTAAAGTGTCGTTTGGTGAATCATTATTTATATTGACATTTCTGAAAAGATAAAATCCATATTTAAGCAGTTTAGAGTATGAAGCTGAAATATGTTTGTTATATTTCAAATGGAAAATTTGAAAGCACATTACATAGAAATTTTTTAAAAAGTATACAAATGTTTTCCCTCTGAAATAAATAAAAAAAGCGGTAGCAGTTTCTAAGCAAAGGGTGTATATACTCCAGACTTTTGATTAGGATTTAATTACTCCTTTCTATTTAAATTAATTTATTTCCTTAACTCTTTGTTCCTTGATAAGTATTACGCTATTAACTACATGGACTGTAGTGGTCTCTGGGTGATGGTGTGGTGACAACCTCACACCGGCCTTCTGACCTAACTGCATACAAACAAACAAGTTTACATAATACCAGTCACAATTTGGTCAAATAATTAGCAAGTTCTTGAACCTTGAGGTCACAAAGCTCTATTTAAATAAGTTTTCTGCACTATATTCAGATGTCGCTTCAGCTGTTGTTTGGTAAAATAATAAAAACAATTAACAATTACAAATGTACTGCTAGAAAATGACTTTTACTTTTCCAAAGAAATTTGCCAGTTTTATTAATTTATGGCTGTTTGTTGCATTGTGATAAGTGACGTAAAATCTTCAAGTGTGATATGCAATTACTTGTGGCATTATTTCTGGTATATGCCACCAGTTATTTAATGTGGATCAACCCATATTCATAAGTATGTTTATCGGTCATGTGTTGTAACAATGTATGTACTCTGTTTTGGGTGTATGTAGTTTTGTATATAGAGTTATAAAGTGTATATATGCATAATGTTAAACATTGGCAGCAACAACGACCCTATTATGGTTTGCCACAACAATAATGATGTTGTGATGAACATGATGTTACAAACACTTGTACGAAAAAAAAAAATGAGTACAAAGTTGAAGCTAGAGTCCAAAAACAACAAAATTCATAACAGCATAAAAATGCAAGTGCGTTTAAAGACATGTTAAAATGCATATTCATACCCTATAGACAGTGAAAGAAAATACTTTAGTTTGTTTGTTGGATTTGTAACAATTTCATTATTTTCATTTTAATGTTTTGAAAGGGTTGTGTAACCGATTATTATTATTATTTTTTTTTTGTAAATGTGTGCATCTTACCTAAATCACCTATGTCAAGATATTTTGATCAAGAACTCTAAAATGCAGCCCTGAAGAAAAGTATTGATTTTATAAAAATTTCATATAACAGTTTTAGTTTTTAAGACTGATTTAAGGGGTAATTAAAATTGAGAGATTTTATAACTTTTATCACACAGATTTGTTACATCGTCTGCAAAAGCAATAGCATAGCATTAGGTTTTATGAAGCCATACATAGCAGTGGTAAATGTACACTTTAGAAATACTAGAGTCACCTAAGGTAGATTGAGTAATATTTTTCACTAATCAAAGCTCAGCAATTTCCATAATTTTTTAAATCTTATCTTTGTTGGTGAAATTATGTTTATGATATTATAAAAATTTGTTAAGGAAACTCTAAGGAATATTCCAAGAATCTTTATTTATTATTATTACTTCTTTCAGAACGTGCTTTCAGAACTACATAGTTCAATAAGGGAGAAATAATTCGTTTATTCTTTAATGACAAACAAGTTTAATAACAGCTTAATTCGCTGCATGCATCAAGTAAAACTATAGAAATTTACAACGATTGTTTAATCTAAACTTTAAGATAATATCGACTCTGTACACGTTATTTTTATGATAAAAGAAGAATGTGTGAGGAATATAGTAAAAATCGGTCCATGATCTCATAGCATAGTGGTTTCCCCCATAGGCCAAAAATCAAAAAAGTTATTGTTTTTTTTGAAGCTGTATTGCACACTCTAAATTTTATGAATCTAACAAATTTTGTTGTTTCTTTGGCGAGATTTATTGTTTGTGTCCGTTGAAAGTGGAGGTATGTTTATATGTATTGCATATATTGTGGTTGGATAGTCATACAAGAAAACGTAAGTTTATCCAAAAAGTTATTCGAGATATTGTGGCAGAAGTTTCCAAAAACCTACAAACATTAAATTTTAACTTATTTTCTACCAAATTAAATAACAGACGCTGCAAAAATATGAGCCCATACAAATTCGCTGAAGAATACTTTTTTGACCTTTAAAACACACGTTTTTCAAAAACTTCTTTTTCACGTCGACTTTTAGTGATATGGCCCTCATCTGCCCACAACGCTTTATGCATCAAATTGTAGGTTTTTTATCCCTCTTTAAATTAAAAAATATTGTGGCCGCGGGTTTTTGCAGATTTTCGTATATAGGTGTGATTTACATAGTCATGCGACAAAAAATAGTGAATCGCATTTTGTTTTGTACTATTTCTTTTTAAGAATATGAGTAAAGAGAAATGCCATTTTTTTAATTGTTGTTATATTAAACTTTATATTGCAATTTTATGGTATTTGACTTCCAGTGTAAGTGAAGCTTACTTATTGAATTTGAAAAGTGTCAAAACAAAGGTCAAATTTTAATTCTTATAATTAATTGTTTTCGCGATAGTGATAAAACTTTCAAAAATATCAATATGGAAATTAAAATAGAAGGTTTATTCTGTCAGTGCCAATTTTCTAGAATGCAAGTGCTTAATATTTGGAGTTCTACAGCTGGTGATTATCATTCGAAAGCAAACAAAATATTTGAAATTATGGAGGAACAATTTAATGCAGAAAAAACTAAATTCGACCTTAGCAATTTAACAAAAGTTTTAAAAGCGGATTGGTAAGCTTTGAACGAAAAATCATCGAAGCAAATTAATTATTTTGAAGAAACATAAAGAATGGCTTGAAAGTTGTGTTTGTTATTAAGAATAACTTTGTTTAACTTTTAAATTTAGTTTTTTTCAGTGTACATATATTTCAAATGAATTAAAATGAAATAAAAATTTACAAAACTTGTTTAAACAACCAAATTTTCATATTAAAATACTTTATTTTAAACATTTTTAAAACAGATCTATAAACCAATTAACCCTTAAAAGATCAAGTGGTTACTGTGGCTACAGCTGTTAATATTTTTTCCTAAAAATTTGCCAACTTTAAGTTCTTCGGGTATGAAATGAGCTGAAAAATTTTAAAGATCCTAGCTTTTTTAAATCTTTCCGAAATATTGCTCAATTATACATAAATGCCTATAAAATTGGAATATCAATACAAAATTCAGCAAAAATAACTTTCATGCAAAAAGAAATCGCGAAACGAAATTTGTTTTAGTTCGGTCCATATTTGACCACAGATCCCATATATGGCGGTCGGCCCATAATTGGTCATATATCCCATACAATGACCACATTCGAAAAAGCCATTTATATTTATTTATATATATCGGTACCGACTCAGAACTTCGTATAAATCATATATACAAAAATCATCCCACAAAATTTTCCATTTCCATTTTTAACCGTATCCCCCATATTAAAGTCGTCTTCCGAAAATCCCTTCAAAACTCATAAATCTCTTATAAATAACGGTATCGATCCAAAATTTTACCCGGATCATTTACATACATGCCAAATCAAGTTGCTGGATTTTGAGAATATCGGTCCACATTTGACTATATCCCGCATATAAGGTCCACACGAAAACCACGTTAATACTAATATATATCTCAAATATACAGTTATTATGTTGAAATTCGACGTGAAATATCCTCATATCCATAAAAATCACTGTTCCAAAATTCAAGAAGATCGGCCCATAATTTGTCATAGCTGTCATATAAGAACCATTTCCGAAAAATAACTTAACACACACAAATGTCTAATAAATATCGGTATCGAACCAACTTTTATATAGATCAGAAATTTTATTCAGGAAATCATACTAATATCGGTTATACGGCAATTATGCTATTGGATTTTGTAGCTGTCAGTCAATAATGGGCAATAGCTCCCGAATTAAGTCCACTTCCAAGCATATCAACCAGCCATTTAACTCTTGCCAATAACGTTATTGAAATTAAATTCAACGCAGAAACTACATTAGTGGATACTGTATTCAAAAGCTATCAGTCCATAATTGGTCCACTTCTACTATGTCACCCATAAATCTCTTGTAAATAATGTTATTGAGATCAAATTCAAACACAAAATCCTCACCTTATATCTTATCCTTTTTTATACTCTGTTTCTTAACTTGTGAATATTGAAAAATGTTCTTTTAATTTTATAAATTGTTAAATTACACTCAAGATTATTATGAAAATCAGAGAAACTCTGTAAATTATGGTAAGAATCGATAATTATATCAATTATAAATGGTCAAAATTAGATAAAATTTTAAAATATTTAAAATAAATTATGTTGGTCTTTGAAACAATACATAAAATACTAATAAAATTTGCACTAAGGCGGAATAAAAAACAGAGAATAAGGATATTTTAGTCCAGTGTAGTTTTTGTATTTCTTAGTACTTTTAGGTGGAGGGTATTAAAGATTCGGCACAGCCGAAGATAGCACACTAACTGGTTTTTATTTACTTCTCTCTAACTTCTATATGCAATCACTGTTTTTAATTTGCATATGTATTGTACATACACAAGTGTGTGAGTATGTACTAGATACATATTAATGTATATATGTATGTATGTATGTAGTATTGTGTCTATGTAGGTTAGACCAAGAGTGTGTAAAGTATACTTTTACCATAAGTCCTCATGCCACAAACAACAAAGAATACAATAGACGTATTTTGCTTCTTGTTTTCTATTTGAAGTTCATAAAAGAGAACAAATTCTTTTCTTATAGAATATTAAATATTTAAAAGTGTGATAAACTTGTAAAAATGTTTTTTTCCTTAGATTACGTATTTGTTGCTTTCCAGGAAAAAACGAAAATAATTTAAAGTTTTTTATATTTCGGAGGTGGATGTTTGTTTCAACAACTGTTGCCAAATATTTTTATCAAAGTCTATTAAAAAATTTAAAAAAAATATGAATTTACAGAATGTACAAGGAAAAAAGTTAAGATAATAAATAACAAATATGTTTTGGTTATATACGAGGGCGGTTAGGAAACTTCTTAGCTTAGAACGTTTTTTGGAAACTTCCATCTGTGCTATGAACACATATTAAATTTCTTTTCAACCTGGCCACTCCTTCATATAGAAATAGACGTTCAAAAAAAACGTCCGCCATATTTAACAATGGAAAAATTACAAATTAAAAAAAAATTTGAATAAAAAATCCAAAAATAGGAACAATAACCGAAATTGTAGCCAAAGTGTATGATATGGTATTAAATGATCGACGAATACAATTGCTTGAAATAGCTAATATCATGGGCATCTTAAATGATCGAGTCCATTTAATTTTGCATGAAGAAAAACAAATGAAATGAAGATGGATTTTAACCGTCGTTTCATAACTGTGGATGAGACACGGATCCATCAATATACTTCAGAGACAAAGAACAATGAAAGAAGTGCAAAAACAATTCAATCGGCTGGTAAGGTTATGGCAACGTTTTTTTTGGGACTTCAAAGGTATTTTATTGATTGACTATCTGCAAAAGGGTAAAACAATAAATTCAGAGTACTATTGCAAACGTCCTGGCTGACAACACAAAAAAAAAATTAATTTTTCATCAAGACAACGCACCAGCGCACAAGAGTGTTCTAACAATGTCTAAAATCAACAAATTAAAGTACGAATTGCTTGAACACCCACCTTATTCTCCTGATTTAGCTCCCAGTGACTTTTACCTTTAAACAAATTTCTCGCTGACAAGCGTTTTACCTCAAATGAAGATGCAATTACAGTTGTAAACCACTATTTTAAAAGCCTTGGGGAAAACTATTTTAATCTAGGGATAGAATTGCTAGATAAGTGTTGGACTAAGTGTATTGAAGTTTCAGGAGATTATATTGAAAAATAAAAATGTTTTTGAAAAACTAACTATTCTCTTTCTGTGCTAGGCTAAGAAGCTTCCGAACTGACCTCGTATATTTAAAATAAGAATGCGTGTGGACTTAATATGTGTGTTTATTTTAACAAATAATGGATATAAAGTTTCAAAAATTTAGGGCTCTCCATAAAAATATATTTAAATAAAATTAATTTCTTTAAACCTATACGTATGAATGATAAATCTAATCAAATATTTATCATACGCCGCGTTGCGACGTACAACTCCTACGACACTACAACTTCATGTGTGAATTGAACAATTGTTTTTATTTAATGGAATAATTTGTTTGGTAATTTTTAATTTAAAATAAAAGCAATTGTATGAACTGACTTTAAAATTATATTTACAACAAGTTTGCGATCTGCATATATTATGTATATTTATTTATTAAAAAAAAAAACTTGGTTTATTTAGGACAGGGCACAAAAAACATTTAGTTTTATTTTATTCGATGCTGTTTGATCTTGCAAAACTCTTGTAAGAGTAAACAATGGCAAACAAATTTGTGCTAAAATAAGTGGTTACGCTTTTTTGAGCAAATATTTGCCATTTGTGACCATACCTTAAAACCGACTTAAGCTTTTTTTAGTTATTATCGCTTTACATGACGTGTGTTAAGCTAAAACATTTTTTTGCATGTTACTTTAAGGAATTTTGTTTAAAACATTAAACACATTTGAGACAGCAGGCTGCCGATTACAATAGGTAAAAAAAAAATACCCACGTTTTTGGAGAGTGGTTATTTTGACGATAGCAAGCAAAACGACTGCAGGTTGTTGTCCATGCTGATTTTTTCGTCGCTGTCAATTTAAAATTATTTCTATTTTTGTTGGCTACAAAACAAAAGCAGTGTTGACCATATAACAAAATGTGTAAAGCAAATTAGTGCTTAGAATTTTCCTTTTTGTAAAATAAAAAGTAAAATACAAAATTAAAATATAATGATCATTTATGCATCCAGAGTTGTTAAATGCATTAATAATATTATATTTATATTAATAAAAATGAGTGTAGTTTATTAGCAGGAATCATGTACAAATTTTGTTTCATGTTTCATAAATAAAACGCAACTTTGAAAAAATAAGAGCCTTAAGTGGCACCACTGAATTAAAAATTGATTATTGCAACAGCTGTTTATATTTTCATTGCTTTGTTTGATTAAAGTTTGTAAGTATTTTATTGTTTTAGAGGTATTGTTGACTTTTGTTAAAAGTACACTTTACTTTAACTATAGACACATAAAGTATACTTTAACCGCTAAAATATACTTTTAATTTAAAACCAGCTGAGGTTGTTTTTAAATAATTTAACATCACTTTAAAATCAACCAGCTGTTTATGCAAACAACAAAAACTGGATGTGTACATGTGTACTTCTTTTAAGAGTCGTGGAAGTGTCGTTGTCTTTGTGTTCGACAATATCCAGGTGCAATCTTAAACACTCCCGCAAATATTCTCGTTCTGCAGTAGCCCAATTCGCCGCTCTTTCTCTGTGTTTTTTTTTGTTCCTGTAAAGAGTTATCAAAAAATCAACGCCAAAATAGCCTAATTAGGATATTAATCTTACCTTCTCCATTTTTCCACCGCAAACACTTTTCTAAAATTTTCTCACTTAATTTAATTATTTTGCTGATTTTTGTTTTTTTTTTCAATTTTCAATGACAGCTGTTTAAACCTGCCACTTCCTTATTTTTTTTACAGTTTGTATGAAATAATTTTCTACATATGAGGTGGCCCCAGTTAAAGTCAGTTTAATTTAAAACGACCTTAAATTTTGACTACAAAATACAATTACAAAATAATTAAAAGTAGGTTTTAAGTTTAAAGTTGTGTTTAAAAAGAACCGACTTTAGTGTTTGTCTATGGTTATGGCCCATTTTTTTATGGTTTTATTTACTTTTTTGTTGTATTTTAGTAATAGCCTCTATAAAATCAAAAAATTCTCTTCAGTTATTTAAAAAGTTCGAAGAACAAATTTATTTTTAATTAAAATGTCAGACTTCGGAATCAGCTGCTGACTATGTAGCTGTCGTTTTCCAAATAAAACATTTATAGCCAGCGCTATTTGCAGTCGCGTAGTTTTATAGCCTGCTGTGGCGAATGTCTTTAATGCTTAACATTGTTTCACCAACCAGTGTTTAGTTTTTTTTTAGACGCGTATAAAGCAAATTTTGTATGGAAATTTGCCTTATAAACCTGTCAGAAACCTGTTGTAAGTTTTCATTAATAAGGGGGTTAGAGTTTAATTTTTCGAATTTAAATTTCCATAAAGTACTTATTACATATTTGTTGGTTTTTTTAGTGACTCCTTTGCCTTTATATTAGAAAACCACATTTGACAGATCATTTAATGCTTGCTTTCTTCATTAAATTTACGAAAATATTTTTCAAAACCCATAAAATTAAATTAAAATTATTTAATTAAAATACACTAACATTAAAATACTATTTGATACATACCAATAAATCAAGTGGCTTAAAACCGCAAAAGAAGAAAAAGGAAGAAATACAAAAATGTAATTAAATTTCAGACATAATTAATGATTACTGGCTTGTTTGTATTTGAATATGTGTCCATGAAATAATATGGAAGAATTTTCTGTCATTTGCCAGTAAAATTTTCCACTACTACTACTGCCGCTACCTTGAATGTCATGGAGAGCACAAGGTTTTTTTCCCGTTTTATATAATTTTTGTTTTGTTTATTAATTACCTTAAGCATAATATGCCAGTCGAAGGTCTATTATTTCAGCATTTTATTGATTTTTTACTGTTTTTTTTTGTGCTACATACAATTATTTTTTCAACTTAATGGGATTTTAATTAAATTGATATTTTATGGACTGTGGAAGTTCATGAGTTAAAGATGAGAAGTTGGTAATCTACCACTAGACTGAGTTAAGCTGCAATTCGAAGTACATACATACATTAAAAAATAAATTTCAATTAATAAAAGTTATTACAGCGAAATGGTAGCAGCCAGGGGCGAAATTGTGTTTTTTTTTTATAAGAAAAAGAAAGTTTTTATTGGTTGTGAAACATAATCCATGAGTCTAGCCTTATTTGGTTTAAAAATACATTATCTACAATTACCAGAATCTGGAGTTGGTGTGATTTTAAATTATTCTTAATGTTTAGTTTTTTAATATGAAACAACCCAGTAAAAAAAATGCGTGTTTTTTGAGGCACTTATGAGAAAAAACGCATAGTCGAGCGCTGCAATAAAAGCGCTCTTTTGAAGCAGTAAATGCTTACGAATAAAATATACAAAAAAGATGCTGACAACGAAGAAGGTTTTAAAGCTAAAACAACAAAAATGAAATTATAGCCTACAGATTTACTTATGACAACGACAGTCAAGCGAATTAAAAAAAAAACATTTTATTAAAGTGCTTTATATGCATATTTGATTAGGTTAAAAGAAGCGATTATTGTCAGCAGAAAGTAGTCCTCCAAACCGGGAACACCTCATACAAAAATCATGCAGCCCATCAGCAGGTTTAAAGCGACTTGAGGTATGAATTCATACATAAAACCTGCTCCTTTTGGAGCACATTTTTTACTGGGAATATTGTTTTTAATTTGTTTATCTAAACTTTAAATATGCTCCTTAAACTTTTCCAAGCTTCATTATGCCTCTACTGTATTGTATATAGTTTTTTTCTTTTTAATTTTTCCTGGTTTTTCTTTCTACTTTAAATTACTCTGGAAGTGTAACTTTGCTGTTTTAATATAATATTTGTTTTATTAAAATAAATGTAATTTTTCTTTTGTGTACAACAGAGAGAACATAAAATGTAACGCCTTTACTGTGTTCATGTCTATTTTTGCATTTATCATAATTGTGGCTGATGGCAATAGTAATAGCAACAAAACAGAAGCTAGAGAAAACAACAACAACAACACCAACAGCAAAAAACCCAAGAGCAAAAAGTTTTTTTACTAACAAAAACTACAAATACTAAACACACTTTTACAATGAATACAAATTAACAAATACATATACATACATACTCGTATGTGTGTAACTATTTGTGAGTACATACAATGGGAGCCAATAGTGGCGATGTCAGAAACAACCATAAATCTCTTAATAATATTAGTATCCAAATAAAATTGAACACAAATAAGTTTCATATATACAGAAGTAATGCCAACTTATTTTATAATGGTATGTCCATATAATATCACCAACGAAACTCACTTTAATATCGAGATAAAATTTAACACAATGAATATTTATGTATATGCATAGAAGTCATACTACTACATTTTTACATAATAGGTCATAGGTCCTATATAGAGCAAATTGAAGAAAATCTGCTTTTACACATACTCGTATACTGGTTGTAGGCTAATATATGGTCAGGCTTGACCAACTGCACTTGCTTATTTGTTCTATATACGAGTATGTATGTATGTACTATTTGTGTCGAATTTAAACTTGCTGCTGATGCTTATTAAAGATTTATGCGCATTTAAGAGATTTCCGGAAGTAGACTTTATATGGGGGCTACGGTCAATTATGGACCGATCATCATATAATTGAAAGTGACCATTTTATATATGTATTTGTACTATTTATATTGAATTCCAACTTGATAGTGATAGTGCTTTTTATAAAAGATTTATGCATACTTAAGTGATTTTCGGAAGTAGACTTTATA
This sequence comes from Bellardia bayeri, assembly GCA_950370525.1. NCBI lineage: Eukaryota > Metazoa > Arthropoda > Insecta > Diptera > Calliphoridae > Bellardia > Bellardia bayeri. The sequence goes on from OX493267.1 coordinate 20,610,354, forward strand.
TGGAGTCTATGGTCACATATGTACCCATCATCGTGATATTTAGTACAACAATTTCAATGTATATATGCATTATGTTTGTTGAATTCCAACTTGATAGTGATTTTTATAAAAGATTTTTGCGGTTTTTAATGATTTTCGAAAGTGGACTTTATATGGGGCTATGTCAAAATATGGACTGATGCAAACCAAATATCATTGCATGAAACTTATTATTGCAGATTTTTGTATGGATACGGCTTTTCTATAGACATTTATGCACCATAAAATCATATTCCGGAAAAACATTTGTGTGGGGTCTATGAGAAAACGTGGACGAATTCATACCACTTTAAACAGTACTTGTCCTTCTACAATCAAAAGAAAGTGTGCAAAATTTCATGATCTAAATTTTATCGAGTTAGTCTGAAACGTGGATCTATTTGATCACAGTGCTACACATAGAATGATAAAATTATATATAACCTCATAGACCACTTGTGGGGGTGGAGGGTATAGTAATGTCTACATCAATGAAATTGACTTCGCAAAAATGTATTAATATTTATATAGCAAAACAAGTGATTGTATACTTTTGAACCAAATATTTAAGAAAACAAAAAAAAAACATTTCCTTTTATAATAACACAGTACAACACGAAAAAAATTACCGGGTTCCGACGATTGATCAGTGTTAAGGAGACCATACCATATCTACACAAATGCTGAACATACCCTACACCTCAGACGTAAAGAAAACATAGTTTTGAATACCGTTATGCTGCAAGAACAGGCCAGAGCTGGGAATTTTTAACCGCTTCTTAAATGAAATTCTGATGTGATCTATCAAAACGCCGACACACGTATATTTTTTGTTGGTCTCCTTAACAACAATGAATCGTCGGAACTCCGTAATTTAGTTTGATATTGTTCTACAGTGTAATCTGTGTTTTTCTGCTGATGGCTTGCATGTTGCACAATATTTCGATTTAATTGCGCTGCACACTTATTCCAAATCACAATTAGAGGATTCATATATTGGATGTATAACTTAAAAATTATGGATTTTTATCTGTTATTTGAAAAAATTAGCACAATCTAAATTTATTGTAAGCTACGAGTTTTTCCTATACTTCTGGCAATATATGGATTCGTCGCAAAAAATACTGCTCATTTTTTTTATATATTTATGATACAAATTAGTATTAATGTGAATTTCGGAAGTGGACCTTATATGGCGGACATAGTCAAATATGGACCGATATTCTCAACATCCAGGAGTTTAATTTTGGCATGTATGTAAATGATCTGTGTACAATTTTGGATTCATTCGGTTATTTATAAGAGATTTAACAGTATTAAAGTGATTTTCGGAAGAGGGCTTTATATGATGGATACGGTGAAAAATGGACCGAAATTCACAAAATTCTGCAGCAGTTTTTTGTGTATATGTTAAAGATCTATACAAAGTTTTGAGTCAGTACCGATATTTATGCGATATATATAAAGATAAATGTCTTTTTCGGATGTGGTCCTTGTATGGGAGCTATGAACAATTATGGGCCAACCATCATAAAATTAATATTTACATACAATTTATTTACATATAAGGATTATTTATGTCAGATTTTAGCCATTTAAAATTATTTATATCAGTTTTATACATATTTAAGTAAATTTTGGAAGTAGACCTTTTATGGGATCTATAGTCAAACATGGACGGAACTAAATAAATTTCGTTTTACAATTTCGTTTTGCATGCAACTTATTCCTGCTGAATTTTTTATTGATATTCCAATTTTATAGTCATTTATGTATAATTGAGCAATATTTCTGGAAGATTTTTGTATGGAGCCTATGAGAAATCATGGACCTATACTTACTATTTTCCTCACACTTTCGTCTTTTATCATAAAAACAACGTATAAACAATTTCCTGGGAATATCTGCAATATATTAAAAAAAAATTTAAAGAAAAATTTAAAAAAATATCAATTTTTTATGGAGGTTATCAGCCATGTCACAGAATTTAATTCCGTCCGGAAGTGGAATTACTTCCGTTTTTTTCTTTCTATAGAAAAAGTAAAATGAAACTTTTTTTTCGGAATGAAACCTAGAAATTCTTAAAAGTACAATTCCACATAGCAAATTAAAAGTGGTTTCATTACGAAAAAATTGTTCGTTTGGCTTTTTCTATAGAAGCAAAATACGGAATTAATTCCACTTCCGAACGGAATTAAATTCTGTGACATGGCCGTATATTACATTTTGATCCATAACTCTTGTTCTACTGCTGATTTTCAACACCAAACTGCTTAGGAGAACTATAAACGGTTTCTTGTAAACTTGTTGTTTTCGGTTGTGTCCTTTTGACGTGAGGGAGAGGACCAAGGATATATGTATATACTTTATTGGGTCTCAGATGAGTATTTCTCAGTGTTACACATGGAATAACGAACTTATATATACCGTCATTCACCACTTATGGTGGTGGAGGGTATAAAAAGTAATTATAATAGGTCTTATTGGCATCTATAAACTCTGGTTTGTTATTGAAATGTGTGTCATCCTTATAAACTAATAAAATTCCAATTAAAATTCTTATCACGTATGTTAAATTTCATAAAATCTGTATTTCAATGTGATATAAACGGAATGACAAATCCAATATGCCCTTATATTTTTGCTGGAGAAATGAATTCAGGCGTTTTGTTTATCCACTACTTTGATTCTGAAGACGGTGACGTGAAAGTTTTTGCACAGCTCAATTAGCATAACGTTGCTAAATTTCATTAAAAAATATTGATATTCATTTGTCAACTATAGAATATCAAGTGCAATTGTGTATTTTTTTTTTGAAAGCACAACAAATTAATTAAAAACTTTTAATGCACTATGTACTGCAAATGTTTAAATATAATTTTTAATATTTTCAATAAAATTTATTCATTCGTGTAAATTCAAAAGCTCTTTGGATATTTTATGCAACGCTGAACATACAACAAGTTTATATAGATAATCATTCAATAAATGATTGGTTAATTGCAAAATTAACAGCGCAGTTTGTGTAAATTAAATTAATTAGCAGTTTCCGTTCAACGAATATTTAGGTTTTTCTTCGATGCTCTATTTATTTATTACAGCTTAATTATTTAATGAACAATAAATAGTTTATAATTCAAATCTAATAAGTATAATTTATTAAGTCCTGCCATTATCATTTTTGTCTATGGCTAAAATATGTTGCATCTCTGCTTCTTAACCCTCCGCCGTGCGAAAAGATCCCTACGGACCTTTTTTGTAAATCATGTTTTTTTCATATAAAATTTTTTTTTTTTGATTTTTTTTGGCCGAAGTAGGAGTAATTTCAGTTTGAAAAGGCAAAAAGGTCCCTAGGGACCTTCTAACTCATCGGAGGGTTAAAGAAATGTGGGAAACGTTAAAATGGCATAAAACAGTTGCCAATTGAATTATTTTCTTTGATATGTTTGCTGCAAATACATACGAGTAATTTAAGCTTTTTCAGTATCATTTCTTACCCAACCTCAAATTTAGTTTTGAAAAGAAGGTTTACATATGACGCATTTGAACATTTTTTGTGGTTCAGTCAGTTCTAGTGAGTAAACCGATGACGAAATTGTGTAACTTTCATATCTTCCAATCGCTTTTCAGTTGGGGTGTTATGTGCAATTGAAACTCTCTTCGAATTCTTCTGACATAAGCTAAGAGCCGTTAAATATCGGCAATACTATATCTTTTTGATTTATATTGAATTGAAGAGACATGTCGATATTTAATAATATTCTGAGCATTATTTTTTCGTTCATTTTGACAAGACAAGGCAGCCTTCAATATTTTCATTGAAACTAGATAAATATGCTAATGATATGATTATTAGAACTAATCTAACGCATTCAGTTATCCAATAGAGGTTTCAAAATGTGTGGTACCCAATGTCCCAATTAAGTAGTTCACGTTCTGAAATCTATATCTTAGGAAATGTAAAGTCTGACACTCACAGAGAAGATGAAAAATACATTTCACCTTTTAGCGGTCTAAACGAGCACATACACAAAAAATTTGAATCCCCAAATCTGTTTGAATGCTTAACGGTCACAAATGACCCTTAAATATTGCTACTAGCCTCTATATGTCCTTCCGGTTTCTATTTAAGCAGCCACTTATGACATAGAAGTATGTCAGATGTTTCAATTGTGAGCCGCCTTTGAAGATACTATCAGAAGATTTCAGTTTTAGTAGTCGTAAGCAACAGATAGTGCATTTAAAGCGTGTTATTGTCTGGTTATTTCTTATCTTTGCTCGTTACCGTAGCAGTATATTTGCGTGGGGTCCTATTTAGTTTAGTTCTTTCTCGCTTTATATATCCTGCTGTTCTCCAATAGCTGAGTCTCAAAAATGTTTGCTATTTGTTGTAAAATTACAAACAGTTTTTTAAAAGGTGTAACATTTTTTAGGAGTAGAGCTAATAATCTCTTTTTAACTAAATTTTTCATAACTATAATTATAACAAAGAAAAATACTAGAAAAACAAGAGTATAATTGTTATATAAAATGTAGCGTGATTGGTACCATAACGATTTTGAAAAAGGTTAAATTACGCTATTACGCCGTCACAAAACTGCTAGACTTGTAAACTAACTGGAAACAGTTAAGCCGATAATCTTTGTTAATAGCTGCACTATTTAAACAATATTTAAAGTGCTTTTGTCGGATGAGAAAAAATTTAATCTTGATGGTCCTGATGGTTTCAACCGTTATTGTTTAGACCCACATAAGGAACCACGATATTTCTCAATAAGAAATTTCGGTGGCGGTTCATTGATGTTTTAGGGAGCATTTTGTAAATACAGTATGCTTGCTTTGGAGTTTTTAAGCACCAACAAGAATTTTTCTGATTTCACAAAATTACTGGATGATGAAATTAGTGGAATTTTTAGAAAAATGAAAAATAATTTATATTTGAACAAGACAACAAGACAACGCACATATTCATATAAGTCCAAAAACTTGTACATGAATGTACCTGAATGGCCCGCATGTTCTCCAGATCAGAACGCTATTGAGAACAGTTGGAGAATATTAATGGCCGAATTCTCGGTCATTAGTTAACCATTGGTAAATTAAAATACTAACTATTGTTTAACTATTACTTGTTATTCGTATGACAAACTAAACATAGCGATTAAAGAATAATTAGTTAAGCCTTTGTCATTAGCTTACTAAAGACTGTGAATTCGGCCATAAGCCGTCGAATTTATGCTGAAAACCGACCGAATACACTGTTGGACAAACTAAAGTGCGGTTTGAAATATTTCCTGTTTTTATGCCCTACACCACAATAGTGGGGAAGGCATAATGGATTTGTGCTGATGTTTGTAACGTCCATAAATATAGATGAAACACCCACCTTAAAGTATACCGATGGACTCAGAATCACTTCTTGACACTATTTAACAATGTCCGTCCGTCAATCTTAGAGTGAGTCTTGTGCAGATGATTATAGCAACGATCCAATGTAAATTTTTACTTCTTCATAATCAATTTCAATAATCTCGTTTAAATGTACACGCGATATGCTAGTATTGCTGAGTCTGAAAATAAGACAATTTTTTTGTACAATATCTTGCCTGTGGCTTTTCTAGGCGGTCATTACTGCAGGGTACTCAATAATGTTTTACTTTTCTTGCTCACGGTATGTAAATACTAAAATATATACTTTAATTTACATATATGTATATACTCGAATGTATTTTTATGCATATGAATTTATGTAAATGTATTTGGGTTACTATATACGAGTACATACATATACTTATAACTATTTGTATTTTAAGTATTAATGTTTATGTGCACGTGGCCTCTTGTATGTCATACACTAAATATTCATATAACAAGAAAAGGATTGTAGTTATTTTAACTGTCTAAAGGACCTTCATTTGTTTTATTTTGTTTCTTGGCATATGTGTATGTTTAGTTGTTCTCTACATTGGGGATTATATTGTAGTTGTGTTGGTATGTAAAAGTTATGAATTTTTTAATATAAAATAATTACTTGAGGTATATTTATTTTAATGACTGTTGGTATTTTATAAGTTGGGTCAAATTATTACTACTTTTTGTTGACAAAGTAACTTATTTATAGTTGTATGGCACCAGTGTAACTACAATATAATAAATTTAATTGAGAAAAAATTAAGACAAAACAAAAATAAACAAAATCAAAATTTTAGAGGACATATTTTTAATAGAAAAATATAATAAAACTTCTGGTTTAGAGAAGAAGTAGAAAATTAACAAATTGCTCTCTAGCATATGGCTGATAGGAAAATAAAATACTCAACAGGCTGCCATTAATTTTGTTGTTAAATATTTTTGGTTTTTGACAGCATAGTACTAGTTTTTTTTCAGTGCCTTTTTATATTACTTAGTCCCAATTTACACGAGGCAATTCTTTAGGCTTCGCTGATTACCTTTTAGACATCGGAATGTGGGGAAGATAAAACCAGTGAAACTTTCTTTGCGACTTTTAAATGAGACGGCAATTTTTTTTGGCTAATTTTTCTTAGTGAATACCACATTTACAGTCAACAAAACTATTGTCAAGACTATCAACAAGACTATTAATCTTTTGATTTAAAGTCAGCTATCGATATATCCGATTCTTTTCTTTCCTTAGATGCACTTGATTGTGGAGCTGAGTTTGAAACTGAGTCAAACAAATTAGATATAGAAATGGATCAAGTAAATATTTTAAGGCAAAAAAATTGCAATTGATTGTGGAGCTGAGTTTGAAACTGAATCAAACAAAATAGATATAGAAATGGATCAAGTAAATATTTTAAGGCAAATTGTTTTATATAACTCAAGAAACGTTTAAAAAAATGTTGAATAGATTGCCAGGAAATATGAGACTCTTTGAAGTATGTGGAGAATTTTCAATATTAAAATTTGAAAATCCGTTGCTACAGGCTAAATTTTCATTGATACAAAATTTTTCAAATGTTTTTCAAGATCCAAAAGTGTCTTTTGGCGATTATAAACTTTAGTGTTCAAGATTGGCTTATATTAATTAGCAAGATTATTTTAAAGTAGAAATGCCAACAAACTTACTAGACTACTGGCCTAAAGTTTGCAACTACTGCGATACAGCGGGAACATTTCATTTCAAAGAGATTACTTTGGCCGCTCATAATATGTTGACCATTCCGACTAGCAACGCTACTGTGGAAAGGGTGTTTTCAATTATAAATTGTACTAAATATTCAATATACAGCCCAATCATGAATAATAATTCCCCAGGAGTTTTTAAAAATTTAATTTCAATGAAGACTTGTGGACTATACCTATGAGTAATTTAAAAATTTGCAGGTTCTTTTCACGAACGCGAACAAATTCAATTTATTTGGGTCCGATGGCCGGCGTGATGTGTGGCGCAAACATACTGACAAGTTTTGTCCTAAAAATACTAAGAAAATTTTAAAGCTTGTCAGTGATGGTGTGAGGTTGCATGGCAATTTATAGATGGCATAATGGATACAAACAAGTGTCTTGATATTTTGAAGGTAAATGTTAAAAAAAAGTGCTCATAAATTGGGGATTGCCAATAACTTTAAATTTTACCAGGCCAATGAGTCGAAGCACACATCGCTGATAGTGAAGAACTGGTTGTTGTATAATAACCTTAAAGTGCTCAAAGCATCTGCGCAAAGTCCAGTCCTTAACGTAATCGAGCATTTATGGGATGAGCTCGGACTTCGAATGCAAAATGCGTTTTGCGAGTAATGCGAATGCGTTACTGGAAGAATGAAACTAAATAAGTTCTGATGTGTGCCAAAGAAATGGTTGGATGGATTTCAAAAAGACTTCAAGCTGTCGAGAATCAAAAAGGATACGCAACAAAATACTAAATATCTTATAAAAAATTTAATTATATGACCTGACCGACTTTCAGTGTGATCATTAAGGTTTTTTTTTTTTAATTATTTTGTTTTTATTTCTGTTATATTAATGATAGAATACCAAATTTATTTGTTTTGGTATTTAATAATAAATAATTTATTTAATTTTGAAAAAAAATTAGTAAAATTCAAGAAGTAAAATTTTGAAAAAACTTTAAAAAAATCCTAAGCTCTCTTTTTTCAAATATGGTTTAATATTTTACTTTCAATGTGAGCCACTGTATGTGTAATTAAAAGTGCATATGTACATACATACATACATACATAGATATAATATCTATATTGATCCCAATTTTATGTTTATTATATCTTAAAAACTGACAAAAAGTAAAAAGAAATTTTATTTATAAAATAAAATAAATGTTAATTTAAAAATATGACATTTTTTACGATTTCTGACAACTGTTTTGGCGACGTATTTGAAACAAATTCTGACAACCCGGCAATTCGTGTTACTCAATTATTTGTATTACATATGTATGTGTATGCAAATATAATACTACCCAGCATACCAGGAGCGCTCCGAAAAAGAAGTCAGAAAAGAGTCCAACAAAAGAGCATTTTCAGAGTGAAAGAAAAATTTGCTTGTTACTGTCCTGAGTCGGCACGCAGTATGACTCAGAAATTCCACTTAATTATGTGTTGTTGTCCTGTTATTTGTGCTTTGAACAAAAAGAAAAAAAAACATAGCTATACCACACAAGAATGATAAAAACAAGATTACACAGAGCCCAAAAAAACCCTCATAAAACCCTCTTTTCTGACATTATCTAAGGTCTGCCGGACCATTTCCGAATGTAATGACCCTATTTTCTGAAGGTTTTCGGAGCAATTATGATTGTTTTTTGGGCTCATAAAGAGCGTTAGCGCTCCGTAAAAGGTGTCAGAAAAGACTCTTTTCGGACTCATGTGGCTTGCTGGGTAATAAGAGGTGTTACTCTCTTACATATGTGTATTCAAATGTATATATACTCTCAAAAAATACGAGTGATTTAAGCAATAATAAATATTGTGCTGTGTGGACACCGAAGAAATTTCAAAGAAAAAATTGTATCATTCGGTTTTAATAAAAATTCCTTCATGTAAATTGGGACGTAGAAATAAGATTGTGATTTTGATAGGAATTCTCTTCGGGTATTTGGTAAAAAAAATGCTACAAAAATGATTGTAATGAGTATGATCTACTTTCAGAACCTTTACTTTTGTAAAATTTTACAATTTACAAAAATATAGATAGAAGTATCTTGAGTTTTATTTTTCTTAAATCTTGTAGAATTGTTCTTTGACTGAATAAATTGTTAGTCCTTAAATATATATGTAGATATATAACATATCTGGACTTAATTTTGTAGTCTATGTATCATTGCTAAGCAATCTATATCACAAATATACTTATTTTACTTAGACTTATTAATTATCTTAATTAACTTAGTAATCATTTACCTATTAATTTCGCTAAGAATATTCCTTTTTATGGCTGAAATAATAAATTATACGTCTGCTTTGCCTAAAGTATATCGTAATAGAGTACATGGTTCTATCTCCTGTTGTTATTAATGTATTGGTTGTTTTATACATATGTTGTATATATATATACGTTATTAATTATGTATATTCAGTTGGAAACAATATTGAGTTTAAGCACAAAAATACATGAAGTATAGGAAAAACCAAAGACAGTTTTGTAATTAATTCTACCTACATATATTACCACAAATACCCATAGTATATTAATTTCTTTCGTAAATACAGCATGTGGCAATAAGTGATGTAGACTGCTGTCCTTATCAACCAGAATTTAATAAATTACGCTCAATCGTAGGTCTTTATCAGTCTAATTTTAGTTTTAATTTTAAGTTTTTATCAAGATCAGGTTTAGTCTCAATCGTAGTTCTTTATGTAGTTAAATTGTTGCTTCAATCGTAGGTCTTTCCAAAGTTTTATTTTAGCTTTAATTAATGGTATTTTCAAATTTTTATTTCCGCTTTAATTGAAGATCTTTTCAAAGTTCTATTTCAGCATCAACCGTATGTCTTTATGCAGTTAAATTTGATTTCAATCGTAGGTCTTTACCAAATTTAATTTTAGCTTGAATCATAGTTCTTTATGTAGTTAAATTGTTGCTTCAATCGTAGGTCTGTCCAAAGTTTTATTTCAGCTTTAATTGAAGGTCTTTTCAGATTTCTATTTTCGCTTTAATTGAAGGTCTTTTCAAAGTTCTATTTTAGCTTCAATCGTATGTCTTTATGCAGTTAAATTTAATTTCAATCGTAGGTCTTTACCAAATTTAATTTCAGCTTAAATCGTAGTTCTTTATGTAGTTAAATTGTTGCTTCAATCGTAGGTCTTTCCAAAGTTTTATTTCAGCTTTAATTGAGGGTCTTTTCAGATTTCTATTTTCGCTTTAATTGAAGATCTTTTCAAAGTTCTATTTTAGCTTCAATCGTATGTCTTTATGCAGTTAAATTTAATTTCAATCGTAGGTCTTTACCAAATTTAATTTTAGCTTGAATCGTAGTTATTTATGTAGTTAAATTGTTGCTTCAATCGTAGGTCTTTCCAAAGTTTTATTTCAGCTTTAATTGAGGGTCTTTTCAGATTTCTATTTTCGCTTTAATTGAAGATCTTTTCAAAGTTCTATTTTAGCTTCAATCGTATGTCTTTATGCAGTTAAATTTAATTTCAATCGTAGGTCTTTACCAAATTTAATTTTAGCTTGAATCATAGTTCTTTATGTAGTTAAATTGTTGCTTCAATCGTAGGTCTGTCCAAAGTTTTATTTCAGCTTTAATTGAAGGTCTTTTCAGATTTCTATTTTCGCTTTAATTGAAGGTCTTTTCAAAGTTCTATTTTAGCTTCAATCGTATGTCTTTATGCAGTTAAATTTAATTTCAATCGTAGGTCTTTACCAAATTTAATTTCAGCTTAAATCGTAGTTCTTTATGTAGTTAAATTGTTGCTTCAATCGTAGGTCTTTTCAAAGTTTTATTTTATCTTTAATTGAAGGTCTTTTCAGATTTCTATTTTCGCTTTAATTGAAGATCTTTTCAAAGTTCTATTTTAGCTTCAATCGTATGTCTTTATGCAGTTAAATTTAATTTCAATCGTAGGTCTTTACCAAATTTAATTTTAGCTTGAATCGTAGTTATTTATGTAGTTAAATTGTTGCTTCAATCGTAGGTCTTTCCAAAGTTTTATTTCAGCTTTAATTGAGGGTCTTTTCAGATTTCTATTTTCGCTTTAATTGAAGATCTTTTCAAAGTTCTATTTTAGCTTCAATCGTATGTCTTTATGCAGTTAAATTTAATTTCAATCGTAGGTCTTTACCAAATTTAATTTCAGCTTAAATCATAATTCTTTATGTAGTTAAATTGTTGCTTCAATCGTAGGTCTTTTCAAAGTTTTATTTTAGCTTTAATTGAAGGTCTTTTTAAAGTCATATTTTAGCTTTATTTGAAAGTCTTTTGCAAGTCATATTTAAGCTTTAATTGAGGGTCTTTTCAAATTTCTCTTTTAGCGTTAATTGTAGGCGCCTTTTGTAGTTTTTAAAATTATGTAAGTGGCATAAATCTTTCAATTTATGACAATATTTCAATTTGACAATATTTAAATTTTTTGTTTAAATTGCGTCACTATTTATTCATGACTTAATCATAGCTATCATTCAGCTGTTAAACATCTCTAACTGTTTTAGCATATATACCTGCCTACATGCCAACATCTATCATAGCAAGCATTTAACTACATTAATGTAAATTTTATGCCAATGTTACCAAAAATTAAATGAAATTGCAACTCATTACAATTCGACTTTGTCAGCAGAAATAAAAGAAATTAAAAACCTAAAAATAACTAGCATTACTAAATATGGCAATGTACTTAACCATGCATTAAGTGCTCCTATGTACATACATATATGATGATGATGATGATGATGCTGCTGATGACAATGATGATGCCAGTGATGCATATGCTATTCTCTGATGCCATTTGCAAAATCAGATATCAAATATGAGATGGAAAGTAACAAGAAAAAAACCCCCAAACATGCAAACAGTTCTTTAATTGGCATATAAAACTAGAGACAGGATAGTAGATGTATGGCAACATAATTGCATTGGCTGGAATATGCAAATGACATTTGCATATTTATACGCATGTTGCCAATAGGAGGACATACATACATACATACATATGAACATTAAAATCGGTATATGACATGTGGTAGTTCTTAGTTGTTGTTGTTGTTGTTGTCGTGATAATAAAATATTTAATTGAAAATATGGAAGTAGAATGTGTATGAAAAATTAAATGTGTTCTAGAAAAGGACCTGGCAAGTATTTTAAATAGCTATTTCATATCAAGTAAAAATCGTAGAAATTGTTTGATTTGCAGCCCAGTTAACACTGTTAAATAAATGAATTTGAAGTTTTCAACTCTTTAAGTCACATCAAACTGTAATTTAAACAAATATTGTCTACGGGGTCGTGGTGGACATCTTTTAAATATAATTTTTCATTTATAATTCTTCAACCTTAAGGCGAATATTTACTCAAAAAAGCGTACCCACTTGTTTTAGTACAAATTTGTTTGACGTTGTTTAATCTTACAAGAGTTTTGCAAGTTCAAACAAAATCAAATAAATTAAAACTAAATATTTGTTGTTCTTGGGCCTAAATTAGAAAAGCTTTTTTTAAATAAATAAACGACTTCAAATATGTATTATTTAGTGGTTACGTCTTTTTCGGCAAATATTTGCCAAATGTAACCGCACCTTTACTCCTCTCAATGCAATCGAAATTTGAATGATTTTCATGTAAATTTTTAAATTTATTTTCTTTTGAAAAACAAAGTTCTCATTCAAAAGTCCGTAAGTTATAATAATTTAGTTTTTATTGGAATCTCCACAAACATATTATCGTTGAAAAATAATCATAAAATTATAAAATGTAATCCAAAACATTATTGGCAAAAGCATGTTGTTATGCAAATAAAGTTGAATGCGTGGAACACATCGTGGCTGCCGCAGCCATGTATAAACCATGTATTTTATAACAGCTTAGGTAAATATTTAGCTGATGAAAGTTTTTTCCAATTATTTTCTAGACATATTTTTGAACGAATTTATTTTTGTTCCTGCTAGGCTTCATATGTAAGAAGTTTTGCTTTACTTTTTTAAATTTGAAAAAATTTTGGTGAATGCGTTCCATCAGTTTTAACGTACGAGGTTTAGTTTGTGCGATTTAGAAGTGGCAATTTTGACACGGAAGACAAAGATTGTCCTGGCCGGCCTCACCTCACCATCACCTTGACGGTATTACGTTATTTGAGCGAAATGGCGAGACCGGTATCGTGAGTTTGCACTAGCTCGAAAGTGCAAAGAGTTTAATTGTTTCACCCCATTTAAACTTGCAGCTGATTACGGTCTTATCTAGAATTACGGGGTCAGTTAGAGGCCCGGGAATTTTTGCTCTAACTGATAATTGGTTGAAGTCCCTTCGGGAGTCAGGTAGTGACTGTGGTTTATAAAAAAAAGAGGATACTTGGTTTAATGGCTGATGTTTTCTTGCAAATTTCGGACAACCAATTTATCACTAGCTGCTGATGCTGAATCAGCAGAGGCATGGAAAGTAGTGATGGCAATTGCCTATATGCTCAAGAAATGGATTGGTCACAAAAGCAGTTTGTTAGCAGCAGTGATATCTCGTGCCAGTACAATACTAGACGACTTTGTAGCTAAAGGAATTGCTACGTGTCTAATAATTATCCTGCGCTTTGTGGAATAAGTAAGCTATGACTGTCATTCATTTAGATAGCCCAAACTCTTAAAAAATGCTCGTTAAATTGATCGTTGCAAGTCATACAAAGATTTACTCTTGTAAGGCATACATTAGTATGTTCTTGTACGACAGACAATGAGGAGATGGCCGTATGTTCATTAGCGTTACGAACGCCATGAATTTGTTACAGGTATTCAGGTTAAGCACTAGGATTTTTGTCCTCGCCAGCCAAATAATTTAGAAAACGAATAATTGCATTCATCACTCCATAAACATTTTTATCAGATTAAACAGGGGTTTACAAAATCATTAAAGCTACTCAAGCTTCTCATATAAAGTCAACTTTCGGAAATCACTTAAATGCGTATAAAACTCGTATAAAAAACACTGTTAAGTTGAAATGCAACCCATGTAAATCATTGTATCGTATCATTACTCCCGAAAACTCATTAATCGGCATAAACATCAGTATGCAAAACGTTTGTGAAAGCTGCTTCATACACAGAAAAAAATAAAAACGAGTTTCAATTAAAATATTTGTGGAATCAATTAAAAATTTAATTGAAATCGGACCTGTAAACAAAATGATAGTATCAATTAAAAAAAAATTTGATAATTAATCATTAAAGTAATTGAATGTATTAATCAGAAAAAGTTATTGAATCAAATAAAATTTTAATTGAAAATTATTTTAAAATCAATTAAAGGTTTAATTGATAAAAAATACATGAGTTTTTTTTCTGTGTAGTTTGGCAAAGCCGCCACTTCCGAAGAATAATCACAGAGTATACAGAGGTGGCAATTCTGACATTTCAAAAAGCCAAAATCAGTTTCCTAGTGCTCTTTGGAACTTAATTTTTAGTGTGTTAAAGTAAATCTCTTCATGTTACACACTGCAAAAATAACAAATATGTATAAAATTCTTATAAATATCGTTATTGAGCTGAAATTCTTATAAAATAAACCTAAAATAAGTAGAAATTGTGGTACAATATTTTATGACGTTTGCCCTATAATAAGTGATTTGGTGGTGGGTATATAAGATTCGGCACAGGCGAATCTAAACTCTTACTTTTCAATAAAATGCATACGTATTAATATGTACGTTTGTCTGCAGTGTTGTGCACAAACGTCCATGTATTGACCTATAAAATTATAGATTTACAAAGAATGCTTAGCTTTTCAATATATGTTTGTGGGGATGACCAATGAAATAAGAAATTACAAAGAATTACAAAAAAAAAATGATTTTAAAATCATAGTTCTAAAGAAATAAACAATTTTCCATTTGTATTTAATATTAAAAATATTGTAAATTTAATTCAATTTTATTCTTATATTTAAAATAAACAGAGACTTATTCTAAGATTCAATATAAACGGAGTCTTAGCTTTAGATTCAAAATAAACGGAGTTTTATGCTTAAAATCAAATAAAAAATATTTTCAAAACAAAGTTATTGTTTCTTTTTCTTTTTTAAAGGATAAAAAAAACAAGTTAGAGTGCAATATTCGGCTGTGCCTTATCTTTAATACCCTCCACCTAGACGTAATAAGAAATACAGAAACAACGGTTTAGAATATCTTGTTCTATGCTTTCTTTTCAGTCTTATTGCAAATTTCATTAGTATTTGATATATTGTTTAAGAGACAATTTTACGACCATCATATTTTATGTTAAATATTTCGAAATTTTATCTAATTTTGACCAATTATAATTGATGTAATTAACGATTCTTACCGTAATTTATAAAGTTTGTCTGATTTTCATAATAATCTTGAGATTTATGGTGGCTTAGTAGAAGTGGACCAGTTATGGACTGATAGCTTCTAAATCCAGTATCCACTAATGTGGTTTCTATGTATTTTAGGCTTATTTTGGTTGAATTTCATCTCTTACTAATCTGTATAAAAGTTGATTCGATATCGATATTTATTAGACATTTTTGTGGGTTTATTTGCTTTTCAGAAATAGTTCATATATGGCAGCTATAACTAATTATGAGCCGATTTTCAATAATTTTGGAGCTGTGATATTTATGCATATGAGGATATCTCACGTCGAATTTCAGCATAATAACGGTATTATATTAGCATTGACGTGAATTTCGGAAACAGACCTTATATGGGGGATATAATCAAATATCGACCGATATTCTCAAAATCCAGCACTTTAATTTTGGCATGTACGTAAATGATTCATATAAAATTTTGTATCGGTATCGTTATTTATAAAAGATTTATGAGTATTAAAGTGATTTTCGGAAGAGGGCTTTATATGGGGCATGCGGTTAAAAATAGACCGAAATTCACAAAATTTTGTGCGATGATTTTTGTATATATGTAAATGATCTGTGCAAAGCCAGTACCGATATTTATACGATATATATAAAGATAAATTGCTTTTTCGGATATGATGGTATGGGACCACCATAAAATTTAGTGCAACAATTTATTTGCCTACACGAATTATTTGTGGCAAATTTTAGCCGTTTAACTTTATTTATATCAGTTTTATACATATTTAAGTGAATTATGGAAGTGCACTTTATATGGGATCTGTAGTCAAACATGGACCGAACTAAAAAAAATTTCTTTTTGCGATTTATTTTTGCATAAAACTTATTTTTGCTGAATTTTATCTTGATATTCCAATTTTATAGGCATTTGTGTATGATTGAGCAATATTTCGGGTAGATTTTTGTATGGCGGCTATGAGAAATCATGGACTGATTCTTACTATTTTCCTCAAGCTTTTTTATTTTATTATAAAAATAACGTATTTATTACGTATTTATTATTATATTTTAATCCATAACTGTTGTTCTGCTATACCGATTTTCAATACCAAACTGCTGAGGAGAACTAAAAGGGGTTTTTTTTTGTAAACCTTGTTGATTTCAGACGGATATGGCTCAATCGACTTAGAATTTCGTTAGGACCAAGAATATATATATGTTATTGGGTCTCTTATGAGAATTTCTCAGTGTTACACACGGAATGACAAACTTATATATACCCTCATTTACCACTTATAGTGGTGGAGGGTGTAACAAAGTTATTGATAAAAAAAAAAAACAAATTTATTGCTTTTTTTTTATAAAATATGTATTTACAACATTTCTGTTACACTTCCAATAATAGAATTTTACAAAAAAGATATGATAACAAATGTCTTTAAAAGTTTAAGTTTTAACGCATATCAATAGCGCTTCAGTAAATACCTAATTATCGTAAAAAAATAATTTTCACTTAAAATGGAGTTGTCATATTTTACATAGAGAATGTTTTAAGGGTAGAATGTTACATTATTTGTTAAACAAATATCATGGTTATTATATTTGCATGATACACTTTTCCACTTCAAATCATTTTAAACTTCTTAAATTTGATTAAGCAGGTTTTTCATATTTGGCTTTGTTTTCCTTTCGTTTCGTTAATAATTTGTAAAATTGTTTTGTACATTTTGTACCCCTGCTTAGCAGGACAAGAGAGCTATTGACTGAAAAGTCATTTGACCGGAAACGGAAGTGAGCAACAAGCAGCATAAACAGTCAACAAAAAATTTTTTTCGTTGTGCGAGTACATAGCCAGTAAAAGGCTATTTTATTTAGACGAAAGTCCATAAAAATGAAAAAAAAGAAACATTTTAAATGAACTATAATAAACAGAAAAAAAAACAAACAGAAAATTGTATGCTGAACAATTTAACTTGCAATTTAAATTGTTTTGAAAATATTTGTATTTTTTCGTTTCACAGCAAAAAAGAAGGCAAACTGAACTCTGAAAAAATGTAATATTCGCCGATTTGTATGCCATAAAAATGCACTCAATACTGGCGGAGATGAAGTTGAATGGAAGTGAATTGTATTGAAATTAAATGAAATGTAATGAATGCCTGTTCCCATTTTTGGCATGTTATATGAATTTCTGTTCTAGCACGCTACAGTGTATAATGTTAGATATTTGGTTTTTGTAAAGTGCTTGAGCTCTGAAGTAGATGTTGAAAGCTGGAGAAAACTACTAATTTCAACATGACTCATATATGAATTATTTTGTGTGCAATTATGATCAAAACTATAAAGATTAGACGTTTGTTGGTATTTTAAAATACCATTCATACTAAAAGGAAAGGTCAGATTTCATACTGTCAAAAATATATCAGCTAGTACAAGTATTTATAGCGTAGCTAAATATTCTGTCCTATTATCCTCTTTTTGCTGCCATTTCTGTTTTTCATATAATACCACTCCTCCGCAAATAATTCTGTTTAAATTTAATAACCAACAGTTGAAAATAAAATAACTTTCACTATTTAACTGTCTTGCTTTAAGCATTTACGACTATTTGGGCGGTTGCTGTATGTAACTTGCATGTAATAACAAGCATTGTGCTGCATGTACGGGGTCTGATCAAAAAATAACAGTTATTTTCAAATTTCGTGAGTTACGTATGCTCGATTTTCGCATTTTTTTCTGTTATGTTGGTACACATGTCTTTTATATATGTTGGTAATATCAGCCATTTTGGATTGTCAGTTGGTTTTTGACAGATAAAAAGGTTAGTCGTATTTTGGTGTTCTCTTCGATTTTTTACTATTCGAAAAAATGGATCAAAGAAACTGTATTAAGTTTTGTGTAAAAAATGAAATTAAATGCGCAAGGTCATTTGAAATGTTGACTGTGGCGTTTGGCGAGCCTACTATGAGCAGAACACAAGTCCAATTCTGGTATAACCGGCTTAAGGAACGCCGAGAAGATGTCAATAACGATGCTCGTCCTGGTCGCCCGAGCACGTTAACAACCGATGAAATTATTGAAGCAGTGAAGAAAATGATTTTGGATAATCGTCGAATCACTATCAGAGAGGTTGCTGATGATGTTGGCATATCGTTCGGTTCAATTTTTATGGATGTTTTAGACATGAAACTGCGGCTTCGCTATACTAATGTGTTATTTGGCCAAATTCAATAGATATTTTATGTTTGAATTGTATCAAGTCAGCTATTTGAGCCTATATTATTTAATGTAAATAAAAAACTTTTCTTTACATTTTTGCCAACGTTTCGTCAATTTTTTGTTGACTTCATCAGGGTTACGTCTATTTAATTAAAAATTATAATACATTAATAAAAAATAAATACACCAAATATTTTTTCCTTTTAGACCTACAAATTTAACAGTAATTTTCACATTAAATTAAAATTAAATAAATTTTACAAAAAACAAAGAACATTTAACACAAGCAAAAATGTCTAAATTTTGAACAAAAACAACGTCGCATGGACATCGCTCATGAGCTGTTGAAAATCGTCAACGACGATCCAGATTTCCTCTAAAAGTTCATAACTGGTGACGAATCATGGGTGTGTGGCTATGACATTAAAACCAAAGCCCAATCATCCCAATGGAAACAACCAAAAAAGCCAAGACCGAAAAAAAAGCACGCCAAGTTCGGTCAAATGTGAAGGTTTTGCTCACTGTTTTCTTTGACTGCAATGGCGTGGTGCATCATGATTTCTTGCCACCAGGTCGTACGGTCAATAAGGAATACTAGCTTGAAGTTATGCGCCGTTTGCGCGAAGCAAATCGTCAGAAACGCACAGAAATTTGGAAAAACCAATCATGGATTTTTCACCATGATAACGCACCAGCTCACACATCGATGCTTGTGCGTGAGTTTTTGGCCAAAAACAAAACCGTTATCATGCCTCAACCACCGTATTCACTGGACTTGGCCCCCGCTGACTTTTTCCTCTTCCCAAAACTGAAGAAAAAGTGCGTTTCAGAAGTGTTTCGAGGATTGGAAAAAATGCTGGTATCATATCTTATGCGGATTACTTTGAAGGGGACAAGATAGTTATTGATGAATAAATAAATAAATACTTTTTGAAAAAATTTAAAATAACGGTTATTTTTTGATCAGTCCTCGTATGCATTCAAGTCAAAAATAAATAGGAACAAAACAAGTTAAATTGTTAAACTCATTTTCATTGTACGAGTAATATAACGAAAGTTTCATGGTCCAAAAAGAAAAATGCAAAAAATAAAAAATTTTACAAATCAGGACAACAATAAATGCAAAAAAAGTTGTTGTGCATTTTATTTTTGGAAATCACAGTTTTATTATTGTAACTTCTCACTGGCTAAGAGACTGTATGAATCTGTTCAGTACGACAGCGCAACTGTGTGTAATTATTTAAAAAAGGAGCCAGACATACGTGAGTCGTATTGTCCCGTTAAATGAGACTGTGCGTGTATTTCATTGTATTACAAAAGCATTCATCCATATAAAACTGAGTCTTTATTATTTTTATAAATTGTTTTTATTGTAAAATGTGTTATAAACGAGCAGAGAGGATTTATGTAACACAATTGCACACATTCAACACATACGGCGTACTTTTTTACTTTCTTTTAATAATGGGAGTATTTTTAGTGTACATTTGTTTTGTTAAAAAAGCAACTATGCAACGGAATATTGTACATCTATATTTACAGTGTCAAACGAAACTTAGAGTAAGAGCACAGTGCAACGCAGTTGCTGTTTATATTAAAACGACACTCATCCTTTTCTATATTATTATTCAGCCTTTCCTAGTTTTTTTTTTGCAGTTTTCGTTTAAAATACCAGCTATGTCTCCAAGGATAGGAACTGCTAGGACGTTATTATCACTAATATCCAATAAGATTCCCGATTAAATTGGTTTCTCAGTGATCAAGAACTTAAACCACCAAACTGAATTTATCGTCATGAAATGGGGTTGTTAATCATAGTGGCACCTCGAACCACTGCAAAGAATCGAAAGAATAATAAGAACAGATTTTTTTTTAGATAAGAACGTCTATTATGTGGATGAAGTTACCTAAATCACAATTCCAAAGTAGTGAAAGAATAGCATAGCGAGCAGAATTTACTTTTGATACATGGCCAGAAAAAAGACACGGCCTTAATTTGATTGATAATTTATGAAGAAACAGTTGGGAAAATACCGATTAACTCCAGCCTATTTGAACATACTTTGTCTGCGAGTTCAAAGCGTAGGAGAGACCATTGCAAATGAATGTATTTAAAAATGTACGGCGCGTGGCAGCGTCCTATCAGATTACAGTTTGAGTACCACTTTTAAAACCATTTGCTGTTTACTCAACGATGATTCACAATAAGCTAATTAACTTGAGTAGCCCTATTAGTCTATTTATACATCGGTCATCATTTCTGGATGGTTCGGAGATACTAATATATAAAAGATACTAAAATACTCGAATCTTTGAATCTAGAATGTTCAGCCAAAGCTCAACTATGTTTATAACAGAGTGTTATTAAGAATATAAACTTCTACTAATGCAAATATTGATAAACATGTTGTATGTTAAATTGAAATACAATTCCATAACAATATGATCAATAATATGTCGAAATTTAATTGTTAATATCTGTTGACAACATATCGAATTGTCCTAATTACTACTTTACACTAAGTAGTAACCCGTTTAGAAGCCTAAATACGACAATTTAATCAACCAAATTTTTAATCGCGGCATCCGAAAATATAATGATAACGATATGTGTCTCTTACAGATCCACCAATTTGATACTGAATGTTGCAGCAATATTGGATTCATTGTAACAAATGTCAAAGCTTCTACTTTATTTCTTCAATATGCCATTAATGGAAAACAATGTTCTTATTGAAAACCCTTTCACATGTTTACTTACCATTAAAGCTACAGTTATGTGAACTACAGTCATACAACTCAGACGTAAATGGTTGAAATCAAACAATTCCCAATTATTGTACTTGTCATTTTAAAATATAGGAAGGAATAAAAATATCAAAAATGTGATCCTTCGAAGAAAACAGAATATAGTCTATGGAAGGCTTTGCAGAAATGCCATGACTATTGCATACACATCCCTTAAACGTAACCGAAAAGTGAAGAATGTAACTCAAAAAGTCAAGACACTTGCTAAACACTAGTATAATGTATTTACACCAAATATTACACTATCTACCTATAGAACACAACAACCAAAGGTCTCAGAGCAAAAAAATCTCCTGGTATAGACAAATCACATTTACAATGATAAGTAAATTGTTTAAATTATGTTTTAAAATTATTTATATCGGGATAAAATTTAACAAATATAATATTTATATACACAGAAGTTATGGCACTAAATATTTGGATGGTCGGTCCATAACAGGTAATATCTCCCATATAGCGCCCATTTTCTGAAAAACTTTTTTATGCATATACTGGGTTGTAGGGTATTATATGGTCCGACTTAACCGACTATACTTTCTTACTTGTTGTTGCAATATTATGTATGTAGTATGATACCTAATTCCGCAGAATACGTTAGTGCTGCTCAATCAGTTTGTTGATAATATTCTCAAATTTGTATGCAACGTTGCTTCTTTAAATCTTGATATAACTTCACTGGTTTTTGTACTATTAAACAGATGCATCGAATAAGAAAACAAAACCATTATGAGAATGCTGCGAATATGAAGGATTATTAAGAGACTAATGTGAACCTGTATGCAGGTGGTTTGAATACTCCTGACACCCAATCTTCTTAAGGCTGATTTTTCACTAATAAATAAAATATTTATTTTCACTATTGCTTTCGAAAAATCTCTATAACAGTTTTAGTCCTTTATTTTATAAATTTGCCCTCCACTGTTCCCTTTAGAATACATGTTTATGTCTATGTATAATACAAGCGTTTTTATACCCTCCACCAACAAAAGTAGTGAATTGGGGTATATTACGTTTGTCATTCCGTGTGAAACTCTTTTAATATTCATCTGAGACCCAATAAAATATATAATTTCTTGATCCTTATGAAATTGTAAGGCGTTTTTATACCCTCCACCAACAAAAGTAGTGAATTAGGGTATATTACGTTTGTCATTCCGTGTGAAACTTTTTTAATATTCATCTGAGACCCAACAAATTATATATTTTCTTTATCCTTATGAAATTGTAAGGCGTTTTTATACCCTCCACCAACAAAAGTAGTGACTTAGGGTATATTACGTTTGTCATTGCGTGTGAAACTTTTTTAATATTCATCTGAGACCCAACAAAGTATATATTTTCTTGATCCTTATGAAATTGTAAGTCGATTGAGTCATGCCCTGTCCGTCTGTGTAAAACACTCTCACGTCCAAACTATAAAACTTACCTATACGAAATTTCCAGAAAAATATTTCCTATTTTTCAGGTAACTTTGGTATTGAAAATCAGCAATATCAGTTTAGGTTAACCAGAGTTATGGACCAATATGTGAGACAACATCCATACAAATTTGATATTTTTTTTTGTTAATTTTATTGCAATATTTTGAAATATATTGCAGATAATACCATGAAATTTTGTATACGTTATTTTTATGATAAAATAAGAAAGAGTGAGGAAAACAGTAAGAATCGGTCCATGATTTCTCATAGCCCCCATACAAAAATCAATTGTACATTACTGCCTACAAAATTGCGATATCACTACAAAATTCACAAAAAATTTGTTACATGCAAAAAGAAATCGAAAAACTAATTTTTTTTTAGTTCGTCCATGTGTGACCATAGACCCCATATAAAGTCCACTTCCAAAATACGTATACGACTGGCATAACTAATGCTATGAGGTTAAACTTTGACACAAATAATCCTTATATGTAAATAAATTGTTGTACAAAATTTTATGGTGGTCGGCCCATAGCTGCCATACAAGGACCACATCCCAAATATCGGTACTGACTCAAAACTTTGTAGAGATCATTAACATATACACAAAAAACATTCTGCAGAATTTTGTGAATTTCGGTCCATTTTAACCATATTCCCCATATAAAGCCCTCTTCTGAAAATCACTTCAATACTCATAAATCTCCTGTAAATAATGGTACCGATACAAAATTTTACAGGGCATACATGTCAAAATTAAAGTGATGGATTTTGAGAATATTGATCCATATTTGACTATATCCCCCATATAAGGTGCACTTCCGAAATTAAAATACCGTTATTATCTTAAAAATATCGTTATTATGTTGAATATCGACTTGAGATATCCTCATATGCATAAAATTCACTGTTCCAAAATTTAAGTATATCGGCGCAAAATTTGTTACAGCTGGCATATAAGAACCATTTTCGAAAAATAATTTAACCCACAAAAATGTGCAATAAATATTGAATCGAACCAACTTTTATGCAGATCAGAAATTTTAATTCAGAAATCATACTTATTATATTGGTTATACCGCATTTATGCTACTGGATTTTGTAATTGTCAGTCAAAAATTAGCAATATCTCCCAAATTAAGTCCGCTTCCAAGCACACCAACCAACCATACAACTCTTGTAAATAACGTTATTGAGATGAATTTCAACCAAATCACATTCGTGAATACTGGATTTAGAAGCTATCAGTCCATAATTGGTCTACATCTACTATGGCAGCCATAAATCTCTTGTAAATAATACTATTGAGACCAAATACAAACAAAAAACCTCACCTTATATCTTACACTTTCTTTAATTTATACACTGTTTGTTAAATTACACTCAAGACAAACTCTGTAAATTACAGTAATAATCGGTAATTATGTCAATAATAAATGATCAAAATTAGATAAATTTGCAATTGTCTTTCAAACAATATATCAAATACTAATAAAATTTGCACTAAGACTGAATAAAAAACACAGAATAAGGATATTTTAGTCCAGTGTAGTTTCTGTATTTCTTATTACGTTTAGGTGGAGGGTATTAAAGATTCGGCACAGCCGAATATTGCACTCTAACTTGTTATTATTGCATTTATTGGTTGGTTTTCTTGCACACTGTACGTACTGCAATTCTTGTATGTATCTTTATGAACAGCGATAAACAACCTTTTGAATGGAGAAACCAGGCCTGGCTGAAATTTAAAATGCAACCCTCTGTTAAATATGTTATTTTATAATTTTATTAATTCTGTCACTTGGCCTTTGACGATGTTATTGTTAAATTGTAATGTTTGTTTGTACATACATGTCTGTAAATATAAAAAAAAAACAATCAAAAAACTGTAAACTGACGGCGTAAACATGCCTTAAAGAAGGCCTTATTTAACATAAACAAGTTTAAATTTGTTGGCATACGTTTTTATTGACCATCAGGAGTTTTCACATTCGATTTATTTTCTTTAGCAGACCACTTTTGATTCAAGTTTACAAAGTGCAGCCTAGTAGTTCTATTTAAAAATTTGAATTCGTATCAGCAAATTTAGAATGAAGAACAGTCGGTTTTAGGCGGAATATAGTATTAGGGCCTTTAGTTGTATATCTTTGGTAATGACTATTCCTTGGTTTTCTTATGTAGCACATGATATTACACAGACAATTTATGGCTCCATTCTAATGTCACATTCACATATTAAATACAATCATACACTTTTCTTATACGATTAGTTGTTTATATTTTTCTTTTCTTTTATAAAGATGCATACTTACACATGTCATAACAATTTAAGAATTCCTCCTTTTTGTTGTGAAACTTTGAAGCTGGATAACAAAATAAAACACAATTAAATTTAATCTTTTTACTAAATTTAATTATAATTTAAAGGCATCATTTCTTATGCGAATTCATGTACGGGTACATGTGTGCTTGGATATACATTTACGTAGAAAAATGTTGAAATTTATCATGTGATACGTTTTGTATATGGCAGAACATGCAGTACAAACTCTCATGTTTTCATATTGGCTTATTCATGTTATTTTGAACGCTTGAATGTATTTGGATGTGAATATGCATATGCTACATATTCACATGTAAAACAAAGTTTTCATGTTGACATGTCAGGGTGTCACCTTAAAAGTTTTGTTTTAAATCGGCTTAACAGAGCATTAGTCCTAGGGTAACAACTATGAACATTTTTGGCTCAGGTTTTTCAAGAAGAAATTTGTTTTTCACTTAGATTTGTATTGTGTTGGAAAGAGTAACGAGCCTTCAGCTCTAAGTAAACATATTAACTAGACCTCTCAGTGTGGTCCTATACAGGATCAGAATCTCATTTGTTCTCTTAAGGTTTGGGTTTCCACAAATTACCGCATTCGTGATCGAATGAGCTATCATATCGAAAAATGATTTCGATATCGAAATTATGATAAAATGTACTAAATTTCTTGCACGATATCGAATGCTATAATCTCAAATAATAAAATTACGATCAATTTTACTCGATATCGAATGCGGTAATTTGGCCCCTGCTCCTTTTGTAGCACATTTTTTACTGGGAAATTTCTTATTACCAACGTGTAGCGTAAGAAAAATCAAGCAATTATATGTAGGTATGTCTACACACATATTTACTTGTCTTCAATATATCTAAATGTGCTGTCACACATGGGAATTATTTGTATATATTTGGAAAACTTTATTTCCTAAAGACAAATCATAATATAAGTTTAGTTTTATTTGTGTAAGGTTTAGCTCATTAGGTTAAGCCCGTCTAGAGGCGGCCTTGGGAGTTAGGGGGTTAAACATTGTCAAACAAATTTGTGCTAAATATAGTGGTTACGTTTTTTTGAGTAAATATTTGCCATGGTATCAAGGTACGGTCACAGTACCTTAAGTGATTGAATTTTAAAATTTATATTTAGTAAGAATTTCATGTCTGAATTACCTTTCAGAAAATGTTTGGCATTAAATACTCTTTAATTTGTAAAAAAAAATTGGTAATTATACCCTACAACACAATAGTGGGGAAGGTATATTGGATTTGTGCTGATGTTTATAACGCCATAAATATTGGTCCAACACCCACCTTAAAGTATACCGATCGGCTTAGAATCATTTTCTGAGTCGATTTACCGATGTCCGTTTACTGGCTGTCCATGTACAGTTTGTGCGCAGAGTACAGGTCGCAATTTTGAAGATATTTCGATAAAATTTGGTACCTGATATTTTTTCGGCTCAAGGATAGATGGGATTGAAACTGGAGGAAATCGGTCTGTTATTTCACCTAGACCCCATACAAATGTCCTCCCTAAATTGGGGTTTACCGGTCATAAATCTTGGAATTATGCAAGTATGCAAACAAAATTTAGCACAAATGAGTAGTAAATGAAGCTTAAGCACATCTACAAATTTCGTGAAGATCGAACCATAATTAGTTGTAGCTCCCATATAAGGCCCACTTCCGAAAATCACTTAAAAGAGCATAAGTCTTTTAAAAATGTTGGTATGCAAATAATATTTAACACAGATATATCTCGTACATATACATATAACATGGTAGAATTTTATGACGATCGGTCATATAAGGCCCACCTCCAAAAATCACTTTAACGATCATAAATTTCTTAAGAATGATGGTAATCAAATAAAATTCGACATAAATAATATACAGAAATGATGACACCTAGTTTTATAATGGTCGGTCCGTAATTAGTCGAAACTCCCATATAAGACCCTCTCCGTAATCAACTTTAACCTCTATAAATCTTTTAAAAGTATTTATATCGAGATAAAGTTTAACACACATAATATTTATATAAACGGAAGTCATGGCACTAAATTTTTGGATGATCGGTCCATAATAGGTCATATCTCCCATATAGCGCACATTTCTTAAAAACTGTTTTATACATATACTGTGTGTAGGGAATGAAATGGTCGGGCTGGACCGACTATACTTTCTTACTTGTTCATTTTAAATATATTAAATTTGTTTTACAACATCATCTAAATTACACACATGCCAAATATAATTGATTAACTGTATCTGGTTGTATTGAGAAATGAGATTCATTTCATTTAATAAAAAATATACTTTGTATATCCTAATTGTGTAATACGCAAAGCATGGAACACCCATACCCACAATATGCGCAACAAATGACTAGTTGCGGTTTAAACATCAAGTTTTTCACAATTCAAATTGTTAAATGTTAACATTTCAATAGAAAATATACTAAAATGTGTTTATTTAGAATTGCAAAAATATAGAAATATTGATATTAGTTTCATTTATGGTATACGAGTTAAATTTATTACAGTAGTTAATCAGAATATGTTCCAATTCAAAGTCTTATAGAAATTATTAAATTCAATCTCTAGATTCTGGGCACATCGAATGATGAGTAGATGTCAAGTTATCAAATTTAAAACTAATATTATGTAACAAAGTAAAGAAAAAAATCATGCTCGTATATAGATTTAGGCATATTGCAAAACTAAAACAATACATACTTATTTCCCAATAAAATGAATAGGTGTATAACTTAAAAATGCTGGATTCATAACACAGGTAGTATATATTTTGAATGCAGTTTTTCCCCCTTATTCAAAAACGATCATTAAATTTAACAAACGTTTATTAAGCAAATTTTTATATGCAAATCTGTCTTAATAAACGTTTGTTAAATTTAATAATCGTTTTTGAATAAGGGGGTTTGTCTTTAGCAACTTATATGTAATTTTGAAGGGTACATATATATATGTCATTTATTCTCTCTTAAAACAATTTGTTTTCTTCAAAGTGTCGAATTTTGTGCTAAGGTTTCGTTATGCGACAGATAGTTTGTGCGTTTCAGAAGTGGTGATTTTGACACGGAAGTCAAAGAACGCCCATGCTTGTGCAGCTTTTGAAGACCAATAATTGAAGACTTTACTGTATGACGATTATTAACAAAGTAAACAAGAGCTTGAACAAAGGAAGAGTTTATATTCGGCTTTACCGAATCTTATATAACCACCACGAAATCACCTATTATGGGGAAAACCTCTCAAAGTATTGTACCGTAATTTCTATTTATTGTAGTTGAATTTCATCTTACGATATTTAAAAGAATTTTATGCATATTCCAGTTATAACCAATAATTAATATTTGTTTCTTCTTTTTCAGAATTGCATTTTGTTAATATATTTGCAGCGATTTACTTTAAGACACAATAAATTAGATTTAGGCGTTTTTAAACATCAAAATTGTAACCTCTGTAGACTCTGTGGTTATTCTCGGAAGTGGAGCTGGTATGGGAGCTATGGATAATTGGACCGACTTTCACAAAAGTCAATAGTGCAATTTTTACATACTTGTAAATGCTCAGTGTAAATTTAAAATTTTTGATGTGAATCTTTATGTTTATGTTTTAGTTTTCCGGAATAGTTCTGATTTGGGTATAGCTCCCTAATACAGGCTAAAATACTGAAATACTGTGCGACTACTTATATGTCTATGTAAATCATTCGTGTTGAATTTCAACATAATAGTGATTTTTATAAAAGATTTGTGCGCTATTAAGTGATTTTTCGTAGTGAACTTTATATGAGACTTCAGTCAAATACGGACCGATCAATATTAAATTAAGTACCACGATTTTTATATATGTAGAGACTATTTGTGTTAATTTCCAGCTTGATAGTAATTTTTATAAGAGATTTATGCTCATTTCTGGAAGTGAGATTTATATGGGGGCTACGGTGAAATATGGACCGATGCAAACAAAATATTATTCTATATATTTTATATACATATATATGGGGTATTTAAAATTTTTTTAGCACCTGCTGAAACCTACATGCTATGGCTCTTATTCCGTTAAGTTTTATGATTTGAAACAAAAAAAAACGTTGTACAGGGTTTGGATGACTATACTTGAGGGATATGACGTGCAAAGTTTTACGTTGAAAAGTCTTCACCTTAAGAATTGGTGGTCATCTAAAATTCGAAAAATTAAAAAAGACGACTTGAAACTTGCAAGAGTTTTTTCATCCATTCCGTTTTCTTTGTAATATTTTTTTTAGCTTTCAGATCCAAAACCATTACAAAATATAGTCACTAGATTTGGAGGATATATCCACCAAAAAAAAATTTGATATTGCTTCTGGGTGAAAAGTTGCATGTGGTTTACAAGTGTAACAAAAATTTCCGGATTTTGAACTTTTTGAAGATTTTACATAGGGTTTTTGCGCCGTTTAATAAAAATGAGTTTTAAGTGCAGAATTAAAAAAACTGCGTAATTTTATAAAGTTTCAGGTATATCAAGTTGGTGTCAGCGCACCGATAACGTATCGCGGAGATCACAAACTTAAAAGAAATTGGCGTAAATTTTGTAAAAATGTATTTTATTTTGCGTCTGTCTTTTAAGTTGGGTAGTGTATTGCGTAATTTGAGTGACTTCATAAAGGGAACCTCCGCACTTTAAAATTTTTAAACGCGAAAATTTTATGAAGTTTTGAAAATTTTGCCAAAAAAGAAAATTTTTTTAACGTTTTTTATATCAAAATATGGCATGGTAACATGTTTAGGTATCTAAATAGATTCTTCGCGACGGACTAAACTGATAAAGTGCAAAAAAAAATAATTTTTTTCAACCCGGGCGGGTGCAGCGGCAGTTTTCCCCAAACACATTTCGCTTTGTGACAACTAAAGCGTAGTATCAATTGCGCTGAAACGTACATCGAATAGAAGACTTTACTGAGCTTGATACTAAAATTGAAAACTCACGAACAAATTATAAAGATTTAAAATTTTATGGAGGAAAAAATGTTTCCAACCTCAAAAACTGTAATTTTTATATTTTTTTTTTTTAATTTTTAACTTTTAAAAATGAATAACGCGAACGGATTTCACATGCTCAAATATCGGTTTATACAAACGCAAATCGACATTGATGTCAGACAAAAAAAAATTCTAAGTGCCGTAAATTTTCGAAGTTGCCCATATAAAATATTTCATATAAAATAATTTAGTTTTCTTATGTTTGGCATATCCAAAGATTTTAAGACTTGTCAACTGTAAACTCTTCATTGTTGTACAATGTCGCAACATTGAGCTGTCCATTGCATCGACAATTGTGTTGTATTTTATGGCAATTGTAGTATTTTATAATTTGAGGACATGCAATCGCATTTTAACAGTTTTGCTCTTTTTATAAAATTTCTTGACTATAATTGTTTCTATTGTGTATTCAGAAGTTTTCAAAGATGAAAGGTCAAAGTTTGAAAGTTGGAATGCTTTTAATGTTTTCAAAGGTATTGTTAAACACATTTATAACATAGTTGTTTATAACTATAGTTGATTACTATTAAGGTCCTTAAGGAATATTTGACTTCAAAGATTGTTATTGGCCAGATTCTAGTATTTCGATATATACACGCAGAGAAAAAATATAGTTGTGCATGTTTGCCACAACATTATAAGCAAAGAGCAATATATTATGATAAATGAATTCATCATAAACATGATTGCTACAAATACATACATAGTTACTGCATCGTACCATAACTATATTATGTTTACCGCTATCATATGACCATAACATTGTAATAAAATTTGTGGAAATGTTAACATTGTTGTGGCAAACATGTGCAACTATATTTTTTCTCTGTGTGTATCAATAAAATCCGCTTATTGATCATGTCAATGTAGTAGTACTACAACGAACATATTGAAGTCAATATCATTCTCATCCATATGTTGATCTTCATCGAAAATCACTTGCGTATGGTCAGTCTTTTGAATTTGCTCCTCAAAATCTTTATAATCCTTTTCTTAATCGATATTATCAATACATACTGTCATCACCTTTGTATAATAACATTAAATTACACATTTAATCGCCTTAAGGTAGGGTTACCCATGGCAAATATTTACTCAAAAAATCGTAACCAATTGTTTTAGCACAAATTTGTTTGATGTTCTTTACTTACAGCATCAAATAAATTAATGCTAAATATTGTTTGTGTCTTGTACTAAAAAACGAAGTTTTTTTTTTTTAAATAAATAAACGAGGTCAAATATATTTTATTTGGTGGTTACGTCTTTTTCGGCAAATATTTGCCAAGTGTGACCGTACTTTTAAGATTTTCTTAAAAGATACCAAGGGCATTTTAGGGTTACTATTACTTTTGTTTCCCAAGTGATTTAATAATTTTAATTATTTAATAATTTACAATCTTATCTATTATCTTATCTCTTCTTCGAATTAGTAATTCAATGGAATTCAATTACTTTCAATTAGGTAAAATCATATACAGATGAACTTACACTTGAACACCTTTCAAAAACAAAAAAAAAAAAAAACGGAAAAAAACTGTTCACTTCATTTGTGTATTAAACACATGAATGGATTTTTTAGATTTAAATTAAAATTCACAAATTTACGCATACATTAATATGCACATGCAACCAGATAAACGCTGCTCCAGAATTACAAAACCGAGAACTAGTCAGACATCATGGCTAAATGTAAATACAGATATATGAAAGATTTACATTGTAGCCTAGTTCTAAGTACATACATGTAAAATATACGAACATACGTATATGTATGTATTTATATGAATTGAATACATATTTGGTACAATGGTGCTACTTATTTAAGTTCATCCACTGAAGGCTTGCATCAGAGACAGAAAACGATTTTAGGACTACCAGATTAATTTAGGTGGCCTGTAAATGCTTTGAGTAGAATCCCATATTATTAGTTTGCTTTTAGCTAAGAAAGTGAAGATAGTGTTTAACATTAAGTCGTCTACCAATGCAAAATTTTCAAACTCATTAAATATCAGGTTGATTGTCTGAAACGTATACATAGCTATCTGTATAAATCGAGAAGTGTAATAGTATTGATGATCATGTTAACATAAATAAGTCAAAGTGCAATATTCGGCTGTGCCGATTATTAAATACCCTCCACTTAAATGTAATAAGAATTGCAAATACTACACTGGTTTTAGAACTAGAATATTCTTATTCTGTGTTTTCAGGATATTCAGGATTAGTGAAAATTTCATTAGTATTTGATATATTGTTTAAAAGACAATTTTAAGACCAACATAATTTATTTTATAATTTTTAAGGAGTTTGCTTCAGGCTAATTTCGTCAATAATTTATTTTAGACGTTTTGAAATTTTATCTAATCTTGGCCATTTATAATTGCTGTAATTACGAATTCTTACCATATTTTAAATTTTGCATATTCACAACAAGTTAAGTTAAAAAGGGTAAGATTATAGGGTGAGGCTTCTTTTGGTTGAATTTAAACTCAATAACATTATTTACAAGAGATTTATGGGTGGCATAGTAGAAGTGGACCAATTATGGATTGATAGCTTCTAAATCCAGTATCCCCTAATGTGATTTATATGTAATTTAGGCTTTTTTTGTTGAATTTCATCTCAACAACGTTATTTACAAGAGTTAAATGGTTGTTTAGTACTTGTATACTCCAAACTGGACTTACTTCGGGAACTATTTCCATTTATTGACTGGCAACTACTAAATCCAGTAGCATAATTGCCGTATAACTGATATTAGTATCATACTGGATTAAAATTACTGATCTATAGAAAAATTAGTTTATTTGTTTTTTGGAAATGATTCTTATATGGCAGCTATGACAAATTATAGGCCGATCTTCTTAAATTTTGGAACAGTGATTTTTATGCATATGAGTATATCTCGCGTTGTATTTCAATGTAATAACGGTATATTTAAGATACATATTAGTATTAACGGGATTTTTGGAAGATATAAAGTCTTCTTCCGAAAATGGAGGATATAGTCAAATATGGACCGATATTCTCAAAATATAGCACTTTGAGTTTGGCATGTATGTAAATGATCCGTGTCAAATTTTGAATCGGCATCATTATTTATGAGAGATTTTTGAGTGAAAATTTCATTAGTATTTGAAGGGGGCTTTATATGGGGGGGCACGGACAAATATGGCCCGAAATTAAAAAAAAATAATTTGTGGAATGAGTCTTGTGTATATTTAAATGACATATATAAAGTTTTGAGTCACTATTTATAAGCTATATATAAAGATTAATGACTTTTTCGAATGTGGTCCTATGACCAATTATGAACCAACCATCATAAAATTTAGTACAACAATTCATGTATCCATAAGAATTATTTGTGTTAACTTTTAACCCGCTAACTATATTTTTACCAGATTTAAACATATTTAAGTGAATTTTAGGTGTGGACTTTATATAGGGTTTATGGTCAAACATGGACCGAAGAAAAACAATTTTTTTAAAAAATTTTAAAAACATATTTAAGTGAATTTTAGGTGTGGACTTTATATAGGGTTTATGGTCAAACATGGACCGAAGAAAAAAAATTTTGTTTTGTGATTTCTTTGTTTTGCGATATTTGTTGAATTTTGTGTTTATATTCCAATTTTACAGGCATTTATTTATCATTAAGCCATATTTCGGGAAGATATTTGTATGGGAACTATGAGAAATCATGGACCGATTCTTACTATTTTCCTTACACTTTCTTCTTTTATCATAGAAATAACATGCACAAAATTTCATGGCATTATCTGCAATATATTTGAAAAAAAAAAATGCAAGAAAAATATTGAAAAATATCAAATTTTTGTGGAAGTTGTCTCACATTTTGGTGCATAACTCTGGGTCTACACCACTGATGACTTTTAATGTCAAACTGCTTAGGAGAATTGTAAATTGGTTTTTGTAAACTTTGTTGATTTTGGTTGTGTATTTTGGCTGTGAGAGTGTTTTACAGAGACAGACAGACAAACAGACGGACATGGCTCAATCGACTTAGAAAAAGGACCAAGAATATATATACTTTGTTGGATCTCAGATGAGTATTTTTCAGTGTTACACATTGAATGACAAACTTAGATATACCCACATTCACCACTTATGGTGGTGGAAATAATTGTGGGAAACATGCACATCTATATTATTTCTCTACGTATATGTACATATACATATGTGTTTGATTTAAATTTTGAAAATAATTTTTTCGCTGAATATTTTAACTTGTTTTATGTTTTCAGAATGTATATGATCACAAAAGGAATAGTGTGTAAAAATATTTTATAATTTTAAATATAACTAATGTTTTTTGAAAAAATTCTGCAATTTGAACAGCAATACTTCCTGAATGTCTTTAATATAATAAAATAATTTATGGGGAAATTCCAGCAGGTTTTGAATTTTTGTATTGAAACCTCTTTTCAGATGTCTAAATTAATAAAATATTACAATTATTATTTAGTTCGTTTATTCGACCTTTTCCAATATTTTCCAATAAATTATAGAATGTTACAATTAGGTTAAAATGAGCATAAGTTAAGAATTTTTTGAATGGTATATTGGTGAATCTAAATAAATATTTAAATATTTTGTTAAAAATATATTTTTTTAGAGCTTCTCGGAAATTGTAAGTGTTTTTATATTAAATTGTTCTCTGTAAGAAAGTTTTTTTTTCATAACAAATAAATGCTCAAATCTTTAAGTTTTTTTTGATTTAGAGATTAAATGAATAGTTTCGATGTGGGAGTTTTCAAAAATGGGTCAAAAATATAAATTCGTAATCCGGCAATACTAAAGCAACGAAACCGCAAAGACCAACTAGACTACATTTCCTTTAGCCGCCATTGTACCAGTAACATTCATTTCCGTTTAACAGTTCTACAGATGCATGCCTTTACTACAACTTCATGAATAAATACTACTACTATTGAGATACATCCGAGTATATATATATAAGCACACACTCTTATATGTTTTATGCACATTATGGTGGTTCTCAAAAAAAAAGAGGTTTACACATTTATACATACATACGCATATATACTATGCTACCAATTATATTTGTAAAATCAGCAGTTTTTTTGGTATTTTAAAATAAAGTGCAATATTTTTTCTTTAATAGCAATCATGATTTTTACATTTTTCGGCTCCATAACATTGGAGCTAGCCTAATGTACAGACACATGTATGCAATAGTATTTCCCACATATGTGCATGGCTAAACGTCAATATGATTGTTCAAGTCCACATGAAGTGTATCTTTAAGTTAGTTTTATGTACGCTGTACAATTCAATGAAATTTGAAAATGAAAATGGAAACAAGAAAAAAGAAAAATTAAGAAAAAAAAAAAGAAATAGAATTGAATTTCAACCACAATTCTTTGGAACTGTTGAGTCTTGTTTAACATTGGAAATTATTGTATATCTGCTTAATTTCTCTCATTTGCTGCCGGTTTAATTTATTTATTGTGATAGTTTCTCTTTAAAGTTGCATTTCACAGCCTTTTCATTTGTATTTTATTCTTTATAGTTAGTTTTTTTTTAATACCTTAATGGTATAAATTGCATGAGTTTCTTTAACGTACACTGGGTAATTATTGACCTTTTCTTCTGCTTACTCTGACCTGGCCCATACATTCATGAATTCAGTCGGCCATTGTTCTGGCAGTGAGTGTTCTTTTTTAATCATCTTAAGTTTTGCTTGTTAATCCATTAATGAATAAACTTACTTGCCCATTGTACTTCATCAGCTAATTAAGGTACCAGTATTTAAATGATGCAGATTAAAAATGTAATCCACAGAATTTACCCCGTTTTATTTAATTTCTTTTCCTCTGTTTTTGCTGTGATGTTCATTAGGTTTGGAATATAATATATTTCTTGGGCATGATGTGAACATGTAAATATTTCTTTTTGCATTTGTGTTAAGGAAAAGTTTCTGTTTGAAATTTACACTTCAAAAGAAAGTGATTACAATCATTTTATATACATACATACATTTTAATTAGGTTTTAAGATTTACTAATATAATATTAATTCTACAGTTGGAAATTGTAGTCTAAATATTTAGAATTTTTCTTGTTGTGAATCCAATAGCGAAAAAAATTATCAAGCAAATTATTGTGTCTGAAATGAGAAACAATTTTTCAAGAAACTTAAAGACCAAATAATGCCCAATTAAATTTATTCTATTTTCTCCACATTTTTAACATAGCTCCACAAAAAATGCCCTGTGGTGTTAATTCGGCCCTTCCGTCATTTATACCCATTAAAAAATATGTTTAATGTCTCAAGATTAACAGGTTGAACTGGGAACAGGTTGTCGGCGAGTTAAAGTAGCTTGATGAGCAGCCACTTTGAGGCTTTTATCAAGATTTAATATGAAAATTCGAAATAATATTAAGAAAATTTTGAACAAAATTGAGAAACATTTATATCCTGATTTCTCAATATTAAATTGGAATTTTCTCAATTCAAAATAGAAATTCTCAATTTCGTTTGGAAAATTAAAGCAGTAATTTGCAATATTACTTGGAATTTTCGCAATATCATGTTTAATGTTCTAATTTTGAATTTAAAGCAAGTAAGAGTTTGTATTCTTATAATATTTATCTTATATACCCAACATCAATATATTGTGATTTTCGATACTTGAAACTAATTTATGTATTTATAACGACATTTAAACGTTTTATTTTCTTTTTCGAACCCTCAAATGGGAGCTATCACAAATTATGAGGCAATCGTCATAAAATATTATGCCATAATTTCTATGTATTTGAGGCTTATTTTGGTTGAATATATAATTATATAGGTGTTGCAGATATTCTCGGAGAAGGATCTCATATGGGAGCTATATGAACAAATGGATTAACCTACACCGAATGATATTATATATATTCTTTATATATATAATTCTACTGTACATGTGTTGTAACTGAACTCCTCCTAAACGGCTGGACCGATTTGCATAAATTTGTTTGTATGCATTTGGGTGGCGCCCCGGTTAGGTTAGATTTACAATTCAGTTCGGGTGTGGTACCTTCCATACAAACCACAAATTAAAAATCTATTATTTCTGCTCCTGATAACGGTATGTGAACAAAATTTGGTGCGTCGGTTTGGTGTGCATTTTTTAAGTGCTGCTGCAAATATGGGCGGGATTTGATAAAGACGCGTGGTACCACCCCTACATATCTTCTTTATGCTAGTATACATCGTGATGTTTATAAGGGATATATGCAAATTTGAATTTGCGGAAGTGTACTTTTATATATTTATTGTTAAGCATGGTACTTTGTTCAAATTTGCGAAATTTGTTGAACAACATCAATTATTTCGTTTGAAAATTTTGACTATTAGCAAGTGGTGACAATGCCGCGATTTAGAAGAAAATTGTCATTTTTATTGCCCTTAGGTATGCAACATTGTTTCTTTTATGTAAACAAAAACCATATGTTTTTGGCTGTTTTTTTTCAATTTCGTGCGAAATAAGTGCCGCTTACATTATTTCACAGTGGGAAAAAAATGTTGCTATATACATTTTTTTGTTGAAAAAACATGCTGCCAGAAACATTTCGTAACTTTTCACAATAAGAACGGAGTACAACTTCAGCAGCATTAGTTCGCATTTATTTCGCATAAATTTTTTTATATGGGCTTTTGATAGTATTTCACACGAAATGATGAACAGAGTACCATGGGGTCTTTACTCATTAAAATTTGGTTCGACGATTGTTACATACTTGTATGTATATATATATATATAAATTAATTGTATCGAATTTTAACTTAGTAGTGATGATCAGAAGTGGACTTTATATGAATGCTGTGTTCAAATATGGACTGATCGGCAATAAATTAAATTCGTATGTATACGTGGAATTTCTAATTTCTAGTGGATTCAGAGGTGGATTTTATATGGTGCTATGTCAAAATGTGAACCGATGCAAACAAAATATGGTGTCGCGATTTTTAGTCGCATGAAACTTATTTTGATGAATTTTGTTTGGCTACTGCTTTTTGTATGATGGGTATAACAAATGAGAAAGTATAGTCGGTCAAGTCCACCATATAGCACTCTACACTCAGTATATGCTTGAAAACAATTTTCAAACATGGGCGCCGACATATTATGCATCGACCATCCCAAAATGTTGTGGCATGACTTCTGTGCATATAAATATATAGGTATATATGTTTGTCCGTCCATCTAGCTGGCTGGCTGTCCATACTAGGGCGGTTCGGAAACTTCTTAGCCCAGCACAGATAGAGAATAGTTAGTTTTTCAAAAACATTTTTATTTTTCAATACAATCTCCTGAAACTTCAATACACTTAGTCCAATGCTTATCTAGCAATTCTATCCCTTTATTAAAATAGTTTTCCTCAAGGGCCTCAAAGTAGTGGGTTACTCGCTTGGCAGCTAGGAATTTTTTTTAGATTTGAGAACAGGTCAAAGTCATTGGGGGCTAAATCAGGAGAATAAGGTGGGTGGTCAAGCAACTCGTACTTTAATTCGTTGATTTTAGACATTGTTAGCACACTCTTGTACGCTGGTGCGTTGTCTTGATGAAAAATGATTTTTTTTCGTTGTAAGCCAGAATGTTTTTCTCGAATTTTCACATTTAATTAATCCAAAATGTTGCAATAGTACTCTGAATTTATTGTTTTACCCTTTTATATACCAGCCGATTGAATTGTTTTTGCCTTCTTTGAGGAATTTCTTCCAGCTTTAGTCCATTGCTTGGATTGTACTTTTGTCTCTGGAGTATAGTGGTCTCATCCACAGTTATGAAGCGATGCGTAAAATCCATTTTATTTTTCTTAAAACGATCCTAGCAAGCTTTAGACATTTTTATTCTTATGCGTTTTTGGTCGACTGTTAACAAATGCGGAAAGCTTTTTGATCTATAGTTTTTTCAGGCGAAATTAAATAGACTCGATCATTTGAAATGCACTTTTATTCGTCGATAATTTAATACCACATCGTGTGCTTTGACTACAATTTCTGTTGTTGTGGCACGTCGACTACGTGGCTCCTGCTCAATGCTTGTACGACCACGTTTAAATTCAGCAACCTAATTTTTTACTGTTGTATATGAAGGAGCACACATTCACCATATCATTATGAATTTCTTGTCCCGATAAACCTTTTTTATTTAAATATTTAATGACAGCACGAATTTTTAGTTTTTCCATTGTAAAAAAAAAATGGCGAAGGGGTCTTCAGATCGAAAAGAAAATTAACATGTGTTCATAGCACATATGGAAGTTTCCAAAACACTTAACTTTTTTCTGTTTATACCGCGTTTTCTGTTCTAGGCTAAAAAGTTTCCGAACCGCCCTTGTATTATAAATAAAATCGATTTCATCTTTTTGATGTAACTTGCTTTAAGTTCAAATATAGAAAGTGCGTGAGAAATGCTCTCTGAGTTTCTTAAGGTGGATTCACCCATTCGTTCTTAACAAAAAATTTGTTCGAACAATTTTTTTTATATGAAGTTGACGTCTGTCTTTTTAAGAGAGCAAAAATATTGTTAACGAACTTGAATTGGTTTAATTTTACAAAAATGAGTTGACTTGTATTTCCATGGCCATCAGTAAAATAAAGTTTCTTTTTTCATTCATTTTGAATTTATATCTGTGTATTTTGACACTTAAAACCCAAAGCAAAATAAATCAATGGCCGCACTTGTAAAACTAATAGATTTTGTTTACATATGGCAGCTTTGATTTTTCAGAAAAATCATTTGAAATGGGTGCATCGGGCTGCAGAAACTCTCAGTAAAACAATTTTTCTCTGAAAAAAGTTTTTGTTAATAACAAATGGGTCAATCCATCTTTATGTTTAAGTCGTTTTGTTATTTTGAAACTCATATTTTCGAAACAATTATTTGCTGTATTTGGTGCTACATAGGTGTAAATACCAGTAATTTACATTAGAGCCTACTAATTTAGCTGTCAGACACAATTCTACCTTAAAAAAAAAATATTACACTTTTAAACAGCGCCAATTCTTGTAAAGTTAAATGTATAAAAATAATTTAATTAATAATAATGTTAATATGAACGAAGAATTCTTTACATAACTCTAGTTTATTTTAGAAGTACGTTTCTTTCTGCTTTGAAAGATATCATCCTGTTTAAAATAGATGACCCTGATACATATGTATCTATATGTTACTTGTACACGGAGAAAAATTAATGTGTTAGCTAAGCATTTAATGTGGCACTTTGGCTTGTCTAGGTACAAAATTGTAACACAAAGACACAAACAAACATATATGGAAAATAATGACACCAACAACATTGGCTAAGCAAATAACCTTTGGAAATATATACGTACGTGCAACAGTGTGTTTGTGTGTGCCGTAAGTAAAGGAGCACTAGATGTAGAAAACACAAATGGCAATAAAGGTAAAGCAGCATAATAATAATTGTTGTAAATCATACCAAGCTCAACAAAACCAACCAATGTTGCGAGTATTACAGTGCCAGTCCTGGTGATGATGATGTTATACAATATTGCTTCGCTTATATTGTTGCTCCAGCATATAAACTCGTAACAACAGCTGCCATTATCAAAGTGTTGAAGTGTTTATAAGTACATTTATGTACGTTTTATAAAGTACAAAAGTTTTATACGGGCATCGGCATGGGCATGGGTATGGGTTCTGATATATACAAGCACATTGTATGCGAATGATAGTTTTAAGTGCACATTTACTCGTACACACAAAAACACTTTAATTTAAAGCTGAAATACAAGCAAAAGTGTAAATTATAATTTTGCTTTTATGAACCTCGTAACGATGAGAAGATTTTCACACAATCAATATTTAGTAGAATTTTCTGAAAAAGAGTTTTTTTTTGCAAATTTAATTCTAGTCGTTTGAAATTATTAAAAAAACTGCCAAAGAACTGGTAAATAGGGGAAATAATGAAAGACTAATGGTAGCTAATAAGACATATTTAGATCTTTTTATATTAATGGCCATGGTATAGACATTATTTAAAAAATTCCATCTTTAATTCTAAA
Organism: Bellardia bayeri; assembly: GCA_950370525.1. Taxonomy (NCBI): domain Eukaryota; kingdom Metazoa; phylum Arthropoda; class Insecta; order Diptera; family Calliphoridae; genus Bellardia; species Bellardia bayeri. Next base: position 20,651,717 of record OX493267.1, read on the forward strand.
TATAAAGAATATCTAGAGGTGTCTTGTTTTGAAAAGTTCTTGTATAGATAAAGGAATATATAGCTAAAGAGTTTTTTTTAGCACGAATTTAATTTTCAAACAAAGACAAATAGGAAAAACATTAACATTTCAATTTTGACAGTATTAGAAGCCTTAACAACTGTTACAATGGATTCAATTTCACTAGAAAATAGAATAAATTAACGGTTTCCGATTCTCAATGAGATTGAATCATATCATTATTGATTCAAAACTATTAACAGAAATAGTAATTTTGACCAATATGTTTTCCACGAGATGTAGAATACAAACTTCCGGTTTAACCGACAGGCTAAAAAATTGCCATAAAGTTTGGCAGCAGCTGTTGCATTGGCATCCACCTCAGCTTTGACATAAATTAAAAGAGATTTCAGAGATAATAGGTCCGTTAAGAAAAGAAAAATATAAATATCAGAAAACTTGGATTTCGCTATGCTTTCGGCTAGAGCAGAACACCAGGATCAAGTTCTGGACAAGAATCTTCTTTGAGAAAGAGACACAAAAGAACCCCTAGTTCCAGTCTTATGGTCATAAATTGCCACTTAAAAAGCGTCATTATTTGCTAACACCCGGAGAAAAGTCCTGCGAAGTTGCTGTGACTGTAGCCGCAAAATTATTTGCCAGAAATGCTGAAGCTTGGGCAGCTGCCGCTAAAAGCACAGCCATTACAAAATCTGAAAGCTGCAATTTAAAGCCTAAAAAACGACATCTTTTGCAACAATCTCCTCACACCCTCATTGAGGATTCATCCGATGAAATCGCAGCATTTGCTACTTGACTTTTCTGCCAGATTGTTTAATATGTGAGTCTTGAAAAATTGTTTATCTTGAATTGTGAAGAGCTGGGCAATCACAGGCAAGATGAAACACTATTTTTTTTTCTCCCGATCCTGACTATTGAAGTTGACTATTGAATTTAAGTCCGAGTCTGCTTGCACGCTTACCAATCGTCTATTGACCAGTGAGCACAGCTGTTACTCTCGATATGTTCTTTTGTTTCACATTCACGAGCCGCGTACTGCGTTTTTCATTGTATACTGGCCACATTACTTTAGTGGTCTCACATGCGTTTAAATTTCGCCACCTTTTTTTAACTTTTTCAAAGTAGTACCTGAATTCTCTGGCTAGCTCATCTGCCTATTCATTGCCGTAGTAATCTCTATGCACAGTGAGCAAAACTAGAGTAATGCCAGTTAGACGATATAGCTTAGACAGTTCTTCCGTACACTGTCTGACTAGAATAAATGTTATGGTATTGGATTTAAGTGACATGAGCGCCGCCTTACTAACGATATAATGACTGTATTGCAATGAATAATTATTTCAGAACACAACTTCAACAAGATCCCCTAATCACTGGAATCTGAGCCTTAAAAATACTGGATTTATCTGGAAGACGTATTGAGAGTTTTAAACTAAGTTCAGCGCAGAAAACGCCGGACACTACACCACACACGGATATGACACAAAAGTATACAATGTATACTTCATATCCGCCAGTCTTATGACTCCCTTTCCATTCTCTTCTGGAGATTCTTATATATATATATATACCCACAAACAAATCATCTAATATGGAGATTTATGCGCATTTAAGTGATTTCCGGAAGTGGACTTTATATGGACCGGTCATTATCATATTGAGAGTGACAAATTTTATATATGTATGTATGGACAATTTGTGTTGAACTCCAACTCGATGGTAGTTTCATAAGGGATTTATGCACATTTAAGAGATTTGCGGAACTCGACTTTTAATGGGTTATGGTCAAATATAGACCGATCATCATAAAATTTGATACAACAATTTAAATGTTTATTCTAATTATACTTATTAAATTTCAACTTGATAGTCTTTTCAAAAAAAATATGTTCATTTAAATGATTTTTGAAAGCTTTCTTTGTATGGGGCTATGTCAAAATTATGGACCGATGCAAACAAAATATTGTTTTAAGATTTCACTTGGCATGAAACTTTATGTTGCAGAATTTTGTTTAGATGCGGCTTTTCTATAGACATATATGTACAATAAAGCCATATTACGGGAAGACATTTGTATGGGGGATATGAGAAATCGTGGACAACACGACTTGTCTTTCTATAATAAAAAGAAAGTGTGTTAATTTTCATGGTATTATCTGCATTGTATTTAAAGAAAACAGAAAAAAATTTCTGAAATATATCGAGCTAGTCTGAAACTTTGATCTACAGCTCAGATCTTACTGGACCGATTTTGTGTATTTGTAATACCAACTATGTCGGTGGATCAGAGAGTGTTTGGTAAAAATTTCATTGTTCTATGTGTTTTGTTCGAATCTCTATTGTGATTTTAACAGACGAACGGACATGGCTAAATTGTCTTTGAATCTTATAAGGACCTAGAATATATAGCTTTTTTTTTTGGTTCCACGAACATTATTTCGGTGTGTTACAGATGCAGTAACAAACGCAATATATCCCCCATCTTTTTGGTGAGAATTGATAAAAATCTATTTTTAAAAAAATTTGAGGTGATACAGACATTTCCACGAGTCTGCCTAAAAAATTTCAGCTCGATTGCATCACGGAAAAAGATTTAAAAATTGATCCAAAGTCTTTCACAAGGGCGGACAGACGGACATTACGAGCTTTATACTTTATATATAAAAAAAAATCTGACATTTACATCAAAATCGCCGATACACGTGTATTTTTTATTTTTTCTCCCCTTTCCGAAAAAGTACATTTGGTTCATAGGACAGAATGTGTGTGTGTGAATGCGGTGTTAGTATAGTGTCATAATTAATAAAATTAGAAATGTATACACAGCAATTCAAGTATTTGTGTAAAAGTACTTGCATACATTTACATACGTATCTAAGTGTGTGTATGTATATTAGGCTGGACCTTATTTTATACTTTCTGCTGGCAAAGCACAGCTTACAACTGTATAAATATACATTTATATTTAAACATTATTAAATAAAACTATTTTTAAGTGAACATTTTTTCAACCTTTAAGTTTTAAATTGTCTTTCGATATTACTTTTTTTCTTCAAAACTGCAAACATAAAATAAAATATGCAAGCTCTAAACCTATTAATAAACTGCCAATTAAAGTTCATCTTAATATATGTCATCAAATATTAATATCTTCAAACATCACAAGGTATACTTAATATTTAACTCAAAAATAATCTTCATACGTCATGGTGTCATTTGGCTATTCCACAATATTACATTCAAACTGAAATTAATATTAACCGCTTGTTGAATTAGCTTGAATCAAAATACTCGTATGTACATAATATAAATATAAATTACTTGATAAGAAATCGAATGTTTTCCAAAACATTTTTATACAATAAACTCCATTTATATGGTTGTAGTCTGTGTTTTAAACTTTGACCTTGTCACTAGAAAATTAAATTCTTATCACATACTTGCACACACAAGCACTCAGCCATAGGCATGAAAAAGAAATTACTTTATTCCATTATTACTGTGATTGGTAGAGCTGTCGTTGTCTTTATTGTCGTTGTTGTTGTTTGTATTGTACTTATTTATTGTTGGCAGCAAAGATAAGTTTCCAAATACAAATTGATTCCTTGTACCATGACATCCATAAAATGGAATACGAGTATCAAAAAAAAAAAAAACTCAACCAAACTAAACAACCGGGAGGCATTTTGTTGTCTCTGTTTTGTTAACAAAAGTTCGTTTTAATAAAAAAATAGAATGGTTGCTTTTTATGGCTTGTAGCAGTGACAAAGGCACGCAATAGGCCAAAAAAGATGATGATGGTAAAAAAACAAACACAATAAAAAAAGATGATAAACGATTTTCGATAAGCGACTAACATAACGGTTTAACACATACATACATACGCTCTTTCAGACAAAATTCAAATGTCAAACCGCACAAACTCACATGAAGACAGTGGAAAAAATTTAAACCAACAGCAAACATTTACAACCAGTAGACAGAAGTTAAAATTGAAATTTACAATCATATCAATGTTTTAGAAACTATAGTACATATGAATTGTGTATTTGTATGTGTGGTTATATAAATACTCTTTTACAGTAACAAGGGCGGACTGAAAAGGGCCTTCAAGACAATATAAATTATATATATTGGTATAGGTCCTAATTTTGTAAAACGCAACGCCACAATTTTCTAAGTGCATGCGTTGTAACAGTCGATTCTTAGGCTGTTGTTAGTGCAACTCTTTGAAATTTTCCATTTTTTAAAACCAAACGCTGATTTTTTTTTATCACTTGCATTGTCAAATTTAACGGCTCCATTTTCTTGGCGTTAATTTTAAAAGTTGAATTCAAATATTATAAAAAAACTAAATTATTCAATTAAATTAATAATTTTATTTTATATTCGTTTAGTATAAAATACTAGGCCAAAAAAGAAGCCACAAAGGCAGCTTAATTTGAATTGTTGATAGTTGAAATGGAAAAGTATCCAGATGAGGCTCGTGGTATGCCTACTTTTGGCAGTTAAAAGACAACTGTAGATCGGAGGCCAGTTGTGAAGCTAATAGCATTGGATTTGCGGGTATATTTCTGTGTCGCTTAATATGCTCATTGAAAATTTTGTTTGGTGTCTTTCTGCCTTTACCATTGACCCGATTTTCATGAATAAAGCGGTCAAGGATATTACGGACTGTAGGAGCTTTAATTTTAACCATGTCTGCTATGAGAAATCATTGACGGATTCTTACTTTTTTCCTTACACTTTCTTCTTGTATCATAAAAATAACCTGCACAAAATTTCATGCTATTATCTGTAATATATTAAAAAAAAAATGGTACATAACTCTGGTTCTACTATACCGAATTTGCTAATTTACCTGCAAAATAAGAAAAAGTTTTTTGCAAATTTCGTTAAGTTATGTTGTGTAGTTTGGACGTGAGAGTGCTTTACACAGACGGACAGACAGACGGACATGGCTTAATCAACTTAGAATTTCATAAGGATCACCAAAATAATTGAGGGCATGTACCGAAGACATCTGTAGGGATACTGAACTTATAAGGTCGGTTCTGAAATTGCAATTGTATCAGTGTGCCCATTTTACAGTGTTGTTTGGTATTCGAGTGTCCTTTTTTAGAGTTAAACCTTAATCGTCAAATTATTAATTTTTCCAAACTCTGGCGCTCTAATAAAGAAAGCGTTGTAAGCGATTTCGAGTTGTTTTGCAGGTTATTGTAGTCAAGAAATTATGATTCTGAGATAATTATTCCTAAACCGCATACTTTACATACGAAGTGTTATTTACACCATGTGGAGATTGGTAGTTTATAGGGGTAGAAATTAAGCTATAGAGAATAATTTCATTTAGTTTATGGCGATTTTCTCCAAAGTCGACGAAGAGAGAATTTTGTCAGGTTGTTGGCCTGATGAACCGTTGTATATTCCCGAAGAGGCTTGACTGACTGACAGAATCGAACAGTCCTTTCATATGGCTTTAGTTCCAGTTTAACTGCAAGACTGTCTTGAAGTGGAACCTCGTATGATGACGAGATAATTTTAACAATGTTTTCAAACATTCCATGTCACGGTACAGGGTCGAGGTGTATGAAATGAGTTCCAACAAAAAAGAGTTTCATCGTAATTTTTTAAACAAGTGTTAAACAAACGTTTCTTGGACACTCTGAAAAACCCATTTGGGATTGGATTAATAATTTTTGGAATGGCATAGTTGAAAAACATGAAGCTCCGTTCCAAATAGAAGTATTGTGGTGACGAACGTGACATACTTTGACGAAATAAGTTCATGTGGTTGCTTTACCTAAAACCGTTATCGTAGTACTATCTTTAGCATTGACTTATATTAGATTTTTGTCATCAGTTACTCCTTCGTGACAAAGTTCCCTTATATTTTTATTTTATGCTGAGTCAGTATAGCTTAATCAATGTTGAAATACATACAGCGGTATTTCATTTGTTGGACCAATTTTTTTAGACTTAAATGGTGATAGTTAATAACTGAAATGAGCTATTAAATAAATCGTCTTTTGCTAATTCAGACCGCCCTCGTAGTTAAACTTTATAAAAACGTCTACTGTAAAACGTACATGCGTTTAAATTTTGAATTTTCAACTGACATTCCCGGCATGTTTGGCCTTTTTATTCTTTCTCTTTATTTTCATTGCAAAAAAATAAAGAAAACTTGTAGGCTGTAAATTGCCAGTTTTCTTTTTTTTATTTTACAACAAGGAAGCAGCACAAAAGAAGGAAAAATAAAATTTGAATCAAACAGACAGTTGTACATGCTTCAGCGGAAATTGCTTTAGAAACTGAAAAAAAAACTGTTAAGGAATTGATGTTTGAATTTCAAACAAATAATACAAATATTGAAATTTATGGCCTTTTTATGTGCAATTGATGCTAGATTTTTGTTTGTAAGTGCGTGGGAATGTCATGAATATGTCTTGTCTTTATTTAAGATGAAATTGAAAAATAATTACCCATTGCTATTGAATAACATTCATATGTATTTCTTTAAAGAACGCTGAAAGATTTGAACACTTTTTATATCCATCATCATTTTGTTTGTGATATATCGAAATATTAGTCGTAGAAACAAAAAGTCTATATATTCTGAGTCCTTATATGATTCTAAGCCGATTTAGCTATATCCGTCTGTGGAAACCATAATAGAGATTCGAAACAAAGACATAGAGTAATGAAACATTTACCAAACATTACTTGATTCACTGAAATATTTGGTATAGAATAAAGGTCAAACCGGTCGAGTAGGATCCGAGTTATAGACCAAAATTTCAGACAACCTTAATATTTTGCAATTTTCTTTAAATGTATTGCAGATAATATCATGAAATTCTGCACTCATTATCTTTATTACAGGGGGAGAAATTTTGTTGCAAATGGTAAGAATCGGTTCACGACATCTAATAGACCCCATACAAATGTCTTTTCGGAATATGACTTTATGGTACATAACTGTCGATAGAGAAGCCGTATCCATACAAAATTCTGCAAAAATAAGTTTCACGCAACAATAAATTTCAAAACAATATTTTGTTTGTATTACTCCATATTTTTATATAGCCTCATACAAAGTCCACTTCCGAAACTCACTTAAATGAAAATTACCAACAAGTCGAAATTTAGCACAAATAAACCATCTATATATATAATTCTACAAATTAAATTTCATGATGGTCAGTTCATATTTGACCGGAGCCTCCTTATAAACTCCACTTCAGAAACTCACTTAGACACAAATGCTTATACATATAAATCGTCATACATAATTTCATGCTGACCAGTTTATAATAAGTCATTGCCCACTTATGAGGACAACTTCCAAAAAACTCTTTAACCTACTTTGGTGTAAAGAATTGAGATCGAGACTAACGGCTAGCCAACCTAATACTGGTATACTATGTTTTGCAGGCGACATGAAATGAAGCGTTATCTTGTTAGAATGTCAAATTATCACCATATTAATCAGTATTCGGGACTTTCTTTGAGCTCCAAATGCATTCTACACCATCAGAGATCCACCACCGTGGTTTCGCTTAAAACACGTCTCATGCGGTCGTCTTGTATTACGCCAATGTTTGTGGTGACCGTCAGGACCATCCAAATTTAACATTTTTTTCGTCGCTGATTATAACCGTTTAAGATTGTTCTCACAAAATGTTTTATACGAAAATCTAAAATCGAAAATCTTAGGGATTTCTACACTTGCCAACCCTTGAAAAAGCACAATCTACGTCATCAAATGTGAAATCATGCGCATGGCGTTATCTTTATTTCTAACATTCTTGAGGTTCGGCGCTTGTTAAATATTCTAAAATTTAATTTAAAATACAAAACTTTTTAAACCTCATTTTAAACTACATATGTATAAACATACATACATACATAAAATCATGGTGTAATTATACAAGGTGATTGCAAATCGCCAACAAAGGCTACACAATACAGAAATAACAGGCATTTTGTTTGTGTAAAAAAAAGTACATACTACTGTCAAAAACACTTGAAAATGTATTACTTTTGGCACAAGTGATTTGTAAACAAAGTCAGTCAGCTGTACTACTGCACTTACCTTGTATAGTTACACCATGCATAGAATATTATTTTATTTTGTTAAATAATTGTTTTATTTTTTGTTTTAAATTTCTGTGATTAAAATTTTTGTATCAAAATGCAAGCCACCGATTTTGACATAAAAAATGCTTACTTGCATCATCGTTTGCGCGTTAGATGTGCCAAGGCCATAATCGATCACCATCCACCGCTGCTGCATGCTGGTAATTTTAGTCGTTTCACCAAAATGAAAGAAGACGTAGAGACATTAATTGCTCGTAATAAGCAAAATGCTAAATTGTTGATCGCCCTGAATCGAGTGGTTCGCACTAGAGGTGAAATCGATACATTTCGCACGGCAGATAATTCATTTGCACCAGACTACTGCAAGCTGCCACAAAAATATCGTGCACTGCAGCAATTGGATTTCGAAAATCTTAGAATTGGAAAGAAAATCATGTGTGCCAAACCCGAACTGGACACCTGGTTAAATGAGAAGTTTAAAAGAAAAGTAGTAAAACAAAAGCCGCCGCCATTTCAGTATCCTGCCTTGGTAATGAGCAAATATTCCAACATTGAAATACCAAAAGATTCTTTACAACTACAGAAATTCCTGAGACCTAAAATCTGGTTTAATTTGGAAGTAAAAGATGTGCGTCCTTTGGGTCGCATTATAATGGAACTTTACACGGAGGCAGCTCCCCAAGTGGTTATCGAATTTATACGCTTATGCTTAGCTAAGCAAAAGGAACGTATAAATTTTGTGCGTTTGTTTCCACGTCTCTGGCTGGAAGGTGAAATATCTCTGGATGTTAAGACATTGATCAAGAAAAATATTGAATACGATAAACGTTCTGTGGATCATGGCCAATTTACTGGGGTATTATCGTTCAATGTGCAAAATATCAAATGTTCCCAAAAAGCTGTGCTCAATTTTACCTTAAGTTTTAAACCATTGCGTGTGTGCAATGGACGTCGTGTGGGTTTTGGTCGTGTGTGCCGAGGATTAAAAGTTCTAAATTGCATCGAAGATTTTGGCACTAAAAATGGTAAACCGACTAAGGAAATTGTGGTGTCTAATTGTGGCCTATTTGTGTAATTTAAAGCATTAGAAATTGAAAAATATTAGCATAAATAAAAAGTGCTATCGTTATTTTATAGACTTTATATATATGTATGGAGTATAGACATATGGAATTATACATAACTACGGGAAAAGAAATATATGCTGTTTATTTGTTATAAACATTTTTATTTATGTATTTACTTTTAAAGTTAAGATGTGTGGTGAAATTCCAGATGGTTCCAAGGAGTTAAAAAGATGAATTGATAGTTGACAAATCTACAACTGTGTCAAGAGACTTGACATCATCAATGTTCTTGACACCTTCGTCGGTTGCCTAAGTTAATTTTTTATTTTATTATTTTGTAGACGTCATTATTCTTCAAAACCAAAATTGCTCGTTCGCAAAACCATATCATTATTAATTGATGACTGTATTCTGCAAAAGCTGGCGGAACAAATATTTCTACCATCGCCCTTAGCCAAAAGCTGTTTAATGAATATTTTCGTAGCAGCATGTTAATATTTGTTGTCAATATATGTTTCCAAAGATATCACGCCTTTTAACAGGTAAAATTTCCAAAAATGTAAAAATTCGGTAAACACTTTAGATGTGTAAAATCGAAGTCGAATATCGACTTCACAAATGGACCGAATATTTCTGTGGTATAAAACCATCTTTGCATTATTGCCATTATTGACTAAGCTTTAAATTTATTTTGACAATAACCTACTATTGTTCAATTGGCCGAAGGCGGATGAACTAGCTAGGGCGTAAATATTTGTATACCCTCTAACATCACAAGTGGTTAATGAAATTATACGAGTATTGGAAACAACAAAGTACATATATTCTTAATCTTTTTGTGTAGATTTTTTTTTCAAATTTGTTTTTAAATTTATGACATTTATTACCTGTAAACACTTGTTTTTTGAAGAACATTAGTATAGGTACTAGGAAAAATAATGAACTAATTTTAACCAATTTTAGTTCCAATAAAATATTTGTTATATGTTATTAAAATAAATCCGATTAATTGTATGCCATATATAAGAGCGTTTGTCTCATATCCCAATTTTGATTTAAAATGTTTAAATTGTTAAAAATTTGCGCTAGAAAATTTGGTTTGTTTCACAAAATATATAGAAAATTTCGAACAATCAAATATATGAATAGTTGCAACTGATTTGGACCTTCAGAAAATATTCTAAAAGCAGCTTTGTATATTTTTCTACTGTACCATATTGTTTGGTAAACAGTTTATTTCACGTTTGGGATCGGCTAATTGGCTGCCCAGATTATGCGATTTAACGCCCTTAGACTATTTTGACTATGTTAAGGCTCATATCTTTAGGAACAATCCCGCAACGGTTGACGCAGTTGAAGCTAATATTGAAGAATTTATACGTGAGATAACGGTTAAGTTCTAGACATAAAAATTAAACTTATGTTTTAAAAAAATCACGTATTGTCTTTAGTTTCATAAAGATTGAGAAATTTATTGAATTGTTTTTATTTTCAAAGAAATTTTGCTATCGTAAGCAAAATTGCCCCAAAGTTAATGATTCCTTACAAAATAATTTCTATTTGAATCACAGCATTTGGATATGGTTTTCATCAAAAAGAGAAAAGCAATGTTATCTATTAAATAATTATTAAAATGAAACAGACATTTGATATAGCTTATGAACCATTTGGGTATAGCCGCGGTCAACATTGACACTAAATCATCCTTATACACTCAATTATAAGATCGTTTTACACACAGAGAAAAAATATACTTATACATGTTTAGCAGAACAAATTTTTACAAGTTTTTCAACAATATTATGGCCACTGTAATTATTTATATGATTGCGGTAACCATAATATGGTGAAGTTTACTATTAAGCTGACTCCTCATCATCATATATATGATTGTAGTAACTATGTATATATTTGTTGCACGAATTTTTATGATGATTATTTCTTTGATTTGATTTCATCATAAAACTGATTAAAAAATGATGTAATATTTATAATTATATATGTATATGATTGCTTTAATCAAGTGAATGGTAACTTAACCATATCATGGTTGAATAAATCATATAAATAATTACAGTGACCATACAATTTTTAAAAAATGTTGAAATAGTTGTGATAAATATCCACAACTATTTTTTTTCTCTGCGTGTATCGACTGAAATAAAGATTTCGTACGTTTCTTTAAATTTTGTGTATTTTTTTTTTTAATCAAATACGAAAGTTCTCAGTTACCAAGACATTTTCTGATACTTGAATAATGTTGCGTATAACTTCGTTAGTTAGAATATAGTTTTTAATTGTATGGTAACATCAACTAAAATAACCTAGGGCCATTTGCTCTCAATGTGTTGCGTTGTTCTTGTTTCTAACAAAAATTTTTTATCACTACCGTATACTTAATATAAATTCATATAATATTTCCATATATCACATACGCCAACGTTCTATTAAATACAACAAATATAGTTTAACGAATAATATAATGTCTGTTTCATTTTAATAATTATTTAATAGATAACATTGCTTTTCTCTTTTTGATGAAAACCATATCCAAATGCTGTGATTCAAATAGAAATTATTTTGTAAGGAATCATTAACTTTGGGGCAATTTTGCTTACGATAGCAAAATTTCTTTGAAAATAAAAACAATTCAATAAATTTCTCAATCTTTATGAAACTAAAGACAATACGTGATTTTTTTAAAACATAAGTTTAATTTTTATGTCTAGAACTTTAAATAAAGTGTTAATTTTAACGTAATAATAATCATCAAATACATAAATTTTGCTGTTCAACTTTGAATATAAATAACACAAAAGTTGGAATCCCAATAGCCTACAATTTCACTACCCAGTTGATGGTTGTGCATTAAAGCCGGTCTGAGCCTTTGTATTATAAATCAGTTTTATTACATTGAGTCTTAGTTGTTGGGATTTTTTTTTAGGTTTTTTTATTCGTTATTTTATAAACATAAATAAATATGTAATTGTATATAATGATATATTATTGTTTATTATTTTTGGCTATTATCATGTCTATGTAAGTATATATTACAGTATCATATATGTATTGACATGTGTTTTGTATCATTTCGTATTTATTTATTTTTTATTATTTATTTATATTTCTTTGTAATTTTTTCTTTTTCTTGGCGTATTTCTCTTGGGAATAATTTAATACAATTACATGCATATGTCTGCAAGTATGATTGTATGTAGGTCCTCTGCTTGCGTATATGTGCGTAGGCAACATAACTGTTTTATTTTGAACGGTAATTGGCTGATTATAAACACATTTCTCATATTTATGGTTGTACTTGTGTGTAACAGTATGTGTGTCTCTATGTTTTCCTTTTTACAGTAGGCTGGGTGGATATAAATGTGGTATGAAATGCAAGACAGATATTAATAGAGATAAACTTAAGTTTTTGTACAGCGTAAAATGTATCTACTAAAAAAATACCCAAAATAGTTTTTAATCATATTCAATATAGATTAGTTGAACCGCTGCTCACAAAAAATCGGTCACACTAAACAAGGGTTTTTAAAAATCTGACGTTTTTTTAAATTAATGGTTTTATACAGGCATTAAATTTTGTTCTAATTTCTTCGACCTTTTTTATGATTTTTATTAAATAATTTTCAAGCTTGAGGTCACTTTTTGTTTTCTATAAAAGATTCTTTATTTTTCTATATAATTAACTCGATATTTCGATTTCCTTTGGAAATCTTCTTCAGGAGTTATTTTATTTTAATGTTGAATTCGTGAAATTTGCTTTAAAATTAAGTTGTTAACATCTATCGATATCATAGGAAGATTCCGCTGGAAAATCGTAACCACATTTCCAACCGAATTTTGAAAAAAATAATAATATCCAATAATTATTTCAGACTGCTTTGGTACACGTTCAGCAAGCAAAAACTTTTCAACAATTGCTCTTGAATTTTTAAATGCTCTAATGCTGCAATTTTGCTTGTTGACAAAGAAAAATGGGTTTGGACTTGAGAAAAATATATATGCAGGAAAACGAGTAAATGAATTTTTAATATGTTAATGCGATTTTAGAGCGAAATTGATTGTATTGTATTGTAACAAATATAAAAGTTTCTACTACTATCAAAACTTTTATGCTGTTTTTAATTCGCCCGGTGGCCAACAAAGGTGTTCTCGAAAAATCCTTTATATAACACTAAGTTCTATAATTATTGGCGTTTATTTTGCAATTGAGCCTACTGTGCCACATTACATTCAAGGACACAGAAATGTTTTCCTTCACTTCATATGTTTGTTTCTACGATCAACTATTTTATACAATCCATATGTACTTATGTATATTCGTATATGTGTCTACGTCAATATGAAATTATCCATAACGGCTTAAAACATATTAAGAAATACTTTACTTATTGCCAATATAATGAATGATAAGTACAAGTACACATGTCTAGATACACACTCAGCCCAGCACACAATACCAATACAATTTTCTTTATTAAGACCATTTCGTAACGGTCATTTTCTTTATAGTTAATTTTTTCATTTTCCTTGGAAACTCCATGTGGTTTTGTATTTACTTTTGGAAACTTTTTTACATACGTACATATACTGTAGTCGGATAATGTTGTGGCTTTTTTTAAGGAACATTAAATTGTTCTTGTTTTTATTTTGGTTATTATTGTTTAAGGGTAATAATCGAATTAAATATTTAATATGTATTAATAGGTATTTTCGTAAGGGTCATTTGTTTTATCAATTTGTCTGTGTTTATTTAATTTTGTATCAGTTATAATCAAGAATTTATATTTGTCTCTTTCTTTCGGAACTGCTCTTTGTTAATAATTTTTCAGCGTGCGATTTACTTTAACACACAATAAATTAAGTATCAAAACGCTCTAGGAAACTTATTTTGGCTTTTTGAGACATCAAAATTGTCACCTCTGTACACTTTGTAGTTATTATCGGAAGCGGATCTTGTATGGGAACTATGTCCAATTGTAGACCAACTTTCACAAAAGTCAATAGTATAATTTTCACACTTTATTAGTTGTCTACTTATAACTGATCTGTGTAAAATTTCGGTTCGATATGGATGTAGCTAAATGATTTTTCGGGAGTAGGCCTCATAAGTAAGCAATGATATGTTAGGGCTGATCATCATAAAATTTAGTACAACGATTTTTATGTATATGTGAATTATTTGTGTTGAACTTCAAATTAATAGTGATAGTTATAAGAGATTTTGTTAGTGATTCTGCGATCATAGGTGGATATCAGTGACATATATTTAATCACTAATAGGCTAAAACTTAGTTTTTAACATTCCTCAATAGTGTGATCCATTCATTCAAACTGTATTAAATATATTTCCAGTCGAATTTAGAAAATGATATGTTCAGTATACAAATGCTTTTCAATAATTGTTCTGGCATTTTCAGAAGTCCAAATGTTGCAGTTTTTCTCAATTCAATTACTTAATATATGTCTCAAAAAGACGATTATTTTCATAGATTTTTGGTCAATGTTTTATGTATTTTTGGAAATGTAGATTTACAGATTTGTCAAAGTTTTTATTACTGATACGTAAATAAGTAAAATGTCAAAATATGCACCTTATTATGACCCTATTGGTAAACAAAGTTCTTGTTGACAAACATGTTATATATATATATATATATATATGTATGGATACATATCACTCAGAACTGAGAACTACTCATATGAGACCCAACAAAGTATATATATTCTTGGTCCTTATGAAATTCTAAGTCGATTGAGACATGTCCGTCTGTCTGTCTGTACGTCTGTTTGTCTGTCTGTCGCTGAAGTGGCTCCATAAAGTAAAAATTATACATGCTCTAGCAACCATAAATCTCAACATGTTGCTAAAAGTTGGGATCGCAGTAGGATACTATAAAATAAGAAAAAGGCAATTGTGTGGAAATTTGTAGATTTAGTATTGAAGAATAAATTTCATACATATGTATGTGGAATTTTGTATAAGACCTCAACTTAAGATGGACGATAAAAGATGTAAGGAAAACGTTCGCCTCAGCAGGAAGGCTTTCCAAAAAGTGTTTGAAAAGGTTTAAAATATGGAGAGGTTGGACATCAATATGAAGCTTTGTAATCCACTTGATAAGAGCGTGGCAATAGCATTGGGATCGGCCGCGGAATATAGGATGAATATGAAATTAAAAAAATTCATATCTATTTTATTATTTGTTTTTCCAGTAAAAAAAAAATAAAATAATTTACTTTTGCTGAATCCATTTTAATTTTTCAATTGCAAATAATTCACAAACAGCTGACTGATTGTTGATTGTGTTGCCATATTGAAATAGCTAAATTCAGTATAAATACACTCTGATTTTGTGGTTTTTGGATTGCTAATGCAAATTAAGGCTGTCATCTGTCTACGTTATAACAATGCGGAATAAAACTAAATTTAATACAGTTTTCCTTATATTATAAAATTGTTTGAAAAACTACAAATTACATGCATTTAATAATAATTCCCCAAAATATAATTTACACTTTTCCTTAAGTGGCAACGATTTGTTTTATTTATTTACAAAAACCAAATTTCAATAAATCGCATTAAAATAATTTTATTTCCACAGAGAATGGTTAAAGATTCTTTTTTCCCTCAATGGTTAAACTATTTTAGTTTTTCATTAACTTACTAAATTGAGAAAAGTTTTATGTGTGTATTTATAGTTATTCAACGCAGTGTATGTAGGAATAAATTCGATTTTTTTATATGTCTGTATGTATGTATGTCACATAAAGAAAAATCAAACTACATAAAGAAATTCAGCTTAATTTTAACAGCAACAACCTCTGATCATTCTTAAAAGGAGTAAATGATTATTCTAGTTCCTCAGTTCAAAAGCTTCTCAACAATTGTTTTTGGATTTGTAGAAGTGCAAATGCGGCAAGATTGATTGTGGACGTATTAAGACAATTAAAAATAGACTTGGTCTGAAAAAATATTTTCACTTGATTGTTCGTAAATCAATTAAATTATTATTTTTGATGCTTTTTATTTACAAATACCGCAATTCCTAAAACGGGGAAAATGTGTTCCAAAATTTTACTTTTTTATAAAAGTGCCCACCTTGTCGTTTTTTTACCATGTGATAGTACAAAAGCTTTCTGTATATTTAAGTAGCATACATAGCTATACAAATACGAAACTTTTTATAGGATAGATTTTTGCGTTTTTAAAACTTTTTACATTCCCCTAATTTGTTTTTAATTTGCCAAGTTTTGATAGTGCTGGGAAGTGCTATGCCCGCTGAAATGAATCAAATTTTATTTTATATGCTTAGGCATTAAGATCTCTTTCTGGATTATTTAAATATGATATATATTTCCGAAGAACATTTTTTCTATTAAAGAAAAAATATAGGTACTTTTTCTGGAAAAAACTTAAAATATATGAATCTTTTTACATGTTCCAAAATTGGATGTGTGTAATTCTTTTAAGGAAGATTTAACAGCTTGTAACTGATTTGTGATAGAACTGTTTGTTCTATCACAAATATCGTTGATATTTAGAAAACTTTGGAGACTCGCTATATCTAAAAACCAAAAAAAAAAAAAGATCGAGCAGAACAAAAAAAAAAACCTATATATCTCTTGCAGTATAAGGGACCATATAACAATAAGTTCGCTTATTGAATTGCCTAGTGAGAAAATTACATCATTCACGACCGTCATTTTAGAGCGCTGTAACAAAGAGACTGATGAGGACAATTACTACTGCTGGAGAGTCCCACTTAGGCCCATTACTACAACTTGGCCTAAGTAATGGTATGATGTTATCGGACAGATAAGAAGTATTTGGTTATTATAAGTTTACTTTAATCCTAAACCGACCGATAAGCTAAAGGGAAGATCATCCTGCCTTTAAATTTTATGGTGAGGTTTATGTATTTGAAGTTGTCGTATGTTCTGGAAAAAATGTCAACTACATGAAAAATAAATTTATTTTAATTTTGTTTTGCCAATAAATAATTTGATAAACCAAAAGGAAGAGTGACATATTCGGCTATGCCGAATCTTATATACCCTTCACCATTGTTGTGGATGCATAATTATATTATATACATACATATATATATATATTATATTGTTACGTTTTTACCTTTTAAAAACGGTGATTTATTACCTTTAAATAAACCGGATTCTTTTTAATTTAATTTAATTAACAAGTCTTTATTTATTTAAATGTACAAGGTGGCGCAAAAGTAAACTTCCAATCAGGCGATCTTGCTGGCCGGTGCAAATCGCCAAAACGGGAGATTAGGCGCCCGAGAAATGCATCCTTCAGCATATCGGTTGTGGCACGTGCAGTGTGTGCCGTTGCACAGTCCTGTTGGAACCACATGTTTTCCAATCCCAATTCATCAAGTTGCGCAAAATTTATAGCATTTTATGATAGGAGGATTACTTTTGCGCCACCTTGTACACAAACACAATTAAAAATGAACACACTACACTGTCTTTTTACACACTTATATTACGGTTTAAAAACACACTTAAAGTTTTCGAACACTTTGATGTTAAACACGCCATCTGTTGATGAATTTGTTCGTAACAATATTAATACACTTTGTGTGATCAACGCCATCTGTTGATGAAATTATTCGTAACAATATTAATACACTTAGTTTTTTAATGAAATTTTCAGAGGTTGTCTCGGATTTTTCCTCATATCTCTGTTATTTATGGACGGATTTTGCTTATTTTAAATAGCAAACTTGTCGAAAGCATGTCTGACAGAATTATTGAAGATTTTGATCCCGAAGAAATCTGGGGACTTCAGAAAATTGATTTCAACAGACAGACAGACGGACATGGCTTAATAGATTCCGCTATCTATAAGGATCCAGAATATATATACTTTATAGGGTTGGAAAATTATATTGTGGAAATAACAAACGGAATGACAAACTTATATATGCCCTTCTCATGAAGGTGATTTATATTAATAACCTGGAGAATATTGTTGAATACAGTCAGCCTTAAAGTAGCATGTTGAATTTGAATTTTTTTCACAAACAAATATATTTGTATTACCATATTTTAGAAAAAAATAATTTTATTTTACTAGAAAGTTGTAATAACGGAAATGTTTAAAGGTCACTTTATTCCCCACTTTAATTATAGTTGCCTTTTACTATTAAGAACATTAGAAGCAAGTTGTAATAATGGCCTTTAGTCTGTTACTTTTCAGACTCGGTAGGAAAATTAGCCGAATTATTTTTATATCAAAACATTAGAAGGTAATTATCTGAACTGATGGAATTAGCGGTCGTTAACAAGTTAACAGTAACATTCCGATATGGATAATCAGCCAAAGATTAGATTTCTTATTATAATTGTTTTTACATGTTCATTATTTATTCTTAATGTTAATGCTCTTGGTAAACGATCAAATTTAAGAAGAGATATTTCGTCGATACTTACTTATACTTACTTGTTAACCAAATCACCATCTTTATAATTGACCTTTCATCAAGTGTTTATTATTGTCTTGTCTATAGTGTAAACATTTTTTATTTCTTATAATAAACTAATTATATCTGGAAATAACTCTTAGTAGTGGCTATCCATGCAAAAGAAGCATATATTATACAATACTGACAAAAATACACTGTATTATTTACCAGCGCTAGAACTATTTAATTTTCATTCTAATTGTTTGTTTTTTAAATACTAAGAAACTCAACAAAATATTAAAAAAAGCAAATAATAAATTTTAATTACAACACAAAAACTGTTCTTTCTTTAATTTAAAAGCAAAAGAAACATAATAAATCATTCACTAAAGAGAATAAAACAAAAATACGCAAAAACAAACTGTTTGCCTTGTTAAAAAGAGAAATTGCATTCCATTGTGGGGTTATAATAACACAAACATTTGTTACCAATTGCCAGCGCCAGTGTGGTGAAAAAAGTTTCCTTTGAATTTAAACAGTTGCACACACAAACACACACACACAACTGGGTGTCATAGTAAGTACGAGAACATACTTTAAGAAATGCGTCAACACAAATTGCAATTAAAAATTTCTCTGAGCGAGTCAAACAAAAAAGCAAGCAATCCGTAAAGAAAATCTGTGAAATATACAATCTACATATATACACACACGTACATTTATAAACAAACGAGCATCTTTGGAAAAACTGAAACTCTATAGAATAACTCATATACAATATAAACTGCGTGATGTTTTTATACCTACCACCAAAAAGATGGGGGGTATATTGAGTTGGTCATTCTGTTTGTAACACATCGAAATAATGATCGTAGAATCAAATAGTCTATATATTATGCGTCTTTATAAGATCCTTAGTCGATCAATCCATGTCTGTCCTTCTGTCCGTCTGCTGAATGCACGATATGGCTTCGACAAAATACAAATAGAACAAATTGAGCCATTTAAATATTTCGTATTGAAAATGTGCAAAATCGGTTCAGTAAGATCCGAGTTATAGACGAAAGTTTCAGACAATCTCTATATTTTTTTTTTGCTATTTTCTTCAAATATAAAACAGATAATATTACGAAATTTTGCACATTTAATTTCTATTATAGAAGGACAAGTCCTGCTGTAAATGGTAGGAATCGGTAAACGATTTCTCATAGCCTCCATATAAATGTCGTCCCAGAATATGGCTTTATGGTATATAAATATCTATAGAGAAAGTCCTGTTCCGAAAATGTGCATAAATCCCTCATAAAAATCACTATCAAGTTGGAATACAACACAAATAGTTCATATTTAAAAATCATTATACTCAATTTTATGACTATCGGCCCAAATTTGACCGCAGCCCCTATATAAAGTCTCCTTACGGAAATCACTTGTATGCGCATAATCTCTTATAAGCATCACTATATAAGTATGGACAATATTCTTGCATAATTTTATGATGATCGGTTCATATTTAACCGTAGTCCCCATTTAAAGTTCAATTCGAAAAACCTCTTAAATGCTCATAAATCTCTTATAAAGATCATTATTATGTTGAAATTCAACACAAACAATTCGCATATAGAGATAAATCGTTGTATAGATTATAAGTATCATGATGACCTTATGAGGGATACTCCCGAATACCCATCCATGTCGAACCGAAATTTTACATAGCTCCGTTATAAGTATATAAAAACTATACTCTTGGCTTTTGTGAAAGTTGGTCCATAATTGGCCAAAGCTGCCACTTCCGAGAATAAATACAGAGTATACAGAGGTGATCATTTTGACGTCTTAAAAAGTCAAAATAATTTTCCCAGAGCTTTTTGGAACTTAATTTACTGTGTATTAAAATAAATCGCTTTATGCTACACGCAAGCTACAAGAAAGAAAAAAATATAAATTCATGACTATAAATGGAATAAGTATAAAATTCTTATAAATATCGTTATTGAGATGAAATTCAACTAAACTACAGCTAAAATAAATAGAAATGGTGGTACAATATTTTGTGACGTTCGCTCCATAATAGGTGATTTATTGGAGGGTATTTAAGATTCGGCACACCCGAATATTTCACTCTAACTTGTTTTTTTTTTTGTTTTCTCGAAAACCAAAAGGATGTTGTTTTATAAACTGATATTGAGGGTAGTACGAAAATTATTTGAAAGTATGTTTCATGTTCAACTTAGTATTGGGTGAGTGAGTAACTTAGAAATGGACATCTTTTTCAAATTTAAGCTTTTGTTTTGAAATACTTGCATTTTTACAATATAAATTAATTGAAAGTATTGGACATTGTAACATTTTCCCATATTTATTGCAACATTTCACGCTAAAGCAAATATTCACCCTTTGAGGCCTGGAAAGAATTAAGCCAACATTCAATACCCGTTCTGCAGCGACTGACATAAATAATAGTTGGTCAGTATCTGAACTGGCCTATAAGGACGATGATGCAAGACTTCAAAATCACTTATTTCTAACTAGTTTTTTAAATGTATTGCACGATGCGGCCTAATGTTGTCATGATGTAATATAACAATTTCACGTTTGGCCGCTTATTCTGTTAATTTTTTTTGTCCAACACTCGTTTTAAACGTATCAGTTTCATTAGATACAGGTCTTATGCAATGTTTTGGGCAGATATCAGCAACTCATAATAGATATGATCCATTCGGTTCAACTAAATTCCACGATTGCCTTCATACGGTTGTTAGTTTGTATAGATTTATGTGTCTGTTTGTTTTATATATTTGTAAGTTCGTTTTTAGTATTTTTATTAATTCGCCTCATAAATAAAATCTTCACTTTATTTTAAAAATTTAAGACTGCGTTTATGTTTATGCTGTTTTTTCCTCCCTGTTGGTATTTGTTTTTGAGTGTTGTTAATATCATGCCCTTTTACGCACTCATACCAACACTCTGAATTACCAAAGTAAAATAACCAACTATCTTTCGCATACATACAAGCATATATTTGCTAGATTTACTATTCGAAATATATATTCGTTTATTTGTTGATTCATTCCTCACAACTAAGTTTATGTGAAAACGAAAACTTGTGTGTTCTTTTAAGGGTGATGAAAGCGCCCTGATATTTGTAGTATAGCGTAAGTTTGGTCTTCGTAAATCTAGAGTATGATGAAAATGGCAATAATTATGGCAACATTTATTGCCTGTTTGCACTATTGTCATATATATATTCATAATCTGTAAAAAATTCTGGATCGATAGCTTTATTTATAATAGATTTATATGTCTTTAATTAATTTTCGGAAGTGGACTTTATTTGGGGGCTATGGTAAATTTTTATGCTTATTTTTGCTGAATTTTGATTTTGTCAATATTATGATTCTTACAATTTTTATCACAGTTTGTCCTTTTATGATAAAAATTACTTTGCATACAATTGCATGGCTTTATTTACAAAATATATAAACAGATTGGCAAAAACTATATGAAAAATATAAATTTTTTGACTCTGCCTTATATTTTGATTCATAACTCTGATTCTATATGAATTAGAAATGTTTTTAACTTTGTGGATTATGGTTATGTATTTTGGACGTGAAAGTGTTTTACACAGACAGACTTAGAGTTTCAACAAGAAATGAGAAACTTAAGTTAGATTTACACGATTGAAATTTTCTTCAAAATGCTTCAGACTCGTGGAAACAGCAACATAGTTATTAAATAAATAAATTTTAAAGAATTTTTGCTGTTTACACAAAATTTTCTTCAAAATTGCTCTTCAAAATGCTTCAAACTCGTGGAAACAGCAACATAGTTATTAAATAAATAAATTTTGAAGAATTTTTGCTGTTTACACGAAATTTTCTTCAAAATTGCTCTTCAAAATGCTTCAAACTCATGTAAACAGCAACATTTCTTCAAAATTTATTTATTTAATAACTATTAATAACTATTAAATAAATAAATTTTGAAGAATTTTTGCTGTTTACACGAGTTTGAAGCATTTTGAAGAGCAATTTTGAAGAAAATTTCAATCGTGTAAATCTAGATTTATACATATAAACCCTCATTTATCATCTGTGGTGGTGGAAGGTATAAAAAATCAATTACCATAGAAATAAATTGTAAATCATATTTCCTATAAGGCATGGGGTCACACATGGCAAATATTTACTCACAAAAGCGTAACCACTTGTTTTAACACAAATTTGTTTGACGTTGTTTAATCTTGTAAGATCAGACAGCGTCAAATAGAATAAAACTAAATATTTGTTGTGTCCTGTTCCAAAGAAACGAATTTTTTTTAATAAATAAATGTGTTCAAAAATATTTTATTTAGGGCTTACGTCTGTCTTTTTAGGCAAATATTTGCCAAGTGTGACAGTACCTGTAGAAAATATTTAGTTTTTCGTAACGTTAAAAAATTTTTGTTTTTACATTTTTAGAAATATAAATCTAACAAAGTTTATTAATGGTAAATGATTATTTCAATTATCTTTATTAAAGAAATGAAACCCACGAAGCGAGACATATATGATCATGAATTTTAATGCAATTATTCTTGTTACTGTTGTTGCTTATTAAATTAAAGTTAATAACAAGTGCCGAATCTTGTATATCGACCACCTATATAAATATAAGTAGTGTGATTTATGTGCACTTGAAAAACATTTGTTTTACATTATGTATCAATAACGATGTTATATATTAAGGGCGGATCGTCATAAAAGTTTCTATGTATTAGATTCTTAAAATAAATTTCATCTCAGAACGATATTTTTATCTTAATAGCAATATATTTCAGAATTTTTTGGGTTTTGTCGGAAATGTACTCTATATGGGACCTGTGGAGCCTTCACAAAACTTTATAGTACAATTTTTATATGAAAAAGTGATCTGTGTAAAATTTCAGTTCGATATCGATATGTATAAGATATTTATTTAGGGTACTGTGTTTTTCGGATAGGTACCTATATGAGAGCTTTAACCAATTATAGGCCGCTCATCATTAAGTTTATTACGATGATTTATACATATACATATTTATATCTGTGAATTATTTTTATCGAATTTGAACTTGCTAGTAATTTTTATAAGAAATTTATGAGTATTTAAAAGTCAGACTGATACAAACAAAATTTCGTTTTATGATTTCTCACAGCATGAAACTGATTTTTGCTTATTCTTATATAAATATTGTTTTTGTATAGGCATTTATGTACCATTGATCCATTTTTTTATATATACACATATATGATCAAGGTGATATAATGAACCAATTTCAGTAAGCCTCATCTTTGGCCACAACGTAATTTTCGGAGCTTCTGGTACTGATACATATCAACAATTAAAATCTCAAAATGTTTACGTTGTCTTTGAAAAAGGATTTGGGTGCTATATTCAGACAACGAAATTATATAAGACCAAGTTTATGAAAGCCACAAAACATATTATATTGGTAAAAATATTGGAAAAGTTTTTATTTAAATTATGCATTTCGAAAATCCTCATGATACCACTATAAAGCTAGATTTACACGATAGAAATTTTCTTCAAAATTTCTCTTCAAAATGCTTCAAACTCGTGTATCCAGCAAAAATTCTTCAAAGTTTATTTATTTAATAGTTATTAATACATAGTTAACTATTAATAGCAAATTTTGAAGAAAATTGCAATCGTGTAAATCAAGCTTAAGTTATATACATATGTACATTGACGGACAAAATAAAGTGCGGCTTCCAATATTTCCTGTTTTTTTTTTTTTATTAAAATGTATTATATCTACATATAAGTTATAGTTTTATATTTAATTTAGTTACTATTTTATCTAAAAGAAAACTTGGCGTATAATTCTTACCTTATATTTTCTTATATAATGTAAAATAAAGTAACACTTCACTTAAAAAGTTAATACGAAGTTGCTCCTCCTTTGTTATTAATGACCTCTCTCAATGTTCAGAGTATTTGTTGGAATTTCCCTCCATTGACTTTGCATCTTTTCCTTAAACTTTTCAATGCATATTTGGGATTTCATTGGAATTTTGTCATCTACGATAGCCTAAAGATGCTCCGTAGGGCTAAAATCTTAGCTCTGAGTTGGCCATTCTAGCTTTTCTAAATTTTTTTCTTCAAAATATTTTTTAGCGATCTTACTCGTGTGCTGGCGGTTATTGCCTTGTTGAAATATAAACTCCCTCAAGCTGATTTCCTCAGCACTGCAATTAAGATTTTCTTTCAAAATATTTACATAGTGCTCTCCAGTCATTTTTGAATCTATTTTTACAGGAATAAAAACATCCCCACACCATTAAGCTTCCACCACCATGCTTTACAGTGTGGATAAGGTTTTTTGATTTCAGCTTCTGTGTTGGTTCTCACCATATTCTTGGAATTTTTGAGTTCATATTTTGACTCGTCTGACCAAATAGTTTTACTCCAAAAGTATTCAGGCATATTTAAGTAATTGTTTGCAAAGTATAAACGCTTTTTTATATTTCCAGCTCGTAGAAGAGGCTTTTCTTAGCCCACATTCGTTAAGTCTTCTTTGGACAGTTCGCGTTGAATTATTTAACTATAGTTCCTCCTTTGTATCTTTGGCTGTCGTAAAAGAATTTAATTTTACTAGAATTGTAATATGATCATCGTCTAACTTCGTGGTCTTATGTTTTTTGTCACAAATGTTCTTTAGACTTTTGTTTGAATTTCTCATTTTATACAAAGAAATTATTTTTCTGACCGCAGATTCCGATATCTTATACTTAGAACTTAAAGTTTTCTGTTTCATCCTAAAATCTTTTTCCTTTTCGGTTAAAGTCCTCACTACAAAAAAGTCTGGTTATAGCCTTATTTTGTGTATATTTATGTAAGTAATATTAAATTAAAGAAATAAGAATGAATGTACGTATATATAAATTATTAATTTTTAAAAACTTAAAACAAATTTTTTAAAAAAAAAAAAAAAAAATTGAGAATACAACTCTTATATTAACCCTAGGATGTTCAACCCATTTTGATTTTAAGTAGTCGCCAAGTTTTTACCTTTGCTCTGAGCGAAGACATATTTTATGTCAACTATCGCTAATGCCTTCTGAACATAATGAATTCAGTAAAATATTGTTTCTATTGATTTCGTAGAACAACCTTGTCTGTTTATGTAAAAATGTGGTAAGTGTACCTACTGGGCCTCATGAAGCCCATATGGAAAACTAATGAAAGCTGATCCACATTCAACACAGTTGATCTTCTGATTGACGTTAAGTTGCAAAAATGTGAGTTTTTTAAGGCACCAAAACCCCACGCCCAAGCCTGAGCCACGAATTAACAATTAATGTGGTACAAGACTTCTACACACTACACAATCCCAGCAATCAATTAAAAGCTTAAAAAATGGGGGAAAAGCTTAAAAGGGGAGAAAATGGCCCCGCCAGGCCCAGTAGAGTCACTTACCTACACACTACACAATCTCAGCAATCAATTAAAAGCTTAAAAAATGGGGGAAAAAGCTTAAAAGGGGAGAAAATGGCCCCGCCAGGCCCAGTAGAGTCACTTACCACTGGCCAGGCAGTCAGACATCCTAGGGTTAAGGTTAACAGAAAACCGCATTTTATTATATCGCGAAGATTTCTTGCGCACTTCCATATATTTACATCAGAAATATAAATGAGCGACTTAATAAAATTGCAATAATTATGTAAATAATTCAGATACTCCAACAAACGGGACAGTGAATAAATTCTTCTTCATGCAGAAGAAAAATAGCAAAACGAAATGAAGAAGCTTCCAAAACCGCAATTTATTTTGTACTACAGTGTATATATTGTTAAGCAAATGATTTTTATTAGTAAATATCCTTAAAAATATTTTCAAAAAAATGATTTTTAGGAAAATATATTTAAACTAACTTGCATTAGCATTACCTTGGGACCTATATTGCAAATATTGGTTTCATTTTTCAATGGTTATATATTTGTTTTATTCTTGAATAAAATTTTAATTTAAAACTTCGATAGAATTCTAATCATACCAAATTTTAAAATTATAAGAAACTTAAAATCCTGCATTTTCATGCAGAAGTTGTTATGTTTGGCATTAAATAGGGCCCTTTAAATTCTAGACCTTTTGTAATGCTTATAACTACGCTTGCTAGTTACATGTTCACAAAGATGTGCGGGCTTGTTCTCCAGTCTGTTGTTAAAAGTTTGCTTGAGAGTGTGCGAAATTGTGCGCATACATAAACAAAAAAAAAAGAAGTCAAAATATTTTATGTACACACTCGATATACATATATGTTTGTTTGAGTGTATATTTTTAAGAGTTCCTCATTTCCTTGTTCCATTTTTTAAACAACAATGTATTTTCGTATGTCCTCGAAAGGAAAAGACCTTGGGGTTTGATTTTTAACAATGTATTCTTTGTGCTTGTTCTCTTTCTTTTTTTTTTTGGCAATTTATTTTTTTTGTGTATTTGGTGCTTCTTTTGATTTTATATTTACCCCCTTTTGAGACTTTACACACCAATGTTTCTTGTTTTTTTTAGGTATTTTTTTATTTTATAAATTTCACCACTCGATGTTCAAATATCATAAATCAAGTTAAGTTATTGTAGGGTTATATGAACTTATAACCATCCTTTGAAACCGCTAAATATACACCAACACACATGGATATACACCATTGTATATATGTATATGATACCTTCATAAAAATATGTATATTTTTATGTATGTTTGCATGGGTATTTGGACAGACAGACAGACAGATGAATGAATGTATGAATGTTTGTGGTTCTTTGGGTTTTAGCTTGCTGCTTTTTTCTTTCATTCTCTTTATATGAGAGACTTTTTATTTGCCTTCTGCTCTAGCTGTTCTTCTTTTAAACCCTTAAGTTATGTACCTTACAGTGCAGCCATGAATTTTTAACGAATATCTTCCATATTTAGCTAAAACAATTCACCTGACTGTTAATTATGTTTGCTGTGTGCATAAAAAGTTATAACAAAATGTTGGTTTTTTATTAATCTTTAACTCATTTTTCAGTTTGCTTTTGACTTTGTTTAAACCTTGGTTTTTCTTGGTCTTTAAAGGGTTAAATTGACATTAGAAATTGAATTATAGTCACACTTCATGTTAGCTTTTTTATTTGTTGTTTTTTTTTTTTTGAAGTTGCCTGTTTATTCGTGGCTAAGAGAAATTGGTAACATTTTTCTTTTAGTTTTGCAATCGAATGAGTTGCAAAAGCCAGCAGAGGAAAATAAGTGTTAAACAATTTATTTAGTCTCCTTTTTCGCGGTTTTCTGCTTATTATGTTTAAATAAATTGTGTTAGCAGTTTTTTACTTTCGTTCAAAAAATTGCATGTTATTTTATATTTTTAATATTATATTGTATTATATTACATGCTTGTAAGTGGCTATTGCAAAATATTGCGAAAGAAACTAAAATTTTTAGTTTTTGTAAAAAAAGACTTGCAGAAAGCAAAAAGGAAAATATTTGTCACGATAGTATTTAAATATAGTAAACTGGCTAATTCGTTAGTTGTTATAAGATAAATTATTATCAAAGATGGAATACATATTTTAAAATATTAAAATAAGTTCATATTGCAAATATTTATAGAATTTTATTTCTAACTAGCGGATACCCTGCGTGTGGTACTACGCTAATACATTATTACAATTACATTATTTAATAACCTTGCAAAAAGTCTTGAATGTGATAATTTATTTTAATGCTTATTTGTTTTTTTGTTTGTTTTGTGCCACGCCCATTTATCCCATTCCGCCCATTTTCAGTTCGACAACTAATATTTGTAATTGATGGACTCGTACAAAATTTGAAGGCTATATAGCTAATATAGAACCTAAGATATTTAATATTAATATTAATATTGTATATGAGCTAAATATTTACTTTGTATGGGAGCACTGGCCGATCCCGCCCATTTTTTTTTCCTGATTATTCAAATCAGTAACATATGGGATACTGCAATGTTTTAAAACTTTTGCTATCACAATAGTCAAGATATATGATGTTATTAAATTTATATATATATATATATATATATATATATATATATATATATATATATATATATATATCCGAAAACCTAAGTTGGACTATATCCTTTCAAATGAAACCGGCTTGGGCCAAATCGGTTAGATAGTTTTAGAGTCTATAGAGCACAAATATACAAACATTGTATTAATTGTATTATTGTATTAACAAACACTAAGAATGTAGTCGTATTATTTGGCTATGCCGAAACTTGTATACTTACCACAAATAATATAAATAAAGATTTTTATTTATTTATTTACATTTTATTTATGTTTATTTATGTTAAAAACGGCCAAATCTTCAAATTTAGTAACTGTTATAATAAAATTTATGAAGTGCGAATAAAAATTAAATTATTTGGTGGTTAACTCAAAATTCGAGAATTTCAGACTTTTGTATTTTGTTAGCTGTGACCTTTTGCCATCTTTCTGGCAACATATGGACTCCCCGTCGAAAGAACTGCTCTTTGAGATTCGGGATATTGAAAAAGCTATAATTGATTAAACTCTAAGAAAACACCTGGTATTGACTAAGTCAGTAACAAGATGCTTATGGATCTACCTCGGATAACAATAAAAATAATACTTCTTATTTAAAACGCTATATTACGCCATGAATATTACCCACTAGATTGTAAGGTTTCACTAGTTACTATAATACCAAAGCCGGGAATAGTTCACACAAAAAAAGAATCATATAGACCCATTAGCCTATTGTCAAATATATTGAAGCTATTCGAGAAAATTCTCATAATTTTGGATGTAGAAGAACACACAGTATTATCCCTTATATGGGATCTATCATTTATTTTAGGGTGATCATTATACAATACTCTCCTGTGCGTTCTATGTATTAGGAGCTTATTTTGGTGAATTTGATCTCAATTTACAAGAGTTTTTTTGGGTATTCCAGTTATTATCGGCAATATACATTATATCATTAATATGGTCATTTATGGACTGACGTTTATAAAATCTAACATATTTTTTACATACAATTATTTTGTTCGATAAATACCGAGATATTGGTTGGATATTTACTTACGTAAATTAAGCTTTTCGGCAGAGGTCCGAATATAGGAGCTATGACCAATTATAGGCCATAAAATTCCTAAAGATGATTTAGATGTAAATGTGTATTATTGGTGTCAAAATTCAACTCGATAATGAATGCTTTTATGCCATGTAGGTGATTTTTGGTATATGGGCACAATGGCCAAATATAAATACATTGATTTATACATACATGAGAATTAATTGTGTCAAATTTCAGCTTGATATGGATATCTATAAAAGAATTACGAGCGTTTCGGTAGTAAAATTTAAAAGCACTTTTGCAATTTTTTAAAATAAACATTACAGAACCGGTGGCTATGATATTTAATATAAGAGTGATTTTATTTTCTTTAAAATGGTTCTTATAACTACAGTCAGGCCTCGATTATCCGTGATCCGGTTAATTGGTAACCCCGATTAACTGTGGTGGGCAAATATCAGTCTATTAGTTTTTGTTTGCAATGTTTTGAAATTGTTTGCTTCGATTAACCGTGATTGCAGAATTTTTTCAACTTCAAATTCATACATACAATATAATAAACATAAAAACGGAGAATCTTTTGTGTGCATGTGATTAGGCAGAAGCATTTACAAGTAATTAGTTTAATTTTGTAATTTGGTAAGTACAGGTGATTAGATTTAATTATATTTAGAATGGCATTATTACCAGTGGTAAAAAGACAAATATTGTGAGTGTTTAAGAAGAATTTAAAAAATATTTAATATTTTCTAATGTAAATATGTACACTAATGTACATTTGTTAAATAATAAAAATATGAAAAAAACTGTATAATCAAAATTGATAATCGATTAACCGTGAAAACGATTTGCCGTACTGCTTCTGGTCCCAACCATCACACGGATAAGCGAGGCCCAACTGTATTTGACACAAAAATATTCCAACCGTATTGACAATTTCAATCCTTTCAGACAATTCAATTTACTATTAATTGTAAAACTATAATAATTATTTACTGCAATTTAAGGAAATTAATTAATTTTTTTAAATAATTTAAATTTTAATAATATGGTCAAGTATGAACCAATGCAAACAGAATATCGTGCTGAGATTTTTCTTATTTGTATACGATGGAGTCAGATTTCGGAAAACATTTGTATGGGGCTTTTAAAAAACTTACACTATTTCGTACCAGTTTTAACAGAACTTGTCTTTCTATAATAAAAATATTTGAAAATTATTGAGGTTTTCCAAAATTTTGGTTTATAACTCTGATTTTACTAAAGCGATTTTGCCCAGTTTTAATACCAAATATTTCAGTGAAATAAAGAGTGTTCAAATAATTGTTTAAGTGTTTTTTTTTTTAAATAAAATTTTTATTTTCAATATTTTTGTTGGTGAGTATAACAATGTATGTAAGTAATTTCGATCTATGTATTTATGTAATAAATTGCATAGCTATATATTGGGTACGTATGATTGATATTTGACTGGAATAATTGTAATAATCATACGACTTTTTAAGTAATTGGAATTAATAACTAGATCTATTAAGACATTTATAATGCAATACGATTTTGAGTCAAGTAATGAATAAGTACATATAGTTACTCGAAAAACTAAATGAAGAAATTTTATAGCAAAAAAAAACTTTCTTTGAATTTGCTTTTAATTTTATTTGTCAGAGACTGTGGTTAAAAGAGCACAGTATGTGTTAGAACTGGTAGTATTAATTTTAATATTAAAGTGTAAACGATTGTTTTTAATTAATTTGACATATTTGATTTATAGCTCCCACTATTCTTTGTAAATACGAATGTCTGAATTTATTTATAATGCTAAACCAATATTGTACATAATTCAATATCTTCATTGCGATTTCATGTATGTACATAAATCCACCTTAAGATATTTGAATTATTTATATTGCCTTATAATTTATATTACAACAAAAAAAAAAAAAAAAAGAAACAAAAAAAAACTCTTAACTGAAGTGGTTACATTTTGAACATATTCCACTAAAAAGACTGGTGCACGTATTCCTGTAAATACACATGTGTCAATTTAAACACATATAAGAATATTAACAACATTGAAAATATGTTTACAGGCATGTGTTAAAAATTTATTTATTCTCAGACAAAAAATATTTGTATAAAAGTGTTTGTAATGCTTATTAAATTCTCATACTTTGCAAACAGTTACATATAAATATAGAGAATATTTCAGCTTGCCCAGCATTTTTGATGATTGATTACAAAGATACAGTCTGGTAGCTAATGCAAAGTAGTCATTTGCTATTATTGCTAGCTATAAGTCTTTTTTCTAACTTTAGTTTTAAGAAATCATTTAGAACTGAGACAATTGACTTTTTTTTTTTAACCAGTAACGGTGTTAACATACATTGAATATTATGTGCCAGCCATCAGGTTTTACAATAGTAATTTGTTTAGGGTCAATTGACTGGCTACTTTCTAGCCATTGGTGATTCAAAATGTTAGTGATTTGACACTAATCTGGGGACAACTACCAGCACTGCAGGGTACTTACAAGTAAATGGAACATGCTTTAACATACATATAGCATAAAAATGTTAAAGTGAATTGGTAATTCAGAAAAAAAAACTACGTTACATATAAAAGATGCGAAATCATATTTGAACGGATACAAAATTGGAAAAACAACATTCAGTAAAAGGAGGTATTGTGCGACATTTTGTTTAATCAAATACAGAGTAAATATGTTAGAGATGTTTTGATTTTTAATAAAGTAAAGTATTAAAAAACATACAAATACTACTTCTATTAAGATTGATAATGCAGAAATGAAAGTTTATATAAATGTAAATATATGGTTAAAATATTCAAGAAACTGGCTGTTTTATTATCAAATCACCTTAATTATTTGATGAATAAAATTCATTCTAGACAGTTCTAATAAGCAGGCCGGAAAAGGAAGCCCAAAATACATCCAAAATCTCAAGTTGGACCAAAGCGGACATTGGCTGAGAGAGTGAGTCACTATGTTCTCCTTCATCTCATTAGTAGTAGTAGTAGTCATTGAACCGTAGTCTCATTTTCATGGCGCGAATTCCGAATATATGTATAGTCGTTTCCGTAATGTGTTCTATAAAGGCACCCAAGCTAAGCCAAGAAGACCACTCAATATTTGTCTAAAAGGTACTTAGGAATAATGGCTTTGTCTTTTTATTTTGTACCGGTTAAAACAATTAGACTTATTTATTTATTTATTTATTTAATGTGCTTATCCTGAACAACAAGATTAAATCTTATAATTATAGTACAGGAATTTTAGATGTATAGAAATTAATTTTGAAGTTAATTGAATTAAAGGTATGAATAAAAATAGAGAAGACAAAATACGAATAAATGTGAAAGTTTAAAAAAATATCAATAAAAAAATTAAAACAGTAATAAAATGGAAATAAAATGAAAGTGTTGTGAAATTGTATGTACGAGTGGGGAGCAAATTTCAAAGACGACCAACATGTATAAAGAATTGCCGCTCGGAAACAAGACTGCCACATCTTAATGGTACAATTTTCTTTCCCCTGTTGCTTTTATTAAAGTTAATTTTTTGATAGAGATAAAATGGCTTACCAGTATAAATAATTTTATGAAGGAGCACAAGAGTTCTGACATTTATAAGGTTTTCGAATGAAATGCCATAAAGTGATCGTGATAAATTCGACACGTGATCAAAACGTTTAATACTATACACGTATCGAACTACATTATTGAAAATTACATTTAACTTCTGCTTACTAACGGAATCACAGCTGGCGAAAAGCTCACAGCCATAAAGTAAACCGGGCATAATGTACGTTTTGGCTAGTAGCACTCTAATATTTTGCGGGGTAAAATGTTGGGTTCGCCAGAGTGGTCGAAGTTTAGCATATGTATGACCTAAAATAGCATTAATATAATTTGACCAAGTCATTAAAAACTATCCCAAGGTTTTTCGAATGTGATACAATTTCTTTAGGTACGTTATTCAGTAATATGTTAAGTTCGCAAATCTGTGCTGAACATCTCCTTTGTATTAGCAAGCATTTAGATTTTTTTGGATTGAGACAAAGCCCATTTGCCGTTGCCCAGCAATGTATTCTTGACAGATCGCTATTCAATTTGGCCACATATTCAGTTAAGTCATTAAAGGGGAATCATTAAAGGGGAATCATTAAAGGGGAATCCGAATGTCAATTGCACGTCATCAGCATACATATGTATGTATATTACAATGCGATAACTGCAAATCTTGTCAGGGCAAAAGTAAATGAATAATTTCGTCCTGTGTGTTTCAAACATAGGCCACATTGAACACGCAGTAGCGCAATTGGTTTCATTAGACCTCTTTGTCCGCGCAAATCAAAACAATTCTAGCTGGACAATAATTTCAAGGCTCGTAAGAGATATGCCAGTGTAGGGTTCAATCGTTTTTTCACTCATCATGGCACCCTACCAGATTAATTTAACTGCACAAGGGCGGTTTGGAAACTTTTTAGTTTAGCATAGAAAGAGTTTTTAAAAAATATTTTTGTTTTATTATTTCTCCAGAAACTTCAATATAGTTAGTCCAATGCTTATCTAGCAATTCTATTCCTTGATTAAAATAGTTTTCCTCAAAGCCTTCAAAATAGTGGTTTACATCTGTAATTGCATCTTCATTTGAGGTAAAACACTTAGCAGCTAGTAATTTTTTAGATTTGGGAACAGTTAAAAGTCACTGGGAGCTTATTCGAGAGAATAAGGTGAGTGGTCAAACAACTCGTGCTTTAATTGGCTGATTTTAGACATTGTTAGAACACTCTTGTGCGTTGTCTTGCTGAAAAGATATTTTTTTATGTTGTAAGCCAGGACGTTTTTAACGAAATTTTTACATTTATTTGAGCCAAAATATTGCAATAGTACTCTGAATTTATTGTTTTACCCTTTTGATAATAGTCAAACAATAAAATAGCTCTGAAGTTCCAAAAAACCATAACCTTACCAGATGTCCGAATTGTTTTTGTCTGCTCTGGGGCACTTTGTCCAGCTTGGATTGATGTTTGTCTCTGGAGTATAGTGGTGGATCCATGTCTCATCAACTGTTATAAAACGATGCTTAAAATCCATTTGAGTTTTTTTTTAAACGATCCAAACCAGCTTGATAAATGTTTATTCTTATGCGTTTTTGGTCGACTGTTAACAAATGCGGCATCCATCTTGCAGAAAGTTTTTTCATTTGTATTTCTTCATGCAAAATTAAATAGACTCGATCATTTGAGGTGCCCATGATATTAGCTATTTCACGCACTTTTATTCGTCGATCATTTAATTCCACATCGTCTGCTTTGGCTATAATTTCTGTTGTTGTTGCTGCCTTTTGACGTCCACTTCGTGCTTGTACGACCATGTTTAAATTCAACAACCCAATTTTTTTACATACTTTTATGTAAAACATTCACCATATAAATATGAATTTCTTGCCCATATAAACCTTTTTTTATTCTTTAATGACTCCACGAATATCTAATTTTTCCATTGTAAATAATCGCGGATGCGTCTTTTTTGAACACCTGTTTCTATATGAAGGAGTTGTTAGATCGAAAAGAAATTTAACATATGTTCATAGCACAGATAGAAGTTTCCAGAACACTTAAGTTTTTTTTTTTTTTTTGTTTATACCACCCTTTCTGTTCTAGGCTATCATCGGGGACCCATATAATCGTTATCCTAGATTGTCTCTCTATCTCATTCATTTTGCGTTTAAGTAGATACAGTAGTTACAGTACTGACAATCTTGCCAACAGAGATTTTTGCAAAATAGTGAATTATTAAATAGAACAAGAACTCTATTGCCTTTCTTGGAGGTGTCACAAGGCTGTATACAGACCTCATGACACCTTTTTTGGGTTTTGAAACCATTTTATTCCTATTCGGAACACATACGAAAAATTGCATATTGAAGAAATACTGCAAAGTGCAGTAATCAACATTACTCCTATCACTCTTCTATCAGAATGGTTGTTTTTTACCACCTATTTCTAGACTGTCCAATGGAATTTTCAGTGTAAGCAAGATTTTGCACTGAAAACCTAAACATTGCTAATGATTTTAGTCAAATAATAACTCCTGCACGGAGACCAAAAAAAAATTGTCCTTTCCTTTCTTGCCAAGGAAATTGAATGTAGGTAATGCTGAATTGCATGATTTTCTCACTTGGGTACATTGTGATCTTCGTAATTACTCGCAATTGGCTTTACTGCAGTTTTTTAATGTTGGATGAAAAAACTATTACCTATATAACTATTACATTTTAATTTTATATGGCGATTCATTTATAAATTTTTTTATTTTATATAAAACACTAAAAATAAAACAGAATTCTACCATATACATACATATATATTTTAACTTTGAGTCTCGATGTTAAACAAACCGAATAGCGAATTTACAAACTTTATTGTATTCTGCGTCACCGGAGATATTATAAACCTTATTTGCTTTACCATTTAATTTCCTTTATCCTTAATTGATGGGTGTAAGATTTCAAATCATCATTAATCATTAAAAATCAAGTTATGATTTTTCGCATAAGCTTTCATTATTTCACCGCTGCAATATTTCTAGCTATAAAAATTCTCTTCAAATATTTACTGTATCACAACATTCAAGTGTAACATTTAATTAAATTTTGTTACTTTCCTTTTTACTGTCTGTTTTTAACCTTTTTTTCTCCCTAAAAATAAAGCCAGTTTGGATTTTGTTATATTTCTTTAAAAATTGTATTTCTTTACTTTGAATGCCAATGAATGCCAGACCGGCATATTATGTTATTGTATTAAATCCACGTCACACAAATAAAACCAACAAAAAAATCCTTTATCCAATATTTGATTTTCGCTTATTTGGCACGGTTTAGAGGGATTCGCCAGAGTGTTGCTGCAAACATCTTTATGATCCTCAATCAATTGTGTTGTGTATCATTTATTTTCCACACTTACTGAGGCTGGTATATTTTTCTGATTTGTATGCAAAATGAACAACGGATTTCTGTTGAGGGGAGTATATAAAAAACAACAAAGAACAATGCGACAACAATTGGAATAAAAATAACATATCCTTATATATACATACATACATATACATATGTGTGTATACATATAAATACGATTTTTCATCTACATACATATAATTACATATGTATGTATGCATATATGTGTGTATATGGTCATGTTTAAAGAATTGAGTTGATTGTTTGTGAAGGGTTTCATGTAATCAAAATTTTATTATTATTTGTTGGGAATTTTTGTTGTACGTTAGAGTGTCCCGATATACTCGTACTAAATTTTGTACGAATTCAAGTCAATCATTTTAAAAACGATTTTCTCAATAAGTCAAATTTTCAATATTGTGCTTATAGGTTGCTCTTATAACCTGCAACACTTAAGTGGTGAATGAGGGTATATATAAGTTTATCATTCCGTAGGTAACACTAAGAAATATTCATCTGAGACCCAACAAAGTACATACATACCAAGTACATATATCCATCTGTCTGTATGTGTAAAACACTCTCACGTCCAAAACACTCAACTAAAATCAACAAAGTTTACAAAAACCCGCTTATAATTATCCTAAGCAGATTGGTGTTGAAAATCAGCAAAATAGGTGTAGTAGAACAAGGGTTATGGACTAAAATGTGAGACAACCTCCATAAAAATTTGATATTTCTTTAAATTTTTCTTGCAATTTTTTTAAATATATTTCATGGCAATAAATTTTTGTACACGTAATTTTTATGATAAGTAGAAGGTATAAGGAAAATAGTAAGAATCGGTGAATGATTTCTCACAGCCCCCATACAAATATCTTAACCAAATATGTCTTAATCAAATAAATTCCTATAAAATTGAAATATTAATTTTCTTTTGTTCGTTCCATGTTTGAACATAGACCCCGTATAAAGTCCAATTCTGCAAATTACTTAAATGGGCCTAAATCCCTTACATAACCCACTATTAAGTTTAAATTCAACACAAACAGTCCACACATATTAAAAAATCGTCACTCTCAATATAAGGATGATTGGTCCATATTAACGCCCTTTAACGAAATCATCACGATTGCAAATATAGATGACGCTATATGACAACCCTTTTTCATACAATTGCCAAAAATTTGGACGATTTGACAACAAAAATGACATAATGAAAACATAGTGAAAACGCGTCCTAAGTCTATTTCCGAAAATCTCTTAAATGTGCACAAATCCCTTACAAAACCCACTATTACGTTGAAATTCAACATAAATAGTACGTACATAAATTAAAATCGTTTACCTCAATATGATGATGATGGGTCTACTTCACTTAAATGCGCCTAAATCACTTATAAATCTCCATAATAGGTGATTTGGTGGTGGGTATATAAGATTCGGCACAGCCGAATATAAATTCTTACTTGTTTTATTTTTATTTTCCTAAAGAAAGCGAAATTTTAAAGAAAAAAATTTGTTGAAACACATAATTGAGATTTGGATTTTAAATAACGAACTGAAGATTTTCCTTTATTTAGCACATAAATACAATTTGTTTGATTGCTATTCCTACAAAAGATTTTCAAATATGGAGTGTGTCAAAGAACGGTATCCTTGACATACTCCAATCGTTGCTGGAATTTTGTACATTTTTTTTTCAATAAGACAATATGTGTGTGTGTGTATATGCTAAATTTGTTATTGTTTAAGTTAATTTAAATGCAAATAAATAAAGCCCTTTGGCTTATTCTTTTTATGGCATTCAAAAACATGTTTAAATTTGTTTGCTGCAATACAATTACTGGTATAAATTAAGAATATCCAAAATAAGTCTAACTAGAAGGACAAAAGTTTAAAGAGCTTTTTATAAGTATTGAAATAAATCGCATACAATTTGTCGACATCTCTATATATGAGACTAAAATTAAAATACAATTGTATGTTTAAAGAAAAGTAAACGTTTTAGAAAAAACTTAAAGAATGACAGCCTTATGCAAAAAAATTCTTATTTGAGGATTGAAGTTCACGTTTAGTTTTGCATATTTTTAATATAAAATAAAAACGAGCTTTATTTACTTTGGTTGATCGCATGTACATCTCTATAATGTTTTGTATGTTTGCATTATACAAATAGAAATTGGTACAAGTCAGTTCTAGGAACATTGCTCAAAAAACTCCATCAAATAGGACTTTTAGAGTTGATAAAAGTAATATAAAAATTCTTTGTCGGTCGCGCTTATTTTCGAGTGGGCGGACTTCAAAGTTGCAAATATATGAGCCTACATCTCGGAGACTATTTGGTGTCTGATAATTTATAGTATGTACATCAATTTAAAGATATTACAAATATCTTTCCAACGATATGATTATAAAATATGGACCCACTATGGGTTAAATTTGAGATATATATTTTTTTCTCAAGATTTTTTTTCTAATATCTAAAAAATCTTAAAAAAAAGTCTATATAAGTGTTATTTTAGATTATTAATACAAAGACATTAAGCTTTAATTTAAGGTATTATAATCACGGATTTATAAAGTCTGAAAAATTAAAAACAAAATATTTTTTTTTTTAAATTATAATTTTTAAACTTTAGTAGAAAAATTTTGAAACCAAATTTCATACTTTTAATATTATTTTAATATTAATATTAATTAATATCATCTATCATGTACATATACCTCTATGGTATACAGAACACCGGCTTCGCATAGTAAAGATTTCTTGTATTTTTTATGGTGAAATGTCATCATCTGTCTTTAAGGTCTTTGCATCTATACTGCCTATGCGGTTATATTGTACCTTGAATGAAAGCCTAGTTTATTTTTAAATTTTGTAATTTATATATATACTAATATATGTATTTTTCCCGGATTTTTTAGGTTTTTTAAAAAAATATCGCATCAAAAAATAATTTTCTTGAAATTGACCTCTAGCTGCTTCATATAAGTAGGTCATGTAAGTAGGATATAAGTATAAGTTACATATATATGGTTGGAAAGGACTTTAAAATACCTATCATTTGATGTATATATTTATATGTATATATGTATATATCGCGTACGGAATAAAATTTTCAAGATATAGCTAAACATATTACAAACTTTATAGCCTCACCCACTCTTTTTTTATTTTTCTCAGATTTTCAAACTCACTAAAACCTATTTAATGGCATATTTCTAGATAACAAGTGACTCAAATTGTTCGCCCAAATGAGTACTAAAATTAGTTTTGGGGTTTTACAACACGATTACCAATTTCTCTTGAGTGAAAACGTAAGACTATCTTTTTTTATGGTTTCTATATTGCAATATTGCTTGTGTGCATCACAAAACAATATTGAATATATGTTATATTTAATATATATAATAAACATGCCATAAGTCTTTTTATGTAAAACACTCATACAATTTCAATTATTTTCATTGAGTGCTTTCAAAAAACTTTTTTGTAAAATTTTTGTAAAATTTTATGTACAAATCTATACAAAAATTCACAAAACTTTATTTTACAACAATAAACAATAAAATATTTTAACGACACTTTAAAGTAGGCATGTTGGTGCTTTAAATTATCTGATGTTATCATCACTTTACCAGACGTATGTTAAGCTAAAAGTTGTTTTTGCATGATACTTTAAGGAATATTGCTTCACAGAGATTTACCAGTTTTTTTTTTACAAAAGGCTGTGAGTGTGTGCAGTTTTATTTACATTCATAAATAACAAAAAACAATAACAACAAATATAGACTTTATTACAAACATAAAGGTAATTCTTAAAAATACGTTTAAATTCACTCGAAAAAAGTTTAAATACATTTTGGACTGTTTACTTTTCTTTAATAAATTAAAAAAAAAACATTTCAATAATTTATTGCAAAGCCATGGCTATTAATAACTGCCTGCAAGTACCCAGCTTTCTTTTTCAGAAGGCATTATTTCTGAACAGATTCTTTAAGCGACTCTTTGCTCGTTATTGAAGGTGATCCTAATTTGCTGTTGATTATACGTGCTCAATTGGGTTTTTTATTGGGTGATTGAGGTGGGCTATGGAGCTGTCTGGGAGCAGAATAAAGCACCACTATTTCACAGAAACTGCAGTGTGCTTGTTATCGTTATCCTGTTAAAAGATTCAACGGGGTCCTAGGCCCAAGATGTAGACTGATGCCTACAAATTGCTTTCCAATATACTCTTGTAAATATGTTGATTCATTATATGCCATCAATAAACTCAAAATTACTAAACCCCGCTGTTCCAATCGCTCCCGTACATGATTTACCGCTAAAACCTATTAAAACTAGTGAAAAACAAGAATTTTGTAAGAACGACTATTCAGGTTTATAATAGTAAATCACACACATACATACATATAGTATGTTTTTACACAAGCATTAATAAAATGTTTGGCAAGTGTGTAATGTTAAAAACTGTTTGACAAGTTCATTTGATTATATTCACTAAAAGGGAATTCCCCTAAATTTATGCTATTTACAATTGCTGTGACCATAACATTTGCTTGTAACCACAAAAAGGAAATTTTCCTAAATCGGTGATATGAGCATATAGATTTCGCAAAATTTAAATTTAACAAAAAAAAAAATTATTAAAATTTTTAAATGTAATTAGATCGTGTAAAAAAATATAAAATTTGTTTATTTTCAAACCGTGTTAAATCAACACTGCGTATTTGTACAAATTGTTAAAATTATAAATGCTGTTATGCTTTACCTATCATATCAGTAATTTATCTAAGTCCAGTTGTAGTGATATGGTGCGTATGATTTATATTTATTATTTGAAATTTTATGGAAAATACTTGTAAGAGTAACATTCTTACATTCATCAACAATTCAAAATTGGCATTTTCATAGCAGCAACACATATCGATTGAGTAAGGCTGGTTGTGGCAAAAGCCAGACGTACTCGAAACTGTTATTGCTGGAA
Organism: Bellardia bayeri; assembly: GCA_950370525.1. NCBI lineage: Eukaryota > Metazoa > Arthropoda > Insecta > Diptera > Calliphoridae > Bellardia > Bellardia bayeri. The sequence goes on from OX493267.1 coordinate 20,693,425, forward strand.
ATGAAAGTACAAATCGTTTAAAATCACTGCAAACTTATATTACTGCCGCTGATGTTTGTGGCTTCGATAAAATTCGGCAATAATTTTTTGTCAGGAAGTCTTGTTCTATTGGACAAAAAATGTTGCAACTTAGCAGTAACACTAAAGCAAATAAATAAATAAATGAAGCTAAATCAGATTTATAATTTTTGTGCAGATCGGTTCATAATTGATCATAGCTCCCATAAAAGGCCCACTTTCGAAAATCTTTTTAAAGAGCATAAATTTCTTAAAAATATTGGTATCCAAATAAAATTCAACACAAATAAATTTAATATATACAGAAATGATGACACCTAATTTGGTAATGGTCGGTCCATAATTAGTCGAAACTCCCATATAATACCCTCTCTGTAATTCACTTTAACCTTCATAAATTTTTTAAAAGTATTTATATCGAGATAAAGTTTAACACATATGTTATCTACATTCGTGACACTAAATTTTTGGATGATCGGTCCATAATAGGTTATATCTGCCATATAGCGCCCATTTCTAAAAAACTGTTTTATACATATACTAGGTGTAGGGTATTATATGGTCGGGCTTGACCGACTATATTTTTTACTTATTATTCTATGTATTTTTTAGAAGCTCTATCGTGCCTTCAACAGGCGAACAAACATGGCTAGATCGTTTTACAATCTTAGAAGGACCCAGAATAAACTTTTTGGTCCTACGGCCATTATTTTGATGTGTTACAAAAAGAAGGACAAGCTTAATAAATGTATAAATAAATAATATTGGCACGCCACCGAAGTAAAATAATTAAAATAAAGGCTATAAAATCAAGCTTTAAAAATAATGCGCCTACTCCCACCAGAGGCGCTACAATGCTGCACTAAAACAAACATAATGCGCAATTGCAGAGTTGTGATATAAAAAAAGCTTTCTTCTACTTTCACCACCTTTACTTCTTCAATCTAGCCCCTTTCCAAGGAAAGTAACGAAATTATATATAGGCATATTAATTGCCTGAGGGTTTCTTCTGTTTAAAAACAGATGGGTATAACAAGTAAGAAAGTTAGTTACAGCATACCTTACACCCAGTATATGTGGAAAAGCAATGTTTTAGAAATGGGCGCTATATGGTATCTATGAACTTCTATGAATCATCTAAATATTTTTTTTTTTTTTTTTTTTTTTTTTTTTAGGTCAATAGATTTTACATCCTTACTGACTACATATATAGTAAATGACAAAACAGTAATTAGGTCTATAGATTAAAAAAAAAAAAAAAAAAAATATTTTCAAACAAATGAATTAATACAAATAACTTAAATAAAGTACATTTAAGAATTTAAATACAAAATAATTTTTCTTTTTACAATATCATTACTATCGGATATATCTATAACATGGTAACATTTGTTGAAGTTTTCACATATACGGCGAAAAGGGTCGTTGTTAGCATAAACGGATCTGTAGTACATTATTCTCAATAATTGAAAGTTGCGTGTTGGTCTAATTGGTACATTAAAATTAATTTTACCAAGCAGAAACTCGGAATTAACATCACCACGAATTAACCCAAGTAGAAATGAAATACCCAACATTACTCGACGACTTCTTAGGGTAGGTAACTTAATTAGATTGAGTCTACTCTCATATGATGGTAGCACGAGTGAGTTCCATCCAAGGTCTCGTAAACAAAATATTAAAAATTGCTTTTGAACAGATTCAATACTATTAATATAAATATTATAGCAAGGTATAATTTCTGTGCAAATAAGTATTTTAAATTGTATTTCGATATAAGGACTTTTAAATGTTTTAAACATATTGGATCATTAACTAATTATAGACCGAACATTTTAAACTTGGGAGTTATATATGTGTAACTTATTTGTGTTTTATTTGAATATGCCTGTATTTTTAAGAGAGTTAATGTGATTTTCCGAAAAGAGTCTTATATGGGAACTATGACTGTCAAATTAAGGACCGATCATCATAAAATTGTGCCTAAATCAAACTTTTATCACCGATAAACTCCTATTTCGGGAGTACATTTTAGACTAATATTTTTGCGTGTTACAAACGTCAGCACAAATCCAATATACCCTCCCCACTATGGCGATGTAGAGTTTAAACACATTATACCATACTATAATTTATCCACTTCTAGAATAATTGCAATATCCTATAAATTCATGTAATAAGCCTCAAATACATGGAAATTACCCAGCGCCCCATAATAGCTGATCCAAAAAGTAAAACAACTCATAAAACTGTCATTACCGGTTCAAAATCATACTACAGGTATATAAGATACGGCACAGCCGTATATAAATTCTTACTTGCTCAATATGTTGTCTGCCTTAATTTATTCGTTTAAATAGTTTTTGCACACTCAAATGTTTATTTAACTCTAGAAAAAATATATTTGCAGTGTAGTACATATTCTCTTTTGTAATAAATGATTTGCTACAAAAAAAAAATTAAAAAATAAAAATATTTGAGTATTTTTTCCAAACAACAAAGAATGAAGAAGATATTTTTTTTTGTTGATTTTTGCATTTTTCATATAAACAAATATGGACTGGTATCTCTATACAATGACAATCATTGTGTTTTTATTTTTATTTGAAATGGTAGTGAACGATTTTTAATTAAAAATTGAATAGAGTTGAAAAAGCTTTCAGTTGAGTTCACAGTTGCAAAAGTGTTAATTTGAAAAGGATGTTGAAAGTTTTCAAAAAACCTGCGGTTAAACTTTTAAGTTGCAGCTACATTTTATATGTGTATGTATGTAGTTTGACCAATGATGATAGTTTGTGACATAAAATGTATTTTTTTTTCGTTCAGTTGATGTCATTAGATGAGTTTTGTTTTATACAAACCTTTAAACTGACATCGATGAATGTACATACCTACAAATGCACATATTTTCATTTAGTTATTCTGTGAGTAGAATTTTGATAAAAGTATTATTCCATGACAAATATATACAGAAAAAATTAAAATTGATGTTCAATTAAAATATTCGTATATTTAATTAAACATTTAATTGAAAGTGTACCGATGAAGGAATTTGTAGAATCAAGTAAAATATTTTGTAAAAATTTTATTAAAAGTAGTTTTAAGTAAAAAAATTTTATAAAAATTTAAAAAATTTAATTGATATGATTAAAAGTTTAATTAAAAATCAATTAAAAGTTTAATTAAAATTTGTCGGGCAATAATTTTTTCTGTGTACAAAATATTTCCTTTAGTAATATTTTTACTGAATATAAATTAAGCATAAAAGATTCTTTTTCTGGCATCTTTAGCTTGCAAGATATTTAGAATTTTCCATCATAAATTATAAATTACATTTCATTTTCAAATGAAATTGAAGTTTATTACAGTTTTATATTTAAACAATATTTTAAAATAGCTACGCGTGTTTTAGTTTTCCTTGTCTATTATTTTTATAATTCTTTTTATTTCTTATCGTACAAAAATTGCATACATATTTGCATAAAGAAAAGTACTTAAGATTTGTAAAACAATGCACTGAAATGTAGAAAAAAACTATGCACTAATATAATACAAACTTTCCCATTCATTTACATGTGCATATACATATATTTACAACTGAATCAACACAAATAGAAATGGAAAAAATAAAACTCAATTGCATTTTCCCTTAAGCTACACAGATACAATTATGACTACAATTATTGAGATGGAATAACAAATCATGAAAGTATATCATATTTAAAGTACTTGTGGATATCTGACTGTGCAGTACGCTAAAGGTAAGTTTACATTCTTCAAATAATTTAAGTATTCACATTTTAGTTCTCTTTGGTTTAAATGCTCAAACTAACTATTTCAAAGCACCAAAACAAAATTTTTCGAATGATTGATGACGAATTTTAGTATTCAAAAAAAAAAAAAAAAAAGATTTACAGATTACAAACTTTATAAACTTAGAAATATCCGTATTTATCTATAACAAAAATATTTCTAATAAGCCTGCTCTCAATGAGACTCAATTAGTCAGGCTGACTGAAGCATAATCTATATAAAAAAGTTAGGCTAATCTTGGAACAAAGAATTGACTATATATAGTACCTACACAGAATTTTAATAGAACTAGAACACTGTCAATATATGTAGTATTGGGCAACGAACTATGTCCTTCTTAACTGTGACTATATGTCGAATACTTGCAGGTCTATGCCATAGATATAACTGCGGGAAGAATCCGGGTATTGAATTTAAAAACTTCCTCGATCGATGCTCTTAACTTCAATAGAATAAACAGAAAATGTCTTTCAACGACTGTATTTATGAGGCCATTCAAGGAAATTAAATTGCTGATGAGTACGCAACTGACGAATCGTCCTTGAACAAAACTCTTGCACAAAGGGACATCTGCACTGCCTTGATTGAGATAACGAATTTGAAAGAGGAACGAGCGCTGCAGAATTGCAAATACAGCTTAATATGATTGATATTACTAATATTTAAATATTTAGAGCTCTGGACCTGCAGGCAAAGGAAAAGACTAAAGGTACGATCACACATGGCAAATATTTACTCAAAAACAACGTAACCACTATTTTGAGCACAAATTTGTTTGACGATGTTTAACTTTGCAAAATGTTTTGTAAAAGCAAACATCATCAAGTAAAATAAAACTAAACTTCTATTGTGATTTGTCCTTGCGAAATAAAGTTTTCTAAATAAATACAAGAATTATAACAATTTTTATATAGTGGTTACGTCTTTTTCATCAAGTATTTGCCATGTGTGACCGTACCTTAAGACTCATTTGTCTCTTTGTAGGAATGTGATTATAATATTTGTAGCTAAAACTACTGGGCACTTTATAACTAATGTAGAAGTTGTTAAGATGAGAGAGTGGGTTCTTCAATACAAATCCTTCAATGGAAGTGCCGCTCACAAGGTCGTAAACTATAACATCTTAGTGTTGATATTTGTCACAATATGGGCTGCTTTCGAGATGTGTTTATAAAATTTGTGGGAATTAATGATTGTTTTGCACGGGATATAATAAAGTTACAAAGTTATACAGATTAGCGAGTTTGATTTTCATTTTTCATGTATAATTCACAGTAAATGTGAAATCATCTAAGGTTATCGTAAAGTACCCAAATGCCCATGTATTCGCCATATTGTAAGTAAAGCTTTGTATAGACGGTTGTCAGACCTTACAACGTTGTCAGAAAAGTGTTCAGAAAATGTCTAACAATCGTGTAAACTTAAAATTTTTGTCTTCCAACGTTGTAAAAAAGCATTGACAAGTTGCCTTTTGCTAACAATTTTTCAATGTCAGTACATTGCTAGCACATTGCTAGATCTGACAACATTGTAATATCTGACGACCGTCTATACATAGCTTAATTCATGTAAACTATTTAGAATGAATTCAAAATGTTAAATTGCTGATTTACAAATTTAAAAAAATCTAACAAATATATGATCGACAAATTATAAGCTAAAATAAGAACAAACTGAAACCAGTTTCATTCCAAGTTATACTAAATTATGAATACATCGCGACTTTTAATTTACTATAGAAAAATTTGTGCAGATCGATATTCTAGTTGATACTAATTTGAAAAGTTAGGTTTATTTTGATTGAATATTGTGTACGTAGCAGTTTTTGTTTCCATCCGGGATATGCCTAGTCTGTGCAGGTTCTTCTAAAGTTGGTTTCTTTTGGAATCTTTTTTACCAGAGAACTGCCTTGCGTTTTTAGTAGGCGATCAGGTTTTTAATAGCTAAAAGCTTCGCATTAAACTACTTTTTTTATTTAAAGAGGATTGTTTTTTACTAAATGCGGTCTGTATTAGAGAATACAATCCGACGAGTTTAATGCTTCGGCTTTCTGGCGGCTAATCAAAAATTAGGTGCTAAACAGCTTGGTGCGTTTTGTTTGGAAAACAAAACTAATTTAAAAAAGTACCAAATATGGACTGATATTTGCCCTTTTTACCAATTAGTTCTTCAGTTCCGAATAGCATATTGTGAGTAAAATATTGAATGGTTAAATACTTATTTTATCTTTATTAGCTCATTTAATACAAACAAATTTGTTTAGTTTATGTTTTATTTTTGTTAAGTTTTATATTTTTTCTGAACACGCTGCTTTATTGTTATATTTATAATACAAAAATATTATGTTTTTAAGTAAACTTAATTCAATAAATATTTTAAATAAAACTTGGTGCGTTTTATTTTAAATGGAGCGCTTTCTTCTCCGTTTTGGTGCGTTTTGAAATTTCAAAGTTGACAACGCTGTAAATTAATATGTCAAAGGCTCCCATTGTTCGACAGTTCAACCAAAAATTTATTGTCGTAATAATCATCTTATAGATGCATATTTAAATATTAAATTGATATCGGTTCCAATATGTTCCTGAAATTTAATAAATTGTCTTTTGCTTTCACTATTACCAGCCTTGTCAACTTGGTGCATTTCGCACCATTTTTGGTGCTTTTTTTTAGATTTCGGTGCGTTTTTTAATTTTTCCAAAAATGTGATGAAATATTTATTTTTACTAATTTTTAATTGCAGTTTTTTAATAATTCATTATAATTAAATGTATTTTAAATATGAATGTATGCTAAATATATATATACTGTCAAATTCGTCACATGAAGGTTATTGCTAAAGGTGAATAGGACGAAAATCTTTGTTTGAAATGAAATTAACATTTTAAACATACAAATAAGAATTCCTGTGTAGCCTGATGGTTTGATCTACTGAACTGTAGACGAACAACAAGGGTTAAAGTCCCAGTACTAGAAGTACTTACAATTGAATATAAAAATATTTGAAAAATATGTACTTAAATTAATCCTTTTTACCAATTAGTCTGAAGTACTAATATCATATTCTGAGTAAAATTTTGAGTGGTTAAATGCTTATTTTATGTTTATTAGTTCGTTTCAGGAATGATAAATGAGAAAACCTATACGTACTTAAAATCGTACTTTTTCGACCCCAATAGTACTAAATAATTTTTTATAATTTTTTTTTTTAATTTTTTAAACAAAAAATAATAATATATTAGTAAGTACATTCAAATGAATGAGATCAAATCTATACATTTTATATTAAAGTTGTAACAACAAGAGTTTTATTTTAGTACCACTCTAAGACGAAGTTTTAATACTGCAAAAAATGGTAGAGAATTTTTTTCTAGTCGCTTAACAAAATTAAGCGGGTGGCATGTATTTTAACAAGATGATTGCTATTCTACCACAAAGCATTACGTTCCCTTTTTTTTTATCAAACTGCATAAACTTTACAATTGCTCTCTTTATTTTATATGTATAAAAAGTTTAACAACAACAAGAAAAAGCTGAATACTAAAAACCACCTGCTATTTATTCCCAACGAACAAGTGCAAAAATATATTCACAATATTCATTCAGTAAATAAGCGTTGCCATTTTATATCAATTAAAAATATGTTTGGGTTTGAAAAATTTGGAAATATGTACCCAATGAGCCACAGGGGTACCATCGTACTTTTTAGTTATAAATTGTACCAAAAAATGTACAATTGTACCAACTTTATCAACCGTGTCTGAGCCACAGGGGTACCATCGTACTTTTTAGTTTTAAATTGTACCAAAAAAAGTACAATTGTACCAACTTTATCAACCGTGTCTGGTACAAAGGAATACAAAAAATACTAAAAACACTGAACTGTTGAAGACTGTTTTTTTTTTGTTATATTTATAATACAAAAATATTATACTTTTTATGTGAAACTAATTCAATAAGCATTTTAAATGAAAAAGAAATTCTAAACTTGGTGCGATTTTTTTTCATTTTGGTGCGTTTTGAAATTTCAAAGTTGACAACGCTGACTATTACCTAAATAGCAATCTAAATGATATATTTATCTATTTCATTGGAAATACCAAATTTTTATGCCACAGTATTTTTAAATTGGTAGTACCGCGGTACCAACTGTGTCTAAAATGTATCAAAAAGTACAATTGTACCATGTGTGTCATCACTGATCTAGACCCATTATTGTTTTTTTTTACTCTGTTATATACAAATTCGAATAAACTGTTTGAGTATTATAACACATTATAAAGTGTATATAATAAGTATTTAAAAGTATATATGTAAGTTGATGGGTTGACTTTTTTAACTGCACGTGACATTTATCTTCCTACTCAAAATAATATCATGTTGGGAGGCACTTTACCTTCATATTTACTTACATTTTGTATACGATTATATTTTATTAAATATATGAAAAATTACAATATCTAGTCTAAGAGTAAATAGGTATATCCTTATCTAACTATTTGTGTATTTATTTTATTATTGTTGGCAGATGCTATAGCAACAAAAAAAAAAGCAACAATATAAAATCTCTTATAGAGCAAGCAAAAAAAAAAAAAACATGTAGAGTCTGTATTGTTAAATTATTACAGTTAAAAGTGAAAAACATAGAAAGAAATCAAAAATGTCATATTTCATATTCTAACAGGGAAACACATGTATACATACATAAATACATTAATACTTATTTCTAGGTGCATATAGTGGTGTAGTAAATTTACATGAATACATATGTATAAACATGCTGGTACATATGCATTTCCTTTACTACAGTTACAAATGACAATAATGATAATGGTGATTATGATGATGTTGATGGGTTTATATAGAAAAAGCTACTAAATATAACCCAATAAACAATGGAAATTAGTAAAAAGTAAATGATAGTGACAAATTTTTAGGTCAAATAAATTAGATGAAAATCCTACAAGACTTTAGAATGAATGATAGGAAATGAAAAATTGCTACATCAAACATAATTTCAGCTTGTTTGTTGGAATTTTTTGTATCTAATAGAATTTTTTCAAATGTAATATAATTTTACAGGAATGACATACTTTGAAACGGTTTCATATAGTTTTTCTCAAATAGGTTCAATACGGTTTATCATGAATATTTGATTTGAAATTGATTTATTGATGTTAGAAAGGGGTTTGTAGCTGTTGGACAATATACTCGGTAATTGTAAAGTGTGGTTTCAAATTATTTTTTGGGTATGGGAAGGCAATGATCTCGTTTTTTCACATGGCACAAATATGTTAATGCCTGATCCCAATCTGCTCATCACATAAGGTCTTGTATAGTTCAGCAAAAAACTCGTCGCTGCCATAAATTATGTATGTTTCACAATTTACAAAGTAAATTCAAAAACAAACTTTGCACAACTTAAATTAATTTTAATTATGCTTTATGCAAATCATGCATAAAATTTACCATTTTTTAAATAGTCTGAGACAGCATAACTGGTGAATGAGGGTATATCTAAGTTTGTCATTCCGTGTGTAACACTGAGACCCCCAACAAAGTTTATTTATTTTTGTCCTTACGCCATGTCCGTCAGTCTGTCTGACTGTGTAAAACACTGTCACGTCCAAAGGACACAACTGAAATCAACAAGGTTTACAAAAAACCCTTTAAAATTCTCGTAAGCAGTTGGGTATTGAAAATGTAAGACAACCTCCATAAAAAATTTGTATTTTTAAACATTTTTCTTGCTATATTTTTAAATATATTGCAGATATTCCCAGGAAATTTTGTATACGATGTTTTTATGATAAAAGAAGAAAGTTTGAGGGAAATTGTAAGAATCGGTCCATGATTTCTCATAGCTACCATACAAATATCTTCCCGAAATATGGCTTAATGATAAATAAATGTCTATAAAATTGGAATATCAATACAAAATTCAGTAAAAATAAGTTTCATGTAAAACGAAATCGCAACAAGAAATTGTTTTTAGTTCGGTCCATGTTTGACCATAGATCCCATATAAATTTCACTTCCAAAATTCACTTAAGTACGTATAAAACTAATATAAATAAAGTTAAACGGCTAAAATTTGATACAAATAATCCCTATAGGCAAATAAATTGTTGCACTAAATTTTATGGTGGTTGGCCCATAATTGATCATAGCTCCCATATAAGGACCACATGTGAAAAAGTCAGTTTTCTTTATATACTTATATTGTACAAATAAAGGTGAGATGTTATATAACTCGCCACATTGTTTAATACCAAAGATCAAGCTGCGCTCGGCATTAAAGCGATTAGCCACTGTCTTTAAACACACTTTCCACTATATCATCAATATTCTTATCCCTACTTGCAGGATATGGGCTACTCGGCCGTCTATTATTCACAATGGCTCCAATTTGGGATATTTTGGTAAAAGTCGGCTCGGAAGGACGATAATAAAAACCATTGCACGAGTTGCACGAAAAACATTTAATATAGCTGAATAATTTAGAGATATTGTTGAGGTTTGTAATATGATTAACATTTAAAAGTACGGAATGGGGTCACTAAGACCCCTAAAGAAAAATGGGCTTTGTTTTTTATATGTTAGCATAAAATAACTACAAATATTTAATAGTTTCTTCTTTTTTCAAGCAATAAGGTCAATTGCATTTTATATACAAATATTTTATTTTATTTATATATATTAATTTCCGATATTTCGCTATCACAATGGATAGCTTCTTCAGGGATAATATAAAAAACTTATTGCTTGAAAAAAGAAGAAACTATTAAATATTAGAAAAGGTCAAATAAACGAACTAAATATAACTACAAATATGTATAAATTAGCATAAAGGCATTCCCAAACTCTGACAGTCAATTGAACTACACGCTGAAATATAAAAACATTTACAATACTGACGAGACAAGTTATTTACCCACCAAGGCAAACGGTCACAAAACCACTCTGCTCTTTGCAAACCAATAAACAAATATTTCTTAAACAAAACCCAAATCAAACGCATACAACACAGAAACCACATAATATACTTTGATATTTCTTATAATGAAACATATTTAAGTGAATTTTATTAAAAACCCAAATAATAACGTTGTACATATATAAACATCTATTTCTACATCTATTATTAAAATTATTGCATATTATAATTAAAATCAGCTAAAACAAAAGAATTATTATTTAGACTTAAATACAAATAAACATAAGTGAAGAGATATTTGGTTAAATAAATAATTACAAAATTTATTAAAATGATAAAATTAATGGTGTTCATCATTTGTTCATAAGAAAAGGAATATAAAACAACAATTTGTCCACATACATCACATACATCATTTGCAGCACTTTGGCCCATTTTGTTCATCATTTCTTCATAAAAAATGTATTTGCCCAACAACCTATACAGCAATTGTGATCACACATCATTTGGCATCCTATACATCATTTGGTTCATATTGTTCATTTTTGTTCAAATATTATTTTGAAAGTAAAAAAATTATTATTTTATTAATGTGCTGTTTTCACTTTTAATTATCACATCAGAACGTATTAATTGTAAAACATTTATTAAATAAAAGCTAAGATTGGCGAATCTAAAGTCCCCCACTCCGTACCCTTAGCATAAGTGGACGGTTAGCGTTAAATGGATTCAGCGTTAAACGTAGTATGCCTCTCGCGTTCTAAAGGTACGGTCACAGTTGGCAAATATTTGCGAAAAAAGATGACATATATTTCAACTCGTTTACTTTTTTAAGAATGCTTTTCTTATTTAGGCCAAAGCAACAAATAGTTAGTTTCAATTTATTTGATGCTATTTGATTTTACAAAACTTTTGTAAGAGTAAACAATGTCAAACAAATTTATGCTGAAACAAGTGGTTACGCTTTATTAAGTAAATATTTGCCAACTGATCAACATTTCTATTTTTTCGCATTGTCCACTTATACGTATGATTTATATTAATATTGTTAATTACAACAAGTATACTTCATGTTTCATATCGAGATGGAGAATAATACCTACCTAAACTTTTAAAAAGAGGCTTTTTAATGTAATTTTTTCGTTTTATACAAAATATATATCTAACAGCGTCCCTATTCAGATTGCAAAAAGATTTTTAGAAATTTTGTACTAAAATAATAGAAAATTCTGCTCTTTAACATTTGAGGACTTGTGTGAGTTTTAAGCTTCTTTATCAGCATAGAAAAATTTTGCATAGTTATATGTGAACGAATCACTGTGAAATTGAATTAATTCTATGGATTAACAGGCCTTCGTTAATTTTGAATTATTTTATTTCCTTGTCCATAGTTAGTTAGCTTTTTCCAACAACTGGCATGACGAATCATTTGTTAAATACAAAATTATTAATTTATTGGGTAATTTTACCTCTCCACTTGTATTGTTAACGTGCTCTTTTTGTTGTTGTTGTTGTAGTTGTTACATAAAGATGTTAAAATAACGACAAAAGTTGTACTTCAAGCTGTACTCGTATAGTGCAGCTAGAAGTTTTTTTTTCTTCTATCTTTTACTATATTTTTAATGATTTCTAAGGGAGTCAAGATAAAACACAATGGCAAGAACAAACACACAAACAACAACATTATGATCATCATCATAATCGTTGTAAGTAGTTGTTGGCAACAAAAAAAAAAAATACAATGATTCTGATTCTACAACATAGAGCAAATGTTCAAAATCAAGTGGAATACAAGCAAAAAAATATGAAGAAAAAAAATGAAAGAAACTAAAATGACATCAGGTGTACTTGTAGGTATTTTAGATTTTAAAAGCAATTCTATGATAAAGCAACACAAGGGATTGCATAAAAACACAACTGAATAGAACTGAACAGAACAAAAAATATATAAAGTATATTTTATTTTAAAATTCACTTTTCTTTTTGCAGACAGCAACAATAATAGCAGCAGCAGTAGCAGTAGAAAAGTAAGCAAATGAGAAATAAAATGTTTTTAAATATTTTTACTTCAAAGCGTTTTAAAAATGCCAAAGCATTAAATTATAACAAATAATATATTGTACATGTACTGGCATTGTAAATTAATGTTAATGTTTAAATAAAAACATTTTGTTTTTTTATCTGCAAACTTGAGAAACAGCATACGAAGATTTATATTTAAACTAAACACTGATATTCATAAATGATTTTGAAATATAAACCTTATATTTAAGTAAATACAGATTTATTTAAAATTTACATAAAAAAATAATCTTGAATATGAATTTAAAACAATTTTTATTTTATTTGAACTGTTAATTTTAAATTTTTGATATTTATTTAGTCGGGCTCGAGTTCATTAAATTTAATTTTCATTAAATTAGTTTTACTGAGTTGTTTTAGGAATTGTTTTACAACTTGAAACATTTTTTATTATTAAAATTTTTATTGATAATTTTCTTGTCTGGGATTCGAACCTGGGTTGTTGAATTTACATATGTTTCGAGAAACACCACTTTCTCACATCAGAATTCTTTGCGTTCTAATCCTCTGCACCACTGCGGTACCTGCTAGCCAACAGACAAACATCAATCTTTTAAGCAGAGTTACCTGGTGGTTCGAAATTTGCTGTAATTATCATTTTTATTTATTAATTTCTATTTACTTCTTCAGTTTTTAACTAAATAAATATCAAAAATGAATTTAAAACTTTAAACTATAATTAGAATTCATGTTTGTTTTAAACTTTAGTAGTTTAAACACTTTTTGCTTGCAAGCCACATAAAAATTTTTAATTTTCAACTATTGACTTTTTACATAATTTAACTAATATGTATGAAAATAAACTTTAGTTTAAGTCTGTCTACAAGTAACTTATTTTTAGTTCGATTTACATATATTTTTTTATTTTTTTTTTAATGGATGAATTCATTGTGTTCATACGGGGCAGCTTTAATCCAGGCTGGGTCAGCTTTGAATGGCAATTTTTTCTGGTAGCGCTTATGTCCAAAAATAACAAAAACAGTTATATTTTTTATATATATAATAAATTCGAATTATTTATTAAGAAAAACGTAAACATTAACAATTAAAAAATAAAAAAAAATCACATCAAAAATAAGTTTTTTTATTATTAAGACGGAAAAGGCCTTGCGATTTCAGGTGACATTACATTTTCCTTTAAAGCATCATGATCAGCATTGGATTTGTCATTTTCAGAAAATAAGAGAGACACAACAATGTTTGGTACTTCGGTTGATAAATTAACATGTTCAAAGGTGCCCCCTTTTTCTTTATTCAAACCTGAACTGGCTTGCCATTTCACGGAAATTTATAATAAATATTTTTTTTACATAAATATCAAATAACTTGCCTTAATTTGGTTTGAAATTAATTTTGGACTGCAATAAATTTCTTTCAAGAAAGAAAACGATCACTGAATACTTCTTACACTCTTACAAAAAAAATTTACAATGGCACTGCGAAAACTTCTTCACCCAACTACATTCGGTCGACGGCTGAAAAAACTAGCAAAAGTTGTTGGCGTTGCTAGAAAACAAGGTTGTCATGTGAAAAACTCGGTTAAGGATCGAAAAAAATATTAAACTGAGATTTTATCAACATTTGTTCAAAGGTGCCCCCTTCTCCCCTATTGAAGCAAAATTATTCTTTACTTTTCTGCTTCTAGGTGCATTAAAATTTTATGCAAACATTAATGAACTGATTGTTTATAAATAGAGAACTGGAACTGTTAATTCATTCTTTCAGAGGAAAATCAGCTGCAAATAAAGGAGTGCAATCGCACAAAAAACATTCAGATTATATTTATAATACGAAAGAGTTTTCTCCGTGACTGAAAATAAGAAATCGGCTGTGAGATGACTTATTAAATGCATTAGTAATTTTATGTTTAGGTTCTTATGCTGCTTTTTAGTTAAAACTAAATACTAATGCCCTTATATATAAAAAATTATCCCCTGGCCCACGATGTCGAACGATAACGTTCGCTTAGATAATACTTAAGACACCATGACTTCCGTATATATATAAATATAAATATTCGGTGTGTTACACTTTATCTCAATATAAAAACTTTTAAAAGATTTATGGTGGTTAAAGTGAATTACGTAGAGGGTCTTATATGGGAATTTTGACTAATTATGAACCGACCATTATAAAATTAGGTGCCATCATTTCTATATATATTACACTTATTTTTGTTGACTTTTATTTGCATACCAACATTTTTAAGTGATTTTCGAAAGTGGGCCTTATATGGAAGCTATGGCTAATTATAGACCGATCATCATAAAATTGTTCTTACCATATTATTTGCATTTATACGAAACATATTTGTGTTTATTATTATTTATTTTATTTTTAAGAGAGTTATGCACTTTAAAGTGATTTTCGGAAGTGGGGCTTATATGGCAGCTATTATCAATTATGAAACGATCTTCACAAAATTTGTCAGCTTACTTTGGCTTCATTTACTACTCATTTGTGGTGAAATTGATTTGGATACTTGCATAATTTAAACATTTTTGATCGTTAAACTCCTATTTCGGGAGGACATTTGTATGAGGGCCAGGTGAAATATGGACCGATTTCCACCAGCTTCAATCCCATCTTTTTTTTGAACCGAAAAATATCAAGTACCAAATTTTATTGAAATATCTTCAAAATTGCGACCTGTACTCTGCGCACAAGCTTTTCATGGACAGCCAACCATCGCCAGGCATCGTTAAATCTTCCTGAGTCGATTCTGAATCGACCGTTATTCTCAAGGTGAGTATTGTACCAGTATTCATGGGCGTTACAAACATCATTACAAATCCAATATACCCTCCCCACTATTTATAAGCAAAAAGTTCAAATAAAGTGTAAGAAGAAATATGCAAGATAACAAGAACTTTGTTTTTTAATAGCGTCAAAATGAAAGTTTTGACATGTTACTTGTTGGCATCAGTAGTAACAGCTTTAGAAATTGTTACAATAAAAATTCATGATATTTTCGGTCAAAATGATCTCCCTTTTGAGAACGCTATTTATTTGCGGTAAAAAATTTTCGCATTTGGTTTTCTAAACATCCAAGAGCAATTGTTATGAAGCCTTTGCATGCTGAACAAGTCACAAGAGTGGTGTGATTTTATACGATATGTGATGTGTTGTTTTAACAGGACGGCCACCCCGATCTTGGGACTTAGCACCACTGAATTAATTTTTGTGAGGCTATATTAAAACTAAAGTTTATAAAAAGCTATTTAAATCGATTACAGCCATAATACTCAAAATTCGTGACGTGATTAACAAAATAGACCCGCCATTTTCCAAAAATGTTATTTCTGATTTTGATAAAGGAAAGTATATATGTATGTATGGTCAGACAAAACTCTTTGCAATACAATAACAATTTCAATGAATAGTTTGTAGAGACTACTGTTTTTTTTTCATAGTGAAAATGGTTGAACTTTTAATTAATAGAGAAAATTTTTCATTATTTTGGCTTGAGTTCATTTTTAATTAATAACTCAAAGAATAAATTTGTAGTAATAGAAAATTTGTAGTAATAATAATAAAGAAGAATACACACACATTGTAAACGTAAGTAAATTTCGTTCTAACTTACAACACGTAAAAAATGAAATATGATAATTCTCGAAGTCTATTTCTCAAAAAAAAAAAAAAAAAAAACGGTGAGTTTACAGATTGATCTTGGACAACGAAAATTGCTGATGACACCCTTGGCAGGGTAGAAAATGCGTTCCATTTTGCCAATTGTCTAGAAAAATATAAATTTACAATGGTATTCTTTGAGTTATTATTAATGAAAAATATTCTCTAATAATTTCAATAATTTTCATATAAAGTTTTTGTTTTCATAAAAGACAATTAGCTACATACATATATATGTTGTACAATCATTGTGTGCTGCATACACCAAAAATATGGAAATAATTTTATGTCCTAAAAGTGAACAAGCTTAACCAACATTATATTAAATTTTCGTTTTTTTTTTTTAAATTAATTCTAAGCAAACGTTATGTTATTTGGGTTTTATTCACTCCAATCCTTTATGATATCAGTTTCAAGCCACTTGGGGTGACTTGCTTTAGTTTTCTTTGTTTTTGGCTCGAGATTTAGAAACGTACCATTATGCATAAGTGCAAAAGTTCCTTTGCAATTCCTTTAAAATTTCGTCTTTTGCACTTAAGTTGTTTTTGCCATTATGACTCAATTTATTGTGTTCATGAATAATTCATAAATTCTTCAAATAAATTAAATACAATGGACAAATCATGCAATAACAAATAGCACAGCATAACAAATAGTTGACATTAATATTTCATGTTTGAGAGCATGTTTATGCAAGCCTAGAAAAATAAACAAAAGTTAAATAGGAATGACAATTAGAAGAATATTAAATATATATATATTATATATTAATTGTATTGTTTCATTATTTATATATTGTATATGTATAAATTAGTTTTATATTGTCTGTCATTTTAGCACAAATTCTAATAACAATGATATAGATTTTAGTAGCCACACACATGTAGGCATCACTTGGCAGAGAGATTAACTCCAACTCTCTCTGCTTTCTTTTTATAACCTCCTCCATTACAAGTTGTGAATGGGAGTAAATATTAGTTTGTTATTTCGTGTAAAACCCTGTTAATATTCATCTGAGATCCAACAAAGTATTTATTTTCTTGATCCCTATAAATTTCTAAGTCGGATGAGCTATGTCCGTCTGTCTGTCCGTCCGTCCGTCTGTGTAAAACACTCTCACGTTCAAGATACACAAGTTAAATCAACGAAATTTCCATAAGCATATTTCTTATTTTGTAAGTAACCCTGGTATTGACCAAAATGTAAGGCAACCTACATAATAATTTGATATTTACAGATAATACCATGAAATTTCATACACGACATTTTAATGATAAAAGAAGAAAATATGAGGAAAATACTAAGAATCGGTCAATTTTTTTTCATAGCCCCATACAAATTTCTTTTTGAAATATGGCCCAGTAATACATATAGTAGATTGCTATAAAATTGTAATATCAATACAAAACTCAGCAAAAATAAGTTTCATGTAAAAAGAAATCGCAAAACGAATTTTTTTTAGTTCGGTTCATGTCTGACCATAGACCCTGGTTGGTTGGTTGGTTTACGTGGTAGTTCACTACGTGCGAACACTTAAGTAGAGTCGAAGGGACCCCGTTTTAATAAGACCACACCACTCGTCAGATTTAATGTCGTTTACATCATAATGTAACTTAAATGTGTACAAAAAGTCGTGCTTGCTAGACCCAACCTGTATCTGTGAGATATCTTAGTAGGTCATTGAGTTTTGATCCGGCTACCTTACCAAGGTTGTTCAAGGTATAGCTTCCCATGAATTTATGTCTCTTGACTCTCAGGGTTGGGCATTCGCAGAGAAGGTAGAAAATCGTTTCCTCTTTTTCCCTATCCTTACAAACACGACAATGGTCGTTAAAAGAGAGTCCCAGGCGGTTAGCGTGCTTGCCTAACGTGCAGTGTCCCGTTAATACTGCCAGCAACCTTGATATATCCTTTCTATTCCGGGATATCAGTTGCATAGTACGTTTCTCGTTAAAAAATGGCCACATGAACTTGTCTACCCTACATGTGTCTAAATTACGCTATCTATACTCAGCCTTTGTATGAAAATGTCTGAAGATGATGCCTTTGCTAGTTACCAGTGGAATTGCTACTGAGACCGCATCGGAGATATCAAAGGCAGATCCAATTCTGGCTAGTTCATCTGCCCGTTCATTACTGTAGTGGTCCCTGTGCGCAGGTACCCAAACCAAAGTAATATCAGATAGACGACCTAGCCTTGACAGAGAATTCCTGAACTGCCTAACTAGTGAAGATGAAATTGTGTAGGCATTCAGTGAGAGGAGTGCCGCCTGACTGTCGACAAAAATACCTATATTGCCACGGATATTTTGATCATGTAGTGTATTACAAGCTGCCATGATTGCAAAAATTTCCGCCTGGAGAACACTACACTCATTCGGAAGACGATACGAGATGCCTACCTCAGGTAAGTCACAGAAGACCCCCAGAACCAACACCGCAGCTCATCTTAGCACCGTCTGCATATATCCTAGTGTCATGTTTGTTCACGAGATTACCCCTACATATACCCTACTTAATTTCCTCATCTAAAATATACTTATGTAAATACGTATAAATCTAGTTTTAATGCTGCTACCAGGTTAAAATTCGACACGAATAATTCTTATAGATATATAAATAGCTCAGAAAATGTCATTAATCTTTACATATATCTTATAAATATCGGTACCGACTCAAAACTTTATATCATTTAAATATATACAAAAATCATTCCACAAAATTGTTTGCATTTCGATCCATATTTGACCGTATCCCCCACATAAAGCGCTCGTCCGAAAATTACTTCAATACTCATAAATCTCTTATAAATAACGGTACCGATCCAAAATTTTACACGGATCATTTACATACAGAGTTAGTCTATTTGACAATTTAGTCATTGATATTTTAATAATGAAATGCTTAATTTAGGAAACAATTGTGTAGAGTCATACATAAGTATTGTGAATATAAATAAATGAAACAAATCATATTGCAATAAATATTATTATGGAAAACCTAAAACAATATTAAAATTAAGTTTATTTAATAAGGTTTATGTGAATTTATAGTATATGTTATTTTGTTGAGCATTAAGGATTATTGTTGAAATTTCATTTATTGTTTTATTTAATGTACAAAGGTCTCCACAAGTTTTACTGGCACCAGCTAAAACATCATAGATTGCATACTAGATTTTAGTATTTACATTTTAAAAGGCTGCACTCATGAAAATTGTGCAGAATGTAAAACTATTCTGCTGTTTTCAGTATTAATTCGACGGTATAAAATTTTACTTGTAATTTTTAACAAATTAAAATTGCAAACATTTAAACCCGTTTTTCAAATATCGTGTCGATATATGTACAGATTTTCTTAAAATTTTCCAATCACGGACAAACAGTTACAAAGCAATATCTAATATAAAACTGAAAATAAACGATGTAAAATGTATCTAAAATATATCTTTACAAAGATCATTATAAAATAAAAAAACATGTCCGATTTTCTAAATATGTTCCGAATTTGGGTCATATAATCTTAAACACCAAAGATGTTTCAGATATACATATTATTGTATAATATATACATATATATATCGTCAAAGTTATGGGCAGAACTGTAAAATACACCAATACCTCGCTTTGCATCATTTTGTTTTTCGTTTTTCTTTTTTCGAAGTTGCTGCTTAGTACTAATTTTCACTGTGCGCCGTTTGATTTTCGAGGTTGCGTTATTTTGGGTTTGTTACTTTAAATTTATTTAATTTTTGCAAAATCTGCAACATCATTATTTGTTAAATTTAATCTGGTTTTTAATTTTATTGTTTTATTTTAAATTTATTGAACATAACAAATTTCTGTAATCTAATAGAAATCTACACAACATGTTGCCGAAATCTGACAGTGGTGCGTTACATAGTTTACGTTTTAATGCCGTTTTTATTGTTTTAACTGTGTTCTCGGCTTGCCGATTTGTCGCGGGATTGCCCACAGGTGTCGTGATAAGTTCAATACCATTATTTTTTAGCAAATTCTTTTGATACAAAAGATTTACCATTATCCGATACAATGCATTTCGTTAAACCAAGAAGAGCAAATAGCTCTCTCAACATCGATATGAAAGCACTGCTCATTGTATTTTTTTCCATATCAATGCATTCGAGCCATTTGCTTGAGCTGTCCACCACTACAAGGCATTAACGATTTAAGAAAGGCCCTAAACAATATATGTGAATCCTAGACCAGACTTTCAGCGGTCTTTCCCATGCAATTAATTCCTGATATGGTGGGTTGTTTCGGGTTCCTCAAAAAGATGCACATTCTTTTACTACTCGCTCCATATCCTTAGTTTTATTTGACCACCAGCAGCTTTCTCTAGCCATGACCTTCATTTTGACATAAATTATTTACACTTTGTTATATTTAATTAAAAAGTTAATCTACGATTCTGTCCCACTGTGCAGTATGCTTACTGTAATATTGCAGCGAAACGGTGGGCTATCGACTCAATATATAAATTTATAAATTTGATAAAAAGGCACTTCAACCAATTAAAAATCAAACTAAAACGAAGACCATCGTCATCTGTCTAGTTACTTTAAAAATCAAGATTGCTGAAAAATTCTTAAAATATAGGGCTGGAAATGTGGTTGTAATAAATAATTTATGCTATCGAAAGATAATGTGGATACCACTGATATATGGTTTCAACTGGACGGTGCCACATGTCACACACCATTTATTGCAAATCCAATTTGTAGATCGCATAGTTTCACGAAATTTCTTTGGATTATTTTCTATAGAGCCATGTTAAAGACAGAGTCTATACCGAGTCAATCGATTACGGTATTACAAATCAAAATCCATTACGCTATTAATAAAAAAATTTGCCTTCCATTTTGTCAAAATGTGATTGAAAATTTGGAAATAGAAGTCCTTAAAAAGGGCTATTTGTCCATTATGTGCAGCTATTCTAATAGTAATTTGTGTAAGAGTATTCTGCAACTTTGTGAAATTCAACAAGATCCAGTTACTTCCTTCCATCCATTCTCTTCATTCTCTGACAAACTCTATGTTAATTAATATCAATGTTCATCATTAATATATTAATGTATTGTAAATATTTACAGTGTTGGAAAAAAAATAAGGACAGCTTTTGCATCTAAAATGATGCAAATAAGAAAAACTATTTTGGTTAATTTTTTATGTCAACTACTAACAAACTTATGCTGACTGATGCTTATTATTTTTTCCAACACTGTATATAATTTTGTAAATATTCTTGCGAACACCAAACCTACTAATTTCAGATACTGTCTGGTAAATATTATTGTTGTTTCAATAATTAAACTAAAATTGTAAATAAATAAGTGTAACATATTTACCTAAGAGATGTTCACTGATGAAGTTTTTTGTTTTAACTTCCTGCCACCACTGACATTTCGTAAACAAACAAATTGAGAATACACACAGCTACAAATTGACGTAGATAGATAGATATACACATGAATAAATGCAACTGTGTAGATGTGTTCTACATATTATATATTTATAATAAATTGAAAATTTTGTTAATGCCTAAAATCTGCATGATGTTGATGAGTTAAAATTGGTGGCATTATTGTATCTACAATATAAATACATGCATACGAGTATGTATGTATATTTGTAGTATGGTATCTACAAATATATGAACATACACATGTATCTATAGAACACATACATGTGCGTTTACACACAAATGTCTTCAACAAATGAACAGGGTGTCAACAAGACATTTTCATAATTTACAGTTTGTCACACAAACATCTTCATTCTAATTTGTATGGATGTGGAAGAATGTGCACGAGCATAGTAAAACGTGCGAGGTTAGTTAAAAATTACTTTGAAAATTTTGATTGCTTGAGATCCAGAACTTGTGGTTATTAAGGGACTTGGAACTTGTTTTCCTTCCTATAACAACCATATTCTTGGCACTATCAAAACTCTATAAATATCATATTGAGAGCCATTATAATAAATAAATCTGCTTGTTGGAAAGTTCTTCTTAGATTACTCTCGGATATGAGTATAGTATATAAGTATGTATGTACATTAGAGTGCTTCAAGATTGTATGCTCGAACAAAAAATTTCAAGTTGCAGGCCGTCTCGACCTCTAGAATTGTTCTATGGATTAGAGAAACAGGTTCAAACAAATATTAGGTTAATAATATAGCGTTAACTGGCTCTGCATCGGCTATGAAGTTTGGAGATGCAAGTGGATATATAATTTTTTTTTTTAGTTTTTTAAAAAATTTTGCAATTAAATAATTATTTTTGCATTTTAATTTAAAAAAAAATATCGGGATGTGTAGGAAATTGGATAGAAAAGATAAAATGCGTTTAACAATTTTTAAACTTATTAAGTATTCGCCAGGCCATCAACGTGTTTCGGACCACTTGAATACGAACTGTATGAAACCGTTCAGGAACTAACTTTTTGCATCATTTTTCGGGGTCTTGATGTCCTTATTATATAGCGAACGTTCAATCTGCTGGGCAAAACTTAAAAAAATAGCAAACTTTAAAGCCGTTGCGGTGCCATTTAATGTTTTCTTATCATGTCAATATTTTTCAAAACGTGTTTCCACGAACCGTAAAACAATTCTATGGGGAGAAATGTTCTATGGGGATGGTCAAAATTCGCAAATTTTATTTTTTTTGAGCATTCTAATGTACATATTACATACATGTATATTTACATCTCTCATGTTCTACTTGCTTTTGAGGTTGTAGTTAAAGATTTATGTAACAACTGTCAGTAAAACATATAATTTATAAATTGCAAAAGGATTGTTGTTGACTCAGTATATCATTTGATAAGACAACAATGGTGTCGTACAACGAAAGAAGAACTCATTTACAATTTGCACTGAAGTATTTCATATTTCATGTAGTTAAAATAACATTTATATTATTTATATTTTAAGGCATTTAATTATTGTCAGCTACATATATGTATTAATTTTTGAAAATTTAATTAGGCTTTTTACTTTAACAAACAATGGAGGTCATTTAATAGAAATGAAATGTTTCTCACACTAGGTTGAAAGTTTTAAAAAAAAAATTAGCCTAACGTGTTTCTATTTGAATGTTGTAAGTAGGTGCAATTGATGCACAATAATAAACCAGTGGTAAGATATAAGATCAAAAATTAATAATAATAATATGAGAAAGAACTAGCAGATGACAGTATATTTCCAACATTTTGATATATTTGACACTGAACTAACAGATGTTTATTACCTTTACATTAAGTTCATTGATATTTTAAAGTTTGACAACAAAATTAGTGTGACAACTAATTCTGCGACCGCATATAATTACGCGTTTATCTTTATAACCCAACAATCCCAAAGAAAATTAATCGTAAAATGATCTTTTAGTCTTTATTAAAAATGGAAGACCATCATTGTTATAGTTCGTAATATAGAGACTCTACAAATGTAAAAATCTAACACTTATTGAATTTGACATACGGCCATTTTCACCAAAATTCATATGTTATGTGAAAAAATTTACTAACTGTCAGTTTGGCTAACGGCCACTGTTTAACTTCCAGTTAAAAATAAATTTTCATAATTTTTTGCTTATAAAGCTGAAAAACAATTAGTTTGCATTAGTTGCATTTGTTTTGAGAAATTAAATGTCATACAATTATTTATTGAAATTGAAATAATTATTTATAAAAAATTAAATGTAAAACAAACAATATGAAATATCAATTATTCAACTATTAGGTTGAAATATTGGAAACAAATATATAGAAATAAATCAAATATTTTTATATAAAATTAAAATGACCTAATTGCTTGTAAAAAGAAACTATTAAATTATTCAACTATAATACTGTAAGCCTTCCGGCATGACAAAAACTACAATAGCTACAATTTTTTTTTTTAAGAAAAGCAACACTTAGGCAATTAATATGCCTATATTACTTTCTTTGGAAAGAGGATAGATTGAAGAAGTAAAGGTGGTGAAAGTAGAAGGAAACTTTATATCACAACTCTGCACTTGCGCATTATGTTTGTTTTAGTGCAGTATTGCAGCGCCTCTGGTGGCGGGTAGGCGCATTATTTTTTAAAGCTTGATTTTATAGCCTTTATTTAATTATTTTACTTCGGTGGCGTTTGAATGCTATACCACCGAAGGAGGGCGCTGTGATAAATATTAGCTATGATAGGATAGAAAAACTAATAATTATCAGAAACTGATATTGTTTGAGTGGCAGCGGTTGGGAATCGAACCCGGGCTACAAATACCAACTAATTCTTAATGATCAAATGCGCTAACCCAGTAAGCTGCATCACCCTCAACTATATCTCAACTACCAATAAACATACGAGGGCGGTTCGGAAACTTCTTAGCCCAGCACAGAAAGAGAATAGTTAGTTTTTCAAAAACATTTTTGTTTTATTATTTCTCCAGAAACTTCAATATAGTTAGTCCAATGCTTATCTAGCAATTCTATTCCTTGATTAAAATAGTTTTCCTCAAAGCCTTCAAAATAGTGGTTTACATCTGTAATTGCATCTTCATTTGAGGTAAAACACTTGACAGCTAGTAATTTTTTAGATTTGGGAACAGTTAAAAGTCACTGGGAGCTTATTCGAGAGAATAAGGTGAGTGGTCAAACAACTCGTGCTTTAATTGGTTGATTTTAGACATTGTTAGAACACTCTTGTGCGTTGTCTTGCTGAAAAAATATTTTTTTATGTTGTAAGCCAGGACGTTTTTAACGAAATTTTTACATTTAATTGAGCCAAAATATTGCAATAGTACTCTGAATTTATTGTTTTACCCTTTTGATAATATTCAAACAATAAAATAGCTCTGAAGTTCCAAAAAACCTTAACCTTACCAGATGACCGAATTGTTTTTGTCTGCTCTGGGGCACTTTGGCCAGCTTGGATTGATGTTTGTCTCTGGAGTATAGTGGTGGATCCATGTCTCATCAACAGTTATGAAAAGACGCTTAAAATCCATTTGATTTTTCTTAAAATGTGCCAAACAAGCTTTAGAAATTTTTCATTCTTATGCCTTTTTGGTCGACTGTTGACAAATGCGACACCCATCTTGCAGAAAGCTTTTTCAACTGTAGTTCTTCATGCGAACTTAAATAGACTCGATCATTTGAGGTGACCATGATATTAGCTATTTTACGCACTTTTATTCGTCGACATTTAATACTACATCATGTACTTTGACTACAATTTCTGTTGTTTTTGCTGCTTTTGGACGTCCACTACGTGGTTCATCCTTAATGATTGTACGACCACGTTTAAATTCAGCAACCAAAGTTTTTACTGTTGCATATGAAGGAGCACTTTGACTTAACACATTCACCATTTTATTATGATTTTCTTGTCCCGATAAACCTTTTTTATTTAAATATTTAATGACAGCACGAATTTCTAATTTTTACATTGTAAAAAAATCACGGAAGCATCTTTTTTGAACACCTGTTTGTATATGAAGGAGTTAGCAGATCGAAGAGAAATTTAATAAAATGTTTATAGCACTGATGAAAGTTTCCAAAACACTTACTCCAGTATTTATAAAAAAATAAAGTATACTTCAAGTGTACTTTAAGAAAATTTTGTATGAAAATTTTGTCTTAAAGCACACTTAAAACCTATTTTATTTTTTATAAATACGGCAGTTAACGGTTTTCTGTTTATAAGTGATATGTATGGCAATTGTAAACAGTTACATACATATACTTAGTGATATGAATACCCCTATTTTTGATATCAACATACTTACATATTAACATATAAATGTTTTGTCATGAATGCCCATTAATTTCTTTTTAAAACTTTTGTCGCTAATCATGATTGGACGCGCCTAATTTCGATTTGCTTGCTTTTGTACATAAAAGTATACGAAAGTAAAGAAATGTTGGTTATGCATGCCCAATACTAACAGTTACATAATTTAAAATTGTTACTTAGCGTACAGAGAAACATGTATTTTTGTTGTACACTTCCTAACATACATACATAGAATGTGTATGAAAGATAAGTGGACAACAATTGCATTCTTTCTGGCCATTTCTTGTTGTAAAGTGAGAAACATGATTCTGCATGCCCATTTCGATGCCACTTTTTGGTTGCTATGCATGATCAATTATTTTTAAGAATATAAAAAGCACGATTTGTAGAAAATAAAGAACATATATAAATAAGCATCAGAGCAAAGGGGTTCCTTCAAAAAAAAAAAAATTAAAAAAAATATAAAAAATATCATTTAAAAATTAATAAAAATATGTTTAATAACAATTTTGTAATAAAAATAAAGTTAGCCTTAAAATAATAAAAATATAATTTAAAAATCAATAAAAGTATATTTAATTTATAATTTGGCGAAACAAAACTTTTATACCGCGCTTTCTGTTCTGATCCGTTCTGTATAAATTCCAAATTTGAGTGGCAAAAGACCCAGCCATGTCAGTAAATTTTAAGTCATACAAGCTCTAATAAAACGAATGCAGATTTATGTTATTAGCAGTCACATAATGCTGACTTTACAACGCTATATTGAAGTTGTAAAATTTGTATGTCAGTCTGTGATAACAAAAAACCCTTCTTAAGGAAGCTTAAAGTTCTTCATCGCCACCGTGTGCAGTTTTTCGGTTATATTTGATGCAAAGTTCGAAGGCCGATGTCAAGATTTTTGATTAATGGTGAACTAGAAGGACACACACGTATGTCAAATGCACAAACATTTTACAAACTGCAGATTAATGTAAATTTTTTTCAGATATCCACAAAATAATAGGCTTTCTGGAAAATATTTAGTTTGTTGCAGATGAGTCTTGAGACTTTACAAATACTTTCTATATGTACTGCGAGCGCCAAATAAAAGTAGATACCGCAAATTATTTAAAACAACCTTTTTTATATACAACTAAACAGTGATATGTAAACAAATATTGCCAAATTCATTCGTAATTAAAGACAAATTAAATTTATTAAAACAAAAAATTAAAATAAAGGCACTAAAAAAATATTTCACTTTTTATAAAAATATTCAGGTTTTTTCGCTGCATATTAAAGTAAAAAAAAGCGTATAATGAAGATTACTACGCTGGTGTTTATTCTTAATATTTTGCTTGCCGTCCTTTTGACTTTGTTACGAATTCTGATCTTTTTTTTTGCGAAATCAGGCGAAATTTTACTCTACTCGTCCTGCAAAGCCACCTTTGCAAGAAATCGTTCTTTCTCTCACTATTTTGTCGAGATGTTCCCACAGATGCTCAATGGGATTAAGGTCTGTGGAGTTTTGGGAGTACGATAGAGTAAAGAAATCCCACACAATTGTTGAGATATGGTTAGGATCATTGTCCTGTTGAAATATTTTTTAGTACCTTTGTTTTAGTTTTTTGTTTTAATAACTTTAATTTATCTTTAATTACCAATGAATTTCGCCATATTGTTTTTTACACATCAGTTTTTTGTAATATTAAAGCACGGGGGCTTGTCGGTGTGCACATACTCGATATTCGTTTTTTTATTGCAAACATAATATGTAGTATGTTTGTCAAACAAATTTATTATACATATATATACATATGTATGTATTTTTAATATTTAAATCACAAAAATAAATATTTAAAATTTTAAACTAAAATATGCCCCTTAGTATCAACATGTTGTTGCATAATTATCCTTGACCGACATAAATTACTATTAAGGAAATATGGTTATGTTTGTTTGCAACCAATAAATATTTATGCAAAACTGTTGAAAGGAAAAATTTATTGTCCACAATTACCAAAATAAAAACTATACGAGTATATAAATTATAGCCGTGTGTGTGTGTTTTATATTTTGCAACATTATTGTGCAGAAAAAAATTTATAAAGATTAATGTTGTAAAAAAACTCCATTTTAATTTATATTTTTACCATTTTTGCTACTGTTGACAATAAAGTGTTTTACGATAATAATATAAGTACGTTTGGATGTAAATAAATAAACAGTGGGCAACAAAACAAGAGAGAAATACGGAATCACAACTTGTTAAGCTATAGTTTCTATTAGTATTATATTTGTACGAGTCCAGAGCAATAATACTATGAAGTAGAAGTTTTAGCAATTGCTATAAAGAAATTTAATTTAAAAACAAGTATGCAAGTATAGTCGATCAAGTCCGACCATATAATACCTTATGCCCAGTATATGACCAAAACAGTTTTTTAGAAATGGGCGCTATATGGAAGCTACGACCAATTATGGATCAATCATTCAAAAATTCAGTGGCATCATTTCATATTTATTTTGTTAAAATTTATCAATATAAACACTTTTAAAACCGTTATGCATCGCTTGTGCGGTTGGGTTTCGGTTTCAATATTTTTGCTTCTGTTAACCCAATTTGAAATAGACTGGCATGCCTCGATTGTGCTGTTTGTTTTTTAGATTTGCTTTTCATATTTCTCTTCTGTTTGATTTCCCCTTTGTTTTGTCTTCAATTACAAAAGTATTAATCGTTAACAAATAATGAAGTGCACACATATTAACAAAAACAATTATAAAAATTTAATATTTCAAATGAAATCATTTCATGCAATAAAAAAGTGTTTTATTTAAAAATATTAATGAAAATCGACCGAGATGCATCAATTTTGCGTCTCCAGAAAATCCTTGAAGGATATAAAATTGATAAAACCTCATCATTGTAGAGACTACATATTCCAAAAATTATAAAAAAATTCCTAGTAGTTTTGCGTCAGGTTTGAAAGGGGTAAAGTGATTTTCGAAGGGGGGGTGGTTCGACTAATTATAGACCCACCGTAAAAAAATTTCGTGCTATGATTTATTTATTTGAATATCAAATTTTTAAAAGAGTTATGCTCTTTAAAGTGATTTTCTTAAGTGATACTTATATGAAAGCTTTGACCAAATATGAACTGATCTGTACAAAAATTTTAGATGTGATTAGCTTTCATATTAAAAAAACCTATTTTTGACGAAATTTGTTTGAATACGTGTATAAATCAAACATTTATGATCGATAGAATCACATTTCAAAAGGAAATTTCTATGGGGGATAGATGAATTAATAAGCCAATTTTAATCCCAACAGTCCTTGAGCCTACAAGCTATCATGTACTAAATGTAATATTTTTAGGCAGCCATCCATATAGACCACTGGCTGGACTATCTAAAATCTAAACACATGTACCTATTTGCGTTCATTCAAGCAGAATGTTTAACCCTTCGTCTTACACATGGGTCTGGCCGGACCTTTTCCAATTTAAAAAGTTATTATAATTTATTTAAAATTTAGTTAGAGACTTGAAATTTCAGGTACTTTTCTACAATTTAGTTCCCTATAAATATATAAAAAAGAAATGCTGGAAAATACTTGTATATAGGACACTTATTTGAATATTTAACTGCAAACATCATATTTGTAACACATAGGTCAGGTATGTATTGTAAATGCTATTTATAACCTACACCACAATAGTGGAGAGGGTATATTGGATTTGTGCTGATGTTTGTAACGTCCATAAATATTGGTCCAACACCCACCTTAAAGTATACGGATCGGCTCAGAATCACTTTCTGATTCGATTTAAGAATGTCCGTCCGACCGTCCGTCTGGCTGGCTGGCTGTCCATGTAAAGCTTGTGCGCAGACTACAGGTCACAATTTTAAAGATATTTCGATAAAATTTGGTATGTGATATTTTTTCGGCCCAAGGATGGATGGGATTGAAACTGGTCCATTATTTCACCTATTCCGCATACAAATGTCCTTCCGAAATTGGAGTTTACCGGTCATAAATCTTTGAATTATGCAAGTATGCAAACAAATTGAACCACAAATGAGAAGTGAATAAAACCAAATCACATCTACGCATTTTGTGTAGATCGGTCTATAATTACTCGTAGCTCCCATATAAGACCCAATTCTAAAAACCACTTTAAAGAGCATAACTCTCTTAAAAATGTTGGTATCCAAATAATATTGAACACAAATATGTTTCGTACATATACATATAATGTGGTAGAATTTTATGACGATCGGTCAATAATTAGTCGTAGCTCCCATATAAGGTCCACTTCCGAAAATCACTTAAAAGAGCATAACTCTCTTAAAAATGTTGGTATGTTTCGTACATATACAAAATCTTTTGGTTTTAAATTTTTTTTTTGTTAAATTTAGTTTTTGCGAAATATGTTGATATCACAAATATAGGGGAATTGCATTTTTGTGGATACTAGCAAATTTACTGGTCAGAGCTATACTTCTTTAATAACAGTGCTTGTAAAAACACATTGTATCGTCCCCTCAATATAACAATAGCGTATGTGCGCATACGCTATTATTTTTTATTGCATATTTATGTCTGGTAAAAATTTTGTTAAATTCTACTTCCAAAAAGTGTGTCGAAATGTCATTGGAAAAAATTGTGTATAATTTCTTGTTCAAAATTTTCCTTCAATAAGTGTGTAAGCTCATATGCGCTATTTTACTTGATATTGCCACTCCAAAGTTGTTAAAAAAATAATAGTGTATACGCATTATACTCCATTTTAGCTTGTAGAGAAAAAAAAAATACAATTTATGAAAACTTTAACTCATAAAATACCGACTATTGTTTGAGAAATAGTTTCATTCTGACCCACATACCCACATACAACGAAAACAATTATTATACAAGGAGGAATGGGATAGAGACTTGAACTTTTCGTTTACTGGAAAATAGAATTTCTAATCGAAAGCTGCATAATCTTCAAAATTTGTGCAAAAGAAATGCAATTCCTCGTGGATGGCTCGAAGTCATTTTTTTAACTTAAGCCTAGTACTCTGTTCAAAATTTCAAGTGGAATGCTGTCAAAACACATGTAAAAAAAATTCACATGAAATTTTCATGACAAAATGTTGCAGAAGTAGTACTCTGTTCATTTTATGAAAAACATATGAATGTATCTGGCAACATTAATTTTTCACAGCGAAATAATTAAAGTAGCAATTGTTTCACGTGGAATTTTCATACAAAAGCTCTTCTGTCGCAACAACAATATCTATTACTTGTTGTGCTGCTGCACAAGCGGCCAGTAATATTTGTTCCTTTATTCTTATTTAACGATTTCGATTCCACACAGATTTTTAAATATTTTAACTTTTATTTATTTTCGATTTAAATTCACAAAAAAGCAAAACATACATACATATGTGTTTTGTTTACACAAGTAAAACAATATGGCGTACTTTCAATAAAAAAAACGTCAAATTATGTAAATTCGCATGATAGGCAACATTGGCTACACGTCAAATTTTCCGTATGAAATAATTAATGTTGCTCAACATTTTTCCCAAATTTGAACAGAGTACTAGGCTTTAAGCATGGTACTCTGTTCAAATTTGCGAAATTTGTTGAGCAACATCAATTATTTCGTTTGAAAATTTTGACAATTAGCAAGTGGTGACAATGCCACGATTTAGAAGAAAATTGTCGTTTTTATTGCCCTTAGGTATGCAACATTGTTTCTTTTATGTAAACAAAAACCATATGTTTTTGGCTGTTTTTTTCAATTTCATGCGAAATAAGTGCCGCTTACAATATTTCACAGTTGGAAAAAAATGTTGCCATATACATTTTTTTTGTTGAAAAAACATGCTGCCAGAAACATTTCGTAACTTTTCACAATAAGAACAGAGTACAACTTCAGCAGCATTAGTTCGCATTTATTTCGCAACAATTTTTTTTATATGGGCTTTTGATAGTATTTCGCACGAAATGATGAACAGAGTACCATGCTTGGAAAGAAGCGAAATTGTTTAGATGAGCCAGATGTAGCAGAGGAAGAGTAAGAAGACGAATGAATTTTTAGTTATTTTTGATTTACGCAATGTAATTTAATTTGTCATAATTTATTGTTTATAATAACCCAAATTGGAAAGTAATGAATATGTATTTATTTATTAATAAAACTATGAATTAATCACTGTTTTATAATGTTAAAAATTAATATTTTTTGAGATTAAATATTTTAATAATAATACCGTAAAATATTGAATAAAATTTAATAAAACAGCGTATACCGTACAAAACCAAATAGTGTATCAGACACATCATATGAATTTATTAAAAAATAAAATAGCCTATATGAAGGACTTGCGCTTTGAATGTCATAATTATGGTCTTAAAGGATGCGTAGAATAAAAAAAAATTGGCCAATTTAAAGACAAGAAACGGTATTATGTATTCGTTGAAAAATCCAATATGAAGAATTTTTATTTACCGCGATATTGAGGTTTTATTAGACATCCGATTTGATAAAAACTTTAAACTCTATTTTCTGAAAACCCCAAAAAAATTATACGCTATTGTTATATTGAGGGGATGCTATGTATATGTATGTGATTTAATATTATAAGTCTGAATAGTTGTTCTTAAAAAATTATTGTTTTTAACTAACTTAATAGGTTTTAGAGACCAATCACATTTTTTTGCATACGATCAATGTATTTTTTTATGCGTTTTTTTTAAACGAAGTTTCCCGGAACCAATTACCGTGTAAAAACAGAATTTGTAGTATTTCATCATAACAACGCTCGGCTACATGTTGCTATTTAGCATTTGCGATGAAAAATGAATCCAAACGTAAGATATCGTATATGCAGCCCAGCCAATCAGACGAATCAACAACAAAGCCAAGTATTTATGACGCTAATGTAATGCTTTTTTGAAAAAAGGTATCCGAAATTGGCTTGATTTGTTTTTTGAAAAAATAATTCTGAGTCAATGGGTGGTGGGCCCTATTTATAACTTCACCTTGGTGTAGGATATAATAATTTTTGACAAAAACAGTTAATTAATTCCACTTAATTCTAGCTTATGTATGAAAACCAAATGCTAGCGCATAAGAAAATAACTTGGACATGGTGTAGAGAGTGAGGTATTATATGTTTTCAAATCAGAGCTCAATTGAGGTATCGGGAAAATTGTTTATTCCGTTTAAAACAGCAAAGAAAAGTATCTAGCAACTTTGTTTACAAACATATCGATATTTTTCTTCAAGCCACAAAAGACAATTTATTTTTTTGTTATTATTACAGTATTGATACTCACTGTAGACTGTTGTTCATATATTTTCACACAAATATATAATAATTACAAGCACAAGCAATATGTGTTAAATAAAACACAGGCTCTCGCACATTCATCATTGTAAATGTGAATTATATTTTTTATATATATATATGTATATGAGCTCGTGTCGGGTAACAAATAAATTATTTTATAATGATGATGATCATCTGCATCATTATGACCAAAAAACACTACAATAGTCACTGTTATTACATCATTTGAAGGCACAACTTCAATAACATGATGATGACGATGATGTTGGCAAATTGTATAAGAACAAAAAATGCATAAACCATTAAAGCATTAAGTGCTGTTGTTCCCTCCAACTGCTGCTGTTAAGGATGTTAATAATAAAGATGGCAATGATGATGAAGGTAGTGCTAGTAAGCAGCCAGCCCTCCAACCTCTCCGTCACTCAGTGGTGTGGTGTGATTATTATGCCAACATCAACAATTTATTATGTTAAAAATAATTAATTTATATCATTTAACATGGCAGCAATTAATTATGATTTATACAAAGATGATACAAAGAAAACAAATGTTGCAACAAAAATATTTTATAAAAAAAAAAAACATTAACAAAATAAAAACAATATTTCTTTTTTTTTTTTGTGAAAAACGTAAGTAAATATAAACAACTACTCGTATGCAAGTAAATTTTTCATTAACAAAATAAATTGCAGTTTGCTGGGAAAATAAAGTGTTATAAAATAATCATTAAGAAAATATTAAAATATAAGTTCAATATGTTGCTTTTTGAATTCACTTTCTCTATCATTGATCAATGTGTCAGATGATAGCTAATTGGCCAGTAAAACTTAAATAGCTTTAATATGGTTATTTAAATTGTAAAACTGCATGTTTTCTTAAGGGATGTTTAAAAAAAATTGGATCTTATATGTGAATACGTCGATTCGAAATGTATTCTTAAACTTTTTAGGAAAAATGGGACAATTATCGTCCAACCTAAATAATATTTATTGTATAAAATCTTATTCAATTTACTTGTGCTGTATTTTATGGCTTTTCTGATACGAAACAAACTGATGTTATTTACACCGACTTTAGCAAAGCATTTTATAAAGTAAACCATAAACTTCTTATTAAAAAACTGCAATTAATGGGATTATCAAGACTTTTAACAAACTGGATATACTCATATTACTCAGGCAAGACGTAAAACGTGGTTTTTAAAAGTGATATCTCCAAAAACATACATGTATTATCTGGAGTACCACAGGGCAGCCAGCTGGGGCCTACACTGTTCACATATTTTATTAATGACTTACCGAAGATTAATAAAATCTTCGAATATCTTAATGTACGCAGATGATGTGAAGTTATTCTTAAACCACAATCAGTTAATAGAACATACACTTCTGTAAAGGGATTTGAACTTATTTTATGATTGTAAAGCTATGAGCTTTGCAAGATGTAAGCCAATAACTGCAAATTACTTTTTGGGAAATCATAAACTGGATTTGGTTGAAAGCTTTCTGGATTTGGTATACCCAAGAGCCTAAATTAATATTCACCCCACATATAAATAATATAATATATAAAGTCAGGGGTATGCTTGGCTATATAAAACGTTGGTCTAAAGAATTTAATGATCTGTATATTGCAAAAACATTATCAGCCCAATCATGAATAAAAATTCCGCGGGAGTTTTTTCCCTTTTTATTTTTTTACCATTGAATTTGAATAGGAAAAATGGGAAAAGGGAAAAAAATCCCACGGAATTTTTATTCATGATTTAGCTGTATACATATCACTTGTGCGTCCGATTCTTGAGTATGGGTCAGTTATTTTGGATCCAATTTACCAGATACATTTCAATGCTATTGAATCGGTGCAAAAATAATTTCTCTTGTTTTGCCTTCGAGGATTACGTTTTAACCCACTTTACTTACCATCAGGATATGCTCGTCTAGCTCTTATTAAGCTGCCAACACTAAAAAGTCGTAGAGTTATGCTGAATGTATCATTTATTTTAAATGTTATTGATGGTGTTAACTGCTCTAATTCTCTAATAAATGAAATTCTTTTCAACGTTCCCCAACGTCCTACCAGAACTTATTATCCATTGCCAATAAGATTTTTGAGATCAAACTATACTGACCCACTAAGAAGGATGTGCAACACATTTAGTCAGTTATATAGATTTATAGATTTTTCATTAGATCCCAGTCTTATAAAACTTTATTTAGAAATGTATTTAAACTCATAGTGTTCTGGGTTATACGTTTTAAGTTTATTAATTTTTCAATTTTTTGTAGATGTCTGTAAGGAATAACATCCATAGACCAGAAATAAATAAAACAAAATTACTCCAGTATCTCAACAGTCACCCAATTTAAAGCCTTTCTATAGAGTATTTAATAGGACATTAATTTTAACTGGAATACAGTAATTGACTTCTTAAGTGCCACTGAAAATATTCACATCCTTATTTTCACAATAAATATTAAACAAAAAACTGTCAGACTACAATGGTGCCGTAAATGATGAGTAATCTTAACATTGCTGAAGTATTAAATAATATTGCAAATTATTGTCGCTGTTATATAGTTAAATGAATATTAACCTGGCAAGGATTATTGGGTATTATATATATTAAGTTTGAAAACTTAGTAAATTAGCATAACAACGTAGATTTAATAAACATCTTATTAAAATAAGGCTGACAAGTAGAGATAAGTTTGTGATGGGGAAAGACAGAAATATCCTTATTACTAAAAGCAAATAAAGGTAAGTATGAAACAACAGGATTATGACACACGAATCAATAATATTGTAGAAGATAATAAAATACCAATTGAATAATAGAGATCTGTTAGAAAACTACTCATAGTAATCAGAAATTTATAATTCAGAAAAAGTTGTCAAAGTTTTTTAGTTTAAAAAAAGTATCCTTAGAAGTTATTGAAATTTGTGTTACAAATAAAATTTCTCTTTTTGTAATTTTATATAAAAAATAACTGCTTTCATTGTTTAAATATATAATAGTGAGATTACAATAATAGTGAGAATACAATAAGATCCAACAAATAAAATACAGAAGACAGGGGTTTTACATGCAATATCATCAAAAATGGCCTGACCACATGGTGTTCATCACATGTCTTGCAAGACACGCAATTCACAATTTTTAATACAGCAATTGCACAGGTCACTGTACAAACACCTTGTTAGAGAGTTCGGGCTATCTAATCCCTGCCCTTCATAGCTTAGTCAACCAACCTAGGCCAAGGCAATTATTGGATACACAGCAATCGCTCCAGCTACAAACTGGTCTAGAAGTGCACTGATCAAACACTACTGCCAACGACGAGAAATTACAGCGGTCTATTCTAAAACCGCTTCTGTAACCCTGTCCGAGGTAGATTTTTAACACAAATTTCATGATTTCCACTACTTAAATACGTTTCCTGAGCACATAACTAATTGTCACCACTATTAATAAATGGCTCTGTTGATTCGGCAACAGTACCTAGAGATAATTTGGTGGTCCGAAATTTGCTACTAGCACAAATATCAGCTTTTTAACCAACTATCTTCTTCCTTTGATTTAGGTTTAAACGAACGACAGCCACCACATGTACCCCGTAGGGACCTGCAACCAATTATCAGTTACGGGACGAATCCCTGGGCTTCTAACTGATCCCGTGGTGCTAGGTAAGTCTGTAGTCAGCTTCGAGTTTCATTGGGTGATACAATCAACTCTTCCCAGTTTAGAGCTCTGTGCAGCTCATGGCACCAGTTTACCAGTTTTGTTTCGCCATCTCTACCCCAGCATTGGAATTGTATATAGCTGATTGAGCAACTATAATATATTCCATCGGTGCAAAACTTAAAACAAATGTCGCCACTGCGCCAAGATTATATGGACTAAAAACATCCCTAGGAAATTAATTTTGGCGTTTTGAAACGTCAAAATTGACGCCACTGTGTTTATTCACGAAAGTGGGGCTTGTACGGGAGCTAAGCCCAATTATGGACCAACTTTCACAAAAGTCAATAGTATAATTTTTACATTCCGAAATAGGGGTTTAACGATCATAAATGTTTGAATTATGTAAGTATCCACACAAATTTTACCACAAATAAGTGGTAACTGAAGCCAAATCACATCTATAAATTTTGTGCAGATTGGTTCATAATTGATCATAGCTCCCATATAAGGCACACTTCCGAAAATCGGGTTAAAAAATATAACTCTTTTAAAAATGTTGGTATCCAAATAAAATTCAATACAAATAATTTTTATATATACAGAAATAAGGACACCTAATTTTATAATGGTCGGTTCATAATTAGTCAAATCTCTCATATAAGACCCTCTCCGTAATTCCTCCATAATTTTGTTAAAAGTTTTTATATCGTTTAACATACATAATATTTATATTCACAGAAGTCATGGCACTAAATAATAAATAGCGTCCATTTCTGAAAAACTGTTTTATACATATACTGGGTGTAGGGTATTTACTTTCTAACTTGTTTTTTTTTTTTGAAATTGCGGTTTTGTATTCTTGTTTAATTTTTTAAAGGTTATTATTTAGAATAACAAATTTAATGTATTTTGAAAATGTCATTGCACTATGGTAATAAAACACTAATTTTATAAATTTGCAAATACTGGAAGTAATTTGATGCATATTTTTACTGTCAAGTCCAATTGTTTCCAGTGTTGTTTTACATGAATAAAGAAAATTTCTGATCTTATCCAAAAAGATTTAAATCAATATCAATTAGAGACAAATAAGGTCCGTTGAAATTCCTTAAATTTTTTTTATTAATCATCGTGTTCTTCTGCAGAATTTATTTAGTAAAAATGTCTCAAAGTTTCCTAGTTTCTCCTAATTCTGTTAAAAATGTTTAGATAACAAGCATAAGTATTCATAAGCCAATGTATGTATATTCTTTTTAATGCCCATTCAAGTCAAAACATGGAGGAAAATTAAACTCTAATAATCAAAAAGGCTCCTAAACTAAATAGCTATATGACGTAATATTATGGCAAGAAACACTAAATTTAAGGACACAAAATACAAATGAATTTGTATCATAGTACATCATAGTATAGCCTGGGCAAATCAACTTGACCAAAATATAAATTAACCAATTTAAGGTTAAATATACTTTATTGTTCTGTCTCTGAAAGGAAACAACAATTGCCACAATTGTGTGCAGCAAATTGTGCACACGTATTGCTGTGTAAGATGTATGTGAAATGTTTTCGTACGTGCATATGTACATATGTATACTCGTATGTATGTATGTATATTCATATACATATATAACATTATTGCAAGATGATTGTGATCTACAGAAATTATTCTTATTTTTTGTTTTTACTTTTTTGCCTTTTATTCAGTTCTTTACTCATTGTATTGCATTAAAGACTACATCAGAAACCATTATGAATTGTGTGTCCTTGTTGTAGTTCTTATTTACGTACGTCATGCATAGAAGAGGGTGCCAGTAAACAACATATACTTATATGTATATTAGCATGGCTCTTATATTAAACGTTTATGAATTTCGGTGCTCTCAATATAAAGATCTGTGAATGAAGTGTAATTTGTATTTAAAATATACCAACTACAGAAGCTAAAACTGGATTCCATAAAGACATACGAATGAAGTATAAATTAATAACGATTGAAGCTATTATTGAACTAGATAAAGACTAAAGGTACGGTCACACTTGGTAAATAATTGCCGAAAAATACGTAACCACTAAATAAAATATATCTGAACTCGTTTATTTATTAAAAACAATCTTCGTTTATTTACAAATATTTAGTTTTAATTTTTTTGATGCAGTTTGATCTTGCAAAACTTTTGTAAGAGTAACCAACATCAAACAAATTTGTGCTAAAACAAGTGGTTATGCTTTTTTGAGTAAATATTTGCCAAGTGTGACCGTATCTTAACAATTGAAATTAATATTTAACTAGACTTATGATTAATATTAAAATTGAACTCGATAAAGACCTACGATTGAAGCTAAAATTGGACAAGATTTGATTCAATTGGACCCCAAACACGCGGTTCATAATACTAGGTTATGGCTATTATATGTTACTCAAAATTTAAGATACTAATCCTTTTAAAAACTTGTAGGATCTTTTCGACATCAAACTTAGAGAGAGAGAGAGAGAGAGAGAGAGAGAGAGAGAGAAATACCAAATAGGACTGATCTAACAAGAGCTTTACAGTATCATTGAAATAAAATTCTACCCTTGGTGACCAAAACCTTTGTAGATCCTAATCTTAAAATACTAGAAGCCATAATTTAGACAAGAGCTCTCACACAAAATAAAATATTTGTTCTACGCGATACGACTGCAGTTAAATTGAATTAACTAAGGACCCACGATTGAAGCTAAAATTTAACTAGGTAAAATTAAACTAGATAAAGACTTACGATTGAAGCTAAACCTGAACTCCATAAGGACGTACGATTGACCCTAGAATTGAATCAACTACACGCAGAGAAAAAAATATAGTTGTACATGTTTACCACAACAAAGTCAAAATTTTTACAGTTTTTTTTAACAATCTTCTGTTCATCGTAATTATTTATATAATTGCGGTAATCCTAATATAATTAAGTTACAATTTATATGATTACTATAATCATATATATTATTGTGGTAACCATGTATTTATGTGTGGCAATCATATTTATGATGAATTCATTTTTCATAATTGATTATGACACAGAACAACATAATATGATATAATCTTTCATCATAAAACTGATTGCCGCAAATATTATATAATTACTATAACCATACATATAATGATTATAATCATGTGTATCATAATATAGCCATGTTATGGCTGCAGCGTTCATGTGAATAATTACACTGACCACAATGTTTTTAAAAAATGTTTAAATTTGTTGAAATAGTTGTGGTAAAAATGCATTCTCTGAGTGTAAAGACGCATGATCGAAGCCAAGATTTAATACAATTTAACAAGACTTACGATTAATGCTTAAATTAAACTTGATAAAATCTTACGTTTAAAGCTAGATAAATTTTTACGATTGATACTAAAACTGTACTATCTAAAGACCAACGATTAAAGCTAAAATTTAACTAGGTAAAGATTTATGATGGATGCAAAAATTGGAGTAGATGAAGACCTATGATTCAAGCTAAAATTAAAGTACGTGCGGAACTACGATTAAACCTAGAATTGAATTAAATAAAGACCCATGATTGAAGCTAAAATTGAACGAGACGTATGATTAATGCTAAAATTAAACTAGATAAAGACTTACGGTTGAAGCTTTAATTGAACTACATAAAGGTCAACGATTGAAGCTAAAATTAAAGTACCTATAGATAAAGATTAGGATTAGAGCTAAATAAATGCCAACCTAATATGTATATATAATTACCTACATACCATTATAGAGGATATGCGCCATTAAGGTCCTATTTGAACACATATCAAGCTACAAAATTTGTTTTCCGTTTGATATTACAATACAGAAGCTTGTAGTAGTGCATTCTCTATTTATTCTTTATTATCTTAAATTTAAGAATTGTTATAATTTGTCATTTATAAGCTTCTAAGATCTATCTAAGATTGCCCTCGTACCTATAACATTGTATTATTTAAAGTTGTAGCTCTCGATGTACTCCATAATTATGACTAACAGGGTGTGAATTAATTGCTTACTGAAATTATTTATACAAAAAGCTATTTATAAATACCAAATAGTAATAATAATACTGACAATTATAATTGTTATTTAAGTTTTGCTTTCTAAGCATAAAATAAAACTTACACCCCGTTACTATTGAGGGGTGCATGTGTAGAGTGTAAACAGCAACATAAACATACAAATACAACTACTAGCATACAAATAAACCATAATCATGGCAGTTACTTGTGGAGCATATTGTTGTTTTGGCCACTCTCTTGTTGACATTAAGGACAGTTGTTGTATTTTTGTTCAGAAAATGAATATGGTCAAATAATTTATTGTTTATTTTCTTTATGGAAAAAATAATCTTTGTGTTATTTTTTTTTTGTGGCAATTAACAATAATTTTTATTAAATGTTATGAAAAACGTGAGACATTTTTTTTTGTATATTTAGGTTGCGCACCAGTACATATGTACGTATATACATACATATAATTATAACAATAAATAAAATTTATGTTTAATAATATTCCCAATTATTGGCATACAAAACTTATGGCAGTTAACATGGATGTTTTAAAATAAATAGAATAATTCTTTAACACATGACTTCCAGCGTCTGTAGACTTTAAACACATTTTTCGAAACTTTAAGTTTCAGATTTGATAGAATTATCTCAAATATGTAAAATTTTTAATATCAATAAAATTGAAAATATTTTGACAATTTTAGTAAATTTAGCTAAATTAAATGTAAATGGTATTTTTTTTTAATTTTCTTTTACATTCATTACCATATTTCGAGCATTTATTTATTCATGGGTAAAAATAATGGAAGTTCATTTATCGTAAACTTTTCCAATCTTCCTGTTTATTATGTGAACGTGATTTTTAAACAATAAAAAAATTTTTTATCACACAATACACGTTTACGTTTTGAATACATTCGTGCTTTTATATTTAACACAAAAAATAGTGAAACAAATACATTAGATAATTATCATGTATTTGCTACACAATATGTACATTTTACATATAAATACTAATGTATAGTTTACAGTAGCGTGCACTGGCAGAATTTAATAATTTGAAAAACATTAAATTTACTTAAAAAACTTGTCCAATTCTACCGCTTAGTAGGTTTCCGGCTATTATAGAAAGTCAGTTGTGAAATCGTTGTTCACATTCCTCAGATCAGTATTTAAGTAAAAAAAAGTTTCATATAGATTTCCAGCTACAGTTGACTTAGAAAGTAAGTGCTGAACTAACATTTTTTTAAAAAAGCTTTTTCTGGTAATTAAAATCCTTTGTGATTTTACTTCTTGATAAATTTTTAGTTAGGCTCGAGTTCATTAAATTTAATTTTCATTAAATTATTTTTACTGAAGTTAGGAATTACAACTTGAAAAATTTATTATTAAAAATTTTTGATAATTTTTCTTGACTGGGGATCGAACCTGGGTTGTTGAATTTACATATGTTTCGAGAAATCCCACTTTCTCTCATCAGAATTCTTTGCGTTCTACCACCTGCACCACTGCGGTGCCGGTCAGGCAACAGACAAACATCAATCCTTTAACCAGTGTTAGTTCTAACTAAAAATTTATCAAGAAGTAAAAATTAACAGTTCGATTATGAAATTAATGATTATTCTATCCTTTGTGATTTTTTATTTAAAATACAGATATACTCAATGCCTGTGGTACTCTTATTGAAACCATTGCCTTAAAAGTTGTTTAGCATTTAAGCCGCATAAATTTGACACTAACACCAAATGTATTCCTTAATTTTTTCACCAAAAAGTGAGTGCTCATCATTAGCAAGCTTTTCTTTGAAAACAAATAACGGAAGCTGCAGCAAAAAATGTCAAATCATTTTAATAGCGGTTGTTGTCAAAATAGTTAATGAATTAAAAAAGTTTAAAAATGTCACCAAAGCGAAAAGAAATTACAGAATCAGAACGTAAAATAAATTTGCAAAAATCGAGACAAAATACCTTACTCTACTATTAGAAAAATTGTTGACGAATTACTTCGGGCCTCGGGCCTTATCCGTGATCCGGTTTGTTTGCAATATTTTCAAATTTTTTGCTTCGCTTAACGGCGATTACCTTTATTATCCGTAAATTTTTTTTATTAAGTTCAAATTCATACATACAATATAATAAACATGAAAAGGGCTAGTTTTCTGTTTTTAATCATTTTTTTTACTAATACGTCAAATTCTAGTCATTACTTTTAAAAATTCGTACAAAAGTATTTAGCATTATTGTGGGTACGAACTGGGTTTTTAAAAGTTGTGACTAGATTTTGACGTTTTAGTAAAAAATGATTAAGAACAAAAATATAGCCCTTACAGAGCCATAAACACCGGTAGACAAAATGTTATGATCGGACTAAAAATAGCGTGACAGTGAACAAAATACTAAAAGGCCGGTATTTGTAGGCGTGGCAAAAAATAAATAAATTATTTCTGGAATTGTTTTTACATTATCTTTAATCCTAGATGTGACTCACATATTTTTTTTTGTATGGAAGGCGAACTACTCTAATGTACATACATATGTATGTTCACTTGTTAAATAATATTATTTTATAAAAAAAAACGGTATATTCAAAGTTGCTCTTCGTTTAACCATGAAAATCAATTATCCGTACTGCTTTTGGTCCAGACCATTACGGTTAATCGAGGCCCGACGTATAACAAAACAATAAATTTGGCAAATAAGCCAAGATGCAATAATAGGGTACCG
This sequence comes from Bellardia bayeri, assembly GCA_950370525.1. NCBI lineage: Eukaryota > Metazoa > Arthropoda > Insecta > Diptera > Calliphoridae > Bellardia > Bellardia bayeri. Next base: position 20,737,470 of record OX493267.1, read on the forward strand.
GCAACAAAAAAAAAAAAAAAAAAAAAAAAAAAAAAAAAAAAAAAAAAAAAACTATTAATACCAACTTCAATGAAAGCGTTTGTCAAAATACAGTACGAAAAGTGCTTCATGAGTCTGGGTATAACAGTCGTGTTTCTCCTAAAAACCCCTATATCAGCAAAGTAAACCAGATCAAACGACTTAAATACGCCAAAGAACATCGAAATAAGTAGAATAACTTTTGGAACAGAGTGGTGAGAGCAAGTTTATTATATATGCAAACCATGAATCAAATAATAAAGATTGCGCAAAGAATGTAAACAAAATTTCCACTCTCTGCGCATGACGTAACATGTTATTTTTTTTCGTATTATCAACATATAGAAAACAACTTTTGTTAACAATATTAAAAAAAAAACAATTTTTCGTAAATTTTTTGATTTGATTTCGATTCTAAATAATTTTTTACTATTTTATTTATTAAAAATTTTTTTATCAATTTTTTATTTTTGTTTTTTTTCATTTGTGTTTTTTTTGTCTCATCCGCTAGGAGTTGACTTAGTTTTCTTATTTGAAAAAACATTCTCGAACAAAAAAAAATCTTTTAGCTTTAATAGTACTTGACTTGTTTATATGCTTTTTACACTCGCTGCAAATCAGGAGATTTTCACCAAAGATTTGAATACAGCTTCCAGATTTTTAATTCGACACACAAATTCTTCAGTAGGCATATCTAACATAAGGTATCTTAAACGCAAAACATTTTAGTTACCCATTTTTAAGTTCATATCTGCCCTAAAGTCTATCAAACTCTATGAGACTCTCTTGTTTTTTTCATCAAGTTTTCAAAATTGTGCCCATTGTTTTTTTAATTTATTTTCTTTTGGAAATCTAAACAAAATTTAAATTTATGTTATTTTTTTATATTTTTACAATTAAAAACAGCACACTTTATTTTAAAACTTTTATTTGCATTAAAATTTATATAGAATTTAAGCAAAATAAAAATATTTTTGACTTGTGACGTCACAAGAAGAAATTTTGTTCTCAATTTTGCTCTCACAGTTTTTGTAAAATATAACGGAGCTGCGCAATACGTAATCTTTATTATTTGATTCATGTATGGAAACGTTAGAAGAATGTGGAAAAAACCAAATGAGGAGTTTAAGAACAAAAATTTGTGTCCTACTTTTAAGCATGGGGGTGACTCAGTTCTAGTGTGGGGATATATGAGCACTTCTGGTGTTTGAAATTTACATATAATCGATGTCATAATGGATCACAGTAAGTATATTCACATTTTAAAAATTCGTCTCCATCTCAGTGTGCAAAAAATCGGTACATATTTCAGAAAACTTCATATTTACGCAAGACAATGGCTATTGTATAACACTCAAAAATGAATGGAAACTCCCTCCTTCTATTAAAAACTTGTGTGATGGAAACTCCCTCCCTCTATTAAAAACTTGTGGGATCATTTAGACAGAAAACTTAGAGAGCGAAAAATAAGGAATATGTCTGATCTAGCAATAGCTTTACAGGATAAGCGAAATAAAATTCCACCCTTGGTGACCCAAAACTTAGTGGATTCTATTCGCAGAAGACTATAAGCGATAATTTAGAACAACGGCTCCCATATAAAATGAAAATATTTGTTCTGCGCAATTTTAATTCGAAATAAATTTGAGATAAGCTCTCTCTCTGAAGTTAAAAACTAAACTTTAAGTAAAATTAAGGTCATTTAAACATACTGCCAATATGCGATAGATATTAACACATGCTGTCGTCTATGGGTCCCATTTTAATACATTCCGTTGCACGTATAAAGCCATATAGCCTTCTGGCGAACATTCCAGATAGATCCTTCAAGTCGTGTACGAAAACTAGGCTATGATGTGTCAGTTTGTCAGTAAAAGGTTTTGATAGAGGCGGTATTGCCTTCTCCTTTTCAACATCATAGAAAAATAGTCTTAAAAATTTTTAGCAATGTAAATAATTTAGCAAAGCATTTATTATGTTACACCTGCCCTTAAAACCAAGAGTTGCTTAGGATGAGTCTTATTTTATTTAACCGATTGCAGAACTTCTGAAATATTTCCGAAGCCGGTTCTTGTTATCCTATTGACCTTAAATTTGGCATCAGTTAGATTAGTTTCAGTTAATGAACAAAATAAGATGCATACAAACCAAAGCTACATATATAATGTTAATGGGTAGATATTGTGTAGATATATATTTACGTATGTATTTGTTTATAAGTACATACTACATACTTATTTGTGCATGAATACGATAACAGCTATTGTTGTTGCTCATTGCATCATGCTAATGTTTATGTAAGCACTCAGACATTTACACATGTAACAAATGTAACACAAAACAATCTCTTAACAGTAAAAAAAAACCAAAAAAGCGAAACGTATTTAAATGAATGAGCACTTGTTCATAAATAAAAAGTATATTAAAATATTTTAAATTTTAATTTTTTTAGAGTTGATGGATAACGTAAGGATTGAACTAAACTACTACTATTTTTTAAATAAATTTTAAAGTTAAACCGATCCCAATAAGTGGAATTCAAGTGGAATTACATTTGAAATCCAGTCACAATTTCCAATTTCCAGTATTGAATTACAGTTGAAACACAGTTGAATTAAATAGCGAATCCAGAACCATTAACCATTGAATTACAGTCGAACAAAACAGTACCTTTATAGTGTGATTCAAGTTGAACCGAACCTGTTTTTACACTTGAATTCAAACATGGAACTGCAGTGGAATTCAAGTCGAACCGAACATGTTTTTACCATTGAATTCAATCATGGAATTTCAATATTATTCAAGCAATGTTACAAGAGTATTTAAATAGTGTTAGTGTTTTTACTTTCGGAGTGCTCTTTAAAGTTCGGGCATGCGATGGCAAATCCTTATGATGCTGGTTAAGCATTTGGCAGTAAACTGTTTATTGCATGATTCGCAATGTTATGTTGGATCGACCATACAGCCAGCTGTATTTTTAAGTCCCTGTCTCCCACAGAATTAATTTTAGTATCAGATATATCAAATTCGTTTTTAAATGTGTCCTCGTGAACATCGTTGGAAGCCATTCCCATTGGTTCTTTATTTCCCAGAATATGCTGATTCTGGGTAAGCAGTGCAAAAATTTTACGAGCATCTGCTTTTGGCTTTGACTACATACCTTTATATTTATTTATTCCAAATTTATTTATATTGTTTTATTTTCTATTCTTTATTTTCTTTTTGCTTATTTTCACTTTGTGACTTTCGCGTTGTAAAATTGTTCAGCATTAATATTTTATGATTGACGTTTAGAGTACATAGCTGACTCGATTTGATGCCGATGTTGTTTTTCAACAAAGTTCTTTAGGTGGAAGTGTTTCGTATCCAGTCGCTGGAAGAATGGATGTAATGTAACATAAGTTAGTATAAATAAAAACTATTTTTTCACAACACAACCACTGAAAAAAAAACGAAAAACAGCCTGGAAAGAGGATGGATTTCAAACGTAATCAAGCTTGCATTCACACTGGAATTCCAACATTGGAATTTACAAAAGAATTGCATTGTATAACTTAAAAATTTAAAATTTTTTATAATTTTTAGGTTTAATTGTGAAAAAATTGTTTAATAGAAATTTATTTAAAGTATGTATATGACCTTTGCAAACTTTCTGGCCACATATGGATTCCGCGCTAAAATAGCTGCTCATCTTTTTAGCCAAGAGCGAATCAAGCCAAATTTCGGTTACCCTGTTCTGAAGTGAAACGTATACCAGGAAAAGCGTTTTGCATTGATTGAAACAAATAGTAGTCGTAGTAGTTTTAATAGGTATTGTATCATGTTCCAGAGCATTATCCTGATGGAATATTACATGTTCATGTCTAGTACCCAATTTACTTAATTTTGGATGAATCCTACTGCTCTGGTTGAGTAATGTCTACAATTCTTGATCTTTAAGAAAATTTTAGTTGTACTGGGTGATCATTGTCTTTGGTGTTAAAATCACCACTTCTAAACCACACAAGCCATTCTAGGACATTGTAATTCTCCGACCATATTTACAAAACCTCTTTAAATTTGATTTAAGTTATTTACATAAAATAAAGCCTTCAGAATCATTTGCTGCCTCCAATTATATTATAATTTATCAGTCTACAATATAGTTTTGACCACATACTTCTTTCTATCCTGTAGTACTCAAAAGCAGTAATGAATTTGTATCCAAAAAATCAGGTCGGCATAGTTAATAGAAAAATTTATAATCACTAGGGTTAATAACCTAAACCATCTGTTAGGTCTTGTATACCATTAGCCAAAGTCTCCTATTTAGTTTCGGAGCAAATTTTAATAGTATTTTATATATTGTTTGATAGTTTATTATTATTCAACACTCCATTGCAGTCGAAAAAAACAGTGAGCAACACCTTCACATTTGACCGAACTTGACGTGCTTTTTTCGGTCTTGGCTCTTTTGGTTGTTTCCATTGGGATGATTGGGCTATGGTTTTAATGTCATAGCAATACACCCATGATTCGTCACCAGTTATGAAGTTTTTGAGGAAATCTGAATTGTCGTTGACGCTGTTCAACAGCTCCTGAGCGATTTCCATGCGACGTTGTTTTTGCTCAAAATGATATGCCAACATCATTAGAAAACTCTCTGATAGTGACGATTATCCAAAATCATTTTCTGCTTGAATGTTTTCATCGTTTGTTGACGTGCTCGGGCGATAGGACGAGCATCGTCATTGATATCTTCTCGGGCTTACTTAAACCAGTTATACCACAATTGAAGATGTGTTCTGCTAATAGTAGACTCGCCAAATGCCACCGTCAAAATTGCAAATGTTTTTGCACATTTAATTTAATTTTTTACACAAAACTGAATACAGTTTCTTTGATCCATTTTTTCGAATAGTATGTCAAAAACAAACTGACAATCAGGCTGATATTACCAACATATATAACAGACATGTGTACCAACATAACAGGAAAAAAATGCGAAAATCAAACATACGTAACTCCCGAAATTTTAGAATAAGGGTTATTTTTTGATCAGACCTCGTACATGTGCTTTCGAACAATGAAAAACATATTTAGTAGTGAGGCGCTAGACTAAAGTAGTCGTTATCCCCAACTATACATAAGAACATTTTTTCCTTTCTTTATTTTCAATCCTTTACTTTAAGAAGCCTTCTAATAGAGATGTCATCAAATTAGCTCAAAAGCACTTGTTCTGTTTTGTAATTATAGTGCTTGTTATGAAATTTTATTTAAATGTATTTATTTGGTTAGACATGAGTTCATTAAAATTAATTTTCATTAAATTATTTTTACTGAAGGTAGGAATTGTTTTACAACATGAAATTTTAGTAAAATTTTTATTGATAATTTTCCTGGCTGAACTGGACATCGAACCTGGGTTGAATTTACATGTTTCAAGAGTCACCACATTCTTTCATCAGAATTCTTTAAGTTCTAACCTCTGCACCACTGCGGTGCATGCCAGCCAACAGTCAAACATCAATCTTTTAACCAGTGGTACTGGTGGTTCGAAATTTGCTGTAATTATCATTTTTCAATTTATTTACATGTTGTCTCCTTTTCTTCAGTTCGTATTCCTTCTGTCAATACATTTTCTTTATTATGTTTGTTTTGTTCACTTTCGTCGACATTTTTATGTGTACAACATTAAGTACAAATGCAAACATTAGGGCTTGTGCCATAGCTTTATTTTGAGAGTAATTGTTATAGTTGAACTGTTAGTTTTTGATATATTTATTTAGTTGGGCATGAGTTCATTAAATGAAAGCCATTTTTTAAATTTATTGATAAATTAACAACTTTGACTTACTTTTATTCTATCCAATACGAGTTTCAATACAATATTCGTAGAATTGTTCTGATTAAAAAAAAAACATGTGCTAAATCATAAGAACAAATATTTTGAGAAGTTATTACTTTTTAGTTCAAAAAATCAATTAAAGCTGATCTCAGTAGTAGCCACACTACTAAACAGACATTCTCGCTTTTTAATATACGTTTGTAGATAATAAAACCTTTATCAAACTATGACTAACTTTTACAATATTATATTTACCTGCTGGCCATATACGCACAAATACATAAAAATAGAAGCAACTAAACTCACAAAATAATATTTTTTTTCTATAAATTTTAAATTGCTTTTAACCTGTACCAACTATATATGATAAAAACACTTTGAAATCATTTCTATATATAGTATTTAAATCTCTATAAAAATGAATACATATGAATAATTGCTTTGCCATAAAGTTTAAATAAGAATAAAACTTTATGAAAATAAATTTATTGAAATGAATTTAAAATATATAAAATTTTGAGAAAATAAAATTATTTAATTTAATGAATAATATTTGAGTATTAATTATGCATACATCACTAAATACATTATTTATTTTGTTAATTTAAAATTTATTTTAATATAACAATTAACTTAAAAGATACAGAATTATATTTGTACTTAATACTCTCACATGGCGGATAATGATTATTTTAAGATTAAATATTAAGTATACGTTGCGGTTTTGCATAGGTTTTATTTTTAATGCAAAGATGCCCAGTAGTGGCTGATATCAGCAAATTGAACTCACACGTATACTTACGCTCTTTTGTTTGATCGTCAATCAACCAATAGGAAATCAGCATGTTAAGTGGGAGAGACAAAATACACTTGCAGAACTTATGTGTCTTATTCATAATTCAAGATAATAGAAAATGAATATTATTAAAATATTTTTGGACCAAACAAGGGAAATCAAAAAGGAAATATATTTAATGATTACATTTTAATCGTCATCGAGACTGAATTATATTTGCTCAAAAACACGCAATAAGCTGAATTCTTCTAGTTTGAGAAATATACTTTTACTGCGTAATTGCGATAAGAGTATCAACATGGAAGATTTCATTACTTTTTAATTGCAAATAGGACAATGATTAATTGAGGGAAAATTTATAAACACTTCGAAGAATCTTTTTATTTCGAAATATGTATATCTAACTATCCAGATGTCCGCACATATAAATTAAATATATGTATGTATTATATATTATATATATGTACATATATCTATCAATACATTCATCAAGAGCATTACTAAAATATGGACATTCATCAAGAGTATTACTAAAGTATGTACATACATTAATTTTACTTTTCCCTTTCGTTAAATAAAGAAACAGAAAAAATGACAACACCCGCCACACATGTGTTCTCGTCGCAATTTCGCTGACGACTAAATAAAATGAATATCAAATTGTTTTCTTCCAGTGTTATTTTGTCATTCTCACCAATACTACCAAAACTACAATCACTGTTTTAATGCATGAAATTTAAGTTTTGTACCATAATTAAAAAATATTTATTTACATATATTAAAATTGTATCTTTATTAAGCTTGAGGTCAAAATTGTATTTATTTTATTTTCTCATAAATTGACAACACTTTTTTAACTGGCCGCAATTTTATCACCTATCTAGTGATTTATGTTTTAAGTCGCTAGTCTATGCCGATAAGCCTGACTACTTGGAAGACAACATTCAACGTAATGTTGGAAAAAGTCATCGCAAATTTGATCCCCAGATTAGACTACGTCCGGGCCGATCATATGCCAGAAGTCATATTCAAATTGTAATGCAAGAAAATTATCTTTTAAATAAAGTAATTTTCTTGTCATCATGCCATTTCAATCACCTTTATTTTAGTCAGGTTCCAAGTTTTATACTTCAAAAAAAAAAAAACTCTTGCTACGAATTTCGAACAGAACCATGACTTTCAAAATAAATTTGCACAAATTGAAAGGGTTGTTTAGGAGTCAGTCTATTTATGTTGAAATGCCAAACCTAATTACTTACAAATCACTTGACAGCTGACAAAATGGCTGCCAGCTAAAAGTTGCTGCCAACTTAAAATGCTATACATCTAAAAAAACACCCTATATTTGTGTATTATTTGGATAACAATGCTTATAAGAGAGTTATGCTCTTTAAAGTTATTTTTGGCAGTGGGTCTTATATGAGAGTTATGGTTAATTAAATACCGATATGCACAACATTTTTTAATATTATTAGGCCTTAAGTACAACTTATTTGCATCAAAATTTGTTTGGATATGTGAATAAATGAAACACTTGTGACTAATAAACCCCTATTTTGGAAGCTATGCGAAATAATGAATGATCCTTGAGACGAAACTATATCATGTGCCAAGTTTTATAGAAATATCTTGAAAATTGCGACTTGTACTCTCGGAAGAAGGTTTATAGGGACAGACAACCAGCCAGGCGAACAGGCGGACGAATGGACATCATTAAATTGACTCTGGAAGTAATACTGGGTCGACCGGTATACTTTAAGGTAGGCTTTTTGGAGGCGTTACAAATATTAGCACAAATCCAATATAGGAAGGGCATATTGGATTTCTGCTATGATGGTGTAGGGTAAAAAAATTATGTTTCTTTTTGCAATATCAGAAGGAATTTTGTACTTGTGGGGAAAAAGCATGACAAGCCAACAATTTAAATATTTGTTTGTAATGAAATTTAAAACTTAAGTTTCATACGTTTTAGTAACACAAAATAATTTGCAGGTATTTGTACAGTTGTGTATATATAAACGTAAATTTTAGTTCGTTTTTATAAACTTGTGCACTATTATTTTAAGGACAAAGTTTTCAAATAAAAATACTAAAAGTTTTTGTTTTTGCATTTATTTTTTATGTATGTCATTATAAAATAAAATTGAAAGTAGTTAAACTTTTGGCTTAAATTCTACAGGTATGAAATCTAAATATATAACAAAGATTTATTGTAATAATTTGGAACCGTTTTATAATAATATTTAAATATGGATATCTTTAAAGTAAATTAATTAAAAAAAAAATATGAATACAACATATGTCTTATAAGTGAATTTTATTTCTTTTAAACAATTGAAAGAGCTTTAAATTAACATGTATCACTATCATATATTATCTCAAAAAACACTAATTATATTGATATTATCAAAAAACTCCCATTAATCATTACAGTGCTAAAAATGATAAAAAAAAGTATTTATGAGTTTGAGTATATCATCTTTATATTCACTTACTATCCTTAAACTGAAATCAATTAATATTGTTTAATAATTTGTTAAATTGATAAATTGCAATTCATTAAAAATATTTTTTTAGTTCATACTCAGCATTCATCACTTTTAGACAACAGCTGTGATTGATGTTGAAAACAAGTTAAATTTTTTGTTGAATTGTGTGACTGGCAGTAAGGATTTTTTATTTGCATTTTAAGCTAAAAAAAATTCATTCGAATTTAAACAAGTAAGAGTTTATATTCGGTTGTGCCGAATATTATGTACCCACCACCAAATACTAGTAGTGTGAAACTAATTTTTGTTACATTTTGTATCGGTAACGATAATAATGTTTTGCATATCACTAATATAAGTGCTATATACTATTATGGGGGCGATCGTTATAAAATATTGTACCGTAATCTATATTTATTATAGATGCATTTTTGTTAACCCTTATGTGAACACCAAGGTACCCCGGTACCTTTAGCACATTCATCTTATTGTTTTTAATGGAAGCAGATGGTTCTCATGTTGATTCCACGTTAGGCTCTGTATGCATACTTGACAACAAGACTACAGCTTTGTGTTCTTAGGTACGTAAGAGCACAACGATGCGTCTTTACTAAAAGCAAAATTTGTGGAATATATTTTTTCTGAAATGAAATTATAAAATTAAAAAATAATACCAATTAGCAAAACATGTTTAACACGAACCTGTCTTTATGTGCTTACATTTTCGTTGGCAGAAACCGTTTATTCTTTCTTACAATTCCCACAAGTGTCAAGTTCCAGTTCTAAGGATGTAAAGAAGTTATCAGTCAAACTCAGGAAGAAATGTAACTTCCTGAGTTTTTGTACGGGAAAACTAGATCTATTACTGTTTTTTCGCCTATATTTGTTTGCCGAGCGCCTTCTGTGGGTCTACCAGTATACAAAATTTCATGCAAAGGATAAGAGTTAAATGCATCACAAGCCCAAAATATTTTTATTCCATATTTTTCGGGCTTTGATGGCATGTACTGCGTAAAGCGGGTACGTTCGCGATATCCATATAGCTGCTCATCAACTGTAATGCATTCACCAGGTTTATAACTCCTAAACTATAAAAGAACGTAAATTGTAAATCTCAAAGTTATTTTCCGAACATTTTCCTTTAACAATGTTAGTTTACCATAATTTTTCCATATAGGTGCCCGGGTACCTTGCCATGCTGTTAAAGGTGTTTTGTTTGGTGTTCACATAAGGGTTAAATACAATCTCAATAATGAGAATTTTCTGCAAGAATTTATATTTGTCTCTTTCTTTTATAACTGCACTTAGTTAATATTTTTGCAGCGATTTACTTTAACACACAATAAATTAGATTTTGGCTTCAAAAAATTTCAAAATTGTCACATCTGTATACTCTGCGGTTATTCCCGAAAGTGGAGCTTGTACGGGAGCTATGCTCAATTGTGGATCCACTTTCACAAAAGTCAGTAGTATAATTTTTACTTGCTTATAACTGATCTGTGTAAGATTTCGGTTCGATATGAATGTTTATGTCGGTAAATGAGTTCTCGATAGTAGTCCTCATAAGGGAGCTCTTAAGGGCCCATTTTCACAAAAATCCATACAACGATTTATATGTATGAGGTATGATCAAAAAATAACCGTTATTTAAAATTTGTTTTTTCAAAAAGTATTTATTTATTCATCAATAACTATCTTGACCCCTTTAAAGTAATCCGCCTCAGATATAAAACACTTATGCCTGCGTTTTTTTCAATCCTCACAACACTTCTGAAACACTTCTCAATCGTAGCAGACATGTGTAGCAACATAACAGAAAAAAAATGCGAAAATCGACCATAAATACATATGTAACTCACGAAATTTAAAAATAATTGTAATTTTTTGATCAGGCCTCGTATATGCGAATTATTTGTGTTAAATGTGCATTTAAGTGATTTTGGAAGTGAAATTTGTATGGGGACTACGGTTAAATATGGACCGATCATCATCTATTGAGTGTGATGACTTATGTAGGGACTATTTGTGTTGAATCTTAACAGAATAGTCGGTTTTATAAGGGGTTTATACGCATTTAAATTATTTTCGAAAGTGGACTTTATATGGGGGCTATGGCCAAATATGAACCGATCGTCATGCAATTTGGTACAAAAATTTAGATGTATATTTGAATTATGTTTGTTAAATTTAAACTTTATAGTGATTTTAATAAGTTAATTATATGGAGTTATGTCCAAATATAGACCGATGCAAATAAAACAATGACGTTTTTAGATTATGTACCATACTGTAAAGCAATATTCCAGAAAAGCATTTAAATGCAACTATGAGACATCGTGGACAGAGTCCTTGTCGTTCTATAATAAAAATATTATATTATCTGCATTATATTTAAAGAATTTTGCAAAAAATATCTAAAAAATATGAAGGTGCTCTGAATCTTTGGTCCGTAGGACGCATCGTACTAGACCAATTTTGCCTATTTTCAATGCCAAATATTTCCTAGCATCAAAGAATGTTTAATAAAAATTGCATTGTTCTATTTTTTTTTTTCGAAGTTCTATAGTGCCTTCAATAGACGGACAGACATGACTAAATCATCTTAGCATTTTATAAGTATCCAGAATACATAGATTTGTTTGGTTTTACGACCATTATTTCGATGTGTTACAAACGAAATGATAAACTTAATATAATATATGATAAACTTATAAACCACATATTGAGAATATATTATGTATGTGTGTCAGCGGAAAAAAATCAATTTATATTTTTTTCATCATTTCACTTTCAATAAAATTTGTTCTAATGAAAATGTAATAAATTTTTTTCGTCACAAATTTAAATGTGATTTTTATTTTTTGAATAAAAAATGTTTCTAGTTGAAAACTGTTTTTTATAGTTTACAATATTTCGGTATTTATTGGGTTTGGTATTTGTAATTGAAAAATTGTTTGGCAAAATATTTTCTATTTAAAGCGTAAATAGACATATAAATATATCAAACTATTGATTTATTATAAAAATATTTAAACGTACGTATTGATAACATAATAACTAACTAAGCCTTGTCAAATACAATATATTTGGCTGTGAAAAGTCTAAAACAAGCAAACATGTATGACCTGTTAGATGAGTTTAACAGCCGAAATGGAGCAGAGAATTTAGAGATTTTGTTCGACTGCCTTATTAATCCCAGTGGTACCGGTAATATTCAAAAGATAGAATAATACAATAATACATAGTGTAATGCAGATAGCATTACACTACCGATAGAAACATATGCCATTTCTCTTGGTGCATTATTTCTTCCCGTGAATAATTACAGGGGTATTAAAAGCTTCTTTTTGCAAAAGAAGAAAAAATTATACTTGAAAAGAAATCAGTGATTAAAATATAGAAATTTTTGGATTTTAGATACAGAAAGATAGAAAGGAAGTTAGCTGCAATTTATCAAAAACAATATTTTCGATATGGATCCCGTAGATCTAATAATGGATTTCAAACAAGGTGTGAGAAGTTCTCTTAAAACTGTGTTTCCCAATGCAAGATTTTTTGCCAAAGAAGAAAAAATTATACTTGAAAAGAAATCAGTGATTAAAATATAGAAAATTTTGGATTTTAGATACAGAAAGATAGAAAGGAAGTTAGCTGCAATTTATCAAAAACAATATTTTCGATATGGATACCGTAGATCTAATAATGGATTTCAAACAAGGTGCGAGAAGTTCTCTTAAAACTGTGTTTCCGAATGCAAGATATATTGGTTGGTTGTAATTTTCTACTCAAAAGTCTTCTTGTCTATTCTATCTAATTTATATTTTTAAATAATTTTTAAGATAATAATGAAATCAATAATAATTTGATTTAAAAAAAAAGCTTGCAGATTATTATTGAGATCAAAATTATACAAGTTACAGGATATCATTTGAAAAGGACGAAAGGACAAATGGATCAATATTAACAATAATATTTATATTTTTTTTAAATCGCACGATTTTTAAATAATATTGTTAATATTGATCCTATTGTTGTCAAAGAAGAAATTTCAAACGTGATATTTCTATTTTTCAAACATTTAAAAATTCTTCAGTTTATGCAAAATTAAACTTTCGGCAAATTCAATGTGTTTCATTGTTCATATGGTATAGTTATAAGAATGCATGAATGTGTATACTTTTAAAATTCTTCAAATAATCATATTTGATAGAATTAAAGTTTTTTTCTTTTAAAGAATTACTGCCGTATTCATAAAAATAAAGTAGGTTTGAAGTTGCTTTTAGACAAAATTTTCATACAAAATTATTATTTACATTTGAAGTCTACTTTAATTTTTTATGAATTAGACCGTTAATTATTTTATAATCTAAATATACAAATCTTTAAACTGTGAATTATTATTTTTTTTATTTCTAATTGAATTTTTAAAAAAATTGGGGTGAAATTTCATTTACACATTTGGGGCAATTTTTCGCTATAAAAAATTATTCCAACATTTGGAGACACCTGTCATTTCAAGCTTGGGGCAATTTTTCATAACCTTTTGGATGCATTTTCGTAAAAAAAAATTCTTATTAATATGTGACCCCACAATTTGGTCCATATTTTGTTTTTCCATTTGAGCCATTTTTCCTGTAAATTTATGAATAATAAAAACAAGTTAGAGTGCAATATTTGGTTGTGCCAATTCTTAAATACACTCTAACTAAACGTAATATGAAATACAAAAACTATACAATCGGATAGCATTATTAAGGAATGAGTTACAATTATATTTGTAATATTGGAAAAAATAATTTAATTAATATATAAAAAATTTTACAAATAATTGGCCTCGAGCTCGAAAAAGCTTTTTTATTTTATTAAAATTTATAAAATTAAAAAACATTTTTCCATATTCACAACAATTTAAGAAAAAGTATATAAAAAGAATGAGATTATAAAGATTAATACATTATATTAATTGAATTTGAGCTCAACAACTTCTTTCACAAGAGATGGACTAGTAGCTTCTAAATACAGTATGCAGTAATGTAATTTGGTTGAAATTCATCTCAATCAGAATTATTTGTGTGGAATTTTGACCAGGCAACTATATTTGTACCAGATTTATACGTATTTAAGTGAATTTTAGATGTGCACTTTATATGGGGTCTATGGTCATATATGGACCGAACAAAACAAAATTTCGTTTTGGGAATTCTGTTTACATGACTCTTATTTTTGCGGAATTTTGTAATAATATTCAAATTTATTTATCATTAAGCCATATTTCGGGACGATTTTTGTATGGGGGCTGTGAGAAATCATGGATCGATTCTTACGATTTTCATGGCACTTTCTTCGTTTATCATTAGAATAATGTGTACAAAATTTCATGGCAATCTCTGCAATATAATTTAAAAAATTGTAAGAAAATGTTAAAAAATATCAATTTTTTTTAGAGGTTGTCTCATATTTTGGTCTATAACTCTGGTTGTACTATAGCGATTTTGCTGATTTTCAATACCAAACTTCTTAGGAGAATTATAAACGTTTTTTGTAAACTCTGTTGATATGGGTTGTGTCTTTTACACGTAAGAGTGTTTTACACAGACAGACGGACAGACAGATAGACGGCCGGACATAGCTCAATAGACTTAGAATTCTGTAACGATCAAGAATATATATACTTTGTTGTATCTCAGATGTATATTTCTCAGTGTTCCACATAGAATGACAAACTTATATATACTCGCATTCACCACTTATGTTGGTGGAGGGTATAATAAGTCTGGTAAGCCTTAATACAGAAAATCAAAATCACTGGTAGATTTAAAAAAAAACATTCTAGATGAATTTAATTAAATTCGCTTTTTTATTTTGGACATGGGCGGTCATAAGTAAATCGACTTAAATTATCATAATTCAATTATTTATATCTTGTGATAGAAAAGTCTTGCATAACATTTTAAATTATTTAATTGAAAACCAACTATATTTTCGTTTCATACATATATACGTTTTAAACACATTTAGTTTTTGTCTGCTTTCAAAATTATATTGTTAAAGAAAAAATGGCACATTTTTTAGATTGTTTCTTAATAAATGTTTTCTATTCATAAAGCTGGGATTATTTTTTTATGAAATTTCTCCGAGGAGTTTTTGGTCTTTGTCTTTTGTTTTATTGTCAGTTTTAGTTTTTTTTTTTTATATTTTTAACAGCAGCAGTTTGTTTTTTTGTCTTATGAAAACATTTATCTTGGCAGTGAGAGATTTATTTGATTTTCTGTTAGTGTCTTTGTGTTTTGTAAAAACATCAAAAAAGTAGTATAAGAACAAACAGTTTTCAACAAAATCCCAACCAGATCATGATAGACAAAAATTATGTGTGTATATAAATCTAACTGCATATTAATGTACATATGTACATTAGGGTAGCTCTGATTTTATGCAGGTTGTTCCCAACTAAATGAAGTTTTGTTTAAAGAAAATATTTCTGAAAATAATTGTCCTGGCGATTGTTTAAATTTGACAAACAATTACTTACAATAATTAATTTTTAGTTTATATGTTTTCTTTTTTTTTTGCTTTTTCTGTTTTTAAATATTTGGTATTGTTTTCGTTAAATTGAATTTTCTCCAAAGCTGATGATTACGTGTAACAGAAATTGTATATGTCTCCTTTTAAAAAAAAACATGAAAAAGTCCTTTAAGTTGAAATTATAAAAATGGTCTTTGCAGCCATTTGGCTTACCAAATATTGCCGCCAGAACAAAAATGTTTAAATTGTTGGTATCTTAGTACGTTTCCTAGGGCCAACCTAATGTGTTATATTTGATTTAATACCCTAAAAAGTCAATACTATCAAAATAGTTCCAGTCGGCATTAAATACTACTCAACAATTAGATCGACTTGCTCTGCTTAAGTGATACAAATAACTAAAATTTGTTCGTTGGCAAGGTGTACAGTATTACTGTAGCTTAACTTTCCTTTTCATAAGGATAGGTCATATCCTTATGAAATTCTAAATCGATTGAGCCATGTCCGTCTATGTAAAACACTTTCACGTCCAAAGGACACAAGCGATATCAATAAGATTTACAAAAAACCGCTTGTAGTTCTGCTAAACAGTTTGGTATTGAAATCAGTAAAATCGGTACAGTAAAACAAGAGGTATGGATCAATATGTAAGGCAACCTCCATAAAACATTTATATTTTTAAGCATTTTTCTTCCTATATTTTTACATATATTGCAGACAATTTTGTATGAAATTTTGTATAAGTTGTTTATATGATAAAAGAAGAGTGTGAGGAAAATAGTAAGAATAGGTTAATGATTTCTCAGAGCCCCCATACAAAAATATTCCCGAAATATTGCTCGATTATACATAAATGCCTATAAGATTTGGAATATCAGTACAACATTAAGCAAGAATAAGTTTCATGCAAATAGAAATCGCAAAACGAAATTCTAGTTCGGTCCATGTTTGACTATGGATTCCATATAAACACAACTTACAAAAGTGAATACGTATAAAACTGATATTAATAATTTTAAACTGCTAAAAATTGACATAAATAATCTTTATAGGCAAATAAATAGTTGCACTTAATTTTATGGTGGTCTGCCCATAATTGTTAATAGCTCCCATTCAAGGACCACTTTCGAAAAAGCCATTTAGCTTAATATATATCTTATAAATATCGGTAACGACTCAAACCTTTGCGCAGATCATTTACACACATGCCAAAAAGCAAACTGCTGGATTTTGAGAATATCGGTTCTAATTTAACTATATACCCCACTTCTGAAATTCACGTTAATACTAATATATATCTTAAATATACCTTTATAATGTTGAAATTCGACGTGAAATATCCTCATAGGCATAAAATTCACTGTTTCAAAATTTAAGAAGATCGGCCCATTTCCGAAAAAGAATTTAGCACACAAAAATGTCTAATATATAATATCAAACCAACTTTTATACAGATCAGAAATTTTAATCCAGAAATCATACTAATATCGGTTGTACGTCAATTATGCTATTGGACTTTAGCTGTTAGTCAATAATTGGCAATAGCTACCGAATTAAGTTCACTGCCAAGCATATTAAACAACCATATAACTCTTGTAAATAACGTTATTGAGAAGAAATTCAACCAAAATAAGCCAAAAATATATAGAAACCATATTAGTGGATACTGGACTTGGAAGTTATCAGTCCATAATTAATCTAATTCAACTATGCCACCCATAAATCTGCTGTAAATAATGTTATTGAGATCTTACCTTTTTTATACTCTACTTTTTAGCTTGTTGTTAAAAATGTTGTTTTAATTTTATAAATTAAAACAAGACTATTATGAAAATCAGACAAACTCTGTAAATCACAGTAAGAATCGGTAATTACATCAATTATAAATGGTCGAAATTAGATAAATTTCAAAATATTTTAAATGAATGATGTTGGTCGTAAAATTGTCGTTCAAACAATAGAATATCAAATACTAAAAAAATTTGTATTAAGACTGAATAGAAAACACAGTTTTTGTATTTCTTATTACGTTTAGGTGGAGGGTATTAAAGATTCGGCACAGCCGACTATTGCACTCGAACTTGTTTTATTTTTTAAAATAGGATTCTTGTTGAAACCCCTTCTTCATGATTTACAAAAATATTTTGCATTAAGTTAAAATTTTCTTAGTTTTCTTACCAAAGTAATTTCAACAAGCAGTAATCAAATTATTAAAACAACAACTTTCATAGGATACTTAATAAACAATATGTTTAAATAATTATTACGCATACGCCTTGTAAACCATTGAAGGGTGTTGCAAAGTCGTTTAACTTTATAAAAGTACATCTAAACCACTATTTTTAAACTGGTTATTATAAAGCTACTTAATTTTTATGTTTCGTTATCTTTTCAGATACAAACACAACTCTCAACAATAAGTAAACGAACACTGAGTTAAATCTTAAAAAAGAAAAATTAAGAAAAAAAAAAAACGAAAAAGAAAACATGCATACACGTATCTGCAATAGGAATGCATGTACATATGTATGTATAAAATGAAAATCTTATGATAACACAAAAAACTGCACTATGGCGCAGTATGTTAGGGATATATGTATGTAGGTTGGTATGGATTTCTCAATGACCTAAGGGTAAGTAAGTATATTAAGAATATATCTTTGACGATAGACGACAAGTGCAAGAGTAATTTAAAATGTTTACATACTTACCAGTGAACGTAGATAACTCTAGTTTGTGGCAAAAGTGGCTTAACTCAAAAACACACATTTCAGTGTTAGGAAAAACCAATGAATTCTAATAAATATTAAATATGATTATTTTATAACTAAATATACTTAATAAGATAAAATTGTTCAGAAGTGTTGGGTGAAGTGGAAAAAAGTTTTGTTGTTTTCTGTTTCAAAAAGCGGAAATTACGACTTGTATCTTTTTTTAGTACAGAAGTGATATATACATATGTGTATGTGCCCAGTGTAAAATATAATTGGCATGAGTAGTTTAAATATTAAACGGCAAAGTTGTGAAATTAAGAAATGTTATATTCAAGTGTATGCAGGGAATACGTTGTTTGTTTTTATTTTGCGATTGACAATATCCTGTAGCAGCTTAATTTATTTCAGATAAAGAGAATACGGCAACAAGCCGAAATTTAAATATAAACTCTATATGTGTTTGCATAAAACACACTGAACGTATGTAAACTATAATAAATATAAAACATACAGTCGAACTACTATAATTTGAACTGATATTACTTGAATTTTCTATAAGTTAAAGCAAATGTCGTGGCAACAGCATCTTGGAGAGAAATTCTGTTAGGTTTTGCTTTTTTAACTTGAATTTCTATAACTTGAAAAAAAAACAGTAGTAGAACGTTTCTATAATTTGAATTTTTTCGGAAAAATTTTCTTTTTTTGCTGGCAAAAATTACCAAATTAGCCGCTAATAGTAAATAAACATACATACATATGAATGTACGAGTGCCCTGATAGACAAGGCGATAAAAAATAAAAAAAAAACGTTCTTTTCAACTTAATTTGCTATAAAAACCGCAACATTTTATACAACATTATGTACATTAAATTGCCAACACTGAAATTTATATGAACATACATATGGAAGTAATATTTAATTTATATTTCGGTAAAGTCCCTAAATAAAATTCAAATGTTTACGTACAAATTTTATTTAGTTTAAAGAACAAACAAAGAATATTGTAATAATGTAGAATGGCACCGAAACGTTTACCAGTTGAAGAAAGGTTTAAATAATTAAAAAAAAAAAATGGACAGCAGATCAAAGAAAGAACAAGTGGCAGAAAAATATGAGAATAAACAAACCAAGATACGATAACATCGACAAAGCTGTTTTTAAGAGGTTTACGGAATATACCGATATCTGGAGAAATGTTAAAGGAACTCGAGCTGTATGACTTTAAAGCAAGTAATGGTTGGCTGGATAAATGGAAGATAAGGTAATGTGAGGGAAACAAATAAATGTTAAGTACATACATATGTACATAGTTACGCTATTTTTTGTTTTTTAGACAAGGTGTTTGTTACAAAACAGCTTGTGGTGAAAGCAATGATGGTTCCAAAGAAGGCTGCCGGAATTGAATACCGATATTTTCTACCACTACAAAGCATCAGGCAAATTAGAATCACTTTTCTTTCAAATTAAATCTGAACAAATTCCGTCAAAAATTACTCAGTATTTTAGTAAATGAATAACTTTACACAATTAAAAATAAAAGTAATTTGGTGACAAATAAAAATGAATTGATATCAAAACTATGAAATTTTATTCACAAAGTTGAAGTTTCTATTGAAGTGTTTTTTTCTGAATAATGGTGATTCAATTTATAGAAGTTCAACAGTATTTTGATTTTTATAAAATTATTAATATGAAGCAACTTTTAGAATGATATTACAAAGCTTTCGAGTTAAAACACAACCGCTATTAGTTACAGTTAATCAATTGCGATGTGAACATATTGTGCGTGTGCTTGTTATTTCATTGATTCCATAAAATAATTGCACTATTTACCTTTTAAATATTATCTCATGCCATGATCTTCTTTTAAAAAGTATACGTACAAGGAAAATATTGTCATTTTGTGTTGCATTACTATAATACACTTGATGTTTGTCATTTTTAGAAAGGTTAAAAACATGTTTGTAAAACTTGTAAAATTTTTTTAAGAGGGTGGTTAATAATTTTCCGTGCGGCAAAGTTGAATTTTGTTGTTAAATTACACTCAAGAGTATTATGAAAATCAGACAAACTCTGTAAATTATAGTAAGAATAGGTAATTACGTCAATTATAAATGGTTGAAATTAGATAAAATTTCGATAAATATTTAACATAAATTATGTTGGTCGTAAAATGGTCTTTGAAAAAATATAAAAAATACTAATAAAATTTGCACTAAGACTGAATGGAAAACACAGAAAATTGATATTCTAGTCCAGTGTAGGATCTGTATTTCGTATTACTTTTAGGTGGAGGGTATTAAATATTCGGCACAGCCGAATATAGCACTCCAACTTGTTTTTATTTTCTTTTTATACCCTACACCACCATAGTGGGGAGGGTATATTGGATTTGTACTGATGTTTGAAATACTGGTCCAACACGCACCCTAAAGTGGCTGGCTGGCTGTCCATGTAAAACTTGTGCGCAGAGTACAGGTCGCAATTTTGAAGATATTTCGATAACATTTTGTACGTAATATTTTTTCCGCCCAAGGATGGATGGGATTGAAACTGGTGGAAATCGGTCTTTACCTTTATTTTACATGATCGGTAAACCGATCATAAATGTATTAATTATGCAAGTATCCAAACAAATTTCAAAACAAATGGGTGGTAAATGAAGCCAAATCAAATCTACAAATTTTTTGCAGATCGGTCCATAATTTCTCGTAGCTTCCATATATGGCCCACTTCCGATAATCACTTTAAAGTTAACTCTCTCAAAAATATTGGTCTAAAAATTAGTGTCTAAAAATAATACGGTCCAATTTTATTATGATCGGTCCAAAATTAGTCGTAGCTCCCATATAAAGCCGACTTTCGAAATTTACTTTAATGATCACAAATTTCTAAAAAAATGTTGGTATCAAAATAAAATTTGACATCAATAAGTTTCTTATACAGAAAAGCCGTCACCTAATTTTATAATGGTCGGTCCATAATTATTCGAAATTCCCATATAAGACCCTCTAATTCAATTTAAGCTCCATAAATCTTTTAAAAATATTTATATCTAGATAAAGTTTAACACATATAATATTTATATTCACAGAATTTATGGCTCTAAATTTTTGGATGATCGTTCCACAATAGGTTATATCTCCCATATAACGCCCATTTCTGAAAAACTGTTTTATGCATGTACTGGGTGTAGGGTATTATATTGTCGGGCTTGACCAACTATATTTTCTTACTTGTTTAACTTATCTATGTGGTTTATGTTGTTAAGTATTTACAATTGTTTGGAATTTTTTTCACGTACTTCAATATGTTGTATATTATTTACGGCTTTTTGTTGAAGGATTTAAGCCACGTGAAAATTGTATTGATAACAGGCAATAATTTTTAATTTATGGATTTATGGGATATCAATCATATTTTTCCATAATCAACAATATTTGTTTTATTTAATACACAGATAGTCATGTATACATACATACATACATACATACATACATACATACATACATACATATATCTATTTATATGTAGATAAATAACTACGGGATAAACATTTTTAATTTAATTGTTAATGACTTCAGGTTTCTGTGAAATTAAAATCTATTTGCGTTGATGTTTTACAGAGTCATGGATATTTCTGTTTATTGTTATTCATAAGCAAGCGGAATATATTTATTGTAGCTGATTACAGTAGTGCAGATACGATAGCGGTGTGAGGTACTAGTGTGGGAAGTATACTAAGTATATTAAACTGCATGTCTCATGTTATCCTATGTATGAAGCTACTGAGTACTGGACATTTTGATCTGATGTTGCAATGGAAGTTGTTAAAGTCTGCCAGTTTGTATATTGGCTCTGTTATAGAAGTACAAATGGGGTTGCATCCGATATATTGGGAAAAACAGCTCGACATACTTCCTTCTACTAGATACTCCCATCATTAGTTACCTGGATGTATTGACAAACGTATTAGACAGATACATTGTGGTGACTTGCAGATATAATGACTACTGAAGTTGATTGTTATCTTACGTGATATCGAGCAGTCATAAGGACGGTTTTATGGAGCAAAGATAGACAGTTGTTTGATGTAAAATGCTTTTGTTAATTAAGACAAGAAACTATTGATTCTCTAGCCAACACACATGCAAATTTGTATCCAAAAATCTTGTATTAGCTGAACTACTAACAAATATAAAAACTCCAGAGGCGATCAGAAAGTGTATGAAGGATCTTAGTTTTAACCAGACGATTGTTACCTTTAGTTTGGCCAATCAGCTAATATGTCTTGGTGTTTCCATCACCTTGCCGCTATTACAATGCTTGGGAGAGATATGGCGACATCGGCGCTATGAATTTGCACAGGCTCAAAAATGGTAAGTGTTTTATTGTACACACTATCCTGACTAAAGTCCTATATACAACCAATTTGTCTCTAGGTCTTGCTGCTGAAACAGCAAAGCCATTGAAAGTAGTGGTAACACTTAGCTGAGTGCACAACTCTTTAGAAAGGTGCTCGTTACATTGATCGTTGCAGTCATGTACGAGAAATTGTTAATTGTATGTTCCTGACAAGTTCATACAAATATGCTCTATGCAAGACATGAGGTCTAGGCCAAAGAGACAGTAACACACATTAAACTTGAAACCATCTGCTCGCTTTAGTTATTATGTATACATATATACATATATATATATATATATATTCTATGGAAACTGCTCCTGTATACAGACTAGCACTATTTAGGTAGTAGTTTTGCCGCCACTACTTTAGACGCTTACCGCTTTAGACGCTTGTTTGATCAAGAAACTTGATTCTTTAAAGTTTAAACTATTTCAAATACGGATGATGTTTCTCTAGGAAACTCTCTCGTGATGCTTTAATGAATTAATAAATTTTATAAAAGTTTGTAGGAATATTGTGAGACACAGCAACATCATCAGCAAATGCAACAATTTTACATATTATGTATTCAAGTTCCATTAAGAAGGAAACGTTGGAGTCCTGTAAAACAGACTTTGTATTTTTCCAAAAAAAAAAAGCTAACACCTTTTCTTATAACTTGAATGAATGAAATTTGAAAATCGTGCTGGTCTTTAAACTATCGTGAAACAAAAGCATCCAAATGAGGACAAAGGAATTAATCACCAATTGACATGGTAATACTACCTGTACTGATGCATAACTCACTAACTTGATGTATAACGCTTGTAAAATTCACTTTTTGCGGAATTGTTGAAAGGATGGTTTGGCCAGATCATGGCAGCATTTGATCGCTTACTATCTTTGTTATCACACACTATGGCTTTGAACTGGGCGGTTAGGCTCAATATTGTAAGGCATGTAAGCATGCAAATACTTGCTATGCGATCCTTTTGGAATACGTCATTAAAATCCCTGTGAATATTGACTTTGTACAAATCACAAATAGGTCAGCCTCTATTAGGGGTGCATATAAAAGATATATACACCTGGATTAAAATCTACAGCTTAAGCAGTTGGTGGCTTCTGTATTCATCGACTTCGGAAGGTGTTAGTATCAGGATGCTTGCTTTGTGTAGCATTGTTGGTACACAAGAACATAACGTGGACTTAGACTGGTTGGTAGTAAAGGCCAGGCCATTTATGTAGGCTAAATTATAGATCGTTTTTTTTTTTATCAAAATTTTGTTATTGTGCTTAGAACTTACTCGTGTTGAAAGTTTAAATGCAATTGCAGAAGCACATTTGTATGCGGGCTATGTGAAATCATTAACAGATTGTTACTGCTTTTTAATATTCGCCTTGGGATGAGCAAGGTGTATTTTGGCTATTTCATTAAATTTTAACCGAAATTGCAGCCTGGACTAATGCAGCATTGTTGGGGCTACTGCTTGACTATAATGCCGGCGGCACAGGCGGGTACTACAGGACATACAGTAAACCAATATTAAATCCCCTATGGTATCTACGACACTTCAATTGTTTAATGCATTTTATTTGAAAAAAGCCGAAAGTAAACTTTAGCTGGTTGGTAGCTATTTGGATAGAACAGAGGTACCTGTATAAGACTAAACTAGAGACAAGTTAGATACTTAACATTAAGGATTGTATAGCACCTCTATGAATGCCGTCTCGGAAAAGGATTTCGCGGGATTCACAACAGGTTCTATTATCTTTGATCACAGGGAACTGTTTGATTGATGAGAATGGGCGATGACTGAATCTATATCGTTAAGATTTCTGTAGAAGTTTTCGTAATTAGGTTGAGAAGGAGTTGATGGAACACTACCTCTATATTTGTGATTACAACTCCAGAATAAATATCAGGACAAAGGCCAGTCTACTTCTATGCTAAGCTTTTACAGTCTAATTCATAAAAACTTATCACGTGTTTATAACAGCCTTATAAAGCAAATATCCATACAAAATTTGCTTTATAAGCCTGTTATAAACCTTTGACAAGTCTTATGAATAAGGAGGTTAGCCTTGTCATATGTTGTTCAACTCATTTTTGAACTTTTACTTACCATTTAATAAAAACTTAGCAAATTGAAAAGAACAAATACTTAAAGGTTCATTAAAAATTTTCACACATTTTTTTATTTATATTTATCAATAATTTTGTTTGTTTTCTTTATTCTTTATAATAACATTTTTTTTTTCATTTCACAAATACCATTAAATATGTATGTATATGTGTTATAATAAGTATTTAAATACGTTTAAATAAACAACGAGAACATAAAGATAATTTTAAACTAAACTGTAATTTGTTTTGCTAAACGTTTGTTTGTGTTTAAATTAGTTTTAAATTGTTTGTTTTGAAATCGCTAGAAAATATACATAATTTAGTGGAAATAAATATAAAATTAAATTTTTTTGCGGTCATTTCCATGAATAAGTAAATAAAGTAATTTTTTCTAAATAAATGCATTATGGGTTTGGTGGAAAATTGCACTTAATTAGAGCTTAACAATTTATTTGTTTTTTAAAGTGGAATTAATTGGCAAATTATGTGTATAGGTAAGTGTAAAAAGTTTTTTAAAAGACCAAATAAAAATAATCCACAAGAAGAATCAAAGTTTTTCATTTTTTTTTAATTACAGCCAAAAAACATCGGAAGTTTACTTTTGCGCCACCTTGTAAAATAAGTCGATATAGCAATATATATCGTATGTGTTTTAAAATTATTTAAACCAATGAATCAGTATTATTTTTCAAACATCAGTAATGCTATTTACTTGCACAGTGTTTTAATATGGAGCAGAATTTTGGAAGAATTATTGTTGCTTTAAAATTTGAGTGAAGGTTTAATATTTTTGCGAAACTTATAAAAATAAATTTTTAAAAAACTACTACCAGGAATAAGAGATTCCCGAGCATTATAATGAATAATCGCTTGGGACAGGGGAGTAGGATCTACATTGGGACTAAGGCCAATATTGAACTGTTTTTCACAGGATTTGGTACAGTGATTTCTGGAAAGTTAATGAAAAGGAGCTAAAGTCAATTACAGATTTTATTCAACAAATTGTTTTAGAGTAAAGCTAGATTTACACGATTGAAATTCTTTTCAAAATTGCTCTTCAAAATGCTTCAAACTCGTGTAAAATTCGGCAAAAATTCTACAAAATTTATTTATTTAATAGTTATTAATAGTTATTGCATAAATAAATTTTAGAGAAATTTTGCTGTTTCCACGAGTTTGAAGCCTTTTGAAGAAAATTTCAATCGTGTAAATCTATCGTAACTTTTATTTACACAAAAGTTGTGAAAATGTTAGTTTTGACGATTTATCATCATTTACAGGATTTTTTGTTTCAATAAATAGCAAAGTGGCGATTTGACGATTTTTTCTTTGAAAGTGACAATTTTCTGAATTACTAAAATTTTTAATCATTAGTTTTTTTTTACAAATGTTTTTGGTGCCAAATTCTCTCTTTTTTTGAGACAACAACTATTTTTCTCATTTAATATCAGAAATAGTTACAAGAACATGAGATATTTCAAGAGCAGAACTAAAAGTTAGTAACGTTTTCTTAATTATTGGCAATTGTTGAGATTAGGTATAATAATTCCAAATAATATTATGAGTCAGGATAGTAAAAATTACTTATTTTATTGGTAAAGCAATGGGAAGCAATTTTTAATGCTGAATTCCGTGAGTTAAAATTTTTAGAAAAAACGATTTTTGAAATTGAACGGGAAATTCTGTAGAAAGTTTTTTCATTTTAATATAACGTCGTAAATCAGTAAAATAAATTTAAATAAAAGTCCTGTTTCACACTGTGCAGTTTTAGCTGACAAGTTTTTGTTCAATTCTCTTTTGAACTTGCTATTTAATTCACACACGTCAATTAAATTTTCGTACTTTGTAATGCATGGCTGCTAGAAAAGAACAATAGGAAATAAGAAAATTGACTAGTAAAGTCAAGTTTGTACCCCTTTATTCTCTTTTCCCTTCTTATCCAAGAATTGAAGAGTGTGTAAGCAGACGGTTTATTTAAAGGAAATAAACCACCATTTTTAAAAGGTAAAAAACGTAACAATAATATTTTTTGAAAATTTTCGTGAAATTTTCTATGTGGAATTGAAAAGGATTTCAGTTTCACTTCGTAGTGTAATATAAACTGGAATTTTTATGTTTTCGTTTAAATTACTATTAGAAATATTGGTTTTTTATTTTTCAAATTTTTTTGACGATTTTTATAATTTGAAATGAAGATTTTTTTTTATCGGAATTTTAACGATTTATCCCGAAAGTTATCTGACAGCTCTAATTGCAGCTGAAAATTTACTCGCTATACGAGTATGTATGAGTTTTAGATTTTAAAATTTAAAAATAAATCTACTTTGAAAATATATTTTTTGGGCCTGACCTTAAAATAAATATTTACAATCAAGCTGACTGATTGACAAACTTAAAGTTGAAGCATTTCTTAGGCCTTTCAAATTTCAACATGCACGCACAATGCTCTCCCCCCTATGGTAGTGTAAGGTATAATAACTCAATTAGTCAAATCTCTGATTGATAGAAATACCAAGAGCATTGAACTACTGAGAATTCAGGAAATTATAATTCTCAATGAATAACTCTTAACTATGTGTTTAAATTTAACAATATAAACCAACCCATAGTGCAATAATAACAAACAATATAACAATAGAGAATAACTCTTAACTAAGTGTTTAAATTTAACAATATAAACCAACCCATAGTGCAATAATAACAAACAATATGCTTATGCAAAAAGAAAATAGTAAAATAATTAAATCACAGGTTTTTAATGAATTTTAATAAATCAAAATAAACTTAAACATAACTTTATAGTTTCATTAAAGATTTTGTTTTTGATTTCAAACCAATTTTATTTTTGTTTAACTACATAAATATTTGTGCTGCTGTTCTATACCAGTGTTTAGTCATATAGATACAATTTAACATTACTGTGTAAAATACTTCATAAAAATGTAACTTATACATACACTTTTATACAGTGAATTGTATACATGGATATCCTGCAGCTTTTGGAGCTAGTTTCTATATGACAAATACCTCAGCTACAAAGGAACACCAGTGTTTACTCACTAAGCTTAGTAATAGATAGGGCTATTAAACAGCAAATTGAATTGAACACTTGCATGTCATAGCACTTCAGATGATTTGGCATTTTCCTGCACAACCAGTTCCTAGCGAAAGTAATGATAGTAGAATTGGTTGAATAATTGGAAAATATTAGCAAACTGTCTGAGCCGAAACAAAATCGTTTAGGTTTGTTACTCAGAATAATTTAGCCAATAAATATGAAAAGAAAGGAACGAAACAAAGGAATTAGGAATTATTTTCTTATTATTTATTAAATTATTTGGACAAAAGGATTTCTCACCACTAGAGGAGAATGTTGAAGGGTTAGTTTGTATCTATTCGAAAATAAGTATTTCCGACTTTTTTTAAAACTTTGACATTTTATTCAGCACTTTATGACAAGTGGAAGTATACATAGATACTGCAACACATATCTTTGTGCTTTTATGTACATTGAGGAAAAATGAAATTGTAGGGAAAATAAGGGGAATCCCTAAGTGCTATTTCGGCATAAGCAGACATTTACAAAGATTACTGCTATTCCATTTGTTCTTAGAGTAAGAACTAATGCTTTGGTTGTTCTTTACCGAATTTTTGTAACTGATATTGCATCAAACATCTAATTTAGCAAAGTAGTACTGATTTGACCTTTTAAACTGCAGGATAACTATATATACAATTGCGCCACAACAAAACTGTAACTATCTGTTTTTAAATGCGTCTAATTTATCAGTTACTTAATTTGGTAGGAAGTACTTAATACCATTGCTATCTAGAAATTAAATTTCATTAACTCTATTTGTTGTCCAACCGCACTATCAGCACTTCTGGTCTCTCCACCCCTCAAGAGTGTTGATTTTTTCGTTTGATTATTGATTTCTTGTTTCAACGGCACTAGCATCTCGGTTGTCTGCATCAATTGGTTTTGCGTTTCATTGTACTGCCAGGTATTGCGAGACACTTGTCGTGTCTTTCGTACAATGGCCTGTGCCTGTGGTCACGACGCCATGTAGGTGCATTGTGTTTTAGGTTGTGGTTCAGTCTGTTCGATGGGTGTAATGGCAGCACGTTTCCAAAACTCTCTAACGTTCTCTACGGTCTCCATAATGCGTAAGAAATTTTTACCAGCCAACATGGCCACATCCTCCTCACTCCAATTGGGATCTTCCAGTAGAGTAGCTAAAAGATCAGGATATTTAGAGACATCTTCCAGGCCTATGGGTGGCAGTTCTATGCTATCATAACCAGCTCCCAAACCAATATGTTGTATGCCTGCTATGGCTCTGATATATTTAATATGTTCGACCACGTCTTTAAGTCTAGCCTGGCGACCACAAGTCACATCTTCCGAATCGAAAGAGATCATTATGAGGCCACCATTTTCAGCCACTAATCTGAGAATATCATCGGGTACATTGCGCGTTGAATTGCATAATTGACGTGCCCCCGAATGGGAAAATATCACCGGAGCTCGGGTGGCCTGTAAAACATCTCGGGCTGTCGTATCAGAACTGTAGGACAAATCAATCATCATGCCCAAGCGATTCATTTCGCGTACCACAGCTTTGCCAAATTGCGTCAAACCCGTATCTATCAAGGCCGAACTAGAACTGGCCCATGAAACATCACATTTATGCGTTAAACTTAAGTAGCGTGCCCCCAAAGAGTAAAATGATCTCAACACACCCAGGGAGGAGCCAATGGCATGGCCACCTTCTATGCCAATCAGTGAGGCCATTAAGCCATGACGCTGCGCCGTTTGTATGTCAGCCGATGATTGCACTAAGACAGTGTCTTGCTGATACATGTCAGTGAGGCGCCTGATTATGTCGATTTGTTCCAATGCCAATTGGACAGCATCCAAACCTTGTGCTTCACACGGCACATAGGCTGACCTGGAATGATGGAGTAAACAAGAAGAAAAGAAAATGAAAATTATAAAAAAAAACTGTAAGTATTTCTTATGCTTTTTAGTTTATTTTCTTTTTTGTTTTATAGGCTGTCGTAGAAAAATGCAAACTAAGAAATTTTGTTGTTGAATAAATGTGTTGAAATTTTATTTCTAATTTAACTTAAAGAAGTGGGCGGTATGTTTGGTAGGGAATGTTATTGGTAACACATATGTTTTAACAATTGTTTTGTCATTATTTTGATGTCACTAAAACTAGTTACAAGTCACGACATTGAGAATTCATTTATCATGAAGCAGTAATCAGTAAAATAGCTGAATATGCTGATGCAAATAACAAGTAAATAAACAGTTTTACGTCAGATAATAATTAAGTCATTGTATTGTGAGTAATTGCTTTGCACTCATTTTTACTCCTGAGCTCCTTCCTTAAAAACTTTTTGCAAACAGATCATACAGACATATCTTGCAGCAGCTCATTTTTTTTTTATTATCTGTCTGAATTGTATGCAAAATTTTCACTTCTGCTAGTTTTTCACATATTTCCAATCTTCGACACAACATAAGGCCAACACTTTTGCTCTACTTTGATTAAATTGGCACTAGTTTAGTGTCATAAATATTTATGTAGTGACTACAGCATAACAAATTTAACTCCATAGCCAAAAGTTGGCAGAGAAATGCAAATTTACATCAACTGTAACACTGTAAGTTGAATAAATACAGAAGAAGAAACAAGTTAGAGCCGAATCTTAAATACCCTCCATCCAAATATGTATAATGAGAATTACAAAAACTACGCTGTTTTTGGGACCAGAATATCGGTATTCAGTATTTCTTATTCAGTTTTAGCGCAAATATTATATGTTATGTATTTTATGTATTGTTTGACAAGTTTACTTACAATATAATTTATGTAAAATGTTTTTAAATTTTATTTATTTTTTACCTTTATAATTGATGTAATTGCCAATACTTATCATCATTTACAGAGTTTGTATATTTATCATAACAATCTTTAATGTACAACAAGTTAGATTGTAATATTCGGCTGTGCCGAATCTTAAATACCCTCCATCCAAACGTAATAAGAAATACAAAAACTACACTGGTTCTAGGACTAGAATATCCTTATTCTTTGTTTTCTATTCAGTCTTAGTGCAAATTTTATTTATTTAAATAAAAGTTACCTGAAAATAGCAAATATTTTTCTGGAAATTTCATTTAGTTAAGTTGTATAGTTTGGATGTGAGAGTGTTTTCCAAAGATGGACAGACGGACATGCCGAAGTCGACTTAGAATTTCATAAGGAGCAAGAAAATATATACTTTGCTGGGTCTCAAATGAATATTAAAAAAGTTTCACATATATACCCTCATTCAGCACTCTTGGTGGTGTAGCGTATAAAAATATTCAATACAAATAAGCAATGTATTTTTTTTAAAGATTGCTCCATTATTAGTCATTGCTACCATATAAAGCACAATTCCAAAACTAACTTTAACGACCATAAATCTCCTAAAAATGTTGGTAACCAATTTATTGGTCGATAATTAGTCATAGCTCCCTTATGAGAACCACTTCTGAAAATCACTTTAACATGCATTATAATCCGGCTTAACCGACTATACATCCTTAATTGTTTTTTAAGGACTTCATTCCACTAAATAGACGTTTAACTTCTGAATTACTAAATGGTAAAACTAAAATCTTCATAACAAAAGATGAAAAGAAGTTTTTATAAAACCCATTCTTGTATTCACAAACTTTTTTTCCAAAATTCTACGGTTGAGTTTGCATTTTCCCACTCACATGAAGTTAATATTTGCCTTTTTAGTTCAAGAATTGTAATTTCATCTGTTAATTTGTTATTTGTTCATTAAAATTATTATAATTTCCCTTTTTTTATTTTCAAGCTATTTTCAACAGATAATAAATTCGCATAATTAAATTTAAAAATGCTAAATAATGCTAAACATATTAGTGCCATTCACAATTTTGTGCAAATGGTATTGCGTCATTGCATTTGCAAAAAGGTTTAGCATATTTTTGCTCTACATTAAGAAAATACACAAAAAAATCGCTTGCAAATCTCAGAATTGTATGCAAGCTATGCTAAATTATGGAACAACTGTCACAAAAATGTTTACATACTTACAACTGATCTGTGAGAAATTTCGGTTCGATATGGATGTTAATGTAGGGTAATAAGTTTTCGGGTATGGTCCTCATTAGGGAACTATGTCCTATTACGGGCCAATCATCATGAAACTCTGTTCAATGATTTATATGTGTATGTGAATTATTTGTGTTAAATTTCAAAGTAATACTGATTTTAATAAGAGATTTATGCGTATTTAAGTGATTTCCGGAAGTTAACTTTATATGGAGGCTACGGTGAAATATGGACCGATGGTCATAAAATTAGCTATGAATATTTCATGGAATATTTTTGTCAAATTCAAACTTGCTGCTGATGCTAATAAAAGATTTATGCGCATTTAAGTGATTTCCGGAACTGGACTTTATATGGGGGATGAGTCAAAATTTGGACCGATGAAAACAAAATATCGTTTTGAGAATTCGTTTTGCATTAATCGTATTTTTGCAAAATTTTGTATGGAGACGGCTTTTCTGTAGACAAATATGTACCATTTAGCCATATTTCGGCAAGAAATTTTTTATGGGAGCTATGAGAAATCATGAACCGCTTCTTACTAAATTCATTATAGTTTGCACTTTTATCATAAAAATAACGTTTATAAAATGATATGTCTTTATATAAAAAATATTGAAACAAATTAACAAAAAAATTGTGAAAAATATTAATTTTTTTTGGAGGCTGTCTCATATTTTGATTCTTAACTCTGATTCTACTGAACCGATATTACTTATTGTTAATACCAAACTTCTTAGGAGAATTGTAAATTATCGTTTATAAACTTTGTGGATTTTGGCTATATTTTTTATAGACGTGAGAATGTTTTACATAGACTTAGAATTTTATAAGGATGATGAGTATATATGTATGTATATATACTTTGTTGGGTCTTAAATGACTATTTCTTAATGTTATACACATAATTACAGACTAATTCACCACTTGTGCTGGTAAATGGTATAAAAACATGTTCAAGTAATTTCATGCCAATGTAAAGGGTGATTTTTTATCTATTATCTTTTTGGAAACACTGGTTTAAACACCTGACGCACGTTTCGTGTTTTGTTTCACTGTGAAACCTCTTCAGTTTGGTCTATAATTTAACCATGAATCGGGTTACAAACGAACAACACATGCAAATTATTATCAAAATGTGTGCTCTGTTCAGAAAGTTCATCGCACGCTTGTTCCATTTTATGGTCAGTTTAGTCGACCCACTGAAGCGGCTATTCGGGCTATTGTGACTAAATTTCGCACCAAATTTACATTTTTGGACATTAGACCACCAACACGCTTACGTAGAGTGCGAACTGAGGAAAATATCGCAGTTGTATCGGCCAGTGTTAATGATGACCAACAATTATCGATTATAACGATACCGTTACTGTTAATCGTGAGCGCTACCGTGAGATGATATCCAACTTTTTTTTGCCCAAACTGCAAGAGCTTGACTTGCATGACATGTAGTTTCAACAAGACGGTACGATATGCCACACACCACGCGGAACAATGGACTTATTGAGAGGCGAGTTCGGTGAACATTTTATTTCACTTTCGGAACTGGTCAATTGACCGCCTAGATCGTGCGATTTAACGCCTTTAGACTATTTTTTTTAGGGCTATGTTAAAGCTCATGTCTATACAGACAAAACTGCTTCAATTGACGCATTGGAAGACAACATTGACGCATTAATTCGTGAGATACCGGCCGAAATGTTGGAAAGAATATGTCAAAATTGGACTAAGCCGATGGACCATTTGAGGCGCAGTCAAGGTCAACATTTGCATGAAATAATCGTCAAACATTAAATTATATGGACCATACTATCGATTTAAATAACGATTTCATGCATTTTTCTGAATTTTATGTGTTTTTTTTAACTTTCCTATAGCTTTTAAAAAATCACTCGTTAGTTAGTTAGAAGGTATTAAACGCTGCTAGTGGAAACTCATGATTGAATTTTGGTCAATTACGAAAACATTTGAGTAATTACACATCATCAGCCCGTCAATGGGGAAACACGGCTAAGCAAATTTAAGTGGATAAATTATACGCTTAGAAATTGTCGGTATTACTCTTACATCCCCTGACTAGAATCTGCCGAAAAAACATAGTAGAGGACGACCGTCAAATAAATTGCGATGATTACTAAATTCTGAATAGCAAGCAGACATTGGCTCTTTATAACCAAATTTGATTGAGTACCTATATATGTATATATAAGATTGGTCGACTAACTTCTGACAACTTTTACTCTACAAAAGTTAGTTTAAATGAAAAATAGACTACCAAGCATATGCCGGAGATTTTTACGATTATACGGGGTAAATATTTGAATTTATACTAATAGTTAAACAGTCCTAAAGTGATATTTAGCTATCTAGTTCTGGAATGCATATATGAACGAGTTAGAGATACATACGACAATTATGGGTATTGATGTATGTCCATGGGAATTGAACGGCGAATTCATTGGACAATAGGATAGCTTTGCGTTTCAATGATGAGATGTAGCAATGCGACGACAACGGTCGTTTGATGATTGCATGTTCGACAACTAAATGCTGGCATTTATGAATTTGTTTTAAACATTGTTTGGAAAAATCTCGGTTTACCCCCAATTAATAATCACGTTAGTTTCTTCCTATCACGCCACAAATTACTACTAAATTTCAATTCCTTTTTATAGCCAAATAAATAAATTGTAAAATCGTTGCAATCGAATTTATTGCAAATAAATTAAAACAAAAATTCCTAGTTTTGTATTTGAAAAAGCAATTTTATTTTAACAACTTTATTTGTTTGCCATCCAAAGTCTCTGCCAATGCTGGCATGACAATGGCTCTTAATTTCTAAGAATAATTTGTAAAAAATAATTGAATTCAAATTAAAAATAGAAAAGAATAATAAATGTTTTTTGTTGATTTGTTGGGTGCAATTTAGTTTTTACATGCATAAAAAGGGTCCGCCAAATAAGTTTTTTTTTTTTTGAAAATGCATTACAAAAACTACAAAATATTTTCACAAATTTCTTTTTTTATTTGAAATTACAATCCTTCCGGTTTATAATGGAAAATAATGTCATTCAAATGGCTGCCTCGGCTGGCCATGCCTACACGATCGGTCCAATTTTTAAGCACATTATCGATTGTGTGCAGCTGTATTTCACCAATGGCTTCACGAATATTGTCCTTTAAAGCGTCAATTGTCTATGGCTTGTCGGCGTAACACTTATCTTTGACGGCACCCCTCAAATAATAGTCTAACTGTGTCAAATCGCAGCTCCGAGGTGGCCAAACGACATCACCTCTACGGCTGATAATGCGATCTTCAAAAATAGGGCGCAAAACATCGAGTGTGGCTTCGGCTGTGTGGCACGTAGCGCCGTCCTGTTGAAACCAAATGTTGCCAATATCCTTCTCTTCAATTTTTGTGAACAAAAATTCGTTCAACATGGCCCGATAAATGTAACAGCCACTCTTTGCTTATTTTCGAAAAAAAAAATGGCCCAATTATGCCTCTGTACCAAAATCCGCAGCAAACAGTGGCTCGTTTTGGGTGCATCGGCTTTTCAATGTATGCGTGCGGGTTTTCTTTGACCCAAATGCGACAATTTGGCTTGTTTACATACCCTCCAAGATCAAAATGAGCTTCATCTGAAAAGATTATTTTTTTTTAGCGAAGCGAAAACGCATTGGATGGTCAGTTAGCTTCAACTCCTGAACGACGGTGAATTGATGTTGATGGTGCTTCACGCACACTTTCTGCCACAGCAGCAGTATTCTCGGGTGTGCGCATTGTTTTTGGCTTTTCACGCTTTCGTTTATCGATGAGGATGCCAGTTTCTTTTACTTTTTTCCCAAGATAACGAACATACGAAGCTCACGGTGCTTCTCTTCATCCAAAATCCGTATGCAATTTTTGCACATATTATGCAACATTACCTTGATTTTCAAAGTAATGTTGCAATATTTCCCAGGGTTGTTCAAGCGTACCCACAACCATATTCATTCAGCGGAAGGATAAAACTAATTATCTGTCAAATCAGACATGAGCTAAATGTTACAATTCACGAAATAAGCACTAGTTGAAAAAAAAACGTTAGATGGCGGACCCGTTACAATACTCGTATTTATTTATTTTGGAATTTTAAATGACAAAATCACCAATTTATACGCTCAAAGAAATGTGTATGTAAATTTTCAATGTAGTGCAAATGTATATAAACAATTTTATTTCAGTGTATATAAAAATGAATTGTATGTTTTTGTGTAATATATTTTTTTTGTGTAAATGATAATTTATTGTTTTTAATTTATTTTGATTTATACGCACGCAAAAACGGCAACAATTTTCCAGTTGTTTAACACTAAATGTGATTACAGACGAAATTGTCCATTGAATTTTAAAATCAAATTTGAATTTAAATGTGTACAAGCTGCAGCTGCTTAAAAAGCTCCAAAAACTAAAATACAATTTAATGTAAATTCAAATTATAATGAATTTTGTACTCAAGTGCCACAGGCATGGAGTGAATGTCGGTTAGAATATAAATGCCATGGGGTACATACAGTTGACTGGATGAGTATTTAGTTTCACTGAAAGACATAGAAAATATTTTAAATGTGGGCGATTTATGTGTTTTTTCTAGTCTACGCATAGATGTAGTTATTTTGTAATACATATATTGTTGTGTTACATTTATAGTAAGACTTGAGTCATGGTGGGGAAAAAACAATCACGCTTACAGATTTGTCAGAAAAAAGTCATCCATAATTTAATTTTGATAGAATATATATATGCAAAAAAAAAACAAACCTCTTTTTAGTTCTAAGTACACACAGAGAAAAAATATAGTTGTACATGTTTACCACAACAATGTCAATATTTTTACAAGTTTTTTAAAAGTATTATGATCACTGTAATTATTTTTATGATTGTGGTGAACATAATATAGTTAAGCTCCGATTCAGATGATAGTAACAACATATACATCTGTTGCAATCATGTTTATGATGAATACATTCATCATAATATGTTGCTACTTGATTATGATAGAGAACAACATAATATGGTATAATTTTTATACCCTTCACCACCATAAGTGGAGAATGAGTTTGTTATTCCATGTGTAACACTGAGAAATAATCATCTAAAACCCAACAAGGTATATATATTCTCGGTCCTTATAAATTCTAAGTTGATTGAGCCATGCCCGTCTGTCTGTCTGTCTGTGTAAAACACTCTCACATCCAAAGGACACAACCGAAATCAATAAGATTTACAAAACACAGTTTGTAGTTCTCCTAGGCAGTTCGGTATTGAAAATCAACACAATTGGTATAGCAGAACAAGAGTTATGGATCAAAATGTAAGATAACATCCATAAAAAATTTATATTTTTAATGTAATAATTTTTGACGAAAATACATTTTTTTACTAATGGAACCAATAATTTCAATAGGAATTAGAAAATCTAGATTTTCTTTAAGAGTCATTTTAATAGTAAACTCGTTATAATGAAAAATTTTTAACAAATTTTGTAGAAATTTTCGCAGAAAGGTTTTCTAAGATTGTAGAAAATAAAATAATTTAATCTTGAGTTTTTACAGGAAATTTGTTAATGTTTTTCTTACACTCCTTACTAAATAAATACAAATAAATCTTTGTTAAATAAATCTAATATTTTAATTTTAATTTCATGTATTTCTGATCTACTCACAACTTATAATGTTTTTGTTGGAAATATATTTTCATAAAAGAGTCATACAAATAGCACGTTTATAGTTTTGACACGCAGTGTATAATAACATATCAGCACCCACAGACAAAACAAACCTTTAATAAATTCACAAAAAAATTGTATAAAAACTCATACTTGATGATGATGTTATTCGAATTTTGCTTCATCAGCAGATAGTGACACTAGTACTTCTGGAAATCCCAAAAAATCATTTCGTTGTGAGTGGATGTGAAGGATGTTTACAGAGTGACTGCTTTTAAAAAATACAATATGTCATGAGTAACTTTAAACTAAAAACGTGTTACAGGGATGGATAATCTTCTGTAAGGCAGTATTTTCTATAGTAAATTTTTAGTACAACAGCATTTTCAATATATAAAAAACTTGCTAAATTTTGTGACAAGAGAACAATAATTTCTCATAGTATTATTAAGGCCACTTCTTAAAAATAAATAAGACTATATATAAAACAAGTAAGAAAGTATAGTCGGTCAAGCCCGACCATATAATATCCTACACCCAGTATATTAAGAAAACAGTTTCTCAGATGGGAGATATTACCTATTATTGACTGATCATTCAAAAGTTTAGTGCCATGACTTCCGTGAATATAAATATTATGTGTGTTAAACTTTATTTCGATATAAATACGTTTAAAAGATTTATGGAGGTTGAAGTGAATTACGAAGAGGGTCTTATATGGGAGTTTTGACTATTTATGAACTGACTATTATAAAATTAGGTGTCATCCTATTTGTACATAAGAAACTCATTTTTGTTAAATTTTATCAGGATAACAACATGTTTAAGAGATTTATGGTCCTTAAAGTGATTTGCGGAAGTGGGCCTTATATGGGAGCTACGACTAATTATGGACCGATCTTCACAAAATTTATAGTTGTGATTTACTTTCATTTATTACTTATTTGTGGTGATTTTTGTTTGCATACTTGCATAATTCAAAGATTTATGACCGGTAAACCCAAATTTCGGGAGGACATTTGTATGGGGGCCAGGTGAAATAATGGACGGATTTCCATCAGTTTCAATCCCATCCATCCTTGGGCCGAAGAAATATCACGTACCAAATTTTATCGACATATCCTGAAAATTGCGACCTGTACTCTGCGCACAAGCTTTACATGGACAGCCAGCCAGCCAGCCAGACGGACGAACGGACGGACATCGTTAAATCGACTCAGAAAGTGATTCTGAGTCGATCGGTATACTTTAAGATGGGTGTTGGACCAATATTTCTGGGCGTTACAAACATCAGCACAAATCCAATATACCCTCCCCACTATTGTGGTGTAGGGTATAACTATGTATCACTAACTAATTTTATTCAATTACTAGCTTTTTGTATCCAAAGTTGCCCGGGATATTATTTATCATTTAATTCTGGCCACTAATTATTTAAGATTCTGGGAACTCAAACGAAGAATATTAATTTGGAAAAAATGTTGTTTTTTAAACTACTGGCAGTTAATTTTGTAAAAAAATAAACTGGTTTATTGACAAAAAAAAGCTGACTAATAAATTCAATATTTTTATACCCACTACCAAATGGTATATAAGTATATTAAGTTTGTCATTCCGTTTGTAACACATCGAAATAATGCTCGTAGAACCATAAAGTTTATGTATTCTGGATCACGATAAAGCTTCGAAAAAAAGACATAGACAATGCAATTTTTACAAAACATTTTCTAATCTACCAAAATATTTGGTATTACAAATAGGCGAAATCGGTCGAGTATGATCCGAGTTATAAACCAATGTTTCAGACTACCTCGATAATGCAGATAATATTACGAAATTTTGCGTGCTTTATTTTTGTTATAGAAGGACATATCCTGCTGAAAAGAATATAAATCGGTTCACGATGTCATATAGCCCCCATACAAATGTCTTCCCGGAATATGGCTTCATGGTACATAAATGTTTATAGAAAAAGCAAAATTCAGCAAACATTTCATGGAACAAGAAATCTCAAAAAGATATTTTTTTTGCATCGGTCCATATTTTGACGTAGCCTCATTAAATGCACACAAATCTCTTATAAAAATGACTATCAATCTGAAATTCAAGACAAATAATTCATATATATGTACATCTAGAATAAATTTTATAATAACCGGTGCATATTTGAGATTTCAATTTGCATGAAACTTATAATTTTCTATAGATATTTATGTACCATAAATCCATATTCTTACAAATGTCTTTAGTATGGGAGCTATTAGAAATCGTGGATCGATTTCTACTATTTTCAACACGACTTGTGGTTCCATAATAAAAATAAAGTGTGCTGAATTGTATGGTATTATCTGCATTATATTTGAAGAAAATAGCAAAGAATATCTGAAAAATATCGAGGTAGTCTGATATTTTAATCTATAACTCGGATCCTAATAGACCGATTTTGATCATTTTCAATACCAAACATTTCAGTTTGGTAAAAATTTCATTGTTCTATGTATATTTTTCGAAGCTCTATCGTGCCAATAACAGACGAACAGACGGACATGGCTAAATCGTCTTAGCATCTTATAAGAACCCAAAATATATAGACTTTTTGGCTCTACGACCATTACTTCGATGTGCTACAAACGGAATGACAAACGTAATAAAAAGGGTAAGCTTATCAGATGAGGTTTATATCATCTCAAAAACGCTCTGGAATATGACTTTAAATATGTATAGAAAAGCCCTATCCATTAAAATGCTGCAATATTAGGTTTAATGCTAATTGAAATATCAAAACGATATTTTGTTTGCATCATTCCATGTTTGATCATAGCGCCCATATAAAGTCCACTTTCGGAAATCACATACATACGCATAAATCTATAAGCATCAGCAGCAAGTTTAAATTCAATACAAATAGTCCATATATATATATATATATATATTTAGGAATATTTAAGCCTAATTTAATGATAATCGGTCCATATGTGACCCGATATAAAAGTTATTATTACGTGGAATTTAACAAAAATAATGCGCATGTATCTACATATAAATCGTCGTACAGAATTTCATGACGATTGGTCCCACCCAGAGTCTTTGGCGGGAATCGAACCCGCAACCTTCTGACTGATAGTCCGGTACACTATCGCCTAGTCTATCGGGGCACCCTAAGTTCCCTTATGAGAACTACTCCCGAAAACGTATTAACCTACATAAACATTGAACCAAAATTTGACAGAAATCAGGTAAAACTATGTAAAAATTATACTCGGAAGCTCCACTTTCGAGTATAACCACAGTTCCAAAATCTATTGTCTAGGGCTTTTTGATACTTAATTTATAGTTTGTCAAAGTAAATCTCTTTGTGTTACACGCTGGAAAAAAATAAACAAAGTGTAAATTATTGATTGTAACTGGAATATGTATAAAATTCTTATAAATGTCGTTATTGAGATGAAATTCCAGCAAAACAAGCCTAAAATAAATACAAATTACAGTACAATATTTTATGATGTTCGCCCCATAATTAGTGATTTGTTTGGGGGTATAGAAGATTCGGTGCAGCCGAATATTATACTCTAACTTTTTTATACTCTTTTCCTTAACTTGGTAAAACATAGAATAATTTGTCAACCTATTGTAAGTTTTATAAGTGGTTGCATTACACATAAGATTGTTATGATAAATTTGCAAACTCCAAATTTGCGCCAAAACTTAATAAGAAATACTGAATAATGATATTCTGGTTTTAAGATCAGCATAGTTTAAGATCCGGTACAGCCGAATCACTCCAACTTTTATAACTACTGGGAATATTGGCTTCTGATATTCTCTGGTTTATTTTAAATCGCCTCTTCAAAGTGAAAATTAACATTGACAATCATAATTAAAATGCATGAGATAATTTTATATCTCATATGTCGCATTATACTATGTTTCCACTATATGCTGTCGATATACAATATAAATTTATACAGTTTGAATTTTAAACAACAAAAAAAAACAAATATTTCGAATTATTTGCAAACGTGATACATTTCAACAAAACATAGGTTGAATTTTAAAATAGTTTCTACTCCGATTACGTACATATGTACAGGACAAATTTAAACAAACCCACCAAACACTTTTATTAGAATTTGTTCAGAAGTCTTATTGACATTCTGTGCAATATTTGACAATTTTATATCCGAACGCACCAAAGTCTGTATGAGTGGCTAAAAGGAAACCGTAAGCAATTCGGAATAGTTTTTAGATTAGCAAACACATATATTCGCTAAATTCCTAGGGAAATTCTAAAGCAAGGCGGTATAAGAATAGGCCTACACTATGATTACTCTTTCTGTTTGCTATTTGTTGTAAAGTTACGAATACTTTTTTAAAACGTGTACAATTTTATAAGAATTTTATAAAATTTGTGAGACCACTTCATTAATTTAACTGAGAAATTGTGCATACATATTTTGTTAGTGTTTCATAACTATAATTACATTTTATGATAAATAAAGAAAAATACTAGAAAAACAAAAGTATAATTGTTATTTATTGTAATTATGCAATTTGCTATAAAACAACGCGTGGTTCGTACCTTGGGCCATTATTAAAAAGGTAAAATATCAGTTTATATAAAAAGTGGCTTAAGTTTTCGAGCAATTGCCAAAAAAAAAACTGCTCACATTTGTAAGAAATGCGGCCCTTTTATACCCTACATATTTTTGGTGGTGGGTGGTGATAATAAGAAATTACGGTACAGTAATATATGACGATCACCCTATAATAGATGATTTGGTGATGGATGGTGGATTCGGTACGGCCGATTATAAACTCTGACTTGTTTTTATCTGTTTCTTTAATTGTGGTGAATATGGAAAAATGTTTTTTTAATTTTATAAATTGTTAAATGACACTTTAGATTGTCCAGATTGAATTGCTAATTACAGCAATTATAAATGGTCAATATTAGATAAAATTTCAAAACATTTGAAATAAATTATGTTGTTCGTAAAATTGTCCATCAAACAATATATAAAATACTAATACAATGTGAGCTATGACTAAATAAAAATCACAGAATAGGGATATTCTAGTCCTGTAACCTGTAACTTTTTGTATTTCTCATTATATTTAGATGGAGGGTATTTAAGACTTGGCCATTCGAATATTTCACTCTAGCTCGTTTAAACTCTTTTTGTTAAACTGCTGAATAGAGAAAAATGTAGATGCAATTTGTATTTCATAAATTTTCTAATACAGATAAGATTGTTATGATAAAGAGACAACCTCTGTAAATAATGGTAAAAATTGTTAGTTACGTGAATTATAAATTACATTGAAAAAATTACATAAACTTTTAAAGCATTTGAAATAAATTATGTGGGGCGTAAACTTGCCTTTTAAACTCGAGTCTTTAAAATTTGTCCTAAACACTAATTAAGGATATTCTAGTTCTAACAACAGTGTAGTTTTATAGTAATCATTATATTTAGGTGGAGGGTATTTAAGATTCGGCACAGTCGAATATAGCACCCTAACTTGTTAAAGTATGTTTAAAGAAAACATGTTTTTTTTTTTCTAAATTTTAAGAATCTGCAAAAATATATGAAAAAATTACAGACTATTTTGTTAAGTTTAAGAAGGAAACTTTGAAGAGTCTGTTTATTATCTAATAATTTTTCAGAATCATTTCAGATACGTGGATAAATAATGTCTGCTGGGATTAGAGAAACACATATTCTAGGAAGTGTATATATGTGAAAATGAGATACAGTTTTTGGATAACAGAAACAAAAAAATTAAATACAGTTTTTGTAAAATAAAAACTAGAAATATTGGAAAAAAATACCGTTGAAAATATCAGGTGTTTTAAATATGAATCTACAATTTTATTCCACAAAGTAACGAATGTTTATAAGTACGTATGTGGTATCTGGAAATAGATGGGGTGCATATTTCTCAACATTTCCAACACTATCAATACCCCCATTAAATCCTGATTTGCTGCTATGTGGCAACTAAATTTCAGAATGTTCATTTTACACATACATACATTGTAGTCAATTGTTATACTAAAACAAACAAACGTTCATATGTAGGTATATAACAAATACATACATACATTTAACATTTTTGTTTACATAATGTTGCATAACTTATACGTGTAAACTATGACCGTGTATGAATAAGAAGTGGCTGAAAGCATGGAGGATTGCTGTTAAACGATGTGGAAAAATAGTTAAATGCTGTTTTATCTAAAGACAACATTAAACCGGTGTTCAGGAGTATTATTTTCTTGATTTTCTTTAAAAAAACTTTTCCGTAACGTTATATTGTTGCAAAGTTTTATAATGACAAAATATATAATCATAAAAATTGCTGTAGAAAAACTATTATAATAAGTATTGAAAAGTAAAATAAAACAAAACATTCATAATTGTAAGAATTAAGATTGAGGACGAAAAATTAAATAAATTTATTTTGGTTGGAATCTTCCTTAAACTTTTCAGTCTTTAAAATTCTTTCTAAAACAAATTCTACCAAGTTAGCTTTTAATTTTATTTCATTTATTTATCATCAATTATAACAGAGATTTGTATTTGCCGAAATCGAAATCTGAATTACTAGCATCACGATTGCAACAGTGGGGATATTCGCCAAAACGGCAAACTTTTATTTTTGTACCAACATATGTGGTCTTTTTTATGCTCTCCAATAAAATTATGACCCAGAGGAATGGTGTCTTTTTCTGGATGGAGGCAAGGATAGTTAAAAGGCAATTTTGCTTCATAAAGGGAATACGAAACCATCAATTCCAATCGGATATGGAAACTACATAAAGGAAACCTATGAAGCAATGAAAGAACTTCTCGATCTCATACAGTATGACCAACATCAATGGAAAGTTTGCTCTGATTTTAAATTAGTTGCCATACTATCTGGTTTGCAAGGGGGCAAT
Source organism: Bellardia bayeri (assembly GCA_950370525.1). NCBI lineage: Eukaryota > Metazoa > Arthropoda > Insecta > Diptera > Calliphoridae > Bellardia > Bellardia bayeri. The sequence continues at coordinate 20,782,148 of OX493267.1, forward strand.
ACAAACTTTCCCTGTTTTCTATGTCTACGGGACAGCCGTGACCATCAGAATCACTACACCCGAAAAGTTTGGCCCGATCGAAGTGAACGTACACACCGAGAGTGCAATATCAAAAATGACCTACTCATTCCATTACTCCATAACATATTAAGCTTGGGTTATTTATAAATATTGTGAAAAATTTGCCAAAAGACAGTCTTGCCATGAATTACCTTAAACAAAAATTTCCGAGAGCCACAGCGAGCAATAGTGAAGCTGGTATATTTGATGGACCTCAAATTCGGGCTCTTTCGGTGACCAAACATTTAATGAGTGTTTGGTCCAGCTCATTTGGAGGCATGGGAAGTATTACAGGACATCGTTCACAATTTTTTGGGAAGCTACAGAAGTCGTGATTACGCTGCGAAGATCGATACATTACTGCCATTTGTAAGCGTTGAGTGAAAGCATGTATATTAAAAAGGCCGTTATCATTTGAAAATTTATTCTTTTAAACTTTTAGGTTCAAATATGATACCTAAAGTACACTTCTTATTCAGTCATTTGGATATTTTCCCCAAGAACTTGGGCTCCGAAAGTGATGAACAAGGTGAAAGATTTCACCAGGATGAACAAATGATGGCGATCTATTGTTGGTTCCTCATTCGCGTAGATCCATCCGAAAAAAAACGCAAAAGTTCAAGCCGCTCGTCATTTTGATTTAAATTTTTTTAATTTACGCCGAATATAGTGTGTGAGCAATGAAAATGAATATATTTTCGTTCCACAAAATCCTTAATAAAGACTTTATTTTTAATGCAATTTCTTTTTCAAATTACACTTAAAATGTTGGTAATTAATAAACTATTTGGTAAAAAAATAAAAAGTTCCAGATCTTTACTATAACGTAGAAGCGAAATAAAAATAGGCAAATTTTGAAATTTGAGCCATTTCCTGTCAGATAGAAATTTGCAGCATATCGACGGAAAAGTCATTAAATTACCTTTCCAACGATATATTTATCTCTATATGACTTTTCGGTTGGGCTCAACAAGGGTTTGAGTGGGACGATACACCGAAAAACACAAAAGCACCATTATCTAAAAAACGGTACTTAGAAAAAGTACCGTGTTAGTGTTCATTAGGTCCCAATTAACTTATCTAGGCATGTGGCGTTCTTGGTATTTTTCCAATTTAAAAATTTGTAAAGCTATGTTATGGATAACATAAAATGTCAATATTCCTGAAATACTTAGCAAACATAATTGTTCAATTTGCAATTGATGTTGATTGTGAACACAATTGTGAGCAAGGTCGTATACATATTTATGTTGTCAAGCCTTCAAAATGTCAAAAGTAAAATATTACAAATATTAAATGGGAAAAACAAAATAATAACTGCATTGCGTTAAAAATATAATGCAGACATTTTAACAATTAAGTCCAGTAAGTAAAAATACTCTCCCACATAAGGTCACAATAAAGATCCTGACAACAATTATATATTCAGAGTTTCCTAAATAATTTGTTTATGTTCTGTATAGTTTTCATACTAGAATGAATTAATTTTAAACGAAATGACAAATTTAAAACGATCATGTATGTTTAGTTTAAATTAAAAGTAAAATTACAAAAAATCTTGTTTATTTGAAATGAAAAAAAAAATATTTCAAAATTTACCTCTTAATATTGTGTTTAGCAATTGATTAGATTTAAAAAAAACTTAAAGCCTTTTTCATATAAATTCAAGGATTGTTCTTTTAACATACATTGCTATATATATATATATATATATTAACACACATACTAGTATATTCCATTCAAATGCTATTACAAGTAACAGCAGTAAGAAAAAACCGTTCATGGAATAACAAACTCAAATGCTTCGCAATGCCAACCAGATAAAGCTATTCAATAGAAATTTTATTTTTTTGCTAGCCATTTCCCCAAATTCACCTGTCTACACTAAGATATTTTTCTAGAATGTTAAACAAGATTATACAAAAAAAAAAAAAAAAAAAAAAACAGCAACAGCAACAGCAACACCACAAATCCACATAGCCACACATACAATTTGATTTGTACATTTTTAATCAAACAACCTAAATGTGTTTACCAAAAATACTTAAATTTAAGCAAAATTTAGAAAAATATGGACCATCATTTGGCAGCTACGAGTGAATGAACATTTCAAATTAATGTATACAGCACAAGTTCTTATTGACTTGCACGTTGGCGACCTGACTAAACGACTTGACATTTCGAGGGGGAGGTGTCTAAGGCTGTGAAAATAAACAACACTTTGGAAGAATTCCTAACAAGACATGCCAATTCAACAAAAATATTTTATTGAAGGGGAATAAGGGGGCAAGATTAACTAAAAATTTGTTGGTTACTTAGTTGGCATAAGAGAATTTTATGTACAATTTATTTAAAAGGAAATATTTATGTAAACAACTGTATATGCAAGTAAATATATAAGTCCAATGACTCAAAATTACAATTGGATGAGTAACCTCAGAGATATGAAAATTTTAGAAAAATAACATTTATGTTGAACCATTTATACAATGGAAATTTATTCAAAGCATTGGCCATTGTTAGCTATGATCTTTTTCTATCTTTCTGACAACAATGCTTATCTTTTGAGGCCAATAACGAATCAAACGAATTTCGGATACCCTGTTTTGAAGTTAATTGTATTCCACAGAGAGCGTTCTGCATCAAACGAAACCAATAGTAGGCGAATACACCAAGGTCTACACTATAAGCCGGTTAAAGCAAAACTTTCCAACCACTTCTTTCTAAATAGTTTTTAACAGGTATTACCGCACGTTGTTATGAAGGTATATTACACTTTTATACCTGTAAGTTAAGGTTAACTGTGATGGTGCGGTTAGATTTCAGCAGCTCATAATCACATACCATAAAACAGCCCCTTTGATCCCCCAAAATACCCACATTTATTACCTAAACGCCATGAATATTTTATTTTAGTGTCGATTCAGCTGGTTGGCCGATATGCCAATATGATCTCTTTCGCTTCGGATTATCGTAATGAATCCATTTTTCATCGCAAGTAATGATTTCAAGGTCTCCCAATTTCACTGCTATAGGATGATTCTTGCTGCGTGCAAACAATTTAAATTGCTGTTCCTGTTGAGTTTGACAACGATATTGTAATCGTTATAATCGTCGATAGTACTTCCTTATATTCTTGTTCTTCAAACCCTTTTGGGGGTCTGGCCGATCTTTGGTTTTCATTTCAAAATCAATAATTCTGAACTGCATAAGCCATATCTACCAATTGAATCAGATGGAGCACATTCGCCATAAGCTTTGATGAGCAATTCTAACCGCTCTTTTTTTAAATTAAAGAGTCAAGACTTCCCGCAGATGACGCTTTGCTGGCACAAAACTTGACATTTTCGAAGCAAAAAAAAAAACTTTGTTGCTTACACTGTTTAATAACTAAACGTACGGTCACACTTGGCAAATATTTACTCAAAAAGCGTTAGCACTTGTTTAAACACAAATTTGTTTGACTTTATTTACTCTTAAATAGTGTTGCAAGACCAAGCAGCATCAAATAAAATAAAACTAAAAATTTTCTGCATCCAGTCCTAAATAAACGAAGTTTATTCTAATAAATAAACGTGTTCAAATATATTTTATTTAGTGGTTACATCTTTTCGGCAAATATTTGCAAAGTGTGATCGTAAGAATTAATGACAGATATGTAACCTTTAAACTGGCATATAAGTTACTAAAGTCAATAATCGCGTTTAAAAGATATGACACGTGTTATGAATCCCGCCATTTTAAGGTATACACCTAATAAATTCTAAGACTACAATGTTCAAAAATCTGAGAATAACTCACATTTTAAAGTAAATGGAATATACTGAATTGTTTCTAAACTAGACGATTAAAATAACATGTAGCTGAAAATGATTGGGTATATATGATCCAAGCTTTCAGGCTTTATCGTCGAAGAATGTGTTTATTCAGAAAATATAAACAGTTTTTCGATAACGAAATATACCAATATGTATACCAAATTGTACAGTATAAAAACCTGTCAATAATTGTTTCAGTGTATGGACTTTACTCTCATTTACAATATATACACATACACTGTGTTGCATAACTGTAAATACATTAAACTTTTTGCAGTTTTTTAAGTTCATGGAAAAGTGAATTAGTTTAACCAACAATAACAATATTGCACCTCTTAAAAATGTATAAAGAAATTAATTACTGTTTCATAACTATAAATACACTGAAATGAATATAACTTATGGCGTTTTCTTTACTGGCAAAAATGATACATATATGTTACACTTTTTACCCATTTCCCATATAAAAAAAGGAAAAAAGTGTAACATTTTTGCCAGAAAAGAAAACGCCATTAAAATACTAATATAAAGCTCTAGAATGTTCGTGACTAGAATATTCAGCAAAAGTCGTTAAAACTCAATGTTGCCATATTGCTAAGTTTATAACAGTTTATAACAAAACTGTTTTTAAATCAAAACTACTACAAATGCTAAACAAGTTGTATGTCGATAAACACGCCATCTATTGATAAAGTTGTTCGTAACAATATTAATACACTTTGTTTGATAGTTTTTTTGATGAAATTTTCAGAGGTTGTCTCGGATTTTTGCTCATATCTATCGGAAAATTATATTGTGGAAATTACAAACGGCATGACAAACTTATATATACCCTTCTCATGAAGGTGAAGGGTATACCAATAAATAACTGTTATACTTTTGTTTTTCTAGTATTCGTCTTTGTTTACTATAGTTATAAAACGCTAACAATATATTAATGCACAAGTTCTCTATTAAATTAATAAATTGGTCTTTTAATGTTCGATAAAAACAGTTAACCATACTTTTAAAAAATTTTACACATTTTAAAAAACTGTTTGTAACTTCACAACAAATAGCAAACATTGGCTGTAACTATATTAATGCAACACAGTGTATATATCCAACAATATGCATTTTCAAGCAAAGTATGCAAATTAAGTGATACACGCAACAGACCTCCTCTGCAATGGTGTAGGTCACATAAACAAGCCAAACTAAAATAACCAAAATTTGAAAATTTCTTTTGTGGCATAAAAGGCGACTTAGAATACCAAAGCAACCCCAAACTACAATACGAGTAGAATGAACAAAAATGTTCTTTTATGAAGAAAGTATTGTTGGTCGTTAGTTTGGCTGGTTGGTTACTAGATTGGTTGCCTGACTGGTTGCATAAAAGAAATGCCAACATTTTGGCCAGCTTGCAACAATAATACGTGTGTCCTTTAACACAAGAAAAAGTGCAGTAAAAAGCAGAAACACAAATGCTCAATTGTTAAGTTGAAATTTTTTTTGTCAAATAGATTTTAACTTAAATGTTTGATACTTGGAAAGCTTAAAATGAATTTAATTGAAGAGTTTTGGATTTTTCTCTTATTCTTGCTGGTACTCAACTTGGCCAGCACCACAACTTAGTAATGGAGAAAAGTTTTGAAATTCAAAAAATTTACGGGAATTAAAATGTTAGCATTAAATGAAAGTAAGCATAATTGAGAACAAGCTACCTTGCTTTAAGGATAATGAGTGTAATTTTAACTACATCAAAGTTAATTATTTTTTATTCTATTGCAAACAATTACAAAGAAGATAGTTTAAAGTTAAGTATAGTAGTGAGCAAACATAATTCTATTGTAAATAACATTTGAAATGTTGGTATCTGGCCGGAATCGACTACTATTAGTTAGTTTCAGGCATACTTTATTATTTTTTATTATTGAGTTAAATTACTTTAACAATAGTAGTAATATATACAATGTGGAGCACAAATGAGTAACATGTTTGTGCCTTGTTAACTTTTTATGACAAAAAAAAAGCATGTTGTTAATTTTTCACCCGTATGTCTTTTGAAATGTTTGCACAAAAATATTAAAGTTTAGCGTTAGATTTATATGTGTCTGCAATCATCAGTTTTATATTAATTTAACTGCCTGTGATAAACACTTTTTGAAAATTATCCAACCTAAATCAAATTATTATGCAAATTATTATAAATAATGAAGAAACTTTGACAGTTTTGGCAAGGAAAATATTCTTGCAAAAAATCACCTATTCTGCGAGAGTAATAACTAAACAGCTTAAAATAGGTCAATCAGTCTTCATATGAGTCTAACAAAGGCGTTCTGTTGTTCCTTAACCCTTATGTGTGCACCAAGGTACCCGAGTACCTTTGGCGTTTTTTCCTTGAAATTGATAACTTTTATACCTGAAACTTTTTGAGAACTACTAACTTTCAAATAATTTAGTTTTTTTTTGCAGCCGTATGCCTTGACTTTTTTTGTAATTTGCCTGAGAGACCAATTTACTTTTAACTTTCTTTAATGGACATCAAGGTACCCGGGTACCTTTACGTGTTTTATATGAGAAAGCGGCCATTGCAAGTATATTATTTGAAGTTGTTAGTAGCTTGCAAACCTTAAAATATCTCTTAACTATGCTCCTACAATGTATTTAGTGCGAAAATGCTTTTTCTCTACTTAACTCTCATATATGTACCCAAATACCTTGCAGCACATTAAAAAGTTTTTTTGCCGCACACATAAGGGTTAAACACAAATAAGATGGCAAAAATCTCTTAACTAAAGCGGACGAACGTCGCATGTTAACACGTATGAAAAGTGATGTGTTTAACACCAAGGAATTCTTCTATAGTGATCGATATCACAGCAGGATACAACAAGTAAGAAAGTATAGTCGGTCAGTAATACCCTACACCCAGTATATGTGTAACATTTTTTTTTAAGAAATGGGCGTTATATGGAATTTATGACCTATTATAGACTGATCATCCAATAATTTAGTGGCATGACTGCTATAAATATAAATTTTTTTTTAATTGTATCTTGATAAAAACACTTTTTAAAAGAGTTAGCTCTTAAAGTGATTTTCAGAAATGTGCCTTGTATAGCTGTGACTAAATATGGACCGTTAATCATAAAATTGGGCCAAATAATTTAACTATATATGAAACATATTTGTGCCAAATTTTATTCAGATACCAAATTTTTTAAGAGAGTTTTGCTCTTAAAGTGATTTTTGGAAGTGGCCCGATCTGCATAACTTATTTGTGGCAAAATGTGTTTGGATACGTTTGTGGCAAATGACGGATAAACCCGAATTATCTTGAAAATTGCAACCTGTACTTTGTGCACAAGCCCCTTATGGACAGCCAGCTAGTCAGACGGACGGACGTCGTTAAATCGAGTCAGAAAGAGATTCAAAGTCGATAGGTATACTTTACTGTGGATTTTTTTTTAATTTCGTTTTTATTTATTGAATATTCATATGAATATGAACTCACAATAAGTAATCCAAGACCATTGCCGGACATAAGAAGTAATATCACGGTTTGTCTCATACTGGAGGTGTGCGATGTTCTATTTGGATAAGTGCTGCAGTATCTCTTATCCTTAGTCGGATATAACCAGCATCTTCCAGAATATATTGTGCCAGCGGGTTTGGGTGACTTTTAAGCCTTTTAAAACATTTTGTTGTATATGCTTGAATCACAGATTAAACTGATGGTACATTGAGGTCTTTATGAATATTTGAGTTGCCTTTGCCTTGAATTTTCTCTATGTCCCATAACTGAATACCATAGCACCAGATTGGCTTGAAAATAGTATTATAGAGTAGGAGTTTACAGTCTAAACTAAGGACTAAGTTTCTGCCAAGGAGCCAATTAATTTGAATAGCTTTAAGTTTAACTTGGGTTAACTTTGCCTCTATATGACTTTTCCATGTGAAACGTCGTTCAGGAATCATTTGATTATTTATATTAATTTGAGGGCATGATTCTCTACATAAGGTAAATGTTATATGTGGACATTTATTTTTATTGACCTTTATTTTCCACCTTTTTTTAACCATATTTCCAATTGAAAAATGTCGAGATGATTCATGGGCGATTTTCGTGAACGCTTACAAAAGCTGTATCATCGGCAAAATTTGATGTTTCGGTGTAGTTATTAGTTGGCCTAATATTTATTGGTAAAACAAACATCAGCACAATTCCAATATACCCTCCCCACTATGTTTAAAACATGCATTGTGGATAAAAAATGTCAAGGTACTATTAAAGTTTGCCAAACCGCACAGAAATTGGACAGTAAATGACTGAAAACATGTAGTTTGGTTAGAAGAATCCAAATTTAATCGTTTTCAATCCGAAGGTGAACAATATTTTTTGCACCGAATAGCCAAGAAAATTCAAAGACACTGTGTAAAGGAAAGGATGGAACGTCATGATATGGGGTTGCTTTACATGGTGACACCTCAGATGACTGCAACGAATCGACGTAATAATGAGGAAAGATTACTATCTGCATATTTTGCAAACTCATCTAACCGATTTAACTTTCGAAATCGTAAAATAATGGCTTAACAAGCAAAATTTCCTTTCGACGCAGTGGTGACCAGCAAAATTAATAACAAAAAGCATTTTTTATTTTTCTTTATTATTTTATGCTTTAAAAAGTCCACTAAGTTCGAATATGTAGTCATTTCTGCTCCAACTGGCTATGCTACTTCTCCCGAACATACAGCATATTTCAGCCAGATTCTCTGTACATGACCACAATTGTAAAAGTATTTATATTTCTTTTATGAAAAAAAATATGCACGATTTCCCTCTTAACAATATCGCACCCAGTTAACAAAGCCGAGCAAATTGGCAACAAAAGTAAAAGACTATCAACATACAACCCTGCCGCAGTAAACCTTGAAGTTAGCATACAGAAACAACAATAACAATGTTAATCGTTATTTCTGTTACAGTTTCCATTTGCATAAAACAACAAAAATCCAACGTAAATCATATTCTTACATGTTAGTTCTATTGTGGTCCAATTGGACACTTTCTGCCTCCTGCGGATTTTTGACAAAAACATTTATTTTAACATTATTTCTACTTACCATACTTGCACATCCACATGACCCTGCTTTAAACGCTCCATGTCTGTTTGCGCCCAGGCCGGTCGTACCCACATCGATTTATGATTTATATCATTACTAACGTGCACCAGCTCCAGACTACTGTGTGCATATTTACGGACATTCCATGCAAAATTATTATGCCCATCGACCAGGGGCACGTCACGCAATATGCGTGCAACGATTTTCAGTCTTTGTGTATGTGAATTGCGGCTGGGTGTCGTAACAAAATGCTGATACAATAGTGTTGTTGCCACAGCCAACAGACCCAGTGCAACAATCAGTGTTAATACAATAACACATGAACTGCGACCGATTTTGTGCTGTACATTGTCACTGCCACCACCGTGACGATGGCGATTGTGATGATGATGGCTGTTGTGATGATGCTGTTGCTGGGAACCCTTCGATTTGCGTTTTGCTTTCGTCGCTGCATCTACGGTGGTTGTTTCAGTGGCATCTGAAGGTGATTTAGTGTCATTGAAATTAACTTTTGATTTTTGTATACTTGATATTTCACCGCCAGAATCACTATTCGATGTGGAATTTTGGCGGGATATGGTTCGACGTATATTGGAGTGTTCGGTAACATCAGGTAAACCGCCAAAGCCGGTGGTCTGTAAATAAAAATAATAATAAAAACTCTATAAATATGAATTTAAAGTACAATCACCACACACAAACAAAGTAAAAAAGAAATGTTGCTGAAACATAAAAGAGAAGTAATTATTGGTTTAAATTGATAGTGTTTTACAGTCTAAAGGATTATGTATGATGCTTGTTTTAATTGCTTTTTTATTTATGAGAGAGAGAAATTCTTTAGCAAAAAAAAAAAAAAAACTTTAATAGAATAGTAATGACCGCACTTGCATGTTATGGTGTTCCAATTGTAATCTTTACGGATATGTAAAATAAAGGAATATGAAATTATTTGTGTTAAAACGATGAAGAAAATATTATCCAAAAACTACTTTGAATCGTTTGTTTTTACACGACTCCCGATTATACTGTCCACAGTGGGGCACAATTGATTTTTGGTGAAATATGAGTACTAGTCATTATCCAAGTGCAAGACAACAAAAATAATAATATTCCCAACAATGCACACTATATTTCTCACTTGAAACGTGCAGTACTAAGTGATATGGGCGCGAAAATTATTTAAAGATTTCATATAGGAGGTCGGATCAAAAAATAACCGTTTTTTTTTCAAATTTAGTGAGTTACGTATGTTCGATTTTCGCATTTTTATACCCTCCACCACCTAGAGTGGTGAATTACGTTTGTCATTCCATGTGAAACTTTTTTAATATTCATCTGAGACCCAACAAAGTATATATTTTCTTGCTCCTTATGAAATTCTAAGTCGATTTAGCCATGTCCGTCTGTCTGTTCATCTGTCCATCTTTGGAAAACACTCTCACGTCCAAACTATACAACCTAACTAAACGAAATTTCCAGAAAAATATTTGCAATTTAGAGGTAACTTTGGTATTTAAAATCAGCAAAATCGGTTTAGGCCAACCACAGTTATGAACCAATATGTGAGACAACTTCCATAAAAATTTGATATGTTTTGTCCATTTTATTGCAATATTTTGAAATATATTGCAGATAATACCATGCATTTTTGTGTACATTATTTTTATGATAAAAGAAGAAAGTGTGCGGAAAATAGTAAGAATCGGTCCATGATTTCTCAGAGCCCCCATAAAAATCTTCCCGAAATATTACTCAATTATACATAAATGTCTATAAAATTGGAATATCAAGACAAAATTCAGCAAAAATAAGTTTTATGCAAAAATAAATCGCAAAAGGAAATTTTTATCTAGTTCGGTCCATTTTTGATCATAGACCCTATATAAAGTCCACTTCCTAAATTCACTTAAATACGTATAAACAGATATAAGTAATTGTTATACTAAATTTTATGGTGATCGGCCCAGAATTGGTCATAGCTCCCATACAAGGACCACATCTGAAGAAGACATTTATCCCTATATATATTGTATAAATATCGGTACCGAAGCAAAATGTTGCACAGATCATTTACATATATACAAAAATCCCACAAAATTTTTTGAATTTCGGTCTATTTTTAACCGTATGCCCCATATAAAGCCCTCTTCCGAAAATCACTTTAATACTCATAAATCTCTTATAAATAAGGGTACCGATCCGGAACATTTACATACATGCCTAAATCAAAATGCTGGATTTTGAGAATATCGGTCCATATTTGACTATGTTCCCAATATAAGGTCCACTTCCGAAATCCTCGTTAATACTAATATATATCTTAAATTTACCGTAAGTTTGAAGAATATGAAATATCCTCATATGCATGAAAATAACTGTTCCAAAATTTAAGAAGATCGGCCCATAATTTGTCATAGCCGCCATATAAGAACCATTTACGAAAAACAAATAAACCCATAAAAATGTTTAATAAATATCGATATCAAATCAACTTTTATATGGATCAGAAATTTTAATCCAGAAATCATATTAGTATCGGTTATACGGCAATTATGCTAATAACATAATTAGCTGTCAGTCAATAATTGGCAATAGCTCCTGAATTAAGTCCACTTCCGAGCATAACAACCAACCATACAACTCTTGTAAATAACGCTATTGTGATGAAATTCAACCAATGTAATCCTAAAATACATATAAATCACATTAGTGGATAATGGATTTAGAAGCTATCAATACATAACTGGTCCACATCTACTATGCCACCCATAAATCTTTTGTAAATAATGTTACTGAGATCAAATTCAAACAAAGAAGTCTCATCTTATATCTTATCCTTTTTTTTATACTCCGTTTCTTAACTTGTTGTGAATATCGAAAAATTATCTTTTAATTTTATAAACTGTTAAATTACAACCAATATGATTAGGAATATAAAACAAACTCTGTAAATTACGGTAAGAATCAATAATTATAACAATTATAAATGGTCAAAATTAAATAAAATTTCAAAAGATTTAACATAAAATGGCCTTTCAAAAAATATATTAAATAATAATAAAATTTGCACTAAGACTGAATAGAAAACACAGAATAAGGATTTGTCAGTCCTATAACCAGTGTAGTTTTTCTATTTCTTAGTACGTTCAGGTGGAGGGTATTTAAGATTCGGCACAGCCGAATATAGCACTCGAACTTGTTTTTGTTGGTACATTTGTCTGTTATGTTGTTGTATATATGTTGGTAATATCAGCCATTATGGATTGTCAGTTTGTTTTTGACAGATAAAAGAGTTAGTCGTGTTTTGGTATGCTCTTCGATTTTTACTATTCGAAAAAATGGATCAAAGGAAACCTTTGTGTTAAAAATGATATTAAATGCGCAAGTACATTTAAACTGTTGACTGTGGTGTTTGGGTCTATTATGAGCAGAACACAAGTTAAATTGTGGTATAACCGGTTGAAGGAACGCCGAGAAGATGTCAATGCTGATGCTCGTCCTGGTCGCCCGAGTACGTCAACAACCGATGAAATTATTGAAGCAGAAAATGATTTTGGATAATCGTCGAATCACTATCAGAGAGGTTGCTGATGATGTTGGCATATCTTTCAGCTCATGCCAAGCAATTGTTACGTATGTTTTAGGCATGAAACGTGCGGTAGCGAAGATTGTTCCAAAATTGCTAAATTTTGAGCAAAAACAATGTAGCGATCCAGATTTCCTCAAAAAGTCATAACTGGTGACGAATCATGGGTGTATGGCTATGACATTGAAATCAAAGCCCAATCATGCAATTGAAAAGTCCAGAAGAGCCAAAACTAAAAAAAGCACGTCGTTCAAATATGAAAAATATTTAAAAATACCGTAGTGAAACTTTGGTCATTAACTAGGATCCTACTAGACCGATTTTGCTCATTTTCCATACCAAACATTTCGGTGAAACAAAAAATGTTTGGGAACAAGTTCATTGTCTTTTTTTCGAGGCTCTATCGTGTCTTCAACAGACGGACAGACGAACGAACACGGCTAGATCTTTTTCGAATCTTATAAAGACCCAGAATATATATACTTTTTGGTTCTATGACCAATATTTCGATGTGTTTCAAAAGCAATGACAAACTAAACTTTTGGTGGTATGTATAATAAGGTGTAAAGTTCTAAAATATTCCCCAATTAATTAGACACTTTACAAGGATAAGGAAGTTATATTATATATCAATAGATAGGATATTGCGTTTGTGTAGTTTTTAAAAATATGTTAAACTCTTGCCAAAGAAGAAATAGAAGACTTTTTTGGTCCGCACAGAAAAAATTTATTATTTTGAGGTTTTTGCAAAAACACAAACTGTTTAAACTGAAATAAAAATTGTATATATTTTTTAATAAAATTTTGCAATTTATGATATTTATTTAGTCGGGCTCGAGTTCATTAAATTTAATTTTCATTAAATTATTTTTACTGAAGGAATTGTTTTACAACATGAAATCTATATTAAAATTTATTGATAATTTTTCTTGGCTGAGCTGGGATTGAACCTGGTTTGAATCACAGAATGTGGTGATTCTCGAAACGTGTAAATTCAACCCAGGTTCAACCCCAGCTCAGCCAAGAAAAACTATCACTAAATTTTAATATAGATTCCATGTTGTAAAACAATTCCTTCAGTAAAAATAATTTAATGAAAATTAAATTTAATGAACTCGAGCCCGACTAAATAAATATCAAAAATTTTAAATTAACAGTTCGAATAAAAAATAATAATTGTTCTTTTGCAATTTATATAAAAAATGTTTAAGCAAAACACTAAAATGAAAACAAAATTTATAGTTTTTTTTTTAGAAGTTAAAAAAGTTAAAAAAAAAAAATCCAAAACATTTTATTTTTAAGAATTTAAGCCACATTGAGCGGGGTTATCGAAACGCTTTGCAAAATAATTAAGGACATGTTGGATCAAATGAAATCATTTAAAATTTTTGGATGTCGCCTATGCAAATATTTGCCCTAAAGTTAGATTTTACATGGCTATATTTTGAATGACTCTGGTAGCCCCGGTAACAATATTTTTTTGTTTAAATTTATTTGCATATAATATGCATCCATTAAAGTTAGCTTGTAGTTATAAGTCTTCTTGCAAATTTAATAAAGTAACAAGCATAGAAGTTATCGATTTATATGCGAATATCTCATAAACTATAAGAGAAAATATATAGCTACGAAATATATTTTAGTATTCGACTAGTAGATTTCACATACAAAGTAGTGAATCCTTGAAATGTGATCACAAACGAGTAATTGGGATCGTTTTTAACCCACTTGGCGCAACCGTCCTTTTAAAAGCACATACAAAATACGGGGGAATACCGGTAAGTATATATATACTTGGTAAGTACGTATATATATATATATATATACATTACCTATCTAATGTTCATTACTTAATATTTTATGTGTTATTATGTAGTAAATTAAACCGAAAGGCATTGAACCTTAATGAAATTTTGGAAGAACTTGAGCTATGGAGTGAGTCCATTTACGCTAATGCAGTTATAACAGATGAAGACAGTGGCGATGAAGATAATGTGTGCCTCAACAATTTGCCAGGCGGTCAGGTACGTGCAGAGGCAGAAATGAGGTACAAAAATGTTCCTGAATGCGAGAGCGATAGCGATGACAATATTGCATTATCGGATCTAATCAATAATAATAAAAACAATTCAAGAAATTGGCAGCAAGTTTATATTGTTCCAAGCCTGCCACATTGGAAGGTATTTTCAGAATGCTATCAAAATCCAGATCCAATGGAAATATTTTTAAAGTTATTTGATGATGGCATACATCCTAAGGAGTGCTTCTTGGCGTATCACACCCCAACTTAGAACATAAAGTCTATTATTACTTTTTTTATTTTATTAATTTTAACTATACAAATTCTTTTTTGTTTAATATTGAAGTGTTAATTTCGTTATTTTTGAATAAAAACAGTCCTTTTAAAAGAACACCCGATTCCGGGAAAACTATAGGTTTTTAGAAAAACATTTGTTAAATAAGAAATGTTTAAATACCTATGAGGATTTTAGTTTAGAAATAAAAAATTAAGTTTTCACAAAAAAACGTTACGGCGCTATCTGGGTTAATTTCACACATAGCCGAGATGACCCACTTTGGGATCCCCTGTCTATGTGCCAGCTAGATTTATGAGTTTTACTGGAGTACCCCTGCACCACATCTTTAGGAATGTGAAAGTTTGTTGTTGTCAGACTTATTGTTCAAAAATTACAGATTTATTACCCTTTTTAAAAAATTCCCCCACTGTACAACATCGTATTTTCAAATAATTTGTGTACGATTTCTATTTTGATTTTCCATTGCTCAACATTCGTGTGAAGTAGTCTTTATTTATATAATGATTTTTTAAATTCTCAAACAAGTACAACAAGTCTAACAAATAAACAGCCACTACTATCTCATGTTAAACATATTTTGTAATTTCTTTTTAAACTTTCATCAGCATTTCTTTTTCATACTTACAGCAAGAATTTACGTTTAAGCACTTTTCTCGTGAATTGTTAACATTTCGATCGGAAAATGTATCAATATGTTTTCAACTTAATTAAAAACATTGAAGAATTGTATAACTTAAGCAAATGATGTTTCTTTTTTGTACAATTTAATTAAGAAATAATGTTTGTGTGTCATGTTTAACTTCAGTTCTTATTAGTTGCAAGAAAACAAAAAAACTTTTTCCTTCATTCTGTTTTTCATTAAAGAGCATAAAGAAAAAATATAGTTAGCAAGAAAATAGTTTTTTCTTACACGCATACATACGCGTCACATTTAATGCTGAAATTATTCTAGAGCGCGTCAATCCGTTTTAATGAAGTTCATACTTATGTTTCTACTATCCACGTTGTTCTAATTACAAAATCAACAGTGGGAGCTACGAAAAGAAAAAAATAAACTGTTTCATTTCTTTCTTCTTGTTCTCTAAAAAGAAAAACTAATGTATCTTTATGCAGGGAACAGAAAATAGCAAGTACTGTTTTGTGTTACAAACAAAACATTCAAACTTAAGTTTGTATATGCTTCATTAAAAATAGAGACGAACTTAGCAGTTAGTACTATATTGTAAGGTACTAAAATACTTTTATATTTTAAAACAAGTAAGAGTGCTATCTTCGGCTATGCCGAATCTAATATACCCTTCACCGTTGGTGTGGATGCATAAGTATTTTTTATAATAATTAAATATTTGATATATATACATTATAGTTTTTTTTGACACAATATACCGGATATGTAAAAAATATTTAATTGTTTAATTGTTCTAAAATATTCAGCCAAAGTCGTTAAAACTCAGTGTTGCCATATTGCTAAGTTTATAACAGTTTATAACAAAACTGTTTTTAAATCAAAACTACTACAAATGCTAAACAAGTTGTATGTCGATAAACATGCCATCTATTGATGAAGTTGTTCGTAACAATCTTAATACATACACTTTGTTTGATCAACGCTATCTATTGATGAAATTATTCGTACATTAATTATGAAATGAAATTATTAATACATTTAGTTTTTTTGATGAAATTTTCAGTGGTTGCCACGGAATTTGCTCATATCTCCGTTATTTGTGGACGGGTTTTGCTGATTTTAAATAGCAAACTTCTCGAAAGCATGCCTGACAGAATTATTGATATTGAATTATTATTATATTTAGAAAATTGATTTCAACAGACAGACAGACAGACGGACATGGCTTAATAGACTCCGCTAACTATAAGGATCCAGAATATATATACTTTATAGGATCGGAAAATTATATTATGGAAATTACAAACGGAATGACAAGCTTATATATACCCTTCTCATGGAGGTGAAGGGCATAAAAAGCTAAAGTAAAGTTTGTCACATAACTGCTACTAAACTCCTTTAAAGTTAATCTTTCAAGCAAAGAGATGTCTTCATAATATTTTCTCTAAAACAGAATAAATTAAAATATTGGTGGCTCTTATTTTAAGTTACACTTACAGAACAATATTAGACAGAATTTTGAAAAAGCTTTCAATTTAGTACCTGTCGTATTTTCCATGCTACTAAGACTTTCTTGTGCTACAAAAGTTGCAACGAATATTGTAGTTGTTTTCATTGTTGTATTTAACATGGTTTCTTGCAGCACAGTGTTCAACAAAACACAAGTAAGAATTTATATTCTGCTGTGCCGAATCTTATGTACCCACCACCAAATTTTTGCAGCGTGTAGCATAAAGCTATTTACTTTAAGACACAATAAATTAGGCACAGAAAAGCCCTAGGAAACTTATTTTGGCTTTTTGAAACCTTAAATTTGTCAACTCTGTTTACTCTGTGGTTATTCTTGGAAGTGGCACTTTAGCCAATTATGGAAACTGTCACAAAAGTCAATAGTATAATTTTAATATCCTTAAAACTGATCTGTGTAAAATTGCGGTTCGATTAGGATGTTTATGTAGATTAATGAGTTTTCGAAATTTGTCCGCATAAGGAAACTATGACCTATAGCGGACCAATCATCATGAAATTCTGTACGATTGTTTATATGTACGAGTATACACGAATTATTTGTGTTGAGTTTTAATATTATAAGAGATTTGTGCTCATTTAAGTGATTTTCGAAAGTAGCCCCGGCCAAATAAGGATCGATCATCATCTTATTGAGGCTGATGATTGTTTTATATGTATGGTCTATTTATGCTGAGTTATTTTTGGAAGTGGACTTTATATTAGGGCTACGGTCAAGTATTGACCCATCATCAAAAAATTGGGTATGAATATTTCTGTATATATGAACTAATTGTGCTGAATTCAAACTTGCTTCTAATGCTAATAAGAGATTTATACGCATTTAAGTGATTTTCTGAAGTGGACCATATATGGGGGCAATTGTCAAATATAAACCGATCATCATGAAATTTGCTACAAAGATTTAAATGTGTATTTGGAATATTTTTGTTGAATTTTAACTTTGTTTTTATAAGAGATTTATGCGCATTTAAGTGACTTTCGGAGCTGGTCTTTGTATGCAGCTATGTCAAAATATGGACCTATGCAAATAAAATATCGTTTTGAGATATCACTTTGCATGCAACTTATTATTGCAGAACTTTGTAAGGATACGACTTTTTTGTATACAATTATGTACCATGAAGCTATATTCCGGGAAGATATTTGTATGGGGGCTATAAGAAATTATAGACCGATTCTTGTCTTTGTATAATCAAAATAAAATGTGCACAATTTCATGATATTATCTGCATTATCTGATATGTCACATAACTCGATCGAAATTGTTCTAATTCTGTGTTTGCAAATCGATCGTTTTTATTTTACGTTCTCTTTGGTTCCGATCGATTTTGTTTATTCCCAAAAAAATTTTTGAATTTCGGTTTGTAACTTTAACATTTTAACGCTGTGTAACCAAAATAAAAAACGTAGGATTTTGTAATAAGAAGTATAACAAAAGCGAACAATAAGAGCGCTAACAAAGAAATTTCAAATAAAGGTGAACAAAATTTGTCAAAATGCCCCGAATTTCAATTGTTGCTGTTTTAAATGAACTAAGACATCAAAACGCAGTTGAAAATCTACGAAGAAGAAATTTACGGAATAGATCTGATCCTCTGTCATATTCCAGTGCTGTGTAAATATTTTGAAAATTTTAATATTTTATATAAATATCAATGAGATAATTAAAAAAAGAAATAATAAAATTAATTATTTATTTGTCTTTATAAATTAGTAGTACGAGTTTTTTTTTAGTATAAAATTATAAAAAATAGCAATTCTAGTTTAGAAATGTAAAGTGGTTTCATTCCGAAAAAAAATTGTTTTTTGTGTTCTAAAGACTCAATTTACGGTATCAAAACCACTTTCGATCATAATTGAGTTCTATGACATGGCTGTATATTTGAAAAAAAAAAAAATAGCAAAAGATATCTAAAATTTTTCAAAGAAGTCTGAAACTTTTTGGTAAATTTCATTGATATATTTTTTTTAAACTCCTTCAATATGACATCACTAGATCGTCTTAGAATCTTAAAAGGACCCATAATATACATATATACTTTTTGGCTCTACGACCATTATTTCGATGTGTTACAAATGGAATGACAAACGCAATATACCGCCTATCTTTTTGGTGGTGCGTATAAAAATATAGACTGTCAGCTACATTTAACATAAAGAAAAGTTAGTTGGGTTATATGCTTGTTTTCACTGATTTTTTTCATTTTATTTTCTTTGCTTGAAAAATTAAGTGTTTCTTTAGTAATCAACGCACATACAACAAACAACACAGGCACTGTTACACAACGCAATACAAACGCTGCCACATTATGTGGCAGTAGTGGAAGTAGCAACAGCTCCAGTGTTAAATTGGGTTGTTTTTCTTTGTGTTTGTATGTAGGTAATGAGGTAAAAACTACTTTATAAAAAAAAAAAACAAAAAAAAAAAAATAATAAAAAACAAAACTAAACTAAAGACACAGAATTAAACATAGACCTTAAACAGAGAAAAAAGTAGAAAACAAAATAGAATAATTTGAAAACTAAAAGCAACTTAAGTTTCTAGCAATAAGGTTGTTTTTCAAAGCCATATTAATTTTGTAATTTATGAAAATGTTTTTTATTTTTTTTTATTTAATTAAAAGGAAGTATATTCTGAATTAGATTTTTGTAACAACAAAGAAACAAGCAAATTCTAAATGGTCATTTAAAATGGATTTTGTGAACTTACAGTATGAGTAAATGTAAAAATTGGTAAGATACTTTAAGTCAAAAATCTGCTTGATTTCTTAAATATTATAGTGGGTATTTATTGGCTATTTATATTCAAAATTTGTTTAAAATACAACTTTGCATTTTCATAACGCCTCAATTTTACTAATAGCAAAATTATTAACACTATACAAAGTTAATAACTTATTTAGTTAAGGCGTATAAGTATATAACATAATATTATAGAAATGATAAACTTATATTGGACATAATTTTAACACTTACAAAAACTAAGAACTCCACCACGTATAATTAATGTTAATTCGTTTAAAATCCCTATTCATTATGCAACATGAAGTCAAACAACAACAACTTGTGATCACAAAATAAACTTCAAAAGTGCACTAGTACTTTAATAACATTTCTAAAAGCGCATGTAATAGCACATCTTTACGTCAAATATTTGCTACTTGGAATGGTTTAGACTGATGACAAAACAGTTGCACTACGTGGGGGAATTGAAAAAAAAAACTGTCCATAGAAGTGTTACACTTTAGTTTTGTTTATGAATTTGAATCTTATATAATACTAGCACCGCCCCGGCATCGCTTGGTATTTACTAATGATTTGTATTTCATAGAATAAGATGTACTCACAATCTGCCTGTTCTTATTTATTTGCAAATAAAATATCAAAATTTGTACAGCATACTTTAGGGGGCTTTTTTTAAATTAAAGTTGACTGGACTCACAAAAAAAAATTCCTAGTTTTACCCGGAATTTTTAAATTTTTTTTTCGTTCGAAATTGATATTTATTGAACTTTATCTGCCGTATTTATAAAAAAAATTAAAGAAGACTTCAAGCATATTTTAAGAAACTTTTGTATGAAAATTTTGTCTTAAAGCACACTTCAAGCCTACTTTATTTTTTATAAATACGGCAGTATATCTGTACTATGGTCAAATATGGGTAATATAAACAAACCATCGTTTTGTGGTATATTTTTAAATCAAACATATTTAATTATTAATTTGTTTAGAAAATTCTAAATCGGGCTTATTAAGGTCATGTATTCTATGCAATTTAGAATTTTCTAAACAAATCAATAATAGAATAAGGAAAAGGTCGATAAAAAAACTTAAATAAACATATTTAAAATATCTATGGATATAAAAATTTTGTAGGCATTTATGTATAATTTAAGAAAAATCTTGCAGCGATTCTTACTATTTCTATCACAGTGTGTCCTTTTATCATAGGAATACCATATGCAAAATGGAATGGTTTTATCTGCAATATATAAACAAACAAAATACAAGTAACAAAGTACAGTCGGTCAAACCTGACGGACATAGCTCTATCGACTTAGAATTTTATACGAATCATGAAAATATACACCCCTATCGTGAATAAAAATTCCACATGAAATTTGTTCCCTTTTCACATTTTCCTATTAAAATTCAATGTTAAAAAAATAGAAGGGATACAATTTTATGTGGAATTTTTATTTACGATAGGGCTGATATATTTTGTTGGTGCTCAGATGAGCACTTTTCAATGTTATAAACGTTTATATACCCTCTTTTGCCACTTGTGGTAGTGGAGGGTATAAACGGATTAAGGTAGATCAAACACTTTTTATTTTAATTTTATAATACACTGTAAGAATAACTCTGTCAAAAAATGCATGAGATAATTTATATATTATAAGACTCAACTGGTAGATTGCAACATAAAGTATAAAACAAACATTATTTTCAATACGATATATACCCGAAGTATCTGACTTAGAGGGCTGGTGACTCCATTACATTTGGTCTGTAATATATAAATAGACACATTTTCCGAGCGGAGTTTTAGTAAATCAAAGTGTCAGTTATTTCCATTTGTTTAATTTCCCACTATATATCGCTTAATCGACTCTAAACAGATTTTTTGAATAATATTTTGCTGCAACAAATTCACTGTATTTCTGTAGTGTAAAACAAAATTTAATATTAATTCGTTTAATCTTCCAACAAATTTATATATGTACTCATGATTTGATTTGTTAGCATATGTGTAATGTTTGTTGCTACAAAAAAATTAATATTCGATTATTTGGCTTTTACTGCATTCAAAAAAGCATTTATAAAAAAAAATACTCCACACACAGAAACATGTTTTTGCAAAAGAAATTACTGAAACTTATTATTTAATTAAACTTTAAAAACAAAAATTATAATGCCATTTGCATAAATGTGGGTATAAAGTTTTAATTACATTTTGCATAATCCTTTAAGGTGTTTATACATGATGCCATGCATGCATAATTTGGTGCATGCATTTGCAAACAAGCTTGTGAATGTGCGCTTAATAGGGATGTAACCTAATGTGTAACTTTTTGGATTTGCAATGCTTCTGAAAATATTGATACTTTGAGCCTAAACTCGTAATTTCAAATAAAATGTGCATTATGTAATTTAGCTTCAATTTTTACAATTTGTTTTCTAGATGATGCACAACGATTTTGGTTCTTGCAAGGCATCCTAGTGTAGACTGTTTAGACATTTGTAATTAATTATTAAAAGCAGTAAATTTTCTAAATATGTATTATGTATTCCTACTAAGGAAACGTAACGCGAAATGTTTAAATCAGATATGATTTAATTGCAAAGTTCACTTTGTTTATGAATTTACTTGCTAAAACCCGGTGTGCTTCGCTATCCCTATTGTAATGATATAGAAATTAAAGAGTTAAAGATACATTTATTTTGTAATTATTATTTACGATTTTGTTCACGGCGTAAGTCCAATTGATCTATATCCTTTTAGCTGCTCATATTTACTTATATAATGTTAGGTAACAAATTTCGATACTGGTCAAAAACTTTTTCTAAATTTATTTATACAACATTTGTTTTATTTAAGATATACGAATTTTCTCCTGCTGTTAATAGTTCGTGCTATTTTTATCCACATATCGATATGGTTGCAAAGTTGCCCTTATAAAAATGTGAAAAGTGTAGCTGTTATAGATTTTTAGATCATCTAATTTAATTTATATGGGAGTTTCCAGTCACTGAACTGTAGGCGATTAACGAGAATTCGAGTCTCACTGGAGACACAACAAATTTTACTGAACAAATTCAAATAGCTTATATGAGAAATATAATAGAAAACATGAAGAATTTTAAGCAGATACCAAATCATGTGTACTGTAATTACCATTTTTCCATCAGTTCTTAAGTTTGGATGAGCTCATTGAGGTTGAAATTTATTTTTATTAATTTAAAAAAATAATAGAAAATCTCCTGTTTTTAAAATTTTCGAAAATGCTGATATTAAATTTTAGTAATACGCAAATATGTATAAGATTCTTATTTTCGTATTACATGTAATTTTTATTGAGAAAATTTATTTAATAAAGATTCAATCAAATCAAACCAAAGATTTCTACTCTTTTTTAAGTTACGTGTTAATTTGTATTTATTTCTAGGTTTATTTATTTAGCATACGCATAGAAAAAAGATAGTTGTGTATGTTTAACAACAACTATTTTAATATTTTTAAACTGTTTTTTAAAATATTGTGGTTTATAATTTTGTATATGATTTCTGCAACCTTGATATGGTTAAATTACCATTCACATGATTATAGCAATCATATATATGATTCTAGCAATTATGTAATGTTTATGGTGATCAGTTTTATGATGAAAGATTGTACCATATTATATTGTTCTCTATCATAATCAAAAGCAACAAATTATGATAAATGGATTTATCATAAAAATATATATGTACACAGTTACTATCATCTGAATCGTAACTTAACCATATTACGGTTACCGTAATCATAAAAATAATTACAATGACCATAACAGCGTTAAACTTGTAAAAATGTTGACATTGTTGTAGTAAGCATGAACAACTATATTTTTTCTCTGTTTGCAGAAGGGTACCATAGGGTTCTATGGATACCATTTGTACCCGTTTTGGCCCCTTTCGGCCTTAGTTTTGTTCGTTAAGTAGAAATAATTTTGTAAAATTGTCATTGTATTTATTTGTAATATCTAGAATTGAAGAGTAATATGTTTAGATATTTTTATTAAGAAGACAGATTTTGAAGAAAATATCAAAAGGAAATACTATTTTTAAGTCTTAAAAATTCGAATTTTATAAAAGTGCCGAAAAAATTTCTGTTAGCCGGATGTTTTAAAATCTATATTTCTATGTTTATTTTTTCTGAGGGTACAAAAGGTAATATAGGGTTGTCAGCTACCGTTTTTACCCGTTTTGATGATTTAAGATTTTAATAAAGCAGCAGCCTCCTTTAAATAGTTATTCTAGCTTTATAAGTTGTGGAGTTGCACAGTTTTTATTTCTACCTATTTTAGTCCCCTATATCTCCCGTCCGAATTTTCAAAAACCCCTTCTTAGTGGATATAAAAGTATCCAGTACCCGAATTTCAAGTTTCCAGCTTTAGTGGTTTGGAATCTGCATTGATGACAACCAGTCAGACACGTTACTATTTTGTATACTAAGGCGATTCGGAAACTTTTTAGCCCAGCACAGAACGAGAATAGTTAGTTTTTTTAAAACATTTTTATTTTTCAACATAATCTCCTGAAACTTTCATACACTTAGTTCAACGCTTATCTAGCAATTCTATCCCTTGATTAAAATAGTTTTCCTCAAGGCCCTCAAAATAGTGGTTTACATTTGTAATTGCATTTTTATTTGAGGTTAAACGCTTGCCAGCTAGTATTTTTTTAGATTTTGGGAACAGGCAAAAGTCACTGGGAGCTAAATCAAGAGAATAAGGTGGGTGGTCGAGCAACTCGTACTTCAATTCGTTGATTTTAGCCATTGTTAAAACACTCTTGGCGCTGGTGCGTTGTCTTGATGAAAAATTATTGTTTTATGTTGCAAGCCAGGACGTTTTTCTCGAATTTTTACATTTAATTGATCCAATATGTTGCAATACTACTCTGAATTTATTGTTTTACTCTTTTGCAGTTAGTCAGTCTATACTATGCCTTTGAAGTCCCAAAAACCCGTTGTCATAAACTAACCAACCGATTAAATTGTTTTTGCCTTCTTTGAGGCACTTCCTCCAGCTTCAGTACATTGCTTGGATTGTACTTTTGTCTCTGGAGTATAATGGTCTTATCCACAGTTATGAAACAACGTTTAAAATTCATTTAATTTTTCTTAAAACGATCCAAACAAGTTTGAGAAATTTTCATTCTTATGCGTTTTTAGTCGACTGTTAAAAAATGCGGCACCCATCTTGCAGAAAGCTTTTTCATCTGTAGTTCTTCATGCAAAATTAAATGGACTCGATGATTTTACGCACTTTTATTCGTCCATCATTTGATACCATATCATGCACTTTGACTATAATTTCTGTTGTTGTTGCTGTTTTTACTTGTGCGACCACTTATAAATTCAGCAAACCAATTTTTTACTGTTGCATATGGAGGAGCATTATCACTTAACACATTTACCATATTATTATGAATTTCTTGTTCCCATAAACCAGTTTTATTTAAATATTTCATGACACCACAAATTTCTAATTTTTCCATTGTAAAAAAATCGCGGATGCGTCTTTTTGGAACACCTTTTTCTATACGAAGAAGTTGCCAGATCGAAACGAAATTCTGTTTATACCGCGCTTTCTGTTCTAGAAGTTTCCGAACCGACCTCATATATATATATTTTCTGTTACTGTATAAATTTTTCTCAGATATTAGCAAAACTGTTTACGTTTGTAAAACAAGTAACCATAAAATCAAATGTATTTAATTTAATAAACTGTCGAATCATTAAATGCATTTTATTTCCGCCGTCAATTTAAAATCACGTATACGCTTCGTTGAACATTTATTTCCATTGATACATAAAACTATACCCCAACTGTTTAAACTTGTTTTATTATTAGTCTTCTTAATGCTCGCACAAATCTGTATAGTGAATAAATTTTTATGAATATTCTGACATAAAATGAAAAAGAAAATGTCCCCTTATGTTGCAGCTTTTAAAAATTGTTTGTGTATGTTTTTTTTACGCAGTGTCGCATACAATTCTAAATCCTTTTTTTTTAAATTTACGACAACAATTATATTTATGACCCAATTAAATGTGTCCCCTTTTCGTTTTCAGTTGTTTTGTAACTGCCAGCTTTTAATTCATGAATCTCAAACCAAAAAACAATATTTTAATTTCGTTTCAAAAGAATGGCAAATTGTATATTTGACTGTATTTTTTTTGGGGTCTGTAAATTATTGTGTTGTTTTTAAATTAAATTTGTATATTTAAAGCTTTCTGATACATTTTATGAAAATGCATAAATTTGTTAAATCAATAAGTATAAATCTTAAATTAAATACATGAAATTGTACAGATTTTTTAATAACATCAATAAAGTCCTGTTCATATGAAATATATAATGAAGAGAAAACAATCCACCATTCATAATATCTATATTACTTAAGATTGACAAGTATGTACTACATTGATAATTACGTCAAACATTTTGAAAAAACATTAAAAGAACGAATAAAGTATTCTAATATATATGATAAGGAAAATTACATACTAGCGCTGAAGACGGGCAATACGACGAACAAATTGTTTAACAACATAAAATTTAAATTAAATAAGCTAGAAAAATCAAATCAACCGCCTGGCCCACGTTGTCGAACGATAACGTTCGCTTAGATAAGACTTAAGACACAAACTTTTTATCGTATCTATTTTTTAATCAATCAAGTTTGTTTATTCCACAATCAAGTTTATGTCTTAAGTCTTATCTAAGCGAACGTTTTCGTTCGATATTGTGGGCCAGGGGGTAAATGTAACGTTGACGACACTGGTACATGTCGGAAAATAAACATGGGTACAACGAGGACAAAATTTAAAACCAGATTGTCACCCACACCACCACATAAATCGGACCTAAACTTAAATGACAAACCACTTACATAAAAAAACAGCACTTAATGCCCACTGTGCAATAACTGGACATCTATAAAACTTTTATAATGTAAGAGTGCTTGTGGAGGAGAACAATAATACTAAACGCTACATGCAAGATATGTTACATATAATTAAATTATATGACTTATTTAACGAATCATTATCCTAGTGAAAATGGTAGCTCTTCCTCGAATACTGGCAAATTTGATGGTAAAATATCCAACTAATCAATCTAATATTCCATCAATAGAGTGTAAAAAGCCAGGTTAATGCTTTACAGTATTTTTAAAAGTTTTTTAAATGAGCTGTTCATTTGCTTTTCGCAATATGCACGGCTCTGCAACAGAATCAAATTTGGCATTATGTAGCAATCCAATTGATTAAAATTTATTGAACGAATTCTTAACAGCCTTAAAATTAAGAAATAAAGCTTTTACAGATACTCTATTTTCATAATGAATTTTTAATATTTTAATGCTATGCTTTCGAGCAAAATTGAAATCATCAGTAGCTTCTACTGTTTATGTTTAAAGAAGTGGAATATGATCCTGTTGGAAAACAAAGTTTTGTTTGAAAATCCTTTAATAGAAAATATAAAAATTAACCAAAAAGGTTCAATCTGATAAATGTTTTTATACAAAATAACTACTTTATTTGTTACCCAGTAAAAATTAAATGGACAGCATATCGCTAAGTCAAACTTATCTAAATTTTAAGATTTTCATTTGAAGAAATGCAAAATTGTTTATACAGAATGATTCAAGGAGATTTACAAATCATTCAACTTTATTACGAAAATTCATGTTTTGTGAGGAATATGTTTCGTGCACTTCGCTCAACTTATGGTCAACATAATCGGCCTACTAAGCGTATTAATCGCAATATTGCACCATATCCGACCGAATAGCACGCTGCGAGGAATATATAGCGGCTATAGCTGATAGTGTATACAAAGACCATGGAGAGTCGATTCGGCGCTGTACACGACGCAACTCGAACTGACGTATGGAACGACTTGGCGCATTTAATGTCGAGATCTTAAATTGAAAGCGTCAAAATACAGCTTGTGCAGAAACTGAAGCATCAATCGCATCAATCAATGGATTTATTGAGAGAACACTTCGGTGAGCACATAATTTCACGTTTTGATGATGTATTGGTGAGAGATTTTTCCCAGCAAACAAATTGTCAAACGCTTAAAATAAGAAAAAAAGAAAGAGTTTTAGCCAGATATAAACACCTTAAGAAAAAATATCAGGGACCATAAATAATAATTTTCAATATCAAAAAACATTTTTAGAACAGTTATTTTCAGAAAAAACAAAAATAATTCCATCTAAAACAGTTTTTTTATTTTTGTGTTCAATTGTAATTGAATCGCGTGTGTTTGCTATGCTTCGTCCAACAAGAAGCAACAACAATTCTTAACAAATTTCTGAAAAAAATGACGATAGTCCTTCGCATGTGTTCTCATTGCTTGCTCAACGATGACTGAATGAATGTTTTTAAAAGAGCATAACAAATGTGTGTAAAATTTTTGCACAATAGTGGTATGGGCTGCACATCACTGGTGTAAAGTCTAAAGCTTATGCGGGCAAACCCGCTGTTATTTAGGCCTTGGAGGAAAACATCACGCGTGCCAGTCGAAATGGTCGAACGAGTCATCGAAAATTTGACTCAATGGATAGACCATTTGATCTGATATAATCTTCAAAAAATTAATGCCAAAGAATGTTCTTTCAAATGATAATAAACGTTCCCCATTAAGTTTGAATTTTCTGTGTTTTTGGTACTTTAACCCTCATGAGTGCACCAAGGTTACCGGGGTACCGTTTTCAGTCAAAGTTTTTCCATTAAATTTGATAACTTTTATACCTGAAACTTTTTGAGAACTACTAACTTTCAAATAATTTAGTTTTTTTTTTTTGCAGCCGTACGCCTTGACTTTTTTTGTAATTTGCCTGCGAGACCAATTTACTTTTAACAGCCCTTAATGGTTAAAAAAGTAGGGAACCTTGTAATGGATGCCGCTTTAGATTCCTTTATTTGCCACAAATGAATTTTAAATAATTTTTGCTGAAATTTTACTTACAAACAACTAAAACGTTTTAGTTAACAACATCTGCATAAATTTATTCAGTGCCTGCAATAAAAATCCTATTATTTCAACTTTTTTTCTCGTCTTCTGATTTTGAAAACAAACATGGAAAAAAACGTATTTTGTACACATTTTAATCTCAAAGAACTAACTAGCATCTGTGAGTACAAAGGAAAAAAAATCAATCCCTAAAGTATGAAACTTTCAGTAACATTCTACGCCTCAAAAAAAAAAAATAAATAAAACAATTGTTCAACAAAATATACAGTAGTTGTTGTAGATATTTTTTTGTTGCTAACATTTTGTTTTGGAGGCATTTTCTATTATGTTTTGTTTTGTTATTTATATACAGTTTTTACTACAGTTAAACTTTAAACTAAATGAAAAACTTTTAACTTCCGTTTATGTCTGAAAAGCTCAACATCAACAAGAGAGAAAAAAATAATACTAGTATTCGTATAAAGTATCGCATATAAAACAGGGAACAAAATTGTTAAAAGTATTCACAAATATTTGCAAACGTTGTGAGAAAAAAAGCCAAGTTAAAAGAATTTCAAACCAGTCAGCAAACAACTGCAGCAGCACAACCCAGACAGAAAAGCAAACAAACTAACAAACAAACAACATCATGGTAGTATAATGTGTTTAGTAGTACAGGTGGAAAAGGAAATTTACATACACTACTACTGCAAATACTCTCATATGTCCTTCCTGCTTTCTCTAACTATTTATATGCGTTTAATCATCAGCTCAGAAGTTTGTATTTAATTTTCTTTAAATTCTCAGACTTCAGCACAAGTTCAATTCAGTTCAAATTTTAACCTGCAAAAGTTTGTAATTTTATATTGTTGTGTTGTGAAGTATTGTAAATATTTATAGTATTTCTATTTACAAGTGTTGTAATTTCGAAAGTTGGTTAATTTTCCTAATTGATTTTCTAAAAATTCTGTCGTAGAGCTTAAATGTGTAAATATTTGTACAAAAATTTCCCTTTTAGTTTATTCTTCAACACTTACTTTTCAAATGTAGTTTTCATTTGAGTTTTATTACAATAAAATGTTGCAAACTGTTTATGAAAAGAACAATTGTTAAATGAAAATTTCGGCAATTTAAGCTCAATATCATCTAAAAACAATAGCTGTTTAGATAATTTACATGTAATTTTGCGTACTTAAATCAAAGTTATAAGCCATTTTGTAGAACTGCTGTTAAAATTTGGAAAGGATTTGAGGCATTTTTAAAAGTCAGAATACAAAACTACCATGTTATTCAGGCAATTTCTATAAATATACCTGACATTGGGTTAATCTAGATAAATATCTTGATTATTTTGTGATTTTATATTCAAGAATTATTTTAAACAAGCACATTTTATTCCAACAAGGGAATAAGGAATAATATTTACATTTGTGTTAGAATTATTAGAATTAATTCAAGTTAGCTCGAAAATCTTAACTCACTATGAAAATGTCGTCTTGTAAATTTTGTAAAATTCGTGATATTGTCGGTCAACATAATCGCACTTTTGAGACCACAATTGGGCAGTCGTCAGAGGCAGTAAAAAAGAAGGTCTTCATTTGTCAATTTCTTGACTTTCTCTCTTTAAAAAAATGGGATTATCCACAACCACTAAAGATTTGGCTTTAAAGCTATACAAGTTATCAAGTTATAACTTGTTGCGACCATTCAGATTCACTGAATTTATTCAGGAACAACCCCTTAGTTTTAGAATAAAAACAATTTGTTTCGTCTGTATGTGTCAACAAACTAAATTAGCGCATTTGAACTTCTAAAAATCCAAGAGCAATTATTGAGAAGCCTTTGCATGATAAACTTGCCACTGTATGGAACTTGTCAGTGTATGGTCTTTATGGTCTGGTGGTGTACTTGGATCATTTTTATATTCTACACCACCCTAGTAAGGAGTGTATATTGGATTTGTGCTGATTTTTGTTACGTCCATAAATATAAGTCCAACACCAACATCTTAAATTATACCGATCGTCGATTTAACGATGTCCGTCCGTCGCTTCTGGCTAATTGTCCATGTGAAGCTTGTACGCAGAATACAATTCGCAGTTTGGAAGATATTGCGATACAATTTGATAAATTATATTTCGGCCTAAGGACGGTTGGGATACAAATGTCCTTCCGAAATAGGAGTTTATAGATCATAAGTGTACACTCAAAAAAATTAATAAAAAAAGATGAAATAGAGCGATACACATTTTTCAATAGCTTTCAGCGTGAAAGTATTTTCATCATATTCTGTTAGTCCTGAATTATTAGATTATAAAATACTACCAGCAACATCCATAAAGTCACCTCCAATTCATATTCATGAATTAAACTGTAACTGATATTTAAGACCTATTAAATACTTGGTAATTATAAAGAAATAATAAAATTAAAATTAAATCCTGTAGAACTATTATATTGTAATTTAAAAATATATCTTCAAAACTATAATTAAATCAAATATTAATCTAAATTTTAAATA
This sequence comes from Bellardia bayeri, assembly GCA_950370525.1. Classification (NCBI taxonomy): domain Eukaryota; kingdom Metazoa; phylum Arthropoda; class Insecta; order Diptera; family Calliphoridae; genus Bellardia; species Bellardia bayeri. The sequence goes on from OX493267.1 coordinate 20,813,453, forward strand.
CTTTTTTTGTTATTCCTACATTGTAAAATATTTTCAATAATAAATAAACCTTTTAAAGAACCTATTCGTATACGTTTATTTCTAGATAAAGCAATATTTAGCATCTAGGAAAATAATATTAAAATTAAGTAAATATACTACTCCTAAATTGGAAAAAATGTAATTGTATTTAGTACTTTTTTCTAGTAAGCTAGAAAAAATAGGTTACTACTTGGCACATTTATTCCTTAAAATAATGAATAAATGTACTAGCTAGTAACATATTTTTTATTTTATTAGAGTAAATGTATTTAATAAGTTACAGTACATTTCTTCCTATTTTCTAGGAGTAATTTACTCTGTTTTAGTATTTTTTTCCGTTAATTTTAGTCAATTTTTTTCTACTGGAGTGGATGCGCTTACTCAATTTCAGTTCTTATTTGCAGATTTTTTTCCTTGTTTTAAGGCTTAAATGTACTCTTTTTTATATATATATACGTTTTTGGTAACATATTTATTAAATCGAAGTAAATTTTTACTCAGAACTATTACATGCTGTCATAATTTTAAATAAAAAAGATTTATCTTTTTAACTAAAATAGACGAAAAATTTCCTAATTTTTATTGTTCTCTCAAATTTATCTGAACTATCTTGTAAATATTAACTAAAATGAAGGAATGTTTCAGATAATTTATGAACTAGTGTAAAAATAATTTTTTCCACTATTCTAGTTAAAATTTACTATAATTTAGGAAAATTTTGTATAAAAGTAGGAATTTCGGACTAATATTAAGTAAATTTTTTTCCCCAATATTAAGGAAATTTTTTACTGACTTGTAATAAAAAATGTCTTTGGCGCCATACGACAACCATTACGTCCTTAAAATAAGTAAAATTTCCTAACTTCTAGTTCATTATTTTTTTGAGTGTATGATTTATGCTTATATCCTTAAAAATTTCGCTATAAAAAGTCGTACATGAAGCCTACTCATATCTGAAAATTTTGTGTAGATCGGTCCATAATTGACTTTAACCCCCTGGCCCACGTTGTCGAACGATAACGTTCGCTTAGATAAAACTTAAGACATTTAAGACACTTTTATTTGTATTAAATGCTTCCTTGCTGTCGACCATCATTGCCCATCATTCAGTCCTACAATTACATCGCTAACATCAAAGTTCAAGCAGCCATAACCTCAGGCAACTGGTTAATGTAACATTTTCAAAAAGTAAATTTCACTTCAAAACAATTCTACTTTATTGCGGTTTTGTTACGCTTTGAGTTTTAAATATTTCTTTTAGTCTTGTGCTTAAAAATTCTGCAAGTCAACAAAACCACTGTGTTGGACATAACTCTTTACATGTATTGACATTTGTTACTCAACAATCTAATGGGCCGTATGTGTACAAGTGAGTGAGTACATGATGGTTCTGTATTGTTGTAAGTATGAATTTGTATGTGTAAATACTTGGGTGTATGTACTTATATCTATGTAAAATGTACTCGTTGTGTTTGTGTGTTATAAAACTAAACAGAGATTGATGTGTAAGTTAAAGCCTAAATGAAAATGTCATTCAACTTTTATGTTGATGCACAGATAAAGTACAGATTGTATCATTGAGATGAAAAGATTTTTGTTTTCAGTATGTACGAGTATATATAAGTATGTGAGGGTCTGCGTATGTATGTGCCTTAAATGTTGTTGAAAACTATGGCTTGAAATGAAGACTATGAAAAAGGAAGATTTATTTAGTTTTGTTTAAAAATGGGGAGAACATCGCTATAGTTTCATTTGTATTTGCCTGTTTTAGTGTACATTTTTACACTGAATTCAAACAATATAAATTGTTAGCTTAGCATGAGTGAAACACGATATAAGAGCGAGAAATAAAATTCTAATTTATCTTTATTTTCAATAAATCAGCAAATGATGAAAATAAATCAGCAATCAAATTTAGGTACACAAAAACTATCCCTAAAATTCTAGATTTAAAAGATAAACAAATTGTTAAATTTAACTACTTTTACAAATTCATTTTTAGCAACAGTTAGCATAAATTGTTGTTTCTTGTTTCTAAAGCTATGATCACACATGGCAAATATTTACTTAAAAAAGCGTAACCACTTGTTTGAGCAGCAATTTGTTTGGCGTTGTTTACTCTTACAATAGCTTTGCAAGATCAAACAGCAACAAATTAAATAAAACTAAATATTTGTTGTGTCGTGTCCTAAATAAACGAGATTTATTTAAATAAATAAATATTTAATTTAGTGTTTACATCTTTATCGGCAAATATTTGCCAAGTGTGACCGTACCTTAAGGATCTTCTAACTCTTTTTGTGTCTTAGTGTGAAACTAGTTAAACTTTCGCCTACAATTTTTATTTATTCTATCACTTGCTGTTGAAACTTTTACAACGTCTTATAATACCTTTTAGTTTTTGTATTTTTTCTTTTCATTTTATTACACAAACTAGTTTGAAGATGTTTTTTTTTCAAATGTGTCTCTGTACTTGTACACTTGTTTCCTGTTCATGTCATCACCATAAGACATAATCGTTCATTATACTCAAGCTTTTATACAAACACATATAGTACATGTACATATGGACATAGATAAAGTATTAAGTTTTATACATTGAATATTATAATGTTTACACAAGTGTATGTGTGTATACGCGGTATGTTTAAAAATCTACTAAGAAGTTGAAAGTCTATGATATAATCACCCCTATCGTGAATAAAAATTCCACATGAAATTTGTTCCCTTTTATTTTTTTAACATTGAATTTTAATAGGAAAAATGTGAAATGGGAACAAATTTCATGTGGACTTTTTATTCACGATAGGGGTGAATATTAAAAGTTTAACGAAGATACTGCAATACATACCTGCTCTTGTAAAATGAAACTTTTTTTCGGAATGAAACCACTTTTAATTTGCTATGTGGAATTGTAATTTTAAGCATTTATGTATATAGGATTCATTCCGAAAAAAGTTTTCGTTGTACTTTTTCTATAGAAGCAAAATATGGAACTAATTCCATTTAAGAACGGAATTAAACTCTGTAACATGGCTGTATATATACTTTATGGTTCTACGACTAAGATTTCGATGTGTTACAAAAGGAATGACAAACTGAATTTAAACCTCATTTTTTGGTGGTGGGTATAAAAATATGGTTGAAAAAAACCTTAATCTACATTAAGGCAGATCAGTTATATGTACGATTGCCAAAGAACAATCTTTGGCACGTTTCGTTCATTCTGCTCATTGTCCACTCGAAAGGTTCAATTTTCAATTACTCTTTCCAGCATTGCTATCGTTATATTGTGAATTACATGAGTCATGTTGACTTTCAAATCTATTTGTGATCCATAAGGTCACTTACCTTCATAGCATACATTGAGACTTACATTCTAGATTGGTTTTGACAATAGTGGATGACGTAAACCACATTAAATGCACGAAAGACATTGCTAATATCTCTGTAATTTGACACCTCAGACTCAAATAATGGGATTATGAATGAAGACCTCCAAATTCTCAGAAAATAAAATAACCATAATGGATGTGTTGAATAAAATAATTAATGGATATACCAAGGATTAAGCACAATTGTGTATAATGCTGCTAGGAACACCATCAGGACCATAATTATACGAAATTTTAAGTTTTTTTAAACTTTCCAATAAATTCTCAGCATACAATATTTGGAAACGATATAGCACGGTTAGTATAAAGTGTGTTAGGGTAACTATCAGAACAATATTGCTTATCCGAATATCAGCAAACATATTACTAATATTAATATCGTCGGAAGATCCATAATTGTTGAGTTTCATTACTGAAGGATATCCATTTGTTTTTCTTTTAGAGTTGACATTAGCAAAGTTTATTAGCAGCTGTTAAATAAGCTTTTGGAATAAAAAAGTAGTTACATTTGTAACCACTGCCATTTTTGTGATAAGTGTCTGGAGGCATGGTTACGCATTAGAGGCTTATATGAAATGGCATTATATTTGGCAAATAGTGCCCTATTGAGCATCATATTCGATTTAAAATACTTTAGCAACTACCATCGTGTACTCATATATTTTGCAGAGACACATCCGGCTGTAGACATTTCCGTTTTAATGTTTTTTGTCTACAATTTCGTTCTGCTTCATTTAAAAAGTTTAAATAGTCTACGTACGAAATTTTCTTTTTTCTACTTTTTATTTTAAATTTGTTTTTCTATTTTTTTTACTATTGCTTTGCTTTGCTAGAAGAGTTTTAATGAGGTAAAAAAAAGGAATGAAGAGCAACAAGGAAGGCCTAAATGGGTTTATGTCTGAATTTGTGTGTTAGTGCATAAATAGTTTTATTTTTGTTTTTGCTTATTTAAGTTAAATTGCTTTTCTTGAATTTTTAATAAAGATTTTAATATTTTTCGCATGATTCCATTTAATTTTTTTTCAGGGTTTTTACAGTGCTTGGCTTGTTTTCTGTAAACTAAACCACAAAGTGGATTTGTGCTCGAAATAAAGTTAAATGAAATACAAGTTAAAGTTGTAAAGAAAATTTCTAAATTACTCAAGTGATATTGTTGCCCGGAGGAAGAATTAAAGTTCGAAACATATATTTGTTCTTTAAGCGCTTGTGAAAATTGTATAAATGAAAGGTTGGAAATTTGTAAACAAATTTTATTTTAGGATTTAAAGGTAACACTTTTTTATTATTCATTTAAGCTTATTTGTTTGTCATTTCATATAGAGGTTAATTTAGGAAAAGTTTTTCAAATTTTTAAAAATATGTTATTTTATTTTAATTTTTATTTATTTCCTGACATAACACCATTATTTGTAATACTATTTTTTAATGCATGTTGACGCCATAAATCCTAAACATAAATACATTTTATTTATTTCCCCCGCCCTTCTAGGGATACAGAAGTGTGTTTCAATAGCATAAAAAAGCAAATCAAATTTATCGCTTTATTAATTCCTAAAATCTATTCAAAACACGTAAAAGATTTTATGTATTTCAATTTCAAATACAAAAAGCTACATTTACACATTTATTTGTGTCATCATTAATTTGCGTCATCGATTTTACATCCGGGCGTTTGTCAAAACAACTGTTTTCCAACTCAAACGAGCAAAATAATGTATCATGCAGTGTATAAAAATAAATTAGTATGAATTTTCTTTTTTGGGGCGATGTCACGAGTAAACTAAACTCATTTTTAAAGTTTTGTATGTTGTGGCCAATAAAATTCCTTGACTTTTTTTTTAACTTTCAAATCATTTAATTCTATTCTATTACCCTCCCCCTATCATAGTACACTTAGCTGCAGCCTATGGTAAATATTTCCTAATAGGGAATCGATAAAAGCTTCAAATTATTTTATGGTGGGTAAGAAGATGGATAATTTTATCTTAAAAATCTATCAAAAATTTTTACGCCATATTTTATTTTCATTTTTCTGTTCTTTCTTTATTATTATTATTATTTGTACACCATTTATTATTATATTTCTTTACAAACTCCTTGATGAAAACAAAAAATAAACCACTTAATGTTTTTTAAGCTTTTAAGATGGAAAAGAACAATTGTGAATTGTGAAAACAAAACAAATATTTTTTTTTTAATGAGAGAAAATTACGATAAATTAAACAAAAATATTTGAAACCATTCAAATCTTGAAACCAATTTTATGCGTTTTACTATGAAGTTGTCAAAATGAAATATATATTTTCAAGCGTCTGTAGCTACACGAGTCAAAAATTTTATAAAATCAATCATTCAAATTAAATTTTCTGTTAACTTTTTGATTTACATCCATTTTATGGAATTCAGCAAATATCTATAGTACTAATGTGGGGTATAGAAGCAATAGTAGTTATCTCCACTTTTTGAGTTTCAGAAATCAATATCTGTTTATATTGTTAAGTCTTAAGGTACGATCACATTTGGCAATTATTTACTCAAGAAAGTGTAACCACTTGTTTTAGCACAAATTTGTTTGACGTTGTTTTCTCTACAAGAGTTTTGCAAGATCAAGCAGCATCAAATAAATTAAAACTAAATATTTGTTGTGCTTTGGCCTAAATAAGAAAAGTTTTTTTTTTAATAAATAAACGAGTTCAAATATGTTATGTTATTTAGTGTTATTTAGTGGTTACGTCTTTTTTGGCAAATATTTGCCAATATTTGCCGTAATTCAAGTGAATAAATTATAAACAGTGTAACGAGTTCTTATAATTTTAAACTACTTGTCGCTTTATTTTGCACTTGCAAATAATTCAGTTTATTTAAAGAAAAAAACAAAGTTTTTAAAAAGTAAAAATTTTAAAATATAAAGTTATCATGCATAAGAGTTTGAATATAAAGAGTGATTTTTTAAAAGCTATAGGAAAATTTTTAAAAAAAAAACACATAAAATTCAGACAAATGCATGAAATCTTTATTTAAATCGATGGTATGGTACAGATAATTTAATGTTTGAAGATTATTTCATGCAAATGTTGACCTTGACTGCGCCTCAAATGGTCCATCCGCTTAGTCCAATTTTGGTATACTCTTTTCAACATTTCGGCCGGTATCTCAGGAATAAATACTTCAATGTTGTCTTCCAATGCGTCAATTGAAGCGGGCTTGTCTGTATAGACATGAGCTTTAACACGGCCCCACAAAACATAGTCTAAAGGCGTTAAATCGCACCATCTAGGCGGCCAATTGACCGGTTCCGAAAGTGAAATAAAATGTTCACTGAACTAGCCTCTCAATAAGTCCATTGTTGCGCGTGGTGTGTGGCATATCGTACCGTCTTGTTGAAACTACATGTCATGCAAGTCAAGCTCTTGCAGTTTGGACAAGAAAAAGTTGGATATCATCTCACGGTAGCGCTCACGATTAACAGTAACGGTATCGTTATAATCGATAATTGTTGGTCATCATTAACACTGGCCGATACAGCTGCGATATTTTCCTCAGTTCGCACTCTACGTAAGCGTGTTGGTGGTTTAATGTCCAAAAATGTAAATTTGGTGCGAAATTTAGTCACAATAGCCCGAATAGCCGCTTCAGTGGGTCGACTAAACTGACCATAAAATGGAGCAAGCGTGCGATGAACTTTCTGAACAGAGCACGCATTTTGATAATAATTTGCAAGCGTTGTTCGTTTGTAACCCGATTCATGGTTAAATTATAGACCAAACTGAAGAGGTTTCACAGTGAAACAAAACACGAAACGTGCGTCAGGTGTTTAAACCAGTGTTGCCAAAAAGATAGTAGATAAAAAATCACCCTTTACATTGGCATGAAATTACTTGAACATGTTTTTATACCATCTACCAGCACAAGTGGTGAATTAGTCTGTAATTATATGTATAACATTAAGAAATAGTCATTTAAGACCCAACAAAGTATATATACATACATATATACTCATCATCCTTATAAAATTCTAAGTCTATGTAAAACATTCTCACGTCTATAAAAAATATAGCCAAAATCCACAAAGTTTATAAACGATAATTTACAATTCTCCTAAGCAGTTTGGTATTAACAATCAGTAATATCGGTTCAGTAGAATCACAGTTAAGAATCAAAATATGAGACAGCCTCCAAAAAAAATTAATATTTTTCACAATTTTTTTGTTAATATGTTTCAATATTTTTTATATAAAGACATAGCATTTTATAAACGTTATTTTTATGATAAAAGTGCAAACTATAATGAATTTAGTAAGAAGCGGTTCATGATTTCTCATAGCTCCCATAAAAAATTTCTTGCCGAAATATGGCTAAATGGTACATATGTGTCTACAGAAAAGCCGTCTCCATACAAAATTTTGCAAAAATACGATTAATGCCAAGCGAATTCTCAAAACGATATTTTGTTTTCATCGGTCCAAATTTAGACTCATCCCCCATATAAAGTCCAGTTCCGGAAATCACTTAAATGCGCATAAATATTTTATTAGCATCAGCAGCAAGTTTGAATTTGACAAAAATATTCCATGAAATATTCATAGCTAATTTTATGACCATCGGTCCATATTTCACCGTAGCCTCCATATAAAGTTAACTTCCGGAAATCACTTAAATACGCATAAATCTCTTATTAAAATCAGTATTACTTTGAAATTTAACACAAATAATTCACATACACATATAAATCATTGAACAGAGTTTCATGATGATTGGCCCGTAATAGGACATAGTTCCCTAATGAGGACCATACCCGAAAACTTATTACCCTACATTAACATCCATATTGAACCGAAATTTCTTACAGATCAGTTGTAAGTATGTAAACATTTTTGTGAAAGTTGTTCCATAATTTAGCATAGCTTCCATACAAGCTCCAATTCCAAGAACAACCACAGAGTATAAAGAGGTGATAATGTTGACGCTTCAAAAAGCCAAAATCAGTTTCCTAGGGCTTTTTGGTACTCAATTTATTGTGCGTTAAAGTAAATCGCTTTATGTTACACGCTACAAAAATATAAACAAAGTGTAAATTTTTGATTATATCGGGAGTATGCATACAATTCTTATGAATGTCTTTATTAAAATAAAATTCAACAAAAATAAACCTAAAATAAATAGAAAATACGATACAATATTTTACGTAGATCACCTTATAATAGGGGATTTGGTGGTGGCACGGCCGAATATAAACTCTTACTTGTTTTATTTAAGTTTTACATTTACTGACTGCTAATAACAGAAATTCGTTTATTTAAACGAAATTCAGTATATACTCAATTACTACTTCCTTATCCAGGAAATTTATCTTGTTTTTATTTATTTCTTAATTACTGTTAATATGTTTTCGCTTAAGGAAAACTGTTCTAAAAAATCTTGTTCTTTTTATCTAGGACAATTTCGTTTCAAAAAAAAAAACATATAAAGCATTTAACCCTGTTATTCCGAATTGCCTTTGCTTTAACTTGTCCTCCTTCATTCAGAGTCTTAATGGTTTGTAAAAAGAAAAGAAAACTGAAAAATAAGGATAAAAAGCTGAAATAAATAAATGTTCTTGCTGAATGAATCTATTTTTTATGTTCTAGTCCATTTGCTTGTATTTCTACGTTTTGTTTAATTTGTAGGCCAACATCATTTGTTACTTTCACTTTTCTGTTACTGTTGCTGTTTCTTTTCCTATTTTCTTGCTATTTTCACCATTGTTATTGTCATTTTCATTTACACTTGAACTAAAAAGAAAAAAACCTTAATATTTAAAGTCAAATGTTGAGTAGCATTAATTTTTGTGCAGTATTTTAAAAATTTTAGTTTTTTGGTCTTCCTAAGGCAATCGTGGTTCTTTAGAGATCAAAATATTAACTTCAATCGAGGATCCTTACAGAACACAGTTTTGGCTTCAATTGTGTCTCTTCCTTGTGGTTTCTTGTGAAACAAAATTTTAGCTTCAATCGTGTTACTTTATAGAAAAGCATTTTGGAACAACATTTTAACTTCAATCGTGGTTCTTTATAGAAAAACATTTTAACTTCAATTGTGGCCCTTTATAGAACAATATTTTTGATTCAATTGGGCTCTTTATGGAACAACACTTCATCTTAAATCGTGGCTCCTTATACAACAACATTTTTGCTTCAATTGTGGCTCTTTATAGAACAAAATTTTTGATTAAATTGTGGCTCTTTATAGAACAATATTTATGATTCAATTGTAGGTCTTTACAGAACAATACTTTTGGTTTAATCGTGGATCTTTATAGAACAACATTTTAACTCTAATTGAAGCTCTTTGCAGAACAATGTTTTTGATTCAATTGGGCTCATTATGGAACAACACTTCATCTTAAATCGTGGTTCTCTATAGAATAATATTTTTGATTTAATCGTGGCTCTTTATAGAACAACGTTTAAGATTCAATCGTGGCTCTTTATAGAACAACGTTTAAGATTCAATCGTGGCTCTTTATAAAATAACGTTTAAGATTCAATCATGCTATTTTATATAACAAAATAGCTTCAATCGTGGCTCCTTATAGAACAACATTTTTGATTCAACTGGGTTTCTTTATAGAACAATATTTTTGATTCAATTGGGGCTTTTTTTGCATCAATCGTGGCTCTTTATAGAACAAAATTTTTGATTCAATTATGGCTCTTTATAGAACAATATTTTTGATTCAATTGTAGCTCTTTATAGAACAACACTTCACCTTCAAACATGGCTCCTTATAGAACAACATTTTAACATAAATTGTGGCTCTTTGTGGATTAAGATTTTTGATTCAATTGGGGCTCTTCATCTTAAATCGTGTCTCCTTAAAGAATAGCGTTTAAGATTCAATCATGCTACTTTATATAACAAAATAGTTTTAATCGTGGCTCCTTATAGAACAACTTTTTTGATTAAATTGGGGCTCTTAATAGAACAACATATTCAATTATGGCTCTTTATAGAACAACACTTCACCTTCAAACATGGCTCCTTATAGAACAACATTTTATCTTAAATTGTGGCTCTTCATCTTAAATCGTGGCTCCTTATAGAACAACGTTTAAGATTCAATCATGCTACTTTATATAACAAAATAGCTTTAATCGTGGCTCTTTACAGAACAACATTTTTGCTTTAATCGTTTTTATTAAACAACATTTTTGAACCACGATTGGGTTCAACAACATTTTAACTTCAACCGTGTCTCTTTACAGGACAACATTTCTGCTTCAATCGTGACTCTTTTACAACAATATTTTAGATTCAATATTTTAGAACAACAAAGATGGACCAAGACAATAATAAGGACCACCTTAATTTATATGCAATGGTTTATATTTCAAAAGTTTATTGCAGAAAGGACTTATGTCATTTTCTTAAAAAAAACAATATACTGATGTCTTTAAAACTTCCTTGCTCCTCAGGGGTATGTGTGTTTCATTTACAAAATAGAGATATTTTAGGTACATATTTAAAAAGAAATTCTAAAGGAAAGCTTCTTATATTTTTGTAAGTTTTTTTTTTTAATGAAAAACATTTATAAAATCAAGATACGCCCTTTCTTTAGTAAGCCAACAATTTATTTTCTTTTTACTTTTTACTATTTCCCTCTTTCGGTTGTGTTAAAACTGCTGGCTACACTTCTGTTACGCTTGTTTTAAAGCTCAGCATGATTGTAATCTTAGATGACCATTTAAGTGCATTTAGTCATTTGTTTAGAGCATAAAAACTACATGAAATTACTTAAGTTTCTTGTTGTTTTTTATAGACTTCATGAAGGATTTTTAATGTGCTTGTTACGAAGCTTTATGTTTTGGCTGGTAGAACATGAAACTAACCTAAAGCAAAGTGAAAGTAATTGTTTGATGAAAGCTGAAAATCCTTGAAGTGATAGAGAAAGCAAATACAATGAATTTGATAATGTTTTACAAATTGTTTTAGTAGCCAGATGTTGGCAACAATTAAAATGTATAATAAAATCTCTAAAATCGTCCACTATTTAAATCAGACATACAGATACAAAATGGAAAATTTAGTCGAATTTCTAGTATTTATAATAAACTTCTAGTGCTATTAGAACTTCTACTTGGAAAAAATTGTTTTATAACAGATGCCTCCTCTACTTCTTAAGTAATAAAAGTCATAAATAATTATTAACTTTTTCTACTCTCTAAATCCATCAGCTTTCAAATTTTCTGCTTAAGATACAAACATACATATATTTAAATTGTGAATCTTTTGCTCATAATATTCTGGGAGCGTCAATATAAATTAAACAGCTAATATTGTTTAAAAAATGTTTAATTATACTCTACACCATAATAGTGGGGATTTGTGCTGATGTTTGTAACGCCCATAAATATTGGTCCAGCACCCACCTTAAAGTATACCAATTGAGTCGATTTAACGATGTCCGTCCGTCCATCTGGCTGGCTGGCTGTCCATGTAAAGCTTGTGCGCGGAGTACAGGTCGCAATTTTGAAGATATTTCCATAAAATTTGGTACTTGATATTTTTTCGGCCTAAGGATGGATGGGATTGAAACTGGAGGAAATCGGTCCGTTATTTCACCTAGCCCCATACAAATGTCCTCCCTAAATTGGGGTTTACCGGTCATAAATCTTTGAATTATGCAAGTATGCGAACAAATTTCACCACAAATGAGTAATAAATGAAGCTAAATCACATCTACATCTACATTTCGTGAAGATCGGTCTATAATTAGTCGTAGCTCCCATCTAAGGCCCTCTTCCGAAAATCACTTAAAAGAGCATAACTCTTTTAAAAATATTAGTATCTAAATAATATGGAACACAAATATGTTTCGTACATATCCATATAATATAGTGGAATTTTATGATGATTGGTCCGTAATTAGTCATAGCTCCCATATAACCCCACTTCCCGAAATCACTTTAAGGACCATAAATCTCTTAAACATGTTGTTATCCTGATAAAATTTAACAAAAACGAGTTTCTTATGTACAAATAGGATGACATCTAATTTTATAATAGTCAGTTCATAAATAATCAAAACTCCCATATAAGACCCTCTTCGTAATTCACTTTAACCTCCATAAATCTTTTAAACGTATTTATATCGAGATAAAGTTTAACACACATAATATTTATATAAACGGAAGTCATGGCACTAAATTTTTGGATGATTGGTCCATAATAGGTTATATCTCCCATATAGCGCCCATATAGCGCCCATATAGCGCCCATATATGAAAAACTGTTTTATTGATATACTGAATGTAGGGTATTATATGGTCGGGCTTGACCGACTATACTTTCTTACTGGTTTTTTGTGAATTCAGTTTTAATGAAGTAACTATATATAAGTGCTATATAATTTTCTAATATAATACTATTTATATTAATATAGTAAAGCATTTCCTTTAATAATATGTGGTGTTGACTTTATTTAGACGCTCACAGTAGATTAAAATGGATTTTGGTTGGTAATTTTTTTTCCTAGTTTATTTTGCTTTCCCATTTTCTTTACTTTTGCATAAAATAAACATTAATCAATTTTTTTATGAGCAAATTCTTTTCCTCTTGTGAAATTTGTTTGCGTATATGTATTTTATATTCATAATTTTTTTTTTTTGCTTTATTTATTTTTATATTTATTTCCGTTTTTATTCGCTTTATCTTAAGTTAAATGGAATTTGCTATTAAATAAATAAAATACTTGTCGTTTGAATTTATTTAATTTTTATATAGGGTGTTTTTTTAGATGTATAGAACTTTAAGTTGTCAAAACTTTTTCAACTGGCGGTCAGTTTGTCAGCTTTCAAGTGATGTATGTTTAGTTGGGTTTGACATTTTAACATTAATAGACTGACGTCTGAACAACGCTCCCAAATTGTGCAAATTTATATTGAAAATCATGCTTCCGTGTTTTTTTTTTGTTAGATGTACGAGTATATAAGAGGAAATAAAACAAAGGTGGTTTTTTTAAATTGACATGAAATTTACTTTATTCGAAAGATAATCTTCTGGCATTATATTTTATATATGACTTCTGGCATACGCCTGACTCGGCAATAGTCCAATCTGTAGGTCCCATTTTTGATAACTTCGCAATAAGGCGGCGAGTATTGTCCTGCACTTGGTTAATCCTTTCGGGCTAATCGGCGTAGACTAGCGACTTCAAACATAAATCACTGGATAGCTAATGAAATGGCCGCCAGTTAAAAAGGTATTGCCAACTTAAAATTCTATACATCTAAAAAAACACCCTATAGTTTTTTGATTATTTTAATTTCAATAAAGTGTTTAAAATTATTCATATTACACGTATATCAAGAAGAAGTAAAAAGAAATAAAACTTGAAACATTTTAATAGCAATTTAATTCTCGATTCAGAATTTGCTTGTTGGTTTTTTGAATATTTAGAATTGAAGTTATCTTAATTCTTTGTTTTTTTTGTTACTAAAACTGATATTGTAAGATTATACTTTATTTTTTTTTTAATTTTTTTGTGAAATTGAGTAATATTTGGGGACTAAATCTACTATTTGGCCATAATTAGAGAAACAGCAGATCCAGGGGATGGAGGCAAATTTTTTGTAGAGATATAGGAGTTGCATAAACTTTTCAGACTACACCTCCAAAACCCTAATAGACTACAATAAAGGCTTGGCGAATACGATTTATTGTAGTCACAGTTTTGACATGAGGCGATTTCATTCAGTTTCTGGTGTATGGATATTACAAATTGGCGCAAACAGAAAACTTGAGCTATAAAGGAAATCATGTTCATGAACTTTACTGATCTTCACGTTCTTGTTGCAAAATAAACCTGCAACATGTTTTCTTTGTGGCTTTTGGGACCGAGTAGATTTTAGAGTAATACAACACTGGTGTGGGATATGTATCACGAACCTGCACTTTGGAAATTAATCAAGGCATCTAAAGTAGATTCGATGCGATGATCGTAATATTCACACGGAGTTAATAACCGATTCTCGTTTAATATTGCTAAAGGAACGCTCTTTATCACGAAAGTAGTTAAAGCATTGAGTGTAGTGCACTTTCGACGGATCTGTCTTATGCGCAGGCATATTGAGCCCTTGATAGAGTACCTAGTCCAAAGGAATCCCTTTCAGTATTTTAAGTAGAAATTGTAAGAGACTGAATAGCCTAAGGTCCATGAAATGCTATACTTTCAGTCCCATGTGGATGAAAACAATCATGTAGCCTCTGAAGATTGTCAGGAGTCAAGGCATTAGACAACCAATATCCCATTGTACATAAGCCCGCTGAGATAATGCCAACAATATGATTCAAACTGAAAATCTTATGAGATGATCTGTGATTGGTATTCCTACTATTTATTAATGATCTTTCAAATTCCCTTGAACATAGTAATATCCTAATGTATGCAGATGATGTTAAGATGTTTTCATTTCACGGAAAAATGCATACGAATCATATTCAATCCGATTTAAACAAATTCCCCAACTGGTGTACTCATATAACTAACCTGAGGGAATTGAACCTGAACAATTTAAATTTATGTCCTTTTCGATATATTCTCCGTCCATCCATGAATATCTTAATGGAAGCTCAAAATGAAAATCCGTTGACTCAATCATTGATTTGGGTATCAACTTTGATAAAAAACTGAACTTTAACTAACATATAACTATGACTGCTAATAAAGCAATTGGTGTCCTCAGTTATATTAGACGTTGGGCAAAGGAATTCAATGACTTATATGTGACAAAAAATCTATTCACAACATTGGTAAGACCGATACTTGAATATGCATCTGTAATCTTAAACTCGGAATATAATATGAACATAAAAAACTAGAATCTAATAATGATGTTGTTGAAGCCATACAGAGATAGGAATATTTGATAATATTTGAGGTAATATATTCTTAAATTCACCGAATATAGCAAAACATTTCCAAAATTTAATGACGGTGACGGTGCTAGTAGTTATCTTTCTGCCATAAAATTCCAAATTAATTTCCTACACAGCACGCTGTAAGGCAGATAGAGATAACTTTTTAGAAAGCAGAGTATACCAGAATTCGATGGTTATAACTTCAGTCATATGCTGTTCAGAATCTAAGGGAATAAAAAGGTAGATACCAATAATTCTTAAGGTGAGGAAGAGATAACTTGTCAGAAAATACAGACACAGTGTCGTCGATTTTGATGGTGGCAACTACGGTCATGGTCTGGTCAGAATTTATGGATTGTAATTGTAATATATTTGCCAAAACTTTCAGGTGCTCGCAAAAAGTTTTAGAGGCCAAACAATTCCCAAGGTGGAGGAGATCTAACTTGTCAGAAAACATATGCATAGGATCGCAAGATTTTACGGCGGCGACTTCAGTGATTGATAAAATTGTGCTCTTAATCAAAAGACGCTGCACTGAAGGTTCAGGAAGAGCCAATATTGAACATGGCATTTTTGAAAATGTTAAGACTTAAACAGATGTTTAGAATTTAATTGAAGAGCCAAACTATAGATTAAACATTCACAGAAAAAATTATTGCCCGAGAAATTTTAATTAAACTTTTAATTGAGTCTTAATTGATTTTTAATTAAATTTTTAATCATATCAATTAAATTTGTAATTGAAAAACAATTTTCAATTAAATAATATAATATTTTTTTTAATTAAAACTACTTTTAATTTAACTTTTACAAAATATTTTAATTGATACTACAAATTCCTTCATCGGTCCACTTTCAATTAAATGTTTAATTAAATATACGAATTTTTTAATTGAAAATCAATTTTAATTTTTTCTATGCTCTCTTGATCAAGCATTAAATTTAAAACATTTCTGCACCAAGACTGTTAGAAATCATCTTCCCAAAAATCGAATAAAAGTTTGCTTTTCTAGGAGAATGCGAGAATGTAGATATTTTTCAGACGTCTAAATTATCTTTATGTGGATTCGTTTCCACGAAAAGAAATTTAGTGAAAAAGTTTGATTGAATCGAAAAATATTTAGATTAATAATTGCTTTAGTATCTCGTTAAATACTTATAATAAGCTAGAAATGAACTGCAGATAAACTATACACAATCCAGCGATTGTGTTGTATTTATAACATCCTAAAAAGTTATATCATATAATATTATAATGATAACAGTTGTAACTGCTTGTAAGTTACAGAATCCAGCGTATAAACTGTATTAACAATATTAAGTAACTGAGTGCACTCAGTTGCAAATTCAACACAATTTACATAAATTTATTGCATTTAAAATTTAAATTTAACCACATTTATTATATATTTTATGATAAATAATGTCTATAACTAAATACATACTTTTCAAAGAAGACCCAATTGCGACAAGTCTGCTAACTGATGCCATTTAAAGCATTTTGCTTAATAAAAATATCCTTAATGCTTTGTATTCTCTTGTATTCTCTTCTATCTTGTATTCCAACCATTAACATATTTACTTCAGCATAGATTGTAAATATTTTTTATTTAACTTTGTTCTAACAATAAGTAATTTTCCATGCCAACAAATTGCTGCTGCCACCGCTGCTCTTACTCTTTTCCTTTTCTATTCAACTCTATGCCATCAAAGTACGACGTTGTTAAACTCGGTTTTGTTCCCTTTTGTCTAGTTTAGCAGCAGCAATTTATAGCTGGGAAAAATCTTGACCTTTAAAATGGAAATACAAATATAAACGAATGTCAGTAGAGGAAGAAATAATAGCAGGCGAAGTTGGAGAATATCTAGCACAATAATAATAAATGGATTTCTTATTGTTACTGATTATTGTTTGTACGAGTGCTCCCTTTTTTGAGCATTTGTTATTTTATTATAAAAAGTTAACTTTTTCTTTATTTTTTTTTTTTTCTGCAAAGTTAGTCGAGGGACATTTCGATTTGTTAAAAAGTTGTAGTTTCTTATTTTTATATTGTTTCTTAATGGGTTTTGTTTTCTTCTTCCTATAAATGGTTTGAGTTGAATTGGTTTTAATTTGTAAATGTATTTAATAAATATTTTGTAAAATTTATATTCCAATGTATTTGGTGACTATATGCATGTGTATATTAAACAGTTTTCAAATAAAAAAGAAATCTGGAATTTTGTTAAATGAAGAATAAGAATATATTAACCCTTATGCGACTGACAAGGTAGGAACCTTTAAGGTTTTGATTTAATTTTTTTGTAGAATTTGGCAAGCATTGTATTTGAAACTTTTTGAAAGCTGGAAATTTTTGATATTTTATGGTATTGAAACGTTTGTAGCATTTAAAATTTTGTTTCAAAACCACATAAAGGTTAAAAAAAAACTCTCACATAAGGGTTAAAAACCCGCTTTTTGTACCCAGCTCGAAGTTTCATTATTTTTTATTCCTGAGCGCTGATCATTTTGCATTTTATGAATCGGTTTTGGAAATGTCACTCAAACCAACCATGTTGATGTTGTCTATAAAAAGCAGAAGAAATATAAATGAATTTGGTATTAAAGTGGGGAGCACAAATGGGTGCATGTTAGAATTTTGTTCACTTGTTGAATAATGAAACTAATAAAGAAAATTAAAAACAGGTTTTTTGTCATTTAATTTATGCTTAATATTTAACAAAATAATTTATAAAACAAAACTAAAAGTATCAAGTTTTAAAAAAACAATGAAACATAACTAAAACAACCTATTTATACTAAATTTTGCACCATACAAAAATTTAAAAAAAGTTTACAATTACTTAGATTTTTTTTTGTCGCATATACTACATCTGTGTAAATAGAGGAGCTAATTGGAATATATTAAAATCTGTGAAAGTGTAGGAAACACAAACAACTTGTAAGCGCTTCAGCTTCGCTCCTAATATGAATTTTCCACGACGATTTGAATCACCTGCTTCGCTTTCTCAATCATATTTATGAAACATGCTGTTTACATGACTAATAAACTTGCTTCGATTTGACAGTTCTCTTTAATAATTAAATAGAATAAACAAACTGAATTTACAATTATGGAAAATAATTCTTTTTAAGGGACAAAAAAAGTGAGTGGAAATTAGTTTGCTTATTTAAAAAAAACATACATTCGTACGTATTTATATTCTTTACTTCCAGCGACAAGAAAACACGCGCGCAAATGGGACAAGTTGGGGAGAAAAGATGGTACAGTTGCGTGGGTGCCGCAAAAATAGTAATATTCCTATGAAAATGGCTTCGGAGCTGGCAATGCAGGGCTTTGAATATACGCCGGAAGAATTGAGGACAAAGCTGAACAACATGACTTGTAGATATCGGTGAGCATGTAAAAATACATATGCAGTTGCAATGCAGACGTATAATACAAAGTCAAATGTTCCTAATTGGTTGGCGGATTGGTTTGAAAAGTGGGATTGCATTATATTACAGATACTCGTATAGTCTAAAAAAGAGCTCCGATACATCCTAAAGTTATTTTGGAAGATACTTTAATTAGCTATTTGGCAGTCTTTCTCCCAGAAAGTTTGATTTCGATTCTAAAATATTTAAGTTTCATTTAAAATTTACAAGGACAAGCTCACATATGCAGATACACACTAAAAAAAAGCTAGGCATGCTTCTGTTTCAACTCCATCAGCAACTTGAAGCTCATTCTTTAATCCTCCATAAATCTGAGTTTAGAGGACATCCTTCTTGTCATAATAATATTTTTCACGATTTTTTTTTTTCCATTGTTTTTTTATTTTATTTTATTAAATTTTATGAATTTTCCTTTCACTTTTCATTAAATTGATAATTTGCTTTGTTTACAATAATATTAAATTTTGACAGCTAGTGCAGATAAACTTGTGATAAAAATTAGAAAAGATTGGAAATTTTCGTGCTTCGATGGTACAGTTATGAATCTACTTAATTCGCTCTTAAAATTTTGTATGGTGATGCAAGTTGTTTCGCTCATGATTGGAGTGTGAAGCATGAATAGAGAGCGAAGCATGTACCGTGGAAACATAGTATAAGGGTTGTAAGAGTTCTGTCATTTAAACTCGAATAATCCTCTTTTAATTTTCCGATAAGTCAATCCCAATCCTTTAAGTCAAACATATTAGCCAGTCGAAGTAGGGTGTAGGGTATCATGTGTTTGATTTTGTTCGCTTCATAAGTTAAGCATTTTATACAATTTTAAACATGCGGATTTAAACTTTCAACAAATTAAATATTGAAATCCTGCGTGTTGTATTATATTAAAATTAAAACATAATTTAAGACCTAATATTAGAAATTTATTAAATATTGTAACCACAAGAAAGACAAATTTAAACAGCAGAATTTTGTGCAAGTTAAATTTAAACAAAAATATGTATTTCCTCCCGCCGCCTCTTGTTCTGCTGTGGTTATTTCATTCAATATTTGTTATTCATTTTTTAGTTTTAATGTGGTTTATTAGCAAATATTATTTTAGAATTTTACACAAAATGGCACGTACCCAGTGTCGTTACCAAAACATGTTGTGTCGTGCATACTTAAGGTTTGGTACGTAAAGATTTCTATCTCTGTAGCAGTAGTTGCCACTATTTTGGCAACACAACATCAACAAAACCAACAACAACAATATGCAGTTTCCATTTTTTTATTTTGCCCAACCATCGTTGTTGTTCTGGGTTATATAATGAAATATTGGTCGTTGCAAATTACTGCTACAAGTTTCAAAGTGCTTAAATTTATTAGTTTTGGTGTCTAAGAGATACAAGCAATTGATACAGGTCCAATATTTTTTTAGTTTAATGTAGTTTTCAAGTACATATTTTGTTTTTGTTGTGATTGTGTTGGTTGTCTCGTTAGCTTTTTTTTTTAGAGGAACGAAGGATGCGCCGGGCTGTTTATTTGTTGTTGGCTTCTAATGACACCAAGAAGTTTGTCAAGGAAAAGATTACTTTCAACTTATAAATTTGTTAAAAGATGTGTTTAAAAGTTTATTAAAACAGAAACTGTGATAAATAAAGTTAATGAGAAACGTCGTTATGAAACAAATTTATAAAGACTATAGGGAAAATATAGATAAATTCAAAAAAAAATATTGTTCAAAGATAATAAAATCATTTTGACAGTATAAAAAATAAAAAAACATAAATATAATTCAAAGTATATAACTAAAGACTTATTTCAACGATAAAACTCAATATTTGCTCTAGTTTGTTTGGGAACGGCTGTTTTATTATGAGAAAAAAAAAACTGAAAGTATCTAAACGGCAATTTATTTCACCTTGGCTTAGTTAAAGAGAATTAAATTTGTAATTCTATAAAATCAACATCAGGCTAGAATAAAAATAAAAATTAATTTCAAATTAAATTTAGTTTTGCAAACTCATCTAAACAAGAAACCAAAAGAAATATTTTACGTACATAACTGTGCTATTGACATAATATAACACAACTTACCCCAAATGAAATTAAAAAAAAAAAAATAAATACAAAAGCTTCCCATAAGTATCAGCACAATATCACCTACTCCAACCACAAATTTAAACATCATTATACAGCAGCATATGGAAAAAACAACAAATATTTAACTTATACCTACAATTTGACATACAAATGGTCAGATGTAATAAAATATAAATTAAATTTATATCGGAAAACATGCATGGTATTATATGTTAATGCCAATTCCAGAGCTATTATTTAGAAACGCAATTAATATTCATGGAGTGGCAACAAACAATGAAGCCTAGTGAAAGGCAAAAGTTTTGTTTTGACTTTAAAAACCGTATAACAAAGCTAAAAACGCATGGTTAACATGAACAAAAGCCAGCATCAATATTGAATACCCTACACCATCATAGTTGATCAATTACGAAATACAATTTCGAATATGTTTTAAAAAAAAATTCGGAGCAAAAACTTGTATTGCCCCCCAAATAACTGTCTTATCTAAATATAGTTCACCTGTTATAAACATCACGAATCCATAGAGGGGAGCACCAACGATTTCATTTTGCACTTGTTATTGAATAAAAATCATACAAATACAGAAAATGTTTTTAAATTTTAAAAGTATGAATTTCTATGACAAACACAAAGAGAATGAACACAAACCGCATGTACCCAATTTCTCTCTACACAAGAACTTTAGAGAATAAAAATTTATACCTTAAACTACCATAGTGGGGATTTATGCTGATATTTGTAACGCTTATAAATATTAGTTCAACACCCACCTTAAAGTAAACTTTCTGCGCAGAGTACAGGTCGCAATTTTGCAGATATTTCCATAAAACTAAATCAAAAAGCTACAAACCCACCCAAATCCGCTTGCTAGAATTCTAGCTCAGATCCAGACGGAGTCGAGGCTTCGTAGAGCTTAACAGCCAATAAGAAAATAATGCTCTGTTAGAGAGTTTAGTTTTAAGATTTGAATACTTATTGTTAGGCCTAAGGAAATAAGGCAGATTCAATAAATAATAAAAAAAAGTATAAAAAAAAACAATTTCCATAAAATTGTGTAAATAATATTTTTTTCGGTCCAACGACCGGGAGTTGAAATTGGTTAAAATCCGTCCATTATTTCACCCAGCCCCTATACAATGTTCTCCCAAAATAGGGTTTAGCGGTCAATAATGTTTGATTTATGTACATATTTAAACAAATTGCTCTAAAACTAAGTTCTACATGAAACCTAATCATATCTACAAATTTTGTGCATATTAGTCCATAATTGACCATAGCTGCCACATAAGGCCCATTGCCGAAAATCACTTCAAAGAGCATAACTCTTTTAAAAATATCGGTAATCAAAGAATCTTAAACACAAATATGTTTCATATATACAAAAATCATTCGGGCCATTTTTATGTTGATCGGTCCATAATAAGTCATAGCACATTTCTGAAAAATGTTTTTTACACATAAACTGGGTGTAGGGTATGATATGGTCGGGCTTGACCGACTATACCTTCTTACTTGCTTTGGTATTTAGCAGAGGTCTGATTTATTTGTTGGCCACTGCATCAGCAGAAAATTCTGTTCGCTAAGACATTCTTTCACGATTTGGACAAAGTGTGCTTTGCTGCATCATCCAGCTGAAAAGTAACTTCAAGCACAAAATCGGAAAAATGAGTTTGCAAAATACGCAGATAGACTTCTTTTCTCATTACTCGATTGGTTATTTGCAGTAGTCCAAAGTGCCATCATGTAAGGCAACCCCATATCATGGCGTTCCTCCCATCGTGCTTCGTTGTTTCCTTAACACGGTATCTTTGAATTCTCTGGGCTGTTTTACGTCGGATTAAAAAATTATTAATTTTGTAGTCGTCTCACCAGATTACATATTTCTAGTCATCTTCGAATTTCCGTGCTCTGGTCAACAGGTTTTCATTTTTTTTTTGCTGAGATGTAACCAATATTTTGAGGGGCTCGTCTTTTTTATTATAATTTGATTTGTGTTGGATAATTTGCAAAAACTGTTTGCGACATGTAATTAAATTAATATCAAACTATGTTTTTTAAGTCGTAAACGAAGCAAATACATACAAATCTTCAAGCTTTGATATTTTTGTGCAAATATTTCAAAAGACACACTTGTGCAAATTTGAGTACATGAAAGCTTGTTTGTATTGTAAATTATTTAGTTTAGCATTAAGCATAAAAAATAACAAAACGATTTTTAAATTTTCTTTAGTTGTTTTCTTTTTATGCAAATAAAAAAAAAACGTGTTACGTTGGGTTTTTTAATACATTCCACCAACCTGGGTGTGTCAGATTGGCTTCCTGCAACACCAGTAGCTTGCAGACTAGCCTGGCGCGGTGTAGTCACCTGTTTAGAATGAATAGCAGTAGCATTCGACTCACCACAGCCCGATAAAATCGCTGTGGAAGTAGCATCCCGGAGATTATGAAGCACCGGACCGGGTACGAAGGGAATGCTTCCATGGTCCTTTCGGACAAATGACGGACCTATGTATGTTACATCAACCATCTCTCTCATTAAGAAGAAAATGAAGTTGATGTGAACGACTGATAGCCGCCCCAAAGGAGACACATACGCTATCAGTCAAAATAGGTAGGTTCTTAGTATCGCACTCCATGTGTGCCCTTCTGAAATAGGTGAACCTATCAGGAACAGCTAACTCAAGTTAAACTGTTCTCTTTAGCATGGCCAGCATATAGCATAGTACTTAAACTATGAATGACACAACTTTATAAGCTATGATTTTTTTGTATGGAAGGCGCAACACTCTAACGTACTACTTTTACTCCATACTGTATATTACATTCAGACAAATCAAGTGTTTTATAAGCCAAACTCACATTATAATAAGGGTGACGACCGCGATTTTCTGCAGGAATTATTATTATACACACAATTTCCTAAAGAAAATATTATTATACATACAATTTTCTATAGAAAATATTGTTAAATATACAATTTTCTGTATCAAATACTGTTAAATATACAATTTTTTTTGGAAGAGCTTTTCAAATAGAATTTTTATAGAAAAAATTGTTAGGTTTGCTATAGACTATACAAAGGATTTTCTAGATTATACAATATTTAGAAAATCATTTTGAGTCTACAGAAGTGTGAAAATGTGTTCTGTTACATTAAATACTGAACCTTTTTTTGAAAGTATCAGACGATTTATCAAAAAATTACGAACTCTCTCTCAACAACTCTCCCCTATCGCTGCAATAAGATGGTAGCAAAATAAAATTGACCGCAATTAATTTTCATGATGATCATAATTTAATTTTACATTCGCTGCAATAAAAGAACCCTTACCGAAAATAACTTCAACGGGCATAATTCATTCAAATAAATTTGTTTTGATAAGAAATCAGTCCAAATAAATCTTCTGCGTTTATCAGCATTTATTAAAGGCTAAACAAATAATCTCATATTAATTTGCTCTTATAAATTCTCCATTCTTTTATTTTAATGCAACGCATTATCTGTTGCATAAAATTTCATACCTCCTCCGCTGCATACTTATTACAAATCGTTGAAATATTGATGAGAACAACCACGTAGGTATAATTCTTCTCCAACTTTTCTTTGACAGAAGCGTAAAATTACTCAACTAGCCGAAAATGAGGAAAATTATATACAAACATATATTTTCCTCTTACATCGACCTGATTTATTCGATAGCAATCAATTGCTGCTTATGAATAATTACAGGAGCAAAAACTTTACTTTACCATTCAGTGTTTCACTAGAATTTGAATATTTAATTTAACAATAGTTTTATAACCAGCTTTAATTTGTATTAAGTATTGAAATAAATCTAAAGATTGGCAAATATTAAATAATAAAAAGAATAACCACTTTTTACCACATAATTGCTTCACTTTGTTTACTCTTACAAATATTTTGTAAGATCAAACAGTATTAAATAAAATAAAACTAAATATTTGTTGTGACTTGTATCAAATAAAAGAAGTTTTTGAAATTAATAATATTTTTGAAATTTTTCAAATACTTATTATTCATATTTTCCATGTGAGTGTAGGTTATAATATAATCGTGAAAGCATTGACGGATTTTATGACTAGTTTTTTTTTTTTTTGCAATTCTGTAAATGTACTATTTGTATGTAAAACTATTTAACAAGTTTAAGTGTTGCCTCTAACTTCAAATGCATACTGAACTACATTACATTGCATGATACTGCCGCTCTAAAGTGACAATTGATTGTGTAGTCTATATATATTTAACGGGAACAGCAGGCGCCAGTACAAAAAAAAAATAACCTCAAAACAATTAAAATTGTGGAAAATTTTCTATTTTCTACAACATGAAACAATAGTTTAATAATAATGAACAATATTCAGCGGAAACGGATATAACACACAATGGCATACGAAATATTCGCAAAACAAATGTTTTAGACTTATGTATATCTGCATTTGTATGTAAAGGGTGTCCAAACTAGAACGCGATTTTTAAATTTGGCGCCATTCAAAGTGTCATTGTTTGACATTTGAACAATTGTTATTGTTTACCAACCAAAATGGTGAAAGTTTTGCGGCTACAGTTCGCAAATTGCCAACAATTTGGGGTCACAATAATGCTCCAAGAGAGTCAACTGTAAAGAGATTAATGGATAAATTTGCCGAAACTGGGTCTGTTAGTGACGCGCCTTCGACCAGGTCGATCGACCGAAAATGTCGCAGCTGTACGTAATGATGTCGCTCAAACTTCATCCACCTCAATTCGACACCGAGATCAACAAACTGGTGTCTCCAAATCCACTATGCAGCGAATTTTGACGAAAGATTTGCATCTTCATGCATACAAAGTTCAATTGACTCAGGAGCTGAAGCCAGCTGACCATGGACAGCGAAGGGAGTTCGTTAATTGGATATTGGAGAGACAACATGAAAATGCCAGAGAAATAATTCAGTTGATGCATCAGTCATGTTATATTTCGTTTTGGAGACCAGAATTGGCCGCCTAGATCGTGCGATTTAACACCTTTAGATTTTTTTCTTTGACTCAAGCCTTAAAAGAGGAAATTGGACGCTGCGTTAATGAAATACCGCAGCATTTATGCAAAAAGGTCATTGAAAATTTCATTAAAAGATCGCGTGTGTGCCAGCAAAGCCGCGGCGGCCATATGCACGATATCTTGTTCCATACATAACCTCATTCTGTATACTTTACGATATAATAAAGTTTCACGATTTTTTTTTAAATATCTGTATTTTATTTTAAATTTAAAAATTGCGTTCTAGTTGGAACACCCTTTATAATGTATGTTTGTATGTGTTATTATCTGTATATATGTATCATGTATCTGCACAAACCAAGTTTAACTGTTGTTTTAGCCATCAGTGTTTTTGTGTTTGTGTCCAAGTGCGATTGTCTGCGTATGTGTTTGTGTGCTCTGGCATTATGCGTGCAACAACAATAACATAACACAAATGTTCAATTAACAATGACGGTGTTATGGTTTATTGGTTTTTGGATTGAAAGCAAACTCGAACAATGAAAACTCATAATAATATGGAAAGAATTTAGAGTGTATTTTAATGTGAAAGGATTTGCTTTTCTGATATCAGTTTTTAAAGAACCCAACATGTTAAATTCGAACATATCTTAAAATTTAAAAAGACTAAAAACAAGAAAGAGTTTGTATTAGACTGTACTACTACTAGTGTGATTTATGCGTACTTAAAATCAATTTGTGTTCTCCCTGCAGATAACGCGACTAGTCCATACATGCATGTAAAGACTAGACTAAAGTGCATTAGGAGTGCTCCAAAACTAGTCCAAATGTATGAAAAAAAAGGTGGTCGTTTTAAAATTGCGATGTCGTAGAATTGGACCATATAACCCATCGGAGTAGTCCTAAAATTACTCCATGTCTGTAGTCTATGGAGTACTCAAGAGGACTAGTTTCAAAACTACTCCATGTCACTACCTACTGAAACACTAAAAATAACTTTACGTTAGAGATTTTTATTTTTCTTTATTAAAAATAAAATAACAATAAAAACAACAAAATCTTAAAACAGTCCACTTTATATAATATATTTATACTTTTGAAAATTGCCAGGCCATCTATATTAATGTCACAAAGGTTTTTATCACTAATTTCTAACAAATGTTTGTCTTATGCCGAAATGTGCATATCGACCTGGATGCACCGGCACTATGTTTGGTGCTATATCTATTTTTTTTGACAAGAGTCAGTGGAGATAGAGGCATATCTGCAACCAGGAGCTCTCTCATATTTTCTCTCGATGTCCTACTGCTTAGCTGCCATT
Organism: Bellardia bayeri; assembly: GCA_950370525.1. NCBI lineage: Eukaryota > Metazoa > Arthropoda > Insecta > Diptera > Calliphoridae > Bellardia > Bellardia bayeri. Next base: position 20,840,612 of record OX493267.1, read on the forward strand.
GCCCTAATTCAGTAGCTAATTTTTTATTGCCGTATTCCACATGCAAATCCTGATGCGCTGAAATGTCAGCCTCAGCAGACTCTATATTGGCGTATTCTGCTAAGCCACTTGCACATTCAATTGTGTTATTTTAATTTTTTAACATATTTAAACATTTTGCTTTTTAATTTTTCAATAATCGCCTTTTTTGGTGGGCACTATAATTCATTTTTATATATTTACTTGATATTTTTAATTTCATTATTTCACAAAATTCAGTTTTTAACTTCAAAATACAACCATTTGTCACAAAGTGACAAAACATTGGACAATGTTGTAACTAGTCCATTTAAGCCACAATGGACCACGTAATGCAATATTATCTTCAGGGATATTTTCTATCAGTAACGATATTTATAAGGGTAAATTTAGTTTTCGGATATTTTATATAAGAGCTATTATCTACTCAGCAAGAATTTAACTTACAAATTAAGTTAAAAAGTAAGAGTATATTGTCGACCAGACTACTTACAAATCTACTAGAACAAGTACTTATTTGTATTCGCAATGTCCGAAAAGTAATCCGTTAAAGTTTTGTACCTTTAACAAAACAATTAATATACTTAAAAGTTTTATAGTTTTTTTATTATTAAGATTTTGGTAATCATTAAAGATTTAGGTCTTTTTGATAAAATATTAAAATTTTTATTTCAATATTTCGCTAAACTTTGAGTAGCTTCTTCAGGATAAAAGTTTTTATCAAAAGAAGCTACTCAAAGAGTAGCGAAATATTGAAATAAAAATTTAAATATTTTATAAAAAAGACCTAAAGCTTTAATAATTACCAAAATCTTTTTTTATTATTAAAAGGAAATTATATGAAATAAATAAGCGCACTTAATAAATATAAAGGAAACTTAGTGCAAAATAATATTAATACAGATTTATAATCATACAATAAGTGCTGTTTCACACGTTTCAGTTTTAGCTTTTGTTCAATTCTTTTTGAACCTGTCCTTTCGTTCACAGGCGTATCTTCAATTTTTTTACTTTTTTCCATCAAGTTTTTCTCATGCAAACAACTTTCAACAAAAGGAAAAAAGAAAACTGATTAGTATGATCAAGTATGTATACCTTTTATTTTCTTTTCCCTTCTCACCTAACATTAATTGCCTTAAAGAGTCAGAATTAGAACTTGTGAAAGCACACTAAGTTCTTTAAATCTATTTATCAAGAGTAAATTTGTTGGATTTTATAAATACAAATGCCGCGCTTTTAGTATTTTGTTCACTGTGTCGCTATTTTCAGTCTGATCATAACATTTTGTATACCAGTGCTAGTTACCAGTTAGTACGTTTTCAATGAAGATACAATAAATAAATAAAAGTAAAAAGTAAAGATCTACCTATGACCGCTCATCATGTGTGATGATATTGAATAACAAATTTTCGGTTTAAAAAACAATTTTTATACATTAAGTGCTAAGAGATTCTCATAAAATTCTTCGACAGAGGCCAAGCATTTTCATATCTTACGCCACCCTAGTGGGTATTATGAGTTTGTGTTGATAATTACTGATCGAACTGAATCTGGATTACTTTATACACTTTTTAAAAAATTCGAAATATGCAAACTCTAAGCACAGATCGTAAACAAAACGAAAGCAAAAATGGTATTTAAAGATTTTAGAAACTTTTAAAGAAAATTCGTTAAAATTAAAATTAAATCAAAATCTTTGGCTCTGCGACACTGAACAAAAAAATGCCCAAATTTGATAAAGAGGTCAAACAATTTTCAGTTCTGGTTTGAAGATCGACACTTTCTCACCTCTTTTTTAATCAGGCAAGTGATGTAAATCGATATCGAATACGAATCAGTTTCGGAAATACATTTTATTGCATTTATAATCTAGTTTTTAAAATTTTTGTTTTAAGATTCTCTTTAGTAGCCTAATATCTTTATATTTTATATGATAAAAGTTTTTCAATACAGAAATATTACGAAAAAATTGACTTCTAAAACTCATTCGTTTCGATATCGATTTCCATCACATGCCTGATTGACTTTGTATATTTGTATTAAATAAAGCCCTTAGAAACTATACCGATTAACCTCCCTTGTAGTATTCACACTCTGCAGTGTTGTCAAAGAAATTAGGTCGATGTCATGATATCTAGTAAAACCATACAAGTAACAATGCGATGATGGGATTCGCCATCGGTTATGCCTCTCATTTCATTAAGCGATGAGAAACTAAACCGGGTTCAAAACTTCAAATTGTATTTAATAAGTAAAATGACAATCTCAAGTGACACACTTAAGATTTCAGCTAACTTTTGCTTAGAAATGGTTCATGGTCTATTTTAACTGGTAATAGTCATTAGTTTCCATAAGTGACACACTCCTTAATAATAAACTCTTTATAAGACAATGGAGCGTATGATTAACATTTCATAAATTGTTAATAATCATACGCGTCATGACAACCATAGAAAATTACATTTGTTATACCTATGTATGTATGTATGTATGTACATCTACAGTTTTACACAATATAATAGTTACTTCAGTGGCCAATGATGCCATAATATAACATATTAATTACATTTTCTTTTTCTTCTATTCCATTCCATTCCATTTCATTTCATATCATACACTCATTCTTACCTGATAATCCATGAAATTATCAAAATTCATGTATGAACAATTATTAAATGTATCCATAGTTGGACCATGACCAGCATCTAACATTTGCAGTTCTTCGGGTGTGGGTGGCGGTGGAAAATCAACACCCTTGAATGATACCCGTTTTGGAGTCTGTGTTGTTATGCCATCTTGTTGCGGCTGTTGTTGTTGTTGTTGTTGTTGCTGTTGTGAGTGTTGTGAACGACGATTGCGTCCCAAAGTACCAGCTAAATTGCGACTTCCTGTGTGCATGGCATCACCTGCAGCCGAAGCAAATGAACCCATCATATGGGATAATGAAGCACAGCCTATAACCTGAGGTTCGCCATGATGTGGCTGCTGCTGCTGCTGTTGATGTTGATTGAAATTTTGTGCTGGCTGCAGTATGACACCACAGCCTCCAAAGCGAAAATGCGGTATACAGGTGGTGGTGGAGACACTGGCCCCACATTCGCTACCCTCGAAATCGCTTTCATCTTGGCTTGCATTTAGGGGGGCATTTAAGGATTTTGCCTGGAAATTACGCGGTAAAGTTGAACGCTCTAAGGCAGAGCGTGTTAATGGAGTTGATGTATTAAGTTGCTGTTGTTGTTGTAGGTGATGATGTTGTTGTGGTGTTTTGGTGAGCGTGCCCGTATACAAAATATTAACAGTTTGTTGTGGAATCTGTTGTTGCTGCTGCAAAAGTTGATGAGTGTGTGGATGCTGTTCATTGGTGGTCAGCTGAGCAGTAGGCTGCAACAACAGAGTGGCTGTTGGTGCAGATGTCAGCGTAAATTCTGTATTTGATGGCGTCGCTGTGGCCAATATATGTGTGGGTTGTAATTGATAAAAATGTGTGGGCTGTGCTGCATTTATCGATAATTGCTGTTGTTGCTGCTGATGGCTGTCGGCATCATACTCTGCATCTGAGAGGGGTGTTGCTGCATTAGCAGCGGCCGCCGCCGCTGCAGCTGCAGATGTAGTTGTTATGAGATGTGTACCGGGAGGCATCATAGATGTAGGTATTACCATAATTGGCAACATTGTTGTGGTGGAGGTATTGGTGTTTTGGGAGGCTGATGTTGGCACCGCTGCCATCGTTGTCTGGTTTGTAACTGCCATCGAGGCTGATGGATTAGTGGAGGTGTTGAGATTGCCACCACCAACAACACTGATACTTCCAATGCCACCGCAATTTGAGCCGGCATGCATCAATTCCATTTGGCACATTTCTTCATATGTCAAGGGACGTAAATCCATGTTGTTTATTTATGTGTATATTCCAAATGTCTTTCAAAGTTTTTTTTTTCAGTTTTATATTTATTTTTCTAACTCACACTTAAAAATACACAAAATCCTAATAAAGCACAAATATTTTGTAAACAATGACACGCCTTAAAACATGTCTTCTATAAATTCTTTAACAAAAAGGTTTTTTTAAATTCATAATTTTATTTAGTTTATTTGTTTGTTCTTAAGATTTTAAACATTTATTTTTGCCTTAATATTATATTACGCACATACAAAAACTGTTTAAATTTCTATCGGAGTTTATTAAATTTTGTTTATCACTTTCCGTCGGCTTTAAATTTTCTCTTTGTTATTTTTTTTTTCTTCTTATTATTTTGATTTACAAAAACAAAGCACTTATTACCAAAACAAAATTATGCTGGCATTTAATATACAACTTTATCTCTGCACGTCTAAAAAACAACTGATTTAAAAAACACATATTTAGCATCCTTTGGCAAATGCCTCTCGTTTCATGAGGACAACTCTTACAATCCACATTTCATAAGCCCGTGTGCAGACTGGAGCCTGCGCATTTGCCATCCTGAGACCTTTATTTAATGGCAGTAATTTTTTTAGTGCCTTTTTTGTGCGTTTTTGTTTAAGTATTTTCAAGTACTTGTTTTTTGTTTTGAGCAAAACAAATTCATAAATCTTTTTCTTTTCTTTGCTTTTGTAGGAAATTAAATGAATTTTTCTTTCTCTATAAATTTTCTATTTTCTAACTTCTGAATGTTACGCCGCAACTGAAAAAGTCACAGGATTTCCTTCATCAAATGTTTAGGAGTTTCTTTGCTAAAGTCTAAATAAAATTTGTGTTTCTTCGTTCGCTTTGCTTGTTTTTATTATAGAGATTAAACAACAACCAACTGTTGGTGTCTGTTTTATTATTGAATGGAATGTTTTTTCCCTTGTATCCTTTTCATTTTTTTGTATACATCGATTTGAGTTTCAACAAGGATTAGGTTGAGTTGTATACAAATAAATACTTTGCCTGAAATAATTGGTATTGGTAAATATTCTGATGTTTTTTTTTAATAAATTTTTGTGATGAAGGATTTAAACACTGTCAACAGTTGTTCATATTTGTCAATTGTTTGGTTGAAAACGGGTGATAAAATCTTTCTAATAACACTACTAGGAATTTTATATAGAAGTGTGAAAAGTAGTGTAATTTGGAATAGATGACAAATTAGTTACCTTAATATACATTTACGGTATTAATAGATGTTGTGCAATTAGTATGTGTGATTCAAAATTATTCAATAAGGTCGTGTTTTAAACACGACTGTTTTTTCATCATATAAGATTTAACTTTTTTTACATATCATAAATATTTACAGTCAAATCATCTAAATAATTTGAAAAATAATTTTAAAATTGATTACCTTTATTCAAAAATGTAAAATATGTACCTGAAAATAAATAAATATAAAAAATTAATTAAATTATTTTTTTTTTAATTTAATTTTGTATTAAAAGTTTAGACAACAAATTTCATATGGAAACATATATTTGCAAATTTTTTGTTTAACCCTTTTCCGCCGGACGGTACTTATAAGTACCAATACTCTAAAGTATCATATTATCTACCAATGAGAATAAGAAATTCACGCTCTTTTGATAGTTATTTATCCCAAATGAATATAGCAAAGTATCTGATATTGAAACTGATGAAATAGTTGAAAGCGATATTATTACTGAAGAAGAAGTTTCTCTGATAATGATTTACCATGTACCAGTCGTAAGAATAATTTTGAGCCTAATCGAAAATGGAAAGCAAAGGAATATGAAACAACAGGACCAGAATTTTGAAGAGAAAAGTGAAATAACTTGCCCTGTGGCAGTTAAGAATTATAACAGTTTTATGGGAGGAGTTGCCTACGCTGATCAATTGCGATCCTTTTATGGCAGAAATGATGGCATAGAATTTTCGGGGCTCTCATTCACACTGCGCTTGTATTTCTGTATACCAGGGATATTACATATCTTTCACGGTGCGTCAAAAATACAAAAGTTGTTAAATATGTAGGCTTAAAATATGCTACAAACATAGCTTCTGAAAAAAAAACTTACAATTACAATGGGCAATAAAGGGTTTTTGGAAACATAGTTTTGAAAAAACTATATAAATTTTGATATATTGGAATGAACAAATGAAAGGACAATTGTAAACGTTTATTAGCAAATAGTTCATAACTTCTTTTTCTTACATTTTGTATTAACATCAAAATTTTCATAAAATGTGGACTATGCACCTTTTCTCGAAGTCTATGTTACTGACATTATGTATGCAAATAGCATAATATTTCAAAGTGATTAAACAAGGAAATTACAATTCATGAATTAAAATCCTTTATATTGTTTGGAGTTTATTTGCAAGCTGATTTTTTTTTAATTTGCTAAACATTCAGTCGTTGCACAGTGGCGCCATTTGAGTTTTTTCATTGCAAAAATCATATCTTTTGAACCGAATAAGATAATTGCACAGTTTAAACAGCATATGATAGACAACTGTGCAGCCTATGAAATGAGCCTTTGGAAAGTAGGCCCCTATACTTATTTTACTACTAAAAAAACTACTGTTAGTCAAAACATATAAGGGATTTCTGCCAACATGTCTTTTTAACCTTTTTTACCTCTAGAAGCCAAACGGGCACGTATGGGCAGATAAAACCTTTTGAATTATGTAAAGATATAATCAAAGAACAGGTTTTGCAAATATGACAAATATAGAAAAATATAGATTTTTTTTTATTTTCCGTCAAAGTTGAAAAATAGTGAAAAAAACGGATAGTTTTTAAATAGTGATTTACCAGGAGAACCACAAAGCAAACAGTTAATTTTTTTTCTCAGTATACATTTAATAAATACATCAATCAATACAAACAAAAAATATGGCAATTCGTTACCTATTTTTTGTTATATTACACCTGAAATCGCAACAAATTGACTACAAATTGTGTGTTTTTTTTTTTTGAAAACCGAAAGTCGGTCAACTTTGAACGGTTATATCTTCTAAACTAAAAATGTGATATTATTAAGAGTGGCATATTTTAAATCGTTAAAAAGTTTCGTATAACATGGGTGTAATCAAAACTTCGTCGTCATGAAAATTTTGAGTTTTGCAACCTCGTTTGCTCTACGGGCGCCACTGTGCGTTGATCAGCCTCTGTAAGGCTGAGAATAGAAGTCTAGTAAAAAATTTTGTACTGATGCAATTTTGATTTAATTTTCTTAATTATCAGATTATAGTTAACATTTTTTTATACAAGAATATAAAATTATATAGAATTTTATACCCTTTTATACCCTTCACCTTCATGAGAAGGGTATATATAAGTTTGTCATTCCGTTTGTAATTTCCACAATATAATTTTCCGATCCTATAAAGTATATATATTCTGGATCCTTATAGATAGCGGAGTCTATTAAGCCATGTCTGTCTGTCTGTCTGTTGAAATCAATTTTCTAAATATAATAATAATTCAATATCAATAATTCTGTCAGGCATGCTTTCGAGCAGTTTGCTATTTAAAATCAGCAAAATCCGTCCATAAATAACGGAGATATGAGCAAATTCCGTGACAACCACTAAAAATTTCATCAAAAAAACTAAATGTATTAATAATTTCATTTCATAATTAACGTACGAATAATTTCATCAATAGATGGCGTTGATCAAACAAAGTGTATGTATTAATATTGTTACGAACAAACTCATTAACAGAAGGCGTTGATCAAACAAAGGCAGCGGCTGGGAATTGAACCCGGGCTTAACCTGCTGTACAGAAATCTTCTGCTCAAATTAATAATAAAGTTACGGTTAGGTTATTAGGCATGGGTTGGTATTTGTGGCCTGGGTTCGATTCCCAGCCGGTGCCACTCAAAACAACATCAGTTTCTGATAATTATTTGTTTTTCTATCCTATCATATCATGGTATAGCATTGAAACGCCACCGAAGAAATATAATTAAAATAATGGCTATAAATTAAGCATTGATCAATGCGCCTACTCACCACCAGAGGCGCTGCAATACTGTACTATTAATAAACAGAACGTGCAATTACAGTGTTGTCATATGAAAAGCTTTTCTCTACTTTTACCACCTATTCTTCTTCTATCTATCTCTTTCCAAAGAAAGTAACATAATTAATTAATTAATTAATATATTGGCATGTTAATTGCCTGAGTGTTACTTTTCTTTAAAAAAAAAAATATTTAGTTGATTAAGGCAAACATGAAATAAATTGTTTAAAAAATAATTGTTATAATTTATAGATCTTGTTGGAATTAAATTTCGAGCATTGGCTAGTTTTGTACATAAAATTGATGGCAAATTGAAAGAACAAAAAGCAAAGAACAAATCCTCTGCTTCAGCAAGTTCAGCAATAGTTTTATTGACATTAGCATGTTGTTGATAAACTATTTCATCGCAATTAGGAGGAATGTCTGAACAGCTGAGGTAATTTTTTTATATGTGAGTTTCATCATTACACATATAAACTCAGTATTATATGAAGAGCAGGTCTAAATAGATTCTCACGCAAAACGTCGTGAAACTGCAATTAACACACCAACGACATTTTGATTATTTCTATTATATCAATAAATCTGAGACTTATTGCACAGAATTTCGAAATTGAATACATTGTCTTTTAGCCATGTTTGAGTGCAGACAATAACATCATAATTAAAATCGTTAAATGTTAACTAGAAGCTTTGACAATTTATTGTGTAAGCCACAAGCATTCTGATCAATAATGGTTAATTGATATAAAGGTTTAGAATTCAGTATTTTGGACGTTAATGAAATTCGTATTTGACAGGATGCAGGATGAAAGTAGAGTAATATTATTTTTCCTTTGATTTTCTTTAAACTCATATTTACGAGCTGAAGTATTTTCAGGTCAGAAGATGGAGTTGACTATTTGTTCAATTTTGATTTTAGCGAAACGAAATATAAAAATTGATTTATTAGGCAGTATCATTTTTAAAGTATTGCATGGAATTTGCTTGCCAGTTTTGCAGACAGCTTAAGCAATCCAACTAGACAATCCAACATTGTGTCATCATCACATGATAAAGTACAGCTTTTGTTGAGACATTTAAATTCATGGTTATTTCTTTAAGTGTATTCGTATGTCGATAATATTGGTTAATTGTTAGAGAATACCACACTGACCATTACAAAAACATGGTAGCAGTGATTAAAATGTCAGATAAATATTCAGCTGTGTTTATTTACAAAAAAAAAAAAATGTTCGAATTGTGTGAAATAAATAATGATAATTCAGAATGTTTGTAAATCTGTTTGCAAAAGCAAAATTAATTTTTTAAATATGAAAATTTTATATTTTATGTTACTAGTGTAATATACAAGCAACAATTTTTTGCTGAACGCATTTAATGCACTTTTCATATTTAAATTAAAGCCGAAAAAAATAAACAATACTCGGACTAACTGAACTAACTAACTAATGAACGCATTGTGATAAAATTCAGGAAGCGATATTCCTGACAAAGACATTTGTATGGAGGCTTTTAGAAATTTTAGACCGATGCTTACCATTTCCAATAGAACTTGTCGTTCTGTCATAGAAATAAAGTATGCGAAAATTCATTGTATTGGAAGATAATAGTAAATAATATCTTTAAAATATCAAGGTACCGCCGAATATAATCTGTTACTTCTTAAATGTAACATTTTAACCTAGACAAACCTTACTTACATATGTATGTACGCAGCAATGACAAATATCAAATCGCCTTTAAACATCTTAAATATGTCAGCAGTTTGTGCTTAAACAAATATATTAGGAACGAAGACAGTAAATTCGTTTCGGTGTGGAGAGACAAGAAAAAACGAAAATAAAAACAAAGTAATAAAAGGCCACTTCATTTTTGAAATTTGTCATTGTCACTACTGTGGTGAATATGGTGATAAGCTTTTAATTTTTATGTGAACAAAAAAAATTTGTTGTCATTTGTTGAAGTTGTTGTAGATGATAGCAGTGGCTAGACTTGGCATTTGTTGCCATTGTTATACCCTCCACCACCGGGAGTGATGAATGAGGCTAAATATAAGTTTGTCATTCCGTGTGTAACACTGAGAAATATCTGAGAGCCAACAAAGTATATACATATATATATTTTTGCTCCTTATGGAATTTTAAGTGATTGAGCTATGACCGTCTCTTCGTCTGTCTGGCTGTCTCTCTGTGTAAAACACTCTCACATCCAAAATACACAACCAAAATTAACAGAGTTTACAAAAACTTATTTATAATTCTCCTAAGCAGTTTGGTATTGAAAATCAGCAAAATCGGTATAGTGCAACCAGAGTTATGGACCAAAATGTGAGACCACCTCTATAAGAACTTGATATGTTTTAAAAAAAAATGTCTTTCAATTTTTTGAAATATTTTGCAGATATTGCCATGAAATTTTGTACACACGTTATCTTTATGATAAAAAAAAGAAAGTATGAGTTAAAATTGGAATATTAATGCAAAATTTGGCAAAAATGTAAAACGAATTTTTTTTTAATTCAGTTCATGTTTGACCATGGGTCTCATATAAAGTCCACTTCCAAAATTCTCTTATATACGTATAAAACTGGTATAAATAATGATAAAATCTAAATAAATAAATTGTTGTACTAAATTTTATGGTGGTCGCCCATAATTGATCATAGCTCACATATAAGGACCACAAAAAACTCATTTGTCTATATATATATATTATAAATATCGGTACCGACTCAAAATATTGTATAGATCTTTAACATATACACAAAAAATATTCTGCAGAATTTTGTGAATTTCGGTCCACTTTTAACCGTATCCCCCATATATATAGCCCTCTTCCGAAAATCATTTTAATACTCATCAATGTCGAATAAATAACGTTACCGATCCAAAATTTTACAGGGATCGTTTAAATACATGCCAAAATAAAACTGCAGGATTTTGAGAATATCAGTCCATATTTGACTACGTCCCCCATATAAGGTCCACTTCCGAAATTCACATTAATACTAATTTGTATCATAGATAATATATCGTTATAACATTAAAATTCGACGTGAGATATCCTCATATGCATAAAAATCACTATTCCAAAATTAAAGAAGATCGGCCCATAATTTGGCATAGCTGCCATATGAGATCAATTTCCGAAAAACAAATAAACCCACAAAAATGTCTAATAAATAGCGATATCGAACCAACTTTTAAATAGATCAGTAATTTTAATCCAAAAATCAGAATAATATCGGTTATACGGCAATTATGCTGCTGTATTTTGTAGCTGTCAGTCCAATAGCTCCTGAATTAAGTCCACTTCCGAGCATACTAAACAACCATATAACTCTTGTTAATAACGTTATTGAGATGAAATTCAATTAAAATAATCTTAATATACATAGGAATGACATCAGTGGATAATGGATTTAAAAGCTATCAGTCCATAACTGGTCCACTTCTACTATGCCACCCATAAATCTTTTGCAAATAATGTTATTGAGATCAAATTCAAACAGAAAAGTCTCATCTTATATCTTATCATTTTTTTTATACTCTGTTTCTTAACTTGTTGTGAATATGGATAAATATTCTTTTAATTTTATAAATTATTAAATTATTTATTATGATTAGGAATATCAGACAAACTCTGTAAATTACAGTAAGAATCGATAATTACAACAATTATAAATGGTCAAAATTAAATAAAATTTCAAAACATTCAAAATAAAATTGTCTTTCAAACAATATACAAAATAATAATAAAATTTGCTTTAAGACTGAATAGAAAACACAGAATAAGGATTTGCCAGTCCTATAAAGTGTAGTTTCTGTATTTCTTATTACATTTAGGTGGAGGGTATTAAGGATTCGGCACATCCCAATACTGCACTCTAACTTGTTGTTTATTCTTGTTTATTTTGCTTTTTCGTATTTGCAGTTGTAGTTGTTATTTTATGTAACTCAATTATTAATGTTATCAATTCTCTGGTTGCCACTTAAATTGTCTACTATTTCAGTATCCTACCACATTTTGTACAATTGCAAATTTTTTGTTGTTACTTTAATTTTTACCAATTTTATTTTCATTTTGTGCGAGGCTGGTGAGAATAGTATATATCGACAGTTCAATTCCAAACCATGCTATGTCGACTTAGCATGTTTTTAATTTTTTTGCTTTTTTTTAATTTAGATTTTTTCAACTTAAATTCCGTCAAATTTTGGTTGTGATTGGCTAGTCCAATCAATAGTTATAAACAACAAAGTTCTACCTCATATAGTTTTTTAGATATCGCCTGTAAACTTTAGGAGCTTTTCCTGCAAAACTCACTTTTTGGACTTAGCATGTTTTGGAATTGAGCTGTCGATATTATATTAAACATGTGTGAGTTGGAAAGCACCATTATAAAATATACTGGTCTTATTTGTAAGAGTCTAACGTTTAGACTAATGAGTTTTGCTTGAATATTATTGTGGAACTTATTGTTGACCCAGAAAGAGTTGTAAAGGTAATTGGTCGCTTGCAATTATCAAGTTCACTGGATCAATAATAGTATAAATGCAATTAAGAATATATTTCGATTTTATTACTTTGAAGTTAAAAGCATTGATTGACACAAAGCCACCTAGATATGAATGATCAACAACTCTTAATTTAATAATCATTTGCATGAATTTTCAGTTGAAAGGTGCAGGGTAATCTTAAGCAGACCAACCCGTTTCTGTATTTGAACTGCCTGCTGTGTAGACTGGGAACGCACAACCCGAAGGACAAAGTGACAAGACAAATTTCTATATTAATTTAAAAGCAATAAAATATTATCGTTTCGATCTTAAAAAAGCTTTTTAAAAATATAAAGGCATCTAAACTAAAGCGAATGCTGATTTAATTGTATTACCAATATATGACGCTGACGAAAAACCTTGTTCACAATTAACGCTTATGGGAAAATTTTTAGCAAACTATTATATGCTGATTACATATCTCACCCTCCGAAACAAATAATGATGCATATTTCTTATGCAATATTCGATCTCATTACAACCATTATAAGGCGTTATGAGGGACTTTTACACATTTCAATTACATTCATTATTTCATTTGTTTCGCAATCATTTCTATTTCATTATCAAATTCACTCTTTAATTTTGAATTTATTTTTCAAAAATTTAAATTTTTAATTTCACCAGTTAATCGCTTAATATGCAATCACTTCTTGTTATGTATTTGAGCAGAAATAAATGTGCAACATCGTCAGAGATTCATATCACTGCGACAAACTCAACTCAGTGTTACTTTAACCGGATTTAAAATGACAACTATTTGTTTAAGTGAAACCAATTCTTCATCTGCTTTAAATTCAATTGAAGGTTTTTTATAGGAATTTCCAATTTCCAAAAACCGTAGAAACATCAAATAGTGCGTTTGAGTTTGGTAATCCAAAATTAATGGCGTTTTCTTTTCTGGCAAAAATGTTACACTTTTTTCCTTTTTTATATGAGAAATGGGTAAAAAGTGTAACATATATATAACATTTTTGCCAGAAAAGAGAACGCCATAAATTTTATACTTTCACCTTTATGTGTTCAACATACTTTTGTAAAATTTTAATTTTTGTTGGTGACTTTGTAAATAATTTTGAAATATTTCTGACCTTCTTAATTAGTGATTTAATGTGGCATCTGTCATTTGATCTCTTTTGTTTGCTCTTATTAAAAATGCTTAAAAAACATTGAGTTATGTTAAGTGAAGATGTTTTGTATTTGTGTATGTCAAAAAAGCAGACAAAAACATTTATACTTTTCTGGATCTTTTACACAAATACTAATTTAGGGGATTTATTAATCCCGTAAAATCTTGGGGTTTTTTAAAACAAACAAATTTTGTTAAATCCCAAGATTTTTGGAGTCGAGATTTCGTGATTGGCATCCCTAGTCTAGATACAGTATAACCAAGAATGATAAAATAAAGATTACGCCAACACGCGTAAAATTTTAAAATTTTCTGCGCATTTTGGAACTGTGACGTCACATGTTCTGTGTTTCTATTGGCTAATTTTTTGTCACTTGTATTTTACTGTAGTTTTACTTGAATTTGCTCACTGCACACTCCATGTTTATATTTTTTGTTGTTTCTTTTTGTTTAGTTTTCTTTTTTAAACAGCTTTTATTTTAGAACTCTCAGAGAGATTTGAATTTCAAGGTTGCCAACTATCGCATAAAACATACATTTTACGCCAGAAATTTTAATTCTAACACATGAAATATTCTTGGTAACCCTTAGAATGGAACTTCTACGTCACATAACGGGAAATCATGCGCATGGCGTAATCTTTATTTTATCATTCTTGCAGTATAACTCGTCTGCTACCTTTCATTTTATATGATGGTGAATTAACCAATACGAACAGGAAAAAATTCGCTTATTCCATGAAATAACATATCTTTGCAAGAAATATTCCCTTAATAAGTATTTTGTTTACAACAAAGTTGCACAAAGGAAGTAATTCCTTCTTGCGACGTGCGTTTACACAAAACATTTCTTGTTCTATCCATGATAAAAAATAATTCAAGAATTCAGCAATCTCTGAAGATCTTACTCGAATCATTATAATCTTTCTTCTGTTTATTGAAAAGTTTACTTTTCTACATTAGTCTACGATTCATCCATTACTATTGGATTTTCCTCGAACACTGCCTCTCCACGAATCAGAAAAGGAACGTGTGCCTTTTAAGTTTCGTTTCGCTTTAAAATCTCAATGGATCATCTCACTTTTGAAAGCCGTGCAATCTGTTCATTGCGGAAGGTGTCTTGGCATCACAAAACATATGAATTTTTCTTAATTAGTTCTAAATAAAATATTTTATATATCCTCCCATAAAGGATCTTTTCAGTCTGTTTTAACAAACAGCATAGTAGCCTATCCCTGATCTTTTCGGAATATTAGTATTTTATACTAATATTCGGCTGTGCTAAATCTTATATCTATCTTATTTCATCTCAATAAGGATATATATTATTCGTTATTCTTGGAAATGGACCTTATATTGGAGCTATGACCAATTATGCATTAACCTTCAGCAAACTGGTTTGTGTAAGAGATTTCAGTGATCAATTGTGGAAATGGACCGATCGTCATTAAATTTGTTGCGCTGATTTATATATAGATTTGCATCAAATTTCGACCTGATAGTGATTTTTATATGAGATATATCAGAACTTAATTTATTTACGAAAGTAGACTGATGCAAACAAAATATCATTTAATGATTCTCTTTAGTATAAAACTTATTTTCGTTGAATTTTGTATGAATTCTGATTTTGCAAAGAGCCAAATTCCGGTAATAAAAATATGTATGGGGGCTATGAATAAGCGTGAACCGATTCTTACCTACGCCTTATCCTTCTATAATAAAAATAAATTCTGCAAAATTGCATGATATTATCTGCATTATAATTGAAGAAAATAGCAAAAACTATCTGAAAAATATCGATGTTGCCTGAAACTTTGTTCTATAACTCAAATCCTGTTTTACCGATATAAGAATAAGGAATGTTTGTGAAAAACTTCACTGTTCAATGACTTTTTTCGAAGGTAGATTGCCTTAGGCTCTAATAAGGATCTAGAATATTAATTCTTTGCGGTTCTATGACGAATATTTCGATTACACCACCACCATCCTTTTGGTGGTGGATATAAAAACTTAAAATTTTAGACATATTGATATCGGTAGATTAAAGCCGCTAATGAAAACAATTAAACTTAATGGAAGGAATGCAAGTGTTTAAACTGTGTAAATATTTCTTTTAAAGAAAACGGTATTACTTCTGCTAAAAAGTCGAAAAAAACTGGAATTAATTTTTAGAGCAAAAGGCTTTAGTTATACTTTGAAAAATTTTATAAACCTTGGTCAATTAAAGACTGAAAAAAAGGAATTTCCACTAAGTCTTACCAAGCCAAGGCACCAGTAAAACATGAGGTAATTCCTTAATTGTTTTGAGGTTTTAAACAAGAAATTTAATTCCCAACACCGCCATATGAGAATAACATGAACGTTTTTACTTACAAGCTATTGTTACAATGAAATCAATTTCGCTAAAAATCCCATTTAAATATTAAAAAATTACTACGACACAGGTGGATCTGTAAAAGTTATATTTTGTAAATTTCATGCCAAATTTGAGTCGACTGGCTCGATACAAAATGTGTCAACAGCAACGCTTGTTCGACTAGATCATTCAGTATCGCATCAGTGACCCACAGTGTTAAAGAAGATCTGATTTTGTCAATTCCAAGACATTCTTAACAATTAGGGCGAATTTTGCATAAGGAATTGGCCTTTAAACCTTACAAAATGCAACTAGTGTATAAATTGAAACCGAACAATCATTGCCATCGTCGTAGATTCGCTGTGTGTTTGTTCGACTAGATCATTCAGTATCGCATCAGTGACCCACAGTGTTAAAGAAGATCTGATTTTGTCAATTCCAAGACATTCTTAACAATTAGGGCGAATTTTGCATAAGGAATTGGCCTTTAAACCTTACAAAATGCAACTAGTGTATAAATTGAAACCGAACAATCATTGCCATCGTCGTAGATTCGCTGTGTGTTTGTAAATAAGGATAATTAAGATGTCGTGTTAAAATATATTTGTTAGATCTCTGTGTGGAATACAGTATCGATACCAATCCATTTCTCGAGAATGCAAGACAAAATGTTTGCCAAATATTTGTGGCATATGTTTCAAACTTATGCCAGTCCAGCCTATTTGCTTAAAAATAGTCCTCGATTATGACAAAATAGAGAATGATCTCTTTTTGTCGATGGAACGACTTAAATTTTCAGAAAGTGTTTCCAATATGGCGTAATTATAACTCAATGTAAATTTTTCTTTGAATAGGTTTATAATGGCACATGCCTCGTAGTTACTGTCACTTTTTACTCATGAAATACATACCACTACATTTATATCTATACGTAGATACATACAAATGTACATATGTGTACATAACTAGTCATATATTTATTTACCCAGCTGTTCTGTCAAAGCTGTAGTTGTAGTTTAGTGCTTTCATGAATAGTTTGTTGTCTGTTGTTTGGTAACGTTGTATTTATATTTTGGTTAGAATTTTACTTAAATTGTGGCTGTGTTAGTAAAATGTTCCTGCAAATATACCAAATATGTTCCCAGGGAAAAAGATGCTGAAAGAAGGCCTTCTAAAATTCACAATGACTTCCAGCCTCATTGGCAAATCGTTTCAAGTTTACATGGTGTGTCATTTTAGTCAAGGTAACATGCCTGCTAGAAGGACTACTTGAGAAAGGTCTACTAACTAATGCCTCATACAAGGCGTAATTAAAAGTCTGCTAAATTAATAATTTCATTAAAAAAGTAAAGGAAGGGTTTTACATTAATTTTAAATTAATTTACTTTACACCACAAACTTACATGAGAGTCTAATGCCCTTATTCATGAAAAATTAAAGTAGACTTCAAATGTACTTTAAGAAAATTTTATATGAAAATTTTGTCTTAAAGCAAGCCTACATTATTGTTTATAAATACGGCAGTAAATTTACACACGCTCTCTTTACTCATTTTTATTACTTGTAAAACAAAGTGAGAAAAATAATTTTTATTGTTGTACTGACGATATACAGGAGTAATTGCAAAATCACTCGTGTTTGCTATTGAAATCATGATTTGTTGAAATGCAATTTTGAATGTGTATGAAAGGCCTTCTAAAACACCTTCGGAGAGAATTCATAGTGGAATGAGTATCGAATCTTTTAGAATGTGTAAGCAGGTCTTCTATTAGGCCTGCAAATGAAAGCACCTATAATTTTTCCTGCTGGGTTGTCTTTAACAAAAGCCAGAGGAGCATACAGTTACATTTGAACAAATGTATGTGAAAGCGCATATGACTGACTGGCTGTACATAAAAGTGTGTGTTGCAAAATTGTATATGGGTTGATGTGGCATGTTAAAAATGGGTGGTTATAGGTTTACAGGATACTTGGCACGTTGACATTTTGTGACTAAAGTCATTTATAACACTTGCTAAGTTTTATTTTTCGTTCGTTCGTTTCGTTCGTATAATGTTGAAGAGTTAATTTGTCTACATTTTTCAATTTCATATAGCCAGATACCAGTACACAAATATACACACCTCCTGTAAACACACTCAGCCATTAATACCTACATACATATGTATATAACAAATTTACCCAAATACAGCATACTTGTGCTTAGCTACAGTTTACATGTGCGTAGAAAATGAAGTAAAAAAGTAAAAGATTTTTTTTAGAAAAAAATGTAAGCAACTTCATCATTTTATATTTAAAAAAAGTGGGTTAAGTGTGTATATTACAATGGTACAGGATGTGAGCTAATTTTTTATTAGTAAATTACTTTTGCCTGTTTACTAGATTAGGCTTGATAACCCTCCACTTTTAATACAAAACAAAATATTACACCTAATAAATTTAATTTTTTATTTACTCATACTAACCTGTATAAGAAATTTATAGAATGTAGTAACAACAGATCTATTTACATACATATTTAATAAGCTTAATACATTTCAAGGTCATTGACAATAAACAATGGACCTTGCTAGGGTAAATGTAAAAGCATATTTTGTAAAGGTTTGTTTTATTAACAAAATTTATGTAAATATATAATTGTCCCTTATAAAAAGAATAGTACACCCAACTCTTTTTTTTTTACACGGTAGATACGTTCCTCAGGAATCCGTGTAAAAAAAGGCGTTTCCTATAGTAAAATGGGGGATACGTTCCATGTTATCTGAAAACCGTGTAAGATGAAATAAAGAACTATAGCTACTTCGAAAAACCGTGTAAAAAATGTTTAAAACTATAAAATTTCAGATATGCATACAAATTGTATTTTCATATGTCATTTTATTGAGCATTGAAGCTAAAAATACATAATTCATACATTCGAAAAATTAGTAGAGCAAGCAAAAAACAAAAGAAATCTGCTAATCCAGAATTAAGAACAGAAAGATTAGAATAGAATAAAACATGCGAACAAAATGTGTAGGTAAGAGTTATCGAATAAGGGGATTACCCAGTTACTACTATGTATCTTCATTTCAGCAATGGTGTCAAGTGTGATAAAAACAAGTAAGAGTGCTATATTCGGCTATGCCAAATCTTATATACCCTCCACCATAATTTACAAAGTTTGTCTGATGTTCATAATAATATTGAGTGTAATTTAATAAACAGAGTATAAAAAGGGAAACAATTCGGTTTTAGTGACTTTGCTCAAAAAAAAAAAAAAACTTCATCAAATAGGGCTTTTAGAGGAGATGCCAGCAAAAAAAAAATTTGTTGGCGGTCACGCCTATTTTCGAGGGGCCGGGCCCGTAAACTTGAAAATATATAGGCCTATCGGGAACTACTGGCTGTCTGCTAATTTGTAATACATTAAATAAAAGGTATTAAAAATACCTTTCCAACGATATATATCATGATTATAAAGTATGGACCGAATATGGGTTAAATCCGAAAAGAATATTTTTTGACCCGAATTTATTTGTTTTTTTGGAAATGGTTCTTAAGTGGCAGCTATGACAAATTATGGGCCGATCTTCTTAAATTTTGAAACAGTGATTTTTATGCATATGAGGATATTTCACGTCGAATTTCAACATAATAACGGTATATTTAAGATATATTAGTATTAACGTGGATTTCGGGAGTGGACCTTATATGGGGGACATAGTCAAATATGGACCGATATTCTCAAAATCCAGCAGTTTGATTTAAGCATGTATGTAAGTGATTCTGAGCCGATCTGTATACTTTAAGGTGGGTGTTAAACCAATATTTTTGGGCGTTACAAACATCAGCACAAATCCAATATACCCTCCCCACTATTGTGGTGTAGGGTATAAATATTAGAGCAGCACAAACATAATATGATTGTGTTTAGCCAAAAATTGGATCCAACTTAAATATAATATGGTTGTATCAAAACATGATGATTGGATGTGGCTATATGAATTTATTATGCAGTATTTAAGATTGTGTAATGATTATTGATATATATATAAATTAATTTTTCATATTTCTCACAATTTTGTTCTAGTTAGAATTCATACAAACATAAGATCATATTGTCAACCATATGGGACAATCATGTAATTATAAAATATCAAACAAATCATTGCTGTAGCAAACAAGTTATTTTAAAGAAATGGTGTAGTTACTTTTTGGTATAGAGTGCCGAAAAATAAAGCTCGAGTACGAAAAATTAAAGCTCTGTGAAAATAATACTCGAATACAGCCTTACAGCCTGTTAATCGAAAAATTTTTGTAAATAAATGTTTTTCTACATAACTGCTTTCATTTCATGGTGCAATCGTTTCAACTGACACTTGTTACACAGTGTAATATAACAACTTAAAGTAATAATCAATAAATTATATATTGAGATAAATAGTAGCTTAAACTAAGAGTTTTTTACGTCCTAGTTTATTATTTTTATTACTCCAATGTATCACAAAACCAATAATAATGATATTCATAAAAATGCAAATTTAAGACAATTTATTTAAAGATTTTTTGTATTGATTATTCTTCTATTATTATGCAAATATTGTTAATATTGTAGTAAAAACCCAAATAGTATCTATGTAGGTAAAAAGTAAATAATTTAACATTTGTTAAAAGTCATAAATTTACGATTACATAAATATGCAAATGTATGTAAATATATATAAAGCCAGAAGTAAATTTTTCAAGAAAAATAAATTATGTGTAGATGGTTTGAAAAAGATAAAATAGAAGAAGTAAGAGTAAGAGTTTATAGTCGACTGTGCCGAATCTTACATATATAGCACCACCAAATCACCTATTATACGAAATTCATAAAATATTGTATCGTAATTTCTATTTATTATACCCACCACCAAAAAGATGGTGGGTATACCACGTTTGTCATTCCGTTTGTAATACATCGATGTAATGGCCATAGAGCTAAAATGTCTATATATTATGGGTTCTTATAAGATTCTAAGACGATTTAGCCATGTCCGTCTGTTGTTGGCACAATAGAGCTTTGAAAAAAGTCGTACAACAATGAAAATTTTACCAAACATTCTCTGATCCAGCGAAATGTTTGGTCACAAAATCCACCATAGTGGCGAGGGTATATTGGACTCACTTCCTGAGTCGATTTAACGATGTCCGTCCGTCTGGCTGGCTGGCTGTTAATGTAAAGCTTGTGCTCAGACTACAGGTGGCAATTTTGAAAATATGTCCAAAAAATTTGGTACGTGAAATTTCTTCGTCCCAAAGACGGACGGGATTGAAACTGGTGGAAGTCGGTACATTATTTAAGCTGGCCCTCATACAAATGTTCTCCCGAAATTGGGGTTTACCGATCATAAATGTTTGAATTATGCAAGGAACCAAACATATTTCATCACAAATGAGTAGTAAATGAAGCCAAATTACATCTACAAATTTTGTGCAGATTGGTGCATAATTAGTCGTAGCTCCTATATAAGGGCCACTTTCGAAATTTACTTTAACTATCATAAGTTTCTTAAAAATGTTGGTATCGAAATAAAATTTGACACAAATAAGTTTCTTATATAAAGAAATAATGACACATAATTTTATAATGGTCGGTCCATAATTAGTCGAAACTCCCATATAAGACCCTCTCCGTAATTCAATTAAAGCTCCATAAATCTTTTAAATGTATTTATATCGAGTTAAACTGTAACACACATAATATTTATATACACAGACATCATGACACTAAATTTTTGGATGGTGGATCCACAATAGGTTATATCTCCCATATAACGCCTATTTCTGAAAAACTGTTTTATACATATACTGGGTGTAGGATATTATATGGTCGGGCTTGATCGACTATACTTTCTTACTTGTTTTTATTGGATTTCAACTTTATAGTTTTGTTTGTAAGAAATGTATGAGCATTTAAATGGTCTTCCGAAGTGGACTTTGTATGGGAGTTACGGTCATATATGAACCGATAGTCATACAATTTGGTATGAATATTTCTATATATGTATGGACTAATATTGTCGAATTTAAACTTGCTGCTGATGCTTATAAAAGATTTATGCGCATTTAAGTAATTTCCGGAAGTAAAAGCTACATGGAGGCTATGTCAAAATATCTACCGATGTTAAGTAAATATCGTTTTAAGATTTCACTCTGCATGAAACTTATTTTTGCTGAATTTTGTATGGATGATGCTTTTCTATTGATATTTATGTAGCATAAAGCCATATTTCGAGATGATATTTGTATGGGGGCTATTAGAAATCGTGTACCGATTCTCGCCATTCTCAACAGGACTTGTCCTTCTATAATAAAAAAAAAGTTTGCAAAGTTTCCTGATATTATATTTGAAGAAAATAGCAACAAATATCTGAAAAGTATCGAAGCAGTCTGAAACGTTGGAATATAACTCGAATCCTACTTAATCGATTGCGTTCATTTTCAATATCAAACATTTCGGTGGATCAGAGAATGTTTGGCCTATCTTTTTTTTTTTTTTTTTTTTGAAGCTCTATCGTGCCTTCAACAGCCGGACATGACTAGACTGTCTTAGAATCTAAAAAGGACCCAGAATATATAGAATTTTTGGTTCTGCGACCAATATTTCGATGTGTTGCAAACGGAATGACAAACTTAATATACGCCGCATGTTTTTGGTGGTGCGCATAATAAATTAACTTTTAATGTAAGCAGCCTGCCGCTTGAAAAACCTATTTGAAAATTCTTGTTGTGTCTTTCCTGAAAAGTTGCCTTTCTATTATAATTTGTTCATATTTAAATTTTATAATTTCCAATAAAAATATTTTTTAATCCTAGGGACAAAGCTGTTATTAAGGCAAAATCTTATTCAAGTTCATTATCAAAAGCAGCTGTTCTTGACTTCTTTCGGCGTGTGGAGCCAAAATTATCTAGTATTGGCACATACTTACACATACATATATAAATATGTACATAATAAAATCTTCGTTCTTATACTTGTTAAACAATGCGTGGTTCTTGTAAAAGATTCCCCTGGGTAGTTGTTGTGTTCACGCTAACTAACACAACAGCAACATCATCGTGTTTTACACGTTTAAATCCCAACAAATAGAACAGCTGTCATAGAGTCCTACTTAAGAGTCATTTATTTGGCCGCATAATTATTGTGAAATTAACTGGCTGCCTGACTGACTAGGTGTTTGTAGTTGTAGTTGAGTAACTCCCACTAAGTACATGTATCTTTCATTGTATAATAGTGTGTGAATTTAGGCCAGTTGGTGGCTGTTTTGTAACATTCAAGTGTGGGAGTCTTCGGTGAAAATGTTAGCGCATTAAATACGAAATTATCGGTGTGTGCGAGAGAGAAAGTGTCGAAGTTATAAAATGTGTTTTTGTGTGTGCAAGCATATTCTGTATTATTTTTAAGCTATTCAATTTAATTTTTGACTGGAAATCATGAGCTCATTATAATTGTTAAGTTAATTAGCATTACTTGATTTATGTAAACTATATACATATACATATTCATATATGTATGTAAATGTATATTTATCTACATTAGCAAGTATTTTTTGCATATATGTAGGTGTGTAGTAAATCAAGTATGACTACAATAAATATGAATGCCAGGTATTATGTGTGAGTACTTTGTATTTAAGGTCACATTAAATAAAAATAGGAGGGTTAGCTTTAGTTAAAATACGAAAATAGATTTTATTATATTTAGAATATTTTAACAAGGGATACCAAACTAAACTGATTTTTTAAATCCCACGATTTGGGATTTTGTAAATGTAAATCTCTGAATTTCGGAATTTTTGGAATTTTTGTTTAATATTAAACAAATTGGTTTATTAATAATAAATAAAGAATTTTTTGTATATCATAACACGTTATTATAGTTATGAAACAGTAACAAAATATGAACACACAATTTCTCTCTTAAATTAATGTGGCAGTCTTCTAAAGTTTGGATAAAAAGAGATAATTTTTCGTACTCTTATAAAATGTTACACGATTGAAAGAATTGTTTCTTATTTATAAAAAAATAGCAAAAACCAAGTGTAATTATATAATTATAGTAATGCAACACAGTGTTTATCACCTAAAAATACAATATGACATTTTTTGAAATATTGGTGAATCTGCAAAAGCTACATTTCGTAAAACTTCGTTAACTAAAATCGTCCTTCTCTATTAGAAATTTCGATTAAAAAAATAAGTCCATTGAGGCTTCCGAATATCCAAGGGCAATTGTTGATTAGTCTTTGCATGTTGAACGGAACACTCCGTGGAGTATTATGTGGTATGAAGACGGTGAAGAAGGTTAAGCTACTTGTTTTTTGAAAATTAAACTGAAAATACAATTACCGTGAACTAATAATGCTATAATGAAATTTTTTTTGGTGTATAACTTAAAAATGCAGATGCTTTTATTTTGGAACAGTTCAACATTATAAATGTATTAAAAGTATTGGCCATTGTTAGCTATGAACTTTTCCCACCTTACTAGCAATATATGGATTCCAAGAACGAATCTAGTCAATTTCAAATACCCTATTCAGAAGGGAAAGGTACAATGTTCCGCATAGATTGTAACAAATAGTAGTCGTATATAAGTTCGGAGATATAGAACTTCTCAATCACTACTTTGTGAATAGTTTTAAATCGTATTTTTTCGTTTTTCAGCCAGTGCTCGCTTCAAAAAAAAATCAGTTTCATTCGGTACTGATTCCCTGTTATGGCCTTGCGAGATTTCAGCAGCTCATAATTGATAGGACTTTTTTTATTCCACCAAATACAGAGCACTACCTTAGCACCATGGATATTTGGCTATAGTGTCGATTCAGCTGGTTGGACGGACTTCACTTATTATCTCTTATTCTTCTGGTTATCGTAATAAGTCGGTGCAAAAATATTTTCAATTTTCCTTTCCTTTAAAACAGCATTTCGGACGTGCAAAATCGTCTTTCTATTCTTATAATACCCCAGCTTTTGGTTGAATCCTCCTGCAAGCAAACGTTTTTAAATTATTGCTTGAGTAGTTTCCAATGAGTTTTCAAGCTCATTATGAATTTGTCAGCAATCAATTCATGTTGTAATGACTTCAATTCTTGGTCTTCAAACGTTTATGACTGCACTGAGCTTCTGATCTTTGTCTAGTGTATAAAATTCTCCACTTCTGAACTGCACAATCGATGAAAACCATTCACCATAAGCTTCAGCAATGTGATTAAGCAAAACTTTTTTCAAATTAAAGAAGTATAGCAAATTTTGTCCCATATAACGCTTTGTTTGCTCAAATACACCGAACATATACAATAAATTATGTTTTTAACTATCTGTAGTTCCCTGAACTGTTGAGTGTAATACCAGAAATGTTTAGGCTTGAGTGTGGGTTCAATTGTTTATATCTACATTAGGGTGCTCTAAAAAATATCAGTTTGATAATTTTGAACTTATTTGTACTAAAATAAAATATATTTAATATTTAATAGTTATTAAATAAATAAATTTAGAAGAAATTTTGCTGTTTACACGAGTTTGAAGCATTTTGAAGAGCAATTTTGAAGAAAATTTCAATCGTGTAAATCTAGCTTAAAAGTAGATTTTTAGCATCCAGCTTAATGTATTTTCTACTCACATAAACGTTAGTAGCACCCTAATGTAGCGTCATTGTCATGTATTGTTTAAGCAGTAAAAATGTTAAAATTGTTGTCAGCATAAGAGGTACATAGACATGTACCATTACCCAACATCGCAATTGTATGAGCGTCTAAATGTTTTTATTATTTTAAAATTACTGCATAGATATTTTTGTGTGTGGCTATGGCTGTGTGTATGTTTGCCTCTATTAACTTTATTTACAATATATGTAAATAATTATATACGTTTAGAAAACAGAGGGTAGCATTTATTTAATTGGCTTCAGCTTTAATAAGGCATAATGTTTTAATTAGTTCTATGTTCTGATGTTTATGTTTTTGTTTTTATTTCATGTAAAAACAAAACTCCATGTGTATTTCCTGTCAATGGTTCTCTATCTTCCGCCCTTCCCACGGTGTACTTTTATTATATAATTTAGTATATTTCGCATTTTATTTTATGTCATCGATTTGAACTTTGCTGCCATTACAATTTTTTAATTAATGTAATATTTATTGAATTGAAATGAAATATGTGTTATTAATAATGCTGGTAATTTCACAATTTATTATATTTTAATGTCCCTATAAGGGGCAATTAATAAACATATAAACATTAAATGGATATACTTCAAACACTTCCGTTGAGGTAATTTTTATGACTTCAACTGTTATGAAGGGCATCGTACAATTTTTATACCCACTACCATAAAAGTGGGAGGTATATTAAGTTCGTCATTCCTTTTGTAACACAAAAAAAAACCTATATATTCTGGATCCTTATAAGATTCTAAGACGATCTATCCATGTATATCCGTCTGTCCGTTTGTTGTAGGCACGATAGAGCTTCAACAACAAGACATAAAATATTGAAGTTGGAAAAGTCGGTCCAGTAGAATTCAAGTTATAGACCAATGTTTCAGACATCCTCGAAATTTTTCAGATATTTTTTTTTTTTTTGCAATTTTCTTCAAATATAACGCAGTAAAATGGTAGGAATCAAGCCACGATTTCTCATAGTCCCCACACAAATATCTTCACGGACTATAGCTTTATGGTACACAAATGTCTATAGAGAAGCCGAATCCATACAAAATTCTGCAACAATAAGTTTTATGCAAAGTGAAATCTCAACACCATATTTTGTTTGCATCTGTCCATGTTTTGACATAGCCCTATATAAAGTCCACTTCCGAAAATCACTCAATATGCGCATAAATCTCTTATAATTATCACTATTAAGTTGGAGTTCATCACAAAAGTCCCATTCTTAGTTTATAAAAAAACATCACTTTCGGAAATTGGCTTTTTCTTGAAACGTGAAATTTGTCACTTCTGTATACTCTGAACTTATTTTCGGTAGTGGAGCTTGTATGGCAGTTATGACGAATTATGGACCAACTTTCACAAAAGCCAGTAATAAAATTTTGACTTACTTATAACTAATCTGTGTAAAATTTCGGTTCGATATTTATGTAGGTTAGTGAGTTTTCTGGAAGTAAACCTTATAAGGAAAATATGACCTATTATGAACCGATCATTATGAAATTCTGTAGGCTTGTCATGAAATTCTCAACTTGATAGTGATGTTTATAAGAGATTTATGCGCATTTATGTATTTTTCGTAAGTGGACTTAATATAGGTTTGCGAACAATTTCAGTGTCCCAAGTGTTTTTTTCCCTCGTGCTATATCGTGCCTTCCACTGGTTCTGCGACCAATATTTTGATTAGTTAATAATGGAATGGCAAATTTAATTAACCCATATTTTTGAGTTTCTCATAACATCCCTTTAACTACAGAATCAAGAGGTTTTCAAGAGGCACTTACTAAAGGTTCCGCCAAATAACTTTTTTTTTTTGAAAATGCATTACAAAAACTACTAAATATTTTCTCAAATTTCTTTTTTTATTTGAAAGTACAATCCTTCCGGTTAATAATGGACAATAATTTCATTCAAATGGCTGCCTCGGCTGGCCATGCAGTAGCCTACACGATCGGTCCAATTTTTTAAGCACATTATTGATTGTGTGCAGCTGTATTTCACCAATGGCTTCACGAATATTGTCCTTTAAAGCGTCAATTGTCTCTGGCTTGTCGACGTAACACTTATCCTTGACGTCACCCCACAAATTATAGTCCAACGGTGTCAAATCGCAGCTCCGAGGTGGCTAAACGACATCAGCTCTGTGGCTGATAATAAGATCTTCAAAAACAGGGTGCAACAAATTGAGTGTAGCTCCGGCTGTGTGGCACGCAGCGCCGTCCTGTTGAAACCAAATGTTGCCAATATCCTCCTCTTCAATTTTTGTGAACAAAAATTCGTTCAACAATGTCCGATAACGATCGCCATTGACTGTAACGGCCACTTCTTGCTCATTTTCGAAGAAAAATGGCCCAATTATGCCTCTGGACCAAAATCCGCACCAAACAGTGACTCGTTTTGGGTGCATCGGCTTTTCAATATATAGTATGCGTGCGGGTTTTCTGTGCCCCAAATGCTACAATTTTGCTTGTTTAAGTACCCGCCAAGATCAAAATGACGACCAGAAACTCAACAATTGTGAAACACGTGTAGAAAGACCTCTGTTATTCCGCCGAGATATGGAGCTCCAGTAAGTCCGCTTTAACACGTTTCAATTCCGACTCTTCACGGCAAGTATAAAGGGGTACATACTTGACGGTACTACTCAATTGTCTTATTTCCTTTTGTTTTCTTTTTTTATTTTCTCCGTCTTATTCTACGCCAAGTTGTTTGTATGTTAACTTGCATGAAAATTAGAAATTTGATGATAAAGTGTAGACAAATTGAAGATACGCCTGTTATCGAAATGGCTGGTCTGCTGAAACAGAAACTAACTTTATTTATTTTGCATTATTTTGAAAGAAGTGTGCTGTCAGATGATTCAAAAGAAAAATCTTGACACCTTGTGCATAAATTTATTTTTCAGTAATCTCATGTTTGTGATTTTATGCAAAAAAAAAAAAAAAACAAACGATTAACAAAAGATGAAATGTGTCGTTCTATAGTGTAATTCTCACTCTTTACCACCCTTTAACATTTTTTTCAGTTTTCGGTTGACAACACTCTACTTCCTAAATAACATAAAATCAGGGGTAAATTTTAACACCCAATATATCTTAAAACGGGTGATAGTGTTGCGAATAGTACGCACAGTAGGCCGATTATGTTGACCATAAGTTAAGCGCAGTGCACGAAACACATTTCACACAGAACGTGAATTTTCGTAATGAAGTTGAACGATTTGTTAACATTGTTCAGGCATAAGTCTTTCCATTATAAAAAGACAAACAATACTAAACAAAAATAACATGACAGATTGACACGACTCACACGTGTTCTGTCAAAAAAAGGCTATTGATAAAAGTGTCTCTACTTGAATCACCCGTTAGCTGATAATATTTTAAAAATTTACCACAAATGTCTCAAAAAAAAAAATCAGGAATACCACTCTTATTTTAAGGTTAACAGAAAACCGCACTTTATTATATTGCGGAGATTTCTTGTGCATTTCAATATATTTACATCAGCAATATAAATGAGCGTCTTTATAAAATTGCAATTGTTTATGTAAATAATTCAGATACTCCGACGAATAATGGGACTGTGAATAAATAGTGAATAATACATGTAAAAGAACTTCATTTTGTCCGACAGTGTATGTAGATTTCAAAAACTTCATTCAGGATCTATTATAAAAGATATGGTACAGGGTGGGCCAAGTTTGACTGACTGAAGTTCTCGCAGAAGTGCCATTGTGGCTCTTGCGGTATGAGCTATAGCTCCATCTTGCTGGAACCATATGTTACGATTATTGAGAACTATCGGACGTAAAAAATTTTCCAACATGGTCCGGTATACCACCCCAGAGACGGTTTGTGGTTCATTAAGCTCATTTTCGAAAAAATATGGACCAATAACTTTATCAGCCATGATTCCACACCAAACAGTGCATCTGACAGGGTGTAATTGTCGCTGATGCAATGCTCTTGGATTCTCTGTACCCCAAATTCGGCAGTTCTGTTTATTCACATATCCATTTAAATGAAAATGTGCTTCATCGCTCATAATCAGATTATCCATCGTCCGGAAGCATAATAAAATTCAACAATTTTTACACGATCTTCCATTGAGTATGATGAAATTATGAAATTTTATAAAATTGTGTATTATCTGCAAAAAAAAAATTAAAAAAAAATTAAAAATGCAAAAGTTATAAGCATTTCAAATCAGTCAGTCCAAGTTGTATTTTGATTACTTCTCATTATATCTAAATTTAAAATTAGCTCATAAGGTGTCCAAAATATTACATAATATTAATCGCAGTCTACCGTGGACTGAAGGGTATTTCATTTTCATTTTAACGGATCTTAATATAAATAAGTCTTCTGGGCCAGATGTTATCACAGCACTGGTCTTGAGGCAGTGTTCTTCGAAGCTAGCCCGTCCATTAGCTAAACTTTTCAGCAACTCATACCGTGTCGGTGAATTTCCCATATGTTGGAACGTTGCTAATGTAACGCCTATTCCTAAAAAGGGAGAGGCTACAAACCCTGATAAATATCGCCCAATAGCAATTTGTTCTGCAATTGCGAAAGTTAAAGAAAGTATGATAAATTACGATCTTGCAAAATATCTAGAGTCCAACAATTTACTTAGGGACAGCCAGTACGTGTTGGCGAAAATAAAGTGCTGGCTCTAGATATTTCTAAGGCGTTCGACAGAGTCTGGCATGATGCTGTCTTATCGACAGTCATTGCTTTTGGTGTCTGTGATAACTTCTCTCGATTTATATCGAGTTTTCTCAGAAATCGAACTATACGATTTGTTATTGTCATCAGACGAGTTCAAGATTAATTCAAGGGTACCGCAAGCTCCGGTCTTTCTCAAACTTTATTTCTCATCTTTATAAATGACCTTCTATGTCAAACTTCCAATTTTATATATTCTTTTGCAGACAATAGCAACATTTACCATTAATACTCATTTAACCATAGACCACACTCTTTTGAGATTGAGGAAGTGAGACAAAACATGAATGATACGCTTACCCAAGATCTTAAGACAATCTCGGAATGAGGTTGTGCGAACAGAGTCGATTTAAATGCACGTAATACTCAATGTTGTATATTAACGCACAAACGCACAACATATCATGTTGCTTCATCCGTTTTAATGGGCGGTGTAAATATTAGGAAATCAGACGCTCTTGACGTTCTAGGCATGAGAATCCAGTGTGATGTCCGCTGGACCAAACACATTTTTCAAGTGCTAAAAGAAACGTTTTTAAAACGGTGCAGAAAATACTTTACTTCATCTGATCTCCTTACTATTTACACCACCTATATTCGACCCAAAATGGAAAACAACTCTCATGTATGGGCCAGTGCTTCGAAGTTTATTTTGGAGTTACTCGACCGCGTACCGGAGAGGGTGAAGATGCTTATTGTTGACAGTAGGGTATCGAACTCTAGTGATTCATTGGAGCATCGTCGTAATGTGGGACGTGTTTCATTGTTCTATCGATACTACAATGAAATGTGTTTTGCTGAAAATAGGGAACTTGTGCCCGAAATACGTAGTTTTTTGCGTAATTCACGTTCTTCAGTCAGGGCCCATCCATGCATGGTTGACTGTACTGTGGATCGCGCAACTCATTACTGGAAAATTTCGTTCTATAGCCGTACCGTCCGTATGTCAAATAAACTCCCTGCAGAAGTATTCCCTGTCACTTTCAATATAGGAAAATTCAATTCATATTTTCACATACACTAATCCCTCTATCCTACATCGCATAATCTATTTTCCTAGTTCCAACACAATGCATTGCATGAGTAGGGGTCGTCTCCTGAGTGCTGGTCCAAGCAAAAAAAAACTGTTTTAGTTGTATGCTTTCACTGTTAAATTTGTTATTATAGTTTTTTTTTAAATTTTTTTCCATTTTGCTATACTTGTGCTTTAACTGCCAATAAAATATTATTGTTAATTTATCTTTCATAAACAAAGTTGAATTTTTGTGAAGTTTTATGTTTTACGTGCTGCATTTATCTATGCTTTTTTTTTTTTTTTTTTTGGGGGGTTGGGGGTATGGGAAGCACTAAACAAGAAAAAATTCTTTCGAAAATATTGTGTACATAATTCAAATTAAGAAATTTTATTGTGAAAATATATTATATATAATGTATGTATTATTCAATGCTGCAGCATACATATATTTATGATATTTATTCAACAAACGAATTGGTTGTGTTTTAACTTTAGAAGGTGACACAAGAAGTTCTGTTTTTCAAATGGCATTTGAGTTAGTCTAAAAACGATGCCAATTGTTCAAATATTCTGCTATAATGAGTTTTTAAACTGGTTCAGACGTTATGTAAAATCACCAGAATTAAGAAAAAATTTTAAATTCTTATGCCTTTTTTTTGAACAACACTTTCAACCACAACAACATCAAGTTCATTATTGTCAATTTACTTGAAATTTTTGTGTCACTTGTTCTTCAAGAACACTTGAATGTTTGTAGAAGATAACAAAAAAAATAAATAAAATTGTTATAAAACAAAGAAAAGCCAAGTAAATCTAAATTTAAATTCATATTAAGCCCTAAATTCGTTTAAGAGCTGTTTAAATATGGCATACAAAACGAGCACAACACGTCAAAATGAGGTTACAATCTTCAGTCTTATATATGCCTGTGTCAGTCAGTGTTGTTGCTTGTTGGTTTGATTGTTTGTTTTGTCATTCGTGTTACTTTCATTGTAACTAGTTGCTGTTAAATGTAGTTGTTCTTACAGTATATATTGTTATTTCCATTGTGTCACATCACCCACTTCCATGATTATTTCCTTTTTACATGCAACTAAATGGAAAGGAGGCAAAAAGAAAAAACACGCACACACATACTTACACAAAGATCAAACAAATCATGTCATGTAAATGTTGAAGATTTTTCAACACATTTACAATCGCACACAAACAGCTAGGATTCGAGACTTATATGGGTTTTTAAACCCGAACTTTGTTTTGTAAGAGTCTCATGTTATAATAACATGAAAGTTTAGACATTTTAATTATGGACATATCAGTAGCAAAAGTTTTCATAATATTTAAAATGAATTCTATTTCGCTCGAAAATCATAATAAAATAATTGGCTTAAGTCGGTTTTAATGACTTTTTTCAAATCACTTTCAAAATTGTATCACTAATAGAATATTGAATTCTGATTAAAATAAAAAACAATTTTGACGACCACACCCATTTTCAAGTGGGCGGGGCTCCAAAGTTTGTAATATATTTGGCTACATCTTAAAAACTACATTTCTTTATTACACGATAATATGTATTTTAAAGACCTTTCCCATGATATATAACATGATCTATTTATAGGGACCACTTATAGATAAATTTCGGGAAATTATTTTTTGATACGATATTGTTTTAAAAATCTAAAAAATCCAGGAAAAGTTCTACCTACTCATAGGTATATAAATTACAAAATTTTAAATTCAAGCTTTAATTTAAGGTATAATATGACTAATATAGATCCAAAGATATTAAAGAAAAGTTATAATATTTCAAAATACAAAAATACAATCCGTACTATGCGCAACTGATGTTATGTATATCGTAGAGGAGAAAATCCTTCTGGCCGGCCATAGACCGGAAATACAGGGAATCTTTACTATTCGAAGCCGGTATTCTGAAAGGAGAAAATCCTTTCGTGTATACACAATTCTGAAAAAAAAATATGTTTTGTTGAATTTTTTTGATCTTATAATGCTGTAATTGTAGTACCTACAGACACATATAATACCTTAAATTTAAGCCTAATGTTTTGGCTATTTATATTAATAAACTAAAATATCGCTTATAAAGACTTTATAGATATTTTAGATATTCGGTTCAAACAATATTCTTTATATTCTTTGGAATTTTATTTTAATACCTTTAATTTGATGTATTATAAATTCTCATACGCCTAGTAGTTCCTGAGATATCGGCTTATTTATTTTTAACTTTGAGAGCCCGCATCCTCAGAAATATGCGTGGCCGTTAAAATTTTTTGTTTGCTTTTATCTCTTCTAAAAGCCCTATTGGATGATTTTTTTTAGCAAAGTCACTAAAAGTCGGGTTCCAAATATTTACTATTAATACGTGATAAAGAAGCGGAGTTTCTGGAAAAAATAATTTTTCAAACGGAGACCATTTTCACTTATCTGGATAAGGCAACAGAACAAATTGCTTATTTGGGCTTCTGAAAATCCAAGAGCAATTTTTGGGAAGCCATCCTTAACGTGACACTGTACAGTGGACTATGTGCTCCAAAGGCATGATTGGGCCATTTTTGTTTCATAATTTAGCTAGAAATGCTGCTACGGCAGCTGCTATTAAATTTTGGCCTATTATTGATGATATGAATATCAATGGCATGTGGTTTAAAAGGGATATTGTCACTAATCACACTTATTAATTGCAAATCAAATTTCACAATTTTAAGCAATTAAGGTGTCACTTGACTATCATACGATTTAACACCTCTAGATTATTTTATGTGGACATACAATAAAAATTTGAATGATGTTCATTTAAATTATTTGGTTTACTTTGATTTTTTAAAACAAAGTTTTTGTTGTTAAACCCTCTATGAATAACACACATATACAAAAACAAGCTCTTTAAATATGTTTGTAATGTGTGTGGTGAGGGTTCTTTTATATACAAACACACGCATGAAGCTTAAAAGTTGTTACTGTATTCACATGCATTTCTGATATAAAACACATGAATTGAACGGCACTGTGCAACAGTTGGCAATATAAAGACATGAACAGCAATTTTATGAGAAATTGTATTCATACCCAACACCACCATAGTGGGGAGGGCATATTGGATTTGGGATAATAAAATACTAGTGTGACACCCATTATACGGATAAATTATACCGATAGAATCACTTTCTGTGCCGATTATATGATATCTGTTTGTCTGTCTTGCATACAGATGTTGGATCAATTAAATTCTGGCTTTTCTTTGACTATGGAAAGTCTATCCGACATGAAGTAACTGATGATCTAAACAACTGTCAAAAAAGAAAGTAGAATCAATGTAGTCGTATATTTTAAGTTACACACTTAAAAGCGTGAGAAGCATTGATGCTTGAATAGCGAAAAGTTCGTTTACTTTATACTTTTGAAAGCGTCGCAAACGTCGAACAGCTGGCATCGACAAATGACAAGCATATTTATTTTAAAGGTGATGTCATTAAAAAAAATGACAGCTGAAAAACATTTTTATCTGAAATTTACAAACAAACCGATAAAAAAACTTCATATAAAAAAAATCAGCTGAGCTTACGACATCACCTCCGAAAGTACATTGACGCGAAAAATCTTCACCTATAACTTGAAATACTTTACGCTAAAAACGTTTAGAAAACCATAAACGCGTTGACGCTAAAAAGCGAGTTGTGGATCTCCAGCTATAGATTTGCGAATCTGTTAATATTTTGCCAACATATTATCGAATTAGTGCCTCTTCATTGTATGTGGTCATCATTGTATGTGAGCTTTCGACCTCTCATATACAGTAATATGTATGTATTTATTGTATGTATAATGTATTTATTTTCCAGATTTCAGAAATATATTTGCAATATATTTTCATATTGTAGCTTCTTTAGATAGTATTTGAAATCTCAGCGATTTTAAAATGCAAACATCAAATTTAGAATTCAGAAAAATATAATTAGCTTAACCCTAACTCTCCTGTACTGGTATTATTGCATAAAATAAGAAAAAATCAAAATTTTGTTCAGCACGTTGCACATTGGCCGTTTACAGCCATCACAGATTTTAAGACTTTTGCAATCCGATTTCGCATCAATAGCCACACAAACGTAGCAACGTTCTTTTATTGGTATCCCTCTAGTTTTGTCCCGCTTTGATGTTGCCGATGGAACTACAGCATCCTGAGAATGTTTCTTTGGTATAGTTTTATTTGTTGTTAGTTCGAGAGCTGCTCGGACGTTGTCATTGGTTCTTTTCTTCATATATTCAGTTGCCAATTCCACGCCAAGTGATGTCAAAAAACCAAGCTGTTTTTGTCAATTGGATTGAAGCTAGAGAATTTAAAAAATGCACCGAAAGCAGCCACGTTAACCATGTTAAAAAAAGGAATGGGCCATGTACATACATATTTGTTTTACGTTTATTGCAATATATCGACATTATTTTGTTCACAACATCTATTCCGCCTTTTGTTCTATTGTAAAAATCATTTATTTCTTCCTTTCTGTTAAAAGCCGGCACCCCTCGAGTAGAGTCCATTGTCTACAATAAACACTTTTCTTCTTCTAAGTTGCATCAGATAAAAGAGCTTCGCTCTTACTGAAACCATATCGTAACATTTATACATCATCCGTTGGATTTGGGCCTAGCTCTTTCGAAATACAGGCCTTGTTTTGAGGAGGGGTACCAACAAGACTTATTCCGAAGAAAGTGACGTTAAAAAAATTATCAGTTATTACATTCATTCATTTGTACGTTAATTTAGCATTCTCCGTATTACAATGCCAGTCAGTGAATAGATATTTAAACCATAAGAGACATATTAACGTACTACCCTTATCAGGAGTCAACGTATAAAAGAGAGTTGTTAGGACGGTTGGGTTTAAACAATAATAATTATTAATTTTGTTCGATTAATCAACATAAAATTATGCTAATTATTCGTTATTATTTTTAAATTATTCGAATAATTATTTATAAGAAATTATTCGATTATTCGAACGAATATTATTCAAATCGATCCCTAATATTTACATATGCAGATCCTAACCTGCACTCTTGATATTTAAATATATGTATGTAAGCAAAGCTAGTATGTGTGCGAGTAGGTGCATGTGTTTTCTAATATACATACATACATATGTATGTATGTATGTATGTATATATGTATTGGACTTAGTATGCTGGAATACGTTTTATATTTTCTGTACTTGTTTTTACTTTTTGTAAATCGTAACGTTCAGACCGCTTAAGGCAAAGTGCTTTAAATGTAATATTTTCCATAATCAAAAAAGTGTGTCTGTGTGAGAAAAATATTTTTTTTTTACTTTTTCTTTCGATTCTTTCATCGTAGACTTCTTTTTGCTCGTTCTTCATATGCATCATCTTCAAAGCCTAGGAATGTATAGAGAGTCAGTCATTCATACATTTTTCTACCAATTTGACTTGAAGTGCTCTTAACCCACTTTGTTGTTCTTGATGCTGTTACTTTTGCTCTCATTATTGTTGTTGTTCTTGCTCTTCTTTTTGGTTGGTATGTTGTTGCTGTTGTTTGTTACTTGTGGTGATGTAGTTCTTGTTCTTGATTTTATTTTAGAATTTAAATTTCTTTAGGATTTATTTGTTAGTTAGTGTGCTGTCTTTCACAATGGCCTTTTTTCCACCAACTTGAGCCTTTAAAACTGTACTCTGTGTCTTGTCAAGAGTATTCAGCACTAAGATTTGCTGAATAAAGAAGTTGAATTTTCTTCCAGTATGTTTTATCCTTGCTTTCTTTGTAGTTTCTTTATAGGGATTAAGGTGGAGGCTTAAATGAAAGTATAACTGTGTGCAAGTATGTGCAAGCACGTGTATAAAGCTTCTGCACCCCTAAAGATTGTTTATACTTTTTTGTTTTAATGAAAATATTTCATAGTTTCCTTTTTTAATAATCTTAAGAAGATTTTCCTGTCTATCTGAGAATATATCTGAGACAACTTTATTTTGCACTTTTACCTTTGGTAGGTTTGTGTTTAATTATGTTGTGAAAAGATAACAATGATTTAAAGTAAACATTTTAATGCCAACAGGATTATACATTGCCTGGTTTAAAATAGCATTTGAGTTTTTCAGCGTTTACAATTAAAAAGCAAACAAAAATTAACAGAAAAATCTAATGAAATAGTACGAGGGCGGTTGGTAAACGTTTTAGCACAGAAAGAGAATGGTTAGTTTTTCAAAAACATTTTTATTTTTCAATACAAAATCCTGAAACTTCAATACACTTAGTCCAACGCTTATCTATCAATTCTATCCCTTAATTAAAATAGTTTTCCTCAAGGCCCTCAAAATAGTGGTTTATAACTGTAATTTGATCTTCATTTGAGATAAAGCACTTGCCAGCTGAAATTTTTTTTAGATTTGGGAACAGGTAAAGCTCACTGGCAGCTAATGGCGTTTTCTTTTCTGTCAAAAATGTTACATATATGTTACATTTTTTACTCATTTCCCATATAAAAAAGGAAAAAAGTGTAAAATTTTTGACAGAAAAGAAAACGCCATAAATCAGAGAATAAGGTGGACGGTCAAGCACCTCATACTTAAATTCGTTGCTTGTAGCCATTGTTAAAATACTCTTGTGCGCTAGTGCGTTGTCTTGATAAAAAAAATATTGTTTTGTGTTGCAAGCCAGGACGTTTTTATCGAATTTTTATATTTAATTGATCCAATATGTTGCAATACTACTCTGAATTTATTGTTTTACCCTTTTGCAGATAGTCAATCAATCAAATGCCTTTGAAGTCCCAAAAAACCCGTTGTCATAAACTTACCAGCCGATTGAATTATTTTTGCCTTCTTTGGGGCTTAATGGTGGATCCATGTCTCATCAACAGTTATGAAACGACGTTTAAAATCTATTTTATTTTTCTTAAACCGATCCAAACAAGCTTGATAAATTTTCATTCTTATGCGTTTTTGATTGACTGTTTACAAATACGGCACCCATCTTTCAGAAAGCTTTTTTGCATCTGTAGTTCTTCATGCAAAATTAAATGGACTCGATCATGATATTAGCTATTTCACGCACTTTTATTCGTCAATCATTTAATACCATATCATGTACTTTGACCACAATTTCTGTTCTTGTTGCTGTTTTTGGACATCCACTACGTGGTTCATCCTCAATGCGACCACGTTTAAATTTAGTAACCTAAATTTTTATTGGCGCATATAAATAAGCACTTTCACTTAACACATTCATCATATCCTTATGAATTTCTTGTAACGATAAAACTTTTTATTTAAATATTTAATGACACAACGAATTTCTAATTTTTCCATTGTAAAAAAATCGCGGATGCGTCTTTTTTGAACACCTTGCTCTATATAAAAAAGATGTCTGATGGAAAAGAAAAGAAAAGATGAAAGTTTCCAAAACACTTAACTTAAACCGCCTTTTCTTTTCTAGGCTAAGAATTTTCCGAGCTGCCCTTATATTTACAAAATAAAAATACCATTTTTTTGAGGTTTTCTCAGATTTTGTTTCATAACTCAGGTTCGACTGGACCGATTTTTCGAACCAAACTGCTTAGGAGTATTTTAAATGCTTTTTTGTAAACTCCGCTGATGTTGGTTACGCATTTTAGACGTCAGAGTGTTTTACACAGATAGATGGATAATGCTCAATTGGTTTAAAATTCCACAAGGATCAAGGTGAATATTTCTCAATGTTACACACGGAATGACAAACTTACTTTTATATGCCCTCATTCACCAACCAACTTGCAATGATGGAAGGTATAATAAAAACAAAGATTTACTACATATGCATATATGTTTTTGTATAAACATTTGTATGTATGTACAAATTTTAAATATTTTATTTGGTACATATTTTAATAACAAAACAAATTGATGCCTGTATTTAAACAAAACAGATAAAAAAAATAAACACAAAATAATAGCAGATGCTCACAATAGGATTAAAGATTAAGCTGGTTATTTGGAAATTGTATTGTAAAACAAGTAAGTGTCCTGTTTTGGCCTGTAACGAATATTTTATACCCTAATATTTATTACATATATACTTTAAAATTTGTCGTTACTGCCTTTTTCTCGGCTTTTTAGCTGTATTTCAATTTAGAAATTCTCGAACGTACTATACCTATATATCTGATATATTGTTACAAAATGTGGGACCTTAAGACAACTGGGGTCTTCTTCAACTATCAATTTATAGGGTCACAACTGTTTAATGCAGAAATTGTAAACGTCATGATAAATTTACAACTACTGCTGAAGGTTATAACAACAAAACAATCTGTTGTTATAAATAATATGTAACTAAAGTGTGATCCATTTTGAGGTTCCCTACTTGTTTAAAGAAACCAAAAAAACACAGACAATTCAAATTTAATTGGGAATGTTTATTATCATTGAAAGAACATTTTTTGGCATTTATTTTTTGAAGATTATGTCTATCAAATGTTGGCCGTTGCTACGTCGCGGATGATCTATCCGTTGAGTCCAATTTTCGATGACTGGTTCGAGTATTTCGACTGGTAACTGGCAAATGACACTCGTGATGTTTTCTTCCAAGGCCTGAATCGCAGCGGGTTTATCCGCATAAACTTTAGACTTTACATATCCCCACAGGAAATAGTCTAACGGTGTGATGCCACACGATCTTGGTGGCCAATCGATCTTCTTGGAACTTTTCAAAAGCTCATAAAGCGAAGTGATGTCGCTTGGGAAGGTCGAGCGGCTTGAGTTGTTGCACAAACTGTATTTTGTACGCTTTCAATTTAAGACCTCGACGTTGAATGCGCCAATTCGTTCAATACGTCAGTTCGAGTTGCTGCAAAAGGCACCGAATCGACTCAGCTATGTTAAATGTTGATTACTATTTTCCGCATTTTCTTTCAAAGCGTTCTTAATTAAATACTTTATTAAACAAAATATTTACTGGGTTATTTAATCAATAAATACGACACTACTATTTTGTAAATATAACTAACTTTTACAAATAAATATTATTTATCAAAAAAAAAAATCAAACATGTACAAAGAACTATAAAATTGACAAGTTTTATTTAAAATAATGACATTTTATTTATTCAAAAAAAAAATATCAAATTGCCATATAAACCAACAACATCTATAATCCGTTTGCAAAAGACAACAGCTATATAAGAAAATCATGTTTGGTCAAAATGTGTCATGTCATATAATAGTTTTTGACAATTTTATTACATACAATACAGAAAATATAAATGGATTTAAAATAGAAAGTATTAAGTTTTAGTTTTATACATACATACATATGTACATAGAATTTTAAATTAATTTAAGCATAAATAACAATAAACGTAATTTAATTTGTAAAGTTAAACATAGGAGGAGTTAGATCCATAAAAATATAGATATGTACATATACATATATGGGTCAATTTAAAAAAAAACATACACAACGAGTTTTGTTTTGCTTATTTTTAAATTCAATTCTCCTGTAGGAGTGGCGAATTTATGTAGAAATTTATAAAGAATCCGGTGGTACTTTTAGGCCCTCAAAAACTCAATATATTTGGATTTTTTTTTTTAGGTTTTCTATAATTTCTATCTTGAGCGTCACACACCAAATATGTATAAAAAAAATCGCTAAAAATGCAAAAATATTTGAAATTCAAGCTCACTACGATGTTCTTTTGTTTCTCAAGATTAACTTTTGCGAAAATCACCTTTTCGATTATAAACAAAAAATCACGATCCAACTTGATTTTTAATTTTTTTTTTTTCAAAGTGACTAGTTATTTTGAAGATGAAAATATGTAAATTTTTGTTAAAAAAAAGACTTGAACTTAGAGGTTACTTGCAAAGTAATAGGCTTGTAACAATGTATATAAAAAAACTGCAATTATAAGCGTTTTAAGGGAAAGAACTCCGAGTGACGCTCAAGATATTTTTTGAAGATCAAGAGATTTTGTTGCACGTAAACAAGAAATACTGCCAAATCTAAAGTTTAACGAAAAAAAGTTTATTCTTTTACAAAAAGTAAATAAAAAAAAAAATTCTTAAAAAATCAAAAATTTTCAAACAAAACTAAACATGTACATATTCTTTGATGTCTTTAACAAAAATGGAAAAAAGGAAGTAATTCTTGAAGAAAGTATTTGACACAAAACAATAACTTAACTTAATTTAAATTAAAAATTTTCATTCGAATTCTTATTCTGAATCTGTATAAACTGCATGAAATTACAAGCGGCTTTGTTTTTTTTTTCATTCTCATTAATTTTTACCAATTTCGAATTAAGTTTGTGGCAAAAACAGAATCAGTCAGTAACAATAAAAATTAAACTTAAATATACCACGATTATACCTTTCTTTCTTATTATATATTTATATTCGTCATTACGCGCATTATCGAGGTTTATTTTCTCTTGTTGTTTTACTCTTGAAAATTAAAAAATAAAATCAAAATTAAGCATTTTAAGCTATGAAGCAATATATTTCAAAAGTGATGCTCATGATATGTTCGCCTATTTTGGTTTTTTTCGTAGGAAATTTATTTCTCAAATTCACAAATTATAAAAAAAATGAGTTGAAACCATGTAAACAATGGTTGTCAACTTGAATTTTTTACATTTAATATATTCACTTTTAAAAAAATTATAAGAAATAAGAAATAAGAAATTTTATCGCGCCCTTACCATGGTGTT
This sequence comes from Bellardia bayeri, assembly GCA_950370525.1. Taxonomy (NCBI): domain Eukaryota; kingdom Metazoa; phylum Arthropoda; class Insecta; order Diptera; family Calliphoridae; genus Bellardia; species Bellardia bayeri. The sequence goes on from OX493267.1 coordinate 20,882,777, forward strand.
CACAAAAACTACGCAAATGCACACTTTTTTTAATAATTTTTTTTTCGCTTTTGTAATAATTAAAGTTTGTACTTTCCTTATGTTATTTACTTTATTTAAACTTGAAATTGAAAACTAGTAATATTACTTGATTTATAAAAAAGTGACGCTCAATGCAAATTGTGGGGACAACCTTTCTTTGCAACGCCAAATTCGCACTAATTAAGATTGGACGACTATAACAAATCAAAACACAAGAAAAAAACACAATAATTCGAATACTTTTATTAAATGTTGCATATTTACTTTTTTCTTGATTTTTTTTTATTTTGTTTACTAAAAATTCTAACGTTAGAGGGAGAAACAAAACGCCATTCTGAATAAACAAAAAAAACAAACATACAAATTTGAGAAATACATTTTTTTTTTGTTACATATTCCTCACTGATGATTCTCACATTTTTGTTTTTTTTACCTAAAATAGTAGTGTAAAGTGCGGGGACACAAAAATTGCGTTTTTTTTTAAATTGACCCATATGTATGTAGGTATTTAAAATTTGTAAGGATTAGGTTTAGTTTCGAAATTGCACGATACATAAAGTTCAAAAGTTAAAGCTTTCATAATATACATAAAATTCAAATTGTTAATAAAAGAAACCAGGAACTTAGAAAGAAACTAATACGTTGAACAAAAAATTCGGATTTGATGGGCAAGAGCTGTGTGAATCTCAATATAAATAAGTCTCCTGGAAGGGATGGTATACCAGCACTGGTCTTGAAGTAATGTTCTTCGCCGCTAACTAGTCCATTACCTAACCTATGCAGCAGTATACAATACTACGCTTGTGAATTTCCCATGTGTTGGTAGGTTGCTAATATAACATCGGTTCCTAAAACAACCAATCCTAATAATTATCGCCCAATAGCGATACTTTCTAAAGTTATGGAAATCCACAAATTTACTTATTAAATATAGAAAAAAAACAAAAATAAACACTACACACATGTCGCTAAATATACAAAGGGTAACCAAAAGCAGACATGAAATGAGAAATGAATATGGTTTCGGCAAAAATGTTGCGTTTTACAATCAGAACCTTGTTTTCAAAACAAAATAAAACAAAGAATTTGTATTTATCATCAGAAATGCTGGGTAAGCTCAAATATTCTATCAGTCTAATTCACAAGAACTTATCAAGGGTTTATAACAGGCTTATAAAGCAAAAAATTTGCTTTATTTATATGTAAGTATGAGAATTTAATAAGCATTACAAACACTTTTATACAAATATTTTTTGTCTGAGAATAAATACATTTTTAACACATTCCTGTAAACATATTTTCAATGTTGTTAATATTCTTATATGTGTTTAAATTGACACATGTATATTAACAGGAGTACGTGCACGGTGCACCAGTCTATTTAGTTGAATATTTTCAAAATGGTAACACTTTAGTTAAGAGCTTTTTTGGTTTTCTGTTTTTGGTTGTAATATAAATTATAAGGCAATATAAATAATTCAAATATCTTAAGGTGGATTTATGTACATATATGAAATCGCAATGAAGATATTAAATTATGTACAATTTTGGTTTAGCATTATGAATAAATTCAGACATTCGTATATGCTAAGAATAGTGGGAGATAGAAATCAAATATGTCAAATGAATTAAAAACAATCATTTACACTTTAATATTAAAATTAATACTACCAATTCTAACACATACTGTGCTCTTTTAACCACAGTCTCTGACAAATAAAATTAAAAGCAAATTCAAAAAAAAAAATTTTTTTTTTTTTTGCTATAACATTTCTTTATTTAGTTTGTGTGTAGTAACTAAATGTAGTTATTCATTACTTGACTCAAAATCGTTTTGAAATAAAAAAAAGACTTATTGAAATACAAATACAAATTACTAAATCCAATTACTTAAAAGTCGTATGATTATTACAATTATTCCAGTCAAATATCAATCATACGTACCCAATATGTAGCTTTGCAATCTATATATATAAAATAGGATTTATGTATGTAACGTATGGACTCCAAAACGGCTGGGCCGATTTTGATGAAATTTTCAGGGAATCTTCAAAATATTCAGGCGGCTGGCACTGTGAATTTTTTATTTTCGGTCTGCGGGCATACGAGTATACATAAATTTTGCTTTTTTATTTTATTTTTTTGAAAGCCGTTGTCATGTTTTTCAAAACGAGATATCAAACTCTTAAATCGGTTATGTAGTTTCGAAGATATTTACATCATTCGATAACACAAGATATATTTTAATCTACATATATAAAATAGGATGTGTGTATGTATGTAACGTACGGACTCCAAAACGGCTGAGCAGTTAAAAAACTGAGAAAAAATTTAATAGAAGCGATCATTATAACAAGAAAATATAAAGGTACAGATGTACTTTTGCTACGCATTCCAATGCAATCAACAGATTTACCATTCGATTTTAAACAATTTTTTCCTGTTCGATTAGCGTTTGCGATGACTGTTAACAAAGCTCAAGGTTAATATCCCGTGTATATGTATGTGTATTTTCCTGATGGGCAAACTAAAAATATAGTATATCCTAAAGCATTGTAATAAATACATTAAAATTAAATAAATAAATATTTGTAAATATGAAAATACGTTTTATTTTATAACGAGAGGGGGTTAGCGAATCACACTGGGTTTATCTAGTTTATTATATAAATACATAGATAGTAATTACTGACATACATTTTTATACCCACCAACATATAAATGTAGAACCAAAAGTAGAACCAAAAAGTATGGGTTCTTATAAGACCCTGTGACGATATAGCAATGTCCGTCCGTTTGTTGAAGGCACGCTAGATCTTTGAATTATAAACTTACGAAAATTAAATTATTTCCAAACATTCTTTGTTTTTTATTATAGTTTATTTGAGCAGTTCCAATAATTGTTTAATCTTAAAAGGTCTTTTTTAAAAATAATATCTTTATTTTCAATTTTTCGCTACTTCTTTGTGTAGCATCTTCAGGAAATTTGTTTTATTTATTATCAAAATAAATAAGTAGCGAAATATTGAAAATAAAGATTTTATTTTTAAAAAATACCTGCAGCTTGAACAATTATTTGAACACTCTTTGTTTCACTGAAATTTTTGGTATTAAAACTGGGCAATATTGGTTTAGTAAAATCAGAGTTATAAACCAAAATTTTGGAAAATCTGTTACAAAATAGTGTACGTTTTTTAAAAGCACCATACAAATGTTTTCCGAAATCTGACTCTATCATACACAAATGCCAATAATAAAGCAAGAGCCATACAAAATTCAGAAAAAATAATCACATGCTAAGAAAAATCTCAGCACGATATTTTGTTTGCATTGGTCCATACTTGTCCATATTATTAAAATTTAAATTATTTAAAAAAATTAATTAATTTCCTTAAATTGCAGTAAATAATTATTATAGTTTTACTAATAGTAAATTGAGTTGTCTGAAATTATTAAAATTACAATACGATTGGGATATTTTAATCTCAAATACAGATACAGTGTGAGGGCTGGGACCAGAAGCAGTACGACTAATCGTTTTCACGGTTAATCGAATATCAATTTTGATTATACAGGTTTTTTTTAATATTTTTATTATTTAACAAATGTACATTAGTGTACATACATATTTACATTAAAAATGATTAGTTCTTTTTAAAATTCTTCTTAAACACTCACAATATTTGTGGATATTTAAAAAGTTTCTTTGTCATTTTACCACTTGTAACGATGCCATTCTAAATATAATTAGTTCTAATCATCTGTACTTCCCAAATTTTAAAATTAAACTAATTACTGGTAAATGATTTTTCTTCGGTTGTGGTTGTCGCAAGGTGTAATTTTTGATGCATTTCAGCTTTTGTGCCAGTGTCCTGCGAATTGCGACTCTTTCCACTATTACTACAGCTTTCAAATATCTCGATTTTAAACGTATGTTTGCCTTATTCGAACAAAAGAAAATTCACATAATTTGGCTACCTTAATAAATATTAACTCTTAAACACAAAAATGTAAATGTAAAATTTCATCAAAAATTCATAAGTTTAGTTATAGCAACCACACAATTGTCAATTTCACTCATATTTGCATTTTATTAATATTTTTGCAGTTATACTTCTTTTGTTATTTTTTTGTTTTTTGATTGCTATTATGAGTATTTGTTTAAGGGTTCTTGAATTACAATGCAAAATGAAATATCTATATTGACCAAAATTTGAATAAAATATGCAATGTTTCTTTTATATTTGATGCTGTCTTGATGGAAAATTGTTTTATTTTGCTTAAATTATTTTGTAAGGAATTTCTCCATGTTTTACAATACAAAAAGGAAAATATTTCAGAAATTTAATAAAGTTTACTTAAAGAAAGTTATTTTATTACAGGAATTTAATGCAGTTTTTTTTTTGTAAGATTTTTTATTAGGAAATTCTTATTTGAAATTATCTTCTCATACAATAACATTCAAACGATTTAATTACAATTTAAGATATGTACATTATAAATTAGTTAGAAATTGTTGATTATTTGTTACAGTTTGGAGCTATAAAAGTTTCAGAAAAAAAATATATTTATACATGAACACCACCATTATTTAAAAATGTCTGCATGAAATAAATTACTTATGCAATTGCGGCTACAATAATATGTTTACTGCCTGGCCCAGCATATCGATTGACATCGCTCGCTTGCATTTTAAACGACAAATAACTGATTTGCACGCCACTAAAATTGTGTTGCAAGACATTTCGATCGACAATGAAAGCGAGCGATAACGTAATCGTCTTCATATAAATTTGCGCCCCACTAACAAATTTTGTGCGACAAAAACTGTCAGAATTAGTCACTGTTGTCGACAAAAGAAGAAAAAATAAAAAAGTCAAAAATAGTTTTCTATATTAGAAATTAAAAGAAACTTTTTGATATTTATTTAGTTAGGCTCGAGTTCATTAAATTCAATTCTCATTAAATTATTTTTACTGAAGGTAGAAATTGTTTTACAACTTGAAAAATTTTTCTTATTAAAATTTTTATTGATAATTTTCTTGACTGGGATTCGAACCTGGGTTGTTGAATTTACATATGTTTCGAGAAACACCACTTTCTCTCATCAGAATTGTTTGCGTTCTAACCCTTTGCACCACTTGCGGTGCCTGCTAGCCAACAGACAAACATCAATCTTTTAACCAGAGCTACCTGGTGGTTCGAAATTTGCTGTAATTATCATTTTTATTTATTAATTTCTATTTACACGTTGCCTCCTTTTCTTAAATTTTTTCGTATTCATGTCAAGACTTCGTCTTCAAAACCTGAATACATTTGTTTTTTATTATGTTTTTTGTCGTAATTAAAAGAAGCTGAATCATGGAAAAAAGGTATTTGTTGTATATAAATTACATTATTTATTAAAAAATGCTTCTTTATTGCCCAAATGCAATTGCTTAGCGTTAAAAAATCAAACTTGAAGCAGCTACAGATTCTTGTTGAATATATAGAAGCAAATCCGGAGTTTGCTAGAGGCTCTGCTATTTTTGGCAAAAATGAAAACTGAATGGAAGAACAGTGGATTGGTTTGACAAAGAAACTGAATTCTTATGGGCCACCAGTGCGCAGCATTGTTGAGTGGAAGAAGGTAAGGAATTAATTTCTATTCTGTTTGGTCAATTTGATTTACATCTGCGCAATTCTAGACTTGGACTGATTTAAAATCAAGAACCAAAAAAAAAAAAGAAAGCTGAGAACAAAAAAAGTTTGTGTGAAACTAGAGGTGGCCACTATCGCGTGAACGTGCTTACCGAATTAGAACAACTTATCGATCGGACTTTGTTCTTATCCAAAGCTGCGGCACCGGAGGATAAGGTTTTTGGTTTTACGGAACGAATAAGTCCGAAAAACAATGATTTAATCGAAAGTTGATTCACCCTGATATCGGATACACCACCCAGAACTAGCAAGTCTGTTGCCATTGTCACGCCTTCAAGACATCAAGAAAGTGTTGAAAAAATGCCACAGCCCATTCACCAACCAGCAGAGCTTTCACCGTTTTCACAGCAACCACAAAAACGGCAACTTGAGAGCCATGACGATGATCTACCCAGCTTCTCATCTGCTACAAAAAAGAGAAGTATAGCTGAAGAGCAAATCGGCCTCATACGCATATAATTAAGGGTTGGAGAACAATCAGCTGCTGTGGCAAAACAGCATTCAGATGCTGCACTTATGCTAGCCGAGGCAACAAAAGCAATTGTAGATGCTGCCAAAAGAATAGCAGATGCCTCAAAATTACAAGCTGTATCTGCTATAGTAAATACTGTTGCCAATGAACAAATTTTATCATCTTTAGAAGGAATATTGAAAGCTTCAATGGAAAATTCAAAAAAGTGAAATTCGGAGATTTACACAATATTTTTATTTTATTTTGAAAAAATTTTGTGGAATATTTTATATTTAATAACGTAAGTTCAATCGACCGACAGAGCGATAATTAGTGGGGCGCTTATGCGAACGATATCGAGTGAGTTGTTGTTGCTCGCTTAAATTGAAGATCGATATGCTGGGCCAGGCAGTTAATTTATGAGTCATATGATTGCAGTAAGTCTAATTTTAACACAAGTATATTCAGGATGATTCATTATATTATTATATGAAATGTTCTGCATGTACCCTTACACTCTGACCTTGGAATTATCTTTAGGAGACTTCAGTTAATTACCAAATACCTAGAAAGCCCAGAATAAGATGCCCATTAACATTATTGCCCTTAATGGTTATTGAACAGGATCTATGTATATCAAAAAGCTTTTTAGAATTTAAAATTAATTCAGATATGCTAAAAAACTGTACATATGTTTGTGCTAAGATTGCAGTATGCGGTAAAGTACACTACCAATCAAACATTTTTACTTTAGATCCATTGTGATTATCTACAAAAAATTAAAGATAGAAAATAATGTTTAGAAAGAATTATTTAAGATAATAGAAACTATCAAACAATTGCTTTCTTATACTGAGTTAGCTCACAATGAAGCACAAAATATCCAAAAGAACACGACGCAAAGTGAATTAAAATTTTGAATTAAGATTTTCAAAGAAATGTTCTAGGGTTACGAAAATACTAAGCCGTCGGCAAAAAATTGGTCCAATATTTGCTAAACAGTTTTTTTTTCAAAGTTAAATAAATTGCCTTGTAGCAATTGTCTGTATTACTGCCACTAGTAGTATCGTTGGATAACACTTTACTTTTTATGTCATCAAATAAGCTTTTTGCTTTTGTCTGAAATGCCATTGCGACTCCATTTCGATTATCAAAATTTTTGCAAAAATTTCAAAAAAATAATAGAGACTCGAATCCAAAATAGTGCAACCTCGAAAATCTAATGAAGCACAATGAAAATTAGTACTAATTAAGCAGCGATGCAACTTTGAAAAAACGCAAAACGTAACGACGTAAAACGAGCTATTGGTGTATAAAGGAGAAAATAAAACAATACAAATTTGCATTAAATAAAAACACATAGAAATCCACTAAATATTGCTATATTTGTTCTACCTAATTTAGCATAAAAGGACTATAGCTGACACAACAAATAATGAAATAAAGTTTATTCGTTAAAGTGTAAACTGAAAATATTGTGAATCCTAGTTCAAGTTATAAATTTTGTTTAAATCAAATTAAGGCAGTTAAGCGATAATTTAAAATTTATATTGAATTAGTTTAGGTTATAAAATTTTTTAAAAAAATTTCAAATACTCGCTAGAGGAATAATTCTCATTTGTTATAAATTAACGAAAAACACAATTTTTTTTTTTGTATTTCTCTCCGTTAGCCACCCATAAGAAACTCCCTCCCATTGGACTCATCACAAATTCATGGCGTTTTGTTTCACAGAAAACAAAAGCAAAAAATAATGAAAAATTCATTGGATATTAATAAAAAGCGGGACATGATAAAATGACAGCATGTACGTTCAATCTGAATTTAATTGCATTCCATTCTTTTGACCTCTTTCAATATGCACATTCCCACTGATATCACTCTCATTAAAAGATGGTAGACAGACAGTGAGATAGTCATTCAGATAGCGCAACAATGCCAGAACAGAGTAGTTAACCAAAAATTTATGAATATATTTAATTTACAATGAAATTGGTTAATAATGTTAAATGCATTGCAAAGTATTACCACAAAAACCCCCAACCGCAGGCAACTAAGAAATGCATCAGACTACATAACAGCCCGGCCGCCTGGCATCGAACCAGGCAGACTACGCAACCCGACAACCAGCCAACTGATATGTTTGTCATTGCAATCACGTAGTTCGTTTGTATGTATGTTCATACGTTAACGTTACTTGAAGACATACAGAAAAGTTGATAAGTAGACAACCAACCACACAATTATCCTTCATTGTGCAATACATCCATTTTAATATACACATATACTGTGTGTTGTGTGTGTTTGTTCATATTTGTGTGACAGTGCAAAGAGACACAGACAGAGTGCAACATAGAACACATCCATAACTGTGAATTGTAGATCAGTGCCGGGTGAAAGAGTGATAAGATAAAAATTATAGTGTACTTGTATAATAAATGATTTTGAGGTTGTGCAGTATCTAAAATGTTGCAACACCCAGCACTAATTAATTGCATGCCCTAATATAAGCCGTTTTAGTTTTTTGCGGTTTGGTACCAGAACTAAATTTAGCTGGAAAATATTTTAAAATTTATTTCTTCTTTTGAAATACTTTCGGCTCCCAGATCATTATAATAAGATAATGGTGAATGCTAGAGGTAATAAATGGTTGAAGAGGAATGATAACAAAATATCAACTCGTATTTTTTCGGATAGTAAAGCGGAGAAATACCCTAACAAGGGTTAATTCTAGAAACATTTTGCTATACAGGAATTATATATTAGAAGTATAACAGGATACATAACGAATAGCGTAACTTTTAAACACTTCTCTGTTTGAGTTTGATAAACTCAACAAAAACTTACAAAATCATTGGAAGCTATCCAACACAGCAAATTTGCGAGCAGAAGACCTTATCCAAAAGCACGGTAGTTGGGTACCATATGAATTGAAGAAAAGAAACCTGGAAACTAGATTTTCCATGTCCGAAATGCTATAAAACGAAATCACTTTTGCACCGCATCATTACTTGCGCTAAAAATGAATTCATTGGGACAACTCGATTAAGACAATTGACAAAAATTATAACTATCAGCCATGTCACAGAATTTAATTCCGTTCGGAAGTGGAATTATTCCGTATTTTGCTTCTTTCCCAAACAGAGAGTAGATGGAAGCTGCCTTAAAGTGAATTTTACTTCCAAACAGAAAAAAAATTTACTAAACAAAAATTTCACTCCCAAACAGATGAAAAATCATTAATAAAATTAATTGTAGTAAAAGAAATTTTAACTTTTTTAAAAGCCAAAAATGTTATTTTATTCCAAAAGGACTTCAAGAGGAATTTGATTCCGTAAACGAGTAAAAAAGCAGTTTTAGTCCACAAAAAAGCAAAAAACACCCCTAAACAGAGAGCGTAAAATTTACTAAAGAAAATAAAACTACCAAACTGGGAACGAATGCTAGCGAACAGGGAGAGTAAAATTTACTAAGAAAATTTGAAAAAGAAAATTTCAATTTCAATGCAGTTTTACTCCACAAAAAAGTAAAAGGGAGAGTAAAATTTACTAAAGAAAATTTCACCCCTAAACAGAGAGCGTAAAATTTACTAAAGAAAATAAAACTACCAAACTGGGAACGAATGCTAGCGAACAGGGAGAGTAAAATTTACTAAAAAAAATTGAAAAAGAAAATTTAAATTTAAATGCAGAAGTTCAAAATAAGCTAAAGAAAATTGCACTCCAAAAAAAAAAAAAAAAAAAACGGGAGTAGATTGTTTGTAAAGCCTGTCCAAACAACCGAATCGATACCAAAGCAAGATAACCATGTCGCTAAGTTAACTTCGATTTTGCCGATAAACTCCCTCAGTGTGCGGCCAGATATGAAAGAATTATGAGAATTAGATATGAAGGAATTATATTCAATCATGGCAATGCTTAGCCGCATGTTACAATACATGTCAAAAACTATTTAGAAAGAATTGGTTGGGAAGTTCTGAGTTATCCGCCTTATGGTTCAGACCTTGTTCCATCCAACTACTACTTATTTCAATTGAAGCAGAACACTCTCTCTCTCTCTCTCTGGAGTACGGGGCAACATAGTTGCCAGATAAATAAGGATTTAAATCGTCAAATCTTGAATAAAAAATCGTCAAATCGTCAAAATGCATTTTTCAAAATCGTCATAAAATAAAACTTTTTATCAGTTCAATATTTTATTTATTTTCTCAAATTAATTTTTTTTAATACATAAACAAAAAGTAGAAAAAAAATTAAATATGTTTAGGAGATCGATTAAAGTTTAAAAATAGTTATAAATATCAATATTAAAATAAACAAGTAAGAGTGCTATATTCGGCTATGCCGAATCTTATATACCCTTCACCTTTGTTGTGGATGCATAATTATATTATGCCTAATTATGTCGATAAACACGCCATCTGTTGATGAATTTGTTCGTAATAATATTAATACAATTTGTTTGATCAACGCCATCTGTTGCTGAAATTATTCGTAATAAAATTAATTTTTTTGATGAAATTTTCAGAGGTTGTCTCGAATTTTTGCTATATCTCCGTTATTAGTGGACGGATTTTGCTGATTTTAAATAGCAAACTTCTCGAAAGCATGCCTGATAGAATTATTGAAGATTTCGATCCCGAAGAGAACTGGGGACTTCAGAAAATTTATTTCAACATCCAGACCGACAGACAGACGGGCATGGCTTAATAGACTCTGCTATCTATAAGGATCCAAAATATTTATACTTTATAGGGTCGGAAAATTATATTGTGGAAATTACAAACGGAATGACAAACTTACCTTCTCATGAAGGTGAAGGGTATAAAAAAAGTAACAAATAACAAATAAAACACAAAAATTAATGTAAAAGGAACAGAAAAATAAGTAATAAATTACTTTTCAAAATATAGCTTTTAAAATCTATTTTTTAAGACATTTTTATTAATGTTTCTTAAAAAATATATATTGTTCTTAATATAAAATAAAAAAAAAAACAATTTCTTCATAGTAACAATGTAAAACATAAAAAATTCTACTTCTAAATACAAAATATCACCTTTTTACAAAACTATGCGTTTTAGAATTTTTCAATTGTATTTCAGAATTTTCTATTTAAAAAAATTTCAATTGCATTTCTGTAGTTTCTAGTTGTATTTCAGAATATTATTGCGATATTTCATAAAAGTTAAGTTAAAAATATGTTTAGATTCTGAAATACAAGTTGAAAATTTTTAAAATATATTTGGAAATTGATTAGTTTAGTATATTTAATTTTGTATGTACATTTCCCTATTAAACTTTTTAATAAGCTCAGGTACAACATTCATATTAAAACACAAGAATTATTTAGTTTTAAAAAATCTTTAGTAAATAAAATCCCTTCCAAAGAAGGCATTCCTAACCTATTCCTAATTTTTGTTTTGTTGAAATTTACCTGACTAAATACTCCTTCGACATTTGCCGAAGAATGAGATAAAACTGAAATTTTTTTGTATAAATTTGGTTAGGATGGAAAACAAGAGATTTTAATCTTTCCTTTGAATTTCCGAAATGTGTTTCTAAAGTTCCAATAAAGTCTTTTCTTTTTTCGCAACCAAATTATAAGTTTTATATGAGATAAAGTGTTGCAAATCATTTATACTGAAAAATCGTCAAAATAGGGGCAAAGATCGTCAAATCGTCAAAGGGTCGTTTTTGACACCAAAAATCGTCAATATAACGATAAATCGTCAAATATGGCAACAGTGCGGGGCAATGGTTATAGTTAACAATGGCCAAGACTTTGAATATATTTAGATATATTGTGCAAATGTTTTAAAATAAAAACGACAAACGCGGAAAAATCCCGCATTTTTAAGTAATACACTCAATAATATTAACATCACATAGCTATTAATATAATATGCGATATTATTATATGCTTCATTTGAAATATCTTGTATAATCATGTGCGTATACGTAATATTTTATATTTAAAACAAAAACTAATACGCACTGAGGTTAAAATTTCAAATATATAAAAAGTATTCTGTAGAAGTATTCTGTTGGACACCTACAAACACGGTTTGAACACTTATATTTTTTTATTATTATTATTGCCATATTTGTACATATTTAAGTATTTCAATTTTAATGGTTAAATAAATTTATTACCCGCTAACTTTGGTTAAACGTCAAAACTATCCCTTTGCTACAACTATAACCACAAAAAAAAAGAAATAGTATTGTGTTTTAACGTTAGCTTTGGCTAGCATGTAAATTCTAACTTCACTTGTGTTTTAAACATCAACCACAGCGGTGAGCATAAACCTAAATAAATAATATTGAATTGAATTCCCACCAAACAATTCATTGTGTTTTTGTTTTATTTCTCACATATTTGGAATACCAATGCCTAATTCTGTGGAGCAATTGTTCTCTATACAAACCAAACCAGTCGTCAGCTGTTTCATCCTGGTACACCATTGTATACATATACCATAATTGGAAGGGTATACTTCCCTGACGACTACTGACATAAACCAACCCACGTCAGTTTTTTTTTTTTAGCAAAACTCATAGTGTTTTTTTCACTAAGGACTCTAAACGGAACGGGATTTGCAAATCCTGGGATTCGGCATTTTAAAAATGTAATCTCAAGATTATGGGATTTCGGGATTTTTGTTTCTTATTAAAAGAAATTGTTTTATTAATAATAAAAACTTATTATTTCAAAAAAGTAACTTATTAATCATCTAACAGAATTGAATTCCGTTCATAAGTGAAATTAATTTCGTATCTTGCTTCTATAGAAATAGCAAAATGAACAATTTTTTCCCAATGAAACCTAGAAATGCTTAAAATTACAATTCCACATAGCAAATTAAAAGTGGTCTCATTCTGAAATAATTTTTCGTGTTGCTTTTTTTATAAAAGCAAAAGCCGGAATTAATTCCACTAACGATTATGACAAACATTTTCTGTCCTCATTTGTCCATTTTACATGTTTCAATTACATTCATTATTTCATTCATTTCGCAATCAACATTTTCTATTCATTTCTAATAACAAACATTTCTATTTCATTATCAAATTAACTTAATTTATCATTTTTGAGTTCATCTCTTTGAGCTATCACTGCGACAAACGCCTTCATTGTTACTTTAGCCGGATTTAAAATTACAACTATTTGTTTAAGTAATACAAATTTTTCATCTGTCATCTGCTGAGCTTTAAAATCAATTGAAGGTTTTTTATTGGAATTTCCATTTCCAAAAACCATAGAAACATCAAATAGTGCGTTCGAGTTTGGTAATCCAAAATTAATTTTTATTCTTTGACCTTTATTTCTTCAACATACTTTTGTGAAATTTTAAAATTTTTGGTGTCTTTGAAAATAATTTTGAAATATTTCTGACCTTTTCAATTTGTGATTTAATGTGGAATCTGTCATTTATTATTATTCATCTTTTATTTACTCTTATTAAAAACTTAAAAACATTGACTTGTGTTAAGTATGTAAAACTCTTTTACACAAATAAAATGGCAAATCGGGATTGACTTCCTTACTAGAACCCCATTCTATAAAGAAACTAGTTAGAAACTCGTTAAGAAATAAGCAAATTTTTTTTAAAACATAGATAACTTTTACTGCCAGTGAATCTAAAACAAGTCAGAGTGTTAATTTTATTATTATAATTAATATAATTAAATTAGATTGATTAAGAAGCATCCAGAAATTAAATTAAATAAAATTAAAATGTAAAAAATCGTATTAATAAAACAAACAAAAAATTATATGTATGAAGTTTGACATTTATAAATGAAAACTGACTCAGAACAGATGTCGACCAGGACCATACATATAAATGCCGCGTCTTTTATCAAAATTCTCAATCATATTTTGATAAAATGGCGGTTTTATTTCTTGAATCAAGCAACGAAGTTTGAGTTTTAAGACTGTATAGTTTTCGATTGACTCTATATTTGTATGTAGATTATATATTTATTCCAAAAAAAAAATGATACCTTCAGCATACAAAGGCTTCTCAACAATTGCACTTTGATTTTCATTTTGCTTATTCGTTGATATATTCAGACATATGAAAATGTCTAAAAATCTTTTATAAGTCAGTTTCATTGATGTAAACGCATTCTGGGATATAACCATACATATGGAGTGCTGGAACCAACAGTTGTTAATATACAGATACAAGCCTGTATAATTAGCAAATCAATCGAAGTCTATAATAATTTCAGACTGTTTGGTTACGGCGCACTGTAATAGTTGGGGAAATGTAATCATAGGCGAACTGGCGAGCCAAGGTTATATACTGAATTGCCTGTAAAACCTAGCATGAAAAAGAAGGCAAAACAAAGTACCAAATGTTTTAGGGGCAACATTTTTCACAATAGGAACGTGGTAAATTCACAACAAATTAACTGCCGTATTTATAAAAGATAACGTAGGCTTGTAGTGTACTTTAAGACAAAATGTTCACTTTATTTTTTTATAAATACGGCAGTAAGACTTTATAAGATTTTGGAAAAGTCTTGAATGAATTGGTGCTCCAAAAAGCTACGTTAATATTACAAAGGCCAAACATAGATTACCGAAAACCAAAATAGAGTTGGTATCGCTCCGGTTAGGAAAATTTTGACTTGACTTGAAACTACAAATATATATTTAAGTTTTTTATCGACCTTTTCCTTATTTTATTATTGGTTTGTTTAGAAAATTCTAAATCGTGCTTATTAAGGTCATGCATTCTATGCAAATAAAAGATTATTTCATAATTTATTTTTCCGACGTTTCGTTGCAGATTCCCAACATCATCAGGGCTATTTTATTAGATCTGGCAGCATCAAAATAAATACACAATTGAAAGATATAATAGTTTTATAACAACAACGATAACTTAGTTCTACAGGAATAATATTACTCACATATAATCTTTCGTCAATAGTTCTGCATTTAGAATATTTTATATACATTCTGTTTTAAATGTATTTTATAAAATCAAGCTGGAGCAACAAATGTATTAGTTTAACTATTAATTCCGGAATGTATATATTGTTACGTTTTTATCTTTTAAAACGGTGATTTATTTCCTTTAAATACACCGGATTCCTTTAAATTGTAAAACAACACCGTCAAGTAGTTTAAAGAAAATATAACGAGTCTTTTTTAGTTTAAATGTACACAAAAACAATTTTAAATCAACACTCTGTATTTTACTACACGGTTTAAGAATATATTTATATTATAGTTTGAGGACCCTTGAGATTCACACAACAAGGACTGGCAACCAACTAACTAAATTGATTGGCTCTGTTAGTCTGTTTATGCATCAATCATAATTTATATATGATACTAGAATGTTCATGTCTGCAAGTCTAGAATGTTCGTGTCAAGGATATTCAGAGGTGTTCTCAATAATGTTTATAAATGTGTTGATACTAGGTCGTGTTTAGTGTGTTATTAATGATTTCTGCATGAAATTACCACCCTCGAAACAGGACATTCCAGGACAGCTTGGAGTTGTGGAATAAAAAAACATTAACATTTCACAAGTTCTCATAGAATGGTGCAATGTCACACATTGTACAAAAATTTAAAAATCTGCATTATTTTTGAGGTTTTAAAATAACTTCTTTTTTGAAAGATCCGATATAACCTTATCTAAGTAAAACAATTAGGTCCTGGAAAATATTTACGAAAATGTTGATAAAAATTATGTTCTTTAGTGATTCCATAACTATTAAATAAAACTAATAAACACTAATAAACTAATAAAATTTATAAACACAATTCAATAAATTTCGAATATATTAGAATGAATTTGTGAGTCCAAAAAATAATAATTTTAAAAATTATTTTCCCAAAAACTTGCAATTTCTCGCGCGACTGCAAAAATACTTGAATAATAAAAAAAATTGGTGGTGTAGGGAATAAAAAAAGTTTTACTTACCGTTAGAGTTTCCAGTAGAAAGAAAACTGAATACTTTTGGCAAAATACTGCATAAAATATGCATTTACCTTCATGAAAGTAAAAAGTAAATTTGAACAGTGAATGAAACTTAAAAAGAGGTGAAGAGTATTCCCGAAATTTGTAGAATTTACTTAATAAAATTAAAAAAAATCTCAAAACGAGTAAAAGTTTATAATATACAACAAACTCTTTCTGAAAAAGTTTTTTACTTTATATTTACTTTTCAAACAAAATAAGCCTCAAATACATAGAAACCACAAGTGGATACTGGATTTGGAAGCTATCAGTCCATAACTGGTCCACTCTACTATGCCACCCACAAATCTCTTGTAAATAATGTTATTGAGATCATATTGAAACAAAAAAACCTCACCTTATATCTTGTCCTTTTTTATAATCTGTTTTACACTCTGTTCCTGAACTAGGTTTGAATATGGAAAAATGTTTATTTCATTTTAGAAATTGTTAAATTACACTCAAGACTATTGTGAAAATCAGACAAACTCTGTAAATAACAGTAAGAATCGGTAATTATATCAATTATAAATGGTCAAAATTAGTTAAAATTTCAAAACATTTAAAATAAAATCACATTAGTGAATTACGTCCAATGGGTAATATTGCCTTTCAAACAATATATAAAATACTAATAAAACTTGCAATAAGACTGAATAGAAAACACATATAAGAATATTCTAGTCCTATAACCAGTGTAGTTTCTGTATTTCTTATCACGTTTAGGTGGAGTGTCTTAAAGATTCGGCATAGCCGTATATTGCAATCTAACTTGTTTTTTTTTTCAAACGTTTAATCCTAGGAAGCAAACTAATTATTCTGCGACATACACTGTGGTGTAGGGTATAATATGGTCGCACTTGACCGACAATAACGTTCTTACTTGTTTTTTTTTTGTTAACGTATTGGACTTTGTTTTCGTATTCTTTTGTCGTCAGCTAGTGTAATGTGAAATATATGAAAATGAATTAAATAAAGCGCAAAACAAACAAATGAGAATTATAGTCAATCTATGACAACTTTGTGATGCTCTGCAACTGAATGTTGGTGTATAATAATATGTCAAATGTGACGAGAAATTCATACAACTGTATACAGTTTATGTCATAGTAATAATAAATAAATGCTAAACATTTAATATAAAATCTAGAAGCCTTAGCATGGATTTTTGTTTTAACTACAGTTGTATAGGGTATAAAAGTTATTCATACAAAATATTCTACCTCACATACTAGTACGAAAGCATCCCACTTACATTTATTGCTGCAACATTACGATATAAATTATTTTTCCTCTTACTGTCAGTGTTATTTTCATTTTATTTCGTAAAGAAAAGTGAAGAAAAAAATGTATGCTGATGTATGCAGAAAATTTTACAACCAAATATCACTTTAAAGGCAAACCAAAATGAAAACAAGAACAAAAAACGTATCAAAAGATGTGAAAAAATAGTACAAAAGTAAAAGAGCGTTAAACTGTAAAATTCAACATTCATGAAGGAAAAGTGCAAAGTACGAGTAGAAATAACTTTGTTTCATCTCATCTTTGTTTTGCAGTTAAACTGTACCTCTGCATGTTGGTGTGTGGATATATATTTTCTTATTTTTCCAACATAAAAGTAACGGAAATGAATATGTGTTACTTACACATAAACACTTGCTATTCATTTACATAGCTACACACAGAGTAACACGTACATATGTCAAAAGATGAGACATTTCAAATGTGAAATGCTGAAAAGATGGAATAATGTGGAAAATTTGTATAATATTTAAATGTGTGTTCACATCTGCATCACATGTACTCATACATACATACATACATACAGACGTAACAGCACATTACAGCTTCATTATGACTAATATACACACACACACACGTTTATATTTTATTTTTGCCTAGCGTTTTTAATTAAGTATATTTTTCTTACATTAAATAAATTTCAACATCAACCATCTATATATCTGTATGCATGATGAGCCAAATAATGTTGAAAAGTTAAAAGAGAAAACAGTCAAATCTACGACGATAATTGTCGTCTATTGTTAACAATTTTAACGCATTGGGTGTATTACTTGAAAATGCGAAATATATTTAAATTTTTAGCTTTTATTTTGAAATATTTGTTTAACCCTTATGTGTTCACCAAGGTACCCGGGTACCCTTGACATTTTCAGTCAAAGTTTTTCCATTAAATTTGATAACTTTTATACCTGAAACTTTTTGAGAACTACTAACTTTCAAATAATTTAGTTTTTTTGCAGCCTTGACTTTTTTTTTTTGTAATTTACTTTTAACACCCTTTAATGCTTACCAAGGTACCCGGGTACCCTTGGTGTTTTTATTCAAAGTTTTTTAATTGAAATTGATAACTTGTATATTTGAAACTTTTTAAAACTACTAACTTTCAAATAATTTAGTTTTTTTGCACCCGTACGCCTTGACTTTTTTTTTGTAATTTACTTTTAACACCCTTTAATGCGTACCAAGGTACCCGGGTACCCTTGGCGTTTGCAGTCAAAGTTTTTCCATTAAATTTGATAACTTTTATACCTGAAACTTTTTGAGAACTACTAACTTTGAAATAATTTAGTTATTTTTCAGCCGTACGCCTTAACTTTTTTTTGCAATTTGCCTGAGAGACCAATTTACTTTTAATTCTCTTTAATGTGCATCAAGGTACCCGGGTACCTTTACGTGTTTTATGTGAGAAAGCGACCATTGCAAGTATATTATTTAAAGTTGTTGGCAGCTTGCAAACCTGAAGACGTTAAGAAAAATTATATAAAATATCTCCTAACTACGCTCCTACAATGTATTTAGTGGGAAAATGCTTTTTCTCTACTTAACTCTCATAAAGAGCAGCACATTTAAAATTTTGACCATTCTTAGCTATGATCTTTTTTCATCTTTCTGGCAACATATGGAATCCGTCGGACAGACGATCAGAAAGTGATTCTAAGTCGATCGGTACACTTTAAGGTGGGTGTTGGACTAATATTTATGGGCGTTACACACATCAGCACAAATCTGATATACACTCCCCACCATGGTGGTGTAGGATATATATAAATAAACTTTTAAGTGATAAATGATTTTTCATATTGTAGGTTTTTAGCGTAAATTCGACAGCTTGATACTCCCCAAATATTTCCAATGGCTTTCTGATTTGGAGAACAAGTACATTCACTATAATATATTTTATTTTTAATTTAGTATATTTATTTTTAAAACATAATATGTTCATATTTGTTGAAATACGTTTAGGTAATATCTCAAACAATGTAATTACACCTAATTCTGTTTTTACACGTTTTACACATTTAGGAAAACCCGTGTAAAAAAACCGTGTAAAATTGTATACAAAATTGCTTGGTGATTGGTTGCTTATGATTTGGATTGTATGTACCTCAATTTGTGCTATTCACATTTGCTCTAACCAGTAAATTTGCTTGTATCTACAAAAAGGGAATGCCCCTAAATTTGTGATATGAACAAATTAAATTTAACAAAAAAAATTTAAGCCAAAAGATTTTGAATTGAGGGTGCTGTAGCTTAATTGATTAGCGCGTTTGATCATTAAGCATGATTTGGTATTTGTGGCCTGGGTTCGATTCCCAGCCGCTGTCACTCAAAAAAACATCAGTTTCTAATAATTATTAGTTTTTCTATCCTATCATAACTCATATTTATTACAGCGCCCTGCTTCGGTGGTATACCATTTAAACGCCACCGAAGTAAAATAATGGCTATAAATCAAGCTTTGATTAATGCGCCTACTCACCACCAGAGGCGCTGCAATACTGTAATATTAATAAACAGAACGCGCAACTACAGTGTTGTGATATGAAAAGCTTTTCTCTACTTTCACCACCTATTCTTCTTCTACCTATACCTTTCCAAAGAAAGTAGCACATGTAATTAATTAATATATAGGCATATTAATTGCCTGAGTGTTACTTCTCTTTAAAAAAAAATGGAAAAAAATCGTGTAGAACAATTTTAAATTTTGTTATTTTCAAATCGTATAAAAGAAGACCGTGTAAAAACAGAATTAGATGTATTTAAATTTTAATATTTCTATTTGAAGATCTATCATAAAATAAAATTTAACAAGTAAGAGTTTATATTCGGTTGTGCCGAATCTTATATACAAACCATCAAATCACCTATTATGGGGCGGACTTCAAAAAATACTGTACTGTAATATCCATTTATTTTAGGTTTATTTTTTATGAATTTCATTTCAATAACGATATTTATAAGAATTTTATGCATATTTTAGTAATAATCAAAAATGTATATTTGTCTCTTGTTTTCAGAACTGCACTATGTTCATAATTTTGCAGCGTGTAACATAAAGTGATTTACTTTAACACACAAGAAATTACCTATAGGTACCAAAAAGCCCTACGAAGCTGATATTGGCCAATTTGGACTAACTTTGACAAATGTCAGTAGTATAATTTTTACATACTTATAACTGATACTTATAATGGATCTTTATGTAGATTAATGAGTTTTCGGGAGTAGTCCTCATAATTGAACTATGACCTATTACGTGGCAGTCATCATGAAAATCTGTACGATGATTTATATGTATATACAAATTATTTGGGTTGAATATGAACGTAATAGTGATCTATATAAGAAATTTATGGGCATTTGATTGATTCATCATATTCATCATTCATCATATTAAGAGTGAAGATTTATATACATATATGTATGTATGGATTATTTAAGCTGTTTATAAGATATTTATGCGCATTTAAGTAATTTTCGAAAATGGACTTTATACGGGGCTATGATCAAATATGGACCGGTCATCATGAAATTTGGCACGGCATGTGTATTTGGATTATTTTTGTTTAACTTCAACCTGATAGTGACTTTTATAAAAAAAAAAATTACGCACATTTAAGTGATTTTGGAAAGTGGTTTTTATATGGGGCTATGTCAAAATATGGACCGATGCAAATAAGATATCATTTTGAGATTTCACTTTGTATGAAACTAATTTTTGTTTAATGTTGTATAGATACGGCTTTTCTATAAACACTTATGTACCATAAAGCCATATTCGGGCCAGACATTTATATGGGGGCTATGAAAAATCGTGGACCGATTCTTACCATTTTCAGCACTACTTGTATTTATAGGATAAAGCTAAAGAATGCAAAATTTCATGATATTATCTGCATTATCGTGCTAGAATCGTATAAGGACCCATAATATAAAGACTTTTTGGCTTTACGATCTTTATTTCTATATGTTACAAACGAAATGACAAACGTAATATACCCTCATCTTTTTGATGGTGGGTATGGGTATAACAATAAATTGTTTTTCATTACTATTTTCTAAAAATAATACTAATTTATTATTTAGTAATTTTGTGTAGCCAGAAGAATTTATTTTGGCGCTTCAAAATACCAAAACAAGCATACTGTTTTCGCCGAAAGCTCCCCAAGCAATCATAGAACCGTCTCCGAAATTTATTTTTAACAAATATTGTAGTTCCGTTCGTATGTTTCTCCAATTGCTGTTAAAACCAACTGGACCATCAAGATTGAATTTGTTTTCATTGGGAACTATTAACAAAGATTATCGGCTTAACTGTTTCCAGTTTGTTTTTAAGTTTTTTTTTAGGGAATTCAAGTCTAGCAATTTTGTTGTGGAGTAATACCCTTGACATAGACAACAGCTTTTGTAGAGTAATTGTCTATCTAGCAGTCTACTTAGGGTTGATTTGGACACATTTACCCTATAGTCAGTAATAATCTGACCAAGACTATTCATTGTGTTGTTTATAATTCTGCGATTGTGCCGTTGAGAAATCTTTTTTAAGGGACGCCACTTTTATATTAACTATAATAATCCGGATTATTTGCAAAATTTGTTACTATGTATCTACATCATGTGACCGCTTTATTTTTTTGGAAATTGCACGAAAACTTAATTAAGCCACGTTTAATATAAACTGGTATTTAATATTAAATTGTTGAAAACTGTATAATACGAATAGATAGCAGTTATGCTTTTGTTTTTCTAATGTTGTGAATTACAAACAAAATATTAATTTACAATTTCTCTCCCAAATTTTGGATAAAAAAAAGCCATTAACCGTACTCTTAAAAATTGTACACGTTTTCATAAACGGTTGATAGTAAACGTCAAGTGTATTTATAGTAATCCAACAGAGTGCATTTGAATTCGTCATTTCATGTGTAACATTAAGAAGTATTTATCTGAGGTCCAACAGAGTATAGATTATTTTGATCCTTCTGAAACCCGAAGTCGATTAAGCCATGTCCTTCCGACAGGATTTTGCACACGGTTATCCTATGGTAAAGGATTAAAATTTAATGAAAATAGTAGAAATCGTTTCAGTCCCCACACAAATTTCATACCCGAATATGGCGAAATGGTGCATAAGAATGGGTATAAGATTTCTGGTGCATTTCTCTAAGTGCCGTAATTCTTAAATATAATGATGTGTGTTTGTTTAGCTCTCATTTATAGTCCTCCTACATATTTTAGTAAGTGGTATGTTTTCATGTATAAAGAGGAAAATGTTTGTTTGGCCTATTTAATGTAAATTCTAATTAAAATACAGCCATCACAAGACTTACGCCTACGAAAAAAAAGCACCAACTACATATACAAACATTTTTAAGCTGCCAGTCATGTAATTTTGATGACATGTGTTTTGCTCTTTTCCCGTAAAAAGGAGATACAAAAATGTGCAACGAAAAAGAAAAAAAGAAAAATCCCTATAAAGTAAGTCAGTGAACTTTAGTGAAAAAAAAATTACTATTACGGAAGACTGACATTTCTTTAGGGCTACAATTACTCAAATGTAGAAGTATAACAAACAAAATGCTGAAATGTTTGTTTATATTTCAAAAAAAATTGCCGGACAGGAAATAATCGTAAAAAAACAGGACATTTAATAATAAAAATGTATTGGCTTTTTATACCCTACACCACCACAGTGGGGAGGGTATATTGGATTTGTGCATATGTTTGTAACGCCCAAAAATATTGATCCAATACCCACCTTAAAGTATACCGATCGACTCAGAATCACTTTCTGAGGCGATTTAAAGATGTCCGTCTGTCTGTCTGGCTGGCTGGCTGTCCATGTAAAGCTTGTGCGCAGAGTACAAGTCGCAATTTTGAAGATATTTCAATAAAATTTGGTACATGATATTTTTCAGCCCAACGACGGACGGAATTGAAACTGGTGGAAATCAGTCCATTATTTCACCTTGCCCCATACAAAAGTCCTCCCGAAATTGGGCTTTACCGATCATAAATGTTTGAATAAGGAAGGAAGCAAACAAATTTCATCACAAATGAGTGGGAAATGAAGCCAAATCACATATACAAATTTTATGCAGATCGGTTCATAATTAGTCGTAGCTCTCATATAAGGCCCACTTCCGAATATCACTTTAAAGAGCATATCTCTCCAGAAATGTTGGTATCCAAATAAAATTTAACACAAATATATCTCATATGTATACAAGAAATAAGGTAAATTTTATTGTAATCTGTCCATAATTAGTCGTAGCTCCCATAAAGGGCCCACTTTTGAAAATCACTTTAACGATCGTAAATTTCTTAAGAATGTTGGTAGTCAAATAAAATTCGACACAAATAATATACAGAAATGATGACACCTAATTTTATAATGGTCGGTCCATAATTAGTTGAAACTCCCATATAAGACCCTCTCCGTAATTCAATTTAAGCTCCATAAGTCTTTTAAAAGTATTTATATCGAGATAAGGTGTAGCGCTCGTTTTTGAAAAACTGTTTTATACATATACTGGTTGTAGGGTATTATATGGTCGGGCTTGACCAACTATACTTTCTTACTTGTTTAACTCTGCTGTTAGATTAGGCCCATTTTGTCCATTTTTTTATCTCAATAACTCTTGAAAGGTGTAATATATTATTACCAGGTTACGACTCATGTGTTTTAGTATTGTAAAAATATTATTTTGAAAATACATATTAGGTATCTAATGTAAAGCTTTACGGAAACAATTAAAAAGTTAATATACTTTTATTAGGAACCATTTGTTCCAGCGAATATTTCAATTTAATATAATTGTCAGCATAACATTTTGTTATTGAAACTGTTTTTCGTTACATGCTATACAATATATTTTGCGGTTTATTTTTCGAAATTGAAACATTTTATGTTAGATTTAGCCTTGCAGCACCTACAGTTTCTCTGCTTTTTTGCCACCGCTTTAGAAGAAGCAATTTTTGATGAGCTCACGGAAATTCAAGATAAGGTTTGTATATCAGTCAATAACTTAAATGAAAACTGTTGTTGTGGTAATCCATCTTCATCTTATGGGCGTTTGCCAAACAAAGTGTAGCCGATACCCATGAAGTCTCGATCTCAGAAGGAGTATGTATGCGTTCAAAGCAGATATACCCAGCATATTTGCGAATACAATATTTGGCCATATATTTGTTCTACGCTTTGTTGTGTAAGAGCCAATCATTTGGTCAACAGTATCTACTTCTCCCATAATAATTATGGCCAGTTTTTAACCCTTAAATACCTGAAATTGAAAATACGTTCAAATTGCAGAAATAAATTTTTGTTCTAGCATGTATTTCATGTGCAAATTACGAATTTTGGTTCCAATTCAGAAAAAAATACTCCTGGAAAGCTCTGCGACAAAAACGAGGAAGACAGTCTGTAGACGGTCTTAGTAGCTAAACGGGAAAACCCCGGTTTTTTTTAATACTCAACTGATGACCGTCTATAGATGGTCTTCGGCGTTAAAGGGTTAACTTGATATTTAAATACGAAATTAGTTAATTTTTTCTTAAACTTAAGTTTTATTTAAATATGGTTTCATTTTTTCAGTTTCAAATCGTGTTTGGTATTTAATTATGATAAAATTATGGTAGCACTATTAAATGTCAAAAAAAAAAATATAAACAACTTCTCCATTTAACAGCTGATTTACTATTTAGTTTACAAATTGTTGTAAACTAAATGGACAAAAGCTGTGACATTCATATTCTCTTCATCTAAATTTATTGCTTTAGTTGATATTAATAACACAGTAGCACAATGTTTTTATTTGCGGCGAGTTCATTTAGTGAATATTTTTATCAAATAATAAAAAAAAACTTCAATTCGCAATTTTAATAATTTGCAGAACTTTCAAAATCATATGGTAGTATTAACAACTTAAGTTGTATTTAAATGAACGTAGACAGTGATTTAAGTTATATTTAAATATGATCTATAAAAATTAATTTGGTATTTTAACAGAACTTAAGTTTAAAAACACTTTAATTTTTAAGTTAAAACTGGAGCCAAATTACCGCATTCGTGATCGAATGAGCTATCGTATCGAAAAATGATTTCGATATCGAAATTATGATAAAATGTACTAAATTTCTTGGTCGATATCGAATGCCATAATCTCAAATAAGAAAATTACGATACATTTTACTCGATATCGAATGCGGTAATTTGGCCCCTGGCCTTTAGAAACTGTTGACGAATTGTAGTAGAAAACAATCTGCGGCTTCTTCTTTGCTCCACTGTCGTTAAATGCAACTGTTTTATGCATTGAGCTTATCAATATAGTTGCTTTGTTTTTGAAACTGACATATGACACCCATGTTGCAATGTCACAAAAAGCAAACGCAGATTTGTAGAATGGGAGTTGTTTTACATTCAGCAGCTTTGGGGTATGAATGTTTTATTTTGGCGCACTGTGCTTACATGTTTAAGGTTTCTTTCAAGTAATTTTTTCAGTAAATCAAAAGAGGAAAGTAAAGTGTCACCTGTTATATTTTGCCCCTTTAGTCCTTTCGTTAGCTCGAACACAACTCGATGCCCTTGGTTCTATTTAGGCTTTGCATTTTTGGCTTTTTCAATTGTGATATTCTAATGACAAAAGTTCAGAGAAGGACATGTCAACGCTCCCGCCCGCACCTCACGAATAGGAGCAAACTTGTCGTTATTTCAATTTGGAATAATATCAAAGCGGAGCGCACTTGTTGCAAGTACCTTATTATTGCCCGGAAATTTGGCGACCAAAATTTGCATCAAATAGGACATATGTATGTTCGTTTTTTCCACTGTCATGTAAAATTTTTACATACAATCATGTTACTAAATAAATGAAGTAAGAATATTAATACCGATATACCTTATTCATTAAGTATGTATTTAATTATATTACATTTGTATGTACGTAATTTGGACCAAATGATCTCTTAATACAGAATTCGCATAATTTTTTAATCTAATCTTAAATTAAAAAGTGGGCAATAATGAAAAGTGTTTTCATTTAAGTTAAAAACGACTTGATTATGTTTAGTTCAAGAAATCTACACTCTTTACTGTTTTTTGCTTAAAATGTTTTAAATTATTTCATGCTTCCTTAACACTTTCTCTCTTCCTTTAGCATGCAATATACTTAAGTACTTGAAATATACCTGCTTCAAGGTTTTTATATTGCACATTTCCTTGTGAAATATTTATTAACATACTTAAGCAAGTCCTAACTAAACTGTTGTGATACTAAAACCATAAATGAGCTTTAAACTTGTTTTATTATGGCTTAAAGCCAAAAAATAAGCTGTTGTGGCATAAAAAAAATCCCCGAAATTGTTAAAACAGGCAGATAAGTGGAAAAGATATTTTAACGCTTCATGACATTGTGATAATTTTTGCAATTTTCCTTTTTCATTCACTACTTTTTTCCATGATGTTCAGTGAAACTATTTTTCTTCATTTTTCCTCATCAACCTCAGGATGCTGATGACATTCGTCATTGCTGGCGCTGGTAGCAAAACTAACCAATAGATTGTGCAAAATAGATTTCTCTTCTGGAAACTGTTTGTATTATCTTTCATTTATTTCGTAAATTTTTTCCACTCCTTCGTAATGTATTTTTCTGTTATTATTCGTGCTTTTGGTTGCTGCATTCTATTTTCTTTTATTTTTATCAAAATTTATGTCTTGTGGATGTGTCGGATATTATTATTTCAACACTCAAGTAAGTAAGTTATGGTTTTGTAATGCTGAATCTATGTGGCTTCTAGAAAATGGAAATTTGTGCAAAAGTAATCAGTTTATTATGTTGGCTATAAAATTCCTTAAATGAAACACTTGTACATCACGTCTTTAGTTTGAAAAGTTTTTAGTTGTTTTTTTTTCGCTAACAGACATTTGGAATTTTACAAGACATTAATTTATATATTGATAATGAATTTAGCTGGCGAGAGGTTGTTATATAGAGAAATGCTTAGTTGTCTATTATATGAATTAATGAAAATGGTTGACAGGAAAATTTTAAATCTTCTGTAAAGTAAATATGTATTTGTTTTTAAAATTTTGTGATAGGAAAGATGTTTATTTCAAAAAAAGATTTAAAGAAAAACTGGGAATAAGGCTACACCTAGATACAAAATATAGTTAAACATGATCACTGCAATCATGGCAACTATATTACAAGCTTTTTAACAATAATATGTGTCACTATTATTAAACAGTAGAACAAATTCAGGTTAGCAAAAGTTAGGTCGATTCTGAGAGTGAGGGGTGAAGAGACTAAATTAAAAGACCCGTATCGCGGCGTTTATTTCTGTTAGTAAAAAATTTTTTTTTAATCGACCTTCGAACTTTGCAGTCAAATGCCGATTTTCATATTTTTGAAATCTACAAAAGTCAAATTATTGCTAGAGACCTGTGCAACAATTAAAATTTAATTTGGCTCTTACAGATTTAAAAAATATCAATTAGTCGAAGAGTTATAGCCAAAAAACCATATAAAGAATATGCTGAAAATCTGCAAAAAAAATCGAACTAACATAAACATTCGCAGCGATACGCGTCTTCGAATTTAGCCTCTATTTTTACCTCTCACTCTCAGAATCGACCTAAATTTTTCTAATCTGTATGTAATTTGTATGAGGAAGTATTGTCTCAGCTTATTATTATCATATTTTCACAGGAGAGCAACATCATGAATAATTATTAATATGATTGCAGCAATTACTTAATTTCTACAATATGCTAAAAGCAATCATGTAAACCGTTACTTTTAGATATTTTGGTTGCAGCAATCATATAAATAATTACAGTGACCACAGTTAAAAAGCCTGGCAAAATTTTGTAAATGATTGCTGTGATCATGTACAACTATATTTGTCTAGTGTTGATATACTAACATCATGTAAACAGTGTCTCTGAACATAAATGAATATATTTTTTTAATAAATTTATAAACTAGCTAATGTCAAAACTTTTGCCACGGGGGTAAATGTGGGCATACATGCACGTTTTATACTGCAACCACATGCTGAAAAATAGTCGTAAATTAACATTCAAACTTCGATTGAGATATGGCCGCTAACCGCATTGTACACACAAAGACATAAGGTTAGTTCAGACATTAGGTTATTTCATACAATAACGTTTAACAATAGCTGCTGTATAAAAACAATTTAGAGACAATAGTAAAATAAGTGAAAAAGTAAAAAACACTGCACATTGTAACAATTGTAAAAAAAAACATTACAATAATGTTTTTGAGAGTATCATATATTTCTGTTGCATAATACCCAAAAATACCACAAAACTGACTAAAATTTAATAAAATTAAAATTTTAATAGTTTTTTAAAGTTTTTTATCTCAATAAGTTTGCTCACAATTGTTTTATACTCTTCAATGCCAAATCGATAATATGTTATATATGTATAACAGGACAAAGTTGCTGCTAAAGAAGGGAAGTGTCATGTATTTACAATGGATGCACAAGCAGTAAAACGTTGTCTCCTGACATAATCGCGTCTGCTATTTGCTATAAACAGCGTCTTCAGGTGCACAACTTTACTATTTACAATCTTGCAACACATCAATGCACAAATTACTGGTGGAACGAAAGCAATATATTATGCATCATTTAAACACCCATTGCTTGTCGGATACGCTACCAATCATCATATACTCCGATTGTAATACAAAGTTTAGTTACTACTCTTATAGTTAACGACAGAAACAGTTTTTTCGCTCTCCTGTAAAATTGTGAATTTACAGATATCACTTTTTGAATATAAACCCTCGATATATATAAAGTGGCTTCAGATTTCGCGCAATTGCCAAAAAATAAACCGAACACATGTTGTAGTTAAAACATTTTGCAAATAATCCGTATTGTTATGGTAAAAATCAAAGTGACGGCCCGAAAAAAAGCAACGCAATAAAGAGTCTTGGCCGGATTATTAATGAATGTGGGGTAAATGTGTTCAAATCAATGTTTGGAGAAATATAAGTATGAATAAATCTGGTGAATTGAATTATTGAGTTGATTCAAAAAAAAGGCGCCTAACACATTATGCAACTCAAAATTGTGTGTGAATATTGATATTTAAAGTTATTTTAATTTCAGTGTATTTATAGTTATAAAACACAAAATAAGTTCTCTATACATTTTTACGAGGTGCAATAAAAATTAATGACTTTTTATTTTGTTAAATAATATTTCTTTTTTTGTTCCTTCCACATATATGTAAATTAAACTGTTTTGCGCTTTCTTCAGCTTACAAAATTTGGAAAAGTTGTATAGTTGCAATGCAGTGTATTTCTCTATTATGTCGACTTGATTTCATACCAATTGGCCAAAGTTAATGTTAACTATATTTATATTACATCTACTTTAGTTCTTTTATACCAATCCATTTATGATATTGATTAATGACATGGAGCAAATTTAAGGGCAAAACTTTAATCAAGAGGCATCAAGCATTTCTGCAGGCATTATTTTATATAATCATCCGAAGTCAAAGTTTAATAGTACGAAATCTCATCTATTGTTATTTTTTTATACCCTTCACCATGAGAAGGATATATGTATATAAGTTTGTCATTCCGTTTGTAATTTCCACAATATAATTTCCCGACCCTATAAAGTATATATATTCTGGATCCTTATAGATAGCGGAGTCTATTAAGCCATTTTCGTCTGTCTGTCTGTGTGTTGAAATCAATTTTCTGAAGTCCCCAGATATCTTCGGGATCCAAATCTTCAATAATTCTGTCAGACATACTTTCGAGAAGTTTGCTATTCAAAATCAGCAAAATCCGTCCACAAATAACGGAGATATGAGCAAAAATCCGAGACAACCTCTGAAAATTTCATAAAAAAAAACTAATAAACTCATCAACAGATGGCGTTGATCAAATAAAGTATTCAAGTGTGTTCTTAAACCGTAATATAAGTGTGTAAATAGACAATGTGTTCATTTTTTTTAATTGTGTTTGTGTACATTTAAAAAGAATCCGATTTATTTAAAGGAAATAAATCACCGTTTTTAAAAGGTAAAAACTTAACAATATATATATATATATATATTATATATATTAATACATATATTTATGCATGTATATGCATCCACAACAAAGGTGAAGGGTATATAAGATTCGGCATAGCCGAATATAGCACTCTTACTTCTTTAATGATAATATAGTACATTTCATACCAAGATTTGTATTGAGAGAATATGCTTTAATATCGGGTGGTTAAATTTCAAGGGCCGATGTTGCTTTTGAATAAAACACAAACTATTTAGGAAATTATTGTAATTTTATTTTATTATGATATATTGGTATTACTCAATTATGTATGGAACAAAATATCGGCCAAATGGGCGCCGCGACCACGACGGCACACCTCCATCCGATGGTCCAAATTTTCGATGACCCTGAGGTATAATGGCGGTTCTATGCCGTTAATGTGCCGAATTATCTCATCCTTTAGCTCTTGAATTGTTGCTGGCTTATCGACGTACACCTTTTCTTTCAAAGAACCCTAAAGAAAAAAGTCTAATGGTGTCAAATCACATGATCTTGGCGGCCAATTGACATCGCCATTACGTGAGATAACACGGCCATTGAATTTGTTGCGCAAAAGAGCCATTGTTTCGTTAGCTGTGTGGCAAGTGGCATCCTCCTGCTGAAACCACATATCGTCCACATCCATATCTTCCATTTTGGGCCATAAAAAGTTCGTTATCATCTCACGATAGCGAACACCATTCACAGTAACTGCCTGACCGGCCTCCTTTTGGAAAAATACGGCCCGATGATGCCGCCAGCCCATAAACCGCACCAAACAGTCACTCTTTGTGGGTGCATTGGTTTTTCGACAATCACTCTTGGATTCTCATTCGCCCAAATGCGGCAATTTTGTTTATTGACGAATCCACTGAGGTGAAAATGTGCCTCATCACTGAAGATGATTTTCTTCGAAAATTGATCATCCACTGTTGCCATTTCTTGCCACCATTCTGCCCATTCACGACGTTTGGAATGGTCAAGAGGCTTTAGTTGTTGAGCCAATTGCACCTTGTAAGCGTGTAAATGCAAGTCTTTATGCATAATGTTCATCAACGACGAGCGAGAGAAGAGCAATTGTTGGGCACGACGACGAGTTGAGGTGGACGGCTGTTCAGCCACACTATCGCGAACAGCAGCAATATTTTCTGCAGTACGAGCTGTACGAGCATGCACTGGTGTTCTCACATCTTCTACAGACCCGGTTTGCTCGAATTTTTCGACGATTTTTGCTATTGTACGCACATTTGGACGATCAAATTGACCAAAAAAATCACGAAGTGCACGATATGCATTTTGATTTGAACGCCCATTTTCATAATAAGTCTGGATAACTTTAACACGTTGTTGGATTGTGTATCTCTCCATGGTTCAAATTGAGTAAGTCTGAAATAGAGAAATGTCAAATAAAATTCGGAAAAAAGCTTGGCGTTTAGGTGTGGTTCACATTCAACATCGGCCCTTACAATTTAACCACCCTTTATTATAGAAGAAGTAAATGTGCATGTGAAATTTATGTTGTAGCAAACCCTTGCAAAATACAAACATATTAGCACACTCACCATAGTAATGCTAACGATGTCGCTGCTTATGATGATGTTGATGCATCAGTTGTAAGTACTTTATCATAACAAGGCAAAATCCGCAAAGTACTTTGTCATGTGAATGTGTACGCATGTTACACATGCATTTCTATGCAATAATTGAAAGATGAAATCTATTTCATAGAAGAATGTCATATGAGTTACTCATACATTTCTTATGTCGAATTTTTTTATATACATTTGTATGATTATTAGACGTGATTTTATAATAAAAAATTGTGATGTTTAGGTCTTTTATTATTTAATATATAAAATTAATTTTAAAACTGTGAAAACAAATACGCCATTTCCAGTATATATTATAACTCTTATTTACTAATGTTCGCCTAAATCAAATGCTTCATTTTACCATCAAAAAAAAATAAAAATAAAACTTACGTTGTTTAGCTGGTGTATTGTTTTCCTCACGTGCGGTAAGTCTGATTTACAATCAATAACATACAGCCAAGTCAAAGAATTTATATCCTTTCGGAAGTGAAATTAATTCCGTTTTTTCTATTGAACAAGCAAAACGAAAAATTATTTCGGAATGAAACCACTTTTAATTTTCCCTTCTAGGTTTCATTCCGAAAAAAATGTTTCTATAGAAGCAAAATTAATTCCACTTCCGAATGGAATTAAATTATGTGACATGGCTGATATTTATTTTTTTTCATCAAATTAGTTTATATTTAACTCATTTTACACCTAATAGACCTTTTTTGCAGCAACAGCACGTAACTATTTAAATATCACTTATAACTTAACAATTTGTTTAAATATATAAATTTGGTGTGATAAGCTAAAGATTAAGGACAGGCCTAATGTACATTGTGTAGCACTTCACAAACATTTACTTATGGGCTAACATGTTCTATCATTTATTTATCACAAATAGTGAAAATTTAGCTAGACATTGAAGGATTCATTTTATAAAGATTGATACTGATATTAAATATGTTGTTAGATTTTGAATATCTGACAATATTTTTAAATCAAATGCCATCATAATACTGGAAACAGTGAAAGAAATATAGTTCCACATGTTTACCACAACAGTGTCAACATTTTTACAAGTTTTTCAACAATGTTATGGTCCCTGTAATTATTAATATGATTCAGGTAAGCATAATATGGTTAAGTTACGATTCAGGGGATTACGATTCTAGTAACTATGTACATATTTTTGTTGCAATCATGTTTATGATCATAATTTGCTGCTCTTTGATTATGACAAAGAACAACAATAATATGGTATAATCTTTCATCATAAAACTGATCACCATAAACATTACATAATTGCTATAATCATATATATGATTGCTAGGATCATGTGAACCATGTCATTGTTGCAGAAATCATATAAATAATTACAGTGACCATAATATTTAAAAACAATTTAAACAAGCTAAAAGGCAATATTCGGGATATAGTCAAATATGAACCGAAATTCACAAAATTTTGTAGCATAATTTTTATTTATATTGCAATGATATATATAAAGTTTTGAAGCGATGCCGATACTTATAAGATATATATAAAGATAAATGGCTTTTTCGGATGTGATCCTTATATGAAAACTTCAAATTAAAACTGTCAATTACACGATTTAATATTTGGTGTGATAGCCTTTATGCGACGAGTTTGTGGGTAATACTCGGCGAAATATTCGACCACTCGATCAGTAGCGCTTTTATTAAAACGTTTTTCTTAGAAAATTTTTATTTTCTTATCTGATTTCTAAAATTGACCATCAATTTTCGATTACATTTAGGTCTGGCAACTGTATTGGCGGTGTTATCAAATGTGGGCAAAAAATATATATTAGTCACTATTGCATAATACCCGATTGTGCAAATTGTAAAATCGAAAATCTGATCTTATACCCAGGTTCTCTGTGCTTTCCAACAAGTTGTCCTTCAGAATATGAAGCTACTTAAACTTGTCCATGGTTGTTTCAACAATTCTTAAATTCTTAGTACCACCAGGTGGCATACAGGTCTAAACCATTACACTGCCACCACCACTTTAGGTTTTCTTTATTTTAGTTCTATATTTGGTTTTTGCCAAACATACGACATGCCATCATCGGCAAAGATGACCGAATTCTAAAATACAGATTCCTTGCAAGATGTTTTTTGCCGAAATTTCGAGTTTATAAACGGTTTCTTGCGTGCAACTCGGTCATTAAAATCATACTAGCGCATGACATGACTAACAGTTTCAACGCAACATCGTTTTCCCACGTCAGCTTTAACTTCGGCGACCAATTGTGAAGCTGGTAGCCTTGTATTTGTCCTTTTTTCTTAAAATGTGTCGCTTATTATGATTATTGAAAAATTTTGTTGGTGCCTTTGGTATGGACCCGATTTTTATGCATGATGCACTTAATGTACTCTTAGACTGTGGAAGCTTTAAGGTCACTGTGAGTGGTCATTTTGGAAATAGTTTAAAACCAACTCTCGTTGTTCTAATTTGACACTTGACGTTACAAAATCGGATTCAAAATATTGATAGAAGTAAAAAAAGAGAAAAACGAAAAACCAACAACGCTGCATTGAGCTAGAAACGGACTGCAAAAAATAAGCTGTGACGTGAAAAAAGAACATTTTTGTTTCTTTAGTTTTAACATAATAAAATGTAAATTTTTTCAATAAATGGTTTAGACTATTCTGTTTTTTTCTTTTAAATGACACCAATTTTTTTTAAGTTCCTGTTAATGCGCTGCATAACAAAAACTGTGAGCCACTGTATGCACTTTAAATTTACTTTTTTGCTACAATAAACCGTTAAATATTTTTTTGTCATAATAAATTTAATTTATTTTCAGAATTTTTTTCCCTCAAAGGAGTCATAAAATGTTTATTGACCTTTTTATTTTGTCTCCTTTATTTGTCTATGATAAAAGTTTTGTGGTTATGAAATATGGCATGTCATCAGCATCATAGGTTTGCTTGTGAGTGTGTTGTATATAAAAGCAGAAGAAAATCCATTATAATTAGTTATTTTGTCACATGAGTGATTTTGGTCAGAAACCATGTGAGAGTGGAAGACATTGTGTGGAAAAATGACAGCAAATGCCACTGATAGAAACAAACTACATACATCAAAACTTTTGTTAGTTCGAATAGCATTGAAAAGGATTTTTAAGCATTTGATATTAAATCCATTTTACCTTAAGGGATTAATGTTGGTTTAAGCCATAAATCAAAAAAAAAAAAATTTTTAAAGTTTAAATTTATTTCCGGCGCTGAAGATCATTGATTGTTGTGTTATAAAAATATTTCCACTTCATGCGCCCTTTGACCAACCACCCATAATTTTTCTCTCTTACTTTATGCAAACCTATTTTTCACTTGACTCAACAACATCAAATATTCTTGTTGCTATTTTTTGAAAACAAAACGCATTTAAGTCGTCATCTCCAGCAGCCAGTAAACAGGAAGTTGAATATTGTTGGCCTCAAGGAAATGTCTTGTTGTTGCTTGAATTTCGTTGTTATGCTTTAAACAAACTAAAATGGACTAGTTTTAAACTACACTGTGTTGCATTACTATAACTACACTTGGTATTTTAAATTAGTTATAAAGCTACAAAGAGTCTTGTCAATAGTATGATTAATGATCACTTTTGATCCAAAATTTTGGGAGAACACTTCATTATTTTAAAAGAGAAACATTATTTCTCAAAAAATAAATTTCGGGTGTGGTTCTTTGATGGTTTGGGGAGCTTTTTGTAAAGATTTGGCGTTTTTAAGTCATTTTTAAAAAGTAGTAATGAAAAACACTATTCGGCTGTGCTGAGTCTTATATATCTACCACCAGTAGTGGGATCTACGATCTCGTATGCATACTTGAAACAGATGTGTATTATATGTATATTGTATTGATAACGAGGTTTATATGAGTTATTTTATTTTTCGGATCCTTTAAGTGGTCATTTATAAAATATTTTACTGCATTTGAGTCTTATGGTGAATTTAACAACACAATAACGATATATTTAAGCGGTGTTTTCGGAAATAGACTTTATATGAAAACTATGCTTCATCTGTTTTTTTCAGAGTATAATCAGACGCTCTTGACGTTCTAGGCATGAGAATCCAGTGTGATGTCCGCTGGACCAAACACATTTTTCAAGTGTCAAAAGTAGCGCTCAAGTGCGTTGGTTTTCTAAAATGGTGTAGAAAATACTTCACTCCATCTGATCTTCTTAAAATTTACACCACCAATATTCGGCCGAAAATGGAATACAACTCTCATGTATGGGCCGGTGCTTCGAAGTCTATTTTGGAGTTACTCGACCGCGTACAGGAGAGGGCAAAGATGCTTATTTTATTGATTATTTTATTATTGATTCATTGGAGCATCGTCGCAATGTTGGGTTGTGTTTCACTGTTCTATCGATACTATAATGGAATGTGTTCTGCTGCAGTCAGGGAACTTTTGCCTGAAACACATAGTTTTTTATGTAATACACGTTCTTTAGTCAGGGCTCACCCATTTGTGCTCGATTGGACAGTGGACCGCACAACACACTACAGGGAAAATTCGTTCTTTAGCCGTACGGTCCGTATGTGAAATAAACTACCAGCAGAAGTATTCCCTGCCACTTTCACTATAGGAAAATTCAAGTCAAATGTTCACAAACACTACTCCCTCTATCCTCCACCCCACAATAACCTATTTTCCTAGTTCCAACACAATGCATTGCATAAGTAGGGGTCGTCCCCTGAGTACTGGTCCACGAAAAAAACTAAGGCCAATTATGGTCTGATCTTTACAAAATCAGATAATAAAATTTTGGCTTACATACATATAAATGACCTGTGTAAAATTTCAGTTTGATGCCGATATTTATAAAATGTTTACGTTGGTTATTGGATTTGGCAGCCGTCCCTAGATGGGAGTTATGACCAATAATGAACCGATTACCATAAAGTCCGTTACTATGATTAATATGTGTAAGTGGATTATTTATTCGATAAAGATGTTTACAAAAGGTTAAGGTGATTCTCGTAAGTGGATTTATATGGAGGATATGATGGTCCGATAGTCATCATGGAATAGTAAAATTTTTTCTTAAATTTCGATTGTGATATTTAAAAGATATTTACGTATAACCTATGACCAATTATCTTTCCAACGATTTATCTCGAGCGGACTTTTCGGTTGGGCTCCACAAGGGTTTGAGTGGGACCATACACCGAAAAACACAAAAGTACCGTTATCTAAAAAACAGTACTTAGAAAAAAAAAATACAGCGTTTTTCTTATTCAGGAGGTCCCAATTAACTCACCTAGGCATGTGGCGTTCTTGGTATTTTTCCAAATTAAAAATTTGTAAGGCAGTGTTATATTCCAACTCCCTTATTCATAAAAACTTACAACGGGTTTATAAAATTTGCTTTATAAACCTCTTATAAACCTGTAGTAAGTTTTATAAATAAAGGCACAAGTATGTTGGCGCATTAGGCAAAACAATCGTAGCTACACTCCTAATTGTGATCATGTGATGGTGTATTTTTTCGTCTCTTGTTTTAATATGATCTAAACAGGACTATTTCAGACGAGTAATTTTTCTCCTAGATATTTTACATTTCTTGATATGTGTTCTCATAACGTTAGATTTCAAATTTTATATGGTCAATAAAATGCTGAAAATTTTCAAGTACGTATGTATTTTAAAGCAGGATTTAAACTTAAGGCGATACTGAATTAATTCACATGCAAAATAATTTTTCTTAGAAATAAAATAAATTAATAAAATCCCAAACCACAACACTAGATATCAAATACTATATGCTCAAATACTATAACTCCCCTTTCCACTAAATTTCAACTGTCACATTTGAGAAATTTTGCAAACAATAAAATTCATTTTATTTTTATGACAGTTTTCGTTGTATTATATTTTATAAAAATGTATATTTACTTTAATTTTTGTCTTATTTTTCTTTCTGTACAATCATGTCTTCTACTTGTTTCGAAGTTGTGTTGCAGCTAACAGTTTCCGTTTCCTATTTTCATATGACGATAAAGCAAAGATTTATCCTTCTTCCTTATGCCATATACATATAAAACTATTTTATTTATTTTTTCACATATTTTCTGATTTTTTTAGTTCTTGTCTAGTTTGGTTATTATTTTCTATTTTGTTGGCTAAAAGTTTTTTTATTCAACTACTATACTTTTGTTACCTGCCAGGCAATTTAGTATTTCAATAAACATTTTATGCATGCAAAATATGAAGTAATAAAAAAAAAACGTTAAATAAATTTGAACACATGAATAGAATTTCACTTAGGGCAATTTGTTTTTTTTTTTGTTTTCAAATGCTAAAAACTAAAAAGGAAAAATATCACATCTTTATGGTTGAAATGCTAAATGATATAAAGTGTGAGTTAACACAGAATGTGGCGTGTTATTTATAGTTGAGTTTATTAACCCGGTAAAATTGCTTTAAGTTAATAAATTTATAAGTTTATACTTACAAAGATTATACTAATTGACAGGAATTTAATTTGAACTTCTTACCTGAAAAGATAGAACAAAATAAACAAAAAATATTTTTAAGTTTAAAAAATTTGTTAACGTTTTAAAAATAACCAACATTTTTATTTATTTAATTGAACGCAATAAAATTAACATCTAAACTCATAATGATTTAGTTTTACAATTTAAATTTGTTAAAGAAGTTTTTTAAACCATTTCTTTCACAGTCAGCAGCACTGTTGCCAGGAGTTGGAAAAAAACCTAAATGCGCCTTAAAAAACAGCAAATGTAAAGTCCCTTTAAATGAAGGGTTAAAAAGGTAACACGAATTTAAAGTAAAAGTTAAAGACTTCAAGTATAAAACATGCAACAGTGTTACTATTAACAACTACTTAGAGATAAATGTACATATTTTTTTTATTAAATTGCGACCTTTAATCTGCGCACAAGCTTTACATGAACAGCCAGCCAGCCAGCCAGCCAGCCACCCAGCCGGACAGACAGACGGACATCGTTAAATCGACTCAGAAAGTGATTCTGAGTCGATCGGGTGTTGGACCAATATTTCAGGGCGTTACAAACATTAGCACCAATCCAATATACCCTCTCCACTATGGTGGTGTAGGGTATAAAAAGACTTTTTATGAGAACAGGTTTATATTTTCATCGATTAGGTCTAATTTTATTATAAAAGTAATCAGAATATTTACTTTATGCAGCATTAATGTGCATTAATTAATGTGTTATGTTCTGTTTCTGTCGAACACTGCTTTAAATTTAACTAGTTTAACAGGAATACATGTCTGTGGTTGTGGATACTTGTAGAATATCATATTGTTTATAATATTTCTACCCAACTAAAATAACTTGTCAAAGAATGTACACATGTATATACAACTAGACACATACAAAAGTACTTTCCTTTGTCACTATTCACATTCATTATCTTTTAAGTAATTTAAGGAATTTATTTATTTAAAAAATAAGTTAATTGTATCTAGCTCTTTTAACACGTAAACTCAATTAAGAATATTTAAGGGTCGTTAAACATTATAGTAACAAACACCAATTTCTGGCCGTAACCATTTTAACCATAGCAGCACAAAAAACACAAAAAAACAGTTTTTTTTTGTCTGTTAAAAGAACTCTTGTGATTGCTAGAGTTAAGCACAGTCCGCAATTGTATTGCCTTCAACCCAACATCACATCACACTCCAGCCAACAACAAGACAATAAAATACAGCAAGCATTTTCAAAAGGAAACAGAAATGAAAGTCGTAAAAACAGTTAAGAGAAGTTATGCAAATAAACACAGTAATTATACATTAAAAACAAGGAACAAAATATAAAAAACCAAAATAAAACAACAAAAAACCAAAGATTGTTTAACTTGGTCAAAATATTATTGTTCAAAGTTTTTATGCAATTTCTAAGTAGTAAAAACATAAAAAGTTAACTGAATAAAATAAAATTACTGCCAATACAGTTTTTTTTTTTAATTTATTTAAGACTTAAAGAATTGTGCAGTTTATTCAAATAGAAAACAAAATATTTAAATTTAAGGAATACTCAAAAAGCAAGGAAACAATTTGAAGTCTCTTCTCAAAGAGAACCTTCAAATCTAAAACACTTTTGAATATTGATTTTATTTAAAGATTTATTTTCATGTTGTTTTTTTTTTTTTTTTTTGTATTATTAGCCACTTGAATATTTGCTTTTTTCTTATATTTCAAAAAAAAGCTTTTATATTTGTATGTATGTATATAAATTGCAAAACAATTTTCCAACACACTCGAAAGAAAATCTTGGTAAATAAAAGCCCAGAAAATAATAAAACAAAAGTTAGGAAAAACAAGTGTTTTAAAAAAGTACTTGTGGAAAATAAAACTAAAGGTAGAAAACACCCAGCATACCATTCTAGGAGCGCTCCGAAAAAGGAGTCATAAAAGAGTCGAACTAAAAAGCATTCTAGGAGCGCTCCGAAAAAGTAAAAATAGAAAAGAGTCCAACTAAAAAGCATTTTCGGAGCGAAAGAAAAATTTGCTTAAAAAATTAATGTTTATTCCATTTGTATATATTTTATTTAAATGAATTCAATTTAATTTTTTTTTTTACTGTAAATACAATTTATTTAATTTTTTCAATTTCTAATCTGGTTTATTTGTAAATGAGTTCCCTTTTTGTTTAAGTAAAAACAATTTAAAAAAATTATAAATGCGACCTTTAAATTTTTGCAATTACTCTTTTTTGACATGAGCCCAAAAAACCCTCATAAAAGACTATTTTCTGACATTATCTAAGAGCTGTTTCTGACGGACTATTTTCTAATGTAATGACCCTCTATTCTGAAGGTTTTCGGAGCAATAATGATTGTTTTTTGGGCTCATAAAGAGCATGAACACTCCCGAAAAGGTGTCAGAAAAGACTCTTTTCGGACTCGTATGGCTTGCTGGGCAGTTATTTTCACCAAGTACTTTTGTAAAACAACATTTCATTAAATTCAACTAATTTTAATTCTCTTGGTGTAACAACAAGTGCATTTTGTTGCTGTTTCTGTTATTCAAAGTATCTACATGTTTGAATATAACATTTTTACCTTCATTCTGTATTTATTTTATGCAGTTTTATATCATTTTATATTCTATGACTTTTAACCATATTTTTTGTGTAAAACAAGAGTTTTGTTTACTGTCCTTCGCATCTCATTGAACTCATTTGCCAAAGTATATTTCCCACCTCCCCCCCCCCTTTTTATGGATGATTTTTATACCCACCACCAAAAAGATGTGGAGTATATTAGGTCTGTCATTTCATTTGTATCACATCGAAATATTGGCCGTAAAACAAGAAAGTCTATGTATTCTAGGTTCTTAAAAGATTATAGGAAGATCTAGCTATGTATGTCGGTCCGTCTGTCTATCTGTCACGATAAAGCTTCGAAAAAATGATATATAGTAGATCATGAAATTGTTTCCAAAATGTTTTTAATTGAAAATTGGCTAAATTTATTCAGTAGGATCCGAGTTATACATCAAATTTTGAGACTTCAAATATAATGCAGATAATATCATGAAATTTTGTACAATTTATTTTTATTACAGAAGAATCGGTTCATGATTTCTCATAAAAATGTATTCCCGCAATATGGCTCTATGGTACATAAATGCGTATAGCAAAACAATATCAATACAAACTTCAGCACAAATAAGTTTCGATTAAAGAGAATTCACAAAACCGTATCTAAAGTTTAATTTCGAAAATCACTTCAATATATTTAAATCTATTATAAGTATATTTGTCGCGTTAAAATTTAGACGAATAGTCCTCCTAAAAATTTCTCATACACACATCGTGCTCAAACTCAAAATTTTCATTAAGAGTGCACAAATATAAAAAATCTAGCTAATCGATTTCGTGAATATCGGTTTATATTTAATCATTGCTCCCATATAAAGACCATTTCCAATAATCACTGAACCTTTAACTACTGAGGTGGTAGAAAATTTTACCCTTACGTTTTTATATTTGTACAGTTTTTAAAGTTTAAGGAAAGTGACTATGAAACACAATCCTTGTTTAACTAGAATTGTGCTGTCTTTCATTTGATTGCTTTATTAATTTAGAAATGTAGTTTCTTATTCCAATTAAAAAAAAAATTATAAAAAAAGAAGTTTTTTTTTTTTTGACAAAAAATTTTAAAAATTAAAAAGGGGTAAAATTTAACACCACCACAATGACTACGCTATTTCACCTCAGTAGTTAAAGGTTGGGTACGAACAAATCAACCTATATAAAATATATCTATATCTGATCAAAAAATAAGCATTATTTTAAATTTTTTCAAAAAGTATTCATTCAGTATTCCTAAATAACTATCTGGTCCCCTTCAAAATAATCCCCCTCAGATATAATACACTTATGCCAGCGTTTTTTCCAATCCTCGAAACACTTCAAGCTAGTATTCCTTATTGACCGTACGACCTTGTGGCAAGAATTCATGATGCACCACGCCATAGCAGTCGTAGAAAAACAGTGAGCAAAACCTTCACATTTGACCAAACTTGACGTGCTTTTTTTGTTCTTGGCTGTTCTGGACGTTTCCATTGGTATTATTGGGCTTTGGTTTCAATGTCATAGCCATACATTCATGATTCATCACCAGTTATGACTTTTTTGAGGAAATCTAGATCGTCGTTGACGATGTACAACAGCTCCTCACCGATATCCATGCGACATTAGTTTTGCTCAAAATTTAGCAACTTTGGAATAATATTTGCTGCCGCACGTTTCATGACTAAAACATCCGTAAAAATTGCTTGGCATGAGCCGAACGATATGCCAACATCATCAAAAACCTCTCCGATAGTGATTCGGCGATTATCCAAAATCATTTTCTTTACTGCTTCAATATGTTCATCGGTTGTTGACGAGCTCGGGCGGGCGACCAGGACGAACATCGCCAGTGACATCTTCTCGGCCAATTGAACTTGTGTTCCGCCAAACGCCACAGTCAACATTTCAAATATCCTTGTGCATTTAATTTCATTTATTACACAAAACTTTATACAGTTTCTTTGCTTCATTTTTTCGAATAGTAAAAAATCGAAGAGCACACCAAAACACGACTAACGTTTTTATGTATCAAAAACGAACTGACAATCCAAAATGGCTGATATTACCAACATACGATATATAACAGACATGTGTACCAACATAACAGAAAAAAATGCGAAAATCGAAAATCGTAACTCACGAAATTTGAAAATAACGGTTATTTTTTGATCAGACCTCGTATGTACATATATATATAAATTATCGTAAAAAATAGCGATAGCTTAAATACATATAAGGAACAGTTCCGAAAAACACCTTAACCTGCATTTATGTATCTTCTATATATATAAAAATGAATGTATGTATGTATGTATGTATGTATATATGTATGTATGTATGTATGTATGTATGTATGTAACGTATGGACTCCAAAGCGGCTAAGCCGATTTTGATGAAATTTCACAGCATGTTACTGTGACTCTGGAAGGAATAATAGGCTATATG
This sequence comes from Bellardia bayeri, assembly GCA_950370525.1. Lineage (NCBI taxonomy): Eukaryota > Metazoa > Arthropoda > Insecta > Diptera > Calliphoridae > Bellardia > Bellardia bayeri. The sequence continues at coordinate 20,926,464 of OX493267.1, forward strand.
AACCCAAAATATAACCCAAAAATTTAAATCGCCATATTTTGGGCATTTTTTGACCAACGTCAATGATATGTGGTACATATGGTATTGGCATAATTAGGATTACGTACTAGGAGAAAAGTGGGTGGGACCACGCCCCTTTTTAGGAAAATTAAAAGTCGTAATATAGTCTTAACTACTGTACCGATCGTCATTAAATTTTCACAATAGGATATTCTTACGAAATAATAAATTCTTGACTATGTAAGGGGCATGGCCTCGCCCACTGAAATCCATCGCTCATATGACACGCTTCAGTAGTATCCTATTATTTTTCCATATGGAGAAGATGGATATCACTTTGAAATGCGTCAAATCAATCAAGCAACCCCTAAGGCCATTAATTACCCTATTGAGTTCTTAAATTCACTCGATGTGCCAGGCTTTCCACCACATGTGCTACAACTTAAAATTGGAGTGCCGATTATTTTACTGCGTAATATCGATCACCACGGCTTTGCAATGGCACTCAACTTGCAGTAAAAACAAACTGAGAAAAAATTTAGTAGAAGCGACCATTATAACAAGAAAATATAAAGGTACAGATGTTCTTTTGCTACGCATTCCAATGCAATCAACAGATTTATCATTCGATTTTAAACAATTTGTTCCGCGTTTGCGATGTCTGTTAACAAAGCTCAAGGTTAATATCCCGTGTATGTGTATGTGTATGCTACTGATGGGCAAACTAAAGCTAAAGCATTGCAATAAATACATTAAAATTAAATAAATAAATATTTGTAAATATATAAATACGTTTTATTTTATTTTATAACGAGGGGGGGTAGCGAAGCACACCGGCTTTAGCTAGTATCTTATAAATATCAATATCAAAACAAAATTTTACAATTTGCAAAACAAGAGAATTAGAACAAAATGGTCTAAAGCGATCCAAACGAAGATATCTTGAAAGAATTTGCTAATATCAAAAAAAAAATAGTAAACAAATTATGTTTAAAATATAAGAAAAACTTTACATATTTTACTCTCGATGCCATTTAAATGTACGGGTATGAATTTATAATCTAGGAAAACCTAACATTTAATATTGGTGGTGGGTATATAAAATTCGGCACGGCCGAATATAACACTCTCACTTGTTTTTTTTTATCATTTTGTACATCCGTATTACTTGTAGACATAGATACATAACTATATGAACATAGAAGTAAAATATACAAATGTATAGCCTGCTGTTTTCTGAATGTTTTCATTTTTGACCTTTTTTACTTATTGCAAAACTATGATTTGTTCAGCTTTCTCTTAAGAAGATTTAATCAAAATTTCTATGTATTTAGTAAATGCATATTATAATTTCTTTTAAATGTTTTATAAATTATTAAACAAAGAATCATAAATTATGTTGTTTTCTTAGAACAAAAAAAAACAATATCATTTAGAACGAAAATACTATAATTTATCCATACATAAGTAGAATTTGCAAATATTGTGTAGAGTTTGTACACCTCTTCGCATCTCAGAGACAATTTGAGTAGAGAATAAGGTTCCAATAAAAATACGACAAAAGCTGAATCTAAAATAAAAACAAAAATTCATAAAGTCAGAAAAAAGGCAATGTTGTAAATAGAAAGCAATTGTGGCAGATAAGGAAAGAAATTATTTTTACACGAAATCATTACTAACAATGAAAATTGAATCCATTAGGATGAGCCGAAGCATAAGATATCATATGTGAAATCCGGCCAACTAACCGAATCAACATCAAAGCCAAACATCCGTCCACCTAGCTAAGGTAATGCTCTTTATTTGGTGGGACCAAAAGGGTTCTATCTATCTTGAGCTACTCAAACCTTATAGTTTAGACCTTGCCATGTCGGACTACTGTTTCTTTGATTTGTTCTTGGCCATAGCTTAGAATGGCCAAAACTTTGAGTAATTTTATATTCAGCAAATGTTTCAAATAAATTCGAGAGCAATCCCGAATTTTTAAGTTATACACCCAATACTATCCAATAACATTTTTACGAATTCGTAAATTTCGTATTGACAAAAATATATCATCTTTTAAATATTTACGTAATAATGTTATTATTACATTTAAACAAATTATAATAATTTTTATCATTTTGTATATCCCCCAAAGTACATCCCTATCGTTCCTTTTAAATACAGATGGACTCACAAGCGGACATAGCGACTTCATTATTACAAAATATATTCAGTACAAAGTTGGCTCTCATTACCTCTATAAATTCTACAAAGATAATTTGCAGCTTCATAAGATATGCGCAGTGGCGAGCATAAATGAGTACATGCACTTGTTATTGCTGAAAAATGTTGTATTTAGTATAAATAGTATAAACTAATATTTTCAATATTTTGTCCAAAACTCGTTACTTTGTAAAAAAAATTTTAAATGTTTTGGCATACTCTCCCACAATTTATCAATAAATTCATTTGGAATACGCACTCAATTGAGCTGAACGCACTGCCAAAGCTCCTTCAAATGGGATTTACTTAATCGGTATTATTCCAACTATCTATTTGCAAATTCTTAATCTTATTGACTTTTTGCTGTTCACTACATTAAAAAGAAAATTTAGTTCACTAAGTCATTCTTTTATGATTTTGGAAGCGTGCTTTGGATTACCCTCCAGCTTTAAAGAAACTTCATTCTCGTGACACACGCTATTATCTACAAAATCGGTAACATTAGTTTACAAAATACGCTAACAGTCTTCTCTCCTCATCATTCCATTAATTCTTTGCAGTAGTCCGAGGGGCTTAATGCAAAGCAACATGATAACAAGACAGAAATGTATTATTAGCATCAGCAGCAAGTCTAAAATTTGACAGAAATAACCCATACATATATAGAAAAATTCTTACCCAATTTGTTGACAACCACTTTCCACTTTCCACTTTCTTAAATTACTTAAATGCGCATAAAAATTTTACAAAAACCACTATCAAGTTGCAATTCAATACGAATAGTCCAAATATATATATAAAACGTCACTCTCAACATGATGATGATCGCTCCATATTTGAACGTAGTCCCCATATAAAGTTAACTTCCGGAAAATAATTCAAGGCGCATAAATCTGCTTTAAACATTAGCAGCAAGTTTAAATTCGATACAAATAGTCCATACATATATAGAAATTGTCAGTCTTAATATGATGATGATCGGTCCATATTTGACAGTGGTCCCTTCGAAAAATCACTAAAATACACACAAATCTCTTATTAAAATCATTACACTGTGACACAAATGATAGCGGTCAGTGATCGGGATGGGATGAAACCAACGGGAAATGTTATATAGTTACTAATTCCTAATTTTTTCAAAATTTGTTTCAGCAAAATCGGACTAGTGGTTATCGAGTTATGTCCAAAAAAAAGACCACCAAAGGTGATAATTTCCCCTATATGATACTTACTAACTTCAAATCAATATATCTTGATTCCTAGACGTGACCCAGCGCAACGCCGGGACACGTATAACTTCTTTTTTTTACCGATATAGCATTTCCCGTTGGTTTCATCCCATCCCGATTTTGACTGTCGCATAGTGTTACTACTCGTACTTTGAAATTTAATACATATTATTCGTGTACACATATAAATCGTCAAACAGAATATCGTGGTGATTGGCCTGTAATAGGTCATAGTTCCCATATGAGGACTATTCCCAAAAACTCATAAAAGTAAAAAGTGACGAATATAAATTCTTGATTATAACTGAAATATGCATAAAATGATCATAAATGTCGTTATTGATATGAAATTTACCTAAAAAAAAACCTAAAATAAATATTTATGAAGTTCACCCTATAATAGGTAATTTGGTGGTGGGTATATAGGATTGGGCACAGGCGAATATAAACTCTTACTTGCTTTGTTTACGAGTTATGCTTAACGTTTGCTTGAATTATTTTATAATATAATTTGCAGAACTTTTGGAAAGATTGATTACATTTTTGAGATAATGACGGTAGTTATGTATGTATATTTAAAAGGCAAATCACCTGCTCACAGGTTTTTAAAATAAGCTTCCATAGTGTTACCGGATTTTAGGTGAATATTGCTTTATATAATTTATTTATTATTTATTATATTTATTATACTAAAATCCATTACAAATATTAAATATTGGTTCATCTTTATCAACTATGTTTTCAAACGAATCTTGTGAAACAAGTCAAAAAGGAAAAAGTCATTAAAATTTAAAAGAAACTCTAACAAAATTGTATCTGTTCAAGGATCATTAAGTTTATTAAAAATTGTTTATCCTTGAGAAAGTTTTTTTTTTCAACAAGGAGGAAAACAATTAATCAAAATCTCTTCTAATGCTACAACAAATGCAAGCAAGAGGAAACAAAAACTCTGTTAACATACTAATCCAACTAAAGGTAAAGTCAAGCATTTTGTTCAGCCGCCATGCTAAAATTCGATGGCCTTATTATCTATGTTTATTGTAACTTTAGTTTAAAATAAATTGGAAAAAAAAAAAAAACTGTGATTCATTCCATTAGTCGCTATGTTTAGTCATTTGCAAAAATTTTGTTAATAAATTTAATTTTTAATTTAAGCAGCAGTATTTATTTGCTCCACTTCTTGTGACGCAGCATAGAAATTATGATTGCCAAATATACGCGTATACATATGAATATTTAAAATGATTTTGAGTGAACACTTTTAGGGATTATTATTTAAAATACTCGGTTTATTTAGATGATGATGTATATGTTGCCAAAAAAATAGTAAAGTACACCTAATTCTGTTTTTACGCGAGTTTTTTACGCGCATTTGATTTAACGCGTTTCCAAAAAAATATTTTATTCTGTTTTTACGCGACTAGATTTGATTTAACGCGATCTAAAAATGTATGTATTTTTACCGGAAAAACGGTGTTTGCATTAGATTTGGAGAATTTCAAATTAAACACATAGTTGGCAGCACTAAATATCGTCTGTTATGAAAAACAACACAATCGAAACAGTGGACTTCCCTTGTTTATTTCAAATAAATTTAGTTGAATGTAAGAGTGTAATAAATGCCGTCTTCAATTAACTGATATCTTTAGCCCGCGCATGCGTCTTAAAATTTTTTGAATTTTCATAAAAACATTTTTCATTTAAACTTTGTTTTGGCGTAAGTAGTACCTTGCAATGGAACGTCGGAATAAAAGTTGAAACTTTTTCATTACAACATCTGCTAATGGCCGAATTTTAAACATTTTGTCCCTGGTAGTAGCAGCTTCGTAATTTTTCACAAGCTGAAGATTCCTTTTTATATCTCGATATCGTTTTCTAGACATTGATTTTGTTATCATTTCTTTTCCAACATCTTCATCGTAAGACCAGTACAAATCCTCTCTTGGTACAGTGCAACTTCGACAATCCGGACACATATAGTTTTAGGGTCTGTCGGATTAGCGAGTTGTCCGGACTATAGTAGGTGAAAATATTGAAATAATCTAAGTGAATTTAAGTGTACGTACATACTTGCATTGTACTATGATTTATTAAAAAACCAAAAACTATAATATTTAATTACATATTATATTAAATTATTAAAATAAGTAATTATAGGTATTCGAAATAAATTGTTTTATCTTCTGCTTATTTTTTTTAATGCCGCAAATCGTGGATTTAGGAACATGGAATTTTTCGGGAACCTGCCTAATAGTTTTTCCCTCGTCAAGACTTTGTAAAATATCACACTTTTCCTTTAAGATTAGTGTTTTATGTTTGCGTTTATTATTTAAAAACGTGACACTTGGAATGGAATTAGACGAACACGCTTGCGAAAGAACGAACCGAAACTGAAGTAATGATAGTGCAAAATGTAAATCAAAGTATGACTAATAAAACATGCGAGTAAAAAACGGGAAATCCCCGAATTTTAATATTTATTCATGCATAAAAAAAATTTCTCCGGATTGTAGAGGTAAAAATTTTGAATTATCCGAAATGTAGAAGCATCCGAATTATTGGATGGACCGGACTGGCGCATGTCCGGACTGTCGAAGTTGTACTGTACTTATTTCAGCACTTAAAAATTTTATTGTCATATAAAGTCAGATTTTTTTTTATTTATTTTTTTATTAGTTTACACGTTTCTTTTAAGCTAAAAACATAAAAAAAAATCACAAAAACGTTCCAAATATTAACGTTTTCGCTTTATATTTGGGTGTACGCAATTGAGTAAATGATAAATGGGTTAATATAAATCAATTGTCTGCTTTCCATTTTTGTTTATCAAATTATTTATTGGCAAAACAAGATTATTTTATTTTTCATGAAGTTGACATTTTTTCCAGAACATATGACAACTTCAAATACTTAAACCTCACTATAAAACTTAAAGGCAATATGATCTTGCCTTTAGTTTATCGGTCGGTTTTAGATTAAAGTAAACTTATAATAACCAAATACTTCTTATCTGTCCGATAACATCATACCTTTAACTATTGCCAAGTTGTAATAATGGGCCTTAGTAAATTAGATTAAGATTAACTTTCATATTAATGTTTTCAACAAACAAAATTGTTAGAATTGCTTATTATGTCATCATAGATGTTATAAATGATTTAAAGAAAATTATGATGGTGATTTATGTTCGAAAAAATAATCACATTACACAATCAATCAATACCTATATTAAGGAAATTATTGGAAGTACGAGGGCGGTTCGGAAAGTTCTTAGCATAACACAGAAAGAGAATAGTTAGTTTTTCAAAAACATTTTTATTTTTCAATATAATCTCCTGAAACTTCAATACACTTAGCCCAACGCTTTTCTATCAATTCTATCCCTTGATTCAATTAATTTTCCTCAAGGCCTTCAAAATAGTGGTTAACAACTGTAACTGCATCTTCATTTGAGGTTAAACGCATGTTAGCTAGTAATTTTTTTTAGATTTGGGAACAGGCAAAAGTCACTGGGAGCTAAATCAGTAGAATAAGGTGGGTGGTCAAGCAACTCGTACTTTAATTCGTTGATTTTGAGAAATTCTCATTCTTAAGCGTTTTTGGTCGACTGTTAACCCTTTACGGCGCCATGTTACATGTAAAAACATTGCAAATGCTGATATAGCGATTTTAAGCAATATTGCAGATCGGCAACACAGTATTTTGACGGTTTAATTGCTAATAGTCTTAATAAATGGCATTCAAGTGAAGCACCTGCACAAGTCTGCTTTGCATTAAAAAAACTCATTTACGAAAAATTATACTCATATAGGGAACAAATACTGATTTTTGGCTTTTGAATTTTGTGTAATTGAAAAGTAAAACCACATACATATTTCAATAATCAATTATATATTTTTATGGCAAAGCCTATTTCGTTTATGTTTTATACCGATTTTGGTTTGTTGTATATAGTATGTAATATTGCGTGTTCAGATGTTTTATTTTTATTTATTTTTTTTTGCCCAATGTAAATGTTTTGTTTTAGTACCAAAATGAGTCGCAAATTGCATAATCTGACTACAATGGACCTGGAAAATATTCTAGCAGAATGGGAAGATAGTGAAGATGGCCTTGACTATTCTGATGACGACGATACCGCCGTTTCAAAGTACCAGTAGGATGAAAGCTCCGATGAATTCAAAATACAAATAGCTGAAACGTTATGCAACTATAAAACAATTAACCGTACAAATCGTGGAAGCGATGTTGAATATTTTATTCAAAATTAAAAAAGAAGGGTTCTGCTCAGCACGTTAATCCGAAAGATGTAAGTTTGAATCAATACGGACAGGGGTTGAGGGTAGAGGGTGTTTTTTTTTTTTTTTTTGTTTTTGCCGAAGACGTTAAGTTTAATATTACATTTCTCTACTTTTGTTTAAACTTGTTCCCAATAGATCTTTGATATCAAATAATAAAAATTTTTCTTAATAATGTGTGCGATACACTTTGTCTGTAAGCAAAGAAATACAAAAAGTAGAGGAATGAAAAGTAACCTAAGATTTTCCCAAAACTGACAGTTCAGCTGAAAATATTTGTCACATTACAAATAGCATGTTCAAGATAAAAGTTAAGATAAATTCATAAATACACACATAATAAAATATATGTACATAACTTTAACTTTAAATCTCTATAAGAGATGTTTTTACATATACATATGTATACATATGTATGTAATGTAATGTAAATGTATTATGTACAGTCAAAAGTTATTAAGATATTGAATCTGCCCCAAGAACTCTAAGAAAAAAGAAAAAGCAGCCAAAGAAATGCTAATCTTTATTTCTCAGTGTAATAGAAAGCTGGACAAAATCACAAATTCTAAAAACCAAAAATTGACACCGACAATGTCAAATGATATTTTACCCTAAAACGGAAACAATTTCAGCAAATATTATCGGGCGTAAATAGTGCAATGAGTATAAAGGGGGAAAATAAAACCAAAGAATATTGTGGAAAACCTTTGATAACAAGTTGACATGTTTAATCATGCATATTGGTAACAAAAGTCAACGAAAGTGGCAAACTTTTCCATTAGGGATATATACGAGTATGTACATTAGGGTTATAACTTTTTGCAATTTTTGCAAATATCACAAATACCACCGCATAGCCGTGTGAGGCATGAACAAATATTAAAAAATATGCTGTCACTTTTCCTTCATCGTGAAAAAAGTTTCCGCACCGAACGGGTTAAAATTTTGTTCTTATTTACATATTTATTTTTTTCCATTAAAACAGTTACTCTTGCTTTTGTCTTAAATATCTAAGAAGGTAGTGAAGTCTTTGTTATTACAAATGTGAAATTTCGCAAATTATTTCTGTTGGCTCTTAAAATGAAGTATAAAAAAAGTAAAATATCTGTTATAAAAAACTCAAAAATCTGGTCAAGAATTTTACAAAAAAAAAATAAGGTTGGTATTGAAAAATGTAAAAAAATACAAAAAGTCGAAATACCTTTGAGTGAGTTGAACAAGATCCCAAAGGAAGAAATTATTATCGGAAGATGTATCGCTTTATGCAATACAAATAAATATAAAGAGGAAAGGTATGTTAAAATGTCTAAGGAGTTACATAATTTGTGGACCAAGCTAAATATAAGAACCATGCGCGTGGATCTTATAAAAAGAAAAATTAGACGGTTGGTTCTATTTTTTTGTGCTTCCTGGTTTGAAGTTTGGTTTGGTTGTCATTGCTTCAAAGAGACTGATTTTGAAGCGTTAAGTAAACGAATGCTTCTTAAGGCATTGGGTAATAGAACCGTCTAAAATTAAAGATCATCAGCGCAGCAACATATGCGCCGAGCGTGCGATTAAAGTGATGCAGGATATATATTCACAGTGTAAAACCATACGCACATTAAACTTAAAATTTATATCTTATAATTCCTAGTATTTTTGTACAATAATGAAAAATCTTAATTTTTCAAAAATAAAAATTTAAAGCATTTTAGAAAACGCTTTCGGTGCGGAAGCTTTTTTTACCGAATCAACCTAAAAACCAGTTTTTTATTATCAGAACAACATTCACCACATGGTACTGGAGTGGTATTTTGCACTCAAAAAAAGTTATATCTCTAATGTACATACATATGTATATATTTTTCTATTTTTATACCCTCCACCACCACAAGTGGTGAATGAAAGTATATACATATGCCATTCCATGTGTAACACTGAGAAATATATATCTTAGACCCAACAAGGTATGTAAATATGTATATTATTCATACTTATGGAATTATAAATCGATTGAGCTATCTCCGTATGTTTGTCTGTCTGTCTGCCTGCATGTCTGTGTAAAACACTCTCACGTCCAAAAACTACAACCAAAATCAATAAAATTGTTAAAAGACAGTATATAATTATCCTAAGTAGTTTGGTATTGAAAATCAGCAAACTCGGTATAGTGGAACCAGATTTATGGACCAAAATGTGAGACAACCTCCATAAAAATTTGATATTTTAAACCAATTATTTGCATTTTTTTTAATATATATTGCACATAATACAATGAAATTTTGTTCACGTTGTTTCTCTGACAAACGAAGAAATTGTAATGAAAATAGTAAGAATCGGTCCATTATTTCTCAGAGCCCCAAATGATAAATAAATGCCTGTAAAATTGGAATATTAATACAAAATTCAAGAAAAATAAGTCTCATCTAAAAAGAAATCGTAAACCGAAAGTTTGTTTTATTCGGTCCATGTATGACCATACCCCCAAAATAAAGACCACATCTAAAATTCACTTAAATACGTATAAATCTGGTACAAATGTAGTTACCATGTTAAAATTCGACACAAATTATTCTTATAGATACATACGTATATAAATTGTTGTGCTTAATTTTATGATGGTCGATCCCATATAAGGACCACATCCGAAAAAGTCATTTATATATATATATAACTTATAAAGGTTGGTATCAACTCAAAACTTTACATACACAAAAATCATTCTACAGAATTTTGTGAATTTCGGTCTATATTTACCACATTCACCATATATTCACCCGTATCCGAAAATGACTTCAATACTCATAAATCTCTTATCAATAACGGTACCGATCCAAAATTTTACACGGAGCATTAACATATATACCAAAATTAAATGGTTGATTTTGAAAATATCGGTCTATATTTGACTATGTCCCCCATATAAGGTCCACTTCCGAAATTCACATTAATACTTATATGTATGTAACTTAAATGTACTATTATTATGTTGAAAGTCAACGTGAGATATCCTCATATGCACAACATTTTATGTTCCGAAATTTAAGAATATCGGCACATATTTTGTAATTGCTTTTATATCGAAAAAAAATTTAATACAGAGAATATTTATATGCACAGAAGACATGCCACTACATTTTGGGTAGATCGGTCCATAAGAGATCATACCTACTATATGGAATGCATTTTTTTTTTAAAGAGATGTAATATTCAGGAAATTAATATGCCTATATATAATTGCGTTACTTTCTTTGGAAAAGGGATAGATTGAAGAAGTAAAGATGGTGAAAGTAGAAGAGAGCTTTATATCACAATTGCGCATTGTGTTTGTTTTAGTGCAACATTGCAGCGCCTCTGTTGGTGAGTAGTCGGATTATTTTTAAATCTTGATTTTGTAGCCTTTATTTAATTATTTTACTTCGGTGGCGTAATTTATCAAAAACTGATGTTGTTTGAGTGACAGCGGCTCAGAATCGAACCCGGGCTACATGCTTAATGATCAAATGCGCTAACCAATTAAGCTACAGCACCAACTGTGCCAACAAACAAACTTAAAACAGCTTGTTCATTTCGTTACTTATGTTTAAAATTTATTTTACTTCAGACTCTTTAACATAAAGTCTTCTTCAAAATATCATCCCATACTTCCTGTTCTAAAAAATAACCTTTTAAAAGTTAACCAATCAATATAAGTTTCTGTTTACTTTTTTCTTCTGCTGTCCAAATCTTAAAACCAAAACTTACACATATGAATCTTTTTAAATCCGTTTTTCTCTTTTTGTCTTTTGTTTCTAAGCCATTATTCTTTTTGTATGCTGGGATTTATATTTTTTTGTTGTTTTTGCAACCATATTAAATGTCCACCTATCTTGAAGCAGTGACAATTATTGAATTTATTGCTTTTCACTTGACAAAACGAGAATAAAAGAAATTGTTTAAAGGAAAAGCATTCTGCAAAATTTATAATGGTGTTTGGAACAATACACATATGAAAAGAAAAATGTTTTTGGTTAAGAAAATGCAACCAATCAAAACAAAAAAAAAATAAAGTTAATGAAATGGATTAAAATGGTAAATTTGCCATAAAAGGTAGATTTCTTCAGAATATTTCGCTATAAATATTAGTATGAGAATGTTGCTGTATTATGTCAAATATTATGGAGTAATAATAAACTACATATTATGTACAAATGTGTTTAATTAATTATTGATATTCAATTGACTTTGATTTAAAAATGCTGCTATAAATAAATTGAATGCCAACACACCTAACTAAACAATTGTTTAGAAGGCGCTCAAAACTAAACTTTATATTTATGAATTTTGGTACTTAATGCCACCTTTTTACGCTCAATCATTTAAAACAATCAAAAGGTGCAATCAGATTAATTGACATTCCATCGATCAGTACGCTGTACAGTACAGTGGACAAATTGCCGCATTCGTGATTGAAGGAGCTATCGTATCGCAAAATGATTTCGATGTCGAAATTACGATAAAATGTACTAAATTGCTTGCTCGATATCGAATGCCATAATCTCAAATTAGAAAATTACGATCAATTTTACTCGATATCGAATGCGGTAATTTGGTCCCAGATCAGTGTAGTATCAACTTTTGGATTAATAGTGACGATTTTCAACCTTATAACGATATTTATAAGTGTTTTTTTTTGTTTTTGCATGTAAATAATCCAAATAATCGACACTGACAGGACGTCGCAACCACAAACGCTATATCAATTCATATTTCAATTTACGAAACTATATTTTTTTAAATAAAAACATTATAAGTAGTTTGAAATCAAATTAAATTATTAGATTTTTTAAGCAATGATGAATTTGTTTCGTAAATATAAACGCCCGCAAAAAAAAAATATTAACAAAATTCGTGCAAAAAAAAAAAAGATTTATAAATTTATTTTGGATGAAATCCAAATTGTATTGTTATATGAAATGTCTTTTTATTCGTACAGAAATGGACTGAGCAAGGTAAAAGAAAAACTAGCTCAAAATAAGACAGAGTCTAGGGCAACTGGCGATGGACCGTCACCTGACAACAACAGAAGAGGCCATAGTACGGCTATGTGGCATTTCGCAGTTGGTGGAAGGTGTTTGCGGCATAGCAGTTGGTCTCAACAAAGATGTGGATGCTGCATGTGAGAAAGAAGTGCCCTTTACATCTTCCAAACGGCCATTGTCTGCAATAACAAAAATGCTACACTTGCTGATGTCATTTTATTTTATTTATAAGCACTTATCACCTTTTAATTATTTGATATCAATTTTTTCACATAAAACACTTTTACTGATTTTTTTATGAAAAAATATAATATTTTGTCAATTTTCTGGAAAACAAAAGTAAAATGAAAAATAATAAAAACGTAAACAACAGCTGTTTTTATATGGTTTTATTTATATTCGAAATTAAAAAAAAAACCAACTTAATTTCGTGACACCAAATTAAACCAGTATTGGTTTTCACAACCGACAATTAGCAAAACCAATATTGGTTTCCAGACACCCCTGATTAATTTATTTAAAATATTATATATGTAAGTACAAATAGCGAAAAAAAAAGTAGCCATCTCCTGCTTTCCCTTCCAATACCACCGGCAATATCGAATTTTGAAATAATTTCATTTTGGCAAAAGTTTATCAGATCCAATACTTAAGCCAGGATCACTGACGCACAAAGTCCAGAACGCCCTCATATAGTTTGTCGGGCTCCTTCACTATTCCCTGAACCTTAGTTTTTATATTAGTAGCCACCTGGGGCCAAATTACCGCATTCGATATCGAGTAAAATTGATCGTAATTTTCTTATTTGAGATTATGGCATTCGATATCGAGCAAGAAATTTAGTACATTTTATCATAATTTCGATACCGAAATCATTTTTCGATACGATAGCTCATTCGATCACGAATGCGTTAATTTGGCCCCTGGCCCACGATGTCAAACGATAACGTTCGCTTAGATAAGACTTAAGACACAAACGTTTTATCGTTTCTATTTTTTACTCAATCAAGTTTGTTTATTCTACAATCAAGTTTAAATTTACTAAATGAAAAAATTGAAAACTTATTAAAAGATGCACTAAATACCCATCATCTGTTTTCCCTTTCTAAAAACCATGTAGCATATGTTTTATATAAAATGTCCAAAATTACCAAAATATACAGGTAACCCTTCAGCAAGACGGCTTCCTGCAAAACGATTTCGTTGTTACACGAAAAAAAAATTTGCGAAAATTTCCTCATCTACAATACAGTTTCATTCTAACACGATAAAATGGAATTGCTACTTTATCATGATTGAGTTGTTAAAATTGTACCAAAATAGTACAAAAGTACTAATTTTTGCATCCCTGTTACTTTTGTTTATTTTTGTCTATGTATTTTTTTTTTTTGTATGTATGTACATATTTCTAATAAAAACAATGAATTTAAAGAAAATATTTAATTTAAAAAAATGTATATTTTACACTGTCTCTTAGCCTCATATAACACGTTTTCCTAAATCACGGCGTTTTCTAGGAACATATCTACCATGTTGTAGGAGGGTCACCTGTAGTTTTAAAGTATAGTTTTCAGCAATCTTAAGTATGATTATAACCACAAAATTGTTGTTTATCTCCAGATTATGCTACAAAAATAATCCCTCGTTTATTCAAGAAGTTTTTTTAAATAATTTTTAAATTTATTTTATAAATTTCCCTAATGAAAACTATTTCAATCTTTTCAATTTTTGCTTTATAATAGCTATCACTACTTTAATCATGGTCAAAATCCAAACATATTTGAGCTTATTGCCTAAATATATGTGTGTTTACTTATATAAACCACAAAATTATTTTCTTGCAAATACTAGAGAATTTCTCTAAATAATACATTTTGTTTAAATTTATGTTTAACCACACTATACATAAACATGGTTTGGTATGTAATTAACAAATATCGAAAGTAACCTTTTTTTACAAATAATAACAATTTAAAGCATTAAATCATTTTAAAATGTCTATTGTCAACAGTTTATATTTGAAACCGCAACTTCATATTAGAGTTTGGATTTTAGAAACTCAAACTTAAGATTGTCCTGGTAGGCAGACTAATTTCAATTTTTAATTTAATGTCGAACTTTTAATATACAAAAACGAAGGCCATTTGTTCTTAAAGGAATGTAGGAATGTTGTAAGACTAATAATATTATGTGTAAATATATGAAGCTTGACAGTGGTAATTTCAAGTAGATTGGGGTTACATAACAAAAGTATTTTATATAAAACTATACAAAAATGTGTATATTAGGGTGGTTCTTAAATTTGACTTGTGTGTTGTCTAAATAATATATGGGGTAAAATGAAAAAAATCGAAATGTGAGAAAGATTATTGATATTTAATAATAATTATTGTTTAATACTGTCTTTTTGACAGATAAAGATTAAAAATATCCTATAATTTGAAAATACAAACAAATCAGAGTTTATCATGTGGCGAGTCATATATACCCAACACCAAATACCGGTAGTGTAATCTATGAATACTTGAAAATAATGTTTGTTACATTTTATTTCGGTAAAGATATTTATACTGGTTATTTTATTTTGCGGACATTGATCGTCATAAAATATTGTTTCGTGATTTCTATTGTTCTGAAGTCTATTTTGTTTAAATTTCATCCCAATAACAATATTTGCAAGAATTTTACGCATATTCCAGTTATTGCTTACAGTATACAGAGGTGTCACGAGACGGCAGATAATCACATTTTATATTTATCTCTTTCTTTCAGAATCGCCCTTTGTTTATATTTTTGCTGCGTGTAACAAATTACTTCTACACACAATAAGTTAGATACCAAAAAGCCCTGGGAAACTAATTTTGGCTGTTTTAAACATCAAAACTATCTCCTCTGTATATTCTGTGGTTATTCTCGGAAGTGGACGTTGTATGGGAGTCCATGACCAATTATGGACTAATTTTCACAAAAATTAACAGCATATTTTTTACATACTTCTAACTGATTTGTGTATATTTTCGGTTCGATATGGATAATTATGTAGGTTAATGAGTTTTTCGAAAGTAGTTTTCATAAGGCAGCTACAAACCATTCAGCATGAAATTATGTACAACGATTTATATATATACGAGGGCGGTTCGGAAACTTCTTTGCCTAGCACAGCAAGAGAATAGTTAGTTTTTCAGAAACATTTTTATTTTTCAATATAATCTCCTGAAACTTCAATTCAGTTAATCCAAAGCTAATCTAGCAATTCTATCCCTTGATTAAAATAGTTTTCTTCAAGGCCTTCAAAATAGTGGTTTACAACTGTAATTGCATCTTCGGTTGAGGTAAAACGCTTGCCAATTAGGATTTTTTTTAGATTTGGGAACAGGTAAAAGTCACTGGGAGCTAAATCATGAGAATAAGGTGAATGCTCAAGCAACTCGTACTTTAATTCGTTGGTTTTAGCGCTGCTGTGTTGTCTTGAAGTAAAAATTTGTTTTGTGTTGTAAGCCAGAACGTTTTTCTCGAATTTTTACATTTAATTTATCGAAAATGTTGCAATGGAACTTAGAATTTATTGGTTTACCCTTTTGCAGATACTCAATCAATAAAATACCTTTGAAGTCCCAAAAAACCTTTGCCATAACCATACCAGCCGATTGAATTGTTGTTGCCTTCTTTGTGGCAATTCCTCCAGCTTCAGTCCATTGCTTGGATTGTTCTTTTATCTTCGGAGTATAATGGTGGATCAACTATATCAACATGTATGAAACGACGCTTAAAATCCATTTTATTTTTCCTAAAACGATCCAAAAAAGCTTGAGAAAATTTCATTCTTCTGTTATTGTTACTGTTGCTGTTGCTGTTTTTGGACGTCCACTACGTGGTCCAGGCTCAATACTTGTACGACCACGTTTAAATTCAGCAACCCAATTTTTTACTGTTGCATATAAAACATTCACCATAACATTATGAATTTCTTGTTCCGATAAAAATTTTTTATTTAAATATATAATGACACTATGAATTTCTAAGTTTTCTATTGTAAAAAAATCGCGGATGCGTTTTTTTTTTTTGAACATCTGGTTCTATATGAAGGAGTTGCCAGATTCAAAGGAAATTTAACATGTGTTTCCAAAACACTTAACTAGGATAAAAAGTTTCCGAACCGCCCTCGTATTTTATGATGTTTGCCCTATAATAGGTCGTGTGTATATAAGATTCGGCACATGGGAATATAAACTCTTACTTGTTTCCGTTCTGAGTTTTCTTTATATTTCATTTTTATTCTTACAAAATGACTCAAAATTTCAAACAGATTGATGGCCATTTTAAATTAATGAAACATTACATATAAGATTGTTATAATAAATATACTAACTCTGTAAATAATGGTATGGATTGGTATTTGCATCAATTATAAATGGTTAAAATTAGATAAAATTGAAAAACATTTGAAATAAATTATATTGCGCATAAACTTGCTTATCAAACAATGTATCAAATAAAAATAAAATAATAATAAAACTTGCTCTAAAATCTAATATAAAACACTGAATAAGGATATACTATAACCAGTGTAGTTTTTTCTACTTCTTATTATATTTAGTTGGATGTTATTTAAGTTTCGGCACAGCCGAATATAGCACTATTACTTGTTATATAAATTTGTCATTCCGTTTGTAATTGTGGAAATTTTCCGACCCTATAAAGTATATATATATTGTGGATCCTTATAGATAGCGGAGTCTATTAAGCCATGTCTGTCTGTCTGTCTGTTGAAATCAGTTTTCTGAAGTCCCCAGAAATCTTCCGGATCCAAATCTTCAATAATTCTGTCAGACATGCTTTCGAGAAGTTTGTTATTTAAAATCATCAAAATCCGTCCACAAATAACGGAGATATGAGCATATATATAAGTGTGTAAAAAGACAATGTGTTCATTTTTTTTAATTGTGTTTGTGTACATTTAAAAAAATAAAAACTCGTTATATTTTCTTCAAACTACTTGACGCTTTTATTTTGCAATTAAAAAGAATCCGGTTTATTTAAAGGAAATAAACCACCGTTTTTAAAATGTAAAAACGTAACAATATAATATATATATATGTGTGTAGTATGTATATAATATAATTATGCATCCACAACAAAGGTGAAGGGTATATAAGGTTCGGCATAGCCGAATATGGCACTCTTACTTGTTTTTATTTGTTTTCCTTTCATGACCGACTGCAAAAATGTAAATACAAAAATGTTCATTAAAATCGAATGGCTATACTGGTTCATTCTGTATTTTTGTTGACCTACACCAAACATAGAAAGTATAAAATACTTTACTGGCAAATGTAGAAATTAATAGATAAATCTGTAGAAGAGAAAGTGTTT
This sequence comes from Bellardia bayeri, assembly GCA_950370525.1. Lineage (NCBI taxonomy): Eukaryota > Metazoa > Arthropoda > Insecta > Diptera > Calliphoridae > Bellardia > Bellardia bayeri. The sequence continues at coordinate 20,944,575 of OX493267.1, forward strand.
GCATGTTTCTAACTGTAATTCAAATGCTCACATAACTGCATAATGCTGACACTGTAACATAGAATTGTACTTACACATCTACTTACATTAATAGGCTATGAAAATGTATCCTTTTATGTATATTATAACAGGTGATTATACATGTTACGTGTATGTTTGTTTATATACCACCTGCACATGTGTGCGTAGACAAGTGTCCGTACATACTCGTACTAATATTTATAGACTTGTGTCAGAACAAGTGCAATCATACATCAGTTTACTCTTTCACCTACATAAACATTTGAATGTAAACAGCTTACTGGTAAATTTACAATGTCTTGTAGGTGAGATCATAATCATTTTAACAATTGGGTTAGAAAAAATGTGATTTCGGGTTTCTAAACGTGTTTTTTAACAATGTTATATCCATAATTACAGGACAGTGATACAAAAGCGTTTTAGTGATACTGAAATTAAAATTTATCAGCGCTTTAGTATGAATCAGAATTAACACCATTGCAACGCTACAATCCACAAAAAGATTATTATTCAAATCAAATTAACTTGAGAAATGATTGATCCTTTGAAAATGTATGTATGTATAATAAATTATATAATAAAAGTTGTAAATAATGTAATTTTAAATTCAATTTTTATTGGAAATTACTTTCTCACACCTACAATTAAGCAATTAAGTGCTTGAAATTCTATTTTTGACAAAATACTCTATTTAAAAATATACATTTCCCAGCAAGAAAATGACATACCACAATATCATAACAATAGCATATTAAAAGACAATAACATCACATACAAACTTACTGCCGTATTCATAAAAAATAAAGTAGATTTGAAGTCTGCTTTTAGACAAAATTTTCTTAAAGTACATATGAGGTCTACTTTAATTTTTTCTGAATAAGACTGTTAAAGTTTAAAATATGGATTTATATAGTGGCACATAAGCTACCTGTCAAAATATACCGGGTAAATTCAAATTTAAAATTAAAAAATTGTATTGTTGGTACTTTTGTATCAACTTTTGTATCAACTTTTGTATCAACTTTTGTATACTTCGATTTAAATCAATAAAAGTTCTTTTGTAGCTTCCTAACTTCACTCAAATATTTATTAGCATAGACTTTTTTACATAAAACAATAGTGATGTGGCAGAGTATAAGGAAAGGACATTTTGTGGTCCTTTTATTCTAATATTTACAATTTTAAATATTTTTTACTACAAAAATTCTCAAACAATTTATATTTGGGAAATTATGCAATGTATGCAACACATCGAAATATTGGCCAAAGCATCAAAAATTCCAATATTTTGGGTCAGTATAAAATTCTAATACGATCTAGCTATGTTCGTCCTTCTGTCCGTCTATTGAAAACAAGATAGAGCTTCGAAAATAAGGCTTATAACAATGAAATTTTTGTCAAACATTTCTTGTCTCACCGAAATATTTGGTACAGAAAAGCCAGCAAAATCAGTTCAGTTGGATCCGAGTTATATGTAGATCAAAGTTTTAAACAAACTCGATTTTTCCAATAATTTCTGCTATTTTCTTGGCATATAATACAGAGGAGGACAACTTTTGCCTCTTTGAAACTATCTGCTCAATTTTAATCTGAGTTTGGAAGGACACAAAGGTTATATATTTTTATAAAAATAGGCTCACGAGGGGTGTAAAGGGCAATTTTTTCCTCTCTGAAACTATCTGCCTAATTCTAATCAAATTTAAAACATAGATAGTTCTGAGTCTCGAAGGACACAAAGGCCATGTATTTTTTAAAAAAAAATATGACCACGAGGAAGTAATAATATTATAAATGTTAAAGTTTGTATGTTTATGAGTTTGTTAGTTTGTGACGCAATCACGCTAAAACCGCTTAACGGATGTGGATGAAATTTAGTAGACGGATAGCCCGTCTACCCAAATTAAAAAATAAGGTACTCTATAAGGAGTAAAAAGGAGTAAGGATAATTGGTACTTTTGGTACTTTTTATTTATTTTTATTAAGGGGTAAAAAACAGACTTTGTAACGGCAACAGACTTTCAATGAAAATAAAATTTGAAGGCAAAACAACGTTTGTCGTTGTTAAAATAAATCATTGAAATAAACGAAATTACAGCCACTAGTTTTTCTTAAAGAAGCTTCTGTAGGTGGTCGTATTTTATATGAACAATGCTTTAATTTATAATTTGTTTGCTGGGTTTTTGCTGCTTTTAAGCCTTTATAACATTAAAAAGCTTTTATGTTTATTATTTTAACAACAAATTACTACGTAATACAATACTACTTATTACTCTTACTACTCATAGTAATCGGACTCATTTTATGGCTCTAAGTATATGTAAATATAGCCTCAATGTGACAGTTACAAGAATTATGTTTAAATGTTAACCTGGTTGTGATTTCAAAGAGTTTTTTTTTTTTCTTCAATGTAAGACAAGAATTTGTTATATCCAATTTATTTCTATCTCTGAATTTTAAGTAAATATCGAGAGTATTATTTAAAAAAGGAAAAGAATTTTACACAATAATGCAAATTGTTGGTATTTTACAATTTAAATTGCTTAACTAATATAATTTTATATAATTTGAAAAAATTAAGTTTCCTATACTTACAAAATAACGTTATCCTTTATAAACAATTTATTTTTCTGCACGCATAAAAAGAATTCTTTCTATTGAAACCAAAATGAAACAAAACGCAAGGAATATATTGAATAGAAACATTAACAATTGACATTGTTTGTTGTCGTTTTTTCTTTATTTGTATGGTCGTTTAATGTGCACAAAAGGAAATGACAAAAAAACAGAAGGATATTATTATTCCTTTTTATTTGTTCAGCTTAAGCAAAAGGTGTTTAAATGTTCAAAGCTTAAGTGTGCATGTAAAAGCATTTTCTTTGAGACAAATAAACAACTGAGTATAAAATAATGTAAATATTTTAAAATTCTTTATAACGAAAAGGCTGGAAATGTTCAAAATCTGAATGAATAATTTTAAACTGTTTCTGTTAAAAGTCCTTATGTTTCAGTTTCATGTGATTTGGAACATTTTATGGAATAACAAGGAAATTACGGTATTGATGAACCCTCCTGTCCCATGTCTCCAAAACGGTGAATCCAACTGAAAATCTCTAGACATTCACTAAGCTCTTCGGCAATGTATTTACCCCAAATAGTACACTATCTTGAGTTGCTCCGGCGAGTTATTATTGAGTTGGTGCCATTTATTTACCAAGAAAAGAACAATCAATGGTATAGATAAAATCACTTCCATCATGATATGTCAGAAGCTCAACTCAGCACTGAATTATATTTTGTTTGCTTTTAACTCTGTATTACGTATTGAATGCTTCTAGGCCCCATAAAATGTCAGAGACTATTTCTGATACCTTAACTCATATAGACTAATCAGTTGGTTGTCAATATTCTCAAAACTATTACAAAAATGGTCCATAAAACCCATACCACACCTAGATACTAATACCATTACTCCTGACCATCAATTTGGTTTTGAAAGAAGACACAGTAAATAGAGTATTCTCCTCGAAAATATTGTACTACAAAAATGCGCCGTCTGCCTGATCCTCAGGCAACACTAGACTTTGACTACATGGGTATTCTTTATAAGGCAGTTATAAAAGCAATTTTTTAGTATAACATCTGGCTATGGGGAACAACTTTTTCCTATAAAATTAAAAAACTACAGAGAAACAAAAGAACAACAACTCTTAAAACTAACGTCCACGAGGATCCAGCACTTCACTATTACCAAGGAGACTGTCTATAAATATATTCTGGGTACTTATCAAATTCTAAGCGAATCTAGCCACATCCGTCCGTCCGTCTGTCTGTCTTTTAAAGGCACGATAGATTTTCGAAAAAAAAAATACCGAGAACAATGAAATTTTTCCCAAACATCAAGTTTCGAAAATCACTTAAATGCGCATAAAGTTGAAATTGCACACAAATCATCCACATACTTATGCCGAACCAATATACCTATTAAAATGTTTCTCAATAAAATATTTTGCAAAATCAAATAGTAGAGTTTTTATTGAAATTAAATGCTTGAAGGAGGAAAAATATTGAAATGTAATTGACAAAACAAATTAATAAATTTCAAAGAATATATGTATGATAATACAAATTATTTAATTATTTAAAAAAAAACATATCATTCCTCCTCGTCTATTAAAAACGTGGTAACTAAGGAGAATAACGATCAGGTTTCTTTTTAATTCGACTCGATCTGCGTGATTGTGGTGCTGCTACTGCTAACGGAGTTGCAGAATTAGAAATTGCCAATTGCTGTTCATTCATTGAGACTCTAGGACACTTGTAGTTTGACTATTTCCAATGATTGGTTTTAAACTGTCAATCGTTTGCGAATTTTGTAGTGGAGGTTGACAGAGCTAATTCAGATAAGTTTTTTTTTGTAAATTAAAATTGTTTAGTGATTTGTTAATACGAATTTGATTAATACGACGTTTCCAAATTTTGTTGTCAACTTGAATTAGAAACATCATACTTCCAACAGATTTTATTATCCTTCCAGATACCCATTTATCCTGATTTTTATCTTGATTGTGTTGTTGAGTTTTATGATACTGACTAAATGATGACTGAATTGCATAAATTTCATTATCCAAATGATTTTTATTTTGCAATGCGACTAGAGTTGTCTGTGTTGCTTCATATGTCTCAGCAATTTGTAGTACCTCTTGAAGCGAAGGATCATTCTTGTGTAATGCAGTAGTACGTACAGGTACGTACTCTTATTAATTGATCCACATATTCACAATTACAATTGCTGTTTTTACAAATAAAGTTGCACTCTCTTGCCATAATTCCATAACCCACTGGTTGTACGTTTCACCCTCATGCTTTTATCTTTTATAAAACTCATACCTACTCTTAATGATATGAATCTTGCTTTTGTAATGCTCGTCTAAATTAGAGATTAAATCAGTATATGATGCATTTTGAAGAAAATTTTTTCTAATCAATTTTTGAAGTAGATGAAATGTCTTATCACCAACCCACGAAAGGAAAAATGAGCGCTTTTTATCGTTGTCTTCTACACCGTACGCTTTAAAATGCTCTGCAAGTTGTCTTTTGTAAGTATCGAAATCATTTTGTTCATCATCAAAATTGTGAAATTTTGGGACTGCCATAGAAGCCGATGCTAAACTAGAAACTGGACTATCGGTACGATTCAAGAATCTCTCAAAAAATTTGTGTTGTTCAGCTATCATTTGTAGAGCCCATTACTGTTGCATTGTAAGGACTTCTGAAATTACGCTCTCCATATTTTAGCAATAAAAATCCTCATCGCCAATAAAATATTTCTCAATACAATATTTTACAAAATCAAATAGCTAGTAGTGTTTTTATTGAAATTAAATTCTTGAATGGGGAAAAATTTGAAATGTAATTGACAAAACAAATTAATAAATTTCAAAGGATATATGATTATACAAATTATTTAATTATTAAAAAAAAAAACTTGATACTTCAAACTAATTTATGTATCGATAACGACATTTATACGAGTTATTTAAATTTTCAGATCCCTCAATTGAGAACTGTTATTACTTATTAAGGGGCAATCGTCAAAAAATGTTATGCCATATTATGAATTATATTTAAAGCTTATTTTGGTTGAATTTAATCTCAATAACTATGTGTACAAAAAAATTGTAATGCTATTCCGGTTATTCTAAGAAGTGAATCTTATATAAGAGCTATGGACAATTATGGATTAACCTTCCCGAAATCAAAGAGTAGGTATAGTTTTTGAATACATATAATTGGGTTTTTCGAAAGGATTTCTCATTTAGTTGCTACAACCTATTATTGGCCTTTCACAATGATATTCGATCTGCACCCTCGTTTGTGTCTAGAACGAACAGGCCGTCATGTCGCCTATGCCGTTCTGAGTACATACGGCAGAGGAAAACAAGGGCGTATTGATTATCCTGTAACAATCCAGTGTGTGCAGAACATGCAACACTTATGCATCGATGCTACCACCTGCACATAATCGTATACAATTTATTTGCATTCACTTTTATCTTGATATCAACACTTGTAAAATATTTCTATTAAAAAGTGTACAAAATTAAATATTTTTATTTCGAAATGTTAACAAACGAACCTGATTAGTTGTATCTAAATATGCTGTATTTTATAATATCACAAACAATTTTCCTCGGTCTTCCACTTTGGCTTATGCTTGGTTTTCACTATGTCATTTTCGTTGTCAAATTGTCCAAATTGTTGTCAATTTGATTAGTTGTTTCTAAATATGCTGTATTTTATAATATCACAAAAAATTTTCCTCGGTTTTCCACTTTGGCTTATGTTTGGTTTTCACTATGTCATTTTCGTTGTCAAATTGTCCAAATTGTTGGCAATTGTATGAAAACTGGTTGTCATATGGCGTCATCTATGTTTGCAATCATGATTGCAAATAAACATATTTAAAAAGAGATTTTGATTTACATACAATTGCCAACAATTTGGACAATTTGACAACAAAAATGACATAATGAAGACGCGGCCATAGAAAATTCTTTTTTCGCTCAGACTAAGAAAATTTGAAAGCAATATTTTTACGTGTCTAAAAATAGATAATTTTGATTGAATTTTGTACAGTATAATTAATACAGCAGAAAAATTACAAACAAACTAAAAACGCATACATAAATCTATATTATTATCAGACAAATTCAGTTCAAACTCACAAATTGTTTTATAACCTTGAGATAAATGAAAAATGCATTGTAGTTTAGCATAAATTACAACGACAAAGTTTAATTCTTTGGCACCAACTAATTAAAAATGCACAACACAAAATCTAGCAAACACATTTATCAAATTTTACCAACAGAAAATTATATATTTTCTAAATATAAATACACCCAAAACTTAAATTAACAATAATTTTGCTGGTGTGGTAGCTGGTGTTTATATGTTGCCGCAAATTCAAAATACAGTTCCTAAACAAACATCGTTATCGTCATAATGCAACTTTTTGGTTAGAAAACTTTAATAACAGATGTCAGTTCAGGTTTTACTTTTCAAACTACAAATACAGACGACGTGTACTTTGACTACAATGTAGCTGGTTGCTACTTCGATGATGCCAAAAAAAATATAAAATTCTATGAAATACATTTCGAGACATGATAATGCAACAAAATATTTTTCACTTCAATATTATTTACAAGTTGCTTCTTGTACTGGCTGTGTTTCTTTCTGATCTTATCTTTATACTTGCTGTGTACTTTTATGCTTTCTCAAGAAAAGAAAAACGTTGTTGTAGTTGTTGTTAAATAGTTAGAGAAAACTTATATAAATTTTCTGGTGGCCCAACAAACGGAAATGATCATATTTATGAAATGCAGCCACAAGTTGCTTACTTCAAAACCAACAAACTTGTGCAGTGTGTCTTCTTATATTTTGTATACATCAGATTTAAATTACATACATACATATTTTCTTAGCATGAGTAGGTTTTAGTGCAACGGCAGATATTCTTACTTGGCACTTTGTAACCAAGTTTCTGTTAAAATATATATATACCTGCAGCAGCACATTTACAAATATGGATTATGCAGATGCAAGTATAAGGAGCCACCAAAACGGCAGGAAATAAAAAAGTATCTTTGAAATGTACGTGAAAATAACTTGCAGCATAAGTTACCTTAAGTTTCATTTACGTGCAATACTTTTTAGAATAGTTTCATTTTAATAAGATTTGAATTATCAAACCATAAGCACTACTAGCAGAATATTTCTATGTGTTTTTGTAAATATAGTAGAAGGTATTTTATATTTAAGTAGTGCTGTGCAACATCCTTTTATTTTATTAATGTCGTATGATCCAATAAATGCATTAAGTATCTGATATTTTAGTTAATTTTTTTTTTATTTCAGACATAAACAAAATTGCTATTTCGTGTATATAACATAAATTCAAGTAGAATGATAAGAATAATGTAAAGTTTTGAAAACGTTTGCATTACACAAGGGCGGTTAGCCCAGCACAGAAAGAAAATAGTTTTTCAAAAACATTTCCATTTTTCAACGTAATCTCCTGAAACTTTAATATACTTAGTTCAACGCTTATCTAGCAGTTATATCCCTTAATTAAAACAGTTTTCCTCAAGGCCTTCTCATAGTGGTTTACAACTGTAATTTCATCTTCATTTGAGATAAAGCGCTTGCCAGCTGCAAATTTTTTTAGATTTGGGAACAGGTAAAACTCACTGGGAGCTAAATCAGGAGAATAAGGTGGGTGGTGAAACAACTCATACTTAAATTCGTTGATTTTAGCGCTGCTGTGTTGTATTGATGAAAAATTATTGTTTTGTGTTGCAAGCCAAAATATTGCAACAGTACTCAGAATTTATTGTTTTCCGATAAAATACCTTTGAAGTCCCAAAGCTGATTGAATTATTTTTGCCTTTTTTGGGGCACTTCCTCCAGCTTCAGTCCATTGCTTGGATTGTTCTTTTGTTTTGGAGGATAGTGGTGGATCCATGTCTCGTCAACAGTTATGAAACGATGCTTAAAATCGATTTTATTTTTCTTAATATGCTCCAAACAAGCTTGAGAAATATTTATTCTCATTTTGCAGACAGCTTTTTCATCTGTAGTTCTTCATGCAAAATTAAATGGACGCGAGCATTTGAGATGCCCTTGATATTAGCTATTTCACGCACTTTTATTCGTCGTTCATTTAATACCATATCATGCATTTTGGCTGCAATTTCTGTTGTTGTTGCTGTTTTTGAACGTCCACTACGTGGTTCATCCTCAGTGCTTGTATGACCGCGTTTAAATTCAACAATCCAATTTGTTTACTGTTGCATATAAATGATCACTTTCACCTAACACATTCATCATATCCTTATGAATTTCTTGTAACGATATGCCTTTTTATTTAAATATTTCATGACACCATGAATTTCTAATTTTTCCATTGTAAAAAAAAATCGCGGTTGCGGTCTTTTTTAAACACCTGTTTCTATATGAAAGAGTTGCCCGATCGAAAAGAAATTTAACATATTTTCATGGCAGAGATGGAAGTTTCTAAAACATTTAATGTTTTTCTGATTATATCGCGCTTTCTATTCTAGGCTAAAAAGTTTCCGAACCGCCCTTGTATATAAATCCAATTAAAGTACTAGAACTTTGTTTTTCAAAACAAAGAAAATACATCATATGAAAATCATATGTTTTTAAATTTTTAATTATATCGGGCATATGTACATAGTATGTAGACTTCAATTCAATTCGCTAATAAATAGTTTCAATTACATTTTGGAAAAATTGTGGGATGTAATGGATTTTGAGTTTTACGACTATAAACAAAGGTACCGATCCAAAATTTTACACGGATCATTCACAGACATGCCAAAATCAACCTGCTGGATTTGCAAAATATCGGTCGAAATTTGACATATGGGGGATATATGAGGTCCACTCCCTAAATCCACGTTACAACTATTATATATCTTAAATATACCGTTATTATGTTGAAATTCGACGTGAAATATCCTCATATGCATGAAAATAACTGTTCCAAAATTTAAGAAGATCGGCCCATAATTGGTCATAGCTGCCATATAAGAACCATTTCCGGAAAACAAATAAACCCACAAAAATGTCTAACAAATATCGATATCGAACCAACTTTCATATAAATCAGTAATTTTAATCCAGAAATCATACTAATATCTGTTATACGGCAATTATGCTAATAATATAATTAGCTGTCAGTCAATAATTGGCAATAGCTCCCGAATTAAGTCCACTTCCATACAACTCTTGTATATAACGTTACTGAGATAAAATTCAACCGAAATAAGCCTCAAATACGTACACACAGAGAAAAAATATAGTTGTACATATTTAGCACAACAATGTTAAAATTTTTACAAATTTTTAACAATGTTATGGTCAATGTAATGATTCATATGATTGCGGTAATCATAATATGGTTAAGTTTACTATGCAGATGATTATTACAATGATATATACGATTGTAGTAACTATGTATGTATTTGTGGCAGTCATGCTTATGATGAATTGATTTATCAAAATACGTTGCTCTTTGATAATGATTGAGAACAACATAATATAGTATAATCTTTCATCATAACACTGATCACCACAAATATTACATAGTTACGGTAATCATATATATGATTGCTATAATCATGTGTATCATAACTTAATCATATTATGGTTGCCGCAATCATATAAATAATTACAGTGACCATAATATTTTTAAAATAATTGTAAAAATATTGGATTAGTTGTGGTAAACATGCGCAACTATATTTATTCTCTGCGTGTAGAAACCACATTAGTGGATACTGGATTTAGAAGCTATCAGTCCATAACTACTTCTATGCTACTTCTACTATGCCAAATTATAATTTTTTGTGCAAATTCCATGCATTAACAGGCCTTAAAGTGTTGGAATGTTTTTCTCTTAGAGATGAATTGAAAGGTGTGAATCATTAAACAATTCGTAATAATTGTTTATACATACATCATACAAAACTCAAGATTTTGATTCGTTCAACATATCCGCAGAATTTCTGAAACTTATCGGTAAGAGAATATCTATATGTCTTTTCTTGGGTTGGTTCTTTTTCAGCACTCACTCCTCATGTAGTTTAACTATGGGAATAAACCAATTCGGTATTGATTTTTTTTAATTATTTAAAATTTCGTTATAAATTACGCCATAATCTCCAGTAATAAGTTTTACACAAAACAAAATTCTGGACACCCTTATGTATCCGCAATGAAAGCAACGCATATGAAGCAATGGACCTAATAGCATATATTATACACAATATTTAAAATCAAAATCATTTGTATAGTTGATTTCTTTATTTTTATAGTTTTTAACATTCTGCCATAAAATACGTGCGTGCAGCTTTTAAGTTTAAGCTGCTTTAGTGTTGTACGTGTTAATGTTTCTCGAAGTATTTGCGGCAAATAAAAGTATTACCAATATTACATGCGAATATGATTTTTTACTGCAAATGAGTTCTTTACGTTATCTTTATTGAAAATATAGAAAAAGTTATAATAATTCTATGTGCTTGGCAAAAAGTTATTGAAAGGGAGATACTCGTAATTTGAAATTCAATTGATCAGCATCTATGGGGAGTTGTATTTAAAGTTTTGCAAAAATTTGTGATTTTTATTTACAAGTGGCATTAAAGGGTGTTATAAATATATAAACTTTTCATTTTTAACTTCAAGCTTCAACATATGTAAAATTTACAGTTGATCGGATTAGGACTTACTCAGATGTTTTATTTCATTTTATATGTTTATTAAAAAGTTAAATATTATTTTCTTTCGTTTTATTTGCTGTGTATTGGCATCAGGTGATTGTTTAAATGCCAGCACGGTGGTGATAGTTATAAATTTACTGAAAATTATTTCGATTAGTTTGTGTTAAAACTGAAGAACAAATGATAAAGAGAACCTTTTTCAAGCTTTTATATTTTTCTCATATTTTATTTTTTTTTTATATATTTTTGTCTCATTTATATTTCAGAAATTTCCAAATATATTTAAGGTATATAAAAATATACAGATATAAGTGTGTATCACAACTTTAAGAAAATAATGATATCTCAAAGGATTTGTTATAAGTGTGTGTTATTCCTTTTCAAACAAAAAATAAATATTCATTAAAAATTTAGTAAGATATACAAAAACATAATTTAATTCCATATCGGCATGACCACCAGAGTTTTAGTGTTTTGTTTATGGAAATTATAATTCATTTGTTATTGTTTCTCTCTTTTATTCTCTTTTTTTTGTTGCCTTCCTAAATCCCCATACTCGTATTCTTAAACCGGCTAGAATGAGAAAAAATATCTCTAACAAATATGTTAACACAATAAACAGCTAACTTTCTTTTTAACATTTTGAGCAGAGCATTTTAGAAATAATAGCAAAAGTATATGTATGTTTGAGGTCAAATTTTGAATACTCTACATCGCAATTTAAGAATTGCTATGGAAGCATTTTTATAGAGTATTAACGAAATGTAAAATTAACCAAAAAATTATTAGCGAAAATTTATTATTTCGGCTTGAGTTCAATAATTTTTATAATTCAAAGAATAGCATTGTAAAGTAATATTTCTAGACATTTGGCACATTGGAATGCATTTTCTACCCTGCCAAGGGCGTCATCAGCAATGTTTTTTTTTTGTCCAAGCTGTATTTGTAAACATCATCAAAAAATTTAATTGTTCAATTCACAACTGATATTGTATGTTGTATATTGTATGGTACTACTATCTGAATACAATTTTGAGCAAAATATATTTATGTTCTCAAGCCTTCAAAATGTCAAAAGTAAAATAGGAAAACAAATATACAAAACTAAAGAAATAAGATTCATAATACAAGTGCAAGTGAGAAAAACAAACCAATTTCTTCATTTTGCAGACATTTTAAGAATTTAGTCAAGTAAGTAAACATTCATTATAGTTTTGCATAAATTAAACACAGCAATTTCCTTTATTTAATTTATTGTTTTTATAACCACTACCACCATAAATGGTGAATGAGGGTATATACACACAGCTTCGAAAATGTGTAAGCAACAGTGAATTTTTTGATGTTTTTAAGATTATGAAAAGCATTATAGTTCAACTTAAATTTTTTGTTTCATAACCGAATCTATTATTCAACCAAATATCCAACAAAACGAAACTTTTAAATTTCAATCGATGGACAGATTTTAGGATTTTTATTATCTTGAAAAAAAATTAAATAATTTGTTGTGTTTATTCACTTTTGAGGCTCATAGTATAAGTTTGTTATTCCCTGTAACACTGAAATATATTCATCTGAGACCCAACGCAGTATATATATTCTTGATCCTCTGGAATTCTAAGTCGATTGAGCTGTGTTCGTCTGCCTATCTGTCTGTCTGTGTAAAACACTCTCAGGTCCAAAAGACACAACTAAAACCAACAGAATTTACAAAAACCCATTTATAATTCTCCTAAGCAGTTTGGTATTGAAAATCAGCAAAATCGGTATAGTGCAACCAGAGTTATGGGCCAAAATGCGAGACAACCTCCATAAAAATTTGATATTTTTAAATATTTTCCTTTCAATTTTTTGAAATATATTGCAAATATTGCCATGAAATTTTGTGCAATTTATTTTTATGATAAAAAAACAACGTATGAGGAAAATAGTAAAAATTGGTATCATTGGCACCATACAAATATCTTCCCGAAATATGGCTTAATAAATCATGTTAATACTAATTTGTATCATAACTATACTGCAAAAAAAAAATTATTTTTTTCACAAAACCGGGTTTCGTTTTTCAAAATTGGTTCAAGTTTATGAGTTCGCGCATGTTGGCAGCACTGCGCTGTCATAATGACAATCCGTTGTTGGCGTCGCTACAAACGTTATTTAATTTTTTTTGTTTTTTTTTTGTTGAATCCAAAATGAATGGCCAACAGAAACTTTACAAAATATTTAACCCCCAATGAAGCAGCCGAATGGGTATCATTTCAAGATGTTGTTCACAACTTTCTCGGTAACCGCAAATCCCCGGATTTCGAGCAGATAATCGATACTTTGTTGCAAAATTATTGCAAGAATGGAGCTCGAATGTCCCTCAAAATAGATTTTCTGCATTCTCATCTCGAATTTTTTCCTGAAAACTTGGGTGATACAAGCGACGAGCAAGGAGAGCGACTACACCAAGATTTGGCGAAAATCGAAAAACGATATTAAGGATTTTGGGACGAGGGCGACTACTGTTGGACTTTAATGCATGAAACATATCCCAAACAGTACAAGCGACTCAGTTCGACTGCTCTTCATTTCTAATTTAACACTTTTTAATGAATAAAATGGAGATTAATTGTCAAAAATTCTAAAAAATGTGTTTATTTAATATCTCAAAAACTAGAAGCAATTTAAAAAAACGGAGTGCAGATTCTGATTCAGAGCCCCAAATAATCTTAAAAACAGCTTTTGGTTGCTTAGATCCAAAACCGTATATACTTGTGTTTTTATTTGCTTTTATTGGTATTTAAATGAAAAAATAAAAAAAAGCAACATATAAAAACAATAAAAAAAACCGGTTGTTTTGAAACCGGTTCTATTAGAACAGGTTCTAATGGAACCAATTGTAGAATTATTAAAGTGGTTACCTGCTCATAAAATTATCATGGGTATTATTAAAATGTTTTTTTCTATCTGCTTGTGCCTTTTTTTATAATAAAATCAGATTCAACTAAACCTGCAATTTCATATTATATGCTACAAAAAATCAAAAGTTCAACTTTGACCTTAAATTTCTCATCAACTACTGCAACAATTTTAAGCAAATTAAAAATCAAGATGTTTGCTCTTCACAAGAACTAACAAAACATAGTAAAATATCTTCTTCCGTTCAAAAGTCACAGACTTTTGGCCGTTGAAAAACGATTCTGAGCCACTGTGCAACATACAACTCCTACGACACTACAACATGATATAAAATGTATAAAATAAACGCACTTTTAACTATGGATTTTATACAGTTTATTACCTAAAACAAATAATTTTCGAACAAAATCTCCTCTTTTATTGCCAAAGTCTTTTTAATTATATGGCAAATAAAATTAGCAAATTATTATACCAACCTACTACATTAAATTTAATAGCAACCATATAAAACAACGATTATCATTTATGAGAGAAGCCATAAGTGTAATAAATATTTAACTCAAGCCTAAAAAATTTACAGAAACATAAATCACATGAAAAACATGTTACAATTTAGTAGCAGTAACAACAGCATCAACGGCAGTAGCAGCAGAAAAAAGTAGAAGACATCTTAAGACAATTTGAAAATATTGTTTAATGGCTCTAAAAATATTACAAAGTGCCATTAAAATAAATAACGAAATTGAGGGAGTTTATGGAGGTTGAGGTAGTTTAATAGATGTTATATTTACTAATTTAGTCGTAAATTTATATTAGTTTAGAAAACGCTATAGATCAAATTATGCCTTGAAATATAAATAAAGTTCTTTGAATTGACACACAAACTAATTAGAATATTTTGTTGAACATTAAACAAGTAAGAGCTTATATTCAGCTGTGCCGAAACTTATAAACTTATTACATGCTCACCAACAAATACCAATAGTAAATGTGATCTATGAAATATTGGTTATTTTATATTACGATTCCTTACAGTAGTGCTTGCCATCAACTGTTATTGGCTGATCGTCAAACATATTGACATATTGAGAACGAGTGCCACTTCCATGCTACTAAAATCGTTCTAGTAAATTTTAATTGTAAATAGGGCTGGAAAAATGGTCTTCGAGTTATTATCGGTATACTCAGTTTCCACTGCTTCATAATGAAATCTAACTTAACGGCTAAACTGTGGCAGGAAATAACTCAAGAATGAGTTCTGCAGAGAATATATATACTGCAAGACTCATAGAAAAATAGGCAAATATCTGCATTACTAGTCCACTAAGCAATCCTAATTGCTTTTATAATTCACTCCCCTCTGGAATTGTATATGCAAAGATGAAAACCATGATACGACAGTAAGTGTAAAAGCCCTTACAGATCAGTCTTTAGTTAGTTATTTTAACCAAATCATCTTGATTTACATATGAAGGCGTCTAGCCGTCATCGACAGATCTCCAAGTCGGGTTGGAAAAATTCGCCTAGACTATACAATCTCTGGTTTGACAGAGGAGATGCCATAGAGTCTCATTCTCCATCTCATTATGCCAACATCTTCAATTTCCTAGCCTGCATTTCAATCAGGCAATGATTTGGGATCGCCGCTATCACATTAAGCGGTCATTCACTTGTAAATTCATCAGTTACAAATCAATCAGTTACAATCTAGTTTTTGCACTATTCAGGAGATTATCTTAATTCCAATGATTGTACAATGTTGTACAATCTAATGGAACCAATCGATTAGTATAATTATCCAAGTGTATGGCTTTCTGTTTCCTGGGTTATTTTAGTATTCCTGTATTCAGAAGTGTCTAACAGAAGAATGTCTCACTATATTATTCAGAGAAGACCGACATTTCTGGACCAGATTGACTAATCTGTTTAGATTTCCGACAAATACTTATTTTCTAATGCATATATTTCTAGCTTTACAGTTGCGACTAATGAAATGAATCCCTACCAACAGTAGAAACCGCTACAAAATGTAGACGAGATCGAGACATTAATTAGCAAACAAAAAAAATAATAATAAATCTGAAGTTGCCGATAGAATACCGACTGAGCTATACTAAATCGAAGGCCATTATTTAATGTACACATTAACTCATTTACCTAATCTTGAAGAAGGAGAACGTACACGAAGGTTCAACACTCAGTATGTCCCTATTTACACGTAGCAATTTTTATTGAAAAGATCGATAAAATTTTGTTCTTGAATTTTTTTTTGGTGTTCACACGGTACAACTCTTATGGCTTAAATCGCTCGTATTTTTAGTAGAGTGTGAATATACACACCTACATATGTAATACGAACAAGAGAGTAACAGGAATTGATAATATAATCAAGTATGTATTCGTTTTATCTTCCCCTCACACCTATGTCTAAAAGATAGTACGCTTAGCTTAAGAAATTGCTTGTCATAATTTGGGACTATGTTAAAATTACCGAGTTATTAAGCTATTCTTTATTGTAAAACATTCTAATTAAAAGACTAAACCCGATCGCTGATAGATTGATAAAATCATATGAATGACGTTAGATCTGGTAAAACAACAATAGATCAAATATTCGCATTGTGACGAGTCCCGGAAAATACCTTCCAAATGAAAAATGTTACACACCACTTCCTTACTGATTACAAAGTCACCTTTGATAGAACAAAATATTGTATCTACATATGAAAATAGGAAGTTACCACAATTGATTTTATTCCGGACTGCAACTTTCGAGACTAAAAGCCATTTCGTAATAATATTAACCTATATAAATATCTTGTAACGGGTGATTCAAAAAGAGATGCTTTTTTCAGTAGTCTTTTTGTATTGTTTGGCATTTCATAATGGAAAGACTTACGCCTGAAGAACGTTTACAAATTTTTCAACTTCATTACGAAAATTCACGTTCTTTGAGGAATGTGTTTCGCACACGTCGCTCAACTTATGGTCAACATAATCGGCCTACTGAGCATACTATTCGCAACACCATCACCCATTTTGAGACCCAGCATTCATTATTGGATAATATTCGACCGAATAGACCACGTCCAGCAAGCTGTGAAGAAAATATAGCGGCCATAGCTAGAGTGTATACAAAGACCGTGGAAAGACGATTCGGCGCCGTTCGCAGCTACCCGGACTATTTGATACCTGAAATTGAAGCTCGTGATCTCGGCGCAACTTCCCACACATCGCATCACTTAATGGATTTATTGAGAGAACGCTTCGGTGAGCACATAGTTTCACGTTTTGGACCGGTCGATTGGCCACCAAAATCGTTTGATATCACACCGTTAGACTTTTTCCTGTGTGGATATGTAAAGTCCAAAGTTTATGCGGACAACCCTGCTTCGATTTAGGCCTTGAAGGAAAACATCACGAGTGTCATTCGCCAGTTACCAGTCGAAATACTCGAACGAGTCATCGAAAATTGGACTCATTGGATAGACCATCTGCGACGTAGCAACGGCCAACATTTGCTAGACATAATCTTCAAAAAATAAATGCCAAAGAATGTTCTTTCAAATGATAATAAACATTCCCCATTAAAGTTGAATTTTCTGTGTTTTTTTTTTCTTTTAAAAAGTAGGGAAACTCGAAGTAGATCACGCCTTATATATAGACATTGAACCAAAACTTTACTAGTTTAAAGTTTGTCTCATTATTATAAGGAAATGCCTTTATATACATACAATGTAGGGTATAAAAATAGTTGACATGATAGAACACACTGCTTATATTATTAATTTTCTTAACGCCTTAATAAACATTTCAACACATACTCACTTAAATATCAAAGTATCAACAAAAGAAAGAGAAAAAAAAACAAAAGAATTCCGGAAACGGGAAACAGTAATAAAAAAACATCAACAATATTAAAGTTGAAAACGAAAACATTAAAAAACCTTAAACGGATATGAGTGCCTCTAAAAGCGTTAAATATGCGTGTCATGTAAATTCATGCATATAAATGTGAAAATATTTGTATGTACTTATTTTTATGTCTACCCTGCAATTTCAAATATCAGCTTTATAATGGGATATTTCAACAAGAACATTGTTTTTAAAAATATTGGGTATATGACCTAAAAAAGTGTAAATTTTAAGGTATTATTTTTAAACATTTGTACAATATACAGCCATGTTACAGAATTTAATTCCGTTCGAAAGTAGAATTAATTTCGTATTTTGCTTCTATAGAAAAAGTAAAACGAACAATTTTTTCGCAATCAACCCACTTTGGAAACAAACATTTGAAAGGAAGGAAACTCCTTAATAATTATAATAATTTTAAACATTGGTCACAAAAACAAATTAATCAAACCACTTTTAATTTGCTATGTGGTATTGTAATTTTAAGCATTTCTGGGTTTCATTCCGAAGGAAGGTGCTATAGCTTAATTTGTTAGCGCATTTGATGATTAAGCATAATCATGTAGCCCGGATTCGATTCCCAGCCGCTGCCACTCAAACAACATCAGTTTCTGATATTTATTAGTTTCCTTTCTATCATAAATAATATTTATCCCAGCGGCCTCCTTCGGTGGTATACCATTGAAACGCCACCGAAGTAAAATAATTAAATAAAGGCTATAAATCAAGCTTTAAAAATAATGTGTCTACCCACCAACAGAGGCGCTGCTATGCTGTACTAAAAACAAACATAATGCGCAATTGCAGAGTTAAAGCCAAAAAAAAAGCCACCTTTACTATCCCCTTGCCAAAGAAAGTAATGCAACTATTTATAGGCATATTAATTGCCTGAGTTACTTCTCTTTAAAACGAAAAAAAAGCTGCATTTTCGACTTGCAAAATCGTCCTTCAACGTCTCTCAGTTTGAGTTCATATGATACCTATTTCCCTGCTTTTGGATGAATGTTGCTGCTCACAAGTGTTTTTCAATAGCTGTTTCAATAGCTATCAATGACTCTCTCGAGCCCGCTTAATCTGGAGGTCCACACCAAGCGCCTACGCGTTTCACGCATTCTGAGCAACTGTGAAAAAAGTAGAATCAATGTAGTTGTATGAGTTAAGTTACACACTCAAAAGCGTAGGGACGCGCTGACACCTGAAAGGCGAAGAGTCACAGCTGACTTTGACAAATGCAAAGCAAATTTATTTTAAAGATGATGTCACCAGAAAAATTGACAGTTGGAATAACATTTTTTATATGAGTTTGACAAACAAACCGATAAAAAAACTTCATATAAAAAAAAATCAGCTGGGCATACGGCATCACCTCCAAAAGTACATACATATAAAAAAAACATTGACGTGAAAAATCTTCGCATGTAACTTGAAATGCCTGACGCTTAAAACGTAAGCTTAAAATGCGTTGACGCCAAAACACGAGTTGTGGACCTCCAGCTTTACGTTCTTCATTGAGTAATGTCTCCAATTATTGGTCCCTTTGGCTGGCCTGACCCATATTTATCTTCGGTGTCAAATTGGACACCTTTGAACCGGACAAAACATCTTCCTTATATTGAAACCGATGAAACACATTTATCACAAGCTTCAGCAAGCAATCGATGTGCTTCGGCGGTACTTTTTTCAAACTAAAGAAGTTAGACGCTTTATTGGAACAAGATACTAAATTTTTAAACAAAAAAAACTTTGTTGTTTATACTACAATGTTCAATAACTAAGTGAGAATAAATGCCAGATATGTACTCTTCCAAATGATATATGAGTTACTAAAAACGAAAACTGCATTCAAATGATACGCCATCGGTTATGAATACGGCATTGGTATGGAACTATTGATCGTATTGAAAAGAATATGGTTTGTCAGTTATAAATTATATTGGATAGTGTACAACACGACAGACAGACTGTTTTTTCTTTCAACAATTTTTCGATCACATTTGTCACATAGTCAAAATATTCATAACATACCCAATCAAAAAAAAATAATGCAGCGGTGTTAAACCTTACGATCGGGGCGGCCAATTAATAGCTGAATTTCGTAAAATTATGTGAGCGAGAAATTTAATTTGCAGTAAATTCATTCTTTATGTGACTGTGTGACATGTGGCACCAATCAGTTGAAAAATAATTGGCCAAAATTTAGATGTTCATATTTCTCGATATCCTGATACATTCTTTGTTAGCGTATTTTCAGCAGAATATACCTACTATTACTCCAAACTCGCCATACTTAAAACAATTGCGATTTTGCTAGTTGACATATCCAGACAAATGAAATTGGATTCCTTGATAAAAAATATTTTTTCCAGAAAAACCAGAGGTTTGTTCTTTAAATAATTTTTAATCTTTTAATGCGATTTTTGAACGAAATATGTAAGTTCCTGTTGGAAAACGAAGTTGTTTTTTAAAAATCTCTTATAAGCTTAAGAGCCACTTAGGCATGTATTCATGTGGTATTCAATATGATAGCTTTAATAGAATTACTTAACTTAAAGTCAAACTGAAAGTGCCGTGTTTTGTAGTGTTGTGTACGACTATCAGATTTCAATACAAAATAACTACAGAACTAGATCCCAGCAATGCGGGGTACATGCGTAAGTTTAAAGTATGAGGAAATATTTCTTGCTACCCGTATTGTACATGTCGTACATGTACATAAAAAGCCTTTAAAATAAGCTGTTGTAAACAGTGGACTTGTAATTAAATTTTGCAATAAAATTAACTGGGCTCTTATTCTCGGCGAATGGATAGTACTACTGAAAACGCATTTAAGACATTTTCAGAGAGCGATATTTTAAAATTGGCATCCAATATAATTTATTAGTTATCTTATACGAATTCTTAATAAAATATTGGTGGAGACAAATGTAAAATTATCAATATCGATTTCAGTTGTGTGCCCTTACTACTCCCCAGATCAGAACCCCATTGAGAACATTTGGAGAATTTTAAATCTTCGAATTTATGCTGAAAACTGACAATCATATATGACCTAAAAGAAGTTGTTATAGGTTCTGAGAGATCTATAACTGAAGATATATCAATAAGTCTTGTGAATAGTGTTTCTGATCGAATTTGTGAGTTAATTCAACAAAAACAAAAAAAGGTACCTAATACATTTTCTTTTCTGGTTACACTTTTTACCCATTTCCCATATAAAAAAGTAAAAAAGTGTAACATTTTTGCCAGAAAAGAAAACGCCATAAATTTTTTTATAAATTAATAGTTATGAAACAGTAATTAATTTCATTATACATTTTTAAGAGATAAAATAAAAAATAATGTTTCTTTTGTTAAATAATATTTGTTTGTTTTTGGTTCTTTTTACATCCATGTAGGCGAAACTGTTTTACATTGTCTTTAATTTACAAAGTTAAAAAGTGTTTATATATTGTGTCATAAGTTTCACTGTACTTTTTACCACATGTTTACACACAGGCATATAGATATCTCAATTATATGTATGTATATATATGTGTATGATAATTGGTGGTTTGAAGGATACCGACATGATGTATGTGTGTGTGTGAAGTAATTTATACTATTTATCATCATCACCATCACAAACATCAGCATATCGCCCATCATTGTCATTACCGTAATGAATATAATTGTATTTTAGAAGTTTTATTTCTTCAAATGGCAAATACAAATAAAAAGTAATGATTAATGACTTATTTGCATCTGAGTGAAATGTTCTTTCTTCGTACATATTATTTACACATGCACATTATTTACTCATTAGCAAATGCTGGAGGTAGACGTTGGCTTGAAATATAATAAAAACAAAAACAAAAACAAAAACAAAAACCGGAAAATATCTTTTGTAATGGGTTCATCTTTTGTGTACGATTCGTGACAGCTGGAATGAAACCAAAGGTTTACAAATGTTGAAATTGCGATAAATTTAGTGAGATGTTTTAATTAAAATCTATTGTTATGACAAATGATATGAGCTGATAAATGTTTTAAGTTTGACTTGCAGTTACTGAAGTACTAGGACTGACATAATAACTAACCCCCTTATTCATAAAAACTTACAACAGGTTTATAACAGGTTTATAAAGCAAATTTCCATACAAAATTGGTTTTTTAAACCTCTTATAAACCTGCTGTAAGTTTTTGTGAATAAGGGCATAAATCTTAAGCTGTAAAATAATGATTATTGTCAAGAATTATTAAAATCTAACAAATGTTAAATAGATTTATAACAGCTGGTCTTACTTTGTATCCACTTTCTAAGAAATACATACTTTTATATATCGATATGTTTAATTTGAGTTATGTATACTGATTACGACTCACGATAATATAAGAACCGGGGATCAACAAGGAAGTGTTCTTGGACCATTTCTATTTTATTTACATTCCAACTTGCCCATGTGCGATAAATTAAATTTTTCTAAGTTTTGTGATAAATGACACAGCTTCTAGTCAACTAGAAGTTGAAAAACTGGTGAATACCTTTGAATGAGTTAAATATGTTATGTTCTGATTAAGGAGTAAATATTTACTCTTCGTATTCAACATTGTCATAATACTTCAGATCGATTATCTTATTTTGTATTTAGTTAATAAAAAATAAAGTAGGCTTGAAGTGTGCTTTAAGACAAAATTTTCATACAAAATTTTCTTAAAGTACACTTAAAGTCTACTTTAATTTTTTATTAATATGGCAGTTAGAGAGTTGACATACTTTGCGTAGTCATATAACATCTAAATGACTTTATATGAAACTAAAAACCTTTATCTGTTGCTGGAAAACTAGTGTCCAATCAAAATTAGGTTTGACCTGTAAACAACAATTGCTGACAACACCCAGTTATAAATCCATAGAATAATTACGGGTGCACTATGTTACACAAAGAATAAGAAAATTCTAAAGGATTTGGTCGTATATTTAGTTAAGTATAAACTCTACAGTTTAGGTGATAAATATTATCCTTACAAGAGCTGCTAATACAAGACATGTAGACAACATTTTCATGGTATCCTAACTGACAGGTTGAATGTGATTATTAATAATATGAATAATACTCGTACTTTGGATAAGTACAGAAAACTGAATAGAAATTTTTCACAAAAGTGGTTACGGAACTGTAAGCTTCCCTTATTATACCCTACACCACCATAATGGGGAGGGTATATTGGATTTGTACGTTTGTTTTTAACGTTAATTAATATTGATCCGACACCCACCTTAAAGTACACCGATCGACTAAGAATCACTGTCTGAGTAGATTTAGCAATGTCCGTCCGTGCTGTTCATGTAAAGCTTGGCCGCAGAGTGTCGAAATTCTGAAGAAATTTCGATAAAATTTGATACATGATATTTGTTCGACCAAAGGCCGGTTGGAATTGAAACTGTTGGATATGGGTCCATTATTTTACCTAGCCATTATACAAATGTCTTCCTGCAAAAGGAGTTAACCGGTCATAAATGAGTGACAAATGAATTCGACTCAGATCTACAAAGTTTATGCAAATCGGTCCATAATTGATCATAGCTCCCATATAAGGTCCACTTCCAAAAATCACTTTAAAGTGCATAACTCTTTTAGAACTGATGGTATTCAAATAATATTTAACACAAGTATGTTTCATATATGTACATACAAATAATTTGGTACAATGATCGCTCCATAATTTCTCTTAGCTCCTACATAAGGCCCAATTTCGAAAATCACTTTTACGATCATAAATCTCGCGAATAAGTTTTATATATACAGAAATGAAGAAACCTAATTTTATAATTATTATAACTTATAATCCATAGTTAGTCGAAAACCCCATATAAGACGCTCTCCTTAATTCACTTTAACCTGCATAAATTTTTTAAAAGTATTTATATCGAGATAAAGTTGAACACGCATAATATTTATATTTACAGAAGTCATGGTACTAAATTTTTGGCTGATTGTTCCATAACAGGTCTTATCTTCCATATAGCGCCCATTTCTGAAAATATGTTTTATACATATACTGGGTATACGGTATTATATAGTCGGGCTAGGCCGACTATACTTTCTTACTAGTTAGAAATTTGTTGGTTATATTCAGCACTTTATATTATCATGGTTTTTAAACAATATTTTCAAACAAACATACTCGTAGTTAGACCGCACTTTTGCCGTTCAAGTTTTAAACTACTTCTTCCCGTTCAGACACCCAACATAAGAAAGATATATCTAGACCACGTCATATATCTGCTTCTTATTGTTTTCATCCAGTGAAGATATACGTGAAGGTTCTTCAGAGGCCTGCTTCCCTGAAATCTATCTTATCGCAGAACTGACACGATCGAGTCGTTAATGGGAAAAAGCTTCGACTAAAACCACTTTACTCATTACTGAAATCTGTAAATTGCTAGAAAATACAATACGACAATATAAATGCTTTGGCTTTCGGTCGGCTAACGACTAATTAGCAGAAACATGGTAGCTACAGATAAAATATGATGATAAAATTTTTCAGCAATTACTGGCTAACTAGGACGCAGCAAAGCCTAGCAAAGGTCATATAATCCGACGAGATTTATACTTCGACTCTCCCTTGGCTAATTACTGTTGGTGGTATAAATATAAAGTAAGAATAGAAGAATTAAGGAACAAATTACTATTTCTATAAAGTAATTTGAATTTGTTTTACTTGAATTTAATAAAAATATAATTACTGCAAATAAAAATACTGAAGATGCTAATCCTTGTATTAAGAAATCCTTTAATGAGGCCTATTCAAGCTTTTTACCAAGAATTAGCTGACATAGAAATTAAAGTTCGTCTGGTTATGATTTGTTATCTATCCTGGAGCGAAGTATTATTACAACCGTACTTCGATTCTTACTTTATTTATGTTTTCTTACATCTCATATGTTAAAACTCACAAAAAACATATGCTAACATATGCTACTTATTATATAAATTATTCAAAATATCGGTCATTGTTAGCTGTGACCTTTTCTCATCTTTCTGGCCACCTATGGATTTCTTGTGGCCAAGAAAGAAGGAACAAATTTCTGACACTCTGTTGTAAGGTGAAGCATATCAGTTGGTACAGGTTTTTTTGTGATGGTTTGTCCAGATATTAGGAGCTCAAATAAGCTTCTAGTGCCACCAAATACGGAGCATTACCTTATCGACATGAATATTTGTCTTTATTGTGAATTCTTCTAGTTAGTCGGACTTTACATATGATTTCTTATGCTTCGGGTTATCATAGGGCATCCATTTTCTTCGCTAGTAATAACTTTTTGAAAAATGATTTCCCTTTTATTGTTTAAGCTACATTTCAAATTAGCAAAATTGTCTTTCAAGGTCTCTACACAGAAAAAAATAAAAATGAGTTTCAATTAAAATATTTGTGGAATCAATTAAAAATTTAATTGAAATCGGACCTGTAAACAAAATGATAGTATCAATTAAAAAAAATGTGAGATTTAATTGAAAATATCAGAAAAAGTCATTGAATCAATTAAAATTTTAATTGAAAATTATTTTAAAATCAATTAAAGGTTTAATTGAAAAAGAAACATGATTGTTTTTTTCTGTGTAGGGTTCATTTGATTCTTTGATTTTTATTCATAAAAAAGGGTTGATGAATAGACAAATTATGTTTGAGAGGGGAATAATTTGTGATAAAAATTGTTTATGAAATTGTTGCACAAAAAATCGATAGATGTTGTTATTTACTTTGTGTTCAATACTGATCAATAACAAAAATAGCACTTTCCCAACAAGCGTTAGGAAATTATACATTTTAAATAATCGTTGTTATATAAAAATTTAATTTTAAATATGTTTTATAATTAAATCAGTTTTAAATACTGATACCTGAAAATAAGTTTAAGTTAAAACAGTCTCTATTTGTTATCTAAACTATGTAATTTTCTAATCTGTGAGTTCTGCAAAGAGATCTATGCGCAAAGAATTTGGCAACTTATACTGACTTAGTCTATAATTTCGCTTAGACCCTGACAACATACTGGACATAAATATGGAACCGCATATAATTTCTGAGACTAATAATCACTAAGCCTGCTGCTCCATCTGTGTCTGCTATGTGACCTCGAAGTACTACAATTATGTGTCTGTTTTATCACCATGACATTATATTCCATATCTGCAAGAACCTTTGTTTCCTCCCAGTAGTCATAAAACCGACTTTTTTTTAAAAAACTGATCCTGGCTTTTGTTTGAATTGTGCTGCCAACATTTTTGGCATTACTGCTTGAGTACCTTCCAATGTTCCAATGAAATGTCTTTCAACTTTTTTGGCTAGCCTGGGCGATCTCTGTCTTTCGTGTCAAATTCTCCACCTTGGACCATACATTGAAACCGATAGAACACACTCACCTAATAGCTTTTGCAGATCCACCATTTTTCGTAATGAGTATCCGAGCAAAATTGAAGACCCCTTTATTTACTGGACAATCTATCTGAGGTGTTTAAAACAAAAGTATTAATTTAATGCTATTTAAACAGACTGGAACAATGCTATGTGATCTGGAATTAATATAGTACCACAATCTCATTTTGTTTAAAATATTTGAATAATTTCAGAAATACTTTCTTATTTTTGCAATATTTGGCTTCTTATTATACAATTTATACAAACCTCAAAACCATGATCAAATATTCATTATTTATTACGTAATTTTAAAACAATAACTAAAATATTTATTAATAAATTTAATATAATGTTTGTTGTTTCATACTTTGTATACTCTTGTAAATGACATTTTTTATGATGACCTAATTTACAATATGATATTTATAAGTAAGTGTATTTATATACATATGTATGTATGTACGTAGTTGTAAGTTTATGTTGCAAACATACTTTAAACTTGAAATTTGTCAAAAAGAAATTTTATATCTTGTTAATATTTTTTTATGTTCTTTTTTTACAAGACAAATTCTTTATCCCTTGTAAGATGCTGTAGTGCTGCTTGAACAAATTAATAAGATATTTAAAGCGTTGTTCTTCAGTTTTCCCTCTTAAAGCTTTGGTAATCAAATTTGTAATAAACAAGAACACAAGAAAAACATTTTTTATGAGTTTTATATGTAATTTATGGGGGAAATATTTTACAATTGGGATTATGTTTCAGTTTGTACATGTGAATTGATAAGAACAATAAAAAGCTAGGTCTCTTATATTGAGTGGAAAATTATTGTTATAGGCAACGACGAAAGTCTTCTGCAATGCAAATATCACCAGAATACTGAATGATTTTTTGTAGTCTTAAGAACCATACAGGTACTCATAGATATATTGTATTTCTTAACATTAAAATTATTATTGTGATTGAAAGAAACTTTAACTATTTTCGACAGGTTTTCAAAGCCATCTTATAAATGTACATTTTTTAATTACTTGCCATATAATGAAATGATTAACTAGTCTACTAGTTTTACCATTAAGCTATAAAAATGTTGTGTAAAAGTTATTTCTAGGCTCACAAACTTTTCTCGACCTTTTCTTTTATAATAAAGAAAAATATAGTTAATATCAAGGTTAAAGTTTCCCTAAATGTCGTAACAGTAATCTGCTAGTGTTAAATAAAATTTGGGAAAATCTTGTTTTTTTTTAGCATTAGTATATACAGTGGGAAGCAAAACTGTCCGGCTGTTTTGCATTAAGGAAGGAAGCTTTTGGATATGATCATGCGGCCTATGCCAATAGTATTTTTTTTCTTTTCAAACTGGTATCGATTGACTTTCGTTTTGTCACTCCAAATTACCCGTTTCCAGTCATCTACTGTCCAACTTTTGTGAGTTTTACAGAAATGAAGACGTTTTTAAAATAATTATATTTAATGTGCGTCTAACTAACATCCTTACCAATACTTTTTGCAGCATTTTCCGGGGTCTTGATGTCCTTGTTATGTAGCAAACCTTCAATCAGCCGGACATCACCATCAGAAAGCAGTCTATATTACACCGTTTTTTATATTATTTACCGTGGATTTACTATTAGTTTAATTTTTCAGCAGTTTTACGGCATGTCTAATTATTATCCAACAAATTTATCACATTGTTTTCAATATCAGTTGGCGTTTTTCTCATTTTTAAAGATATTTTATGTTTTTTATTTAAAAATCAAGTTAATCACTTCACAGGCCAAACAATTTTGAGCCAAATAAAATACGACAATTATTTTCTGATTCAAATTCAAGAATAAGAAATAAAAATAAATTTTTAAATTAACAAAAATAACAAAACATATTCAGTTGATATAAAAAAAGAATATTTCAAATAAAGTAAATTATTAACAAGTAATTAATTTAAACAAATAATTTCAAAAAAAATAATAATGCACAAATAGAGCAATAAAAGCTTAATAATGAGATTCCAACAAACGAAAACATTAACGGGTCAATATGATAAAAGTGACCGAATAGTGAATTTTCTGTTTTTTTTTTAATTAATTTTTTTTTTTTTTGAAGCAATTTATGTGAGTTTTTGTGCTTTATAATTTGGAATAAGGTTTAATTAAATAAAAAAAATACATATGTATTACACGATGTGTGCAACTTTTACAGATGGAAAATTTGACAGTGTACATATGTAAAATACATCCCGTCTGATAGCACCTTTATCTAGAGTTAATAAAATCCTATTCAGTTCATTGCAATCTTGTTGGCGCTGGTAATTCGATTTATTTATATTTCATGGCATTATTTTGATTTCCCTTGTAAAGATTTGGTATGATGACTTACAAGAGCAGTGTGGTCACAAGTGCAAATAAGATTTTATGAGTAAAATATAAACAAGTGATAAAACTTCAGTATATTTACTTACACAGTTTGGTTTGAAGTATATGCAACACATGTATTACTTTGTTGTGGCAACAATATAGTTTGTTTTAACTTTCAGCAAGGCTAGAACAAATTATTTAATTTTTAAACATAAAACCTTGATATTTTTAGTGAAAACTTTAACATGGGTTTCTTGAGTGTTGTAAACATGAATGGCCAAAGAAAAGTTCTGCTTAATGTGGTCAACATTTTATTGTTTTTATTTCATTTTTTTTTAATAATATATAATTTCCGTTCAAAGACTAAAGTAGTTATTTATTTCTAAATTTTGTCTTATTGTTTTTATTAAATTAAATGTCAGTAGTTTTTTGGAACAAGTTTTTATAGTAAAAATTATATCTAAACTGTTCATTATTTTTAAGTACGAAAATTAGTTTTAATTAAAACTGCCAATTACATTGAAGAGTTTAATATTTCCTAAAACTTTAATATTAGTTTCTAATTTCCTGTCAATCATCAATGTTTTTGGCATAGTTGAATAAATCTATAACATCCAATTTATGCTACTAAATATGAATAATAATTAATATGAAATTAAATTTTGTAAGTAACAAAGCTATTTTACTTTGATATAATAATCTCTCAACTGAACTGTCAATAAAGTTTTCTTTTCGTTTTTCCCAAATAAAAGTGAACAACTGTGTAATGAATTAACTTTAACCTACATGTTGTAACTACAAAGTTTCATTTGAGTATAGTCGGTTAAGCCCCGACCATATAATACCTTACACTCATTATATGTGTAAAAACAGATTTTCAAATATGATCAATTATAGATCGATCTGCGCAAAATTAATTGTTAATGAGATTAGGCATCATGTACAACTTACTTTTGGAGAAATTCGTTGGGATACATGCATAAATCAAACACTTATGACCAATAAACCTATATTTCGGGAGATAATAATAATAGACTGGTTTCAACCAGTTTCACTTTCAAACATCCTTGGGCTAAAAAATGTTGGTGTAGGGTGTAAAAATGCTGAACTTGGTGAAACATTTTTTTTTTTTTTAAAAGAAGTAACACTCAGGCAATTAATATGCCTATATATAATTGCGCTACTTTCTTGGGAAAGGTGGTGATGGAAGAAAGCTTTTATATCAGAACTCTGCAATTGCGCATTATGTTTGTTTTTAGTGAAGAATTGCAGCGCCTCTAGTGGTGAGTAGGCGCATTAATGTTAAAGCTTGATTTTATAGCCTTTATTTAATTATATTACTTCGGTGGCGTTTAAATGCTATACCACCGAAGGAGGGCGCTGTCATAAATATTAGTTATGATAGATAGCAAACTAATTTATCAGAAACTGATGCTGTTTGAGTGGCAGCGGCTGGGAATCGAACCCGGGCTACAAATACAAACTCATGCTTAATGATCAAATGCGCCAGCCAATTAAGCTACAGCACCCTTGCTGTACTGAGTGAAACACAATGGAAAGCAAATAGAGGAACGAGATTTTCAACAGAACTTTGTTTTTCAACACAAAAACTGAGAAGCGCGGTATTCGTTTTGTAATTAACTCTCGTTATTATACGTAAATCTGTAGGCTATAATTTCATTTTTGTTTTTTCACTTTAAAACCGTCTTCGTTGTCAGCACTAAAAAGCATCTTTTTTGTATATTTTATTCGTAAGCATTTACTGCTTCCAAAGAGCGCTTTTATTAAAGCGTTCGATTATGCGCTTTTTCTATTAAGTGCTTCAAAAAACACGACTGTTTTTTTACTGGGAAGGTTTGAAAAATTAAAAATTATATCGGACATCATCGAAATCATCTCAAAAATTTGATCAGGTATACTATTCACCAGATTTATTCTTATATCTTATATACAGATTAGACTACGTTCGACCCTGCCATGGCATTCATATGCCAGTAGTCATATTGGAATTACGATGGAAAAAGATATTATTTTCAATTTCATCTCAATTTAAAAAATCCTCTTCGTTTCATTTAATTTCAAAGTTACATTTAAAAAACTACCCTCGAAACGTTTTTCGAACAGAACCATGATTTTCAAAATAAATTTGCATGTTGAAAACTGATCACAAACGAAGACTGGGCATCGTTTGCAATGTCACCTACCCGAGGTGTCCCATTTTGGGGACCTCTAGCATCGCCCCTGCTAGGTCTTAATTCAAAACTTAAACTTGACAACAGTTTTTTCTAGGCATGTAAATGTTATTGCTATCGGACTTACTGTTTAAATATCACATATTTATTTCACTTGTTTGCAAATTCCCCCACTGTCCTCTATTTTTTTCTTTTTTTACAATTAAATTTTAGCAAATTGTAGGTTCTAACTTTAACAGAATTATATTTGATTATGTAAGTGTCTTTATTGTGAAAGAAATTTTGTTATTTCTGTGCATCTTTTAAAATTCTCTTTAGTCTTAAACATTACCAAACGAATGTTATGATTCTGTCTCAAGTTTAGCATTTTTATGCAATTCAAAATAGTTGTCATTGTTTTTTTTTTAAGCAAAATGGTTTAAAGAGTTTTTGTTCTTTTAATACAAAAACAAACATAACATTTAAAAAATAATCTGACATCGATTACACGGTGCGACAGTCCAAAAAAACCTGGGACCGGATATTATTTTTCTTGTAGGGCTTGTCGAGTAAAACAAGATTCCAATAGTGAAATATGCCGGACACCTCTAAAATCCGGATCTAGATACGGTTAAAAACCCGGTTTTTGTACCTTGGCGCACTTATAAGCCTGTAATTTTGTTGATAATGATATAATTTTCAATTTCTTACGCTGTCGTCGTAAATAAACGTACTTTTTTAATGAATTCAATAGTATTACAGTTTCCTAATAAAATAATGTATAAAAATGTCACCAAAGTTGAAAATTTTTGAAAAATCTACAAAATTTGTGTTTGCTTGACAATAACACCACAATTTCTCAAGTTTTCTTATATATCATTCGAAAGATCTTAGTTTCTTCTTTCCAAATCTAGTACGAAATTGAAAATCGGATCATTATCAACAAAATTACAGGCTTATAAGTGCGCAAAGGTACAAAAACCGGTTTTTTAACCGTAAATCCGGATTTTGAAGGTGTCGGGCATATTTCACTATTGAAATCTTGTTTTACTCGACAAGCCCTACAAGAAAAATAATATCCGGTCCCAGGTTTTTCTATTACACTCAATTTTGTATCACTTCTATTCTGTACCGTGTGCGTATGAGTAATATGCAATTTTTAAACAATTAAATATTAATCATACTTGGTTATGCATTCACAACGATTAAATATTTTTTTATATAAATTCTGTTATAAAAACTTTTAACTATTTTAACTATTTTCATATTTAGTTTTATAAAAAGTCTTATGAATAAAATATTCTAATTTTCATTTTATTCGTAATTGCAAAACATAGCAAAAGAAAAAAATTTAATATTGTTTAAACAGAATTCCATTATTGTTTTGCAGTTTCTATTAAAAATATAAATGTAGTTATTTAATCAATATAGGTATATTTATATTGAATTCAAAAACATAGCGTTGGTTGAATTGATAAAATGTCATAACGAAGTAAAAGTAATTCATAATTAAAAAAAAAGTTTATAAAATGGAATTAATTAAGTATTTTAACTTTATATAGTGATCAATTTCAAAGGTCATTTAAAACAAAACTACTTATTTTACAATTAAGTATTAATTTAATAGTTTCTTCTTCTTTCAAGCAATAAGGTCAAGACAGAAGAAGAAACTATTAAATATTAAAAAAGGTCAAATAAACGAACTAAATATTAAGTATTAATTTGTTAATAAATTTAAATTTTTTTTTTAAATTTTATGCAAAACAGTTAAGAAATTTTGAACTTGCGATATTTCTACAAACATACATATGTCGTTATAAATTTCCATTTCATATTTATTATTATGATTTTATATTGTTGTTTGGAAAACAACAACAATATAACAATAACAATAATAATAGTACCATTTTCCACATTTAAAATCCATTGGGTATCTTTTGTACATTTATATTTTATTTTTGTTTTTTTTTTTTGTCTTTCATTTTATTATTTTCCATTACAATTTTCATAGAGTTCAGTATTCCATATATACATATTTTCAAGTTTTATTATCATCATTTCTGTTCGTTAATTTTGTGTGCATTCAAATTTATTTCAAAAATATTTTATTTATTTTTTTTTTTTTTTTGTCCGTCATAATTTCCATGACAATACTTGGCTTATAATAATTGACTTTGTTTAGAGTACTCGTACTGTAGTATATAGCCAATGGGACAATGAATATGAAAAGCAAGAAATAATCTAAGCACCACATCGTGTCAAAAGGAATTATGTTTTTTGTCGCTCAATATTTATTTACTGCTGCATCAACCATCAACCATCAGCCATGATGGTAGTTGATTTTAAATATAATTTAAAAAACCACTTGCTTTTTGTATGCTATAAATTAAATTGAATTAAATTAAATTTGTTCATAAAATGTTGAAGTATTTTTTAAGCATTTATGCTTATGGTAAAGATAGTGAAAATATTGAATAGGAGATTATTAGTTATTAATGTTAAAGTAATTGCTTTCAAATAATTAATAATAACTTAAAGAAGATTTATATTAGTTTAATTTAACATTTTGCTACAAAATATTCTTAGATTAGTTACGGATACTACACATATTTATATTCAAAACAGAACCGCTTCAGGTTTTTTATAAAAAATATATTGTTCAGTTGTTAAACTAAGGTTTATAGCAGTTTCTAATTCAATGTCCTACAGTCTAGACAGTTCTATGAAAAATAGTTATTAGAAAGGTATCTTGCATTCTCTATCACTATAAAAACAGCTGCTGTTAATCGAAGACTGGTGAAATTACTTTACATGGTGAAATTACTATACAAGGTGACATCATAGCGCCAGCTGATTATTTTTTGCCCTATTCATAGTGAAATTGAAAATGTCAGAGTTAAAAGTTAAAAAATTATTTTGTATTTGAAAAAGTGAGTTTTTGTCGCCGCTTTATCTGCGTAAAATAGTTTAAAAGTGTTAAAGAACTATTTTATATTAAATAGTGTGTATGTTTTTTGAATTGTTTTACTAAAAGTGTTAGTTTTTATACCCTACACCACCATAGTGCACAGAAAAAAATAAAAATAAGTTTCAATTAAAATATTTGTGGAATGAATTAAAAATTTAATTGAAATCGGACCTGTAAACCAAATGATAGTATGTATCAATTAAAAAAAAATTTGATGTTTAATTGAAAATATCAGAAAAATCAGAAAAAGTAATTGAATCAATTAAAATTTTAATTGAAAATTATTTTAAAATCAATTAAATGTTTTATTGAAAAAAAAACACGATTTTTTTTTTCTGTGTGGGAAGGGTATATTGCATTTGTGCTGATGTTTTTAACGCCCAGAAGTATTGGTCCAACACCCACCCTAAAGTATACCGATCGGCTCAGAATCACTTCCTGAGTCGATTTAACGATGTCCGTCCGTCCGTCCATCCGTCTGGCTGTCCATGTAAAGCTTGTGCAGAGTACAGGTCGCAACTTTGAAGATATTTTGATAAAATTTGGTAAGTGAAATCGGTCTATTATTTCACGTGGCCCCCATACAAAAGTCCTCCCAAAATTGGGGTTTACCGCTCATAAATTTTTGAATTATGCAAGGCACCAAACAAATTTCATCAAAAATTAGTGGTAAATGAAGCCAAATCACATCTATACATTTTGTGCAGATCGGTCCATAATTAGTCGTAGCTCCCATATAAGGCCCACTTCCGAAAATCACTTTAAAGAGCATAACTCGCTCAAAAATGTTGGTATCCAAATAATATTGCACGAAAATATATTTCATATGCATACAAATAATATGGTACAATTTTATTATGATCGGTCCATAATTAATCGTAGCTCCCATATAGCGCACATTTCTGAAAAACTGTTTTACACATATACTGGGTGTAGGGTATTATATAGTCGGGCTTGACCGACTATACTTTCTTACTTATTTTTTTGTTTTTAAGATAAATGTTAAGATTCCTCTTTAAAAGTGATTTTTTTGTTGCTGTATAAAAATGCGTTGTTTCATCTTATGCCGTAAAAGAGGAGTATCAGTAGGAGTAAAAACAAATTTTCCATTCTGTAAAAATATTATGCGCAACTTAAAGAAAAATTCTTTGAGAAAATAAAAAAAACAATTTATTCACTATTGTTTTCTGTTTTTATCCATGTTTTTATGTTGGTTTTCTTTATTTTATGCCAGATGTTTTTGACAGTAACGAAAGTATTACACAAACAAAAATGCCTGTTGTTCTTGCCTTGTTGTAGCAATGCTGTCACCTTGTAAAGTAATTTCACCATGCTTATAACGTTGTTTCATAGCTACTTGTTATCAAAATTTGTCAGGTGTCTATTCAATATACACGACACACAGTGGGTGAAATTGCAAAATAAGAGAAATAAATCATTAATTTCTAAACGGTAAGTTTTTTTTTTTTTTTTAAATAAACAAACACTAACTGCGAAGCTTTTTGGCTTGTCTGCTGAAAACACCCAGAGTCTTTGGCGGAAATCGAACCCGAAACCCTCTGACTGATAGTCCGGCACACTATCGCCTAGTCTATCGGGGCACCCAATAGCAAATACTGTCGCTGTTGGTCAAAAAATTACTAAGATATGACAATTTTAAATCTTGGGTTAATGGGCGAAGCCACGCCCCTTTTTCTCTCACTGTAGATAGTCAAGAATTTATTATTTCGTAAGAATATCCTATTGTGAAAATATAATGACGATCGGTACAGTAGTTAAGACTATAGTACGATTTTAAATTTTCCTAAAAAGGGGCGTGGTCCCACCCACTTTTCTCCTGGTACGTATTCCTAATTATGCCAATACCATATGTACCAAATATCATCGACGTACATACGTCAAAAAATGTCCAAAATATGGAGATTTAATGGGTTATATGGGCGGTGCCACTCCCGTTTTTTAATGAAAATTAAATTATTTAAATAACTTTAATTACCTTACTGACATAGCTTATGTACCGTTTTATATATTTACCTGTAATAAAAGAAAATATTTGTATTAAAATAGAAAATATTGTATAAAAATTTGTGAGAAAAAAATCTTCAAAATTTGTTTGACTATTTAAAATAAAATTTAAAAATACAATTTAACCAACTTATTCAAAAACGATTATTAAATTTAACAAACGTTTATTAAGATAGATTTGCATATAAAAATTTGCTTAATAAACGTTTGTTAAATTTAATAATCGTTTTTGAATAAGAGGGTAAGTGAGCTCTGCTCTCCTCTGCTTATGATAATATGGTGACTTATAGAGAATGAAAGAAGAAAATTTTTGACAAACGTTTAAAAATCTCTAATTCTTTAATGAACATTTCAAATCTTAAAATTTTTAGAATATTAAACAGTGTAATGAATTGTTTCCTCAAAGTTTGTCACCTCGGTTCTGACATTAAAAAAAATCCCGAAAAATACATTTTTGAATTTTACAGGCATATCACATAATTCCATCGAAATGGTTTCAATTCCGTATTTGCAACACGATTGTTTTTACTTTCGATTCCGATCGATTTTGTTTATTCCCAAAAAAAATTCTAGATCTCGGTTTTTAACTTAAATATGGTAACGGTGTGTAACCAAAACAAAAAGCATTTGATTTTTGTAACAAAAAGTATAAGAAAAGCCAACAAAAAGATTGCTAAGAAAAAAATTTTAAATAAAGTTAAACCACATTTTTTTTAAAAAGCCCATTATTTCATCAAAACGCAGTTGAAAAACTACAACGAAGAAATTTAAGACATGCATCTGATCCTCTGTCATATTCCAGTGCTGTGTAAATATGTTTAATTTTTGTAATTTTTTGACAAAAGTTTTCTTGTTGCTGACACCAACTTTTAAATTTTTAACATTTAAATATCATGAGATAATTAAAAAAAAAACAATGAGATAATAAAACGAATTATAAAATTATCATTATAAATTAGTAGTTTGGGTATATTTTCAGTATAAAATCATAAAAAATAACTATTCGACTTTAGAAATCGGAAATGGTTTCATTCCAAAAAAAAAATTCGTTTTCTAAAGACTAAGGGTCCGATTATCGCTCACAACACTAAAATGTTGTGTTGTCTCGACTACAACACAACATGCATTTTTCATATAATAAGCCAATAAGTGTTGTAAATCGTAATCGCAGTTTACAATATACAACATCAAAATGCTTAGTGTTGTGAACGTTAATCGGGGCCCAAATTTACCGAATAAAAACCACTTTCGATCGGAATTAAGTTCTGTGACATGGCTGTTAAAATCTAAATCACCATAAAGAAGATCTACAAAAAATATAATTACTCTTTTCCTTCAGGATATATACAGGTACAGGAATATTTTTTTTTATTTTCCTAATTTTGACTGATCGTTTTTGGGATTTTTAATTATGGCGGGCTTAGGGAGGGTCGAAAAAAAAATTCTAAAACATGATAAAATTCTAAATAAAAGTTAAAAAACTTTCAAGCTGCTATCGAAGGTAGAAAAAGGAGGGTCGAAAAAAAATGTCTAAAACATGATAAAATTCGCAATAAAAGTTAAAAAACTTTCAAGCTGCTATCGAAAGTAGAAACATGTACGAGGGCACTACGGAAATTTCTTAGCCAAGAACAGAAAGCGCGGTGTAAACAGAAAAAAAATAAGTGGAAAAATTAGAAATTCGTGGTGCCGGTCAATATTTAAATAAAAAATGTTTATCGGGACAAGAAATTCATAATGATATGGTGAATCTGTTAAGTGAAAGTGCTCCTTCATATGAAACAGTAAAAAGTGGGTTTGCTGAATTTAAACGTGGTCGTACAAGCATTGAGGATGAACCACGTAGTGGACGTTCAAAAACAGCAGCAAGAACAGAAATTGTAGACAAAGCACACGATGTGGTATTAAATGATCTACGAGTAAAAGTGCATGAAATAGCTAAATCATGGGCATCTTAAATAATTGAGTCGATTTAATTTCGCATGCAGAACCACAGATGGAAAAAACTTTCTGTAAGATGGGTGCCGCATTTGTTGAAAACGAATAAGAATGAAAATTTCTCAAGCTTGTTTGGATCATTTAAAGAAAAATAAAAAGGATTTTAAGCGTCGTTTTATAAATGTTGATGAGACATGAACTTCCCACTATAGTTCAGAGACAACAGAACAATCCAAACAATGGACTGAAGCTGGAGGAAGTGCCCCAAAGAAGGCAAAAACAATTCAATCGGCTGGTAAGTTTATGACAACGGTTTTTTGGGACTTCAAAGGCATGTTATTGTTATTTAAGTAAAACAAAAAATTCAGAGTACTATTGCAACATATTGGATCAATTAAATATAAAAATTCGAGAAAAACGTCCTGACTTACAACACAAAAACATGATTTTTTCATCAAGACAACAAACCAGCGCACAAGAATGTTTTAACAATGGCTAAAAGCAACGAATTTAAGTACGAGTTGTTTGACCACCTGATTTAAATCCGAGTGACTTTTACGTGTTTCCAAATCTAAAAAATTGCTAGCTGGCAAGCGTGTTATTCTAAATGAAGATGAAATTGCAGTTGTAAACCACTATGAGAAGGCCTTAAGGAAAACTATTTTAATTAAGGTATAGAACTGCTAGATAAGCGTTGGACTAAGAGCATCAAAGTTTCAGAAGATTATATTGATAAATAAAAAAGTTTTTTAAAAACTAACTATTCTCCTACTGTGCTAGTCTAAGAAGTTTCCGAACCGCCCTCGTAAAAAGCTCCAACATGTAAAACCCCATATATTAAATTAATCACATTACAGCAAATTCGTTATATGCAGCTGCAGTGAGATTTAAATATTAACAAAGCATTTATATTGGTGCTTCTCTTTTTTTTTGTTTTTTGTTTTGTTGTTGTTAGTATTTTAAACAATGCAAAACAAGGATACTTAAATTACAAATCCAATGTAATTAACGCTGGTTATATTCACTTTTTTCTGTTTTGTTATATAAATTTAACGAGTACGGATTGCGTATTTTTTGTGTGTAATAACAAAATAAATGTAAAAAAAGAAATAACCACAAACATGCATGAAATACATTCAGAAAAAACTGCAACAATAGAGATAAACGAGTTGCAGTATTCAACCGATAATCCATGTTAAACAAATTTAAACAGTAGTTCTTTTTTTAAAAAATTTTAAAATTTTTTTTTCTCCGCTAATTTAATGTCAATGGGTTTTAAAGCATAGAAAATTTTGCTGAGCTTTAGTAAAAATACATCTAGATACATAGTTTTTTTATTGAGTTTAAAGAACACTGTTTTCCTGGTGTAGATATTATAATGTATACTTTTATTTAATCATATCCTTCAAACTTAAACATGCAACCAGCTATAAGAAAAGTTTAATACAAAAAGTTTTGTGTATGTAGTAATATTCAAAACGTAAATTTATTCTAAGTTTTGGCCACGTCACATTGGGAGATTTTGGAAAAAAAATGAAGAATAATATAAGAAAAGTTTAATACAGAAAGTTTTGTGTATGTAGTAATATTCAAAACGTAAATTTATTCTAAGTTTTGGCCATGTCACATTGGGAGATTTTGGAAAAAAAAAATGGAAATAAATGTGTAATTTCTAAAATAAAATTTCACTTGCCTAAAGAGCAAGTGTTCTAAGTTTTGAAACTGGACCTACTATATGCAGCAGGGGCGGTAACACAGGTCCTCAAAATGAAGCATCTCGGGTATGTGGGAAATGATCCCAATTCTTCGTTTCTGAGCAGATTTCAAAGATTATGCTATATATGAAATCTACTAGTAAAAGCAATATATAGGTATAATATATCAATGGATAGAAAATTGTGTAATTGTAGTATAATATTCGGCATAGAGCTGGCAAAGTGGGTAATATCCAAATTTATAAAATGTATTATTGCTTGCTTCAACAAGCTGATAGAAAATATAGTCTCCTGGTGTGTATCACAGAATAATATTATGTTTAAAATTGTCATTATAACAAATCTTTATCACTTTGAACAACAGACAAAGTTCTACAAAACTGCTCAGCTCATTTTTCCGGAAGACGATGAACTACTGTATACCCAGTAAAAAAACATTCGTGTTTTTTGAAGCACTTAAGAGAAAAAGCGCATAAACAAGCGCTTCAATAAAAGCGCTCTTTTGAAGCAGTAAATTATTACGAATAAAATATACAAAAAATATGGTTTTTTAGTGCTGACAACGAAGAAGATTTTAAAGTGAAAAAACAAAAATGAAATTATAGCCTACAGATTTACGTATGACAACGAAAGTCAATAACAAAATTTTTCTTAAGCAAAAACATTCAGATAGAATTTTTTCTTTGATTGGAGTGCGCGAAGTGACGTAAAACATTTTAGGAAAGTGCTTTATTTGCATGTTTGATTAGGTTAAAAGAAGCGCTTATTGTCAGCAGCAAGTAGTCCTCCAAACCGGAAACACCTTATACAAATATCAAGCCTCCTATCAGCAGGTTTGAAGCGACTTGAGGTATGAATTCATACATAAAACCTGCTCCATTTGGAGCACATTTTTTACTGGGTAGTTACAAACATATGTGCATATACTATATGTACATATACGCTGTCGATGCAGTATATACTTTATATAAAGATAGTTCCGTATATTTTAAGGAATTGGATATTGGAGATGCTTACATCTAGAATTATTAACTTAAATTCCATACATATGGTTACGCCGACAACTTGTTTATATCTGTTACCAGGTAGAAAGACCCAACTAAGTTGGGAAAGGATGCAAATCATTATGAACATAACCACCAAGCCATGCTGCCGAGGAGTTGACTATCAACCCAGTCAAGACTATTTCTGTACCCTTCAAAAGACGCAGAGTTATAGTGCCTTACATTTAACAAGATTCTTATTGGAATGTTGAAAAAAATTACTCGTATTTTGTTACTGTAATTAAACCAATCCTTAGATATGTCACCTTAGTTTGATTCTACCTTATTTGGAATTGAGTGAAACAACATGCAAACTACTGGGTATATACCGAATTAAGCCAAGTAATCTTGTTGGCAATATGTGGACTCTAAAATCTTTGGAAATGATATAGCTTTTATACAGATATTTTAGTGTCTTTACACCTTAAAGGGATCAGCAGTCAAATCAGACTTGATCGCACGGAAATGCCGTTTAGATTTGGTTTACCGATTTAATGATTACCTACCCATCTGACGGAAATTTAAGCCATTCCGATATACTTTTCTGAGTCCTTAAGCAGAAAATTGATGTGGATACCACCAATTTATTTAAGCTAATGTTAAGACAACAACAGTAAAGATTTAGCAAACATAACAATCAAATCTCTGAGCAGGTGTTTTGTTACTATTCGGCTTCAAGAAGAGTCAACTGTCTTGGAAAGGCCTTAGTAGGGTAACTGGCCTCTTTAGTAATAAAAATAATAACAGTATCTGCATACAGTATCATATGGACAGCCATAACCGATCTAATTTTCTTCTTTATTTTATTTTCTTCCAACATTTTGTTGATTAAATATACATAAATATATAATATGATACTTATGTATATGTTTAGACTATTGTACATACATATGTATGTGGTGAGTGAGGGTATATTGCGTGAGAAACTTTCATGAAATACATCTCAGAACTAACTAAATATAAATATTTTTGATTCTAATGAAATTCTCTGTAATGACACTCTGTAAATCACGAAATTATGGCACAATATTTTATGACGATTGCCCCATAGTAGGTTATAGCTCCCATGTGGGGGATCCGAAATGTAAAATAACTTGTATAAAAGTTGTTATTGATAAACAAATTCGTTTCAAGTGTCAATAAATTACGCTACGGGTATGTACAGTGACTCACATTCAAAGTCGGGCAAGACGATTTAAAAATTTACTTTCAATGAACACTTGTGGACTATATCTAAAATTTACAAGTTCGGATGAAAGCAAATTCAATTTATTTGGGTCCGATACCGGCCATTTGGGTCCGATGTATGGCGCAAACCTAATGAGGAGTTTTGCCTAAAACATACTTACAGAAAACTGTAATGCACTTGGGCTTGTCAGTGATGGTGTAGAGTTGCATGGCTGCTTCCGGTGTCGAAAATCTTCATTTTATAGAAGGCATTATGGATGAAAACATGTATCTTTTAATTTTGAAGGCAAATGTTATACAAAGTGCTCATAATTTGGGGATTGCC
Source organism: Bellardia bayeri (assembly GCA_950370525.1). NCBI lineage: Eukaryota > Metazoa > Arthropoda > Insecta > Diptera > Calliphoridae > Bellardia > Bellardia bayeri. The sequence continues at coordinate 20,986,849 of OX493267.1, forward strand.
AATAAATTTAAATTTTACCAAGACAATGACCCGAGGAACACATCGCTGATAGCGAAGAACTGGTTGTTGTATAATTTTCTTAAAGTCCTCAAAACACGTGCGCAAAGTCCAGTTCTTAACGTAATCGATCATTTATGGGATGAGCTCGGACGTCGGATCCAAAATAGATTATGCACCTGTAAAGAGCAGCTCAGAGCTGCTTTACTGGAAGAATGAAACCAACTAAGTCCTGATGTGTGCAAAAAGCTGATTGAATCGTTTCCTGCCCGACTTTCAGAGTGATCCTACTGTTAAGGTTTTTTTTTATTTATTTTCTTTTTGTTTCTGTTATATTTATGGTAGAATAGCATATCTATTTCTTTTTGTGTTTAATAATAAACAATTTATTTAATTTTGAAAAAAAATTAAAAAAATCCTAAGCTCTCTGTCCTCAAATAGGGTTTAATATTTTACAAACAGTTTGCCCGACTTTCAATGTGGCTTACACGAGTGTATACATATATATATGGCACAGCCGAATACTGCACTCTAACTTGTTTAAAAAGAAAACAAAAACTAACACTAACACTAAAAGACTAAAGGTACGGTCACACTTGGCAAATATTTGCCAAAAAAGACATAACCACTAAATAAAATATATTTGAACTCGTTTATTTAATAAAAAAAACTTTTCTTATTTAGGTCAAAGCATAAAAAATATTTAATTTAAATTTATTTGATGCTGTTTGATCTTGCAATACTCTTGTAAGAGTAAACAAAGTCAAACAAATTTGTGCTTAAACAAGTGGTTACGCTTTTTTTTTTAGAAAATATTTGCCAAATGTGACCGTACCTTAACTAACTCGTTTTTCCAATGCTGTTTTATGTAATAAATACAATTTATATTTTAAATTATCACATTTAAAAAATCATACAATAAATTGGTATAAATATAAAACCTTAAAAAAGTTTTATAATTAGTACATACATACATACATATATTTATATAATTTAAATTTATATAAATGTAATATTTATTTATATTAATGCAACGCGAAATTTTTTAAAACTTTTAATTAGTAGTTAATACAATTTTAACTTTAACAAGCAAGAATTTATATTCATCTGTGCCGAATCTTATATACCCACCTTCCAATTATCTCTTATTTGGCGAACGTAATAAAATATTGTTCAGTAAATTCTCTTTATTATAGGTTCATTATAACCTACACCACAATAGTGGGGAGGGCATATTGGATTTGTAATGCCCATAAATATTTGTCCAACGCCCACCTTTTAAAGGATACCCATCGACTGAGAATCACTTTCTGAGTCGATTTAATGATGTCCGGCCGGTCGCAATTTTGAAGATATTTTAATAAAATTTGGTAAGTGATATTTTTTCGGCCCAGGAACAGATGGGATTGAAACTGGTGGCAATCGGTTCATTATTTCACCTGGCCCCCATACAAAACTCCTCCCGAAATTAGGGTTTACCGATCATAGATCTTTGAATTATGCAAGTAATGAGTAATAAATGAAGCTAAATCACATCTACAAATTTCGTGAAGATCGGTTAATAATTAGTCGTAGCTCCCATCTAAGGCCACTTCCGAAAATCACTTAAAAGAGCATAACTCTCATAAAAATGTTGGTATCCAAATAATATTTAACACAAATATGTTTTGTGTATATACATATAATATGGTATAATTTTATAATGATCGGCCTATAACTTTTCGTAGCTCCCATATAAGGCTCATTTCCCGAAATCACTTTAAGGACATATAAGACGGTCTTCGTAATTCACTTTAACCTCTATAAATCTTTTAAACGTATTTATATCGAGATAAGAGTTTAACACATATAATGACACTAAATTTTTGTATGATCGGTCCACAATAGGTTATATCTCCAATATAACGCCCATTTCTGAAAAACTGTTTTATACAATACTGGGTGAAGGGTATTATATGGACGGGCTTGACTGACTATAATTTCTTACTTGTTTTGATTGAATATCATCTCGATAACGATATTTACAAGAATTTTATGCATATTCTACCTATAATCAAGAATTTATATTTGTCTCTTTCTTTCAGAACTGAGCTGTGTTTATTTATGCAGGGTCCCAGTAAAAAATGTGCTCCAAAAGGAGCAGGTTTTATGTATGAATTCATACCTCAAATCTCTGCAAACCTGCTGATGGGATGCATGATATTTGTATGAGGTGTTCCCGGTTTGGAGGACTATTAACTTGATAGTGATTTTTATAACAGATCAATTATGGACCGATGCAAATAAAATATTATTTTGAGATTTCATTTTGCATGAAACTAATTATTGCAGAATTTTTTATGGATACGAATTTTCTATAGATATTTATGTACTATAAATCCATATTCTGGGAAGATATTAAGAAATCTTGGACCGATTGCTTCCATTTTCAACAGGGCCTGTAAGTCCATAATGAAAATTAAGTGTGCAACATTTCATGATATTCTCTCCAAAAAGTATCGAGGTTGTTTGAAACTTTTTTCTATTAGTCGTATTATACTTGACCAATTTTGCCCATTTTCAATACCATACATTTCGATGGATCAAAGAATATTTCGTAAAAATTTAATTTTGTATTTTTTTTTTTAAGTTCTTATTAAGGTGTCGAGTGCCAAAAGCTTCGCAGTTTGTGTTTGTTAATTAAAAATAAAAAAAAAGGACCCAGAATTTATAGACTTTTTGGTTTTATGACCAATATTTCGATGCACTACAAACGGAATGACAAACTTAATACACACCCATCTTTTTGGTGGTGGGTATAAAAACCAGTAAAATTTTCTATTAAAATTATTTTTATATTATTATTTTGAATTTAAACTATTTTCGTTGTAACTGTGCCACATTTAAAATTTTTGTATTTGTTTGTAGGAGAGAAAAATAAATAACTTTATGGCAGAAATTTATTTCAACTGTCAGTGTCAAACCCGCATATGTTCTGCAAATATTATATGGTATGAATAAATGCATGAAGTTCATAGTTATATGGCCTAAAAGTATGCTAAAAATAATAAAAAAAAACTCAACTCAACACTCAACTAAACAACAGCTCCGATTTATGTATGAGCCAATGTATGTATGAATGAAGGAACTCTGTATATGAGTTTCTATAACTTTGTTTTATGTATGAGAGAATACAAGTTAAATTTGCTGTCGCTGACAAAAAAGAGCAAAATAATTCTCCCTCTTCAAAAAAAAAAAAAAACGACAACTTTAAGCATATTGCGCCAAAAAGTCTGCTAAAGTTCGTTAGAATTTATAGATTTTGCCTATTTTGTTACTGATGGTTTTAATATGAGCTGTGGTTTTACGTTACGTTTCGTTATTTTTTCTTTTCTTTTCTCTTGTTTTTTTTTGTGTTGATAGAAAACAAAACTTTTATTCTGCGGTTTTCAAATTGTAAATTCAGACAAAACTCCTTGTGACACAAGCACACTTAGTTTTCCTTATAAAACTAGAAATCCTTAAAATTGGAATTGGCGTAAAAAGGAAAGCAGATATTTTATATTTAAAAAAGGAAAAACTGGAAACATCCTTTGGCTTAAATAAAAAGTTTTACACATTAATCACCATTAGGTAGAATTATTAAAAACAACGAAAAATGTAAAAGTAAACTGATATGTTTATAAGCCTATAAATATACTTTACACAAATTGATTTTATATTCAGCCTTTTATGATAATTTTCTTAACACAAAAAGCCATTTTTCAATGTATTTAATTTTAATTTTATAACATGTATGTATACCTTTGTTTAAAAACTGCCATTTTAACAATTTGCTTATAATAATTAATTAATTTACATTGTGTTAATTTTAATTATTTGCATTTACATATGCAATCATATTTGTGAGTACACGTGTTTATAATTTTTACATAGTATATCAGTCCATTAACGTACATATGTATTTGTTAAACTCATCATTTTGTTAATTTATTGCTTATTAAATTAATTGTTTATATCAAATACATCGAGTAATACATGCAAATCAATATCCAATAAAAGATATATTTGTACAAGTGTGTATAATATAGATTAGGGAACTAGCAATCTCAGTGCTACTGATCACTGATTCAGAATTAAGAATATTTCAAAATCTTTTATACTCTCCTTTCCAAATATCACTTAAATGCACATAAATGTTTTATAAAACTTACTATCAAGTGGAAATTCAACAAGCGTAATACTAATATATATATCTAAATTGTCGTACCAAATTTCATTATAATCGGTCCATATTTGACCACAGTCCCCATATAAGGTCCGCAAATCACTTAAATGTACATAAATCTCATATAAAAGCCACCATCAAAATAAAATTCAACACAAATAGACCAAATATATACAAATATATATGCTAATCGTCAGTCTCAATTTTATACTGATCGGTCCATATTTTGAAATCACTAGATATTATAAAAATCACTATTACGTTGAAATTCGTAAAATAGTTCGCAGGGTAGAAAATGCATTCCAATTTGCCAATTGTTCCAGTACTTTACAATAGTATTCTTGATTCTTGATTATTCGATATTCTATTAGCCTGAATAAAAAACTTTTCTCTTAAAGAGAATTTACGCCTGAAAATTATTTTCCATTATCTCCCATTTCTAAAAAAAAACGTTTTATACATATACTGGGTGTAGGGTATTATATGGTCGGGCTTGACCGACTATACTTTCTTATTTGTTTTTTTTTTTTTTTTTGCCATATTTGACATATGATTTAATTTGCAACTCAAAACTTCCCAACTGGCTGTTTTGGCTATAATATAGAAAGAATGAACTAAAAATTCTGCTTACAACCAATATAGAATTATAGCCGTGAAGAATTCATCTGATCTTATAGACAGACTGAAGCGATAAGTCATCATTAACTTCTAGTAGGCTGATTTCTATTTCAAATTGAAAGTGTCAAACACACATCTATGTTTACTATGTTAGGGTATAGTTATACCCTACTAAACTAACATATATTCAACGTTATAAAAAAACTGACAATATAGAACATTACTAACAGCTATTTTTTTATTGACTTAATGAAATTAAACTATTATGTGTATATTTTATGTAATTTCTTTATTTGTATTACAAATGTCTCCAGCTTTTGCTGCAGTAAAGATAATATAAAATTATTTAATTTAATTTGTTAAATTATGCTAAAATTAACAAAAAGAAAACAATTTGTTTAAGAAATTTTAACTGGCCTTCAACAAGTCATATAATAAATGAGTCAAATAAATGTTGCGTTAAATTACATGTTTTTTTCTTCAATTTAAACGAAACAGTATACTTTTCAGGTATTAATATAATTCTGGTAATGTGGCATACTTTTAGGCTCTTTTGTTTTTAACCAGCTACTTTATTGACTTAATAAAATTAAACTATTATGTGTATATTTTATGTAATTTCTTTATTTGTATTACAAATGACTCCAGCTTTTGCAGCAGTAAAGACAATATAAAATTATTTAATTTAATTTGTTAAAATATGCTAAAATTAACAAAAAGAAAACAATTTGTTTAAGAAATTTTAACTGGCCTTCAACAAATCATATAATAAATGAGTCAAATAAAGGTTGCATTAAATTACATGTTTTTTTCTTCAATTTAAACGAAACAGTATACTTTTCAGGTATTAATATAATTCTGGTAATGTGGCATACTTTTAGGCTCTTTTGTTTTTAACTAGCTACTTTTTTTAAATATAATTAACAAACACAAACTGCGAAGCTATTTGGCTAATGTATATGCAGAAAACACCCAGAATCGAACCCGCAACCCTCTGACTGATAGTCCGGCAATCTATCGCCTGGTCTATGGAGGCACCCAAACTTTAAGAGCAAATATAAAGAATAACTTTTTTAATTTAGTTTAAGTTTTTGTTTTATACTACAGTTTTTTGTATCCATAAATTCCATTTAGTATGCTATGGAAACTGGAAAATGCAAAACCAAAAACTCATGCTACAACATAACCTTAAATTAAGAATAAGTACAAACAGAAAAACTTGTAACTTTGTTAAGCTGATACTCATATATATAGTACAAACCAGTAAGAGTTTATATTCGGCTGTGCCGAATCTTATATACCCTCCATCAATATATCTGTAGTGTGTTTCATTAATTTTTGAAACTAATTTATGTAACGATAGTGACATTTATACGAGGTATTTTATTTTTCGGATCCACCTATTATGGGGAAATCGTTATAAAATATTGCACCATAATTTCTAAGTATTTGGAGCTTATTGGTGTTAAATGTCATCTCAATACCGATATATACAACAATTGTATAGGTATTCCAGTTATTCGCGGTAGTGGATCTTATATGGAAGCTATAACCAATCATGGATAAACAAACTTTCACAAAATCAAAGAGTATAGTTTTTTCATGTATGTATATATTTTTTTTTTGCTTGGACCAGCACTCAGGGGATGACCCCTACTCATGCAATGCATTTCATTGGATCTACGAAAATAGGTTATAGGAGTGAGCATAGAGGGAGTAGTGTTTGTGAACATTTGATTTAAATTTATTCCATATATTTAACCTAGCAAATGTTATAAGATATTTATGCGCAGTTAACAAAAAATTGGAATTTATATGGGTGCAGTGGTCAAAAATAAACCGATCAGCTTGAAATTGGGTACAATAATTTTAATATATACATATATGATAGCAATGTTTATAGAAAGTGTATACGCTTTTAAATGATTTTGGGAGCATTGGTCAAATATTGACCGATAATCATGATATATGATCGCATCATATATCATGCGATGATTTTTGCATTTGTAGCATATTTCAATGTTTATAAAAGATTTATACACATTTAAGTGATCTTCGAAAGTGGATTTCATATGGCTGCTATGTTCAAATGTAGATCGATCGGCTTGAAATTAAATTTAACGATATATATGTATATGTCGATTATTTGCGTTAAATTTCAACTTGATAGTGTTTTTTATAAGAGATTTATGCACACTGAAGTGATTTTAAGAAGTGAACTTTATATGGGGCTATGTCAAAATATGGACTAATACAAACAAAATATCGTTTTATAATTTCCCTTTTATATAGGTATTTATGTACCATAATACCATATTCCGGGAAGACATTTGTATGGGGGCTATGTGAAATCGTCGACCGATGCTTACCATTTTCAACAAGACTTGAACTTCTATAATAAATATAAAGTGTGCAAAATCTCATGCGTTATTTAAAGAAAATTGCAAAAAATATCTGAAAAATATCGGGATTATCTGAAACTCGAATACTATTGAACCGATTTTGCCCATTTCCAATACCAATACCATTTCGGTGTCACAAAGAATGTTAGTAAAATTTTCTTTGCTTAAAGTTTTTTTTTACAGTCTATTGTAGCTTCAAGAAACGACGGACAGACTTAGCTAGATCATCTTTGAATCTTATAAAGTGACATTTAGTTCTACCACCAATATTTCGATGTGTTACAAACGGAATGACAAACTTAATATTTTTGAAGAAAAGTACCAAGATCTCAGTTCTTTTAGCTCCTCCTTTTTGTTGTCAAATGGAGCATAATGAAAAATAAATATCTTTTTTTTTGGGGATTTTCTTTCTTACTGTATTTCACTGCAACCATTTAAATTATAATTTTGAATTTATTTTCTTTATGGGAGAAAAAACAGTAAAGCAAACAAATGAAATGGGAATGAGAAAGATAATTATAATAGGTGTTGAACGATCTTAAGATGATGTATACAATGCTGAGATTTTAAATTAACCTACAGCTAAAAAATTTTGAGAAGTTTTAGAAACATTACACAGTTTTATTAGAGATTCAATTTCAATACTAAAGGCAAAGTCTTAAAAATTGTACAACAAGCTGTAGTCAAAATTTTGTGCGAGTTATTTAACGTTTAAAAGTGTAATGTATAGTGAAAGTGACATCTTAATGTTAATTGTCATGTAATTCGATTATGAGAGTGTTTTAGATTTATATGTATATGCCATTATTCACCAATTTTGATGGTACATTATTGTCCTTATCTTCGCCATATAGAACAATATTTAGCTACTATAAAGTTAAAGCTGAATTATACTGTAGTTCTCACATCGATTTGGAATAATCACTGCAAATGCGATCCATTCAAAAGGAAGCTAAATGTTATTTTCTTTCTTTTTAGGTTTTCTTAAATATATAAAAATAAGTATGAATATGAGGTTCAAAAGTATGTTTAGTTAAACAATTCTTCATTTATTTTAGCAATTTTTGAACTTAAATTATCTTTGAGAAAGCACAATTGAGTGGATGATTTGAATATAAAGTACTCCTCAATTACATTATTATCCTTATACACAGAAAAAATTAAAATTGATTTGCAATTAAAATATTCGTATATTTGATTAAACATTTAATTGAAAGTGGACCGATGAAGGAATTTTTAGTATCAATTAAAATATTTTGTAAAAATTTAATTAAAAGTAGTTTTAATTAAAAAAAAATATTATATTATTTAATATTTTTCAATTAAAAATTTAATTGATATGATTAAAAGTTTAATTAAAAATCAATTAAGACTCATTTAAAAGTTTAATTAAAATTTGTGGGGCAATAATTTTTTCTGTGATACTTAATAAGTAAAATTCAAAAACTATGGGTATATAGGATATTAAAAACCAAACGTTGTTTTTTACTAACTTTTACTTTTATAACTTTGATAATGCATTTTGTTTAAAAAAATAATATTGATAATACTTTATTGTAAGAACTAATGTAAGTACCCAGCAGTTCTGGGTGATTGGTTGCATGTAATTGGTTACTTGACTAGGTACATAACTGTTTATTTTACACGAGTTTTGTACATATAAAATCAAATACAAGTTACAAAGAGACAATATATTAATCTGTTCTTGCTCAGGAAACTAACGTATTAGTTACAAATAAATAATTTACTATTTTTTTGTTCTTGTAAACAAAACGATTACTACTTACATATATCCATATATAGCAGCTGCAATAGGACAGTAAAAAACCGGTACAAACTTACTTTTTTAATTAAAATATTTAAGTAACACTAATCTTTTCACAAATTCACAATAGTAACACTTGATCAATATTTGTAAAAGCAAAATTTTTAACTTTTGAAAAACCTTAATAACTTTTTTTTTTGACTCGATTTTATTTATTGCAAGCCTGTTTAACTCAGAATTAAATTAGCTTTAATGAAATATATACATAAGGGTATGTTTCTAAACAATTTAATTTAAAAAAATGGCGCCAAAGTTAAAAAGCCTAGAAAAAATAAAATTAAAATCAGAAAATACAATTTACTATTGCAATGGAGAAACATAATTAAATTGCTTACTGGGACACAAAATTGAAAAGGAATTTGAACAAAATCAACTTTGATTGGTTTACAAAAGAAACCGCTTCAGGAAGAATTATGAACTTCAACTCAACACAACCAAGAAGTCAAATCTTGAATACAGCAAAGAATTTTATTGACAGAATTTTGAAAATTAGTGACCAACAATTCTACAAGGAAAACATGGAAAGAATATTTAAAACATTAATGGAAAACAGTTTTCCTAAAAAAATAATTAAAAAATTAATAGAAAACTCAAATAAGTGATTAAAGAATAACAGTCAAGGTGACAACACTGAAAACGCAGAAGAAAGAAAGAAATTTTACAGTGTAAAATACATACCTGGGCTTACGGACAATATAAGCATAAGACGAACAATAGACAATAAAGTAAACTTAGCTTACAAACCCAATAAGACACTCAATACAATTTTTACCAATGTTAAAGCACCAATAAGAAAGGAACAACATAATAACATCGTGTACGAAGTGCAATGTAAAGGCAATATAGAAGAGAAATTTGATTGATATATATAGGAACAACGAAGAGAACATTATCAACAAGAATGAGTGAACATCACATGGATGTTACGCGGGGAAAAGAAACAACAGGTCTAGCGCAACATTTATTTAAAAACTCACATACAGCTGACTTTGATAATGTTAAGATCTTGGATTTTGGATATTTGAAAAAATAGAAAGAAAAAGATATATAAAAGAAAGCTTGCGTATTCAAAAAACATAACGAAGACAAAGAACGTAAAAGAGGACACCAATAACATCAACGCTAGTTACATAGTTGTCATAAATTAAAAATCTGTGATATACTTAGAAGTAACATATTTTGAATTTAAATTTATTTTTATGTTTTTATATTTTATGTTAAATGTAAACGGAAAAACCCGATAAATACTGTAAGTTATAAATTTTTTGGGAAAAAAAGATTTTGTTTAATAAATGTTTTTATAGACCCCTGATGAAGTCGGCATATACCGACGAAACGTTGGGAAAATTTGAATGCACATTTTGTTTAATTACAAAGGAAAACGTTAGGCCTTATTAGCTTAAAATCAACACAATTTGAAATATCGCAACAATTGTTGATTCTGGCCAACATTAAAATCAGATATAATTAAAAATAACACTGCAAAAATTTAATATATGTATATACCAAAATGTGTACATATTTAAAAAGGCACATATTTCTTCTTTCTGAAATCGAATTAAAATCAACTGAGTTACGTGTTCATAAGTACTCGAACCTACCCGAAAATAGTTTTTTCGAAATAACTCCGAAATTTGAGGGTGTTTCCGAACTTTTAAAAATCGATTTATGATCTACTAGGTGTGTTTTTAAATATAAAAAAGTGCTCATTTGTAGCACCGTGTTACTTGTCGTCTTTTAAAACTGCTGGGTACGTTAGAATGTATATATTTAATCGTTAGTTAGTCTATGAATTTGGTTTATATACATTGAAAACATTAAAACATATACATATACGTATGTATATAAATTTTGCAGACGTTTTACTTTTATTTTTGGTGAGCGTATAAATAGTGTATAACTCTTTATTTCTTTGCCAGGCTAAAAACAACATACATACATACATACATACATGTGCGTACAATATTCTACACAAATGAAAGACATAAAATGAAAAATTAGAAAACAAAACCTTAAAAAATATTTTCAGTTTCCATTGCAGAACAAAGAAATGAATATAGAGAAATGTACAGCAAAAACATAAAATAAAACAACATGAAATAATACCACAAATGTCGCATTTAATTATAATATCGCCATGCATATAAAATATCATGAAGTTACATTATTTTAGAAGCATGGCTTTAGTCATTGTAGGGCAGAGTTTCTTAAACTTTCTTTAAATATAAGAATCGCAATTTAGATATGTACATATATGTATATTAAAATCAGTTTGAAAATAATTTGAGTAAATATATGTATATGTAGCTATTAATATAATATTTAAGATTATTCAACAACTTTTCTCAAGCAGTTTGGTACATCTCCAATCTTTTCATTATTTCCTATTTAGTTGAACAGTTAACCCTCCACAGCTCACTTGGTCCATTCAATTCGCCCTTTTGAAATCCTACTTTACAATAAATGACAAATGTGTTTTGATATTTTACGACGTAGCTTTTCAACGGGGTTCTTGTATTTACTAATCTACATTTAATTTTGAGGCGTACTTATCCATCATTTATTCTCATTTAGTTGTTGAACATTGTAGTGGAAACATCAAAGTTTTATTTTGCTTCGAAAATTGCTTTACATATTTTATTTCAAAGAAAGAGCCGCTGCAGCACATCGATTGCTCACCGAAGCTTATGGTGAATGTATTTTATTGTTTGTAATGTGGGAGTTTGTGCGGTTCAGAAGTAAGGATTTTGACATGGAATACAAAGGTCGCCCAGGTCAGGCAAAAAAGTTTGAAAATCAAGAATTAATGCCATAACTACATGTAGATTGTTTTCAAACTCAACAAACTCATTGGGAGCTACTCAAAAAGACTGCTAGCAGTAGGATTCATCTAAAAGCGGGAATATTAGGTAGCATATGAATTGAAGCCAATATACCTTGAAAGACAAGGTTGCATGTCAAAAATGCTGCTTTAGCACTATTAAAGCAAATAATTTTTGCACCGAATCATTATCTAGGATGAAAAAATAATCTGTTAGGATAACCCAAAGCGTAAGAAATCGTATATAAAGCCTTGTCAACTAGACGAATCGACCCAATGACAAATATCTATGGAGCTACGGTAATGCTGTGACCAAAAGGCTTCTATGAGCTGCTGAAATCTAAATTCCTTTGAAGTGAACTTTGGTCGAAATACGGCCAGAATATGCGATCAGTCATTAAAGCGTAATATTCCATTATGACAACGCTCGGCCACATGTTGTGGTAAAAACTATTTAGAAACAAGTGTTTGGGAAGTTTTGCTTCACTCGGCTTATAGTGCAGCCCTTGCCCCGTCCGACTACTATTTGTTTCGATTGCTACAGCATGCTCTCATTCTCTGGGATATGCTTCACTTCAGAACAGGGTATCCTAAATTGGCTTGTTTCGCTCAAAAAATGAGCAGTTTTTTCTTTGGCCAATATTTTGAATAAATTAAAAATTTTAAAATTACCGCATTTTTAAGTTGTTGATGCCCGACAGATTAAACGTTTGCTACATAACAAGGACATAAAGATCCCAAACACTGCTGCAAAAAGTATGGGTAAGGATGTCAGTTCCTGGACGGTTAGATGCGCATTTAATAGAATTGGTTTAGTATCCAGTGTGAAAAAGAAAAAGCCAGCACTTTGCGATAGAAATGTTGAAAAACTCCTCCATTTTTGTAAAACCCACAAGAATTGGACAGTATATGACTGGAAATAATTTATTTGGAGCGAAGAATCGAAAGTCAACCAATACCACCAGTCTGAAGAAAACGAATACTATTGGCATAAATCGCATGAACGCATCATTGCCTTACTTCCTTACTGCAAAACGTCCGGACTGTTTTGCTTCTCACTGTATATACGAGTATATACATTCGATTGTTATGCGGTTTAGCTCGAATATGTGCTGTTAGTGTTTGGCGTTTTATGAGATTTCTTTTATTATTCTTTATATATAAAAATGATTTGCATATTACTTTAAAACACATACAGCGGAGACATATTTATTTATTTAAATTTGCAAGACTGAAAATAGGAAAATAGCGGAAAATAAAAAAGTAATGCAATTTTGTCGTTCTAGTTTATAAGAGTGACAAAACATAAAAGAATTTCTTTATAATTTTAGAACTTACAGCATTAAATTCACTTTGAAGACAATGAAATATAGGGCAATTTTTTAGCAACTTTCTTTGGTAAAACTGTTATTGGTAGCATAGATGTTTTTGTGTAACATGTTAGTACTAAACACATGCACTCTGGTCTATAATTTAAACATGAATCGACTTGCAAACGAACAAAGCTGGAGCTATGTTAAGGCTCATATTTATAGGGACAAGCCCGCAACGATTGACACACTGGAAGCCAATACTGAAGAATTTATTTGTGAGATACCGGCCGATGTATTGGAGAAAGTATGCCAAAATTTTAGCCAGCATAACAAAATTAACATGAAATCATGTTTAAATATTGAATTAAAGATTTCATACACATCTCTAAATTGTATGTATTTTTTTAACCCTTAAGCGAACACCAGGCATTTTTGAACATTTTTATAGTTTTTACTTAGATATCTTAATGAAGGTGTTTTGTAGAAAAAATAAAAATAAAAAAATAAATTTATTTTCTCTGTAGGCGTCGTAATTGCTCTCAACATGTTTGTAACACCCAGGGCCCAGTCAGACCCTATAATATTATATAGATCATGCAGCAAATAAAATCAAAACAAAAGAAAAAGAAATTAAACCAATTTATAATTATATATTTTCCCCCTTATTCACAAAACTTGTCAAAGGTTTATAAAGCAAATTTGCTTTATAAGCCTGTTATAAACCCTTGATAAGTTTTTATGAATTAGACTGTTTGTGTTTTGTATAAAAAGCAAAATCAATGTGTTTGTACGTTTAACCCTTATCCTGTATTAATGGGTCAAAATTGTCCAAACAGCATTTATTGCTCATTTATTCTTTTTTTAAACAAATGTTCCGAATGTCAAAAATGTATTGCAAAAAACATTCTGAGACCAATATTGTATGTAATGAATGTAAAATAAATAAAAAAAAATTAATAAATATTAGAATTTTTTGTATTGGGCAAATTTGACCCACTAATGTCATATGCGTTTTATTTTTGAAGTACAGGATAAGGGTTAAGAAATTGGTTTTTATTGTTGTGTTGGCAGTTAACAAGTGTATAGTGGATACAATGAGTATTGAAGTAGACAAAATCTTTGAAACGGTTTCACAATGTGAACCTAACTATTATGATAGATTGGGAGAGGCCATTGCCAATGATATAGAAAACGATATTTAGAATATAATTGATGGAAATAAAGACGATGCTTCTGATATTGGGAACGAGTTAGACGTTAATAATGAAATTGAAGAATTTTAATTTAAATCCAAAAAAGTCCCAAATATCGGAATTTAAGTCTCAATTTTTTGCTGAAAATAATCAATAAATCATATACATATAGCCACAATTGTTCTACTAAACAATAAGACATTTAACCCTTTGCTCTTTTTGTGCTTACCAGCTTATTAAGCCATATCCTTGACTTTAATTTAAAATTTATATTCTTTCAGAAAATCCTTTAATTAGTTAAATCCTTGTCAAAACATTTATTTAATAAATGTCGTTTCCATACATGTAAATATCAAAACCTTTGAATATTTCTTTACCTTTTTCTTTTTATAAGATATTATTATTTTCTACTAAAGGTTGTGTTATGATTATGACATTTTTTTTTTTTTTGTTAAACATTAAAAAAAAACAATTAATGTTAATAAAACTTTTGTCTCTCGGCTTATTTGCAGTGTATATGGTTTTAGAATATGGCTCGGCTGTTTTATTTTTAATACATACATATTTTTACTTTGCATTTAATTTATTAATACCAGATGTCACAAACACAAGAATTTAGAAATTTCATTAGGAGCCTCTAACAACAATAATAACACGGTGCTACAAATGAGCACTTTTTTTATACTTGAAAAGAGACCTAGTGTGAGTTGTAGGCCTTATTGAGTAGATGATAAATCAATTTTTAAAAGTTCGGAAACACCCTCAAATTTCGGAGTTATTCCGAAAAAACTATTTTCACAGACCATTCCACAATCCGACTTCACAGAAACGTGTTTACAGAAGATGCCAACCTTCCAGCAGAAAGCAGAAATATATGCCTTTTTAAATATGTACACATTTTGGTATATATATTAACTTTTTCCAGTGTTATTATACCCTACACCACAATAGTTGGATTTGTGCTAATGTTTGTAACGCCCAGTCCAACCCAGTGATGGTCCAACACCCACCTTAACCGATCGGCTCAGAATTACTTCCTGAGTCGATTTAATGATGTCCGTCGGTCCGTCCGTCCGTCCGTGTGGCTGGCTGGCTGCTGTCCATGTAAAGCAATTTTGAAGATATTTCGATAAAATTTGGTATGTGATATTTTTTCGCCCCAACGATATATGGGATTGAAACTGGTGGAAATCGGTCCATTATTTCACCTGGCCCCCATACAAATGTCCTCCCGAAATTGGGGTTTACCGATCATAAATATTTCAATTATACAAGTATTGCATACAAATTTCAGCGCAAATGAGTAATAAATGAAGCTAAATTACATCTACAAATTTTGTGCAGATTGTTCCATAATAAAACCATATAAACCTCATTTCCGAAAATCGCTTAAAAGTGCATAACTCTCTTTAAAATGTCGGTATCCAAATAATATTGAACACAAATATGTTTCGTACATATACATATAACATGACAGAAGTTTATGATGATCGGTCCTTAATTAGTCGTAGCTCCCATATAAGGCCCACTTCCCGAAATCACTTTAAGGACCATAAATATCTTCAAAATGTTGTTATCCGAATAAAATTTAACAAAAATAAATTTCTTATGTACAAATAGGATGACACCTAATATTATGATAGCCAGTTCATAATTAGTCAAAACTCCCATATAAGACCCTCTTGTAATTCATTTTAACCTCCATAAATCTTTTAAACGTATAATAGGTAATATCTCCCATATAGTGCCCATATCTAAAAAACTGTTTTATTGATATACTGGGTGTAGGGTATTGTATGGACGGGCTTGACCGACTATACTTTCTTACTTGTTTTTAATTATATCTGATTTTAATTTTATTTTTTCTAGGTTTTTTAACTTTGGCGCCATTTTTTAAATTAAATTGTTTAGAAACATACCTGAATATGTATTTTTATTCGACCTTTATTATTTCAATTATTCATATAATGATGAGCACGTCTACAATCAATTTCCATACATTTAAGAACAACAAAACAATCAGAAGATACATGAATAGGTATAAAACGATAAGGGATAAATTAATAAAAATAAAAGCAACTATAACTTTTTTGATTCGATGTCGTAATACAGGTATTATTCTAAAATTTATTAAAAATGCTACTAAAAACGTTTCTAATCTTTTTCATGAAAATGATAATTTACCGACATATCGACAAAAAACATCAAACTATGTTCAAGAACTTCAAAACAAGATTTTAAATATAAGAATATGGTACAAGCATGAACAACTAAAGGAAGTAAAAAAGGAATGTAGGATAATAGAGGACCAGCTACAGAATTATTTTGGTGAGGTGGAATATGCAAGTTTCTTAGAATATGAAGATAAATTAGCTAACAATTTAAATGAGAAGATCAAATGTAGACATAAACATAAATTTCAAGACCTTGTTAATTTACAAAGAAGGGAATTAGGTATAAAATTTAATTGTAAATGGTTTGTTAACAAATCTAACATAAATATACCAATTGAAGCACAATGGGTTCTCTCATTAGGTCATAAACACATGCTACCGACGGAAAGAGAACATTTTCCAGTTTTGAAAATTATAACTGAAGGAGAGGATTTAGTACAGACACTTAAGAAAAAAGAGGAACAGGAAATAGCAAGAACAAAACTGACTACAAGTATAGATAACCACATTAATAAAATGAGACTAACTAATAGGGATAAGTTTATATTGAACAAAGTAAAGGAGACAGATAGATTTTTGAGATCTAATAGGGACATTATTATCTTAAATGCAGATAAAGGGAATACAACGGTGGCAATGAATAAAACTGATTATGAATTAAGAATAAATGATATTATAAGGGATGATTCTAATTATAGGAGATTGGATAAGGACCCTACTAATAAACTTGAAAAGATGAATAATAATTTAGTTCAGGAACTTTTTATTAATGAAATAATTACAATTACAGAAAGGAATAAATTTAAAACTAATACAGCAATGGCACCTAGACTATACGGTCTTCCAAAAATTCATAAAATGGATTTTCCATTGAGACCAATATGTTCAATGATAAATTCTCCATCATATGAACTGTGTAAAAATATAACAAGAATTCTTAATAAAATTACTGAAAATTCAAAATATAATGTTAAGGATTCTCCTCAATTTAAAGACAGAATTAAGAAATTTACATTAGATAATAATGAGAGATTAATTTCTCTTAATGTAGTTTCATTGTTTCCTAGCATTCCAATAGACTTAGCTATTAATATAGTAGAAGAAAAATGGAATATAATAAGGAAACATACTAATATGGAACAGGACTTATTTTTACGTATTCTTAAATTTTGTATAATAGATAGTAGATATTTTCAATTAAATAATCATATATATAACCAAATGAAAGGACTTCCTATGGGTTCGTCAGCTTCTCCGATTGTAGCAGATATAGTTATGGAAAGATTATTAGATATATGTATTGAAAAATTAATTATAAAACCGAAGATCTTAACAAAATATGTTGACGATTTATTTTGTATAATTTCTGAATCAGGAATAGAACAAATGCTAAATATTTTAAACTCATTTCACGCGGACATTAAATTTACAATTGAAAGGGAATCTAATTCAAGAATATCATATTTGGACACCTTGATAATTAGAAGAGGAAATAGGATATTAATAGATTGGTATCAAAAACCAACATCTTCTGGTAGAATTATTAATTATTTCTCTAAACATCCAAAGAGAATAATTATTAATACAGCTAAAAATTTTATAGAAAGAGTTCTGAAAATATGTGATTCAGAATTTCATGGAGATAATAAAAGGAAGATTTCTAATATTTTAACTGATAATGGCTACCTAAACAATTAATAACAGATTTATTAATACGACATGATAATTATAGAATAAATAACCGAAATAGTATTACAGAACAGAGGATATATAAGTCGGTAACATATATACCAA
This sequence comes from Bellardia bayeri, assembly GCA_950370525.1. NCBI lineage: Eukaryota > Metazoa > Arthropoda > Insecta > Diptera > Calliphoridae > Bellardia > Bellardia bayeri. Next base: position 21,005,193 of record OX493267.1, read on the forward strand.
AATTTTCAGAAAGATTAGAAAAATCAAATATATATGATAACAAAATATACAGAATAGCTCAAAAATCTTTTAGCACAGTAGGTAAACTATTTACTAATATGAAAGATAAAATAAAGAGAATGGATATGTCAAATATTGTTTATAAAATACCATGTAAGGGGAATGATAGTGGACAGTGTAATAAAGTTTATATAGGTACAACAAAGAATAAACTAAGGACTAGGATAGCAGGACATAAATCAGATCAAAGATATAGAAATATATCACAAAAAACAGCTTTATCAACTCATTGTGCTAATCTAAACCATTATCCAGATTTTGAAAATACAATGGTTTTAAACACAGAAAATAATTATAAACGTAGATTTATGTTAGAAATGTTACAAATTATAAAGGTTCCGACAATTTCGAGAATTAATTTTAAGTCAGACACTGAAAATATAGCACAAAATTATAGACACTTAATTTATAAGAATAGAAACGGAAGTTAAAAAATAATTTATTTACATATAGATCAAGTTTAATTTGAAAAATATTTCTTTGTTTTTTGAATTTAAAAATTTTTTAATTTGTCAGTTATTATTAAATTTGTTATAATTTGTTAAAAATTGTAAAATTAAGAAAGAAAAAAAACCCTGACGAAGGCACTCAAGGAAGTGCCGAAATATTGGATTTAAATAAAAGATAAAAAGTTTTTTATATTTAAAAAAAAAAAAGACCTCAAGCTTGAAAAATTAGTAATAATTAGAAACATACCCTTATGTATATATTTCATTAAAGCTAATTTAGCTCTGAGTTAAACAAGCTTGCAGTAAATAAAACTGAGTAAAAACTAAAAAAGTTATGGGTTTTCAAAAGGTAAAAATTTTCCTTTTACAAATATTGATCAAGATACTACATTTTCTTTTTTTTTTGTCTTATAATGATATGATTATATAAATATTTTAAAATAACAGTATTCAACTTATTTTATTTAGAAATTTAGAATATTTGATTAAAAGTGCTTGCTAGACCTCGTTCGCTTGTACATCAAATCGTCTGTTTCTCGCTTAAGTGACCAGCAGTAATTTGAAATCATTCTTACTTGGCTTTTTCCTTTGAAGCGTCTTTCGATATCCAAAATGTCTTGGTAAAATCGTTCGCCTTGCTCATCACTAAATTGTCCTAGGGTTTCTGGGGAAAAAATCTAAATGTGCATGCAGAAAATGAACCTCAAGAAATTCATTTACTACATCAGTATAATTTTCACTTTTTTCATTTCCAAAAAAATGTTCACATAAACTAATAAAGCTTCTCCCTGCTCTTTTTTCCACAACATTTAATTTCATTGTAAATTATCAGTCAAGCATGATTTTGCGGATTACAAATAAAAAAATAATACAATTATATTTAGAAATCAATAAACATTTGTACCTTTTTTTATTTTTGCTTCACTTATTCTTGGGAAAACTGATTTTAAGTGTAAAAAGGCATCGCTTTCCCTATCCAGGCGTTTCAAGAACTGCTTCATGTATCCCAATTTGAGGTGTAATGGTGGCAAAATTATTTTTGCGGTACTCACTAGTGGAATTTTTAAGACGTTTTTCTTGCAAATTTGAAAAATTGTTCTTGATGGCCAGTTTTTTTTTTTTTGCTTATATTGGTCTTCCCACGACTGTCCCATTCGCAAATATAGCAAGGAAATTTAGCATAGCCTCCTTGCATTCCGAATAAAATTATCAGCACTTTTAGATCTGATACTTTTTATAACATATTTAATTCAGTATCTTTTCCATTGTTGCATACGACTCTTTCATGTTAGTAGCGTATGCTATAGGCACTGAGGGCAACTGATTCTCCTTGTTGAATAAAACTACTTTCAAACGTAAAAAATATGTTAATGGTTTTTGAATAACAAAAAAATTATTCTTACTTTTACACGAGCCGTCTAAAAATAATCTCCAGTCGTTCGGTTGATGTTGGTAATTCAGGCAATGGAATAACTCTTCTACATCTGAGCAATATACAAGGTTGTTATTATCATTATCAGCTTTAAAAATGTGCTCAAACTGTATTTGGGGATTGTTTCTTGCAAATGTTACTTTATAGTCACTTTTAGTGATATTCCACTGTTTTAGTCAACACGCTAGCATCTCTGTTTGTCTCCATTATAGTTTCAAATCTCGAACAAGATCATGAAAATCTTCATTTGTCACTAAATGGGGTTCCACCGACTGTGCCACATATGTCTGGTAACATTCCATGTCTGCAGACTTTTCTTTCCCGGATTCATTTTCTTCTGCAGTCGTACTTGCATTATGTTTGATTATGATTATTTTTGACTGGGATATAGTTAACACATTGACATAATTAATAAGATCACGGTTTTTGTACTTATAACCAAGAATTTTTGTTTGATAGAAGTAACAATGAAAAATTTGACGATGCCAAATCATAGGAGCAGAGAATCGTAAAGGTTGGTTCATACAATTTTTAGACTTACATTGTTTAAGTGCAATTGAGCAGATTATGCAAACACATTCGGGTTCATACCACTTGCTAAAAACATACGAACACTTAAAAAAGGCATTAAAAGAATGTACTCGAACCTACCCGAAAATAGTTTTTTCGGAATAACTCCGAAATTTGTGGGTGTTTCCGAACTTTTAAAAATTGATTTATGATCTACTCAATAAGGTCACTTTCCAAGTATATTTTCACTGTAGCACCGTGTAATTAGAAACGAAAATTAAATAAGTAGAAAAGAGTTTGGTAAGTCATTAATGTATGCAGATATATGTATGTGTTGTATATTTTTAATTATTCTCAGCTTCTCACGCTGCCACTTCAGTTGGTCCAGTACACGCAGAGAAAAAACATAGTTGTGGTAAACATATTCTAAGAGCAACATATTATGATAAGATTTATGATTGTAGTCAAAACATATTATGATGAATATAAGTGCCATGAAATATCATATTATGATTAATTATCATCGTAATATTTCATCATAATATTTTCTTGTTAATCATAATTTGATATTATAACATCATATTATAACCTAATATAATCATAAATCAAATTATGACCCAAGGTAACCATATTATTGTTTAAAGTAATCATATTATGATCTAAAGTAATCATATTATGATCTAAAGTAATCATAATATGATCTAAAGTAATCATATTATGATCTAAAGTAATCATATTATGATTTAAAGTAATCATATTATGATCTAAAGTAATCATATTATGATCTAAAGTAATCATATTATGATCTAAAGTAATCATATTATGATAAACGTATAGCAAAAAAATGCTAATAAATATATCAAAGAGATATTTTTAATTTTTGTTAAAAATAAGTAGTTTTTCTATTTTTAGAATTGTTTCATCAATTGTGACACTTTTATATCAAGGATTTCTGGCAACCTTGATAAAAAACTGTTATGGAAATTTCTCATCATAATATGATGAATCAACTTAATTACAACATAATATTTTTAATGGAAAACATATTAATGGTTAAATATAAAACAATATGGTTTGTTAGAAAACACTAATTTTCATGACATAAATCGCAATTATTTCTACATTTTTTTTAAACACAGAACTTACAAAAACACTAGTTAATATTTTTGTAAATAGAAATAAATATTTATGCACTTTTAACATATATAAAAAAATTTACATTACATTACATTTTATTTTTAGTTATGTTTAATAGATTTTTGTGATATGATATTTAAGATTATTTCTTTTATGTACACTTTATTATTTATTTATTATATTTATTATACACTGTTTAGGTCTTTATAGTAAAATTTTATATACGAATTGCTTTTTTTTCAATTGTTGAAACATCCAAATAAATAATCCGATATCACGCAGACAAAATACTGAACTGATGCAAAAGCATTCTACAAATGGTAAAAACAAAATATTATTAAAATTAAACATATTTTGTTTGCATTTTAAACATAATATGAGTACAAATGTAGAAACTTATCATTTAATGGTTATTTGTAAGTTTAAATAGTTGTCAATAATATAATATGATTGAATATTTATCATTCAATAGTTGTGGTAAACATTTAATAACAATAATTATGTTTCAGTGAACCATATTCAATTTTATAATTGCGATAAACATAAAAATGTTTATAGTAACTAAATTATCGTTAATATTAAATTAAAATAACAATTATTTGTGTACCACAACAATATATTGTTACCGAAAACAAAGTGTAGTTGTGGTAACCATGTCCAACCATATTTTTTCTCTGCGTGTAGATACAAGTAAAATAAGCAAGGCTATTTATACGCAACTAAATTAACTAATAAAAAGTTTATAAAAGTAGGTCTTTCATATTTCTTTTCTTTAGAAAAGAAATTTGTTATTTTTTGCAAGCATATTTAGTTACGCATTATTTGTTGCTTAATAACAATGGGAATAAACACAACTGTCACAGATAAATGTTTCTGAAGCAAACGAATTAAAATTGATTTATCTTTATGTATTAAATATTAAAACGTAAGAATTGCCATATTTTGGGGTGTTACAAACATCAGCACAACTTCGTTATACCCTACCCCCATCATGGTCTACAAGTGTGCGTAGTGTGCATGTGTGTTTACATGTTTTTTTTTTTATATCAAAATAATTCCGCTAAAGAAACCTTTTAGACAAACATAAATTTCTTTATATTCCTAGATAATGTGTTAATTTAATAAAAAAAGATGTTAGGTACTTTCTGGCTTATTTTTTAACTTTTAAATTCAAAATCGTTTTTTTTTTCTTTCTTGCCTAAAAAAGATTTTGTGTATGATTATTATTTTACTAACAAAATAATTTTGAGAACAATGGGTAGAAAAAAGTTCTGATTGCTATTAAAAAAAATGTTTGGCAAAATTTTAATTTTCAAAGGCCTATAATTCCAAACCCCTACATGATTTTTAAAAAACTAGCCAAAGGCAGAAAATATAAAAATCTTAGAAATCGAATGAAAAACAAAAAAAAATGCTTTCGTTAAAACAAATTACTTGTCGAAGGTATTCTATTTAGAACTCCTACAGCCCCGCCCATGAAAGCTGTGTGAAATCTGTTTAGATTGTCCTTGGCCACCTCCATATAATATTGTATTCCTATCCAATCAACCGTTTAAAAATGTCAGATTTATTTTCGAAAAACTTTGACCCTGCCCGCTTGTCAAGCGTAAGAACATCGATGGATTTTTAAAGTATTTGGAAACTAAAATTAATTAAACCTTAATGAAAGGCAGACTGATATTTCTGCTTGTTCTTTACAACAAAGTTTAAAATAAATTTAAAAACTGATATAAATTTAAGTATAATGATTCATATAATTATGAAAAAAAAAACTCAAAACACTACCCCGACAGAATTGTATCTTAAAGCCGACCAAATTAAAAATGTATGCAAAAGGTTAAATATGATTGAAAGGAAAAAGTTTGACAAGCAATTTGCAAAGCAACATTTTGGTTACCTTTTCAACTATCACTTCGGATATTTATAAAATTAAAAGTTTGCTGCCACTTAGTAGACGTCACAATTCTTTTCTATCCCTAACTAAGCTAACAAAGGCCACTACAGAGCCACGAATTTTTATAAGTGGATATGACACTTATTTTCCTATCTTGGTTTTTAGTTTTTATTGGATTTTAATAAATTATTATCAATTTGATAATCAAAATTATTTAAACGTTTTGTTTGTTAAATAAATAATAAAACATTTAACCCTCCGATGAGTGACAGTTCTGAACTTCACGGCCGTGTGAAAAGGTCCCTACAGATCTTTTTTGTAAATCATGTTTTTTTCATATAAAAATTTGTTTATTTATTTTTTTTTGTTTTTATTGTTTATAACTAAATTCTACATACAAAAATAATGTTTTAACTCAAAGACATTAGGGATGATGATAAAAACAAAAAATTCTAAGAACTGGTTTATTGCTAGTAGTATAAAATTAGAATATTGTGCCTTTCCTTGAAAGCAATAAAGTTCATGTCTTCGAATTTTTCTTAGAATTTTTTGTTTTTATCATCATCCCTAATGTCTTTGAGTGTAGGTCTTTGTGTTCAGAACAAGTAAATTATGTGTTGAAACAATAAAAAAATTATAATGATGCCCAAAAACATGCATTTATTAGTAAAATTCAGTACAAGATCCATACGGACATATTCACACGTCCGCGTACTATTCTCACTAAAACCTCAGTAACTCTTAAAGTAATGATCCGATCGGATTTTTTTCAAAAGATGCGCAACAAAATACTCTTGGAATACAGAGAAACTTTGGGGGGGGGGGGGGGGGCGGTGTGGTTGTAGTGGCCGAAGTAGGAGTAATTTCAGTTTGAAAAGGCAAAAAGGTCCCTAGGGACCTTCTCACTCATCGGAGGGTTAAACAGATTTTACGTTAACAATGCTGGAAAAGAAATATCAAAACTGAATTCTTCAGTACTAAAGGTACGGTCACACTTGGCAAATATTTGCCGACTAAAAACGTAACCATTAAATAACATATATTTCAACTCGTTTATTTATTTAAAAACATTTTCCTATTTATGCTAAATCACAACTAATATTTAGTTTTAATTTATTTGATGTTGTTTGATCTTACAAAACTCTTGTAAGAGTAAACAACGGCAAAATAAGTGCTAAAATAAGTGGTTATGCTTTTTTTGAGTAAATATTTGCCAAATGTGACCAAATGTGACCAGAAGTATATACATTTTATGTTCATCATTCTATATTGAATAATGAAAAGCTAAATAGAAGCGAGACTAGAATATAAGAACTCTTAACTAATCACAATCTTGTTTTAGTTCGTAGTAATAATTTAAATCTGTGGCAATAAAACGATTTTATAATTATGTTATATTAAAGTGTCAAATAAGTTTCATAAATTTGTGCTAATTATTATTTTTAGTCATATATAGAATTGAGCCGATACTCTTTCTTATAGAAACAAATTAAAAATTTTGCAAACAAAATTTTCAATCATCTACACACTTTTGCTAACTTTTAATTTGATTTCAACCTGTTTAATACATTTTTGCTCTACACTAAACTTATTAAATGTTCATACACAAAACTAAAACATTTAAATTATATTTGTATCGGAATTGATTAAGTTCATAATGTTTATACTAAAAAGCAGAACCAAACATAGCAAACTGAAATAAAACACACTTGAAGTTTAATGAATTGGCAATAATATTTAACAAATATTTGTTAGCAAAATATTTATGTACTTTCTAAATAGTGAAACTATACGTACATGAAAATACTCGAATTAATATACTACATGTACATTAGACTGGCTCAAGAGTGTATGAAATTTGCAGATGTAATTTTTTTGTTGTCTCCACAAGGCCACAGAAAATCAGTACAAAAATTGGAACAATCGGACCATATTTAGAGGTCGCTAGAAATTTCCACTTTTTGGTTTTGTGCTTCAAGTTACGTACATTTTATAGTGTAGTACTACATATATTTCTGCTTTGTTTATTTGTTTATAAATTTCTGTTAGTGTACATACATTTTTACAGTGTATTTATTAAGTTCCGTGATTGTCAATAGTTGTCCTACTCTTACTTACAGCGTTAAGTTTATATGAAAAGGAATATAGCCATCTTTTCTCTTCTTATTTCCAGCATAGATATAAATATTTTTACTTTGCTTAAAGAAATTAAAGTACGGGAGATCCCCTGAAATTTAATATTTAATCAAAAAAGAAGAATTTTTAAACATAAAGGTCTCCGAAAACATATATTGGAAAATGATGATACATTCCATCTCCAAAATCCACTCGTATTGCACTGGGATAGTAAACTTCTGCTCGATATTTCTAACGAAAAATAAAAAAACGATAGGGTTGCGGTAGTCGTCAGTTCTGGTAGAGTAGAAAAACTTCTAGGAGCCCCGAAGATAACCAAAGGCACCAGTGCACAACATGCTAATGCTTATTTGCAGGGCTGCGAAGATTGGGCAATTAAAAATAGCATTCGCGGACTATGTTTTGACACTAAAGCCTCTAACACAGGTTTAAATATAGGAGCCTGCACTTTAATTGAAAAAGGTCTACGGATAGCTTGTCATCATCATATGTCTGAGGTAATGATTTCTAATATATTTAAAGGATTTTTTGGACAGACTGTAGGACCGGAAGTGCAACTGTTTAAGCATTTTTTAAAAACAATACCAGCTGCTTACTCGAACTACGATAAGAAATGTATAAATATTATACAGACGCTATTAAAAACCAACAGCCAGGACCGATTACCTTGAACTCTTAACGCTTTGTAGTATAATTTTGGCAGACACAAAAAACAACAAATTAGAGTTTACATTTCGTGCACCAGACGCTTGTCACCATGCTCGTTGGATGGCAAAAGCCATATACTTCCTAAAAATATTTATGTTTAAATTTCAGCTTGATCTAACTGAAACAGAGAAGAAAGCAGTCACCAAAATAAGTTTATTTGTTAGTCTTGATTACGTTCGATATTGGAATGTAGCCCCAATAGCTACAATGGCTCCACTTAATGACGCCAATCTTCTTACGCAACTTGAAATGTATCCTAATGAAAAAGTTACTACAGCGGGAGTAAAAGCTTTTCACTGACATCTTTGGTATTTTTCTGAATAACTAATTGGACTTGCCTTTTTCGATTTGCGAGTAACATTGAAATCCAAAAGAAACATGGTCAAAAGTCTCCAGCTACCGATTTGTCTGAAATTTGAAATATATATTTATTTTGTCTATTGGAATAGAGGCAGCCTTGTGGAGCACAAGATTTTAATGTTTTTGCATTTTCAGCCAGTCTAATGTACATACGCAATAGCTACAACCAAAATGGATGCCTTGAAATTGTATAAAGGTATTGTTTTGCTTTTCTTTTTTGAAAAATTATTAATTTTATATGTTAAACAATAAAGTTTTGTTTTAAAATTCATTGTTAGTATTCACAATATGTAGTTGTTTTGGTGCTGGTATTGATTTTCAAATTCATTGGAATTGTTTCAATGATGTCCTTGAGTGTTCATATTGAATGAGTAAATATATATGTATGTTAATGGATTTTATATAGTAGCTTTGAATAACTAAATATAGACCGATTTGACTATATGATTTTGTAAAAATGTGATTTTGTAAAAATTATGTAAAAATAAATTATCTATGAGGAATTTTACATCTTTTATACAATATAATAGATTTCTTTTTAGAATGTAGCAATAATATACTGCAATATCCAGCGAAAGTAATCCAAATCACATCCACAACATCATCTGACTAGTTCTACAGTTTCCAGTCTTCTTAAGCTTCTATTTCCATAAAGATATAGAAGCTTTCTTAACGATTTAGTTATTACTACACAGAAAAAACAGAACGAGTTCAGAAAAGTCGGACTGAATGCTAGTATGTACATTTACTACGCTCCTTTAAAGATACATTTAAACCATCAAATGCTGAATGTATATTTAGCTTACTAATATGCTGCAATCTGCTCTTATACATCAATTCCCGGTCGAGAATTCTTGTACCCCAAACCCTACTATTAACCCACTACTGAACTTTTTTTTTTTAAATATAATTAACAAACACAAACTGCGAAGCTTTTTGGCTTATCTGCATAAAACACCCAGTCTTTGGCGGGAATCGCACCCGCAACCCTCTCACTGATAGTCCGGCACACTATCACATATTCTATCGGGGCACCCTATTTCTATATGAGTCATTCCATGTCAGACCGAACGATTTTTGCTAAAAATTGACTTTGATGTCGCCGAAGTTTTGCAAAATCTTAGCACGTACAATGGAAAAAAATCGAAAAAAAAATAGAATTTATTTGACTTCCATTCTGAAATTTACAGGGAATATTATGGTTATATTGAGCTTTAAGAAAAAAATTTTTTTAGATTTGTTGACTTGTTCGAAGGTTGCCTAGTCGGAAGATTTTTCATGATTTTGACGATTTTTAAATGCACATAACTTGCTGAAAAAAATATATTTTTTTTCTAGAAATACGTGTAAAATATTTTTTAATGAAGAATATGTCTGCAAAATTTAAAGTAAATCGGAAGAGGTGTTGTAAAAAAGGTGTTCGGTCTGACATGGAATGACTTATATACGGGAACAAAACGTTTTGTTCAGTTTTTTGTATAGATTTTTTAACTTTTGGTTGAACTTTGGTTCAGTCAAACAGAAAGCAATATTTAATAAAATTTTTTTATAGAAAATTTAAAATTCTTGATAATTTTAGTTAGCCTCGAGTTCATTAAATTTAATTTTCATTAAATTATTTTTACTAAAGTTAGGAATTACAACTTGAAAAATTTTATTATTAAAAATTTTTTGATAATTTTTCTTGACTGGGGATCGAACCTGGGTTGTTGAATTTACATATGTTTCGAGAAATCCCACTTTCTCTCATCAGAATTCTTTTGCGTTCTACCACTGCGGTGCCGGCCAGCCATATAGGCTATTTTATTTTTAAGGAATTCGTATGATGTATCTGATACACTATTTTATTTTCTATGGTATATGCTGTTTTATTCAATAATTTTACGGTTTTTTTATTAAAATATTTGATCTCAAAAATATGAATATGTAACATTATAAAACAGTGATTAATTCACAGTTTTGTTAATAAAGTGGTATATATTCATTACTTTCCAATTTGAAAAATTAAGGTATACATTGCGTAAATCAAAAATAACTAAAAATTCATTCGTCTTCTTACTCTTCCTCTGCTAAATCTGCCTCATCATTTCGCTTCTTTCTACTTTGTAAGTTAAGGAAAAAATTATTGCGCGCCACGAGAAATTACATTTTTTTGCACACATTTTGAAGATAATGCAGCTTTCGATTACAAATGTGCACCTCTTTTGTTTTTCGGGTTGCTGCAATATCAATTACTTTCAAGTCTCCATCCCATTCCTCCTTGTATAATAATTTTTTTCGTTGTATGGGGAGTATAGAAATGGTCGGAATGAAACTATTTCTCAAACAATAGTCTATATTAGTATAAGCTATTTTATGAGTTAAAGTTTTCATAAATTGTATTTTTTTTTTTGAAGGCTAAAATGGAGTATAATGCGTATATACTATTATTCTTTTAACAACTTTGGAGTGGCAATTTCAAATTTTGAACAAGAAATTATACGCTATTTTTTCCCTCGACATTTTGACCCACTTTTTGGAAGTAGAATTTAGCGAAATTTTGACCAGACATAAAATCAATGATGGAAAAAAAATAATAGCGTATGAGCACATTCGCTATTGTTATATTGAGGGGACGATATGTAGGTTTTTATTTATGGAAAATGTTTTATATTTGCCACATATTTCGTATTGTATATGTGGCTAGTTTCACAAGAAACTTACTTGTTATTATTTTTTTGGAGAACTTATTTGTGCTGATTTTTATTCGGATATCTATATATATTTTAGGTATTTATATGAGTTTAGCTTTATTCAGATGGGTATGTCATATGGATAATAAGAGTAAAAATGTTCCGAATCGAATTAAATTCTTTACTATTGTTTTTTTAAGACAATCGTAGTTTGATTTCAGGAAGAAAGGTGATCCTGAACAATTTTCCTTAGAGTTTATCAACATCAGCACAAACCAAATAATATATGAGAATTGTTTTAATCATAGCCCTTAAATAGTAAATATAAAATATATAGCTGTTGATCGTTTAAACAAATTATAATTTAAATCAATTAAAACCGCATATATTATAGGAATTTAAATATACTTTTACAATTTACCATTTAACTTGCCATACGTGTGAATTTCTGCTTTTCAAACATTTACTTTTGGTCTTAATGAAACAAATGCAAACCCACACGTTTGCAAAGCAAATACTGAGACTGTGTGATTTCTGACCATTTATGGCTTCATTTTTAAACAAACCAAAAAAAAAAGAGAGAAAAACTGAAAAAAAAATATAATAATTGTATAAGCAAACAAACAAGTTTCACAAACTGTTTGTTTGTAAGGGTTAAATAGAATGGACACAAAGTAAAGGGGTGGAAGACATTAATACAAACATAAGTAGATTAGGGCGGCGCTTATTTTACACTTTCTTGGATTTCCGAAACTCTCATGTTTTTATACATGTTTTTACCATGCTTAAATACTGAGCAAAATCGGACACTTTATTAGAAGTTTAATAAAATTAACTAATGTTAGTTAATTTAATTAAAGGAACACCTTATAACTAGAGATAATTTTTTCAATAGGCTTTTTTTGACAAATCACGTGTGAGTCGTGTCATGCTGTCATATTATTATACCCTACACCACCATAGTGGAGAGGGTATATTGGATTTGTGCTGATGTTTGTAACGCCCAGAAATATTAGTCCAACAACCACCTTAAAGTATACCGATCGGCTCAGAATCACTTTCTGAGTCGATTTAACGATGTCCGTCCGTCCGTTCGTCTGGCTGGCTGGCTGTCCATGTAAAGCTTGTGCGCAGAGTACAGGTCGCAATTTTAAAGATATTTCGATAAAATTTGATACGTGATATTTTTTCAGTCCAAGGATGGATGGGATTGAAACGTGGCCCCATACAAATGTCCTCCCGAAATTGAGGTTTATTGATCACAAATGCTTGAATTATAAAAATATTCAAATAAATTTCACCAAAAATGACTGGTAAATGAAGACAAATCACATCTGTAAATTTTGTGCAGATCGGTCCTTAATTACTCGTAGCTCCCATATAAGCCCACTTCCGAAAATCACTTTAAAGAGCATAAGTCTCACAAAAATGTTGATATCCAAATAATATTGAACGAAAATATATTTTATATGTGTATAAATAATATGGTCTAATTTTATGATGACCGGCTTATAATTAGTTGTAGGTCCCATATAAGGCCCACTTCCGAAAATCACTTTAAAGAGCATAACTCTCTCAAAAATGTTGGTATCCAAATAATATTGAACGCAAATATATTTCATATGAATACAAATACTAATACGGTACAATTTTATTATGATCGGTCCATAATTAGTCATAGCTCCCATAAATGGTTCACTACCGAAAATCACTTTAACGATCATAAATTTCTTAAAAATGTTGGTAATCAAATAAAATTCGACACAAATAAGTTTCTTATATACAGAAATAATTACATTTTGTAATGGTCGGTCCATAATTAGTCAAAATTCCATATAAGACCCTCACCGTAATTTATTTTAAGCTCCATAAATCTTTTGAAAATATTTAGAGCGAGATAAAGTTTTACACATATAATACTTATATTCACAGACATCATGACACTAAATTTTTGGATGATCGGTTCACAATATTTTTCTGAAAAACTGTTTTATATACATACTGGGTGTAGGGTACTATATGGTCGGGCTTGCCCGACTATACTTTCTTACTTGTTTTTGTTTAGTATTGTTTGGCATTTCATAATGAAAAAACATTTACAAATCGTTCAACTTTATCACGAATATTAACGTTCGGTGAGGGATATGTTTCGTTCACTTCGCTCAATCTTTGGTCAACATAATCGGCCTACTGAGCATACTATTCCCAGTAAAAAAAATTCGTATTTTTTGAAGCACTTAAGAGAAAAAGCGCATAATAGAGCGCTTCAATAAAAGCGCTCTTTTGAAGCAGTAAAATAAAAACAAAAATAAAATTATAGCCTACAGATTTACGCATGACAACGAAAGTCAATTACAAAACGAATATCGCGCTTCTCAGTTACTATGAATTTTTTTTAAGCAAAAACATTCAGATAGAATTTGTTCTTTGATTGGTGTGCGCGAAGTGGCGTAAAACATTTTAGGAAAGTGCTTTATTTGCATGTTTGATTAGGTTAAAAGAAGCGCTTATTGTCAGCAGCAAGTAGTCCTCCAAACTGGGAACACCTCATACAAAAATCATGCCTCCCATCAGCAGGTTTGAAGCGATTTGAGGTATGAATTCATACATAAAACCTGCTCCTTTTGGAGCACATTTTTTACTGTGTTCGCAATACCATCGCCCATTTTGAGATCCAGCATTCATTATTGGATAATATTCGACCGAATAGACCACATCCAGCACGCTGTGATTGTACACACAGACCGCGCAGAGTCAGTGCCGTTCGCAGCAATTCGGACTATTTGATGCCTGAAATTGAAGCTCGTGATCTCGGCGACATTTGGTTTTAGCAAGACGGCGCCACTTCCCACACAGTGCATCAATCAACGGATTTATTGAGAGAACGCTTCGGTAAACACATAATTTCACATTTTGCGCTGGTCGATTGGCCACCAAAATCGTTTGATATCACACCGTTAGACTTTTTCCTGTGGAGATATGTAAAGTCTAAAGTTTATGCGGACAAACCTGCTTCGATTCAGGCCTTGGAGGGAAACATCACGCGTGTCATTTGCCAGTTACCAGTCGAAATTCTCGAACGAGCCATCGAAAACTGGACTCAACGGATAGACCATCTGCGACGTAGCAACGACTAACATTTTGTAGACATAATCTTCAAAAAATAAATACCAAAAAATGTTCTTTCAAATGATAATAAACATTCCCTATTAAATTTGTATTTTCTGTTTTTTTTTTAAAGTAGGGAACCTCGAAATGGATCACACTTTTTTAAAAAATTGAGTTTTTAGCCTTTTAGACACACAAGAAATTATATACATACATGTTGATGGATGGAAACCGATTGATGAACGCACCATTTGTTTAATCTTTATAGCATGAAATTATGACTTTGTAAGCACATTATTTTGTATATTTATTGCCTAATAGAAAAAACAAAGTAAAGCATCCCAAAGCTTTTAAATAAGGACCACCCTAATTTACATACAAACAGCCCAGTACGTACAAATACGAAATACTTGTAGATATGTAAATACGCTCTCTGTGTTCTATGGACCACATAAACATTCACAATACCAGAATATGGTAGGTATTGGCACATAAATTCTCTACTATTTTTGGTGTGCATGTCGTATTATTGACGTTTTTTTTTTGTTTCCTTTTTTTATTTAAGATTATATGTTTACTTTTCTTTTGCTTTCTCTGCCTTAAATGATTTAATGCTAGTTTTCTTGCCTTATTTCTACATACTTTTGTAATTTTTGCACAATGTTTATCTTATTTTTCGTTCAGCAATGTTTTCCTTTTGGCTGCTTTCATGTTTTTGCCAAGTAGTTTGTGATTAAACTAATGTAGTTATATTACGCAAGCTGTACCATAAAACAAATGTTATACTTAATTTTCTAAAATGTTTGTGGCATTATAAGAATATTAAAATTCTTATGTTTGGTTTTCACTATGTCATTTTTGTTGTCAAATTGTCCAAATTGTTGGCAATTGTATGAACACGGGTTGTCATATGGCGTCATATATGTTTGCACTCATGACTGCCATGATAGATGACGCCATATGACAACCCGTTTTCATACAATTGCCAACAATTTGGATAATTTGACAACAAAAATTACATAGTGAAAACGCGGCCTTAAGTTTTCTTTCTTAAAATTTTAAAACTTGTGAAAAATTTAATCGAAAATAAATTATTGTACAGCTAATAAACAATACCAGCAAGCTACAATTAGTTTTTGTTAAAAAATAGTACATATTTCTATAAATATTTATGGCAAAAATCCAGTATCAACTACAAATAAATCATGACAGATGACATTAAATAATTCGTAACAACTGCAACCAAAATCATTGGTTTCATTTATTTTCTTTTTACTATTTTCTGGTCATACATTTTTGCTTTTGTAAATGTTGAGGTATGTCTGTGTACTCTTGTTTTTTTTTTTTTGGTAATATATTTGTTTAACTAACAATTCCATAATATCATAAATTATATTGTAGTAATGTTTTTGTGTTGGTGTTTGGGACACCAATATACAAATCTAGATAATGAAAGATATTAAATATATTGGCCAAAAACCATTGAGCACATACTACCTTAGACCGGCTCAAGAAAAAAATCATTATAAGTAGCCATTGCAGAAAACTGTTTTTACAATTAGTTAAGTTAGTATAAAGAGCAAATGTGTTACTGATGAAGTTTTAATATTTCAAATTGAAACTAATTTAATTTGTGTGAGTAAACAATTTTTTTGTGAGCCTGTCTAATCGCTTTACATACGATTTTTATTGTTCTATTAAGTCATTTAAATTACAAGAGAAAAGCATAATATATGTTTAGCCAGACAATAGCGTAATTCGAATGTAAACAGTCTATGCAAAGATGATCAAAACATATGAGTTAATATGAAACAGCAAGTTACATGATTTTAATTGAATAAAACATTTATAAACTTACCCCCTAATTCAAAAACGATTATTAAATTTAACAAACGTTTATTAAGCAAATTTTTATATGCAAATCATCATGTAGAGCTAGCGGGTCACCATTTTCCATGCCCCTTAATCTCATTGTTGGTATGTTTATGTGTTTTTTTCAACATACTACAAATTTCAACAAATTTTGTTATTCGAAGGAAACTTGAGGGCACGTAACATATATGGCGCCCAACGAAAAGCAAAATTAACTAACGTAGAAGGCAACGTGGTCGCCGTAACATATATGGCGCCCAACGAAAAGCCACCCGTAGGGTGACAGTGATTTTTTGTAACACCGGTAAAGCACTTCAGGTTTAATCAGTGTTATGTTTCGTTCATATACTTCGTCCTGGAAGGTACACTAGTACCATGCCTGCGTTGCGACGAAGTTGAGGAGTTACTTAATACTGAAAGAGATTTGAAGTTATTTACAAGAATTTTAGAATTTCAAATAGTTCGATTAGTCTTGGTCGCCGTAACATAATAGTCTACACGGTTCAATCTGAACTTTTGGCATATTTTGTTCATAACGATCATAAGATCCTAACTGCCACCAACAAAAAATTTATATTTAACATTAAATAAATACAAAATCTGTTTAGAGCAGTCCATACACGTTTCAATTCAATTGACAACTGAGTCGGTTGTTGTGCAAATCAAAGCGTGTATGGCTTTGTCATTTGATTAGTTTGGCACTTGACGAGTTGGTTGAAGAAAAATCAAAAGATTTTGATTTTTTCAAGTTGACTAACAAGTCTTTCAATTCGATTGTACTGTGTGTGTTCGATTCTTTGGATTAGCTGTCAAAATGTAGGTTTGTAGCTTTCTTTTGCAAAGCAAATGTTGTTTATTTTTAAAATCTTTTTTGATTTTAGTGCATTTTAAATAAAAAAATTAAAAAAATTACATTGATTTTTCTAGAAGTTGGTGAAAAGCATCTTCATTTTGCCTTGTGAAATTTTAAAAGTCATCCGGCTCTAATTAAATTTTCATTTGAATTTTTTTTTATTGTTCTTCAACCATTCTTTTTACCAAATTTCGCGTCGCTTTTCTTTTTCTTCCTCATTAAGACATTCTGCAATAACCATTAATGCAATTATTTTTCTTTTTTCAGCCATTAAAGTGTTTAATTTTTAAATTTGTAGTTGTAAAAAAAATATAAACTTGACAGTTGAATGCAAATCTTTCAATTCAGTTTAAGAAGTGTATATGGCCAAGAATCAATTCAATGGAAAGACTCAACTGACGATTGAATTTAAACGTGTATGGGCTGCATAACAGGTTTTTTTTGTATCTCTAAAAAGACTAACCTTTACATAAGGTCTTCGGGGCTTAACAGCTGTTAGAAATCATAATTTGAGTACAATTTATCAATAAAGGGTTTTATTGTTTTCGTCTTCAGTTCATCAATACACATCGTCAAGTAGTTTTTATACATTAATATATGGAACGCTTTATTATACTCGTAAATAGCAAAAAATATTGTTTTAGTACAAATCCACAATACAAATTGTATCAGTCTTAAACCAAAAAAAATCTCATTTGATTGTTGAAGTTCACGTTAGTTATTAGACACGTTAAGGCCAACGCAATTATGTTAAAAAATATGTTAACTAATACATACATCAATTAATTTTACATGTTGATACTGATGTTGATGCTGATCATTCTCTTTTGTCGCTTTATAATTAACAATGCAAAGCAACGATTATTAGTTCATTCGGCTAGTGGGGTTTCTTAAAATTGTTTGTATATTTATACCCTACACCACAATAGTGGGGAGGGTATATTGGATTTGTGCTGATGTTTGTAACGCCCATAAATATTAGTTCAACACCCACCTGAAAGTATTCCGATCGACTCAGAATCACTTTCTGAGTCGACTTAACGATGTCCTTCCGTCCGTCCGTCTGGCTGGCTGTCCATTTAATGCTTGTGCGCAGAGTACAGGTCGCAATTTTGTAGATATTTCGATAAAATTTGGTACGTAATATTTTTTCGACCCAACGATGGATGGGATTGAAACTGGTAGAAATCGGGGAATTATATCACCTGGCCCCCATACAAATATCCTCCCATAGTAGGGGTTTAACGATCATAAATATTTGAATTATATAAGTATCCACACACATTTCACCACAAATGAGTAATAAGTGATGCTAAATCACATCTGCAAATTTTGTAAAGATCTATCCATAATTGCTCGTAGCTCCCATATAAGGTCCACTTCCGAAAATCACTTAAAAGAGCATCACTATTTTCAAAATGTTGGTATCCAAATATATACAAATAATATTGTACAATTTTATAATTGTCGGTCCATAATTAGTCAAAACTCCTTCTTCGTAATTCACTTTAAACTCCCTAGATCTTTTAAAAGTATTTATATCGAGATAAAGTTCAACACACTTAATATTTATATTCACGAAAGTCATGGCACTAAATTATTTAATAGGTAATATCTCCCATATAGCGCCCATATCAGAAAAACTGTTTTTTTTCATATACTGGGTGTAGGGTTTATATGGTCGGGCTTAACCGACTATACTTTCTTACTTGGTTTTAATATAAAATAAATTTGTTTTTCTTATTTTAATATGTAAACTAATATTTATACTGCATAAAAACATAAGCTAAGTAATTTTAAATAATAAATAATCTTTATTGTTCCTGAGTCTGATTGTTTCTAGTTCTGGTTGATTGTATGTACATACATCACTATAATATTTCGTATGTTTACATTATACAAATACATATTGGAACATGTTGGTTTTGAGAGACATTGCTTAAAAACATTAAGTCAAATAGGGCTTTTAAAGGTGATAAAAGTAATATCATTTTTTTTTTTTGATCGGTCCTGCCTATTTTCGAATGGAACCCGCCCATTTGGAATTATATGAGCCCATACCTATTTGGTGTCTCATAATTTATAATAAATCAATCTAAAGATATTAAAAATATACATATATCATGATTATAAAATATGGACTGATTATGTAATTAAATCTAAGTAAGATTTAGTTTTAATAAATCTTCAAAAATCTTAATCTTAAAAAAAGTATTTATAAGTTTTATATAATTTTTTAATATAATAACTAATACGAATGTAATAATAAGAGTATTAAACGAATTGCATATACAATCAAGTGTATACTCGTCTTATCTTCCCCTCATTCGGATGTCTAAGAGGTAATTTGCTTAGATTTAAGCACTACTCCATGTAATAGAGACTTGTGTTTTGAATGGTAAAATGTCATAATCTTTCTTTGATATCTCTAGATCTGTACTACTTATCCGGTCATATTATATCTTGAATTAACCCTAGAAAGCTAACATGCGTACTTGTTATGTGTGGTTATGTTTCTTATTGTTGCTACACGAGCATTTAGCAACCTAACGTTACCAAATGCAACAAGTGCTTTTTTCAATAGTTTCTACGCAAGCGCAAATATATAAACAAGGTATTTTTAGTCATTGAAGTGTTTTGAAGCGATAACATTAAAAGAAGCACATACAAATTATGTATATAAGAACATATTTACATATTGCAAATATTGCCCCTACTCAAAAATAAAACGCATTTGTTAAAACGCGGCATTATGTTTTGTTTACTGAGTTAAATATGAATTTAATATGAGTTTGACTTAATATGTATAAGTTATTTAATAAATAAAAAGAAAGAAAAAAATTTCCCACATTAATTCTTTCTTATTTTTTTTTATATGAAGTTTGACGTCTCTCTTTTTAAGAGAGAGAAAATATTTTTTGGTTTAATTTTACATTTTTTCTGGACAAAAATGAATTGAGTTGCCAATAGGTTGCATTTTTTCATACAAATAACAATGCCTTATGTATATCCATGGCCATCAGCAAAAGCAATTTTCTTTTTTCATACATTTTGAATTTCTATCTGTGATTTTGAATACACAATACTTTAAAATAATTTAATATTTTTATTTTGACACTTAAAACCCAAAGCAAAATAAATCAATGGCCGCACTTGTAAAACTAATAGCTTTTGTTTACATATGGCAGCTTTGATTTTGCAGAAAAATCATTCGAAATGGGTGAATCGTGCTGCAAAAAACCATCAGTAAAAAAAAACTTTCTCCGGAAAAAATTTTTGTTAAGAAAAACTTCCATAGTACGTCAAATTTCTGTGGTGTTAGTTTTAACGTGTAATTAAATCATGTCAGCTTTCTAGGGTTAAAGCTTAGTTTCTAGGCTTTTAAATTTTGTAATTTTTATACTTAATTATATTTAAGTTTTCCCGGATTTTTTAGATTTTTTAAAAAATATCAGATCAAAAAATAATTTTCCCGAAATTGGCCTATAGATGATTCATATACGTCTCTTATGTTATATATCCTTGAAAACATCTTTAGTATAACTATTAGATCTAAAAATTGCATGTCGTTTTGCAATGCAGTTTTCAAGATATAGCTAAACATATTAAAAACTTGGGAGACCCGTCCACTCGAAAATACGCCTGGACGACAAAAAAAAATTATTTTACTCAGAATTTAAAACTAGGCTAATGATACAATTTTGGAAGTCATTTGTAAACTGCCACTAAACCGACTTAAGCCTTTTTAAGTAGTAAAAAATTCACACAATTTAAATTATTTTCAGTAAATGTTTTCACAAAACTTTATTTGTTTAAACAATAAAATTAAAATATTTTAACGTTACTTTTAAGTAGGTGGGGTTAGCTGCTTTAAATTATTTGATGTTATCATCCCTTCACAATACGTGTGTTAAGCTAAAAGTTGTTTTTCGTGATGTTTTAAGGAATTTTGCTTAACATTGGTTTACCAGTCTGTGCATAAGGCTTTATAGCTTTAAAAATAATATAAATGTTACTACATAAATAAAACAAACCAATAAGTGTTTAGTTGAATTTCCCATCCTATGTAAAATACAATAAAACTTTTGATCCCTGTTTTATTTATTATTAGGAAATTAGAACTCAAATATCATTGACTTAAAACAACAGATTACCCAGATAATATCGTGTGATTGTAAAAAGTTGTCTGTATATAGTCTGCAAAAATCAAATTTTATAAAACGAAATTACAAGCAATTATAATCGAATAAAGCATTACGAAAAATATTTAATATGATAAAGATTTTACAATCTAATACAAGAGGCTATTCATTCATAATTGAGTTGAGCTAAATTCTAAACCATAAAATATATGAATAAATAGTTGCTGTTTTCTACTAATTTTTATTTTTGTTTTCCTTTTTTTTTGTAATTAAACTTGCAAATACGAATTATTTTTATTCAATATTTTAACAAAATCAGAAAATTCTCATTAGTTTAAGTGATTTACGATTTAAATATTGTAAAATTGATTTTTATTAACTTAAATTTTTAAACAAGCAACACGATGGCTATCAAGTTTTGATGCAAAAAAATATTGATCTAAATCGATGACAAACGGCAGTTAACAGGCGGCCAAATATAAATATAGTTTTTATAATTTATTATTATATAGTTATATTCAAAACAAATATTTTAGATTCTTTAATATTGTAAAACTAAATTTATGGATGCGAATATTTTTACACTTGTGTGTAGCTAAGATAAAAGAGCCTTGCTTTTCACACATCTCCGTGTGGTAAAATTTGTTTTACCGCATGCACAGTATTTTAACAAACATTAAAGATGAGAACGTGTATACCTGGCTACTAGATAAAGATTCGTATAATTAACATTTAAAGGTAAGTTTAGGTGATATGTTGAATTAGCATAGATATGCTGACAGCTATATGATTAAAATTAGCAGCAAATTCCTTTGTCATATGTTAGACGTTAACACGATATATTGAAAGTAGCATATTTTTGATGTCAGCATATGTCAGCAAATGAAATGTCAACATAAGAGTTAGCATACGATTTTTGTGTTTATCCCAGCTAGCATTTTTTGAAATTTTTAATCAAATATGAGTCTTCTTTGACTCCCCTGCGCGATTAAAATAATCACTTATGTTCTTGCTTTTGAGTCGAATATGAATGTTTTGTAGGGAGAAAATGGTACCCTAGCCGCGACTCTTCTGAAAGAGTCTTTTAAAACTCGGTTTTCTGAACTCTTGCGAGACATTTTTGTCACTTTCTTAAAAACAGTCATATTATGAACACCTGTGTGATTAAATTATGATTCCGCACATTCAGCAGATTTGTTTTTGTTCTTCAAATTAGTCGCTTTCTAAACATTTAAATGAGTCTTTTTTTTAGTCTTTTCTTATCGACAAACTGATTAATCAGTTTGTGGTCATCTAAGGCAATCTTAAAATACTCATTTTGCTGATATTATCAAAAACAATCTTGCAATTGCTAGCTGGGATACGATATGTTGAATTGTATGTGGTGCTACATATGCTGAGTCGTATAAACATTTGTTTATGAAATTAGTCAGTTCGAGAAAATGTTTTAAATATTATTCAACTTGTGTATTTTATGTGTAATTTTTGAAATAAAATTAAATAATCAAAATAATATCAATAAAAAAAAACATAAATGATGACATGGGAGGAAATTGGTCTAGCTATTGCTTGTACAGTGCAGATCTTGGATGACGATGAAGTGGAATTAAGAGCAAAAAGACGCATTTATAATAATTTATTGTTTATTTCCAGAGACCTGTGTCGATTAATTTGAACAATGCTGCTGGCCACTATATTTCATTTTGTGTGTGTGTGTTTGTAGATATCTATGCAACAAAAAGTGTATTTACATTAAAAAAAACTTTCGGCAGCTGGGCTTAAGCATGCGGCGCATATGCATACGAATTTTCCATATGCTGAAAAGCTTGCATATGCTTTGCAACAAATAACATATCTGTCAACATATGCATGAAATTTGTCAAACACTAATAATATGCTGTTTACACGATATGCTAAAATTGCCAACATACATTTGCTGGCATTGTTAATAAAGTGTTAGCAAATGTTGTTAAACATACGTGTGCTGAAAAAATTTTGCGTTTACACGCTATCTAAGCAATTGTAACAAATTTTTCAGCATAAATATGCTGATTCAACATATCGTCTATACTTAGCTTAAGGATGACTTTTAAAATTTAAACAAAGTTAATATCTTACCAATATTTACTGTCAAAATTTAGTACTTCAAACCGGTTATTGAGAGGAAAGTCTTGTTTTCTTTAACAACATGAATTATAATCAACAAATTGTTCAAAACTATTCTCCTTCAGGCAAAAAAATACCAAAAAGACAAGTTAGAGGGCAATATTCGGCTGTGCGGAATCTTAAACACCCTCCACCTAAACGTAATAAAAAATACAAAAACTACACTGGTTTCAGAACTGTGTTTTCTATTCAGTCTTAGTGCAAATTTTATTATTGTTTTATATATTGTTTGAAATACAATTTTACGACACCAACATAGCCAATTATGGACTGATAGCCTCTAAATCCAGTATCCACTAATGTCCTCTCTATGTATTTTAGACTAAGTTTGGGTGAATTTCATCTGAATAACGCTATTTACAAGAGTTGTATGGTTGTTTGTTAGGCTCGAAAGTGAGCTTAATTCAGGAGCAATTATTGACTGACAGCTACACAATCCAGTAGCTCTGGATTAAAATTTCTTATCCATATAAAAGTTACTTCGATATCGATATTTATTAGACATTTTTGTGGGTTTATTTGTTTTTCGGAAATGGTGACAAATAATGGGCCGAACTTCTAAAATATTGGAACAGTGAATTTTATGCATATGAGGATATCAAATGTCGAATTTTAATGTAACAACGGTATATTTAAGATACATATTAGTATTAAACTGAAGTGGAACTTACATATATGGGGGATATAGTCAAATATAACTCAATAATCTCAAGCAGTTGGATTTTGGCATGTATGTAAATGATCCGTGTAAAATTTTGAATCGCTAACATTATTTATAAGAGATTTATGAGTATTGAAGTGATTTTCGAAAGAGGGCTTTATATGGGGGATATGGTCAAACATGGACCGAAATTCACAAAATTTTGTGGAATGATTTTTGTGTATATTTAAATGATATATATAAAGATATATATGATATATATAAAGTCGGTACCGATATTTATAAGATATATATGGGATTATATGGGAGCTATGGCCAATTATGGACCGACCATCATAAAATTTAGTACAACAATTTATATGTCCTTAGTAATTATATGTGCCGAATTTTATCCTGGTTACAATATTTATACCAGATTTATACGTTTTTAAGTGAATTTTGGAAGTGGACTTTATATGAGGCCTATGGTCAAACATGGACCGAACACAACAAAATTTCTTTTTGCGATTTCTTTTTACATAACACTCAGTTTTGCCTAATTTTGTATTAATATTCCAACTTTACAGGCATTTATTTATAATTAAGCCATAGTTCGGGAATATATTTGTATGGGGGGGGGGGGGTATAAGAAATCATGGACCGATTTTTACTATTTTCCTCACACTTTCTTCTTTTATCATAAAAATAACGTCTACAAAATATCACGGCAATATCTGCAATATATTTAAAAAAATTGCAAGAAAAATGTCTAAAAATATCAAAGGTTGTCTCAGATTTTGGTCCATAACTCTGGTTCTACTGTACTGATTTTGTTGATATGCACTACCCAACTGCCTAGGAGAATTAGAAACGGCTTTTTGTAAACTCTGTCAATTGTGGTTGTGCTTTCTTGACGTGAGAGTGTTTTACACAGGCAGACAAACAAACAGACGGACATAGCTAAATCGACTTAGAATTCCATAAGGATCAATAATATATATACTTTGTTCGGTCTCAGATGAATATTTCTTAGTGTTATAAACGGAATGACAAACTTATACAAGGTGGCGCAAAAGTAATCCTCCTATCAGAAAATGCTATAAATTTTGCGATTGTCCCCTAATGTCAGTTCTGTTTTGACATTTGTGTAGTAAACACATGCGAAATACACGTTAATAAACAATGTTACGCTACACTGCTCCAGAACGCGGAATATTGCTGACTATTTATTTGACCAATAATCGGACGGTGACTTTGGCACAACGTGAATTTCGTCGCAGATTTCCTGGCCGTCCAACGCCTACTGGTGAAACACTGCGACGTTTAGCCGCTCGCCTCGAAGAGACTGACACAACACGAGATGCTGCTAGGCGTGGCAGACCCCGGAGTAGCCGTTCTGTAGAGAATATTGTACATACTTATATACCCTCATTCACCACTTGTAGTGGTGAAGGGTATAAAAACTACATAACGTATGATAAATATTTAATTTCTTTTTAATTGCATATTATACATGTACAACGTAACGTATGATAAATATTTAATATAACTTTATAATAATCATACGCACTGTTGTTCCAAATATAAATTCAGCTGAACAAAATTATTTAATACTTACTTCCTTATATGAATTTGGGCTCTGGGTTACTGTAGAGGCTAGATCTAAAATCTTCTAAATCCAAAAAATATATTTTTACTTTCAAAATCTTGGAACACAAGAAAGGTCATAACAAACTAGTTTAGGAAATATTTTTATGTATAATGTGGATTGATATATTTTTTTTAAATACTCTTTTATTAGTCATTAAACCTTATCTTACCATCATATAATATAAATATATTTTCAAAAATTGTTTTAATCGACACACAACTTAAATGTTTATAGAAGATTGCAGTATCAGTTTGTAAGTGCTACAACAGCTGAAGTATACATTTGACAGAAATGTTCAATAAATAAGCTAGAATTTTTTGAACTTTAGGCGATGAAAGATACATCATCAATTAAAAAAAATATTTAACATTGTATGACATATTTTTCTTCTGGGTTAACACTTACAGGTCAAGTAATAGATGCTAGAATATACATCCATAATTATGTCAATAGTCGGAAGCAAGCGAGGTAGGGCACCATATAAAGATAGTATAATTTAAAAGTATAATTTTAAAGCCAGTTTTATAACATTTTGAAGTTTTTTTTAATATTAAGGACTTTATTTTTGTTTTGTGCATTAAGAAAATACACTCAAAATATTTATGATTTCATTTATAAATCAGAATTGTCTGAAGTTTGATAAGAACTATGTTCTGTCCGCTTTAAGATAAATTTTCCTCATACGATTAGATAGCCGCCTTTTTTTTTTTTTTTGTTCAAATCTATTGAAATTTAGTTAAAAACTATACATGATTTCACTTAGCCTGCATATATAAATGCTCTTAAATCATAATAAAGCTGACATGGCAGTATCGAAATCTTCCAGATATCTTTAATTTTTTTGTTTTGTAAAAGAAATGTATTCTTCAAAACTTGATACAAATAATTTTATTTGGGTCTAACAATAATTTATTGTATTGCACATAATCAAAGTGATACTTTACAATGACATTTCGCCCTAAGTACTGTTTATTATTACTACATAAAGATACATATGTATATTTGTATATGTAGACAAATATATTTAACTGACATATTTCAGTTTATTTACATACCTATAATTAAGTTTTAATTATTACAAATTGTCTAAAGAAAAAATATAGACATGCTTTATTAATGATTATATATTTAAGCCTTAAGCTATAACATACACACATATTGCTCATTTGCAACAAGAATGTTATAGCTTAAAAACTATTAATTCGAGTTAAATGTATTTGAATGACTTAATAATGTTCAATTAAAACTAACAATAATAAAATTGCAATAGAGTCGCAAATTTTATATAGGGTGTTTTTTTTAGATGTATAGAACTTTAAATTGGCAGCACTTTTTAACTGGCAGCCATTTTGTCAGCTGCCAAGTGATTTATGTTTGCTGTCGCCAGTCTACGCCGATAAGCCAGAAAAGATTGACCACTTGGAGGACAACATTTGCCGCGTTTTTTGGCAATAGACGGCCACAAATGTTGGAAATCGAAAATTAGAGCTCCAGATTAGAGTACGTCGGAACCAGTCATATTTAGATTATAATGCCAGAAGATTTCTTTCGAATAAAGTAAATTTCATGTCAATTTCAAATAATTATCTATGCTTTATTCAATTTCAAATTTCTGTACAAAAAAAAACACAGAACCATGAGTTTCAAAATAAATTTCCACAAGTTGGAAGCCTTGTTTAGGCGTCAATTCTCTAGTCATATTAAAGTCCAACCCAAACTTAACATAAATCACTTGAAAAGTGGCAGCTCTGGCTGTTTTAACAAGAAAAATATTGGACTTTGAGTTTTAATTTTGAGGATTCTTAATTTTTGTGTTATATGGAAAGTATGTAGTAGTAAGTATTTGTTTATCAACCCAATATTAGTTAAGACTTTTCTGCAATGCCTCCTTATATTTAATGCCATCAATCATATGAAGCTGAACCACTGTGTGGCGTATCTTTAATGTGGTTTTTTTTTTCTTTAGTATCTTATATGTCATTCTGATGGGTAGGTATGTACTCGTATCTATAATTTTTTCTTACTTGTGCGAGTGATTTTGACACGTTAGACAGGCTCCATTGTGAACTGCTAAAATCTGGCCAGACTATTACAGGAAGATTGTAATGAATGCAACAGATTTGTTTAAGGCTAGTATTGGTAGAGACACGTCCCAATACGAAAGCAAACTATTGCTATTTGCAAACTATTTAGAAGCAAGTGGTTGGTAATTTTTAACTCATCGGTCTTATAGTTCACACCTTGTTCCATCTGCATACTATTTGTTTAGGTTGATGCACTATCATTTCTCTACGATACGATTCACTTCAAAATAGGGTATTCGAAATTGGCTTGATTCATTCTTGTCCTCAAACGATAAGCAGTTTTCTTTTTATCGCAGTATCCATATGTTAACAGAAAGATGGGGAAAAGTCTATAGTTAACAAGGGCAAATTCTTTGAGTAAATGTATGCCCTCGTATTTATAAAAAATAAAGCAGGTTTGAAGTGTGTTTGTAGACAAAATTTTCATACAACATTTTCTTAAAGTACATTTAAAGTCTACTTTAATTTTTACTGAATAAGACTGATAATGTACAAATGCTTTAAAATAAATGCTAAAAACCCCACATTTTTAAATTACACTCCCAATGCCACGACCTGATTTCTTCATTATCAATATATTGCACCTTTTTTGCAATCATTGAACTAGACAATGTTGGATTTCCAAGGAATTTGAGCACGATTGCCCTTTTACTTAGATTTTTCTTTGCTCAACACTCATACAAATTGAAGACAGCAAAGTGATTAATAGTAGTAATGTAAAAAACAAAGTGTTGTCACTACGTTTTAAAGAAATGATTTACCGCCTGGCCCACGATGTCGAACGATAACGTGAGCTTAGATAAGACTTAAGACAGAAACTTTTTATCGTATCTATTTTTTACTCAATCATGTTTGTTTATTCCACAATCAAGTTTGTGTCTTAAGTCTTATCTAAGTTAACGTTATCGTTCGAAATCGTGGGCCAGGGGGTTAGTCTATTCAGTAACCGTAAATTTTGAGTTATTATCTTTTTGTAGCAAATAAGCTTATTTATTGGCATATAAAGTCTGTATATGTTTTTCTTTATTAATACTTATTATGAATATATTTTTTGGCATAAATGTTAACAAGAGCAAAACAAATTTTCTCTCCGCCTCAAGCCAAGTAAAAAGTACATTTGTACATTTGGATGGCAGGAGGGTCAAATGGGTAGGGTTTTTTTAATCTTTATTGTATACATTTATGTATATTGGTTTCAAACAGAATTTATGGTTTTATTTTCATTTAAACTAAACAAA
This sequence comes from Bellardia bayeri, assembly GCA_950370525.1. Taxonomy (NCBI): domain Eukaryota; kingdom Metazoa; phylum Arthropoda; class Insecta; order Diptera; family Calliphoridae; genus Bellardia; species Bellardia bayeri. The sequence goes on from OX493267.1 coordinate 21,034,305, forward strand.
ATAAAATAAAACCATTGCTAAATAACAACTGAAAGCACTATATTTATTTATGTGCAGAGTTAAATATTAAGGCTGGATATGAAATTGAAACATAAATTGTTATTCAAAGTCTCATTGGGTTTGTTGTATTTTCTGTTAAATTTATTTTGGGAGTTTTGTATTCTATATATTTATAACAATTTCAATACAGTTTCAATATATTTTGCATTGTTTTGCCAAACCATTTAACAAAATAATAATTTCCGCAAATTAGACACATTGTTATTAAAGCACACAAATATAACAAAAATATGTAACAAGGCAAAAAGGAAACACACTTAAAGAAAATGTTTTATTTTGTATAAAATTCCCCTCCCAAACGGAACAGAGAACAACAGAAATAAAAAGAGATGAAACACAAAGGTAGGCAATCAAATCTAACAATTTTTATAGAATTATTTAGCAAACAATGGCTTCAGCATTTACATTTTTTGCAGACACTTTATTACTTGCAGTTTTTTTTTTAGTTACTATAAATACCAGAAATGTTTATGTCTTTTGCTTAGTCATCAAATGTGCCAAGTTCACTTTTTATGAAAATTTGGTTTTGAGCACAAAATAATATCCGCTCGACTATTGATATTAAAAACATTAAATCTGTTTCATTTTGAAACCTTTTTTTTTTGTGACAATAGAGACTTTAAATCAAACAAACAGAATTAAAACAATAAAAAGAAAGACAACATTTGTTTAGGAAATTGGCCTAAATCCTGTACTAAATACCAAAAAAGGACTTGTAAGTCAAAAAATAGTTTATTTTAAATTAAGATTATTTGTCATTGTAAATCAATATAAATAATGGGTCGATTACGGATGGCAACCTAACCCCAGTGGAGCTGACAGTTGCCGAAAACATATTACAGATGGCAATTGACAACTGTCAACCGAAAATTTGTGGTTGCTTTGATTTTATTTTAAGTGGTAAATTTTAAATGTTAGTAACTTTGTTGTTGAATTATTTATATTTTTAACATATAAATGTTTCTTCTCTACTCAAAAATTCGAAAAAGATTAAAAACGAAAGTTGCCTTACATAATACCAACTTGCATTTCAGCAGTTTGATTGCTAAACTTAATCGACCCATAAGTAATAAAACTGTCTTAAAGATATTAAAAACAAAGAATTTTTGAAAATGTAGGTATAAATAGATCTGTACAATTCTTACATACAAGTATGAAAAATGGATGGTAATAATTATGTCATTTATATAAAAACACCACAACTTATTTTTGGATGAAAAAATAGAATTCATATTTTAACTTAAATAATTTTAAAAATATCTTGCATTACTTAAAAAAAACAATTTTTTCCACTACCTGGATAACAAGCTTTCTGCGATGTGGTGGCTTTAGTGTCGGCTGTGATTATTTAGCTCGGTGGTGGTTTTCTCTGTATATGAAGAGCAACTCTCCAAGGTATTGAATTTGAAAAGACGTCATGACCAAAGGTTTTCGTCTGCCTCTCAAACGCATAAACTTTTCATTTCCTTTTGCTTTACCCCTTTTACCCACTTGTAAATTTAACATGTTTGGTAACAGTACCATGAACCTAAATGGCTAGTGAGTGATTAAAGACAACTAGTCGCTAATAGCTGTCCTTCAGCACTGGGATACGGGCTGGTTGTATGTTTTTATCCATTCATGTATGCCGTCACTGCATGGATGGTCCATACTTTTGCCTGCCTACCCGTGGGATTTTATATGGAATCAACAATAAAAAAAAAAAAAAGATATTAATTTCTTCTCTTCTCCAGTCAGGAGACGATAATCCGTCCATCAGGTAGCAATGGTAACAGCCATAGTAACTAGCTACCCTCATATAAAAACAGATCCACTTCCCAACAATTGGCCGTAAAGTCTGAGGACCAAGCGAAGGGTGAGCGCAAGAAGACGAAAAGTCAGACTGACATCCGTAAATCGATATATTCCAAGGCGCTGTTCCTTCTCGACAATATTGCCAAGAATTCTGAAAACGGAACAATTTATTAGTGCGATGAGGCAGATCGTATCAAATACTAAGCTTTGGTAGATAAATATCTTAAGTTCAAGCACAGCTTACCCAACATCTCACATGCAGCAGCCCAAGAGACTTTGGGCTCTAAACGGAATCGCTCTCAGAATAAGGATGACAAATTAACAAAAAAAAAGGCGGTTTGTCAACGAGAAGTCGACCAATCAACCACCAGGGGCCAAATTACCGCATTCGATACCGAGTAAAATTGATCGTAATTTTCTTATTTGAGATTATGGCATTCGATATCGAGCAAGCAATTTAGTACATTTTTAAATATTTGTCTTCCAATTTTTTGAAATATATTGCAGATAATGCCATGAAATCTTGTACATGTTGTTTTTCGGATAAAAGAAGAAAGTGTGAGGAAAATAGCAATAATCTGTCCATAATTTCTCTAATCATAGACTAAGGATATACTAGTCCTATAACCAGTGTAGTTTTTATATTTCTTAATACGTTTAGGTGGAGGGTATTTAAGATTCGGCACAGCCAAATATTGCACTCTAATTTGTTAAAATTAAAGAAGTAAAACAAAAGTTCCATAATAATATTGGTAGAAAATTCGACATTTTCGAAGCACAAAATAGCGTTGTTGTCTACACAATAATGTTTAGTAACTAAAGGTATGGTCACACATGGCAAATATTTACTCAAAAAGCATAACCACTTGTCTTAGCACAAATTTGTTTGACATTGTTTACTCTTACAAGAGTTTTTCAAGATCAAACAGCTTCAATTAAAACAAGCAAGAAAGTATAGTCGGTCAAGCCCGACCATATAATACCCTACACCTAGTATATGTAAATATAAAATTTTTTTTCAGAAATGGGCGTTATTTGCGAGATATCACCTATTTTGGACCAAAATTCAGTGTGATGATTTCTGTGAATATAAATATTATATGTGTTAAACTTTATAAATACTTTTAAAAGATTTATGGAAGTTAAAGTGATTTTCGGAAGTGGGTCTTTTATGGGAGCTACGACTAATTATGAACCGATCATAATAAAATTGTACCGTATTATTAGTATACATATTAAATATATTTGTATTAAATATTATTTGGCTAAATATTTTTTGGATACCAACATTTTTGAATGAGTTATACCCTTTTAAGTGATTTTCGGAAGTGACTCTTATATGGGAGCTACGACTAATTATGGACCGATCTTCACGAAATTACTAGACATGCTTTAGCTTCATTTATTACTCATCTGCGGTAAATTTTGTTTGCATACTTGCAGAATTCAAAGATTTATGACCGGTAAACCCCAATTTCGGGAGGACTTTTGTATGGGGGCTAGGTGAAATAATGGACCGATTTCCACCAGTTTCAATCCCGTCCATCCTTGGGCAAAAAAATATCACGCACTACATTTTATCGAAATAGCTTCAAAATTGCGACATGTACTCTGCGCACAAGCTTTACATGGACAGCCAGCCAGCCAGCCAGACGGACGGACGGACATCGTTATATCGACCCAGAAAGTGATTCTGAGTCGTTCGGTATACTTTAAGGTGGGTGTTGGACCAATATTTCTGGGCGTTACAAACATCAGCACAAATCCAATATACCCTTCCCACTATGGTGGTGTAGGGTATAATAAAACTAAATATTTGTTTTGTCCTGTCGTAAATAAACGAAGTTTTTTTTTGTAATAAATAAATGCGTTCAAAAATATTTTATTTAGTGAAATATCTGCAACAAATGACAAATGATATGTAAGTTATTAAAGACAAAAACCGCATTCAAAAGAAACACCATCTGGTATGAATAACACATTTTTAACTTATACATCCAATATAAATGTACAAAAATTCAAACAGTTGGTATAAATACAAGGGTTTGAGAAGCAATTAGATGTTGCATCTTTTTGTCACCTCTTCTACTATGACTTTCGCAAAATTTATAAAAGAATGTCTGCCGAAACGTTTGCTTCCACTCTACTACTCTTCAGTAAAATTTTGTCAGAACTTAGCTCACTGTAGTCATTCAAAAATCGAAATAAATTAGTGTCGAAAAAATTATCGATACAAAAGCACAGACCTTTATAAAAGCAAATGAGATTTTATTATTTATTATTATTTTGAGTTTTCTTGAATACTAATAGATGAGTAACAACTTATAGTGCGATTTTTTGTTATATAATTATTAAAACATTTATCAGAACTGATTTTATAAAAACAGTGCTTTATGGAGAATAATACTTAAATTAGAATTTTATACTTCGTTGGGTCTTAGATGACTATTTCTCAATGTTACAAACAAAATAAGAAACTTATTGTATGATATATCCTAGTAGTATTAAGAGGCGATATATAGATTTTAATAAATAGTGTATTCTATAATCCTCCCCACTGTAATTTGATGTATATACACTATTGCTATTTAGTTATTGTAAAGTTACAAACAGTTTTTTAAAACGTGTAAACTTTTTTCAAGAGTATGGTTAATGATCTCTCACCAAGGTACAACAGCATGGTGCGTACCAAGAATGATAAAATAAAGATTACGCCATGCGCATAATTTCCCGTTATGTGACGTAGAAGTTCCGTTCTAAGGGTTACCAAGAATGTTTCATGTTTTAGAATTAAAATTGCTTGCGAAAATTGTATGTTTTATGTGATAGTTGGCAACCTTGCAATTGAAATCTCTCTGAGAGTTCTAAAATAAAAGTTCTAAAACAACAAAATATATAAACTTTATGTGTTCAGGGAGCAAATGCAAGCAAAACAATAGTAAAAAAACAAGTGAGAAAAAATTACCCAATAGAAATACAGAACGTGTGTCGTCACAGTTCCAAAATGCGCAGAACATATTAAAATTTTACGAGCGTTGGCGTAATCTTTATTTTATCATTCTTGGTGCGTACCATAGTGATTTAGAAAGATGTAAAATTTCAGTTTATATAAAAGGTGGCTTAAGTTTTCGAGCAATTGCCAAAAAAAAAACCCCCCGGTTGAAGAGAATTGCGGAAGAATTTTTCAAAAAGAAATTTTAGAGACGGTTGCTTGATGGTTTGGGCAGTTTTTTTTTTTTTTTTTTTGAAGACAGTATGCTTGATTGGGCATTTCCAAGCACCAAAGTGAATTTCTCTTTTTCTGCCTAAAAATTTTTAGATAAAAAATTAGTGCCATATTTAGACAATAGTAATGAAAATCCATTTTTTTTAATCAAGACAACGCACCTGTACATGTAAGTCGTCAAACAAAGGGATGGTTGTCTTCGAAAAATATTAATCTAATAAGCCATCGAATTTATGCTCAAGCCCAAAATTATGAGAGCATATATCACCTAAAAGAAGCTGCTATAGATGATTGGAGTAATTTATATAAAGATAAAGGGTGATTTTTTAGCTATTATCTTTTTGGCAACACTGGTTTAAACAGCTGACGCACGTTTCGTGTTTTGTTTCACTGTCAAACATCTTCAGTTTGGTCTATAATTTAACCATGAATCGTCTGACAAACGAACAACGCTTGCAAATTATTGAATTTTATTATCAAAATGCGTGCCCTGTTAAGAAAGTTCAATTGTGTTCAGCGACGAAGCTCATTTTTGGCTCAATGGGTACCTAAATAAGCAGAATTGTCGATTTTGGAGTGAATATCAGTCAGAAGCATTGCAAGACCTACCAATATATTCAGAAAAAGTCACAGTTTGGTGCGGTTTATGGGCTGGTAGCATCATGGGACCGTACTTCTTCTAAGATTATGCGAATCGTAACGTAACTGTGAATGGTGAGCGCTACTGTGAGATGATATCCAACTTTTTTTTGCCCAAAATGCAAGAGCTTGACTTGCATGGCATGTGGTTTCAACAAGACGGTGCCACATGTCACACAGCGTGCGCAACAATGGACTTATTGAGAGGCGAGTTCGGTGAACATTTTATTCCACGTTCGGGACCGGTCAATTGGCCGCCTATACAGACAAGCCCGCTTGAATTGACGCATTTGAAGACAACATTGAAGCATTTATTCGTGAGATACCGGCCGAAATGTTGAAAGGAGTATGAAAAAATTGGACTAAGCGGATGGACCATTTGAGGCGCAGACAAGGTCAACATTTGCATGAAATAATCTTCAAATATTAAATTATATGGACCTTACTATCGATTCAAATAAAGAGTTCATGCATTTTTCTGAATTTTATGTGTTTTTTTGAAAAACTTTCCTATAGCTTTTAAAAAATCACCCTTTATAAGAATAAGTTAGGTGAAATGTAAATATCGGCACCTAAATTCCAAAAGGCTGTAACTACAAAAAATTCAAAATCGATTTTTTGCTTGATTTTTATGTGATTAAACAAAATACACGTTTCTTTAAAATTTTGCTCCCATATGTTGAAAAACGTCGATTTTCTTAATACATTTCAAAAGGCAGCAACTACAATGTTAATAATTGTATAAAGCAAAAAATCGTAACTACACTTTTAATTAAAAAAAAAACAAAATATATTCAAACAAAGTTGGCATTTGCTTTGCAGTGAGTTAAAAGTTATTTTTTTCAAATCAGTAACAAGGACACTGAGGATATTTGTGTCCTACCAAAGAATAAAATGGATACTGATAGTGAACGTTATTCTCATTAGAAAGTTCAAAAAGTTAATGAAAAATGTGAAAATAAAATATGCATATGATACTTCTGGGATAATTTTCTATAAAAACAATATTAAAAACGAATATGAGGCTTTGCCACAACGCACTCAAGAAAAGTTCGGTTCGGTTACATAAAGAAAAAACAAAAACATCCAAAAAGAAATGGAGTCATCTCCAGAAACTTAAATGTTAACTTCCGGCTGCTTTCCACAGCTTTTACGATAATTTATCACACTCAGATTAGATTTATAAATTTTACTTCGCAATGTAAAGAAATTTTTTTTCATGAATACAATAATGAATTTTCTTCTTTTTTTTTATTTTGTTTTCTTTTCTTAAATAAAGTATATTTTTCACGAATTCATTAAACTCGTTTTGAGTTTTGTATCGTTTATATTCAAAACACCGAAAACAAAATAAAAAAAAGTTCAATAAGCGGAATTTCTTCATCATAATTTTAACTTTTATTAAAAATTTTTTTTTTTAATAAAAGTTTTATTTTATTTGGCCAATAAAGTTGTTTGCTTCTCCTGTAAAAAAGTAAAATGTGTAGTTACGCCCTTTTGGATTTTCGGTGAGAATTTTTGAGTTGATTCTAACAAAAAGAGGCTTAACACATTTTTTTGTGAATGTTATTATTTTAAGTTATTTTAATTTCATTGTATTTATAGTTATGAAATACTAATTAATTTCTTTATACATTTTTAAGAGGCAATAAAAAAATAATGATTTCTTTTAAATAATATTTATGTTTTTTTCATTTCACATGCGCGTAGGTTAAACTGTTTTACTTTTTCTTTAAATTACAAAATTGAGACTACTTTCATGTATGTATAGTTATGCAACACAGTGTATATTATATATGTATATTCAGGTATGTATGTGTGTCTTTCTATATGTTTTATTTGTGTGAGGATATTATATAAGTGTGTATGCGTTTTGTATTTATTTGTGTTAAAATAAATTGTCTACCCTGCAAATAACTCGACTAGTCCATACATGCATGTAAATACTAGACCAAAGAAGAGTAGGAATACTTCAAAACTACTCCAAATATATGAAAAAAGGGTGGTCGATTTAACATTGCGATTTCCTAGGATTGGACTATATAACCCATCGAAGTAGTACCAAAACTACTCCATGCTTCTACTCCATGGAGTACTCAAGAGGGTTAGTTTTAAACAACAACAACTCAATATGCAATCGTGTTAACACGAAACCATGTCGTTTAACTACAAACTATGACATGGTCCATGACTGCATTACATTGTACCATGTTGTAAGTAGTCCATTTCATCTAAAATGGATCACGTAGACCAATATTATTTGCAGGGTAGTTATGTGTTTATGTGTGTTGTAGGAATAAATGTATTTGCACTTTTACATCTTTGTAAAATTATATTGTTAGTTTATATTTTATTTTTCATATTTTAGCCATTTGCATTGTTTATTTGATGTAGTTATATTTGCTGTCCGTTCTATCCCAAACACTTAAGTTTATCATAAAATTAAACATTAAATTCTTCGACTGCATTTATGTATTTATTATACATACATCCCAGTATACCATTTTCGAAGCGCTCCGAAAAAGAAATCAGAAAAGAGTCCAACAAAAGAGCATTTACGGAGCACTCCGAAAAAGGAGTCAGAAAAGAGTCCAATAAAAGAGCATTTTCGGAACGAAACAAAAATTTGCTTGTTACTATCCTAAGTCGGCACGCAGTATGAGTCAGAAATTCCACTTACTTATGTGTGTACCAAAGCGTTGTTGTCCTGTTATTTATGCTTTGAAAAAAAAACATAGCTGTAACACACAAGAATAATAAAAACAAGATTACACAGATCCCAAAAAAAACCTCATAAAAGACTCTTTTCTGACATTATCTAAGAGCTCTTTTTGACGGACTATTTTCGAACGTAATGATCCTCTTTTCTGAAAGTTTTCGGAGCAATTATGATTGTTTTTTGGGCTCATAAAGAGTGTTAACGCTCCGAAAAAGGTGTCAGAAAAGACTCTTTTCGGACTCATATTGTATGCTGGGATATTATGTGTTTAGTGTGTATGTGTTTTTATTGGTGTTTTAGCTCTTAAATTTCATCTACATTCGTATTGCCTGCTTATGAGGGCATATTTTTCGTTTTTCTAAAAGTGAATACTTACTTAGTTGTTTTTATGCAAGTAAATTTTGTAAAATAAAAACAAGAAAACCCCTAAATACACTTAAGCCTTCTTTGCATAATGGTGGAAATTTCCATCATAAAATTGAATGCCCTCTTTTATTTATACTTAGTACTAAGTTAATGATGTAACATTGCATAATGATGAAAATTTACATCATAATGTTTATTGCTAAATTTATACTATAAGTTTTTTTAAGTAAGATTTTTTATACACCTTGATTTATTTTACCAATAAAGAAAAAATCTTGCAAAGAAGGGTTAAGTGAATATACGACTTTATTGCTGAATTTAAATTTGCTGTATAGATGTGTATTACGTGTCTGTTTATATTTTATTGGGAAAAAATTGTATCGTATTTTTTTAATATTTATGAAAATTATTGAAGTTGTTTTTACATACAGTCGCAAGCAGGGCAGGTTTTTTTCATGGTTTTGCGTGATTCTGCAGCTAGCAGGATGTTTTATTAAAATAAGTAGTTCTTATATCATTGTCTTTTTGTCAGTTTAATGTAAGAGTAAAAAATGTAATAAACTATTTTAATATTACCAAATTATAAACAATATCGAGTATCTGTGGCTCTTTACCTGCCCCACAGTGGATGGCATTTGTATAAAAGAAAAATAAATTTGTAATTTCTTAACGGCAAGCCCGATTTCAATAACCTTGCACATGCCGCAAGAGAAATTGTTTTCAAGTTTAGGTTTCGAGCGGTGTCACAGGTCCCCAATGTAGGGCAGTTTAAAACGATCCCAATTATTAGTTTGCTATCCGATTTTAAAGATTGTCTTATACACTGCGTTGCAGTTTTGTAAAACGTACAAAAAATCATATATTATATCTGTGTTCACAATCGATAACATGCTTTCGAGAAAAAACACTTTTTAAATACAGAAGCGTTTCTGAAAAAATTAAGAAAGTGGATTAGAAAAATTGTTTTGTAAAATCAAAGATTCTTACACACGCAATATTAGGAGCAAAAAAATATTAGTTTTCATTTTACCTCTTAAAAATGTATAAAAAAATTAATTAGTATTACATAACTATAAATACATCGAAAGTTAAATAACTTAAAATATCAATATTTATAAAAATTTAGACTTTAAAGACTCCATCATGCATACTATTCACCAGATTTATTCTACTATTTTCAGATATATTCTCAAAGCATCTATTACAGCTTCTTTAACATGATTTATACTTTCATATTGACGGTTTTTAGGCAACACAAAAGGAGCAGTCATATTAGATCTAAGTAAGCTGTGTACTTCACGGCCGCCTCTTAGGACTAGGAACTATCGCTTTGTGGGGAATATGAAAATAAATCTGGTACTATAAATTATCAAAAAAAAAATAGATTTACAATGTGTAACTTTTTGGTAGAGACTAAAAGTATCATTGTCTAAAAATTAACGCTGTTCCACCAGTTACTGCTGCTCGTTGTTGCACATCATCAATGCTTAATTCAATTAATACATGAGACATTTCCAAGTCGTGAACTCCTTCGTGTCGGTGTTTAGGTTTTGTCCCTTAGATCGTATGATTTACTATTCTCATACTTATTTTTATATCAAGCCAAATATCTGGTCTAGAAATTAAAATGCATTTCTTTATTAATTATAAGTATTGGTAAATTTTTAGAAGCAGAATATTGTATGTCTAATTTTCATAAAATTTATATTTGTTTTGTAATTCAATTGAGCTGTTAAACTTTATGCAACCCGGAATATAATACTTAAACATTTACCCCCTTATTCATAAAGCATATCAAAGGTTTATAACAGGCTGATAAAGCAAATTTTGTATGGATATTTGCTTTATAAGCCTGTTATAAACCCTTGATAAGTTTTTTATGAATTAGACTGTTAATATTTATAAAACCTCAATAAAATATATTTAACCCATATTATGCTTTAATTTTCTAAGATTTTAAACAATACTTAAACATTATAACTAATAATATGAAATTCAAGCATCTTCCCTTAAGTAAATTTATATTGTCTAGCTTTTGTTTTACTTCTACTGTTGTTTAATGTAAAAGCTTGTGTAATGGACATAATGACATGTGTCTGTACTATATTTAGACACTGTCGTATAGAGAAGTGCGTCCCATGCACAGTGGGATGTTTATATAAAATAACAAGTAAGAGTTTATAATCGGCTGTGCCGCATCGTATATACCCACCATCAAATCACCTATTATGGAGAGATTTATAAAATATTTATGCGCATTTACGTGATTTCCGGAAGTAGCCCTTATATAGGGGCTTCCGTTAAATATGGACCTATCATCATCATATTGAGAGTGATGAATTATGTATTAAATATTTGTGTCAAATTTAAACTTGATAGTGTTATTTTATAAGGGATTTATGCGCATTTAAGTGATTTCTAGAAGTGGACTTTATATGGGGCTAGAGTCAAATATGTGCCGATCATCATTATAATGAGATGGACGCATTTTATAGGGGATTTATGCCCATTTAAGTGATTTTCCCTGCTAATGCTAATAAAAGCTTAATGCCCATTTAAGTGATTTTCGTAAGGTCTACGTTAAAATATGGACCGATCATCATGAACTATAGTACGACGATTTGAATGTGTATTTTGATTATGCTTGTCAAATTTCAACTTGATAGTAATTTTTGCTAAAGATTTATATTCATTTAAGTGAATTTCGGAAGTGGTCTTTGAATGGGGCTTTCTCAAAATTAGGGACCGATGCAAACAAAACATTGTTTTGAGATTTGAATTTGTATGAAATTTATTATTCCAGAATTTTGTTGAGATGCTGAAAAATATCGAGGTAGTCTGAAACTTTGATATATATCTTGGATCCTACTGGACCGATTTCGGACATTTTTCAATACCAAACATTGCGGTAGATCAAGGTAACAATTTCATTGTTCTATGTTTTTTTCTCAAAGCTCTGTGATGATTTCAACAGACGGAAAGACGCACGGGCATGGCTAGGTCGTCTTACAATCTTATAAGGACCCAGAATATATAGACCTTTAGGTTCTACGACCATTCTTTCGATATGTTACAAATGCCAAACGTAATATACCCCCCATCTTTTTAGAGTAATAGAGTAGAGTAGATGGAAATAAAAGTATGAAATAAGTCTTATTAAAAACTCAAAACATGTTATTGCACGTGTTCATAATTCCAGTTGTTAGAAATTATCATTTACTCTTAGTGGAACTTAGTTTTTTAGTTTGCTTCCAAGGTCTAAATTGTTTTCAGTCATCTAAGAAAATTTGGTTTTTAATATTAAACATAAAAAATTATAAAAAATTTTTATTCGAAGTTTTACTTCAAGTTAAATATACAAATTGTTCGAAAACAATTGTCTACACTACAATTTATTTTTGTATATTAACTTGAAGTAAAACTCCGAAAAAAAAATGTTTTAAAATTTCCAAATACTCGCAAGAAGAATAATTCTCATTTAACATAAAAAATTATTAAAAATTTATTCAGATATTAAGGGTTGTAGGCTCCACTGTACCATGCTAATACATATATATTGAAACAAACAAATAGTTGGGTACACACAGAAATTATTGTTTATTTGTTTGTACAAAATGATACAATGGTTTGGATGAGTGTGTCTGCAATCATGAACGGAATTTATGAAAACAATCTGAATGAATGTCTGAGAAAGTAGATGTATGTATCATTAGAATGGCCCAGTTTGTATAAAACTAAAACAAAGTTGTTCATTTTTCCAGCTTCAATATGAGTAGCCAAAATTCTGGGAAGTTAAAAGAAATAAAGTAAGCTGAATGTTTATTTTGAAGCGAATTTCATATTAAAAAAAAAATAAATTAGTATTAATACTCTGTGTCATATTCCGATCTTTATAACCCTACAACATATAATTACTACAGGCAACATAATGGTCATCTCTTATTAACAGCCACAATAACAGTTGCCATGTTGGCCTACTATCAGACTATGAAAACTATAGTTAACATTATGTTCTTTGCATCGACTTCAAAAGCCATAAGCTGGTTGTCTCTTCTTGTTTGAAATTTTGCGATCTTATTACTATTTCGCACAATTTTAAAAGTTGCACATTTGATAAAAGTAAGTAATTAATAAAATATCGTTTTTTTACATTTGTTTTATTGTTTTACGTTTATACGCAAGTTAAGTGTTCAAGGATTAGTTACTAATCCAGTAATTTTTGAATTTTATAATTATTTTTGTAGAACCATTTTAAAACCAATTTGGACATATGGCATCCAATTGTGGGGAACTGCTAGTAATACCAGTGTTGAACTTATACAGAGGGCCCAATCAAAAATTCTTAGGACCATGACGGGCGCACCATGGTACATAAGAAATGAAAACATCCACAGAGATCTAGAAGTATCATTGGTAAAGGATTAATTCACAAGGGTCCGCGAGAACTACATCAAAAAGCTACAACCCATCCGAAACCGCTTGCTAGAATTCTAGCTCAGAGCCAGACGGAGTCGAGGCATCGTAGAGCTTAACAGCCAATAAGAAATTAATGCTCTGTTAAAGACCAATTAGATTTATTTTAGTTTTAAGATTTGAATACTTATTACTTATATAGAACATGAAATTTAGTGTTTGTATCTTGTGAACTACAATAAACGAAAAGGGACCTACTTTATATACATAATATGAAAATTTATAAGAGTATTATTTGGTTTTAGAATGACTGGCCGACATAAGCCAAATGACGTAGATATCTGCCGAATATTGCAAGCAGGTGAAGAAAGTGATGATGGTATTGATTTCGAGATGACAGCTTGGCTGATTCTGACGTAGCTTCGGATTTTTATTAGTTTTTTGAATTGTGTTTGAAATCAATCTCTGGATATTGAATAATGACGACCAACACATTCCAGTTCCAATATTCCTAATACGATAAGTCCAACCGACAAACGACAAATGCCTGAAAAAAGAACATTTCAGTGGCAAAAGATGAACCTTAACCTCATTGCACAGCAGCTCACTTTCACTGGCAACGAATTGTTGAGTTTTGATATATTAGATCTCGAAACTCCTATACAGTTCGTTTTGTACTTATTTCCAAAGGAACTTATAAAAAAAATTTCTGAAGAGACAAATTTCTATTTGACACAGAAAGATTCCAACAATAATTTTAATGTATCTATAATGTCACAGATTCAACTACCGCGAGTAAAAAAATTCGTCCCGTAGTTGATGCTTTATATGCAAAATATTCAAAAGTTCCGCTAGAACCGCGACTTTGTGTAGGTGAACAAATATGTTCCACGAAAGCGCAAATTACGTTGAAAAAATTTAAAAAATTTTATGTTAATTATGAAGTTTTTTATGAAGTTTTTTTTTTGACATTGCAACCTATTGTTGCCTATAAGCTACAATCCCTTTTCTAAAATTGTTCCTTTTTAATAACAAATTTTAAAATTTCAAATAGTAAATGTTTTATTATTTATTAGAATCTATTTTAATTCATAGAAATTTTTTTAATTCAAGTTCTGGAGTTATAGAGGGTGCTAGGTTGCAAATATTTGTTGCCTGGTCTACGATATCATGCCAACGGCACTCGACTATCATAAGACCAACCCAAGGGATTTGAACCTCAATCACAACCCCAAGAATACAAAATATATTTCATTTACTAGATCATACAAATATTTAGCACTGTAATTATAACATACAAATGCAAGGTGAAAAGCAATTAAAATCGACACTGGCCGAAGCTCAAAGGGGAGCATCTCCAAGTATTAGCGCAGACAGAGAAGCACATCATTGGCGGCACTAGCTATTGTTCTACATTAAAAAAATTTCGAAAAGTACTGAAATTTGAACGATTTTATTTGCAAAATGTCACCTGAAGTAATCACGAAGGATGACTTGCTATGTTTCTAAGTAAATGACAAGACTTTAAAGAGTGACAGGATAAAATCCAAGCTGATACATAATTGTAAACGACGACTGTTACACTGCAATATTGAGATATGCAACAACATTACTAATGAACTTCGAAAGCAAGATTCGGTTTTATCCATGAAGTTTAGGTGATATTAGTAAAACACCTTTCAGCCACTACTACAAGCTTGTACTGAAGCATTGATAGGAATATAGTATTTCAAAGGATCTGGACAGAAATAGCTTGAGGGAAATCCTAGCTATGGATCCTAGCTATGCACATAGTAAGAGAATTTGGTAAAGAGAGAAAATTACATCTATAATTTATAAACGGTAAGTCCCAAAATTTCCAGTGTTTCTCAAAGAAGAGCACCTCGGGAATGTGAAAAATTAAAAAAGCTTTAAAAAAAATTAAAATTAAAAAAAATTAATTTTAAAACTAAATTTTAATTTAAAAATAAAATATATTTGAATTTGTTTATTTATTTTAAAAAAAAAAACTTTGTTTATTTAGGACAAGACACAACAAATATTTAGTTTTATTTTATTTAATGCTGTTTGATCTTGCAAAACTCTTGTAAGAGTAAGCAACGTCAAACAAATTTGTGCTAAACAAGTAAAAAAGTATAGTCGATCAAGCCCGACTATATGGGAGATATCCCCTATTATGGACCAATCATCCAAAAATTTAGTGCCAAGACTTCCGTGAATATAAATATTATGTGTGTTGTACTTTATTTCGAGATAGATACTTTCAAAAGATTTATGGCGCTTAAAGTGAATTACGCAGATGTTGGGAGTTTCGACTAAGTATGGACTAAATTTTATTAAACTATATGAAGAAATGACGACCCTAGTTTTATAAAATTTAGTCCATAATTAGTCGAAACTCCCATATAAGAACATCTCTGCAATTCACTTTAACCTCCATAAATCGTTTGAAAGTATACCAACATTGTTAAGAGATTATTGGTCGTTAAAGTGATTTTCAGAAGTGGGCCTTGTATGGGCGCTACGACTAATTATGAATCAACCAGAATAAAATTCTACCATATCATTTGTATATACATTAAATATATTTGTGTTCAATATTATTTGGATACCGACATTAGTAAGAGAGTTATACACTTTAAAGTGATTTTCGGAAGCTGTGATCCATTATGGACCGATCATCACAAAACTGTGCTATAATACTGTGTTCAATATTATTGGGATACCGATATTAGTAAGAGAGTAATACACTTTAAAGTGATTTTCAGAAGTGGATCCTATATGGGAGCTGTGATCCATTATGGACCGATCTTTACAAACTTTGTAGATATGATTTGACTTTATTTACCACTCATTTTTTGAATAGTTGCATAATTTATACATTTATAAGCGTTAAACTCATATTTCGGGAGGACATTTGTATGGGGCCCAGGTGAAATAATGGACCGATTTCCACCAGTTTCAGTCCCATTTCTCCTTGGGCTGAAAAATAAATTTTATTGAAATATGCATCTTCAAAATAGCGATCTGTAGTCTGCGCACAAGCTTTACATGGACAGCCAGCCAGCCAGACGGACGGACGGATGGACGGACGGACGAACGGATATCGTTAAATCGACTCAGGAAATGATTCTGAGTCGATATGTATACCAATATTTATGAGCCTTATAAACATCAGCACAAATCCAACATACCCTCCCCACTATGGTGGTATAGGGTATAAAAAGTGGTTACGCTTTCTGGAGTAAATATTTGCCAAGTGTGACCGTACCTTAAGAAATTCAAAATCCTACAAAAACTTTTTTTTGGGTATTCCTAATACGTTAGTGACTATACATCAAAAGTTATATGTATAAAAGTATCTGCTTCTACAATAGCACGAACAGAAATTGGAATATGTAAAGAAAACGGCAACAGATTTACATAAAAGATGATGTTTTTATTTAAAAAGGCGTTCATGTAAATATGTATGTACGTGCAAGGAGTTAGTAGTTCTACAAACATAAATGGTGGTGTGCATCTTATGTGACACAACAATTTGTATCTTAGTATGTAAACGGTCATGTAGAGCATTTGAGTTTGGTCAAGTAAATTTACGAGATTTTTTTTTTTTTTGCTTTTATTCTTTTATATTTTTTGATCATTATTTTTCTAATATAAACTCGTGCTAGTATTTTTCTTGATTCTATTCTTTTATTCTTAATGGAGGCACTTAATAAAAAAAGTAGAGGAAAAAGTTTTTGTTTTGTATTTTTAAGATGAAACTTTGTAAATTATAAAATATGGTTTCTATTTTATTATTACTTATTTCAAACAGACAGCAGAGTAACTTGACCAATGCTTTATATAAAGTGTGTAGTGTAAAATACAAATTTTAATGAATACTTAAAATGTTTGACAAGTAGGTGGGGTTTGAAAAAAGTTTTTCTCATGTAGATAATTTTAAGAAGTGAAAAAAATTAGCTACAAAAAATTCTAGTTAGAAACAAGATATAAATATATGTGGGTGATAGTCTGCCATAAGAACAGATTAAATATATCAAGTATATTAAGGTAATTTGATTACGAAAACACAAATAATTACCTTTAATATATGATAAACATCAGTTGAAATATGTGTCTGATACACATACTTTGGAATCTTGAGCGTTTGAGCAATTTTCGCTGATTTGTCCATGTGTATTATAAGACATCAAGATCTAACTTAAAGCAATTAATCTAGAAGTTAATTTGTGCTTTCAAAACTAATCAAATTCGATAGAACCTACACTGTGAAAAACAGGAAATGTTTCACTGCAATAAAAACATCCACCCCTATCGTGAATAAAAATTCCACATGAAATTTGTTCCCTTTTCACATTTTTCCCATTTAAATTCAATGTCAATCGTATATGAAGCCCGGTCAACCAAATGAATCGATGCCAAAGCCAGATATCAATGGCACTAAAGTAATGATCTATATTTGGTGGAATCAAACGGGTGCTGTTGAAATCTGGCCAGATTAGTACAGGAAAACTGTATGGAATGCATTTATTTGTATGATTTGTTTGTATTGGACAAAAAAACAACCAAAATATGCGGCCAAACATGAAAGCGTAATATTCCATCAGGAGTACACTCGGCCACATGTTAGAACACCTGTTAACAACTATTTACAATGAAGTTTTTGGAGTGTTTTGTCTCATCCGCCTTATAATCCACCCTTGGCCCGTGCAACTACTATTCAATCGATGCCGAACGTTCTCTCTGGGATAAGCTTCATTTCAGCGTAGTGTATCCAAAATGAGAGTCTTTTACACAAACAGACAAACACAGGGACACAGCTCAATCAACCTAGAATTCCATTGGGATTAAGAATATAAATATATACTTTGTTGGGTCTCAGATGACTATTTATCAGTGTTACACACGGAATGACAAACTTATATAAACCCTCATTCACCACATGTGGTGGTGGAGGGTATAAAAACACTATTATCTCATGAATAATAGCACCCAAATTATCCTCGAGTTCAACACTGAACTTTATCACAATAAATTTGTAATTTCGCAAACAAGTAAATGTAAACTTTTACACCTTTTCATATCTTAAAAATATAATTTGTAATAAAGGTTAACAAAAATTCAAGGTTTTTTAAAGGTTTCATCTCACCAAATGGATTATTATCAGGGGTATAACACTCACATTAATTTTAAAAGTTGAAATTAACTTCACACATGCTGTTTCTTTAAGGAAAAGAAACATTATAAAATATGTTTCTGGGTCACTTGTATAAAATTTACTACACACACATACATACATATACCAAATCAAAAACTAATCATAATTTAAAAAGTAAAAGTGTGACAAAAAGGTAGCGCTATAAAGAAACCACTAAAGGGAATAAACTTACCTGGTAATCCATTGAATTGCCATAACCCATATGATTACAGGAGCATGAACATTGCTTGATATGTTCTTCAAGTTCATCGTCAATAATCAATGATGATGATGTATTCAACTCATTGCCATTCATCAAATGATGAAGATGTTGAGCCTGCAAATGCTGCGAATGATATGCTGGATTCTGTGCCAGCAAATGATGCTGTTGCTGTTTCTGCTGCTGATGTAGATAATGATGAAGTTCACTAGCACATATTTGGTTACAATCATTATTATGATGTTGCTGTTGCTGTTGATTTAATTCACCGGATGTTTCATTATTGTATGGTACTGTCAAGGAGGCAGCAGGAGTTAACAGTTTTTTGCTCGACAAGCAAGAGCTTGTAACAGATTTCATTGTCGTCGGTGTCTGTTTGTTGGATGATTTTATGTTTGTTATTAGGGGATTTGTTATAATGGTTGTGGAATTTATGTTAAAATCCAGATACGATGACAAGGGTGCTTCAACAGAGTAAGACTTTAACAGCACTCTGTTGTTAACATTACGTGATTGCAATTTTTGCTGTTGCTGTTCTACAACATCTTGTTGTAAACTTGAATTTCGTTGCAAGGTATGGGCTCTCAGTAGTTTTTCGCCAGCAAAGCTTTTGCGCCGTGAGAGCATATTATGAAAAGCTTCATAAGCAACAGTTTCTTCGTTTGCATTGTCCATGGCAGCACCACTTTTACCACCACTAAGTTTGTGATGTTTTAGAGTAAAGTATTTGGGAAAATCAGCAGTGGCCGTAGTGTTATCAACAACACCGACACTAGTTGCTGCTATATCGGGGGGTGGTGGTTTGCCGCCTGCCGTTAACGATATTAATGATGGTTGAGACTTAACAGCTGTTGAGGCAGCCGTTAACATTAAACTCATCATTTCCATAGAGTCCGTGGCCAATGGCACTGAACATGAACCCATTTCCTCCATATTTGCATCGTCATCATCATCATTATATTGTACGGCCAGTGAAGGGTTTACCTCTTTATTTTGTGAATCTATTAAACGTTCACGTTCCTCCTGCAAGAGCTGAACATTATCAATAGGTTGTGTTTCCTCGGAACCCAATTCATCTGAGGTGTTGGATTCCAGCTCTGAGGTTATACTTTTTCTTTGTTGCAACTTCTGTTGATGTTGCTGTGTTATGGAGTTGGCCGTAGAGTGTATGCCATATTTCCAATAGGTTTTATTTGTGCCTGCTATGCGCTGCAACGTACGATTCTTGTTAAGAGCTTCCTGTTTGCGTTCCTGCTTTTGTTTCTCCAATTGCTGTAGAGTCTTAAAGGCTTTTCTTGCTTGCGGCTGTGAGTGATGCAAAGTATTGCAACGTCTTGTGGGTGGCGGTGTGTAAAGAGGCGAGGGTGATCCATAATGGCTGGGCGAGTTGGAGCTACTGGCCCTTTTGGCCTTTTTTAAACCACCAATACCTCCACTAGCGCCGCCGACACTAAAACGATTTGTCAGGGAGTGTGCTGATAATGATAAAACTTTAGTAAATTTAAGTCTTCCCCCACCACTTTCGCTTGATTTCGTTTTGTGCTTTTGCAAATATTGATGATTGTGATGTTCATTGATAGTGGGTAATTTGAGTAATTGCTGTGCCTGCAATTGCATATAATTTGTGGAATTACATGTTGCTGTTGCCGCTGTAACTGTGCCCGCCACGGTTGTAGGTGGTTGAAATCTTTCACGTTCCGTTAAGGCGGAGTGTATTAAATGTTGTGCATTTATCTGTTTGGCTTGTGGCGGCGGTGAGGGTGGTTCAAAGAGAGATTTCTGTGACAAGGCCAAAAATTCTTTTTGTTCTTCTTCTTCGAGTGCTTTCAGTGCACGTAGATCCCATTCACCGGATGTCATTAAAAAAACTTGGTATTTACCTATTATTTTTTGTTTATTTTTTTTTTTTTTGTTAAATGAAATTTATGTACGTATGTATACTGAGTTTATATTTATGTTTTGTTTGTTGACATTTCTGGAAAATATTAAGAAATAAAATATGTTTGAGAATATTTTTAAGTAAAAACATGGTGTAACTATACAAGGTGAGTGCAGCAGCACAGCTGACTGACGTTGTTTAAAATCTACTTATGTCTAAAGTAATACTTTTGCAAGTGTTTTTGACAGTAGTACATTATTTTACACCAACAAAATGCCTGTTGTTTCAGTATCGTTTTTGTAATTGTTACCGATTTGAACTCACCTTGTATAATTACACCATGAATAAATATAAACAAAACTAAGAAAGCTATAATCAGCTGTAACGAATCCTATTTCAACTTTAAGTAGAAAATGCGAAATGTATTTTACTCCTCTTTATAAATTCTAAATTCATGTTTTCATCTTTTTTTTTTAAAGAAATTTTGAAACGTACCTTTAGAAAAATTTAAATTACAAAAAAATAAAAGTTTCACTCTAGACCATATGTCATGTATCACGTATCTTTGTATACTAAGCACAGACCGCAGGCAAAATGAAAGCAAACATTTTATTAATAGGTTTTAGTTAATTACAAAGAAAATACTTTCACACTTGGCAAATATTAAGCACAAATTAGTAAGCCGGCGTTTAATCTTACAAATATTTTGTAAAGGAAAACAGTATCAAAAATAATTGAACTAAGTTTATGTGGTCATTTGTCCTTAGTAAAAAAAATTTCCCAAATAAACACAAGAATTAAAACACGTTGTGTTTAGTGGTCACGTCTTTTTCGTCAAATATTTGGCATGTGTAACCGTACCTTAACTTAACTAAAAAAAACCCGAGTCTCCCGACAATGAAAAAAGTAAAAATATCAGTGTAAGTATCGTAAATATCTATCCTGCTATTAAATATTCCAATCGTATTTGTCGCAAAATATGCCAAAGGATACATTTTGTAAAAAGACAATGGATTAGCAAACAATTTTTAGTTTTAGTCCCTTTTGTCACCACTTTAGCTATGACTATTAGAAGGTTAAGAAGGATAAATATTATTTAGTTTAATTTTGTGAATTCGAAATGCTTTCAATTTCATATGAGCATTCTGTTAGATGTGTTTAAAAAGTTCGATTAAAACAATGGTGGGAAAAATGCAATTAAAACAGGATCTGGTATATAATATTATGAATCCAGCATCTATATTATAAAATATTCCAAAAATACTATTACAATAAAGACAATGAATCCCACATTTTTGATTTACATTTATGACCTTATACAATATATTTCATGTTACTAGATCGTTTAGTACAATACATTAAAAAAGTACAAAATATTACCAATTATTCCCTTTTTTAGGTCTCGTATTCATTCCAGCTTTTTAGATCCCTTTAATTTAATTTAATTTCTTCAGGTCTATTATCCAGCTAACGTATAAATGTGTATCAAAGTTTAATTAATATTTTTTTCGTTTTTAGCCCTAATAAAATTTTTTAAACAAATTCTAATATCGTAATGGAGGCTCATCATAAAATATTCATAAAATAAAATATTTTAAAACGATCTAGCCATGTACGTCGGCATGTCTGTGTGTTGTAGGCACGATAGAGCTTAAAAATGACTTAGAACAATAAAATTTTGACCGAACATTCTTTGTTTTAAATGTTTCAAAATGTTTGGTATTGAATTTTGGCAAAATCCAGTAGAATTCAATAGTATCCAGTAAGATCCAAGTTATAGACCAAAGATTTAGATAGCCTCAATATTTTTCCGCTATTTTTTGCTATTTTCTTTAAATGAAATGCAGATAATATCATGAAATTTTGCATTCATTATTTTTAATACGAAAGCCGAAGACCTATTGAAAATATTAAGAATCGGTGTACGATTTCTCATAGCCCTTCATACCCAAATGCCTACCAAAAAGATTTTCTATAGAAAATTCAGCAAAAATTAGTTTCATTCCTAAAAAAAAACTCAAAACGATATTTAGTTTGGATTGGTAAATATAAATTCCACTTCCGAAAATCATTTAAAAGCCCATCACTATCATGTTGACATTGAATACAAATAATCTATATTGCAATGATATAACGATGGATGAACTGGTGAAAAAAGAAATATGTTTTACTCAAAAGTTTTAAATTTTTTAAAAAATTCTAAAATTGAAGAGTGGATTTGATAATGAAATAGAATTGTTTGTTATTAGAAATTAATAAATTAATTAATGAAATAATGAATGCAATTGAAATATGAAAAAGCCCGCCACAACAATGTCTGTAATGATATGGAATCAAATATTGAATAAGAAATATGTATAATTAGTTGTTTCGGAGAATGGGAAATGCAATCAGCATACAAGCGTTGATTATGAACGATGTTTTTCGACAGCGTCATAGATTGGTAACAATATTAAATCAAGATTATCTTATGACACTTTAGATGCCTTAATATTTTTAAGAAGCTTTTTTGGGACGATATTATTCTATGTCAAATGTAATGTAAAATTTCTTATATAAACCTTTAGTAAATTCAAAAATTATAGCTTTTAGGACAGAAAATGTTTGTCTTCAAACATATTTATATTTAATATAAGTTCATTTTTGAAATAAATAGTTTTTATTGTTATTAAACCAATTTGTTTTAATAAGAAAAAAAAATCCCGAAATCTCGAAAAATCACCACCTTCCGGAATTTGCAAATCTAGTCCCGTTTGGCATCGCTAATATTTGACCATAGCCTCCTTATAATGTCAACTTCTAAGGATTAAAAGTTTTAGATCCCTATACATATTTTACTTTCGATAACATTTAAATGTAGGAATCTAAAACTTATGGGAAATTTACACCAAATATTTGTGGTGCGTATATAAAATTGTAATATCAATAGGCCACCTAGAACTTGTTTATATTTTGTGAAATCAATAGACGTTATTCGTGAGATGGTGCAGCAATGCTGGCAAGAGTAATCGAAAATTGAAGACTATCCATGGACTTTTAAATGAAATTACTTGTAGCCCCAGCTAATACACCAGTAGTGAGATCTATTCATACTTGCGACTAATTTTAACTATATAATTGCATTTTGTACCCTTAACGAAATATATACGAGTTTTATTTATTTTTCAGATCCGTCGCATGGGAGCTATTACTTATTTTGGGGCGATCATTGTAAACTATTATGCCGTAATTTATATGTATTTAAGACTTACTTTGGTGGAATTTCATTTCAAAAACGATATTTACAAAAATTTCATATGTATTACAGTTATTCTTGATAGTCGATCTTATACGAGGTCTGATCAAAAAAATAACCCTTATTTTAAAATTTTTCAAAAAGTATTTATTTATTCATCAATAACTATTTTGTCCCCTTCAAAGTAATCCCCCTCATATTTAATA
This sequence comes from Bellardia bayeri, assembly GCA_950370525.1. Classification (NCBI taxonomy): domain Eukaryota; kingdom Metazoa; phylum Arthropoda; class Insecta; order Diptera; family Calliphoridae; genus Bellardia; species Bellardia bayeri. The sequence continues at coordinate 21,058,262 of OX493267.1, forward strand.
CAATTATGCCAGCGTTTTTTCCAATCCTCGAAACACTTCTGAAACGCGCTTTTTGGTATCGCCAACAGCTCCTGCTTCGATTTTTTTTTTCATATCCTCAATCGTAGCAAAAGGCTTTCCTTTCATCGGTGTCTTCAGTTTTGGGAAGATGAAAAAGTCAGCAGGGAAGTCCAAGTCCGGTAACTACGGTGGTTGAGGCATGCACAATCATCGATGTGTCAGCTGGTAGGTTATCATGGTGCAAAATCCATGATTGGTTTTTCCACAATTCTGTGCGTTTCTGACGAATTGCTTCGCGCAAACCACGCATAACTTCAAGATAGTGTTCCTTATTAGCCGTACGACCATGCAGCAACAATTCATGATGCAGCACGTCATTGCAGTCATAGCCATACACCCATGATTCGTCACCAGTTATGACCTTTTTGAGGAAATCTGTATTGTCGTTGACGATGTTCAACAGCTTCTGAGCGATGTCTATGCGACGTTGTTTTTGCTCAAAATTGAGCAATTTTGGAACAATTTTCGCTGCCGCACGTTTCATGCTTAAAACATCCGTAAAAATTGCTGGGCATGAGCCGAACGATATGCCAACATCATCAGCAACCTCTCTGATTGTGATTCGACTGCTTCGATATTTTCATCGGTTGTTTGACGTGCTCGGGCGAGGGGACGAGCATTGTCATTGATATCTTCTCGGACTTACTTAAACCGGTTATACCACAATTGAACTTGTGTTCTGCTTATAGTAGACTCGCCAAACGCCACAGTCAACATTTCAAATATCCTTGCGCATTTAATTTAATTTTTTACACAAAACTTAATAAAATTTCTTTGATCCATTTTTTGAATAGTAAAAAATCGAACAGCACACCAAAACACGACTAACCATTTTATCTGCGTAAAACAAACGGACAGTACAAAATGGCTGATATTACCAAAAATATATAACAGACATGTGTACGAACATAACAGAAAAAAATGCGAAAATCGAACAAACGTAACTTATGAAAAAAACGGTTATTTTTTGATCAGACCTCGTATGGGATCTATGGCCAATTATGGATTAACCTTTATAGCTTTACATTATCATTATAACTTTACATACATATAACTGATATGTGTAAAATTTTGGTTCGATATCGATATTTGTAAAATATTTACGTAGGTTACAGAATTCTTCGGTGGTAGTCCTTATATGGTAGCTATGACCTATTAGGACCGATCAGCATGAAATTTGCTATGACGATTCTTTGTTGAGAATTTCAACTTGATAGTAATAATTTTAAGGGACTTATGAGCATTTAAGAGATTTTTAGAAATTAATTTTATATGAGTCTTATGGGTCTTATCTAAAATATAAACCGATCGTCATGAAATTGGTTATGGTGATTTTGAAATATATAATAAAATAATAAACATTGTTGTGGCGGGCTTTTTCATATTTCAATTGCATTCATTAGTTCATTAATTAATTTATTAATTTCTAATAACAAACAATTCTATTTCATTATCAAATCCACTCTTCAATTTTAGAATTTTTTAAAAAATTTAAAACTTTTGAGTAAAACATATTTCTTTTTTCACCAGTTCATCCATCGTTATATCATTGCAATCACTTTTTGATACCTTTTTGAGCTTAAATGCAAGTGCAACATAGGCAGAGATTCATATCACAGCGACAAACGCCTTCACTGTTACTTTAACTGGATTAAAAATGACAACTATTTGCTTAAGTTTTTTTTTTTTTTTTTTTTTTTTATAGCCTTTATTTATTTATTGAATCTTCATATAATGAAATGACAATAAGTATTCAAATCTTAATACTAAAGAGAAAATAATAAGCCCAGCCAGTGCTAGACAAAAATTTTATGATACTAAAAAAATTTCACATCAACTGATCCAGTCATCTATGTTGCGCTTGAGTTAAAGCAAGGGTATCCCTCCTTCTCAACCGATTATGGCCACTAAAGTTAAGGATGTCTCGTGCAAGTGGGTTTGGGTGGTGTTCAAGTTTGCTGACATACTTTGACGCGTGTTTTGTAAATTCATCTTTTACTACTGGCACGCATAGATCTTTGTGAATTCGAGAATTTTTAACATACCATGGAGCTGCAGTAATTATACGTAGAATTTTATTTTGACCCCTTTGAATTTTTTCAATGTTTGATGCTGAGGCAGTACCCCATAATTGAATTCCATAGCACCAGATTGGCTTTAGAATTGCATTGTACAACAATAGTTTGCAGTCCAACTTTAGTGAAGAATTTCTGCCAATTAGCCAATTAAGTTGCACTGCTTTTAATCTCATCTGTGTAAGTTTCGCTTCAATATGAGACTTCCAAGTTAAACGGCGGTCGAGGTGAATGCCGAGGTATTTGACTTCATTATGTTGAGGAATAATTTGATTATTTATTTTGATGAACGAGCAAGTTTCTTTTCGCAATGTGAAAGTGATATGAATACATTTCTGTTCATTAACCCTGATTTTCCAAAGCTCTAGCCAATTCTCTAGTTTATAAACATAATTCTGCAAATTCTGTGATGCTACTTGGTGGTCCTTATGAACGCTGATAAAGGCTGTATCGTCTGCGAAAGTTGACGTGTGGATTTTGGGGTCTGACGGCATGTCGGAGGCATAAATCAAATATAAAGTAGGACCCAGTATGCTACCCTGTGGCACACCTGTTTCAATTGGCTGAGCGGGGCTTAAAAAATTGCCTTCTTTGATTTTAAATTTGCGACCGTGTAAATAGCTTTCCATAAGTTTATGGGTGTTAGCAGGCAGAGTTAATTTTATTTTGTGCATTAAACCGTCATGCCAAACTTTGTCGAACGCTTGGGACACATCAATGAAAAGGGCGGAGCAGTATTTTTTGTCTTCAAACGACCCTCTTATCACATTTACCAATCTGTGTGTTTGTTCGATGGTGCTGTGTTTAGCTCTGAAGCCGAATTGATGATTAGGAATGCATTCAGTGTCGTTCAGAATTGGAATCAACTTAGTCATTAACAATTTTTCGAACAGTTTAGAAATTGTCGGCAGTAGGCTAATTGGCCTATATGACTCTACTTTGGTGTGATCCTTCCCTGACTTAGGAATCATAGTGATCATAGACACCTTCCAATCTGCAGGATAGTATTCTAGGCGTAAAATAGCGTTGAAGATAAAGAGGATAATTCTTCTAGCTACACGAGGTAACTCCACAAGCATTTTATTGCTGATTTTATCCATACCTGGAGCCTTTCTAAGGTTCAGAGTACCAATAGCGCTTTGGACATCACCAAAGTTGAGTCTTAGAGGTACAGGAGGTCTAATAACGAGAGGTGGCAAATCAGATACGTTATTTGAGTTGTTTTTAGTAAACACATTTCTTAAATGGTTAACAAATAATGTCCCTTTCTCGGAATCGTTTCTAGCCCAGTCACCAGTCGGATTTCGCAAAGGAGGTTTTCCTCTCACTGGTCTTTTTAAACCTCTTGCCGCCCTCCATAACGAGTAGTCAGATTGTGGGGTACTATCAAGACCCTCCAAGTAGGATCTAAGTGAAGCCGTTCTTTGGGTTTCTAAAAAATGTCTTAGTATATCTCTGCATACCCGTAGCCTAGCTTTCAGTTCAGGAGACCTGTGAAGTTGCCACTCTCTTCTCATTCTTCTTTTTTCTGATAGGAGATGTTCGAGTTCAGATAAATAAGTTCTGTTTGTCCTATTTCTACATTCAACGTGATAAGTGGAAGCGTGATGCACAGCTCGTCGAAGGTCCTCGGTAAAGTTGCCAATCGACTCATCGATATCGTCGGTAGTTCTCAACAAAATATTTTCCGTGCAATGAGAACTTAAATACTTTTTGTATTTTATCCAGCTTACTCGGGTCTTAGTCATGTTTCTAAATGGAGACCCACACACTTGAGGGAAATGCATTGAAATGATAGTAGGAGAGTGATCTGAGGACAAGTCTAATGAAGGATCCACTTGCATCCATTCTACAGGGATATTTTTCACTACTCCAAAGTCAATAACATCGGGAATCTTCCGTCGGTCCGTCGGCCAGTAGGTGGGATGTCCGCTTGAGAGTACATCTAAGCCCATTTGAGCAATGGTGTTGAAGAGTACGCGACCCTTTGGGGTTACCAGACGTGAACCCCAAAATGTGTGTTTGGCGTTAAAGTCGCCAGCAACTAAAAATCTAGCTCCAAGGGAATTAAAGAAGTTATGGTATTGGTGCTCTTTTATTGAGAATCGAGGCGGAGAATAAATCGATGAGTAAAACAAATTCTTCGTCTGCCATCTGTTGAGTTTTAAAATCAAATAAAGCTTTTTTTATTAATTTCCAATTCCAAAAACCGTAGAAACCTCAAATATTGCATTCCAGTTTGGTAATCGAAAATGAATTTTTATTCTTTCACCTTCAGTTCTTCAACATACTTTTGTAAAATTTTTTTTTTGTTGGTGACTTTGTAAATAAATTTGAATTATTGATTTAATGCTAAAAAAAAATCAGTGATTGATGTTCAGTGAAGATGTTTTATATATATGTGGATGTCAAAAAAAGAAGATAAAAACAATTATACTTCTCTGGATTTTTTACAAAATTTTTTTGGTATCCCTATCAAATATGTAATGATTCTAACAAGATACCGTTTTAGGATTTATCTTTACATGACACTTATTTTTTTCTAATTTTGTAGGGATATTACTTTTCATAGAGTTATATTACGGGAAGACATATTTATGGGGATATGATAAATCGTGGACCGATTCTTTTTGCTGGTGGATATAAAAGAATATATAAAATATTTAACTCGTAAAAGTCCAAAATTTCTAAAAGTACCAAATTATTAAAACGTACATTTCATGTCTTCTTTTTTAGGTTTAAACTAGCAAGAAAGTATAATCGGTCAAGCTCGACCATATAATACCCTACACCCAATATATGTATAAAACAGTTTTTCAGAAATGGGCGTTATATGGGATATATAACCTATTGTGGACCGATCATCCAAAAATTTAGTGTCATGATGTCTGTGAATATAAATATTATATGCGTTAAACTTTATCTCGATATAAATACATTTAAAAGATTTATGGAGCTTTAATTGAATTACGGAGAGGGTCTTATATGGGAGTTTCAACTAATTATGGACCGACAATTATAAAATTGTACTGTATTATTTGCATACATATGAAATATATTTGGGTTCAATATTATTTGGATACCAACATTTTTGAGAGAGTTATGCTCTTTAAACTAATTTTCGGAAGTGGGCCTTATATGGGAGCTACGAGTAATTATTAACCGATCTGCACAAAATTTGCATATTTGATTTGACTTTCTTAAGTAATCATTTGTGATTAAATTCGTTTGGATACTTGCATAATTCAAACATTTATGATCGGTAAACCCCAATTTAGGATGACGTTTGTATGGAGGCCAAGTGAAATAATGGACCGACTTCCACCAGTTTCAATCCTATCCATCCTTGGGCCTAAAAATTATCACGTATCAAATTTTATCAAAATATCTTCAAAATTGCGATCTGTACTCCGCGCACAAGCTTTACATGGACAGCCAGACAGCCAGCCAGACAGCCAGCCAGACAGCCAGCCAGACAGCCAGCCAGCCAGACGGACGGACGAACATCGTTAAATCGACTCAGAAAGTAATTCTAAATCGATCGGTATACTTTAAGGTGGTTTTTGGATCAATATTTCTGGGCGTTACAAACATCAGCACAAATCCAATATACCCTCCCCACTATGATGGTGTAGGGTATAATGAGAATCTATTGATCAAAGCAAGGATTACCGCTAGCCATTGGCTACGAATCACTAATTTAGTAGCAGATTATTCGAAGGTTGTATATAAGACAAAAGAAATACATTTTAATTAGACCAGTACTAGCAGAAATACAATTAGATATAACTAAACTAATCAAAGATTAGAAAGAACACGACGCTGGTTATAAATCAGCCAAAAATAGGATTACATTCTTCTTATCCTTACAAGGATTTCCTGCCATCGAGTCATGAATAACGTATCAGGGTAAGAGTAAGTACATCGTTTTCTTAGAAATTAACATTTGGAAAAATTAGAGCATCAGTCCCGGATTAACATTCTGCAATAATGATAGTGTAGCATATAGAAGGCTTGAGTGGTAGGACACAGACACGTGTCCTGTACGTGTGTTTCACACAGCAGCAGCAAAATTTTCACAACAAACAAGTTTTTAATTGCAATGTGGCTCAATAAGTAGCTCATTGGCAAACAAGATGAATGTATTAACTTATATATGAGGGCTTCCAAAAGTTAAAAGACAAGCGTGCAGAGGGACATCGATTTATTGTACTACTTTATATAGAACAATTTCGAATAATAACTAAAACATGAGCAACATACATACTAAGAAGTAACTTTTTGGTACCTCTTTGCAAACAAAATATATGATGAGTTAAATTATTATATTTAAATTAATTTATTTTATTATTTTCAATAATCTAGTCTAAGTCCACATATCGCTGTTACAAATTTCTATTTCTAATTTTAAAGAAATTAAATATGATTTTCCAAATTTAATACACTCTAGTAAAAAGTAAATTGCACACGGCTCAAAATATCTATGAAGATAAATTGTAAACTTATAAAATATTTAAAGCTTCATTTCACTATTTAAAAAAACTTTTAAAATAATCAAATATATTTTGTGTATTTTTCTGGTATTCTTGTCGTGTTCATGTACATGAAAATATTTAATTTCTCAAAGCTCTTCCGACAGCTGTCGTGGATTGAGTGACACCAAGTTCCTTGTGTGAATTTACCATATTGTCAAGTTGTTGTCATTAGTGAAATAAATAAAAAAAAATATTGTATAGTAGGATTAAATCGAATATTTTCAAAAGTTGGTTAATTTTATAGATAGAGATACAAATTTAAAATTTTATTGCTCAATTTTATTTATTTTGTTATTGATATTAATTACGAGAGAAAATTATGATAGTATAGCTATTTTTTCAAAGATTCTTATATATTTTATACTAATTATTTCATGCAAACATCAAAGTTTAATATTAATGAATTTTAGACTGCTGCGATGAAAAATGTCAATGCTTTTTTTCAACTGCTTCCAAACATGATAGAAAAAAGAAATACCATACAGTTTATTTCGAATAAAAATGATCTTTTAATTGTTTGATGATATGTAAATTATAGAAAGTTCATGTATAATTCATATAGTTCATACGCTTAGTCCGGTTTCACACTCCTCAATTCTGACTCGTCAAGGTGACTATTTTTGGATGAGAAGGGAAAAGTTGTTAAAAGGGATACAAACTTGACGGTACTAGTCAATTTTCATATTTCCTTTTGTTTTTTCTTTTTCTTTCATGCATGTTGATTTGCATTAAAGATTACGAAAATTTAATTAATGTGTGTGAATGAAATGGCAAGTTCAAAACAGAATTGAACAAAAACTGGTCTGCTAAAGCTTGTTAAAAATCCTTTCTAACCTTTTGATACCCTCCGTAATCGTCATTTCCTTAGCCTGACTAAAAATATTTCTTAACCATCTATATATAGATCGATTTCTTAATTACTGCTTACTTATTTAACTTCAGTCCTATTTAACTTGTGATATTATGGTAATGAGGTAAATATTAACACATTTAATTTGAATTCTGTCACATCGTTCAAAGTAATTTGGTGAGACGTTTGTTATGTGATTCCCATTGCAGCACAATATCTGTGTTTTCTAAAAATGTTCAGTATTCCTTATTCTCTAAGGATGTCTACTACAATGATGCTGAGAAATGGAACATATATTATTGTAAAAATGCTAAAGATTCCAAAAAGAACCATAAATAATGTTATAGACGATGTAAGCAAATCACAAGCACAGATTGTGAATAAAACAAATAAAGCGTCATTAACAGAAATCGGGAACTTACAAATTAAACACTACTCTCAATAAAACAAAATCCGGATCTCTACGACAATGCCCTTGCCAAAAAATACAACCCAAGTGTAAGTACCATATGCAAATATACGTGTGGATGCTGCTATGCACAATAAAATTGTGTTGCTATAAAAAGAAAATGCATGCCTTACTAAATAGCTACTGGGATTAACATTTTATGTGGAATCTAAATGAGGGAATATCGATCCCAAATATAAACTTACAAAAATCTATAAAATTGTAAAAAAGCAATTTTTGAGCAAACAATTAGCAGTTGTGGTCAAAAGAGCATCATTTTTGTAACCTCTCCAACTGTGACTTGGGATATTTATCTGAAAGAATGCCTGCAGTAACGTTTGCTGCCTTGTAATAGACGCCACCCCTCTTCAATATAGATTTGTCAAGTACAGGGTGGCTCAAAATTACCGAAGAGGTTTGAATTGCTTATAACTTTTGTATTATAATTTTGTTTTCTTTTCTTTTGTAAAGAAGACTTGGGGAATTTTAAATGGAGCAGTACTCAATTGAACAACGTGCCCAAATTGTTGAGCTTTATTTTTCAAGTCAACGATCCATTGTTTTGACACAGTGTATTTCGTCGTTATTTTAATGTGCGTTTTGGACTATCAGAGACAACAATAAACCATCTGGTTGGAAATTTTCGACAACAAGGGGCAGTAAGGAAGCTTCCTGGTGCTGGCAGAAGACGAACGATACACACGGATGACAATATTGAACTGGTATAAAAAAGTATTCGGAAAGATGAAGAAACATCAACCAGGAGAAGCTCTCGCGAGCGTCGCTGCAGAAAATTTTTCACACAATTGTAATGTTTCCATATAAGATTCGGCTTTTTCAAGAACTGAAACCGACAGATTGCCAGCTACGACTTGATTATGCAGTTTTTTTCCGGCAACAAGCAGAAGGAAATCATAATTTTATTCATAATTCAATTATGAGCGTCGAAGCCCATTTCCAATTAGGTGGGTTCGTTAATAAGCAAAACTGCAGGATATGGGCTTTGGGAAAACCGAGAGTAGTTCAACAGCGAGAATTACACCCACCTAAGTGTACGGTTTGGTGCGGTGTCCCATCGGAAGGGATAATTAGTCCTCATTTTTTTGAAAATAAACACGGGGCGCCGTTTCCTTCAATGGTGTAAGATATCGGATAATGTTGGAAACATTTTTAAGGCCAGCCATGGAAAACCACCCGCAAGTATGGTTCCAACAAGATGAAGCCACAGCGAACACTGCAAGGAACACAATGGCTCTTTTACGGGACAGCTTTTGTGAATATATTATTACGCGAACAAGTGATTTTAATTGGCCTCCGCGTTCAGCGGATTTAACCGCCCCAGACTGTTTTCTTTGGGGTTATTTGAAAGAAAAAGTCTTTATTAATAAGCTATGCGACGAAATAAACAACACAACAGCTGAAGTTTTGTAAAAGGCTATGGATAATGTGTTGGAAAGAGCACGAATTTTCGAAGCAGAAAATGGCCACCACTTGCGAGATATTATTTTTCATAAGTAAACTAAAAATATTCCCCATTTATATACTGTATTAAAAAAATTAATAATTGTTTCTTAGGCTGCGTTTTCACTATGTTTTCACTATGTCATTTTTGTTGTTAAATTGTCCAAATTGTTGGCAATTGTATGAAAACGGGTTGTCATATGGCGTCATCTATGTTTGCAATCATGGAAATCATGAAATGACAACCCGTTTTTATACAATTGCCAACAATTTGGACAATTTGACAACAAAAATGGCATAGTGAAATCCAAGCATTAAATAAAAAAATTAAAAAAAAAGCAACAAATGATAATTACAGCAAAAACTTCGAACTACCAGAACTAACACTGGTTAAAGGATTGATGTTTGTCTGTTGGCTGACCAGCACCGCAGTGGTGCATGTGGTAAAACGCAAAGAATTCTGATGAGAGAAAGTGGGATTTCTCGAAACATATGTAAATTCAACAACCCAGGTTCGATCCCCAGTCAAGAAAAATTATCAAAAATTTTTAATAATAAATTTTTCAAGTTGTAATTCTTAACTTCAGTAAAAATAATTTAATGAAAATTAAATTTAATGAACTCGAGCCTAACTAAAATTTATCAAGAAGTAAAAATTAACAGTTCGATTATGAAATAATAATTATTCCATATTCATTTAGTATAAAATACTACTAAAAAATTTTCTTAGGGCAAAAAAAGAAGCTCAATTTGAATTGTTGATAGCTGAAATGGAAAATCATCCAGATGTGGCTCGTGGAATGCCTAATTTCTCTAATTTCGTCTTCAGTCGTAAAATTAAACTTTATTCATTTGAGACAAAGCGACTTTTCCATAGCTGACTGGACTGTAAAAGAGATGTTCTGATACCCTCCCGTTGACAAAAATCTTATTGCTGGTGCAAGTATTTCTTCTTTTAAATTATCTGTCACAAGATGAGGTTCCTTTAGAAAGGGACCTATCTCACGTAATATATATGAAAATGTTTTCTTATTTATTCGGAAGTTCATCTGAAATCTTTAAAAAAATAAATTAAAAATATTGTCAATCTCCACAGTGTTATTTTACTTACTCATTATTCGTTCAATTCATGATGTTGATAGTGGAGCGCAATTGGATTTATTCAATTGATATGTCTAAGACGCTTGAAGAATCTTCATCATACGCAGAAGAAGACACATTCATAAGTGCGAACATTTTTTTTATACCACTTAGTATCTTTGTATTTATAGTTATTTGCTTTAAACGCTTTTTTCACAATTTGAAATCTTTTTTTGATAAATATCCAATTAATATTATTGAACAGCTGATAGGTTTGTAGCATTGCCAATGCAAAATAAGTTTAGCTTTATGTAAATTTTTATTTTAAATTTTAGTATCAACATTTACAATGGCAACATTAAACACGCAATGATTTGACAGTATTTTAACAACGTAATATATCTGCGTTCGCTAAACACAATGATGCAGTGATTTACAAAATTTCATATTTTTGGTAATGTGTTTGCAAAAGCGTAGGTGATGCATTGAACGCAAGTGATTTACAAAATTATGGCCGAAATTAAATTAAATAAATTAAAAACAAAAACTCGAATTCGTAATATATAATTCATAATATACTCTGAAAATGTCCTGCAATTCAGATAATGCTACACTAATTCCTGAACAGACATTTGCAACACAAGGTATTTGAGTGATCGGAAACTAGAACTGAAATAGTCTTATGAGTTACCCAAAAGCCCTAGTACAATATGCTACTTTTCACACTTAAACATATAAGTATGACTTTAGCGAAATACAGTTTAAAACTTTTCGAACTATTAAAGCTATCTAAAACATGTAAGGTGAACCTCGTAGTAAATTAATACTATATCTACATTATATAAATAAACATTTTATTTCATTATATCATTATTTTAATCTACTAGAGAAAATAGTTATTATGTAAATTGAATTTACTAACATTTATTTTTCCACGGCTATTTAAAATTTATTATATTTATTGCATAATTATTTAAATGTTCATACTTGATGCATCAATGCAATGCATGAAAAAAAAACATATTATCTAACCCACAAGCTAGTTTTTAATAATAATATTTATGTAAATACTTAAACAATTTAAACAACATTCAAATTATAATATAATGGTTTGTTAAACATTTAACAAAAAGTATCCATAATTGCTTTGGATACGCTACACTCTTCTATACATATAAGCATTAGTATGAAATTCCAGCATTTTAGTAAAACTATCGGAATCTGTTTCAAAATGGATTTGGTTTATTTCCATGCATTATTAAAAGTTTCTTTAATGGCCGAATTCTCGGTCATTAGCTAACCATTGGTAAACTAAAATACTAACTATTGTTTAACTATTACTTGGTATTCTTATGGCAAATTAAGCATTGCGAATAAAGAATCATTAGTTAAGCCTTTGCCATTAGCTAACTAAAGACTATTAATTTAGACATAAGACTTCCTTAAATAGCTTATTCAACAATAATTCCTAAATATGTCATCACTATTTTGAGAACTGTTGAGTAAAATATTCATCATTATATTTACAGTTTGATTGTTCTTGTTCAGGATATGCCAACAGTTGTTTATAGTCGGTTTTGCCCAGTCATACATAATTTTTGGTTGATATGAAATGCTATTTTAGATTGCATCTAAATGTATATAATGCAAAAAAAACAATCACAGAAATTAACTTATGACTCATATTTTTTAATGAAACATTATTGTATTGTATTGGATTTCTATATTCTGCATTTCAATTCGAAGCACTTTACATTGTACAATGAGAACTATGAGATTTCATCATATGTTTTTCAAAAGTTGTATAAAAGTTAAAGTCTTGCAAAAAGTTAATATCTGTATATTGAAACAAAATTAATTGCCTGATGCAGAAAATGACTATTTGTCTTTAATTATGTCCATGATATGGCTGCATTCATAAGAGCGATGGTCGTCTAAATTTTTTAAAACTTTTTGTTCAATCAAGTAAATTTTTACAATCCTTTATGAATATTACAGTGTTTTAACAGTTTAACAACAATAATTATGAAAAGAGATTACAACAAACAGGCGATGAAAAAGAGAGGGTTTTCATACAATTCAGAAATTGTTTGGTTTTTGCGCCGTATGTTTATGTTGACATATGTACCTTCAAAATGATAAAAGTAAAATATTTTAAAAACAAATACGTAAAATATAGAATATGAATATTTTCCAAAATGAAAACATTCCGTAGTATTTTCAGCAATATCTATTATTCAAATTTTTGTTTATTAATTTTATTTCCTTGTTTTAAATTGAGTTATTTTTATACCCTCCACCCCCATAAGTGGTGAATGAGCGTATATATAAGTTTGGCATTCCGTGTGTAACGCTGAGAAATACTCATCGGAGACCCAACAAAGTATATACATATTCTTGGTCCTTACAAAATTCTAAGTCGATTGCGTCATGTCCGTCTGTGTGTCTGTCCGTCTATCTGTCTGTGTAAAACACTCTCACGTCCAAAGGACACAACCGAAATCATCAAGGTTTACAAAAAACCCGGTTATAGTTCTCCTAAGGAAAAAAGCAAAATCGGTATATAGAACAAGAGTTATGGATCAAAATGTAAGTCAACCGCCATAAAAAATTTACATTTTTATTGTGATATTTTTTGAATACGTTGTTTTTATGATAAAAGAAGAAAGTGTGGGGAAAATAGTAAGAATAGGTCCATGATTTCTCATAGCCCATACAAAAATCTTCCCGAAATATTGCTCAATTATACATAAATGCCTATAAAATCGGAATATCAATGCAAAATTTAGCATGAATAATTTTCATGCAAAATGAAAACGTAAAACGAAATCTTTTTAGTTCGGTCCCTGTTTGACCATAGTGTTCAACGATTAAAACTAGACAAAAATAATCCGTATAGGTAAATAAATTGTTGTACAAAATTATATGGTGATCAGGTCATAATTGGTCATAGCTCCCATATAAGGACCACATCCGAAAAACCATTTATCTTTATATACACACAGCTTCAAAAGTGTGTAAGCACCAGTGAATTTTTTGATTTTTTTAAGATTTTGAAAAGCATTATAGTTCAACTTAAATTTTTTTTTTTCATAACCGAATCTATTATTCAACCAAATATCCAACAAAACGAAACTTTTAAATTTCAATCGATGGATAGATTTTAAAATTTTTATTATCTTAAAAAAAAAATCAAATAATTTGTTGTGTTAACTCACTTTTGAGGCTCATAGTACATCGTATAAATATCGGTACCGACTCAAACCTTTGCACAGATCATCTACATATATACAAAAATCATGCCATTAAATTTTGTGAATTTCGGTGCATTTTTAACCGTATCCCACATCTTCCGCAAATCAATTTAATACTCATAAATCTCTTATACATGCAAAATCAAAGTACTGGATTTTGAGAATATCGGTCTATATTTTACAATATCCCCCATATAAGGTCCACTCCCGAAATCTACGTTAATACTAATATATATCTTAAATATAACGTTATAATGTTGAAATTGGACGTAAAATATCCTCAGCTGCCATATAAGAACCATTTCCGGAAAACAAATAAACCCACAAAAAGGTCTAATAAATATCGTTGTCGAACCTACTTTTATATAGATCAGTAATTTTAATCAAGAAATCATGCTAATATCGGTTATACGGCAATTATGCTACTGGATTTTGTAGCTGTCAGTCAATAATTGGCAATAGCTCCCGAATTAAGTCCACGTCAACCAAAATAAGCCTAAAATACTTAGAAACCACATAAGTGGATACTGGATTTAAAAGCCATCTGTTCATAACTAGTCCACTTCTACTAAATTTTGTTCACTTTTCACATTTTTCCTATTTAAATTCAATGGTAAAAAAATAAAAGGGAACAAATTTCATGTGGAATTTTTATTCACGATAGGGGTGATAATCTATCTATCGAATAAAGTTTTGTCGAGGATAATAATAATGAGTTAATACTAATTACATAAAATTTATGGCTAAGAAATTCATAAAATTACTTTAATTAATCTAGTCAGCTTAAGTAAATAGCAGTTAATAGTTTTCTAAAGTCCAATATATTAAATTTATTTTGGATTTTTTTATACATACATATATATTTCGTATATATAATAATAAATTTTCTGGCATTTTAATTTTCATCAAATTTGTTTTTTATAAATATTTAATTTAAACATAAATTAAAAATAATTATAAATTTATATTGCTGAACACATATTTCATTTTCATACCTGTTTTGTTAATTAATATTTTTATGGTTTATTGTCGTTTTTTTATACATACATACATACTTTTATTTGATATATAATTAAATTTTTTTAGAAACTACAAATTGCACTCCATAAATTTATATTTATTGTATAAAATTACGTTTATACATTAGACTAATTCAAAAAAATGTTTGTCCACAATTCCTCCTAGAATTGTTATATAAATTGCAAAGATATGTTCGGTGTTCATTCATTTAAGAAAAGAAGGTGTTTTGTCTTTTTCTTTAAGAAAATAACTATGACATTTCTTAACGGCTGGTTCTATTGAGATAAAATTTGACATGGATCTAGCCAACGAATATCTGAGTTTAAGCTTTGTAGATAATTCCAACGCACCTTCTACATGGGGCCTTTAATATATAATAAGTTTAAACAGCGATATTTTTTCGGCCCAATGATGGATTGGATTGAAACTGGTGTAAATCGATCAATTATATCACCTGGCCCCTATACAAATGTTCTCCCGAAATTGGGGTTTACCGATCATAAAATTTTGAATTAGGCAAGTATCCAAACAAGTTTCTTTACAAATGAGTGGTAAATCAAGCCAAATCACATATACAAATTTTGTGCAGATCGGTCCATAATTACTCGTAGCTGCCATATAAGGCTAACTACCGAAAATCCCTTTAAAGAGCATAACTCTCTTAAAAAAAATTGGTATCCAAATAATATTGAACGAACATATATTTCATATGTATGAAAAAAATACTGTACAATTTCATTATAATCTATTCATAACTAGTCGTAGCTCCCATATAAGGCTCAATTCCGAAATTCACTTTAACGATCATAAATTTCTTAAAAATGTTGGTATCCTCTATAATTCACTTTAAGCTCCATAAATCTTTTAAATGTATTTATATCGAGATACAGTTTAACACATATAATACTTCTATTCACAGATCGGTCCACAATAGGTTATATCTCCCATATAACGCCCATTTCTGAATAACTGTTTTATACATATACTAAGTGTAGTCTATTATATGGTCGGGCTTGACCGACTATACTTTCTTACTTATTTTTATAAGAGATTTATGAGCATTTAAGTGATTGTTTGTAGTGGACTTTATATGGGGACAATTAAGTAGGACGAGTTTTTTATATATAGTATATGAACTACTTGTGTTGAATTTCAACTTAATAGTGATGTTTAGAAGAGATTTATGCGCATTTATGTCATTATCGGAAATTGACTATTGTCAAATACGGATCAATCATCATGAAATTTGGGTCGGCATATATATATGTGGATTTTTTTTTTATAATATCAACTTAATAGTCATTTTGATAATAGATTTATGTGCACTTAAGTTATTTTCGGAAGAGGATTTCGTATGGACCGATGCGAACAAAATATCGTTTTAAAATTTATCGTTGCATGAAGCTTATTTCTGCTGAATTTTGCTTGGATACTGCTTTTCTATAGACATTTAAGTACTATAAACCCACATCCCGGGAAGAAATTTGTACGGGGTCTTTCCGAAGTCATAGACCGATTCTTACCATTTTCATCAGGACTTGTGCAAAAATTTATGATATTATCTGCATTATATTTGAAGAAATTTGTGAAAAATATTTGAGAAATATCGAGATTGTCTGAAACTTCGGTCCATAAATCGAATCATGTATTCCTCATATATTCCATCCTTTAGCAGCCCCGATTTAAATTTTAATCTTAGAAGCAAAGTGGTGAAAAATTCCATTTATGGGATTTTTGTCTCATTTTTGTGTATTGCAAGATTCCCTTTAGACTTTTGTTACAATTTTTTTAAAGGCTATTATTTAGAATTATAAATTTAGTCTAAGTTAGAAATTTAATTATCATTATGTTTGTAAACAAAGACTTTACTTTACATATTGACATAACTCTAAAACAAAAATTAGTCCAAATTATAAAAATATCGAGAATAATTTGACTCAAAATTTTCTACAACTTAATTGTTTTACTTACATAAAGTAATTTCCGATCTTAACAAAAAAGATTAAAGACAATATCTCAATTCGATTGAGAAATAAACCATTTTAAAACTTCTAATCTAATGCACAATTTCAAAATATTTGTACAAAATGTGACATTCTGTCTTAGATTTGTAAAAGAAATAAAACAAAAACATTTAAAAATCTCTTGTGATAGAATAATGTATTATCACATTTTGTATAAAAATTTTAAAATTTAAAATCTTAAAATTAGTTTTGATTACATAGTTTATTTTTAATCAAATTAAATGTCAAAATTTCCGTAATAGAAAATTGAACTTTCGAATTAAACACCTAAAGCTTAGTAGCTTGTTCTTTCGGGCAATAATAAAGATTAAAATTAAAAAACGGTCTTAAGGAATCACCCATTATAAACATAAATAGCAAAAACTATTGTGTTGTATGTAGAAAAAATACCAATAAATTAAAGTTAATTTTTTCTATGCGTATGAGTAATATGGAATTATAAAATAAATTATCCATACGTCACATAAGTAAAATCACATGTCAAAAAAGTGTTAATGAAATTAATTAAAATTTATTTATTTTTTTTAATAATTGAAGCATTGAAACACAAATCGCCGATATTCTAGTAATGTTGTTAAGGAAATTGCTTATTGGATGAAGATGCCTGTGGATTTTTACCGCAGTCAGATTACATTATGACTAATATACAAATAAGTCTTCTAAAAATATGAGTTTTATAAACAAATTTAATATACAGTGGCACCAAATAAAAATTTCCATCAACCTGATGAGTGACATATTTTAACAAAAATAAGGGTAAAACGAAGCTTCAAAGTTGAAGCTGACCTGGGCAAACAATGTTGCTTTGAAACTGTTAGTCGTATCTTGCGCCCATAAGATTTTAATGGCCGCGTTGCACGCAATAAACCATTTACAATCGGTCGATATTTCTCAGAGTATTACCCAAAAACTGGTCGCATCTATGCTAAATCGCCTTAAGTCTGTTGTAGTTAATAAAGTTTATCATACCAAATATTATCGTTTAATAGGTAATTTTAAATTTAAGTTTTCGAAATAAGCTATGACGTGAAACAGAGCATTTTTTTAGTTTAAATAAATTAAAATGTACATTTTAGTAATAAATTGTTGATGTTTGTTACTCTATAAAATGTTTTCATTTAAATGACACGAATTTCTTTTTCATGTTCCTGTTCATTTTCTTTTAGTAAAGCTTTTAAAATAAACAAAAATGCATTAGTTAAGCTGTGAGCCACTGTATACACATTTTTACGGCTGAATTTTATAAAATTTATAGAATCAAATACAAACAGAAGCGTTACTGTGAAAGAGACCCCGTAGTTTTGCAACAACAAAATACATGTAACTCAATGTATATATTTGGTTGTTGTATCAGATATCAAATTTGGGAGAAAGTAAATATTTTTATTCTCAATTGCGCCTCTAGTTTGGAACTATGCTTGGAACTTGGATAAAAAAAGTCCTTATTTACACGCATTAATGTCTTTTTCAAAACCTTTACCTTCAAATTATAATTTATTTTATAATGATATTAATAACTAATAGCGAAGTATTTCTCAAAAGTGGACTCTCAGCAGGAGTATCTTTTAAAACAATTGCCCACATTCTTCAAACTTTTAAGTTCCGAAACACAGTGTAAAAAGGGCAAATAATAATATTATTTATACTTTATTGGCACCTTATAAATAATTGCTTTGATATCTATACAGTTACACAAATATGTTTTAAAAAGAGATTTGATTTGTGATATTAAAGTAATATACAACGTTTATTTAGAGAACTCAAACTTAAAGCAAAAAATTATATTTATAAAATCTACTTAAGTTTTACTCTATGTTGTAAAACAATCAAATTTGTGTGACAACTTTATGCATTTATTTCATCTATTGGGTGGGAAATAAAAAACTAAATATATAAAAGAAAAAAACTTTTGTACTAAAGCAATGGAATTTGCTTGATAGCTTTGAGCAATCAGGTATAGTTTATATTTCACAACTCATTAAGGAATTGACAAATGTCAACTTTTATATTTTAGTAAATAAATATATTAATTATCAATTTCATAATTAATAAAACACATTGAAAACATTGAATATTTAGGCCAACAAGTAGACAAATTAATTTATTTTGTGATTTAGATTTTTTTATAAAATAAAATTCCGTTGAGGCTATATACCTACTATTGGGTGTATAACTTAAAAATTGGGGGCTTATAACAGATGGCATATCTTTTGAATATAGTTTATGTCCTTTTGAAGGATATGCAATTTTGAAGGATATTTTTTTTTAATTTTTTCGTTAAATTCATTTGAAAAACGTGCTGCTGAAGCACATCGATTGTTCGCCAAAGCTTATGGTGAATGCGTATAGTTTCAATGTGTTGGGTATTGTTTCTTTGGTTTAGAAGTGAAATTTTTGACACGGAAAAGAAAAATCACCAGGCCAACCGAAAAAAGTAAAGTAAATTATTTTTGCACAGAAACACTAATTGTGATGTCTCCATTACGATGACCCGAAGCTCGGCAAACCAGCCAAACCGACACCAAGTCAAATATCCATGGCGCTAAGGTAATGCTCTCTATTTGGTGGCGCCAAAAGAGTCCTATATATTCTGAGCTGTTGAAATCCAACCAAATCATCACATGGAACCTGTGCCGAATGGAACTGATATATTTGAATTCTTTCTTCTTGATTCTTGTATTAACACGATAAGAGGTAATTCAATCTGCAACAAAAACTTTGAATTTGTACAAAATCTTAATACTTTAGTTTGTTCATTTCTTTACATTTCTTATTGGGGTGTTATTTCGAGTAAATAAAATAATTAAAGTTATTTTATTAACATTCCACTGACCTACTCTTCAGTTTCAAACACCACTATACTGAGCTCAACAATTTACCTAAAATCGCCCAGAATATGCGGTAATATTCCATCATGGAAACGGTTGGCCACATGTTGCAATACATATTAAAAACAATTCAGATTGAATTGGTTATAAAGTTTTCTTTACTCCGTCCGACTGTTGTTACCATTTGTTTCGATTGTAGCACTATCTGTGGGATAGTGCCCAAATAGGGCAGCCGAAATTGGCTTGATTCGCTTATGAAAACTTCTTTTGGCTCGAAATCCATCTGATACCAGAAAGATGTGAAAAGGTCATGGCCAACAATAGCTAATAACTTGAATAAATTTATGTTGTATAAATGTTTCAAAATAAAAGCCAAACATTTTATAATTTCCTATATTTTTACGTTAGTATACCCAATATAAAATATACAATTCTTTAATATCATTAATTAAATTTAGTTGTAACAATTTTTATTTATTGTCCTTGCAAGAGAAGTATCTCTTACATACAAACTGCAAATACGAATTTTGATTTAAATAAACTTAAATAAATCGTAGCAACAAATTTATTTAAAGAAACTTTAAAAAAGCCATGCACCTACAAAGAATACAAAACTACAATGACTCCGTATAAGTAATGGCCTATTGAAATTACCGCCAAAATACTTGCGATTGCTGGTATTCAAACCTATCGCGCAATTAAATATACTTTTTTTTGATATTGAAACTTATTTAAAAATGGACTTTAAACAGCTACCGAGACAAAAATGTTGAAATGCAGTGAACCGATCCAAAATATAAATCTACAAAAAAATTCTTATAAAACGGGTAAACATTTTGTATGTCAAACACATTGTGAATCCATTTAAATCTTTTTTAATTTGGTTTTATTCACAGATCACGTCTGACTGGTGTGATACTGTAGTCTGATTTTGTATTTAGTATTGTTGAATAATTCAGCATGAAAAATTAGACCTTACAAATGGATCAACTACAGCGTAGTAGCGGCAAAAATTTAATTAAATTTAAAATATTTCTTTCAGGCAGTAATAACAATGTTTTAAAATTAAAAAAGGTCAAAATTAATCGCACAAAACATAAAGTGTTGTCTGAAGAATTAAATTGAAAATACCGTTCTTATTATTTTTACCAAACTTAAGAACACATTGAACAAAATATAGGCAATTGACTTATGACAATTAAAGAGATTTATAGAACACTTATGAGTATAGATTCACTATAAGAGCATCAGTAGTTTAGCCGTATGGAGCAACAAAGCCATTTCATATTAAGTTTTTTTTTAAGAAATTCCACTCCTCCAATGTTCCCGAGATCAAATACATATTATTCATCAAATACATAATTTACAATTATAAAGGAGTAAAGTATTTGAAGAAACCAAATTTGCGTAATTAATTTTGCAGCACAGAAAAACAATTCGCTTAAGTCGGTTTTACTGACTTTTTTCAAATCACTATTAAAATTTTATCACTAATAGAATTTTAAATTCTGATTAAAATAAAAAAGAAATTGGGGCGGTCACGCCTATTTTCGAAGTTTGTAATATATTTAGCTATATCTTGAAAACAAAATTTTTTTATTAGACGATATATATATATATAAAATTATAGGTATTTTAAAGACCTTTCCAACGATATGTAACATGACCTATTTATATTGACCAGCTATTAATAAATTTTGCAAAATTATTTTTTGATCAGAAATTTTTTTAAAAAATCTAAAAAATCCGGGAAAAAATTGATATGAGTAAGTAGATAAATTACAAGATTTTCATGTCAAGAAATTAAGCTTTAATTTAAGGTATAACATGACCATGTAGGTAATAAAAATCCGCAGATATTAAAGAAAGATTATGACATTTCACCATAAAAAATACAATCTGTACTAAGCGAAGCCGGTGTTCTGTATACCATGGAGGAGAAAAGCCTTCCGCCCGGCCATAGGCCGGCAATACAGGCAATTTGTACAATGCGAAGCCGGTATTCTATATACCATAGAGGAAAAAATCCTATCCTGCATATAAAATTTTGAAAAAATGTGTTTTTTTAATTTTTCAGATCTTATAATTCTATGATTGGTACTATAATCAGACACATACATATGATACCTTAAATAAAAGCTGAATGTATTGGCTATTTATATAAATAAACTAAAATAACACTTATAGAGACTTTTTTTAAATTTTTTTTAGATATTTTTAGATATTAAAAAAAATTTGGGTCAAAAAATATTCTTTTCGGATTTAACCCATAGTCGGTCCATATTATATAATCATAATATATATCGTTGGAAAAGTATTTTTAATACCTTTTATTTACAAATTATAAGACACCCAGTAGTTCCAGAGATATCGGCCTATATATTTTTAACTTTAAGGGCCCGCCCCCTCGAAAATAGGCGTGACCACCAACAATTTTTTTTGCTGTCAACTCCTCTAAAAGCCCATTTGATGAAATTTTTGTTTTTTTTAACAAAGACTTGTTCCAAACATTTTTTTTTTATAATTTGTATAGAGTAATAATTTTTGTTTGTAATCCTTGTAGTTACTTATTAATTCTAAGCTTGTTGTTGGTTCTTTTAACAGGCATTTAATTGGAGCGAGGCAAACATTATTTATTACACACATATTTTATGTTTTTTATAATCCTTAGAATTGCTTATGTATTTTATTTAAATATTTTTACAAATATTTGCATAGTTTTTTTTTAAATTGCACAATATGCATATGCATACATACACATATGTATGTAGGTATATTTAAGTTTTTTTTAAATTCTTTGATAATTTTTTTTAAATATTTTTAAGAATTTTGTATAAAATTTTCACATTTACTTTTTTTATTTTTCCACATTGTTTATTTTAAATATTTATTTATATTTATTCATTATTAGTTAAATATTTAATTTAATTTTCCACTCGTTACACATTCAATTCACATGCTTAACTGTTGCATAAAAAACCGCACACATTATAAATATTTCATTAGATTTTGCTCAAAAGCAAAACTATGCGAGCATAAA
Source organism: Bellardia bayeri (assembly GCA_950370525.1). NCBI lineage: Eukaryota > Metazoa > Arthropoda > Insecta > Diptera > Calliphoridae > Bellardia > Bellardia bayeri. The sequence continues at coordinate 21,080,937 of OX493267.1, forward strand.
TTCCCCTGTATAGCAATTCACCATTTTTTGAAACGTAAACATTGAAAAAAAAAACAGTATATAATAACATAAACAAACAAGCAAAAAACAAAGGCCCAAACAAAAATATACATACGTATGTATGTATATGAACGTATACACATTGACTAAGGAACAGTTATATAAAAAAAAACAACAAAAAACACAATTTTACCCTTTATGGCCATCAAACAAGAAAAGAAGACATTAAAGAGCAACAATTGTACACAAACACACTTGCACACTCTATCACACGCACACACTCTTGGAAAACAAAAGAAAAAAAGCAACAAAACAAACCACCGGATTTAATAACCGAACATACCGTTAGCATACATGTGTCTGCTCAAACACACAACCATCCACTCAAACTTACAAGCAAAAATAATCACATCACGTAACGAAACGCAACGCAACATAACGTAACGTCATCTGCTTTATTGAGTAGGTTAGTAGGCAATACCGAATTGTGCTTTTTGTTATTGTCGTAGTTGCTCCGTGTGTTTTGTTGTATATACATACACACTTATACAATCACAATTAACTTTGCTTTCCTGTTGTTTATTTTGTTTACGACAATTTTAAACCGAAACGTTGTTGTTTATGACCGTTGTGCAGCATAAAAATGTTTAAACTGATTTGTAACTCATACAAACATAAGATTTTATACCTTTTTCTTGTTCTTCATGTTATTTGGCTTTTACAGTAGTTTTTTTGCTAACCTGTAGCTTAACATTTGTATGTTAAGCAACAGTTTCATTTGGTTTGTATAGTCAATGTTATGTTAACCTATCATCCACATTTATGTTATTGAGCTTAAAGGGCAAAAGCCGAACATTGACATTTTATTTTTACATTTTGTTATCATAAAACAAAGAATGACTTTGGGCTAATAACTGAATACGAATATGGTTGATGCTGATGTTGGAAAATTTCATTTTGTATTAGCTGAACTGTGATGTATGTATGTACGAGTATGTATGTATAAATGTACATCAAATGTTAATTAATACTACATAACTTACGACTGCATACTTTCGCTTTAATGCATTTGCTGTGGTATTGTCTTTTGCCCATTCTTTTAATTGGAGTATTTTTTTGAAGTATTCTCCACCACCATGAATGAGGGTTAAGGCCCAACCATAATGTGCATAAGCTAACTTAAGCAACTGTCAAAAATTAACGAAAAGTCTGTCAAAAGCATAAGTAAACTTAAGAAGACTTTTAAGTGGCCATAATTTACTTAAATGCTGCGTGTAACCCTTGTTGCATATTTGTGCAGTATTTTATGTTTTTGCGAGTACTTTAAATTATAAAGTACCAAAAATTATAGCCCTGTATTTGTTTATTTTATGTTTTATTTTATTTAAAATTTGCAAACAGTAAAAACTGCTAATTGTTGAATATATAATAAAAAAAGTGATAAGATATGACTAATTTTTTTATGTTTTTTAATGAAATCAAAAAACAGATAATTTCGCACGAAAAGTGCGGACAGTTTGGCACTTTGCTTAAGCCATGGTGAAATAACTCTACATGGTGGTGTTGAAACGCCAGCTGTTTTTTTTTTAGTCATGTTCGTTATGTCAAACTTTATATACATATGTATGTATGTATGCTCAAGTTGTGTTAAAAAAAAATAGCAAACGTATCAAGTTATACAAAAAAAGTGAAAAAAACAATTCTCCATAAATTAAATGTTTCATAAATTAACAAATTTATAAATTATTTATATATTCATCTTAAAATTAAAAAAATTGTATGTATGTATGTATGTATTTATTTTTCCTGCAAAAATGTTTGTAAACAATAACCAGTTGTTTTTGACATTACAAACATGAAAGCAAAAACAAATATACCATGTTGTTTATGTTGCTTTTGTATTGTTGTAATATTGCCATCACCTTTTAGAGTTATTTCACCATGACTTTAGCAAATGACATTTGACGAAACTTGACGAAAACTTTCATTAAATTATGGTTTGTCACATACGTTTTACATGTTGGCTTAAGCTAGTTTGTGCACATTATAGTTGGGCCTTAACCCTGCCTTTACACTTGCAAGACTGGCATGCAAGTGCTGTGTACGTATTATATACGAAAACTTCTTCGAAAAACTCGAGTAGCTCTGCAAGTGAAAAAAATGTGAGTGTATTAGTAAAAAAATGTGAGTGTACTAAGTTTTTCGAACTTGCACTTGCATGTGTAAATGCCGGACTAGACAGAATTGGAACGTTACTATTCACTTTATTATTGTTATTATATTAATAAACAAGTCAGAGTGCAATAATCGGCTGTGCCGAATCTTAAATACCCTCCACCTAAACGTACTAAGAAATAGAAAAACTACACTGGTTATAGGACTACAATATCCTTGTCCAGTGTTCCCTATTAAGTCTTAGTGCAAATTTTATTAGTTTTTATATATTGTATATAGTTATTTACATATATAATAAATATTTATATAAGACCAACATAATTTATTTTAAATATTTTAAAATTGTATCTAATTTTGGCCATTTATAATTGATGTAATTACCAATTCTTACCATAATTTACATAATTTAATTTTCTATATTTACAACAAGTTAAAAAGGGTAAGATTATAAGGTGAGGCTTCTTTTGGTTGAATTTAATCTCAAGAACATTATTTACAACAGATTTATGGGTGGTATAGTAGAAGTGGGCCAATTATGGACTGATAGCTTCTAAATCCAGTCTCCGCTAATTTTAGTATTGTATTTTAGGCTTATTTTGGTTGAATTCTATTTACAAGAGTTGTATGGTTGGTTGTTATGCTCGAAAGTGGACTTAATTCAGGAGCTATTATTGACTGACAACTACAACATCCAGTATTATACTTTTCTGGATTAAAATATCGAGATTTATTAGACATTTTTGTGGGTTTATTTGTTTTTCAGAAATGGTTCTTATATGGCAGCTATGACAAATCATGGTCCAAACTTCTTAAATTCTGGAACAGTGAATTTTTTGCATATCAGGATATCTCACGTCGAATTTCAACATAATAACGGTATATTTAAGATACATATTAGTATTTACGTGAATTTCGAAAGTGGACCTTATATGGGGGGCATGGTCAAATATATCCCGATATTCTCAAAATCCAGCAGTTTGATTTTGGCATGTATTTAACTGACCTGTGTAAAATTTTGAATCGGTATCATTATTTATAAGAGATTTATTAGTATTGAAGTGATTTTCGGAAGAGGGCTTTATATGGGGGATTTACTCAAATATGGACCGAAATTCACAAAATGTGTTTTGTAAAATTTGCTGATTTTGGTTGTGTTTTTTGGACGTGAGTGTTTTACAGAGACAGACAGACCGTCATAGCTGAATCGACTTAGAAATCGATAAGGATCAAGAATATATATACTTTGTTGGATTTTTATTAAATAATTTTTAAGCTTGAGGTCACTTTTTGTTTTTTATAAAAGATTATTTAAATTAAAATAAAATTGTACTTAAAGTAGTACACATAAAATGTCGACGAAAGTGGACAACAAACATAATAAAAAACAAATGTATTCAGGTTTTCAAACGAAGTCTTGACAGAAAGAATACGAAAAAAACCTGAAGAAAAAGGAGGCAACATGTAAATAAAAATTGAAAAAAAAAGATAATTACAGCAAATTTCGAACCACCGGTAACACTGGTTAAAAGATTGATGTTTGACTGTTGGCTAGCAGGCACCGCAGTGGTGCAGAGGCTAGAACGCAAAGAATTCTGATGAGATAATGTGGCGATTCTCGAAACATATGTAAATTCAACCCAAGTTCAATCCCCAGCTCAGCCAGAAAAATTATCAATAAAATTTTAATAGAGATTTCATGTTGTAAAATAATTCCTTCAGTAAAAATAATTTAATGAACTCGAGCCCGACTAAATAAATATCAAAAATTTAAATTTAACAGTTCGCATAAAAAATAATTAAAATATGAATTGTTTTTATTATTTATAATAAAAAGACTACTTTTTTCTAAAAATAAGATTTTTTTCCTCAAAATTAATACTTTTTTTTGACGAAATTAAGATTTTTTGCTGAAAATTTCTGGCAGCCCTGTCCCTGAGCTTTCTGCATCGATCGAGACAAATTGTAGCAGTAGTCGCATATGGCTGGTGAGGCACAACTCCCTAAGCTTTGTGTTCTAGTTTTAACAGGTATTGCACAATATTACCGGGCGGTTTTATGATGGAATATTGCGCTTTCAAGTTTGGCCACATAATCTGGTAGCTTTTCGACAAATTCTCGCTTTAAAAAAATCAGCAGCATTGCGTATATACAATTTCGTATTTTAAGCTATCTTGGCTTCAATTCATATGCTTTTGAAATTAATGTTCGACAAATTTGAGTTCAACAATAATCTAAATGCAGTAATTTCTCTAATTCTTCTTCTCATTCACCATAAGCCACGGTTAGCAATCCATGTGTTTCAGCTGCACTGTTTCCTAAATAAACAAAAAGTAAAACACATATTTATTTTTTGCTTTCCCCAGAACTTAGGGGATGACGTCAAGCAAAGTATTTTGTTAGAACTAGGAAAATTGGTTATGGGAAGGAGGATAGGGGGAGTAGTGTTTCTGGACATTTGATTTGAATTTTCACTTATTGAAAGTTACAGTAAAAACTTTTGCAGAAAGTTTATAACGCATACGGACAGTGCTGCGTTTCTCTGCAATGTAGTTTGCGATTGACTGTCTAAATGACCACGAAAGGATGAAGAAGAACGTGTTTTGTTAATCCTTTTCATGCCTTTCATAGAAACCAAAAAATACATATATTTTGGGTCCTCGAAAAAAAGACTTAGAACAATGAAATTTCTCTAAAAAAAATTGTTTTGGTTTACCAAAATCTCTCATATTTAAAATGGGCAAAATAGGATCAAAGTAGGATCCGAGTTCCAAGCCAAAGCTTCAGACAACCACGATATTTTTCAGATACATTATTCTATTTTCTTTAAATATAATATTATGAAATTTTGCACACTTTATTTTTATTATAAAGAGACAAGTTCTGTTTAAAATGGTATAAATCAGTCCACGATAACTTCTCGAAATACGACTCTATGCACAGCCATGTTAATTCTCTAACTATAATTTAGTTACTATAAACATTTTAATGTTTATCGCAATTATAGAATTGAATATGGTTCACTAAAATATAATTATTTTTAAAAAATGTTTACCACAACTATTGAATGATAACTATTCAAACATATTATGTTATTTGCAACTATTTAAACTTATGAATAACCATTAAATGATAAGTTTCTATATTTGTACTTATATTATGTTTAAAAGGCACACAAAATATGTTTAATTTAAATAATATTATGTTTTTACCATTTAGAGAATGCCTTTGCATTAGTTCAGTAGTTTGTCTGCGTGATATCAGATTATTCAGTTGGATTTAAATTTTCAGAGAAGTGTAGAAGACCTAAATAAAGTGTGCATAAAATAAATAATCTTAAATTTCTCAAAATAAAAATCTATTAAACATAACTACAAATAAATATCATTTTTTATGTACGTTGAAAGTGCGCAAATATTTATTTTGTGCTTAAAAAAATTTAGAAATAATTGCGATTATAAGAAAAAAGCGTCAAGAAGTTTAAAGCAAATATAACGAGCCTTTATTTATTCAAATGTACACAAAAACAATTCTAATAATAAGTGAACACTCTAAAATTACAGTTTAAGAACACTTTGATGTTTACTCAACGACTCAAAGTATACAGAGGTGTCACGAGACGGAAGAGAATCAAGTTTTATATTTATCTCTTTCTTTCAGAACTGTCTTTTGTTTATATTTTTGTAGAAAGAAATAAATATTTTTTCTATAAGAACTTCTTTATAATTCTGATTTTGGCTTTTTGAAACGTCAAAATTGTATACTTGCCACTATTGCAATTCTGGCAAATAATATGTCGTGGTGTCGTGGGTCATACGCATCTTGAATATGATACTTCACATGCGCAAATAGAAAAGAAAAGAAAAAATTCCTTCGGATCTATTGAACATTCATACGATTGGGCAAACTTAATATCGGCGACCAATAAAAATTATATTGTCCATGAATTAAGACAACAGGATTTATTCGATTTTCGTGCACTACTAAAAGACAAATATACATGGAGGTCACATAGTATTTCAGGTATAATTTTAAATACCTACATTCTTTTCAACACAATATTATTTTTTTAATCTTCTGATTTTTAGATGAGAAGTTTGAGTGGAAAAACGTTCGATGGCTGAGATACGAAAAAAGCAAGCCAGGAGTTTTGCAGTACAAATATTCATTACACCCAGAAGTGTCATTAGGACTCGCGTTGCCGAAAAGAACCATCTCCCTAATTGGCCACAAGCTACAATTGCGCTTTGCCTGTAGCACAAAATAAAAAGAAAGATTTATTAGATATTCTGCCATTCATTGGTACAAATTATCACAGTTTTTATTAGAATATTAAGGCGGAAGGTAATATACCCATTGAAGTTCACCCAGACCTTGACGAAGATGAAGGTATTAAATAATAATATTAGAGTTACAGTTTTTATTTCCTTCCTTTTGAACGCTTTTTTGTTAAACTTAAAATTTGTTTCCCCTACAGAAATATAATTTTGTATCAATATTGTCTAATTGAATTTAAGTATTTACATATGTTATATTAAATATAATAATATTTTTTAAAATAACCTATTTCTACTTTTTTTATTAGTTCCATTTTAACAAAAAAAACTTGTCTTGAGATAAGCGCAAAATATGAATCACGTTTTAGTTTAAAACCATTTTAACAAAACAACTTGTGTAAATCTGCCTTTACACATGCAAGTACTTGCATGCGAGTTCTGTGTACGTATTATATACGAAAACATATTCGAAAAACTCTACTAGCTCTGCAAGTAAAAAAAAAGGTGAGTGTATTAGTAAAAAATGTGAGTGTATTGAGTTTTTCGAACTGTTACTTGCATGTGTAAACCCCGGGTTATGTAAATTAATTTTTTATTCTTAATTTTTCTGAAAATATGTTGGCATTAGAATAGAATTATTATATAATCTTCACTTCATTTAGTATTTATATTCAACACTAACCTTTTCACCAAATAAACAGTTTTTTTTTTGTTCTCCTATTAAATTGCAGTTTTTAAAAGAGGTTGTTTTATCAAAAGTCCACAGATATTGAATAAATACCAATTTCATATAATAATTTTTCTTTTTAGCAATTAAAAAACCTAATTTATAAATTTAAATTCTATATTTTATCTTTATTTTGACAGCAATTCATTCAGCAATACATTTATTTACACAATTTGTATTAAGAAGAACTTAATAACTTTGAACTTTGAAAGATAATTATTTTATCTTTTACTACAGTTTTTTCTATTATATCTTTTAAATACATAAAAATAAACATTATTACTTCAAATGAGTATAACTTATACCTATAAGTTATTATCAATATTTTAATATAACACTTAAAAATTTGCATTAAAAAGAGAACTTCTTATTTCTTTTTCTTAAAGATTTGTTAGATCAATTACAAATATATATGTGCATATATATATGTATATAAATAAAAATTTTAATTGTATAAAAAAACTTACCTTAAATACAAATTAATTTAACTTATTACATATCTTTAAATTAAACGCCCGAACCGATTTCCGTTTTATTTTCACTATTTATAAAATTGACAACTCTACCACGCACAAATATCAAAAACATAACTTCATTTCCTACATGAGGTTTACTTTTTCTTGCTCTCTCTGCTTTTATTATTTTAATTTTGCTCTTATTTACTCTTTATATTTTTACTCCCAACAAACCAAACAACAACACATCAATTTTAGATACACACAAAATCATGTGCAAAGGGCTTTTGTATAGAAAAACAACAATAACAATTGAATACAACAGTTAAAAACAACCACAACAACAATAGAATTATTGCAAACACAATGATTTATGTACATACATACATATGTGATAATGGATATTCTTTCACTGAATTATTTAAATAAAATCTTGATTTTAACACTGATTCTTATAAAAGTTAATAACTTTATTATTCAGTTATATTAAGACGTTTATTATTTGTTTAATTTTACAAAATTTACTACACTTTAACTATATATAAAATTCATTAAAAGACGAAGCGAAATTAAGAACAACAGTTTTAAGAGGCGTACGCGTAGAAACTGAAGATTTACTTGGCTACTAGAGCAGAGTTGCCAGTAATTTGGGCGTTTATTACAGGAAAGGTGTTTATTAATGAAGTTATTTGTGTTTTTGGTAGTAAAAGGATTTAGTTAAATAGGATTATTATAGAATTAAAAATGAAAAATTTTCTTTAATAATAAATATAAAAAGTTCAACATAGAATTCTCTAAAAAATAAAAAAAAAAGTTAAATAGGATTTTAAATTAATTGCTAATGCACACTGATAATTATTTAAAAATAATTCAATTATATATTTATTTAAAGGGTGTCCCAACTAGAACGCAATTTTTAAATTTGGCGCCATTCGAAGTGTCATTGTTTGACCTTTGAACAATTGTTATTGTTTGCTAGTAGAAGGTACGAGGTTAGTAAAAACGGAGCGCTACACGAATGAACAACGCATTCTCATTGTGAAATTGTTTTACCAAAATGGTGAAAGTTTTGCGGCTACAGTTCGCAAATTGCAAACAATTTGGGGTCACAATAATGCTCCAAAGGAGTCAACTGTAAAGAGATTAATGGATAAATTTGCCGAAACTGGGTCTGTTAGTGATGTAAAGACAACAACGCGCCTTCGACCAGGTCGATCGACCGAAAATGACACAGGTTTACGTGATGATGTCGCTTAAACTCCATCCACCTCAATTCGACACCGAGATCAGCAAATTATGCAGCGAATTTTGACGAAAGATTTGCATCTTCATGCATACAAAGTTCAATTGACTCAAGAACTGTCATACAGCCAGAAAAATAATTCAATTGCTGCATCAGTCATTTCCCGGTCGTGTTGTTTTGCGTTTTAGAGACCAGAATTCTTTTCTTTGGGTTTTTTGAAGTCGATAGTTTACGCGAATAAGCCGACGACGACTCAAGCTTTAAAAGAGGAAATTGAACGCTGTATTAATGAAATACCGCAGCATTTATGTAAAAAGGTCATTAAAAATTTCATTAAAATATCGCGTATGTGCCAGCAAAGCCGCGGCGGCCATCTACACGATATCTTGTTCCATACATAACCTCATTCTGTCTACTTTACGATATAATAAAGTTTCACGATTTTTTTTTTAATATCTGTGTTTTATTTAAAATTTAAAAATTGGGACACCCTTTATTAACAGCCTTTTGAAATCATTTGGATAGAGATAATAACACTTTTTGGAATACATAACAGATGGATAGTAAAAAGTTCTAAATAAGATTAAATTATAGTTGATATGCGCCAGTCCGAATCGTTTTTTTTACTAAAGGTTATGCTTAATAATGTTATAGTTTGCTTTTATAACCGACCCATAGTTCCTGAGATATAGGTATCCAAATTTCGAATTTAATATGCTGTACTTTTGTCATTTTTTATTCACTTTGGTCAATATACATACATACATACATATTCTTCATTTGATTTTTAAAACAACTTTTACATAATACATATATAATTCTTAAGTTTTTAAATTCATTAGGGTCAAAATTAAAAATATTTTTTTTAAATTTCAGTTAACTCAAAATATGACAGATTAATTAGTTTATAATAATATATTATATACTAATAATAATATTATTGTCAAGACTTTAAGCCTTTCATTTTTTTTAAGAGAAGTAACACTCAGGCAATTAATATGCCTATATATGATTGCGTTACTTTCTTTGGAAAGGGGGTAGATTGAAGAAGTAAAGGTGGTGAAAGAAGAAGAAAGCTTTATATCACAACTCTGCAATTGAGCATTATGTTTGTTTTTAGTACAGAATTAAAGCGCCTCTGGTGGTGAGTAGACGCATTAAGGTTAAAGCTTGATTTTATAGCCTTTATTTTAATTATTTTACTTCGGTGGCGTTAACCTATCGCTATACCACCGAAGGAGGACACTGTGATAAACATTAGTTATGATGGATAGAAAAGAAAACTAATATTATCAGAAACTGATGTTGTTTGAGTGGCAGCGGCTGGGAATCGAACACAGACTACAAAACTACCAACTCATGCTAAATGATTAAATGCGCTAACCAATTAAGCTACAGCACCCTCAATGTATTCTATGGCCATATTAACTTCCTTTTTCCAGAGTTATGGATAACAAAAGTTCGGATATAGAAAACAACCAAGTTTAAAAACTTTCAGCACGACCAGGCCGGCAGCCGAGAAAAGTTTGACTTAGCATAGAGTTTGCAACCCTTTCGACCGTCAGTCAAGAAAACTCTTTTATGCAAAGCCGGTAGAGTTTAAAACTCGTCTGCCCTACCATAGGCTGGCAGTCAGTTTACCATTTGATTTTTAGTACATTTTATTGGTTTGTAGCTTAAATTACTATGTAATATTACCTTAATGTATGTGACAATATCCTCAATAATTTGCATGTAAGTAAGCTTTAAATAACCACACATAGGTGACATATATATATGTCAAATGTGATTATATCGCTCATGGACTATATTGTTAATATTTTGAAAAAATTTGATGTATAGAGGGCTGTAAAAACGTGTATTTTCGACTATATCGCTAAATGGACTATAAGCAAAAAGTACTTTATATATCATAATATGATTGCTTTGAATCATAATATGATTATTATGTATTATAATATGATTGATTTAGATCATAATATGATTAGTTTATATAATAATATGATAACTTTAGATCATATTATGATTACTTTAAACTATAATATGGTTACATACTATTGGTTAGAAATAAACAAAAATGTATAAATTTGGTAAAAAAAAAAGCAGAGATCTGGTAAGAAATTTGCAGTTACTTGCAACTTTAACTATGACTTCGAATATGTATATAACGACATTATATAAAATATTACTAAAGATTGGCGATTTTAGTAATATTTTGTTCGTGTTTAAATAATTTAAATAAATAACATGTCAGACTATTTTGAACTCTTGGAGTATTTGTGGGATCCATTTTAAAAAATCTTAAACTCAAATACAACACGACTACTTCGATACACAACAAATTTATAAAAAAAAATACATATAAAATTTATAGGAGGTTGTCTCATATTTTGGTACATAACATACTGATTTTCCGGAATTTCAATATCAAATTTTCTAGAAGAATAATAAACATTGCTTTAAAAATCCTGCTAAGTTTAATTGAGTATTACAGACCTGAGAATATTTTAAACAGACGGATATATCTCAATCGGTAAGTAGCAAAAATACGTATATTTTGATGGGTCTCAGATAAATATTTCTCAATGTTACACACCGAATCAAATATACATACCCAGCAAGCCATATGAGTCCGAAAAGAGTATTTTCTGACACCTTTTTCGGAGCGTTAATGCTCTTTATAAGCCAAAAAACAATCATAATTGTTCCGAAAATTTTCAGAAAAGAGGGTCATTACATTCGAAAATAGTCCGTCAGAAAGAGCTCTTAGATAATGTCAGAAAAGAGACTTTTATGAGGGTTTTTTTTTGACTCTGTGTAATCTTGTTTTTATCATTCTTGTGTAATACAGCTGTTTTTTTTTTTTTTTTAACACAAATAACAGGACAACAACGCTTTGGTACACACATAAGTAAGTGGAATTTCTGAGTCATACTACGTGCCGACTTAGGACAGTAACAAGCTAATTTTTCTTTCGCTCCGAAAATGCTCTTTTGTTGGACTCTTTTCTGACTCCTTTTTCGGAGCGCTCCTAGAATGGTATGCTGGGTATATTTGTATTCCCTCATTCAAATCATTTTCAACCTGCAAAAAGAAACGTAATTCAAAAATTTGTTAAGTAATTTAAAAATAAAGTCATTTATCGAAAAGGTAACAGCATTTATATGTTGTTAGCTTCAAGTTTGTTTACTTACAGTTCTTTTAATTCAAATAATATTATTACATACAGACATAGGTATACGAGTATACAACTTGAAATTACAGTTCATATGAGAAAATAATGTTATATATACAATACAATGCAAGGCATTAAAAACAATTAATGCAATTGGTCTCATGCCCTCTCAGAATATATAATACATTGATTATACCTTCAGCATAACCTAACCTTAATATTCATTATTGTGGTGTTTAGCAGTGTCTGGCATATATGTATATGTTTAAATCATTTACCCTTTAGTTTCTCTGTTTATACCGTTCCCTTGGAAAGCAAAAGTTAAAATCAAAATATTTTCACCTGCTTACAAAAAAAAATTCATAGTGTCATCATATTTCTCTTTATATGAATTTTAATATTTTCAATTACACTGTTTACACTTGCTGTCGTGCTGCATACATTCACTCAAGTACGCAATACACATAGGTACACACACCTACCAGCTACATACTCGTACACATACAGCAGCACTTTGGCTCCAGCAAAACTTTATGAAATTCTTCTTCCTACAAGCGCACATAAGTATTTATTCTCAACTCTGTGCACCACCCCATCGTACATTTATACATACAAATAAAATGTAATTATAGTTTTTTATACCCACCACCAGAAATATGGGGGGTATATTACGTTTGTCATTCCGTTTGTAACACATCGAGCTTTATGGCGATCTAGCCATGTCCGTCCGTCTGTTCAAATCACGATAGAGCTTTGAGAAAACTTCATAGAACAATGAAATTTTTACCAAACATTCTTTAATCAACGAAAATGTTTGGTATTGCAAATGGGCAAAATCTGTCCAGTAGGATCCGAGTTATAGATCAAAGTTTTAGACTACATTAATATTTTTCAAATATTTTTTGCTGTTTTCTTCAAATATAATGCAGAAAATATCATTAAATTTTGCACACTTTAATTTTTGTTATAAAAGGACAAGTCCTGTTGAAACTGGTAGGAATCGGTGCACGATTTCTCATAGCCCTCATACAACTATCTTCCGGGAATATGGTACATAAATGTCTGTAGAAAATCCGTATCTAAACAAAATTCTTCAATAATAAGTTTCATGCAAAGTGAAATCTCAAAACAATATTTTGTTTGCATCGGTCCATAATCTTGACCATAGCCCCACTATAAAGTACACTGCCAAAAATCACTAAAATTCAAGTTGAAATTTGACCAGCATAATCAGAATATACATTTAAATTACTGTACCAAATCTCATGATGATCGGTCTATATTTGACCGCAGCCCCATATGAAGTCGTGTTCCACAAATAATTTAAATGAGCATAAAGCCCATATAAAAACCGCTATCAAGTTGGAATTCAACACAAATAGTCCATATATATAGAAAAATCGTCGATCTCAGCTTAATGATGATTTGTCCATATCTGACCATATCCCCCATATAAAGTCTACTTCCGGAAATCACTTAAATGTACATAAATCTCCATAATAGGTGATTTGGTGGAGGGTATATAAAATTCGTCACAGCCGAATATAAACTTTTACTTGTTTCTTTTAATTTTTTTTTTTTATTTCTATTTTTTTTGCAAACACGTTAAAAATTTGTTGAAAAATGCCAAGAGCATTATATATCATTGCCTTATGCATTGTATTAACTTCTGGTTAAACATTAGACGTTGGCTTCATCATTACTACAATTTCTATCACAGTTACAAAGTAAAAGTTTCTGGGTTAAAATTACAACAGTGGCTGCTGCAGAAACAGAGGCAACAGCAACAACTAACAACAATAAAAGTTATAATAATTTATTGTAGCAATGTTGCAATAAATTATGTAATATTTTCTGGAGATTTTTTTCTCGTTTTTATACCCTACACCAAGTGGAGAAAGTAGTATTCATTTGTGTTTTCTTTCAACACCCACTATGAAATAGAACGTATGAATCTAATACTTCCTTTGCCCTTGAATCTCACTCTAAATTCGTATTCTTCCACACGGGAATGGTGGCTCTAGAATGAACTGTATGATCTCATGTCATCTGTGATGAACTAGAAAGTCAAAGCTTTCGTATTTCCAGCAGTAATGTTTTACGAAATTTGGCTTTTACTGATCCAACACTTTCATAATAAATTTTCGTCCAGCAAAACTTTAATATAATTCCAATTATTCACCTTTTAAAAAAACAGAGATCTCGTGAAAAAACCTTATATAACGGGTGATTCAAGTAGAGATAGTTTTTTCAATAGCCTCTTTTTGACAGATCATGTGTGAGTCGTGTCATGCTGTCATGTTATTATACCCTACATCACCATAGTGGGGAGGGTATATTGGATTTGTGCTGATATTTGTAACGCCCAGAAATATTGGTCCAACACTCACCTTAAAGTATACCGATCGGCTCAGAATCACTTCCTCGATTTAACGATGTCCGTCCGTCTGTCCATCCATCTGGCTGGCTGGCTGGCTGGCTGGCTGTCCATGTAAAGCTTGTGCGCAGAGTACAGGTCGCAATTTTGAAGATATTTCGATAAAATTTGGTACGTAATATTTTTTCGGCCCAAGGATGGATGGAATTGAAACTGGTGGGAATCAGTCCTGGCCCCCATACAAAAGTCCTCCCGAAATTGGGGTTTACCGATCATAAATGTTTGAATTATGCAAGAAACCAAACAAATTTCATCACAAATGAGTGGTAAATGAAGCCAAATCACACATACAAATTTTGTGCAGATCGGTCCATAACTAGTCGTAGCTTCCATATGAGGCCCACTTCCGAAAACCACTTTAAAGAGCATAACTCACTCAAAAATGTTGGTATCCAAATAATATTGTACGCAAATATATCTTATATGTATACAAATAATACGGTACAATTTTATTGTGATCGGTTCATAATTAGTCGTAGCTCCCATATAATGCACACTTCCGAAAATCACTTTAAAGAGCATAACTCACTCAAAAATGTTGGTATCCAAATAATATATTTTTTTTTATAACTTTTTATTATTTATTGAATCTGCCTTATTTCCTTAGGCCTTATTCCTTATTGAACGCAAATATATTTCATATGTATACTAATAATACGGTACAATTTTATTATGATCGGTTCATAATTAGTCGTAGCTCTCATAAATGGCCCACTTTCAAAAATCACTTTAACGATCATAAATTTCTTAAGATGTTGTAATCAAATAAAATTCGACACAAATAATATACAGCAATGATGATACCTAATTTTATAATGGTCGGTCCGTAATTAGTCGAAACTTCCATATAAGATATCCCACCGTTGGGCTTTTTCCTGCGGGGATATGTAAAGTATAAAATTTATGCGGACAAACCTGAGTCTATTTGGTTTGTCAATTCGTTTCTAGAATTCTAGTTGGACCAATAAAGATTTTAATATAATTAAGAATTTATGATATGAATGAATCATGCTGAAATGTGAATATTATTATGTTAAATATGTAGTTTTAAATTTAAGAAATTATAAAAATATAGATATTTATGATTATTTAACTGATTGTTCGACCATTTTATTATTTAAACAATTTTATTTTTCGAGATTAAGGTCAGTTTTTATTTTAATTTAATAATACTGTAGAATAATTTATGATTTTTATTACTTTTAAAATCGTACATTACATTTAAATGACTATTTCGCAATGTTACACAATGAATGACAAACTTATATAAACCCTCATTCAACATTTGTGCTGGTGGAGGGTATTAAAACATTACCTTTTTTTAGAAATTTTTCTTACATTTTGGTTCCGAACTCTGATCTCACTGTACTGATTTTCAATACAAAACTGCTTAGGACTTTGGCTAACACACTTTTAGAAATCCTGTTAGTTGTGGTTGTATACACGGTCGGACAGATAGTCGTAAAATTGAATAAAGATCTATAACGTGGATTTATAGTTGGCTGAGATAGTTCAGTAATGTCGAGCGTTAACTTACGAATCCATAAACCTTAAGTAAAAGTAAACATGATTATATCCCTTTTTGTGGCAAATATATACATATCTTTTATGTACAAATTCAATATTACCTTTCCACAGAAAAAATTATTGCCCGACAAATTTTAATTGAACTTTTAATTGAGTCTTAATTGATTTTAATTAAACTTTTAATCATATCAATTAAATTTTTAATTGAAAAATAATTTTCAATTAAATAATATAATATTTTTTTTAATTCAAACTACTTTTAATTAAATTTTTACAAAATATTTTAATTGATACTACAAATTCCTTCATCGGTCCACTTTCAATTAAATGTTTAATTAAATATACGAATATTTTAATTGAAAATCAATTTTAATTTTTTCTGTGTATTCGATTCCAATAAATTGTGTATATGATAAATTACTGACAGCCACGATGAGTTGATGGGATTCAGTCGCATATTCTCGGTAGAGGAACTAAGCTTTTTCCGAAGTATACAGAATCGATAGAGTATAGCCCTCTATTTTTGCCCTCTCTTTAACTTTCCAAGCTTGACAGACATTGTAAAATGCTTTCTTATCTAAGCCTAAAAAAAATATTTTTTTTTTCAGATATAAAGTGAAATAATTGTAGATAAAGAAAAATACAGGGACCGTAACGTGATATCAAAAAAGTTCTTTTATAACATTTATTTTGTGGCTCAAACTCCATCTAAAACAGTTATTTTTTAACGTAAAAATAAAAGTGAGATAAAACTCCTAAAAATAGAGTTTTATTTTGCTATCATAATTCTCATCAAATGAGTTTTAATTTTCCCGTCTAAAATAGAACACCTCAAAAGAGTTTTATTTTTTCCGACAGAAAATAAAACTCATTTTATCAGGCATGTTCTTTTTAATTTTTTTTAAAAATGGAAATAGGTTTTTCAGATTTTTTTAAAAAACTTTGTTATTGTTTAATTTTTTACGTTAAATAAAACAATAATGCCTTAAACACATTGACCGCAGCAGGCTACACGACTACACAACTTCAAATGCTGCAGGCTGCAGTGATCGCTACTGAATTATTTTAAAGACGGCAGCTAACTATTTATATTTTTATAATAATAAATAAAAAATCGCTCAATAGAATACAATAAAATATTGAGGAGTTTTATTTTAGACGGAAAAAATAAAACTCCTCAAAAGAATTTTATTTTATGACTGCAAAATAAAACTCTCTTTTTAAGAGTTTCATTCGATCTTTTATTTTGGTATATAACAGTATAGGTCTCCGTTGACTCTAACATGGAGAGTTTTTGAGTTTAAATTTTCAGGATAACAGTTATTTGCGGTCCCTGGAAAAATATAAAGAATTTGAATTAAATCATTTTACTACATTTTACATTAAAACGTTACCTGTTATTGATAAAATGTGTATTTTCTGTCTAGCTACATTTTGCACAGAAATCTGTTAAAGTATAAAAGTTAATTTAAAAATATAAGTGTGGAAAATTGAAAAATAAATAGCGTAACTAACTATGTTTTCAATATCATGTGTCACAACAGCAATTTAATAATGTTGTGACACACAATAATGATAACAAGTTAAGAGTGCTAATGTCTGTACAGTGTTGGACGAAATAATAAGGACAGATTCTTCATTTTAAATAATGCGAAACAGAACAAGTAAGAGTTTATATTCGGCTGTGCCGAATCTTATATACCCACCACCAAATCACCTACTATGGACATTTATAAGATATTTATGCGCATTTAAGTGATTTCCGGATGTAGACTTTACGGTCAAATATGGACCGATCATCATCATTTTGATAGTGACGAATTGTATATATGTATTAACTATTTGTGTCGCATTTAAACTTATTTAAGTGATTACTAGAAGTGGACTTTATATGGGAGATATGGTAAAATATAAACCGATCATCATAAATCTTAGATCGACTATTTGTATTGAATCCCAACTTAATATTGGCTTTTATAAGGGTTTTATGCGCATTTAAGTGATTTCCGGATGTTGACTTTATATGAGGACTACGGTCAAATATGGACCGATCATAATGACATTTGGTATGATGATTTAACAGTATATTTGAATTACGCCTGTCGAATTTCAACTTGATAGCTATTTATATAAAAGAAAAGAAGTGGTCTTTGTATGGGGCTTTGTCCAAATTATGGACCGATGCAGAGCTTTTCTATAGACATTTATGTACCATAAAGCCATATTCCCGAAAAGATATTTGTATGGGGTCTATGAGAAATCGTGGACCGATTCCTACCATTTCTAACAGCACTTATCCTTCTATAATAAAAATAAAGTGTGCAGAATTTCATGAAATTATCTGCATTATATTTGAAGAAAACAGCAAAAAATATCTGAAAAATATCGAGGTAGTCTGAAACTTTGATTTATAACTCAGATCCTACTGGACCGGTTTTGCCCATTTGCAATACCAAACATTTCGGTGGATTATAGAATATTTGGTAAAAATTTCATTGTTCTATGTCTTTTTTCCATAGCTCTATCGTGCCAACGGACACGACTAAATCGTCTTAGAATCTTATAAGGACCCAGAATATGTATATGGACTGTTTCATTCTACGACCATTATTTCAATGTGTTACAAATGGCATGACAAACGCAATATACCCTCCATATTTTTGGTGGTGGGTATAAAAAATTACACGGCATAAAATAAGCTATGATTCGCTGTACATATCAACAGGAAAATAATACAATCAATAGTTGGAGCCATTTTACTGTGATCGGTTGCCTTTATCTGATGATGTAAAATAACTTACTAACATGTATAAAGTCATACGCATAAAACTATAAAAAATAAACAAAAAAACAAAAACTCTTAACCAGAAAACGCCTCATTAATTTTTCACCAAACAACATTATTTTATACAAAAAAATCGATTTTAATAATTACTATGGGATATTCATCCCCATATGAATGGCTTAACTTAATTTTATTTCTTTACAAAATGTACCATATTTTAATAATGGTAAATAATTTATCTTCTGTTTTCAATTCTATTTGTTTATCCAACTACAGATTTCAGAGTCTCTTCGTTGAGTTTTCTTTCTTCTAATATGCTTTGTAGACTTTGTGATATACTATTGAGTTTTGCCTCCATGTGTTGAAAAATATGCATGAATCTACTCAATGTCGTTTTTATTGTTTTAAGATCAGATCTTGCAGCCTCGTCTATGACATTCTGGCCCTCTAACATAGATTGTATGTTTTGTAGATTCTGTGGAACGTTATCGATTTTGTTCTCCAAGTCTTGCAAAAATCCTATTTGTTTATTCAACTTTAATTGCGTTATTGTGTTTTCAGATGTTAGGGCCTCTAATTTGCTCTCAGAGCCAGTGTTGTTCTTATTTGACAATTTAAAATCAGGAAACAGTTTATTTAAAATAATTGCTTCGGAATTATACACAGAGAAAAATATTAAGATATTTATTAAAATCATTGTTATATTTTCTTATTAGTTTGTATTCAATTGAACACAGCAGTATTCCTATTGAGTTTGATTTTCTAAAAAAAAATCGTTTAAAGTAATTTTGAGTTATGGTAAAATGTGACGGTATGCGGCAGAAATGTATCATTTTAAGTAAGCGTGGTAAATTGAAAAGTAAGTGGTGTAATATTATTAATTTCCAATAAAATTACGGTTGTTGCACAAATGAATCTTTCTAAAATTTAATAATGAGACAAATATACCGAAATTTTTACAATATTAACAGCGTTATGCAAAAAAATCTTATTTGAAGTTTGAAGTTCACGTTAGTTAAAAGACACTTTAGGGCTAACACAGCAATGTTAAAAAAGCAAAGCCAAAACAGTACGTAAACTATGGCATACAGTGGGAAGTAAATATGTCCGGATGTTTTGCATTAAGAAAGTAAGTTAATGATGCGCTTATGAGGCCTATGCCAATAGTATTCTTTTCCATCATACTTGTATCGGTTGGCCTTCATTGCGTCGCTCGAAATAACCCGTTTCCAGTCATCTACTGTCCAATTTTTTTGGGTTTTACAGAAATGATGGCGTTTTTAAAACAATTCTATTTCTATTTTATACAATTTTAACTGACATCCTTACCAATACTTTTTGCAGCATTTTTTTGGGGTCTTGATGTCCTTATTATGTAGCAAACCTTCAATCTGCCGGGCATCAAAATCAGAAAGCAGTCTTAGTCTACCCCCTTGGTTATTATTACAAGCTACATTACTCCGTTTTTTTATATTATTTACCGTGGATTTAATATAAATTTAATTTTGCAGCAATTTTACGGCATAAATAATTATTTCGCAACAAATTTATCACATTGTTTTCAATATCAGTTGGCATTTTTCTCATTTTTAACGATCTGTTAATTTTTATTTAAAAACCAAGTTAATCACTTCACAGGTCAAACAATTTTGAGCCAAATAAAATACGACTTTTATTTTCTGATTCAAATTCAAGAATAAGAAAAAAAAATTTTTTTAATAAATTTTTAAATTAACAAAAATAATAAAACATATTCAGTTGATATAAAAAAAAGAATATTCCATTTAAAATAAATTATTAAAAAGTAAGAAAGTATAGTCGGTCAAGCCCGATCATATAATACACTACACCCAAAATCTGATTTTGAAGTAATGTTACGAGAAGGCTATAAATATTACAACAAAACAGTGTAAGAAAGAAAAAAAGTTTTCTCCTGGTCTCATATTTAAAAACTTAATTGAAAAAATTTGAATTTAATCAACACCTATGACCGACCATTTCGATGCATACCACTTTTTTACGCTTAAACCAACGGTTTATTAAGTCAATATATTAGACGGTGCAACATATTTCTATATATATATAGAATTATAATTTCTCAAGTGTTTTGCAACAAATTTCGATTCGAAAACAATTTCGATCACGACTGCCAGAATTAGAATTACTTAAAGCCAACTTAAAGTTACATACATCTAAAAAAAACACCCTATATTTAGGTGGAGATTATTTAAAATTTGGTACAGCCGAATATAGCGCTCCAACTTATATAATTATTATTATTTTTTTTTTTTTGTTATCTGTTACCATTTTATATCAGTGATCACAAGCTTTAAATATTTTGTTAAAACTTCAAATCGTAAAATCGAAAATAACCAGTTTTGGTGGGCAAAATCAGACCAAAAAAAATTTTTTAAATAAAAAAAAAAAGAATAATTGTTCAAAAATCAAGAAATTTTACATTCCTATATTTTCTTTCAATTCAAGAAACATTTAGGTTCAAAGATTTTTTTCATTTGTAGGCAAAATTTTTGTTTTAGGGTAACATTAAGAAATAGTCATCTAAGACCCAGCAAAGTATATATGTATATTCTTGATCCTAAATCGATTGAGCTAGTATGTCCGACTGTCTGTTCGTCTGTCTGTGTAGAACAATGTCCACAACACATAACCAAAATTCATAAAGTTTACAAAAGAACATTTCTAATTCTAGTAAGCAGTTTGGTATTGAAAGTCAGTAAAATCGGTCTAGTAAAAGCAGAGTTATAAATCGTAATCTGAGAAGACCTCAAAAAAATTATAATAATAATTTGACCTACTTTTTGTTAATTTCTTTAAATATTAGGCAGATAAAGCCACGCAATTTTACACAAGTGATTTTTATGATATAAAGACAAACAATGATGAAAATAGTAAGAATCAGTCCATGATTTCTTATAGCCCCCATACAAATTTCTTATCGAAATATTGCTACATGTTACATATGTTAATGCCTTTAGAATTACCATGGCAATGCAAAAATTTATTTTAATATAAAAATAAACCACAAAACGATATTTGATTCGGTTCGGTCCATGTTTGATCATAGTCCCCAAACAAAGTCCACTTCCGAAAATCACTTAGATACGTGTAAATACGTTATTTATAACAACGAAACTGATTCAAAATTGTTCGAAGATCATGTGTTTATATTTAGGTCAAAATCAAACTGCTGGATTTTGTGGATATAGGTCCATATTTGACCTGCTATCAACGTCAGTTCATTCACCTTTCTCTATTAGAGTATATAACACCAGGAGAAATTGACAGCTTTTCAAGCTGCAGCAATTTGTTTATTTTGTAATGAAATCAAATATATTTATTCAATTTATTCGAATATTCTACATAAAATAATTCTTTAGTCGCAATTGTTCGATAAGTCGGACAAACATTATTGGAAGTACTCGTACATATATGTATAAGTATGCGCTTTTTGGGTTCTCTCATGGCGTACTTATTTAAAGATTTTTAATACAGAACAATTATTATTTTATTTGAGCTGTTAATTTTTAATTTTGATATTTATTTAGTTAGGCTCGAGTTCATTAAATTTAATTTTGATTAAATTATTTTTACTGAAGGTAGGAATTGTTTTACAACTTGAAAAATTTGTATTATTAAAATTTTTATTGATAATTTTCTTGGCTGGGATTCGAACCTGGATTGTTGAATTTACATATGTTTCGAGAAACACCACTTTCTCTCATCAGAATTCTTTGCGTTCTAACCCTCTGCACCATTTTTTATTTAGAAGTTATAAAAAATAATTTTGAAATATTTGTTATTGCTGGGTTAATTGTATTAGCTGCTTTAACAAAAAGAGCTCAAATTCCTTTTTCTTCTTGGTTGCCTGCTGCTATAGCTGCTCCTACTCCGGTGTCTGCTAGCTAGCCAGCAGACAAACATCAATCTTTTAACCAGTGTTACCTGGTGGTTCGAAATTTGCTGTAATTATCATTTTTATTTATTCCTGCCTTTAGTAAAAATAATTTACTGAAAATTAAATTTAATGAACTCGAGCCTAACTAAATAAATATCAAAAATTGATTTTTAATACATTTAACCTTTCTTAGGTCTAATCATCATTTGCACAAATTTCAAAGAATTCTCGCAACCCTTAAAACCATTCCAACAAATGCCATTTCTATTATTAGCCGCCTCAGTTTTACCATAATATTTTCCATTTAAATTGCTAGAAAACAGAATTGTTTAATTGATTTACATACAGCTAAGCTTACAGTACATACCTCCAAAAACAGTCAGCATACCACCATGCTCCCATTTTATTTACGGCGCAATTACCGGTATACAGATCATTATCCCGATCTTTGGTAGTAAATTTATGACCCTGGTGTTGGCCAAATGAATCAGTAGCATTGCCAGAATATTTACCCACTTTAGTTAAGTTATAATTTTCCATTTCATTATCAACAACAAATTCGTTATATTTGGCATATTTTAGAGTTTCATTGAAGTCTTTAAGCTGTATCAATAGTTCCATGGGTTGCAGTGTAGTCGTCAAAGCATGCAACTTATCTAAGCCGATGAAAAATTCTCCTTCAATACTACCGAAGCCATCCTTGTAATCAGACCAACCACGATAGAAATCTACAGAGCCATTAATGCGTCTTTGTATAACAGTCCAACCACCACCGTCGGTGTGGTTATCGCATGATACCCAAAATGGTTGTGGCCCATAGAGGTGATTGTGTATGCGACATTTATTCTTCGCACAATGAAATGTATTATAATCAGCACAACTGGTGGGATATGTTTGTGTAGTACTGGAATTTCAAAACAAATTATTTTAAAATATCCATCATTCCATGGTGTAATTATACAAGTTGGGTGCAAATCGGCAACAAATACAGAAAAAATAGGCATTTTGTTGTTGTAAAATAATGTAATACTGTCAAAAAAAAGTATTACAATTTGACATAAGTAAATTGTAAACAAAGTCAGTCAGATGTGCTACTGCATCCACCTTGTATATTTACACCATGTAGCATTTACTATAATAAACAATATGTTGCAAGTGCTTCATTTTATGAAGCTTAATTTTTTAAATAGTTGTTTGAAGCGGTATGACTTAACATGCAGAGAAAAAACATGGTTGGGCATGGTTACAACAATTACACTGTGTTTATGGTAACAATGCATTGTTGTGTTACACAAATAATTGTTATTTTAATATGATTTTAACTATAATTTAGTTACTATAAACATTTTTATGTTTATCGCAATTATAAAATTGAATATGGTTCACTGAAACATAATTATTGTTATTAAATGTTTACCACAACTATTGAATGATAACTATTCAAACATATTATATTATTGACAACTATTTAAACTTACAAATAACCATTAAGTGATAAGTTTTTATATTTGTACTCATATTATGTTTAAAATGCAAAGAAAGTATGTTTAATTTTGTTTTTACCATTTGTAAAATGCGTTTGCATCAGTTTAGTAGTTTGTCTGCGCGATATCGGATTAGTTAATTGGATTTGAATGTTTCAATAATTGCAAAAAAAAAACACAATTCGTATTTAAAATAATACTACAAAATACAAAAATGTCAAAGAAGTGTAAAAGACCTAAATAAAGTCTACATAAAAGCAATAATCTTAAATATAACAAAATAAAGTCTATTAAACGTAACTAAAAATAAATGTACGTATATATGTACGTTGAACGTGCATAAATATTTATTTCTATTTACAAAAAAATATCATAATATGATTACCTTAGATCATATTATGTTTACTTGGCATCATAATATGATTATTATACATCATAATATGGTTACTTTAGATTATAATATGATTAATTTAGATCATTATATGATTACTTTAGATTATAATATGATTACGTTAAACTACAATACGGTTATACTGGGTCATAATATGATCATGTATGACAATTTTATGATTATATTAGGTATGATGTTATAATATCAAATTATGATTAACAACAAGATATTATGATGAAATATTGCGATGATAATTGATCATAAAATGATATTTCATGGCACTTATATTCATTATAATATCTTTTGACTACAATCATAAATCGTATCATAATATGTAGTGATTGTGATCAAACTATAATTATGCACGATATCAGCTCGGTATGAAAAATTATAGCATGATTATTTAACAAGTCTTGAAGTGTATCTTTTTCTGAATATAGATAGTTGTCGTGAAATCTACCTTTGTAAATGTATTCCCAGTGCAGCTGAAATCTGCAATCTCTCCTCTGGTCATGAAACTAATTGTAAAGCGTCTTTTCCATCATTTTTTAAAACATAAAGATAATTTTCCTATATTAGAGTGTTTGTGTTAAAAATTTGTCTTTAAATTGTATTAGATTGTGTTTAAAGTCAGAGTGGTTTTAGCACTTTAATGAGGAGGATAGTGGAGAGTAGAGCTGTGTCGTTCATGAACGAACGGGTTAAAATGAACGGATCACTTCATTGAACGGAATGAGCCGGTCATTTAACTGAACGGTTTTCGTTCAATAGTGTACGGATCAATTTCGTTCAGCTGCTGTTTATCAAAAGACAAGAAGAAAATCACATTCAATAAGGGTTGTATTCATTCGTTCAAAGTGAACGATTGAAAGAATTGAATGACCGAATCAGTCTTGAATACATGAACGAAAATGATCGGTCACTGAAATGAACGACCGGGCACAACTCTAGTGGAGAGAGGTTTACATCGCCAAGGAATATTGGTATATTGATGTTCGACAATCAATATGAATCTTAAAAAATACCTTTTGTGTTATAAACGAACTGTATTAGAACTGGTTGAAATCGATCCATTATTATGCACAGCAGCCATACAATTGTCTTCCTTAAACATACCTATCTTTGCATAATTTTACAAACTAAGTTCATTCAATAGCAGGAAATCAAACTTTCATAAATATTTTTTATGGATCAAACAATAACTGGACAATTTAAGCCCTACTCTTGAAAATCAGTTAAAAGCTCGTAAATCCCTTCAAGTTATTTATAACGTTGTAAATATATTTATTAAACAACTTACCAAATTAAGATCTGATCATATAAGCAAATCTTGGTGGCTTCTAAAAGTATCGTATGTAAAAATATAAATTAAAATTGCTAATTTATTGCAAATAAGCAGATTATCTTATCTGTATCTTACCAGTTTTATTTAAATATTCCTGTAAATTCTGATTTTGATTCACTGTTATGGTATCGAGTTTTGTTAATTTCTTATCAATGTTCTGTAATAAAGTTAAATTCTTGGATATAATATCACCCAACTGTCTAGTAGTGGTTTCCCAACTGGCTTTCCTCAATATAATTTCCATATTCTTTAGCTTTTCACTAAAACTTTCGTATAGAACATTGTGATCTTTCACCATTTCCTTGATGTCACTGATCGTTCGCCATTTATTGTCTATATTGAATATATGATTTTGTTTACTTATCAAGTCATTTGTTTTGGCGAAATTTTCTTGGTTTTGTTTCAACATTTTACTTTCAATATTTTGTAAGCTCTGTGGTATTCCATCAAATTTTTGCTCAAGCCTTTGTAAAATTTCACTTTGTTTATCCAACTGAGTTTGTAACATTTCAAAGCGTAATTTAAAAAACTCGTTATCAGTTTTTAAAGACTCTAAGCGGCTCTCAAAGCGAGAGTAATCACAAGTTGCGAATTCATCGGATGCCTGTAAGTATTTGGACTGTAAACAAATGAGTAGATTTATTTACTTATGTATTCAAAGTTGATTTCGATAAGTTTATGTAGTTTTCTTTATAAATATTTACCTCGATTTCAGCTTGTGCCAAATTGTTGGAATTCCGGATGTAGAAAATTGATAAGAAATATATTGCAGTTTTGTAAAGCATTTTTTTTTCTAGTAAAAATTATATATTGTTTATTAGTTGATTTACTGATGCTGAATGAAGAGCAATTGATTTTGTATTACATTTTTATAGAATTGAAAAAGTCAGTGATAAGAAATAATTCAATTTCAATTACTCGTGTATGAATTGGTTGCTTATGTTCAGCTATATATTTACAAATCACATATGAACTAAAGTAATAAAAGTGTAGCCGGGTGCAAACCAAATTAGTTTTTTATCGAATCTTAAATACCCTTCATCTAAATATAATGAGAATTAAGGGAACTACACTGATGAAATATTTACTGTTTCCTATTCATACTTAGCTGACCATTCATAATTGATGTGATTACCGATTCTTAGTACTCGTACATACATTTTCAAAAATGTGTCAATTTCTTATAAGAATATTGTGTTTAATTTGAAAATTTGTAAGATGAATACTTAGTTTGCATTACTCGATTAGCTCAACATTTAATTTCAAATTCGGCTGTGCCGAATCTTATATACCCTCCGCCATCGTAATACAGTCACCGATTTTTGATATATTCAATTATGTATCAAGTCAGTAGTGTGATTTATACTTGATGCAAATATTTGTGTAACATTTTCATACCTTCCACCACCACCACAAGTGGGTATATATAATTTGGTCATTTCTTGTGTAACATTGAGAAATATTCAGCTGAGAACTAACAAAATATACATATTCTTGATCCTTATGGAGTTTTAAGTCGTCTATCTGTTTGCATGTCTGTGTAAAACACTCTCATGTCTAAAATGTGTCACGAAAATCAGCAAAATTTACAAAGAAACATTTATAATTCTCCTAAGCAGTAAAAATTAGTAAAATTGGTCCAGTATGCACAAAAATGTCAACTTTTTTTTACATGTTTTCCAACAATGTTATAGTCACTGTAATTATTTATATGATTGTGGTAACCATAATATGGTTAAGTTACGATTTTTTCATATATATATCACTGAAGTAACTATGTATATATTTGTTGTAATCATGTTTATGATGAATCCATTTATCACAATTTGTTGCTTTATTTGGTTATGATAGAGAACAATTTAATATGGTATAAACTTTTATCATAAAAGTGATCACCATAAATATTACATAATTGCTATATCCATATGTATGATTGCTATAATCACGTTAATGATAACAATATCATCGTTGCAGAAATCATATAAATAATTACAGTGACCATAATATTTTCAAAAATTATTTAAAAATTAGCGAAAATTTTTCATTTGGCTTCAGTTCATTTTTTTAATTAATTACTCGAAAAATACCATTGTAAAATTATATTTTTTTAGAAAAAAAATGTTCTCTAATAATAAATATAAAAAGTTCAAACATAGTATTCTCAAAAAATTATTTATTTAAAAATATTAAAATAGTTGTGGTAAACATGCACAACTATATTTTTTCTCTGCGTGTAGAAACGAACATATGGCTTAATGGTACATAAGTGCCTTTAAAATGACAATATCAATACAAAATTCAGCAAAACTATGTTTCATATGAAATTAAACCACAAAATAACATTTGCTTTGGTGCCGTAAATGTTTGACCATAGCCATTTCTCAATATCAATTTACGATTCATCTGAATAGAATTTTCATAAATCACAGTGGAACAGTTTTTAAATAGATGTTTAGATAAAAGCTGCAACTGGCAACAGCTTGTCTACAATACCGTGAATATTTTTAGTGAAACTCGCACTTTTTTTATACCCGTTAAATGAATTCCGATTGAGTGTACACAATAGTGGTAGGAGTATTATATTAACAGATGCACGTGAGAACATTCCCTTTACCGAACCTGTCAACCACTAGATTGTTCAACCTGAAAATCAGAAGATTTGTCAAATAGTACAAGCGGTGTAGTGTATTAGTGTAAAGTAAGTTCTCATGCAAACCCCATGAAAAATGATAAAAAGATCTCGATTCTATTCAAGAAGTAATGTTGCTAAACTTTACAACCTTAGTATTAAAGATGGCCTTCTAAGGCCTATGATCCAGAATGAATTTCCATGTTAAATTTGAAAAAGTGTTATGTGTTAAGAATCCCACAGATAAAATCAAGAATAACATGTACCACGATTCTTTACGATTTTTTTGGGTACCATTTGGACGACATCTTCTTCGGGAAGATATTTCGCGAACTGTAAGAGTGACCATTATCATGTTTCAATCATCTGTCCTTGTTGCTAGATAAGCGTTGGACGCTGAAGTTTCAGGAGATTATATAAAATTGTTTTATAAATTGTTAAATTGCTTTTGGAAAACTAACTACATATGTTTTCCCTTTCTGTGCTAGGCTAAGAAGTTTCCGAACCGCCCTCGTAAATATCAAAGTTTCCCTGTGAAACGTGGAGGATATAAAAATATAATTATTATTTACTTGTCTTAGTTTGGAAGCATATTTTTTTATTTTCATTAGGTTTTTCATATAGTTCTGATCTTATAGAACAACAACAAACAAACAAATTGCTTCTTACCACCGGACGGTACAATTCTACATAAACTGTGTCGAATATTAATTTCTATTTATTCAGCACCAGTAAACTAACAAGTAACAAATTCATTACAAAACTCCATTAAATTTCTTATCGCTTTTCTATGTATGGAATTTCAACAATTTTGCACAAGTTGTAATCGAAAAAAGTATTTAATGGGAAATATTAATGAATATTGAAAAATTGATAAAACAATACATATCGTTAACTTAATGCCAAAAGGCCCCAACTCATGATTTTTCGAAATCGATATTTTTACATATTTCGATAGACTATTACTAGATACACCTCCTCCAAAAAAATCAGATGAATTCGGAAAAAAAAATACCGAAGTTATAGCCTAAAAAAGAAAAGCCCTAACTAAAATTTTGTATTAATATTGCATCTTTTTTATTTAGCTTTTTTCTCCTCCTGTAAACTATGAAAAACATGAGTTAGGGCCTTTTCGTATTAAGTTAACGATATGTATGTACATACTTGTAAGTTTGTAAATTGTTATTTATCGCTTAGCTTGTGACTACTCTCGCTTCGAAAGCCAATTGAAGTCTCTGAAAACTGGTAAAAAGTTTTTTAAACTAGTGAAAAGCCTTAAGAGTGTGAAAAATATATAAAATTAAGTCACTTGAGAAACCAGTACTTAATAGTTTCATGATATTATATCTAAGTATTTAAATGTATTACAAAATATTGCAATGAACTGTTTCATGTTCTTGAGACTATAATAATGAATCAAACATGAAATATGCAGGATTATATAAAAATAAAACTGTTAAGACTGTATTAAACTGCTTATTTACAATAAAATTGCAATATTTATTTATATATTTCTATACGAAACACCAAATACCTGCAGAATTTAATTGTAATGGCCCCTAAATTCGGTATTCTGATAATTACCTCCTTAAATTTATTTAAGCAAATTCGTTTAATTACATATATAAGGTAAATAACCGTGAACGCTTAAATACCTTCCCCGGATAAGTACCCAAAAATTTTGAAATTTTGAACTGTACTTATAACTGATCGGTGTAGAATTTCGGTTCGCACAATTTTAGCGGAAAAATTTTTAAAGTTAAAAATAAATAAAAAATATTTTTAGTTAAGTTAAGCATTTTATTCAAGAAATAATAATAATTTTGTTTCTGTCTTAAAATTCGATACAATTAATTATCTTTTTAGCACAACAAAAACTTAAAACATAAAAATAAAAATGGCTTATTACATACACAGTCTTTAAAAATAGTCAGTCAGTCAGTTGTTACAAAAGTAACAAATATTCGGTTATTATCCTTATTTTATACATGAGGCACAAAGTTCAATTTTGTGTTTACCACACGCAGAGAAAAAATATGGTTGGACATGGTTACGACAACTACACTTTGTTTTTGGTAACAATATATTGTTGTGGTACACAAATAATTGTTATTTTAATTTAATTTTAACGATAATTTAGTTACTATAAACATTTTTATGTTTATCGCAATTATAAAATTGAATATGGTTCACTGAAACATAATTATTGTTATTAAATGTTTACCACAACTATTGAATGATAACTATTCAAACATATTATATTATTGATAAC
Organism: Bellardia bayeri; assembly: GCA_950370525.1. Taxonomy (NCBI): domain Eukaryota; kingdom Metazoa; phylum Arthropoda; class Insecta; order Diptera; family Calliphoridae; genus Bellardia; species Bellardia bayeri. The sequence continues at coordinate 21,111,772 of OX493267.1, forward strand.
TATTTAAACTTACAATTAACCATATTATGTTTAAAATGCAAACAAAATATGTTTAATTTTAATAATATTTTGTTTTTATCATTTGTAGAATGCTTTTGCATCAGTTCAGTAGTTTGTCTGCGTGATATCGGATTATTTATTTGGATGTTTCAACTATAAAGACCTAAACAGTGTATAATAAATAAATAATAAGGTGTACATAAAAGAAATAATCTTAAATATCATAAAAAAATCTATTAAAATAAAATGTAATGTAATGTAAATTTTTTTATATATGTTAAAAGTGAATAAATATTTATTTCTATTTACAAAAATATTAACTAGTGTTTGTAAGTTCTGTGTTTAAAAAAAATTTAGAAATAATTGCGATTTATGTCATTAAAATTTTTGTTTTCTAACAAATCATATTGTTTTATATTTAACCATTAATATGTTTTCCATTAAAAATATTATGTTGTAATTAAGTTAATTTCCAGTTTTCCAGAAAAACTACTTATTTTTAACAAAAATTAAAAATATCTCTTTGATATATTTATAATTTAGTCTATACCATTTTTTGCTATAAGTTTATCATAATATGATTACTTTACATCATAATATGATTACTTTAGATCATAATATGATTACTTTAAATCATAATATGATTAATTTAGATCATAATATGATTACTTTAGATCATAATATGATTACTTTAGATCATAATATGATTACTTTAAACTATAATATGGTTACCTTGGGTCATAATTTGACCATGTATGACAATTTTATGATTATATTAGGTTATAATATGATGTTATAATATCAAATCATGATTAACAAGAAAATATTATGATGAAATATTACGATGATAATTAATCAGAATATGATATTTCATGGCACTTATATTCATCATAATATGTTTTGACTACAATCATAAATCTTATCATAATATGTTGCTCTTAGATTATGTTTACCACAACTATGTTTTTTCTCTGCGTGCACAGATACTTTTCTTACATATATTACATATATGTAGTTTTCGTCACTCCACGCTTACTATACGGACAGAGGTGACAAATTTTACGATTTTTTTGGTCCTATATCAACATTTTCATTTTGATATAGGATCATCATCAATAATTTCAGTAGTGATGAACAATTTAAAGCATTCACGAGTATCTTCCACTCCTTTGCAATCTCGTGATATTTCTTTTTAAGTGGACCATTTGCGGAAATTTTTTCCCGCAGATTTGTTTTGAAAAACCCAATAATATTCGTTTTTGAGTGCAGCACATTACGTGGTATATTATCTTCATCTGAAAATTCTTCATCGGAAAACTGGAACATTGTCAGCATTTTAATGCGCATTTTCTATTCTAAAAAAACAAAAATCTTAACATTTTTACAATAAACAATAAAAAAACACTATAAAACAACATAACAAAATAAAATAACAATCTATTACACTAGAAACGTAAAAAGTTACACTAAAGTTACTGTTCGTTGTTGTGACAAATACAAACCTGCGAAAATTAACTTATGGCGTTTTCTTTTCTGGCAAAAATGTTACACTATTTTCCTTTTTTATATGGGAAATGGGTAAAAAGTGTAACATATATGTAACATTTTTTCCAGAAAAGAAAACGCCATTAATGAGTACCCAGCATACGGCCGCTCACTGTAGGCTTTCGTCCTCAACATCCGTTGTCTTGACAAAAAGATTGAAATTTGAACAAACATATGATAAGAAGTAAATAAGCTACGTCGATGCGATGAACAGTAACGATCCAGGGATATGGATGTTTATGTAGGTTAATGAGTTTCGTCAGTAGTCCTCATAATAGAGCTATGACCTATTACGTACCGATCATCATACAATTCTGTACGATGATTTATATTTTGTACCTGGAGTTACACGGGATTTTATTGATCTTTTATTCCTGGCCGCTGATTATTTAACATTTTGGTAATCTGGTCTAGGAATAGCACACAAACAAAGCATATTTCGTGTGTAAAGTGGTAGTTGATTATGTGGGTGAAAAAAAAACATGCATGCAATTGAGGGTGATGTAGCTTAATTGGTTGGCGCATTTGATCATTAAGCATGAGTTGGTATTTGTAGTCTGTGTTCGATTCCCAGCCGCTGCCACTCAAACAACATCAGTTTCTAATAATATTAGTTTTCTTTTCTATCCATCATAACTAATATTTATCACAGTGTCCTCCTTAGGTGGTATAGCGATAGGTTAACGCCACCGAAGTAAAATAATTAAAATAAAGGCTATAAAATCAAGCTTTAACCTTAATGCGTCTACTCACCACCAGAGGCGCTTTAATTCTGTACTAAAAACAAACATAATGCTCAATTGCAGAGTTGTGATATAAAAGTTTCTTCTACTTTCACTACCTTTACTTCTTCAATCTATCCCCTTTCCAAAGAAAGTAACGCACGTATATTAATTGCCTGAGTGTTACTTCTCTTTAAAAAAAAATTTTTATGGCACAGCATTTTTTCAAAACAAATTCATTTACTATTGCGAAAAATTAATTTTTGGTCCAAGCAATGTTGACATTCAAATTTTACATCTCTGGCATTGATAACTTTTATTTTTGTTTTTTTAATATTCCCTTTCCAAACGTATATTTGTGCTTGATAATCGTACATATTTTGCAAATTAATTTTAATTAATTGAAAATTTTAACAGTCTTCGTTGTTTTTACGTCTTTGTCAATACTGTAATTGCTATTGAAAATTGTGGGCTAATTAAGAGTTATTTTTCATCATTAAAAGAACAGATGACCCGATTAAGTAATTTTTGTATGTAAGACAATAAATCTAGTGTACTGTTAAACTTTCGATCCTTTATATAAAAATATATTTATGCACTTAATAATCCTTTAAGGTAGACTATCGAAAAAGAACTTTCCTAATAATTATGTTTCTTGCAAAGAGCGACAAAACATAAATTTTGTGAATTTTCTAATACACAACTTTGTGACTACAGAAAGCTAAAATGAAAATCATTATTTCAGAGAAAAATTTTTTGTTTTCCTCTTAGACTATTAAATTTTACCGGTTTTTACCCAATTTATCACTTCCTGGTCCAAGTCTTGAAAATAGATCTACCTGCGTTCCACATTTCAATGAAATTGGTTTAGCCGTTTGGGCTTTTTCCCCCTTTTTATCACGACCTGGTCCAAGTTTTAAAAAAATATATAGCCTGTTGTTGCTTTCAAACAAGGATCTATCAATATTTCAAAATTCAATAAAATCTGTTGACCCGTTTGGTCTTAAGCCTAGTACTCTGTTCAAATTTGGGAAAAATGTTGAGCAACATTAAAGCTGTGTTCACATTATGTGTATTTGTCAAGTGGACTGTCACTTTCGCATGTCAAATTTGTACATATAGTCTGAACACCTTCAAACAATAGCATGTGTTATTTCTCTGTGTGCAATACATATGACATTTTTGTATTTAGAACGAGTTCTACTTTCAAGTGACAAACCATCTGACATCAGCTGTTTTTTATAACCAAAATTTTGTGGCGGCAAAAATTTATTGAAATTTTAATAAATATAATTTATACCTAATAGAAAAACAAAAATACAAAAAAAAACTACACAAATTTATTATTGAAAATGGAGGAAAAACTTGAAAAGGAGTTAACAAAAGTAAGTACATATGTATGTGACATAACCAACATATAAACATGTAATTTTTAAACCGCATGTAAAACTCAAATTTTGACATACACATGAAATCACATATGGGTAGAAAAGTGACATTCCACATGACAAATACACATAATGTGAACACAGCTTAATTATTTCATACGGAAAATTTGACGAGTAGCTAATGTACTTTTGTCAACAAAACATATATGTTTTGCTTTTTTGTGAATTTAAATCGAAAATAAATAAAAGTTAAAATATTTAAAAATCTGTGTTGAATCGAAATCGTTAAATAAATTTGAATAAACAAATATTACTGGCCGCTTGTGCAGCAGCACAACAAGTAATAGATATTGTTGTTGCGACAGAAGAGCTTTTGGATGAAAATTCCACGTGAAACAATTGCTAATTAAATTATTTCGCTGTGAAAGAATAATGTTACCAGATACATTTCATATGTTTTTCACAAAATGAACAGAGTACTACTTCTGCAACATTTTTTCATGAAAATTTCATGGGAATTTTTTTAACATGTATTTTGACATTATTCCACTTGAAATTTTGAACAGAGTACTAGGCTTTACTGGTTATTCACGTTTTTATCACAATCTGGTCCAAGTTTCGAAAAAATAAGTAGCTATTGAGTTTTTGAAGCACGGATCTCTTTACGTTTGAAATTTCAATCAAATCAGTTCAGCCGTAGGGCTTACTGGATTTTTGCTCCAAGTTTAGAAAAAATAAGTAGCTATTGAGTTTTTGAAGCACGGATCTCTTTACGTTTGAAATTTCAATCAAATCAGTTTTATCGTTTGAGCTTATTGGGTTTTCTAGTTTTTTTCCTGATCTGATCCAAGTTTTGAAAAAATATATAATCTGTTGGCATATAAATTCGGTTCAGCTGTTTGGTGCTACTTGTTTTTTTTTCTTTTTTCATCTCGATAAAAAAAAAGATATATCCTATTGATATGAATCTACCTACCAAATTTCGCGGAACAAACAAACTTATAAAGACATTTATAATATTAAGTACATATGTATGTATGGATATCGATGAATGTAACGTATGGGCTTTGTAAATTCCAAAGAAGTAGTGGGCATACATGTATAATATTCTGACGTCGTTTATTTTATATTTATATTCTTTTGGGTCTAATCATCATTTGAACAAATTTCATTGAATAATCATAACCATGGAAATCACTCCAGCATATGCCCCTTTTGCCTTTTGGCGGCTGTGAAATATTATAGTATTTGCCATTTAAATTGCTAGAACAGAAACTATTAAATTAAATTTACATCAACATAAATATTCGTTTAATTTACCTCCACATACAGCTTTTGTACCACCATGCTCCCTCTTTATCCATCGCGCAATTACTGGTGCTATCGTGATCATTGTCACGGTCTTTAGTACTAAACATATAACCCTGATGATAACTAAATGAATCTCCAGCATTGCCGGAATATTTTCCGACTGTATTTAATTTATAGTTTTCCGTTTCATTGCCAACAATAAATGCATCATAGTTGGCATATTTCAAAGTATCATTGAAGTCATTTAGCTGTATCAGTAGCTCCATGGGTTGAAGTGTGTTCGTCAAAGCATGCAATTTATCCAAACCAATGAAAAACTCTCCATCAATATTACCGAAGCCATTCTTGTATTCAGACCAACCGCGATAGAAATCGACAGAGCCATTAATACGTCTCTGTATTACAGTCCAACCACCACCTTCATTGTGGTCATCACAAGGTGCCAAAAAAGACTCTGGCCCATACAGTTGATTATATATGCGGCATTTGCTATTTTCACAATAGTTTGCGTTAAAATCAGCACAGTTGGTTGGATAAGTTTGAGAAGTACTTGAAATATATGTATAATGAAATAAAATTGTATTAAATTTGATTATTAACAGGAATGGAAAAGTTGATACGTTCATACTTTTTGTGATGCTATTGCACATTTAAAAGTTTCATGGTTTCTTTTAAATTAATTTATATAGTAAATTTTGTGTGTTACTGTTTTTTGTATATAACTCAGCCCAACACGAAAAATGATGCCTTAAATATCGAGATATAATTTTTTTTTTTTAAATTACGATTTTGTGTAACATAACTGAGGAACAGTTTAACCTACTTAAGGTGGATTCACCCATTCGTTATTAACAAAAATTTTGTTCGAACAATTTTTTTTTATATCAAGTTTGACGTCTCTCTTTTTGAGAGAGAGAAAATATTTTCTACGAACTTGAATTGGTTTTATTTTACAATATTTTTTTCTGGACAAAAATTAATTGAGTTGCCAATAGGTTGCATTTTTTCATACAAATAACATGCCTTATGTACATATATCCATGGCCATCAGCAAAAGCAACTTTCTTTATTCATTCATTTTGAAATTATGTATATCAGTGATTTTTATACACAAAACTTTAAAATAATTTAATATTTGTATTTTGACATTTAAAACCCAAAGCAAAATAAATCAATGGCCGCACTTGTAAAACTAATAGATTTTGTTTACAAAACACCGTTTGTAATTTTTCTTAGCAGATTTGTATCAGCCAAATCGGTATAGTAGAACCAGAGTTATGGACCAAAATGTGAGACAATCTCCATAAAAATGTAAAATTTTTAAACATTTTTCTTCCAATTTTTTGAAATATATTGCAGATAATGCCATGAAATTTTGTACACGTTATTTTTATGATAAAAGCAGAAAGTGTGAAAATGAAAATAGTAAAAATTGGACCATAATTATTCAAAGCCTCCAAACAAATATCTTCCCGGAATGTGGCTTAATGATAAATAAATGCCTGTAAAATTGAAATTCTAATACGAAATTCGGCAAAAATAAGTTGTAAACAGAAATCGCAAAAAAAAATTTCACTTAAATACGTTTAAAACTGGTAAAAACAAATAAGAAAGTATAGTCGGTCAAGCCCGACCATATAATACCCTACACCCAGTATATCAATAAAACAGTTTTTCTGATATGTGCGCTATATGGGAGATATTACCTCTTATGGACCGATCATCAAAAATTTAGTGCCATAACTTCCGTGAATATAAATATTATGTGTGTTAACCTTTATCTCGATATAAATACGTTTAAAAGATTTATGGAGGTTAAAGTGAATTACGAAGAGGGTCTTATATATATGAACTGACTATTATAAAATTAGGTGTCATCCTATTTGTACATAAGAAACTCATTTTTGTTAAATTTTATTCGGAAGTGGGTCTTATGGGAGCTACGCCTAATTATGGACCGATCGTCATAAAATTCTACCATATTATATGTATATGTAAGAAACATATTTGTGTTCAATATTATTTGGATTCAAAAATTTTTAAAAGAGTTGTGCTTTTTTAAGTGATTTTCGGAAGTGGGCCTTATATGGGAGCTATGACTAATTATGGACCGATCGTCATAAAATTCTACCATGTTATATGTATATGTACGGAACATATTTGTGTTCACAATTATTTGGATACTAACATTTTTAAAAGAGTTATGCTCTTTTAAGTGATTTTTTGAAGTGGGCCTTATATGGGAGCTACGAGTAATTATGAACCGATCGTCATAAACTTCTACCATGTTATATGTATATGTGCGAAAAAATTTTGTGTTCAATATTATTTGGATACCGACATTTTTAAAAGAGTTATGCTCTTTCAAGTGATTTTTGGAAGTGGGCCTTATATGGGAGCTACGACTAATTATGAACCGATCTTCACGAAATTTGTAAATATGATTTAACTTTATTTATTACTCATTTGTGGTAAAATTTGTTTACATACTTCTAAGATTTATGACCAGTAAACCCCAATTTCGGGAGGACATTTGTGGGGGCCAGGTGAAATAATGGACCGATTTCCACCAGTTTCAATCCCATCCATCATTGGGCCGAAAAAATATCACATACCAAATTTTATCGAAATATATTCAAAATTGCGACCTGTACTCTGCGCACAAGCTTTACATGGACAGCCAGCCAGCCAGCCAGTCAGCCAGCCAGTCAGCCAGCCAGCCAGCCAGACGGACGGACATCGTTAAATCGATTCAGAAACTGATTCTGAGTCGATCGGTATACTTTAAGGTGGGTGTTGAAGCAATATTTCTGGGCGTTACAAACATCAGCACAAATCCAATATACCCTCCCCACTATTGTGGTGTAGGGTATAAATATAGTTACCGGGTTAAAATTTGACACAAATAAATCCTGTAGATACATAAATTTTTGTACTAAATTTTATGATAGTCGGTCCATAATTCGTCATATAAGGGCCACATCCGAAAAAGTCTAAATATCTTAAAATTATATCAGTACCGACTAAAAACTTTATATGTACATATGACATTTAAATATACACGAAAATCATTCCACAAAATTTTGTGAATTTCGGTCTATATATGACCGTATCCCCCAGACAAAAGCCTCTTCCGAAAATCACTTTAATACACATAAATCTCTTATAAATAATGTCACAGAATTTAGTTCCGTTCGGAAGTGGAATTAATTCCGTTATTAGCTGCCATAGAAAAAACAAAACTATAAATTTTTTTTCGGAATAAAAGCACTTTTAATTTGCTATGTGGTATTGTAATTTTAAACATTTCTAGCTTTCATTCCGAAAAAATAGTTCGTTTTACTTTTTCTATATTTACCAAAATACGGAATTAATTACACTTCCGAACGGAATTATGTATATTCTCTAACATGGCTGAGTGAGTATCTGTATTATATTTGAAGAAAATAGCAAAAAATATTTGAAAATTATCGAGGTAGTCTGAAACTTTGATCTATAACTCAGATCCTACTGGACCGATTTTGCCTTCAACAGACGGACAGGCAGACGGACAGATCGTCTTAGAATCTTATAAGGACCCAGAATATATAGACTTTTTGGTTGTACGACCATTATTTCGATGTGTTACAAACGGAATGACAAACATACTATAAGCGCCATCTTTTTAATGCATAAAATATGGAGCCGATGAGGCACAAGTTAACATTTTCCTGAAGTGTTTAGCTTTATATTGTGACATATTTACATACATACATATATAAACTTACCAAACTAATTTCTGGTATTCGTCTTTGAAACATATTTTGGTTGCTTCTAAAAGTATTTTTTAGTTATAATTCAAAACATTATAATTATCGTTAGTCTCTCACCATTTCTATTAATATATTTATGTATATTGCGATTATATGCTATCTGGTCCGTTTTAGTTGCTGTTATAGTTTCAATATTTGTTAATTTCTTATCAATATTTTCTAATAACGTCAAATTCTTGGCAATATTATCACTCAACTGTCGCATATGAGTTTCCCAAGTGGCTTTAGTCAATATATTTTCTACATTTTTAATCTTTTCGCCAAAGCTTTCTAACAACACATCGTGGTCTTTCACTAATTCCTTAATATCACTCACAATTTGCCATTTATCATCGTTGGGTGGCTCCTGGAATCGTGTTTGAATAATTTTATTTTGTTTACTCATCAAATCTCCTACATCATGAACATGCTCTCGTTTCAACAATAGTATTTTATTTTCCAGACTCTGTATGTTCTGTGGAATTTTTTCGAAATTCTTTTGCAAGCCCTGCGAAATTTCTTTTTGCTTAATCAACTCTAATTTCATCATTTCAAAGTGCAGTTTAAGAAACTCAATGCCTGTATTCAAAGCTTCTAGTTGGCTCTGGAAGCGAGTGTAGTCACAAGTTAAAAATTCATCGGAAACCAGTGAATTTTTAGTCTAATTAATAAATTATTAATTTACATAGTTCAAAAAGTACATCAATGTTTTTTAAATTTCATATTAATATCATAGTAAATACTTGCTTTATGTTCAGCTTGTGCACAATTGTGGGAATTCCAGACGTTGAAAAGTGATAAGAAATATATTAGAGTTCTGTAATACATTTTTCTTTCGTAAAATTAAATTTATTGTTTAATTGTTGATTTACTTATAATGAATGAATTAGAATTGCTATTGCACACAGTTTATATGGAATTAATGTCAGTGATAAGAAATAATTTTATTGCAATTTTAAAAAAATATTTAGCAAGCAAATGGCAAAATTTTAAATGCAAAACATATTTTAGTACTTTTTTAAAATTCTTTATGTTTTTTTTTTTTGTTATTCTGAGTCCTTAAAGATTCTAAGACGGCTATCCATGTCCGTTCGTCTGTTGAAGGCACGGTAGAACCTCGAAAAAAAGACTTAGAGCAATGAAATTATTTCTAATGATTCTTTGTTTTACCGAAATATTTTATGTTGAAAAAAGCCCAAAATCGATCTAGTAGGATTCGAGTTATAGACAACCTCGATATTTTTAGCTACTACTATATTCAAATATAAATCGGATCATATCATGAGAATTTGTACACTTTACTTTTATTAGACTTCATGATTTCTGGAATTTTATGATAAATAAATGCCTTTTAAAAATACATAATTCAGCAAAATTATGTTTAAGGCTAAGGAAAATTATAAAATAATTTTTTTGTTGACATTAGGACACATTTGACCATATAAAGTCTTGTTCCGAAAATAATTTAAAGTTTGCTAAATCTTTTATAAAAATCACTATCTAATTGACACAATTTGACACAAACAACCAAAATATATATGTATGTATATACAGTTTACTTTCGAAAGTCACCTAAATCTCTTTAAACATCATTATCAAGTTGTAATTTTACACAAATAATCAACATATATGTATATATTTTTTTTTTTTTAAACAAACACAAACTGCGAAGCTTTTTGGCTTGTCTGCAGAAAACACCCAGAGTCTTTGGCGGAAATCGAACCCGCAGGCCTCTGACTGATAGTCAGACACACTATCGCCTAGTCTATCGGGGCGCCCAATCATCGTAACGAACATGATGATATAGGAGGTCGGCCTATAATTGGTCATAGCTCTTATATGAGATCCGTTTCCCATATTAACTAAATGCCCGAAAAACTATAAAATATATTATTACTGAGTTTATCTCACCATGAGACTCCTATAATAATTATTTTGAAACGATTCGCACACAACATGTAATAATAACACGTTAACCATCGTTATCGATACAAAACTTATAACAAATTTGTTTCATATATTTTTCGTGATTATGAAATTCGATCTAGCAGTGTCCGTCCGTCTGCTGTAGAAACGATAGAACCTCTATGAAAAATCATATGAGAATCAAAATTTACCCCAATATTCTTTGTTAGGCGTATGATTTCTCATAGCCACATACAAATGTATTCCCGTCCTATACAATAAAAGTATTCATACAGAAATATGTTCTCAATAAAGAAAATTCACAAAACCGTATTTAGTTTAGATCAGTCCATATGTGATCATAAACCTATTTAAGAACAGTTATCACATTAAAAATTTAAACGAATAGTTAGTGCTCATGCATATAAAAATCGAAATACGCATATCATTTTTACACATCTTTTTTATAAATTTAAAATTGTATTTAATAGTCCACATACTCGTATATATACAAGTCTAGCTAATAGATCTTGTGAATATCGGTTCATATTTGGTCATTGCTGCCATATAAAGTCTATTTTTAAAGATCACTTAAATGCGCATAAATGTGTCATAAAAAGCATAATCAGATAAAAAAAAATTCTAAACAAATAATATTTATATATATAAAAAATTGGGGTAGAAAATTGTATGACGATCAGCCTATAATCGGTGGTAGCTGCCATAAAAGGACCACTTCTGAAACCTACTAGAGAACGCATAAATCTTATATATACATACATCGTTAAAATTGAAGTACGATATCAGTAATATAATAATCCGCGTACCGAATGGAATCCCCATTATAAGCAATAGCTCCCATATAAGGACCGCTTCCAAAGAATATTTTAACCAAAATTTTACACTTTTACAAAACAAAAAAAATTAATAAAATCAGATAAAAAAATTCTAAACAAATAATATTTATATAGATAAAAAATTGGGGTAGAAAATTGTATGACGATCAGCCTATAATCGGTGGTAGCTGCCATAAAAGGACCACTTCTGAAACCTACTAGAGAACGCATAAATCTTATATATACATACATCGTTAAAATTCAAGTACGACATCAGTAATATAATAATCCGCGTACCGAATGGAATCCCCATTATAAGCAATAGCTCCCATATAAGGACCGCTTCCAAAGAATATTTTAACCAGAATTTTACACTTTTACAAAACAAAAAAAAAATTAATAAAATGTCTGCCTGTTCAGGGCCTTAAAGAGAATACATTGAAAGAATTTGCTGCAATAGTTATTGCTAATCAATGTCCACTAGTCATATATAACTACTCACTAGCCATTAAAGTTCTCGGAACAGCACAGGGAGGGGGACGATAATATTTGGTCATAAGGTCGGGTTCTATGTTGGCAGAGACCACCCGGTAAGAGGTGGGTTTTAGCTAATCGTCAATAATCTTACGTTCTGCCCATAATTAGTCAATTAACAAGGAAACAACATCTTAAATAAAACTGATCATCGGTGTAGGGTACTTCCTTGCCTCTTTTATATTATTTAAATATATTTCAAAAACAGATTTGCAATATCCAGTTTCTGTTTCTGCTTTATTAGTTTTTTTTTTTTCTTTCAGCAATTGTCATTTCGTTTGTAATTTCTAGAATATTAATTTGCGACCCTAAAATGAATTTCAATCTAAATTATCAATCTAATGTCAAGTGTGTTAAAAAAAATACCTATTAATATAACTATGTAGGGTATGTTTCTAAGAATTTGTAATATTGTTGTTATCACAATCGGTACGTATAAAAAACACTAATAATTGTTATCACTTTACTTCAAAAGGATTGTGTTAAAGCAATATACTACAATACAAAAAACTTTCACTACATTTTCTCTTGGCATACTGATGTATTTCTATTTCGTTGTATGTTCCGGTGTATCTCTGGTTATCACATTAGACCTTTCAATTCTATATAAACTGAAATCAAGATCCACTTTCATTCATTTAGCATCAATAAATAAACAAATAAACAATATATCTCTTTCGCCGTGAAAAAAAAATGCACAACAAAACTACAATATATTTCGTCTTGGTGTTCTGCATCTGGAATACGCTGCATCGTGTTCAAGCTAACTTCGAAGTAAGTATTGTTAGCAATGTATAAAATTAATATTGAACGTACTTTGAAATATATAAATAATTGTGTATGTAAATCTATTTACTTTCTTAACAGTCCGAATACACACTCGAATCCAATGAATTTGCAACTTGTGATTACTCTCGCTTCGAGAGCCGTTTAGAGTCTTTAAAAACTGATAACGAGTTTTTTAAACTACGTTTTGAAATGATAAAATCTCAGTTAGATGAACAAAATGAAATTTTACACAGGCTTGAGCAAAAATTCGATAGAATACCACAGAGCTTACAAAATATTGAAAGTAAAATGTTGGATAAAATCCAGGAAAATTTTATTGAGACAAATGATTTGATAAGCAGACAAAATCAAATGTTGCATATAGACAATAAATTGCATATGATAAGTGACATCAATGAAATGGTGAAAAACCAAGATGATCGGTTCGAAATCTTTAGTGAAAAGCTGACGAATATGGAAAATATATTGAACAAAGCCAGTTGGGAAACCAGTACTCGAAAGTTGGGTGATAGTATATTCAAGAATTTAACTTTATTGCAGAACATTGATAAGAAATTAACAAATGTTAATACAATAGCAATTGATCAAATTGATTTATATCGAAATATACAGCAATATTTAAATGAAAGTGGTAAGAAACGTACTTATGAAATATTTATAAAAAAGAACTTGCCATTTTAAATTACATATGTATGTATGTATGTTTATATTATACTTTTAGAAGCTACGAGAATTTGTCTTTTACCAGAAGAGCAGACATTAGTTTGGTAAGTTTTTAGTGGGTTATGATGAGTTAAATAGAATAAATCAAACTCAAACACTAACCCCCTTATTCAAAAACGATTATTAAATTTAACAAACGTTTATTAAGACAGATTTGCATATAAGAATCTGCCTTAATAAACGTTTGTTAAATTATTTAAAAACGATTATTAAATTTAACAAACGTTTATTAAGACAGATTTGCATATAAGAATCTGCCTTAATAAACGTTTGTTAAATTTAATAATCGTTTTTGAATAAGGGGGTAAATTTTTAAATTTTTTATCAAAAATAATTTATTAAAAAAATGACAAACAAAATGAATGTTTTTAAATGCACTGTACAAAGTAGATTTGTACATTGTAAAAAAACTATTTCAATTAAAATTAATTTTCAAACGTAAGAAAAATATTAATTTTAAATTCAAAGATATTACCCTCTTATTCAAAAACGATTATTAAATTTAACAAACGTTTATTAAGACAGATTTGCATATAAAAATTTGCTTAATAAACGTTTGTTAAATTTAATAATCATTAACAGGGGGATAATGATTAAAAATATTTTATAACAAAAAGGTATTTTTAGCAAAGTATTCAAAGAAAACATATTTCTAAATATTATAATATAATTACGCCTGCTCTAATTTATTTTCCAGAATTGGGTCATAATCTCATGCAATTTATTATCCGATCAATGGATACAGTTCAATTTATATAGTTTAAAACAAACAGACTTATTTTTAAGAAATTATAAGGCTATCGAATTGATATCTAATTTATTGAATTAATCTTAAATACAATTCCAGTACTAACCAAACATATCCCACCAGTTGTGCTGATTCTAATACATTTCATTGTGCGAAGAATAAATGTCGCATACACAATCACCTCTATGGGCCACAACCATTTTGGGTATCATGCGATATTCACACCGATGGTGGTGGTTGGACCGTAATACAGAGACGCATTAATGGCTCCATAGATTTCTATCGCGATTGGTCTGAATACAAGAATGGCTTCGGTAATATTGATGGAGAGTTTTTTATTGGTTTGGATAAATTGCATGCTTTGACGAACACACTTCAACCCATGGAGCTACTGATACAGCTAAAAGACTTCACTGATACTTTAAAATATGCCAACTATGATGCTTTTATTGTTGGCAATGAAACGGAAAACTATAAATTGAATAAAGTGGGTAAATATTTTGGTAATGCTGGAGATTCATTAAGTCAGCATCAGGGCTATAATTTTACTACCAGAGATCGCGACAATGATGTTAGTGCCACGTATAATTGTGCCTTCTTGTTTAAGGGAGCATGGTGGTATGAAAAATGTTTCTGGAGGTAAGTTAGATATCAATGGTTATGACATTGAAAAATTAAATGATTTCAAAATAATATAATGCCTTCATCTATCATAATGGAAGTCAAAATGTGTTGATTGATATGTAAAAATAATTAGTTATTTATTTAAGATACATATATTAAAATAATTTTGTTTTCTAGCAATTTAAATGGAATATATTACGATAACGAGGAATTGGCTAAAAGTAACTATGGCATATGTTGGAGTTCAAGAATTTCTTGCGAGTACACTTTCAAATATGTTCAAATGATGATTAGACCTAAGAAAAGTATATAATTAAGAATAATAATTAAATAATTTGCATTTTTTTAGTAGTGCAAATATTTCGTTAAAACTCCAAATCTTCATATCCAAAATAAACAGTTTTGGAGGGCCAACCAAGCTTACAAGATTTTGGCTTTATGGACAAAAATAGCTTCATAATAAATTCAATATTTTTTAAAACAAGTTTAAATTTACGAAGTTTTACTATTTAAAACAAGTAAGAGTTTATATTCGGCTGTGCCGAATCCCACCACCAAATCACCTATTATGCAGACTTATAAGAGACTTATGGACACAGACTTGAGGGCTACGGTCAAAAATAAAACGATCATCATAAATCTGAGATCGATGGACTACATATTTGTGCTGAATCCAACTTGATAGTTATTTTAATAAGTTATAAGTTAGTTATTTTTATATGTAAGTATATACGGATTACTTGTGTTGAATTTCGATTTCTTAGTGATTTTTATAAGAGGTTTAAGCGAAGTTTATAGATTTCCGGAAGTAGGCTATATATGGGGGCTACGATCAAATATGAGCCGATCATCATCATATTGAGATGGACGATATTTATATATGTATGAACTATTTGTGTTGAATTTCAACTGATTAGTGGGGTTTTTAAGGGATTTATGCGCATTTAAGTGATTTTCGGAACTGGGGGCTACGGTAAAATATGGACCGATCATCATCATATTGGGATGGACGATTTTTATATATGTATGGACTATTTATTTTGAATTTAATCTTGATAGTGGTTTTTATAACTGATTTTCGGAACTGGACTTTGTATGGGGACTATGGTCACATATGAACCGATCATCGTCATATTTAAAGGAACGATTTTTATATATTCAATGACTATTTGTGTTTAATTTAAACTGGATAGTGGTTTTATAACTGATTTTCGGAACTGGACTTTGTATGGGGACTATGGTCACATATGAACCGATCATCATGAAATTTGTTACGACGATTTGAATGTATATTTTGTTTATGCTTGTCGAAATTCAACTTGATAGTCATTTTTGCAAACGATTTATGTTCATTTAAGAGATTTTAGGAAGTAGTTTTTTTATGAGGCTATGTCAAAAAAGGACCGAAGCACAGTGCGACATTTGGCCAATCTAGGTGGACAAAAATCGAAAAATAAAATTTTTTTTTAAATTTATTTTTATTTATTATTGAATCTTTCTTATCGAAATTTACAATATGTATTCAAATCTTAATTCTACTTGTTGTTTATTAGTTGTTACCAATGTAACCACTAACTGCTGTATTAAAATTTTTTAAAAATGTCTTCTAGTTAGGCTCAAAGTATCGATTCTTTTTAACCTCTGGTGACCTTCGAACTGACGCAGACCCCGAGCGAGGTAGTTAGGGTGGGCCATTAGTTTATCGATGTAGCTAGTTGAATATTTTTTAATTTCCTCCTGGATAGTGGGAACGTTGAGATCTCTGTGGATAATATCATTACGTATATACCATGGGGCGCAGACAATTTGTCGTAATATTCTGGACTGTCTTCTTTGAAGCTTTTGGCTGTTAGATGAGCATGCAGTACCTCATAATTGGATGTCATATGCCCATATTGGTTTTATGATGGACTTGTATAAGAGAATTTTGTTGTCTAAATATAAGTTTGAGTTTCGATCGAGAAGCCAATGTAGTTGAGCTACTTTAAGTTTCATAGCCGTTATTTTCGCTTCAATATAACGAGACCAGGTCAAGCGTCTATCTATATGAATTCCCAAGTACTTAACATGGTTTTCTACCGCAACAGTGATATTATTTATTTTTACTTTTGGGTCATGGTTAACGCTAATAAATGCTGTGTCGTCTGCAAATGTAGAGGTATGCGTGCTCAGGTGTGTTGGCATATCCGCTGTATATATTATATATAGAAGCGGTCCTAATATGCTGCCTTGGGGGACACCAGCAGTAATTTTCTTGAGGGGGGAGTATTTATCTTGCGACCTTACCTTGAATGTTCTGCCTGTTAGATAGCTCTCCAGAAGCTTGTGAGTGTTTTGAGGAAGCATTCGTGTTATTTTGATAAGTAGCCCATCATGCCAAACTTTGTCAAATGCTTGGGAAATAGGGCTGAGCAGTATTGCTTTTTCTCAAACGGCGATCTAATTAGGGTGACAATTCTATGCACTTGTTCTATTGTACCATGTTTCGCTCTGAATCCGAACTGGTGATCCGGGATGATGTCGTGTTCATTTAGATGAGGAGTTATACTTAAAACGAATTTTTTTTCGAAAAGCTTCGATAGGATTGATAATAAGCTTATCGGTCTGTACGACGCAACCTGGCTAGCATCTTTTCCTGGCTTGGGAATCAAAAAATAGACCTCTTTCATGAGGATGGGAAGTATCCGACTCTTAATATCGCGTTAAAAATGAGCAGCAAGGCGATGGTAAGTTAGGTAGGTAGGTAGGTAAGAAGGCTGGTGTGAGTCACCTCACACCTTCACCCAGAGACCAATATGGTCCATTGCGATGCCTTGATAGAGGAAGTAATAGAAATAGGAAGTAAAGAAAAGAAGAGGAGGAGGAATGTTAGATTGTTAGAATAGAGAGAGAATAGAGAGGAGAGAAGAGAAGAAGAAGAAGACCTGACCAAATCCTACTCAGACGTATGTCCTCCATTTCTGAGACCCGCACTCCGTATATTGGCACGTAACCAGGCCATTCCCATTACGAATCCTATCAGACTCTCAAGCCCACAGCTCGAGACATCCCCTAATTCGCTCAAGAATCTATTACCCAGCCATCTCATTCTACTGCCCTGTAACCTGGGACAGTGGCACAGAATGTGCTCAACTGTCTCCAGTTCTTCCGGGTCCTCGCATAGTCTGCACATATCCGACAATTCGGATCCCATTCTCACCGCCATCCTGCCTATCATGCAGTGGCCCGTGATAATGCCAATCATGGTCCTAACGCAGATCCTACTTCTGCCCAACAGCAGTTCCGACTCAGACCTCCTAAGCACCGGCCATAACGTCCGTGAGACTTGGCAGTCTGTGGTTCTGTCTCAATTTGTTGGTTTTTCATATGGTTTTTGTGGTGAGTATAAAAAATATAAAAATATGTTCAAGTAACTTGAATAAGTGTTGTAAAGTTTATGTAATCGTATATGAAATTCTAAGTTGATTAAGCTAACTCCGTCTGTCTGTCTGTCTCACGTCCAAAGGACACAACCGTAAACAACAAGTTTACAAGAACCCATTTATAATTCTCCTAAGTAGTTTAGTATTGAAAATCAGCCAAATCGGTGTAGTAGAACCAGAGTTATGGAACAAAATGTAAGACAACCTCCATAAAAAATTTATATTTTTACACATTTTTCTTCCAATTTTTCGATATATTTTGCAGATAATGCCATGAAATATTGTATACGTTATTTTTATGATAAAAGCAGCAAGTGTGAGGAAAATAGTAAAAATCGGACCAGGAGTTTTCAAAGCCTCCAAGCAAATATCTTCCCGAAATATGGCTTAATGATAAATATGTAAAAAGAAATCGCAAAACGAAATTTTTTGTTTTGTTCGGTCTATGATTGACCATAGACTCCATATAAAGTCCACATCTAAAGTTCACTTAAAATTCGACACAACTAACTCAATTAGATATATAAATTGTTGTACTAAATTTTATGATGGTTGGTCCATAATTGGTCATATCTCCCATACATGGACCATATTCGAAAAAGTCATTAATCTTTATATATATCTTATAAATATCGGTCGGTACTGACTCAAAACTTTATATATGTCATTTCAATATACACAAAAATCATTCTGCAGAATTTTGTGAATTTCGGTCCATATTTCACCGTACCCCCATATAAAGCCCTTTTCCAAAAATCACTTCAATACTAATAAATTTCTTATAAATAATGGTACCGAACCAAAATTTTACACGGATCATTTGCATACATGCCAAAATCAAACTGCTGGATTTTAAGAATATCGGTCCATATTTGACAATATCCCCCTTATAAGGTTTATTTTCGAAATTCACTTTAATACTAATATGTATCTTAAATATACCGTTATTACATTATCCTCATATGCATAATATTCACTGTTCCAATATTCAAGAAGTTCGGCTCATATAAGGATAATTTCCGTAAAACAATTTAACCCACAAAAATGTCGAACCAACTTTTATATGAATCAGAAATTTTAATCCTGAAATCATATTAATATCGGTTATACGGCAATTATACTACTGGATTTTGTAGCTGTCAGTCAATAATAGCTCCTGAATTAAGTCCACTTCCAAGCATAACAACCAACAATACAACTCTTGTAAATAACGCTATTGAGATAAAATTCAACCAAAATAAGCCTAAAATACGTAGAAATCACATTAGTGGATACAAGATTTGGAAGCTATCAGTCTATAATTGGTCCACTTATACTATGCCACCCATAAATCTCTTGTAAATAATATTATTGAGATCAAGTTCAACCAAAAGAAGCCTCACCTTATAATCTTACCCGTTCTTAACTTGTTGTGAATATGGAAAAATGTTCTTTTAATTATATAAATTGTTAAATTACACTCTAGATTATTAAGAAAATTAGACTAACTCTGTAAATTATGCTAAGAATTGGTAATTACGTCAATAATAAATGGCCAAAATTCGATAAAATTTCAAAACATTTAAAATAAATTATTTGTATTTCTTACTAAATACTTGTTTAGAATTCAGCTTGTGAGAAATTCTTGGAACTTCAGATATGAGAAATTTATTAGAATTTTGTAATGAATTTATTCCTCGTGAAAATAGATCTACTATGTAGATTACTTGTTAATTTATTGATGATTTGTTGTTCACTAAGGTTATATGGAATTGAAAGGTCCAGTGATAAGAAATAATTTTATTGCAATTAGTGGTTTGGTTGTTTTTATTAAATTATTTACACATCAATTATAAACTAAACTGATAACCAGAGAACCTGAAAATAAACTAAAAGTGATTAATGCGCACAAAAATAAAAAAAAATGATCCTTAAATAAAAAATAATAATTTTCATTTCGGTTGCTATATCACCGAAAGCTATGCATACTACATGCAGATGTATGTATTGATAGTTAATACGACTATTGTAAAACATTTGCATGTATTTTAGTTATAAATGCCTGTATGCATAAAAGGGAGTTCGAAATATAATTACGCTGCATTTGCAAATTTTTAAATTTTTGTATAAAAACATTCAAAAATAATTCTGAAACTGAGTGGTTTTCAAAAAACAAAAATATAATTGTTTTCAGCTCGTGTTTTTAATATTACTTTAACTTACTTTAACTTTGCTGTATTAAAATTTCTGATCTGCATAAAAGTTGGTTTGTATCGATATTTATTAGACATTTTTGTGGGTTAAATTGTTTGTTGGAAATGGTATATGGCAGCTATGACAAATAGTGGGTCGATCTTCTTAAATATTGTAACAGTTAATTTTATGCATATGAGGATAGCTAACGTCGAATTTCAATGTAATAACGGTATATTTAAGATACATATGTACATTAGGGTGGCCCCGTTTGTATGGAGAAAAAATAAGGTATCGATGATCCCGACTAATATGAAAATTTGATTAATTTTAAGACTACGTTTCTCAATTTTATTGTCCTGGGGTCAATTTTTGGTGAGCTGGCTCAAAGGATAAAAAGGTCCTTTTTAGAGGTTTTTTGGTTTTTTTCACATTTCTTCCAAAGGAACTATATGTAAATTTGGTATCATATGTCTTTGAGTGGAGCATTCAATGGATTATCAAAAATTAAAAAAAAAAAATTTAAACTCAAAAATTTTAGTCAAAATTTTAGTTTTTTTTTAATTTTTTCGTAGAATTTACTTAAATAAATAGTTGAAATTACTTGATTATAAACATCATGCAATTTAAACCAAATGGTTTTTCCCGTTTTTTAGCTTATAAAATTTACGTTATTTTAATACCCCTTACATTAACGAATTGAGTTAACAGAGATTGTCAGATAGGAAAGAATTTAGGTTTAAAAAAAAATAAATAAAAATTGAACTAGATAGAATTTAAAAAAACGGGAAAAACCATTTGGGTTAAATTGCATGATGTTTATAATCAAGTAATTTCAACTATTTATTTAAGTAAATTCTATGAAAAAATTAAAAAAAAACTAAAATTTTGTCTGAAATTTTCAAAATTTCTGAATTTAAAAAAATTTTTTTTTTCTCAAAGACCTTTCATATGATACCAAATTTACATATAGTTCCTTTGGAAGAAATGTGAAAAAAAAACAAAAAAACCTCTAAAAAGGACATTTTTATCCTTTTATCCAGCTCACCAAATATTGACCACAGGACAAAAAAAATTTAGAAACGTAGTCTTAAAATTAATCAAATTTTCATATTAGTCGGGATCCGCAAACTTTATTTTGGGGCCACCTTAAGGTACATATTAGTATTAACGTGATTTTTGGAAGTGAACCTTATATGTGGTATATAGTCAAATATGGACCGATTTTCTCAAAGTAAAGCAGTTTGATTTTGGCATGTATGTAAAAGATCCGTGTAAAATTTTGGTTCGTTACCATTATTTATAAGAGATTTCTGAGTATTAAAGTGATTTTCGGAAGAGGACTCTATATGCAGGCTATAGTCAAATATGGACTAAAATTCACAAAATTCTGCGGAATATTTTTTGTGTATATGTAAATGATCTGTACAAAGTTGTGAGTCAGCACCGATATTTATAAGATATATATAAAAGTTAATGACTTTTTCGGATATGGTCCTTATATGAGAGCTATGACCTATTTATATATATATAAGAATTATTCGTGTCAATTTTAACCTGGTAACTATATTTGTAACAGATTTATACGTATTTAAGTGAATTTTAGATGTGGACTATATATATATGGTCAAATATGAACCGAACAAAACAAAATTTCGTTTTGCGATTTCTTTTTACATAACTCTTATTTTTGCCGAATTTTGTTTTAATTCTTCAATTTTACGGGCATTTATTTACCATTAAGCCATATTTCGGAAAGATATTTGTATGGGAGCTATGAAAAATCATAGACCGATTCTCAATATTTTCCTCACACTTTCTTGTTTTATCATAAAAATAAATAACGTGTAAAAAATTGCATGGCAATATCTGCAATATATTTCAAAAATTGAAAGAAAAATGTTTAAAAAATATCAAATTTTTAAGGAGGTTATCTCACATTTTGGTCCATTACTCTGGTTCTACTACACCGATTTTGCTGATTTTTAATACCAAACTGCTTAGGAGAATTACAAACGGGTTTTGGAAACTATGTTGATTTTGGTTGTGTTTTTTGAACGTGAGAGTGTTTTACACATACAGATGGACGGTCATAGCTCAATCGTCTTAGAATTAAATAAGGATCAAGAATATATATACTTTGTTGGGTCTCAGATGAATATTTCTCAGTATTACACACGGAATGACAAACTTATATGTATATCCCTCATTCCCCACTTATGATGGTGGAGGGTATAACAAGTTTCATCAACATAATTATGACTTTCCATTTTGTTTATATTTTGCGTTGTACCTTGTTATCATCTAAGTAAATAATTCAATATAAAAAACATAAAAACTATATAAACTGAGAGCAAGAATCATTTCAATTCATTTAGCACCAATAAATTAAAAGCAAACAATACGGATACATCTACTTCGACGAGGAAAAAATGCACAACAAAATCACAATATATTTAGTATTGGTTTTCTGCATCGGGGATTTGCTGAATCGTGCTCAGGCTAAAATCAAAGTAAGTATTCAATACATATAAAATTAATACGTGAATTTACCTTGACTTTGAAATACATACTGGTACATAATTGTGTAAATCTATATTCTCGACAGCCCGAATACACATTGGACTCAAATGAATTTGCAACTTGTGATTACTCTCGTTTTGACAGCCGATTAGAGTCTTTAAAAACTGATAACGAGTTTTTTAAACTACGTTTTGAAATGATAAAATCTCAGTTAGATAAACAAAATGAAATTTTACACAGGCTTGAGCAAAAATTCGATGGGATTCCCCAGAGCTTACAAAATATTGAATGTAAGATGCTGGATAAAATCCAGGAAAATTTTATTGAGACAAATGTTTTGATAAGCAGACAAAAGCAAATGTTGCATATAGACAATAAATTGCGTATGATAAGTGACATCAATGAAATGGTGAAAAACCAAGATGTTCGGTTCGAAACCTTTACTGAAAAGCTGACGAATATGAAAAATATATTGAACAAAGCCAGTTGGGAAACCAGTACTCGAAAGTTGGGTGATAGTATATTCAAGAATTTAACTTTATTACAGAACATTGATAAGAAATTAACAAATGTTAATACAATAGCAATTGATCAAATTGATTTATATCGAAATATACAGCAATATTTAAATGAAAGTGGTAAGAAACGTACTTATGAAATATTTATAAAAAAGAACTTGTCATTTTAAATTACATATGTACACTCAAAAAAAGAATCAAGTAATCCGTACTTGAATCAAGCCAGATAGGGGTCAATAGTACGGTAAGTACGGTTTTACTTGAACCGAGTACAAAATACTTGAATCAAGTATGAATCTTCCAAGTACGAAAAAGTTGATTTTAGCGCGATTTAATCATATTTGTTGTCAAAATGATCTCAGCACGTACTTGATTTAAGAATTTTTTTTCTTGATTTAAGCTCGAATCCATACTTGATTTAATCCTATTTGGGGTCGAAATGATCTCAGCACGTACTTGATTTAAGCAATTTTTTTCTTGATTTAATGACGGATCCATACTTGATTTAAGTATGTCTGAAGTTGAATTAATCCTAAAGCGTAATTGTTTAAGGTATTATCAACTTAATTTAAGTTCGTTTTCGTACTTGAATTAACCTATAAATAAGGTTAAATTGAGCGCAAACGTGCTTGTTTCAAGCATTATATGAAACAACTTCATATTGAGAGCACATGAGAGAGTAAGTTTTAATTCACTCATTTTCTCTCAGGGATTGATTTAACCCTTTGTTTACTTAATTCAAGCAAAACACTTGTTATTTTTTATTTATTCCTGTTTTGTACTCAAATCAACATTTCTTTTAGTCAATTTGAGCAATTTATACTTGAATTAAGTAATATAAGGGTTAGTTTTTCAAATTAATCCCGATTTTTACTTAATTTAAGTAAATGGTAGTATAAACGTACTTAAATTTTCAGGTACGTATTCTGGCTAAAATTGAGAATAGAATACTAGATTTTAGTACTCCATTTTTCTTTCTGTGTATGTATGTATGTTTATATTATACTTTTAGAAGCTACGACAATTTGTCTTTTACCAGAAGAGCAGACATTAGTTTGGTAAGTTTTTAGTGGGTTATGATGAGTTAAATAGAATAAATCAAACTCAAACACTAACCCCCTTATTCAAAAACGATTATTAAATTTAACAAACGTTTATTAAGACAGATTTGCATATAAGAATCTGCCTTAATAAACGTTTGTTAAATTTAATAAATATTTTTGAATAAGGGGGTAAATTTTTAAATTTTTTATCAAAAATAATTTATTAAAAAAATGACAAACAAAATGAATGTTTTTAAATGCACTGTACAAAGTAGATTTGTACATTGTAAAAAAACTATTACAATTAAAATTAATTTTCAAACGTAATAAAAATATTAATTTTAAATTCAAAGATATTACCCCCTTATTCAAAAACGATTATTTGCTTAATAAACGTTTGTTAAATTTAATAATCGTTTTTGAATAAGGGGGGGATAATGATTAAAAATATTTTATAACAAAAAGGTATTTTTAGCAAAGTATTCAAAGAAAACATATTTCTAAATATTATAATATAATTACGCCTGCTCTAATTTATTTTCCAGAATTGGGTCATAATCTCATGCAATTTATTATCCGATCAATGGATACAGTTCAATTTATATAGTTTAAAACAAACAGACTTATTTTTAAGAAATTATAAGGCTATCGAATTGATATCTAATTTATTGAATTAATCTTAAATACAATTCCAGTACTAACCAAACATATCCCACCAGTTGTGCTGATTCTAATACATTTCATTGTGCGAAGAATAAATGTCGCATACACAATCACCTCTATGGGCCACAACCATTTTGGGTATCATGTGATAACCACACTGTAATACAAACCACACTGGTTGGACTGTAATACAGAGACGCATTAATGGCTCCATAGATTTCTATCGCGATTGGTCTGATTACAAGGATGGCTTCGGTAGTATTGATGGATAATTTTTTAAAATATGCCAAAAATGATAAATTTGTTATTGATAATGAAATGGAGAATTATAAATTAACTAAAGTGGGTAAATATTTTGACAATGCTGAGGATGCATTTAGTAAACACCAGGGTGATAAATTTACTACCAAAGACCGTGATAATGATATGTTTGCCTATAATTATGCCGTAAATGGAGAGGGTTCATGTTGGTATAGAAAATGTTTCTGAAGGTAAGTTTAGCTAATGAATCTTTTTGTTTAAGAATTTACGCAATTAAATTAAACAATTTGTGTTCCAGTAATTTAAATGAAAAATATTATGATAAAACTGAGGCGGCGACTCAAAATAAAAATGGTATTTGTTGGAATGGTTTTCATGATTGCGAGTATTCTCTGAAATTTGTGCAAATGATGATTAGACCAAAAAATAAATAAATATATAAATAATGCTAAAATGATTACATAATGAAACCATTTTTAAGAAACCGAACAAAAATATTCTGTTGCGTTTAAATTAACTGTTAACAGGTTAACAGCAGTTGAAATAATAATCTTATAAAGTGTAAATTCGTAGAAGCTTCGCACGACTTCTCTAATAACTTTGTAAATCGAATCTACAGTGGGTGGCCAAATTATTAGCTACACATGCAAAATTGTTTAGTTTGAAGCCGTATAACATTTTAAAATAGTCAAAATTAATCATTTTATTTGTTCTTTTAGGTAAATTAAGTGTTTCTATTTCAATTAAAAATAAATTCTTTTGTTTTAAAAACATATATTTGAGGAAAAGAAATTTTTTGAAAAAAAAATCTTAATATTTCGTAGAACCTCCTTTGGCATCAATTACAGCTTGCACCCTTTTTGGCATGCTCTGAATGCATTTTTGAACATTTTTTTAGTTCTTCATCGTGATGCCAGACTTTAATCAATGCCTCTATAAGATTTTGTTTGTATAACCTCAAAATTGCATATTTCATACTTCAGAGCAGAATGATCTACAACTGCACTCTAATGTTACCAATCATTGTTGACACTGCACAAAATATTTAACAATATTACCAGAATTAAAATACGAAAACATCTGGTACTAGAAACAGATTTATATACGTATTAAAAGCGGTTGAATCTTAATTAATAAGAAAAACTATAGTGTAACTAATAATTTGGCCACCCACTGTATGTTGGAAGGCGTAAATATGTTGCATTTCTTTTCACAACTTGCATTTGGAAGGGATGTAATGTAGGTACAATGGGGAAAATATTAATATTTTGCACTTAAATAATGATTAACTTTAATATAAAGCAACACCCTTTTTATTTTAGTTTTTTTTATGGAAAGAATTTGATAGAAAGTCTACTTTTAAGGGGATAAAAAGAAGAGTTTTGTGATTATTTTTTTTAATAAATTATACACATACTATAACTTTAAATATCGATATATTAAACAAGCAAAAGTTTATATTCGGCTGTACCAAATTGTATACCCAACTCTAACATACCAGTAGTGAGTGCTATCACCTGTTATGGGATGATCGTTATAAAATATGGTACCGTAATTTCCATGTATTCCATGTATTTGAATTTCTGTTAAATTTCTGCTCAATAATAATACTGACAAAAATGTTTGGGTTATTTGAGTCATTTTCGGAGGCGGATCTTATATGAGAGCTGTGGCCAATTACGGAATAACCTTCACAAAATCCAATAGAATAGTTATTGCATACATATTACTGATCCGTGTAAAATTTCGATTCAATATCGGTATTTCTAAGATATTTAAGTAGGTTAAGAGGTTTTTCGGAAGTAGTACTCATATGGGAGCAATGACCTAATATGGGCTGATCACCATGAAACTCGGAATATATATGGGCTATGATCAAATATAGACCGATCACCATTAAATTTGATACAAGGATTTTCACACATACATATATGAATTATTTAAAGGGAATTTTAACTCGAAAGTGATGTTTGTAAGAGATTTATGCGCATTTAAGAAATTTTCGGACGTCTACTTTATGTGGGTGCTATGGTCAAATATCGAACGCTCATCGCCACCATAAGTGGTGAATGAGGGTATATGTATATTAGTTTATCATTTCATGTGTAACACTGAGAAATATCCATCTGAGCCCCATTAAATACGTATGTAGCTAAAATCAGCATGGTTTACAAAAAAACATTTATAATTCTCCTAAGCATTTTGATATTGAAAATCAGTAAAGTCGGACCAAAATGTGTGACAACCTCAAGAAAAATATGATATTTTTTATTCATTTTTTTTTTTTTGCTATTTTGTTTAAGACTTTCAGGTTGTATTATGGTTGATTGCAATTGATTGATATACATACATACATATATCCTTCATATAATTTTACCAAATAATGTAGATGACCATTAATGTTTATTGTTTGTGTAGTATCGAGCTTATCTAACGAGTTTTGTAGATTCTTTCGTAAGACTCTTCCTAATGGGTTTTATGTACATCAACAACATTCAAAACACCATACTGATGAATGTCTTCAATTCATTTGTTGATTCAGAATTTTTTACTTTTCTTTACACAGAAAAAAATAAAAATGAGTTTCAATTAAAATATTTGTGGAGTCAATTAAAAATTTAATTGAAATCGGACCAGTAAACAAAATGATAGTATCAATTAAAAAAAAATGTGAGATTTAATTGAAAATATCAGAAAAAGTAATTGAATCAATTAAAATTTTAATTATTTTAAAATCAATTAAAGGTTTAATTGAAAAAAACATAATTTTTTTTTTTTTCTGTGTATTAATTATTGAATCTGCTTAATTTCCTTAGGCCTAACAATAAGTATTCAAATCTTAAAACTAAAAACCAACTAATTACTCTCTAACAAAGCATTAATTTCTTATTGGCTGTTAAGCTCTACGAAGCCTCGACTCCGTCTGGCTCTGAGCTAGAATTCTAGCCAGCAGATTCGGGTGGGTTTGTAGCTTTTTGATGTAGTTCTCGCGGACTCTTCTGAATTCATCCTTTACCAATGTTACTTCTAGATCTCTGTGGATGTTTTCATTTCTTATGTATTTTTGATTGGGCCCTCTGTATAAGTTCAATACTGGTATTACTAGCAGTTCCCCACAATTGGATTCCATATGTCGATATTGGTTTTAAAATGGTTTTATACAGGGTGACTTTATAGTCGAGGCTTAGCTTAGATTGGTCACTGATTAACCAGTGAAGGCTAGATGCTTTTAACTTCATGTTAAGTCTTTTGGTTTCTATATGACGACGCCAAGTAAGTCTTCTATTTAAGTGAATACCAAGGTATGTAACATAATCGGACTGAGTTATATTTACATTGTTAAGTGTGACAGGTGGACAGCATCCCCTCCTCAATGTGAACGTAACATGTTTGCTTTTTAACTCATTTACTCGTATTCTCCATTTTTTTAACCATGGTTCCACAAATCTTAGATAGCTATCTGGTATACTAGATACTATATATGTATTTTCATGCGAGTTAATAATTGCGGTGTCATCAGCAAATGTAGATATACTATGAGCCTTAAAAGTGAGTAAACACAACAAATTATTTAATTTTTTAAGATAATGGAAATCCTAAAATCTATCCATCGATTCAAATTTAAAAGTTTCGTTTTGTTGGATATTTGGTTGAATAATAGATTCGGTTATGAAAAAAATATAAGTTAAACTATAATGCTTTTCATAATCTTAAAAAAATCAAAAAATTCACTGGTGCTTACACACTTTTGAAGCTGTGTGTAGTTAATATATCGTTCGTAGTCAAATCAAGGATGTAAATCAAATAGAGGGTAGGTCCAAGAACACTTCCTTGTGGTACTCCTGCTGCAATCCTATATTCTCTTGTCACGCAATCGTTGTCCAATAGATAAGATAAGATAAGATTCCAATAAGATTCCACAAGGTGGTAGCAAACATTTTATTTTATTTTATATACCAGTCCTTTGTGCCATACTTTTTCGAAGGCTTGAGCGACATCCAAAAATATTGCTGAACAATATTTCTTTAATTCTGAATTTGAATAAACCTTTTTCTTTGATGTCATGAATAAACTGTGAGCATAGAAAAATGTTTGCCACTGACTTCTTACATTCGCAGTAAGAATCGCAAACTTTTATATCTTCTCCTAATTTTGCTACAAATTCTACAATTGGCAAATTTTCTTGATATTTCGATAGGAATTGATGTTGAGCCACTAACACGTTCTGTTGTGGTGATAAATGCACTTGCAAAAGCTTAACCAATAAATAAAATAATCATATGTAAGATCTTTTGGATCTGTAATAAGGCCAAAATTCTTCTGGCCAATTGAATTCAATAATAAACTTGCACAATATTGTTTTTTGGTATGTATAACTTTCATTTGCGTGTAGTTTTCAAACCTTAACTTGTAATGTCGAAAAGATTCTTAACTCAGCTCGGTTTGATAAACTATGTAATAATTATTTAGGAAGTCTGTATCTTGTTCTGAATATACGAGTAAATAGTAGTAGTGAAATTTACCTTAGTAAATCAATTCCTTGTGTAACTGAAATGTGTAATCTCTCCTCTGCTATTGAAACCACCAAAGGCGCTTTTTCCACAAATATCTTAGAGATTACTGATTATTTGAGCTATTCTTGATAGTTTGTTATATTTGTCAGTTCGGTCGAATGTTAGATTTAATTTTATTTATCTTAATATTCTTTATATCGAGTATTAATTTTCTTAAACGTTCGTTATAAAAGGCAGTAAATGTTAAAAATTCGTCTATAAATTGTAACAGAATTTGGTTAAAGTGAGATTCTTTTTCTCTGTATTTAACCATTTCTTTAAATAAAATTTTATTCGTTTTAATACTGCGGCTGTTTTACTTTTGCTTAAATCATTTTATTTAATTGAAAATTTTCCATTGTAGTTAAATTTTATATTTCAGCACTTAAATAAGGAAGATGGAGGAAGAAACTTCCCTTTGTGCTATTGTTTATATCGCCCAAAAATATTGGTATATTGATATCCAACAGTCCATACAAGCCCTTAAACAAAATACAATTTTTCAATTTTTAAAATGATACAAATAATCTCATTTTGGACCATAAACGAACTGTATTGGAATTGCATGAAATCGATCCATTTATCATAAAGCGTGATCCATTTCGAGGTTCCCTACTTTTTTAAAGAAAAAACAAAAACACAGAAAATTAAAATTTAATGGGGAATGTTTATTATCATTTGAAAGAACATTCTTTGGCATTTATTTTTTGAAGATTATGTCTATCAAATGTTGGCCATTGCTAGGTCGCAGACGGTCTATCCATTGAGTCCAATTTTCGATGACTCATTCGAGCATTTCGACTGGTAACTGGCGAATGACACGGGTGATGTTTTCCTCCAAGGCCTGAATCGAAGCGGGTTTGTCCGCATAAACGTTAGACTTTACACATATCTACAGGAAAAGTCTAACGTTGTGATATCACACGATCTTGGTGGCCAATCGACCGGCCCAAAATGCGAAATTATGTGCTCACCGAAGTGTTCTCTCAATGAATCCATTGATTGTTGCGATGTGTGGGAAGTGGCGCCATCTTGCTGAAACCAAATGTCGCCGAGATCACGAGCTTCAATTTCAGGCATCAAGTAGGCGGTTATCATGGCACATAATCGTCGCCATTGACGGTTATGAAAATATGGACCGATGGTTCCACCACCACAACACACCGTTGCTTTTTCTGGCTGAAGTGGCAGTTCTTGAATATCTTCAGGTTGAAATTTGCCTCGAAAATGTCAGATCTTCTTGGAACTTTTCAAGAGCTTATACTATATAGCAAAGCGATGTCGCTCGGGAAGGTCGAGCGGTTTCAGTTGTTGCACAAGCTGTGGTAATTATATTATTTAAACTTACGAAACTAAGATCCGATCATGGGTTTAGAGGCAAATCTTGGTAGCTTCTAAAAGTATTGTGTGTAAAAATATAAATTAATATTGCTAATTTATTGTCATTAGTTTTACTTAAATACTGCTGTATATTCATTGTTATGGTATCGAGTTTTAATATTTTCTTATCAATTATTTGTAATATTGTCAATTTCTTCAATATGGTATCACTCAGCTGTCCAGTACTGGTTTACCAACTGAGTTTACATATTCTTCAACTTTTCACTAAAGGTTGCGAATAGAACATTGTGGTCTTTCATCATTTCCTTGATTTCACTGACCATACGCCATTTATTATCTATATGCAACATTTGGCTTTGTTTACTTATCATTTGACACAACGAAATTTTCCCATTGAATTTTTACTCAAACCTTTGTAAAATTTCACTTTGTTTGTCCAACTGAGATTGTATCATTTCAAAGCGTAGTTTAAAAAACTCGTTATCAGTTTTCAAGGACTGTAATCGGCTTTGGAAGCGAAAGTAATCACAAGTTGCGAATGCATCGGATGCCAGTATGTATTTTGACTGTGAAGCAAATATTTTTATAAGTTTATTCATTTTTCAATACAACTACTTGCTTCGATTTGATATTGTGCAAAATTGTTAGAATTCTCGATGTGCAACAAGTTAGAATAATATATTCGGCAGTGCCAAATCTTAAATACCCTTCAACTCAATATAATGAGCTATACAAAACTATGCTGAATATATTATTGGAATATCATTCATCTGTGTTTTTTTATTCTGTCTTAGCGCAGATTTTATTAGTATTTTATACATTGTTTGAATAACAATTTTACGAACAACTTAATTTATTTTAAATGTTTATAAAATTTTATCTAATTTTGACCATTTATAATTGATGTAATTAATTACCAAGTCTTACCATTAGTTACAGAGTTTACAATAACGTTATTAACAAGAGTTGTATGGTTGGTTGTTAAATTCCGTAGTGGACTTAATTCGAAAGCTATTTCCAATTATTGACCGACAGCTGCAAAACCCAGCGCTTGATATCGAGTATATGGTCAAATATGGACCGAAATTCACAACATTCCGTAGATTGATTTATATGTATACTCATGTAAATTATCTATGTTAAGTTTTAAGTCGTTACCGATATTTATAAGACAAATATGAAGATTAATGACTAATTATTAGGGTGTAAAAAAAAGCTCTACGAAGCCTTGTTCCCTTTTAAGTTCTAGTAAGTAATCTAGTAATCGGGTTCAAATGGTGTTGCAACTTCAGGATATATATCTCAGGAGCTTTTCTAAATTCATATTTAACCAATAGTACTTCTAAATCTCTTATATACCATGGTGCTTTCGTCATGGCTCTAAGAATTTTCGATTGGGAGCTCAGATCATCACTGGTATTACTTGCAGTTCTTCATAATTGAATAAAATATGTCCAAATTGGTTTTAAAACAGTGTTATATATGATGACTTTACATTGGTTAGATTGGTCGTTAATTAGCCAGTGCAGATTAGAAGATTTCAGTCTCATATGGACCCTATTGATTTATATGTGGTGATTTATATCCATATGTTTTTCAAGGTATTGTTTAGTAAAACATGTGGGCAATTTTCTCTCCTAAGCATAAAAGTAACATGTGTACCATGTTTTATAATCACGTTTTCCATATGTCTGAGATAATTATCCAGTGCTCTAGATGCCACACTTGAATCCACATAGGAGCTAAGAATGGTAGTGCCATCTCTGCAAATGTAGAAACAGTATTTTTTTGATCAAACGATTTTCTTATATCGGTTAACTTGCTTATAGTTCCATGTTGTTCAAGGAAACCAAATTAGTGAACTGGAATAATGTTTTGATCGTTCAAGAAGTTTATAATTTTCTTTTGAAATAATTTCTCAAATAGTTTCGACAAACAATATAGTAAGCTAATTTGTCTATAAGTGGATGTTACCATCAAATCCTTTCCTGACTTTGGAATCATTATAATTTGGAAAATTTTCCAATCTTTTGTTAAAATGCTTAGTTTTAAGATCGCATTTTTAGCATAACAATAGCTACATTAGGTAGATTTCTCATTATGTTTGGCATTATTTGATCATAGCCTGGATACTTTCTCAGGACTGTATGTGATAATTCCAGAATGGGTGGTTCCTCTAGTTCAAATTTGTTCATGGGGATATTTGATTGAAATATATTTCCTAAATGCTCTGCGAATATCAAGGCTTTATCCTTTGCAGTTCGTGCCCAGATGTCATCAAATTTTCGTAATGGACTTTGGCCCTTTACCAATGGTTTAATATTTTTAGCTGCCTTCCCAATGTAGAGAAGGGCCCTTCTTAATTTTTACTTGCAGCGGACAGCCTCTGTTTTGCAGCAGCTGAACTGCTTTGTTGTCTTTCTCGTCTAAGTTTCCTCTTTTCGAGAATAAGCTTATCAATATCTGAGCCAGAAAAATGCACACTTGGTTTTGAGGGAAATTGGTACTTAGAGTTATCCATAGCCGAAAAAATCAAAGACGTGAAGTCTCTGACATAATTATCAATATCTTCCTCACACTGCATATATGGTTTAGAGTGGATATGACTGCTGTTATATTTTTTATTTATCTGCCAATTAGTTTTGAAATGTTGTTTTACTCTATTAGATTTTTAAGTGTTATTATTCTCGTAATAGCTTAAAACTACGGTAGAATGGTCAGAAGATAGATCGTATGAGAATTCCGTAGTAATATCTATATTTTTTTAAATGAATCGCCGTACCGAATTTCATTGTGATCGAGCCATAATAGGTCATCATGAGAACTACTTCCGAAAAACTCAATAACCTTCGTAGATTTCTTATAAACATGGACACCGAAACGAAATTTTACACAGATCAGTTACATATATGTACTATATATATGTACTATTGGGTGCCCCGATAGACTAAGCGATAGTGTGCCGGACTATCAGTCAGAGGGTTGCGGATTCGATTCCCACCAAAAACTCTGGGTGTTTTCTGCAGACAAAAAAAAAAAGTAAGAAAGTATAGTCTGTCAAGCCCGACCATATAATACCCTAGACCCAGTATATGTACAAAACAGTTTTTTTGAAATGGACTTTATATCGGATATATAACCTATTGTGGACCGATCATCCAAAAATTTAGTGCCATGATGTTTGTGAATATAAATAGTATATGTGTTAAACTTTATCTCGATATGAATAAATTTTAAAGACTTATGGAGCTTAAAGTGAATTACGGAGAGGGTCTTATATGGGAGTTTCGACTAATTATGGACCGATCATCATAAAATTAGACCATATTATTTGTACACATATGAATATCAACATTTTTGAGAGAGTTAAAATCTTTAAAGTGATTTTCGGAAGTGGGCTTTATATAGGAGCTACGACTAATTATGGACCGATCATAATAAAATTAGACCATATTATTTATACACATATAAAATATATTTTCGTTTAATATAATTTGAATATCAACATTTTTGAGAGAGTTATTCTCATTAAAATGATTTTCGGAAGTGGATCTTATATGGGAGCTACGACTAATTATAGGCCAATCATAACAAAATTCTACTGTATTATTTGTATATACATATATGAAATATATTTGTGTTCAATATTAATTGGATACCAACATTGTTGAGAGAGTTATGCTCTTTAAAGTGATTTTCGGTAGTGGGCTTTACATGGGAGCTACGAGTAATTATAAACCAAACTGCACAAAATTTGTAGATTTGATTTGGCTTCATTTACCACTAATTGTTGATGAAATTTGTGTGGATGCTTAAGTAATTCAAACATTTATGATCGGTAAACCCCAATTTCGGGAGGACATTTGTATGGGGGCAAGGTGAAATAAAGGACCAATTTCCACAAGTTTCAATTCCATCCATCCTGTACTCTGCGCACAAGCTTTACTTGGCCAGCCAGCCAGACGGACGGGCGGACGGACATCGTTAAATCGACTCAGAAAGTGATTGTGAGTCGATAGGTATAATTTAAGGTGGGTCTTGAACCAATATTCCTGGGCGTTACAAACATCAGCACAATTGAATTTTGTGAAAATTAACCCATAATTGGCCATATGGAAGATATAAGATTCACTTGCGAGAATAATAGGAATACTAATGAAATTATTGTAAATAACGTTATTGAGATGAAATACAACAAAAAAAAAAATGGCTTAAATACATAGAAATTACGAAACAATATTTTATGACGATCGCTCCATAATAGGTGATATCTCCAATGTTAGCGATACAAAATGTAACACAAACTAGTTTCAAGTATAAATAAATCACACTACTGGTATATTAGTGCTGGGTATATAAGATTCGTTATAGCCGAATATAAACTCTTACTTGTTGTTATTATCATTGAACAAACTTGATTGAACTATGTACGCTCTTTGTAATAATTTCTAAAAGTCTTTAATATTTTAAAATTGGTGATGATAAAAAGTGTAATTTGGAAAGCATAACAACAGAAAAATCTAGCAATTATTTTCAAACATTAATTTTTAATAATTCAAGTGAACATTTATAAAACTGATCTACAAATTCCGTAAATACTTAATTCAAAGGTAGTCTTAATTCTCTAGCGCCATATTCGTAAAAGCTTTAAGTCCCGAACAACATCAATAACTGTAAATCTATATTATAATATAAAAAATTTAAGCAAATTAAAAGCTACTTAAAACTAGAACAGAAAATATAAATTAATTTATCTTGAAAATTAAAAATTTTGATAAAAAATGTCAATTTATTAATTAAGCACTTTTAAAAGCTAAAAATTTGAAATTGTTAATTGCTAAATGAACTAAAACTATAATATACATATGTATAAGTATTGTATGTTTTCATTCATTGTGTAATGATCATTATTTAGAATTAGGTTTATGTTTTGATCTCTTATGTTCCTTTTTATATTAAATAAATTGTATTCTTTGATTTAATAAAATGCAATCGTAAATTTCTTTTGAATGGAAAGGATAACTAATTGAATTTGTAATATGTTATAAAGTTATATACATACGGTAAGTTTTTCCTCAAGGCGCTTGACCATTAGTAAATTGGTTGGGACTCAAATAACACTTCATGGCATTACGCCTCGTCATGATTATTTTTTATATACTCGTATATTTTCAATTTTTTTTTTAAATACTTTGGTATATTTAGACATTAAGAGCTAGTTTCTGGGATAAAGATAATCTACATTTTTCGCTTAAACCTAGATTAAACTAAAAATTGTGTTTCTCAGTTATTATTTATTTGATATATAATCTAGGTTTAACTGAGCATCATTGGTGAGTTAAACCTAGATATAAAATGTCAAAATACAAACAGCTGAAAAATAAAATAAACAATTCAACAAGTGAAAAGAAATTTACAACATTTTAACAAAAATTAAAAATAAATGGATTATTCTAGTGATGATGAGAATTTAAGTTATTCAAACACATATAATAACTTAAATATGTCAATTGTTAGAAAGATACGAACAATAAGGACACGTCCAAATCATTTCTGCGTTTATACCGACGCCGAATTCTTTCAAAGATTTCGCTTAACAAACTAATTTATTTAAAAAAAACAAAAATTCTCTAAAAAAAAACTAAATAATAATTCATTTCTAACAACAGCAAATTGTAATTTTTAGAATTCCTTAGGATACGTTGGTTGATTTTTTGCGAAAATTTAAGATATTGCCATATTTATATAAAAAACTAGGAGGAATGCCATATGTATTTTGACTAAACAGTACGGCAATGCTAACAAAATTGACAGGAGGTAATCCACTACTGAGAAACACAATCAGTAGTTAAATCCCGGCAAAATATATTTGAGGTTTAATATAACAGTGTGTTAAGCTGAGTTTAACTGACAAGTAAAAAACTAGCTCTAAGAGTTTTTATATGTTTATGCCCTTTAAGAACCTAACTGCCAAATACAAACTAGTCGGAAAAATCTTTGTCTCTAAAACTCTTTATTTTAAATTCTGCGATTTTTGTTTTTCATATGAACAAATATCCAGCGCGTCAAATTATTTTGGTTGAATTTTTAAAAGGCAAATATTTGACAAAAAAAAAAGAATACGTAACCACTAATTATTTATTTATTAAAAAAAAACTTCATTTTCTTTGGGACAAGGCACAACAAATATTTAGTCTTATTTTATTTGAAGCTATTTGTTCTTGCAAAACTCTTGTAAGAGTAAACAACGTCAAACAAATTTGTTGTTGTTACTTTAAGTTTTTTTTTACTTTCTATGAGTAATCCAGTTATTCTTAGAAATTAATATTGTTATTTCATATCAATAACGATAATAATAATAAAAACAAGTAAGAAAGTATAGTCGGTCAACACCCAGTATATGTATAAAACAGTTTTTTAGAAATGGACGTTATATGGGATATATAACCTATTGTGGACCGATCATCAAAAAATTTAGTGTCATGATGTCAATGAATATAAATATTATGTATGTCAAACTTTATAAATACTTTCAAAAGATTTATGCAGCTTAAAGTGAATTACGGAGAGGGTCTTATATGGGAGCTTCGAATAATTATGAACCGACCATTATAAAATTAGGTGTCATTATTTCTGTATATAAGAAACTTATTTGTGTCAAATTTTATTTGAATGCCAACATTTTTAAGAAATTTATGATCGTTAAAGTGAATTTCGAAAGTGGGCCTTATATGAGAGCTACGACTAATTATGGACCGATCATAATAAAATTCTACCGTATTATTTGCATACATATGAAATATATTTGCGTTCAATATTAATTGGATACCAACATGTTTGAGAGAGCTATTCTCTTTAAAGTGATTTTCAGAAGTGGTCCTTATATGGGACCTACAACTAATTATGGACCGATTTGCACAAAAATTTTAGATGTAATTTGGCTTCATTTACCACTCATTTGTGATGAGATTTGTTTGGTTACTTGCATAATTTAAACATTTATGATCGGTAAACGCCAATTTCGGGAGAACATTTATATGGGGGCCAGGTGATATAATTCACCGATTTTTACCAGTTTCAATCCCATCCATCCTTGGGCCGAAAAAATATTATGTATCAAATTTTATTGAAATATCTTCAAAATTGCGACCTGTACTTTGCGCACAAGCTTTACATGGACAGCCAGCCAGACTCAGAAAATGATTCTGAGTCGATCGGTATAGTTTAAGGTGGGTGCTGGACCAATATTTCTGGGCGTTACAAACATCAGCATAAATCCAATATACCCTCCACACTATGGTGGTGTAGGGTATAATAAAATGGGTAGGGTATAATAAAATTGCATGATATCTGAAAAATATCAAGGATGTCTAAAACAACTCGCATTATATTTTTTGTACCGATTTTGCCCATCTTCAATACCAAATATTTCGATGGATAAAAGAAAGAATGTTTGGAAGATATGGCCTCTATATGAAACTTATTTGTGTTCATTTTTTTTTATTTGGAGACCAACATTTTTTAAGAGTTTTATGGTAGTTAAAGTAATTTTCGAAAGTGGGCTATAGTGTGCCGGACTATCAGTCAGAGGGTTTTGGGTTCGATTCCCGCCAAAGACTGGAATAAATTTTATATAATAAATTTATTTGAATACACAGTTTGATTTAAATTAAATTACGTTCACACTTGGCAAATATTTGCCAAAAAAGACGTAACCACTAAAAAAAATATTTTTGAACTCATTTATTTATTAAAAAAACACTTTTTTAATTTAGGACAAGACACAACAAATAGTTATACCTCTTTTATTTGATGCTGTTTGATATTGCAAAACTCTTGTAAGAGTAAACACCTTCAAACAAATTTGTGCTAAAACAAGTGGTTACGCTTTTATTAAGTAAATATTTGCCATGTGTGACTATAAAGAAGAGCTTCTATTTTGTTGTATGATCAAATTTGATCAGATCTATACAAAATATAAGCTTCTATTTAAATTAAGCTTACTTTTACTGAATATTGTATAATTATTTCATTTTATCACACAGATTGGCCTTCTATTATAGAAATCATAGTTTTATCTGCAATATGTATAAATAAAATAGCAAAAAATATTTTGAAAAATATTAACTTTTCGAGAGGTAGTCTTATATTTCTGTTCATCAATCTGATCATAAACTGTTTAGAAGAATAATAAATATATATTTGGAAATCTGGTTAGAAATAAATGTTACACACCGAATGACAAAAGTAGCAGCACTTGTTACGGCAAAGTGTATAATAATATACATATATAATAATGTTTAATAATAATGTTTTTGTTGTATAATAATGTTTTAATGTCCGCAGCATCAAATGCTCTAATTAGCTAAACAATTCATTCATTCATGCATATCTTTTTTATGGACGTACTGACGCTCTTTGTGAACTTCTAAAGTTTGTCCTTTAAGTTCTCATATTGTCAGATATCATGTTGTATGATAAATGTGGTTTAAGCAACTTAATATTAAGTATACGTATATAGTATTATACATATATAGTACATATACACTGTTGCCATATTTGACGATTTATCGTCATTTTGACGATTTTTGGTGTCAAAAATGACCCTTTGACGATTTGACGATCTTTGCCCCTATTTTGACGATTTTTTCAGTATAAATGATTTGCAACACTTTTTTCTCATATAAAATTTATAATTTAGTTTCGGAAAAAGAAAAGAGTTTATTGGAATTTTGGAAACACATTTCGGAAATTCAAAGGAAATATTCAAATCTCTTGTTTCCCATCCTAACCAAATTTATAAAAAAAAAATTTAGTTTTACCTCATTCTTCGGCAAATGTCAAACGAGTATTTAGTCATTTAAACAAAACAAAAATTAGGAATAGGCTAGAAACGCCTTCTTTGGAAGGGATTTTATGTACTAAATATTTTTTAAAACTAAATAAATATTAACTGTCGTATATATAAAAAATAAAGTAGGCTTGAAGTGTGCTTTTAGACAAAATTTTCATACAAAATTTTCTTAAAGTACATTTGAAGTCAACATTATTTTTTTATAAATGCGGCAGTAAAAAGTTTAATAGGGAAATGTATCTACAAAATTAAATGTACTAAACTTCACAATTTCCAATTATATTTTAAAAGTTTCCAATTATACTTCTTGATAATTTTAGTCAGGCTTCAATTATATTTTAGAAATTTCTAATAATATTATAGAATTTTCAAATTGTATTTCAGAAATTATGAAATGCATTTGAGAAATTTTTAATTGTATTTCAGAATCCCAAAAATAAAAATATTAACTTAACTTTTATGAAATACGATAAGAATATTCTGAAAACCAACTAGAAACTACAATAAAGCAATTGAAATTTTTTAAATAGAAAATTCTGAAATATAATTAAAAAATTCTAAAACGCATAGTGTTGTAAAAAGGTGATATTTTGTATTTAGAAGTAGAATTTTTTATGTTTATTTTATATTAAAAATTATATAAATTTTTTAAGAAATATTGATAAAAATTTCTGTTTTTCTTTAAAAAAAAAAAGTGTGAATCATATGTGATGCACAGGACAGGGAAAGGGTTAAAAAATTGATTTTGAAAACTATATTTTGAAAAGTAATTTATTACTTATTTTTGTGTTCCTTTTACATTAATTTTTGTGTTTTGTTATTTGTTACGCTTTTTTATTTTATTATTGATATTTGTAACTATTTTTTAAACTTTTATCGATCTCTTAAACATATTTAATTTTTTTTTTGTTTTGTTTCTACTTTTTGTTTATGTATTAAACAAATTAATTTGAAAAAATAAATAAAATATTGAATTGATAAAAAGTTTTATTTTATTTGACGATTTTGAAAAATGCATTTTGACGATTTGACGATTTTTTATTCAAAATTTGACAATTTGAACCCTTATTTATCTGGCAACTATGTACATATATGAGGAGGTGAGAAACAAAACTAGTTCGTTCCATGTTTACAAAATTTTGGTAAAAAGCTAAAAACTTGCTACAGCTTAGTAAATGAGACAAATAAGTTGAAAGCTACTAATTCTTAAATATTGGGTTATTTTTTATTAAAACCTTAAAATTTACAAAATCAATACTCCTTAACTAAAGAAAAATTAAGTTTTGAAGTTTGGATCGAAGGAGTTTTGCAACGAATTTTCGAAACAAACGAGTTTTACTGCATTCCATATTGGAACGAATGAGTTTTGCAACTTACAATAACCCACCAGTAAAATAAATTATTTAGCTTCAATATATTTTAAAAGTTATTAAAACTAAGGAAACTTGTTAAAAAATTAAAATAAAATACATGAATTTTAAAGCAGACAAAGAAAGTACTTGATCTTCAGTATACTCCTCGTTGTTTTCTTTCACGTCATGACCAGCATTGTCGTTGTCCAAAATCTAAACATAAAATTTCAAGGTTCTGTTTTGTTTTCAATTTTCTCCAAAGTGATTGGACAAAAGGGCTCCAAATTCTTTTTTCTTTTCCGGTTTAATCGCTACATTTATGGGAAGTAGTTTTGGAATAATATCTTCCATTTTCTTTCCTCGCCTGAAGAATGGTTCAATGGTTCCCCTTGCAAAGTTATCTGACCATTTTAATGGTTGTTGCATTTCTAACAAATCACAATTATGATCTTAATAATTGCGTATCATAATCTTAACAATTGCAGTAATATTAGCAAAATAAGAACGTAAAGATAATTGGATTTCACCACACACGATTGTACTTTAGCGCTTTTCAAACAGGGAACCAACGAGTTTTGCTACGAAATATGCAACGAGACAGTTTTGACAATAGTGGTATTCGATGTTCAATGCGTTTTGTATTGCAAAAGTTTGCACTTGCAAATGTTTTGACATTGATTGTGAGCACTCCATTTATTTAGTACTTCGCGATACTAATGCAATATATGCACAGCTGATCTACATGAACAACAATTTCTAAACGTATTTTAAAAAAGTTGCTGAAGAAACAATTTGGAATGGGGGTACCATTACATTTAATGTTTTAGTATATACTTCTTCAGGCGTCCAATTTTTGTTTGGTTTTTCACTTTTAATTTTCTTCTGTGGAATTGTTTGCTCCATTGTTTTAATTTTATTTCTTTTATTAGTGTTTACATCTGTCAGCTGTTTAAATGTCAGTGTTGCAATCGCAATACAAGTAACAAAAAAACTATACCATTTTAGTATTGCATGAACGCAATGTTTTGACAAATGCAATTGTGTGTATTTTATTGTTAGATTGCAATAAAAAACTACGATGTTTTGCATTTGCACTTTTACAATGCCATTTGCACTGAACACTGAACGCCGCTAATGATTGTTAATTTGTACGAAACAGTTTTGCTACGAACGGCAATTTTAGGATATAAAAAAACATAAGAAAGGATATGAAGTGATACAATTAGTATCTTTATCTTTATAAAGTAGCAAAAGAACAATCAGCATCCATTGTTTTCTCATTTTTTAAATTTTTGGAAAGAACGAGTTTTGGAACTCACACGCTCTTATAATAATTATGGTGGGGATCTCTTCCAAAATCTTCAAAAATCACTTTAACGAACACAAATGTCTTTAAAATATTAGTGTTAAAATAAAACTCAACTCAAATATGTAAGTATAACATATATACCAATTATGCCACATAATTCAATAACAATCGTTCCCATATAAGGCTAGCTTCAGACAATCACTTTAATGACTTCAAAATGGTGGCAGTTAAATAAAACTCAAAACAAATTAGTTTCTTATGTGATCTCAATAACCAAACCCTAGTTTTCTTATGATCTATCCATAGTTAGTCATATCTCTAATATAAGGCCCACTTCAGGAAAAAACTTTTAAAGTAAACCGTTTGTGATCATATAATCAATATAGGGTAGCTCTTTGCTTGTTTCATATTATTTTAATTATATTTTAAGTGTAGATTTGAAATATCCAGATATTTTTTCCAGGAATGCTCATTTCGTTTGAAATTTTTTAATATTAATTTGAGACCCTAAAACGTACTTATAATCTAAATCATCATAGATAAGGAAGTCAATCTAATGATCTGTCTGTCTGTTCAAATAAAGGTTTGGAAGCTCTGTAAAAAGACTTATTAATAGAAATGAGTTGAGAATTTCCCCAATTGTTGTTATCACCACATTTCAAAACACTGATACTTGTTATCACTTTACTTCAAAAGGATTGTGTAAAAGCAATATACAATACAAAAAACTTTCACAACATTTCTCTTGACAAACGGATTGATTTTTATTTCAGTGTATTTTCCGGTGCACATGGCCATCACATTAAAAATTGTAATTCTATATAAACTGAGTAATAGGCCCATTTCACTTCATTCAGCATCAATAAATAAACAAATAAACAGTATATCTCTTTCGCCGAGGAAAAACTGCACAACAAAACTACAATATATTTAGTATCTGCATCTGGAATTCGCTGCAACGTGATCAAGCTAAAATCAAAGTAAGTATTTAATATATGTATATGGGCAATTCCACCTCAAGTGACCCAATTTTTAAAATCGATATTTTCCGATTTGAATGAAATTTGCACCACGGTTAGTACTAGTAGGCCCAGCTCTACCAGTCAAGAAGTTCCGGAGTTAGAGAGGGTCAAATTTAAACATTTTGGTCATACAGGGTTTTTTTTAAATGAGTGTAACTTTTCACCTATTGGTCCTAGCAAAAATTGTCCGAAGGACTTTAGATAGCTATTTCTTCAAATTATTTTTTTTTAATTTTTAAAAATTTTTTTTTTAATTTTTTTTTTAAATAATTTTTTTTTTAATTTTTTTCAATTTGGGCCCTTTTTTCCTCAAAAAAAAGCTTATACAATTTCCTTTAAGGCC
This sequence comes from Bellardia bayeri, assembly GCA_950370525.1. NCBI lineage: Eukaryota > Metazoa > Arthropoda > Insecta > Diptera > Calliphoridae > Bellardia > Bellardia bayeri. Next base: position 21,156,064 of record OX493267.1, read on the forward strand.
TTTCTAATCGCTTAATGGGATGCGAGTGGGATATCTATCAAAAAAATTATTTTTAACTCAAGAATAGGATTTTTTAATATTTTAGATAGCGGAGTCGATTAAGCCATGTCCGTCTGTCTGTCTGCCTATCTGTCTGGATGTTGAAATCAGTTTTTTGAAGTCAGCAGGTATCTTCGGGATACAAATCTTCAACAATTTTATCAGACATGCTTTCGAGAAGTTTGCTATTTAAAATCAGCAAAATCGGTTTAGGCCAACCAGAGCTATGGACCATTATGTGAGACAACCTCCATAAAATTTTGATTTTTATTGCAATATTTTGAAATATATTGCAGATAATACCATGAAATTTTGTATACGTTGTTTCTATGATAAAAGAAGAAAGTGTGCGAAAAATAGTATGAATCGGTCTATGATTTCTCATAGCCCCCATACAAAAATCTTCCCGAAATATTGCGCAATTATACGTAAATGCCTATAAATAAGTTTTATGCAAAAATAAATCGCAAAACGAAATTTTTTTTAGTTCGGTCCATGTTTGACCAAAGCCCCCATATAAAGTCTACTTCCAAAATTCACTTAAATACATATAAAACACTTAAATACAAATAATGTTAAACGGCTAAAATTTGACGTGAATAATCTTTATAGGCAAATAAATTGTTGTACTAAATTTTATGGTGGTCAGCCCAGAATTGGTCATAGCTCCCATACAAGGACTACATCTGAAAAAGACATTTATCTCTATATATATTGTATAAATATATATATTGTATAAATGTAAAGTAAAGTGCAGAGAAATTGGGAATTGATAACAACTTTGTTTTTACCAAGTTAACGATGCTAAGCACACTCTAGCTGTTGCAAAGCTTTGGTTGATTCATAACTGTCCCAAACTGATCGAAACAATTGCACAGAGACCGGATCAAAATAAGTTCATACCATTAGGTCACCTAAAGACGACTTTGCTATTATCGTTAAACTCCATAGAACCGGAAGTTTGCCATGAGCTTAAAGAGCGTTCTGAACAACAAAGGATATGCCACTTAACAATTACAGTTATTGTTAGAAATTTTTTTGTATTTGTTATTTTTAATAGAGATATGTAAGTAGGTAAAAAAAATCTATCTAATTAATACCAAATATATTTTGTCTCTGTTTAGAACATATTTAGATCAGTCAAACTCTTGTCCAATTATGCATTGAATTGCTGTATATATTTTGAAATGTTAAAAAAAATGGTCAAAATTAGATAAAATTTCAAAACATTTAAAATAAAATCACATTAGTGAATTACGTCCAGCGGGTAATATTGCCTTTCAAACAATCTATAAAATACTAATATAATTTGCACTAAGACTGAATAGAAAACACAGAATTAGGATATGCTAATCCAGTGTAGTTTCTATATTTCTTATTACGTTTAGGTGGAGGGTATTCGGCACAGCCGAATATAGCACTCTAATTTGTTTTAACTTAAACTAAAAAATGCCGAATCTCATATACCCTTCACCTTTGTTGTGGATGCATAATTATATTATATACATACATATAAAGGGTGATTTTTTAAAAGCTATAGGAAAGTTTTTAAAAAAAAACACATAAAATTCAGAAAAATGCATGAAATCTTTATTTGAATCGATAGTACGGTCCATATAATTTAATGTTTGAAGATTATTTCATGCAAATGTTGACCTTGACTGCGCCTCAAATGGTCCATCCGCTTAGTCCAATTTTGGCATACTCTTTCCAACATTTCGGCCGGTATCTCACGAATAAATGCTTCAATGTTGTCTTCAAATGCTTCAATTGAAGCGGGCTTGTCTGTATAGACATGAGCTTTAACACAGCCCCACAAAAAATAGTCTAAAAGCGTTAAATCGCATGATCTAGGCGGCCAATTGACCGAACTCGCCTCTCAATAAGTCCATTGTTGCGCGTGCTGTGTGGCATGTGGCACCGTCTTGTTAAAACCACATGCCATGCAAGTCAAGCTCTTGCATTTTGGGCAAAAAAAGTTGGATATCATCCACATTTGTTGAGTAACAAAGGCCCTATTGCTGCGAACGGCGACGAATCGATAATTAATGGTCATCATTAACACTGGCCGCTACAGCTGCGATATTTTCTTCAGTTCGCACTCTACGTCAGCGTGTTGGTGGTTAAATTTCCAACAATGTAAATTTAGTGCGAAATTTAGTCACAATATCCCGATTAGCCGGTTCAGTGGGTCGATTAAACTGACAATAAAATGGAAGAAGCGTGCGATGAACTTTCTTGACAGAGCACGCATTTTGATAATAATTTGCAAGCGTTGTTCGTTTGTCAGACGATTCATATTTAAATTATAGACCAAACTGAAGATGTTTGACAGTGAAACAAAATACGAAACGTGCGTCAGCTGTTTAAAACAGTGTTTCCAAAAAGATAATACCTAAAAATCACCCTTTATATATTATATTAATACACTTTGTTTGAGAGTTTTTTGATGAAATTTTCAGAGACTGTCTCGTATTTTTGCTCATATCTCTGTCATTTATGGACAGATTTTGCTGATTTTAAATAGCAAACTTTTCTAAAGCATGTCTGACAGAATTATTGAAGATTTGGATCCCGAAGATATCTGGGGACTTTAGAAAATTGATTTCAACAGCCAGACAGACAGACGGACATGGCTTAATAGACTCTGCTATCTATAAGGATCGAGAATATATATACTTTATAGAGTCGAAAATTATAATGTGAAAATTACAAACGGAATGACAAACTTGGCTAAAAAAATGGCTAAAAAAAAGCCAGAAGCTAAAACATAAATTTTAAGACTAAATCTAACCAGAATAAGTCTAAACTAGCAACACTGCTTACAATAGGAGTATGTACGCATTCATGCGAAAATAAGGCGACACCATTTACATAGCCCAAAAATAATAGATATTCTGCTCTGATACCGAAAATTTTATATTAAAGTTATACGACTATGTAATATGGAAGCTCATTTTAAAATGCTTATGCTGAGTTGTAGGACAAATTAACAGAAACCTAACTTTTGGAAACATCAGCAACTCATTTGGACGCCATACAAAGTAGCAAATCTATTGCATATACCCAAGATACATAAGTATAGAACATTTGTATAGAACATTAAAAAACAACAACATTACACAGAGAAATATTGAAATATGCAGTCCTTTTTCCAAAATTGCCTGCATAATACCATGACTAAATCATGGTTAACTTGATGGCGTATCAATAGTTGTCTGTGCAAATTGTCAATAATGTACTGAAGTAAGTGGGACACAATTAAGCATTTGTGTGTGAACCACAAGTCACTGCACAATATGAGAAAAATTTAGAATCTAAGAAACTAAAAGTAGTCTTCGATGTTGAGTAGGCATAAGAGCTGGCCATAGAGAATCCGTTTTGTAGTTTCTAGAATGCAGTATCTTTTACAATTCACAAAAACAAATCTTCAAACACTAGCTTCAGAATGTTGACAGTATATACATAGATTGGAAAATTTCAATATGGAATAATAAATTTGTTGTAAAACTTTTCGTAACGCATGTAAACACATAAACTAAATATGTATGCTTGTAAATAAAAATGTATTTGCTGGATATGGACACGTGATTCATACTTAAGAACTAACACTCATAGCAATGGCAGCTCCTAACAACAATTGGTTGGTAAAATGAAGGATGCTGTATGATGAACATAAAAATGTATTTAAACATGAATGAATGCAATTGATTACTATAGCCAGCAGTAAATGGACAGTTTAGTGCTAACATGGGTTTTATTTCAATCAATGTTCATTCAAAGTGAATTGCATTCAACTGATTTTTTTTTATACCCACCACTAAAAAGTTTGTTATTCTATTTGAAACACATCGAAATATTGGTCATAGAACAAAAAAATCTAAATATTCTGGGTTTTTTTAAGATTCTAAGACGATCTGTCCATTTAGGACAGTCTGTCCGTCCGTTGAAGGCATGATAGAGCTTCGAAGAAAAGACATAGAACAATGAAATTTGTTACAAACATTCTTTGATGCACTGAAATGTTTGATATTGAAAATGGGCAAAATCGATTTAGCAGGATGCGAGTTATAGATAAAAATTTCAGACAACCTCTATATTTTTCAGATATTTTTTGCAATTTTCTTAAAATATAATGCAGGTAATATAATGAAATTTTCCATAATTTATTTTTATTATAGAAGGGCAAGTGCTGTTGAGAATGGTAGGAATCGATACACAATTTTTCATAACCACCATACAAATATCTTCCCGAAATATGGCTTTATGCGCATAAATCTCTCATAGAAAATGACCATCAACTAGAAATTTAACACAAATATTCCTTAAATACATATAAATCGTCATACCACGTCTTTGTAAATTTAGAGACATGTTAGAGAAGGAACTTGTCTCGTAAACAGTGACTTCATTGGAGTTGTACGCAGCAGGGCACCTGTTATATGAACTGTCATTCTCCTTTATACTCTCTCAAAAAGTAAGCAGTTTAAGACCTTGTTCATTTCACCTCTTCAACAGAAATCCCATAAATTAATTTCGTTCTGCTGGCCACATCAACTAACCAGTTCTGGGTTCCATGACAACATCCAGTGCCTCTGGGCTTATGGTCGACATACAAAACTGTCACTGAATTTATTGTTTTTGCCAGAGTTTAGGATTTTTCCTGACAATTATTTGTCTTTAATTATTAGCAATTATTTTACACTATCAGAGAGTGTCAGTCAGAGCCTTTAGCCTTTCTATTGCAAAAAATGTTAATTTTTAACTCGTTCACACAATTTATGCATTTAAATTATTCCTATGAAATATTTAAGTCTTAATTTCTAACACTCAAGGCATTTTAATTAGTAACGAGATTTCATTTTAATTTCTCTTTAACACCTCATTTGCCACAGTAAGTACATTTAATTTGCATTTATAAATGCTTCATTCAGTAAAAATATTTTATATACAAACTAACATATGTATTGCACATTAATAATCCATAATTTGAGTGGCTGACCAAAGTTAGTGGTTATATCAAATCGTAGCCACTTAATATATTATTTATGTAAATGCGTGATGGGAGGGGGTTAATGTTGCTGTAACACTTCACTTTTTTAAATATAAGATACAAAAATAAAGCATAGGATACTTAGGATAATTATTTCATTTGCATTTTGAAGTACTTAAAATGAGTCTTATACAGATTTAAAAGAAAATGTATTGTTGTTATGAATGTTATTTTTTAAAAAAACTACATCGTAAGATATTTTTCAGAAACCATCTAAAACAAGTAGGTATAGATGTTAAAGACCGACCATACAATAACCTACACTAAGTATATGTACAAAAACAGGTTTATTTTAAAATAAGTTTTTATGAATGTGCGTAAAAGTAATAGCGGTTTATGACAATATTTCAGAAATAATGAAGACTTATAGTATGTTTTAGCGATTTCACATTTCGTTCTATTAGCAGTATCCAACCAGAATGAAAATTTCTATTATTAATTTTAAAATGAAAGTATGTCGATAACAACATCAGTATAGTTGAGGGTATATTAAGTTTGTCATTCCGTTTCTAAAACATCGAAATATTGGTCGTAGAGCTAAAAAGTCTATATGTATATTCTGGGTGCTTATAAGATTCTAAGACGATCTTAAGACGATAAGGAACCATAGAGCTTCGAAAAAAGGACTTATAACAATAAAAATGTTTCTAAACATGCGAAATCGATGCAGTATGATCCAAGTTTTAGACAAAAATATTAGACAACCTTGATATTTTTCAGATATTTTTTTTAACTTTATTTTTGTACACTTCATTTTTATTACGAAGGACGAGTCTTGTTGAAAATGGTAAAAATCGGTTCATGATTTCTTATTGTCCCCATACAAATGTATTCCCGGAATTTAGCTATATGCTACATAAATGCCTATAAAAAAGTAGAAATTATAAAACGATTGTTTGTTTGCATTAGTTCATATTTGAATATAGCCATCATATTTTTTTTGTATTTTTTTTTTTAATAATTAACAAACATAAACTGCGAAGCTTTTGGCTTATCTGCAGAAAACACCCAGAGTCTTTGGCGGGAATCGAACCCGCAAACCCTTTGACTAATAGTGCGACACTCTATCGCCTAGTCTATCGGGGCACTCATATAAAGTTCTAATCCGAAATAACTCAAATTTGTATATATCTCTTATAAAAATCACTATCAAGTTGAAATTCAACACAAACAATCCATATATGCATATATATAGTATATATATATATATATATATGTATGTATATAAATCATCGTGTCAAAATTGGTGATGATCAGTTCATATTTGACCATACCCCCCTTATTAAGTACACTTCCGGAAATCACCTAAATCTCTTATAAACATTATTATCAAGTTTAAATTTGACACAAATATTCCAAATATGTAAATATAAATCAGCGTACCGAATTTAATAACGATCGGTTCATATTCAAAAATAACCTCCATATAAATTTCACTTCCAAAAATTACCTAAATCTGTTATAAATATCATTAACAAGTAAAAATTTGAAATAAATAATCAAAATATAAATCATCCCATATGAGATCCATTTTCCAGAATAATTCATATAAATAAATATTGGCGTATAAAACTGTATGATAATCGGCCCATAATGGGTGGTAGCTCTTAGTAAAGGACCACTTCCGTAACATCTCATATAAACATCGATTTAAAAATGAAATTCGTCATCAATAATCCTCTTATAGGTATGTAATAATCGCCGTACCGAATTTTATGCCCGTTATAGGTGATGGCTTCCATTTAAGAATCACTTTTGAAAAACACCTTAACCTACATAACAAAAGAATATTTTGATATCGATCCCATTTAAATGTCTTAATTTATAATTTACGTGAAATTTACATTTAATATTGGTGGTGGGTACATAAGATTCGGCGTGGCCGAATATTACTTGTTAAGTTTATGTTTATTTAAACGGAGGTTGATCTAGAATCTAGATGATATAGGTATTGTACTTGAATTCTATAGAGATATTTTAAGAAATATGTTCTTTTTTCATTTAACGTTCTAAATCATAATTACTTTGTTTTCAACAAGTGTTTTTTAAGAAAAAATAAAAAAAACTTAGTTCAAAATATAATCTAGTCATTCATGGTAATTGGAAACCATAAGAATTGACATTATTTTAATGTTGCTGCATTTTACTCTGTAATGATTCTGCATATTATATACATATGTATATAATGAAATAGATATTAAAATCGCTTTAATCTCAAAGAAATTTGTTCGTTAATGTTAATAAGAAAAAAATGTTTGTAAAATATTAAATATTATTTTGTTTTGTTAAATTGTCGAACAATTTCACATTAACTGCTTTTGAGAATGAATCAGGAATTCAGAAACTTTAGCAGTTAACCCTTCTATATCTTCAATATATTCTTAATACAGTTGGACCTCGATTATCAGTGATGGTCGGGACCGGAAGCATTCTGGATAATCGATTTTCCCGGTTAATTGAGGGACAATTTTGAATAGTTTTTTTAATAATTTTCTTTATTCATTAATGAACTTTGTTATATATATTTATATATAATTTCTTAAAAAAATTACTGACTAATCGTATGTAAATGAGGGAATTCCCCTTTTTCGTTTTGTTCACATTTTGTTTGATTGTTCAAAAGTAATCAAAAAAATATGCTTATAATCCCGAATAATAGAGGAAATCACGGTTAATCAATGCAAAAAAAAAATTAAACCGGTGCAAAACAAAAAAAAAAAATTCTGCTTCTTTCCCGGATAATTGATGTTCCCGGTTAATCGAATCACGGATAACCGAGGTTCAACTGTATAATAAATCTAGTAATTTTGGAAATAAAATCGGAGAATACAATAATATTTATATTTTAAAAATATACTTTGTAGACCTTTTAAGAAGATATATAAGATTAAGATCTTATGGTGTATTTATTAAGAATATTATCCCTAATATACTAGTTCAAATACTTTAAACTTGCTGTTAAGTTATTTTTTAAGGCATTGTAATAGAAGTACCATATAAAAAATATTTTCGGCCTTACGTGTAAAACTAAAACGATTTTGCAATGCGGTTGGGTGTCCTTGTGTCAGCAAAATAAGGCCTTAAGAAAGCCTCTTTACTGCATCTATTTCCCGCTGAGGTATTTTTAAACAAATACTAACTAACATTCGAAAAAAGGGGGAAAATGTACACTTGATTTTTTTTATATACGTTTGTGATAAGTTTTTGTTTTTAATTAATCCATATATCCATATACGAGTACATACGAGTATATAACAAAATTTGGTATGTGATATTTTTTCGGCCCAAGGACGGATGGGATTTAAACTGGTGAAAATCTGTCCATTATTTCACCATACAAATGTCCTCCCGAAATAGGACTTTAACGATCATAAATGTTTGAATTATGCAAGTGTCCAAACAAATGAGTAATAAACGAAGCCAAATCACATCTACAAATTTGGTGATGATCGGTCCATAATTGATCATAGCTCCCATATAAGCCCCATTTCCGAAAATCACTTTAAACTGCATAATTCTCTTAAAAATGTCGTTATCCAAGCAATATGGAACACAAATATGTGTCGTGTATATACAGATAATATGGTACAATTTTCTGATGATCCTCCCATAATTAGTCATAGCTCCCATATAACCCCACTTCCAAAAATCACTTTAACGACCATAAATCTATTAAAAATGTTTTTATCCAAATAAAATTCAACACAAATAAATTTCATATATACAGAAATGATGTCACCTAATTTTATAATGCTCGGTCCATAATTAGTCGAAACTCCCATATAAGACCCTATCCGTAATTCACTTTTACTTCAATAAAAGTATTTATATCGAGATAAAGTATATAATACATACATAATATTTACCGCCTAGCCCACGATGTCGAACGATAACGTTCGCTTAGATAAGACTTAAGACACAAACTTTTTATCGTATCTATTTTTTTACTCAATCAAGTTTGTTTATTCCATAATCAAGTTTGTGTCTTAAGTCTTATCTAAACGAACGTTATCGTTCGACATCGTGGGCCAGGAGGTTATATTGACGAAAGTCATGGCAATACATATTTGGATGATCGGTCCATAATAGGTAATATCTCCCATCTCATTTCTGAAAAACTGTATAATACATATACTGGGGGTAGGGTATTATATGGTTTGTCTTGGCCAACTATACTTTCTTACTTGTTTTTTTTTTGCATAAATGTATAGGTATGTAGTACATGTCAAAACTTTACTTACTCGCAATATATTTTTGAGTGTAAAAGTTAAAGTCGTTTCCTTGATGCAAGAATAACTTTGTCAGACACAGTTATGTAGATATGTATAAATAAATACATATGTATATAATATCTGATCTTTAATTATTTATTATAAATAGACCTACAAAAAGACAAAAGATAATGTAAAGATGCAACTAGAAAACCACACACTGTAAAAATAACATACAACCGTTATGCTAAGATTTTCAAAAGCATATGAGTATAAATTTTCTTTAACTGAAAAAGCAATGCTGAAGAAACTGAACAGCAATGACAACGTTCCAGCATCCATAATGCAGCCTGGTGAAGGGCTTCCTTCTTAAAAAAAAGCAAAAAAAAATATGTGACAGACAATAGATGCAAAAAACAACAACTACTTCATGGAATATGTGTAATATTAGATGATTTATTTATAAAAATACGAAAATATAAAACTAATATTCACAACAATTATAATCACACTAAATATTTACTTATACGAGTATTCTAATTATTTTATTTTTTTTCTGTTAAAGACAGAGAAGAGCAGCAAGAGCACGAGGGAGTAAATGAATACACATAGCCCAACTCTGCTATAGTGGAATAACGCTTGAATTATATTACCTTCCAACTATCCAACCATCGTCCATTGTACTGATGTATTTAAGAGTAAATATGAAGGTACATGAAATACATTCATCATATGAAACAGGCATTCGTACTACATACATACATATATGTAGGTATATTTAGAAATATGTAGTTTGTGTTTATTAGTTGAAATGAAATAAGTTTTAAACAAAAAGAAACGTATTAAACAAAAGAATTGTGTAACTATGTACATACTTAGATGGAAATATTTATGTATTTGTATATTGTACAAATCAAGCTAATAGTAAAGGTACGGTCACGTTTGGCAAATATTTACTCAAAAAAGCGTAACCACTTGTTTTAGCACAAATTTTGTTCGACGTTGTTTTCTCTTACAAGAGTTTTGCAAGATCAAACAGCATCTAATAAATTAAAACTAAATATTTGTTTTGCTTTGGCCTAAATAAGAAAAGTTTTTTTATATAAATAAACGAGTTCAAATATATGCTATTTAGTGGTTACGTTTTTTCCGGCAAGTATTTGCCAAATGTGACCGTACCTTAAATGTATAGTTAAGCAGCAAAGAACTAACTTATTTACTACATACCCTATTTTGAAAACAATTTAAATTTTATGGAAAGATACGTTTTTTAGTTGGATTTCGTAACGCGAAAACTGTCAAGTAGAGTCGATGTGTGTTAAATCATAATGGGAAAAATGTTTAATCCTAAGATAACTCACCAAGGTTAGTTTAGTTACTAACATACTAACATATATACTAAGATATACTCATGATATTGCTTCGCAATTGGGCAAACTTGCGGGACTTGTTTCATGAAGCCTCTTTTTAAGTTTTGTGCAATCTAACAACGTCAGTTTATGAGAAACGTCTATTCAAAAATAAATAAAATAAACTTTAAATTATTGTTTTAAAACAGATACATACATATTTATTTTTAAAAATGCCGCTAAAAAAAAGCCAAAAGACTAAAATACTAAAATTATTTGAAGAAGTTACCGTTGTGGTATGTTAACACTTGGATTTTGTGGGTTCTTTTGTGTATGTCACTATGTAACTTTTATTTTTTTTGTTGTTTATAGATAATCAACGCAAGGAGGTAGAAAAGATTTTAGAAGATTTCACTTAACTATAGTATGTTCTTGCAGCTGAAGAATATTTTCGCTATGCAATGCCATTTGATCATCATTCGTTCACGAAATCACACGATTTTTTTTTTCAAAAGTAAATAAAAATCAGCTGTTGAGTTAAATGCAGAATTAAACAAGGCAAGTTTAAGAGGCAAAATTGTTGGGCACATTTACGAAGTATGTATGTGTAAATAATTGTTCATGTAATTTTTGACAATTCATTTACGAGGACATAAAAATGCACAATATGCACAGTTTGCGAGATTTTTAAACGATATCATAGGGACCTTTACTATATATATAATATACTAACTACTATATACTATATATAGTATATGTTATATACACTAGTTAAACCCAGAAATCTGTGACTTACATCATTTTCATTGCCCTTGCAACACAATGTTGACAGCATTCTCATACCCTACATCACCATAATGAGGAGGCTATGATTCGTTTGTGCTGATGTCTGTAATGTCCAAAAGTATTAGTCTAACGAACACCTTTAAATATACCAATCGTTTCAGCATCTGACTCGAATTAACTTCGTTCTAAGTTTAATTAAAGCTCATACGTCATAGTTGATAGGATTTGCTTCATAAGCCAGAAAAACAGGTAGCAATATTATAATAAGCTACTATAAAAATGGGGATGCCTTGCTAGATTTTCTAATTTGAATCAATTCAAAAATTTAATCAGACATACTTACTATTCACCAAAAGCATCTGTAATAGCTTTTTTAAGTTATATACTTACATACCTATTTAGTGTTTTTTTGGTTAATGCTCCATTCTTTTTTTTATTTATCTTTATTATTAACATTAAACAAAAAGCCTTTACACTGACATTAAGTATATTTGGAGTTTTATTTGTTCAAGTATCTTTACTGTGTCGTAGCTCACAGGAAAATAAAAATAAATATTTTTTTTATCTATTGTAGGTCAATGCTAACATGTGCTTTGGTTGGTTGGTTGGTTGGTTGGTTTACGAAGTTGCCTGCTACTGCAATTGTAGATTAAATGATAGGACTAGATATTTTCCAAATTCTAGGATGATTATTGAAAAATTTTAGTCTAGAGTTTTGAAGAGCCGAACATTCACAGAGAAGATGAAATACTGTTTCCTCTTTTTCCCGGTCCTGACAGCTGCGGCAATGTTTAGTATGTCGAATACTAAACATTTCGGTGAAACAAATTTCAACTTGATAGTGATTTTACAAGACATTTATTAGCTATTAAGTTATTTTCGGAAGAGAAATTTATATGGCGATTATGGTGAAATATTGGTCGATAGTTATAGAATTCGGTACGCTAATTTATATATTTATGCGGTTGACATTTCGGTGTTAAACAAAGAATGTTTGGGAAAATGTCGTTGTTCTAAATATTTTTTCCGAAGGTCTATCGTGCCTATAACGGACGGACTGGCATGACTTGATCATCTTAGAATCTTATAAAGACGCAGAATTTATATACTTTTTGGTTCTAATACCATCATTTCGATGTTTTAAACTTAATATACCGCCCATCTTTTGATGGTGGGTATAAAAATGTTGCCGGATTCTTTTAAATTACAAATAAGTAGTAGTTTAAACATTATAAATTTTTATTTATTCAAATTTACGCAACAACGCTTTAAATGTTTTGATTTTAACTCAATATAACGATAAATTGACTGGTTTTTGTTCTTGCTGCTATTTCAGAATGCAATCCTTTTTAACTTTTACATATTAAATGTTGGCAACACTGTGCTTATAAATTAAAGTCTCCGATAATGACAAGGTATAGATATGTATATACAAAAGAAAATGGCTGTTTAAGATTCGTTAAGACTTTTCGTAACAATATCTATGGAGACACCAGTGCTCTAGTCCTTTATTTTGAATTTTAAGCTAAAAATTAGAGCCTAAATGGCCCACTATAGTTTGAACATTGTATCCACCTGTATTTCAAATTGAGTTATATGTTACCAGATGTATTTTCTTAAAGCTACAAACAAGTATGATCTCTTAATTTCATTTTTTATTCACAAAACCGTTACTGTTTAAAAAAACAAATAAGGATCACATGTAATATAAGAACGATGTACATAAGTAGTACGTACATACATACATATGTATGTATGTATGTACTTGCATTAACAAACCAACAGTAATAACAACACACTGTCTACACAGTTTGGCTTGATGGTGGTGATGATGATGATCAAATGTTTCTGATCTAAGTATGTGCTTTTGAAAAATGTTTTTAATCTAAATATAATATTACGGCCATAAACACAACACTGTTGTTTTTTTTTTCTTTCTTTCAATTTTTTCGCCTTTTTTTATTTAGATGAGTAGGAAACTATAAAAGTAGAATGTAAATCTTTTGTAAAAGTTTTCTCAGCTGTAACAGGTTTTCAACATTTAAGCTGAGGTTTTAAATTTACAACAATTAGTTGACAAATGCAAGAGCTACAAAGATGACATTAAACTGTCTCCTCTACAAAACTCACAAAAAGCGTACTGGCATATAGTAAGGATATTGTGCAAAAAAAAGTTTGAAGGATTATAATAACACAACAAGGATTATTTGAAAACAGTGAATATTTTAACCAAAAACTTAAAAAAAAAAAAAAAGTAAAACAAAAATCAAAAAAATTCAATTTTAATGAACTGAGATCGGTTGGTGCATAGATGAGCTAAAGAGAATATTTGAAAATAAAATATTTTATTAACAATCTTTTATTGATTTTCAAATACACAAAATTTCTAGCACCATTCGAAATCAGTGCTTTTAATTGAAATAAATCAACAAAATACACAAGTGATTATTTCACCAATGTTATATTAACAAAATTATAATTAAATTGTACTTGATATGGCTTCCTGTAACATTCAACTTTGGAAAACAATCAACAAACAATGTTAATGTCATTAACATTTTACTTGAGAGTGCAGTGTACATTTCTATATGTAGAAAGAGTGTGGGCTTTCTGAGAAGCCCTAAAAGTGATCAATACCCAAATACTTACATGTGTACATACTAGTGCAGTGATCTTACAAAAAAAATTATACTTTATTACTATAGTTAGCAACGTGTATGTAAAAATGCATGCATAATTAAGGGAAATATTGCAAATTTAACACCCACTCGAAAGTATATCGATCGACTCAGATTTGCTTCCTGAGTCGATGGATGTCCATGTAAACCTTGTGAGCAAAGTTTAGGTCGCAATTTTAAAGATATTTTGAAGATATAAAATTTGGTACTTACATGTTGCATGTGCCACCTTTTAAATTTATCCAATTTCAATCTTTACATAATTGGAGACATTCGAAATATAGAAAATTAAAAAGTAAGCGTCATTATAATTAATAACATTTCAAAGCAGCAATCAAAATCAGTTATTTCTAAACAATATCAATCTGGTTAATTATGTACTGAAACCTTAATCTATATGCAAAGATGTTTCCTTTCAAGCAAGTTACGGCCTCCCAGTTAACAATGTCCGTCCGTCTGATTGGGAGTCCATGTAAAGCTTTTGTGCAAAGTACAGATCAAAATGTTGCAGAATAAAACTTGGTACAAGAGATTTTTTTGGTTGACATAGGGTCCATTATTTCACCTAGCCCTAATACAAATGTCCTCTCGAGTTTATAGGTCAAATTTCGCAACAAATAAGTTGTACATGAAACCTAATCACATCTATAAATTTTGTGCAGATCGATCCATAATTGACCATAGCTCACATACATATAAGACCCACTTCCGAAAATTACTTTCATGTACATAAATCTTTTGGAAATGTTGGTATCCAAATTAAATTCGTTCGTCCGTCCGTCTGGCTGGCTGGCTGTCCATGTAAAGCTTGTGCGCAGAGTACAGGTCGCAATTTTGAAGATATTTTGATAAAGTTTGGTAAGTGATATTTTTCGTCCCAAGGACGGATGGAATTGAAACTGGTGGAAATCGGTCCATTATTTCACCTGGCCCCCATATAAAATTCCTCCCAAAATTGGGGTTTACCGATCATAAATGTTTGAATTATGCAAGGAACCAAACAAATTTCATCACAAATGAGTGGTAAATAAAGCCAAATCACATCTACAAATTTTGTGCAAATCGGTCCATAATTAGTTGTAGGTCCCATATAAGGCCCACTTCCGAAAATCACTTTAAAGAGCATAACTCTCTCAAAAATGTTGGTATCCAAATAATATTGCACGCAAATATATTTCATATGAATATAAATACTAATACGGTACAATTTTATTATGATCGGTCCATAATTAGTCGTAGCTCCCATAAATGGTTCACTACCAAAAATCACTTTAACGATCATAAATTTCTTAAAAATGTTGGTAATCAAATAAAATTCGACACAAATAAGTTTCTTATATACAGAAATAATTACATTTTGTAATGGTCGGTCCATAATTAGTCGAAACTCCCATATAAGACCCTCTCCGTAATTCACTTTAACTTCCATATATCTTTTAAAAGTATTTATATCGACATAAAGTTTAACACATATAATATTTATATTCACAGAAATCATGACACTGAATTTTGGTCCAAAATAGGTGATTTCTCCCATATAACGCCCATTTCTGAAAAACTTTTTTATATTTACATATACTAGGTGTAGGGTATTATATGGTCGGGCTTGACCGACTATACTTTCTTACTTGTTTTAGTTTGCCCATCAGGAGCATACACATATAAATGGGATATTAGCCTTAAGCTTTGTTAACAGTCATCGCAAACCCTAACCGAACAGGAAAAAATTGTTTAAAATCGAATGGTAAATCTGTTGGTAGCATTGGAATTCGTAGCAAAAGTACATCTGTACCTTCATATTTTCCTGTTATAATGGTCGCTTCTATTAAATTAGTTCGCAGTTTTTTTTAATGCAAGTCGAGTGTCATTGCAAAGCCGTGGTGATCGATATTACGCAGTACAATAATTGGCACTCCAATTTTAAGTTGTAGCACATGTGGTGGAAAGCCTGGCACATCGAGTGAATTTAAGAACACAACAGGATAATTAACGGCTTTACGGGTTGCTTGATTGATTTGACGCATTTTAAAGTGATATCCATCTTCTCCATATGGAATAATAATATAATACTGAAGCGCGTCATATGAGCGATGCATTTCAGTGGGCGAGGCCATGCCCCTTTGTCCACTTACATAGTCAAGAATTTATTATTTCGTAATGCTTGGTGTTCACTAGTCATTTTTATTGTCAAATTGTCCAAATTGTTGGCAATTGTATGAAAACGGGTTTTCATATCATGATTTTCATGATTGCAAACATAGATGACGCCATATGACAACCCGTTTTCATACAATTGTCAACAATTTGGACAATTTGACAACAAAAATGACATAGTGAAAACACGGCCTAAGAATATCTTATTGTGAAAATTTAATTACGATCGGTCCAATAGTTAAGACTATCAGCCATGTCACAGAGCTTAATTCCGTTCGGAAGTGGAATTAATTACATATTTTGCATCTGTAGAAACCAAAGTGAAACCAAAATTGTTTTCGGAATGAAAGTACTTTTAATTATAAGTTATACAATTATTAATTTAATTTAAAGTGATTTCATTCCGAAAAAATGTTTCGTTATACTTTTTCTAGAGAAGTCAAATACGGAAATAATTCCACTTCCGAACGGAATTAAACTCTGTGACATGGCTGTATATTACGATTTTTAATTTTCCTAAAAGGTAGCGTGGTCCCATCCACTTTTCTCCTGGTATGTATTCCTAATTATGCCAATTCCATATGTACCACATATCATTGACGTAGGACAAAAAATTCCAAAAATATGGCGATTTAAATTTTTGGGTTATATGGGCAGCGCCACCCCCGTTTGTACAATCAAAACTTCATATAGCCTATTATTCCTTCCAGAATCACAGTAACATGCTGTAAAAATTTTAGGCAGATCGGTCCAAGGGTTTGGCCTCCTATTAAGCACAAACATACAGACACACATTCATTTTTATATATATAGATTAAAAGCAGATTAATTATAATTTAAGGTTAAATGCGGCGAAAAAGGGGGATTTGGTAATAAAAAAATATATGACTCCTTATCTGTAGATAAAAACTATATAAAACTTTAGGTAAATACATGTTACAAAAAAAGTATTTTGTATAGCAAACATTGTTAGTGGTATAAGTAAGTATCTGAATTAAAAAAGGGGGCGGTGAAGTGGGCGTGGTTCATAGTTATATGTTAACAGTATTAAGAGCAATATACTACCAAAAAAAAAACGTTGGAAGGAACAAATTTGTATAGAGAACAAAAAGTTTAAACTTTCAAACAAAATTTGGCGTGAAAAGTACCCTATTAATCATACCAGAGTCCCAGATAAATGATGTCACAATTTTCAAAAATATCAGTCCAGAGGTTTGGTCTCCAATTACAATATTTTAAAAAAGTGGGCGTGGTCAAAAAAGTACCTATTAATCACACTAGAGTCCCAGTTAAATGCTGAGAAAATTTTAAAAATTTCGGTCCAGAGGTTTGGTCTCCTATAAGGTACCTACAAACAAATAAACACACATTCAATTTTATATATATAGATATATGTACATATATAAATATCATGACATCTAATTTTATAAAGGTAATCAATTGAATATTAAAAACTTTTTTAATATTCATCTGAAACCGAACAAAGTATATATTTTCTTGCTCCTCATGAAATTCTAAGTCGATTTAGCAATGTCCGTCTGTCAGTCCGTCAGTGTAAAACACTCTCTCGTCCAAATTATATAACTTAACTAAACGAAATTTCCAGAAAAATATTTCTTATTTTTCGGGTAACTTTGGTATTGAAAATCAGCAAAATCGGTTTAGGCCAACCAGAGGTATGGAACAATATGTGATACAACCTCCATAAAAAATTTATATGTTTTGTCTATTTTATTGAAATATATATATTATTTTGAAATATATTATATTATCTGTAATACCATGAAGTTTTGTATAAGTTGTTTTTATGATAAAAAAAGAAAGTGTGCGGAAAATAGTAAGAATCGGTCTATGATTTCTCATAGCCCCCATACAAAAATCTTCCCGAAATATTGCTAAATTATTCATAAATGCCTATAAAATTGGAATATCAAGACAAAATTCAGCAAAATGTGTGACCATAGACCCCATATAAAGTCCACTTCCAAAATTCACTTAAATACGTATAAAACAGTTAATAAAATGTTAAACGGCTAAAATTTGACATAAATAATCTTTATAGGTAAATAAATTGTTGTACTAAATTTTATGGTGGTCGGCCCAGAATTGGTCATAGCTCCCATACAAGGACCACATCTGAAAAAGACATTTATCCCTATATATATGGTATAAATATCGGTACCGACTCAAAACGTTGCATAAAATTTTGTGAATTTCGGTCTATTTTTAACCGTATGCCCCATGTAAAGCCCTCTTCCGAAAATCATTTAAATACTCATAAATCTCTTATAAATAAGGGTACCAATCCATAATTTTACACGGATCATTTACATACATGCCTAAATCAAACTGCTGGATTTTGAGAATATCGGTCCATATTTGACTATATCCCCCACATAAGGTCTACTATCGAAATCCACGTTAATACTAATATATATCTTAAATATACGGTTATGTTGAAATTCGACGTGAAATATCCTCGTATGCATGAAAATAACTGTTCCAAAATTTAAGAAGATCGGCCCATAATTTGTCATAGCTGCCATATAAGAACCATTTCCAAAAAACAAATAAACTCACAAAAATGTCTAATAAATATCGATATCGAACCAACTTTTATATGGCTCAGAAATTTTAATCCAGAAATCATATTAGTATCGGTTATACGGCAATTAAGCTACTGGATTTTGTAGCTGTCATGCAATAATAGCTCTTGAATTAAGTCCACTTTCGAGCATAACAACCAACCATACAACTCTTGTAAATAACGCTATTGAGATGAAATTCAACCAATATAATCATAAAATACATAGAAATCACATTAGTGGATATTGGATTTAGAAGCTATCAGTCCATAATTAAAATAAATTATGTTGGTTGTAAAATTTTCTTTCAAACAATATATAAAATAATAATAAAATTTTCACTAAGACTGAATAGAAAACACAGAATAAGAATATTCTAGTCCTATAACCAGTGTAGTTTTTCTATTTCTTAGTACGTTTAGGTATTTAAGATTCGGCACAGCCGAATATAGCACTCGAACTTGTTTATACCCTGTTTCATGGTGCAACTATACAAGGTGAGTGCAAATCGACAACAAATACAACACAAAACAGAAACAACGGGCATTTTGTTTGTGTAAAATAATTTATACTGTCAAAAATACTTGAAAAAGTATTAATTTTGACATAAGTAAATTGTAAACAAAGTCAGTCAGCTGGGCTACTGCACTCACCTTGTATAGTTGCACCATGCCCTGTTTCTTAACTTGTGGTGAATATGAGAAAATGTTTTTTTAATTTTATAAATTTTTTAATTACATTCAACATTGTCATAAAAATCAGACAATCTCTGTAAATCATGGTAAGAATTGGTAATTACATCAATTTGTTATAGAAATTGTAAGCAAAGAATCTACTTATGTACATACATACATACATATATGAAAATCATTTACATATATGTATACCTACGAGTATTCATTTAATTAGAAATGAAAAATTATATCGGAGATATCCACCATGATCACACATACAGATGCCGACACATTTATCAAAATTTCAATCACATTTTGGGAATATGGCGGGTGTATTTTGTTAACCACGTCACAAATTTTACGAAATGTAGCTTTTGTAGATCTACCATTTTCATATTGAATTTAAATTCATTGCAATAATTTTTAAAGCTTCTACTGTAGAAGTTCTATTGCTGATAGCGCGTCATTGCCATTATTTCTTAAGGCAAATCGGTCTCGTTTTCGTTTTTTTGTCTTCCACAACTTTTCTTCTCGTTCTGGCGTGTGTGTGATATTCAGCTTCATGTGACGGTTCCTATTCTACGTCGTGTACACCAACCGCGTGTCTTTTAATTTGTATAAACCCAGGTGGAGACCATGAAATAAGAAAGAATTGATAGGTTATTTTAGCAAGATTATAAACTGCCTTTACGAATCCGTAGCCAAACTTGGTTTTTTGATAGGTCCTAAAAGTATGCACTTTAGGTAAGTATAATTTAGAATTTAACATTTGATGCGGAACAGCCAGAAATAATAAAAAATAAATATGAATTTAATTGTACATAATTAGCGGATCGTTAAAAGTCAATAATTTTATAAATAATTATAGTTATATGTGAACTTACAGTATTCAATAAAATGTTACATTTACAAACATTTTTAATTTAAATTAACTCACTTATTTACAAATAACTAATAGGTCCTCGAAATAGAGAAATAAAGTAGAAGAGTGATGATGATGCATATCCTAATTAATCTGTACAGAAGAAATGTTTACTTTTTTATTTTATTAGCGGAAGGCACAATGATTTGATGAAAATCTTGTAGATTTCTGATTAACCTCAGGAATGGCAGATTGAATTTTATTTCGGTATCAAAATAATATTAAAAATTTTATTTTTAAAGTACTTAATATATATATTTTTTGTAAACTCCAACACCAAAAGAGGTAAATGAGTAACGCACATCCCGTTTTTTGAAGGCTCATTCCTTCTCAATTATATATACGGGATTTCAAACCAAAATCACGTTGTGTTTCTGTTTCAGTAAATATTATAATGAAATTGTATTTCAATTTAATGGGTCGATTATGTATAGCAACCAATCTGGAGTTGGGTTGCCAATAGACAACACAACAGACATGCAAGTTGTTATTATGCAAGGCAGCTTTCGTGTTTAATCTGTTTTACGAATTTTCGAGTAGAAAACAAACATTTATATGTTAAAAATATAAATAGTTTAACAAAATAACTAAATTAAAATGTATCACTTAAAAAACATCAAAACAACCACAAATTCTCGGTTCGGCAACTGAAACAACATATTTTTTTTGGATAATTTTGAAGAAAATATAAAAACCCAAAAATGAGGGTACTGTAGCTTAATTGGTTAGCGCATTTGATCATTAAGAATGAGTTGGTATTTGTAGCCCGGGTTCGATTCTCAGCCGCTGCCACTCAAAACATCAGTTTCTGATAATTATTAGTTTTTTTTCTATCCATCAAAACTAATATTTATCACAGCGCCATCCATCGGTGCTATAGCATTCAAACGACACCGAAATAAAATAATTCAAATAAAGGCTATAAAATCAAGCTTTAAAAATAATACGCTTACTTTACTGTTCAGAGGCGCTGCAATGCTGCACTAAAACAAACATAATGCGCAATTGCAGAGTTGTGATATAAAGCTTCTTCTACTTTCACCACCTTTACTTCTTCAATCTATACCCTTTCCAAAGAAAGTAACGCAATCATATATAGGCATATTAATTGCCTGAGTGTTACTTCTCTTTAAAAAAAAAATTGTGATCATTGGCCTCTTCTTTAAACATTTGAATATAATTGTCTTTATTCCTTATCTTTATTCCTAACATATTTTAATGAAATTATTATCGTCATTCCCAAGACAGTCAGTTTTATGCACCAGAATGGTCGGAATTTTTCGGCCAGGGCTGTCAACATCAGTAAGAACTGGATATTTTTCCATATCGCAGCAACATCTTCCGGCCTTTCATGCTCCAAATTATGTTGGTCCGTTTCGGTATTGAACTAGATCCCTGACCATGGCTCTGCACAGTGTGCCACAACAGTTGCTGGTGTCATTTTAGGAACTCCTCCGTGATACCCAATTGAAAAACATACAAAGCTGCCAAAATGCTGCCTTGCGTACAATTACAGGCTGCCTGTAAATTACCCCGGAACACCGCCTGCATAAGGAAACTAAGGTTTTCCTTGTAATGGAATGTAACGTTATACTAACGAAACATTTCCTCCTGGGATGTCTCAAAGCTGAAGTCTGCCCCTATGAATGTAAGAAAGGACTTTCACGTATCCATTAAATCAAAACTCGTACATATGTAGCAGCTATAAACGACAATCACAGAGACGCCATTATAAATAAAACAATTATTTTTAAAACAATTATTTTTAAAACATATTTTTAAAATGTTATTTTTATACAATACTCATTAATAATGATGTTTTACAAACTACAAACTATTATTTAATTAATAGATTTACAAAAATTCAGCGTTTGAAATTGTGCTGTATTACTCATGAATAAATACAGCAAATTAGTAGGTGGTAGATTATTTGGTAATGGCATACTATTTAAAATTCATCGTTTTCAAAGGGATGATAAGGATGACCAGCAGCGCTAAAGAGTAAAGAAAAAAATTATTAATATATAAATAAAAATATAAAATTTTAATGCAACAAACAACAATAAGAAAAAGTTATTCAATAAACAGTTATTGGATAAAAACAAAAAAAACAAGTTAGAGTGCTATATTCGACTGTGCGGAATCTTAAATACCCTCCACCTAAATATAACAAGAGATACAAAAAACTACATCCGTAACGTAGGTAGTACTAGAATATCCTAATTCAGTGTTTTTTTTTTGTTCAGACTTAGCGCAAATTTTATTAGTATTTTATATATTGTTTGAAAGACAATTTTACAAACAACATAATTTATTTCAAATGCTTTGAATGTTATTGTCAATTCTCTCCATAATTTACAGAGTTTGTCTGATTATCATAATAATCTTGAGTGTAATTTAACAATTTATAAAATTAAAAAAGAAAACACTCAACCACAAATTAAGAAACGAAATATAAACAAGGGTAAGGTTATAATAACTTTATTTACAAAAGTTTTATGGGTGGCATAGTAGAAGTGGACTAATAAATCAAAATCCAGTATCCTGTAACGTGATTTATTTGTATTTGAGGCTTATTTTGGTTGCATTTCATCATTTTAATAGTTGCTTGTTATACTCGGTAGTAGACTTAATTTGGAAGCAATTGCCAATTATGGACTGGCAGCTAAAAAATCGAGAAGTAAAATTACCGTAAACTCGAGTATTGTTTTTCGGAAATGGTCGTCATATTGCAACTATGCCAATTATGGGCCGATCTTCTTAAGTTTCAAAACAGAGAATTTTTTGTATATGAGGATATCTCAAGTCGAATTTCAACGTAATCGTATATTTATGATACACATTAGTATTAACGTGAATTTCGGAAGAAGACCGCATATGGGTAATATGGCCAAATATTCTCCGATATTCTCAAACCGCAGCAGTTTGATTTATGAGTATTGAAGTGATTTTAGGAAGTGAGCCTTCATATATAGACCGAAGTTCACAAAATGATATAGTACGATTTTTGTGTATATATAAATGATCTATGTAAAGTTTTGAGTTGGTATTGATATTTATAAGATATATGTAAAAATGAATATCTTTTTTAAATGTGGTTCTCATACGGAAGCTGTGAGCCGACCATCGTAAAAATTAGTACCACACTTTATATATCTATAAGAATTATTTGTGTCGAATTTTAAAATATCGAATGTATTTATAGCAGATATATATAGGTTTTTAAGTGAATTTTGGAAGTGGAATTTATATGGGGTCTACGGTCAAACGTTGACCGAATGAAAAAAATCGTTTTGCCATTTCGTTTTATATGGAACTCATTTTGATTTGATATTGCAATTTTATAGGTCTTTATGTACCACTGAGCCATATTTCAGGAAGAAATTTGTATGGAGGCTATGAGAAATCGTAACCCGATTCTTTCTATTTTCATCACAGTTTGTCCTTCTATAGTATAAATAACGTGTAGAAAATTACTTGGTACTATCTGCAATATATGTAAACAAAATAGAAAAAAAAACTGCTGAAAAAAATCATATTTTAATTGAGGTTGTCACACAATTTAGTCCATAAGTCTTGTTCTACTATACCGATTTTGTTGATTTTTCAATACCAAACTCCTTAGGAGAATTATAAACAGTTTTTTGTAGACTTGAATATATCTCAACGTTACACACGGAATGACAAACTTATATATACCCTCATTCACTACTTGTGGTGGTGGAGGGTATATCAATAACTAATTAATAAACAAAGTCAAATGAAAACTTTATGAAAATCTAGACTACTCAAAAATCTAGACTACTCAAAAATCTAGACTACTTAAAATTTTAAAGTTTAAAACTATGTTTGCAAATTGAAAACAATCAGGTATGTGATGGAATTCGAAAACGAAAACGAGTGAGTTTTTGGAGTCCATTTTGAAGTATTTCTAATCAAATTTTTAAAATTTTTGTTTCAAGATTTCTTTAATAGCAAATTATCTTTATATTTTGTGGGATAAAACTGTTACAATACAGAAATATTAGGAAAAAATTAACTTCTAAAATTCCCTCGTTTTCGTTTTCGATTTCCATCACATACCTGAATATGTGTAAATGGATTTTTTAAATTTTCATAAATTTCATATAATCTTTGTTATATTTTCAGATGCAAAATTCTAAAAAGTAATTCAACTACATAGTAAATTCATGACTGGATTTGGAGTTAGAAATAGTTTTGTCAAGCATACCTACGGTAAACTTTGTAATGATTGTTGTAAGGAAATACAAAGGTTGTATATGCAGCAGTGGTTGGCACTAATAGCAACCGACAATTCTGATAATTATATGAAACACGAAGGAGAACGAAACTTCTGAAAGTTGTTAATAGTAAAATAAAATTGGAAATTGTACTTAAAAACACAAACTTTTATGCGGCATATTCTGATTGTGCCAACCACTGATGTATATGCATATTCGTATAACTCATGCTAAAGAGTTTTACCATAAAACAAGTAAGAATTTATATTCGGATGTGCCGAATATTACATACCCACCACCTAATCACCTATTATATACATAGGTTTATTTTAGTTGAATTTCATCTCAATAACGATATTTATAAGAGCCATATTCCAGTTATAATCAAGAATATAAAATTTGTTTATATTTTTACAGTGCGTAACATAAAGCGATTTACTTTAACACATAAACACAATAAATTAAGTACCAAAAGTCCCTAGGAAACTAATGTTGGACTTTTGAAACATCAAAATTGTCACCTCTGTATACTCTGTGGTTTTTCTCGGAAATGGAGCTTGTACGTGACTACGCTCAATTATGGACAAACTTTCACAAAAGTCAATAGTATAACTTTTATATGCTTTTAACTGATCTGTATAAAATTTCGGTTGGATATGGATGTTTATGTATGTTAATGAGATTGGCGATTTTTATATGTATATGTATGTATGGACTATTTGTATTGAATCCCAACTTAATATTGGTTTTTATAAGGGATTTAAGTGATTTTCGGAACTGGACTTTATATGGGGACGATGATCAAATATGGACCGATTATTATGAAATTTAGTACGAGGTTTTATATGTATAGGGTGAGTCAAGTAGAGATACTTTTTTCAATAGCCTTTTTTGACAGATCATTTTATTTTTGTTTAGTATTGTTTGGCATTTCATAATGGAAAGACTTACGTCTGAACAACGACATCGCCTCGTTTTATGGGCTCTTGAAAAGTTCCAAGAAGATCCGACGCATTCGAAGCAAATTTTGTTCAAAAATCAGGCCCATTTCTGGCTCAATGAGTATGTTCATATTTCTTTAAAAATGGTGCAGGTGCGAACGTAACCGTCAATGGCGACCATTATCGTGCCATGATAACCGAATATTTAATGACTTAAATTGAAGCGACATTTGGTTTCAGCAAGACGGCGCAACTTCCCATACATCGCATCAATCAATGGATTTATTGAGATAACACTTCGTTGAGCACATAATTTCACGTTTTGGGCCGGTCGATTGGCCACTAAGATCGTGTGACTTTTTAGACTTTTTCCTGTAGGGATATGTAAAGTCTAAAGTTTATTCGATTCATGCCTTGGAGGAAACCATCATGCGAACAAGGTATCGAAAATTGGACTCAACGGATAGACCGTCTGCTACTTAGCAACGGTCAACATTTGATAGACATAATCTTTAAAAATGAATGCCAAACAATGTTCTCTCAAATAATAATAAACATTCCCCATTAAATTTTAATTTTTTGTGTTTTTTTCTTTCAAAAAGTAGGGAACGTCGAAATGGATCGCGCTTTATATTCGGATTGCTTGTGCTGAATTTTAACTTGATAGTGATTTTTATAAAAGATTTATTTATGCGCATTTAAGTGATTTTCGGAAGTGTTCTTTGTATTGGGCTATGTCAAAATATGGACCAATGCAAACAAAATATCCTTTTCTGATTTCACTTTGCATGAAACTTATTATTGCAGAATTTTATATGGATACGGCTTTTATATAGACATTTACGGAAGCGATATTCCGATAAGAAATTTGTATGGATGATATGAGAAATCGTGGACCGATTCCTACCATTTTCAAGTGGATAATAAAAAAATAAGTTCATGATATTATCTGCAGTATATTTGAAGATAATAGCAAAAAATATGGAGATAGTCTGAAACATTGATCTATAAGTCAGATCCTACATGAGCGATTTTGCTCATTTTCAATACCAAACATTTCGGTGGATCAAAGAATGTTTGGTAAAAATTTCATTGTTCTATGTTTTTTTTCGAAGCTCTATCGTGCCTTCCACAGACGGACAGACGGACGGACATGGCTATATCGTCTTAGAATCTTAAAAGAATCCATAATATATACCTTTGTTCTACGACCATTATTTCGATGTGTTACAAACGAAATGACAATCGTAATATATCACTTATCTTTTTAGTGGTGGGTATAAATGCTAAATTGTACAATAATAGAATTCTATATTATTTACAAAAGGAAAGGTTTTACAAAACTATAAGGATCAAGCACTATTTAAATTAATTGAAACAGTTGTTTACCAAACTTTTTTTGTAAACAATAATTAACCAGTATTTAAAATTCATCATGAAAAGGATAGTGTGGATGAGCGCCAGCCTCACTTTTTTAAGAAATAAAATGTTATTTTAAAACGAAATTCAATAAATATGAATGAAACAAATACAACATTAATACTTACGAAAGTATGGGTACAAAACGGCCATTGCAATCGAAGCTATCGATGGTGCTAATATCTTCGGCAGATAATTCGAACCCAAAAACATCAAAGTTAGAAGCAATGCGGCTCTTAGTTACCGACTTGGGAATAACAATGTTGCCGCGTTGAATTTGATAACGAATTAAAATTTGGGCAGGAGTCTTTTGGTACTTCTCCGCAATAGCCACAATCTATAAATAAACAAAGATTTTTTTTTATAAATTTGTATTAGAGCAATGCAACAATTTATATAACAATATTACGAAATTACCTTAGGATCTTCCATTAAAACTGGATCGCCAGCCTTGGCCCAGGGACGATTAGGTGAACCCAACGGACTGTAGGCAGTAATAGCAATATTTTTTGATTTGCAAAATTCCATCAATTTCTTTTGGTTCAAATAGGGATGGCATTCGATTTGATTTGTTGCTGGTGGGATGGTGGCAGCCGCCAAGACTCGTTCAATTTGTTTCTTATTGAAATTGGAAATACCAATAGATTTGACCAAACCATCTTTGACTAATTTTTCCATTTCCTTCCAGGTATCAACATAGTCGACATCGGAGAAGGCGGTCTTGCCAGATTCATCGACGGGGAACAAATCGCCTCCCTCCTTGTAGCCCATAGGCCAATGGATCAAATACATGTCAATATAAGTCAATTTCAAATTCTTCAAGGTGGCCTCACAACCACCACGTACCAAATCGGGACGATGGAAGGTGTTCCATAATTTGCTGGTAACAAATAGGTCCTCTCTGTAATAAAATTAAGTTAATATATTAATGGACATTATCGCAGCAATTATTTTATGTAATCCGTTTTATGTACTCACCGCTTTACAACACCCTCATTAATTTTAGCCTCAATACCTTCGCCCACTTCATGTTCGTTTTGATAAACATGAGCACAATCGATATGACGATAACCAATATCAATGGCATCTTTAACAGCCTGAGCTACTTCACCTTTGGGACTCTATATAATAAAAATAATAAATTAAAAAAAAAATTATTATTAATTTAATAATGATGTGAAAGATAAGTCTGTTTGTATTTTTATTTACAAATAATTTCAGAATATGTTGTAAATGCGAGAACAAATAAGTGTTTAAAATATTATTGTGAAATTTAATATACATAACTGAAGTGGAAAATCTAACACATGAAAATAAAAGTTGCTAATTTTCTTAGAGATTTTTCGCATACATTATTGTATATGGTTTTTGTAACCTATAGTGGGCAGTATATAGGGGTATAATGTATTTGTGTTATATTTTGTAATGACCAAAAATCGTTTTAACAATGTCCGTTCGCCTGGCTAGCTATCTATGTAAACCTTATAGAAAAATACTGGTTGCAATTTTCAAGATATTTCGATATGTTTTGGAAATGTGTCATTTTCTTCACCAGGACAGTGCTTATTAAAACTAGTTTACATAGGTCCATTTTATCAGCTAGACCCCAAACAAATATACAATCGCATAAATATTTAAATATTTTTTAACTACACATTATGACGCAAATCTTCAGTATCTAGTATTGCCAACCTGCTAAATCAGCAAGTTGCATGAAGTAAGGAGTTTAATAATGGTTTTAATATTTTATAAATAATAAAAATGTATTGCAACTTTTTAAATTTGGTATATATATTTTTCTTTTTTGTAACCTTCTATTGTGCAAATGAATTGCTATTTGTAATAAAACCTCGTTATAACATTAATATAGTGCTTTATTTAATATAAAACATTATATATGTATATACAGTGGTGGACATGAGATTAGCGCACTGCATATGTATATGCTGTTTTCAAAAGCATTTTTCTTTTATACAATTATAATTATTAACTGCAATTATTGTTAATTGGTGTACCCTATGGTGTGATCAGTATGCCCCATTATTTTTTTATTGCATTCCATCTTAAAACTTTCTTTTTATGGTTAATTGCACAATAATTTAGAACGTGAATGTAAATTTATATTTTTTATTAGTTTTTCACGGTAAGTTTTTAAAAATTAACTTATTATGAAACACATGATTAAGTCATTAAAAAATTGACGCGGTAAAAAAGGTGCGCAAAGTTCGAGGGGGAGCACCATTGGCGAGATTGCGTTTTTTTTATTTTCGAACCTATGGGACATATAAAAATGTTACACAGGCTCTAAGACGAAGAAAAACAAGCTGTAAAGAGGTCTATTTAATAAAACAAAAGGAGGAGTGACATGATCTTAGGCTGATATGTTACACGTTTAAAAAACAAGTAAGAAAGTAAAGTCGGTCAAGCCCGACCATATATGTAATAACCTACACCCAGTATATGTATAAAACAGTTTTTCAGAAATGGTCGTTATATGGGAGATATAACCTATTGTGGACCGATCAACGAAAAATTTAGTGTCATGATTTCTGTGAATATAAATATTGTGTATGTTAAACTTTATCTCGATATAAATACATTTAAGACTTATGGAGCTTAAAGTGAATTACGGAGATAGTTTCGACTACTTATAAATTATAAAATTGTACCGTATTATTTGCATACATATGAAATATATTTGTGTTAAATATTATTTGGATACCAACATTTTTGAGAGAGTTATGCTCTTTAAAGTGATTTTCGGAAGTGGCGCTTATATGGGAGCTACGAGTAATTATGGACCGATCTGCACAAAATTTGCAGATGCGTTTGTCTTCATTTACCACTCATTTGTGATGAAATTTGTTTGGATACTTGCATAATTCAAGCATTTGTGATCAGTAAACCCCAATTTCGGGAGGACATTTGTATGGGGCCAGGTGAAATAATGGACCGATTTACACCAGTTTCAATCTCATCCATCCTTGGCCCGAAAAAATATCACGTACCAAATATTATCGAAATATCTTCAAAATTTCGACCTGTACTCTGCGCACAAGCTTTACATGGACAGCCAGCCAGCCAGACAACCAGCCAGACGGACGGACGGACAGCGTTAAATCGACTCAGAAAGTGATTCTAAGTCGATCGGTAGACTTTAAGGTGGGTGTTAGACCAATATTTCTGGGCGTTACAAACATCAGCACAAATCCAATATACCCTCCCCACTATGGTGGTGTAGGATATAATAAAGGGTTTTAAAAGGTATCAAACAAACAAACAAACAAGGAAAATATTTCCTTTATTTGGCAACAGATACCTAGTGTGATAACCTCGTGTCGACCACTGTACATAAGTATGTACTTATAATAATTAAAAATTATATTCTTCAATTCTAAATTTTTATTCGTTATTTCTCTTATCGCCAATAATTTATTATTGTGATTATTTACACTAGAAACTTGTTGTATAAACAAGCCGGCATTTCTAACTGTAAGAAAAAAACAATATTTTCTACATCCAGTGGCCATTTTCTGGGTCGTAAAAAGCTAACTACGGAAAATATTCCATTAAATACTAATCAAATAAAATAAAACGAATGTTGACCTACATACATCATAGATAACAGTGTAAATTATTCCCAAAATTGGTTATATTTTTAACATAATTTATTAGAACCATATACAAATCAAATTATATATAGGAGGGCAGCAGTAGCAACTATTAAAATACCATTTAAGATTTGTTTAGAAACAAATTGTTATGGACGAAATTATTGAATTTAATTACTCTGTAGGGACAGCGATAATAATGTCTTATTTATGTCTAAGAAATATAAGATTTTTTAAGGGGTTAAAGGGGTTAATTTTTTGCTGTTCATAATTAAAATAAATAATCTAATAATTTGTGTCTGTATTTATACCCTACACCACCATAATGGGGGAGGGGTATATTGGATTTGTGCTGATGTTTGTAACGCCCAGAAATATTTTTCCAACACCCACCTTAAAATATACCGATCGGCTCAGAATCACTTTCAGCAAAGTCCACTTGAAGAACTGATTCATGGCGTTTAATGTTTTCTTTTATATCGCGAAAATAACCACTTTGGGTATGGTGGACATAAAAATGTTGTTTGAATTTTTGAGCTTGCTTTGCAGTGTTTCAAAAAGCAATTGAAGGGTGCCCTCCTCATCTACCATACGTTTTTCATTTTGTGTACACTGCTTCTAACGTGGATTTAGATCAAATTCGAACTTTAGTGGCAATATGTCGCAAATTGAGTTGCATTTTTTACAGTTACTTATCATACAAGCCTCGTTTTTTGTGTCACAGCAAATTTCATTTAGAAAGTCCTTTGCAACCCTCGGTACGGTTGGGATAATTTCGGAAAAAGATTTCAGCAAAAATTCAAAATTAGCATGGTAAATACAGACGCGGCTTTGGTAAAAAATAGACTTTGCCATTTTTATTTCCGGATTTTCTTTTTTAAAAAGCTGGTAGCATTCTCCAACCGACATTGTCATGTATTTTAACTGCATTTTCACGCCTTTTACGCTCTTTGCATAGATTCTAACTTTCGTGTAGTTGGAGGAGTTTTTTTTTTTTTTTCTCATTTCTCCTTTAGTACATTTTTAAGGCCATTCTTGTTCGAAATCTGGTGCTTGCGAACGTTTTGATCTAAAATTGCCCATAAGTTCCCTATAACATTCGAATCAGGTGACTGCGCCGGCGGTTGCATCAAGTGGAGACAATTCCAAATCAGCCATGATTGTACAATACCTGATTTATGTTTCGGATCGTTGGCCTGATTGAACCGAAATTGCCCCCTAACACCCAGGTTTTTAGCACTTTGCAGTACATATATTGGACTTTAAAATGTCATGGTAAATATTACCACCATAGCAGCCTGATTTGTCAATTTATCGTCATTTTGACGATTTTTTGTTTCAAAAATAGCAAAGTGGCTATTTTCTGAATTCTTAAAATTTTCCAACATTAGTTTTTTTATTAATGTTTTTGGTACCAAATTCTCTATATTTTTTCTGAGACAACAAATATTTTTCTCATAAAAAGATCGTAAATAGAACAAAACTAAATGATAGTGATGTTTTCTTAATTATTGTCAATTGTTGACGATGTTGAGTTGAGTAATATTATGAGTCAGAGTAGAGGAAATTACTTATTTTATTGGTAAACATGAAAAGCAATTTAAGATGCTAAATCCGTGTATTACAACTTTTAGAGGAAACAATATTTGAAATTCAGCGCGGAAATTTTGCAAAAACTTTTGCTATTTTACATATCGTCAAAAGAATATTCAGCGAAATAAATTTAAATAAAACAGAAATGGGAAGAGTTTAATAAATATGCTTAAATCTTAAATTTAATATTTACGTTGCTTCAGCACTTCATTCAATCTGTTTGGCATAGAATTCACCAACTTTTCTGTTTCCTCTGCACTTATTTTCTCCCACTCTTCCCGTATAACATTTCGCAAAACCTCTTTACTTGTAATTACATGCTGTCGAATTTTTTTCTCTAATAAATCCCACAGATGCTCAATAGGATTGAGATCTGGAGATTGGGGGGTGTCTTAAGCTGTCTTGGAGCATAATACAGTAGCCAAAGTCGAACGACCTCCGCAGTGTGCTTTGTGTCGTTATCCTGTTGGAACCAAAATTTGCGGTATTTTCTTTCAAATTATTTTTTGTTTAATATGAATATTTTTCCATCGTGGACTCAATAAATGCAAGGTGACCCACTCCCGAAGTCGCCATACGTCCCCATACCATAACTTCACCACCTCCGGTTTTACTGTACCAACAAGATTTTGTTGTTGTTGTTGTTGTAACAGCTAGAATTAATTAATTTTTAATTTTTAATCCGGGGGTTCTGCAATAAGGTCCAGACCAAGAAACTGTGCTACTTCTACTGGATTGGTCCATAAATCTATTGGACAAAGTGAAGTGCGGTTGGCTGGGCAATTGAAGATGTGGTTGGTGTCGTAAGGACCCTGGCCACATGCAGGACATAGGTTGGGGACGGTACGGTCTATGCGGGACCAAAAGGCGTTAAGTCTATTGCTCCATCCCGATGTCAGTTATGCCAGAACTGCTCTTGTCTTCCGTGGCGGTTGTTGTTCGGTATCTGCAATGGGCGGTGGGCGGCCTCCAAGTGCGATACTCATGCGGTATCCTGCTACCGTGGTATTGATGGCATCTCTGTGAATGTCATTCAAAGCTGCTACATACGAGTTTTGATCTTGTGGATCCTGTGTATATCTTCGTATGTCTTGCTCGTTTGCTCGAAGGTCCTTCCTGACATGCCTTGGGGGAGACTCCAGCTGTGTGATGTTAAAGCATGGGAGATTCCTCCGATGACATCCCAGGAGGAACTGTTTTGTCAGCATGACATTATGTTCCTTTACGGGTAGAACCTTCGTTTCCTCATGTAGATGGTGTTCTGAGGTTATTTGCATGTTTCTCCACTGGGCATCACTCAACGAAGGTGACCACACAGGGGCAGCGTAGTTTACCACTGACCGGCCAATCGTTTTATAGGTAGCCAACAAGGTTTTATTATCCATACCGCAAGTGCTGCCGTCTAGCGCTTTAAGTGCCTTCTTTCTACTTCGCAATTTGTGCGTGATTGCAGTGGCGTGAGCTGAGGAGGTAAACAGGCTATCAAAGGTGACTCCCAAAATTTTTGGGTAGTTCACTGTCGGAATTTGTGTGCCGTCGACTTCTATGCCAAGTTTAATTTTTAACTCCTTCGTCCAGGTGGTGAAGAGTGTTGCTGAAGACTTCATTGGTGATAGTTGCAGGTTCCTTACAGTGAAGAAAGCGTGTATTTCACTGAGATAACTATTCAAAAGATTTTGTTTATCGAGCGCGGTCTCCAAAAGTCTGGTGGCTTATTTATGTAATTTTGGGCAAATTCAATGCGCCATTCAGATATGAATGGCTTTCGTCTTGCAACTCTGCTATGATAGCCTGCTTTTCGAAGAAATTTTCTTGCAGTTTTAGCGCAACTACTCTTTCGGAATGACTGGCTTACATTTTCCACAATTTTCGTAGATGTAATTCTAGGATTAACCTTCGCCATATTAATAATTTTTCGCTCTTCTCGTGCTGATAAAATTTTTGGACGACCAGACCGCGGCTTTGATGCTAAAACTCATGTTTCTTTAAAAATGTTTATTACGCGCTGGACAGACGAATATGTTCTCCCAATAGTTTGACCAATTTTTCGGAAGCTTTTTCCTTCTTTCCACAATTTAATAATTATTTTTCTCTCTGCAACACTAATTTCTTTACTATTATTTTTCATGTTTCAAAATTGCTTTTATATTCACCCCTATCGTGAATAAAAATTCCACATGAAATTTGTTCCCTTTTCACATTTTCCTATTAAAATTCAATGTTAAAAAATAAAAGGGAACAAATTTCATGCGGAATTTTTATTCACGATAGGAGTTATTATAATAACAATAATAATAATGTGTACATCAGCTAATTAAAAGATCAACACAAAAGAAGAGAAAATGACCAAAAACAAGAAAAAAAAATCTTTAAAAGTAACGGTAGGTACTGTTAAAACAAGTGAACGCAGACTTTTTTGTTCCTTATTTGGCCAAAAAAAACTGTAAAAGTATGTAGAACAAAAAATGCAGAGTATGCCGAACAAAATTTAATATCTACGGTTAAACATGTAGTGGGTTCGGTGATGGTCTGGGAATGTATGGCGACAAGTGGAGTTGAGAATTTTGAAAAACAATTTGCCATGCAGTGTGGAGAAATTGGATCTTCCTACAAGACAATGATGCCAAATATACTACAAGGATAGTTACAGAATGGCTCCTGTATCACACCCCTAAAACATTAGATCATCCTCCCCAATCACCGGACCTTAACCCAATCGAGCATTTGTGGGAGCACCTCGACCGCAAAATACGAAAGAGGACAATTACTAATAAGGATATGCTAAAATCTATTATAATGAAGCAGTGGCAGAAAATTTCATCTGACATAACCCAAAAACTCGTTGAATCGAAGCCTGGAAGACTGAACGCCGTAATTAGTTAAGGCAAAAGGAAAAGCAACCACATACTAAACTAAATCACACAAACTTTTGTAACAAATACAATTTGTACACTTTTTTTGACGCGTAAAATATGGATAAATTTTGTTTTTGTTTTAAAACTATTGTTGTTGTAATTTTTTGTTGTTGTTTTTTTATATTTAAGTAGAGTACTAAATACTGATTTAGAAAATAAAAAATGGTATGCAATCAATCGTATATTTTTTAAAGGCTGAAATAAAAACTATTTTATAACAAATACTTTTTTTGTACACTTTATTTTGATGCTCACAGTAAGATTCTCTTTGTTCACTACTACCCGTTAACCTTGAATGCAATATGCATTTTTCTATGTAATACACTTTTAGAATTAATTAATAATAGAGCACAATAGAAACATTTTGCATAATTAATTAAAGTAAGGAAAATCGATAAGAACTAGCTATGTAGCTACAGTAACAGTAATAGTTTGTTTTTAGTTTATTATTTTACAATCTTCGTAAATCATTAGCAATTTTATCTTTATAAAATTTTTTAAATAAGTCCTAATAGCATGACTTGGCAAAATGTAATAGTTTTGTTTTATTGTTGTATTAATACTTACACCCCATGTTCCCAAACCCAAGATAGGCATTGGATGTCCACTGTTTAACATTACATTCGGCACCATTTTGCAAAATTAAATTTTGATTCACTTTTTTCTTTTTAAATCGTTAAATATAGTTTAATAACTATTTCAGATAAGACTCTTTTATTATTGTTTTAATCACCGAACCAATATAATGTGTAGCGTTGGCACACAAATCCACCGGCAAAGTGTAAAAAAGTGTAGCTATTTTAACAGCTGTTTGCGCTTTTATAGCACAAAAATTTTTCAAATGAGTAAAAAAGCTTTTTTTTTGGATGGCAAAATCAAAGCGAATTAATAAAGCTGAGCGAAAATGGCGTCGACAAGATAGCCTCGATTTCAGGAATTTAAAAGCCGGGAAATTAATATTCCAACTAAACTAAAATATCGGGAAAATAAACTATCTAAATATTGGGCATTTTCAAGTAAGCTTCAAAAACTAGCGTCGATTTTAGGAATTGAGAAGGAAATCTTGTAAATTGACAACAAAAAATCATTGCTGATTTATTACAGGGAACTATCATGTGTCCCTGTTAAAAATTATACTATTACTAGACACCTTAAGGGACAAACTAAGCGAACCGTGCTAAAAATCGTCAGACCCGTTTCTCCACAAAATGAGTCCATATTGGACACATAAAATCGTTTCTGAAACTCTGATTTTTGCTAGTTGAAAAATTCGACTTTTATGGTTCATTCCATATCAAAATAAAACAGTTTAAAAAATTCTGTAAAAATTTACTTGTTGATAATTAGAGAAACTTTGCTATCTGGAGATTTGGGACATTTTGAAGGGATAAAAATAATTTATTTTTTCAGCTTTTAATTAGTTAATGGGAGATTTTTTGGTTATAAAAACGAAAATTGGGACGAATACTGAAAAAATATTGGGTGTGTAAACAGAAATATGTTATGTACATAATATAAAACAAACATTTTTCCTTAAAAAGTTTAAAATAAAACGGAACAAATTTAAATGTCTTTGAGTACTTTATGTCGTTTATGTACATATGTATGTTCTAAATAATTTTGATAAAAAAAAATTAAATTATTTTTGTTCAAATATAAAAGTTATTAGTTGCCGGCCAAGAACAGAACTCTTCAAGTCTATGTGAATTTCTATTATTTCCAACAATTTGTCTTTGAGGCACATTCAAAATTGGAATATGTAAAAGAAATAACAGCGATTGTTAAAGTGAAGGTCGAACAAATTTATGACTAACCACTGTAAAAAAAATACCTGTGTTTTACGACCCGATCACAAATATAGTTCGGATGATTCGAAATTGTCGACTAATAACGATGTATGTATTTTACAAAAGCTATAAAATAGATACCCAACAAAAAGCATTAGAAAATGATGCATTTATAGCGGCTTGTGATCGTAAATTTCGTAGCAGATATCACATAGTCGAGCATATACGGTTACATATAGATCCAAACGTATGTATATCGCTGTGATGTATGTGGTAAATGCAGCAACAACAGTAGAAACTTGGCCCAACATATTAAAGAACTACACAGTGAGGGAGGTAAACAACGCAACTTGGAGTGTCCAACTTGTTCAAAGATTTTGGCCAATAAGAATTTGTTGAAAGTTCACATGAAAACTCATGAGACCAATTTAACTTACATTTGCCGGGATTGTGGCAAAGGTTTCCCTTCCAAACAAAAACATGCGTTATACGAACGTTATTTTCACAATGCTGCACTTATTTGTGATCAGTGCGGCAAAACACTGCATAATCACTATGCCATGAGACAACATCTTCTGCAGCATGCCGGTATTCAAAAACGGAAATGGCCCTGTGATATGTGTAATGCAGAATTGAATTCACGCTCCTACCTGAAACGCCATAAACAGCTCATACATCAAGGTGGCTCTACTGTGTATGTCTGTAGTGACTGTTGTAATTGTACTACCAAAATTGCCCTTCTTACGCACAAACGAAATGTGCATCTATCGGGTCGCAAACATAAATGTACGCTTTGCGACAAATCCTTTAAATTTCCTAGAGTTCTGCGGGAACACACCCACAGGAATGGACGGAGGGTCGATTAAATAGACCTCAAATTAAGAAAGTTGATTTTAATTTGGTGCAAAATGAAATTGTAATGAATATGTAAGTTAAAATAGAATAAAAATTACAATAATGTAGATTTTTGTTGTAAAAATCGATTTTTTAGGGATTAAATTGTTACCTAAAATTTGTATCATGGTGTAACTATAGTTACACCATGATTTGTATATTTTAAAATAAATGTGTGCACATATGTCAAATAAAAGTTAAAAAAACATTGTTTTTTAAGTTGCCTCCTTAATAGGAGGATTTATTTATCCTGATAAAATCATCACCAATATGCGGCTTACGCCTAAAAGGAGACTAAATTCGATATGTTTCGTTTATTTTCAGTTTTTTTTTTACCAAAACAGCATAAATTCATTAATTTTTAATTACATTTTGGTTCATAACTCTGGTTCTAAAATAGATCAATATCGTTTCGTTAATCCTTAACAAAAACTTATTTTTAAGAAATTAATACTGAACTTTAATCAAATGTAAAATTAGTAAATAAGCAAAAAATTCATATTTTAGAAATTAATTTTTTCTTTTATTAACAAAACTAGTAAAATAAAATAATTAATAATAAAACCAGCAAATCCTGATCACATTAGGACTGATAATTAGGACAAAAATAATATATATTTTATATTTTACAAATTTACAAGGACTTCATTTGAAAATATTTCTCATCTATAAAACGACAAAATTGGACCAAAGGTTTAAATTG
Organism: Bellardia bayeri; assembly: GCA_950370525.1. NCBI lineage: Eukaryota > Metazoa > Arthropoda > Insecta > Diptera > Calliphoridae > Bellardia > Bellardia bayeri. Next base: position 21,194,619 of record OX493267.1, read on the forward strand.
CTGTACCGTTTGGGCCAATGCCATATTGGGTAGGTTTATTGTAAGTACAGAAAACAGATGTCCGAAAATAATAGCATCTAATTCACAGGGCTCCTCTCCATAGAAAAAAGGTCCTTGGGTCTCCTGTAGCTTCAGTTGTAAATTTTCACAACACTTTTTAACCTTTTCGATGACATCCTCTATAGTCATATCGATCCACTGATATACTTTTAAAAGCTTTAAAGCTTGACGTCTTTTCGAGAAATTTTGCATTTTATTTAAAGGCCAAGGAAACACACAGCCATTACGGGGTGCTGTAATATCATCGTAAACTCGATCTACTACAAAACTTACATACAACTCAGCCATGGTGAATATGTGTTCAGTTAGTGATACATAAGTACGCATTTCATTCTTATCATCGTCGTCTAACCACTGACCAATAGCTTCACTCTTATGTTCAACAAAATTGACTATAGGTTCAAATTCGGCAAAGACATATGCCCCAGCTCGTAGCACGGGCAATTTCGTCATTTTACCGCCGGGAGACATAAACTCTGCGTTAGCACACGACCTCACTTCACATGGGAGATTGCACATTTTCAGGTACGCTTTTACTGCCAAGCAACTGGCATTCTCAGGCAATAGAATTTGTTCAGCCTCATATGGCTGATAGAGAGTAGCATCTTCTGGCCATGGTTCGCTCATTATTTCCACTGTATTATACGCCGCTAGCAGTTGCGATTTCTGCATTATAATTCTTTTATAATTTGTTTATAAATGAGAATATTTTCAAATTCTTACACAATTCCTCTGATTTCGTTTCAGTAAAAATTCCCGTGTTTTGCTTTACAGTGGGTTTAAAAATAAAAATTATTCCATAAAAAGTGACGTGAGTTCCAAAAGCAATGGTGCTGCCATCTGTTTAGGTTATGGACATGTTAACCGTTTTAAGTGCATGCATAAAAAAGAAGGGGTTTAGTAAAGTTAAAATAAAATCGAATTAAATTAAATGGGAAACATATAGCAAATAATATTTAAAACTTAAACTAAAATATCAATTATTTAGTTCTGTTATTCGACGTTTTTCAATATTCTTTAATTTCTTTTTCAAGCAATGAGGTCACTTAATATTTATATAAAAACGTTCTATATATTTATATCCAATATTTCAATATCTCAATGGATAACTTCGTCAGGAATTTACAATTTTAAAATTATAATATAATCAGGCATGTGATGGAAATCAATATCGAAAACGAATCAGTTTTGGAAATACATTTTAATGCATTTATAATCTAATTTTTAAAATGTTTGTTTTAAGATTCTCTTTACTAGCCCAATATCTTTACATTTTATGTGATAAAAGTTTTTTAATACAGAAATATTACGAAAAAATTGACTTTTAAAACTCATTCGTTTTCGATATCTATTTCCATCACATGCCTGAATAATAATTGAAGTATAAATAACAAAAATTAAAAATTTTTAAAGGAAAATGAAAAGTTTATAATTATGATACATATATGTTACAGGTTATTAATGTATCGATAGAAAAGAGAATTAATTTTAAAACCAATACAGACAATGTAGCTCAAAATTATAGACATTTAATTTATAAGAATAAGTTTAGAAATTAAAAATATATTTAATTTTTCATTTATTATTCCAAACTATGCAGAAGGAAAAAGATAAAAGATAATTTTCTCTTTCCTTCTCATTGAAAAATAACTTGACTTGACAGTCAGAACTGATGAGTGTGAAACAGGACTAAATATGTAGAACATTTTTATATAAATATTAAAATTGCTTGAAAAAGAAATTAAAGAATATTGAAAAAGATCGAATAAAAGAACTAAATAATAGAAAATAATATTTAAAACTTAAACTAAAATATCAATTCTTTAAAAATTTATATTATTAATTTAAAAATGGCTTTGTTCCTTTTACATAAAACATACATATCATACATGATCATTTAAAGCAGCAAGCCATAACTCGAACTATGTAGCTTTGTTGTTATGAATCTCTATTTTAAACATTTTGTAAACATGGGCCTTGTGAACTTTTGTCTTATTATGTTTGTTCCATTGACATTTCATTAGATATTTGAACATAAAATCTCTTTATAGAAAATATAGATTAACATTTAATTAGCATTCTAGTTGTTGGAATATTTTTAAGTTACTTTTTATATATTATTCATAATTTATTGTATATAAAATATAGATTTTTTTTCAATATAAACAGCAAAACATCAGGCAGCACTAAAATTCGATAACTTTTCGTCGATTTTTTCGCCTTAAAATAAACAACAAAACATTTGAAACACGCTAGAATAACACAATTGAATTTTTTAAATTATATTTTTTTTATTAAAAAATGTCATATTCAGTGGGTAACGAATCACAAATAAAATTTGGCATTTATAAAGCCAAAGAGAATCCCCATGAATTATTTGATAGATTGGTTATGCCAAAGACTTTAAAACTGGAACCAAGAGCTACATGTGAGTGAAATAGGATTTCTTAAAATTTTAATTGACCAATAGGTAAATGTTTAGTTTTGAAGGTGGGAGCGGTATCAAATGTTAAGGGATCAGCTTATATGGAATATGGTAACACAAAAGTCATGGCTCAAGTTGAACCACCAAAAGAAATGAGCAAACAGAACAATAGATGGTAAGGAATAGAACTTAATATGTGGTTAAGAGTTTAAAGCAAATTTTGCTGAATTTTAGTGGGACCCTGGGTATTGTTATATGCAGTGTAAAATATGCTCCCTTTTCAAACATCGACAGTGAAGTTATAGCACGGAGAGAAAGTTTTATGAGTGTTGCTTTGAAAAAAGCCTTAGAACCGGTAATATGTCGTCATGAATTTGCCAATTTTCAGTTGGAGATAAAAGTTTTGATCATAGATGATGATGGTTGTGCTTTAAGTACAGCCATCAATTGCTGCGGGGTAGCTTTAATAGAAGGTGGCATACCTACCTATGATCTTATAACCTCCTCAACTGTGTGTTTGCTAAAGAAGCAGGAATTTATTAATCCCACAGGTACGACGTATGTTGAAACTGTTAATGTATTATACTAATTTTTAATTAAATATTTTAGCTGATGTTGAAGATTTACTATTAAGTCTGTCCGGTAGCGACGAGAAAGATGCAGCAGTCGTGGAGCATGGCATAATTGTAACTGCCAGTCTATCAGCTGTTGGCCAAGTCACTGAATGTTTTCAAAAGGGTTATATTCTACCAGAGACATTAGAACGTTTATGTGACCATTCACTGGAAGTGAATCAAAGAATGTTAGATACTATACGCCATGTATTGGTCAATAAAGTTAAAAAATATATTGCTTTGCAGCAAGAAGGCGCTGATGAAGAATTAGAGTCCAGCGAATCGGAAAATAAATAATAAACCACCTTAAATACATAGATTTTTTCCAAAAATCAACGATTTTATTGTTTTTTTTTTAATTTTTGTAAAGAAAGCATTTTTTCCTGAATATAGACCTAAATATAAGAATTTCGATTTTAGAAATAACGCATCAACACTTATTCATCTGTTGAAGCTTCCAAAACAGCCCCAGAGTACGATAGATCCCAGTACTGCTCCACCTGATGCTTCTGAAAGAATTCTCTGGCCATTTTTTCCATGGGAAAAATTTTAAATTTGATTTCTCCAAAATGTCGCCGTTGACTTGTACCCTCCCATACTAGCACACAGGAATTAGGAACTTCTTGGCCATCTGGACCCTTAACCATATCTTCCTCCCACTTGATGCGATGCAACATAAGACGACGATATTTCTTCTGTTGCTTGGGCCCGCCTTCAACAACAACTACACAGCAATCACGAAACAAAACTACGGTGCCTGTCATATGCAGCTGCTTGGCATTTGTTTCAACTTTAAACTTTTTGCTAGCATTATCCTGCAGATCTCGTATGCGATAAACACTAACGTGTACACCACATGATGTGTCTTCTTTAATTTTGCGTATTTTCTTTTCGCTCTTCTGTTCAGCTGTCAATTTTCTAGCATTGTTTGCATCTTCGTGTGCCTTTTGCCTTTTGGCCATTTGTTCCCGTACATGAGCTTCGATTTTGGTTGGATCTTGTACAGCTTCAGTGCCCAAAACGCGCATTAGGTTAGATATGCGCAATTTGGGTTCCGGTGGTTGTACCAGCCCCAAGCGTATTTTTTCTTGTTCTTCCTTCCAAGCTTCCCGTCTGTTTTGACGGCGAAGTTTTTTGCGTTCCTTTTTGGTAAGGAATACTGGCAAATATACGGGTTTCAAGGGTTCGTCTGAAAGTAGAAAAAGAAGAATATGTTTGTTTAAAGTTTTAACTTTATAAATTTGTAAACATTTCACGAGTATCAAGCTCAAGTTTAATTTTTATTTTAGTCCTGGTTTTTAGTTTTAGCTAACCAGTTTTTGTTCAATTCTCTTTTGAACTTGAAATTTCATTCACACACGTCAAATAAAAAAACAAAAGAAAAAAACTAGTACCGACAAGTTTGTACCCCTTTATTCTTTTTTCCGTTCTCATCGTTTTTGGATGAGAACTTGCCTTGACGAAGAGTGTGAAAGCGAACTTAATAATGTGAATAATAAAAACAAAATAGAAAATTCTACAAAATATTTGTATTATTTTATATAACAATGAGAATACAATAGATATATAAGTGTTGTTAAATTATGTAAGTTTCGTATAATAATGACGCCGTTGGCAGTGTAGAACATGCATTCCCATTTGTTAAATGTTTGAATTACTTTACAATTGTAATCTGTGAATTTTTACACTAACAATAAACATAAGCCAAAATAAATTCAAATCTCAAATATTTTTAAATTGTATGATATCTGGATTTTTAACATTTGTTCAATGTTTGTGGAAAAAATTAAAATATAAATAAAATTTTTTAATTTAAGCTATGAACATAGAATGCATATTAGAAAATATGCCATACTATAATTTAACATTAATATATAGCCCAATCGTGAATAAAAATTCCGCGGGAATTTTTTCCCTTTTCCCTATTCAAATTCAATGTTAAAAAAATAAAAAGGAAAAAAATAACTCCCAGGGATTTTTTATTCATGATATTTAAAGAAACAAGTTCTACTTACTCGGCGGCTTCATCTGTGTTGGATGCTCGATTAAATTTGTTATTGCCGACTGTCTTATTCTTATTTTACCATCTTCATCTAAGGTATTCAGATCGTTGGTCAGAATTACCGAGTCCCACCATTCCATGGAGGGCACATCGTCGGGCGTATCCTGTTTAGGAGCAATAAGTGCCAATTTCGTGGCCGAACTAATACCGGTCTTCCGAGCAATTTGCGAAATTTCATTTTGCAAACGCTCCAACTGTGCTTTCATGCGCATTCGTTCAGCCATTTGTTGAAATTTGCCTGGTTCGTGGAAGCGCAAAGCTCTTTTGTTGCGATTACCTGGCTTTTGAGCAATACGATCATCGAAAAATTTCACCGCATCTTCCTGAGATAACGATTTGTCAGTGTATGTCTGTGATTTGCTGAAAACTTCTCTCTTTTGAGCCCGTATGTTGGCTTTAAGGGTGGGCGTTAATGTTGGTATATTAACAGCACGTCCACTTTTGTCAATTGTACGACCGTCTTCATCTAATATTAATGGTTTGGGACGATCAGTAGCTGGAGCCACTGGTTGTTGTATTAGATTTGCCAACGATCCGGAAAGTTTTGCTCGTATCTGTGCCTGTAATTCGGCAATTTTCTTGGCTTTATCGACATCTTCTGGCGGAGGCTGCTTCGATAAAGCTTGACTAGCCATAGCCACCGGTAGACCAATTTGTGGTACGGAAGCAAGTATGGGATCTTTGGCTTTTAATTGCGTAAGAGCCCTCTTTCGTTCCTCTATTTCACGTTGGGCATTAACCATCATTAATTTGATCTGATTGCTACTTAAGGAAGAGGAAGCTGTTGTGAGAGTGGGTGGAGCCACTGGTAACGATAGTACTGGAATAACGGGTACAACATGGGGTAATGTTGACTTGTCCCCATTAGATTTCGGTATGACTACATCAAAGCGCGATTTTTTAGGTGCTTCTGGAGCTGAACTGTCTGACTTTGTGGTGTTGTCTTCCGATCCGCCATTTCGTTTGCGACCTTTTCTCTTGTACTCATCTAAACGGTCCTGTAGTTTCTCCACCAGCCTTGTACTTTGTTTAGCATCCAAATATTTCTCTAATTTTTCACACATACGTCGCCGATCATAGCCACTGTGAAGCGAATGTTCTATGGAAGATATAACAGATCGTTTTTCCTCCTCATCCGCCGTAGCCTTGGTAGCCAGGGACGTAATGTCATCGTGCAATTCATCTATCTCCTTGCGCGTATAATAGGACATAATTTCACAATTAATATTGTCTGTTAATTATTCATAAACGTATTTACCAATTAAAACCATGAAGAATATTTAATAAAAATGAAGAAATTATCAATAGAAAATATGCTCTTCAAAAACCAAAAATGCTGCTGCAAACGTTTACACTGATGAAAAGGGAATGTCAAAAATCGTTTAGCCAGTTATCGATAACAATATAAATATGAAGAAGAATAAATTCGGTAACATGCAAAACAACTCTGTAAATGTCATTGTCGTTTATGTTGTATTCTCATTCGTTTGCCATTTGCCTACGCCATATTTGTTGAAGCCGCTTTTGTGAAAAGAAGTACATTTTATGATTGTGTGTTAAAAATAAATTGTGAATAAAAATTCAGTGCAAATTTTAACGTGTTTTTAACAGTTTTCATATAAAAAGTTAATTAAACTATTAACAATGGCTTCGGACGAAGAAAATGAAGAAACTTTTCAGGGTAAGTGTGGAATTTTTTGTTTAAAAACAAGCCAAAGTTTTGATGCCTCAAAAATGAACATTGGAAGCACGTCGGTGTCATGTCACGACGAAAAAAGAGCCAGCGGTATTTGAAGGCTTCGTTTATAATGTTCAATATCAAAACAAACAATTGGCAAAATAATATTTATTCATGTGGATTTAGTTTATAGTACCAGCAAAAGAAATATTGTTTAATTAGTTTCTTTACATTTTATTTTTGGTAAAAGCAAATGTAGAAAACAAAAAACCTTTTTTTCTTTTGCGTTTTTCGCAATTTCTTGTAATTTCCCGCATTCCTATTTTCTATCTCGTTTTCACAAATGTTTTCTATTGTGAGCTGTGAGAGGACTATAGTAGTTTTTCCTCTTTTTGTTTTGTTCTTTGAATGGAATGGAACTTGAATAGTTGTAAACTTGTGTAGTAAATACAATAAGGACTACCATTGTTTTTAGACATTGATATAATTCATAGGATACATGTAAATTTATAAAAAGAAGCATTGCAAACAGAATCCAAACATCCTTGGTTTAGTTTTTTAAAATATATGTTACACCAAAATAATGTATATTTTTCATTAAAAGTGACATATACCCCCTTATTCAAAAACGATTATTAAATTTAACAAACGTTTATTAAGCAAATTTTTATATGCAAATCTGTCTTAATAAACGTTTGTTAAATTTAATAATCGTTTCTGAATAAGGGGGTAAAAGTTTTATATGTATATATTTAAGATATATTTTCTTAAAAAAAAAACATTAAGGTAAGTGCTTAATGTAGAAAGAAAAATATATATTGCAAAAATAATCCGTTACCATAAATAGTATATTTTTAAGATTTTAATTTACGTATATTTTTTGTTTAATTGTGTAAATATCGAATGAAAATTATATCCGGAATTCATGTGGTTTTTTAAGTCAATGATGTCTGATATTTGATGTGATCTTTGAATTCTTCTTTAAATACCAATGAAATATAGATTTACAAATTAAATAAATAGTAAGTGCACGAAGTAATGAATTCATCAATAGATTTGAAATATGTATAAAGCAATTAAGATTTTTTATAAACAATGTTTTTATGAAATAGTTTAAGGTTCATATTTAGTTTGATTTTCAAAAGAGAATAATTCATACTTCTGAAACTTTATTTAAGAATAATACCTATCTAATATAAAATAATGTTTTACATTGTCTTTGTGTTTCAAGATGCAAGACAATTGTCAAATTGACAAATGTCAATTTGATAGTTTGGTTTTAAAAGTTTTAAATACATTTCATATTTTCGTCGAAGTAATTTGAATATCCAAAATCTCAAAAACAATAAATATTTTAATACCTATGTACCTACATTCTCGACTTCATTATGCAGGTTAATGTGTTTCTATTTATCTGTAGGTCATGTTACATCTGGTTTACTACAGGGTTCAGTACTGATCTTATATTTCTAATGATTTTTGTCAATCATGCGTATTTGCTAATGGCCATATTGGACAAGACAGTTTATCGTAACATTTTAAAGGAAAATGTCAAAAAAAAAAAGTCCAGAAAAGCTAAACTTACATGAGTCGTTACATTCCACCAACACAACGACCCGAAACATACAGCCCACAACGTAAAAATGTGGCTTGCATATAATGTTTTGCCACACCCCCACAGTCCCCAGACTGAACACCATTGAGAATTTGTGGGAGAAATTGGAACATAAAACCGAAAATGCGCAATTTTAAATAGAACTGAGCTGAAAGCAGTGGAGGAATGGCATAGGCGAAAATATAACTAAAAAGTGAGTTCACTCCATGCCAAAAAGACTTAAGACCGTTATTAAGCATAAGGGACTGCCAACTAAATATTAGATAAATGTTCAAAGTAGTTTTTATTTATGTTGAGATAATTTTGCCTATGCTCTTTTCCAGTAAAATAATGCGTTTTTTTAATGTTTTTTTTAAATAACTTTTTTTTGCAAAGAAAATATAATTTATTTTAGTGGTTATTATTCCAATGTATAAGTTTTATATCTGCAATTAATTGATAAAATAAATATTTCGTGTCTCCGTATACCTATAAATAAATTAAAAGTTTCTTTTAAAATGACTTGTGCCTATACTTAAGTCCGTAACTGTATCTTTTACATTACGTAAAGAATCAATCTCTCCTGCTTATATCAATAATCAAACAATAACACAATAATCCGAAGTTAAATATCTCGGTATACACCTCGATCGTTCCTCACATGGAAATCCCATACAGATGCACAATTGAAATTAAATTAATTGGCGCATTGGCAGAAACTCTAAACTAAGTTCAGATTGTAAACTTCTAGTTTACAGCTCAATCTTAGAACTATATGGTGTCGTGGAATATAGCTATTTCGATTTTATAAAATAGTAGCTTACCACCCCTTCGCCCAGTATTTACTAATGATTTGTATTTCATAGAAGATAACCTGCCTGTTCTTATTTATTTGCAAATAAAATATCTAAATTTGTATAGCATACTTTAGGGGGATTTTTTATTATTAAAGTTGACTGAACTTACAAAAAAATTCCTAGTTTTACACGGAATTTTTGAATTTTTTTCTTTACAAACCATCTGAGAATTTCGAATCGAATAAAAAAAATCAGCCAAATCGCTCCAGCCGTTCTCACGTGATGCCATTACATACATGGACCATTTCATTTTTATATACCTAGGTACCTATATAGATTTGAAATTTTGGCATAAATAAATTTTTGTGATTTATAACCAAATTTTTAACAAATTCGTTTGTATGCGAATTTATACATACATACATATATACCTGTATAGTTTGACAGGCGGAGTCTAAAATGTGTATTTATGTTACTTGTATGTGTTGTCTTTTAATTAGTGTCATACCTATAATTTTCTTACAAGAATCATATTGTTGACTTGATCGAACGCTTTAGTGAGATCTAATGGCATCATTATACAATTAGAGTGACCATCAATTCTACGCCTTTTATAATCTGTAAGAGAAATAAGAAGATATGTTGCTTGTATTATGATTTCGACGGAATGCGTATTGATTTGGATCTTTCAGTATGTGATAGAATATGATTGTTCATTATATTTTCATGTATCTTATACATGTCAGGCATGGTTGTTATTGGTCTCAAATTGTTAATATTATAGCTTCATTTGTTGGCCATTTATTTTACATAATTTTTACATATGTATTTTAATGCAATTTTTAAATTTTATTTTCTGAAGCAAAAATGTTCCTCTTCTTTACGTATCAAAAACATCATGAGTATTGTGTTCCTCATCTCAACTCATATCACATCAACTATTAACTGTATTACTTGAGCAGAAAACAAAAATGAAAATTTGCAAATACTTGTTTGCCTCTTTCTTTATTTAGACAAATACTGTATTCATTTCATTCACACTTCTACGAAGTGATATAAAATGTTCATTAAATTATATGTAAACAATATGACGACATCTCTTTTTATTCGCATGTTTCTTTTGCCGACTTGTTTCACTTAAAGATTTTCTTTGTATTTCTTGCCTAAATTTGGGGAACGCAGTGAGAAACAACGATTCATTGTTGCTTGGACGTGGCAGCCATGACGTGATTTTTTGACTTTTAATGAACGTAAAATTTAGAATTATAATAAAAAATATTTAATTAAGTTACAGAAAAAATATTGAGATTCCTTGAAATTATTGCTTTGCAATAAACTCGAAAACGTGTTGTATACAGTAACAAAAACAACGAAATCATTTTTTCTATAAGGAATAGAGTAAAAAGTGCCGGAACAAGATTGTGAAAGAAAAATCTTTATTACTAAAAAATCAAGTGCGTAATTATTGATAAATTTGATTTTAAACGTGGATTTTTTTTTTTTGTACTAAAAAGAAATGTGTTTATATTTTTTAAAAATTAATTTCCCAATTTGTGTCGAACATACATATATATTTATTGAATATATTAAAGTAATTATTTTTGCATTATTACTTTTTTCATACAATACGTCTCGTTTCCTCGCTTTATACAACAACAAAAATTTTACATTTGTTACAAAAGTCGCCCGTGTAATTATAAAAAATCGTCGTGTTTTATGCGAAGTTGAAATGGATTTTTTCTTTCGCCATTCGATTTAATTTATTTTTAAAATTTTTTGTATTATTTGCTTAGACTTTCCAAACAACAGTTAAATGAAAGAACCCTTTTTATTTTTAAATTATTTGCAAACTAATCTGAAAATCATAATATAAATATAATAATTTAAGAAAAAAAAAAACCTAAGTATAATGGAATGATAAAGAAAAATTTCATCAGTCAGCAAATTTACCACCAACAAAAACAACAACAACCACCATTATCACCACTACCACCTCTATCTCGCTCTCTCTGTCTCGCAATAACACAACAAATGAACCTATCAACAAAAATAACAACAACAATATGAGTGTATCAACTATGTTGAATTATACAAGTCACAGTAAGCAAAAATGGTATAAAAATAAGCACCAACCACTAATACCAACTTCGTCGTGTACAGAAAGTAAAAAAATATAGTATAACCAAAAATGAAGAAAAAAAAACAGCCAGCCATTGTGAAAACAACATATGTACTACAATATTGACCAAGTATACGCAACAACCTTGGTTTAAATTGTGATTTTATATTTCGCCATAACCTCCTCCTTCCTGCTTACAATTCTTTGGGTTAAATGGAAAATTTATTAAATATTCGTAGTAATGTTTAATTACACGTAAAAACCAATAATTGTTGCTAACATTTTGCAATATTTATATTATATTATTTCTTGTCTTATTTAAATATCTCTCTTTGGTTTAATTTCAATGCATTTCAGCAGAATTTGTCTTTTTCCTTGTCTAGGTAGTTGAGTGTTTGTTATTGTCTTTTATTTGTGTTTTTCATCTTCATTTTGTGCAATTTACATTTCTCTCTTTCTTACACGAGCTTAAGTTATTTACGAATGTCGGAAAATCCCAGAAACCAATAGAAAATTCTATGTATTTTTTTTACACAAATTTTACATTTAAGATCTCATACAGTTCATACACTGTGTTGTAAAAAAATTTGTTGAATTTTTGGTATTAAAAACATACCTATGATGACATTTTTGATTGTTACTTTTTCCTTAAAAATAAATTTTAACAAAGTCGTGTTTTTGAATATACAGCTACGTGCAACTAGTTAAGGACACTATATTAAAGGTACGGCCACACTTCGCATATACATATGTACAGACATAAGTATTTGCCGAAAAATACGTAGGAAAATTACGACAAATTTTAAGAATATCATAAAACCATTCGTATTATTTGCTTAATGCTCCACATGGCAAATATTTACTCAAAAAAATGTAACCACTTGTTGAAGTACAAATTTGTTTGACGTTGTTTACTCTTACAAGAGTTCTGCAAGATCAAGTAGTGTACTTTAGAACAAATTCTTTAAACTTTGGCCAACGAACATATTTTTTTGTCGGAAAATAATATCTACTATTTTCTATTCTACATTCTTTCAATGAAGACACTTACTTGCGAATTCGAGTCTGTTCTTTCTGTTACGTTCTGTCCATAACGGCTTATTTCGTGAAATTCTTCCAAAAGGTCCAACTTCTCGCAATCGACGTTTTACTGTATTTACAATCTGCAATCTGAATCTCATTTCCTGTTTTATGCAGTTTTTTTTGACTCGCGCATAATCATTCTTTTTTACGCGACACCTTTTCTGTAGTCGAATGCTTTCTGAAAACCGCTTGAAAAACCATTGTTTTTCAAACATTCAAAGCTGCTGCGATTTTCCGATGTTTCCATCCTGATTCATTTGTACAAAAATCTTTTGTGTACTGACATCACAGGAGTTGCTTTACCCATGTTAAACAATTATTAAAAACGTTTCATATAGGTATGTACTGAAAAACACTGCATTCACAATTTAATCTAACTTTTAAAAAATACCTGAATTCAAAAATGTTAGCTTTCCTTAATTAATTGCACGCAGCTGTATATACATACATACATACGTACAATATCTAATTATGTAATCCAAATTGAAGTACATACATATGTACATACATAACATATGCCAAGAATATAATAGCGGTTCGAAATAAATGTTTGGCAAGTTATTTTAAAAACAATATAATAAAAAATAGTATACAAATAGATATATTAAAAAAATAATTTACGTAATTGCATAAATTTAATAATGTCCATGCCTTGAAAGTTGTACATTAGGATTGTAATTTTAAAATTATAAAGTTTGCTGATAGGAATATTAAAAAACACTCCATCTAAAATGTCTTTGTTGCATTTTGTAGACTAGTTGAACCACAATATTAAGGTCAGAGGTATCATTTTAGAACGTGTATGTATATGGATGAGCATGTTTACATATATTTTTATAAAGACCAATAAAAAATATTTTGCTATCAGGCCTGCAGAACATTTTGTTATATAGGTACATACATATGTATGTAGGTACATAGTTTTCTAAAATATTAAACTCTGTAATGATCTAGTTATGTATGTTTGCCAAGTTTTTCTAAAATTTTTTAAAGCATAAAAATATAAATATGTATATCCTTCCGTAATACAATTCCGAAATCCCTAAAAAACTTACAAGACGCACTGATACAAAATTAGTTTACACATGACAGATAAAGATTGATTATTAAGAGCTATCGAATTTGCGTTAAAAAATCACATAAAATTTAGAGAAATGTATGAAATCTCTATTTGAGTCGATGTGTGTCTATGATTCAATATTAAAAAATAATTTCATCTTTTTGTTGACCTCGGCTACGCCTCAAATTTTTCATACGCTGGATTTAATATTGGGTACTCTCTCACACATATTCAAGATCAGCTATTAAAAACACCAAACAATGGATTTTTCGAGATGTATTGGCAGTTCTTGAAATGCTTCTGGCTGCACCAAACCAAATACGACAATTTCTTACTTACTATCCAATAAAACATAAAATGGCAGCATAAAATGAAAAATTCAATAATCTGGAAGTATTGTTTGTTTGTAAATCGATTCATGAAAACAGCTGAGCTACCCTAAACAGTTTTTCCAAAAAGAACTAAAAAAAATCACCCTTTATTAACAAAAATCCAAGACTTCATCGATTTTCATCCATATCTCGATTATTAAATCATGTACATAGACAATATGTATACCAAATGACAATATGGCATTTCAAACGACTTAGGCAACATTATAAAACGAAGGGTCAATATTTAGTCCGAATAATTTTTCACCAAAATTTAAAAAAATTGTTTTTAATTGTTACGTGTTGTTTGCATATCGAATTACCATATTACTTTGAAGAGTGAATAGTAGTATCTAAGGTTCATCATTAACATCTCCTCCAAATACTTAAGAAAAGATACTCCAAATGAATAAGTTAGAATAAGTTGTATCTTTTTCTGTTAACGTTGAAAGCCAATAATATTTTGCTTTTACGATTATATTATATTCTAAATTTTAAAAACATAAAACAATATATTTTACTTATAGGAGTATACGTATATTCTAAATTTTATTGGCATAAAAAAGCATTTACTAAGCAAAATATTAACAATTACTTTTCTATCCGTTTTCAAAATTTAATTTTCACAAATCTGAGTGCAATGGTGTTTATTATATGTATACACTTATAAATTTATACATTCCACATGAAATTTGTTCCCTTTTCACATTTTTCCTATTTAAATTCAATGCTAAAAAAATAAAAGGGAACAAATTTCATGTGGAATTTTTATTCACGATAGGGGTGATTATGTTTTTCAAGAACACGAATTATTTCTGCATAGGTATTTGTAAATAATTGTTTTGTATGTAATCTTTTGTAAAACATCTCTATCTGACAGCTCTGACTTTTTTCTATTATAGCTTGATTAAACATTTTGGAACAAATCTAGTTTACCGACTTAACTCCAATTAAAAAAAGTACGTAGGGTGAAAAAAATGAAACGCTTAGATTTCGAGTTATGGACGTTTTTTGTTTTCATAGAAATATGTGATTTGGCCGAAGTGCAGCTTAAAGGGCTACGAAAAAAAATATGCCACCCAATTCAGAACAAAAAAACAAAACAACAAAAAAACCAAAATCAAGCTCAGCCACGAAAAATTATCAATAAATTTTAATATAGATTTCATGTTGTAAAATAAATTTAAAAATAATTTAATGAAAATTAAATTTAATGAACTCGAGAAATTCAATATTTTTATTTATTTTTTTTTCTTCTTATTTTCCAATATTCTATCCCCCTAGGTACTTTTTGGAGCTGAGTCGGTAAACTAGATTTAAGCCAACATTTTAAATTTACATACATATGTAGGTATAAAATTTCTTAAATAAAATCCCTGCAAACAATAGTTGCTAATAGCATGTGGAAAGTAGAGAGTTAGTGGTTCTATAAAAATCCTGTTATTTTCACATTTATTGCACGAAAATTAAGAAAAATTCAAACAATATTTTTTTTTTCAATGTTTGTTATTTTGTGCAGTCACTTTACAAGTTAAGCAAACTTCCTCGACATGAATACTTGTATTAAATAATTTGATTTTCTTTTTTTCTTTGAAATTACCATTATTGACTAAACGGTAATGTTTTTTTTTATAGTGTTAGTGAGTTAGTTTGCCGTTTAGATTTTTACTCTCTTTGTTGATCAACGTCTCTAAAACAGTAAGGTGTATAGTCAGGGCTGCCAGAAATTTTTAACAAAAAATTTTAATTCCGCAAAAAAAGGTCTTATTTTTGAGGAAAAAATCTTATTTTTGGAAATAAGTAGTTTTTTATTATAAATAAAAGCAATTCATATTTTATTTAACACTAACCAAAAAATAACAACAAAAATTCATATTCTTATACTAAATTTTACTTTTTTTGAGATCGATTAGTTTAAAATTTTTCAAATGGGAACAAAGAAGATTTTTTTAATTGAGCCTAACCTTCATCTAGACAAAACAAAATATCTTAAAAAATAAGGTAAAATCTTACTTCTGGCAGCGCTGCTGTATAGTAGTAGTAATAACAAACAAACAAATCATTTGAGGTCAGGATGAACAGTGGTAATACCTACTGCACACAGGTTTCTGTGGCTCATTAATAGTGTTGGACAAGTAATTCGAATATT
Organism: Bellardia bayeri; assembly: GCA_950370525.1. Lineage (NCBI taxonomy): Eukaryota > Metazoa > Arthropoda > Insecta > Diptera > Calliphoridae > Bellardia > Bellardia bayeri. The sequence continues at coordinate 21,210,631 of OX493267.1, forward strand.
AAATTTTGAATTACTGTGATTTAAATTGAAGCAAAAAATCACTTGTCTCAGGTGATCACAGCTACATATGTAAGTTTAAAAAAACAACACTTTTCAATGTGCAATATATTCTGAATAGGTACCTATAAGAAATAATATTTTACTTGAAGCAAACGGCCAAATTTGAAACTAATTGCCTTTATTCTGCGAGGAGATTTCTATTCGCTTATAAAAGCGAAAATAAGAGAGACTAATTTAATTTGTTTACTAAAATCTATAAATTAGTCTAGTACCTATGTATATTGGAAAATTTTATTATTGTATGTAGGTACCTATATAATTAAATATTATATTACCTTGATATACTTACACTTTTGTCAGTGCATATGAAAACACATGCATAGTTTTTAGGACAGAACTTTGTATGCTTGCAAAACGTGCATTAAAGATATATCTTTTTTAAGGTTTCGAAATGTAAAATTTGTTGCTAACGATCTAAATACGACATCTAATTCTTTGGACTTACTCCATTTTCATTGCATTCTGAAACAATATTAAGCAGAAAAACATCATTATGTTCTCTAAACAAAAATATCCTTAGAAGTTCTAATGTTAACCATCCTTTAAGAACTTTAAGTTTAAATTCGTGTTAAGGTAAACTGCTTTAAAAGTTAATTATTCTTTTCTAAACACAGAGTTTGCAAATGATTCAATATAAATGACCGAATCCTTCTTTTGTGGCTGAACAACTTTTGTTGGGCTATCAAAAATTTGGTTATTTAAATCGCAATTCTTCTATACAACTGACTTTTTTTATAAGCACTGAAATTTGTATGAAACTTAAAGGACAATTTAAATATTTATGTAGTACGTACCAAATCATTCTGAAACGATTTTAAATTATTATATGTTTGTTATGCCCCCTAATTAATGTGCATACATACGTATGTACAATGTTGCTGTAGATAGATTCTTTTGTGTTTCTATAAACATATATATAAGCTTGTTGTTTTTCTCACTAATAATAAGAAGAACAAGTTAGAGTGCTATATTCGGTTGTGCCGAATATTAAATACGCTCCTCCTAAATGTAATGATAATTACAAAAACTACTACAGGACCAGAATATCATTATACAGTATTTCTTATTAAGTTTTCAAATGTTTTACAAGTTTATTTACAAAGTTTGTATATTTATCATAACAATCATACATATATGTAACCTTTATAAAACTAAAAATAGGTTCAACATTTTTCCATATTCACCAGGTTAAGGAAAAATAGATAAGAGGCTAAGGTTAAAAGGTGAGGCTTGATATCATCTCAATAACGCTATTTACAAGGTGATATAGTGGAAGTGGACCAATTATGGACTGATATCTTCAAAATCCAGTAACGTGATTTATACGTATTTGAGGTTTATTTAGGTAGAATTTCATCTCAATAACGTAGTTTAAAAAAGTTTAATAGTTGTTATAATAATACTCGGAAGTTTACTTTACTCGAGAGTTATAGCCATGGACAATATGGAGTAAGAACTACAAAATTCAGTAGTATAATTGATTAATGGATTAAAATTACTGATCGGCATAAAATGTTGGTTTGATATCGATATTTATTAGATATTTTTGTGGTTTTTCGAAATTGGTTCTTATATGGGATCTATAAACAATTATGGGCATAAAATTCGGTACAGAGAATTTTATATACCTACCTACATATATGAGGATTTATCATTGTCGAATTTCAACAAAATATTAGTATATTTTACAGAGATATGAGTATTTAATTAATTTTCGGAAGTGGACCTAACAGTTTGATTTTGACATATGTATATACCCCTTTCACTACTTTTGGTGGTGGAGGGTATAAAAATATAAAATTCAAAAATAAATTAACAATAAGTAAATACATGTACATACATATAGGTACATATGTATAAACATTTAATATTTCTACAGGCAATACTACTAAAAAACAATATTAATAATCTTTAGAGAGGTCTACAATAAAAAGCAAACAAAAACAAAAATCTTTTTGAACATCACGACCAATTTAAATGGTCATTAAAGCTTTGCATGATTATTTTTGATATTTTTCGCCGTTGTCGTCGTTGTTGTTGTTTATTGAGTTTTCCATTATTTGTGTTTTAAATCTGATATGTATTGTTGCTTGTTGTAGTTGCTATTATTGTTGTTGCTGTTGTTATTTGTCGTTTTGTTATGTAGCGCAGCAGCGTATTGAAATGTATTTCATGTACTTATGTATATGAATGAACGAATAAAATATAAAATGAGCACAAACGGCAGCAGCAACAATAATAAGTAAGCTTTGCCTACTCCTCCTTCTACCTCTATACATAACACTTCTTCCACAACCACCACCAACAACAACACCACTACCAACAATATTAATAATATCTACTGCTACACTACTACTGCACACTCAAATCTGTATGACAAGAAGTGAAAGTATTGTATTTTGTAGCTGGTTTTTGAGGTTTTTTATATTTTAAAAATATTGTTGCTCTTGTTGTTGTTTGCTCTCTGATAACTGACTGCAGTGCAGCTTAAACTCAACCCAGTCTGTCTGTCCTAGTCATTTATTCAGTCAGTCAGACATACACGCTATATATAATAATATTTGTACGTTTTCTTGCTATTGTTTTTGTATAATTGTTGTCTATTATAGTCTTCAAGTAAGCGAATCAACTTGCAAAGAAAAATTTAAAAAAAGTAAAGCAAAATAAAACCAATTCAACTAAACAAATAAAACAAGTTGAACAAATAAAAAATTAAAAAACAACAAAAACATGTGTGTATGTGTTTTGGCCACACTAACGATTTATATTGTGGTACATACACATACAGTTGAGAACAAAATAATATATATTGTTGGAAATAATAATCAAATTTAAGATTATTTGATAGGTAATTGAAGAATTCTAATTCTTTTATTCGAGAAATGTAAAATTCATCTTTAGGGATTTATTTGCTTTATTCTTGCAAAGACTTCTGTAAACAAATACTTAAAAATATCTCTAACTTAAACCCAAAGAAATCCACTGGAGAATATAATTATACATACTTATGGATTTACTATGCAGTAATGCCTTCCAGTCTCTGAGTATATTTACCATTGCATCCCCCTACTTATGATCTGTAAATAGAGTGAAAGTAAAATAAGTATGTAAATCATGTCGAGTTGATTTACAGAACTCAAAAATATGTTAATTTGTTATAAAAACGAAATCGTTACTAGGTTTCTTGCAAAGAATTATGTTTATAATTCTATTTTTTTTTTCAATAATTTAAAAATGTGCATTTGTTGATAACACAGTGTAAACGCAGTAATGTAAAAAATTTTGTGACAACTTGTTACATATGTATGTATGTATCTCTGTTTTCTATGTTAAATGTCTGTTTAGCGCCAAAAATCAGTTGTATCATGTTGTAAGCCATCTTTAAATTCATTTACAGCTTGTCGTCATTAGAGTGAAGTCGTCTTGTCCTTGGCATTAATGTTCCTACTTTTCCTCAGAGCATAAATAAATATTGTTTCCTGATTGTTCCCTGTTGTACTCGTGTAAATAAATGTTAATTGGAAATACAATAACATATTCATTCTTTCATTCGACGACAGCATTTATCAACATTTCTAAATCTTTTCCAATAAAAAATGCCTAAAAAACATTCCTCTATTTATAAATCATAAAATATATGTATATTTGAAATAACTTATCAAAACTTATGTAAAAATAATCATTAACGAGCCACACATTTGTTCAATAAATCTTGGTTAAATTCACTTCAAATATTTTTAATTAAAACTCAATTGCAATTAAAATTATGGCACAGTTTAGCATTGTTAATAATGAGTTGATGTTTTTTTTTTTTTTTTTTTTTTTTTTTTTTTTAACCCTTCGTCAGGCACATATTTTGAGCCCTTAGTTCTGGCACATGTGTCTGGCCAGACCCCTATACATTTACATGCATTTGTATGGAAATAAGGGCTGTTTGCCGTTAAATTTTTTACTAAGATAGGAAAATATTTGTTATATTTTGTGTTTCTATTTCTTTTTACTATGTTATTAGCTACCTGAGGAAGAAAAAATAGACCTGAAAAAATCTTTGAAATGAAAAGGGCAACAATTTTTTTGTTCTATATATATTTCTCTTTATTATGGGTAAAGTAATAAATGTTTATGAGAAAATAGAAAATTAATATGAAAAAACATTGATTTTTTTATTCAGAATTTTGCGGAAGGCAACAAAAACATAAATAATCTACTTTTGAATGTTGCTGACAAACAGGATTGTTGCATTTGCAGCAAAAAAAACGTGTCTTACGGCGTAGTTTGTCACCTTGCTGCAGGCAAATTCTGCAATCTTTTTTGGCAGATAATGTGTCTGGACCACTGCGTAAAGCCACATTAAGGTTTGGTATATTGAGAGGTCTCCCAAGGAACGCTTCAAATGCTATACGAGTTGTTGGTTGAGCCACAATGTGCGGATTATTGATGCGATTTTCAACGTTGGCCAGTACCAATTGCTTTGCAAGTTTATATAAAAATATGCGTCTTCTTTCTTTTCTTGTATTTTCATCATTTAGCTTACATATAATGTAACTTGCCAATGCCATCACATCAATCATGTTGCAGAAAAACGCGTATGTCCAGCGTCTGGTTGACCGTTTTGTTGTGTAATGAGTTAGCATTTGATCCATCGTATCGACTCCGGCTTTAGTTGAATTATAAAATAAAATTGCTTCCGGTTTCATGGCTACGCCTTCAACATGTTTCGTGTAATGCACGGTTGAAATTAAATTGACTGCCTTATTTTTTTTGGGCACGTAGCTGCAAAGTGCAACAAGATTTTCATGAAAACCAAACACACTTGAAAGAATTGGTCGTCTGGTGCTCTTCATTACTTCCTTAGGAAGACATCTTTTGTTTGCTCGAATGGTGCCAACAAATGCCAGTCCCATAGCAGCAAGTCGTTTAGCGCCGTTCAATGAGGTGAAAAAATTATCAGAAATAATTGTTCTGCCGCTGTTTACGTAACAATTTGCGAAATACATTAGAACGTTTTCACCTTGATTTATCTCCCGATTGTCTCCTTCCTTTCCAGTGTATAGTTTTCCTTTCAATGGAAATTTAGTCTTAGCATCGCATGCCCACCAAACTTTGATCCCATACCTTGCAGGTTTTGAAGGGATATATTGGGTGAACTTTGTGCGCCCACGATACGGAAACAACTGCTCATCGATGGTGATATTTTCATAAGGTTCATAATAATTTTGCAGATTTTCATTGAGAAAATTCCAAATGTCCCGGATAGGAGCTGCTTTATCTGTTTGCTGTCGGAATGCCCGCGTACGACTATTATCGAAACGAATATATCTGGACAGAGTAATGAATCGTTTGTGCGACATAGCCGCACGGAATATGGGCAGCGAATCAGAACGCCACAATATACTGGAGTCTTGCATATTATTATGGCTGAGACCAGAAGCCAACAAAATCCCAATGAATGCATCTAGCTCAGAGCTTGTCAAATCAATCCATTTTCTTTGGTTAGACTCTGGATGTTCTTCATTCCATTTTCTAATTGATTCTCGCCCATGCCGATTTGTTTCACTAATGATGACGAACGTAATATTGGTTGAGAAAAATAGCTTGAATACCTCAACTGGATTAATGAGCCTTGTTTTTGTTCCAGATTGAAAACGCATGATATTATGCTGGCGCAAACGGGATGCAGGGGGTTCAGTTTCGTTCCATTTAGTACCGTCTTTACCATAAAAACAGCCTGAGTCGACTTCATTTGCTGCTTCAGCATCATTTCCACTTTCTTCTTCTTCATCTACGTCTTCATCACTATCATAAAGTTCGTTAGGTTCAATTTCCAAATCATTTTCTATGTCTGATGCATCATCTTCTGGCACATAATCAGCAGTGTCGTCACCATCGTTTTCAAAAACATCATAATTTTCATCAGCTTCTACCTGACTTTGAAAATCACGCACTAATGCCTCTGCCAATTGGGGTTGCAAATTCGCGCTACGCAAGCGTGTATTATAAAAAAATTCCAGTTTATCAGCCATAATATACTAACAACGCAACAAATCTTCCTGCGTAAAATTATTCACAAGTTCAAAATTACCGCACAAAAACTAGATTACTTATTCACTGTTCAACGTTCAATGAATAACTAACTCACAAACAAAATCAGAAGAAAGAAAGAAGCATAAAAGAATAAAGTAAATACAAATTTCCAACTCGTGCCATGTGCTTTGCTCTCTTTACTGTCTTTGTTTTGCATTCGTTCATACAAAATGCATAGGGGTCTGGCCAGAACCATGTACCAAAAGTAAGGTGAAGATTTTTTATTTGGTTTTTTTGTCCTGTTCCAAGGACTTTTTTTCAATTATTAATTTATACATGGAAAGCCAACAATATTTTTGGAGATTACCTGAAATTACAGCCATGTACCTAAAATAGAAGTATGCTAAATTGAAGCATGAAAATGAAATATGTCTGGCCAGAACCATGTGCCACTTCGAGGGTTAATTATAAAATGAAGTCTGGCATTGACATCATAATTTTTTAAAGAAAATTGGAGGAAGTGAAGTAGAGTTGACTGTGTACTTGAAAACGTAGAGGTAACATGATGACCTTGACCACAAGCTGGGCATATATAGTATTTGGTGCGGGACATGTAGGTATTGAGTCTTTTGCTCCATTCCGATCTATCTGTCTATCTATACTTTTATTCTGGGTATTATTAGCGTAAACTTTACGATCCATGTACCGCCACATATTTTCCACCGAATTTAAATCCGGTTTACAAGCCGGTTATTTCAACCTAGGAAATTTATGCTCAGTATGTATAATCTTCATTAATTTATTCATCAATGAATTTATAATATCACTTTTGTTGGAACAAAACCAGCAGCATTAAAATCAAATAATTTTTTAACTTTATAGTTTATAAATGGCTTAGAATTTCATTTCTTTCAAAAATTAAATTTTCGTAATCAAATCAGTTTATTACAAAATTATGTCCAGATTTTGTCAATTTAAACTACAATATTTTACAATCTCTGGCAATATTTACCGTATTAAATAAAACTTTTTTTTATTAAAAATAAATAAATAATATCTACATACATTCATATATACATATGTATTTATGTTTATGTTCTTTTTTACGTTGGTGATGCTTTTTATTAAAAAAAAAATATGCATATATTTTGCCTATTATTTTTTTTAAAGTGGTTTTTTTGTTTTGATTATTTTTATTTAAACTCTCATAATTAGTTAATTACTTAAACCACCATTTCCTATGACATTCCCCTCTTTTATTAATTTATTTTGGAATTTCAACGTTTGGCATTGATTAACGTAATACAACCGCGACTGTCTGCCCCAATATGTGTGGACTTTTTTTAATATGTATATTATTTTTTTTTTTATTATTTTTAAAAAATCGTCTATCTGTCTCTACTTGTTGAATTTGCATGGTTTATACTGGTTTTGAGGTTGAAACTTATTTCATTGTATTTGTAATCTTAAACAAGTCCGCTATATCCATATGTATGCATAGTAATTCTCTCTTCTTTGTCATTTATTGGGTATATTTGTTTGCTTCAACGATTGTTATATGTTTTGTTTGTGTTTGATATGTATGTATATATAAACCAAAGATGCCATATTTAATTTCACCTGTTTAAAAATTAAATTATTAAAATATATTAGAAATATAACGCATAAACAAACATTACCCACAAAAAACACAAATTAAATATGATAAATTATGTGAATTATTTCATTTAAGGCTGGTTTTTGACTTGAAGATCAGCGTTTAAATTTAAATTAATCTAGGATTATTGTTTTTTTAGTTCTAGAATTTGTGTATTACATGATACCAGAGCTGACAAAGATTTAAGTGTCTATGAGATTATTTTAATATATTTAATTCGAGTTTTCGACATTTTCCCAATTTATTTTCTTAGCATTACAGAAAACTGGATTTCTTTTTCGTAAATTCCAAGCAGTCATGATAACACTGTAAAACAGTTAATTTCTTTTGTTTTGTCTGTCAATACTGCGAAGTTTATACTAGAATCCAGAAACGTATAATAGCGTTAATCCCATGTTTTGTGAGCGACGTTCTCCGAACAAGAATAAAACATCGACAAGAGTTATCCACACAAGACAAATGCATGTGCAAACCAGAAATTGTTTGCCCAATGCCAAGGCTTGTTAAGATGGGAGTAACGTTAGATTATATTTAGTTTTCGATTAATTCATCTGATTATCAGTCATAATTCAGCTCTGGATGGGAAAAGAACCCGCGCGTCATTGCCATTATCGTTTAAGGGTATTCAGGACAGGCTTTTTGCGCTAATTTTTGACGTCATCTAACTGTACAGCGTTAAGGTTTCTTGTATTTTGCATTGACCACGTGCTATCGGTTTTAGATAACCTGTGGTGGAGTAATTTGGATCTTGATGGAGACCATTAAACTCAGGAGTTGAGTTCAAGAAGTCCGGTTTTCTAGGCTGTAATTAGTGATAGCGTTATGATTTATTACGTCAAATAAATCCTCCTATAAGAGGATCAAATTAAAAAAACAAACAAACAAATAATCTGATTATTATTGGCATTTGATCGTCAGCAATCCTCACTTATGCCCAATAAAGCAGTGCGTATTTAAGTGTAGTTTTAGTTAATTTTCATAAAATCTTAAGTTGCATTTAAATACAGATTCATTTTTTCAGTCATACTTAATTGCGGTTATGATTTTGTGGTAAAAATATGGTAGCACTATGAAATGTCAAAAAAATTATCGATATATTTCAGAAAACAGGTGATTTTATGAATAAAATTTGCTAACAATTTTGTGTTTACTTGTTGTATTGTTTTGTGTGTTTTATAGTTTTGTGTGTTTTATAGTTTTGTGTGTTTTATATATTAAATTTGGTGGCATAAATATGGATAAAAGAAGTCCCAACTTTACCAACTTTTTGTTGGACGCTATTAAGAAACACAGCAGCGTGATTCAAAAAAAAAAAAAACCAAAAACAAATTTTAAAACCATATGTTCAATGTTTACAACTTAAGTTGCACTTGAATGAACATCGTTGGCCATTTAAGTTGTATTTAATTTTTCAGTGAAAAACAAAATTTTGTACTTAAATGCACTTTAAAAATAAATGGCACTTTAAGCACTGTTTTATTGAGCCTTATTAAATTTAGAAGGATTCTCTAACCTGTACAGAAATTTTAAATTCATATTTATATGTTGTTTCAACAATATTTTCGTTTATATTTATAAATATCGGTAAGAATTAACTTTCCCAAAGTATATACATATATACAGTGCAATCTCCCTTAACGGACACTTCCCATAAGCGGACACCCCCATTAGACGTACATTTTTCCAGGTCCCGGCAGCGCTCCATAAAAAAAGCATTGCAGTCGCTTTTCCTTGAACGGACGCTTCTCAAGAGCGGCCGCGGACATCCGCTAGATAAAAAATTCTCTTGGACGGACATTTAGCTTATTTTTTTCCAAATTTTTCATGTCATAAAATACAAATAAGCTTGCCAAGACTCTTTTAATTTGTTCGCTTTAACAACAGGGCACGGTTTATTATATTTACTACATCACATAACATAGTTAAATGTGGGTATGTTAAATATTTTCTCTCTTACATACACCTGCGTTCTACATTTGTAAAATTAAATGGAAGTGAAATTTTCATTAATTTTGTGTTTTAAATTTTGTGAAAATGATTTTAAAAGTAAAATATCACTTTTAGTTTCGTTCATCGTAGTAAAAAAGTTTCACGTTTTCTAGAACGCCGTGAAATTGTCCATGTAGAATTGAAAACGATTTAGATTCATTTCGTAGTGGAATATAGAACATAGGCGATAATGTTTTCAATCTAACGTTTTTGTTTTACAATTTACGTTTCTGCTTCTAATTCTTGCAATGTTTGTGGTGCATTCGTATGGTGTACGAACCTATTTAACCAACAGCTTATAATCTATGCCATTACTTACGCGAGATAGGGGATTGCCCAAATAATAATCGATGTGCGTTTGCTTATTGTACTTTGGAAAGCATTGTTCATTCGTTTGTATACATTATTTATTTATTTCAAGTAATATATATAAGCCTTACTAGGCCAATAAATTAAATATATTATTTAAACAAACTATAATTATAATTAAATTAAATATTTTATTTTAGTAATAAAATATAATAAATACATATAAAATAAAACTATATAATTTTATTATCATACATAGTGTGGGCGGGATTTTTTAAAATGGATAAAAAGAGCATGGACATTTTAAACTTCTATTACATATAGAGCTACATTTAATGATTTTTTATTATTAAACTAAATTCAATTGTTTATTTTTTATATTTTTTTAATAAAAGTATCTTTAAATAAAAACAAACAATATTAGGCAAAGTTTTGTTGATTTAAATTTGTAGTTTTCTCTTGGCCGGACAGCCCCCTTGTACGGACACATTTCAACAGTCCCTTCGGTGTCCACTCATGGGAGATTCCACTGTATATATAAAATACAATGTTTGTATGTTTCTCCTCTATAGACTCTAAAACTATCCAACCGATTTGGCCCAAACCAGTTTCATTTGAAAGGTTATAGTCCAAATTAGGTTTTTGGCTATATATATTTCAAGTGGGCGTGGCCCACCCACATAAATTGAATAACATCATATATCTTGACTATTGTAATAGCAAGAGTTTTGAAACATTGCAGCATTACATATGTTATTGATTTGAATAATCAGAAAAAATGGGCTGGATCGGACCATCGGACCAGTGGGAATGACAGCTCCCATACAAAGTAAATATTTAATATCATATAGCCACAGTACTATAATAGGCATAGTCTTAGAAATTTGTGCACGTTGATTATATTATGAAAAGTCATGGAAAAATTGGGTGGGATCATACCAGTGGGTGTGGCAGCTCCCATACAAAGTGAATATTTAGCTCATATACAAAATTTATATTAATATGAAATATCTAGGGTTCTATATTAGCTACATGCTGTTAACTATCCAATAGAGTTTCTTAACTCTCTGGAACCTTCTAGAATGCCACCACATATATTAACTTTAAAAATGGGTTTCACCAGTGATGCTCATTAAAAAAGCTATCTCCAAATTTAATCAAAGCCACAATCATCAGCGGCAAATGTAAAGGAGAAGAAGTGCTGATACCACGAATTCCAATGATTTCAACCGATTTACCCTTCGAGTTCAAGCGATTACAGTTTCCAGTGCGTCTAGCTTTCACCATAACCATCAATAAGACTCAAAGCCAATCGCTAAGTGTTGCTGGTTTGAACTTAGAAAATTCTTGTTTTTCTCACGGGCAATTATATGTTGCTTGCCCTAGAATTTGAACGCCAAAAAATCTTTGTTTACACACCTACCGAAAAAACTCAAAATATTGTTTATTAACATAAAGAAGTTAATAAATAAACAAAATTTTATTTTTTTGCAAACACACTTATTTAATTTTATTAGCGAGTACCACACGCAGGGTATCCGCTAGTTAGATATAAAATATGAAAAATAAAATCTAATTGCTTTTTCTTTATCCAAAATACAAAAAAGGTGAAGCATAATCTCAGCCTTCATTTAAATTTTTTAACTATTGAACAATATGTATTAATGTTTCTCTAAAGCAACTAATTACATTTTTAATGTTATTTTGCATTTTTTTTCAGTTTCTATTGCAAACATTGATTGGTCTGTTATAATAAACATTAAAATTATAAAATGGAAGGGAATAAACTAAAAAACTGAAATAACAATAAAAAAGTACTTGGGTATTGCTGACCTACATGTACGATATGTTGTTTATGTGGGAATTTATTTGTCAACAAATGATTGTCAATAGAAATACAATTAAAAAATGCGGCAATTTATAGATAAAATTCAGACATAAAAAGGTTACTAGTACTTTTCGTCAGACATATGTACATATACTCGTACATACAAAAATACAATGTGTGCTATTTGTATGTACATATATGAAATAATTTTAATATGCATAAGAATCAAGTTAATGAATTTAATAGAGACAGTTAAAATAGGTACGAACAAATTTAATATACTAAATTATACCAAAGCATAGAACACGCAAAATACGTTGTAGGAAGGTACTATTTATGATTATATTATATTTACGTATTTATATACATATGTATATTTAATTTGTATTAACAAATACACTTAAAAAATACATATAGGTACATATATGTATGTGATTACTATTGTTGGTAAATACTTGCGTTCGTGATTCTCAGAGAAAAAAAGGTTCGCTTTGTGCACAACATTTTAACCACACTTTGGTTTGTTCTTTCAAATGGCACCAGAGAAAATAGTCTAGCTGCGTTAAATCATAAGAATGTGAAGGCCCACTGATATCGCCGAAGCAAAATTCTGGGAAATTCTGAATGTAAAACTGTATTATGGCTATCTCTATTTGTCTTGCTTAATAACAAACGAGGCTTGCCACCAAAGAGTTCCATTGTTAAAAATTATACTAAATTAATTTCAAAGCTCAATTCATGACATATCGTCATTTGACAGCCATTTTACTTCCTTACCTCAAATTTGCCTACTCTTTACATATACATATGTATGTACCTATATGCATCTGTGTCTAATGTTAGGGAACAATTTGAGAATAAAGGAAATCTTACTCACTAACTAACTATATTACTCTTTTTTGGTTTTGATCAATGTTTTTTATTTTATATTATTATTGAGGTTTTTTGTTTTTCCTCACGGGCTATTTTTGATCAACAATTCTTTAACAAATGTAGGTATATACTTATTCTCTTGTATATACTCGTATGTAACAAATAAATTTAAAGATCCGCACGTATGAGTACGAGTAATTAAACAAATTCTAGCAAATTAACTCCTTTTTACTTAAATCAATAGTTTTTAACAAAACTAATTTATTTAAATCAATCTTAAATTTCGTTAAGTGTAAATACAAAAATAGTTTTGTGTTGGAAACAAGCTGAAAAAGAGCATGGCAACAAAACACTGACTGACACACTCACATACACACACACTCACATACACACTCACATACACACTCACATACACACACACTCACATACACACACACTCACATACACACACACTCACATACACACTCACATACACACACACTCACATACACACACACTCACATACACACACACACACACACACACACACACACCTTTCTGACAAAAACACAAATTATTTACTGTTTAAATGACGACAATGAAACGTGTTTATATTAGGTTTTGTTACATATCATCATCATATTGTTTCTATCACACGAATATAATTATGTATGTTTTCTTGTTTTTATACCCTACACCACCATAGTGGGGAGGGTATATTGGATTTGTGCATATGTTTCTAACGCCCAGAAATATTGATCCAACACCCACCTTAGAGTATACCGATCGACTCAGAATCACTTTCTGAGTCGATTTAACGGATGTCCGTCCGTCTGGCTGGCTGGCTGGCTGTCCATGTAAAGCTTGTGCGCAGAGTACAGGTCGCAATTTTAAAGATATTTCGATAAAATTTGGTACGTAATATTTTTTCGGCGCAAGGATGGATGGCATTGAAACTGGTGTAAATCGGTCCATTATTTCACCTGGCCCCCATACAAATGTCCTCCCGAAATTGGGGTTTACTGATCGTAAATGCTTGAAATATGCAAATATCCAGACAAATTTCATCACAAATTAGTAATAAGTGAAGACAAATCACATCTGTAAATTTTGTGCCGATCGGTCCATAATTAGCCGTAGCTCCCATATAAGGCCCACTTCCGAAAATCACTTTAAAGAGCATAACTCTCTCAAAAATGTTAATATCCAAATAATATTTAACACAAATATATTTTATATGTATACAAATAATACGGTACAATTTTATTATGATCGGCCCATAATTAGTCGTAGCTCCCATATAAGACCCACTTCCGAAAATCACTTTAAAGAGCATAACTCTCTCAAAAATGTTGGTATCCAAATAATATTTAACGCAAATATATTTCATATGTATACAAATAATATGGTCTGATTTTATTATGATCGGTCCATAATTAGTCGAAATTCCATATAAGACCATCTCCGTAATTCACTTTAAGCTCCATAAGTCTTTTGAAAGTATTTATATCGAGATAAAGTTTAACACATATAATATTTATATTCACAGAAATCATGGAACTAACTTTTTGGAAGATCGGTTCATAATAAGTAATATCTCCCATATAACGCTCATTTCTGAAAAACTATTTTATTCATATACTGGGTGCTCTCTCAAAGGCAATGGTCTAAAGTTTCTTTTGAGGAAAAATAAAAAAAAACTCAATTTAAAAAAAAAATGGGGAAAATGAAAATGATACATGTGCCAAATATTGAAAAATCCTATTTAAAAAATAATTTTTTTGATAGATATCCCACTCGCATCCCATTAAGCGATTATAAAGGCATTAAAGAAAATTGTATAAGCTTTCTTTTGAAAAAAGGGTCCAAATTGAAAAAAAAATTAAACATTTTTTAAAAATAAAAAAAAAAATTTTTTTTGAAATGATTGATGAAATAGCTATCTAAAGTCCTTTGCACAATTTTAGCTAGGACCAATAATTAAAAAGTTACACTCGTTTTAACTCCGGCAGTTCTTGAATGATAGAGCTGAAAATTTGGGTCTGGCATACTATCCAATAGTACTAACCTTGGTCTGATAGGATTCGTAATGGGAATGACCTGGTTACGTGCCAATATACGGAGTGCGGGTCGCACAGATGGAGGACATACGTCTGAGTAGGATTTGGTCAGGTCTTCTTCTCTTCTCTCTACTCTCTCTCTATCCTAACACTCTAATATTCCTCTTATTTTCTTTACTCTACATATTTCTATTACTTCTTCTATCAAGGCATCGCAATGGACCATATTGGTCTCTGTGAAGGTGTGAGGTGACTCACACCAGCCTTCCTACCTACCTACCTACCTTGGTGCAAATTTCATCCAAATCGGAAGACATCGAATTTAAAAATTGGGTCACTTGACGTGAAATTGCCCATATTTGTCATTCCGTGTGTAACACTGAGAAATATAATATATCTGAGACCCAACATACTTACATACATATATTCTTGATCTGTATGGAAGTTTAAGTTGACAGCCAAGGGCAATTACTGCTGTTACAACAACAACATATGTTTGTCTGTCTGTCTGTATGTGTAAAAAAAATCCCACGCCCAAAATATGTAACAAAATCAACAGAGTTTACAAAAAAAAAAGCGTTTATAATTCTCCTAAGCAGTTTGATGTTGAAAATCATCAAAATCGGTTGAGGTGATTCAGAGTTATTAACCAAATTGTGTACCTCCATCAAAATACGATATTTTTAAAAAGTTTTTTGATAATACCATGAAATTTTGTACACGTTATTTCTTTAACTGTGATGAAAATACATAGTAATAATCGATCCATGATCTCTCGTAGCCCCCATATAAATTTCTTTCCGAAATATGGCTTAATGTTACATAAATGCCTATGAAATTGCAATATTAATACAAAATTCAGCAGAAATAAGTTTTATATGAAAATAAATCGAAAAACGAAATTTTTTTTTTAGTTCGGTCTATGTTTGACCATAGACCCCATATAAAGTCCACTTCCAAAATTCACTTAAATACGTATAAAATTGGTCATAGCTCCCATAAAAGGATCATCATAAATATCTTATAAATAAGGGTACCTCCAAAATTTTACACGGTTCATTTACATACATGCCTAAATCCAACTGCTGGATTTTGAGAATATCGGTCAAATATATCCCCCACATAAGGTCCACTTCCGAAATCCACGTTAATACTAACATATATCTTAAATATACCGTTATGTTGAAATTCGATGTGAAATATCCTCATATACATGAAAATAACTGTCACAAAATTTAAGAAGATCGGCCCATAATTTGTCATAGCTGCCATATAAGAACCATTTCCAAAAAACAAATAAGCCCACAAAAATGTCTAATAAATATCGATATTGAACTAACTTTTATATGGATCAGAAATTTTAATCCAGAAATCATATTAGTATCGGTTATACGGCAATTAAGCTACTGGATTTTGTAGCTGTCAGTCAATAATAACTCCTGAATTAAGTCCACTTCCGAGCATAACAACCAACCATACAACTCTTGTAAATAACGCTATTGAGATGAAATTCAACCAATATAATCCTAAAATACATAGAATTCACATTAGTGGATACTGGATTTAGAAGCTATCAGTCCATAATTGGTCCATTTCTTCTGTGCCACCCATAAATCTTTTATAAATAATGTTATTGAGAACAAATTCAAACAAAAAAGCCTCATCTTATATCTTATCCTTTTTTTATACTCTGTTTCTTGTTGTGAATATGGAAAAATGTTCTTTTAATATTATAAATTACAATCACCATTATTATGAAAATGAAACAAACAGTAATAATCGGTAATTACATTACATCAATTATAAATGGTCGAAATTAGATAAAATTTCAAAATATTTAACATAAATTATGTTGGCCGTAAAATTGTCTTTCAAACAATATATCAAATACTAATAAAATTGCACTAAGACTGAATAGAAAACGCAGAATAAGGATATTCTAGTCCTATAACCAGTGTAGTTTTATTATTTCTTAGTACGTTCAGGTGGAGAGTATTTAAGATTCGACACAGCCGAATATAGCACTCGAACTTGTTTATACTCTTTTCCTTAACCTGGTAAATATATATAAATGTTGAAACTAGTTTTAGTTTTATAAATGGTTACATTACATATAAGATTGTAATGATAAATATACTCTGTAAATAATGGTAAGAATTTTCAATTACATCAATTATATAGGTAAATATTTAAAATTAGATCAATTTTAAAAACATTTGAAATAATTTATATTTTGCGCAAATTTGTCTATCAATAAATATATGTATATGTATATAAAATACTAATAAAATTTATATATTTAGGGGAGGGTATTTAAGATTCGGTGCAACCGAATATTGTTTCTCTCTTATTTAATATAACGTTACGACGTAATTTATGCGAATATATTTTATTGTTGTAAAAATAAGAGTAAATTAACCACTGTGCTTAAATCTAATACAAAAAAGATATTAGAACTAATAGAATAAATGCCGTTAGAAATATACATATGTATATATCGGGTTTTCCAATAGCTACTTGACAACTCTGAATTTAAATTGTGAACGCACTATTTCACTGATCATCTAATTGTTGCTTTCTTTTTTTTCAGTAAACTTAACATTTTCGTTATGGTAAAGTACACGAAGGAACAACGTTTGGAAATTATAAAAATTTACTACCGAAATTCGGAGTCGGTGACCGCAACTTTAAGAGCGTTAACTCCAATTTTCGGTCGTAATTATCGCCCTAGTAGACAAGCAATAACAAGTTTAGTGCAAAAATTTGAGTCTACATATTCATTGTGTGATGCTGTCGTGCCAGTGAGACAACGGCCTGGTCGAAGTTCCGAAAATATCGCTGCCGTTCAGGCGTCCGTAGCAAACGATTCAAATCAGTCGATTCCGCGGCGTTCTCAAGAACTGGGCATCCCCAAGACCACTTTATGGCGAATTTTGCGTAAGGATCTGGGTTTACACCCATACAAGATTAAGCTGACTCAAGGATTGAAGCCGATGGACCATTTGAGTCGACGTACGTTCTCCGATTGGGCTCTGGAGAAGATGCACCAAGATGATGAATTTCATCGCAAAATCATCTTCAGTGACGAAGCTCATTTTTGGCTCAATGGGTTCGTCAATAAGCAAAATATGCGTTATTGGTCTGCTGAAAATCCACATGTGCTTCACGAATCACCACTTCATCCACAAAAAATTACTGTTTGGTGCGCTTTGCATGCCGGCGGCGTCATTGGGCCATATTTTTTCGTCGACAATAACGATCGTCACGTTACTGTGAATGGCGATCGTTATCGCGCAATGATTAGCGATTATTTTTGGCCCGAATTGGAACACATGGACTTGGATGACATGTGGTTTCAACAAGACGGTGCCACAAGCCACACAGCACACGTTACAATCGATTTACTGAAGAGTAAGTTTGACGAGCGTGTTATCTCAAGAAATGGACCAGTCAATTGGCCGCCTCGTTCTTGCGATTTAACGCCTCTAGATTTTTTTCTTTGGGGCTACGTCAAATCATTGGTCTATGCCAACAAGCCGACAACGTTGGAAGAACTTAGAGCCAACATTGAACGCGAAATAGCGGCCATTCCGGCCGAAATGTGTGACCGAGTCATCCAAAATTGGGTCCAACGAATCGACCACTGTCGACGTGGCCGCGGTGCCCATATGAACGAAGTCGAGTTCCATTCATAAATGTTTTGAATGTATTTCAAGTCGGTAATAAAGTTTTGGAAATATCTCAAACGGTTTGCGTTTTATTTAAAAAAAAAGTTGTCAAGTCCTTATTGGAAAACCCTATACTACATACATTCATACTTGTATTTGGTTTTTAAGAAAAACATTTTTAAAACCCATTGTTATTAAACAAAAATAAATTTAGGTTTGACCATCGGAATATCTACTTTGCTATAAACTCTATCTATGGCGACAACAGTATAGTACGAGGGCAGATTGAAAATTTTAAGAAATATATGTACAGTAATTTCCGCTTAATTGATTTTCCGAAAATGCATAGCTTTTGGATCAATTAACCGAAAATTCATTTATCCGATTAATTTATGTATCTTCATATAGTTTTTATGGGAAAATGTATATTGCGATTTTTTGTATTAATTAAGCGGCAAATCAATAAAGCGGGAGTCAATTAAGCGGAAACTACTGTACATAATTATTTTTCATCCTGCTACATGTTTCCTCTTATCTTTAAAGAAACTTTAAGAATTTTTGGATCCTTTTTTAGCGCGATTTGAATTAATATTGTAATCTATTTCTCGGCATTATTTCCTTTTAAATTTATTTAAAAAAAATCGTACAAAAATAAATACAAAACTTTACTTTTCCTTGCCTAATATGTGGTTGATTTGACTCATTTTTAAGGAGTTTTTTTTTAGCATAATGTCTATAATATTTCTGTGTTGTCATCCATGTACAATCTTGTCAGCGAAGAGTCACGTATAGGTATACATATGTTTTCGAATTTAAAAATGTCAAAGGACATTTTACATTCTTACCTCATATTTAGCCACCGTTTTCATATCTGAGGTAAACTGGTCCTCAAGGAAAACTGAATGTTTGCGGGAAATATCCTCTAATGATGGATACATTTCTCAAAATCATAATATTCATGTAATTTAATTTTCGCCTTATTATTTGGTATCCTTTTAATTTTGAAGTAGAGCTATTGCAGAAACAACAAAAAACACTTGCAAAAACAAAATCATTTAACTATGTACTTGCACAAGATAAATCGCTTAGTTAAAACAGTAAAGCATACAATATTCCGAAACCCTCAGTTATTACTTTGCAAAAACAAAAGTTCTTGATTGGAATAACATAAAAATATATACATACATACATATGTATTTTATACTTAATTTTTGTTTGTATTGCCAAACACCTGATGAAGAAATGAAGTGAAATACAATTAAATATCTGACTCACTTTTTTTTTGTTTGTACTTTGTTATTTGTATTAGAGTGTGAGTGACTGACTGGCTGTGTTCAGCGATGCACGAGTAGAAAAATAAAATAATGGCGTGTGCAAAACAAAATTAATTTTGAATTAAAACAAAAAGACAAAAACTGCAAACCATAAACAACACAAATGTTTAAGGACATTTTAAATAAAGTGAAAAATAAAGGTCAATAAATTGACTTTGCAAATATGTATACATATACATACATACATACATATATATGTATTTATATATTTATGTGTACAAAAAATAAAAATATCATTATTCTAAATAATATATTCTTAGCTTAAAATAATTTTTAACAGAGCTTAACTATCAACGGATCTAGCTAAAATTTTATATGCACGCAGAAAATTAAGGCTTTTTTTTTCAAAACAGAATAAAAAAGTAAGGTTTGACAATTATAAAAACAATAATATCGGACATATGTACACCATGTTCGATTTGTGTTGCTACTAACACATAGTGAAATTATGGGCCAAGTTCATTGTTTGGCGGGCTGTGTGACATGTGGTACCTTCCTGTTGACACCCCATGCCAGTGATATTCATGCCCCTGTTGGAAAACAAAGTTCTTGGACTTTGTGTTATTTGGAACATAACTAGTAAATTACGAAAGTTTATTAATTTAACATGATATGGAACAGTTCTTTCAAATGGTCTTCTACTATATAATGTATAAAATACATACATATGTATATTAAAACGCCAACAAACAGTTTATAAATCATTTTTAAAAATAAAATATGTTATCTCTATTTTAATATGTATATCTCGCTAAGTAGCTTTTCTATAGTGCAGTGCAACAAAACAATAAAAAATTAAATTAAAATATTTCATTTCTCTATAATTTTTAGCACGTAACCCAACGCAATGCAACGTGAAAAGAGTTTTTTTTTTATAAACTGTGGTGAATTTGTGTGTGTGTTTTTGTTACTGTTGCTTCACACCTTATGGCGATGATGAAAACAAAAGCACAACAAAACCAAAAAGTAGCAAAGTCAGAGCAGGCAGCAACAGTTTTGCAGTACAATTCACAACACAAACAAATAAAATATTAAAACAAATCTCTTATAGAAATGTTTATATATAGTAAAGTATATTCTACTAACGATGGGTGTAGTAACGTGCCCCTTTGTTATATACATACATAGTTGTTGTTATTTCTTCTATGGTACTTGGTTCAATAAAATAAGACGTCAGTTAATATAATAAATAAACTACTACAAACGTACTTATACATATGTTGGTATAGTTGTTAGTTTGTGTAAAGAAGCAAATGCAATCTTTAAAAGAAAACAACTACACTACATTGTAGATTTTGTCGGACAAACTGCAAATAAAGAAAAGCCTATTAAAAACACTGTGTACGAAATGTGGTCAAGAGAAACTGAAGTATAGGATTAGACATAATACTGCCAGATTTAATTCAATTAATTATTTAATTCAAGACCAGAATTGACATTAACGCCCATACGGATGTTGGCAAAATAGCGAGTGTATTTACATCGATGCGATTGACTATATTTCGCGATATGCATTGGCGGCTGTGTGACAAGTTATACAGCCCAATCATGAATAAAAATTCCGTGGGAGTTTTTTTTCCCTTTTTCCTATTCAAATTCAATGTTAAAAAAATAAAAAGGGGAAAAACTCCCGCGGAATTTTTATTCATGATTGGGCTGATAATCAAAGGCATAAAATTAAGTTGTTAACATCTCTTGGGACCTTAATCTTTTACCATACGTCAAATATTTACTGACAATTCTACAATAAAATTAGCTTGACGAAAAAGATTTTAGTTTAAATAAATCGTCTAGGTTCTATATTCCACTACGAAGTGAAACTGAAATAGTTTTCAATTCCACATAGATAATTTTATTCCACGATGAACGAAACTGGAAATAATATTTCACTTTTCAAATAATTTTCACTAAATTTAGAACACAAACTTAATGAAAATTTAACTTCCACTTCATTTTACAAATGTAGAACCCAGGTGCATATGTATCAAAATTAATCCATTAATTAGATTTATATTGTAGTTAATTGTAGTTAAAAAATACATTTTAAACAATACTGTAAAATAATTGTAACCAACAAATATAAACTTTTGGATTTTGTAAAAAAAAATACATTAAGCTTGAACAATTATTAAAATATTGATAATAATAAAAAAGGTCAAATAAACTATGATAAGAAACTGTAAAAAATATTAAAAAGTAATTTGTCATACTCCCTTGACACACTTTCAGTTTGTTCACTCAGTGAAAAATTTCTTGTCCGCACTTGAATTTGTCTCGTGTGGACAGTTATTGTCTATGTTATATTTTGTTCCAACAACATTGTTGTCTGCCATTAATATAATTTGTATGTATGTGGCGAAAAAAAATTGAAATCAGCACGTTTTCCATACATTTTCTGTTCTTCTTCGACAAAACCATGGCTCATCAAAATGTGACAGTTGAAATATTGATTGTTTTTATTATTACATGGTTTTAAGCATTTGTACATTTAATTTAAAATAATTTTTTGAGCCTTATAAAAGTTAAATTTTTGTATAGCTTTTATTTGAAGAATTGTATTAAATTTAAAATATAGTAGATATCAGGACAAGTAACAGCTGATGGCTGTTAAACAATTGTTTAGAGTTAAGAGAATTTATGTCTAAAAGAGAGAGCAAACAAACGAGTTGACTAAATATAGATAATTTATAAAATATAATTTTAGCACATTTTTTAGTTAGATAAACAACTTGTAAATAATGTTTACCATTTAGAAAATTACCCAAAACAAAATTCTCTCCAGTGCAAATTATTTGGTTTTAAACTCGTTCGTATACAAAAATACGTAATAAAGCAATAACATCCTGGTTAACAAAAACAAGAAGAAAAAATAAAAAAACCCAACAAACAAGTTTTTGTGCTACGTTTTGTTGTATTTTTCGTAAAGTATTATAATACATATTTTGCTTTTATTTCGTACATTCATTCGTGTGTGTGAAAAGAAGACAACTTAGTGTAACGAATAGTATTTTGGTACTTTATCTTAGTAAAATTATTTTGTACCATACAGTAAAGCCAACTTTTGTACTTTTGCTGTAGTGATATAAAAATATGGAGATGCAAGATGGATTTTTAAGAAGAAATGTAGTATAAATAACAACAAATAAATAACAAAGAAGGATAAGTAATAGTGAAAGGCCAATATAAGAGGCATGCGGCCGCGGGCGGCAATCAGCTATCGCTTATATTTTTTGTAGGTAGGCAAATGTGCGCGGCATATAAATTCCTAAATAAACTTTTTTTTAGTGTGTAGATGGTGTAAAAAGTATTTAAACAAAGAAAAAAACATTTTTATTTGTAACTAAGATCATATGTCACATATTATATATGTACATGTGTATGGCAACATCGTTTTTAAGCGGCAAAGAAAAAAGTTGAACAAAATTCTACTTTGCCGCGCGCCGCTTCTTACAGCATTGCCAGATTAAGTAAATTGCGATACTTGAAAATTTTTGTATGAATAATTTTGTAAAGAAACAAAACTTGTATTCACTGATAATACTGTTGCCGCCTGCGGCCGCATGCAGCTTACATTGGCCTTCCACTATTAAAGATATATGAAGAGATTTGAGCCTAATAAGACCATTCATTTTAACAATTGCAGCGTTATGCATAATAAAAAATTGGCATGAAGTTAGCATAGAGTTTAACTATAATGTGCAAACAAACTACGGTTAACAAACTGCTAAACACTTGTTAGCGTGTTACCAAATACTGATCATCTTTTAATAAACAGCTGTTTAGCTGTTTTCATCCTGTCGCCAATTTACCGATTTTTCTAATTTTTATTTTTTTAGTTAGGCACCTACATAGTTCGTTATGTAGGCACCTAAGTAAGTACTTTCGTCCGATTTTCCACATTATCATTGATTAGTAACATAAGCAAAAACATGAAATAAACGTCATTGTACATACATATATATTCGTCCATGTTTGTAATAATATTTTTGTTTTTCTCACTGAAAGTGTGTATGAGAGAGAATAAGAAAAAGAGAAAAATAGATAGATATACTAAATGAAGCAGTTCATTTAGTGGTGTGGTAGTGGTACCAGAGTGACAATGGTGTGAACTAAATTTAATAATAAAAAATCTATGAATATAAATCCATAATTTGTTAAAGAAATATTGTATTAATATTTGTTATATTACCTATATATGTAAAGAAATATTAATTAATAAATTTCATCTAAAAAAAGATTTAAATAAATATAGAAAAATAAACAAAATATGTAATTGCAAAAAAAAAAAATTAAAAAATGTCAAAAGTGAAATAAATAATAAAATAATTTGACAACAGTACAAAATGAAAAAATATAACGATTACAATTTTTCTTTATACCAGAACAAGCGAATAAAGCAAATCTTAACGAGTGAAAAATGAGAGTGATATTTTTGTGTTTTAAAAACAGCTGAGTACAACAATTCCCACGAAACATTCCATAACTCAAAAGTGTACGTAACAATAAACAAAAAGAGTATAAAGAAAATGGAACAACTATTTTAATTTGTGTGATAAAGAAAATAACGCGAAGTGTACAAATATAAAAAAGGAATAGGTAGCGACACATCGAATTTGGGAAATTAATTTACGAAAAATGTGAAGCAGTTCTATTAACAACTACAATATAAAGCTATAATATTAATAAAATTTTCTTTAAATACCTACATATATAGTTTTGCAACAAATTACACACGTCAGAGATATATAGCAACATTAAAGCAACAAAAATTTCTGGAATTTTACAAAATCAACACATAACTACTACAATAACATCTATTAAATCAACAAACAACAGAAAACATCCACTATAACATACAATATTTTTTTTTTGCATTGAAGAAAAAGAGTTACTACACGAAACACGTCCAATAATTTATAACATCATCTAATTAAGCAACAATTCAAGGCAGAGAATAATTTAATAATATAACAATAAAATAACAAGTGAAACATCAGTTTTCAAGTTTATTTATACCATCTTCAGTCGGTGCGTGTGCAGCAACAATAACAACATCAACAACTCACCAGACATTATAGAAAAATAAATTATTTACAAAAAAGTAAGCAAAACTAAAAAATCAAATAGTAATAATTTTCTCTCGATTTTAATTACACAAATTTACGCTATCTACAATTTTAAATTATCGACTTTGTCATTTTATACTTTTATTTTTGGCAAATACTGATGATGCTGATTCTAATTTGACATTATCAAAAAGAAACTATACAGTAGCTAACAAAAAGTTATGTTCAATACATTTTGACTAATTTGTTTTTCATTTACACTTAACACAAAATTGACGGAATGAATCAAGATCGTGATAACAGCTAGATTTTAATAATTTTTTGTGTATTTGTCGCTACCCCCTCCTATTTCTGCAAGGCATCACAATGGACCGCATTGGTCTCTGGTTGATGGTGTGGGGACAACCTCACACCGTCCTTCTGACCTAACCTAACTTAGCTACCCCCACTAAATGTATAAAAACGTTAAAATTTTTGCTCGTACTCTCTTATTTTTGGAGTTTGAATTTAAAGTAATTTTATATAGGTACCTAATAGGTATCAGATATATTTTATAATCAGTAAAAGTGCTTGAAAATAACTTTAATGTGATATACAATATGCTACAATTTATTAACATTGTATTAGCAAAAAATCGATATAGGTACATAGGTACCAAAAATTCATATACCTGGAGTTTAAAGTCCCTGCGTCCGGCCGTAGCTGAATATGTGAATATTAACTGAAAAAATATAAAAATGTAAAGTGTTACAGGAATCTTGATTTGTTCCAAATTGACAAATATTTATTTACGTCTCCATAAACTGTAAATTCGTAGTCAAAAGTATTAAATTTACATGCATACATATGTGTGTATATTTAGTTTAAACATACCTAGTTTAATACGTGTGTTTTCAAAACGCATTACTCGTATATTTATTTAAACAATAAAAACCCCCTCTTTATCTTCTGAAATCAATAACAATATAATACGTATGTACATGTCCACATTGTATTGTAGGTCAACGTCAGTATTTTGTTTTCGCGATTTCGAAAATCTTGTTAGGTAGTTTGTATTGTTTATTTTTTAATCAATTTATATTTTATAATTTTTAATTGTCCTCAAGATATCTCTCTCTCTCTCTCATTATGCATATATTTTTCTTCTACCACTCTTCCTCCCCCAAAAATTATACACACACCACCACCACCAACAAACACAATCATTAATTTATTAAAACAGCCAGTCAACAACAAATGTAGAATTTTAATGTGAAATATAAAATTAATTAAATATAATGTATATGACAATAAAGAGTGAAGAACATAAGATCAAAATATGACACAATGAAAGACCAACGAACAGAAGTTTCTCTCTTCTGAGAGAAAAAAGAATGTTTATTTTTTATAAAACTCTCGTGAGTTACCAGATCATTAAAGCAAGAATATCAACACATTTTTTTAAACTTTCTTTAGCTAAATCAAATAATTTCCGAAAGGCGTCACAATGGACCGCATTGGTCTCTGGGTGATGGTGTGGGGACAACCTCACACCGGCCTTCTAACCTTACCTTCTTTAGCTAAAAATTACAATATTCTAACAAAGTTTATAATTATCGTGAATCTCAAATTTATATTTTGTTATTGTTAATAACGGGGTTTCCACAAAAACTTTGTTTTTTTTTACAAATCAAAAACTAATTTATATGAAAATCATTTAAATGTTTCTTGTATTTGGAAAACTTTTTTCATAGCGACATCATAAAGTTAAAAAATAAAAAAAAAAAAATTGAATTGACCACTTAACGATTTTAATTTGGAGATACATTTTATTTAACTTAGAACAGCTTAACGAAATTGGCTAAGGATCAGATTACTCGTAAAGGGATTTTTTTAATTAATTTATTTATTACTTTCCAATAAACATGTCTAGGTGAGAAAGAAGTAAGTTCGAAAAACAAACAAATTTGTTTAAATTTTACGAAAATATTTAAGTATTATCCCATCTTGTTTTAAGATTTCAAATAGGAAACGAATTGTTATATTATTGGTAGTATATCATGTTTTTTTTTTCTATTTCTATAATACTTATTTAACATATTCAGCCATATTATGATTGTCGTTTTCGTTTAACGACAACGACTGTTTCGTAATAGATTAAAGAAACAGATTTAATTTTATATTTAATCTATTACGAAACAGTCGTTGTCGTTAAACGAAAACGACAATCATAATAAGGCTGATTAACTTGTTATGAATGTATGTGTACATGTAGTTGTTAATTATTAAGAAAAACAAGTAAGAGTTTATATTCAGATGTGCCGAATCTTACATATTCAAATCACTTATTATGGGGCGAATTTCATCATAAAATGTTGTACCGTAATTTCTATTTATTTTAGTTTTCTTTTATTTGAATTTCATCTCAATAACGATATTTATAAGAATTGTATGCATATTCCAGTTATAATCAAGAATTCAAACTTTGTTTATATTTTTGCAGAGTGTAATATAATGCGATTTACTCTAACACAATAAATTAAGTACCAAAAAGCCATAGGAAGGAAACTGATTTTGAATTTTGAAACGTCAAAATTGTCATCTCTGTATACTCTGTGGTTATTCTCTTGTATGGAGCTGTGGCCAATTATGGACCAACACTCACAAAAATCAATAGTATAATTTTTACATACTTATATCTGATTTGTGTAAAAGTTCGGTTTGATATGGATGTTAATGAGTTTGGTAGTTCATGAGGGACTATGACTTATTACGGGTCAATCATCATGCAATTTTGTGCGACGATGTATGTACATATGTATATGCGAATTATTTGTGTTGAATTTCAACGTAATAATGATTTTTATAATAGATTTATGCGCATTTAAGTAAGCTCCATCGTGACTTCAACAGACGGACGGACATGACTAAATCGTCTTTGAATCTTATAAGGACCCACAATATATAGAGTTTTTGGTTCTACGACCATTATTTTGACGTGTTACAAACGGAATGACGAACGTAATATACCCCCATCTTTTTGGTGGTGGATATAAAAAAAGAAAGTAAAAGTTTTTTTATTGGACCTACATACATAATATGTTTGTTTATTAGAAAAGACACATATATGTACATATATATATATTTAGAAATGTAAATATGTATATAATTTGTAATCAAACAGAGTTGGCACTAAAAAATTGTTTGGCGAATTGTTGCCAGATTTACGTTTAGTCTAGATATTTTTATTCTATAGATTTTGAAGCAATTTTGTCTTTGTAATAAATTTCAGACTAGGGGACTATGTATTATCGCATTACTGATTACGAGTTTTAATACTGTAATCGAATGCATCTTATAGACTATGGTTGACAAAACCTTTATTGTTTTGGTGCCTGTGTCTGTGCAGTGATATTCATATCTGCAATTATTAACCCACATTTTATTGTTAACATCTATCAAATGGAGATTTTAACCGCATTTCCAGTCGATTGAAACAATTTTTCATTCATTCTTGGTGATACAGTGACATGTTCAGCATGCAAAAACTTCTCAACGGTTGGTCTTGAATTTTCCGGATATGCCTGTTTAGAAAAATGAAAATGAGAATCGACTAAAAAACAAACTTATATTTTATTCTAAAGAGTATTGCATATATTGAATTAAATATTACAAACAAGAAATAAATACGTTTAAATTAAATTTGTAAGTATATTTGGCGATACATATGTATTTGTCACATTCACGATTTTTTAAAATTAAAGTGCAGATATTTTTCGCAAATTTTGCCTAGATACATACATTTAACCAAATTTATCTGGCAGCCCAGTTATTAGGTTACGTTTAAATATAAAGAGAGAATACATAAGAGAGTATGAGTTCATTAAAACGCATTTTATATAAATTGCAAACTTGTTTTTGTTTTTAGATTTTTTTTCTCATTTAAATAATATATGTATCTATCTAGCAGCTGAGCATTATAGAGACGAAACGAAAAACAGAATCGAAAAACAAACAACAAATGTTTACACATACATATATACATACTACAACTAAGAAAAAATTTTAAGGAAAAAATAAAAATTATGATCAGCTTAGGCAAGTGATACCACTCACGTACACTAAAATGAATGGTTACTTTCGGATATATTATACATATACATATGTATTTATAAACATATGTATGTACTCGTATATAGTAGATTGAGTACTTGATGCTGCTATTGTGTGGCAGTGTTGTTGATTTTCTTTTTGTAACAGTGAAATATGCATATCTATATGTAGATGTACATATGTATGTATGTATCTTTGCAATTATATGAACGTGTGTTTTTAAAAAATACACAAGACGACATAATTCTTCATAGATATGTATGCATGTGTGTTTTTCTAATGTTCCACCACAGTAGAGTACCGAAGAAACGAGAAACCACTTGAAAAAAAACAACACAACTCGTTACGATTCCTTGACAATAACAAAATATACACCTTTCAAATAAAATCTACATATCTACATCACACAAAACCTACAAATAGCTTGATAAAATTTTGTTATTGCTATTTAAGATTTGTATTTATTAAATAACTAAAATGGGTAACAAAAAATAATATCTATTTTTTTAATTTGCGAACTGGATGTAGTACTTTTAGCAAACATTAAAATACAAAAATCATTCGTGTGTAAATTTTGTTCTTTTAAGATAATGTCTTCCTTCTACAAAAATAAATAAATAAATTGTATACATAATTGTTAGTAGGTATCTAGGTATATGTCTGTGGTGAGTTTCTATTTCAAACATATTGTTGCAATTTGCTTTTGTACTTCAACTCGCAAAGGAACAAATTCCCCCCAAAAAAAATATATGTACATAGGTACCTACCTAGGTACAGTGTTTAACAAATTTATTTTATTTGTGGAAGAATCTATTATTCTGAGATAGAGAATTTTATAGCATTTTTTATCCTGTTTGTTAGGTTAGGTTCCATGAGCAGCCGTTCTTAGAAAACAGCTCACTTGGGTCCATCTTGCTGATCTCATTGTGTTGCCCGATGGTGGACAACCTGTCGATTCACTCTGTATTGGTTGTTTCCCTTTCGAACCTTCGTTCGAATAATAAACAATTGTTTATTCTATAGGATTTTTAATTAGAACAAAATAAAAAAAATTCTTATGAAAACCATTGTACTGTATTGGAAAATGTGATATCAGACAGATGTCCACCATGTCACCTTTTATTCTTTTATTTATTTTATTTTCAATTACATATTGGTAAAATCATTTCACGAATTTTTAATTTTAATGCTGTAATCGATTCGATTGTATTTCTATATGCTCTATATTTAACGTTACCACACAAACAATAATCCTGTGCATACAGATAGCAAATTAATGCAGATGGCTAAATACGGCATTATAGCTTATAGAATTAATGAATTCATCAAAGCTACAGATTTTTGAGCGAAATTGAATTTTTTGTAGAAATTCATGCTTTTAACTACATATGTATGTACATACATATGTACATCTTTAAATAACATTGAGCAAAATGTAAAATAACTACAGTTAAAAGCTAAAAAAAAAAAAAAAAAAAAATAACTGCATACGAACAAACATATCGACAGACAGCCAGAGAGCAACAATGAAATTAATGTTAAAATATACCGATATCCATGCCTACCTTAACCCAATTCATTTATAGAAATTATTATTTAACAAAAAGAAATTTTTTTCTATAATATGTTTTAACAATTATACCACGGACGAAGTGTATAAATATTTGCCAACAAAACAAAAAATTACACGTCATTAGTTTTAATCAGTATACATATTTATAAGTTAAATAAAAATAATACTAACAAAAAAAATTAATATGTACGAAAATAAAATCAATAATAAACTGTGAAGCAAGTAATTTGTGTAAATACAAAATCGAGAGATACTTAAGAAATTGTTTTAAAAACAATTAATATATTTTTCTAAACTTTATAATTAAATAAACGACATTTAATAAACATTACAGCTCTGCCTTAAACAACAACGGAAATTTTAAACATATATAGTAAAATTCTCTCTCAATTAGTGAGTAAACAGTTGCCAATACAACAACAAATTGGAATTAGAAAACCCTGCCTTAAATAAAAACAACAAAAGAAAACTCACAAAATAGAGATAGTGAGGAAAAGTCGCTGAAATTGTTATTTTGTTGCTAATAGAAAGTCGAGAGAGATAAACCAGAACGTCCCCTAAAAGAGCTTGCCAAAGTCAAACAATAAAAATTCTTCAAAGTCTTAAGTCAAACTTCATCATCACACACCAATCAACCGCCTGATAAGATCGGTCGGTCCACAGCATTAACAAGACACAACCAAGAATCAACGTAGGCTTCCATGCTCAAAATTCAGAAACACAATTGAAGAAAAGTATAAATTGCTCTTTAATAACTGATCTGCAATAAATCCCTTAACTAAAAAAAGACGAATTCTAATTATTTTTTTAGAAGATCAAAAAGAAAACTTCCAAAAAAAAGAACGAAAAACAAATTTCCAATAAAATCTTCCTTTCATTTTGTTAAAATTATCTATTTTTAGATAATAAAAAAAAAACAGTATTTTTTTCTGTAAAAAAATACACAAAAAGGAGTAGAATTCAATTGTTTTCTTTTTTTTCAATTATCATCTTTCCATCTATATAATCAAAGGAACAATAACATCAATAGTGGAATATAAAATCTGAAAATACTTACAATCAATACCGTCGCGTGACTGTCCTCATTACCGCAGTTACGCTGAGAGGCGTTATGACAAATTCGATTGCGTCTGCAAAATGCCCGTCTGTCCTAACGTACGGCAAATATGGTATGTCACAGCGCAGCATTATCGATGATTCCAAAGAGTATATTTTTGTTAAACTTACTGATTCGGCATTTCGTGCAATTGAGGAGTATCAGCGTAACGCTCAATCGAAACGTTTACAAAAAGGACAATGCGCCAAAATACAATTTATTGGAAATGCTGGCGTTATACAATTTCCACCCACAGCTGATGGTTCAACGGCAAGCGGGCCAGCCGATGGACGAAAATTTGGATTCGCTATTGATGATGTTGAGGGCTCTTTGGAGTGTATACAACAGTCGGGTGCCGATTTCGATGTATTGGGATCTCTTAATTATCGTATGCGCATTCATGCCAACGATGATGTCTACGATACGACAAGAACAAAAATGGCCATTGCCGAGGAGACGGAGAAGAGTAAATGTATACGTGAGATTAAACCTAATCAGACAGACATTGGACGAAAGGTGAAAAGGCCCGTTTCGGCTGCGTCCATACAGGCCTATACGAATGGTACGACATCGTCCTCGTCGTTGTTAAATGGTCTAAGCAATGGAAATGTAATAAGTGGCAGTAGCAGCAACAGCATTAGTAGTAGCATTAATGGCAGCAGTAGTTATTTAAGTAATAGCAGCAACAACAACCACATCAGCAGCAGTAGTAATAATAGTAGTCGTAATAAATTATCAGCAACATCGCTCAATCAACATTCACCGCCACCGGGTGGTGCTGGCGGAGGAGGTAGTGGCAATGGAGGAGGTGTTAACGGTTCACGTTTGTTATCCAATGCCTCCTCTCTGCGCTCTTCTCCCAATCCGTCTCTAATAGGTGGTAGTGGTACTGTGGGCGGTAGCGGCAATGGCAACAGTACTAATCGTTATGGCAGTCCTTCAAATCTCTCTTCTTCCAACTTTCCCTCGTTATCCTCAAATATAACAAATGGCATTGGTGGTTATTCGCCACCAGGTTCTGGCATTAGCAATAATAACATGGCTTCATTACATCCACAGCAAAAAAAGGCGAACATTGGTAACGGTGCCAATAGCAGAGGTAATGGCTCAGCCGTAGGCGGCGCCACCGGTAAAAATGGCAAAGTCAATGGGGTCTCGAATGGCAAAACTCTTGAT
This sequence comes from Bellardia bayeri, assembly GCA_950370525.1. Taxonomy (NCBI): domain Eukaryota; kingdom Metazoa; phylum Arthropoda; class Insecta; order Diptera; family Calliphoridae; genus Bellardia; species Bellardia bayeri. The sequence goes on from OX493267.1 coordinate 21,243,415, forward strand.
GTCTCCCGAAGGAAAATCCGTGAACGTCTAATACACTTGTTAGCTTTGAAACCATTCAAAAAACCCGAGCTCTATTCTAGACTGCAGAATGAAGGCTTGGCTCCAAGAGAGCGACAACTGATCAGTACGATACTTAAAGACATATCGACATTGTCGCGTGACAATACTTACAATTTGAGACGCAGTATGTGGAATGATGTTGACGAAAACTGGCCATTTTTCTCGGAACAAGAGATTCAACAATTGAAAAGACGAAAGCCTCAGAATCTAACACCACCTATGAGCTCAGATGCATGTAGTTCAACGTCGGGCCTAAGTCCGACTTCATCCACCCATACGGGTAGTCCGCCCCCATTGGTGGCACCAACCAATATGAATGGTGGTGGTGGCATAAAACGAACTAGTCTAGAGCCAGATTTGTATGATGGGGCCTTAACCTTGGGTATGCAATCGAAAAAACAACGTATAAGCCATTACAAGAAAGATGGAAGTAGTAGTATAATAATAAATAGCAGCAATTTGGGCGCTGGCGCAAGAATGGGTATGATAGGAGGAGGAAGTAGTAGCGGTGGTGGTTCTTCATATAATCAAAATCAACGATCGTCATCTGCAGCATATTCTCCCCACACCTATAATACAGGCAACAATAATGGAAGCGACGAGAATTCTGGAAATTCTGACTTAACATTTAACGTGCTCAATAATGTGGATGATTTTCTACAGCATACGTCTGTGTCAGTAGATCCAGGTTTTACCGGACGTAGTAAAACTACAGGGGGTAACAATAAGATTTCACCAACAATCAGCAGTAGTACCAACAGCAATAGTGCAATGTCCTCAACGACTGCGAAAGAGAAACGTAACTCTGGCGGTAGTAGTAGTTCATCCAGTGGTTACGGTAGCAATCGTGAATCTTCATCAACGTCGTCGTCTTCAACCTCAGCCATGCGTCGAAAAAATTCCCCAACGCCATATGGTAATAATTTTGTGCCTGAAACTAAAATTTCTTCAAACTCCAATGGCAACAGCAACAGCAGATTAAACAAACAACAACAGCAAATGCAAAGACAACAACAGCAGTCATCTCCTAGTTACACAAACAACAATAATAGTAATAACCAACATCCTCATAAATCAAGCAGCAGCAGTAGTAGTGTCATACCTAATATAAATGATGACTATTCACCACCATTAGCACCAACAATACCCTCTGTGCATTCAACGACAACAAACCACAACACAAATACATCATCTAGCCGTTCGCGGAACCAATTATCGTTATCTGGAACAACAAATGGTCGTAGTGGTGAATCGTCGTCGTCAAGTAAACATTCAAAATCATCAACGGCGACTCAAAAGCATTTCAATAAACATCATAGTAGTAGCAACAGTAAAAATAATCAAGGTACGACTAATGTTCAACAACAACTTCAAAATAACAATAATCAGCATCAACAGACGCTGCAGCAGCAGCAGGAAGATCAGCAAGCGTTGTACAATGCTGCGCGTACACCACCTCAAACTGCCTCGCATTCATCCCAACAAAGCCAACAGCAAGAACACTCTTCGCCCACACAACAAATTGCCGCAGCTGCCTCGACATTTTCGTTGACCAACCACCCCACAGCATCTGGAGATGCACCTCGCTATGATTTCAGCAGTTACACGGCCATCACAAGTATCGAACAGAGACGAAAATACAAGACTGAATTTGAGAGTGACTACGATGAGTATCGTAAACTTTTGGCACAAATCGAAAGTGTTGGACATCGGTTTCGTGAATTGGCTGATCGTTTAAGTCGTGTACAACAGGGTTGTATTGATTACTATAATATTAAGGATCAAATTGTTTCTGAATACAATCGCATACGCAAAGAAGAGGCAATAAATCGCGATAAACAAAGATTTGACTATTTGCACGAGAAATTGGCACACATCAAGCAATTAGTTATGGATTATGATAAGAAATTAACCAGTGGTTTGGCGGCACCTACAGCCACTACAACAAATCCACAACAGGAGTCACTAAACCAGCAGCAACAGTATACTACAGTTACAAATACTTCAGCTCACTTGTCACCAATGCTACAAAGCAGCGGCGAGAGCAATCATTCACCTCCTTTGGTAATTATTAATCCTACTACTGTAAATGCTCCGGTAACAACTAAGAATTCTTCGTCATCTTCCCATGCTAAAAAGAGTTCAAAACATCATCAGAAAAATCACCAGCAGCAGCAACAGCATCTGCAATTGCATCAACAAGAACATTATCAACAACATCATGAACCTGAAACGATACAAATGGATGATGACGACGATGAGGATGAAGAGGCAATGTTAATACAATATCATGATGCAAATCATTTAAATCGCCCACAACACGGTACAACTCCTGCAACTTTAACATATTCTGCAAAGCGAAAGCAACATCATGAACAAGAGCACCAACATCAGCCACCACCATCAACACAACAAAATCATAATCATAATAATGATTCAGGTTCTGATAGCGATTCAAGCTCATCGTCTTCATCTAACGATGATGATAACTCAGATGATGATAATTCTGATGCTACAGACGATGATGATGATAACTCCGATGATGATGATTCCAACGACGATGATAATGATAACCAATGATCAAGACCATAGCAATGTACCCTTGTTTTACTGATGATGATGACGACCAAACGCAAACAAACGACTCTTATTATTATTGTTCTTCAACACTACTACTACTTCTTTGGTTTATATGTGTAAAATAATAATAATTATTTTTTTTTTTTTAATTTTTAAATTAATATAACTGCAAAACAAACAAAAAATCAAAATGTATAAACTAGTTAATAAATGAGCAACTCTGAGAACAAATGGGAAATAGGGGGAACCAAATGACTGGGAAGATCTTTTTGAAAATAAATTCAACTAGTTTGTGGTTAATTTTTTATTAAAAAATAGGCGCAAATGTAAGAACTTGTTATTTTCTTAATTATTATTTATATTTTTTTATAACGAAAAACTAAATTGTGTATGTATTTTTAAAAAGATACAATCAATCCAAAATTAAATTAAAACAATATTTAATTTAAAGTTTAGATACTTTTATAGTTAATTTAAAAAACATACTTTTGAGAATCTTGAAAATTGCTTTAATTCGAATATTCAACTTATTTTTCCAATAACGCACTTTTTATCGTTAAATTTTAATAACGAATTTCGAATTTTGCATGTATTTTTTACTACATTACACTTGATAGAAATTTTCGAATTGTAATTATCAATAATAACGTCAATGATTTGAAGATATTCTAATTCAATATAGAATATTTCGAATTATTTTCGCATAGACTGTTATAAATATCTTAGAAACTTAATGCGTAATATAATCCGTGGATTTTGTCGCACATTCGGTCAAAAGTTGACAGAAAATTATATTCAAAATATATTAATTTTCAAAAGAATTCGAATCGAATAATGTACTTTAACCAAACCTCCTGCTTTTTGATATTTTTTTTGTAAGAAATATCACACAAATTTGATGAATTTTCGAAAAGAATTGCCCAATAGTTCCATGTTGCCAATAGTAATGAAACATCATTAATTATTAACTGCAATATGCTAACCTTTTTCCGCAAAATTTAAGATAGTCTCTGGGGTGCCATAGAAAGGGGGTTACTGCGCAATTCAGTTCGAAATTCCAAAAATATTTACTTTAAAAACTAAAAGATTTTATTTTTAATTAAAATATTAAAATTTTCTTTGGCTTCGTTTCTGTTAAATATTCATATATGAAAATTCAAAATTTAAACGTGTTATGTAATTCCTAACTGAAATTAATACACAATTGTTAAAAAAAACTCACCATTAATATATTTCACTGAAAATTAACACGTCTGCAATTCTCCTATATAAAATTAGTTTGAAACGTATAATGCAGAATACAACCTTTTCTTATTTAAGTCACTGTACTTTTTAAATTATATTATCTTTTCCATGTTTTAACGAAAGCAGAGCTCATTTTTAACTAGTTGATATGTTTTCAAAAAAATATATAAATATAAATAAAAAACAAAGCAAAACAAAAACCTTAAGCAAAAACAATTCAAACTAAATACATGGAAAACAAAATATTATGTTGAAATTATTTGTAGCATAAGTGAACTTATACACTTTATTTGCAAGCAAAAAAAAACTCCTCAAAAAAATATAAGAAAATAAAAAAGAATTTTTTTATATATTATATAATAAATTTATATTTAATTATTAAATATTAATATTAAAAAAGCTCCCAAAAAAAACAACAAAACACTAAAGTGTTAAACGCAAAAATTTGTAACCACACATAAAATCTTATTTTTTTTAAATAATTGTGTAATAATTAGCCATGTAAGCCTTTTATCATTTATTATTTTTAAGTTAAAACAAAAATTATCTGTTTTATTTTTCTGTTTTCAAATTAAAATAAACAAAAAAGCAATTTTATTGTTTTTCGTTTTGTATGAAAAAAAAACAAACACTGTTTCTTACTGCAACTATATATGTCGTGTTGAGGGAATCCATTTCTAACGAACTAAACAAAAATAATCCTTGAAAATGTTCTGCCAATAAATAAAATTATGTTGTATTAGCCAGCAAAAAAAGATGTTATTAAAACACCATAACTTGCAAACCTGAGAGTTATTAAAACACCATAACTTGCAAGCCTGAGATACTTCAAATTCTGGTGAATATTTCATGAATTTAACATTAGCGTATCATTGGAAGAATGCTGTTTATTTTCGGCTCCTTTTTCTACATAGGTATAATCTATATTTTTAATAATCTAAAATTTCTATATTCAGATATAATTTATAAATACAAAAAAACTATTATTTTTGTATTACATTGTCATTTGTTAAAAACAATAAAAACATTGCAAATTCAAGTTATGCTAAAGAAGAAATTGATTTGTTCAAGAAAATTTTAATAAAAAGTAAAACAATACATTTAGGGCCATTGTTACAACTTGCCTCTAATGTTCTTAATAGTAAAAGGTAACTTTAATTAAAGTGAGGAATAAAGTTACATTTAAAATTTTTCGTTATTACAACTTCCTTGTAAAATAAAATAGTTTTTTCTAAAATATGTCAATACAATAAATATTTGTTTATAAAAAAAATCAAATTCAACAGCCTACTTTGAGGCTGGCTGTATGCAAAAATATTCTCCAGGTTATTAATATAAATCAAACGCCTGCTTTCCATTTTTGTTTATCAAATTATTTATTGGCAAATCAAAATTAAAATTAATTCATTTTTCATGAAGTTGACATTTTTTCCAGAACATGAAGTTGTCATAACTTCAAATACATAAACTTCACTATAAAATTTAAAGGCAAGATGTTCTTCCACTCATAATAACCAAATACTTCTTATCTGTTCGATAACATCATACCTTTAACTATTGCCAAGTTGTTAAAACGGACCTTGAAAACGATTTATAAAAACCAATGAATAATTGATAAAGTAAAATAATATGTATTAGCTAATTATGTGAGATGTCGCTTTTGAAGTCATTTTTTGCTGAGTGTAATTGGATATTAATAGTTTTAGGCAGCATATTTTATTACTCTCATAGCCCGTTTTTGTCTTGAAGCTTAGCGATTCAATTATATTTAATCTACGAATGTTTTTCCTGAGTTGTCGAATGTCTTGTTCGAAAACAAACAATACTTAAATTTATTATAGTGACTTTTTAATACCTTTTTAGTTAAATAACGAATAAATCATTTTTTAAGATTTGACTGAATATTTGGTTTCGGATTAGGCCAAAAATTCTGTTTCGAACAACGATATCGATAACAAAACCTTTAGGAAGAAAAATATAGATAAGGACTTGTGAAGTATACCTTACATATAAAATTTGTAATTTCATTTGCGATTCTTGATCCTTATAGATAAGAATTTGATGTAGCAATGTTTGCAATACAAGTTAATTTGCAAAATATAGGACATATTTTATGAAATAATTTAAAATTAAAATAAAAAGTTTTTTCGAGCTCGAGGCCAATTATTGAAGGTGGGGACAATAATATGTCTCTTAAAAATATAATTGTAACTCATTCCTTGATAATGATATCCGAAGGATATCGAAATATTGGAAGAAATAATTTAATAAATAATATATACATTTTTACAAATAATTGGCCTCGAGCTCGAAAAAACTTTTTATTTTATCAAAAGAAAGGTCGAAAAAAAATCAAAATTTAATTTAATTATTTAAAATTTATTTATTGTCGTTTAAAACAATGAATTGTTAAATTAAATAAGAAAGAGGGGGCATTATTATTCCCCAGGTAATCTGTCCTATGGAATTTCCTGGGATTGTTTTATTCTGTACTAACATTTCTCACACTACCATCATCTATGTATTTACATTTTTTTTTTCAAACATTCCTGAAGGGATTCAATGCGAATAGTAATGTACTTTATACACTAAACTTCTTCTAAACAAACTAAATATATTAGAAAATTACCTCAAATAATAACAAGTTTTAGAAATACAGTTTGTTGTTTCGACCTGACGATTATCGCTTCTATAATGTTTAACAAACAATAATTTTTAAACAAAAACTTTGACTCCATTATCCGGTATTATTGAAATTGTTCAGATTGAAAGAAAAATTATTTCTGTAATTTATTTGGACATCATGAAGAAGAAGTCTGTATATTTTTGAAGAATCTATTAAAACTAATAAACTATTTATATACTGAATTTATATTACCGTTTGACATCATTTGTAACACTTGAAAATTAGAAAGTTTTAGACAAACATTTCCGCCCAGAAATGTTTGTCTTTTTCTTTAAAAAAATTGAGTTGAGTAAACACAATGTTTAGGATATGAATCTTATTGTAAAAATTTACTGGGGCCAAATTACCGCATTCGTGATCGAAAAATGATTTCGATATCGAAATTATGATAAAATGTACTAAATTTCGTTCTCGATATCGAATGCCATAATCTCAACTAAGAAAATTACGATCAATTTTACTCGATATCGAATGCGGTAATTTGGCCCCTGGTTTAAGCCACATTGTATTGTGTTAGTTCTTATTTTGTTTTTCGTTTGTTAATACACATACTCAGCACTTATGTCTCTTCCTCTTTATGGGTTAGGCCGGATATTAGATTTTACTTCGTCCCTTAAGAATTAATGTTGGTCGAACTTTTTGAATTATAAAAACTATTAAATCTTTATTTTACAAATATGTACTACTTTTAAACAACACATTTCAATGATTTTGGTGTTATATTTAAACGAACGAAATATTTGCTTATTTATTGTTAAAATTTAATTTATTTAATTTTTTGGAAAATAAAAACTAAAAAACCGTACAATTTATTTTTTAAATTAACAAATGTATAATTGTTAAATTAAAAATCGAGTTCCAGAAAATACTTAGCCAAACAACAATACGGCAGTGAACTTTACAACTCGAAACGGGTTTCTTTTAAATGTGAGTTATGCAAAGTTGCAAAGTTTCTATTCTGTTTAAGATTTATTTTGAAACATGTTTTTTATTAATTAATTTATAATTTTGAGTTTTTAAGTTTTTTGTTGTATAGTTTTATAGTTTTAATTCCTACTTATATTCATACATGTTATAATTATATCTTTTTCTTATTTTCAAGTTGTTTAATAAATTTAAAGAATTGTTAAATATCAGAAAAAACCTAAAAAAAATACATTTGTGCAATTATTATAAAATTAGAAAGAATCAGTTTGCAGGAAATGTTTTATGGCATATTGTTTGACAAAAAACTCAATATTCTAATAAAACTAGAAAATATTATTTAAATCGTTTGCACAAGTTTTCTAAAAATAATATATGTAAATACTAGCACCTTTCCATTAAATACAAATTTATATTATTTTAAACCATATGGAGCGTAACCGATTTTGGGACTAATCCAAAATTGGTTCAAACTAAAAATTATGTGCAGACACTTATATCACCAAATATTTGTGTATGTTCATAATTGATTAAAAATGTTTTGGAAAATAAAAACTGACATTGGAAATTTGTTCACTAACTTATTTTGTATTGGAGATTTGAAAGAGTTCATTTTTTAGAGTTTTACATAAATTGATAACTCTGTTTTGGACGATGATGAATCTGACTGTGGGGACTAATTTCGTTTTTACTAAAACTAACTAAAAGGTGGGTATAGTGACTAATAACATTTTGGCCTAATTATTACACAATATCCTAATAAAGTTAAGATATTTTAAAATGGTAACGGAATTCATTTTGCAAATATGTATTTTATTTATTATAATATATGCAGTTGTATATAAATCATATGTATGTATACTTAAAATTAAAAAACAACAAACAAAAATATGTCATATTAAAACATGAAAAATAAAACAAAAAACTATTTACAATGACAAACAAATATTTAAAACAAAACAAAATCCTATTTTTATTAAGATAAACAAAATCATCATACAATTTATAAAACAACAAATATTCAAAAGGATCAAATTATACTTAGAATAAAGAAATGCCACTTTGGAAAAAATGTATTTTTAAAAAAAATTAGTTTAGACTAACCAAAAGGCTGCATAGCACTTTTAATTAATTTAAAAAAGATGGGACTAACAAAACAAAACATTTTTGTTAAATTTATCAGTTTTAAAACACATCCATTTTGTTTCGTCCATATACAAATTTATACAAAACAAAAAAAAAAAAAAAAAATAATAAGTTAAAAAAAGAAAAATAAATAGTAAACATAAAAGAGAAAATTATAAGTTTTCATTTTTGAATTTATTACAAAACATATGACGTTTCTTTTTTTGTTAAAAAATGTTTGCCTCCTTTTTGGACACTTTTTCGAAGAAAGCTGAATGCTATATCAAGATTTGTCATAAAAAATATGTCTGTGCTAGCTATAATAAAAAAAATATAATTTTTTCGAAAATAAAATTTTATGAGATATTTATGTACATATGTATTTCACAAATTATTAATACATATATGTACATCAGGGAATCATGTGGTCACGAGTTTAGCAAATTTGGCATCTGTTGCTAATTAATATTTTCTGTTCGTTATTTTTTAAAACATTTTATTTTTTAAACGTGTTACATGTTACCCTAAAATCACGCCACTACACTTTTTGTTTTTTATTGCATTTTGGTGGTTTTCTTTCCAGACTACAACTACCCAACAAAAACTTTGGACAGTAATTTAGCACTAAATAAAAATGTTATTCACAAAAACAAAAAAAGAACAAAGAAAACTTTATTTAAATCCTAAAATTTAAAACAAAGGATATCTTTTACTTTTAATAACAGCTGCTCATCTTTTGGGCATACTCTCCACCAGAGCCATATAGCGCTCTTTTGGAATTACGTACCAAGCATTTTGGATTTCCTTCCACAAATTGGGTCGTTGTTGTGCATAAAACTCCAGCTACCATCACATTCGCACCACCGTGTCCGAAAGAATTCCGGGACTGTTAAGTTCTTTTTTGAAACACGTGGCTTATACTGACAAGCACCTACGCAAGTTTTTTCATTGACTCTTATTCTTATAGTTCTAGAGAAGAAGTCAATACCAAATTTTGTTGAAAGATCTTTTTGAATTGCTCTGTAAAGAGTTCTCTTTACGGGTTGTTTTTTATGTCTTAGATCCTGTGGAAGAAACTTACCGCGAAAAACTAATAAAATATATAAATTTACTTTCACGTTCTAAATTATTGTTCAGCTCAAATTGTGTATTAATAGCAATTAACCACAAATAGAAGAAAGTATTAAGAAATTGTGCAATAAAAAATAACATGACATCACACCATAGGATATACCAATGTACAAAAATTACAGTTTATAATTAATCCTATAAAAGAAAAATACGTGTGAAAACAGATTATGAAGTGTGCTAACCTCATGTCCACCTTTGTATTTCCAATATGTACTATATATTATATTGGATATTCTTTTTAATACCAACCATATGCTTTTGTAAGCAAGTGGCAGAAAAAAATAAATATTTTCTTATAAAAGCAAACGGCATAAATATGACTTTTCCTTAAGAACTACCTACTATGAAAGGAATTAATTTGAAATTAGTTTAGATAAGGAAATTTGTCATTTTTCTACTTACAATAGTTTTTATAATTTTAATAATAGAATATAATATTTTATGTCATTTAATGGATTAATGAAAAACCATTTGTTTGGCAGATTAAAAAATTTTAAGCCAATTTTCAGCTGTCCGTTTTTTTATTACGATACAATTTTGAATAACTCTTTTGCACTAAGTAATTGTACTGGAGAGTTATCACGTTTGCTGTATGTACAAAATTATCGGTATTCTAAAACCGAAACTGTTATCATTATCAAAACAATTTTAAATTAGGTCGAATAATGATTTTTGGACGAATATAAGGTTTGGTTTCGATCTGAGAAACCAATTTCGATCGGACTCTATCAATTTGCCATTTATTCGGTTTTCATTTATAGAACAGGGGCGTTAGAGCATTTTAATAAAGCGCAGACTATTTGCATTTAAACCTGCTCGAAATATATTAGACTAATCCAAAACAGTTGAATTTTAGTAATTTTTCTGTACACATAAACATTTTGGTTTTAATTTGTATATAAAAGTGTGCATATTGCAAAAGTAACACATAAAACCAGGGAAAACAAAGTTTAGAGGCTTGGTTAAGAAACATGGAGAACATTTTTATTTCACACCAACGTATGAAACTATATTGAGGAGAGTAATATGCGTTTGTGCCTACGTTTATAACGGTCAAAAAATGGATTCTTGTAAAACTTGTCAAGTCAATCCCACATAGATTATCGAAATAAGTTGAAACCGGCTTATAACTTTACATAGCCTTCATTCAAATGTTCACCCGGAATATCACTTCAACGTCATAATAAGATTTTCGTATTATTTATATATATGAGAAAATTGCTATAACTTTAATAAATTTAAGTCACAAGATCAAATTCAGCCCAAATCTGTTCAATTGGACAGAAATCTCTAAAAAAAAAAGACAGATTCATAAGTTTGGACTTAAAAGTGTTGAAATATGTTTCTAATTGGTTTGTGAAAACTACATACTTATCTTTATCTTTAAAATAATGGAAATCCAACCTTATAACCTCCGTTCAAATTTAAACTAGGCTCGTTGCAGATAATATGTTCTAATATATTTCCAATTTGTCCGCTTAAAGTTATATTTAAGTCATAAATCTAGTTTTTCATCTTGAACTGAATTTTTTTTAAGAAACCGTTTTTACCGTATTATTCAATATTTTACATTAAAATATAAGTTTTTTAATCCTATTAATTATATTAAAAACTTGTATCACTTTAAAAATTCCATAATCTATGTGTTTCCTTTATAAATGTTTCGGTATCGGTATTCGTTCAAAATATGACTGACCGTAACCGAAAACGAATACTAGGTCGGACTCTACAAAAATATAGATTATGCAATTTTGAAACATGCATAGAAAACTATAATTTAAAATAAAAAACAAGAAAAAAGGTCTAAAGAAACCACCCAAAATACACCTTTGGTTTCTGTATAAAAAAAAAACATTTTTGTAGGACTCTAAATATAGTGTTCATGGCTGTTTTATTTAAAATCTTCAAAAAGCTTTTAATAGTAAAAATTAAAAAAAAAACTGCCTCCTGTTGCACCCCAGTCATGCAATGTTGACACATACATATTATTTTTAATATGTACACAATCTCTGAAAAAAACTTTTACAAAACCCAAACTTTTTATGGCTTGACACATAATTACCAAATAAAATAATATTTTATTTATAAACGTTTTGCTCATTTTATATGAAAAAAATGTATTTAACATTTTCTAACTAGTTTCTTAATAATACTTACTTTGATGTTTTTTTTATTTAAATGTAAATAATTATTTTTTATACGAAAATACTTTTAAATCAGCCTTTTAGCATACAATGAACAAAACGTATTTTTATAACAAATTAATTTGTGTTTATATAAAATATCAATTACAAACACATATGTATTGAAATAAATATATATTTCATATGTATATTTAAATATATTTTAATTTTAGCTTTAAATTTTCATTTCCATGTGAAGATTATTTAAAATCGTTTTATTTTTTAACAAAAATTTTTGTCAGCCTGTTGTATAATTTTTAATGTGTTGTACCATTACCGGGTGCTTTTACAATGTTTTTGTGAGACCTAAAATTTCTAGTTTATTATAGTATCCTGAAGCATCCTTAAACGATATTATATCATGAAAAGTAGTTAAAGTTTTAAATTAAGCAAAAAAAAATAAATAAATGTAGAAATATCTAAAAGTAATAAAATAGAAATATCTTCAAAACTAGATTTGTGTTTATCGTCTCATGATTAAGGTAAAAAACGTTTAAAAAATTAAATCTGGTATTTGCCAATTCAATCTTTTAGTTCTAGCAGAAAATTTTACAATCCAAATATATACAAATGCAAAATATAATAAAAGAGAAGGCAAAAATTGCAACATTCATTGCCATTTTAGGTTGACAATTTCATAAACCACATATCTTAGCAGCAGTAATTTTTCCTGTCATTGATGACACCACTTGTTACAGAATTGGTTATTTGACTAGATATTTTAACATGAGCGAGACCTATTATTTGGTGTTTTTTTTTTAATTTAAAAAAAAAAATTTTTTTATTTTTTTTTTATATTTTATGAGCCATAATACGTTTTTTACCTGCAGAAAGGGTTACCTTTAAAATAACTTACTCTGTCCCTTTTCTACTCAGATTTTCGGGTTTAAGTGGGAATTTATATAATTACTATGTACTAAAAAGCTCTTACTACTTCTAAGCAAAACTTTTAAATCTGTCTGTTGCAGGAACAGAGTGAATAATTAAAAATATTTGATTTCAAAGAATTTAGATTTTTTAAATTAAATAAATATACACATTAATAACGTACATATGTACATACATACTTATAATTTCATATATGATTTTTATTATTATTTTTATTTATCGATACATAATCTTTTGTGTAATGGTGTTTTTTTTTCTAAAATAAAATGTTACACCTTTATTATGTACATTTTTATAATGTTTATCCCACATTTTAAAGATGTCGCATTTTTAATGGTCAGAATAGAACATAAAATCACAACAGTGTATACACTGTACAGCTGTTTTTTTTTTGTTAAAAAAGAAGAAGCAGATAGATAGATCCCTGGTAAGATCGCTTGAAATAAGACAATCACCCCTATCGTGAATAAAAATTCCACATGAAATTTGTTCCTTTTTAATATTTTTCCTATTAAAATTCAATGTTAAAAAAATAAAAGGGAACAAATTTCATGTGGAATTTTTATTCACGGTAGGGGTGAATGAATATCTCTCAAAAAGACCAATGTCACCTTCCCGACTAATACGCAAATTCTTCTTGAACTACTATAAAAATTATATATATAAACAGAAGGAGATATTGTCCTATGAAATTTGACATACATTAACTTCAGAGTATTCATTAATTACGTTCTCTACGAAGCCTTTCACTCGCGGTTGTGGCTTTCTTTCCATAATCATATCAAATATTTGTTTCATCATCATCAGATGATGAAGATGAATCCAACAAAACATCCAAAAAAAAATTTTACCACATAAAAAAGTAGTAATATTTTCCATTTTGTATATTTTTTTTTTTCTTAACACAAATACACATTCATAAACAAAACAAATGTCAGCTGTTTTATCGCACGATTCTCCCCCTTAAAAATACAGAGTGTGAAAGGTGCAACATTTTTTAAATTTATAGTGTGTCATTTATAGAAAAAAATACACTTTTTAAAAAAAAAAAAAAAAAACAAAAAAATTAAAAAACGTGCGAAATGGGAAAAACGTGTAACATTTTTGCCAGAAAAGAAAACGCCATAAGTTTAAAACACACTTTATCATTATATACAATTTATATAAAATAATCATAGCATATAAACTAAAATACGATATTGAAGCATGAAAAAATTACCAACAAAAAAAAAGAAACGACAAAAACTTAGACTAATATTAAATATTAATTATATTATTAAACTAAAATTATTCAAAATTAGTATTTAAGTGTGCAAATTTTGCTGAAAAGCCAGCAATCAAAGACAAAACATTTCACAAACAAGAAATGAAAAAAAAACTATTTATATCATACGAATTATGATATTGTTATTATGTAGTTTATATTATTAATAAAAACAAAATATTAAATTAAAAATCCCAAAACAAAAGATATTAAAAATATGACAAAGACAAACTATAAGGAAAGGTTCACTACCTAAAAACAGAAAGAAAAAATATTTAAATAAATCATAAAACAAAATATTGATAAAAAAAAAACAATCACAAAGTTGTTTTAATTTAAAACAAAATTCTTTATAGATTTAATAATATAGTATTTTTTACAAATTAGCATATTTTTCAATACATAATTTATTGTTTTATCACCAAAAAGTCAATGATAGTATTGTTTAAAATAGTCAAGTTTTTTTTATCTAAAATATTATAATTACATACTAAAAATATAGTTGATAATAGCTAAAAGAGTTTTCAATTTGTTATTGAAACATTTTCATTTAAATAACTTGATCCCTCCAATCTGTTAAAAAACACTTACCAGATGTTGGCAATCTTTAAAATCGAGTTCCAAAGAAAATAATTTTAAAGTCACACCTGTTGTTTTCATTCGTATACACTCAATGTCCCACACAGTAATGGAAGTTGAATGTAGCCACTACTGTTCATCTTATAAGAGTAGTTCAATAACCCTCACTGATGTTTAAATTTTAAGCAAAGTAGTGTAAGTAGATTTCATACAGATAATTATATTTTTATTTTAGATAAGTTCAGTGTGCTCTAGCAATCTTTAACGAATTAAAAAAAATACACATTTTAATACATAAGTACGGATATATTGAATAAATAAATGCGACAATTAAGTAAGTACATAAAGTGTTTGATTTGTAAGTACATACATCCATACATACACATATGTATGTATCTATTACATCACTTTATATACTAAGGAGTGGTGTTTTTGATGTGTCATCCCCTGATATCCTTCTATTATTAATTCTTCTCATAAATTATAATCGAAATATCCGGTTGTATTATTTACATTTTAGTTATACACATGAAACTGATGAACAGACACAGTAAGTTTTAAATTTATAAATACATATGTATGTACCTATATCTGTTTATTAAATAATAATAAAGCCACATGAATAATTTGAAAAAATCTTAAGTTCAATTAAAAGTCTAATATTAGTTACAATGATTTAATAAAATGTTTTTTTTTTCTATATTTAGAAGAGGAAGATGCTTTGGATGAATCGGCCCAACAAGCGGAAGTTTCTAATGATTCGGATGCTCCTTTAAAGCCCAATGTAAGTAATAAGTCTTCTGTTAATTTTATTACAAAGTATGTATGTATGTACTTAAGTTAAAAAGAGAGGTATACCAAATCAATTCTGTTTTTAGCAAAGCTTACGAAAATATATTAAAAGATGACTTATTTAAAGGTTTTGTAATTTAAAATGAAACACTACAAAGAATTGGATGTCGGAATCTTTATTACGACCCGAAAGAACAAATTTTGATATTTACTTTTTAGAGATCCAATTTTCGATCACCCTGTCCAGCATAGTTAGATATTGGTAACTCATGAATTACGCGAGTAATGTTGTCTTGCAAGTCTTGTAACTGGCTTATCGACGAAAACTCTTGACTTTACACAACCCTAAAGAAACAAATCTAAAGGTATGAAATCACTCACACAATCTAAGCGGTAGTTTCAGCTAAAAAAATTGGAGATGCTGTTTTTGTGTGTATCATTCCAGGATGAATTGTTAAAATATGGTCTCGTGTGATCTGTAAAAAAAATTAAAAAACTTCTAAATAAATCACCCTTTATGTATTCCTGAAATGTTTTAGAAAGAAATGTTTAGTTAAATCAAAACTCTTTTAATTATACTCATAAAAACGATGATATAGTTATTTATTTGAATATTCGACAAACATTTATTTTTTCGTAATAGAATGACGAGGATGATGATTATGATCCTGAAGATACGCGTAAAAAGAAAAAGGGTAAGAAGCGTAAAACCAAAAAAGGTGAAGAGAAGGGGCGTAAGAAAAAGAAACGCAAGAAGAATGAAAGTGAGGAGGAAAGTGATGCCGTACGTGAAGATGATGATGCTGATTTTACTGCAACATCTTCATCTTCAAAGCGTGGTCGTAAACGTAAAGATGCTGATAAATCTAGCAAGGAAAAAGAAGCTTCTGCATCGGGTAAAATATTTTTTCATCTCTCACTGTCAATAAATTTAGTAATTAAATAAATATTCATTTAATTATTTGTAGGTATGCCCTCAGTGGAAGATGTGTGCTCAGCTTTTAACGTAAATGATGTAGAAATTGAATATTCCGAAACGGATTTACAAAATCTAACCACATACAAGGCTTTCACTCAACATGTTCGACCCATTTTGCAAAAGGAAAATGCCAAAATACCAGCTCCAAAACTAATGATGCTGGTTGATGCTAAGTGGCGCGAGTTTTGTGAAGCTCATCCCAATTTATTAACAGAGCAGGCCAAGAGCGAAGAAGCCGAAGAACCCAGATCTTCTAGATCATCGAGAAATGAAAAGGTGGGTGAAAATTGCAAGTGATCGCATAATTTAAACTAATTGGAAAACATTTTTTCAGCCTGATGACTTATATGAAGAAGAGGAAGAGGAGGAGGAGGAAGAAGAAGAGGAAAAAGAATCTTCAAGTGGGCGTCGTAAGCGCGGAGGTAGAGGTCGCGGAAAAAAAGGAAGGCGCTCTGGCAAAGTACCGACATTAAAAATAAAGTTCGGCAAGCGTAAACGTGGCAGTTCGGATGAAGATCAGGATGCTTCTGGTGCATCTGAAAGAGATTCAGATTTAGAATTTGAAAAAATGCTACAAAAATCAGATGATAGTGCGGATGATATTCCTAACACATCATCAGCAGCAGCCGCTTCAAATAGTGCAGCTGATGGCCAAGCAGCAACTAATGACGATGGGACGCCTATTGTTAGGAAGAAGGCTAAAGTTAAAATTGGCAACAAGTTTAAAAAAAAGAAGAAGCTTAAGACAACGTCTCGCTTCCCCGATGGCGAAGACGGTGAGCATGAACATCAGGACTACTGCGAAGTGTGTCAACAAGGTGGTGAAATTATACTATGTGACACTTGCCCTAGGGCATATCACTTGGTGTGCTTGGAACCCGAATTAGAAGAGCCACCAGAAGGAAAGTGGTCTTGCCCCCATTGTGAAGCCGATGGTGGTGCTGCTGAAGAGGAAGACGATGACGAACATCAAGAGTTTTGCCGGGTTTGCAAAGATGGTGGAGAATTATTATGCTGTGATTCGTGTCCTTCAGCGTACCATACATTCTGCTTGAATCCGCCATTGGAAAACATACCCGATGGTGATTGGAGGTGTCCAAGGTGTAGTTGTCCACCTTTAACAGGAAAGGCTGAGAAAATAATTACTTGGCGTTGGGCCGAACGCCCAGACTCTGGATCGAAAAAGAATAAAATTAAAGTACGTGAATACTTTATTAAATGGCACAACATGTCGTACTGGCATTGCGAATGGGTACCAGAAATACAAATGGAAGTCCATCATCCTCTAATGATAAGATCGTTCCACCGCAAATACGATATGGAGGAACCACCCAAATTCGAGGAGACCTTGGATGAAGCTGACTCCCGCTACCAACGCATACAGCGGCACAAAGCAAAAGGCGGTATACAGGCCGAAGATGAAGATGAATCTTATAAAAAGGATTTGGAAGATCGCTTTTATAAAAATGGCGTTAAGCCGGAATGGTTAATTGTACAGCGTGTTATAAATCACCGCACAGCCAGAGACGGTACTACTATGTATTTGGTTAAGTGGCGTGACCTACCCTACGACAAATCAACTTGGGAAGATGAGTCCGATGATATTCCAGGACTAAAACAAGCTATCGATTATTACTTGGATCTGAGAGCTATTTGTACATCTGAACAACGTTTGGGTAAGAAGAAAAAGGGACGCAAGAGTAAAGCTAAAGAAGTAGAAGATGAAGACCGTCAAGTAAAACGTTACACTCCTCCACCAGATAAACCCACTACGGAGTTGAAGAAGAAATATGAGGGTCAACCGCCATTTTTGGAAGGCACTGGCATGCAATTACATCCCTACCAAATTGAAGGTATCAATTGGTTGCGTTACTCTTGGAGCAATGGCGTAGATACCATTCTGGCTGACGAAATGGGTTTGGGTAAAACTATTCAAACAGTTACTTTCTTATATTCTCTATATAAAGAAGGTCACTGCAAGGGTCCCTTTTTGGTAGCCGTACCCCTTTCAACCATTATCAATTGGGAAAGAGAATTCGAATTGTGGGCTCCCGATTTCTATTGTATTACCTACGTTGGCGATAAAGATTCTCGAGCAGTTATACGTGAAAACGAGTTGAGTTTTGAAGAGGGTGCCATTAGAGGTGGCAAGGCTTCTCGTTTGAGAACCACACAATATAAGTTCAACGTATTACTCACCAGCTACGAATTAGTTTCTATGGATGCTGCATGCTTGGGCTCGATTGATTGGGCTGTTTTAGTTGTTGACGAGGCTCATCGTTTAAAATCAAATCAAAGTAAATTTTTCCGTATTTTGAACTCGTATAATATTGCTTACAAGTTGCTATTGACTGGCACTCCGTTACAAAACAATCTGGAGGAATTGTTCCATTTACTTAATTTCTTGTCACGCGACAAATTCAACGATTTGAATGCTTTCCAAAATGAATTTGCTGATGTTTCGAAAGAAGAACAAGTTAAACGTCTACATGAAATGCTGGGACCACATATGTTGCGTCGTTTGAAGGCCGATGTCTTAAAGAATATGCCTTCCAAATCGGAATTCATTGTAAGAGTTGAATTGTCAGCTCAACAAAAGAAGTTCTATAAATTTATTTTGACTAAAAATTATGAAGCTTTAAATTCGAAAAGTGGTGGAAATTCTTGTTCTCTTATTAATGTAATGATGGATTTGAAGAAATGCTGCAACCATCCTTATCTTTTCCCTTCGGCCGCCGAAGAAGCCACCACCACTGCTGGAGGTTTATATGAAATCAATTCTCTAACAAAAGCTGCTGGAAAATTGGTCTTACTTTCCAAAATGCTAAAACAATTAAAGGAACAAGGCCATCGTGTCTTGATTTTCTCGCAGATGACGAAAATGTTGGACATACTTGAGGATTTCCTTGAAGGCGAGGGATATAAATATGAACGTATTGATGGTGGTATCACTGGTAATTTGAGACAAGAAGCTATCGATCGTTTTAATGCACCGGGTGCTCAACAGTTTGTGTTCTTATTGAGTACACGTGCTGGCGGTTTAGGTATTAATTTGGCCACAGCAGACACTGTTATTATTTATGACTCGGACTGGAATCCCCACAATGATATCCAAGCCTTTTCTAGAGCCCATCGTATTGGCCAGGCTAATAAGGTTATGATATATCGTTTTGTCACTCGTAATTCGGTAGAAGAAAGAGTTACGCAAGTAGCCAAACGAAAAATGATGCTGACTCATTTGGTGGTACGCCCTGGTATGGGTGGTAAGGGAGCAAATTTCACCAAACAAGAACTGGATGATATATTGCGTTTCGGTACCGAAGAACTCTTCAAAGAAGACGACAAAGAAGAAGCCATTCATTATGATGATAAAGCTGTTGCTGAGCTCCTAGATAGATCTAACAAGGGTATTGAGGAAAAAGAATCCTGGGCTAACGAATATTTGTCATCATTCAAAGTAGCTTCTTATGCCACCAAAGAAGAAGAGGAGGAAGAAGAGACGGAAATCATTAAACAAGAAGCTGAAAACTCCGATCCAGCGTACTGGGTCAAACTCTTGCGTCATCACTATGAACAGCATCAAGAGGATGTGGGTCGTACTTTGGGCAAAGGAAAACGTGTGCGTAAACAAGTCAACTACACCGATGGAGGTGTTGTGGCCGCCGATACCTCACGTGAGGACAGCAACTGGCAAGACAACAATTCGGAATATAATTCTGACTATTCTGCTGGTTCAGATGAAGATGGAGGCGATGATGATTTTGATGAGCAAAATGGTGGAGAGGGGCGTAAAGCACGTAGACGTGTTGATCGGCGAGATGATCGGCCATTACCACCTCTATTGGCCCGTGTTGGTGGAAATATAGAAGTTTTGGGATTCAATGCCAGGCAACGTAAGAGTTTCTTAAATGCCATCATGCGTTATGGCATGCCACCGCAAGATGCTTTCAATTCACAATGGTTAGTACGTGATCTAAGAGGAAAATCAGAGCGCAACTTTAAGGCATATGTGTCACTATTCATGCGTCATTTGTGTGAACCAGGAGCTGATAATGCCGAAACATTTGCTGATGGTGTACCCAGAGAAGGATTGTCTAGGCAACATGTTTTAACACGCATTGGCGTCATGTCCTTAATACGTAAAAAGGTACAGGAATTTGAGCACATAAATGGTTACTACAGCATGCCTGAATTGATTTTGAAACCATGTGAACCGGTCAAAAAAGAAGAAGGTGCTGAAAATGTTATCAAACCAGAGGATAAAAGTGCAACTACTAGCACCAGTGCTACACCAGCTACTAGTGCTGCACCCAGCCCAGCTCCAGTCTCAGAAAAAGCTGAAGAGAAATCTAACAATGTCGCCATTGACAAAAATGAAGACGTTAAAAAAGAAACGGAATCAGAAGAAAAGAAAACTAGCGATAAAGATGAGAACAAGAATGTAGAAAAGTTGGAAGTGGCTTCTGACGACAAAGGCGAAAAGTCTGAAAAAGATAAAGAATCTGAGCCAAAAGATCCGAAAGCAGTTAAATTCGAAGCCGGGGACATCGCTGAAAATGACAAGCCTAAGAATGAGAAAAAAGAAATCAAGGAGGAAGCGAAAAAAGACGACAAAGTGGTGGTCAAACCAAAAGACGACGATGACAAACCAACGGAAATCATTGACGACGATGACGATGATGTTTTAATCGTTAAAGATGATGGTGAAGTAGAAAAGCCGAATACTATGTCTTTGAATAAATCGTCTATTGAGAAGGATCCCAAAGAATCCATTAGCAAGCCCAAAATTGAAGAAAGTTTAGAAGTATTAAAACGTAAATTTATGTTCAACATAGCTGATGGCGGTTTCACCGAACTCCACACCTTGTGGTTAAACGAAGAAAAGGCCGCTGTTCCCGGGCGTGAATATGAAATTTGGCATCGTCGCCATGATTATTGGCTTTTGGCTGGTATTGTTACTCACGGTTATGGCCGCTGGCAAGATATTCAAAATGACATTCGTTTTGCTATTATCAATGAACCATTCAAAATGGACGTTGGTAAGGGCAATTTCTTAGAAATTAAAAATAAATTCTTAGCCAGGCGTTTTAAATTACTCGAACAATCGTTGGTGATTGAGGAGCAGTTACGAAGGGCAGCCTTCTTAAATTTGGCTCAAGATCCTAACCATCCAGCAATGTCGCTGAATGCACGTTTCGCCGAAGTTGAATGTTTGGCCGAGTCTCATCAACACTTAAGCAAAGAATCATTGGCTGGCAATAAGCCAGCTAATGCAGTTCTACATAAAGTACTAAATCAATTGGAGGAACTCCTTTCCGATATGAAGAGTGACGTTTCGCGTCTACCAGCCACCCTGGCACGCATTCCACCCGTTGCCCAACGTTTACAGATGTCGGAGAGGTCAATATTGTCGCGATTAGCTGCTACAGCTGGAAATGCTAGCAATGCCGGTGAGTTTTATAAATATGTATTAATTGATAAAATATTAAATAGTAGCAGTGTACATAAGTGAAAACAAAAATTTAATTCTGCAGTTCAAAAACAAAATACATATATGTACATATATATTAATATTAAAACTATTACTGATTATAATGAAAATATTTTTTATTATTTTTAAGCTCAACTAATGGCTCAATTCCCCGCTGGATTTCAAGGCACTACTCTACCAGCGTTTACAGGTGGACCTGCTGGTAACTTTTCTAATTTCCGACCACAATTCTCTGTTCCAGGACAACTATCGAATAATACTAGTGGAGTCAATCCGTCTGGGAATTAAATTTATCTAACAACACATATGCTAACAAAATATGATACTTGCGTTTTAGTTTCGTATTTATTAATATTTTAATATACATACATATATAATAATATTTTAAATAATTTGCACAAATTGTGCAAGATATTTTACAATATACGTACATAAATAATTTCGTTTAAATGTAGTTAATTTTGATTTAATATCTATACATTTCATTTAATAATTTAAATATCCCATTTCATATTTATAATTTTATAACAAACATTGAATTAGACATTTTTTAAATCTCTTTTCCCCCAAATACATACATACATATATATGATATGATTTCTTAAATAAAAACACAAAATTCTATATAAACAATAAATGTTATTATCCGTGCCCATTTAAGCATTCGGAAAGTAACTATTTAAAATCAGTTAAAAAATAAAGCAGTTTCAATTTTATAAAATAATTCAGTGAAATCTTTATTGTAGTCTAAAATCCAATCACCAAGTGAATGTATTTTCATATATTTGTTTGCTGTACTAATTATAAAGATTTCACATTTGAATTAAATTAAAAACACTTTAGAACTGCTAACGATCAATTCCTCCTATACATATTATAAATCTCCAAAAAAAAAACCAATAAATTATCCATAAACTACAAATGCAATTTTGTTTTTATTGATTTACTATCGTTTAAACGATATGCAGGTTTTATATTCGTTGTTTGTATTATTTAATTTATATAGTATATGATTTATACTTATTATATTTACTGAAAATGGTTGCTAATTTCATGTATTAACAGGAAAAAGGCAGTAAATAAAACGCCACAAATACGTGACCGGAAGTAATAAAATTTTTGTGAAAAACCAGTTAATTTTTAATTGGTGGAATTTTATTAATTTTTATCATCTGTGTACTTCATATAATCTGCGTTCCTAAAACCATAAAATGTTGATATTTAAGTGTTATTTTTAATTAGTATAAACTGTTATATTCTTCTATTCAAGGTTTGTGGCCAAAGGCCGTAACAGGCAAGTTATTAACAATAAAATATATAAATACTCAAGGTGTTCTAAGAATTTTGATTTGTTCAAGAATTATACCCTACACCACCATAGTGGGGTTGGTATATTGGGTTTGTGCTGATGTTTGCAACGCCAATTAATATTGATGCAACACTCACTTTAAAGTATACCGTTTAATATAAACAGTTTAACGATGTCCGTCCGTTTGACTGGCCCTATGCAACTTTCCTCCCGAAAAAGGGGTATACCGGTCATAAATGTTTAAATTAGGCAAGTATTGAAACAAATGAGTGATAAATGAAGTCATAAACTTTCTTAAAAATGTCGGTATCCAAATAAATTGAATACAAATATGTTTCATATATCGTCACCTAAAATGCCCAAAGACGTAACCATCATTATCATAATTTTACAGGAGAAGCAAAAAACGTTATAAAATGAAAACTGTTTAATTGAAAATCGCGATTTCTTCACATCTTGTCTTAAGATAGGCGACATGTACATACACTTCAACATACATAAATCTTTTAAAAGTATTTGTATCGAGATAATGTTTAACACACATGATATTTATATGCACAGAAGTCATGGCACTAAATTTTTTGATGATCGGTCCAAGGTCATAGCACCCATTTCTGAAAAACTGTTTTATACATATACTGGGCGTAGTCAGACTTGACCGACTATACTTTCTTATTTGTGTTTTTTTAATTATATATTAATACCTTTTTATGTATTATTGTTTAAAAATTTTGAATAGTTTTGATTTCGTAGATTATTTCGATCAAATTTGCTTGATGTTGGATAGATAAACTTATTAAAACTTGGAGAAAAACAAAAAACTTGATATGATTTTATACCAAACAAATTTGTTTCTGAAATGAACTTATTTTATTTATTTATTTCAAATTTATTATAAATTAAATTACAATAAATAATATACAAAAGCACTAGCTACTACAGGCTTGAACTAAATTACTAAATCTTGTAAGTTAACTTTATATAATGTAAAAAATTATAGATATAATTGATATTTTCTATTGTCGGTTTTTTTAATAAAGGTATAAAGTTTGATGAATTACATAATTTTTTAGATGTAAAGCTTGACAGTCTTTTTAAAGGTGAAATAGTGTAAGTGGGGCGAGGTTGCAAAATGTATAATTAACTAAATGTTGATGAGTGATTTGTGTGTGAAATTAAATCTTTACTTTATGAGTCCGTCCGTATACGGACGAACCAAACTGGAAAATATATTTTTCATTTCAAATAATTTTTACAAAATTTAGAACACAAATTTAACGAAAATTCCACTTCCACTTCATTTTACAAATGTAGAACCCAGCTGAATACACATATTTGGTGTTATATAAAATAAACACACCTTCGTTTAAACGAACAAAATCTTGCGATTTGCAGGATATCAATTCGTATTTGAAAGTCACTCTAATATACTACATATCTATAAAAATTATTAACTTAAGGTTTTATTAAAATAAGTGGCATTTGGTCCGATGCTCAATACAAAAATATGTATAAGTTTTCTCTCTACTTAAAAATTACATCCATGGCATCTGTTTTGTAAGATAAGTGCGTTCAAAAACAAATTTCTGTTCTGCAAATTGAAACTAAAAATGTGAAACTTTAAAAATATGAATGCGTTTAAACTATGGTTTGTCAATAATAATTAAAAAACTATATCGGACAAATGTCGACCACGACCACGCATGATTTGAATATAATCTATCTTAAACATAGCCCCACGTTATAATGTTGTTGTTATAATGTTGTAGTTGTTGTAACAGCAGTAAATGCTGAGTTGACAGCCCTTGGCCGAGTGAACTCGGGATATTCCAGTGCATAGAAACGGCTCTCGTGGGAGTACCCACAATAAATGCACAGTGAAACGAAACAACAAGACAGTGATACATGTCCCGTGAAACCACATGTCAAAGATATTCATATCATCAATAATAGGTCAACATTTGGTAATTAACATCTCTCGATAGCGTCGTCTATTCACCGTAACCGCATTTTCATCCGAATTTTCGAAAAAAAAGAGTCAGTCACGCTTTCGGACTATATCAGTCATGGGCGAAATTTAAATTTCCCAGCACATGTGCTTGGCCAGAAAATTCTGCTTACGCTACGTTGACACACGTACGCTGTAAGTTTACTTGTGTCTTTTAATAAAATGAGCATATGTTTCTAGCTTTATTGTAATCTCAGCGATCAAACTGAAATCAGTTGGTGGTTAGTCCTATTAGACAATGGGGTGAGGGCAAATAAGACGAGTACACACTTGATTGTACTAGCAATTCATGTTACTCTTTTATTCGTATTATTGTTGAGCGAAACTACTGATATATCAAAACTTTAATGTTATTTAACAAGCAACCTGTTAGAAAACAAAGTTCTTGTTGAAAACCTATTAACGACTCTCTAAAACTTGTTTTTTTAAATAAACATTTTTTTGTTTTTAATTTTTTCGATAACGATATTTATACGCGTTATTGTATTTTTATAATAAAATATTGTCACGTTTAAGAAACGGTAGTTTATTTCCTTTTAAATAACCGGATTCTTTAAAAATTATAAATATGTATATGTACTAACTTTTTGTACCTGGCGTTGACCGGGATAGTATTGATCTTATAAAAAACAACATTTATGCATTCATTCCTTTCTATTTGAGCTTGCTACTCGTAGATTTTTTGAAAATTAGTAAACTTACATTTCAAATTTGAATAGTCTTCATTGTTTTCACGTCTTTGACCATAATGTATTAGATCTTAATTGCTATTAAAAATTGTGTGCTAATACAGAGTTCTTTTCTCATCATTAAAGAAACAGATGAACCGATTTTACAAAAAAAAAATTCTATTAGAATAGAAATTATATAATAATTTATACCTATCTAAATTTTATATTACAGAGTGCAAAAATTTATTTTCGGCCTATATACCAATAGGGATTAATATTAATATATAAATATTTAATTAATTAATCACACCGCATTTACATGTACGAATTCTTCAGTTGTATTACGAAAATTAAGAATAGTAACGTGTTCTCGCGACCCTTCTGCCGATATTTTTTTTTTATATAAATCTTGTTGGCGGTGAATTAATAACTCAAATTGCCAGGTTATCCCATGATCGATTCAAGTAAGTCCCAAGTCGACCTATACCTTCATATAGGAAGCTGGAAGGCTTAAATCTTGTATTAAAAAAATTTAGCATGTGACTAATGCACAACTTTGAAAAACCGTAATGCGGTACAGTTAGACAACGCCAAGCATTAACCAATGCAAAAGTGAGACGCAAATCTCTCGAAGGCAGCAAAAAAAGGACGGACTATTGCCATTAAGCGATAATGACAATGACGCGCGAGTTCTTTCTCCACCCAGAACTAAATTACGACTGCCGATAATATTCTTTAATTTAATTCTCAGTGAAAGATACGCGCCCGAATAGATCCAGTCTTCATCGACTTCCAAGAGTTGAAAGTCTACATTTTATCTCTTTAAAAGAAATTAATGTAAAAGGTACTAAAAAGTCCCAAAAATATTAAGTATTTACTCTATTTTACTTGAATTTGCAAACCCATGTGATCGACTATAAAACGTTTGAACCCTCAAATAAATCTATACTTAAAATCTGCACTTAATAATCCTTGAAAGTTGACTATCGATTTCTGATTGTAGAAAACGACAACAGAAATTTTGTTACTTCAGCACAACACAAATAAATCATACTAATGGATTATGTGAGTATCGAGTATACATATTTAGGTCCCTTATTCTAAAACAACTTTTTTGGTATTGAAAATAATCAAAGACACAAAATTTATTCCCGAATTAAAAAATGTTAATCGCTGATTTTTTCTACATTGTAATAAAAACTGAAATTTACGAAATCGATTGAACCAGGTAAATTAGTTTCTGCACAGATGTACGTATACGAGTATGACAGTTTTACTTTTTTTCAATGAAGTATTGTAGTTTTTCAATTTATTTATTTCAATAATATAATTTTATATAAAAATTTAAAATAATATATAAAAATAATTAAGGAGTCAATTAGTGTTAACGTACAATTAATTTGAAGAAATTGTCAATCACAACATTTAACTTTTCTATATGTCAACAAACTTAACGAAACCACTGAACATATACATTAAATGTCAAAAATTTAACGAACATTATCAAAATAATGTGAAGTTGGCTGCAAAACACCCTTCTTTCTTTCCGGTTGTCAAAAAGGTACGAAAGCAATGAATTTTGCTGCTAAAGCGGCAAAAAATTTTAATATTAAATATAATGAACATCTTTAAATTAATAAGTGAAATTTTGTGTTATTTCAGTGCAAGGACGACAAATACATTTAAATATGGCTGACGTTGATGTGTAAGTGCGAAAATATTAAAAGAAATACACAAACCATAAATTATATGCTAAACAATAAAAAATGTTTAAATAAAACTCAAAGTGATTAAAACAAATAATATTGAATGGCTATAGTTATGAGAAGTCATTAATGTTTTGTGTTAATCGACGTTAAACAATGAATTAATAAAAATGAATTTTTCTATGCGTTCCCAACAGTGATGTTCCCTCAGCAGCTCCCGCTGTAGGTGGCCCTATGGATATTAATCAAGCTTTGCAAGAAGTGTTGAAGAAATCTTTGATTGCCGATGGTCTCGTACATGGTATTCACCAAGCTTGCAAGGCCTTGGACAAGTAAGCATAAAAAATCTACAAAGTGTTATATTCAGAAAATCAACTAACCTCGAATGTTTTTTTTTTTTTTTTTTTTTTTTTTTTCTATTTTAGACGTCAAGCTGTTTTGTGTATCTTGGCTGAGTCTTTTGACGAACCCAACTACAAGAAGCTCGTTACTGCCCTCTGTCATGAACATCAAATCCCCTTGATCCGTGTCGATTCTCACAAGAAGCTCGGTGAATGGTCTGGTTTGTGCAAGATCGACAAGGAGGGTAAGCCCCGTAAGGTTTGTGGCTGTTCCGTTGTTGTCATCAAGGATTTCGGTGAGGAAACCCAAGCTTTGGATGTCGTCAAGGAGCACCTCAGACAAAACAGCTAAACTACAACTTCCTATTTATGTAGTTTAGTCTGTAAATGGGGTTCATCTGAATGATGATAGCGATGCATCTTGTTTTTGTTTTTATCAAAAACACACCAAAATAACAACAAATATGGCTAAAACATAGATGTAGTTAAAACAATAAAAAAAAAAACATTTTTTTAATGTTAAATCAGGATAAATTTTTATTAAAAATTGATAAATATTAAAAAAAAAAAAAAAGTTGTTTATTGCTTTAAAATGAATAGCTGTTGGATGATAATATATATTTGAACAACAGTAGTTGCAATCCATGTAATTTTATACGATCATCCATCCGTAAGGGTTTAAATGTACATGATTGGTTTATATTTTGATGCAGTTCTGTTTATGTTTAGTCCAATCATCAAGTTGACATCTTCTGCAAAATTGGAAAGAACATAAATTTTAGAAGTACATAGATCACAAATAATGGTTGGTATTATAGATTCTGCACGGAAAGAAATGTCCTGCGGCATGCCGCAATACTGTGTGTAGAGATGATATCGCAGCAACGGAATGAATAAATTCAAATTATGCTTCTGCGCAAAAAATGTCTCGGCAATCGCGGAATGGAATAAGTAATTTGAGAAAATTGAAATTTAAGAAGAAAAAAATACCTATAATTCGCTTAAAAACGTTACAAGTTTTTTTTTTTTTGTTATGTCGAAAAGGCCAAGTCCATTTTATGTTATGCGAAAGTGCTAAATTATTTTTGTTGCCAAAATTATCAAATGAAGAAATTTAATCTATCTACATTAATGTGAACTTGTTTTAATTATTAGTTTATTTATTTAATGTTAATCTAAAAACCTAAATTATTAATTACTTAAGGAAACATTGAATAATTTTAAAATTTGTTATCATCAAATGAAAATATGGAAAAACTCATTCATAAAAGACTTCTCTGACATTATCTAAGAGCTCTTTCAGAGCCCAAAAAAAAACCCTCATAAAAGACTTTTCTGACATTATCTAAGAGCTCTTTCTGACGGACCATTTTCGAACGTAATGACCCTCTTTTCTGAAGGTTTTCGGAGCAATTATGATTTTTTTTTGGGCTCATAAAGAGCGTAACGCTCCGAAAAATGTGTCAGAAAAGACTCTTTTCAGACTCATATGGTTTGCTGGGCACTGTCTTTTTGAACACTTATATTACGGTTTAAGAACACACTTAAACACTTTGTTTGATCAGCGCCATCTGTTTATGAAATTATTTCTAACAATATTAATACATACACTTTTAATAATACAATATTAATACACTTTTTTTGATGAAATTTTCAGAGGTTGTCTCGAATTTTTGCTCATATCTCCGTTATTTCTGGATCGATTTTGTTGATTTTAAATAGCAAACTTCTCGAAAGCATATCTGACAGAATTATTGAAGATTGATTTCAACAGACAGACAGACATGGCTTAATAGACTCCGCTATCTATAAGGATCCAGAATATATATACTTTATAGGGTCGGAAAATTATATTGTGGAAAATACAAACAGAATGACAAACTTATATATACCCTTCTCATGAAGGTGAAGGGTATAAAAATGGGAAACTCCCGCGGAATTTTCATTCATGATTGGGCTGATAAGACTTGATTTTCAACTTAAATTAGATAGGTACTTAGCATTTATGTTGTTGTACATACCAGTATTCGGACAAACTTTTATAAAGAAATAGATAAATCGCGGAATTTAAAGAGGAAACATGATTGAAATTTTTGGGATAGTTGAATTCTGAAAAGAAAACCACCAAAATGCAACAACTTAATAAAACCAAAAGTAGAATGGTGTGATCTATGGATGACACACACTATGTGTTATTTAACAGACAGAAAATATTTGCTTTAATTGACAACAGATACCAAATGTGCTAACCTCGTGTCCAACACAGTAAGTAAAAATCATTAAAATGTCTTAAATTAATAAAAAAAAAATATACGCAGTGTGTGGTTGTGAAAGGTTCAAACAAATTATACTTTTTATTCTTATTTTTAACACCTTTAAGTACAATCGTTAAGTAGGTATAACAATTGTTTATGAAATCTAAACATTACATATTTTGGATATGAAATATTATTTAATATTATTCATAAAAAATTAAAGTAGACTTCAAAATTTTGTATGAAAATTTTGTCTAAAAGCACTTTATTTTTTATGAATACGGCAGTATATGTACATATGTATGTAAGTATTTTCTTAAAGTGATAAAGAAAAATACAAAAGAAAGCCAAAGAAGCAAAACCATAACGTTAAGAATTGGATAATACAATTATTTTTACGTTTGTACAAATTCTGTGACTTTGTACATTAGTTTATTTTATAGTTTAGAATAAGATAAATTTAATTTAAAATTATGACACATCCTGTTGCTGTCACAATAACGGTAAGGTTGTAAATTTTACACCATGTAGTTTGTATTTATGTACCTTGATTTCGCCTTTCTGTAAATACATTAATTTTATCTAACACACAAAAATAGAAAGCATTTAATATGCCAAAAGGTAAAAATAATGGCCTCAAACGGCCCATTATAAATATAACAAATATATCATCAGCCATAAAAGACATCGAAAAAGGAATGACTATAGAAACAGCTGCCAAGAAGCATACAATTGCCAAAACAACCTTGTGGAGACATTATAAACGACACCAACTGTGTGGCCAAAAAACCTGTGTTTACGTTAAAAGTCTTGAAATCAACAGAAACAATAGGCAAATATTTACGGATGAGGAGGAAATCTTTTTGGCTGAATACATCAAAACACTAGCAAAATTGCAATATGAACTTGGTGAAAATGATATTAAGAAATTTGTCTATCTTATCGCACAGAAAAACAATAAAATTATGCCAAAAATTTGGATTGAACATGAGTTGGCAGACACTGAATGGTTGGCGGGATTTGTTAAACGACATCCGAGTACACCTCTGGGCAAAAGAAATGATCCGAAAACTTTGTCCAACTCCCAACCAAAAATGGATTTTAATGTCATTCCTAATAATTTAAACGACTCAATATCCCTATATCTCTTTACACAAATTTATCATCTAATGAAAGTGACAAATACTGTTGCAGAAAAAACTGCAAATGAAAATAAACAATTGCACTAAAACAACAGCCAAGGCTATGAAAGAGTTGCATCAAAATGCCAGAAAGGCTATAGGAATTAGAAAAACGGTTGAAAAAACATTAATTTCGCCAAAGATGAGTACAAAATTTATACTGCCTGAGGCTAAATCAGTTACTACTGGTCAACAGAAATTGTATACTTTTAAAATAGAAATGTCAATATATGTACATAAATACATATGTATGTACATATTGAAAAAATTAAGAATTAAAATGTTATATTATGAAATATATGTATACAAAGGCACATCAGGCTATTTTTTTTTTTTGGAAAAATAATGGAATAGTTTCTTAATTTATTATACATATGTATACAAAATAGAAATTTATAAAGATTAAGATTATTATTATTATATATTTCAAGTAATATATACAAACCTTACTAGGCCAAAAATTAAATATATTACAATGTAAATTCCTAAATAATGCATAATACATGTACATTAACTTAGAGTAAATGTATAAATACAAAATTAAAATTAAATACATACAAAATAGAGGCCCCCAGTCAAATTAATTATTTAATTAAAATAATATTAAATATATATTCGAGAGTAGTAAGAAAAATAAAAAAATAAAATAGTAACCCCATTAAAAAAGTTATAAAGCGAATGCTGAAAAATATAACAAGTTTAACTAATACCCGAAAAATACATTAAAAGTTTCAATCGAAAGGCATTGTTAGAATAAGAAAAAATACGAAGATCCAAAGGCAAAAAATTTCAGATACTGGCCACTTTTACAATAAAAGAACGCTCAAAAATACTGCACTTGATCCTAGGAATAGTAATCTGAGGATTTCTTGTAGAGTGAGAAAAGGAAAACTGAGAACAGAGATTATAAGGTAAGCCAAATCGAATAACCCTATAGAAAAACATTAATTTGCGAGTATCAACAAAGTGTCAAAACAACATCTCAAAAAAGTACTGACATATTCAGAAATATTCATCCATCTTCGAACTTTATAAACATTGCGCACAATAACATTGACTAAACGATTAAGATTAGCCAAAATACAAGCCACAGTGCCAGATACTACTTCAGACCCATAAAATAGTGGCACAGGAAAATTGCTATAAACAAATTTTATGGCTGTAATTTATAAATAAATTTTGTAATTTCAATAAAAAAAATATACACAAAAATTGTTTTGTAACAAATATAATTTTACAGCAGCACTTATCTAGGCTGGTAATATTTATATGTCTTGTATTTTTAT
Organism: Bellardia bayeri; assembly: GCA_950370525.1. Classification (NCBI taxonomy): domain Eukaryota; kingdom Metazoa; phylum Arthropoda; class Insecta; order Diptera; family Calliphoridae; genus Bellardia; species Bellardia bayeri. Next base: position 21,276,099 of record OX493267.1, read on the forward strand.
GCCGTACAACATCATAATGTTTATAACACCCAAAAAAACTATAACTTTCTGAGTCGTTTGGAATTGATTAAAATCGATCCATTAACTCGTAGTAATTATATGTATCATACAAATTAATATCTAAAGCTACATACATACATATATACTTTACAATTAAAGTACATAACGTAATTATTTGGAAAACAATAATTAATAGCAGTTAGAATACTATCCATATAAATATGTATGTATGGGAATTTGTAGATCGCCAAATAAGATTCCGTAATTTCACACGAAAAGAGGATTTATCTGATGCAGTTTTAAGTGAATGGCAAAAAGTTTCAAAAGACACAGTTGACAAATTGATTGGGTCAATGCATCGTCGATGTGATGCAGTTATCAAAAATAAAGATATCCAACAAAATATTAAGTTTTGATAACTGGTCAACTATTTTTATTGAAGTAAAATTTTAGTTTATATTGTTTTGTCAATACCCAAATATTGCAAAGTTTTACTTTCGCTTCATAATTTTCGATATATGATATTCTATGTTATTTAATTTTAGTAAATATATGAAAAACAATCTATAAAATAAAATACTGAAACCACTTGTTTGTTTTTTTTAAGAAATTAAATTAGAGGAAGTAAATTTTAAGGAAAGTTTCCATTGTTTTGTCAAGCACTGTATATATTATATTATAGGTATAAATGGTTTTGTAAGTTTGTTTGTTTCGCAATCACGTTCAAACGGTTAACCGGTTTTACTGAAATTTTGAACGTAGATAGATTCATGCTTGGAGTGATCTTTTTTTGGACTAGACCGGTATAAAAAGGAAATACGGATTTTATTAAAATTTATAAAGTAAATAGTCCATGCTTGAAAACATCATTATTATATAATTTTTTTCAAGACTTGGCTCAGGATGGGAAATATTTTTAACATTTTCTTCTTAAATAATAATTAACTTCGTTTTGTAACAACAGCATTTTTATTTTAGCTTATGTTAGTCACAAAAACGACGATTAGAAAAGTAACTTTGCGATAGTCTCCTTTCAAGGGGGTAAAGAAGAATTTTGTGTTAATTTTTATCTGCAGAGTGGAAATTTTAAATATCGATATATTAGAAGACAAATTAACAACAACGTACATTTGGGAACTTCAAACCAAGGGCGTAAAAAAGGTAAAGATTTTTGTTTTGGTACCTTTTGTTTTCTATTGTTCAAAGACAACAAAATTTGAGTTGTAGTTTTTTTCAATTACACTGTCGGATTCACACACATATGGGTATTTCCATGAAATGGTCCACCGTGACTTAAAAAATCACAACGCTCGCATAATTTTTTTTAAGGAAAAAATTAAATTAGATTAATTGTAGTATATTTTTATTTTTCATTTTTGAATAAAAGTTTAATTTTTTGGTAAAAAAAATATATATATACATACATATATGTATATAAAATTACTAAAATATGTATGAAAGTAAAAAGTGTCACGTGCGTAATGTAACGTGCGTAATCAACAAATTATTTTTTTCTTAGCAAATTTATGCATAGTTGTGTTTTTGAACAAAGCATGATTATAAAGGTCCATTATTAACCTTTATAAAAACATTTTTTCCGAAATAAAAATTTCCTACAATTCGCTTAATTTCGCACTTTTTCTTACGGCTCTAAAAGGCACTTCCATTTTTTGTCATGTGCGTAAGTCAACTTTGATTGCATGGAACTTGGGTACCCAGTGCTCAATTTTCCAATATATATACTTTTTGAAAAGTCTCATCACATACAATGAACGATTCTATAATTCCATTCTAAAATTCCAATCCATTTCCATTTTCACAATATTCAAAGACAATTAAACGTGTACATATATAAAAATTTTCTGCATAAGAATACCATTAAAGTGCAACAATAAATTAGTTAAATTTAAATATATATTTATATGATGGAATTAAGGGTTTCAAACAACCTATATATGAAATTGGTTCATTATTTCCCCTAGCCCCCATACAAATGTCCTCCCGAAATAATTGACTATAGTTCCCATATAAGGACCACTTCCGAAAATCATTTAAAATCATAAATCACTTGAAAATTTTGATATCCAAATAAAATTCAATACAAATAAGTTTTACATATACAGAAATCATGAAACCTAATTTTATAACGGTCGGTTAGTCAAAGCTCCCATAAAAGGCCCTTTTGGAAAATCACTTTTACATATATAAATCTTTTAAAAGATTAAAAAATTAACCAATTTTTTTTTATTTAAATAAAATCGTTTATTTTATTTAAATAATAACCTTTTTTCAGTGTATGCTCCTACATATATTAATGCATAAATACCACTCGACGATGCGTATTATAGCTGAATACGAAAACAATCTGAACATATTGTTTAAATTAATTTTTCAGATATCGAAATGAACTATCGTATAGAGAAAAAGAAATTTTGTAATTTTTCCATAAATAATCAAAATTACGACATTTTTGAGAACAAGATAGCTAGTTATGGACCACATCAATGTGCATAATTTAAAGGATATTCCTAAAACCGATTCAGCGGTCAGGAATAAAGGATAATGAAACCCCGATCAACGCCGGCTACAAAAAGGAATTACAATTGCTACTATGTACATTAACCGTTATTATAAAAAATATACAATGGTGGACACAAGGTTAGCACATTTGATAACTGTTGCCACTTAAAGAAAATATATTTTCTGTTGTTTAGTTTTTTTTAATAACAAACGTGTTACAACCCAAAGTCACGCCACTCCTATTTTTGAATTATAATTTTTTTGCTTTCGGTGGTTTTCTCTCCAGAATACAACAACGTAAAAATATCTCTGGACAGTAATTTAGCGAAAAATAAAAATATTATTCTCATAAGATAAACAAAACAAACACTATTGATTTCATTCCACAAATCGGTAAAATTCTTAGATCCTACTGCCGTTGTATGTTGCTCCACATCATTCTCATTTGGATTGAGATCTTGAGATTGGGCTGGCCTATTCAACACATCAATATTATTCTGCTACAAGCAACTGCTCAAAGTGCGTGGAGTGTGTTGGATCGTTGCTGTGCATAAAACGACACATAAGTGGCATATTGTCCTCAGAACATTTAAAAGTATATTTTGATAAGCATACTGATCCATTCGTGCATTGATCTTATGTATAGGACCAACACCATGTGCAGAAAACGCTGCCCACGTCATCACATTCCCACCAGTATACTATACACATTCTTGGAAGTATACTTTGGGTTGTTCTGTATGTTTGGGGGACGCTATATCTTTTTCCATCAGATCTGATCCTATAAAATTTTAATTCATCGCTCCAGAGGATATTCTTCCAAAAAATTATGGGTTTTTCTGTAAGTTTTTTGAAATATTTGGCTTATGCTGAACAATGCATTCACGCAAGTTTTTTTCATTGAGCCTTCTTCTTATAGTTCTAGAGGAGACGTTAATTCCCATTTTTTTAAAGATCTCTTTTAGAGAGCTCTCTTTTAGAGCTCTTAAATGGGACTGCCACTAAGGCTTTGTAAATTAAAGAGTCTCATTTACGGGTTGTTTTTCTACATCTTGAAGCCTGTCTAACATTTTTATAAGTCCTATAGGGCTGAATAGGGTGGAATGCGTTGTAGATCATCTTACTTGGGAAAACTAAAATACTTTCAGTTTCGCCAATTGTGCTTCCTCTGGTGTTTATCTAGTGCTGTTACGGTGTACACCACTTTGTTTTATCCATTTTCAGAAGTTATTAATTTCTAAAAACTTACAGCTAAAAACTAACAAAATATATAAATTTACTTTCATGTTCCAAATTATTATCCAGCTCAAATTGCCTATTAATTGCAATTAATCACAAATAAAAAATATGAAAAAATTATGCAATAAAAACTAACGGGTCATACTGGTACACCAATGGACTAATGCAGTTAATAATTATAATCATATAAATGAAATATACTTTTTAAAATAGCTTATATGAAATGTGCTAACATCATATCCACCACTGCATACCCACTCAAAAATTCACAAAACTTTATTTTTTATAACAATGAAATACATATTTAACGTCAGTTTATTTGATTTTATCATAGCTTTACCAGACGTGTGTTAAGCTAAAAGTTGTTTTTGCATGATAATTTAAGGAATTTTTCATATGTACCTATGTATGTATGTATATAGTTACTATTTTAATTTTATGAAATACTGCTAATATAAGAAAATTTCAATTCCTCCTTAATTTAACTTGTATTTAACCATAAACCGAACCAAATCAATTCAAATCATTTCTATATAATATTATTATTATCTAAAAATAAAAAAAATGCATACTCTACCTTGAGCAATAGTATACCGTTTTGCAGTTGGAACATTTCTTTTCGGCTTCTCCTAAACAATTACCACACTTATGGACTTTTTCATCATTAACAATATTTGATTTTTGTTCTAAACTCTTTTCAGATTCTTCAACTTTAGCTTCCAATTCAGCTAACAAATCGGTATTATAAGCAGCATTTAAATGTTGAGCTGTAGTTAAAATTTTTTCTTTGTCATTGGTTAGAAATATTGTTTCCTGTAACTGAGCTATAGCCAAATAGCCACCAGAGTTTTCAGTTTCTTTTATAAGATTTTCTCTGATTTCCGGAAGTTCTTCCAAAACTAAATTGGATTTTTTAGAAATATTTGAATTTTTACCGGTCATTGTTAGCTGACATAGTAATTGTTTTAGGTCAATTAAAGGTGGTAATTGATCCAATAGGGTTTCATGTAAAAGCCCTTGACACTAACATATTAAAAAAAAAATTATTGAAGGTGGTTAATGGTCATTGTTAAAGAAAATTAAACTTACTATACTTAATTGTTTGCGTCTTTCTTCATTTATCGCATATGATTGCATTAAGTTGGTATTGAAAAGAATTTGACGCAAACAAAACCAGGTTTGAGCTTCGTGTTTAACGACTTTTGCCACTGCCTCACTTTTGACTACAATCCATTTTTCATCAATGAATTTTTCAACACCCTTTTTAGTCCTTCTTTGCCAAGGACGGTTATTTAAAAGGTCTGCCATTAGCCATGGTATATCGTGGGTAACTACCATGCGCCTAGTGGCACTTATTGGCAAATAGTTTGCATTGTCAACCAAATAATTTAGAATGGAGATAGATCGCAAGCCAATTTTATAGATTAAATCCCTCTTTTGACGCTCCAGCTCTGTAAGTATAGACTCATCAACATCAACGTTAGTGTCATTTTCGTGATAACCCATGCTGGAAAAAAAACAAAATTTTTATTATTATAATTTTCAATTAAAATTGTTATTTTATTAAGCTTGAGGTCAAAAATGTATTTTTAGAATTTTCCAATATTTCGCTACAACATTGTGTTGCATCTTCGGGGAAACAAACCTATAACGTTAACAAATTAATAATTAACAATATTTTTAACAGAAAAAAATACCTACCAATAATTAAATTTATTAATTTTCAATTGTTCAATTTGAAAAAAATCCTAAAAGTCATACCTTGCTAAACCAATAACTTGTGCTACCCCTTGAGCACAATAGTCGATTAAATCAATAGCCGAGTCCTGTAACGCCATACAGCCACTTTCATGGTATAATGTCATGTCCAACAAGGACATAACCGCTGCTTCATGAAACAAAGCCGTGTAGATTAAAAACGTAGCCGGAGGATTTGGATCTATGTCTAAAAGATGCGGCAAAACTTTTGTCTTCCACAAAAATATACAAAAGGCTTCATGTATCAGAACCTTAAGCTTATCACGAGCTATAAGCATTTCCTTAACCTCCTCTTCACGATGTTCAGCGGCCTCTAATAGAGCCTGTTGGCTAAGTTTAATGATCATTTCATGGGCATCTAACCATTTTGATGAACCGATATCCTTGATTTGAAATGGTCGAATACTTTCAATAAAGTATGTTAGTTCTTCGGGATATACAAAATTAGACATTTTGATGTTTTCAATTGAATAAATTTATGTTTACTTTCGCTGGGATCCTCTTTGACGAAAGTACAAGTGCAAATGTAAAAATATTACCGATTTTGTGAAAAAAATAAACAAATTTTTGGTTACTATGGTTTTCCTAACCGAATACAATAATCTATTTATTTTATGTCAAATCTTGGAGATTATTCCGAAAATGTTAGAATTTGTTAAATGCCCTGTACTCGTATGTACGTACATATATTGTACAACATATCATTAAAGATTCTGAGTTTAGACGAATACACTCGTTTGTACGCATTATTTTATTAGGATTTGCTTATTTGTTATTGTTGTTGTAGTTTTGTTTACATAATTATGTATGTAAAAAACACAATTACTAAGATAACTGTTATTTTAATGGAAAATATGCAATCTTTTGTAAAATAGTTACCAATTTTTGTTAGACATTAGTATGTACGCATAATGAAAACAAATAATTTGGCTCAAATAATTTAACAGAATCTGAGAAGAATTAGATCAATTAAATATCTTCTGATGTTGTTATATAAAATTATTTAACTAAACTGTGGAAATTATGATTCCATGGAGAGACTGACTATTGTCTTGAAAATAAAACTACTTCCATTTGGCCATTATGTTTTTATGTTAAATTTAATGTATTAACTCATAAAGCAATGTACAGATGGTTGTCAGATCTTACAACATTGTCAAAAAATGCTCAGAAAAAGCATTTTCAGTACATTGTAAGACAAAAATATTTTCAGACATCTAACAATCATGTGAATACATATTTTTGCAATTGTAATATGAACAAAAACTGGACAGCTAAAACTGAAGAGTGTGAAACAAGACTTACAGTATTTTATAAATAAATATCTGAATTTAGCATATTTTATTAATTCAGGTTAAATTACAATGTCAAAACAATTTAGTTTATTAAGTTTTAAATAACATTTTGAGTATAGAATCCAATTCATCCAACATATACAAGTAAAATTTTTTTGGCTGAGTATTCTATCGACGTCTTGTTAAAATAGGAGACGTTTTTTTTAGAATTTCCCCGTTGAAATTAAGAAATTGTTTTTTCTAAAAAATTTAGTACATGGAATTCAGCATTTAAAATTTCTTTTTATGTAAATATGTTTTTGTTTCGTCCTTTTTAAATTTTAAATAAATTAGGTAAATAATCAGGCTCGAGGTATGTGTTATAATCAATTTATTTATTTTTAAATATTTCGCCTACCCGATGGTAAGCATCATCAGGAAAATCTATACACAAAACAGAAATAATACAAATTAATTTATTTTACTATTGTGACAGAATATAAGGATAAAATTTACAAAACAATGAGTTACAATAATCAAAAATTAGACTTTAAAGTTAATCATTTAATCTTGCACTGCATTTTCTATTTTGTTTTATTTATTATATAACTATAACTCTTTGATAAGTTTTCTATATCGGTCCGGTAGTTCATTCTCTTTTCTAGTTCGACCTTGTTGATGTGTAAGATTTCCAATGTAAATCTCCGTTTATATATTTCCTCTCTTTGCAAAATTTGTACATTGTCAAAATCTGGTGTATGTCCTCTCATTGCTCAATGGGCTGTAAGTGCCGTTTTTTGTGTTGATGACTTATCCCTACATCTTATATCCGATCTATGTCTTGCTAATCTAGTTTTCAGCTTGTTCTTTGTAGTCCCAATATATACTTGGTTTCATATGTTAGTGTTGTCCCCCATGCATTTTATTTTGTAGATAAGATTTGACTTATCCATGTCGTCAATTCTACTTTTTGTATTTGAAAAAAGTTTTCTGAGAGTGTTATTTGTTTTTGGAGCTATTTTATATTTTTCTTTGTTATAAATATCCGAATTTTGAATCCTTTCCGAGATTTTTGGCATGTAGGTCATTGATTTATATATTCTATTAGATTCGTCTGGTAAAGGTATATGTTTATTGTTATTATTTTTGTATATTTTTTTTTTGATAATATGTTTAAGAAACTGAGATCTTTCGAATGATATATATATTATCTAAGAAAATTTGAGAAATTTGTTATTGTCGAGCAATAACACAATTTGCTATAACACAATTTTCTCGACAATAACACCCAAATTTCTCAAGTTTTCTTGTAATATGTATATATATCATTCGAAAGACCTCAGTTTCTTCTTTCGAAATCTAGTAAGAAATTGAAAATCGGGTCATTATCAACAAAATTACAGGCTTATAAGTTTTCTTATAACGTTGGAAGGCAAAAATTTTAAGTTTACACGGTTGACATTTTTCAGACAACGTTGTAATATCTGACGATCGTGGACACATATCTTTAGTTTTGTTTTTGAAATACAAACAAATGATAAAAAACTTTAATAATTCAAAAAATCTTTACTATTTTTGAAACAAAAAATCGTCAAATCTGGCAGCTATGATTGGTACATATGATATTGGCATAATTAGTAATACGTACCAGGAGAGAAGTGGATGGGACCACACCCCTTTTTAGGAAAATTAAAAATCATAATATAGTTAGTCTTAACTACTGGACCGATCGTCATTACATTTTCACAATATATAGATGTTCTTACGAAATAATAAATTCTTGACTATATAAAGTTGTGATTGGAGAAAGGGGCGTGGCACCGCCCATATAACACAAAAATATAAATCGCAATATTTTGATAATTTTTTGTCGTACGTCGATAATATTTGGTACATATGGTATTAGCATAATTAGGAATACGTAGCAGGAGAAAATTGGGTGGGACCAGACCCCTTTGTTTGCGATATATTGGAGGCTGGACCTATTAACCGATTCTAAATTTTCACAGCGTGCAGCTTTTTATAAACGTCTTTGTAAATTTGTTTATTTATTTATGTGAGCTTGGAGGCTATATTTTTTCAAGACTTTGACCAGGAATGGATAAAATGGGTAAAAACCGGTAAAATTGGTACCTTTGTTTCTTAAAAAACCAATCCCAAACGGTTAAACCGATTTCATTCATTCATGTAGATAAATCTATACTTGTAAGTGCTATTAGGCTTTATATTTTTCCAAGACTTGCATCAGGAAGGGATAAAAAGGGAGAAAACCCGTAAAATTTTTATATTTTATTTATAAATAATTATTAACTTTGTTATGAAGCAAATGCATTTTTATATTAGCTTTCTTTCTATAGCCACAAAAATGTGTATTAGAAAAATACCTATCCGAAGGTCTTATTTCAAGGGAGTTAAAGCGGGTAAAAAGAGGAATTTTGTGCCTATACAAAAAGGTGAAAACCGGTAAGACCAAACGACTAAACGAATTTTATTGAAATTTGAAACATAAATTTTCCATGCTGAAAAGCGTCAACAGGCTATATTTTTTTTGAAACTTGGATCAGGTTCAAATACAAAGGGGTAAAAACGGTAAGACCAAACAGCTGAACCGATTTTATTAAAATGTTTAACGTAGGTAGATCCATGTCAATAGGCTATATCTGTGTTGTTGGACCAGGTCGGAATAAAAAGGGGAAAAATTGTAATCTTAAACGGCCAAACCAATTTTATTAAAATGTGGAACGCAGATTGATCTATTTTCAATTGGGTAAAAACTGGTAATATTTAATAGACTACATATAACGATGGAACTGAGAAAGGACAAAAAGGGGAAAACTGTTCTCTGAAATAATGGTTGTCTTTGTTATGAAGCAACAGCATTTTAATTTTAGCTTTCTGCAGTCACAAATTTGTGTATTAGAAAAGTAATTCTTTGTAAGTATATATTCAAGAGGATAAGGAAGAGAAATGGAATTTTGTGTTTAATCTTAATAAGTGATCTACAGACTCGAAATTGTATATATTGCTTCATAATACTACGACAGTCTTAAATTGTAATTTTTTTAACAAACACAAACTGCGAAGCTTTTGGCTTGTCTGCAGAAAACACCCAGAGTCTTTGGCGGGAATCGGACCCGCCTAGTCTATCGGGGCAAAAATAGGAATTTTGCATTTCTTTGAAATGAATCACCAACAGACTTAAAATTTTAAATATGGATTCTAATAATGAAATATAAGTTACCAAACAGTATACATATACATATGTATTTGATAAATCCAAAATTAGAGGGCACTTTGTTCTAAACTGAAAAAAATGATTTTTCGACTTTTTAGATTTACTCAAATATTTATTTGCAAAGCATCTTTTCCATCACGTATAATAAGGGAAATTTGTTTGACCTTTTAAACTAATAAACTACTAACATACAATTTTGAATAGGTATTTATATTATTTTTAGATACATTTTTGTAATTTGTATGTTCAAGGATTATTAAGTGCATAAGATTTTAAGCATATATTTATTTACATATTTAAGGGTTCAAACGTTTTATAGTTTATTACAAATTCAAGTAAAATAGAGTAAATACTTAATATTTTTGGGACTTTTTAGTACCTTTTACATTAAATTTTTTCAATATATAAACTTTGTGTTTTTAGCAGTACAATATAGGGTGATTCATTTAGACTTTTAAATAAAACCTTTAAAATAAAACTCAGTGTCGGAAACTTCATTATTCACAAAATTATTTTGAGATAAACGAAGTCAGTCAGCTGGGCTACTGCACTCACCTTGTATAGTTGCACCATGCACAATACCTACCAGAAATTCTTCTGTCAATAGAAATTAGCTTGAAAAAAATAACATTCAGAAATTATGGCGATTACACGAAATATTAAGAAAATGCTTACAAACGAATGTCAAGAAATTTCAGTTTTTTTTTCTAAAATTAATAATGTATAGTTGCACCATGCCTACAGCGAAATAGTTTAATTTATAATGATGAAGAATATATCCACAAATCCTGTTTCTTTAAAAAAAAAAACAATGAGAAGCTTGTCATTGCAGGTCCTGAGTTTAGGCAAGTATGTGACTTCATTATGGATAATAAATCAAATGATTTTCGCGAAAACAAAACTTTTAAAAATTTTAATATTTACTTTTTTATTTTCTAAATTTAATCTAATTTTCGTTTATTTCATATTTTTCAAAATCAACTAAAATGTCAGTAATTTTCTGAATAAGGGATTGTTCAAGGGATGCGATTTTTTTCTAAAGACCCTAGTTATTTCGAATTATAAATTTTTTGCTGTGGAAATAAAACTAGTAATTTATAAGTTTTTGTTGTGACTTGCTTTTATCTAAGTATATGTATATAATAATTATTAATAGTAGTACATACATATGAAGTAGTACAAATATTTGAAATATGTAATTGTTAATATTTATAAAGTGTACATATAAATTTTGTTATAATTGTAATAAAAATTTACTTAATAAAAACCATCAATTCTTTCATATCATTATAAGAGTTTTTTATATTATATATAAAGCAATCAATAAGGCAAAAAAATAATATTAGCTATTTTATAAATTATTTTGTAGTTCCATTTAATTTTGAAAATTGTTAGTAAATTGTAATACATATGTATATACTCAAATCAGTTTAAAAATAAGCAACTTAAACGATGAAATGGAATTATTTAAAAAAATAAAAGCTCATTAAAGTCACTATAGAGATAATATAACAGTTTTGCCATAAAAAAAGATTATTAACAAATAAAAATTGAGAGGAAAGAGAGTGGAAAATAAGTGTTATTGACACATTTAAACAAAAAATAAACAATTTATGAATAATTATAAACTCTTTTTTAATTGTATATAACTTAATTATTAAATGCAGTTGAAGTGGGTGGTGGAGGAGTAAACGGATTCATAGACGATGTTGGGGGTGGGGGCATAACGGGAGCAGATGTAGTTGTTGGTGCCATAACGGGCTCTAATGGTGTGACGTGTTGCATCTGCTGCTGCTGTTGTTGATAGGCAGCCATTTGTGGTGGCATGGGTGTAGTTTGCGTTGGATATAAACCGCCCATTGATGGTTGAATTTGTGGATAACTAGGTATTGTTTGTGCAGCCGGATACGATAAAGCGGCTGGAGATGACATATATTGCTGTATACCAGTCGAATACATAGGAATTGCATTAATGGCCATCTGTGGTGGGGGAGCAGTCGCTTGAGGATATGGTAATTGCGTTGGAGGCTGCATTGGCGGCATATTGGCAAAATTGCTACTAGCTTCTATCACGCCAGGTATAAAAAGATTCGAAGGTGGTGGTAAAGTAGTAGTGACCGATGTTGGAACAGTAACATAATTGGCTTCAGAAGTTTGTAACTGTGGTGCCGAACTTTCGTTTTGGGTCGCGGACTGCTGTAAAGCCTCAGTAGAAGAAATTTGTTCAGTGTTTTGTTTTGTATTTTCGCTAGTAGTTTCTTCATTAGTTTCCAAAGTTTTTGATTCGGGTGTTGTTACCAATTCTGGTGTATTATCATCTGGATTAAAATAGGTTTTAAACACACTTTGGTTGGGAGGATTCACTACACTATCCTGTTGTGGTTTAGTCATAGTTGTAGGAATTGCAGTGGTAGTGGTAGCAGTAGCAAATGTATTACTTAGAGGTGGCACATAAGGCAAAGAAGGTGCTATAACTGTACTTGGTGCCGTTGCTGGTATAGCCTGAGCTGATATTGACGTTGGCAATGGTACAGCTACATTAGTAGATGACGGTATAGTTGTTGGTGGCTTAGCAACTGAAGCATTACCAGCCTGTATGGGTATACGATGTAAATAACCGTAGCCAATGCCGCAACCCAAGGCACCTTCACCACCCCAATGGGTATTTGGCTTGATAGTCACCTCGCGACAGGCATCATCATCAATGTTATATACGTACATTTTCAATGGCTGCTGTTCATGTGTTTCAATCAAAGTAAATAAATCGTCATTTTCGTGTCTTATAGCATCTGCACCTATAACATAGTCTGAATAGGCCCTCAGGCCTGCAGCCTCAGCGGGAGAGTTGGGGTGAACTTCCAAAATATGCCAAACATGCTCATTGGCTCCTTCAAACGAACAAAAACGTATGCTAACGCCCAAAAGACCTTGACCACCCCAAACCGAACTGGGAGTCAACGTCAACTCTCGTACAGTTTGGGTTTTACTCGAATAAACCACTATCTTAACAGGCTTATCGACATTTTGCTTTAACAGTTCCTTTAGCATATCATTATCTTGATCCAAACGCGTACCAGCAATAGCTATAATAAAATCAAAGAAAGCTTCCAAACCTGCCTTTTGTCCAGGGGAATTGTCTTGAACCTACACGTATTATAATCATTTAAATATGTAATACTTTTATAATTATGCAGTTCAATGCCATTACCTTTAATACGTGGTATCCCTCAGTGCCTCCACCAGGTATTTCTACACTATGACTTGATCCCATTTTCTTTCGGTTTCTTTGTTTTACTAATACCTTTTCACTATGTTCAAAATATCTAACACTTACAAATATAGATCTTTTTCCAAAGCGTCGAACACTTTTTAAAATATTTTTGTTGTTTCACTAAAGAAAAATCAACAAAATATTGTTAGGAATTGCGTGGCACTGTCAGAAAAAACCAAATAATTCTGTTTTATTTGACAGCCAGTGTTGGTAAATTAGCAATTATTTCGTAACATTCAGCGATTTTAAAGTACATATTTTAGGGAAACAAAGTTTTGATGCAGCAACCGACCTTTTGGTCGGAAAATGTTGCACAACTGATTACGTTATCCCAAAAATTTCGTCTAATTGAAAAAGGCGTAACTTGAATGGTTTCAAAAAAAAAACACATAAATAAATCTGACAATCATGTATTTTTTACCCTACATAATTAGTGATATATAAAATGTTCATTCCGTTTTTAATTTGTACAATTTTTATTTGGGGCCCCATAAAGTATATATATTTAGCAATTTAATTGATTTATAGACTACCACGATGACACATTATATCTTTTAACTACAATCAATAATAGCGAAGTGTTCACCAGCAGATAATTCATTTGTACTGTGTTTGACTGTGTATCATATTTTGACATTTTGTTATATTCATACCGAATTTACCTAACGTAGCTAATACATTTGCTCCACAGTATCTCGGTTCGTTAAAATTTTACCAATATTGATTTTATATAATAATTCGTTTTTACCGTGTTTGACTGTATTATCAGCTGTTGGCATTTTTACACCGATACTAATTACTTAAACGTAACGCAAAGTTATTACATCTACATCAACGAGTCGCAATGGTTCATCAAAACTTAAATACTAAAACGGTGCTTTATAGACTAGTATTTATTGCTGTTTTCATAAACGCAGTGTGCAATGCAACATTTCATTGCATAGAGTTCATAATAGCATTTAGAAATATAATTTAAAAATTTTTGTTTTAAGATTCTCTTTAATATTCCAATATCTTTTTATTTTATGTGATAAAAGTTTTTAAATTATATTCTAAATGCTATTATGAACTCTATGCAATGAAATGTTACATTGCATACTGCGTTTATTAAAACAGCCTATATTTCTCTCATTTAGCCCTATTGTCCACTTTCTGATGACAATATCAATCACAAATACAAAGGTAAAAATGTATAATTTTTAGCGAAATCGTTGCCAATTTTTTATATTACTGACTTGAAAAGCATTAACACAACTTATTCTTTAAACTACATGTTCGATTTTCTTATTTCATAGCGGCAGCTACTTGATATTGTTGTTGCAACTTTTGCACTGCCTCCCGATGCTTAGTCATATCCTTCTCAACATTTTCCAGAGTATTAGTGGAGCTCATTAGCTCTTTCGATATATACTCAATACGTTTGCCAACATTTTGTCGTGATTCATTTAGCTCTTGTTTAACCAACACGGGTCCATACAGTTTGTATACTTTATTGTCAGGTCCCAATAGATTTAGTTCATCCAAAACGCATTCGTTTTCATTCAGTTGACTTTCTAATAATGTTCGCTGTTTTACTAATTTCACACATGCTAAATAAGATAAAAATCAAAGAAATTTGGTTAAGGTGGGTCGTCCGGCTTATTGAAATAGGTTTGCTTAAGAATTACATACTTTTCTGCAAGTTTTGGTAGGCCTCCAATTCAGATTGCAATTTCTTTACTAAAGCAGCGCTATTTTTATCCATTTTTTTGAGTTTTAATTAATAAATTTTATTGTTTTTAACAAATTTTAAAGCAGATGCTGCTTGAGAAATGCAAGAAATTATTTTTTACCACAAGAGCAAAGGTTGCTTGAAGTGGTAGTAACAAAATGGTTCACGAAGAGTGTAGTAGATATAAAATGAATCATCGCAAATTTCCAACCATGCATTTTACATTACACTAACAGAAATAAAATTGTTGTATTTATTGCGTTCTTATAGAAACGACTTGAAAACAACCAGGGGCCAAATTACCGCATTCGATATCGAGTAAAATTGATCGTAATTTTCTTATTTGAGATTATGGCATTCGATATGGAGCAAGCAATTTAGTACATTTTATCATAATTTCGATATCCAAATCATATTTATATATACGATAGCTCGTTCGATCACGAATGCGGTAATTTGGCCCCAGGTTTGGCATTTCCCAAATCTAATTTGGCTCAAAAAAAATCCTTAAAGGCATAAGTTTTTTTTAATTAAATCTAATATTGTCATTATGTTATTACAAATACAAATATTACTGAGTTCCATATATTAAGTTTTAAGTATTTTTATGGGTTTCATAAACAATTCTCAGTTTTATTATGCAATGTAATAATTATTACATGTTATGTTAAATATATTAACACCGACTTATGCGAAAATAGAAATAAATTTTTTATTTAAGGTGTACCATATTTTCCAAAATACTATTCTCGCTACAAACAATACAACCCTGTAAGCACACTCAGCAAATTTACATTTTCAATTTTATGCTGGTAATACTATAACAAATGACAAACGAAAAACGCACTGTAATTGTTGAAGTGAAAAAAAGCTAATTTTTTTGCAATACAAATTTTATAATTTTCAATTAAATTAACAAAGGTAAATATCAAAGTGAATAATCACTGAAAACATTAAAATATTCTAATTTAAACTTATAATTAATTTGTAATTTTATTTAAATATTTTTGAAGAAAAAGCGTAATTTAAAAACAAGCAAAATGCCAAGCGAAGCCGCAAAAACCGAAAAGAGACCTGCCGCTGCAGCAGATGAAAAGAAAGAACAGGATCCAAAAGCTGTCGACAATAAAGATGCTAAGGATAAGGAAGAAAAGGAACAAGAATTGTCCGATGAAGATCAACAATTACAAGAGGAATTAGATATGTTGGTGCAACGTCTGCAAGAGACCGATACAAAATTGTATCTACCCGCTTTGGAAATGATGGCGAAATTGATAAGGGCCTCTACCACGTCAATGACCTCAGTACCAAAACCCCTTAAATTCATGAGACCCCATTATGAAACTATGAAAACTTTGTATAAACAAATGCCAGATGAGAAGACACGCCACCTATGTGCCGATGTTATTTCGGTATTGTCGATGACCATGGGTAGTGGCAAAGATTGTTTGGCCTACCGTTTCTTGTGTGATCGCACACAAAAAATTGGCGAATGGGGCCACGAGTATGTGCGTCATTTATCTGGTGAGATTGCTGCCCATTATTTGGACACTTCTGGAGAGTTTCAGGCCCAACTAATAGAACTGGTCAAACATATTATTCCCTACAACATGGAACATAACGCTGAAGCAGATGCTTGTGATTTGCTGATTGAAATCGATCATTTGCATTTGCTGCAAGAGTATGTAGATGAGTCAGCATACCCTAGAGTATGCTTGTATCTACAATCTTGTTATCCTTACGTCCCAGAACCGGATAATACAATAATTTTGGAGACTGCCTTGCAGTTGTCGCGCAAGTTTAATCAGTATACCCAGGCTATGCGTCTGGCATTGATGCTGAACGATATGGATAAGATTACCGAAATTTTCAAAGAGACCAAAGATGCTGCCTTACAAAAACAATTGGCTTTTATGTTGGCCAGACAGCAAGTATGTTTGGAATTGGATGAATCATTTCCCGATTATGACGATCTAATGGAGATTATGTCAAATGCTAACTTGAATAAGCACTTTTTGAATTTGGCACGTGAGTTGGATATTATGGAACCGAAAACACCCGAAGATATTTATAAATCTCATTTGGATAATGCTCGCACCAGATTTGCTTCTATACAGGTAAGTTTTGTTTTTGATTATTATTACTTTTTCAATAGATAGCGTTTAAAACTAATTGTATTTTGGTGCCATATATTTTTGAAACACAATAAGCTAAATTCATAATAAAGAATCTTCTTTCTCAAAATTTTCGAGAAATTTTTTTTATACCTAAGTGAACTAATAAAATAATTTATATTTCACTCTAATTTTTCGGAATTTATAGCTTTATTAAATAAAAAAACTTTTATTTTTAATTTCAGGTAGACTCTGCTAAACAAAATCTTGCTGCGAGTTTTGTAAATGGTTTTGTTAATGCTGGTTTCGGTGTCGACAAACTTCTCTCAGAGGATGGAAACAAGTGGTTGTACAAGAATAAAGAACATGGAATGCTTTCAGCTACTGCTTCGTTGGGTCTCATTCTCTTGTGGGATGTTGATGGTGGTTTGACCATGATCGATAAATATCTATATTCTACAGAAGATTATATCAAATCCGGTGCCTTGTTGGCTTGTGGTATTGTCAACTGTGGCATACGCAATGAAGTAGATCCCGCTCATGCTCTGCTCTCTGATTATATTCATAATCATAATACATCCATGCGTATTGGGGCCATTTTGGGCTTAGGTATTGCTTATGCTGGTTCCAATCGTTCTATTGTGATTGATACCTTGAAAACAGTATTCTCACACAATGACAAATCAATACCCAGCGTAGAGATAATGGGCGTAACAGCATTGTCATTGGGTCTTATTGGTGTGGGTTCTTGCAATGCTGAGATCACTGAATTTTTATTGCAAACCATTATGTTTCTAACTAAAACTGATTTGAAAGATACTTACGTTCGCTTCCTATTTTTGGGATTGGGTTTGCTTTATTTGGGCCGTCAAAAGGCTACCGAAGCTGTAATGCTTACATTGGAAGTTTTGGATGAACCTTACAGATCAATGGCTACAACTATGGTAGATATCTGTGCATATGCCGGTACCGGCAATGTTTTGAAGATTCAACAATTGTTGCACATTTGCTCCGATCATTATGAAACTTCGAATAGCAGCGAAAACGATGACAAAAATAAAAAGGATAAAAGCAACAAGGACAAGGTAATGTAACAAATTATTGATTAAGAAGTTTATCTAACTATATTTTTCTTTTAATTTTAGGAAAAGGCCGAAAAAGAGAAGGAAAAGGAAAAAGATCTTTCTGCTACCCAAGCTATTGCAGTATTAGGTATTGCCCTCATTGCCATGGGTGAAGATATTGGTGCCGAAATGGCTTTCCGGTCATTTGGTAATCTTTTGCGCTATTGTGAACCCTGCATAAGACGTTCTGTACCCCTAGCTTTGGGTTTGCTTTCTGCCTCCAATCCTAAACTTAATATTTTGGATACTTTGAGTAAATTCTCTCATGATAGCGATGCTGAGGTAGCTCACAATGCTATATTTGCCATGGGTCTTGTTGGTGCTGGCACTAATAATGCTCGTTTAGCTGCCATGTTACGGCAATTGGCCCAATACCATTCTAAAGATCCCAGCAATCTTTTCATGGTGCGCATTGCTCAAAGTTTAACACATTTGGGCAAGGGTACTCTTACCCTAAGTCCTTACCACAGCGATCGCCAATTGATGAATCCGATGGCCGTTGCTGGTCTTATGGCAACTTTGGTATCTTTGTTAGATGTCAAAAATCTTATTTTAGGTCGCTCTCATTATTTGCTTTACTGCTTGGTACCTGCCATGCAGGCCCGTATGTTAATTACTTTCGATGAAGATCTTAATCAATTGCAAGTGCCCGTACGTGTGGGTATGGCCATTGATGTGGTAGGTCAAGCCGGTAAACCCAAGACCATTACAGGTTTCCAAACTCATACAACGCCCGTACTTTTGGCTATGGGAGAACGCGCTGAATTAGCCACAGAGGAATACATAGCATTAACACCTATTATGGAAGGATTTGTTATACTAAAGAAAAATCCAAACTTTGTGAAGTAAAAGTGATTAAATTAAATATGGCTAATTTTATAATTTTAATACAAACTAAATTATATTTTATGCTGTCTTGATTTCTAACATAATTTATAAGATTTAATATCTTTTAATTTTCTATAATATAGGCATTTAATAATGCGCCACTTTATGGCTGCATAATGCCAATACAAATATTGAGGTCCTGCATCATTAATGTCAAAGAGGACACTAAAATAATTAATATAATTTTTCATAATACCATCAAACATTGTGTGATTTAAAACATTTACAATGTTGTGCTCTTAAATGGAACAAATCACTGTAAAGAATGGCAAACATTTTTGGAAAGCATTTTGTAAGACATTGTAATTGTGTATTCTGGTAAGTAACCGTGTAAAATGAAATAAAAAGAAAACAGTAACTAAAAGTATAGTCCCACACGACAAATATTTACTAAAAAAGCGTAACCACATTTTTAGTACAAATTTGTTTGACGATATTTGATCTTACAATTGTTATATAAGATCAAATAGCATTAAATAAAATAAAACTAAATTTGTTTGTGTGACAAGTTTTTGGAATAAATAAAATAATTTAAATATATTTTACTTAGTGGTTATTTGCCATGTGTGACCGTACCATAAGAAGTAAAGATAATTGGAAATTTATGACATAAAATTAAATTGGAAATATAATTAGAAAAATTTGGAATATAATTGAAAATTGTGCATAAGTAAAATTATTTAAACTTTTTTTATTTTTGCATATTTCAATAATGTTTAAAATTTAACATTTATTACACAATAGCTAAGGACACATACATACATAGAATAAATATGTATTATTTACTATAACTATATAGTATAGTATATAAAAATATTTATTATTACATACTATATTAAAACTCTGAGAAACATATCTAATTGGTGGTTCCTGGTTTGGTTTTGTTGTTCTAAACAATTTCTAACAATATTAACGATATAAAGCTAATTGAGCATTCAGTTCCAATTCATCGATTTCCTTCATATTAAGTTCAGCCTCTTGTTTTTTTAAAAGCTCAAAAATGGCTGCCAATTGTTCGCGTTCAATTCTGTAAAAGATAAAACAAAATCTTTAAGTGATTAACATTGAAGTTAACTGAAAAATAAATAATTAACAGATTCTTTATTTTCCAGACTTTTGTCATTCTTAATTAATTTAAATTAAGCCAGTAAAGTTCTCGAATTGGTTGTCCAATGTTGTCATACTCCCAGTTTTGATCGGTCAAAATTCTTTTATTAAAAGATTTAAGAGTTCCGAGGTCAAATCTGGAAACAATGCCTAATTTGATTCGACAAATTGCAATCAAAATGTATATAAACAAATTGAGAGATGTAATATTAAGTTCCTTTGAGAATTAATATTGCCGGAAATTTCTAAAAAAAAGTATTCTCGGGAATTCCCAGACACTTTTTGGAGTTTTCTGGAGCCAGGTGCTTTTAATTCTTATCAAGGACGAAATGTGCACGTATTCTTGGCTTATACACTAGTACATACAGTGCTTGACAAAACAATGGAAACTTTTCTTAAAATTTACTTCCTTACTGTTGGAGGTCTCAAATCTAAATTATTTCTTGAAAAAAAAAAAACAAACCAGTGTTTCAGTATTTTATTTTATAGATTGTTTTTGATATATTTACTAAAATTAAATAACATAAAATATTATATATCGAAAATTATGAAGCGAAAGTAAAACTGTTCATATTTGGGTATTGACAAAACAATATAAACTAAAATTTTACTTCAATAAAAATAGTTGACCAGTTATCAAAACTTAATATTTTGTTGGATATTCTTTATTTTTGATAACTGCATCACGTCGATGATACATTGACCCAATTAATTTGTCAACTGTGTCTTTTGCCATTCACTTAAAACTGCATCAGATAAATCCTCTTTTCGTGTGAAATCTTATTTGGCGATCTACAATTTTCCATAAATTTTTTATGGGATTGAGATCTGGGGATTGGGCGGGCCACTTCAAAACACGCACCTCATTGGATTGTAATCAGTCAGCTACAACTCTAGAGGTATGTTTTGTATCATTGTCCTGCTGAAATCGCTAAATTAGTGGCATGTTTCTTCTGCATATGGATACATTATGTCGTTTAAAATGGCTTTATAGCCTACACCAGTTAATGTGTCTTTTACGACGTGAATTGGACAAATTTCTTGCCCAGAAAAACAACCCCAGACCATAATATTGCCACCTCTAAACTTGACCGTCTTATATGTATATTTTGGATCAAGTCTCTTTCCCTTTGGCCGCCTCACAATGGACCTTCCATCATTTCCCCTTAAATTATATTTAGACTCGTCTGAGAAGAGGACAGTGTTTCATTTCTGCCTAGACCAATTAATATGCTCTTTAGCAAATTTTAAACGAGCTGCGCGGTTTTTCTCAGATATCAGAGGTTTTTTCACAGGGCGAAAGCATCCGAGGCCAGCCTCGCGAGTTCGACGGCTAACTGTTCTTGAGCTAATATTTAATCCGAGTACATTTTTAACTTCTGTCGATATCATTTGCGGGTCTTTTTTAAACTCCCTTGCTAGTAATTTATCCTGTCTTGCAGTAGTCTTGCGTGGTCTTCCTCCTGAATGCAGAGTTTTAACAGTACCCGTTTCACAAAATTTCTTAATTATCTTCGAAACTGCTGATTTATTCATTGAATATTTATCACAATTAGTTTTTTGTTTTAATCCGAAAATAAAATCATTTATTATTTTTACTTTAGCCATTTTCACTAATTACGTACTATAAATTTTTGTGTTTAAATTATTTAATAAAGAAGAAGTAAAATTAATAATTTTAAAGATAACGGTTAATTTTTTTACATTTTGTTTTGTTTTCTCATCAATTCGCTCTGTTTAAGTCATCTTTCGTGCAGAAGTATAAAAGTTTCCATCGTTTTGTCAATACCCAAATATTGAATACTTTTACTTTCGCTTCATAATTTTCGATATATGATATTTTATGTTATTTAATTTTAGTAAATTTGTACATATATCAAAAACAATCTATAAAATAAAATACTGAAACACTTGTTTTTTTTTCAAGAAATAATTTAGATTTGAGACTTCCAACAGTAAGGAAGAAAATTTGAAAAAAGTTTCTATTGTTTTGTCAAGCACTGTATATTATAAGTGTCTAGCTTTTATTGTGCAAATTCTCAAAAGAATTACATACTTCTTCTATTGTGAAATATAAACTTTGTTTACATTTTTGCAACGTGTAACATAATACGATTTACTTCAACACACAATAAATTAAATTCCAAAAAGCCCTAGGAAACAGATTTTGGATTTCTAAAATGTCAACATTGTCACCTCTGTATAATCTGTGGTTATTCTCGGAAGTGGGAAGCTATGTTATGGACCAATGAAATGGAAGTATAATTTTCATTAGTTTTGTGTTTTAAATTTTGTGAAAATGATTTGAAAAGTAAAATATCACTTTTAGTTTCGTTCATCGAAGAGTAAAAGTTTCACCACGTTTTCTAGAACGCCGTGAAATTGTCCATGTGGAATTGAAAACGATTTAGTTTCACTTCGTAGTGGAATATAGAACATAGGCGAATATGAACCTATGCAAACAAAATATTGTTTTGAGATTTCATTTTGCATGCAACTTATTATTGCAGTATTATCAATGGATACTACTTTTATATAGACATTTATGTACCATAAAGCCATATTCTAGGAAGACATTTGTAAAGGGACTATGAGAAATCGTGGATCCATTCCTACCACAGGACTTGTCCTTTTATAATAAAAATAAAGTGTGCAAAATTTCATAATATTTGCATCTTCGGCCATGTCACAGAATTTAATTCCGTTCGGAAGTAGAATTAATTCCGTATTTTGCTTCTATAGAAAAAGCCAAACGAAAAATTTTTTCGGAATGAAACCACTTTTAATTTGCTATTTGGAATTGTAATTTTAAAAATTTCTAGGTTTCATTCCGAAAAAAAGATTCGTTTTACTTTTCTAAAAAAGTAAAAAAAAACCGAATTAATTCCACTTCCGAACGGAATTAAATTCTGTGACATGGCTGATAGAAAAAGTAAAACGAAACATTTTTTCGGAATGAAACCTAGAAATTTTTAAAATTACAATTCTACATTGCAAATTAAAAGTGGTTTCATACCGAAAAATTTTTCGGTTTGCTTTTTCTATAGAAGCAAAAAATTAAATTAATTACACTTCCGAACGGAATTAAATTCTGTGACATGGCTGTATAGAAGCAGAATACGGAATTAATTCCACTTCCGAACGGAAATTAATTCTGTGACATGGCTGTATATTTGAAGAAAATAGAAAAAATATCGAGGTAGTCTGAAATTTTGTTCTATAACTCGATTTGATTTCGGTGGAAAAAATGTTTGGTAAAAATTTCATTGTTCTGTCTTTTTTCGAAGCTCTATCGTGACTTACAAACGGAATGACAAACGTATTATATTATAAATAATATGTATATACATATATATAGTATTATATATGTAATATATATGTATATAGTACTATATTTAATAATTTAAATTTGTTCAAATGTATTAATTAAAATCGAACAGACTTGGTCATAGAATAGATTTTAATCAATCATCTAAACATAAAAATGTCCTTTTTTCATAATAAAAATCCAATTATCAATGCAAACCATTAATATAATATTTCTTAACATTACCTTTTTTCTTCTTCCAACTGGTCGCTGGTTAGTTGTGCTTCCAATTCTTTAACTCTTTTCGATTTTATCTTACTAACTAGGCCGTCTACCTGCATTACATCAATGTCAGAGTCAACGTCAGAATTATCATTAGTGGACGTAGAATTCCTTCTACGTCCACTTGTATTTTCCAATTCATCAAGTATTAAACGTTTTTGCATTTCCTGTTTTAATTGATTTTCTATTTCAGTGGTAGTATCATTTAGGTAATCATTAAGTTCTGTCAACTCTTCCTCCTCATCGCCCACTTTATTTACCACCTGCTTTAATTGTTTTTCCTACAATTTGCGTATAAATAATGTCAACAAATTGACCTAAGGATAATCAAACAACAATAGCTACTTACACTTTCATCCTTGAGAAAATTACTGCAATAAAATGCTATAATAACCGCTAAAAATGCTGTAGCAATACATATGAAATAAATATCTGAAACACCATCAAATATTGAACCTGTTGCAGCATATTTGTACATTTTTTTTAGTTTGTATTTTGTTAGAATTAAAATAGTATTGCTAATTTCAATATATTTGTTTTTATCCTTTTGAACAACAAATACCTATCTTGCGTTTATTTGTTTCCCAATCAACAATAAGTTTAGTTAATACACACAGTTGAAATTTTTAGTACTAAAAAAGACTACCACTAAATTCATTACACTATGCTACAAATTACACAAAATGTTAAATTTAGCGAACCAAAGAAATGAAATTTGTTTCTGTGTTTGGGGAACTTTTTTTGGACAAGGGTTTGACCCCTTTTTTTGTAAACTGGACGAACATTTCTTATGTTTAAAAAAATAAAATATATATTTTATAATAAAGCATTAATACAGATTATTCTAAATTCCTTCCTATTAAAATAAATTCTTAAATAATTGAAACGTTTGGTACAGTAACTTGATAACATGCCGGGACCATCATACCAAAAATGTTTTCGTTATTTTCTAATAGATTTACCTTATTTCCATTAAATAAACCGGATAAAGAAAATATAATGAATCTTTATTTATTCAAATGTACACAAAAACAAACTTATGAACAGTCTGCCTTTTACTATCACTTTAAATTACAGTTTAAGAACGCTTAAATGTACACTCAACGATGTCTCACAAAACTAAACTTTGAGTTGCCCTGTTAGCTTTATTTATACAACAGCACAATATTTTAGTAACTTCCGGCGGCATCTAGAGAAGACAATCAAAAGTTCTTTTCCTATGGCCGTTAAAACTTAATGTTGCCATATTGAGTATTATTAACAGCGTAATTTCTACAAATGCAAATGTTGATAAATATGCTGTTGATATCGGGAGGTAGGTTCGATTGCCATATAAAATCGGAATCTAATCTCTCATTTGTCATCAGATAGAGATCTCGTAGTAATATAAAAACAGCATGATACGATTTTTTTTTTAATTTTTAAACATTTTATTCGATTTTCTCAATTTTTTAAATCTTGTGATTTATAGAGAGATTGTACTTCGAGAACTGATAACTAAAAATAAAGTTTAATAAATAGACAAACAAACCATATTTAATACGGCATTAAGACAACAAATAATGATTTACATTTTGATTAAAAAACACGTTTTATTTAAATTATTTTCATTTATTTCAATTCAATTTTATAACACTATTTTTGTTATATTAAATGAAGTAAAATTTTTTTCATTCGTGCAAATATACATTTTAATATTGTATGTAAAGTGGTCACTAACCCGATATTACTGATAACTTACAATGACTTATTACATGAATTATAATTTAGTGATATCAAAGTTAAAAAAGTTTGTTTTAGTAAATTTTCCATACAAAACACGATTTAGCTCAATTGAATTAAATTTATTGAGATAACCAAGACGGTTTTTTACTTAAAATCTAATAATCTAATGGTTCGATTATGTATAGCAATTAAGCTGGAGTTGGCATGCAAGTTGTTATTATGTAAGGCAACTTTAGGTAAGCAGGAGACCGTAAAATACATAGCTCACTTAGGTCCATATCACTGGTGCTTTTGTGTAAAGACAACTTTCGTTTTTACGCCTTTTTTTCGAATTTTCGAGTAGAAAACAAACATTTATATGTTAAAAATATAAATAATTTAACAACAAAATTATTAAGATTTAAAATTTACCACTTAACATAAAAACAAAGCAACCACAAATTCTCGGTTGTCATGTTCGGCAACTGAAGTTAACAGCTGACAGTTACCATCTGTAATATGTTTTTGGCAACTGGTAACTCCACTGAGGTTCGGTTGCCATTCGTAATCGACCCATAATAAAGTACAACTATGAAAAATGGAATATTGTGAATTTTTCCCTGATGGTGCTACACAATGGAGTAGCGAAATATTGGAAATAAAATACGATTTTAAAACTTTGTAAAGTTCAAATTTTTTAAATTTATCATTTGCTTTTGCTGAAATTTAGTTTGAAAACAGGTTCAATTCCAGCATTGAGTCCAGTGTCAAGCAATTCAATTGTTAGGTGTATTACACTTTATTTCAGTAGCATTATTCAGTAAAAAGGAACCATACAGCCATGTCAAATGAAAAAACGGTATAAAAATCGAATATATTTTTTATACAAGAAATTATACTGAATTTATCAGCCATGTCACAGAATTTAATTCCGTTCGGAAGTGGAATTAATTCTGTATTTTGCTCTATAGAAATTGTTTCCATATTTTTGTTTATTATTCTGTGATAATTCATCATTAAAAGACTCACACCGCAACACTGTCTCCAAATTATTTAGCTGTATTATGAAATTAAGTGTTCTGGGAGAAATTCACTTATTGGCATTCGTTGCAACCAGATAAAGTTAAACTACTGTAGAAGCTGTCATAATGAGGAAGAGAAAGGGACAGTGTTTTTGTTTTATTCTGTCAATGTCCGGCTCTGGCAAACATAGTTAAGCGTACCTTTGGCGTAATATTACGTGTTTAGAGGAGCTGTCGAGGGTGAATCTTAGACACATACATTCATTCGTCAGAGAATCAGGATAATTCAATGCGGAAACAAACATGTGTCGATTGATAGTTGATGTTTACATTTTGGGTAATACAATGAGATAAGCTAGGTTCAGTGGCTGCCCACGTAACCTAACCTATCAGGCACCCTCGAATGGTTTCGTTAAATATGTTACAGCTTGATAACAATTGGGATCAAAACCACTGTCAACAGTAAGTTTACTGAAAAATATATTTATTCTGTAATTTTTGAATTGAAGATAGGGCAGATAGTTGATGGAATGTTAACTTAAGACATTAAAAAATGTATGGCTCTAGGTCAAATAATAAATAAGCACATAAACAACTGTTAAAAAATCACTATTCGGTCTAATTGGACTAAGAAGCAGACCCTATTACGCAGACTGAGTAAATCATGTACCAGACTGTTATATAATCTGGACAAGAATAGCGTTAGAGTGATCATAGATATGATTATGCGTCACTGCCCAATTAGTGCAATGATGAACATATAAGACAACAGCACTCTAGGCTACTGCAGAGTGTGGGAGACGATGGGGGGTTTAAAACTGTGAATTATATTTTTTGCCAATGTCCTGGACTTCAACGCTATAGGTTTAGGTGGTTGGGTCGAGAATACCATGAGGAATTTAACCCTTTTAATGAGTGAGAAGGTCCCTGGGACCTTTTTGCCTTTTCAAACTGAAATTACTCCTACTTCGGATACTACAACACCCCCCCAAAGTTACTCTGTATTCCAAGAGTATTTTGTTGCGCATCTTTTCGAAAAAAAAACCGATCGGATCATTACTTTAGGAGTTATTGAGGTTTTAGTGAGAATAGTACGCGGACGTGTGAATAGGTCCGTATGGACCTTGTACTGAATTTCACTAATAAATGCATGTTTTTGGGCATCATTATAAATTTTTTATTGTTTCAACACATAATTTACTTGTTCTGAACACAAATACCTAAACTCAAAGACATTAGGGATGATGATAAAAACAAAAAATTCTAAGAAAAATTCGAAGACATAAACTTTATTGCTTTCAAGGAAAGGCACAATATTCTAATTTTATACTACTAGCAATAAACCAGTTCTTAGAATTTTTTGTGTTTATTATCATCCCTAATGTCTTTGGAGTTAAAAAAAATTTAAAAAATCATTTTTGTATGTAGAATTTAGTTATAAACAATAAAAACAAAAAAAAAATTTATATGAAACAAACATGATTTACAAAAAAGGTCCGTAAGGACCTTTTCACACGGCCGTGAAGTTCAGAACTGTCACTCATCGGAGGGTTAAAGATGTTAGGGGTAGCAGACCAGAGTTAATTTTCGCCACCATTGAATTGATATGCCTTCGTCCTATGGAATTTCCTGGGATTTTTAGCTTTATTCTTTGTATCTTTCTATTCATCGCTATTTCTTTCTTTGTTATTTCTTAAAGACAATCATATTAGGCCCATGGGTCTCCGTGTGGAAGTGTTATTTTATACACTAGCTTTCTAAACTAACTAACTAAAACTATGTTAGGAGATTATATATCCCTTATAATGACTTCTGTGGAAGCAGTCATGATAAATTAAATTAAGGCAAATGTACGGCACTACCAAATCAGGAACTATAAACAGCCCAATCATGAATAAAAATTCCGTGGGAGTTTTTTTCCCTTTCCCCATTTTTTCTATTCAAATTCAATGTTAAAAAAATAAAAAAGGGAAAAAAAATCCCGCGGATTTTTTATTCATGATTGGGCTGGCTGAAAGTTAAGTTGAATTTTTCAAGTACCACCTTCATAAGAGTAATAGTAATAGTACTTTAGCGATAAAAGTAAATTTAATGGGTAATAGTATTTTAAGTGTAACGGGGGAGATAAACGATACCTCCATATTCTCTTAATGCTAAATTGATGATTCAGTTTTGTAATTAAACGTTGTAATAAGAAATTATTACACTTTAACATATGTATATGTTTCAATACAATGACCACAATAGTCCAATTGCACAAATGAAAAAATATTATTTTTAATAACAACTTATTTAATATAATATTGTGTGAATTGTGTTAATAATATTCATTAAGCAAAATAATAAATAATATAAGCTAATAAACAAAAGTATTTGATTCTTATATAACTTAAAAATAATCAGTTAAAAAGTGTTTAAATTCACTCATTTTTAGATATGTGATAAAAATTGATTTCGAAAACAAATCTATTTGAAAAGAGAAGAATGTGACAATGTACATGGAAGCGTTACTAAGAGGAAAATCTAAGTCTTGTAACCAGTTTTGGAAATAAGAAATTGTTTTTTGGCGAATGAGGATACAATTTTTGGTTTGAAGATTTGGGAATTTGTTAGGGATGAAACAATTTTATTGCAAATTTTTACGTGATTAAAGAATTAAAAAAATTTCAGCTATTAATTTGTTTAAGTTCTTATTTTGTATAACAATTTTAAGCCTATAGAGACCACAAACATATTTGATTAATACGAATTATAAAGGCTATATATAGTCTTAAAAATTATTATTCATTTTCGTGTGATCTTAATTCTTAAATTCTTAAAATTCCGCTGGTTCATAACCAAACAAACTCAAGCTGAATAAGTTTCAAATATGATTTGTGTGCCAACAAGTAATGCTTTCGTTGAATGCATTACATTCATGCATTTAATTCGAAATAAAATAATATTAATTATTAGGATATCTTCTTAAAAACATAATGTGCTTATTTAAATGAAGCAGTTATATAACGGATAATTAATGACTCATTATATGACAACTTCTAAGTACTCCAAACGGTATGCAGTAGTCATTGAAATGACGAAACTTGGGGATGAATACTAAATAAGTACTGTATTTTTTGTTGTGTCAGCTATAATTAAAGTTTGTCCCTTTGGTACATTATTTATTATTATTGTGATTTTATGTCTGTCCCTTTAGTACAGACTTTAATTTGATACTTTTGAATTAATTTATAACACATTTATTAGCTAAATAAACAGATAGCGAATATATTTTTTTTTTCAAGAAAATAATAAGCCGATGGTTCAAATTGGTTTAATTAAAATTCATCACATCTTTCTAAATCGATCAGGGGCCAAATTACCGCATTCGATATCAAGTAAAATTTATCGTAATTTTCTTATTTGAGATTATGGCATTCGATATCGAGCAAGAAATTTAGAAAATTTTATCATAATTTCGATATCGAAATCATTTTGCTATCGTATCGAATCACGATTGCGGTAATTTGGCCCGATTCGAACGATTTTTATCACATAACTGTTTATCTAAATTTATATTAAACTTAAACATTTAATTGATTACAATATATAGTGCACTCAATCTTAATTCTTATCATTTAAAATCTCTAAATTAAAATTTAATTTATCTTTCCAATCACCATCTGGCTGTATATGTTCATAACCAGCCCGACTGGTTGGATGTAATTGTTGACCTACCTGGAAATTATCTTCGTTATTGCAGAATGTTTGAGAGAATATATCGCATTGTTGATAAAAAGTTCTTAACATACATTCGTGTAATAAATTATCGTAAAGTTTCAGTTGAAATGCTACTTTTTTGGCAATAATCATGCGTTGACCGTGGGACATGGGTCGCTGATAGGTATTAATGCGAAGCTAAAAAATAAAATTGTTTGCAAATTAAAAATAAATTGATATTCAAATTGGAGAATATATAAAATATTTAATAATAAGTTAATATAAATTATTTCCCCTACATTCGAATGTATACTATTATTTCATCGTAATTAATACTAGCTGCTGATTATAATTTTGTTATTGTAAGGAGGTCGTACTTGCCTCGTTATCTAAATCGCCTTTAAAATATATATTTGATATGCTAAATGTCTTTTCTGTGACTTCTTCCAACGTTAGATTACTTTTTTCGCCTGTCACCACGCAATACGCCAAGAATGTATCAAATATTCCTTTAA
The DNA here is from genome assembly GCA_950370525.1 of Bellardia bayeri. Lineage (NCBI taxonomy): Eukaryota > Metazoa > Arthropoda > Insecta > Diptera > Calliphoridae > Bellardia > Bellardia bayeri. Next base: position 21,306,869 of record OX493267.1, read on the forward strand.
GCGCAACATTATGGCGATATTTTAGATGATCTGCTATTTTGTGACTGAAGTGTACGGCTTTGCGAGGTCTTTCAGCTTCCAAAATCAAGCGAATTTCCTTGAATATTTTACCAATTGCCAACATATCAAATATGTAAATGTTTTGGGGAGTTGAGAAAGCTATTACTGATGTTTTAGAATGTCTGCCCATTTCTATGGGATCGATTAGAAGACCAATTACTGATTGTGATTTTATGTCATTTAATGCCTTATGGTATTTATGATCTGTTTGTGTAATAAATATCATGCTATCTAATTGTGCTTGCAGTAATTGTAAATCTAAAGCCGTTAACTGTATATTTAAACTGTCACTACTTTGTTCTTTACTATTGTCAGATGTACTGCAGCTTTTCAGTTTTTCCGCTAAACTATCGGAATCTGTTTCAGTGGTGCTTTTGGAAGGACATTTGGCTTCATTTTCGTTTAACAATAGTTTAATATTTTTCATTTGTGTATAGGCCAATATTTGTGATGATTGATATGTATAGTTTGTTTTAATATCTCGCACGTTATCTAGTTCTACCATTAGATATTTTATATTGATGCTTTTTAAGGTGCCAACAAGTAGCTCCCCAGCATTTGTTTCCACTAGTAGTAGTTCTCCTACTTTCAGGGACGTAAGCTTTTGAACTGGAGTGGTCATTTTAAACTGAAATAAAAAATACACAGTTTTATAAGGTTTTTTTTAAGGATGTTTTGAATTTAATTTTAAAATTAAATGAAAAACCTAAACGTAACCTAAAAAGTATGGAAATTACAATTGTGGGAATATAGATTAATACTATTTTGCTGTATCAATTATGTTTAGGCACACCATAAGTTCCACGAGAGACTTTTTTATAACTATACTCCTCCTTAACTTAAAAAAAATAATTCTGATATCAATATATGATATGTTTTAAGCTGTTTGAAATGATGATAAGACATTCCTGCATAATATGTAAGGAATGTTTTAGGTCACTATCTTGTTGCAACAAGATATTCCTGTTTAAGCCCAGCTTCGCAACACTAAATTGTATTTTAGTACATTTAAATAAGCATGTTTGTCCATTTTATTATCTATAAAGATAAGATTTTCCCCGCCAGATGTCGCCATACACACCACACCAAAAAATTGACGCCACAATGTTTTAACAACATTACATATACCATCTGAACCAAAAATGTTGAATTTTTATTCATCGCTAAATATATTGCTATTCCAGAATTTTTCATTAATATGAAGTTTTGTGAGTTCTAATCAATTTTTTTTACTTCAGAAAGTAACGGCTTGCGAAGGTGAACTCTGCACGATAACCTGCTTTGTGCAGAGTATTTTGTATGGTTTGTGGATTGAAGTTTTTATGAAAACTTTTGTTCACTTCTTCGCACAATTTCACAGTCGAAATCTTTAGATTATGAGCCAACCCAGCAACAACGATCCGCTCCGAGCATGGTGTAAATGTTTTGAGACGTCCACATCTTTTCTCACGCTCTAAATTTCCAGTCTTTTCATGTTTTATGATGTTTCTTAAACTAGTGTTGGGCTTCTGTACCAGAGAACAGAATAAAAGCAGTCGCTTTCATTGCATATTCACACCATTCGTTGCTTTTGCCATGCAGTCACTCGACAACATCAACTATTGATGTTGCCATGTAATGCATACATTGTTTTTATTGATTGCCTTTTTCGTATTCGTTTTTTATAATGCCTATATATATCAAGCAACGAAATGAAATGATGATACATTAAAAAACTAAAAACATTCGCACCATTCGTTCAGTATTCGTTGACCTGTTGGAGTAATTAATGTATTTGTGTATAGTTTTGGCCTACTGATATGTTTTTAGTACTTCAAATAATGCAGCACGCAGAAATTTTGAAAAAAGTAAATAACGGTGTTTTTCATACAATTAAAAAAACTCAAAAAGTAATATTTGAATTTGAACTTTTCATTCAATAAGCATTACAAACATTCCTACCATTCGTTGTGTATTCGTTGCTTTTGTGATTATTAGTTGACATTAATAGAAGACATACAATGCAATGCATGGTATTCGTCATTATTTTTTTTTGAATGGTCCCAACAACAACAACATGCTCACATTTCGTGATTGCATTCGAAAGCATAAAATTCTGCATTCAAACCGTTCTCTGTTCTGTACCAAGACGCCAATTTTGCGGTAAGACTTACCTTGCGCGTGAAGATTTCTTATAATTTTACGGACGTCTAAATATCCAAAATAATTTTTGACATTTGAAACTTGGCTAATATACAATTGACTAATTCATTAAAGTGAAAAATATCAAAAAGTGAAAAATTACTGCTATAATAGCAAATAAAGTGACAAATATACGCATGTGCCTATACCTTTTTTACATGTGTAAATACGTTGCTTTTTCATTTTTAAGAATAATAAAATTTTATTATTTATTTTTCTTTATTTTATTTTATATTTTCCTTGAAAGGTATAGGCAGACTTTTTTAGATAGCTGAATTGATATAGCGCCGCTATATGATGTAAAATCAGATATACTTCGTAGAATAAATGACTTTCGGTTTGTCGTATAAATGTAAAAGTATTTAAATCTTATAATTGAAATAAAAATTAATTGCTATACAATGAGAGCATTAACGGACAAATGTACCTAATCATAGCGGTGTGGTACGCTCTGTGGGAGAATTGTTTTCACGTTTTCATGTATTTTCACGGATTTTCTTGAACTCATCCTTCACTAGTGATACTTCCAAGCCTCTGTGGAAGTTCTTATGTTCTATGGTGCATCTATCACGGTCCTAAGAATTTCCGCTTCTCTGTATAAGATCTAATCTTATATTATTTTGTAACGTAAATGTACAACATAAGAACTAAATAAATAATCCGATATACATATAAGATTATAGTAGTTATGTGTACTTGGTGGCATTAAACATGTATTTATGCCGAAGAATATAATTAATATTTTTGGTACGATTTTTTTTGGAATATTTAAGGTTGAGATAAGGAAGTTTGCTAATAGTTTCATAGACATATGGAACCGCAATTTTTTTTTAACTCTGGTGTGCAATTTGTAGGAAAAACTCCTTGTTCATAAATAACATCTATAAATCCTCTGAACTTAGTTAAGCAGCCCTGGCTGGACAGTTAAATATGTGGGGTGTGTCATAACGACTCTAACCACATACTGGGGTTAAGCTGGTCAGCACGGCCTGTACGAAAACAGAAGGCATTAAACCTTTTGCTCCATCCTCATCTTAGTTGCGTAAATCTTGTTTTACGCGACTGAAAATTCTAGGCATCTGTTAAAAAATTCTCAATATACGCAGGTCCTGTCTGGTATGCCTGCAAATACCTCCTTCGTAGTCTTGTCTATCAGGACCAAGCTATTTGGATCAGGTGATGTATTATGTAGTAATTCTCTTCTGAGTTTTCTCTTTTCGAAAATAAATAAATATTCTTTTTATAAAATACATGATTGATCACTGATCAGTCAATCGTCTTGTAGGTAGTTAAATTCATGTCCTTTATATGAATTTGTACTCCTTCAACTACGTCTTCATATAATCAAAAAATATTAACTTTTTCCATGTGCTGAATAATGTTGCGGAAGGCTACGTTCGCAATAGTTGCAGGTATTGCGCAGTAAAGAAGTTGTGTATTTCTCCTCGATAAACGTTCACCAGACCGAGTAGTTCATGAACGCATAAGAATTACGTTATTCACCCCTATCGTGATTAAAAATTCCACGTGAAATTTGTTCACTTTTCACATTTATCCTATTTAAATTCAATGTTAAAAAAATAAAAGTGAACAAATTTCACGTGGAATTTTTAATCACGATAGGGGTGAATAACGTAATTCTTATGCGTTCATGAACTACTCGGTCTGGTGAATGGAAGCACTTGCGATTTTTATATTACATCCATATTTATGTATATATGTATGTGGGTCAATTAAAAAAAAAAAAACGTGTACGTTTTTTTTAAGTTTTTTCAATTTGCCTGTAAGAGTGGCCAATTTATGTAAAAATTGATGAATCCGGTGGTATTTTCCGGCTCTCAAAAATTCAATATTTTTGGATTTTTTTTTAGGTTTTCTATGATTTCTATTTTGAGCGTCACACACCAAATATGTATAAAAAATCGCTAAAAATTCAAAAATATTTTAAATTCAAGCTTACTACGATGTTCTTTTGTTGTTGTTCCGTTATAAACAAAAAATCACGATTCACCTTGTTTTTTTAAAAATGGCTAGTTATTTTAAAATTTTAAGATGAAAATATGTAAATTTTTGTTAAAAAAGACTTCAGCTTAGAGGTTACTTGCAAAGTAATAGGCATGTAACAATGCATTTAAAAAAACTGCAATTATAATCGTTAAAAAAAAATTCTACGTGTGACGCTCAAGATATTTTGTTGCACGTAAAGAAGAAATAATGCCAAATTTAAAGTTTAACGAAAAAAAGTTTATCCTTTTACAAAAAGTAAATAAAAACAAGTAAGAAAGTATAGTCGGTCAAGCCCGACCATATAATATCCTACATCCAGTATATGTATAAAACAGTTTTCCATAAATACGCGCTATATGGGACATATGATCTATTATTGACCGATCATCCAAAAATTTAGTGTCATGATTTCTGTGAATATAAATATTGTGTATGTTAAACTTTATCTCGATATAAATACTTTTAAAAGATTTATGGAGGTTAAAGTGAATTACATAGAGCGTTTTATATGGAAGTTTCGACTAATTATGGACCGACCATTATAAAATTAGGTCTCATCATTTCTGTATATATGTAACTTATTTGTGTTGAATTTTATTTGGATACCAACATTTTCAAGAAATTTATGGTCGTTAAAGTGATTTTCGGAAGTAGGCCTTATATGGAAACTACGACTAATTATGGACCGATTATAATAAAATTGTACCGTATTATTCTTATAGGTATATATGAAATATATTTATGATCAATATTATTCGGATACCAACAGTTTTAAAAGAGTTATGCTCTTTAAAGTGACTTCCGGAAGTGACCCTTATATGGAGGCTACGACTAATTATGGACCGATCTTGACAAAATTTGTTGATGTGATTTAGCTTCATTTATTACTTATTTGTGGTGAAATTTGTTTGCATATTTATATAATTCAAAGATTTATGATCGGTAAACCCCAATTTCAGGATGACATTTGTATGGGGGCCAGGTAAAATAATAGTCCGATTTCCACCAGTTTCAATCCCATCCGCCCTTGGGCCGAAAAAGTATTATGTACCAAAATTTTATCGAAATATCTTCAAAATTGTGACCTGTACTCTGCGCACAAGCTTTACATGAACAGCCAGCCAGCCAGACGGACTGGCATCGTTAAATCGACTCAGGAAGCGATTCTGAGTCGATCGGTATACTTTAAGGTGGGCTTTACATGCAATGTATGCAATGCAACACTGCGATACAAATACTTTTAAAGTGAATTACGTAGAGGGTCTTATATGGGAGTATCGACTAATTATGAACCGACCATTATAAAATTAGGTCTCATCATTTCTGTATATATGAAACTTATTTGTGTTGAATTTTATTTGCCGCCGTTAATTTTGTTGTTTTACTCTTGAAAATTAAAAAATAAAATCAAAATTAATCATTTTAAGCTATGAAGCAATATATATCAAAAGTGATGCTTACTTTTTTTGTTTTTTTTTCGTAGGCAATTTATTTCTCAAATTCACAAATTATAAAAAAATGAGCTGAAACCATGTAAACAATGATTGTCAACTTCAATTTTTTACATTTAATATATTCACTTTTACAAAAATCAGCGTGACGCTCATGAAATTTTATCGCGCTCTTACCATGGTGTTCACAAAAACTACGCAAATGCACACTTTTTTTAATAGATTTTTTTTCGCTTTTTCACTTTCCTTACGTTATTTACTTTATTTAAATGCAAATTGAAAACTAGTAATATCACTTGATTAATAATAAAAAAAGCTACGCTCAATGCAAATTGTGGGGACAACCTTTCTTTGCAATGCCAAATTCGCACTAATTAAGTTTTGACGACTAGGTATAACAAATCAAAACATAGGTAAGAAACGCAATAATTCGAAAACTGTTATTAAATGTTGCATATTTACTTTTTTCTTGATTTTATTTTGTTTACTAAAAATTCTAACGGGGGACACAACAAAACACCATTCTGAATAAACAAAAAACAAATACAAGCGTAATTCAGCTCTGGGTGGAGGAAGAACTCGAGCGTCATTGCCATTATCTTTTAAAGGTAATCAGGCCGTCCTTGTTTCGCTGCCTTCGAGAGTCTTGCGACTCACTCGCATTGGTTAATGTTTGGCGTCGTATAACTGTACCGCGTTACAGTTTCTCGAAGTTGCATTAACCACATGCTATATTTTTTTATGGTTTTATAACCTATAAGTTTGTCGTGGTGGAGTACCAAACAAAACTCATTTTTGATATTGGTGGAGACCATTAAAACTCAGGAGTGGAGTTCGGGAAGTCCGGTTTCCCATACGAAGGTATAGGTCGGTGGATATTCCTTGACGAGACTTCTTTAGGCGTAAGACCGATATTGATGATGGCGTTATGATATGAATCAATGCCAAGTAAATCCTCCTGGTAAGGAGGTAACTTAAATAAATACAAATATACAAATTTGAGAATTACGTTTTTTTGTTACATAATCCTCGCTGATCACTCACATTTTTGTTTTTTTTTTTACCTAAAATAGTAGTGTAAAGTGCGGGGACACAAAAATTGCATTTTTTTTTTAAATTGACCCATGTATGTACATATGTATGTATGTATATACAACCAGAGAGTTTACAGCGTAAAACATATACTGTTTCTATTACTCTATGAAAAAACGCTACCAGTCCATTAACACGTCAATTTAGTAAACGACTTGGAATGACTCGAGTCTCACTAGGCCAAAGATTATCAAGTTAGCTGCAGTTGCACCAAATAAAAATGTGTTCAAAGAGAAACATTTTCGTCAAAAGTAAAACAGTTCCAAAAATATCAACAAACAGAATAAGAACATGTTTAAAAATGTGTAAACACTTTTGCTTTCAATGAGAGGAACTTGCAGAATATAAATGTCTTTTATTATTATTAATTATATAAGAACTTACCTTTTTGTAGAATAGCTTTTAAAATTCTTTACTTAATTTATTATAAGTTGAACTATTTTGATGATGTTTATTGTAAAAAATATCACAGTTTTTGCATAAAACTAGCGTACAAATTCTTGTTTCTTAACAATGTAAACAAACACATTATTGCTATGAAGTGTTGTATTTTTTAATACAATTGGTCAGAGTTGCAATGTAAATTCAACAACAAGGAATTCAATGGTTGTGGATTCTGCTAAATGTTGTTAAATAAACTAAAAAACTAAAACATGAATGACGTTTGTAGATGGCACTAAATATATTTGATATGTATAAGTTTAGTTTAACGGGCGACCGGTCTGATACACTGCTCGCTTGGGTACTTTGTCTTGCCTAAAAATATAAGTATTAAAAGGAAAGGTATAGAATGAAGGACAGTTGTGAAATATATACAATGCTCCAAGACAAGAGTATGACTGATCTAAATATTCTCTGAACCAAGACAAAAAGTACCTAAGATATTGTTTTTTATATTTTTTTTACACGTTACCTAATTAATATTTCGGTCAGCGCTGCCAGAAGTAAGATTTTACCTTATTTTTTAAGATTTTTTAACCGAAAAAAGATTTTAGATTTTTTCCCCAAAAAAAAAAAGATTTTTTGTTTTGTCTAGATGTAGGTTAGGTTCAATTAAAAAAATCTTCTTTGTTCCCATTTGAAAAATTTTAAACTAATCGATCTCAAAAAATGTACAATTTAGTGTAAGAAAATGAATTTTTATTGTTATTTTTTGGTTAGTGTTAAATAAAATATGAATTGTTTTTATTATTTATAATCAGCCTTATTATGAGTGTCGTTTTCTTTTTACGAAAAAGACTCTTTCGTAATAGATTAAAGATAAAATTAAATTTGTTTTTTTGGAATTTGACGGGATCATCATATTCCAAGTTAAATTTAACGGTCTGTAACAACTGGTATCAATATACAGCATGTTTTTCAATATACAAAATATTTTAAAGAAGTTTTTCGATCAATAATATTCTGTTGCTTTTAAATTAATATACAAATTAAAGGCGAAATGACATATTATCTTTGCCAATCTAACATTTCAATATAATGTTATTATGTTTTCATTTATTAAATATTTATTAAATTAAAGAGCAGAAAGTGTTTTGGTATTTTTTTTGAAATTCGAAGATTTAAAGGCATAAAAAACAGATCTTTGTACTTTTGTGGTACTTTTTATTATAAAATTAATTTTCTCAATTAAAATAGTATTACATATTAAGAATTAATACGAATATTTTAGAAAAATATTTTTACACGGGTGACAAAAAAGAGCAAAAAGAGAGTAAAAATGGGACATTTTCTATTATTTATTAAAATTAACGAGCTAATAAAGATAAAATATTAATTTAACCACTGAAAATTTAACTTACAATATGATATTCGAAACTTCAATACTGATTGGTTAAAAAGGGCTAATATCAAAAAGGTACTTTTGTGGATTCTGCTAAATGTACTTTTTTGATATTCTTTTTGTTTTCTATTATAAGTATTTCTATTTGTTGCGCCTGCACTGAGATTCAAACGCTGGTTGTTCGTCGTTTCCATTGTATAGATTTCATGAAAGGGAATTATTAAAAATACTTTTTCATTCAAGTATATTTCTGCAAAAATGAATAGAAAAAAATTATAAGTTAATGATCCTTTCATATTCATGTGATGGTCCATATTTTATTAAATATAATTGAATATATAAACAAATCCTACAGGTCAGTGCTTAGTTTCTGGTTGGATTGTTAATCAACTTTTATTCATTTAAGTTCCTTATCATTGACCCTGTGATGCGGTCAGGTCCAGGAGATTTTCTAATATTCACTTTTTCTATTGCAGATTTTATTTGATTTATGTTAAATTTTATTGGATGGTTTACCTTATCAGGATGTATAGATTTGAAATCAATTTTTTAATATGAGTTGCATTTTTTTACATTTCTTTTATCAATATGGCACGTTTTGCACGGTTTTCGGGTTCAACAACATATTTTATTAAACTTTTATCATCATTTTAAAGTTTTTAGCTAATATTATATTATACTTTTGTTTAAATAACGGCGTAAATGTCAATAATCGCGAGTAATTGAATATTATATATTTGAACTCCAACATAGTAATGGGTTTTTAAAATTTGTCTAGTTAGTGTCAACGTTTTTGCAAAATTTCATAAAAAAGTATAATAAAATGTTTGTAAAGATATTAAGCTAAATTAATTAAGGTTTTAATTACATATTTTATTTTCTAAGGGAACGAATGCTAGTAGCCAAATTTGAATTAAAGCTTCATTGACATCAAAACATGTATACGTGCTCGTCATAAGTATTAAAAATAATTTTTTTATTAACTCTCCGCTGGGCGAGTTATCCGTTCCCCTTATACGAAGTACAAAGTTCACATGGACTTATTTCTATTTGTATGAAAATTTTTGCTTTATTATTATTATTTAATTATTTACGTAGGTATAATGAATGTAAATTAATTTTTCATTAAATTCTTAATTAATTATTTCATTTAATTTTTATTTAAAAAAAATAATTAAAATTTAAAGAACATGTTTGTGTTCAAAAAAAAAGTAGGTAACAAAAATTCAAAAAGAGACGGAAGGTTTATTAATTAAGTTTTCTAGAAAAGGCACAATAAAATTATTCAAAAAGTAACTAAAATTCAAAAAACACGTTTGTGACGTTTTCAAACAATAAAGCAAACCAAAAGAAAGCGTATTTATTATTGATTTCTTGAAATTTCCGTACAAGGTCCCAGCAGACCTTTTCACACGATCCCGTACTAAACACCTTTAATTCTCAATAGAAATTAACTACGAGTATTTATCGGATCGCATTGAACTTTTCTTAGACGATTCCAGATAATCATTCATGGAATAAATGGTATATTTCCCATGGCCATCAAGGAGTAATTCCAGTTTGAAAATGAAAAAGATCCCCAGGACCTTCTCATCCAGCGGAGGGTTAAATTTGTTTAAATGCATATTGTTGGAAATTAAATAAATCTTATTTAGAGAGAGACCTTTCCCATATAAAGATATCAACATCATATAAATGCAACAATTAGAAAATAAATTAGCACAGTAAGTTTAAGCTGCGTGTTACAGTATGTTTATAATAAAAATAATTTTCTTTGCAATTGCCTCTATTGTGTTTGTGTGGTTCATAAATCGTTGGAAATCCAGAAAATTTATAAACCTGGCCTATAAAGTACCATCGAATCGATGGCATACAATGTTGGGCTGGGGTAAAATATTGTGGGGAAGAGGTAACGAAAGTATAATCCAAAAATAGTATGGTATGGTTATAATATAGGAACTTGTGTTAACGTTTCTATCAATGCACAGGTGTTTATGTCTCAGTTTTTTACAGGCCAAGGCAAACATCGAACCATGAAGGCTCTTATGAACATGTTACAATTATTAAATATTAATAACCACATTTTAATTTCGTTTTATTTTTGAAATTGTCCGACTATACAGAAACATATTAAAGCATGTAAAGTAATTTTCAAATGAATATTCCTTAGAGCTTTAAATATTTCGCTATTTTAAACCATTTTATAATAGTTTGAAACTCCTTTCAGATAATCTTCAAGGCATGTATGAGCACGGCAAGAAATATGGTCCAAACTCAGTTTATTGGATGGGTCCATTTTCATTTTTCCTCTCTACTGATCCCCAGATATTAAAGGAAATTCTAACATCGAAAAACTGTATAGATAAGCCATTGTTACTGTATAACGGATTCACTAAGGTAGCCGGTCGTGGTATAATTACAGAAAGTGGTATGTTTAAAAGTGACTGGTTTAATTTCTATTAGTCATTTAAAACATTATTTAATTATTTTTTATATTTTTTAGAACCAAGTTGGAGTCAACATCGCAAATTATTAAATAGAGCTTTCTCGCATAAAGTCTTGATTTCTTTTTTACACATTTTTCATAAAGAAACGAACACTGTGATTGAACAAATTCAGAGAAGTTTGAATAAGGAAGGATCTGTGAATTTCTTGGTGTTATTTCGGGAATTAACTATAAAAAATGCTACGAGTAAGTAAACATATTTTGCTCAAAATCCGGAAAGAATTTTTGTTTATTTTTCGTTAATTTTCTGTACAGCAATACTACTTAAAAGAAACCTAGAGCAGACCACATTCAATTCGGTTACCTTGTCAAAACATCTTCACGGGTAAGTAGCAATACCGATATTGTGTCATTCGTTAAAACAAAAATTAAAACACAGCAGTGTTTAGCCAAGCTTAAACTAAACATACGCTAACTAAACTTAATCTTATTTAACTTTAAACAGAGGAAAGCTCTACTTAACCTCAATCTAACCTTCCTTAAGCTTAATATAGCATCAAAAACAAAGTTAAATGGTTGTTATAAAGATACTTCACTTTATTTAGGAGATATTGCCAAATATGAACTTATATGTGTACATATACAAAATCCGGTATTTGCCGTATGATTAAAATTATGGATTAAAATTACTTATCGGTATAAAATGTTGGTTCGGTATCGATATTTAGTAGACATTTTTGTTGGTTTATAGAGATATATGAGTATTTAACTAATTTTTAGAAGAGAACCTTATATGGAGGATATGGTCAAAAATGGATCTATATTCACAAAATCCAACAGTTGGATTTTGGCATTATGAAAAATTTTGGATCGGTACCGTAATTTATAACAGATTTATGCGTATTTTGTGATTTTTGGTAATGTACTTCGTATGGGGGCTATGATCAAACATGGACTGAAACAAAGCAAATATCGTGTTGTGGCTTATTTTTATATAAAACTTATTTTTGCTGAATTTTGTGTTGATATTGTCATTTTAAATGCATTTATGTACCATTTAGCCATTTTTCGAGAAGAATAAGACCGATTTTTATTATTTTCAACATAGCTTGTTATTTTTTTCATAAAAATAACTTGTGTTAAATTGCACAAAATATTTAAACATATTAGCAAAATATACATATGTACGTGAAAAATAGAAATTTTTTTGCAGGTTGTCGCAGATTTTGGTTTATAACTCTGTTTCTACCAGACCGATTTTACTGATGTTCAATAACAAACTGCTTAAGAGAATTATAAATATTCTATTGTAATCTTTATGGATTTTGCCTATGTATTTTGGACGTGAGAGTGTTTTACACAGACAGATGTAAAGACAGACGGACATAGCTCAATTGACATGGGTTACCATAAGGATTAATAATATATATACTTAGTTGGTTCTTAGATGACTATTTCTCAATGTTACACACTTATATATACATATTCACGGTAGAGGGTATAAAAATTAAATTAAATTTGCTCATATAATTGGTGTAGGGTATTATATTTCAATAAACATAAATATTTATTTTTTTTTATCTTTTTTCCAGAATTCTAGGTTATCTTTCGGATATTTGTTTTACACAAATTATGACCATAAATTGGGTACGTAAACTAGCCGATATCTTTCTATATAAAACTGCCAGGGAAGGTTTGAATATGTTTCGAAGACTTGTCGATGAATCTTTGGATATTTTGCAAAGAAATGATACAACAGATCAAAGCTATTTACCCGAAGTTAATAGTATGTTACAACATGCTTTGTTTGGCACTCAACAGGATTTACTAAAAGTGAATGAAATAGGGGGACAAATGATGCATCTCTTAGCTGGGGTAGATTTTAATTATAATCTATATAAAGAATTTATTTTTTATTAAAAAAAAAAATTTTACAGGCCACAGAAACTACTTCCAGTACATTGTTTTTTGCACTTTCATTATTGGCCATGCATGCGGATTATCAGGAACGAGCTTTTGAAGAAATAATAAGCATATTACCCGATGATGATGACACTGTCATAACAATGCAACAGGTTGATCAATTGATCTATTTAGATATGATTTTAAACGAGACCATGCGACTTTTACCCGTAATACCAATGGTCTTTCGAAAAGTTACAAATGATGATCTCTCTCTTAGCAATGGTTTGACACTGCCTGTGGAACAGTACATTTGTATTGATATTTTTCGTTTGCATCGCTGCAAAGAAGTTTGGGGTCTCGATGCGGATGCTTTTAATCCCGATAACTTTCTACCTGTGAATGTCGCCGCACGTCACCCCTATTCATATATACCATTCACCAAAGGACATAGATTTTGCATTGGCAAGTTAACGAGCTACGTTTATTTAATACAATTATATAATTAATTTTGAAAATGTCTTACTTTCTCATTAAAGGTTGGAGATATGCCACATTATTTCTTAAAATTTCTTTGGCTAAACTAATTAAGGCGTATAAATTTTCTACAGATTTTAAATATGAGGATTTAACTCCTGAGAATCATATGACATTGAAGTTTTTGGAAGAACCTCCACTACATATAGAACGACGTAGAGTTTGAGAATAAAGCTGTATGAGACTATTTTATTTTATATATCTAATTAATATGTTGGGGTCTCCTGAGTGTAGAATTAAAAATATCAAATCCAAAACAAGCTACTTTTTTGCAAAGAATAATTTTTGTAAGATCTTTCCGATTTGCTTAAAACGAACTTATAAAATGTGTGAAATCTTTATTTGAACGATCTACATATGTATATAATTCAATGTTTAAAAATGATTTCATGTAACTGTCAAATGGTTTATATGCTAGGTTCAATTTTAGCATACTCTCTCCAACATATTGGTCCGTATTTCAAGAATAAAATATTTAATATTAGCTTTCAGTACGTCAACCGTTGCGGGCTCATCCCTATAGATATTAGCCTTTACATAGCCCAAAAAATAGTCTAAAGACGTTTAATTGCACGATCTAGTAGATCAATTGATCGGCCCCTCAATTGGGCCATTTTTTCGCGTACTGTATGACCTGTGGTATCGTCTTGTTAAAGCCCCATTAACAGTAACGTTCCTGCCTTCGTCGTACGGTTCAATAATGCCACCAAACAGTGCATTTTTCGGGATGTAGTGGCAGTTCTTGCAATGCCTTTCTTAGGCTGATCTTCACACCAAATACGACAATTTTGCTTGTTTACGTATTCATTCAACCAGAAATGAGCTTCGCTTCTTCATCCAAATTTGCCAGCGCTCATTCACCAAAAGTTAGCCATTGTGGTAGGATGTGTGACTTACATTTTTTCACCAACTGTATTTTAAAAATATTCCAGGTGGGGGAGTAATAGAGGCCCAATTGCTGCGAACGGCGCCGAATCGATAATTCGGCAGTCATTAATAATACTGGCGGATACAGCTGATATATTTTCCTCTGTATGCACTCTACGTATGCGTGTTGGTGATTTAATGCCCAATAATGTAAATTTGGTACGAAATTTAGTCCGAAAAAAAGTTTTCTTTCAAAACGAATTACGCACTTTTTTCAGATATAATTTAATCGGACCACTTATATCTGGATCCTTATAAGATTCTAAGATGATCTAGCCATGTCCGTCCGTTTGCACGTCTGTCCATCTGTTAAAGGTACGATAGAGCATCGAAAAAAAGACTTAGAACTCTGAAATGTTTCCTAAACATTTTTTGTTTCACCAAAATATTTGGTATTGAAAATCGATAAAATCGTTAAAGTATGATCTGAATTATATACCAATGTTTGAGACAACCTGCATATTTTTTGCTATTATCTTCAAATATAATGCAGATAATATCATGAAATGTTGAAAATGGCAAGAATCCGTACATTATTTCTTATAGCCCCCATATAAATGAACTGAGTCTATGGTATATAGTCTATGGTATATAATTGCCATATTAAATTCAGTAAAAATAGGTTTCATGCTAAGAAAACCATAACCATAGACCATAGCCCCCATATCAAGTCAATTTCTGAAAATAGCTTATAAATCTATTATAAAAATCACTATCAAATTAAAATTCGTCACAAATAATCCACATATGTATTTATCATATTAACGAACTGTATGGTGATCGGCCCATAATTGGGCCACTTCCGAAAAACACATCAAATTTCGATATCAAATTGAAATTTAACACATATCTGTTATATGTAAGTAAAAATGTTACTATTGCATTTTGTGAAGGTCAGTCCATAATTGATTATAGCTCCCACATAAGATCGATTTCTGAGAATAACTGCAATACCCAATAAAAGAATATATCGTTATTGAGATACGAAATTCACCATAAGGCTCATATACAGTGAAATATTTTATGACAATCGTCCCATAATATGTAATAGATCTTAAATAATAAAATAACTCATACAAAAATATCGTTATTGATACAAAATGTGACCAAATTTTTTTCAATAATGCATAGGGTATAAAGGATTCGGCATAATCACACTTCCGAAAACTACTTAAATGGCCATAAATCTTTAATAAAAATCACTAACAAGTCGAAATTCAACATAATCATTCATGTGTTTATATAAATCGCCGTATAAACTCCACTTCCGAAAATCATTAAAAAGTGCATAAATCTCTAATAAAAATCACTAACCGACTAAATTTTGATGATAATCGGTCTATATTTGACTTAACTTAAATGCGCACTTATCACTTATAAAATAATTACAAGTCGAAATTCAACACAAGTAATCCGTATACATATTTAAACTGTCGTATCAAATTTCATGATGATCGGTAAATATTTGACCATAGCCCCCACATAAAGATCAGTTACAAAAATCACTTAAATGCGCATAAATCCCTTATAAAAACCACTATTAAGTTGGAATTCAACACAAATAGTTCATACATATACAAAAATCGTCAACCTTCATATGATCACGATTGGAACGTAACCGAAACGCAGAATAAGGGTGAAAGTAAAACGGATCAGTCCATATTTGGTCCAAACGTGCATACATTTTGATTAGGCCGTTTTCTTTTTAAATGCGATTGGAAATGCCGTTACTACAAATGGATTACGCGATCGAAAGATGTTAGCAATTAAATTTTGGACTTTTGTTTATGATATCGATATCACTGATATGTGGTTTCATAAGGACGGTTCCACATTTCACACAGCCACCGAAATAATAAATTTATTGCAAAATAAATTACACGATCGTTTAAATTCGCGATTTGTTATTCTGTTATTTGGCCAAGCCGACTATGTGATTTAACACCACTGGATAATTTTTAGTGTACGATATAATTTTTAATTTATAATTGTCAAACCTTATTATATACAATGCACTAAAAATTTTAATAATTTTCATACAAATTCTTTATGTTATTTTGTTTTAAAAATCAAAGTTCTCATTGATAAGCCCATTATTAGTGGTAGTTTGCGTAATTCTATTTATAGATGGAACATATTTAATATTCATCATAGCTGAATATAGCACTTATTATTGTTGTACTACAAGTATATACATATGTGACTTTTTAAACTTCCTTGAATTATTAGGTTATATTTATGACCAATTACAGATTTCTATTAAGTTTTGGATATTATCCCTACGGGCTAATTTCGGTCAATTATATTTTTGTCTTTAAATGATGTAAATTAAACTATTTACTTCATCATTTTGCTCTACGTTTCGTCGATGTGGGTTTTTGACTTCTTCAGGAGCTATTTTATTAAGATAATTTATCTTATGTTACATCATTTGTTATTATTTAAAAATATATTGTAATTAAAACGGGAATAACACGACACCAAGTTAATTAAAATAAATGAGTAAATAATTACAATTGTATAAATATAAAATAAATCACAGAATCGTCAAACTTATAACTACGGATATCACAGAACTATTACTTATAATTAATTGCAGGCATGTATTGGAGTTTAGTATTATTTCTATCTTCTTTTGTGTTGAGAGTGTTCAATAGTCGTTCCTGTATTCTCAAGCTCTCCAATGTGTATCTCCTTGTCAAGTATTTTCACACTCTTAAAATCAACGGTATGTCCGCTCTCTTTTGCGTGTTGTGAGAGTCCAGTTGATTCTTTTCCCTTTCTTACGTCTGCTTCATGTTCTGCTATTCTCGTTCCCAACATGCGTCTCGTAGTCCCTACATAAACTTTATTGCATTGATCGCTTTCATCCCCTTTATTTTTGCTGAGGATTTTGTTAATAGTGTTGATTGTGATGTGTGATGGGTAATCGTTCTTTTTTAGTATTTGTCTAATTCTCTGGATGTTTTCGTTTCTGAATTGTACGTGGCTCATGTTGATTATGTTATCGACGAAATTTGTGACCGTGTTTATTTTCATTTCCATTGGTTGGGTAGAATTAAAATTGATGAGTCGTCCAGAGGAAGTCGGTTTCGTGTACCAATTAGTGATAATATGTTCTCCATGTCTTATTATGTTCATGTCTAAGTATGGTATCTGTGAAGAATTTTCCTTTTCAATTGTAAATTGTATTTTCTATGTGTTCAGTGTTTCCAAAATTGTTTCCTCATCTTTCTTGTTAATAAAAGATCGTCAACGTATATTGTTATGAATTTTATGTGAATATCCTTGATTTTTAGTCTATTAATTATTTCGTCAAGTAAGGTGTCTAATATTATATCAGCAATTGTAGGTGATAGGGGGTTGCCCATTGGCATACCATAAGTTTTTTGAAAATTGCCAAAAATTCTTTGGGGTTTTAAAGGTTGAAGAAGTCGGCAAAAGTGTAGCGGAATATCAGTTAATTTCATATTGTTTTCAAACAAAACATGTACTAGTTTTTCATATAACTTTTTTATTGTGTAAACGTGACTTACATTACAACAATGTAAGAATAAGAACCGATTTTGGGAGACTTTTAAAACCGCAGCAATAAAAATTTACGAGTTAAAAGCGTTAGTTTATATATTTATAAAGCAACTATAAATGAGCTCAATATCAACATTTAAAAAAAACATGTGTGTGCTACTGAAATTTATTAATTGTTTTTGTGTTTCCGTTTTGCTTTTTTTTAACATTATTATTTTTACTTACTGTGTCAATTAAGTGCAAATTTCTAAAGAATATATTTGCATTTTTCTGCTTTAAAAAGTATTTTTTTGTTACTCTGTATATTGTTCTTTGCAATTTTTCATATAATTAATTTTATACTGACAGTATTTCATAAAAATGGATAAAAAATGTCAAGATGAAGGATGAAAAACATTAAAAGTAAAATTGTTTAAACACCTTCATTATGACCTGGATATTTGTCATATTTAAACGCATTTTTACACTTCCTTACAAGGCGCTATACTATTTATTTGGTATTATTAGTTTCTGTAGATTTTTGGCCACATTAGGATAACTTAGTTAAATATATGTACATATTTATCTAATTTATTATCAGAATAATGTAAGGAGTTTACATTAAGTTCGATCAAGTTTTAAGTTTAAAGACAGTTTAAGCTAAAAGTAAATGACCGTTACCAAAATAATCAAAAATAGAGTTGAGTTTATCTCTCAGCTATTTTAAATTGTTGTTGTGGTCAAAAGTTCTTCCCTCGGGAGTCTTTGGCCGAGTGAGACTCGGTTGTTCCAGAAAGAAGATCCAATTGTAGTGGAAGGATTTAAAATCGGTAGTACTCGTTGTTTGTTTTAGACTTTGTCCGATTAGTTGTAGAATAGTTGAATTTCAAATTACCTTTAAATCACATTTTTATACCCTACACCACCATATGCACTTTAAAGAGCATAACTCTTTTAAAAATGTTGGTATCCAAATAAATCTTTTAAAAGCATTTATATCGAGATAAAGTTTAACACATATAATATTTATATTCACAGATATCAGAACAAACTAAATTTTTGGTTATATATCCTATATAACGCCCATTTTTGAAAAACTCTTTTTTACATATACTGGGTGTAGGGTATTATATGGTCGGGCTTGACCAACTATACTTTCTTACTTGTTTATTTTACTTTCTTACAGTTACAGTTACTTATGTTTTATTTTCCAAAAAAAAAACTTTAGTTTAGTATGAAACAAAGTTGATGAAGGTTCATTAGTGTCGTTTTAATAGAAAGACAGGTACGAAAAATAAATGCTAAGGAAAATAAATAAAATAAACTAAAAACTGAATCACTGCAACAGAGAGAGAGAGAGAGAATCTATGTATATAAAAAATATCACGCTTAATTAAGGAACAAATACTTTTTAGTTTCAATTTCGTTTCTTTTTTTTTTGTAAGTTTAAAGAGTAAGTTTCACTGACATTTTCAACAAGCTAAAAAAAGGAAAACTAATACTAGTATCACACATTTTTCACTTTATTCTTGTGAAAGAGGAGAAAAACTGAATTTTTTATTTTTAGATTTTAAGAAGTTAACCTCATTTAAATAAAATATTAGTGTGGGAAAAGGTATGAAACTGTTTTGTCATCACTTACTTTGCTCTTGGTTCGAGGTGAAAATGGTGAAAAATTGCTATATTCGGCTGTGCCGAATCTTAAATACACTCCAACTTTATTTTTAGTTTTTATTCAGTTTTTATTGATATATGCAGATAGATGTTATATTTATAAATGTTACAACATAAACCCGCTAAGCCTTTAGGCTTGACAGATACATTGAATAAAATAATTTAAAAATTTTATATGTTTTTAAATTTTATCTAATTTTAACCATTTATAATTGATATAATTATTAATTCTTACCCTTATTTACAGCGTTTGTATATTTACCATAACAATCTTATATGTAATTTATAAAATATGTTCAACAATTTTCCATATTCACCGATTATGAAAATAGTATAAACAAGTTAGAGTGCAATATTCGGCTGTGCCGAATCTTAAATACCGTCCACCTAAACGTAATAAGAAAAAAGAAAAACTACATTGGTTTTAGGACTAAATTTTAAAATTTAATATTTGTGTCGAATTTTATTTATATTTAAGTGAATTTTAAATGAGGACTTTATATTGGGACTACGATCAAACATGGACCGAACAAAACAGAATTTCGTTTTGCGATTTATTTTTACATGAAACTTATTTTGTATTAATATTCCAATTTTACAGCCATGTATTTATCATTAAGCCATATTTCGGGGCCATGTATGGGGGCTATGAGAAACCATGTACCGATTTTTACTGTTTTCCTCACACTTTCTTCTTTTATCATAAAAATAACGTATACAAAAAATTTCATGGTATTATCTGCAATATATTTAAAAATATAATAACAAGAAAAATGTTAAAATTTGTATAATGTATAAAATTTTTATGGAGGTTGTCTCACATTTTGGTCCATAACTTTTTTTCTACCATACCGATTTTGCTGATTTTCAATTCCAAACTGCTTAGGAGAATTACAAACGGGTTTTTGTAAAAAGTTGATAAACATGAATTAGTATTGAGCATAGAGAACAGCCAACTTTTTGCCAAACCATCTAAAGTTTTCGGGAAACAACTGAAACATTTTGGTCATTAAGCCTGAGTCAATCAATTGATAAATAAGTTCGGTTGTTACCATAAAGCTGAAAATAAGAAGTGAAATAACCAATATAATCTAAAAGATCTCGGTTGTTTTAGCGTAAATATATGAAATGTGTTCACATCTGGCGATTGGATTCACTCTGAACACCGTATGCAAACCACTTAACTTATTAATGAGAGACTTTGTTGGAGTTGCTCTTTAGAACTCTATATAGAATCTGAGAATAACATGAATCAATGCACTCTGAAAGATCTCTGCTATATTAACATGTACCGACTCTGTTAAGAACGCTGTATTCAATGTAACATATTCTACTGCAAACAAATTTAACTTTTTAAATATAGTCTTTGTTTGTGTTGGAGAATAACTTAGAATAACATGGATCTTGTAATCGCATTTATGTATTAAAAAAATTTCTAAAACGTATATGTTGCAGTTGACGACAGTAGTTTTATTTTAAATAAAATTCTAACATGACTACTACATATTCTTTTACAAGTTTTTTGATAAACATGAAAAATTTATTTAATAACAAAATCTTATGTACACAAATAAGCACGAACTCCCCTAAGAATAATAAATCTGTACCATGAACAAAAATGTCATAATTTAATTACAATAAATATGTATGTACATACAAATACGTACGAGTATACATATATCCAACTACCATGCCAGCAATTGGAAGATTCTTTCATCGTCCATCGTCAAAGACGTTACGTCTTACTCACTTCCAGACGTTAATTGGAAGATAACAATAACAATTTACATTGCAGTTGTCTTTTAATCATCCAGACGACGTTTGGAAGATTGGTTGTTGTTTACAA
This sequence comes from Bellardia bayeri, assembly GCA_950370525.1. Taxonomy (NCBI): domain Eukaryota; kingdom Metazoa; phylum Arthropoda; class Insecta; order Diptera; family Calliphoridae; genus Bellardia; species Bellardia bayeri. The sequence goes on from OX493267.1 coordinate 21,328,282, forward strand.
CACCAGCCGAAAATGATATGTCCCGTTATAAAAGAAATGAAAAGAATGCAAAAAAGAAGTTTTCGACATCATCGAAATTAGTTTTATTTTGTCATTTGCTGTGGTAAAGTGTGGTTTTGTTTTGTTATTGTTGTAGTTTTTACATATTTGTTATCCCATAGTCAATATGAGTGTATTATCTGGAAAGGCAAAAAAAAAAATCAAAAACAAAAGAGAGGCGACTTCTTGAAGGTACTCATAAGTGACTTCTTGAAGTTACGCTTCAAGAAGTCACTTCCGGGGGTACAACTTCTCAATACGGAAGACGTTTCTACGATGAGAAAATGGTATCGCAGAAGATGAGTTTCAACTTCTTAGCGTCACTTCTGAGTCACTTCCGCAATAGAAAATGTTGGCAGGGTAGTCTTACTTATAAGTACATAAATATACTCGTATGTATGTATAATTATGTTTAGTACGAATATGACACACAAGTACCCTGATTGATATGATTGTGTTTAGTTTTTGAAAATTCCGAGATAAATGCCTATTTAACGAAAAATAGTGATTAAAATGTTTTGTGATATCTGCCATAAATAAAGTGACCACACAACTGTGTTAGTAATAATGACTGGAAAGTCATTTCCTAAAACTTCGAGAAAATCGATTCTTCTACAGAAATTTATCATTCAAACTTTTAATTAACAATTAACTTCATCCATAGTGCAGTACTAATGCTGACAATAGTGATGATGATAATATTGACTGTGTTTTCTACACAAAAATGATACAATTGTATTGTTAATGTGTCATATTTATGGCTCACACATACACAAAACAATATACCAACAGCCTAACACAATTACACCAGCACAAACCCACATACACATGCTATTGTAAAGCAATATATACCAGAATTTGTATTTATAACATGTTAAGTACTTAATTTATTAGCAAAGCCATGTTGTAAATTTACCAGAAAAATCCCTAAATGCAGAATATATGTGAACAAATAAACAAAGTGCAAAAAAAGTAGGTGGTGGAAGTATGGTAAGTGGTTTGGAAAAACAATAGCTTTAGTATTATCATTAAATAAAAGTATTTTGGGAATACGTTAAAATGAAAACGAGTTAATAAAACAACATAGATGCATACATACAAAAACAAATTAAAAACTACATACACTAGTTGGAGTGTCGTATGTTCACTTAGGCTGCTTCCAAAAACTAAAGATTATTGGAATTTAGAGAAGTGTGGGGTTATTATGCCACTTAAGAAAATCGGTTGGATGGTTGGATTTTGCATGTCCGAAATGCTGCTTAAACGCCATAAAAGGAAATCATTTTTGCACTAATTCATAGCTTGCGATGAAAAAAAATATGATAATTCTCGTATTCTATTTCTCAAAAAACGGTGAGTTAAAGAGATGATGTTTACAGATTGATCATGGACAATGAAGATTGCTGATGACGCCTTTGGCAGGGTAGAAAATGCATTCCAATTTGCCAATTGTTCCAGTACTTAATAAAAAACTTTTCTCTGAAAAATGTATCCATTACGACATCGTGAAGCGTAAGCCTAGCCAACCAGTCGAATTCACATCAATGCAAAATATCCATGGCGCTAAGTATTTGATGGGATCAAATCAAATTTATTATGGGCTACTAAAATCTATTTAGACCATCACCTTCACCGAATGCAATTGATTCATTTGAAGCGGGCAATGGTTCAGAATATGCAGCCATACATGAAAGCACATTGCAATTGCTATAAAAAAATATTTAGAGAGAAGTGATTGGAAAGTTTTTCCTCACCAGTCTTATAGTCCAGACCTTGTTCTGTTCGACTACTATTTGTTTAGATCAATGCAGAATACTCTGCCTTCTGTACGCTCCACTTCAGTTATCATGCCAGAAAGATGGGAGAAGCTCATAGTTAATAATGGCCAATCAATAAAAGTCAACCATTTGAAAAACTCTCGTATTTTTAGATATACAGCCAATAGGTCTGTCATCAACATTTGCAACAAATAAGTTATATACTCGTACATGCATGCAAAAGTCAAGGTACTTGATTTTGTGAAAATGTGTACATAATTGATCTTAACTGCTGTTTACACGAGTTTGAAGCATTTTGAAGAGCAATTTTGAAGAAAATTTCAATCGTGCAAATCTAGCTTTAGTATTGTAATTTTGCATGTCCGAAATTGTGAATTGTGAATTGCGCTAATGTATTTAACAAAGGAGATTTTGGTGCCTAATTATTTCAAGGGAGTTTTCTTAACGTATTATATTTTTGATATATCTATATAGATTGATCGATACGAATGAATATATCTGTTAAATAAAAAATAAAGAAAATAATTGAAAATTCTTAAATTCTCATTTTTGTAGAGCAGTCTAATTGCCACAAATGTATGTACATAATTAAGTATGCTGTTAGTATGTATTGTATAATTGTACAATAGTATTGTGTGGAATAATGTAAAGTAGACTAACAGGAATTTAAAAGTCACTAGCCACATATCACATATGGTATAATCTATTGAAGGTAGTAAAGCGCCTCAATGTTCTTCAGAAAAGTTGAAAAATACAGTTTTCAGCGTTTTAGTGACTGCTCCTGAAAAAATTCGTGCGAATGTCAAAACGAAAACCTATTTAGCTTCTCTTGGAAAACTAAAAATCTAAAACTAAATATTTGTCATCATCTATAGAATGTTATACTTAAAATGAAGAACTTCCTCCTCAATGAAATAAATGTAATTTGAAAGTAATGTTATAAATTTATTAAAATAAATTCACTATAGGGAATTATTTTTTATTATTTGGCATGTGACTCTTCTATTCATGTAAATACATAAAGGGTGTCCCAACTAGAACGCAATTTTTAAATTTGGCGCCATACGAAGTGTCATTGTTTGACATTTGAACAATTGTTATTGTGTGCTAGTAGAAGGTACGAGGTTAGTAAAAATGGAGCGCTACACGAATGATTAACGCATTCTCATTGTGAAATTGTTTTACCAAAATGGTGAAAGTTTTGCGGCTACAGTTCGCAAATTGCGAACAATTTGGGGTCATAACAATGCTCCAAAAAAATCAACTGTAAAGAGATTAATGGATAAATTTGCCGAAACTGGGTCTGTTAGTGTCGCTCAAACTCCATTCACCTCAATTCGACACCGAGCTCAGCAAATTGGTGTCTCCAAATCCACTATGCAGCGAATTTTGACGAAAGATTTGCATCTTCATGCATACAAAGTTCAATTCACTCAGGAACTGTCATACAGCCAAAGAAACAATTCAATTGCTGCATCAGTCATTTCCCGGTCCTGTTATTTCGCGTTTTAGAGCCAGAATTGGCCGCCTAGATCGTGCGATTTAACACCTTTAGATTTTTTCTTTGGGGTTTTTTGAAGTCGATGGTTTACGCGAATAAGCCGACGACGACTCAAGCCTTAAAAGAGGAAATTGGACGCTGCATTAATAAAATACCGCAGCATTTATGCAAAAAGGTCATTGAAATTTTCATTAAAAGATCGCGTGTGTGCCAGCAAAGCCGCGGCGGCCATCTGCAATATATATTGTTCCATACATAACCATAACAGAATGTCTACTTTACGATATAGTAAAGTTTCACGATTTTTTTTTAAAAATCTGTGTTTTATTTAAAATTTAAAAATTGCGTTCTAGTTGGGATACCCTTTATTATAATTTTCATGTTTGTATGATGGTGTTTTGTGCGAGATAATAAATAAAACACATCCATGCATAAAGAAGCTTACAACTTGTGATATTCTATTGTGCTGTGAACAGCAATAACAACATTTCTAACAACAACGATAACAACAAACATGAAAACAAAACAACACACAAAATATTCCAAACATAAACAAATATATCATTTATTTATTACTATTTTATTTAAGAACCATGTTAAAGTCAATTTAATAAGTTTTCAATTCGAAATTTTTAAAGGAACCCAAATTTTTTAAAAACATAAATTAAATAACTCTAAATAAAAGCGGGAATATTAAACAACTTAGAATAAACCTTGATCTTTTTTAATGATGTTTGTCAAACTATTTTCCACCTAGCGGTTAACGTTCACTTTCACCAACCGTTTAAAAATATATATATACTCGTACATATTTGCTCTTCTGTAGGTTTTTGAATATATTTAATTTTTTTTACCAATACAACTCCTACAATAAGGGGTGTCATTTGCGGCCTGCAAAGTTAACTCAAATGAAATTGAAATCAATTCAAATTAACTGGCAGGAACTCTTAATTTATATTTTAAGTTTTTACATTACAACTCGATAATAAAACCAATATTGAGCTATAAAACTCACTTGTTATAAGTGTTTTTTATTCAGTCTTATAATTTTATCTAATATTGGACATTTATAATTGATGTTATTAATTACCGGTGGGGTGTCACAATGCCATGGGACATAAAACCATATGGCGTTAAGTCCCTTAACAATTTTTGTATATGTAAATGCTCTATGTTAAGTTTTGAGTGGGTACCGATATTTATAAGAGATATATAAATAGAATGACAAAACTTTCAACAATTTAGAAGAGTGTTTCGGGTCATTATCATGCTGAAATTTCCAAACATGTGGCATATTCTCCTCAGCATAGGGTAACATAACCGTCTCTAACAAATTCTTGTATACAAATCTGTGCATTGTGTTTTCTATGAGATGTTTCGGACCAACACCCTTCTATGAAAAGCAACCCCATATCATACCATTTCCTCTTCCATGTTTTACTGTCTTTTTGGTATATCTTATGTGAAATTCCTTTCCTTTCGGATGACGTACATTTCTTTCGGCATCGTTACCAAACAAATTAATTTTTGTCTCGTCGCTCCAAACAATATTTCGCTATTTTTTACTATTTTCTAGGCCGCTCCAGGTTTTATGAGCCAATGCAAAGTTTTTCCTCTTCGAAAAATTAGCACTTCTGAGCAAAGGATTCTTTCGAGCTATCCTATCTGGTAGATTAGCATCCACTAATCTTCGGGGGACCGTTCTGGATGACACAACATTTCCAATTTCATTTGCAATCAATTTCGAAGTCTCAAAAAGATCTCGTTTAGCTATGGTAACTATGGGTGTATCAGTAACTGGAGAGGTTTTTTTTATTGCCCCTCGCTTTTCAATATTTTTTTTCTGGTTTCAGGTCATTTGTTATAAAATTTTGAGACCGTCCCAATCTACGTAAGTTTTGCACAAGTCTTCTTTCTACGAGCCTGCAATGTTGCCCAACCCCCATCTATTAATGTTTTGTTTTAATTTGGTACCTGAATATGTTTAAAAAAAATTGATAAAAATATATCAATCTTGTATTGAGGTTGATTCACATTTTGATTCATAACTATGGTTTTACTATACCGATTTTCCAGATTTTCAATATCAAACTTATCAATAAAATAAAAAATATTTTTCTAGAAATTTCGTAAGCAGTTTAGACGTGAGAGTGTTTTACTTTAAATATCTATACTTTGTTGGGTCTCGGGTGAATATTGCTAAAGTTTGACACGAAATGATAAATGTAATATACTCATTCATCACTTGTAGTGGTGGAGGATATAACAAGTGATTACAAGTGACAAATGTACGATAGTAATTTTATGAAATAACACTTGAACCAATGTTTTCTTAGTAAAGAAGCAAAACAGAGAAAATATATATACTTCGTAATACTTTACAACTTTATCATATCATAGTCAGGTTTATGTAGCAATAGACTGGCTCAAGATTGTATGAAATTTGCAGATGTAATTTTGTTTTGTCTCCACAATGCCGCCCCTGTTCCAGTCATCAAAAGAAGTGTGCATACCAAAAATTGACACAATCGAACCATATTTAGAGGTCGCTGGAAATTTCAACTTTTTGGTTTTGTGTTTCAAGTTACGTACATTTTATAGTGCAGTACTATATTTCTGCTTTGTTTATATTAGTATAAATTTCTGTTCTTTTTACTGTGTATTTATTAAGTTACGTCATTGTCAATAGTTGTCCTACTCTTAAGGTATGTGTCCACGATTGTCAGATATTACAACGTTGTCAGAAAAATGTGCAGAAATTGTCTAACAACCGTGTGAACTTAAAATTTTTGTCTTCCAACGTTGTAAGAAAAAGCATTTTCAGTACATTGGAAGACAAAAATATTGTCACACATCTAACAATCGTGTAAACACACAATTTTGCATTGTCAGTGTTTTAAGACAATTGTCAAACACTTTTCATTGTCATATATGCAAAGTTTATGCATCTGCCAATGGCAGCATTGTCATAGAAATTATTTCTAAATGCAACTCTGTATATATATAAATAAACAAACAAATGTGCATTAATAAAATTTTAGAAAAAAGTGGAAGAAAATTAAAGAATTAAATAAAAGAAAATAAAAAATAGATAGCGACATATTTTTTGATGAATCCTGTTTAATAGAGTGCAGATAAAATGGTTTCAATTGCTCTTTTTTGTTCCATGACAATATTTAAAATTTTTAAACACACACACAGAGCTGCAAAACGAATTTGACAATGCCACATAACAATCTGACAACCGTGTAAACTGACAATTTCGGTTGACAGATAAATTCATTATGTGACAATTGTGTGCAAATGAAATTGTTAGTTTTCTTACAGTCGCGACAATTTACCTTTGCCACTACATTGCTAGCACATTGGTAGATATGACAACGTTGTAATATCTGACGACCGTGGACACATAGCTTTACTTCCTTAAAGAAAATATAAATCAACCATAACCAAATCAGTTTTAAATAAAGACATTATTGCATCAATTGATCGCGCAAATCTTTCTGATATAAAAGCAATGTTTTTATCGGAGCTGTTTCTTAGGCATTGGGCAAACCTGTATATCGGACACATCACGAAGTACAATACAACGTACAAGAAACCGTCTCCAAAAAAATATAACAAAAAATGATAAAGACACATTCCATCTCCAAAATCCACTCGTATTGCACTGGGATAATAAACTTCTGCCCGATATTTCTAACGAAAAACAAAAAATCGATAGGGTGGCGGTAGTCGTCAGTACTGGTAGAGTAGAAAAAATTCTAGGAGTCCCGAAGATAACCAAAGGGACCGGTGCACAATATGCTAATGCTTGTTTGCAGGGCTGCGAAGATTGGGCAATTAAAAATAGCATTCGCGAACTATGTTTTGACACAACAGCCTCTAACACAGGTGTAAATTTAGGGGCATGCACTTTAATTGAAAAAGGTCTACATAAAGAAATGATATGGATTGCTTGTCGTCATCATATATCTGAGGTAATGATTTCTAATATATTTAAAGAGTTTTTTTTCGACAGACTGTAGGACCGTTAGTGCAACTGTTTAAGCGTTTTCAAAAACAATGGACAAAATCGATAAAACAAATTTTACGTTAGGAGAAAATGTATTATTCGATACCAGCCGCTCACTCGAACTACGAGCAGAAATTTATAAATATTATACAGACGCTATTAAAAACCAACAACCAAAATTTTGTTACCAAACGCACAAGTATTTTATTTGATTTATTAATGGATGATGGACATGAAAAGGCTCCTCATTCATTCCTTACAACGGACCCTGCAGTATGGAAGAATGATGCGATTTATATTCCGATGAAAGAAAGAGCGAGCCTTTTAAGAGTTGTAAACGATTGTGCAGAGCGTGGTATTGCTTTGGTTAACGCATTTAACAATTCTAAAATGAAGAACAGAAACAATATTTGCTCCGTGTAGAAGATGAAACTCGGAGAATAAAAATAACGTTAGAAATTTAATTATTACTCCAAAACAAATAATATAAGCAACGCTTAAAAGTGTTTTGTCAATATGTAAATTTTATGTACATACATACATAAATAATAATTTTTTTTATAAAAATTAAATTTTTATTTGAATTTGCCATGAACCCCGAAAAATCGTAAATTTCTAGCGACCCCTAAATATTGGCCGATTTGTCTGAAATTTGAAATATATATTTATTTTGTCTATTGTAATAGGGGCAGCCTTGTGGAGCACAAGATTTTAATGTTTTTGCATTTTGATCCAGTCTCAATGTAGTAACATATAACTATTACATGTACACTGTGTTACATTACTATAATTACACTTGTTGTTGTTGTTTGCTGTTTGTTGTAAAGTTACTAACAGTTTTTTAAAATGTGTAAAATTGTTTAAGAGTGTGGTTAATGTTCTCTTTTTATTCAAAATTTGGGAGACCGCTTTCTTAATTTAAGAGAGAAATTGTGTAGTAATATTTTGTTAGTGTTTCGTAACTATAATTACATTTTATGACAAAGAAGAATGCAAGAAAAACAAAATTCATATTTATTTTATTATGCAATTTTAAGTAAAATGCAGAGGGATTCGTACCTTTGTGATTTTTAAAAGGGTCAAATTTCCGTTTATATAAAAAGTGGCTCCAGTTAACGAGCAATTGCCAAAACAATAAACCGGTAACATGTTGTGGTAACAAATTTTGCAAATATTTCGGATTATTATGGTAAAAATAAAACTGGTGCAAAAAAGCCCGAAAAAAAAACGTTCTGTACGCAACAATTCAGAATTATAAACTGTGTCAGCCAACACAATAGTCATAGTCAGATTTTTAATGAATGTTAGCTAAATGCGTCCAAATCAACCATAAGTAGATTGCAAAAAAATTTCAGACTATTACCAGATAAGAACTGTTGTCTTTGCAAAGGTTATTACTCCGCCACAAAAACTAACTAACAAACTATCTGGAAACAGGTAAGTCGTTAATCTTTGTTAATAATTGCACTATTTGAATACATACATATTTGTTTAAGGAGACTTTTTCCAATGAGAATAAAATTTAATATTAATTGTCCAGGTTTCAACAGCTATTAGTGAGATCTACATATGGAACCACTATATTTCTCAAAAAGATTTGGCGTGTCTAAGCACCGAAATGAGTTTTTCTGAGTACAAAAAAAAATACTACGCCATTTCCAATTATATTTCCGAAGTTTCAAATGTATTTCAGAAATTTCTAATAAAAATGCAGATTAAATTTTCTGAAAAACATATGGAAAATTGCAAAATACTTTTGCAAATTTCTGAAATGCAATTAGAAACTTCTGATATACAGTTGGAAATGGTGAATTTATGAATTTTTAAGAACATAGTAATGAAAAACAATTTACAAATTTATTTCTCAATAAAACAACGCATCTACACATGTAAGTCGTCTTCGAAAACTATGAATGTACTTGAATGTTCTCCAGATCAAAACCCCATTGAGTACATTTGGGAATATTAAGCCGTCGAGTTTATGCTGAAAACCGACAAGCAAACATATATCACCTAAAAGAAGTTGTTATAGATGCTTGGAGATCTCTGTCTGAAGCTATAATAGTAAATCTGATGAATGTATGCCTGATCGAATTTGTGTGTTGATTCAAAAAAAGGAAGAAAATTAAAGTCTAAACTTTTATGAATATTGGTAGTTTAAGTTATTTAAATTTCGGTGTATTTATAGTTATGAAACACTAATTAATTCCCTATACATTTTTTTTAAAAATAAAATTGTTTTAATTTTTATTTAATTTGAATAATTTAGAAAAGTTTTATGTATTTATAGTTATGCATCGCAGTGTAACAACCTACAACGGCATAGCATACACGTATGAAACAACTTTAAGACATTTTTTTATACAAAATAAAAGACACGTTCTTGTTTACATAAAATTATTTTAATGCAACATCTTCTTAAGGTGCGGTCACACATGGCAAATATTTACCTAAAAAAGTGTAACCACTTGTTATAGCACAAATTTGTTTGACGTTGTTTGCTATTAGAAGAGTTTTGCAAGATCAAACAGCATCAAATAAATTAAAACTAAATATTTGTTGTGTATTGTCCTAAATAAACGAAGTTCAAATATATTTTATTTAGTGGTTACGACTTTTTCGGCAAATATTTGCCAAGTGTGACCGTAACTTTATATTTGTTCTCGACAGCATTGAAAAGATAAACTTAAGTTTGTAGGTAAAATTTGTCTGTTTTTTTTATGCATGTAAGTGCGTATGTATAAAAGCGGGTACAAATACGTATTACATATGATCATGTTCCTGATACAAACTAACAACACTATTGTTGTACAACACCATGTTGTATGCAAGTTTTGTCAAGGTGCCCATAAAAGTGTCTACCACTTGTTGCCAATTGCAGATAAAATAAAGTATATTACAAGTTTTCGTATACCAAATAGATAAAGTAACTTAATAAACATTCCGAAACATGTTTAGGTTAAAACTTTAAAAAGTAGATGCAATGTTCATGTTTAAGATCAACTTAAATATATTGGGATGAACTAGGATAAATATCCAAAAAATTCTATATGATGACACACAAACATTTAAGAGAATCGTGGAAATTATATTAAAATTAAATGTATTTCGTTTTTTTATGCTTTAGTTCATATTACAATCAATACAGCTTGTCATTCTATCATTTAGAATATTTCATGGCGTTATCTGTAATATATTGAAAGAAAATTGTGAAATATGTTTTAAAAAATATCAACAAAAAGAATTTAAGTTTTACAAAAGTATGTAAAAGAAATAAACGTGAAAGAATTAAAATTAATTTTGAATTGCCAAACTCGAACGCACTATTTGATGCATGGTGCAACTGTACAAGGTGAGTGCAGTAGCCCAGCTGACTAACTTTGTTTACAATTTACTTATGTCAAAAGTAATATCTTTTCAAGTATTTTTGACAAGAGTACATTATTTTACACAAACAAAATGCCTGTTGTTTCTGTTTTGTGTTGTATTTGTTGTCGATTTGCACTCACCTTGTATAGTTGCACCATGATTTGATGTATCTATGGTTTTTGAAATTGAAAATTGCCAAAAAAAATCTTTAATTGATTTAAAAGCATAACAGATACACAATTTGTTTTATTTAAACAAATAGATGGATGTAATTTTAAATCCGGTTAAAGTCACAGCCAATTGACGCAGTGATATTAATTTGATATTAATATCAAAAAGTGATTGCAGCGACGAAATGGTGAAATATCTGATTGATTTTCGACAATGTTGCCATATTGAAATAGCCAAATGCAGTATAAATTCGCTCTGTTTTTGTGCATTTACATCTAACCTAATGCACATTAGGATGGGGATAATTCACGAGTAAATTTGAATTAAGACTGCTAATGCAAATTAACTGTGTCGTCTGTCTACGCTATAACATTTTAATGTAATGTTATTATATTTATAAGTTATAAATGGTTTATAAACTTTTAATAAATGTAAAAATTAAAGCTTTGAGAACAGAAATATATTTATATTAAACTTAAGTTACTTTTTTGAAAGAAATTGTTTTTATTATTAATCAACAAATTTAATTTAATATGAAACAAAAATCCCGAAATACCGAAAAATCCCAAAAAAATACGGGATTCCGAAAAATCCCAAATCTTGGGATTTAAAGAACCAGTCCCGTTTGGCTTCCCTAATATATATGTATATTTTTTTTCTACAATAAATATATCGATGTATTACAGTTGGGATAACACTGCTGTTAAATTTAAAAAATGTTTACTGACAAAGTTATACGTTGCGTATACTTATTATTTTATTATAGCTCATATTAAGTATACGTCTGAAGTTCAAGCACAAAGTAGTTTAACATTTATTTAAAATTTTAAAACAATTTTGAAAGAAATTTTGTCTATATTTTTTATACCCACGACCACAAAGATGGCAGGTATATTAAGTTTGTCATTACGTTTGTAACACATAGAAATATTATATTCTGAGTTCTTAGAAGATTCTAGAACGATCAAACTATTAAGGTACGAGAGAGCCTCAAAAAGAGATTCAGTGAAATGAAATGTCTCCCAAATATTCTTTGTTTCTTCGGAATATTTGGTATTGAAAGTGAGGAAAATCGGTTCACTTGGATCGGAGTTACAAAGCCAAGTTTCAAACAACCACAATGTTTTTTTTTGCTATTTTCTTCAGAAATAAGGCACATAATATCATGAAATTTTGCACACTTTATCTTGTATCCATACAAAATTCAGCAAATATTAGTTTCACACAATGTGGTATTTTGTTCGAATCGGTCCATATTTGACCATATCCCCTATATAGACTTTACTTTCGATAAAATGTACATAAAACCATAACTATTAAGTTGAAATTCGACAGTAGTAATACACATTTACATATACATTAATCTGGGTACCGAATTTTATGATGATCAGTTTATATTTGATCATAAACCCATACTAAGTCCACATTCGAAATTTTTTTTATAAATATCATTATCAAGTTGAAATTTAACAGAAATAATCCGCATATATATGTTTATATGTAAATTATAATAACCAAGTTTATGGTGATTGGCCGGCCCATAATTCGTCATTGTTACCATATAGGGACTTCCAAAAATCACATAAACCTTCGTAAATATCTTATAAATATCAATATAGAACTGAGATTTTTTAGCGATCGGTTATATGTAAGTAAAAATTTGGCTATTAGATTTTGTGAAGGTCAGTGCAAAATTGACCACAGTATCCCATATAAGGTCAATTTCGGAGAATAATTGGAACACCCAAAAAAACTCTATTGAGATATGAAAATCACCGTAAAATATTTCACAACCATCGTCAAATAATAAATAAGGACGTACATATAACATATAAGGATACGATCAGTGCATAAGGTTTTTTTGGCGTCACTAAGAAATACTTTTTTTTTTAATAACAAAAGTTTTTCTTAATCAACCTAAAATAATCTTTGTGATAAAAAATCTTAAAACAAGTTATTTTTATTGAAGTGCTGCTAATATACCTATATATAAAGAATATATACATATATACATATATACATATATACATATATACATATATACATATATACATATATACATATATACATATATACATATATACATATATACATATATACATATATACATATATACATATATATACATATATATACATTAAATTAAATTTATTTTCTTTGAAAAATATTGTTCGTTGCTGCTCAATTAAATTTTTATAAGCAAAATTCTTCTTTTAATTTAAACAATTTTATTAACATAAAGAATAATAAAGGCTTGTTCAAGGAAAACTTTGTTTTTCGACAGTGGCACTATTGGAATAACATGAAAGTTTTGGCATTTTACTTGCTGTCGTGTCAGTAGTATGTAGAGACCTAGACAATTACTACCATGAATTTAATTTGGCTAAAAAATTCATAATGAAAAATGGGATCTGTAAAAGCAGCATTTAATAAAAGTTGTTTAATAAAATTGCCGCATTTGGGATTCTGATTTTCGCATAAAATATTTGTTTTATTTCATTTTGAAAAACAAAGTTCTTATTGGAAAAGATTTTATTTCTTCTTTTTCATACATTATTTAATAATACCAGCTGCGGTTATTTTCAGATGTTTTAGTTATTTTCGCTTTCAGCTAATTAGTTTTGATGCTGTTAAGATGAATGGAATTTTAGTTATTTTAATGTGTTGCTTAAAAAGCAGTTGTGTATTCTAATAAATACCCTACTTTAAGTAAAAATATATGAATATAAGCCTTATATTTTCAACATTAGTTTTCATATTTTTAGTTTTCATTAAGAAAATATATTGCTTAAATAAGAACTATTTTAAATTAATTATTGAGATCAAGTATTACATATATGGTATATAGGTCGTGAAATATGTTAAAAATTAAACACATTTGAAACTATTTGAAACTGTATGGTTCATATATTTCAAAGAACTCAGTACAGTCGAATATTGTTTATTGATTTTAATTTTCTTTTATTTATTTTACTACTAAAGAATATTTCTTTAGCAACTATGTACTTTGGCTGTTATAAATAATTAGGCCAACATAAATACCCCTAGCAACTAATAATATAATAACTGCTGACAAAAAGTTTCCTTTTCTGTTATTTATGAAATTTTATAAAATAATATTCCTTTTATTTCCCGCCTCAAACACCAAAAATAATGAAACACGAAAACAAACAACAGTACTCGTATACGGAAGTTAAAAAAAAATAAACAAAATGCACTGCAAAACACCATAAAAACTGAATTTATGAAATGTGTATCATTTAACAAAAAATAGGGTTAATAAAACAAACAGCAATTGTTTGTCAAAGTTTTTATGGTTGTTTCAATATAACTTTTCATTTTCATAATTGTTAAAAGAATATCAGTAATATTAATAAATGAAGTTTTTATTTTTATTTATACTTTTATTTACAATTTCTGTAGATAATTAGTTCCTGTTAAATGACAAAATCATTTTTATTTTTTAATTAAAATTTCATTTCATATGCTCATTAAATTATAATAATAATGAATTCCTGAAACAAAAATTTTCCAAAAAAACAATTGGAATAAAGTCGTAGTCTAATCAATAGTGCTGTCATTAAAGTCTTAGACCGGAAATAATACAGCTTGAAATTTACTTTTATATTCCGTTTATTTAATTGTTTAAATTTAACAGAATAAATATCCTTTCATAGCAGTAACACACTTTTCGTTGTTATATATCCATATTATATACTCGTACTCCTATATTAATTTAATCCAAATTTTATAATATTTGTGTAAATTTTTTAATTTGTAACATTTGTCCATCTGCAATCAAATGTTCTGAACAATATATATATTTTTTAATTCTATTAGCTTAATATACGTTTTGCTACATTAATTTGCCCTTAACGCTAGTGCTAAAATCTTCAAGGATGGATGGGATTGAAACTGGTGGAAATCGGTCCATTATTTTACCTGGCCCCCATACAAATGTCCTCCCGAAATTGGGGTTTTCCGGTCATAAATCTTTGAATTATGCAAGTATGCAAACAAAATTTACCACAAATGAGTAGTAAATGAATCTAACGCCCATCTACAAATTTCGTGAAGATCGATCCATAATTAGTCGTAGCTCCCATATAAGGACCACCTCCAAAAATCACTTTAAAGAGCATAACTCTCTTAAAAATGTTGGTATTCAAGTAATATTGAACACAAATATGTTTCAGATATATACAAATAATGTGATACAATTTTATGATGAGCGGTCCATAATTATTTAAATTTCCCATATAAAAACCTATCCGTAATTCCTTCATAAATTTTTTTACATAATACATATTTATATTCACAGAAGTCATGGCACTAAATTTTTGGATGACTATATAGCGACCATTTCGGAAAAACTGTTTTATACAATATTATACAAATTGCTAGGACCTTGTTACGAAACCAAAATAATATATTATGAACAAAAAACCTTAAAGCATTTATGGCCGAATTCACAGTCTTTAGTTAGCTAATAACAAAGGCATAACTAATGATTCTTTATTCGCAATGCTTAGTTTGCCATAAGAATAACAAGTAATAGTTAAACAATAGTTAGTATTTTAGTTTAACAATGGTTAACTAATGACTGAGAATTCATTAATGTATTCAATTCAAATTTGTTATTTAATAATATTTAATTTGTTATGCAATTTATTTAACTTGACTTTACTTAGTTTCTTTGAATTTAATTTGTTTTTTTTTTTAATTCGGTAAATTTTCTCTTTTTATACATTCTGTTTTATCATTTAAAAAGAAAATAAAATGAAGTAATCATTATAAATGATTAAGTGGCAACAAATGTCTACAAACAGTAGCAGACATAGATACCACATAACAGCCATCCATACCTTTGTGTCATAACCATTATTATTAAATCACTTTATTACCGAGCTGTACAAACTAATGTTGGATACAGATTTAAGAACAAATACATGACAGTGATTGTGAAAAAAAGACAGTTTCTAACAAGATTTTGCGACATTATGAATAAGGATTTATTCATTTTTATTTTCAAAACATTTGAAGTGGTATTTTGCAAAGTTCTGAATCATTTTATTTAAACTTCTGTACTGATTTAAAAATGTCAGCCTTTCCGTTTTGTTGTGAGTATATATAGTATGTGTAGTTTGTCATTTTGCAGATTAGTTGACAAAATTTTGAATATGAATTTATTTAAAACAAATGACAACAAAATCTTTTTAGATTGTTGAAAATCTGTGTAATATCTAAATAATTCCGTAAAAACAGGGAAATAATAGACCCATAATTGACTATATAGGTCTATTTAAAAAATTACTTAAACACTTCGATATGTTTGCTCGGTATTCGTGTAGGGCATCATATTGTCCTATATGTATATGTATGTATAAATTTAAGATTTTTTCTATCTTATTGATTTTAATTTTCTAATAGTAAAATAAATACGAGTATTTATTAGTTTTATATTTTATTATGTCCGCGGGCCAAATTTTAACAGACATGATGTAAAAGTTGTGTCAAACATATATTATATACATACCATATCTGCTTCTACATACAGGGTATTCTAATATATGTAAATAACACCTGAAATGTCATACTGTCTATAAGCATAATGTCAGAGTTCTTCGGTTGATATTAGTCATCTTTCCGAAGAACTTAAGTTTGTGGAGCGGGTGACTGAAATGTGTCAGAGACACAAGTAATTTAATCCGATCGAAGGACTTCTATTATTTAAAACCGTACTATATGTTGTAGTAGTTATATTTTTCATAGTCAATAATTATTATTACAATTAGAAAGCTTTATAAAGAACAAATGACATGTATAACGTATCTCCTGGTCAAGCCAATAACTGGTCTATTGATCCAAAGAAAACTACTGATCTTACAAATTTTGCCATATCCAAAAACATCGAATGATCTTTCATCTGACCATTTTCTTATTTTAAAAATTTGTAAAACATATTGGCTACAGTGGCTTTACAACTCAAAAGTTATATTTAATCGTACATCAGATGGGTATCATTAACCTTAATCTTTAATTGGGAAGAATTAAAATTTATTTACAACACTGCATTCAATTATGGAAAACAGTTTGTTGATCTAGTGTAGGGGGCCCAATCTATGATTCTTAGGTCTAGGTTGGTAACTAATTTGCCCCGCTAAATTAAGACCCATTTGTTTACTGCTGTGTGTAAGGACATCAGCTTAGACACAACAATAACAATAAGTGCTAAAACCATCTGGATTAAATTTTTCTCATCTGTTGGCATTTACTCATGGTCCTGATGGTGTTCCTGCTGGAATTTTAAATCACTGTGCTGAATCTTTCACCATACCATTAACTATTTTATACAACATTTCGTTACAATTTGGCTATTTTCCCGAATTTTGGAAAAAATCATATATTATACCTCTGCTTAAATGTGGCAATAAATTTGATATTACTAAGTAAAGAGGAATTGTTAATTTAATTGCGATTCCAAAAGTATTTGAAAACATAATTACTGATATCCTATGCCATCAGACATCATGCTTATTATCCTTGCCAACATGGTTTTAGAAAAGGCTGCTCTGAAATTATTTCTGCATTTGAACATAAAAAGCAAACGGACGTTGTATATATGAACTTTAGCAAGGCGTTTGATAAAGTCAATCATTCTCTACTCTTGGGTGTTACTTCTAATAATTTAAATTGCATAAAATCTTATTTGACGTCCAGGAAACAGAATGTTCGATTTAACAACTGTACATCTAAATGCATATCTGATTCATAGGGTGTACCCCAAGAAAGTCATCTTGGACCACCGCTATTTTCATTGTTTATAAATGGCCTCCCTAATATTATGAACCATTGTAATATCCTAATGTATGCTGACGATGTAAAAATATCTTTTTCTTTTAATGATTATACTGGCCATTATTTGCTTCAAAATGATCTTGATAACGATTTTATAGATATAATTTCTTAGCGGTCAACTATTACCTCGATAAGCATCATTTGGATCTTGTCGAATCATTTATTGATCTTGGAATCCTACTTGATATAAAATTAAACTTCATACCTCATATAACTTTAACTGTAAACAAGGCTACATGTGTCCTTGCTTTTAAAAAGCGTTGGGCTAAGGAATTTTGTGGTGCATACATAACTAAACAACTGTATGTATCGCTAGTTAGGCCCATTCTAGAATATGAATCCATCATATGGGATCCTTATTATGAGATTTATAATGAACAGATTGAGTCCGTGCAAAAACAATTTTTGCTTTTTTGTTTAAAAAGTTTTCAATAGAATTACTCTAATTTGAATATCTTTTAAAAATCTGTAAAATTTAATGTTCCACGTTGTAATTCTCGTTACTATAAGCCTTTGCATGTAAAATTCTTTAGTACAAATTATGCTGCTACAGACCAATTTGTTAGAATATGTAGACAATTTAATGATTTATATCAATTTGTTGATTTTGGTCTCAATTCTAGTATTATTAAATGTAAAATTATTGCCTTCCTCAATTGTTAACTTTCTTTTCTTTTTATTTTCATATTTCTAATTTAAGTAAAAATAAGTTTCGAAATTAATAAATAAATAAAAGCTCATCTTAAACAAATATGTGTTTAAGCGGTGCAACTATTGACAAAGATTATCGGTTAACCTTCCAGTTCCAGTTTCCAGTTAGTTTTTAAGCTTCATTTAGCGAATTCAAGTCTAGCAGTTTTGTGGCGGAATATTAGCCTTGACAGACAACAGCTTTTGTCGAGTAATAGCCAGGGATATTTTTCAGCAGTCTACTTAAGGTTGATTTGGATACATTAATACAAACTCTACAAACACTTTTAATTTATTTTCATCAAGGTGGCAAAATCGTGCCCATTGTTTTTTTAATTTATTTTCTTTGGAAATGGAAAAAATTTTCAATTTATGTTATTTTTTTTTAATATTTCCACAATTAAATACGACACACTTCATTTTAAGTCTTTTATTTGCATTAACATTTTTTTAGAATTTAAGCAAATATAAAAATATTTTTAATTTGTGACGTCACAAGAAGAAATTTTGCTCTCAATTTTACTCTCACAGTTTTTGTAAAATATAACGTAATCTTTATTATTTGATTCATGTGTGGTACATTTGATTGATTCTTTTTAAATTTTTGTAAATGCACCACTCCAGGTGAATGGTTGTATTGCAGACATTTTAAAGGCAATATTTGGATAATGCATAAAATCATACAATTGATAAGTCTCAGCCATGAGAAAAAGTTTTATTTTCTTTATTTTGCCTTTCAACTGAACAATTTGTATTTATTTTATTTTAAAGTTTACTCGTTAACTGCTTAAATGATTTTAAATGTGGGCTTAAATAAACATTGCTCTTTTATGCAATTTATTTTCCAGTAGCACCATAGTCCTTGAAAGTCAATTAAGGTTTTGTGTGCTTAAATATGGAAAAAAACCATCATGTGGTTTCACAAAACTAATAATAAAATCAAAACTCTTGCGTCCATACTACAAATTTTTTAAATAATATTTTTTCGTCATATATTCGGCTATATCTCCAAAACTACTGAGTTAAGTAAATATTATGTTATAAATAATATTGTAGTTGAATTTTTGTTTTCTTTCCACTAAGTATGTAGGTCAAACTGTACTTCAGTTATTGTATAACTCGAAAACTAGAGCTGATCCAAATAAAGTGAGTTAAAGGAATTTGAGTCCTCCCTATATTAGTTGTAAACAAATTTTCTAAAAAATTTAAGGCACCATTTTTCGTGTTGGGCTGTGTAATCTAACCAAGACCCTTCATTGTGTTGCTGGCACAGTTTATAATTCTGCGATTGCTCTGTTCAGAAAGGTTTTTTTTTTCGGGGCGCCAGTTTTTTCCATAGTAATCCGGATTATTTCTAAAATTTGTTACTACCATATGCGAGCGATTAATTTTTTTTTGACAATTGCTCAAAAACTCAAGCCACTTTTTATATAAAGGGAAATTTAACCCTTTAAAATTACAAAGGTACGAACATCGCGGCATTTTATAGGAAATTGTTGAAAGCTGTACAATCAGAATAAATAACAGCTATACTTTTGTTTTTCTTGTATTCTTCTTTGTTTATCATATAATGTAATTATAGTTATGAAACACTAACATTATATTAATACACAATTTCTCTTTTAAATTATTAAAATGGTCTTCCAAATTTTGAATAGTAAAAAATTTTATATGTTGCAAAAAAATGTTTGTAACTTTACAAAAAATAGCAAACATGCAGTGTAAGTAATGCAATACAGTGTATTTTTTTCTGATTTCTGATACATCTTTTACAAGAACCCTTTGTACTTCTACAAACGTTTGCCTGTACATTTACAAACACGTACATTGTTTCTATCATATTTATTACACTACTCTCATGCATATATTGCGGCAAGGAAGTAAGAAAAAATGTAAAAAAAGTGACAAACGCCATTTAAGTTTCTTTTGGCAGCTTGCAGACACTCACGGTAATTGAGTAATTGTATGCTGGCAGGGGAAAATGTATGGAAATTCTGATACAGCATGTAAATGCTCAGTTATTTTTGTTGTATTCTTTGTTGTTAGTGAGTACTTTTTCGTTTTGTGAATTTAAAATCAAAGGAGTAGCATACACAGTATGAAAAACGACTTAAAAATGAAAAAAAAAGTTTAAAGAAAAAACAACAGGCATGGTGGCAAAGAACAAACAAACCCACTCTAAAGCTCCCACAGAAATCTGGATAAGCAATCAACCAACAAAAGACGGTTAAGAAAATCAACCCATATTTAAGCACACAAAACCTTAATTGACTTTCAAGCACTATGGTGCTACTGGAAAATAAATTGCATAAAAGAGCAATGTTTATTTAAGCCCACATTTAAAATCATTTAAGCAGTTAACGAGTAAACTTTAAAATAAAATAAATACAAATTGTTCAGTTGAAAGGAAAAATAAAGAAAATAAAACTTTTTCTCATGGCTGAGACTTATCAATTGTATGATTTTATGCATTATCCAAATATTGCCTTTAAAATGTCTGCAATACAACCATTCACCTGGAGTGGTGCATTGACAAAAGAACAACAACATACACATCATCAGTCACAATGCTGTACGGCCAAATGGTTTCTTACCAAAGTCTGGTTTATATTTGGCGCAACAAACTTGATTTATCAGACTTTCGGCATGTTTATCTATTTGCTTGCACCCCAGTCGGCGCACATGTATACCGCTGCTAATATGGAGCCAGAATATCAAATTGCTATGGTTGCACAAATATCCGAGACCGGTGGCATAATGGGTTTAACATTGGTGGCTGCTTGCAAAATGTTCATTATGTTTTGGCATGGCAATCGTATCGCGAATTTACTGGAAGAACTGCAGGAAATATTTCCACATGAACATCTACAACATGGTAAGTATGAAGTTGAATGTCACAGCGGAAAAAAGAAGCTGTAAAGAGGCCTTCCAGCCGCATAGCCAAATTGTTTCAATTTTATATGGCGTGTCATTGTTAGTCAATGCCTTGACTACTCGCTACTGGTTACATAAATTCTAGGAGGACTACTTGAGAAGGGCAATTGGAAGGTCTACTAACTAATGCCTAATTGATTAAAGGTCTGAAAATTTATAAATTCATTGAGGAAAGCAATTAATTTAAATTAATTTAAAAAATCACATGTATTGCTTCAGGCGTTTACACCACAAATATTCAAAAAAGACGCTCTCTTTATTAATTTTTATTACTCTTATAACAAAGTGAGCAAGATAATGTTTGTTTTTGTAGTGACGATATACAGGAATAATTGCAAAACCATTCGTGTTTGCTATTGAAATCTTGATTGGTTAACATTCTTTTGAAATGAAATTTTGAATGTTCATGAAAGGCCTGCTAGAACGCCTTCCGAGAGAAGGCACAATGGAATGAGTATCGAATATTTTAAAGTATATATAATAGGTGTTTTATAAGGCCTGCAAATGGAAGCACTTGTAATTTTTTCCGCTGGGGTATGTCGTTATGTTTGTGTACAAAATGAAGCATACCATGCCGTGTATGGTAGAAAAAAGTATTTAATGTTTGCATAGGCATTTTGTGCGATACCGTTAGTGTGAAAATGTTTTAAGTCGCTTTTTATAAAATATACAATACAAAAATTATCGATATATGTACATATTTTTAGTTTTGTGATATTCCGAAAAAATAGCGTATTATTTGATCCATTCTCATCCAAACATATTTGAAAAAGTTTGGAAATAAATTTTGTAATTTCTTTATGGTAATGATTTTACACACCGAAAGAGGAAGTGTTGTGGAGTTTATGTTTTGAATTTGGACATTATAAAACATCCAGGGGCGGTGCCAGAGGTCCCCAAAATGTAGCAACTGGGTATATAAAAATATTTAAAACTATCTTAATTATTTGTTTGTTATCCGATTTTAAAGAGGTAACGAGATATTTGCATATGAAATTTAGCCACGCTAGTTTGGTTTTTTGTTAATAGCAAATCCAAATATCTTTTTCTGGATTAACAACACTTTAATGAACCTAGTAAGAATTCTTTAAAAATCATGACAGAGCCAAGAATTTACAGATTTATTTTCCATTTTTTAATTTCCCCCAGAAATAGAATAAAAATACTTACACTTTTCTTTTCCTAAGAACAAAATGCCTTATATCGCGTACAATATTTTGTAAAAACTTCGGGGAATTTAATGAAGCGCATAACGATATTTTTTGTATTCGCCTTTTGTTTCTACAACTCCCTGCCCATTTTGGAAATTATCTATGAACATTTGAGCGCCGACCAACATATTATGTATCGTTATCAATCGAACACCTGGTATCCATGGCAAACGAAAGAAAACTCAAAATCTTGGTGGAATTTTATGGCTGCATACTTATGTCAATTGCAATCGTCGCTGACGGGTGTGTCCTTCATAATGGCTGGTGAATTTATGTTGTGTTTCTTCATCACACAAATGCAAATGCATTTCGATTATTTGAGAAATGCCTTGATGAGTTTGAATGCCGCATCTGCACAGGCAAATGAGAAGCTAAAGATTTTAATTGTGTATCACATAAAACTGTTGAGGTAAGTACGCAAGTAAATAAGTAAGAAATTGCAAAGAGTAGCTAGCTACAATTCTGTCATGCCATGAATGTAAAATTTCTATTAAATAAAATATATACTGTGAATGTCAATATAAAGTAACCACCTAATATTGCTTAAAACAATTTTTATTATATATACTAAAACAACAAATTTAAAACAAAATATATTGCATAATTCAGAAGTAACTTAATAAAAACAAGTACAAAATATAACTCATTAACAAGTATAGTTGGTCAAGCTCGACCACATAATACCCTACACCCAGTATATGTGTAAAACCAGTTTTTCAGAAATGGGATCTATGACCTGTTATGAACAGATCATCCAAAAATTTAATGGCATAACTTCTGTGCACATAAATATTTTGTGTGTTAAATTTTATCTCAATATAAACACTTTTAAAAGTTTTAAATTGTTAAATTGTTAAATTGATTTTCGAAGGGTGTCTAATAGGAGCATTTACTAATTACTAACGACCGTTATAAAATCAGATGTTGAATTTTATTTGGATACCGACCGATATTTTTAAGCGATTTATGTTTGTTAAAGAGATTTTAGAAAGTGGGGCTTATAAGGAAGCTATGACTAATAATGGACCGATCAACACACTATTGAGCCGCATGATTTGTACAGATATGAAACATATTTGTGTTGAATATTATTTGCTTAACAACATTTTTAAGTGAGCTATGATCTTTAAAGGGATTTTCGGTAGAGGACGTTGTATTTTAGCTATGGTAAATTTTTAACCTCTTAGCACAAAAATTGTAGATGTTATAAGGCTTTATGTACGACTTATTTATGATGGAATTTCATACATTTGTATGGGGGCTAATTGACATAAAGGATCACATTCAATCAATTTTAATTAAAAAATATCATCTACCAATTTTTTTTCGAAATATATTCAAAATTGTGACCTGTACTTTACGCACTAGGTTTACGGACTGACATCGTTATATCAAGTTGAAAATCAATACAAATAATTCACATATACATACATATCAATCGTCGTAGAGAATTTCATGATGATCGGCGCCTAATAGGTAATAGCTCCCTTATGAGAACTACTCCCGAAAACGCATTTACCTACATTAACAACCATATCGAACAGAATTTTTTGTCGAATTTAAACATGATATATTTAAGATACATATTAGTATTAACGTCAATTTCAGAAGTGCACTTTATATGGGGATATGATCAAATATGGACCGATATGCAGCAGTTTTATTTTAGCATATACGTAAATGTTTCATGTACAATTTTGGAGCGATAACGTTATTTATAAGAGATTTATTAGTATTGAGGGGATTTTCGAAAGAGAACTTTATATGTGGGATATGTCAAATATGGACCGAAATTCACAAAATTCCGTAGTATGATTTACGTGTATGTATATGTAAATGATCAATGTAATGCTTTGAGTCGGTACCGATATTTGTAAGAGCTTTCACCAATTATGGGCCGACCACCATAAAATTTAGTACAATAATTTATTTACCTAGAAGGATTATTTATGTCGAATTTTAACCTTGTAATAATATTTATACCAGATTTAAAGCTATTTAAGTGAATTTTGAATGTGGACTTTATATGCGGTTTATGGTCAAACATGTATCGAACTTAACAAAATTTCGTCTTGCGATTTTTTGATATTCCAATTGAGCCATAATTTGTATGGAGGCTATGAAAAGTCATGGACCGATATTTTCATCACCTTTTATCATAGAAATAACGTATACAAAATGTAATGTTATTATCTGCAATATATTTAAAAAAAATTGGTTAAAAAATATGAAATTTTTATGTAGGTTGTCCGACATTTTCTGGTTATACCATATCGATTTTGCGGCTTTTCAATACTAAACTGTCTTGAAGTTTAGTTGTGCATTTTGGACGTGAGAGTGTTTTACACGGACGGACAAACGGGCAGACAGAAGGAAATTGCTCAATCGTCTTAGAATTTCATAAGCATCAAGAATATACATATATACTTTGTTGGATCTCAGATGAATGTTATCAAAGTTTCATACGGAGTGACAAACGTATATATAATCTCATTCACCACTTGTTCTGTGGTCGAGGGTATTAAAAGGATAAGATTTATTTTAGCTGAATTTTATGTAAATAACTTTATCTATAAGAGTTTATAGAGGAAGTGGACCAATTATGGAAAGATATCTTTAAAATCCAGTATCTAGTGCACGTAATTTACATACATGTATATACATGTACATGTACATTTCAACGATTTGACCTATTTATACCCTACACCACCATAGTGGGGTTTTGGGGATTTGTGCTGATGGCAGAATCACTGCCTGTCTCGATTTAACGATGTCTGTCCGTCCGTCTGGCTGGCTGGCTGTCCATGTAAAGCTGGTGCGCAGAGTACAGGTCGCAATTTTAAAGATATTTCGATAAAATTTGGTACATGAAATTTTTCGGCCCAAGGACGGATGAGAGTGAAACTGGTGGAAACTGGTCCATTATTTCACCTGGTCCTTATACAAATGTCCTCCCGAAATAGGAGTTCAACGATCATAAATATTTCAATTGTGCAAGTATCCACACAAATTTCACCACAAATAAGTGGTAAATGAAGCCAAATCACATCTACATAATTAGTCGTAGCTTCCATATAAGTTCCACTTTCGAAAATCACCATTTTAACGACCATAAATCTTTCAAAAATTTTGGTATCCAAATAAAATTCAACAGAAATTAGTTTCATATATACAGAAATAAGAACACCAAATTTTATAATGGTCGATTCATAATTAGTCAAATCTCCCATATAAGACCCTCTTCGTAATTCTTTCAGTTTTGAAAAATACTTATATCATTTAACATACATATATATGGACATATTTGTAAAAAATAAAGTAGGCTTGAAGTGTGCTTTTAGACAAAATTTTCATACAAAATTTTCTTAAAGTACATTTGAAGTCTACTTTAATTTTTTATAAATACGGCAGTTAATATTTATATTCACAGAAGTCATGGCACTAAATTTTTTAATGATCATAGAGCGCTCATTTCTGTTTTATACATATACTGGGTGTATATAATAATATAGTCGGGCTGGACCGACTATACTCTCTTACTTGTTTTGAATACTGTTTACTTTATTTTGTCGCGTAAAAATTTGTGTATTTTAAAAATAAATATTTTGTTTTTTTTTGTGAGTTCAATTGTATTTAAATAACTATATAATAATGCAATATAATTTTATAATATAATATTATTTATGTACATATATTAATATAATTAAGCTTTTATTTTAATAATATGTGGTGTTGACTTTATTTTGAAGCTCACAGTACAACAGTTAAGTATGTAAGGAAATAAATATGCTTGTGTGTTCCTCTTTCTAGATTTTCCCAAGAAATTAATATTATTTTTAATATATCATTTCTGGTGAATTTTATAACATCATCTGTAGCAATTTGTTTAATGGCTTTCTCCATGGTGATGATAAGTATGTCTCACACTTTTAAGTATTCCGTGGGTTTATTGTCCTTTTTGGTATTTAATTTTTTTATATGTTATAATGGCAGCGAGTTTACCGAATCGGTAGGTATAAATAAATAATAAACAATGTAGTATTATTTTAGTATATGTATGTTGTTTGCTTTTACATAAATCACGTAAGCTCAAACAAACATTTACAGAAAATAGCACTGCTGTTTTGAATTCATTATAATCTTGTTTGTTTGCATTACTCTTAAATATATTAAGTAACATTATAAATCATAAACTCAGTTTAACTACTTTATTTTCTTCGCATTCCCTACAGTTTCTAGTAAAACAATTTGTATTTATTATTAGATGCCATGTATTTATTATTAGTGCACATGGTGTACAACCCTTCCTATCCTATCCTATCCTAGATGCCATAAAATATCATTAATTTTAAGACATACATTTCTTTCAGAATCATGTTGCGACTTCTCTGATTTCCCTTTCTTTCACTTACTTTCTTTATTGTCTTGTTTTGCC
Source organism: Bellardia bayeri (assembly GCA_950370525.1). Lineage (NCBI taxonomy): Eukaryota > Metazoa > Arthropoda > Insecta > Diptera > Calliphoridae > Bellardia > Bellardia bayeri. The sequence goes on from OX493267.1 coordinate 21,355,283, forward strand.
TTCATCACAGAGTAATGAGTTGATGCCCTCTGCATTTCACAATAATTGGTATGACGGTGATATCTCCTATCGTCGCATGATACTCTTCTTCATGATGCGCTCTTGCGAGTCAAATGTTTTGCGCGCCTATAAATTTGCCACGGTTTCTATGCCAACATTTATGGCGGTAAGTATGCTGGCTTTTTCTGTACAAATATGGTTGTGCAGCTATTTACATTTATGCTGATTTTGTTATTTTAAAAAGGTCCCTATTAATCAAGATATTTTTTTTTTATAAAATGTTTTGTTCGTATGGAAACAATTATATTTAATTTTGTTTTGTTTTTCTTTTCCACAGATTTTAAAACTTTCATATCAATTGTTTACGTTTGTACGCGCCGTAGGCTAAAAATGTGCCTACAAGTGTATTTGCTTCGATTTTGTCATTATTTATTTAATATTTCAATGTTTGTATATCGTTATTAAAATAAATGAGTAATTTGTTTATTTATTAATTGATTCTTATTAAGTTAATAAATAATGCTTTTGTTTTAAGTTTCTGGTAATAGAGAGGGATGAGTATATTATACATTAAGTTCAATAGCAGATAAAGTTACCAGCAGCAATATAAGAAATAGAAGCAATTATTCAAACGTTTACACAATTCGAAGCAATGGGAAAACATTTTACAGGACAAACATTTTATGTTGCCGGCAAACGGGAGGATGACGATACAAAAAACATTAATATAACAAGTAAGAAAGTAGGTATAGTCAATCAAGCCCGACCATATCATACCCTACACGCAGTATATCTATAGAATAGTTTTTCAGAAATGAATTTAAAAGATTTATGGAGGTTAAATTGAATTATTATGGACTGACCATTATAAAGTCATAGGTGTCATCATTCCTATATGGGCAATTTCACGTCAAGTGACCCAATTTTAAAATCAATGTCTTCCGATTCAAATTTGCACCAAGGTTAGTACTATTGGATAGTATGCCAGACCGAAATTTTCAGCTCTATCATTCAAGAACTGCCGGGGTTAGAGGGGGTCAAAGTTGAACATTTTGGTCATGCAGGGTTTTTTTTAAATGAGTGTAACTTTTCACCTATTGGTCCTAGCAAAAATTGTCCAAAGGACTTTAGGTAGCTATTTCTTCAATCATTCCAAAAATATTTTTTTTTAATTTTAAAAAATTTTTTTTTTTAATTTTTTTTTCAATTTGGGCTCTTTTTTTCTCAAAAGAAAGCTTATACAATTTACTTTAAGGAAAAGAGCCTTCAAAAGACACACCATCTATTATGAATCCCTCATGTTTATGTCCACCACCAAATATATGGGAGTATATACAGTTTGTCATTCCGTTTGTAAGATATAAAAAGTATTTTTATTATGGGTCCTTATAATAATCTATGAAGTTCTAGCCTTCCGTATGTTTAAAACATGTTCGAGCTTCAAACAAAAAATTAAAACATGTCATTTTTTCCAAACATTCATTGTTTGAATTCATTTGGTGTTGAAAATGGTAAAAATTGGTCCAGTCGGATCTGAGTTCTAGACAAAAGTTTCAGACAATTTTCTTTAAATATAATGAGATAATAGCATGATATTTGACGCACATTAGAGGAACAATTCCTGCTGAAAGATTTGAGAATCGCTTGATTTCTTATAGAACCCATACAAATGTCCTTCCCGAAATATGGTACATAATTGCCTATAAAAAAGTAGTATTCATACAAAATTCTGTAAAAATAAAATTCATGCGAAAATGAACATAAAACCAAATATTGTCCATATTTGATCATATCTAGTCCACTTCTAAAAATAACATAAATACTCATAAATCTCATTTTCAATTCGGTACAAATAATTCACATGTGTAAGTAAATCAGGGCACTAAATTTTATGATAAAGTCCACTTGCGAAAAGCACATAAAGTGTAAGGAAGTAAAAACGGATCGGTGCATAATTTACCATAGCCCTCATATTCGAAAATCAACTAAATCTTTTATAAACATAATTATCGAGTTAAAATTCTACATAAATAATTCACATATACTATATATATAAAGGGTGGTTAAATTTCAAGGGCCGATGTTGATATTGAATAAATCACAAACTATTTAGGAAATTATTGTAATTTTATTTTATTATGATATATTGGTATTACTCAATTATGTATGGAACAAAGTATCGGCCAAATGGGCGCCGCGACCACGGCGGCACACCTCCATCCGATGGTCCAAATTTTTGATGACCCTGAGGCATAATGGAGGTTCTATGTCGTAAATGTGCCGAATTATCTCATCCTTTAGCTCTTGAATTGTTGCTGGCTTATCGACGTACACCTTTTCTTTCAAATAACCCCAAAGAAAAAAGTCCAACGGTGTCAAATCACATGATCTTGGCGGCCAATTGACATCGCCATTACGTGAGATAACACGGCCATTGAATTTGTTGCGTAAAAGAGCCATTGTTTCGTTAGCTGTGTGGCAAGTGGCACCGTCCTGCTGAAACCACATATCGTCCACATCCATATCTTCCAATTCGGCCCATAAAAAGTTCGTTATCATCTCACGATAGCGAACACCATTCACAGTAACTGCCTGACCGGCCTCATTTTGGAAAAAATACGGCCCGATGATGCCGCCAGCCCATAAACCGCACCAAACAGTCACTCTTTGTGGGTGCATTGGTTTTTCGACAATCACTCTTGGATTCTCATTCGCCCAAATGCGGCAATTCTGTTTATTGACGAATCCACTGAGGTGAAAATGTGCCTCATCACTGAAGATGATTTTCTTTGAAAATTGATCATCCACTGTTGCTATTTCTTGCCACCATTCTGCCCATTCACGACGTTTGGAATGATCAAGAGGCTTTAGTTCTTGAGCCAATTGCACCTTGTAAGCGTCTAAATGCAAGTCTTTATGCATAATGTTCATCAACGACGAGCGTGAGAGGTGCAATTGTTGGGCACGACGACAAGTTGAGGTGGACGGCTCTTCAGCCACACTATCGCGAACAGCAGCAATATTTCCTGCAGTACGAGCTGTACGAGCATGCACTGGTGTTTTCACATCTTCTACAGACCCGGTTTGCTCGAATTTTTCTACGATTTTTGCGATTGTACGCACATTTGGACGATCAAATTGACCAAAAAAATCACGAAGTGCACGATATGAATTTTGATTTGAACGCCCATTTTCGTAATAAGTCTGGATAACTTTAACACGTTGTTGGATTGTGTATCTCTCCATGGTTCAAATTGAGTAAGTCTGAAATAGAGAGCTTGGCGTTTAGATGTGGTTCACATTCAACATCGGCCCTTACAATTTAACCACCCTTTATATATTTCATCATTAATTGCACGATCACCCACTCACATTCTTCTTATGGTACATATATTGGTGTTGCAAGTTTAAATTACTTGTAAATATTTTTTTCGAGTTTGTGGCAATTTTCGCATGGATGGTATGTTCAAAATCTGTATGTTAATGAATTTCACATAGAGGAACAAGCTATGGATTTCTAAGTTTTCTTCTTTTTAAAGATAAAGTAATATATTTTAGAACATATATAAGTTTGTAAATAAAATATGGTAATCAAACCACATTATAGCAAAAAGTTATTCACTGTCAGCCCTAAATAATTTATTCTCATACTGAATTAAAAAAAAAAATAAAAAAAAAACTTTAACAATAAATATGTCTTTATACTGAATATTAAACATTGAAGCAGACATTTTCATACATTTTCATACATTTTCATATAGCACCCTGATTTATTCCTTAAAATCATTCAGCTACACAGTAACATTACCATTCACTCCTACTGCGTTAATATCAATCGATATCATGGAAACCAAAATTTGGACAAAAAGAAATCAAGTATCTTAATTAATAATGGCAACCAGATTAAACAGGGTCAGTTCATAACTACACGTTGCTGTTTGTTTTGTGTCTACCTTCATTCACCCAGTGATGCACTTTGCTGACATGCAATCAGCAAACAAGACCTGACACTTACAAAGAAAAGAATTCAAAATGTATAGAAACATGGTAGGCAGGTAATATGTAGCCGACCATGTGTATCAAGAATTTAGAAATAAAAGAAAATGTAAAAATAGCAAAAGGAAATTAAGAAGTAGTAGTACAATGTGAAAACTTTTTGTTAGTTAGTTAGTTTCAAAAGAGTTGTGATTGCAAAATATTCTTGTAGACATTTTGCATGCACGAAATAACTGAATGAAAAAGATGAAAAATTCGGCTCTGCCGAATCTTATACACCCACTACCAAATACCAATAGTGTGATCAATAAATAACGATAATTATACTGGGCATTTTATTTTGCGCATCCCTTACATGAGTGCTATGAACTATTATAGAGCGATAAAATCGCAAATTATTTTTATTTAAAGTATATTTTATTTAGATTTCATCTCAATAACAACATTTACAAGAATTTCATGCATATTCCAGTTATACCACAAGGTATACGGAGGTGTCACGAGACGGTAGATAGTCATATTTGAAATTTATCTCTTTCTTTCAGAACTTCCCTTTGTTTATATTTTTGGAGTGTGTAATTACTTACTTTGAAACACAATTAATTATGTGGATACCAAAAAGCCCTAGGAAACAGATTTTTGCTTTCCGAAATGTCAAAATTGTCACCTCTTTATACCACCTCAATTTTGAGCGAAACCGGGATATTTTTCGAAAAAAGTACTAAAATCCGGAACATTCAAACTTAAAACCGGGCCATTTTTAATGGGGAAAAAACTTTATTATTCAAGTTAAATTTAGACAATTATAATGTTATAAGTAATTTCAATCTAATTTTCTGTCACTTTTTGTTTAAAATCGTATTTATCGTATGTGATGAAATTTGCTTCAGCAATGTTGGGGCTTCTTTCAAAAAATTGTAAAATTCAACGCATTCGCACTTTAAATTATATTTGAGAAATAGCATATGTTTCAAAGTATCTAGCTTGAGTTGCGATTTTTCTTTTGTCCATAATTTTGCGATCAACGAAAATATATGTACGCTCTACACTTGCAGATGTTGCTGGCAAACAAAATATAAATTCAATGATTCGCGTGAAGCAAGTGTACGGCATCTACATTGTTACTTTGGAAATGTTTGAAATATTCCACCCAACGTTGATGTGGTTTAGTAGAACGTGGCTTAGTAGGAGGATTATTTTTATTCCATTCGCTAATTTTCTCTGGGGTAGTAAATTACAACATGTAACCAAACTCGTCAAAGAATTCTACATTGTTGTCTTCAGGTTTTAAGCAATTCTTTTCAATCATAAATTTGATCGTTGTTTCTACATCTTTCCAATTCGGTGCAGCAGCGAGTCCCTTTTTGTTTAAGTAAAAACAATTTAAAAAAAAAATAATAAATGCGACCTTTAAATTTGTTGTATTTAAAATTGCAATGACTCTCTTTTGACATGATGTAAGAGCTCTTTCTGAGCCCAAAAAACACTCTTTTCTGACATTATCTAAGAGCTCTTTCTAACGGACCATTTTCGAATGTAATGACCCTCTTTTCTGTAGGTTTTCGGAGCAATAATAATTGATCATAAAGAGCATGAACGCTCCGGAAAAGATGTCAGAAAAGACTCTATGATTTTAAAATGAATCATTCAAAAGAATTCATTTCTATTAAAATATGATGCGGTTGTGCCAAATTTCAATGAAATAGACTGTTTTGTTGTTCAACTCCACATATTTTTTATTTAATTAAATTCAAAATAAAAATCCGGGATGTCACCGGGATACTGGGACATTGGTTCCAAAACTGGGCCATGTCCTGGATTTTCCGGGCCAGTTGGTCATACTAGTTATTCTCCAAAGTGGATGTTGTATGGGAATACTTGAATTAATTGCGTTGAATTTCGACTTGTTATGAGTTCTGAAGAGATTTATTTCAGTCGCTACTGATATTTAGAAGATATAGATAAAGATTAATGACTTTTTCTGTTGTGGTTCTACTATGGGCCGACCATCATAATATTTACTCCAAATATTTATATATTTACCTATATGGTGTTTCAAGTAGAGATACTTTTTTCAATAGCCTTTTTTTGACAGATCACATGTGAGTCGTGTCATGCTGTCATGTTATTTTTGTTCAGTATTGTCTGGCATTTCACAACGGAAAGACTTACGCCTGAACAACGTTTACAAATCATTCAACATTATTACGAAAATTCACGTTCTTTGACGATGTGTTTCGTGCACTTTGCTCAACTTATGGCCAATATAATCGGCCTACTAAGCATACTATTCGCAACACCATCACCTATTTTGAGACCTAGCATTCATTATGGGATATTATTTGCTCGAATAGACCACGTCCAGCATGCTGTGAAGAAAATATAGTGGCCGTCCGTCGATATTTCTTTAAAAATGATGCCGCTGCGAAAGTAACCGTTAATGGCGACCGTTATCGTGCCACGATAACCGACTATTTGATGCCTGAAATTGGAGCTTGTGATCTCGGCAACATTTGGTTTCAGCAAGACGGCGTCATTTCCCACACATCGCAACAATCAATGGATTCATGTTGAATTTTAACCTAGTAACAATATTTATACGAGATTTATACGTATTTAAGTGAATTTTGGATGTGGACTTTATGGTCAAAAATGGAGCGAACTGAACAAAATTTAGTTTTGCGATTTCTTTTTACTTGAAACCTATTTTTGCTGATTAAGATTTAAATTTTATAGGCATTAATGTATCATTGAGCCATATTTTAGTAAGAAATTTTTATAGGGGCTATGAGAAATCATACACCGATTCTTAATATTTTCATCACAGTTTCTGATTTTATCACCAAAAAACGTGTGAAAAATTCCTGGCATTATCTGCAATATTTAAAAAAAAAATTTGCAAAAAAAATTTTTAAAAAATAACAAATTTTTATGGGGGTTGCCTTATATTTTGGTCTATAACTCTGGTTTTACTATACCGATTTTGCTCTTTTTCTTTTAATACGAAACTGCTTAGGAGAATTATAAACGGGTTTCTGTAAACTTTTGTTTATTTTGATTGTGTATTTTGGATGTGAGAGTATTTTACACAGACAGACGAAATTAGCTCAATCGACTTAGAATTTCATAAGGATCAAGTTTTAGAAGGAACAATAATTTGTTGATCTCAAATGAATATTTCTTAATGTTACACACGGAATGACAAACTTACATATACCCTCATTCACCACTTCTGGTGGTGAAGGGTGTAAAAATACTTGACCTGAGAAAAATAACTATGACGTTTGAAAAATCTACAAAGACTTGAAAACAAAAGTCAGAAGTTACAGTCGGTCATAGGATTAAGAGTGCAGGTTTATTGAAAAAAATCTTTTCAAAACTCGTTGCTTCTCTACATATACTTTAAGGGACATATAGAGGAATACATAATTCATCTAATGTTTATGTATAATAATATTTTGAACTTAGACAGAAATCTACCGGAGTAATATGTTGTATTTCAAGAAACACGTTTAATGCCAAAACCATTTACTCTGTACAACACTGTTCAACAAACAGAATAAAAGACACATCAAAAATGGATAAAAAAGAATTCAACAACTATGTAAGCAAAAGAATACTTGTAAAATTATGACTTGTAAAATATTTTTGGGCGAATAGAAATTGCTTTGTCAGAGGATTTATTCAAGATTAAATGAAGCTCTAATGGGACACATTTTGAATTTAAACCAGCATGGTTTCACACACAATGAACAGAACAGAATTTATGAAAAAAAAACACAAAGGGACAATTTACGCATAAAAACTAACTAGAGGCTAATACTGAAAATATTTGTTATACTACTTACCAATATGAGTATGTACTAATACCTACAATAGCTGTAATAGTGGACGAATTGTTTTTTGTATTTAAAATGAGAGAATGAAATGCATTAAGGGAGCTGTGTGTAGTAGAAGGACATGAAGTTGTAAAAATATGCAGATATTTTCAAATGTCTTCTGGTTATGTTCATTATGTTTATTATGTATGTTTATTTATTTCCTTATTAGTGTTGAAAATTATGTTACATCATACTTGACAATGTAATTTAAAAGGAAATTAAAGAAAATAAATATTTAAGTTTTAGAAACATCAAAACTATTAAATTGTATAGAGTTTTCGAAGTAATTCTCATAATCTATGATAATCATATCAAATAACTCGTTTGGAGTTTATTTTCAACCATTCGTATGAGTATTATTTATTAAACACCTAATTCTGGTTTTACACGGTAATTGGTTCCAGAAAACTCCATGTATAAAAAATAGACACTGGTCGTTTGCAAAATAGGTGATTGGTTCCTTATCTCTAAAACCTATTGAAATTAGTAAAAAAGAAGGAATTTGGAAGAACAACTATGTAGTTTTATAATATTAAATCACATATACAATGTATTTTTACACAAACACAGACATTGAAAAAAACAAATTAGAGTCCAATTTTCGGCTGTGCCGAATCTTACATACCCTCCACCTAAATATATTGAGATATACAAAAACTACATTGGTTATAGGACTAGAATATCCTTGTTTGGTTTTTTTTGAACTAATAGCTTAGCATTTTATGTATTGTTTGAAAAACTATTTTACGATTGTTTAAAAATTTTATTGAATTTTGACCATTCAAAATTGATATAATTACCAAACCTCACCATAATTTACAGAGTTTGTCTGATATTCATAGCAGTCTTGAGTGTAATTAATAGAGCTATATTCGGCTATGCCGAATCTCAAATACAGACATAGGACTAGTATATCTAAGAAAACTTGAGAAATTTTGGTGTTACTGTCGGGCAAACACAAATTTTATAGAGTTTTCAAACATTTTCTAACTTTGGTGATGGTTTTATACATTATAATGTAATGTATACAATTTCTCAAGTTTTCCTGGATAAATTATATATCATTTGAAAGATCTCTTCTTTCCCAATCTAGTAAGAAATTGAAAATCGTATCATTATCAACAAAATTACAGGCTTATAAGTGCTCAAAGGTACAAAAATCAGTTTTTTAACCGTAAATCCGGATTTTGGAGGCGTCCAGCATATTTCACTATTGGAATCGTGTTTTACTCGACAAGCCCTACAAGAAAAATAATATCCGGTACCAGGTTTTTTGGACTGTCGCACCGTGTTATCAATAGTTTTCGAAATCAAAACTTTTACTGAGTTTAGAAACAAACAATTTATTTGCTAGAAATTTATATGAACAAATATCTTACCTTAAAAGTATATTTAGTATAAATATGTACATTAGGGTGGCCCCAAAATAAAGTTGCGGATATTCCCGACTAATATGAACACTTGATTCATTTTAAGACTATGTTTCTCAATTTTTTTGTCTGGGGTCAATATTTGGTGAGCTGGATCAAAAGATCAAAAGGTGCTTTTTAGAGGTTTTTGATTTTTTTCACATTTCTTCCAAAGGAACTATATGTAAATTTGGTATCATATGAAAGGTCTTTGAGAGGCTCATTCAATGGGTTATCAAAAATTAAAAAAAAAAATTTTAATTCAAAAATTTTGAAAATTTCAGACAAAATTTAATTTTTTTTTTATTTTTTAATAGAATTTACTTAAAAAAAAATTAATCAAAATTCAAATAGATAGAATTTTAAAAAGCGGGAAAAACCATTTGGGTTAAATTGCATGATGTTTATAATCAAGAAATTTCAACTATTTATTTAAGTAAATTCTATGAAAATATAAAAAAAAAATTAAATTTTGTCTGAAATTTTCAAAATTTTTGAATTTAAAAAATTTTTTTTTTTAATTTTTGATAACTCATTGAATGCACCTCTCAAAGACCTTTCATGTGATACCAAATTTACATATAGTTCCTTTGGAAGAAATGTGAAAAAAATCAAAAAACCTCTTAAAAGGACATTTTTATCCTTTGATCCAGCTCATCAAATATTGACCCTAGGACAAAAAAATAGAGAAACGTAGTCTTAAAATGAATCAAATTTTCATATTAGTCGGGAACAGCGCTACCTTATTTTTCTCCATACCAACGGGGCAACCCTAATGTTCATATATACTACTAGTACTACTATCTATGATTTCCCAGCTCTCGGGGTAAGTTATGAATCATTTGTGATTTGACTACTTACCAATAATCACCAATACTTACCGGCCATACCACTGGCAATGTTAATGAGTGACGAGTTTAACATGAGGATGTCGTAGGATGTAGTCACTTGTTGCCTATGTCATTACCTCTCAGCAGTCATTTCGTTTGTGGCATAGCTGCAACTAGAATTTATGTGAGATAACGGCACATATTTGCATTCCCTCTCTTAAGAGAGACTATAGTAACAACATGTTGTTGTACGCAACAAACACCTCAAAGCAAAGAAGAAACACAGCAAATTAGTAGTTTTTTGGATTCTCGCAATTATGTTCTTTTTTTGCATATAAAAGTGGAACTTTGGCATTACCAGTGGTATCAAAAGTAAGTACACATGCTTTTCGTATACTATATAAATACTTACTTGCGATTACTGGTTATTACCGCCGCTGCAGGGTTCTTCTAAATACATTAATATATATTTTTATATAGATATTAATAACATAAGAATAAATCCATAAAATAGAAAAATCCAATTTTCTAGGAAAATAAACTTAAAGAAAGCAAAAAAAAAAGAATGCTTTTATTTCTTTAGATTTTCCTTGCTGTTGATTATTATTCCATTAGAATAGAATACATTTGCAAAGCTTATTACAACAATACATTGTATAATTTGTCTGTGAATCCTAAAAGAGCAACACCTTTTATAATCTAAATAAATACAACGATAAGGAACTGATAATGAATTCGTTGAAAAAAAAACATTTTTTTATTAATGGCAAATTAATGCGATTCTTGTGAAAGAGGGTTTAAATTATGTAATAGAATAAATCAGGGGAAGGAAAAATGATAAGTTTTTTTTTAATATAAGCTTTAAGGACTTTTAAAACCACATTTTTAATTAAATTATTATTCGTGTTTTCTGAATTTTCGTGTGAAATTCGTTTTTTTTTTATTAAAAAGGAATAATGCAAGCATTTCTTTGATTTAAATTTTATGAAAGTTTTTTAATAGACCTACGCTTTTCCTATGTATCTAAGATTTATCCTCTTCATCGCCTGAAAATAGTCAAGGACAGACATTAAACAACTAAGTGAAATGCAGCTTGTTTCTTGTGCCCAGATGATCTTAACATTATCACTAGTGATTTAATTGGAACACAATCATCGTACCTTGTTTAATTTATTTTCAAAACGGCTGAGCCGATTTTGATGAAATTTTCACAGGAAGGAATAATAGGCTATATGAAGTGTTGATTGTACAAACGGGGGTGGCACCACCCAAATAACCCAAAAATTTAAATCGCCATATTTTGGGCATTTTTTGACCTACGTCAATGATATGTGGTACATATGGTATTGACATAATAGGAATATGTACCAGGAGTGGTACTACGCCCCTTTTTAGGAAAATTAAAAATCGTAATATAGTCTTAACTACTGGACCGATCGTCATTAAATTTTCACTATGTAAGTGGACAAAGGGGCATGGCCTGGCCCACTGAAATGCATCGCTCATATGACGTGCTTCAGTATCCTATTATTTTTCCATATGGAGTAGATGGATATCACTTTGAAATGCGTCAAATCAATCAAGCAACCCCTAAGGCCGTAAATTATCCTGTTGAGTTCTTAAATTCACTCGATGTGGCAGGCTTTCCACCACATGTGCTACAACTTAAAATTGGAGAGCCAATTATTTTACTGCGTAATATCGATCAGCACGGCTTTGCAATATCACTCGACTTGCAGTAAAAAAACTGAGAAATAATTTAATAGAAACGACCATTATAACAGGAAAATACAAAGGTACAGATGTACTTTTGCTACGCATTCCAATGCTACCAACAGATTTAGTATTCGATTTTAAAAAATTTTTTCCTGTTCGGTTAGCGTTTGCGATGGCTGTTAATAAAGCTCAAGTTTAATATCCCGTGTATATGTGTACCTGATAAGCAAACTAAACCTAAAGCATTGCAATAAATACATTAAAATTAAATAAATAAATGTTTGTAAATATATAAATACGTTTTATTTTATAACGAGGGGGGGGGAATAGCGAAGCACACCGGGTGTAGCTAGTATCTTATAAATATCGATATCAAACTGAAATCTTACACAGATCAGTTATAAGAAACCTTTTACTATTCGATTTTGAGAAGGTCATAGCTGCTATATAATGTCAATTTTCTATAATAACTGGAATACCCAATAAACCCAATATGAAATTCACCATTAAATTCGAATACAAACTCTTAATTGTTTAAATTAAAATCCATTACAAAATGGCTTAATAAAATTTATTCAATGATGAAATTATTATTTCATTCAAATCAATTACAAATAAGCTTTGAGCACTTATTTTTTAATCATTTTGTAACTAACAAAAATTTAACTATTCGAAAGTTGAATGATTTTTCCTATGAATTATTCATTAATGATTGAATTCTATTGAAATAAAAGCCGCTGAATGTTTAAAAATGCTAATGGTGCAATTGGTTGGTTGGCTTGAAGCTATTTCAATAAAATTTGATACATAAAATTTATTGGGCGCAATGACGAATGAGATTGAAATTGGTTGAAATCCGCTAGCCCCCATACAAATGTCCTCCCGAAATAGAATTTTATCGCTCATAAATGTATGATTTATGTACGTATTCAAACAAATTTTGCCACAACATGAAGCTGAATTGCATATGTAAATCTTGTGCAGATCGGTCCATAATTTACCAAGCGCCCATTTAAGGCCCACGTCTAAAATTAATTTAAAGAACATAACTCTTCAATAATTATTGGTATACAAATAATATTCAACAAAAATATGTTTCATATTTCATACACAAATACTTCGACCCAATTTTATGATGATCGGTCTATAATTAGCATTAGCTCCCATATACGACCCATTTCCGAAAATCACTTTAACGACTATAAATCTCTTCAAAATATTGGTATACACAAATACTAAAATCATGACACCTAATTTTATAACGGTGGGTCCATAATTAGTCAAAGTTCCCATATAAGATCCACTTTAGAAATCAATTAAACATGTATATATTTTTTAAAAATGTTTATATCGAGATAAAATTTAACACAAATAAGTTAGAGTGCTATATTCGGCTGTGCCGAATCTTAACTACCTTCCACCTAAATATAATAAGAAATACAAAACTACACTGGTTATAGGACTAGAATATCCTTTTTCAGTGTTTTTAAATACTAATAGCTTAGCATTTTATACATATGTATGAATATTATTTGAAAGACAATTTTACTAATTTAACGAATTTTATTTGATCTCAATAACTTTATTTACAAGATATATGTGGGTGGCATAGTAGAAACGGACCAATTATGAACTTAAGCTTCTAAATACAGTATCCAGTAATATGAATTGGTTAAAATTCATTTCAAGAACGTTATTTACAAGAGTTGTATTTTTGCTGGTTGTACTCGGAAGTAGACCTAATTTGGGAGCTATTGCCAAATATGGATCGACTGCTACAAAATTCAGTAGCATAATTTCCGTATTACCGATATTAGTATGATTTGTTGATTACAATTTCTGATCTGTATAAAATGTTGATTTGATATGGATATTTATTAGATATTATTAAGGGTTAACTTATTTTTCGGAAGTCGTACGTATATATGAGCAAGTGAAAAATATGGGCCGATCTTCTTAAATTTCGGAATAGAGAATTTTATATATATGAGGATATCCCACGTTGAATTTCAATACCATAATAGTATCTACATTTAAGACACTTATAAGTATTAACATGAATATAGATAGTGGGCCTTATATGGGGTCTTTGGTCAAACATGGACCGATCGAAATGAAATTTCGTTTTGCAATTTATTTTTACATGACGACAATAATTTTTGCCGAGTTTTGTCTTAATATTCCAATTTTATAGGCATTTATTTATCATAAAGCCATATTTCGGGAAGTTATTTGTATGGGGGACCTATTCTTACTATTTTCCTCACACTTTCTTCTTTTATCATAAAAATAACGTGTACGAAAAATCACGGCAATATCTGCAATATATATTTCAAAAAATTGCAAGAAAAATTTTTAAAAATATAAAATTTTTATAGAGGTTGTCTAATATTTTGGTCCATAACTCTACTATACCGAATTTGCTGATCTTCAAAACCAAACTGCTTAGAAGAATTATAAACTAGTTTTTGTAAAGTCTGTTGATTATGGATGTGCCTTTTGGACGTGAGAGTGTTTTAAGCAGACAGACAGTGGGACAAAGCTCAATCAACTTAAAATTTCATAAGAATCAATAATATATATACTTTGTTGGGTCTTAAGCTAGATTTACACGATTGAAATTTTCTTCAAAATTGCTCTTCAAAATGCTTCAAACTCGTGTAAACAGCAAAAATTCTTCAAAATTTATTTATTTAATAGTTATTAATAGTTAGTTATTAATAGTTATTAAATAAATAAAATTTAAAGAAATTTTGCTGTTTACACGAGTTTGAAGCATTTTGAAGAGCAATTTTGAAGAAAATTTCAATCGTGTAAATCTAGCTTTAGATGTGTTGGAGGGTATAGAAATCTGTACATCATACACCAACTACCAGTAGATCTAGTTGGCATGGAGACAAGGCCATTATTTTTGCAAAATATCTACAGTATATTTCGCCACTACGAGGTATTGGACCGTGAAGCTCCATTTGTCATTTAATGGAGTAATATTACTTTTATACTTACTGGCTTCAATATTTACGAAACTGGTGGAGGTGGGGGAGGTGGTTGAATTGGAAATACTCAGGTGGTTTGAATCTCCTTATATTGAAAATGCATTTTTCAACCAAAGATTTTAGCAATTAAAGATGTATCGAATTGATTAAAAAAGAGTTTAATAACAGCGTCCGTCATAACACACCGACCCACTAAATTGGTTTAGCAAGCTATACATGGCACAACCTTACAGACTTCACCTCAATTGAAGTAGAAGACAAACAAGAGATGAGTCACATGAAATTAATCTAAAATCGCCAGGCAAATGTGACCTTACCTAAAATAGTGGATCACTAATAATAAGGAATAAATGGCAAATATCAATGTTGTTGTCGGTGGTTACCGGATAGTGCCTCATAACGATGAATGACTCAGATACTATGATTATATTTGAGAGAATACACTGTATTCGCTCAACACTTTTACAAGTCTATGGTTGGTATTCAAAATCAATTTATACTTAACTATGTACTACAGTCGTATACATATATGACAATTATGTGAATCGTAACTTTAAAATATTATAATTACTCGATCAAACAATAATTTTAAAAGGCTTAAATTATTGATTATGTATTTTTTTCCGAGATCTCTCCCCATCGCATACATTGCACAGTAATGTATTATAAGTTTCCTTATAACTTTAGGTTGGTTCTACGATAGGCAGTTATGCAAAAGTTTTTACATACAAACCCTGAATTTTTAAAATTTTGTTTTTGAAAATATGTAATTTATATTGAAGTATTAGCAAAATAATCATTGAGATCATGACATGTGGCGAAATTTTTGGGAAACACCTTATGACGATATTCCCAATGCGTTGATATTTTAAACTATAAAACCACCTAACAATTTCTTATTGTTCAAATTATCATATCATGGACTAAGGCGTATTGTATCAACAAATAATCTTAACAATTACAATATACGAGTATACATGAAAATACTACAATCGTATAGTAAAAGATAAGTCTATAACTTAGATAAAGTCTAGAACTCAGAAATATTTAAAGACAACAACTGCCTAAAGCAGTACCTACGTGAGCGATTAAAAGCTTATCGAGAAATAAAATGATTCTAAATTGAATGAAACTTAAATTATTGTGAGTTAGGAAGATAATGGCAGAACCGTAAACCATACCTGAGAGATTGTTTTGTTTTTTAGTTAAATGTTTTAAAAAAATAACGATAAGATTGAATTATTATCACAAGTATGGGCCAATATTAAATTTTAATTTAAAATTGCCACTACTCTTAGGCAGTTTAACAGTTTGAAGTTTGCCTCTGAAGGCAAACATCTAATTAACTTGAAATCAAAATAGAAAAATCATGAAAACATTGAAATTGCTGATACTGTTGCTGTTAGCGGCAGTTCTAACACAAGCTGGAGTAGTGCCTACACCGTTAACAACAGAAGGACCCTTAAATAGCACAACAGTAGGACTCTCAAATAGTACCTCAGTGCCATTAGCAACAGAAGGATCCTCAAGTAGCTTCTCAGTACCATTAACAACAGAAGGACCTATAAACAGTACCTCAATACCTCCTGTAACAGAAGGACCTGGATCGAAACTTGAAGGAGTGGTGGTTAAAGGTGATTGTGCTTTTCGCGTAACAGGTGATTTACATGATCCTGCACCTTTATTTACATTACATGGCGGATACGAGTGGTTGGTACCAAATCCCGAAGGTGTAGTTGAGCTTAAAAATGGCCAATATATTGACATGTATTGTACAGATTATTTTGCTTACCCCTTCGCTAATAAGTCTACCATAACGGCTCAGTGCTTGCAAGGTCTGTACTTTTTGGTCAATGGCACAATTTATCCCTTCAGCAACTTTAGCTGCTCTAACTGGCCCACCTACACTGCCCGACGTACAGGAAGACAGTGCAATGGTGGCACCGATTTGTTGGAAGTTGGTTTTGAAGTATCAGGAGGATTTTTACAAACCATGGATATATGTCACGATGAAATCAATGAAGTGACTCGTTACGTACATCATATTCTTAATCCCTCAAGTTCGGTATATCAACGTTCCGTAGCCAGACCACGTTTTATTGAAGCCGATTTCTATGCTGGCAAGAACGTGGAATACTTGTATACCAAAGTACAACAAAACAACACTATTAGTTCTATATTGGGAATAGATGCTTCGCCTTATTTCAATGACTCTATAGATATTTTCATGGCTCGTGGTCATATGGGTGCTAAAACAGATTTCATATTTGGTTCAGCTCAACGTGCCACTTTCTTATATGTGAATGTGGCCCCTCAGTGGCAGGCTTTCAATGGTGGCAACTGGGAATCTGTGGAGGACGGTTTGCGTAAATATGTGTCCAATAATGCACTGACAGTAGATTGCTATACAGGTATTTGGGGTGTTTCAACTTTACCTGATGTCAATGGCACCCATAAGGAATTGTATTTGTCTTTCGATGAGAACAATAATGGCTTGATACCAGTGCCTAAAATTTACTACAGAGTCGTCATAGATCGTGCCACCCGCCAGGGTATTGTTTTGATTGGTGTTAACAATCCTCACGCTTCCTTGCAACAAATCAAGGAGGAATATACGGTTTGTGAAGATATTGGTGAAAAAATCGATTGGTTAAAATGGAATAAGGAAGATTTACGAAAAGGTTATTCATACGCTTGCTCCGTGCCTGACTTCCTTAGAGTTGTCAAAGATTTGCCAGCTGAGAATCTTGAAACTACTGGAGTTTTGGGCATAAATGAAGTAGGTTGCTCTTTCCGTGTTAGTGGTGATTTAAAAGATCCTACACCTTTATTTGCCCGAGCCGGAGTTCACGATTGGTTAGTTCCCCAACCAAATGGTCTGGTTGAACTGAAGTATGGTGAATCAATTGACATGTACTGCAATAATGCTTTCATCAAGCCTTTCGAAAATTACTCCAAAATTTCGGCACAATGTTTAAAGGGTTATGATTACTTAGTAAATGGTAAAAAGTATAACTTCACCACTTTCAGCTGTTCGGCTTGGCCTACTTATACGACCAGGCGCACAGGCAGACAATGTAATGGAGGCACTGATTTACTGGAAGTTGGCTTCAATGTATCGCAAGGATTTTTGCAAACCATGGATATTTGTCACGATGAAGTCAATGAAGTTACTCGTTATGTTCATCATGTTTTAAATCCTTCGAGTTCGGCCTATCAGCGTTCTGTGGGTCGGCCGCGTTTCATTGAAGGTGATTTCTATGCAGGCAAGAATGTGGACTACTTATACACTCAAGTGCAACAAAATAACACCATTAGCTCTATACTGGGCATGGATGCTTCTGGTTATTTTAACAAATCTAAAAATATTTATATGGCTCGTGGTCATATGGCTGCCAAAGTAGATTTCATATTTGGTTCACCACAACGCTCCACATTCTTCTTTGTAAATGTGGCCCCGCAATGGCAGGCTTTCAATGCTGGTAATTGGGAATGTGTGGAGGATGGTGTACGCAAATATGTCACCAACAATGGCTTAACAGTAGATTGTTATACTGGTGTCTGGGGCATTTCCACGCTACCTGATGTTAATGGCACTCACCGAGAACTGTATTTGGCATTTGATGAGAATAACAATGGTTTGATACCAGTACCCAAGATATATTTCCGTGTAGTAATCGATCGTGAGTCCCGCAAGGGTATTGTTTTGATCGGTGTCAATAATCCTCATGCTAACTTAAAACAAATCCAAGAGGAATACATAGTTTGTAATGATATTGGCCATGAAATAGACTGGATCAATTGGTCCAAAGAGGATCTATTAAAGGGCTATTCATATGCCTGTTCTGTGCCTGACTTTTTGCAAACTGTCAAAGATTTACCCTTAGACAACCTGAAAACTACTGGAATTTTGGGTGTTGATCAGTTACCTGAAGAAGACCTTTAACACGATTTGAAATACTTAATATTAATCTCGAATTAATTGGAAATATCTTTATTTTATTAGCACCTATTTATAAACTCTATAATTGTAATAAATTTTATTTAAATTATTATTTCTAAGCATGTGTTTTCCTTCTTATCACTGCAACAGAATGTCCATTTACGTTAGCAAATGTCTTATAGTGTCCAGTATAAATTTTATATTGCCAGCTGTTATCTAGCTGATTTATTTTCAATTATTACTTTTGATTAAATTTGCCTCTTGATAGCTACTGATTACTTGTTGTGATTTGTACTCTAAACTTCGATAAGTATTTTGTGTACAGCAGAGTGTAAATCGCGTGCTGATCAAAATTAATAGTCATTTTAGGATTACTATTGGTTTAATGAATGTCACATGTTGATTTTCTGTTTTATAAATAAATATGTATGATAAATATACATTCATACATACATACATACATACAGACATATGTATATTAATTTCTTATCAAATGCTACTAATGAACTTTTTGGTAGTTTTTTAATAAAAATTGTTTAATATTTTGTTTGATATTGATATATTGCTGACAGAGAAGAATTATTGTTATTATCACATGATACCAAATATTTCTGATATGTCAATTAATGTAAAGCGGTACTCTTCATCTGCCGACATGCTAAATTTAAAGTTACTTTAATTTTATAATGATGCCAAGACAATTGAAATTTTTAATAAATATTGTAATTAAATATAAGCAGCAAAATATGAAAGATTTTATCTTCATAAATGTATTTTTAACTGTAAAATAATTTTTAAAATGTATTTTTAACAAGGTGGTCTCTTAAATGCTCTTCTCCTGTCCAAACAAGCAGTCGGGGCCCATTTTTTTTATTGCTGATTCTTAAAGCAAAAATTATGAGGAATCAAAAAAAAAAAAAATTAGCCGGAAAATTTAGGAGCTTCTGTGGAAAATCGGAAAATTTAATTTTCATGGGAAAATTTAAAGGTAAATTTCTAAGAAAAATTAGGAAAATTTTATTTTTTAATTAAAGCCTGATTCAATACCTTTCCAACGAGCTATCACTCGTTACGATCGCTTTAGTAGTTTTTTTTTAAAACAACTTTCAATGAGGTCCCTTATGAAGAATTCTTCAATTTTGTCACTTACAGTGGTGTACACCACCACTAAACCAGTCACTATAAAAAAAAAAAAAATATGTAGGTACATTATTTTTTGCTGGGCAATCGATTGAGACTACTTATTTTAAAATCGGAGAGGGGTCGTCCGAAAGGTGATCGCTTTCATATGGAATTGCTCCATGGTGTAACTATACAATAGACCGGTCCTTATTTGTATTTTTTTGAATTTGTATCACGGCAAGCACTAAAAACATTTCATTTGGTCTCAAAAAAAAACAACACAAAAAATTTGAGCACGATTGGACAATTTTTAGCCGTGCCTCTAAGCACTCTTTATTTTCACTTGGATTGATTTGCAATTATTGATTCACAAAATTCTTATGGTCTTTCATTTAATCGTTAATGAAACAGCAACGATCATACATGTTTAGTGGATGCCTAAATTTTTTTTTCTAAGTTTACACTTTGTTTACGTTTTCTTAGACTGAATATAATTCGGGAAATCCCCATCGTTTTATGCTGCTGATGAAATGTTGTAATTTGTATCAGTTTTGTTCCAATTTAGTGATCATAGATAACTCATTTATATCCAAATTCTCCATTATTATTGTCTGTCTTTTAATTTTTCCTTTTGTGTGTTGGTCTAAAATTGACACTGCTTCTACCTTTAATTTTCTAAACTGTTCTAGTATTTTATTCTTTTCTGTTTGTTCTGACTTTGATTCCTCTAATAGATCTACTAGTATAACTTCCATTTTTTCAATTTCCGTTTATTTATTATACCCTACACCACAATAGTGGGGAGGGTATATTGGATTTATGCTGATGTTTGTAACGCCCCTAAATTTTGGTCCAACACCCAAAGTATACCGATCGGCTTAGAATCACTTTCTGAGTCGATTTAACGATGTCCGTCTGGCTGGCTGGCTGTCCATATAAAGCTTGTGCGCAGAGTACAGGTCGCAATTTTGAAGATATTTCGATAAAATTTGGTACGTGATATTTTTTGGCCCAAGGATGAATGGGACTGAAACTGGTGGAAATCGGTCCATTATTTCACCTAGCCCCCATACAAATGTCCTCCCGAAATTGGGGTTTACCGATCATAAATCTTTAAATTATGCAAGTATGCAAACAAAATTTACCACAGATGAGTAGTAAATGAAGCTAAGGCACATCTACAAATTTCATGAAGATCGGTCCATAATAAGTCGTAGCTCCCATATAAGACCCACTTCCGAAAATCATTTTAAAGAGCACAACTCACTCATAAATGTTGGTAATCAAATAAAATGTAACACAAATTTTGTAATGGTCGATCCATAATAAGTCGAAACTCCCATATAACCCCCTCTCCGTAATTCACTTTAACTTTCATAAATCTTTCAAAAGTATTTATATCGATATAAAGTTTAACACATATAATATTTATATTCACAGAAATCAGGACACTAAATTTTGGTCCAAAATGGGTTATATCTCCCATATAACGCCCATTTTTGAAAAACTGTTTTATATTTACATATACTAAATGTAGGGTATTATATGGTCAGGCTTGACCGACTATACTTTCTTACTTACTTTTAATTGTATCCGTAGAGTATGTACGACCAAGAGTTTTCTTTGCGTTTGTTTTTAGGGTTCCTAGTTGTTTAAATTGATCTTCCTTATGGAATCATTAATTATTAATTTTAATTTAATTTTGTTTAATTTGTGAATTTTTTTTTTTTTAGAATTAAGAATAACAAAAAGTATTTTAAAATTTAAAGTATCGAAAATACCAAAACGTTAATTAACAGTATATAAATGAATTTCATTTTAAAAGATTTCCATTTTACTTTAATATCTACATTTAATTAGAATTTATTATTATTATAATTTTTTTTTGAATTTATTTTACAGAAATCCTCTATAATTTGTTCTAATTCCCAATGTGGTGGTGGTGATGCAGTCTCAATACGTTTAAGATTTGCTAGGTCTGTTCTTTTGTTGACGAGGTAGCCGACTCTTCCTTTCGGTGGTTTTACCTTTGGGATTTTCAATGTTTTTTTTTTCTTTTGGAACAGGTTTGTTCTTTTTCTTATACTCTTCTATAGTCAGTGGTTACGGACCGACTGATTTATATTCCATATTTAAAAAAAAAAATTGAACACGAGCGATGTCGCCTCCGTTCCAAAATAGGTGCTCAATTGAGAGCACTCTATATATTTGAAAAATCTAGTCCTCTTCCTGCTTGGCTTCTCTGGCTGCTTCTTCGGCTCGGTTGCATGATTGTCTATTGGCCAGACAATTACTTCCAATTCCTGGTTACATATGCTCAATCTAGGAGCTCTGTTATATTTTCTATTTTTTCAGGTAGCCTTGAAGGCGGCAGGTTCGCCATGTAATATTAAATTTTGAGGCGTAGTTCTTTTGGTTTTGAGTTCTGATGTTAAACTCTTCTTTTATTCAAAAATGTTCTTTCTTATAAACCTAACATGAAAAGAATTTGCTTAATTTAGAACTGAGTTACGTTCTAAAGTCACTCATATCTTAAAATATTTAGTAATCTAATATTTACATAATATTTACACTATACATCTAATTCTATGCATCTTGTATCAATGTTTCATTAAATTTTACTATTGAGTGTACTTTTCATTGAGTACATTTTTATGTTCAAAGTTCGTTTAGAAATCGAACTATTGTTTTGGAAATAAAGTGAAATTCTAAGCCTTTGCTCCATTTTTAATACGAGTGTAATAAAAATACATACTTGAACTGTTTTGCCCTTTAAACAAAAACACTTGTTAATTCAAATTCTATTTGTGACATTGAAACAAAATGCACATACATACATATATGGTTTGCTTATCATATTTCATGAATACTTAATACTATGTCTTAACCAATTACACACACATGCATGCTATGGGTGCAAGATATACTATGAGCCTCAAAAGTGAGTAAACACAACAAATTATTACTAATTTTGTAAAGATCGGTCCATAATTAGTCGTAGCTCCCATATAAGACTCACTTCCGAAAATCAATTTAAAGAAAATAACTCTCTCAAAAGTGTTGGCATCCTAATAATATTTAACACAAATATGTTTCGTATATGTACAAATAATATGATAGAATTTTATGATGGTCGGCCCATAATTAGTCGTATCTCCCATATAAGGACCACTTCCGAAAATCACTGTAACGAATATAAATCTCTTCAAAATGTTGTTATACGAATAAAATTTAATAAAAATAAATTTTATATGTACAGAAATGATGACACCCAATTTTATAATGGTTAGTCCATAATTAGTCAAAACTCCCACATAAGACCTTCAGCGTAATTCACTTTAACCTCCATAAATCTTTTAAAACCATTTATACCGAGATAAATTATAACATACACAATATTTATATTAACGGAAGTCATGGCATTAAATTTTTAGATGATCAGTCCATAATAGGTAATATCTTCCATATAGCGCCTATTTATGAAAAACTGTTTAATTTATATACAGGGTGTAGGTCGGGCTTGACCGACTATACTTTTTGTGTTGTTATTTTTTCGATATTACTTAATGCGATTGCTAGTTCCTTGTTGTTGTTGATGTTTTATTATTATTATTGTTGTCTTCGGTAATTTTCCTACATCATAGCCGGCCACTAGTATTGGAATAATTTGAAGGACTTTATTCCACCAAACCATTGTTGTTTTTAAATTTTATTCAATATTATATTTGTTTGTTTGAAGATAAGATATATTTGTTTAGTATAATTTTTAGTTGGCAATCACTTAATTTTCAATTTAAAATGTATTATTAAAGTTTTATTTACTAATTTTTTCTTGTAATCACTTAATTTTCAATTTAAAGTTCTATTCAATATTTGTCACGGTCGCCATGATAAGATATTTGTTTGAATGTTCTTAGCGAACTGCCTTTATTATTTTATTTTTAGTTTCTTATAACAATATAATTCATAATTCTTAAAACTATGTAAAAAAGAATATGAGTGAGAACACATTCCAATGTATTGAATCGTCAACACAGTGGGTAAAGTATTGTGACTATCAATTGCTAGTTTTCTATATTACTTAAACTAATTCAATATCCGTAACAAAGCAATTAACAATCATAAGTTTCTGCCCTCTAAGTAGACCATACACAATATTACACTGTGGTCATGTGCATTCACTACACTTTCATTCTTCGATCCTAATGTTAGTGTTCAAGAAGATAAAGTAAAATGCAAGCGGCGGATCATAGCTAATCCGACAAATATCCTTCAAACATGTTCACAAAAAGATTTAAGCGTTCTTAGAAATTTCAAAAGAATATTTGCAAGTCGATCCATCGGATTGGAATAAAAGATTTGACTACGCTCAAGCATCTCAAATTTGTCAAAACTTATGTGTAGTAAACGATGCTGCTGAAAGAGGTGCCAAATTCATTACAGATTATAATAATAAATTAACACACAATGAAGAAGAGATACAATTCCTTTTTCAAGTGGTCAAAGAATATAATATGAATTATCCGACTTTTGAAAAGACTTTGCTATTACACTAAATTAATATTAATATGTAATTCATAAAAATATTTTATTTTAATGTTCATTTTTCAAATAATTTGTAATAAAATATTAAAAACTATTTTTTGTTTGTCTTATTTCTAATAATAAATACAAATAGTTGCTTGAGGCACGGGTAAAAATTATTATCCAATTGTGCTTTTTAATACTAAATGAAATATTTTTAGCGCTTGTCCCGATATAAATTCGAGAAAATAAATTTCTTCATATATATAAGGACCGGTCTACTATACAAGGTGAGTGCAGTAGCACAGCTGATTGACTTTGTTTACAATTTATGTACGTATGTCAAAAGTAATACTTTTTCAATTGTTTTTCACAGTAGTACATTATTTAACACAAACAAAATGTCAGTGGTTTCTGTATTGTGTTGTATTTGTTGTCGATTTGCACTCACCTTGTATAGTTACACCATGATTATTACAAACAATAGACTTTTAATAGTTCACTGAAAAATTGTTGTTTTCGGTGTTCGAAGTTAGTTTTGATATCAAATAATAAACTATTTTACTTTTATACACATTTAGTTTATTTCCTCAAAAACTCCATTCATTACCGAGTTATAAGCGATTTAAGTTTTATATAAAGAAATAAATTACGAATCTGAAGTAGAAATTATCACAGATTGATCTTATTTTTATTTGGACTCTAAAATTTTGTCATTCTTCTTTATTTGGATGCCAAAATTCCTTGAACAGGGAATTTTTCATAAATAGAGATGTTCATAGAAGTGGTAATTCAGAAAAATCACAAATTTATATAGGAAATTTAATGATACCCTGAATGGAAAATATCGTTCTTACTTGTTGTTCGTCGTAATTTTGAAGAAATTTCGATGCGAATTTTATTGGGATTGAAATCGGTTCATTATTTCTTCTAGCCTGAATACAAATATCCTCCCGAAATAGAAATTTAATGGTGATAAATATTTGATTTATACACATATCCAAATAGTTTTCGCCACATAAGTTATGTAAAAAACCTAATCACAGCTGCAAATAGTATTCAGATTGGTCAATAATTGACCGTAGCTCTCTCGTCCGCATCCGGAAATCTCTGTAATGGGCATAATTGCTAGAATCTAAATAATAATCAACACAAATATGTCTCATACACTGCCTGCTACTTGAATAAAGCATCACATTTTTTTTTACTTTAATTAAGTAAATATATCTCCTAAACTAAAATTCAGAAAAAAAAATTTGGACAACCACATTTCAAGGTGTTCGCTTTAGTTTCCCGAAGGAATATACATATTTTATTATACTAAAATTATTTACTTATTTAAAGACATGTATTTCTGTGGTACGATTTCGTGTGTCACTTGCATAAGGAATTATTTTAATATTAATCATAAAGGTTATGATCTTAATTTCTTTCAATATAAACGGCTAGAGAATTTTTAATTTGATAATTTTTAAATATTTTTAAGGTATGGCTCTTAATAATTCTGAAAAAACAAATCTGATTTCAAAATCTCAGGTTAACAATCCGGTCCAAATAGCCAAAAACATTAATAGAGGAAAGGCAGTTGTGTACAATTATTTAAATAATGTTGAAAGATATGGTAAAAACATGAAAGGGCGGAAGAAAATGGCAACTACTCCAAAAGAAAGACGAAAAATTCTTAGAATTGCATCAAATTCTGCTATGTCGATATCAAAAATACGTGAAAAAAGTGGAGTTAGTGCCAGTCCAAAAACAGTGCACCGTATTTTAAAGTCGTGCCCATAGTCCATAGTCCGAAGAAAACTGCAAAAAAACGCCACTTATTGAAAAACTTAAATCACAACGTCTAGAGTTTGGCAAAAATAGAATGACTTTAGAGCGATTTATTTACCGTAAATTTGAAAAAAATCAAGCTTTGTTTTATAAAAAAAAATATTTGTCATTTAGAAAATTTTAAATTTTCATTCTACAAATATTTTTCAAGCAAAAACATTCAAATTGTAGACGAAAATTTTAATTTTCTTTCAAGTATTATTTTTATAATGGGTGATTTTTTAAAAGCTATAGGAAAGTTTTTCAAAAAAAACATAAAATTCAGAAAAATGCATGAAGTCTCTATTTAAATCGATAGTATGGTCCAAATAATTTAATGTTTGAAGATTATTTCATGCAAATGTTGACCTTGACTGCACCTCAGATGGTCCATCCGCTTAGTCCAATTTTGGCATACTCTTTCCAACATTTGGGCCGGTATCTCACGAATAAATGCTTCAATGTTGTCTTCCAATGCGTCAATTGAAGCAGTTTTGTCTGTATAGACATGAGCTTTAACATAGCCCTAAAAAAAATAGTCTAAAGGCGTTAAATCGCACGATCTAGGCGGCCAATTGACCGGTCCTGAACGTGAAATAAAATGTTCACCGAACTCGCCTCTCAATAAGTCCATTGTTGCGCGTGCTGTGTGGCATGTGGCACCGTCTTATTGAAACCACATGTCATGCAAGTCAAGCTCTTACATTTTGGGCAAAGAAAAAAGTTGGATATTATCTCACGGTAGCGCTCACCATTCACAGTTACGTTACGATTCGCATCATCTTTGTAGAAGTACGGCCTAATGATGCCACCAGCCCATAAACCGCACCAAACTGTGACTTTTTCTGCATGCATTGGTAGCTCTTGCAATGCTTCTTGTAGACAGATTTTAATTATTTATGTCTTGTTTTGTTTGGAACTTTATTTGCTATACCTGCAGAAAAAATTAGCAGCAGAGCTGCGTTTTCCAATTTTTTATGCCATTTTAAAAAACAAAATTTTTGAAATTTTGCTAAAAAAAACTATTTTTTTTGGTAAAAAACAAAAAAAAAAAAATTATGTTTCTACAACGACTGCGCATATTGGAAAAAAGTTTAACCTTGCTTAAAAAAAATTTCATTGCGGAATTTCGGTTTTTTTTAGTTTATTCAATAAACTAAACCGTTTTTGAGTTACGCGAATATATGTTGTGCAACCTCCTCCATTTTCGAAATAACGGTATATTTCAAAAAAACGAGCTAACCTAAAAAAAACGGTTAGCACCACTGGATTCACCGTACCCGAATTAGGTTAACCCGCCAGGTGCTCCGTTTGTCACATTCTCCAACTAGCACAGTGTAATTAATTTTAGTACAATAAAATATCTAAATTTTTTATTTCTTCAGTAAATTAAAGCCAACACCTTGAAATTTGGTTGCGCAAAAAATTATTTTTTTCTGAACTTTAGTTTAGGAGATATATTTAATTAAAGTTAAAAAGTGTGATTCCTTATTCAAGTGGCAGGCAGTGTATATAAATAAAATCATTTTCCCTAATTTTATGATGATCAGTCTATAACTAATCATAGCTGCCATATAAGGCCCAATACTAGAAATCACTTTAACGACCATAATCTCTTCTCTTCAAAATGTTGTATTCAAATAAAATTCAACATAAATAAGTCTCATATTTAAAATACCATCCGCAAGTATTTTACAATCTTTTATTACAAATACACATACAATATTTATGAACACTTTTATCATAACCAAAATTTGTGTTTGATAAAAATGTTTGGATTTATTTTTATTGACACAAATATAAAAGTAAATACAATGCGACTGGTTTTGAAGTTGTGGTTGTCGCTGTTATTGTGGGGTTTGTTTCACTCAGAGCGGCCTGCCTATGTATACATATGTACATACATATTTAGTTGTCGACGATTAAGATTAATATTAATAACAGTAAGAGCACAGAAAGAGCAAAGACTATGTAAGTTTCTCCAAACAACGTATTTAAAGAACTGAGTAAACAAAATCATGGTTTGAGTTTACGTCACGTACATGACCTATCCAAATAAAATTCAGAGTTTTAACCTATACCTATACGAGTATAAACTTTAATAACAAAATAAAAATATTCAAGCAACAACAAATACAGTTAACGTGACGTATCCACAGAAAAACAACAACAACATCACGGAACACAATTTAAAAATAGCAACAGGTGTAAGCTAAACATTTGTTTAACACTTAAAAAAAAAAACATAAAATAAAATCTATCAAACAATAAAAGCAAATAAATAAATAAAATAAGACGCATACAAGTATCTGTGAAATAAATATGGTATTTGTAAGTTTAACATAGTCGAAAAAATGTTTTTTTTTTTTTATAATTTTTATAAATGAATATTATTTTAACTTTGTTTTTTGATAAAAATCACAGAGATTTTTAAATTCAACATCAGTTGTGTTAGCGGTCAGTGTGTTGTTCGGTTGTAGCTGTTGAAATGATGCCGCGAGTTTTTGTGAAAGTTTTACAACGTTATGTTGCCGTGTTAATTTTATTGACATTGTGCAGTCTGCTGTTTGTTGTTGATGTGGAGTGTCGACAAGCTACTCAACCTGTTGAAGATGTGGGAGATATTGTTAAACGCTTAAATAATATGAATTTAAATGTTATCGATACTGAAGGTAATTATAATGGTTCAATTGTTAAAAGTAAAAGTGTTTGTTTTTTAAATTGTTTATAATAATAAACTATTTAAATAAAGAACAATTAGTTAGTTTATTGTGGTTTTCTACCTAAGAGATTTACTGCCGTATTTATAAAAAATTAAAGTAGACTTCAAGTGTACTTTAAGAAAATTTTGAATGAAAATTTTGTCTTAAAGCACACTTCAAGCATACTTTATTTTTTATAAATACGGCAGTTAGAGTTTGTTGAAAATGTAACAGGTTGAAATAAAATCAGTTACTAATATGAAAACTATTTACAATAAATAACTAAGGCCCTAATTTTGTAAATCACTTGCTTTTAACGCATCACAAAAATATGAAATTTTGTAAATCAATGCGTTATTATGTTTAGCGAGCGCAGAAATATTACGTTGTTACGATACTATTAAATCATTGGGTGATTAATGTTGCCATTGTAAATGTTGATACTAAAATTTAAAATAAAAATTTACATAAAGCTACACTTATTTTGCATAGGCAATGCTACAAACCTATCAGCTGTTCAATAATTTTTTTTTGGTTAAGAAAATATTTCAAATTGTAGAGAAAACAGCTTTTACTGCAAATAACTATAAATACATGATACTAAGGGGTATAAAAAAATGTTCGTACTTATGGCTATGCCTTCTTCTTCGGATGATGAAGATACTTAAAGCATCCTAGACATACATATCTATTGAAAACCCAATGAATTTAACGAATATTGAGTAAGTAAAATAACATTGTGGAGATTTACAATATTTTATACCCTCCACCACCATAAGTGGCTAATGAGGGTATATATAAGTTTGTCACTCATCTGAGACACAACAAAGTATATTATTGATCCTTACGAAATTCTAAGTCGATTGAGCCATGTCTGTCTGTCTGTCTTTGTAAAACACTCTTACGTCCAAAGGACGCAACCGAAATCAACAAAGTTTACAAAAAATCGCTTACAGTTTTCATAAGCAGTTTGGTATTGAAAATCAGCAAAATCGGTATAATAAAACCAGAGTTATGAATCAAAATGTGAAACATACTCCATAAAAATGTGATATTTTTAGACATTTTTCTTGCAATTTTTTTTAAATATATTGCAGATAATACAATGAAATTTTGTATTTGTTGTTTTTATGATAAAAGAAAAAAGCTTGAGGAAAATAGTAAGAATCGATCCATGATTTCCAATAGCCCCCATACAAAAATTTTCCTCAAATATTGCCCAATTATAGATAAATGCCTATAAAATTGAAATATCAATACAAAATTCAACAGGTAAAAGTTTCATGCAATAAGAAATTGCAAAACGAAATTATTTTTAGTTCGGTTCATGTTTGACCATTGATTCCATATAAAGTTCACTTCCAAAATTCACTTAAATACATATAAAACTGGCACAAATATAGTTACCAGGTTAAAATTCGACAAGAATAATTCTTATAGACATATAAACTGTTGTAAAAAATTTTGTGATGGTCGGACCATAATTAGTCATAGGTCCCATATGTATAAGGACCACATCCGAAAGAGCCATTTATCTTTATATATATCTTATAAATATCTGCACCGACTCAAAACTTTGCACAAATAGTCTGGGATTTTTTTTTGCAGTCTACTTATGAATAATTTGGACACATTCACCTGACATATATTAATAATCTAACCAAGACTCTTCATTGTGTTGCTGGCACAGTTTATAATTCTGCGATTGTTCCGTTCAGAAAGCATTTGTATCTGGCTGCACCTTTTATATTTACCATATTATTCCGCATTATTTGTTACTGCAACATGTAACGATTTTTTCTTGGCAATTGCTCCAAAAATTAAGTCACTTTTTATAGGTACTCGTATATATGTAGATATAAACTGAAATATGACTTTTTTCAAAATCAGTAGGTACGAACCACGCGGCATTTCATAGCAAATTGCTGATAATTGGCATAATAAGAATAAATACAAATTATACTTTTGTTTTTCTAGTATTCTGCATTGTTTATCATAAAATGTAATTATAGTTATGAAAAACTAACATAATATAAATGCACAATATCTGTTTTAAATTAATGAAGTGTAATCCCAAATTTTGAATCAAAAGAGATTATTAACCACAATCTTAAACAATTTTACTCGTTTTAAGAAACTGTTTGTAACTTTACAACAAATGGAAAATATCATGTGTAAAAATTAATTCAGATTCATTATATGTAGCTGTTATTTACATTTAAGTTTTTGCTTCAATAATAGGTCAATGATTATATAAAGTGTGATTTTTTAAAAGCTATAGGAAAGTTAATAAAAAACACATAAAATTCAGAAAAATGCATGAAATCTTTATTTGAATCGATAGCACGGTCCATATAATTTAACGTTTGAAGATTATTTCATGCAAATGTTGACCTTGACTGCGCTTCAAATGGTTCATCCGCTTAGTCCAACATTTCGGCTGGTATCTCACGAACAAATGCTTCAACGTTGTCTTCCAATGCGTCAATTGAAGCGGGCTTGTCTGTATAGTCATGAAATTTTGAGCTTTAACACAGCCCTACAAAAAATAGTCTAAAGGCGTTAAATCGCACGATCTAGGCGGCCAATTGACCGGTCCTGAACGTGAAATAAAATGTTTACCGAACTCGCCTCTCAATAAGTCCATTGTTGCGCGTGCTGTGTGGCATGTGGCACCGTCTTGTTGAAACCACAAGTCAAGCTCTTGCATTTTGGGCAAAAAAAAGTTGGATATTATCTCACGGTAGCGCTCACCATTCACAGTTACGTTACGATTCGCATCATCAAGTACGGCCTAATGATGCCACCAGCCCATAAACCGCACCAAACTGTGACTTTTTCTGGATGCATTGGTAGCTCTTGCAATGCTTCTGGCTGATATTCACTCCAAAAGCGACAATTCTGCTTATTTACGTACCCATTGAGCTTCGTCGCAGAGCACGCATTTTGATAATAAAATTCAATAATTTACAAGCGTTGTTCGTTTGTAGGACGATTCATGGTTAATTTATAGACCAAACTGAAGATGTTTGACAGTGAAACAAAACACGAAACGTGCGTCAGCTGTTTAAACCAGTGTTGCCAAAAAGATAATAGCTAAAAAATCACCCGTTATATAGGTTACACTTTTCAACATGCTTTAACACTTATAACTTATTTATATAAAAACATTTAAAACAATATTCTTTTGGATGCAATGTGTAAATTTTATCCTTTGTTTTTTTAAACCTCTTAAGACTGTTAAATTGAAAATCACCCCATTGACCATTATTAGATAATAATAAATATTTATTTTACATTTATGTATTATTTTCTCTCCGTAAAGGACCTCCTTGTTTATTGGACGTACAGAAGGATTTACCAAAGAGAAACACACCACAACCTCTATACATCATACCAGATACAAATCAATTTTGGTTACCCAATGCGCGTGGCCAATTACAAGTACCACGTGGTGCAGCTATTGAATTACATTGTTCCAAGTCATTTGCCAATGCAACAGAGGGCAACAAGAACCAGAACAATGGTGCAAAATTTAGTAATATCCTTCAAGTGGCCAAGAATACAAAGACTGTGCGGCCACGTTGCTTGCACGACAAAACATTTCTGTGGCAGGGAGAGAAGTACGAGTTTCCACAATTCATTTGCGAACAACCGGCAAAGTATATGGTTGAACAATTGTACAAAAAATGTCCAACAATGACAGATGACCAGGCATCCGTAAACGCTCAAATGTACCGTGTAGGTTTCAACATCACCAGTAGTCGTTTTTTGGAAACAATGCGTATATGTTATGACACTACGGTATTGCGCACATTGTACGTGCAACATACCTTGTTGCCGGCCAGCATACACTTTCAAAAATCCATTAAGCGCTTGAATTTCAGCAAAGCTGGCCATTTCAAAGATGTCAATATGAATCACCTTTATACACAACAATATCAGCGACAGCAAGCAGCAGCTTTGTTGGAGGGCCAGCATGAGCATCTTTTCGACAACAATACACTGTTTTTGGCTCGTGGCCATTTGGCTGCTAAATCTGACTTTATCTATGGCAATCAGCAGAGAGCCACCTTCAACTTTTTTAACGTTGCACCACAATGGCAGGCATTCAATGGCGGCCAGTGGGCTGCCCTTGAGGATGAAGTGCGTAAGTTTGTTGCAAAGTCTAGGCTATTGGTCGACTGTTATACGGGCACATTTGGTGTATTACAATTGCCGTACAAAGCAGGTGGTGGTGATGGTGATGGTGGCCAGCAATTTCGTGATTTCTATTTAACCAAGGACAGCAACAACAATGGCATCCTAGCCGTGCCTCAGCTGTACTATCGTGTACTAATTGATCGCTCAGGTTATGCCACGCGTGGTATAGCTTTAGTTGGTGTAAATAATCCTCATGCCACACAAAATGAAATCAACTCATCATATATAATCTGCGACGACATTCACGAACAGGTGCCCTGGTTGCGTTGGATGCGTAATACAAATTTAAAAAAGGGTTTTATGTACGCCTGTCATGTCACTGATTTTGTTGCAGCTGTTGGTCATTTGCCAAAAACTCTGTTAAATGTTACGGAACTTCTAGTCTAAATGAAAGTAAATTGCGCTGAGATAAGACATTAAGTTGATTAAATTTAAAAGTGAAAATTTTATTTCAAATGTATCGATTAGCTATTGAATGTTTTTTCTTTAATTTATTATTGATTTAGATTAAGATATTTATTTTATTTGTAATAGTAATATAGTTTGTACTAAAAATAAATTAAATTATTAAATTAAATATTAAATTATCTATATGGGTAATTATTGAATAATTCACACTCTATCCATAAACTGGAGTTTCAATTTAAATTTTTGATATTTATTTAGTCGGGTTTCAATTTAAAGCTAATTAAATAAAACTTAAAACAAAAACAGAAATATTCGCCCGTTTTACACTCTTCAATTCTGACTCTTCAAGGCAAGTATTTTTGGTTGAGAAGGGAAAAGAGAATAAAAGGGGTACAAACTTGATGGTACTAGTGAATTTTCTTATTTCCTTTTGTTTTTTTCTTTCCTGCATGTTGAGTTGCATTAAAAAAAGTACGAAAATTAAATTAATGCGTGTGAATGAAATGGCAAGTTCAAAAGTCAATTGAACAAAAACTGGTCAGCTTAAACTAAAGTGTGTGAAAGAGGACTTGAAGATGTTTGTGGTATTAAGTTAAACTTAAGTAGATTTGGCAACAATAATTAACAGGGAAGTCTAAATAATGGTATACGAGTAAACATGTGGACAGTCAGCGTGTAAAGTTAGCTGTTTCACCTTATGAGGATAATTGCTTAATTGACTTAAGCTAAGCAAGTTAATGTTACTGCGGACGGTGTCATATTTAAGACTCAGTGTTTTTACTCAATCTATGTTCATAAATCAGGTGATGATGAAGCCAGAAAGATACATCACAAAACCGCAAATGATTAATGATCGTTATTCCTGCAAACAATGAAAATACTGTTTCTCATCCTTGTGAGAAGTATTCTTTCAAGGAATAACTTCCATCAAGTACAAAACAAAGGAATCAGTTGACAAGAAAGTGCATGCGATGGTATCATGTATGAATATATAAGATGATTTTGCAACTGTGAATATATAATCCATTTTCGATTCTCACAGATGTTTACTGGTTGATCTACTAATAACGAACTGGACGGCCAACATGCTCAAGTTTAGGTTTGAGTAGCACAGGAAAGGTTGCCGAGGTAGTTGCACATGTTTGTGACGCCGTCCTCCTTATAGAAAACATAATTCTTCTCATGTTAAGTATTACATGATACCAGCTCATTACAATTACAAAAATCCAGCATTCAGCTCTCCTCGATTGAATGACATTACTCTGAAATTATTAAAAGATGCCAAATATGGTCTAGTTGAAGACTATAAAGTGTCCTCTAAAGCAAATGAAACCATGCATACCGGACAGCGATTATTAAGTCCATGGGACACTTGTGTGTTGGAGGCCAAAACAAACCGCTCTACTCTTTACAAATGCAAAGACTACTCTGTCTTGCGATCAATGCGGCGAAGTGCTCTACTCCTCAATCGAGTCTGGAGATGGTGCTGAAAATTTATATATATTTATATCAGAAAGTACTCTGTCTAGAGCCAGGCGGATTTTACAACAACTTACAAAGCTTTGGCTGCAGGATTAGGGGTGGTAATAACATTAACACCGCAGCCTCTGTACTTCCAGATAATTCTATAGGTAGAATGGTGATTTTACGATGGAAACGGTCTGATTAGGGTTTTTTTTCTAATGATTTTGACATCTGACTTGTGAAGTCAAT
Source organism: Bellardia bayeri (assembly GCA_950370525.1). Taxonomy (NCBI): domain Eukaryota; kingdom Metazoa; phylum Arthropoda; class Insecta; order Diptera; family Calliphoridae; genus Bellardia; species Bellardia bayeri. The sequence continues at coordinate 21,390,541 of OX493267.1, forward strand.
CAAGAGTCGCCGACCATTGATACAGTAAGACAGTACGTTTAAGGTCATTAAGTTTCTTAGATGCAAAGTAAAGTCAAGTCAAAATGTCTACTGGATTGTATACAGTCCCAAAACAAACTTAAATACTTCAATGTTCAGCTAAAATGACTGCCGGTACATAAGATCATTCGTGTGGATAAAAATGATGCCAAATGTTAAATTAACTGATCATCTTTGGACAGATCCTAACATAAAAAAATCTCTTGGACCGGATGGTATACCGGCACTGGTGTTTAAGCAGTGTTTTCGATTCTAGCACGTCCATTAACACAGAAAAAAAAAACATGTTTTTTTTTTTCAATTAAATCTTTAATTGATTTTAAAATAATTTTCAATTAAAATTTTAATTGATTCAATTACTTTTTCTGATATTTTCAATTAAATCTCACATTTTTTTTTAATTTATACTATCATTTTGTTTACAGGTCCGATTTCAATTAAATTTTTAATTGATTCCACAAATATTTTAATTGAAACTCATTTTTATTTTTTTCTGTGTAACTAACATTTTCAGTACATTACGACGCTCTGCAAAAGACTTACTAGCCTTCATATCGGAAAATTGGTGTCGCTCTATACATCGTTTTAGCGAAAGTAAAGTGGTGGCTCTAGATATTTCCAAGTCGCGTGACAAAGTCTGGCATGGGGACCTCTTATCGAAACTCATGGCTTCTTGTGTCAGTGATAATTTCTCTTGAACGAGTTTTTTTTTCAGAAATAGCACTAGTATACTAGTTGTTATAGATGGGATCTCATCAGACGAGTTCAACGTTAATTCAAACTTCCAATCTTTTATATATAGGGTCTACAAATAGTTGAATGCCCACAAAACATGTACATTTTAAACATATTTTAAAATAATGCAAATTAAAACTATTTAAAATTTATTACACTCCATTATATTTTATGTTGGCACATGTTAACAAGTTTTTCTATACTTAATAGTCCAGCATTTAACTCAAACATTTATTAAGTCCCCAAATGTATACCAGCTAGTACATAGAACTCATAAAGTATAGTATAAGTTAAAATGCTGTTATATTTTGTGGTTTATACCCAGTTTAGTTTTGCATATTTTTAGGCCAAACAAATCATTTTTAATATATATTTAACCTTATTTTGTTTTAATGCTTGCAAAGAAATGAAAAATAGTGTTTTTTTCCTAGCTATAAACTTCTAAAAAGCAAACAAATAGAGTCACGGGTAAAAAGGTTAAACGGCTAAGGAGAGAAGAAAAGAAAAGAAAATTTAAAATTTTTAATATTTTCGGTAAATGGTAGTAACAACGTAGCCTGGTTTTATACTTTTGCTATTTTTACTTGTAACATGTCAGCGGATGTTTAAGGATTTATGACTGCCGCATAAAAGAAAGAAAATACGCGTTAATGTTTCGTTTCTTTAGTTCTCTTTGCTACACTCACTACATAGAATGTTATTATGAGAGTTGAATGTGTGTTTATGACTGAATTTTGTAAATACGTGGGCAAGTAAGTATTTGCTTTAACTATGTATGCTAAAGAAATATTACCAGTTAAATCAGGCCGTGAATCGAAGTTAGTCGATGCTATGCAGTTCATTTGTTTCCTTCTCTATGGCGGACAATGTCGTAATTAGTATTAAACGCTCATTTCTTCGTTCTTATATCTCTCAACTTCCAGTTCATATTGTCATGGAAATATTGTAGAATAGTACGATATATACTCACATGTAACTACATCTATTCCTGTTGACTTCGCACATCATCAGCCTCTACTTCGAATTAGGTTTCAAGGTATTCTGCTATCCGACATTCTTACTTACATAAGCTCAACTATTCGAAATGAGAGGTATCTTCTTCTTTCGATCTATTTTGCCGCAATTTATGCCATTTATGTTCTGAAATATTTAAATCTTTCATCAGTGAGTTGGAAATATGACATCATAAATGGAAAATTAAAGACAATATTAACAATATCAGAATACCGGAACAATCCATATCGATCGCCGTCTAACATGCACCCATCATATTGAATCCAATGTGACACATATAAAAGTGAGATCTAGTTAATTACTCGAACTCCATTTCTCTCGGTCAGCCGTATACTGGAACTAAAGTGTTCTCTTGTAGAAAGCGATTATAATATGGGAAAGGCTATTCATCCAACATTGAACTGCAGACAATTCCTTACGTCTTGTATGTCTGTGTGCTCTCATTATAAAGGCAATCTAATCTAGATTTTTAGGAAAAATTTTCGATCTTTCTTAGAGTTGCTTTAAATGTATATTTTGAATCGTCTTTTTCTCAGGTCAGCTCAGGGAAACTGACGAATCCCTTACAAATATTCCATTAACCAGTGGATCTAAATCACAGCCTTTAGCATACTTATGAATCTGTATATGTTTTGAACTCTTTGTTGAGAGTTTCTATTACAGCCGATTATTCTTTGTAACTTGGTGCTGGTCTCAATGATTCGATTTGGAGATGATTTAAACGTCTCTATTTCCTAGGAAATACAGCCATTTAAATACATTGATAAACTCTCTCAACGTATCTGCAATTAAAGAATAACTCTTCTAATTCTATCTAGCTTTGGACAGTTCTCGTTACCATTCATTAGAAAATGACGGTTATATTTTTGTATTTAAAATTTAATTACGTATATATACTTATTACAACTAATTATCTGAAGGGCATCCTTCAGTTTTGTGCTGAATCTATAACAAAAAGCGACTCGACAGAGAACAGCTCATTATGTGTTATCACCAAAGTCTTGGTAGTAGTAGTATTCCTTGTTCCACCATACTTCAGTTGTCCTTGAGATAGTAAAAATATCCGAATGTTAAGGTTTGTCATCCTGCAAAGCAGGCTTTTATCAGGTTTCGATGACATTCTGTGGCTTGACTACGAACTAGTACTTTGGAAGATATATGCATATTTGTTAGCTGCTACTGCATAGGAAAACTTTAAGTTCACAGTTTTGATGTAGGGCATTAAGAGATCAACACAGATCTACATTTTCCTTTATTCGCGGCTGTAACGCTTTTAAAAGAAAACGGAAATATGCAAATTTTGCAAAAGGAGCTGGTAGGAAAATAAATGAAGAAAAATCATCTAAAATCCAACTCCAAGCATACCCACAGTTGGTTTCTTCTTTCCCTAAATAAAACGTTAAAAATACATACTGGCTATGAATTTGTATGCATATACATTAAGGGGTCCTTATTTGGCAATTCTTCGATTTTACCAAGCTGTCATTTAAAATAAAATTGTCCTCTGTCATTTAAAAATTTAACTGCAGAACATAAAATTACGAGTATTGGATGAGTGTAGGAATTTTCTTCGAGATATAAAATTGCTAAATAAGAGCCACCCTAATATACATACATATGCATGTAACTACAGTACAGAAGTTTGTGTTGTATGCTTTTAGGCTGTTTTCTCTTTTACAAAAATAAACTTCTGCAAATCAACTACTACTACACAGTACATATCGGGAAGAGTTTCTTTTTTTTTTGTATAACATTACCCCAGTTCGTTATATGCACGTAAATATCTGTATCTCTACTGTTTTATCTTGCATGTGGGCACAATACAATAACTGAAACCGGACGGACACAGTATGAATGAAAGAAATTTTATGGTTGTGTTGAACAGAAACGAAGCATAAAATGGTGATGATGGTGATGATGTTATTTGGGAAACAACTGGAAAATACAAATCCTAGAAAGTTAAGGGTCTATTTAAGTATTTTCGTTCTTTATTTCTTCTTGTTTTATGTTCAAAAGAAACAGGAAAGTATTGTGTTTTTTTTTTCTTTGAAGAATAATAATAGGAGCAGTTTTTACTTGTACTTATGAAAAAAAGAATTAAAAAGAAATAGTGGAAATCGTAAAAGATATTCATACCTATGCATAAAATATATAGTTTGGGGAAAACAACATTCATATGGTGGCAGCAGTTCAAATGATGTAATGGAAATTTAATTTATTTCAATTTATATTATTTAACGAGCTTCGTTTAAAGAGTTCTTAGTAGTTCATGTTGTTTAATAATCTTGAAGAACATAAATTCCGTAAGTATTTCGAGAAGCCACAAATTTAATGAAAATAAATTTTGCATTTGTTAATTCTTTTACAACTAACTAATAAATCTCGTTTTATGCTACAATTAATTCATTATCAATTTTCTACTTCTCTGAAGCATAAAGGAAGTAACCGTGGCTGCCAATTAAGCCTCAATAAGTCATTAGAATCTCTTCGATTTTATTTGTCTATTTAACTTTGTTTTATCTCTTCGATTGTATTTAGCTAAAAGATGCGAACTTCATTAAGCGAACAAATTTGATTAGTTGCATGATATTACAATTGCAGTAATAAAAATTTTTTGCGCGCAAATTAATTTCACTTTAAATTAGATACAATTAAATTGATACTATTTTCAACAGTCCAATTTACATTAATGCAAACTTGTTAATATGGATGTAAATATAAAATTAACTGGTTTAAGTTTAAGTTAATAAAACTGGAATAATTAAAAAAAACCCGCAATCGCTTTAAAACGACAGGACTCTAATTAAGCACGATTACTTTAAAACTGTAACAAGAAAGATAATTACGATGGCTTTATAATAAAGAAAAACAAAATATCTGCAATGTCTTTTAAACGGACTAAAATTAACCACGATTACTTACACTTAGCAATACACCATCTAAAGCTTTGTACAGACAGTTGTCAGATCTTACAACGTTGTCTGAAAAATGTTCAGAAAATGTCTAACAACCGTGTGAACTTAAAATTTTTGTCTTCCAACATTGTAAAAAAAAGCATTTTCGGTACATTGTAAGACATAAATATTGTCAGACATCTAACAATCGTGTGAACAAACGATAATGAATAAACAAACATTAATAACATTTTGGGAAAAGTGGAACACAATAAGAATTAAATTAAAGAAAATAAAAAAATGGATAGCGACATATCCATTGATGAGTCCTGTTTCATAGAGTGCAGCTATAAGCCAATTAATCTTAAAAAGTTTCGATACAACTCCGGCTTGTCAGTTCGCAGCTGTAATTTAGCATAAAAACTCTCCTGCTGTCGCTGCAGCACCCAATCCTTCATCCAAACTTTGCGGCATTTTTTTTGTTTTCATTCTCGCTACTTTCTAGGACATCTGCATATAAAATTGTTTCAATTACTCTTTTATGTTCCATGGCAATATTTAAAATTTTTAAACACACACACAATGCCACACAACGAATTTGACAATCTTTGCCACACAACAATCTGACAACCATATGAACTGATAATTTCGGTTGACAGATAACTTCATTGTGTGAAAATTGTGTGCAAATGCAATTGTAAGGTTTTCTTTCTATTGACTTTCGTAAAAGTTAGTCCATAATTGGCCAAAGCTACCACTTTCGAGAATAATGACAGAGTATATAGAGGTGACAATTTTGAAGTTTCAAAAAGTCAAAATCAGTTTTCTCTTTGGTACTTAATTTATTGTGGGTTAAAGTAAATATAAACCAAGCGTAAATTCTTGATTATAACTGGAATATGATTCTTATTAATATCGTTATTGAGATAAAATTCAACTAAAATAATCCTTAACTTAATAAAGATTACGGTACAATATTGTATGAAGTTCGCCTAATAATAGGCGGCAGAGCCGAATATATACTCTTACTTGTTTAAATTATTATTATAAAAAAAATGTTCTTTTAATACATTTTTAAATGATCAATTTTCCAGGAATTTCGTTACATTATTTGGAAACCATATAGCAGCACAAGTCAACTTTCTTGTTGTGGTTAAACGCTAACATGGCTTGAAGTCGTCTTTTAAAATGTCTTTAGATAAAAGAAGCGATATATTCTTCTTGCGTGGGGGTTTCACGTCAGGGAATGTTCTTTTCAACAGAATAGTTTCAAGTAAATTGTCTGGTCGTTTTTTATGTAAACGATAATCTAGAAAGTTTTATCATTGTTGACAAAAAGTTTGGCGTTGCTAACCACGAAAACGGTTCACTGGAAACAACATTTATTAACCACAAAGTGATGCAATAAAAAGTTATTTTTAAAGACGTAATTTCCTTAAGTATCTTTACAAACTTATTTCTTTTTTGAAATGTCATATCAATACTTAAATTACTAAAATAACATTTTTTATTTCAGACTTGTGTAGTTCTGTTTATATGTATGTATGTATACATATGTATAGATGAAAGGTATTTAATATTCGGAATTCCATTTATGTATACCAAGTTATTTATTAAGGGAACAAAACTGACTGAAATGTGTAAAATGAGCAAAACTTCATACATTAATAGTGTGACCACCTCAATTTTGAGCGAAACCGGGACATTTTTCGAAAAAGTACTAAAATCCGAAACATTCAAACTTAAAACCGGGCCATTTTTTATGGGGAAAAAACTTTATTATTCAAGTTAAATTTAGACAATTATAATGTTATAAGTAATTTGAATCTAATTCTCTGTCGCTTTTGTTTAAAATCGTATTTATCGTATGTGATGAAATTTGCTTCAGCAATGTTGGGGATTCTTTCAAAAAATTGTAAAATTCAACGCATTCGCACTTTAAATTATATTTGAGAAATAGCATATGTTTCAAAGTATCTAGCTTGAGCTGCGATTTTTCTTTTGTCCATAATTTTGCGATCAACGAAAATATATGTACGCTCTACACTTGCAGATGTTGCTGGCAAATAAAATATAAATTCAATGATTCGCGCGAAGCGAGTGTACGGCATCTACATTGTTACTTTGTAAATGTTTGAAACATTCCACCGAACGTTGATGTGGTTTAGTAGAACGTGGCTTAGTTGGAGGATTATTTTTATTCCATTCGCTAATTTTCTATGGGGTAGTAAATTTCAACATGTAACCAAAATCGTCAAAGAATTCTACATTGTTGTTTTCAGGTTTCCACCAATTCTTTTCAACCATAAATTTGATCGTTGTTTCTACATCTTTTCAATTCGGTGCAGCAGCGAGTCCCTTTTTGTTTAAGTAAAAACAATTTAAAAAAAAAAAATAATAAATGCGACCTTTAAATTTGTTGTATTCAAAATTACAATGACTCTTTTTTGACATGATGTAAGAGCTCTTTCTGAGCCCAAAAAACACTCTTTTCTGACATTATCTAAGAGCTCTTTCTAACGGACCATTTTCGAATGTAATGATCCTCTTTTCTGAAGGTTTTCGGAGCAATAATGATTGATCATAAAGAACATGAACGCTCCGGAGAAGATGTCAGAAAAGACTCTATGATTTTAAAATTAATCATTCAAAAGAATTAATTTCCATTAAAATATGATGCGGTTGTGCCAAATTTCAATGAAATAGACTGTTTTGTTGTTCAAGTCCACATATTTTTTATTTAATTAAATTCAAAATAAAAATCCGGGCCATCCGCGGGATGTCACCGGAACCGGATTGGTTCCAAAACCGGGCCATGTCCTGGATTTTTCGGGCCAGTTAGTCGCTCTATACATTAATATAATAAATATGTAATATACAAATATTATTATTTTAATTAAAAGAAGTAGTTTATTTAGCAATTTTCCTAGGCAAAATTCCATTTGTAAAACTTTAATAAGTTTTTAAATTGTTTTTAAATGAGAACGAAAGTTTTTACAATAGGTTTGAAGTCAACGAAATAATTAATGCTTATATCCAACAACACAACAATTGGTGAGATGCTATACCTTCAAACAAATATATGTGTGTATACTATCGATGAATACATACAAAGGCTTGATTCCTTAAAACTGATAAAACGTTTGCCTAGAAAATTTGTATGAAAATTACTTAGTTTTCAAAGTGATATTCCTAAAAATTGTTAGACAAACTTTCAGTTTTACTGAATGTTGGTCTGAAAATAAATTTCTAACTTATTTCTGCTTAAAATCTGGTCTCCTTATTAATAGCTACACCTGTGTGATTTATATACATTCACATACAATATTATAAAGTTTAAAAGTTATTATTTACAAATATCTGTGTGAAGAGCCTAAAATGAAAGAGAATAAAACACAACAGGAAGTCATTTGCAACACACACACTAATATGTACATACATACATAACTTTTGGAAAGTATATACAAAATTGTGTAGGAGGGCGGTTCTTAAAACTTCTTAGCCTAGAACAGAAAGCGTGGTACAGACCCAAAAAAGTTAAGTGTTTTAGAGACTTTCATCGTGTTAAATTTCTTTTCGATCTGACAACTCTTTCATATAGAAACAGGTGTTCAAAAAAGACGCCTACGAGATTTTTTTTTAAATGGAAAAATTAGAAATTCGTGGTGTCATTAAATATTTAAATAAAAAAAGTTTATCGGGACAAGAACTTCATAATGATATGGTAAATGTGGTAGGTGAAAGTGCTCCTTCACATGCAACAGTAAAAAATTGTGTTGCTGAATTAAAACGTTGTCGTACAAGCATTGGCGATGAACCAAGTAGTGGACGTCCAGCAACAAGAACAGAAATTGTAGCCAAAGTGCATGATATGGTATTAAATGCTCGAAATGAAATAGCTAATATCATGGGCATCTCAAATGATTGAGTCTGTTTAATTTTGCATGAAGACCTACAAGTGAAAAAGCTTTCTGCAGGATGGGTGCCGCATTTGTTGACCAAAAACTAATAAGAATGGAAATCTCTCAAGCTTGTTTGAATCGTTTTAAGAAAAATAAAATGCATTTTAAGCGTCGTTTCATAACTGCTGATGAGACATGGATCCACCAGCGACAAAAGAACAATCCAAGCAATAAACTTTTACCTGTTCCAAATCTAAAAAAAAATACTAATTGGTAAGCGTTTTACCGCAAATGAAGATGCAATTACAGTTGTTAACCACTACTTTGAAGGCCTTGAGAAAAACTATTTTAATCAAGGGATAAAATTGCTAAATAAGCGTTGGACTAAGTGTATTGAAGTTTCAGGAGATCATATTGAAAAATAAAAATGTTTTTGAATAACTAACTATTCTCTTTCTGTGCTAGGCTAAGAAGTTTCCGAACCGCCCTCGTATGAATTCGACCCGTTCAACCAGCACTCATACGAATTATAGTATTCATATGGTTATCCTATGTTTTTCGCATCACATCAGCAGGAAATTAAAATGTAAATTAAGAATATCACTGAGAAAAAAAGAACATTGCCCAGTAGATCTGAGGACTGTCTTCCAACTAGTGATTTTAGCTACTTACCATTATAGCTAATTTAGACATTACTGGTTTCTAAATTAAATATTTAACTTTTTAGTTTAGCATGTATGTGGGTGTTCGAAAATCAAGTAAATTGGTACTTAATAGTTTACAAGTAGTGAGTGATATTAGCCAACATAATACATATGTTGTTACAGATGAGGGACAAAAGGAATTACCAAATTTATTAAGGTGCTGTCAAACTTGGCAAATATTTGCCGAAAGAAACGTAACTACTAAATAAAATATATTTGAATTCATTTATTTATTTATTTAAAAAAAACTTCGTTTATTTAAAACAAAACACAACAAATATTTAGTTCTATTTTATTTGATGCTGTTCGATCTTGCATACCTCTTGTAAGAGTAAACAATGTCAAACAAATTTGTGTCAAAACCAGTGGTTACGCTTTTAAACTTAGTTTGAGTTATAGTCCTGGATTTTTTTTAGTGTATAAGTTTCAAGTTAATCACGATTAGCTAAAACTGAGGAGTGTGAAACAGGACTATATGCAAAAGTATTCAACAACGAATGAGTTTATATGAAAATCATTAAAATGTTTATTATATTCGAAAGAGTAAGATTTGACAATTATAAATAAAAAATTATATAGGACATATTTTTTATAAAAATATTTAATCACATTTTCGTTAATCATAGCCCATAGTGATGTTAAATCACATGTTCGCCTGGTTAGACAACTTAGCATGTGGGACCATTCTGTTTAAACCAAATATCAGTGATATCCACATCATCAATAATAGGCCAACACTTTGTTGATAACATCTCACGATAGCGCTTCTTAATAGCTGTCTAAGAAGGACAATGGGAAAATATCCCAAACTTTACGAAATATAACTTTTACAGATCCACATTTTCACAGCTTCTACTACAGTTATGTCAACAAGTAAAATGTGAAAACTTATTCTAATATCCCCCTTTTGGAAAACAAAGTTCTTGTTGAAAAATCCTTTATTTTGTGGGTAGATATTTATCAAAATTACACATGGATTGCCAAACTTAAATATATCCTCCTTCACCACTTTAGAGAATAATGAGTAAATATTAAAAACATACAAATTCTTATCGCAACATATTAAAAACAGTAATATTGTGGAAATAAAAGTAAGTATAAAAAATTATTCATTTTGTTTTGTTAATATTTATTTCTTTGTTACTTTTAGTGACGGCAACAGCCACAGGAAACTACACATCAAATCCTACCTGAGGTGTTTACTTTTCTTTTAACTCAAATTCAAAAGAAATGTTGAGCAAAAACTACAATATAAAAATAAATTCTAGAGCAGCAACTCACGTATAATCAAAAGGATATAATATTTGTTGAGATAAGAATGAAAAATAAGTTAAAATGACAGCTTGAATAAAAAGCAAAAGAACGAAATAAATTTGTAAATATAACAATAGTTTGACAAGTGGTGTAAAACTCGTATACATGAAAAAACCTTATTTTACACATACGAAATATTTACACATAACGTCTTTAGTCTTTTTGAAAGAGATGTAATTTAAATGTTTCCTTTTGACAAAAGAAACAAACAAAAAGAATTACGACGAAAAAAAAAAAATGAAACATAGCCAACATTTGAAATATCATATTGGCCAGTTTTCAGCAGGAGAAAATTGACATTTGTATTAAAGTAACTCGTCACCAGCATGGATTCCGCAAAAATTACAGCAATAAGGGAAATTCAGTTTAGATCTAATAGGGCTTAAAACAGCTGAAGCTTTATGAAAACACGATTTAGTGGAGTTCGACTAATTGAAGGCCTTTGTCACATCCATCCAAGTCATTTGCTACCAGGATACATACATACACATGTATATATTGCACAATATCTTTCGTAGAGTATAGAGATAAAGACACACCACTACAGAGAGTGAAAGTGATTTAAACTACAATCAAGCACAAATTGCGAAGTAGAAAAAAATTTCTCAAAGAGCTAATGTCTTGTTGTCTACCTACAAGGCGATTTGTTGGTCAGTTGGCAATTAAGCTGATTCAATGTACGTTCGTGATTCCCAGTAGATATATATTCAAAGCTCCAGAACACTTTCCTAAGAGCTTTTACAGATGTGCATGCAGATTACCTGGGAACACTAACAACGCTATTAAAGTTTTGAAGTTTCTTAAAACAGTTCCTTCTCAGATATCACCATAGCTTTGACTTGACATAGCTGGAGTTCTTATCTTGGCAAGTCAAAACAGACCATCTGGTATAATTGGAAAACATACAGAGGTATGTGAAGGATCCAATGAATCAGAATTTGTATAAAGCAGTTTTGAACGGCATTTATAAAGACGCCATAAAATACGTGGGTGCTGGTTGCCGTACTTGTGAACAAGCTGCCAATAACAAAAGTAGTTCTGGCACAACTAAGCATGGGATGAAGCAACAGGCTTAACTGGTCCCGCATAGACCGGCTCATTCCAAATAAACGTTTAGCATATTTTCAGGATTTCCATATTACTACCTACTTTCCAATTGCCATTACTATTTGACTGCGTCTCATAGATTTATAATACAATTAAGCTCCCGGATTAGGAAATTGTGTAGTATTAGCTGTTAAATCAATAACGAAGCAAAATATGAAAATCCCGCAAAATCACAACTGATTAATCTGGCTCACTCAAAATGTGCTACGTAATCAATAAAAAAGCTTTTGAACTATTATAAAAATAGGGGAGATTCAAGATATTTCGGAAATAAATTTAACATTTCGTTACGCGCTGTTTTTATAATAATAATAATAAAAATTGCAAAACTTGATATAAGTTGTTAAAAAAAGGTTTAGTGGAATGTAAATCTATGTCCGGCTAACTCTACATAGAGTAGTATTAGTTCTCAACCCATTTCGTTCTGCGCGTAAGCATATAACCTTCTCCCCATGTCAGTAATTAAACTAATAAAGATAAGGAAAAAATAAAATGCAAACTATCAAAAAAATAGACATGGCTAGATATGCACCATGTAGGGTATATTTGTTCCCTCCCTTGGATTCACACGTTGACAACTAAAATACCAAGATATTACTAAAGTTGTCCCTAAAAATACATGACCTAACTCAATACGCAGAATAACCCATTATTGTTGTTGTTGTGTTACCCACAATTTAAACTACTGAGATCTCATATTTACAAATTAAACTTAATGAGAAATTTATTGATCGAAAGAAATAAAGAAGATAAAATCAAAAGAGGAAAATAATATAGAGAACTCATAAATATTTACATGTTGATACTAATTTAAGTAAAATAATCAGCGTTGTCAACTTGGTGCGTTGCGAAATTTTTGTTGCGAAAAATTCCTTATAGTGGAAGGCCAATGTAAGACCTGTTTCACACTCATCAGTTCTGACTGTCAAGTCAAGTATTTTTCAATGAAAAGGAAAAAGATATAAGATAATTTTCTCTTTCCTTCTCATTGAAAAATAACTTGACTTGACAGTCAGAACTGATGAGTGTGAAACAGGACTAAGCGGCATGCGGCCGCGGTTTGCAATGGAAAAGCTTTTTTTTATGTGCCAAATTATAATGAATGTAAAAGAAATAGACTAATTATTCTTTAACATTGTTAGAAGATAATTTGTTTGTCAGTTTGCAAAAGGGAGACAAAAGATGTTAAAAATCACGACGGTATCAACATCTGAGAACATGCAAGTGCATTGAATGTACAAACAAACATACAAATGCAGAGCATATATTGGAAAAAAAATTATCAAAAGAAAATATATCGCATGCTATAATTTGGGAATGTATGCTAATTGCCATTATTATACTTATATAAATATGTATGTTAAAAAAAAAGAAATCGTTACAATTTCTAACCCTATTGGACATAATTAATCTGAGTAAAATTTGATGGTATGGACAATCTGGTGAAATGCCCGATAAACGAATGTTAAGAAAAATATATAAAGCACATATTTACTATCTATATACTACATAAAATAGGGCATAGTTTCTATAACATCGAAAACTAAGAGCAAACTGATGAAATCTCAAAAGGGAGGTGAGGAATAACTATGTAAGTAAGTATAAAAATACTATGCTATCATTATATTTTTATATATTAAGAAACAACTATAAGCACAATAGTTCACATAATAAAAATCATTTACTATGGTTTTCCCTTTACAACACAGACTCTTTATGTTAAAGTTAAAAAAAAGTAGTAATAACAGATACATGTGACGGTGACTACTGTATCTATATTTGTATAAATATTTTTAAAGGTTAAAAGACAGCAGATGTCCGTGTCATTCCTGTTGATGTTGTTATGGCGGATGTTGTTATTTTAATGGTTTTGACACTTGAGTTTAAATTACAGTCGTTAATTGCGTACATACACATCACCGTATATTACATCGTTATTGATATAGCTGGCAATGATGCTGTTGCTTCTGTTGCTACTATCGTTGATCGTTAGTGGCAATGAAAAGGCAACAACTGGCCATTGGCAACCAATACGCCAACTAGGGCCATTAAATGTTTATAGACAAATGCAGCTGAGAATAAAAATACAAAATTAAAATAATATTAAGTGGAAACGTTTTAAGCAAATGCTATTTTTACACACGCACACAAAACAATCACAAATAATCAAGAATATTTCCGTTTCAATTTGATTCCACCTTTTGTTATAGATGTGAAACAATTTTATAATGTTGTTACGGTCGTTAAAATAAAATTTCACTCACTTAAGGCTGGATGATGTTCTGTTTCAGTACAGAGTGTACTTGTAGGAAAAAAGGCTTTTATATCCTCAACCACTACAAATGGTGAATGGGTGTATATTACGTTTGTCATTCCGCGTGAAACCCAACAAAGCATATATGTATATACATATGTAATTATATTCTTCATCCTTATATAATTCTAAGTTGGTTGAGCTATATCCTTCCGTCTGTGCAAAACACTTTCACGACTCAAATACATAACTTAACATAACGAAATTTTTAGAAAAATATTTTGTATTTTGTAATTTTCGTATTGAACATCAGCAATATCGGTTTAGTAGAACTAAAGTTATGAACCAAAGTGTGAGGCAATCTCTATTAAAACTTGATATTTTTTATCCAGTTTTTTGCAATTTTAATTAAATAATATCGTAATTTTGCTCGCTGTGTGGAAAATTTTGTTTAGGTAATTCATGACAAGACTGTCTTTTGGCAACTTTTTCACAATATTTGTAAATAATCGTTATTTGAAAATGATAATTTTAAAATTATTATTAAAAAAATTATTCGTAATAAATATGCTCGATTATTCTAACGAACTTTTTTCGAATGGATACCCCAGTATTAAGTTAACAAAGTAGCAATTTATCACCTTGCAATTTGATAAGAATTTCAATTCTGGTTATTATAGTTGAATAATTTTCACCAGGTGCCAGACCTGAATATGCTTTGAACTCTTTAATTGCTTTAAAATTTACAACATTTTCTCTGAGAACATTTTCAAATAATTTGTCTTCAAGACAAGCGGGCACATTGTCCGTATTATTTGCTGTATCCGACATATTATTTGTTGTTGTTATTATTGTTGTTGTTGTAACAGCAGTAATTGCTGAGTTGACAGCCCTTGGCCGAGTGATCTCGGGTCATTCCGGCTGTCGAGGGAATATTACTTATTTGTTAAAAGTTTTTGTTTATTTAAGTTTCAATTAATTATTTTAATTTCTCAGTCGTTTTACATTGATCGACCGTAATCTTACTTTAAACGTTCTCAGACAACTAAACAAAAGCTCAGTTACTATTCGAATAAATAAAAAAATAATTAACATACTTTTTGTATAATTTTTATATTAAATAAATATCAATGTACGAGTATTTATTAGATTGCCGATGACTCATTATCAGTTTGCTTTTGAAGTACCCATACCAATAAATATTTCAGAACAGACATACGGACGGACATTGTTAGACCGCCTTAGAATCTTATAAGGATCCATTATATATAGACTATTTGGTTCTACGACCAATAAATCGATGTATTACAAACAGAATGTTAAACCTAATATATCACTCCTTTTGGTGCTGGGTATAATAAAGAGTGCAACATTTCATTATATTATATTTATTAAATTTGAAGAAATAGCAAAAAATATCTAGGTGGCTATTGAACCGAAAAATAATATTTTTTACAAACAACTGTCAGCTTGAGTTAATTAATTAATTTTATATTTTGTCTGGACAAATGATGATGTCTTGTTATTCTCTACACATTAAGGCCATTTGTTGCAACCAGACCACCTACCACACAAATTAGTCATCTTTCAACATTGAATTATATCGATCGTTCTATAGACTCAAATACAGGGGCCAAATTACCGCATTCGTGATCGAATGAGCTATCGTATCGAAAAATGATTTCAATATCGAAATTATGATAAAATGTACTAAATTTCTTGCTCGATATCGAATGCCATAATCTCAAATAAGAAAATTACGATCAATTTTACACGATATCGAATGCGGTAATTTGGCCCCAGATTTCATAAATTTCTCCAACCAATCATTTCGGGCAAACAATAAATGTTCGATAAAAAAATTTCACTATTCTAAGTGTTTGTTTCGAAGCTATATTGTGCTTAAACAGCCGGACAGACATGACTGGATCTTCTTAGAATCCCACAAGTATCTTAAATATAATACACACATATATGCTTTATGGTTCTACGACCAATATTTTAATGTGTTACAAACGGAATGACAAACTTAAAGATGGGAGTGTATCTCATATTTTGGTACAAAAATATCTTGTTATTTAGAGATTGTTCCACATTTTAGATTTCCAGAACCAATTTTAGCGAATTTCCGATTATAGAAACTGAAAACATTTTAAGATAGATGGTGTTTTAAAAATAGTTATAAAATATTTATTAAATCCGAAATTGTTTGAATGTGCAGCGTCCTTATTTTGCTTATTTTTTAATTTTTATTTTTTGTATTGTATGAGTTGTAAGTCGTCAGATTTTACAATAGTTGTACAAATATTTACAATATTTTCTTTATGCGAAAATATGGTTCTATCATATTTACCATACAAAATTGTCGACTATATGTATTTAGAGCATGTTGTACGAAAAGTTAATAATGACCTTAATAAGCCCGATTTAGAATTTTCTAAACAAATCAATAATAGTTTATCCTTTAGATATGAATTTCATACCACATACATACAACTGATACGATTTCTTGTGAATAGGACAAATATACACTATATTACCGCACGTTCACTTATTACCCACGTTGCATCGAAAATAATTTGTCTCTATTTTATCTGTTTTGTTCTACAAATGAATTGTTTAATACAGTAAACTGCAGAGCTAAGATTTTAAGTGGGTAAAGTGAATGCAATGGAATGCATGCAAAAGTCTTTTGTAAGATTGTAAATGAAACGTATCGTTTGCCAGTCCCACACAAATGTGTGTAAAATTGGGTTGCTTAACAACCAGAAGTGGATTCCTTAAATGCAGTGTTACTTTTACACTACGTTATACATAGAGTTTCAAAGTTTCTTTTTGTTGTTGGAAAAATGTTGCTTTAAAACTTTTAGGTAAATAGTATGTATGGGGAATTTTATTAAAGTTAAAGTAAATTTAATGGGGATATACATAAATTCAAAGATAAAGACATTAAGAAGTATTTTTGTTAAACTTGAAAGTATTGCGAATAAGAAAGTTTTTTTTTTTTTTAAATAATGTCCTTATTATGTGGGCAATTAAATTAGTTTTTGAAATAGTAGTTGTTAAAGATATACATACATACATATGTATTAGGAAGATATTTAAATTTAAACCAAATAATAACGAATCGAATTTTCCATAATCAAAGTTTCTTATGTTACTTAAATTTATTTAAATCCTGCACATATGTATGTACTCGTATTACTGAGTTTCCTAACTTTTGCTCTTGTTTTTCTTAATCAAATTTGAATTTTATATTTGCCCACGCATTTTGTTGAATATAACAAGCTTGTCAGTTGAAATTTGATCTTAACTTTTTCCTAATGTTAACAAAAAATAAAACAGGTAATGTGTAAATTAGCTTGAGGTTGCTGTTGTAGGCTGCCAAACTGTCAATCAAACGTCTCAAATGTCGAAGGATTTAAGTATTTTTTCACACTTTTCTTACATTTTACATTAGTTTTTGGGGAAAAACAATTTTCATAAGAATTGCTTAAAAACAATTATTTATATAAAATTTAAATACAATAGAGTATTAAATTCTAGCAGTCAACACAACTGACTGAATTCAAAATTACGACATTGAAAGTTCTTTTCGATTTGTTGAAATAGTCACAAGAAAATAGATGTCCTAATGTTAAGCAGAGGCTGCCCTCTGTCAATAAGAAAGTAAAAAGTTAAGCTGGATTCAACCATTTGTTTTTTTTTCATATAAAGTGTGACGCCTCTCTTTTTAAGACAAAAAAAATGTTTTTTACAAGCAACTGTCAGCTTGAATTAATTAATTAATTTTATATTTTTTATAATTTTATATTTTTTATAATTTTATATTTTGCCTGGACAAATGGTGATGTCTTGTTATTCTCTACACATTAAGGCCATTTGTTGCAACCAGACCAGTTATCACACGAATTAGTCATCTTTAAACATTGAATTGTATAGATCGTTCTATCGACTCAAATACAGATTTCTTAAATTTCTCTAAATTTTGTGTGTTTTTTAATCAAATGCGAAAGTTCTTAAAAAATCACTCTTTATATAATATTTGTCTGAAGTGGTCCTGATCCAAATCAGGATCGAAAAATCTATTAGTATGATTTCTAAATATAAGATACTGATCTGTATAAAATTCTGATTTAATATAATATTTGTCTGAAGTGGTCCTGATCCAAATCTGGATCGAAAAATCTATTAGTATAATTTCTAAATATAAAATACTGATCTGTATAAAATTCTGATTTAATATCGACATTTATTAAACATATATTTACTTGTTTTTCGCAATTGATCCTTATATAGGAGCTATAGCCAATCATTACGTTAAATTTCTAGATATTAACAATATCTACAGATACATGTAAGAAATTTATAAAATTCATTTTAGGGATTTTCGGAATTTGACCTTATATGAAAGATTTCAACTATGAAAACCACATTTCACAAATCCAGAAGTATAATGGATTTGTGTGCAAAATTTTTTATTGGATTTATAAGCAATGATAGAGGCAAAATAGGTTAAACTAGTAAAAAAATTTTGATGCTTAATATTTGGAAAACATCTTTTGGACTTATTATTGTCTTACTTATTCCCCATTTAACCGAGTTAGCGCCGGAATTTTTGTTGAACTTTAATTTTTATTTCTAAGCTTTTTATTATATAACTTTTTTTCTTTTAAAGGAACAGGAGCTAAAAAAAATTTTATATTTTTGGAAAAACGATTATGCTTTAAATTGGTAATATCTGCAACGGTTTGAATATTCCTTCTGTTGTTCTAGATGGCCTTGTCCACTAAATCGCGAGTACATATGAAGCTTGGCGCTGGATTTGCTTGAACCCCTCTTAAAGGATATTTTAAAAGATTTCACTAATCTATTTGCAATCAGTCTTCTAAAGGCTAAATAGTCCATATTTCCGCCATACGAATAATATAATAAGCAACTATTTTGTTCAGGCATTTCTATGCAATGACAGGTGAGCTCATTAGCAACTAAACAACGCATGTTGATGTGTCACATCATAAGAGCGGTTATGGCTATTTGCCTACATATTTGTGAATTCAACAAGCGAGTTAAATATACCATCGTAAAACTGTTTTATAAAAATTTCCCTAGGATTTGGATTTTGATGGCATTCTGAAAGTACCTCCCTTGAAGGTAGACTAGGAACCACATCCCTTGGCTGCCATTTATTTACACACTTCTTTTTAGTCGGTCTTCGCTCTGCAAGCCTTTTGTGCTTGACTAGGCCCGCTACCTAGTTGCGTCTGTAACTAACTGATCGGCAAATTCTCTTCATCGCAGCGCCTCTGGCGGTGGGTAGGCGCATTGATCAAAGCTTGATTTATAGCCAACTCATGCTTAATGATCAAACGCGCTAATCAATTAAGCTACAGCACCCTCAAACTAATGTTTTCGAGCTGCGAAGCTACATAACAAAACATAAACAATAATAAAAAGAAAAAAAAATATGCATAGAAATCAGAGATCAGTTATGAGTACTGAAAAAGTGAGTATACTCGAATCATGACTTATAATTTATTGTACTTATACGTACTCATACTTGTCTCACTATCATCAAACCAATACTCATGTTTAAAGTTTGAAGTACTCATTATATTCTTACTTACCGCCTGGCCCACGATGTCGAACGATAACGTTCGCTTATATAAGACTTAAGACACAAACTTTTTATCGTATCTATTTTTTACTCAATCAAGTTTGTTTATTCCACAATCAAGTTTGTGTCTTAAGTCTTAGCTAAGCGAACGTTATCATTCGACATCGTGGGCCAGGGGGTTAATCTCATGTATGATATTGTTTATTTTGACACTCCCTAACTCAATGTACGTAGACGATAAAAAAAATAAGTATGACTCGCATACACTCATGCGAATGTTGTTCATTTTTTACAGCCTGCTTATAAAAATTATATAAAATAATAAATTTTATATTTTCCCATGGTGAAATTAAATACCAGGTGACAGCATTGCTACAGCAATTACAACAAGGCAAGAACAACAGGCATTTTTGTTTGTGTAATACTTTCGTTACTGTCAAAAACTTCTGGCATAAAATAAAGAAAACAAATATACAAACATGGATAAAAACAGAAAACAATTGTGATTTTTTTTTTGTTTCTTTTATTTTCTCAAAGAATTTTTCTTTAAGTTACGCATAATATTTATTTAAATATACAAGTAATACGTAACTTTGCAAAGTAAACATGCAAAAATTTTTTTATTTTCAAAATTAATGTATGTATAGGTATTGTATAACAACAACGCATTTTTCTGCAGCAAAAAAAAAAAACACTTTAAAGTGGAATCTTAATATTTATCTTACAAAAAAAAAAAAAACAACATTTTTATTTCATATTTACTTAATTCCACTTGCATTTATAAGTCAACGTTGTTGTGAGTTTGAGTAACTCAGAGTAGTTAAATTGCAATGATGTAAAACCACTTATCCTTAAAATGTTATGAGTAGTTGTGAATTGTAAAAAAACGATTCATTGCCGATCTCTGATAGAAATCCATGTGCATTACGGGGCTTTCCCAAGTAGGTTAAATACATTCGCATTTTGCATTCTACATGAAATTTACCACTAAAATTTACCAAACCGGGTGATTATATTGGTGATGGATATATATCAGAGATGATCAGTTCATAGTGCAATTGCTTATTGGCCCAACCCACTACTTTGTTATGCTCTTTTAATTCAGTTGTCTTTCACAAGACAAATGGTAGACATACTTAGCGGATGCTATAAATGTTTTTAAAATACAGTACGTAAAAAAATTATGGTACCATTACGAAAATTTTTCGTAATAAAAAATGCATTTGTTAATTCTCAATGCCTTTTCTGTTATAAACAATTTAAAGGTCACTAGAAAACCCTTTTTTTAAATTTTCAGGATAGGTTTAAAGATTTCGATTTTCAAGATAGGTTTTGATGCCCTTGAACCCTTTTTTGATCTTTTTAAAACCCCCCTTTAAAGTTGAAGTTACAAAATATGAGTTAAAAATACAAACGGAACTCATTATTTTGCGAAGCCAAATAATTTTTTATTATTTTTTAAACCGAAACAATTTTTTACGTTTACTATTTTATAAAAATCTTTCGTTTACTTTTTCGTTTTATTGTACCTTTAAATTTCTCTCATTTTCTCACCAATACATAAGCTCTTGAATTTTGATCACCTCTGATATATATGTAGGTATAAAATGCAGCACAACCGAATACAACTCACTTGCTTGTTGTAATTCTCATTTTATTTAGTTGGAAAGTATTTCTTGCGTTTTTATTTAAAGCTCTTTAAAGATCGCTGTCAACTAAATGTGAATATTTTGCGCTCTCGGATTCCAACAACAAAAAATAGAGTAGAGCATCTTAAATATTTGTATACAACATTATTCTCTGAATATTTGTAGCAATGTGTACATGTTCTGATAAACTAGTGGGGATTTTTCATTTAAATATTCTCATTAATCTTAATTTTTTGTATTATCAGTAAATACTATAAATACCCCATAATATTGTCAAACACTGAAGAATTTGTTGTGCCCTATGAAAGCAAATGGATTTTTTTTTTAATAAACAAACACAAACTGCGATGCTTTTTGGCTTCCCAGAGTCTTTGGCGGGAATCGAACCCGCAACCCTCTGACTGACAGTCCGGCACACAATCGCCTAGTCTATTAATGTATTCTTGATTAATTACTGCCGCATTCATTAAAAATAAAGTAGGTTTGAAGTGTGCTTTTAGACAAAATTCTCATACAAAATTTTCTTAAAGTACATTTTAAGTCTACTTTAATTTTTTGTGAATAAGGTCATAAAACCATAACATTTTTTATAATGTTTTCTATAGTTAAAACTCCTAGATGAAAAGTATATCAAAAATGTACTCTGAATGCTTTTTTGATCTACAAAATATGTATGTAAGTATGTATATGTTTAGGGTATTTAGCAAACGATATCAAGCACCAAGTATGCCAACAAATCCATTAAAGCGTTCTCTTAAATTATACTTTAAATTGTTAAAGCATTAAATTTCTTTCAGACACTTTTGATCAGTTTATATTTGTACAAAGACGCAATAACATTTCAATAAGTGGACGTGGAGAAAAAACCCAATTGGAAAAATGAAATTAATTTCCACAATAATTTTATGTCTTATTTTGACACTAAATACAATTCCAGCTAAAGCAGACGATTCCAAACCAGACGAATTAACATTGCGTAATCAATTATTTGCTGATGTTTTTCTCTTAAAGGAAGGAGTAGATCATTTACAAATTTCCATAGAAGTTCTGAATAAAAGGTTTGAGATTTTGCAAGCCTCAGAAGTGTTTTATATTAATAAGTATTCTTAACTTTCTTAGATACAACAATCAAATGGATATTTTGAAAGGTTTGCAAAGCAAATTTCTAACTGGCGATTCTGAAGAGGAAAATAGCGTTTGCGACAGAATCACCGGTTTGTTTAACTCCACCTTTAGAAAGTACAATGCCTTCGAAAATCGCATAGTGTCAAAGTTGGACGAGATACAGGACGAGCAAAGTACACGTTTAGATGAGATATTGTCAAAGCAAAAATTAAACAGAAATTGTGGCACTAACACTGATAACTCAGCAGCTGTGTCCCTTATGTCTGAGACACTGTCGGAGGTTAATAAAAAAATGGACAAATTTGAGGAACAGTTTGTGAAATTGGAAATATTAGAGACAAAACTGAATTTACAGCAAACTAAATTAGACAAATTTCTGGAAAATCAAATGAAAGTTTTGCAAGAAATTAATGATAAATTGTCCAAAAATGAGCAGCAATTCGATAAGTTAGGCCAGGAGTTAACAAGCCTTAAGAATCTGAAAAATAATGTTAATCAGGTCATAACGTATCCACGGCCCAAATTGCCAATGGAGGTGATTTTAGGTTTAAGTTCGGCCAATATAACATCATTGAAATAAAACTTTAATTACTTGCACGAGTACAATAATCTCAAATGTGTGTATGAATTTAAGTATTTAGAAATAAGAATAAAAGAAATATATTAAATATACATTTATTTTCTATTTGATGCACTTGTATGCTCTTTAAATAAATTATAAATGGTAAAGCACACTGATAACACGGTGCGACAGTCCAAAAAACCTGGGACCGGATATTATTTTTCTTGTAGGGCTTGTCGAGTAAAACAAGATTCCGATAGTGAAATATGCCGGACACCTCCAAAATCCGGATTTAGGGTTAAAAAATCGATTTTTGTACCTTTGCGCTCTTATAAGCCTGTAATTTTGTTGACAATGATCCGATTTTCAATTTCTTACTAGATTTGGAAAGAAGAAACTGAGAAATTTGGGTGTTATTGTCGATGTTGCAAAAAAGAAATTAAAGTTTCGAATCCAAAACAACGCAACCTAGAAAATCTAACGACGCACAGTGAAAATTAGTATTAATTAAGTAGCGATGCATCTTCGAAAAAAACGCAAAGCGAGGTAGTGGTGTATTCTAATTTTTAAGAATTTATGTACCATTTAGTTATATTTCGTTAAGAAATTTTTATGGAGAATTATAAGCATTTTAATGTAAATTTTATTAATTTTGGTTGCGTATTGTGGACATGAGAGTGTTTTACACAGACAGACGGACAGCGCTCAATCGAATTAGAATTTCATAAAGTATGAAGATAATATATGTACATACACGCAGAGAAAAAACATGATTGTGGTAAACACAATCTAAGAGCAACATATTATGAAAGGATATTTGTTTGTAGTCAAAACATATTATGATGAATGTCAGTGGCATGAAATATCATATTATGATCAATTATCATGGTAATATTTCATCATAATATATTCTTGTTAATCATAATTTGACATTACAACATCATATTATAACCTAATATAATCATAAAATTTTGCATACATGATCATATTATGACCCAATGTAACCATATTAAAGTTTAAAGTAATCATAATTGGAACTTAATTAAGTAAAGTAATCATTATGATATAAGGTAACCATTTTATGATATAAAATAATCATATTATGATATAAATTAATCATATTATGATAAATAATAATCATTTTATGATCTAAAGAAATTAAATTATGATAGTAAAGTACTCATAATATGTTAAATTAATATCATTTTATTTTTACTATTTGTCAAATTATGAATTTATAAGTATTTTGACCAAAAAATCCCTCATAAACGGAAAAATTTTACAAAAATCCCAAACAAATTTTTTAAAAATCTGGTAATCCTTACAAAAGAAATCGCATTTGTGCTGATAAAACCAAAATTGGTGATTCCCCTTTTCACATTGCATTGATAAACAAGAACTTGATGATTCCTCTTTTAACATGTATGCACACATTGTTAAAACTTGTTGCGCGTTTGAAACAATTTGCCAAAAATGATTTTGTAGCTTTTCAACACATTCAAAATATCGAGACACATTTTGAAAATGAACATTTTAAATTAAAACAATCACTATTTAAGCAATCAATCATTAGAAAATTTTTTCAACCAAAGTAGTAATGAAATGTAAAAACTTGTACAGTGCACATACAATGTATTATTAAATGTTATTCATAAATTCGTACAAAATATGAAATAAACGACAACTTCTAATGATTTGGAAGCAATTTAAATAAAATTTTTCTGAGCCACCTTCGATCACCCTCTCTATAAACGGACACCTCACATAACCGGACAAAAACACTGCGATGGTGAGTGTCCGGTTATGAGGAGTTTTACTGTATTTTAGTATTTCGTATATACATATATTTCATATAATCGCAATTATTACTGCATTGTTTTTAAACACAAAACTTACAAGCACTATTTAATATTTTTGTAAACAACAATATATTGTCCATGTCAAACCATATTTTTTCTCTGCGTGCATATACTTTGTTTTGTGGCAGAAGAATGTTACACATGCAATGCTCAATTTATATATAGTTGTACATATGTAGTTTCAATTAGCACTTTAGGGAGTAGGCTATATAAAAATCTCAAGAATAAAATTGCAACGATTTGTAATTCCCCGAGAACTTGGGAAGACACAATTTAGAATCTGTTTACAATTGATAGTTCCACATCAAAATGCTATTTTGTTAATTAATTTTTTTTATTAATTATATTAGATTACGTTGTTTCTTATCATTATCAGTAAATTTGCACAACAAACAGACAATAAAATATATATTTTCAAATATTTATGTAGTATAGATTTTTAATTCGACTTGTTACCTTTGAATTCTTAAGAAAACTATATAAAACCAATCATTGTGAGTGAATATGGAAAAACTATATCTGTTAGTAACATATATCGCAATAAGTTTAAACATTTTTATGGTTAAAAGTGAGGAACTGGTCCAAAATGAATTAACTGTATTACAAAATAAGTTGCCTTCAGATGTTTATGACATACAAGAGGGACTACAACATTTAAAAGCATCGGTGGATATTTTTAATAAAAGGTATTAAGTACAATTAATAATTTTCTATATGTATGTATGTTTGAGTACAATTATAATTAAAAGTGGATATGTATTTTTAGACATTCGCAGCAACTCAATGACTTGAAAGATATAGTTTCCACCTGCCAGGAATATTTCAGGGGACCTGAATCTATACAATACCACAATGATGCATGTGATGAAATTCTAATCAATGAAACTCTAACAACATATGTTCAGTTTAATAACGAACTTGTAACAAAGCTGGCAAAAAATCATAAAAATCAAAGTGATTATTTGGAAGAAATTTTAAAAATCGAAGACTTAAACAATAGATGTCACGTTTCGGACTCTGAATCTACTAAAACATCTGCAGACACTCTATTGTCTTACATTGACGACAAACTCATCAAATTTGAACAACAATTAAGCCAATTTGAAACGTTGCAGGAACAATTGGCTTTGCAGCAAAAGAAATTTGAAAATTCAAATGAAAATCAATTGCAAATGTTAATTCAAATCAAGGAGAAATTATTGCAAAATGAACAAATATTTCACAAATATCAAAGAGAATTACCCGATATGAATAACTTTTCCAATAAAATAAACAATTTAGCAAATTGGAGACACTGGAGACACAGACATGCACCCAGGCAATAAGATTTAATATTGTTATTGCAAATAGAACATAAAAAATCAATTGCAAACAAAGAGAAACGATTGCAGAATAAGCAAAAATTTCAGAAATATCAAAAAGAAGTACCCAATATGAAGAACTTTTCCAATAAAATAAATATTTTAACAGGCAATAAAAGATTTATCCAAATTTTTGTTATTCCTATTAGAATATAGAAATTGTAACATTTTCTTTACACAACATATTATAAATAGTTTTGGTTAATTTTTTAGTAAGTTTGAAACGTGTCTGTTGATTAAATTTTGTGAAAACTGTTTGTAAAATGTAAAACTGCAACCCATTTATCAGGTTGTCGGAATCGTTTTTGTGTAAATTGTTTTATAACTTTTTATTTATTTTATTTTTGGTTTTCCGAAATTGTTGTCCTCATTGCTAAAACGTGCCGGGCTTGGTAAAACAAAAGTTTTTCTTTCACACACGTCTTGCAAATTGTTTGTGAAAATTTTATTTTCCCGTTTCGTGGATTTTTGTTTGGCTTTATTTTAGTTGTTGTTATTATTGATGTTTTTTGTTGTTGTTGTTATTGTTGGGCATGTTTTTTTTCGCTTTAAATGCTGTAAGTAGAACGTGCAACATTTTTATTACATTTAAAGTTGCAATGTATTTATTTGCCACCCTCTGCTGTGGCAGCGTCTGTAAAAAGTGTACAAATTTAAACAAAAGAAGTGGATTGTATGTGTTTTGTCTAAAGTGGTGGCAAACATGTTAGAAAAAGGTGAGGATTATAAATAAATTTTGGGCAAATATTAGGGGCTAAATATGCCAGGAATTTTAGAAGTTGATGTATACAGATCTTTTAATTTTCTGAATCTTGATTTTATGGCTTGAGTTTCTTTCGGAATTCAAAATTTATTTCTAAAAAGTTACTTCTGTAAATTTGTCAAATAATTAGGCTGGTTCATATGAAAGCAACACATGTTGAGAGAAAAACAATGCACCACTTATTCTGACAATACCCAGTCCTAATCAAAAAGAGTTATCACATTCTAAACTTTGGAATCTTATACATTTCTATAAATTCTTAAAAAAAAATACGAAAACAACAAGCAACAATTTGTGTAAATCTTAAGTAACACAACGCTTTTTTGAAACAAACACAAACTGTGAAACTTTTTTGGCTTATCTGCAGAAAACATCCAGAGTCTTTGGCGGGAATCGAACCCGCAACCCTTAGACTGATAGTCTAGCGCACTATCGTTCAGTTTATCGGGGTACAGGCAATCAGTTCATCTTTGGTCCGTGACATGGCCAGCTTCGCACCTTTTAAAACTTCAAACACAGGAAAAGGTGAATGAGAGTTTGACAATAATTGATGATATATATGGCCTATGTTAAAGATAAACAGTCTTATTCAGAAAAAATTAAAGTAGACTTCAAATGTACTTTAAGAAAATTTTGTCTTAAAGCACACTTCAAGTCTACTTTATTTTTTGTAAATACGGCAGAAAGTCTGTAGCGAACTAATCGAATAAATAACAGTCATGTTGTGATAAACAAAACAGACCTGCCAATTTGCCCAAAATGTAATTAACATATTTATAAAGGAATCGAAATCTGAATGCGTGGTCTTGGTGGACATCACTCCGACATAATTTTTTCATGATTTTCATATAAATTTTTAATTTTGAAAAACAGAATTCTTGTCAAAAAACCCTATAGTATATAATAGTTTCTGGATTATTCATTCAGTTTAAAATGAGTACATGTTTCTGAATTGTGCACTTTTTATTGCTTAAACATAAAATTAAAACAATTTAGAGTGCAATTCGGAAGCTATTGGCAATTGGATTAATCTGGATTAAAATTTCTTATCTTTACCAACCAACCAACTTTTAGGTTCGATATCGATATTTATTAGACATTTTTGTGGGTTTATTTATTTCTCGGAAATGGTACTTATATGGCAGCTATGAAAAATTATGTTCCCATTTTCTTAAATTTTGGAACAGTGATTTTTATGCATATAAGGATATTTCAAGTCGAATTTCAACATTTAATATACATATTAGTATTAAATTGAATTTCGGAAGCGAATCTTATATAGGGAATACGGTCAATTATGAACCGAAATTCACAAAATTGTGTAGAATGATTTTTGATTGATTGATTGCTTTATAGAAAGTTTTAAGGTTGTACCGATATTTATAAGATATATATATATATGAATTAATGACTTTTTCGAATGTGGTCCTTACATGGGAGCTATGCCCAATTTTGTTCTAACCATCATAACATTTAGTACAACAATTTATATATCAATAAGAATTATTTGTTTTGAATTTTAACCTGGTAACTACCAGATTTATACGTATTTAAGTAAAGTTTAGATAAGGACTTGTATGGGCTCTATGGTCAAACATGGACCGGGCAAAACAAAATCTCGTTTTGCGATTTCTTTTTACATGGCACTTATTTTTCCCGAATTTTGTAGTAATATTGCAATTTTACAGGGAATTATTTAACATTAAGCCATATTTCGGGAAGATATTTTTATGGGGGCTATGAGAAATCATGAACTGATTTTTACTATTTTCCTCACACTTTATTCTTTTATCATACAAATATCGTGTACAAAATGTTATGGCAATATCTGCAATATATTTAAAAAAAAATGCTTAAAAATATCAAATTTTTATGGAGGTTGTCTCACATTTTGGTCCATAACTCAAGTTCTACTACAACGATTTTGCTGATTTTCAATGCCAAACTGCTTAGGAGAGTTGTAAGCGGGTTTTTGTACACTCTGTTTAGGTTTTGTATTTTGGACGTGAGAGTGTTTTACACAGACAGACGGACATGGCTCAATCGACTTAGAATTTCATAAGAATCAAGAACATATATACTTTGTTGGGTCTCAGATGAATATTTCTCAGTGTTACTCACGGAATGACATTCACCACCCTCATTCCTCATTCACCACTTATGGTGCTGGAGGATATAACAAGTTTGTCGCAATTTACACGTAGCACTTCTATGAGCTTAGCTGATTACCTTTTAGACATCGGGGTGAGGGAAAGATCAAAGTAGTACATACTTGATTGTACTAGCTATTCGTGTTTCTCTCCTCATTGTATTACATATGTATGTGTATACAAATGTAATACGAATAAGAGAAGTAAAACATGTGCGTATACTCTAAAATAAAAATACAAGTGATTGAAGCAATTATATTGTGCTGTGTAAACACCGAAGAAATTTCAAGGAAAAAATTGTATCAATTTTAATAATAAGAATTTCTTCGTGTAAATTGGAACTTTTTTGTCATTTATTTGTTATTTAATGCTAAACAAAATAATTTACAATACAAAATGAAAATAATATTTTTCGACAAATTAGCAATTAGTAGGTACAAAAAAACTTTTGCACAAGTGTGTTTTTTGAAATTTATGCACAAAAATATTCAAGTTTACCATAAGATTGTATGTAATTACTTTGTTTATAATTAAAAAAAATAAAAAATTGATATTAATTTAACTGAATATGGTAAACATTTTTTGTAAATTATCCAACATGAATCAAATTATAATAAATAATGAAGAAACTGTCTAGAGCCATTAAGTACAATGTTCTTGATATGACAAAAACTAGCAATTCTATTCTAGTAGTAGCTAAACAGCTTAAAGTAATTCAATTAGTGGTCATAAGATTACAAAAAAGGCGTTCTATTGTTCCAAAATCACAAGCTAATA
Organism: Bellardia bayeri; assembly: GCA_950370525.1. Taxonomy (NCBI): domain Eukaryota; kingdom Metazoa; phylum Arthropoda; class Insecta; order Diptera; family Calliphoridae; genus Bellardia; species Bellardia bayeri. The sequence continues at coordinate 21,420,367 of OX493267.1, forward strand.
ACGAATGCGAACTGACGTCTTGATGACACAAATGAAAAAAGACAAGTGTTAACACCATAAGGGGCAATAAGTTACATCTCAACAGTAAAAAATGATAACCTGCATTGACGAAGAAACTGTTAAGGCAAAAGTTTGCCTGAGAGCACAAAATACAAACAAGAAATATGGTCAAATGAATCCAAATTTAATCGTTTTCATTTCGGCGGTAAACAATATTACTGGCGCCAAACAGCCCAGAGAATTCAAAGATACCACGTAAGCAAACATGCATATATGAACGGTGGGAGTAACGTCATTTTATTGAGTTGCTTTACATGTTGGCACCTCGGATCACTGCTAAAATAGAAGTTTATCTCAGTGTTTTGCGAACTCATATTTCTGATTTTGTAGACAAGAGCATCAATCATTTGATTGAAATTACTTTTCAGCTTCATTTTGACCGAAAGAAAACTTCCAATATCGTGATAGAATGGCTTAACGTGCAGAAATTTATTTTAATGCATTATTAATTTTCTTTATTAATTTTAATTTTATACAATAATAAGTGCACAAAGTACTAGCATGTATTCATTTGTGCTCCACACTGTATGTGTATTTTTATTGGTCTGTTAAAAAAGAAAAACTTAAATAAATTTACACTATTTTAACAAATTCGTTATTTTTTTCATACAAACTTATACATTCAAAAAGATATTTAATTTACACAATCACATTTTAAATTAATTTCTCATTAATCTCAATATGAATGTCGAAAATGGTGCCTGCGATGACAATTACCTGTATCCCTGCATCTTTCATAATAGCTATGGTGTTCATTTTTCCGAATTATATAGTCATCTAAAGTTTTGCTAGCACCTTGCAACACAGGCAGTTGTTTTTCTAAATTTTCAAAATATTCATTTTGGGAATCTAACTTGGAGCTAATTTCTGCCAATATTTTGGACAAATTTTCAGAGCTTTTCTCCAGGACTTGTTCTTGCTTATTCAAATTGACTATTTTATCCTTCAAAATATCACAACGTGCTATATATTTGTTCAATTTCTCTAAAATATTGCTTGCTTTAGTGTGGCTATCAGTGTAATAATTTGCCTGTTGGGAAAGCAAACACTTGTTCATTGATTCAATTGTTAGGGCAATTCTTACAGTTTTGTTCCATAACAAATTGTCTTGTGTCCTGAGTGCAGCTTCTATGTCTTCATTTATATTTAATAATTTGATATTAAAATTATTATAACAATTTTCTAAAATTTCGCTTTGATTAACTAGTACTTCCGGGCTGAGGTTTGCATCAACTTTTGTATCTTTGAGCCAGTCGCCATAAATAATATTAGCTTGTTGATCTATACTAAAAATTGTAAATAGAAAAAAACATTTTTTAAAATACATTTCGTTTGCTTCATAATATTTACCCATTGTGCAGCTTAGCAACATCTGTATCTAGTTGGGCCATAATTTCTTTGATAGTTAATATTTGATTTAATAAAGCATTGTGATTGTCTTTAGCAACTGGATTTGTAATATCTTCGGTTGTCTCCGTTTGGACCAATTTAAAAAAATTTATTATTGTTACAATAATTATGGAATTTGTGACTTTCATATGCATTTTAATGAAACAAAATTAAAACTGCACTTGGCCGTATTAGCGTTTCTACTGATTTGGTTTATATTAAGTCTTTAAAAACACAGGGAATAATTAATTAAGTATACCCTACATTAAGACATTACCGATTTGTTTTATAAAACGCAACTGTTGGTAATAGACAAATTCTTCATAGTGACTAACAAACTTTAATTTTCTCTATCCCAAAATAATGTATTGCCATTATTAATATACAGGGTTTTCCAATAAGGACTTGACAACTTTTTTTTTAAATAAAACGCAAACCGTTTGAGATATTTCCAAAACTTTATTACCGACTTGAAATACATTCAAAACATTTATGAATGGAACTCGACTTCGTTCATATGGGCACCGCGGCCACGTCGACAGTGGTCGATTCGTTGGACCCAATTTTGGATGACTCGGTCACACATTTCGGCCGGAATGGCCGCTATTTCGCGTTCAATGTTGGCTCTAAGTTCTTCCAACGTTGTCGGCTTGTTGGCATAGACCAATGATTTGACGTAGCCCCAAAGAAAAAAATCTAGAGGCGTTAAATCGCAAGAACGAGGCGGCCAATTGACTGGTCCATTTCTTGAGATAACACGCTCGTCAAACTTACTCTTCAGTAAATCGATTGTAACGTGTGCTGTGTGGCTTGTGGCACCGTCTTGTTGAAACCACATGTCATCCAAGTCCATGTGTTCCAATTCGGGCCAAAAATAATCGCTAATCATTGCGCGATAACGATCGCCATTCACAGTAACGTGACGATCGTTATTGTCGACGAAAAAATATGGCCCAATGACGCCGCCGGCATGCAAAGCGCACCAAACAGTAATTTTTTGTGGATGAAGTGGTGATTCGTGAAGCACATGTGGATTTTCAGCAGACCAATAACGCATATTTTGCTTATTGACGAACCCATTGAGCCAAAAATGAGCTTCGTCACTGAAGATGATTTTGCGATGAAATTCATCATCTTGGTGCATCTTCTCCAGAGCCCAATCGGAGAACGTACGTCGACTCAAATGGTCCATCGGCTTCAATTCTTGAGTCAGCTTAATCTTGTATGGGTGTAAACCCAGATCCTTACGCAAAATTCGCCATAAAGTGGTCTTGGGGATGCCCAGTTCTTGAGAACGCCGCGGAATCGACTGATTTGAATCGTTTGCTACGGACGCCTGAACGGCAGCGATATTTTCGGAACTTCGACCAGGCCGTTGTCTCACTGGCACGACAGCATCACACAATGAATATGTAGACTCAAATTTTTGCACTAAACTTGTTATTGCTTGTCTACTAGGGCGATAATTACGACCGAAAATTGGAGTTAACGCTCTTAAAGTTGCGGTCACCGACTCCGAATTTCGGTAGTACATTTTTATAATTTCCAAACGTTGTTCCTTCGTGTACTTTACCATAACGAAAATGTTAAGTTTACTGAAAAAAAAGAAAGCAACAATTAGATGATCAGTGAAATAGTGCGTTCACAATTTAAATTCAGAGTTGTCAAGTAGCTATTGGAAAACCCGATACAAACAGAATTTCAATGCTGTTTTACATTACATATAAATGTTTAATTTTAACTGTAGTGACACCAGAGATTCACTTGTTTAATATATAATAAAAATCTATCTATCTATCATTACAAATAAATTAAATTTTTTTAAATTATATATTTTTATATACAAATTGATAACAGAGTTTAGTGTCAAATATTTAGAATATACATATATTTATATGTACAGTGGAAATCACTGAGAACGCGAGAGCAAGAATAAAGTGTAAGAGATTAAAAAACCTTTCAAGACAAAATACAACAAAATTGAATGCTGTATTTGGCTATGCTGAATCTTAAATACCCTCCACCTAAATACGTTGTGTTGTATAACTATAAATACATAAAACTTTTCACAATTTTGTAAGTTAAAGAAAAAGTAAAACAGTTTAATCTATATGTATGTGAATGAACCAAAAACCAAATATTATTTAACAAAAAACAAAATTATTATTATTTAGTTTACCTTTTTCATAACTATAAATACACTGAAATAAAAATAACTTAAAATACCAATATTCACAAAAGTATTAAGAGCTTTGGAATTAAGTGGACCAATTTAGGACTGTTACCTACAAAATCCGATTTTCGGTTGCTTGATTTCTATGTATTTGAGGCTTATTTCGGTTGAATTGCAGCTCAATGAAATTATTTACAAGACTTTTATGGATTTTTTGTGATACTCGGCAGTGGACTTTATTTGGGAGCTATGCACAAATATGAACTGACAGTTACAAACTCCAGTATTATAATTGCTGTATAACTGATAAAAATAATTATCTATATTAAATGTTGAATCGATATCGATATTTATTAGACATTTATAAGGCTAAACTTGTATTTTAAAAGTTATTCCTATATTATGGTTCGATCATCATCAATTTCTTAGGGAATTATATACATATGAGGATATATAGTGGGGCCACTTTTGGTAAGCAGAACTGGCGCTGTGGGATGAACCAAACGTAATGTTACGGTGCCCAAATTTAATGAATATGTGAGTATTCAAGTGTTTTTCGGTGGCAAATTATATGGTGGATTTTGTCAAGTATGGACCTATATTCACAAAATCATGTAAATCATAAAAGCCTAAAGTTGAAATTTTGATAAGAAATAGGTGAAATTGGTAGCAGCATAGGGGCAACATAATTAGAAAACTGAACATTTTTTATATTAAAATGATCTCTGAAAAGATAACTTTCAGAAAAATATAAATTTTTATATATGTACTCTTAAAGAAAATATTTTTTTAATAAAAGTATAGTCGGTCAAGCACGACCATATAATACCCTACACCCAGTTTCTCAGAAATGGAGGCTACATATGAGATATTACCTATTATGCACCGATAATCCAAAAATTTTGTGTCATGATTTCTGACACTCTCGATATAAATATGTACTTTAAAAAAATTTATGGAGATTAAAGTGAATTACGGAGAGGGTCTTATATAGGAGTCTCGACTAGTTATGGACCGATCATAATAATATTATACCGTATTGTTTGCATACATATAAGATATATTTGTGTTAAATATTATTTGGATACTAACATTTTTGAGAGAGTTATGCTTTTTAAAGTTATTTTCGGAAGTGGGTCTTATATGAGAGCTACAACTAATTATGAACTGTTCTGCACAAAATTTGTAGATGTGATTTGGCTTCATTTACTACTTATTTGTGATGAAATTTCTATGGAGGCCAGGTGAAATAATGTACCGATTTCCACCAGTTTCAATCCCAGCCATCTTTGGACCGAAAAAATATTATGTACCAAATTTTATCGAAATATCGTCAACATTGCGACCTATACTCTGCGCACAAGCTTTACATGGATAGCCAGCCAGCCAGACGGACGGACGCTCAGTCATCGTTAAGTTGACTCAGAAATTGATTCCGAGTCCAACGGTATACTTTAAGGTGGATGTTGGACCAATATTTCTGGGCGTTACAAACATCTATTGTGGTGTAGGGTATAAAAAGTTACATTTTTTTTGTCTAATTAAAAGCAATTGCAAAAATCTATTATATGTTTAACTCTAAAATTTAAATTCTTTTATTTTGGACCTAGAACAGGTATTCTTTTGAAATATTCTGTAACTGATGGACAATTTTAATGATTATATGTAACATAAGTTTGAGGATAGTCGGTTAAACCGAACCAAGGTTTGCCAAAATTTTGTAAATTAAATTTTCAAGTGCGTTTAATTCAAAAACCATACGAGATAAATAGCCATGCAAGCATGTTTTTTAAAGATCCAGCTGAGGAATAAAAATCTTAGAAATCGGATAAATTACATTTCAAAGGTTCCCTATTTAGAGCTTCTTTAGCTCTGCCCTTGAAAGGTTTGTGGGGTCTATCTTCAAAACATAAACTCAAATATTCCTTGGCTATATACTATATATGTAAAATTTTATCTTGATTGAATAAGTTCCATATATACAATAGTCAAGCCACCTATTCCATCGGTCCATATAAGTTCCAGTTCCAAAATATTTATATTTATATTTTTGTTAGTCGGATGAAAGTTGGTACTTAGCTACCAAATATCATACTTTTCTGAAAACTCTTAAAAGCGAAAAAATCTCTTAAAATGTTTAGCAATAACACAAAAACTTGTAGAGATGCATTTTTTTTAAGTAGCCTATATATAAATTCAGAATTAGAATTATAGCACACTTCCAAAAATACATATATTTTGTTTTAAATATATTTCAAAAGAAAACTACTTATATTCATATAATCGGTGTAGGATATTATATGGCAGAATAAACATTCTTACAATTCTTTTATGGGATTTTCAGTAATACTTGCACGACTTTAATTTGTGTTTTCACACTATTTAATGCATTTTTTATATACATATTATTATATATTTAATTTCTATAAATACTTAAAAAATTTTTGTTAAATTTAATGATTTATTTATTTCAATTAGGCGATATAGAGCACACTTTACTTTCAAACAACTGGACTTTTGTCTTTTCCTTTTCCTTTTCCTTTTCCTTTCCAAATGCGCCTGTACAGAAGAAGACATATTCTGCATATCACTGAAATGTTCATCAAATTGCTGTAGTTTAAGTTCTTGCGATGATAGTTTTCTATTTATTTCATTAATTATATTATCCAGATCAGGTAACTTATTATTAAATGTTACGATCGAAGTATCAGTTTCATTAGAATCCGCCAAATTTTCAAACCTTCTTTCCAGTATCTCTAAACGTTGAACATATTGTTCAAATGTTTGCAATTTCTGATCTATTTGTGTCTTAATTTCTTGTAATTGTGCTGTATCGTTTTCCGCTACACAACCGTTCAACCATTTAACTTTTTGTAATATGGAGTCCATTTTATCTAAATGTTTGTCTTCATTACTATTTATTAGTTTTTGTATGTTTTGTTCAATTTTATGCAACTTATTGTCTAATTCATCAAAGAGATCCCTGGTATAGCATTGATCTTTGCTAGTGTCAGTATGCAGAATCTGTGTTTTGATGGCATTGACCAGATCTGACTGCATGTGTAATCTGTTGTAGAAATGATGCAATTTTTAAAGTATTTATTGTTTTATAACAAGTGTAGAATGCCTACTTGCTGTGCAATGAGTCTAACTCTGAAGTAACTCGCCTCAGATTGCTTTTTAAAACATCCATTTCACTAGTTAAATCCATGGACGCGTAATCGAATATATTTAGCTGATTGTTTCCATTTGTTTTGTGGAAATTGTTGAAAAACAGAAAAATAGCAATTAGTACGGTTTTCATTTGAAACTGCATCTTTATCTGTCTGAACAAATTGCGATACTATTAGATTTATATTTTCCGAATTGTTTTGTACTGACGATTGCGGTGTTTAAATATTTAGTGAGAGAGGGAGAGCAAGCAAGAGATATTTTATGCTATTTACTTTTAAAAGTCTGGCTATCTGTTTCCTCACTCGTTTTGTAACACATCAAAGTAATTATATTTTGTTAAACTTTATTTTTATTAAAACAATAAGGCCTCTATATATAAAATGAACTTTTGTCAAGAAATTTTTTATTAAAAACCAAAAAGCAGTATATATTTTAACGAATCTCATTCAGTTATGTTTAATATTTTTTTTCGTCACAATTAAAAATGTATAAACTATCAGATCAGTGGTCCAGAATTCCAGTATTTACAACAATTTATTTATTTATAATTGAAATAATGATGCTACTTATATAGGAAATCCCCAATATCACCTACAAATTTATTTTTCGATTCGCTGATAACATTTGAAAGAATTTTTTAATACCCGAGAGTACACACACTCACTACATTGATAACAATTATTAATCTATTAAATTTACTTTAATTTTGTTGTATATAATTACAATCCGAACCTTTTAAATATAAAAATACAATACTAAACTTAACAGAATTTCCAAATAAATGTTTACTATTTCGTCAGAAAGATTGGTATTGAAAATCAGCTAAATCATTATCAATATATCTCCAAAAAATAGTTAGTATTTTCATACTTTTTTGCTTGCAGATAAGAACATGGAATTTTGTACGCGTTATTTTTAGGATTATGTGAAAAGAAATCATAAATATTTTGTTTGGTTCGACCATAGGTTAGGTTAACAGGCAGCCGTGAAGTACACAGCTCACTTAGATCCAAGATAGAAAGCGAAAGAGAAGGATAGATAGAAAGTAGATGTATACAGGAAGAAGTTGTCGAGTCCAGGGCCGTATTAACAAATGTGAGCTCCCTGGGCTAAATAAAATTTGTCGCGCTTTTATACAAAGTTTTATTATAAAAATATTCTTTAATTTAAAACTTAAATAGGTACATATGTGTTCAAACAAAAGCAAATTATTCAAAACGTTTTATAAACATGTGTAAATTAAATATTTGATAACTTAACGTTAATTAAATTAAACCATGTTTGTTTAACTTGTCTCACCCTAAACAAATTTATGGTAATGCAGTGCAGAGCAGCAATGCAACAAAAAGTAAAGTGTAGCAAACAAAAAGTAATCTTTTTGTTTGTGAAAAAGAAACAGCCTGCTACTGCTTACATAGAAAAAGATGGTGTTTGAGGCGGGAAAAGTTTTCGTGGGACGAAAAATTAGGAAGTATAGGGACTTGAAGAATAGACACGATCGAAGCAAGAGGTTCTCTGTGGAAAAGAGGAAAATGTGGAAAAAAAAAATTTTTTTGGGAAGCAGAAAACGGTGTCATAAAAATAATTTTCAACAACTGCTGACTAGCCTTGGTCCAAGAATTATATTAGCAATTGTCTGGTGAATATGTCTTCAAATAATTTTGATTGGAAAATGCTGCATAAATCTCTTAGGCTTGAGCTACGTACATTCCCCAACTTTTCAATAATAAGTTTAGATATCCCCTACTATATTCATTATTTGAGACAATCAGCTGTTTTGTAATTAGTTATGTCTTTTTAAATGATATTTTGTTACCCAAAAGATTTCATTTAATACCAGATTCCATACGGTTGGCGAAATTACTTAACATTGGCGTATATTTGAAATGACGCGTCTAGATTGGCAAAAAAAAAACCCATATGTGACGTTTCGTTTATCCTCACTCATCCAGCGGGGAAAACACAAAAGAAAGTTTCATGTATTGTACATTAACTGTTGTAATTGTAATTTCATTTGATTTCGTTTCAACATTTCCAACAAAACTCTGGTACATGAGAATGTTGTTGTGGTGGTGGCATATATTTAGCTGGAAATCAGTACAAAGCAAACAGCAGAAACCAAGAAAAACCTGACATGGTAACGTTACCAAAAATTTAATTTTCCGATTCCCACAAACATAAATGTACAAGCAATATACGATATGACTACACATTCACATTTTTGTTTTTAAACCACCAAACGAACATTTTGATTAGATTTTAAACTACAAAACCATAAATGACATGGAAAAATGATTGATTAGGAAAAATTCTATGGCAGACAATTCCATAGTAAATATGTTAAACATACAGCAAATGAACAAAAAAAAAAAAAAATTTAGAAATTTTGTACTGCTTAACAAACTGAAAGAATTATTTTGATTGTTATATACAGTGCGGAGCACAAGTGAGAACATCTTTGTGCCTTGTGTACTTTTTATAACATATAAAATAAAACTAATAAAGAAAATTTAAAAATGTTTTTGTCATTTATGTTAGGTTTAATGTTAAACAAATAATTTAGATTACAAAATGGAAAGTAAAAATTTTGGCAAATAAACAATTAGTACAAGTGTGTTCAGAGAAAAAATATAGTTGTGCATGTTTACCACAACTATTTCAACATTTTTAAACAGTTTTTTTTCAATATTAGGGTCACTGCAATTATTTATATGATTTCTGCGACCATGGTATGGTTAAGTTTACCATTCACATAATTATAGCAATCATATATATGATTATAGCAATTACGTAATATTTATGATGATTACTTTTATGATTAAAGATTATAACATATTATGTTGTTCTTTATCATAATCAAAAGTAACAAATTATTACAAATGGATTCATCATAAACGTGATTGCAACAAATATATACATAGTTACTGCAATCATATAGTCGGATAGTCGGTAAAGCAATGATAACATCAAATAATTAAAGCAGCTACATACCTACTTTAAAGTGAAGTTAAAATATTTTATTGTTTTAACAAATAAAGTTTTGTGAATATTTGTGTAGATTTTTACATAAAAATTGGATACATGGATATATTTTTTAAATGAATATATTTTTTAATGTAAAAATAAATTTTTGTTTAAAGCATTCAATGAAAATAATTGAAATTGTATGAATTTTTTACATAAAAACGCTTAAGTTGGTTTTAGTGAGTTTTAAATTCTGACTAAAATATAAAAAGAGTGAACGGGGCTGCAAAGTTTGTAATATGTTTCGCTATATCTTGAAAACTGTTTTTATAGACGATATATATATCAAATGATAGGTATTTTAAAGACCTCTCCAACAATATATTATATGAACCATCTACACAGAGGTCAATGTCGAGAAATATATTTTTTGATCTTATATTTTTTAAAAAATCTAAAAAATCCGGGAAAAATCATGTTATAAATTACAAAATTTAAAAGTCAAGAAACTAAGCTTTAATTCAAGGTTTCATATAATCGTGTAGGTAGTATAGATCTAGAGATATTAAAGAAAAATTATGACATTTCGCCATAAAAATTATAATAAATTTGTACTATGCGAAGCCGGTGTTCTGTATACCATATAGGAGAACATCTTGTATTCAACTTATTACACATAGCTTATATATGACAGTATGAAATTTGATTTCAAAGTTTTTATATTAAAGTTTGGAAATTATAATTTAAAGAAAAATAATTCTTTTTTTTAATTTTTCAGAACTTATAAATCTGTGATTATAATACCTACAGACACATATCATATCTGAAATTAAAGCTTAATGTCTTGGCTATTTATACTAATACATATTCTAAAATAACTTTTGACTTTTTTTTTCAAGATTTTTTAGATATTAAAAAAAAAATTGGGTAAAAAAATATATATCTCGAATTTAACTCATAATGGGTCCCTATTTTATAATCATGATATATTTCGTTGGAAAGATATTTTTTATACCATCAAGCATAAATTATCAGACACCGAATAGTGTCCGAGATATAGGCTAATATATTTGCATCTTTGAAGACCCGCCCACTCTTCTCTAAAAGCCTAAAAGTAAATAAAGCTCGTTTTACGTTAGGAACAAATAAGAGTATTTATTTTTGGTATTTCTTTAGTCAGGCTCAAGTACATTAAATTTAATGTTCATTAAATTATTTTTACTGAAGGTAGGAATTATTTTACAACTTGAAACAATTTTTTATTTGATAATTTTTCTTGGCTGGGATTCGAACCTGGGTTGAATTTACATGTTTCGAGAACAACCACATTCTCTCAGCAGAATTCTTTGCGTTCTAACCCTCTGCACCACTGTGGTGCCCGTTAGCCAACAAACAAACATCAATCCTTTAACCAGTGCTACCTGGTGGTTCGAAATTTGCTGTAATTATCATGTGTTATTTTAAATTATTATAAATGTGGTTAGTTTATGTTTTAATGCAATATAAATATTATTTTACATATTAAAATAAGAATAATATTTCATTTTATATTAAAAGTATTCAAAAAATTTTAAGATATCCGACTATCCGAATGAAGTAATAATTGTTGTTTTACATCATTAACTATAAAGAGACAAAAGAGAGTGATAGTGTAGAGAGTTTTTTTTGCATAAGGCTGCAATTGTTTACTGGAACATAACTTTAACTAGTGATATACATAATTTGAAACAATTTTAATAGAATTTAGTGTAACATTAATTTAAATTATTTAATAAAGATACGTTTTTATTAATTGAACAATAATCCTAAAATTATTTTATGAAATATTACTTAATTACTGGTTTATAATAACGTTTTAACCGTTTATTATGAAGACAAAGCCATAATAAAAATTTGCCATAATAAAACTTAAACAACAATAATGTTTTATATAAGAGAGAGGGGAAAAAAAAATATCAAAAGTTTTCAATCTCCTAAACCAAAAAAGAAAAACAAAACAACATTATTGTTGATGTTTTGCAAGTTCATTGTTGTTTTAACATTTCAGGCATAAACATGTTTCAACTCAAGATAAACTCTGTTGCTAAATTTGTAAACCTCAATTTATTTTGCATGGAAATTTGTTTTTAATCAATTTGAAATTTTTGTATTTAAGTTGGTTGTTTGTTATTGTTCAAATGTTTGTATAATTGTTTGCGTTGAGTAAATATGTATGTATGTACTTATATGCAGATTTGAGAAAGATAATATGAGTTGTTTAATTAAAAAAAGTTTTTTTTTCTGAATATTTTACTTAATAACAAAGTATTAAAACATTAATTAAAGATTGCTTGTTATCACATGACGTATGTACGTATAAATGTTGTAGATTTCTGTTAATTAAATATAAAGCATACGCGCTGTTGTATAAAAAAAATATTTCAAAACGACGTATGAACGTATGTACGTATAAATGTTGTAGATTTCTGTTAATTAAATATAAATCATACGCGCTGCTCTACAAAAAAATTATTTTAAAACGACGTATGAACGTATGTACGTATAAATGTTGTAGATTTCTGTTAATTAAATATAAAGCATACGCGCTGATATAAAAAAAAACATTGTTTCTTAAACAATCAAGCCCAAATGGCTAAATCGATTTAATTAGAATTTGGAACCTGAAAAGATCCACACTTATACATATCAATAAGCTATGTATTTTTTCAAGACTTGGACGAGGAAGGTTGTTCTTATATAGTAATTAATTTGGTCATGTAGCAAGAGCATTTTTATTTTAGCTTTCTATAGTCACAAAAAAGTGCATTAGAAAAGTACATTTTCGAAAGTCTACCAGACATATTTGAAAAAAATTACGAAATTTTTTAAACCAAGGTATAGGGAACAAAAGACTTGATTGTTTTATGCAACATTACTGATATTCCTAAAACAGATGTAGCATATAACCAAAAAGAAGAGAAACCTCTAACAATGAGCTGTAGTTAAGTTCTTGCATGCTTTTGTTATTCCGGCTCTGGCTCGTAGGCAAATGGGTGGGTAATTAGAATAGGAATATAGTTTTGAAATATGATTTAAAAAGAAAGAAATAGACAAATTTAAATTAATTTTTAAAAGGAATTAGGCAGAGTAAATTGTGTTTTAACAATTTTGTATTGTGTGAATAGTAAAATAGTACAGAGTTATTATCTCATTTGAAAATTTTGTTTCTTAATGCCAGCACATTGCGCACAGATTCTCAAAATAAAAAATGAAGTCCAGCATAATGACTTCATTATATTTTATTCTTGATCGCCAAATACAAAAAGCTATTAAGTATAAGTATATAAAAATCGATACATTTGGTAAAAAGCCAATCATTTGGTAAAAAATTTACAGTTCACCCTTTTTGCCATCTCTGCATTTTTGTTTTTGGACATTTATATAAAATATATCAAAATAAGAATAAAAGAAGATTCGAAAGCGTTTGCTGTCTATTCACTATTCAGTAAAGTTTTGACCCTATTTAGCTTGTCTTAATTATTTATATCTGCAGTGGTATCGACAAATTTAGGACGTCCCCAGCCTTGTCCTATTGAACAATATTAGGCTATTGTAAAATAAAAATTAAAGCAAAGTGGTACTGTAGTTCATGGCGATGAACAAATGTTAGCTATTTCAAATTAGTCTGCAGCGCAGATGAATGGAAATGTTGAGCAACAATTAATACGAATAAAACATCGCATTTTTATAAGAGAAAATTATATGTTTCGTGTTTTATGTTTTATTGTTACATAATTATTTAAATATACAGCCGAATTTTATGTGAATAATGCTTTTGATAAATATTTGAAAATATAAAACATTGTAACGGGTGATTCTGGTAGAGATATTTTTTTTTGCAGATCACGTATGAGTCTCGTAATGCTGTCATGCAATTTTTGTTTAGTATTGTTTGGCATTTCATGCTTGAACAACGTTTACAAAACGTTCAACTTTATTACGAAAATTCACGTTCTGTGAGGAATGTGTTGCGTGCACTGTGCTCAACTTATGGCTAATATAATCGGCCTACTAAGCATACTAGTCGCCATTACCATCACCCTTTTTGAGACCCAGCATTCATTATTGCATAATAGTTATTTGACCGTATAGACCACGTACAGCGCGCTGTGAAGAAAATATAGCGGCCGTAGCTGAGAGTGTACACGAAGACCGTGGGGAGTCGAGAGTCGATGATGCCTGATAATGATGCGCGTGATCTCGGCGACATTTGGTTTCAGCAAGACGGCGCCACTTTCCACACATCGCATCAATCAAAGGATTTATCGAGAGAACACTTCGGTGAGCACATAATTTCTCATATTGGGCCGGTCGATTGGCCACCAAGATCGTGTGATATCTCACCGTTAGATTTTTTCCTGTGGGGATATGTAAAGTCTGAAGTCTATGCGGACAAACCCGTGTCATTCGCCACTCGAAATGCTCAAACATGTGCTAGACATAATCTGCAAAAACTAAATGCCAAAAAATGTTGTTTCAAATGATAATAAACATTCCCCATTTATATATATTTGAATTTTCTGTAGTTTTTTTCTTTAAAAAAGTAGGGAACCTCGAAATTGATCACGCTTTAGAAACTATTTACTCTATTTGAATTAGAATACATAATTATTATTTATTATACAAGAATTTGTAATATACATATGTATATAAACCATCATATTAATACTAATTGATCAAATGAGGTTTGCACAGATTTAGTTACACAGATGTTTGTAACGAAAAAACAAACCTCAATAAATGGTCAGTAAATATAACTGAAACTCATCATTCTGCGATGTACTCGATGTCATTAAAAATCATGTCATATTTGCTTAAGTTTTTTTGATTTGTTGCATTTATTTTAAAATATTTGTACCATATAAAACAAAAAGGTCGGTCTAGCCAGACCATATAATACCCTACAATATACATGTGCAAAAACAGTTTTTCAGAAATGAGCGCTACTAGAGAGCTATGACCTATTATGGACAGATCATTCAAAAATTTTATGCCATGACTTCTAAGCATATATGTAAAAAATTTTTGTGTTCAAATTTATATTGATATAAAGAGTTTTAAAAGCTTTATACATGTTAAATTGATTTTAGCAGGGGGTCTTATATTGAGCTTTGACTAATTATGATGATTTATATATATTTGTTTACCAATATTTTTAAGAGATTGAGGGTCGTTAAAGTGATTTTCGTAATATGGGAACATCTTTCAATTATATACTAATCTGCACAAAGTTTATAGGAGTGACTGAGTTTTATATACAACTTATTTGGGGAGATATTTGTTTGGATACGTTTAAAAATCAAAAAATTATGACCGATAAAGCCTTAATTCGAGAGTACATTTGTATGAGATGAAATAATGAACCGATTTCAACAAAATGCAATACCAATCATAGGGTTAGGTTCCATGGGCAGCCGTTCTTGAGAACAGCTCACTTGGGTCCATCTTGGCCGAAAAAAATATAATATACCAAATTTCATCAAAATATTTTAAAAATTGTGACCTGTACTTTGCGCACAAAGTTTACATGGACAGCCAGCCAGAACGACTCCAACCAGAACGGGCGCACATCGTTACATCGACCGGTATACTTTAGGGTGTTTATCAGAGTGTTGTTGTGTAGGGTTCAAAGTATTGGCCATTGTTAGTTGAACTTTATCATGTTCTCAATCTTTTGTGTTAAAGAACGAATTAAACCAATTTATACCCTGTTCTGAAGTTAATTATGTCTCAGAGAGAGTGTTCTGCATAAATGGAAGCAATATGTCGGACATTTTCAGTACGGATTCCGTGTAATGGTTTGGCAGCTCATAATAGATAGGACACTTTTGGTTCCACAAAATACCGAGCAGTACCTTAGCGCCATGATATTTGGCTATGCTGTCGATTCGGCTGGTTGGCCAGGTTTCACATACGATCTTTTACGCTTCGAGTTATCCTAATGAATACATTTGTCATCAATGATTCGATGATTTCCTTTTATGGAATTTAAGCAGCATTTCGGATCGTCCTTTATAGGAATACAGGTTGTTTGTAAATTGCTGTCGACATCATTATTACTGACCGAAAGTAAAATATTCGTTGACATTTACTTTTCAAAAATTATTTCAATCATATATTCACCGCTTTTGGTTGTCCCTTCGGAAAGTCTTATTTTCGATCAATCTTTTCTGCAGTGCTATCAATATCTTTCGAATTACGTATTTGTTACGGGTATCTCGAGAATTTCGACAAAAATGTATTTCCTAATAAAGCCATTGTGCATGAAAATTTAATAACCAATAGATTTAAATACATCCTTAAAACATAAAATTCATGATGTGATATTCGGCACGATCAGTGGCTAGCAGTGCTAATGCTATGAAATTACCATCTGTCCGTCAGTTAAAGAGCTTCGAACAAAAGACATAGAACAATGAAATTTTTACCACACATTACTTGATCCACCGAAATGTATGGCATTGAAAATGGGTAAAATCGGTCCAGTAGGAGCTGAGTTGTAGAACAAAGTTTCAGACTACCTTGATATTTTTCACATGATTTTTGCTGTTTTCTTCAAATATAATGCAGACAATATCATAAAATTTTGCACACTAAAACTAGTCCCATTGAAAATGATAGGAGTGGGTGCACAATTTCTTATAGACCCATTCTAGTGTCTTACCGGAATATACCATTATAAAAAAAATCTCAAAATGATATTTTGTTTTGCTCGGTCCATATTTTGACATAACCCCATATAAAGGCCACTTCCGAAAATCACTCAAATGCACATAAATCTTTTATATAAATCGCTATCAAGTTGAAATTCAACAAAAAAAATCCGAATACATATTTAAACCCAGTTTCCAAAATGGTAACAAATCTTCTCCAGAATTTTTATAAAAAAAAAAGTCAAAATTACTCAGTTCCCAAGATTATTCCAGATATTTAACTACTACAATTCGAACTTCTATGTAGTGTAGTCTTTGTACCATTCATCGAGTTTCAAAAATCATCAGAAATCTTCTGTAGGATTTTTTTGTTTTCAAAATAATTAAAATTTTCAATTCCAAATTTCTCGGTTTGCAAGATTTTTTAAGATATTCCACTACTAGACTTTGAACAAGTGCTCCGTACACCATTATTTCTATATAGTGTACCATACACGCAGTTTCCAAATTTCGTCGCACAAAATTTGATAATGAATGGTCCATATTTGATCGTAGCCCCCATATAAAGTCCACTTTATAAAAATGACTTAAACGCACATACACAGAAAAAAAATCATGTTTTTTTTTCAATTAAATCTTTAATTGATTTTAAAATAATTTTCAATTAAAATTTTAATTGATTCAATTACTTTTTCTGATATTTTCAATTAAATCTCACATTTTTTTTAATTGATACTGTTTACAGGTCCGATTTCAATTAAATTTGTAATTGATTCCACAAATATTTTAATTGAAACTCATTTTTATTTTTTTCTGTGTAAGTCTCTTATAAAAATCATTAAGAAGTTGGAATTCAACACAAATAGTCCATACATATACACATGTCAATCGACACTCTCAATATGATGATGATCGGTTTTTATTTGACCCCCCATAATAAAGTCTACTTCCGGCAATCACTTAAATGCGCATAAATCTCTTATAAAAAGTAATTATTACTTTGAAATTCAACACAAATACTTCGCATATACATATATTTAGTGGTGGGTGTTTAAGATTCGGCACAGCCGAATATAAACCCTTACTTGTTTTTCTTTAGATATTGATGTCAATAAGTCATTCAAGCTTAAGTAAAGTTATAATTGACAGCAATTTAAAAAAAAAAGTCAAAACTAAGCAACATTGAATCCAATGCATTTGTACAAGAACAACGAAAACTTAACAGTATTTCATGTTATTGTATTTTTTGTTTTTCGTTTCGATTCTACTGCTGTTGTTGTTGTCTGATTCGGCTGTCATTTCCTTACATTATATTTTGAAAAGAGTAGATAAAATGTAATATTTTATCATCAACTTGTACACAAATATACACCAAATATACAAAATTATTCACACTTGCACAAATAAATGTATGTTAATATACTACATCAATGAAAAGGATAAAGTTTCTCTCTACAAATACATTTCGTATTATACCCTACATTAGCTTAAGATAGGGTGTATTGGATTTTTGCAGATCTTTGTAACGCCCACAAATTATTATCTGAAAACCACCTTAAAAACATACCGATCAATGTTCGTTTGTCCTTCTCCGGCTGGCTGTTCATGTATTATGGGCCCAATCTATCATTTATTGTATTGAAATTACTTATACTCGGTCCATAATTAACAAGTACTTGTGTATAAACAGAAATCGTTCTATTAAATTTTATGTTGATTGGTTCTTAATATGCCATATCTCCCTACTCATACTCATATATGCTGTGTAGGGTATTATATAGTCGGGCTAGACCGACGACACTTTCTTATTTGTTTTTCTTTATACAAGTTTAGTGTTAATGTTTAGATACTTTTGTTCATATGTATGTCAGTTTGGTTTGTATGTTTGCGTATAAACAGAAAATAAGTTAGAGTGCAATATTCGGCTGTGCCGAATCTTTAATACCCTCCACCTAAACATAATAAGAAATACGGAAACTACACTGGTTATAGGACTAGTATATGCTTATTCTATGTTTTCTATTCAGTCTTAGAGCAAAGTTTATTATTATTTTATATATTGTTTGAAAGACAATTAAACCATCAACATAATTTATTTGAAATGTTTTGAAATTTTATCTCATTTTGACCATTTATAATTGATGTAATTAACAATTCTTACCTTTATTTGCAAAGTTTTTCTGATCTTTCTAACAATCTTTTGTGAATTTAGCAATTTATAAACTTAAAGAAAAAAATATTTTCCCATATTCACAAATAAGGAGAGGCTTCTTTTAGTTGAATTTGATCTCAATAACATTATTTGCAAGAGATTTGTGAGTGGCATAGTAGAAGTGGACCACTTATGGACTGATGGCTTCTTAATCCAGTATCCACTAATGTGATTTCTATGTATTTTAGGCTTATTCTGGTTGAATTTCATCTCAATAATGTTATTTACAAGGGTTGTATGGTTATTTAGAATGCTCGGAAGTGGACTTAATTCGGGAGCTATTGACAATTATTGACTGACAGCTATAAAATCCACCAGCATAATTGCCATATAACCGACACTAATATGATTTCTGGATTAAAATTACTGATCCATATAAAAGTTGGTTCGATATCGATGCTTTTTAGACATTTTTGTGGGTTTATTTGTTTTTCGAAAATGGGACTTATATGGCAGCTATGACAAATTATGGGCCGATCTTCTTAAATTTTGGAACAGTGATTTTTATGTATATGAGAATATTTCACGTGGAATTTCAACATAATAACAGTAAATTTATGATACAAATTAGTATTAAGGTGAATTTCGGAAGTGGAACTTATATGGGGGACATAGTCAAATATGGACCGATATTCTCAAAATCCAGCAGTTTGATTTTGGCATGTATGTAAACGATACCTGCAAAATTTTGGATCGATATCATTATTTATAAGAGATTTATGAAAATGAGGTAAATTTTGGAAGAGGGCTTTATAAGAGGGATACGGTTAAAAATGGACCGAAATTCACAAAATTCTGCAGAATGTGTGGTTCTTATATGGCAACTATGACCAATTATAGGCCGACCACTATAAAATTTAAATTAATTTTGGAAGTGGACCTTATGTCTGACCAGAGACCCCATGTTCAAACATAGACCGAACTAAAACAATTTCGTTTTGCGATTTATTTTTGCATGCAACTTATTCCTACTGATTTTTGTATAGATTATCCAATTTTATAGGCAGTTATGTATAATTGAGCAATATTTCGGGATGATTTTTGTATGGGGGATATGAGAAATCATGGACATATTCTTACTATTTTCCTCACACGTTCTTCTTTTATTATGAAAACAACGTATACAAAATATCATTGTATTATCTGCAATATACTTAAAAATATAGCAAAAAAAGTTTTAAAAATATCAATTTTTATGAAGGTCATACATTTTGATCGATAACTCTTGTTCTACTACACCGGTGGTGCTGATTTTCAATATCAAAATGCTTAGGAGAACTACAAGCGGTTTTTTGTAAACTTTGTTTATTTCGGTTGTGGCCTTTGGACGTGAGAGTGTTTTACACAGACAGACAGACAAGAGAGACAGACGGACAAGGCTCAATCGACTTAGAATTTCATAAGGACCAATAATATACACACAGCTTCAAAAGTGTGTAAGCACCAGTGAATTTTTTGATTTTTTTAAGATTATGAAAAGCATTATAGTTCAACTTAAATTTTTTTTTCATAACCGAATCTATTATTCAACCAAATATCCAACAAAACGAAACTTTTCAATTGATGGATAGAGTTTATGATTTTCATTATCTTGAAAAAATCAAATAATTTGTTGTGTTTACTCACTTTTGAGGCTCATAGTACATACTTTGTTGGATGTCAGATGAGTATTTCTCAGTGTTACACACGGAATGACAAACTTATATATACCCTCATTCACCACTTATGGTGGTGTAGAGTATAAAAAGTAAATATTTGTAAATGTAAAACTGTGTTAAAATTGCATGAGTACGACAAGAAGGAACACATATGATATTAAATTTTCTTGATTATTGACAGAAATCCCATTTAATCTTACTTTATGTATGCTTGAGTGAATGATTGCTTGATATAAAACAGAATTTTGTATTCAATAATATTATATAAAGCTGAGTAGAGCATAAATAGATTGATTAAAATTTGAATATGCCCATATGTATATATAAATAAAAGTCCGACATTTGCATTTAATGAATAAGTCGAAAATTACGAAAGTTATTAAAAAATATGAAAAGCTTTCTTGCAAATATCTATTTTTATTTTGGAAAATCTAAGCTTGATTGTTGATTAAATGTACAATTCACAGCAGAGCATAATTACTAAATGCATAGAGTGAGGACAGGATATTATAGTTTACAGATCAAAAGTCTTTTGTTTAGAAAATATCGAATTTTGTACCAGCAAAGCGTCACAGATGGAAAGGTTTGCTTTTTTCTCTTAACTAGAAAAATGCGCCGCTGAATCACACCAATTATTCATTTTTGGTCATTATTAACTTTAACAATCACACTTTCAATACTTACTTATAAAGCAAATTTTATTTGAAATTCAGTATATTAATTTTGTCGTTTTAATAAACAATTTTAAATAAACAGTCAAATGCCATCCAATTTTTTTTTTTTTTAATTTATTTTTATTATTGAATCTTTCGTAAAGAAATTTACAATAAGTATTCAAATTTTAATTCTACTTGTTGTTTATTAGTTGTTACCAATGTAACCACTAACTGCTGGGGCCAAATTACCGCATTCGATATCGTGTAAAATTAATCGTAATTTTCTTCGATATCGAAATCATTTTTCGACACGATAGCTCATTCGATCACGAATGCGGTAATTTGGACCATGTATTCAAATTTTAAAACTGTCTTCTAGTTAGGCTAAAAGTATCGGTTCTTTTTAGCCTCTGGTGACCTTCGAACTGAAGCAGACCCCGATCGAGGTAGTTAGGGTGGGCCATTAGTTTGTCGATGTAGCTAGTTGAATATTTTTTAATTTCCTCCTGGATAGTGGGGACGTTGAGATCTCTGTGGATAATATCATTAAGTATATCCAGACAATTTGTCGTAATATTCTAGACTGTCTTCTTTGAAGCTTCTGGATGTTAGATGCGCATGCAGTACCCCATAATTGGATGCCATATGTCCATATTGGTTTTATGATGGACTTGTATTAGAGAATTTTATTGTCTAAAGACAAGTTTGAGTTTCGACCGAGAAGCCAATGTAGTTGAGCTGCTTTAAGTTTCATAGCCATTATTTTCGTTTCAATATGTCGAGACCAGGCCATCCAAATTCAAACTATAAAATATCAAATAATTTTTATATAAAAAAAATTTATTTTTTTAATCTTTAAAGATGTGTCAGTCATAATTCAGTTCTGGGTGAAGAAAGAACTCGCGCTTCATTGCCTTTTATTTTTTAAGCGAAATCAGGCCGTCCTTGTTTAGCTGCCTTCGAGAGTCTTGCGACTCACTCGCATTGGTTAATGTTTGGCGTCGTATATTTGTACCGCGTTACAGCAAAAATCATTTTGGATGTTGGTGGAGACCAAGGAGTTGAGCCTGAGAAGTCCGGTTTCCCATACGAAGGTATAGGTCGGTGGATCTTCTTGGACGAGCCTCCTTTAGGCGCAAGCCGTATATTGGTGATGGAGTTTTGATATATGCATGTATATCAGGCCAGGTAAATCCTTCTATTAAAGGTGGCTATACACTACGTGTTTTTGCTTATGTATTTTTAAGTTTACAACTCACATGTTTTTCTTTATGTTTGTCAAAATTGGTTATTTTACATATGGGTTTTAATTTTTGGTCACCAACTTGTATGTACAATTACACGTGACATCGCCATGATTAAAACAGCTGATACGCTTAAATATTATTCTTTTTTTACACATAAATTTCAATGTCGTTTCTTTAAAAAATGCGTTAAAGCCGCTACAAAGCGTCACTAAATTGCCGGCGTCAAAAATATTGATTTAAGGTTTTTCGTTTTCTTAATATACAAGATGTGGAGCTTGTATCAAAAATTTTTAAATAATTTATATCATTGTTATTAAATTAGCAAAATGGGATAAAAAAAAATATTTAATTTATCACTTATGCAAATTCTTCATACGGCCGGCTAATGATAGCGCAGATTTAACCGTCGACAAATCTTTTCGCCTGGCATATACATTTAGTATGGAAATGTGCTTTATAAACCTGTTATAAAGCTGTTGTAAGTTTTTATGAATAAGGGTGGGAACCTTTGTACTGATTTTTATGAACTTTAATTAATATACCGGGATTCCCGGGAAATTAAATTTTTTAGTGCCGTTTTCCGGAAAAAAATAGTTCGAGAAATCTAAATCCTAATCAGAACAAAATATATTAATGTAAGAAAACATTTACAGGTCATATACATATATTCGAGAACGACATTGAACATATTCTAATTTATTTTAAAGTTCTAAATAAATTTGAAACATTTAAAGTCATCAATATCTGAATTATGCAATAAAATAATGTCTCTGCTTAAATTAGGCAACTAGATTTCGCCTTTAATGATACAATCTCTTTTGTTTATTAACGAGAGTGTAAATAAATATTTTATTCGAATTAATATAACCACATCCCATATGCTTTGTTTTCACTATGTCATTTTTGTTGTCAAATTGTTGGCAATTGCATGAAAACGGGTTGTCTATGTCGTCTATGTTTGCAATCATGATGACGCCATATGGCAACCCGTTTTCATACAAATGCCAACAATTTAGACAATTTGACAACAAAAATGACATAGTGAAAAACAAGCATTACTGTATGTAGCGTACCAATGTTTGTACTACTGACTAAAAATAAAATGATATATATCTCAAATAACTATGTATACAAACATGAATTTATCCATGGGCAAGTGAGAAAAGTTTTCTCTGCTCTAAAGTTAGGGTGCAGAAAATCAAAATTGCTTCAAGCTTTACAATATCGAGCAGTTTAAGTACATTTGTCCAACTGGCACTGTTGTTTTGCATTCAAAATATTACGCTTAGACTTGCAAGTCATGCAGCATGCCTGAATAACATAATAGCGCAATTCACAATCTTGTGCAAATGGTATTGCATCATTGCATTTGCAAAAAGGTTTAGCATATTTTTGCTCTTACTGTGTAGTTTGTTAGTGTAGAGTAAAAATATGCTAAACCTTTTTGCAAATACAATGATGCAATACCATTTGCACAGGATTGTGAATTGCGCTAATGTTTCTGCTTCCTTCCAACACAAACTCTTGCATGTATGTGTGTATGCCTGCAATTATTTAAGTCATTTCCTGTGTCAAATGTTGCTAGGGATTCACATGCAAGTTAGTTGTTTTACTCACTGGCCATGAGCGTCCATGTTTCATTTTTGTGTTTTAAAAAAAATTTTATTAAATAAAATAAGTTTTATATTTTATAACTACTATTTACAGTTTGACTACATACGAGTATGTGTGGAAAAAACACTTATGTTTGCTTGTAGTTGTTTGTGTATGCATTTAAAATATAACCAGATACATAAACCTAATAAATTCCCAAAAAAATATTATTTTTATTTTGTGCAGATTTACAAAAGTTTACAACTTTTTGGCCAACATGCAAGCAATATTGCTGTGGAATGTGTGCAGTGAGTGCTATGAGTAGTCTTTGTGTAAATTGCTAGAAAATTTATTCCCAATTTGGCATGACCTATGCAAATACTTTTTAAATTTATTGACTTTAAAACAATTGCAAAAAAAAAAATAATTAAATTGCAAATATTTTGCATTTTTGACAAGAAGAAGTCTGTTGGAAGGATTCATTTTTATTTTAAGAGATCAAAAGTATGTTTTTATATGATTTAGAAATAAGAACATACATTTGTTAGTTTTTCTTATTCATTTTGCAAATATATTTAGCAGATAAATAATGACAAACAATATGTAGGTATACTACAGTATGGGTAACATAGGAATAACATATTTTATTTGTTTTATAAAATATCTTTTCAAATTGGATTTGTGGCTCAATACTCAAATCTACTTTTCAACTTCAATTTGAATACCTTAAATATTCTAACATAATATATTAATTAGCACACAAATGTGGTGTGTGTATTTGTTGTAGCTTTAATCAAATGCATTTCATTTGATACTATTTAATTTTATTTCAATTTAATGTAATTAAAATTAAATTGGATTTGTTACCACTTAGTCCCTTTGCTAATTAGTTGCAATTCTATATGTAAACATTAGAATTGCAAGTATGTAAACAATTTTCTCTCTCTCCCCCTGACACTATGCCACTAGGGATGCCAATCCCGAAATCAAAGTCCTGAATATCAGAATCCCGGAACTTGATTTTAAAAATTCCGGGGTTTTTTTGGGGTTTAATAAATTTTACAATTTTAAATTTTACAAAAATATATATGGAAGAAATAAATGTGAAACAATTAAAATTTACTTTGGATTGATACGTCTTTTGAAATTGAAAATTCCTATAAAAAAAATTTAAGTGATTTAAAAGCTCAACAAATGACAGATGAAGTATTTGTTTTACTTAAACAAATAGATGTCATTTTAAATCAGGTTAAAGTGACTGATAAAGCACTTTGACGCAGTGATATTAATGTCTGCTGATGTTGCACTTTTATTTATGCTCATAGAGATGTCAAGTGATTGCACATTTAGCGATAAACTGGTGAAATATCTGCTTAAAAAAAAACTAAGAAAGAAAGGATGATTTGCTCAATACTTTTGATTTTTTTGAAAAAAAAACCAAATTGAATTGAATTGAAGAGTGAATTTTATAATGAGATTAAAATGCTTGTTATTAGAAATTAATTAAAAAATACGTTGATTGCGAAAAGAATGAAATAATAATTTCAAAATATATACATAATAATAATGTAACAGGTTGCGCAAAAGTAAACTTCCGATGTTTTTTGGCTGTAATTAAAAAAAAATGAAAAACTTTGATTCTTCCTGTGGATTATTTTTATTTGGTCTTTTAATTTTTTTTACATCAAGTCTAGAATATGATGTCATGTAAATGGCCGCCGCCACAGTTGATTGTCATTTGAGCCATTTTTATGGCATTTTCCATCACTTTGGCCAAAACTTCCGGCGATAGGTCCTCACATTCTTGACGAATATTGTCTTTAAGAGCTGCAAGAGTCTGAGGCTTGTTGACATAAACCCGCAACTTCAAAAAGCCCTCATCACTGATGACTATTTTTGATGAAAAATCATCTTCCTCTTGGTGGTGATTAAGAATGGCTGGAGCGTATGTTAGACGCGATTGACAGTCTGGACTTTGTACGGAAAAATCTTCAAATCTTGTACCAAAATTCGCTGTAAAGACCGTCGACTGATACCCATTTTCGTGGCACGTCGTCTGGTCGATGTCGACGGCGCTTCCATGACATCCTCGGCTACAGCAGCAATATTCTCTGCAGAACGGCTACTCCGCGGTCTGCCACGCCTGGCAGCATCTCCTGTTGTGCCAGTCTCTTCGAGGCGAGCGGCTAAACGTCGCAGTGTTTCACCAGTAGGCGTTGGACGGCCAGGAAATCTGCGACGAAATTTACGTTGTGCCATAGTCACCGACCGATGATTATTGGTCAAATAAATAGTCAGTAATATTCCGCGTTCTGGAACAGTGTAGCGTAATATTGTTTATTAACGTGTATTTCGCATGTGTTTACTACACAAATGTCAAAACAGAACTGACATTAAGGGCCAATCGCAAAATTTATAGCATTTTCTGATAGGAGGATTACTTTTGCGCCACCTTGTATGTTATGATAAGAAATCAATTATGGTATAAGAAATATTTATAAATTAAAGCCGAAATGCCATTTTATTTTTGTTAGTCTAACATTTCGACATACATAATGTTATTAAGGGTCCTCATTATACCGTTTAAAAGTCTCACAAAATGTGCAAACTATGCATTTCTACGCCCTCGTAAATGAATTGTCAAAAATTACATGAAAAATTATTTACTCATACTACGTAAATTTGCCCATCAATTTTGGCTCGTAAACTTGCATTTAACTCTAAAGCTGATTTTTATTTACTTTTGAAAAAAAAGACATTTAAAAAATAAAAATGCGTGATTTTGGGACTGAGTGATGAAAAAATTGCATAGTATAGCGAAAATATTCTACAGCTGCAAGAAGAGATTCCAAAATCTCTTCTACCGAATTACGTTGATTATTTATAAACATAAAAAAAGAAAAGTAACATTGTTTTACCAAAATATTCAAGTGTTAACATACCACAAACGGCAACTGCTTCAAAAAATCTAAGTAATTTACCGCCTTATTCAAAAACGATTATTTAATTTAACAAACGTTTATTAAGTATTGTTAAGTTTTATATGTAAATCTGTCTTAATGAACATTTGTTAAATTTAATAATCGTTTTTGAATAAGGGGGTTAGTCTTCGGGCTTTCTTTTTAAGTTTATTTTATTTATTTTTGAATTGACGTTCTTAGATGGCACAAAACTGCAAAAGGGGCTTCATGAAACAACTTTCGCAAGTAAATTTAAAATAAAATTAAAAATTATACCTATGAGGACAGAAAATGTTTGTTTTCCAACATATTTATATTTAATAAATGTAAGTTACTTTTTTGAAATAAATAGTTTTTATACCCACCACCAAAAATATATACTCCCCATCATTACGGTACATTTGTCATTCCCTTTGTAACACATCGAAATAATCGTTTGTCCGTCTGCTGAAGCCACGATAGAGCTTCGAAAAAAAGACATAGAACAATGAAAACATTCTTTGATGCTCCAACATGTTTCGTTTTGAAAATGGGAAAAATCGTTACGAGTTATTGATCAAAGTTTCAGACTATCTCGATATTTTTCAGATATTTTTTGTTATTTTTTTGATTACAATGCAGATAATATCATGAAATTTTGCACATTTTGATTATTGAAGAACTAGTCCCGTTGAAAATGATAGGGTGGGTCTACGATTTCTCATAGACCCATACAAATGTCTTCCCTGAATAAGGCTTTATGGTATATAAACTTATGCGAGTATAGAAGAGCCGCAATTCTGCAATAAAAAGTTTCATGCAAAGTGAAATCTTAAAACGAGGTTTTGTTTGCATCGATCGGTTCATACTTGATCATAGCCCCCATATAAAGACCACTTTCAAAAATCACTTAAATGCGCATAAATCTTCTATAAGCATCAGTAGAAAGTTTAAATTCGATACAAATAGTCCATACATATATTCATATCCAATTTTATGATGATCGGCCTATATTAGACCGTAGTCCCCATATAAAGTTCACTTAAGTTGAAATGCAACACATATATACAGTCAGAGACTAAAGTTTAAATACACCTCAAATTGAGAGTTCTTTGTTTTGCAAGATGTATTTAAACTTTTGTCTAGTGAATATTATTTTTTGTTATTTAATTTTGTTATTTATAAAACTAAATAAAACTGCAAGCAATTTTTGAGGTGTATTTAAACTTTAGTCTCTGACTGTAGTTCACTTATACATATAAATCATGGTATTGGATTTAATGATGATTGGCCCGTAATAGGTTATATTTCCCATATGAGGACTACTGCCGAAAACTAATTAACCTACATAAACATCCATATCAAACTGAAATTTTACACAAATCAGTTATAAGTAAGTAAAAATTTTACTGTTGACTTTTGTGAAAGTTGGTCCATAATTAAACAAAACTGCCACTTCCGAAAATTAAGACAGAGTTTACAGAGGAGATAATTTTGTCGTTTCAAACAGCTAAAATCAGTTGCCTAAGGCTTTTTGGTACTTAATTTATTATTTGTTAAAGTAAATCGCTTTATAAAATATAAGCAAATTGTAGATTCTTGATTATAACTGGAATAGTTATGCATAAAATTCTTGGGAATATCGTTACTGAGATAATATTCATCTGAAATAAACCTAAAATAAATAGAAATTACGGTACAATATTTTATAAAGTTTGCCCCATAATAGGTGATTTGGTGTTGGGTAAATAAGATCCAGCAAAGCCGAATATAAACTCTTACTTTTTATTATTAATATGCCATTTTTTTTTGCATTTTAATATGAAACACAAATATCGAAATCCCGAAAAATGTGGGATTTGAAAAACCAGTTCCGTTTGGTATCCCTAGTTGCCACATTAAGTGTTGCAACAGTTGTTTTAATATGTTTACATCTAAAAGTGTTGAATAGGACTTATAATTATCAACCAGCGTAAATACAAAAAGACATACACACGAATTCAAAACACTTGGCTGCCACATGGCAAGCAATAGTGTGTAGCCTGGCTGTAAACAGTAAACTCTTGCAATGACATTATTGTTGCCACAAGCGTAATTATTAGTAAATTGACACGATTAGTATACGATGTTGAAAGTTCTGACTGTTCTTTGTTGCAATTCTATATTAGTGAACGCTATTTTTGATTAAATTGTATGTACATGTAGCTTACTTTGCATTAATTGGACCATACCATATGCAGTAGAAATTGGAACTGGTACACAATACTCATGGCAGCTAATTAATGATGTGACAGTGGTACTTTATTATCAGCCATGTCACAGAATTTAATTCCGTTCGGAAGTAGAATTGATTCTGTTTTTTGCTTCTATAGAAAAAGCAAAACCAAAAATTGTTTTCGGAATGAAACCACTTTTAATTAGCTATATGGAATTGTAATTTTAAGAATTCTCTAGGTTTCATTCCGAAAAAATTCTTCGTTTTACCTTTTCTATAAAAGCAAAAAACGGAATCAATTTCACTTCCGAACGGAATTAAATTCTGTGACATGGCTGATAATAAAGTACCACTGTCACATCATTAATTAGCTGCCAATCCAATCCAATCCAAAATAAAGTAGGCTTGAAGTGTGCTTTAAGACACAATTTTCATACAAAATTTTCTTAAAATACACTTAAAGTCTACTTTAATTTTTTATAAATACGGCAGTAAGTATTTAAGATTTGTGGAATTCATTTGAAAAACTTAAAACTGTAATTTTCCTTAGTAACATTTATGTAAAATTTAATCCTCATACCCAACAGAAATTTGTTCTGCATCACTATGGATTTTTAGTTTTTTCCTTGAAATTTTTATCTGAAATACTACCGAAAATGTTTTATTTAGCAAACAATACTTAATAACTTAAAATTAATTTGAAATTTTTTTTCATATAATTTAATAGTTTTCAAATATCTAAATGATAAACTAATTGTTTAGACCTGTTGATCACTACGAATCACTAGTTCGTATATAAGTATCTGCAACAAAAGTATGTCATTGAATAGTCAGCAGTAAATCTGAGTAATATAAATATTTGCAAAATTTAACAAATAAGAAACAATAGTCTAATATACTACACCCGGTATAAGTTTAAAATTTTTTTTTTAGAAATGGGCGCTATATGGGAGCTAAGATCTGTAACGGACCGATCATTTAAAAATTTAGTAGCTTGAATTGTGAGCATATAAATATTTTTTGTGTGGATTTTTATCGCGACGTAAACAATTTTATAAGATTTATAAATGTTAAAGTGATTTCCGAAGTGGTTCTTATATGTAAGCTTTGTGTCCTGATTTCTGTATATGTGAAACATATTTCTATTTATTTTATTTGGATACCAACATTTTTAAAAGTTTTAAAAGTGATTTTCAGAAGTAGACCTTATGTCGGAGCTATGACTAATTATGAACCGATATGAACAAATTTTTAGATATGATTAGACTTCGTGTACAGTTTATTTGTAACGAAAATTGTTTGGAGACGTGCATAAATCAAACATTTATGATCGACAAACCCATATTTCAGGAGGAAATCTTTATGGGGGCTGCGTTAAATAATGGAAGTTGGCTGAAAAAAATCGTGTATCGAATTTTATCGAAATATCTTCAAAATTGCGACCTGGGGCCAAATTACCGCATTCGTGATCGAATGAGCTATCGTATCGAAAAATGATTTCGATATCGAAATTGTGATAAAATGTATTAAATTTCTTGCTCGATATCGAATGCCATAATCTCAAATAAGAAAATTGCAATCAATTTTACTCGATATCGAATGCGGTAATTTGGCCCCTGTACTTTGCACACAATCTTATATTTACAGCCAGTCTGCAAAGAAATAAATCAAGGTGATATAGATAAGTCATGTTCAAAATTAAAGGCAAAAACAATATGATGGAAATTTCCATCATCATGCAATGTTAAATCATTAGCTTAGTACTAAATAGAAATAAAATAGACTATTCAGTGTTATGATGGAAATTTCCGCCATTATGCAAAGAAGGGTTAAGGAACGGTTAAAGTTTAGCAGAGAGCACAGAAATTAAACAGTAGATGACTGTAAACCAGAGGTGATCAAAATTAAAAAGCTTATGTATTGGTGACAAAATGCGACAAATTTAAAGGTACAGTAAAACGAAAAAGTAAACGAAAAATTTTTATAAAATAGTAAACGTAAAAATTAGTTTCGGTTTAAAAAATAAAAAACAATTATTTCGCTTCGCAAAATAATGAGTTCCGTTTGTATTTTTAACTCATATTTTGTAACTTCAACTTTAAAGGGGGCTTTAAAAAAGATCAAGAAAAGGTTCAAGGGCATCAAAATCTTTAAAGCTATCTTGAAAAAAAATTAAAAAAGGGTTTCCCAGTGTCCTTTAAATGTTTTATAACACAAATGCATTTTTTATTACCAAAAATATTCGTAATGGTACCATAATTTTTTTTACGTACTGTATTTTAAAAACATTTGAAGCATCCGCTAAGCATGTGTACCATTTGCCATGTGAAAGACATAAAGGCATAACAAAGTAGTGGGTTGGGCAAATAAGCAATTGCACTGTGAAATGATCATCTCTGCTGTAGACGTGTAATCTGGTCAGACGAAGCCAGATGTAATCGTTTTCAATCCGACGGTAAACAATCTTGCTGGTGCCGAACAAAACAGAGATTACAAAGGCACAATGTTAAGCAAACCATGAGCATGGTTAGAATCGAAGAAATAATGAGAATATAAAACTATACTCATCTTTCCGATTTTGTTGATAAGAGCGTTTATCATGTGGATGAAGTTACTTTTCAGCTGGATGATAACCCAAAGCGCATTTCCAAAATCATGAATGAATGGCTTAGCGAAGACAAATCTCTTTTGGCCAGCAAAAAGTTTTGATCTCCATCCAGTTAAGAGTTTGTGTTTAATCGTGAAGCGACAGTTTGAATAATACCGATTAACTTCAAGCCATTTGCACGAGCTTTGGCAGTGGGTTAAGTGCGACTGAGAAAGCATTTCAAATGGATTAATTGAAAAATTGTTGGAGAGTATTTGAGGGCTTTACTGACTTTAGATATAATATTCAAAATATTCATTCTCTAAAATAAAATTAGGTATATAGGTATACTGAAAACTGTAAATGTTCTACTTATTTATACCCCCGACAGACGTAGGATTTCTATACCATAATACAAACACTAAGGTTTTTGATACTAAATTGCCTTGACAGACATGTAGTAGGTACATATACTACAAGTATTTTTGTTTTTACTCTTGATAAAAAAAAAAAAAAAATTGGAAAAAGAAAAAATTATTAGCATAATTGTTAATAATAGCAATAAAATTGCATATGCGAAAAAATTATGTACTATACTGTTTTTCTAGCTGCGCACACATATTCTGGCACACATGGCTATTACGATGAACACCTCTGAGCATATTTATATGCTCTTTCCATATATCAATCAAAATATTGATTTCTTTATTTCCTAAAAATTTTCTTTATGTATTTAAGTGAATTTTAAATGTGGACTTCATATGGGGACTACGGTCAAACATGGACCGAACAAAACAAAATTTCGTTTTGCGACTTATTTTTACATGACACTTATTTTTTATTTTATTTATTAGCATTAAAAGTTTACAGGCATATTTATTTAACGTAAAGCCATATTTCTGGAAAATATGTGTATGGGGGCTATGAGGAATCGTGTACCGATTTTTACTATTTTCCTTACACTTTCTTCTTTTATCAAACCAATAGCGTCTACAAAATTTCGTGGCAATATCTGTAATATATTTTAAAAAAAATGCAAGAAAATTTCAAGAAAAATGTCTAAAAATATCAAATTTTTATGCAGGTTGTCTCACATTTTGATACATAACTCTGGTTTTACAATACCGATTGTACTGATTTGCAATACCAAACTGTTTAAGAAATTTATAAATGGGTTTTTGTAAACTGATTTTGGTTGTGTGTTTTGGACTTGAGAGTGTTTTACACAGACATACAATCAGACAGATAGACAGACTGACAGACGTACTTAGCTCAATCGACTAAGAGTTTCATAAGGATTAAGAACATGGATACCTTGTTAGGTCTCAGATGAATTCTCCTCAGTGTTAGGGAATGACAAACTTATATATACCCTCATTCACCACTTATGGTGGTGTAGGGTATAAATATCATAAGCAAAAATAAAAAAAAAATATTTCAAGTTAACAACAGAGCAATATAGCATGTCAAGCAATATTATGGACAATTATAAAAATTTTAAGAAAATATTGAAATTACAATAAAATTGAAAGTGAAGCTAGATTTACACGATTGAAATGTTCTTCAATATTGCTCGTCGAAATGCTTCAAACTGGCGTAAACAGCAAAAATTCTTTAAAATTTATTTATTTTTTTTTAATTTTAAAGAAATTTTGCTGTTTACACGAGTTTGAAGCATTTCCAAGAGCAATTTTGAAGAACATTTCAATCGTGTAAATCTAGCTTAAGGGTGAATATTTATAATGATTCAAAACTAAAAAAAAAAAAACATTAAAAGCATTTAGTTAAAAGGGACAAATATACTAAATAACAATTTATGATCTTTTCAAATCTATTTAATATCCTAGTTTCATTGCTACTACATGGTGCTACAACTGATTTTTAACACAAAATTAATTTGTCACACAAATTATGTTTACTGCAAAAATCTTTAAATGTTTAAAGCAAACACTCGAACGTTGTAAAATAATTTCAGTCAATTTTCCCAGAACATTTAAAATAATCATGCTTCTCCCTCAGTTCATGCGGCTTGGTGGTCTAATGCCACAACAAATATTTATATTTTTCTTATAAATTTTTCACAATAAAATAAAAACACACACTTTTTTCTCTCTCTCATTTTCATGATCCCCAACGTCATTCATGCAACCAACAACAACAGCAGTTTGTAAAATAAAATAAAACTACGAAAAATAGGTTGGGGACAAATATGAGTACGACAATGTAACTAAGAACTCCGAGTAGGTATTACAAGCGTAAAGCGACTTGTTGCACGGCAACAATTTTAATAAAAAATAAAAAAAAAACAAATGAAAATTGAAAATAAAAATTATGTCACACACAGCAGTTGGCAAGAACGAGCTTAACACTCTTCTTATTTCTATGGAATTGTACTTTCTCTTTTATATTATTGCTTCTAGAAAAGTACTACTAGTATTTTTTTAAAGAAATAACTTTGTATTTAAACTAAAAAAGCGAGTAAAAGAAAATACAAAAAAAAAAACATTAAAATCTTGCTGTGCATAGAATCATTAAGGAAAATTGCAGGATAACTTCACCAAAACTCTTGCGGTTTCTTAAGAGTTCATTTAAATGTATTACAGAATAGTTATGTAAAGGTACTAGTGCGATAATAACTAAAATATATAAAATATTGTGGGGATTATGCAAACGTTTCAGCATGGACAGCTGAATAAATCTGTTTCTTTTCATTAGCATACACATAAATAATTTGTTATAAAGACTAACCTGAGATAATACAATTAAAAAAAAAAACAAATAAGATGGAATTATTTTTAATAAAGAGACCAAAGCATTTCACTACGATTCCTACGATTTCAAAAATACTGTTTTAAATTTATTGGGTTAGCTTGTATATTCTAGATATTTTTATTCAATGTCGAGATAACGCTGTCATGGAATTAAAGGCGTTTCTATGAATGTTGTCGAAATGTGGATGAGTCCTTCGATAACATCAAAAAAAAAAAAAAAAAACAGAATCCATAAGTACCATAAGTACCTTTAAGTTCTAAACTCACTGCACTCACTGGTAAACAATCAGGGTCATCACTACTGTTTTACAAAGAGCATACTATTGTATGACTTGCAGCAAACATACAATTTGAAACTTAGTTTATTAACATTTTCAATTTCTCCGGACAACTACTGCCAAGAACCAGAGATCAATGTATGCTATCAAACAACTTTTATGATCTTGCCTTCTCTCTCAGATATGAATCTCAGATATGTGACGCTTTTACACATCTCTCCAGGCATACCCTTAATACCCGGACAATTCATAACTTACCAGACTCGGAGGACTCATCATCATGAATCAGATCCGCTCCCGGATAGAAACCCCCCAAAAGTAGGTCAGCGCACTGACTTCAAGTTGAAAATATAGCACCTGCAACCTGAAGCCCTACTATGTCTGTATGCCTACTCTTGCACCTACATATACGGTTAACCCAGTGGTCATGCCTATTGTCCCGTACAAACTTCGTCCTCTTTAACCCTAACAATTAAGTTCTTGTACGTTCTAAGGCTAGATAGAAAGTCCCCTACATATCTTATGTCTGGCGTTCACCCTTGCAACCATGGCCGTGTAGACCAGGCACGCAGCAGACATCATGAGGTGAGCTGCTGGCAATCTCTAGAATGCGCAATCACGACATCTCAGTTGGTTGCAATATTTAGATGCCCAATGACCCACAGCACCACACCTCAGTCATTCGTTTTCTTTAAACTTGCACGCTATCAGCATTTGACTTAAGCCGAGACAGCGGAAGCACGCCGAAACCAGGTCCTGAACCCTCACTAGGAACCGAAACCACCTGAAGTATACCACCGTCGCCTTAAGGTCATGCACAACCCTCTGCCTGAACTCAAGCACGACATTCAGCTGACCCTTGTCCATCCTCTTCCAGGGGCCACTGGTCAAACGTACGCCCTTGCTGAAGGCCTCCTTCCTGACATCAACTCCTTCAAATTTAGGGAGAACAACGTCTTCATAAATTCATCAGGAGAGGTCTCGGCTCACCTTCTCAACAAGAGACCAAGCTTCGAGAATTTCGTATTACCAGCGATCTCCCCCTTTCCGCAAACGAAGGTGTAGGTATCACCACACCATCCTTAATTGAACGCATCTCATGTATCCGAATGCGCTACCTCATCCACCACCTTGTCCACTACATCTTTAGGTGTTCCCCACTTCTCCCCCTAAAAACTACCGACCATGTCACCACTTGCTTCGGGAGAAACGAGCAAAACGGCCTCTGTCACAGCAGCCGATTTTATATTATTTTATCCTAACTTTTAGACTTTTGTCAAACCGTAAATTTATTATATATATATATATATATATATATTTATATATATTTTGTGGGCCCCCGCGGGTTTATGTCAACAAGCCTCAGACTCTTGCAGCTCTTAAAGACAATATCCGTCAAGAATGTGAGGACCTATCGCCGGAAGTTTTGGCCAAAGTGATGGAAAGTGCCATAAAAATGGCTCAAATGACAATCAACTATGGCGGCGGCCATTTATATGACATCATATTCTCGACTTGAAGTAGAAAAAATTAAAAGACCAAATAAAAATAATCCACAAGAAGAATCAAAGTTTTTCATTTTTTCTTACAGTCAAAAAACATCGGAAGTTTACTTTTGCGCCACCTTGTATAATATATATAATGTAATAATAATATAATATATGAATTATATATCGAATGAAGGATATAATATAGAAATAAAAATTACTGCGAATGCATGTGTGCTTAGTTATATTACTAAATTAAATTTCATATTATTATTCACTCCATAATATCCTTGAATAATTTTCCTAAATTATTGTATTGCAAACAATTTTGCCGCAGATATTTTGAATTCAAATCACTGGGAATGGAATAATTTTGTTTTCATTGTAAAGAAAAATCTAGTGAAATATAATAATACACAAATATTTAGTATCTTGCAATACTAAACAATTATAAAATTATAGAGACGACAAAGAGACGATATATATATAAAATGAAGACTATTTCCTTCTGCGAGATTTTAGATGTTTATTTAAAGTTTTACATTGAACGCCATGTAAGGTTTTTAGCCCTAGTGCAGAACCTGGCTGTGAGTTTTCCAGTAGTATACAAAAACCATGAGATTAAGGCTGATGACTGAAGCTTGTCATTTTAGGTATAAGTGGACTATAATCGATAGTAATTGTGGGTGTTTTTTTAGAATGAAGCCACAGATCTGGATACCTTGCCAGATTCTGGGTTTAGTGCTGCCAACAGCTTCAATGACAAAATTTGAATTGAGGTTAGTGTCTGCTTCCCGCCTTTTGTTATATGTTTTGGTTATGCTCTTGTATTATTTTTGCACTTCGCTAACTCAAATTTCACAATAATGGGGGTTGATTTTTATAAAATTGGGAGTAGTGAGCTGCTTGAAAAACAATGAAAACACGTCTTGTTAACCCAAAATGTAAACTTATCACTATGAACTACAAACGTTTAAATGGCATGGCAACTACGAACTCGATTTTGTACTAAAGAAAACCATCTCATTCTTGTAAAACAATTCTAGAAAGAACTAAATTTAGTGAAATACAAAATAAGCTTTATAGAAGCCAGCAATGGCGT
Source organism: Bellardia bayeri (assembly GCA_950370525.1). Lineage (NCBI taxonomy): Eukaryota > Metazoa > Arthropoda > Insecta > Diptera > Calliphoridae > Bellardia > Bellardia bayeri. The sequence goes on from OX493267.1 coordinate 21,457,564, forward strand.
AGTCAACTAACATAGAGTGAATTGCAGAATTAATTTTGTTAGCCACGAATATGAATGAAAGTCTTATGCAAACAGTAAGTAGGCAAATTATTTTATGATGGTTTATCATGGGCACTAGACTAATTTTAAAGAAAGTAATTTTTACAAATATTTTTTTTTAATTGTTGCACTTTTTTATCCTAAGAAAACATATATAACATATGACATTATTTAAAAACATTTGTTGAAGCCGTCTCCAAACTTTATAAAACAACTCGAGGTATATTTAAGAATTCTTTTTTTTTCCTAGCGATCTTTGCTCTAAAAGTATAAATATATTTTAGTTTATATTTTAGTTTAGACTGTTAATACAAGAACCTGATAAAGTAAATAAAAGTTAAAAGTAGCATATGAATGTAGGGCATCAACCGTAGTCGCACACTACTGGCACTTACCTACTAGCGATCTTTGCTCTAAAAGTATAAATATATTTTAGTTTAGACTGTTAATACAAGAACCTGATAAAGTAAATAAAAGTTAAAAGTAGCATATGAATGTAGGGCATCAACCGTAGTCGCACACTACTGGCACTTACCTACTAGCGATCTTTGCTCTAAAAGTATAAATATATTTTAGTTTAGACTGTTAATACAAGAACCTGATAAAGTAAATAAAAGTTAAAAGTAGCATATGAATGTAGGGCATCAACCGTAGTCGCACACTACTGGCACTTACCTACTAGCGATCTTTGCTCTAAAAGTATAAATATATTTTAGTTTAGACTGTTAATACAAGAACCTGATAAAGTAAATAAAAGTTAAAAGTAGCATATGAATGTAGGGCATCAACCGTAGTCGCACACTACTGGCACTTACCTATTAGAAGACAACACTAATTCAGACGAAACAACGGACGTGAAACAATTCAAAGTAGGGACAGATCGGAAAGGAAAATGTAAAGTAAGAGAATAAATGTTGAAGAGCTGATATCGAAAATATTAGTCGGACGCAAAGCTAAATCGAAGAATCGGACAATGTACAGTTTCTGTGCTAATCCTAATTTATAATTTTAGTTTTAATATACACCTTTTTTATACTAAAAATAAATGAATTTAATAATATAATTTAAGTACAAGAGCGTGTGTTTTAATGAATGGCAAAACAGAGAAGTGAGTAACATACTACATTTTCATGAACATCATAGGGATACGAGTCAGTTTTCCCTACATGAATACATTTGTATAGCAATTCAACAAATCCTACTTGACTTAGAAACAGGAACAGCCGTCAGGATTCCAAGACCCAATAAAGCAAATCATTAAATATTTAGTTATTTGAAGTACAACATATTGTATTCTGTATGTTTGTCTTAATTTGCTATTAAACGATGTATTGCAGTATTTACTTAGTAATATGAATTAAATTGTTCTCCTTATTTGAAATCACAAATGCATATTAAAGTAAATAAAACGAGTTCTATATGTAAATTTTGCTTAATATAATTTTAGTAAATCAAATATATGTTTTATAATTGTAGCCGTAATTGGCATGACTAAAATAACTTCATTTAAGTTCATTTTGATTATAATTTAATTTTAAGACAAAGTTTTAGGTGCAATATAGATTTTTAGGTATTTTAAGTGTTCTTACAGCTTTAAGCTAATTTTTAACTAGATACATAGGTATTTTAATAGATTTTTAAGAACATGGTAAATGAAATATAAATATTTGAAATACTAAATTAAAAATTTTGATATTAATTGTGAACAGGCATTTGAAATAATTAAAATATCTTGGTTGTTTTTTTATATTACATTTTAGAGAAGCAATAATCTACAACGTTTTGACTTATAGGTTGTTTTATATTATAGGGCACATGGGCCACATTGTACCAAAATTGGTGATTAAGAAAAACTTGTGTCATTAGTTATCAAATTTTTGCTGCTCTATATACTTCACAAATGATCTGTCTAAATTGGATACTGGTGACGATTATTATGTCGTATATTTGGAGTTATGGCTACTTTAAATGTGCTTAAGTAGGCACACACGAGGTCCGTGTTAAAATAAAAGTTTTGAAGCTTGATAAGATTATTGTTTTCACGAGGACTTTTCCTAAATAATACAAAATTTCCTAATGAAACATTTCGAAATTATATGGAAATAATTTATTAATCTTACTTGGAATGTATAAAGTAATATATTAAATAATCCTGGTCAGTTCTGGTATTATATAATTTTGATTACACCACATAAAAAATTTTGATATATAATTAACACACTTTAATAACTTATTTTTTTTTTTCACGTCTTACTATATTGACTTTCAACTTAAGAATGATTTGAAAATGTCAAAGTTATCTGTTTCTAAGTGAAGCGTGTAATTAAAAAAAAATATAGCCACGTACTTACTTTCCAATGAGGGCTTAATAAAAGCGGAATTACAAATATGTTTGCTGAAAGGAGACAAAAATATTTCGACTTAAAACCATGAGATTGATACATACGCAATGTTACGTACATATCAAAGCGTGAGAATTAAGATGAGATGCATAAAGAAAAAAAAAAACAAAATATATAGCATGCTAGTTACTTGGGAAAGAAACCAATCTAAAATATATGGAAATATATCAAGTTATTTGCATCAAATAAGTAAAACTTTTGAAATCATATTTCCCAAGTGAAAATCGTAACAATATACATACATATGTATGTCACTGTATAAAATATCTAAACAGCCCACTCTGCGTATGAGTGATATTTGTTTTAATTCTCTTATTAACCATTCGCATGTTGAGATGCTGTTGCGGCACAAATAACACAGTTCGACGAAATGTAAACTTTATTGGTGCCTTAGATTTTCTAAGGTGTGACCGTACCTTAATTTGGCAAATATTTACTCAAAAAAACGTAACCACTTGTTTTAGCGTCAAATTTGTTTGACGTTGTTTATTTTTACAAGAGTTTTGCAAGATCAAACAGCATCAAATAAAATAAGACTGTATTGTCCTAAATAAACAAAGTTTTTTTTTTTAATTAATAACAATAAAAACAAGTTCCAAAATATTTTATTTAGTGGTTAAGATTGTTTAGATTGTTTTTATTGATTATAAAAGTTAAAATTTTTATACCCTACACCAAGATAGTGGGGAGGGTATATTGGATTTGTGCTGATGTTTGTAACGCCCAAAATATTGGTTTAACACTTATGACAATCGACTAAGAATCACTTTCTGAGTTGATTTAACAATGTCCGTTCGTCTGTCTGTCCGTACGTCTGGCTGGCTGTCCATGTAAAGCTTGTGCGCAGAGTACAGGCAGCAATTTTGAAGATATTTCAATACAATTTGGTACGTGATATTTTTTCGGCCCAAGAACGGATGGGATTGAAACTGGTGGAAATCAGTGCATTTTTTCACCTGACCCCCATACAGTAATCCGCCTGAAATTGGGGTTTACTGATCATAAATGTCTGAATTATGCAAGTATCCAAACACATTTTATCAGAAGTGAGTAATAAATCAAGCTAAATCACATCTACAAATTTGCTGAAGATCGGTCCATAATTAGTCGTAGCTCAAATATTAGGCCCACTTCCGAAAATCACTTTAATCAGCATAATTCTTTTAAAAATGTTGTTATCCAAATAATATTGAACACAGATATGTTTCGTCCATAGACATATAATATGATAGAGCCACAAAAGTTATAAGCATTTCAAATCAGTCAGTCCAAGTTGGCCCACCCTGTATAAAGGAATATATTGAATAATCCTGGTCAGTTCTGGTATTATATAATTTTGATTACACCACATGGAAAATTTTGATATATAATTAACACACTTTATTATTTCTTTTTTGTTCACGTCTTACTATATTGACTTTTAACTTAAGAATGATTTGAAAATGTCAAAGTTATCTGTTTCTAAGTGGAGCGTATAACTAAAAAAAATATAGCCACGTACTTACTTTCCAATGAGGGCTTACTAAAAGCGGAATTACAAATATGTTTGTTGAAAAGAGACAAAAATATTTCGACTTAAAACCATGAGATTGATACATACACAATGTTACGTACATATCAAAGCGTGAGAATTAAGATGAGATGCATAAAGAAAAAAAACAAAATATATAGCATGCTAGTTACTTGGGAAAGAAACCAATCTAAAATATGTGGAAATATATCAAGTTATTTGCATCAAACAAGTAAAACTTTTGAAATCATATTTCCCAAGTGAAAATCGTAACAATATACATACATATGTATGTCACTGTATAAAATATCTAAACAGCCCACTCTGCGTATGAGTGATATTTGTTTTAATTCTCTTATTAACCATTCGCATGTTGAGACACAAATAACACAGCTAGACAAAATAAAAACTTTATTGGTGCCTTAGATTTTCTAAGGTGTGACCGTACCTTAATTTGGCAAATATTTACTCAAAAAAACGTAACCACTTGTTTTAGCGTCAAATTTGTTTGACGTTGTTTACTTTTACAAGAGTTTTGCAAGATCAAACAGCATCAAATAAAATAAGACTGTATTGTCCTAAATAAACAAAGTTTTTTTTTTAATTAATAAATAAACAAGTTCCAAAATATTTTATTTAGTGGTTACGTCATTTTTTGGCAAGTGTGACCGTGGCTTCAGATTGTTTTTATTGATTATAAAAGTTAACATTTTTAGACCCTACACCACAATAGTGGGGAGGGTATATTGGATTTGTGCTGATGTTTGTAACGCACATAAATATTGGTTCAACACTTAAAACAATCTACTTAGAATCACTTTCTGAGTTGATTTAACAATGTCCGTTCGTCTGTCTGTCCGTCCGTCTGGCTGGCTGTCCATGTAAAGCTTGTGCGCAGAGTGCAGGTCGCAATTTTGAAGATATTTCAATACAATTTGGTACGTGATATTTCTTCGGCCCAAGAACGGATGGGATTGAAACTGGTGGAAATCAGTGCATTTTTTCACCTGACCCCCATACAGTAATCCGCCTGAAATTGGGGTTTACTGATCATAAATGTCTGAATTATGCAAGTATCCAAACACATTTTATCAGAAGTGAGTAATAAATCAAGCTAAATCACATCTACAAATTTGCTGAAGATCGGTCCATAATTAGTCGTAGCTCAAATATTAGGCCCACTTCCGAAAATCACTTTAATCAGCATAATTCTTTTAAAAATGTTGTTATCCAAATAATATTGAACACAGATATGTTTCGTCCATAGACATATAATATGATAGAATTTTATGATGATCGGTGTCCGTAGTTCACATGTAAAGCCCACTGCCGAAAATCACTTTAACGACTATTTAATTTAACAAAAACAAAAAAAAATTTAACAAAAATAAGTACAGAAATGATGACACCCAATTTTATAATGGTCGGTGCATAATTAGTCGAAACTCCCATATAAGACCCTCTCTGTAATTCACTTTAACCTCCATAAATCTTTTAAACGTATTTATATAAAGATAAAGTATAACATAGAATAATTATTATTTCAGCCTGGCTAAAAATTATCAAGAAGTACAATTAACAGTTCAATTATGAAATAATAATTATTCTATAAAAATAGATAGGGCACAAGCCATAATGTTTACATGTTGTACAAAAGTGGACAAAAACATAATAAACAAAAACAAATGTATTCAAGTTTTCGAGACGAAGTCTTGACATGAATACGAAAAAACTGAAGGAAAAAGGAAAAAAAACAACTACGAATAGAAATTAATAAAAAAAAAAAAAATGATAACTACAACAAAAACTTCGAACTTCCAGAACCGGCACCGCAGTGGTGTATGTGGTTAGAATGCAAAGAATTCTGATGAGAGAAAGTGGGATTTCCCAAAACATATGTAAGTTCAACAACCCAGGTTCGAATCCCAGTCAAGAAAAATTATCAAAAACTGTTAATAATAAAAAATTTTTCAAGTTGTAATTCCTAACTTCAGTAAAAATAATTTAATGAAAATTAAAATCAAATGAACTCAAGCCTGACTAAAACTTATCAAGAAGATAAAGTATAACTTACACAGTATTTATATTCACGGCAGTCATTGCACTAAATTTTCGGGCTTGAGCGACTGACTTGTTTTATTACCACAATTAAAATACAACTTTTTTATTGTGATATTAATTTTAAGACGTGGCTTAATGTATCTTTACTGTAAACTTATATGTTTTATGTTATTTAGTTGCACGTTGATTAATTATAAATGTGATTAAAATACTATTTTATGTAAGTTGTTGAAGTTATGTTTTGATTGTAACTAAATTAAATTTTTATTATTTAAATACGCGATCCCTTGAAAATGTAGACAAAACATCTACGAAAAGTCGGGCAAAAAAATAAAACTAAAAGTTTTTAAATACATTGAAAAAGTTTAGGCCTGATTAGCTAAAAAAAGGACCATTTAATAAATTTTAACTTTGGCCAACATTCAACATACAAACAACTTTTTATAGTTAATATTTGGGAAACATTTAAATGATTGTTTAATCAAAAACTCTTGTATTATTATAATTTAAGAACCTATTGTATTTGTATTCGACACATTATCTAAATTGAACTGGTACATTTGCTAATGTAATGTAAAACATTAAATGATTCCATTACAAAATATGATTACTTCTTTTCTGGGCAATATGTACTTATGATGTTCCTTTCTGGTATATAACGAAATAAAACCATAGAACCTTAGTATGAATTTGTATTAAATAAAATCTACCCTTCAAATTTAAAAAGCTGTAAAACAGTTATTCAGCTATACATACATATATGTATATATGTATGTATATCGTAACGACTGTAGATAACCATTTTACACACGCATTTAGGTTTTTTGCACTAATACATTATGTAGATAACATATTTGTATGTATAGGTATATACATGTACATGTAAATAAAATAAAGCAGGCCTTTAACAAGAAGTGTTATTCAACTGAGGAAATTCACAAAATTTTCGGAAAAGTAACAATTCAAATTCTCATATTACATTCCATATAAATACATTGAAATTACTTCTCCAAATTGTAGAAATATATTTTTTTTTATATGTATGTACATATGTGGTAATACTGATTAAGAAAAATACTTTAGTGAAATTTTCTTTACAAAACATGTGTATATACTTTGTATTTAGATAACACGTACAAGTGTTTTGTAATTTTATTAAAATACGCAATAATAACAATAACATAAACATGTACGAGTTTTTCTGGTACTTTTATTCAACCTGAAGTAAACAGAAATTGTGCAGATTACTTTGAATATTTGAGACAGTATATGTACATATATCTAATTTGGTATCCACTAATGTATAATGTCGTTTGAAATTGTCAAGGAATAATTTAAATCTGTACTCGTATACACTGGAGTGCTGCAAGATTGTAGGGACAAAAAAAAAATCAAGTTGCAGGCCGTCACCACCCTGAGAACTATTGTATGGCAATAAGTAGGAACACTTTTTAAAAAATATTAGGATGAAAGGATAACGTTAAATGGCACCGCATCTGACCTGAAGTTTTTAGATGCATTTCCAAGGGAAAATATGCAGTTTTTTCAGTTTTTGCATACGTTTTAATATTAAATAAATATTTTTGCATTTTAATGTAAAATAATCGAAATGTGTATGAAATTAATGTTCTAATAAGAAATAAAATATAAAATTCGGTTAACAAATGTTAAAGTCATTAGGTTTTTCCCATTAAATTAACTTGTTTCAGGCTACATAGAAATAAGAAATGTAGGGAGAAAATATTAACAAATATTCGAAGAAGATCATATTTGGAATTTAAATATACATATATGTATGTATGTACGTATTTTCTTGTGTATGAGTTTTTACCTTCGTATCATAATGTTAACGTTATCAAAGCTCCATTTTAAATTTTTTTTAAACATTTTGTTTAACAAAATTTAAAATTTTTGAAACATCTCTTTGGGATTTATTAAGTAAATGTGTGGGAACAAAACTATAAAAATACCAAATACGTACCACAATTTTTCTGTGATTTTAATATGTCGGATTTCGGAAAAAACTCATTTGTTTGCTATATTTTGGTGAATGAGCGTAATTTCTTTAGAGCATTATTGTAGTTGAAGATAATCAGATAAACTTAAGTATCTGATTGGCTTCTAAAAAGTATTTTCACCACATATTAATTCATTCTATTTTCTTTGAAAACAATTTATGATTACAATATATTATCTCTCGGACCATATTAGCTCGAGGACCAGATCTCGGGCCTGATTCTCATCAAGTCGTAATCTACATGACGTTTCATATCGTACAAAATTGCTTCTGCATTTCCTCTACTACACGAAAACACTGTGTTGCATGACAATTGCTTGTGTAACCTCTGTGGCATTTGCAACTATTGGCAAAGATCTAAAAATACCATCACTGGTAACTATAACTGGTACTATTTAGCAGGCAATTATATTGGAACAATGCCAGACAATAATCATAATTGTAATATGATTATACAATCCAGGGGAATGAATTCACCTAGATTCAACCTAAGAAACCTTAGTCACAGGCATCAAGACACACACACTTAAATGCTGGAACAATTAAAATGATCTAATAACGAACTTCCAAAGTATTCCTGAAAAATGCAAAACTTGGTATGGTTTATGTGCCGGTGACATCATTGAATGAACGAGTACTTTTTCAAAGACGATGAAGACGGGAACGTCACTGTGAATGGCGAGTGCTACCGTGAGATTATTACAATTTTTTTTGCCCAAAATGGAAGAGCTGCACTTGGCTGACACTGATTTCAACAAGACTATGCCATATGCCACACATCACGTGAAAAAATCACGGTCAATTGGCTGTCTAGATCATGCGATCTACTGCATGGGGCCATATTAAAGTTCATCTATATAGGGATAAGCCCGCAACGGTTGATGCACTGGAAGCTAATATTGAAGATGATATTCGTGAGATACCAGCTGATATGTTAGAGAGAGTATGCCAACGTATGAACCATTTGAGGACTACTTCCGAAAAATTCATTAACGTACCTATTAGGCTGTTGTACTAAATATGTACATTTAAATTCAAAAACATTTGCTTTTTTAAACATTCTCATACTAATTCCAAGTACAAAAGAGAATCATAGCAAATAAATGCCAAACAAAAAAAAAAAAAAAACAAAGAAAAATTTTATTCTTTTTATACTCTCAGAGTATTTATATTTACTCATTCTTGTTCACTATAAGTAAAGTAATGTAAACATTTTTTTTGCTAATATACTGTAGTACTTTGCAAGGTTCTTATTTTACAATATGGGTATTTTAAGAACTAAATGCAAGCAATGGTTATGGTTGTTTAATTTGTCTTTTTTGCATCGTTTTTTTTAAATCGTTGTGATGTTTCCCATCAAATAAATGAACTGGAAGATTAATGGAGAGATAATGGACATTAAAATAGGATATTAAACAATTGAATTTTCAAGTTATTTTTATTTTGTTTTAATAAAATTTAGTTTTTAATTTTTATCACGCATATCGTTAGTTGAAATTCCAAAAAACGAAACTAATATTTAAAAAAATGCCTAACTTAGGCCAAAAATGCTTAGTACAAAAATGTCTATGAAAAAGTTGCAGTTTTTATTATTTCCGATAAAAATACAAAGACATTTTAATTAATAAAAATATTGGGATTTAATTCTATAATTCTATTTTAATATGCAACATTACATATTTTCCATTTCAACTAACGATATGCTTTTTGTTTTTAGTCTTTTTCTACTCCTGCAATATTTTACCAATTTCATACAAATAAAATAAAATTTGCAAAATACTCGAGTATTTCAATAAGTAGTTTAAGAAATGCCTCTCCAAACACGTGCATATTCGTATTCTTTAACACTTATTGTATTTATTTAGTGCAAAGACAATATATATTGTGTTTGTATTTTATAAGAGAAAGAGCATTTTACTTCATAAAGAGAAGATCGAATAAAACAAGTAAACGAAAAAAAGTAAATGTATTTATGTATTTGTTTTTTTTTCTACCTTTGCAACAAACAGCCTAGTACCTATACATAAACATCCTCATCGAATCGAAATTTTACACAGATCAGTTATTAGTATGCAAAAATTATACTATTGGCTTTTGTGAAAATTAGTCCTTAGTTGGCCATGGACTCCCATACAACGTCCACTTCCGAGAATAATCACAGAGTTTATAGAGGCGACAATTTTGACGTTTCAAAAAGCCTAAATCAGTTTCCTAGTGCTTTTTGGTATCTAATTTATTGTGAGTCGAAGTAAATTATTACACGGTGCAAATAATATATGTATAGGTAAACAGAGGGCAGTTCTGAAAGAAAGAGTAAATATAAAATGTGATTATTTTCCGTTTTGTGACATCTGCGTATAATTTGTTAAATAACTGAAATACGTATTAAATTTTTGTAAATGTTATAAACAAAATAAACTTCAAATAAATATAAATTGCGGTACAATATAATACTTAATAGCACTCATGTAAGGGATGCGCAAAATAAAATAACCAGTTTAATTATCGTTACCGATACAAAATGCAGGAAAAATTAGTTTCAAATAGTCGTAGAACACACTGCTGGTATTTGGTGGTGGCTTTGTAAGATTTGGCACTCTTAATTGTTTACTTTACAATGATAAAATTGTTATAATTTTAAGCAACATTTAAATTTGAAATATTTAAATATTTGCTAAATGAGAATTTTTCCTCTTGCGAGTATTAAAATATATTGTATGTTTAACTGAAGTAGACTTCGAATAAAAATTTTTAAACAAATTTAAATATTTGTTTAGTAACCTAAAATATACAAACAGTTATATTTGCTCATTATTCGAGTTTGTATATAATGTGTATTTAGTAAGTGTACCAGTAAATATGTCAATCACTGTACCCTGCAGTTTTGTTTGATGGTGGCGATAGATAATTTTACACTTGTTATAAAGATACTTGGATATGCTACTTTATGTCGATCATTAATACAGAAACGTGTTGATTGAATGAACGATTAATTAATAAATTACAAATTTTATTTGTAAATGTTGGTACAAAATGAGTGTTAGGTGTAAGTAAAATGCACGGGCTGCAGGGAACATAATACTATCTTGGCGACATCAAAAACAGCTACTAAAATGGCAAAAAACAACAATTGCAACTACAGAATCAACATGATCTACATGGACGACAACAGCACGTGGACACATTTTGAATGTAATAAATTATAAGTGTTGTGACAAGTCATTTTACCTAAGCTCTGCAGATGCTGTTGACAAAGTAAGAACACTTTTATTTTGTACTTGTTTCTAAAATGTTTGTTCATTTCTGGCTCATGCTTGTTCGAAGTTGTTTTGTTGTGTTATTAAAAAAGTTAATTGCTCAATTTTCGAAGCTTTGAAAGTAATATAAAGTTTGAAAATTTAATCAATATTGTGAATATGTCTAATATCTAACAATTTACAAACAGATATACTTGCATGCGAAGTTTATGATGACAAATAATTTTGAGGGTATATTGATCAATAAATAGTTGTTTTTGGACAGACATTGAAGTTTTTTTTTTCAATCAGAAATATATTTAAAGTTCATATATTTTTACATTTTCATTAATTTCATTGTTTAGAATTTAATAGAAATTTAGAACTCTTTCTAAAACTTTCATCAAAATAGCTTATTATGCACTAGACTTTTTCATTAAAATCAACACTATAAAATAAACTTAGTATGAAATTACACAACACAATACAAAACATTTATATTTATATTAAAAAACTATATCTTCATTTTGTTCAGTTTAGTTTCTCTTGGCAGAACAAAAATAATTAAAATGCATTTAGACTGGTGATGCTAATTATCCTCATAGTGGAAAAACATTGAAATATGCTAAACCTTTGTGTTAAAGGTTCCATGAACAAGAGCTCTGAAACTCTATTTTCTCCCTCGTCGCCGACATTCAACTCGTTTCTATTCTATTCATTAAAAACAATGAAATTATTATAATTTTTTTACCAGCGCTGGTTTGGTTTCCTTTGCTTTTATTTCCTGTTTTTTTCTTCTTTTAATTTTTTTGTTATTCTTTCCGTACTCCTTAATGTGGTTTTCTTATTATAAGCTCTGCTGCTTTCAAGCTGCAAAAAGCTGAACAAATAAAAATAACATTAGCATTTGTTATAAATACAAATACAAATACAGAATATTAAGAACTTCATCTCTACATACATATATTAAGTTGTTTATATATTTAACCCTTCTGGAGCAGCAATAATACACCTAATATTTCATACATTTGAAAGGCTACAGCACTTCCAAATATGTACTCGTATGTACATACATATATCTGTTGTGTAACATATTTGATTTGTAGCGTATGATTAATATTTAATTATGCACTAATTAATCATACGTAATGAAGTACATCATTTTATTCATTTTTGTGGTTGACGCAAATTGATTCGTGTACATAGTTCTGCGCCAAGTGGTGAAATGAAAGAGAGTGAAGTTTATTCACAATAATCTATATTAGTGTCCTGCAGAAAGAGAGGATTTGGTAATTGCATATGTATAGGTGACACTACACAGAAAGAAATAACATGTAATGTTTAAATAAACCGCAATTAAAAATTCGTTTGTTATTACAAACAAGACGTTCGGCCTCTTTTAATAAATTTAATGAAAATAAAAATTTATTTTCCCAATCCTTGTCCCACATATTTAAGTATTTCTAAATTAATATTATTCAATGCAACAAAAATTCTGTAAAAAGATAAACATACATATATAAAATAATTGTATACATTTATGTGATCGCTGCTTCTCAGTGTACTGAAAACAACAACAAGAATGAGCTGAAAAAGAAAAAAAAACATGCGCAAGAGTCCTACTTTGTTCAATGCTGTCATACAACTGACTGAGATACTTGTATTTTTCTACGCTCTTGTTGTGAGTATTGTTTGCGATCGTGTTGTGTACATGTAAATAGCCGAAAATCTTCGTAGTCTGAACAATACTAGCGAGGAACACTAACCTATATAATGAATAAGAATAAGATTCCTTAAAAACTTTTCTGAATTGAAATTGCGTTTAATACAAATTAAAAAAAATCAAATGAGTATTTATATTCGGCTGTTCCGAATCTTTTATATCCACCACCAAATCACCGATTATTAGGCTAACGTAATAAAATATTGTTCCATAATTTCTGTTTATTTTAAGTTTAGTTTATTAAAATTTCTTCTCAATAATGATATTTACAAGAATTTTGCTGTTATAGTCAAGAGTTTATATATGTCTCTTTCTTTCTTTGTTAATAATTTTGCAGTGTGTAACATAAAGCGATTTAATTTAAGACACATTAAATCAGGTACCAAAAAGCTCTAGGAAATTTATATTGGCTTTTTGAAACGTCAAAATTGTCAACTCTGTATATTATGTGATTTCTCGAAAGTGTAGCTTGTATGGAAGGTATGGCCAATTATGCACCAACCTTCACAAAAGCCAATAGTATAATGTTTACATACTTACAACTTATCTGCATGAAATTTCAGATCGATATGGATGTTTATGTAGGTTAATGGGTTTTCGGGAATAGTCCTCTTAATGTAGCTATGACCTGTTATTGGGCAATCATCATGAAATTCAGTACGACGGTTTATGTGTATATGTGAATTATTTGTATTAAATATCAACTTGATAGTGATTTTTGTAAGAGGTTTGTGAACATTCAAGTGGTTTGTCGAATTCGACTTTATATGGCACTATGTCAAAATATGGGCCGATGCAAATAAAATATAGTTTTTAAGGTTTCACTTTGCCTGAAACTTGCTTTTGCAGATTTTTGTGTTAATACTGATTTTCTGTAGATATTTGTGTACCATAAAGTCATATCCCGGGAAGACATTTATGTGTGGGCTATAAAAAATCGTAGACGCATTTGTATCAGTTTTAGTAGGACTTGACCTTCTGTAATAAAAATAAAATGTACACAATTTCATGATATTATGTGCATTATATTTGAAGAAGATGAAGATGTAATTACAGTTGTACACCACTATTCTGAAGGCCTCGAGGAAAACTATTTTAATCAAAGAATATTATTGCTAAATAAGCGTTGGACTAAGTGTATTGAAGTTTCAGGAGATTATATTGAAAAATAAAAATCTTTTTGAAAAACTAACTATTCTCTTTCTGTGCTAGGCTAAAGAAGTTTCCAAACAGCCCACGTTGTTACGTTAAAGTATATCATTGTGAATAGCTTGGTTAGAAATCGGTATTATTGAAACAGTGGGAATGGTTCCTAACATACAAAGCTAATATTTATAAACAAATATCGTTAGAGTCTTGAGTAAATGGCTTTATGTACTGTAAAAAACTTAAATAAAAGTACTGTGCAATAGTGTTTTTGCATTACATTGAAAATTTACATAATTGTGCTATTTGTCAAATGCACAATAAATTACAATTATACTCGCAAAGGGTTACATCGTGAACTGCACTCGCTCAACATGACCATTCTATATGGCTGACAAAACATGCAATATAATGCTTAAATTGCAACAAATCTACAAATATAAGAGCAGCAAAAAAACCCCAACAAATTGCAACAAACAAATAATGTTGCTATACTAATGTTGGTTGAATAGTTGACACATAAAATGTCTAAATAAAACATGGTACGAAAAATGCTCAATTACGAAACATTCACGATAGAATAATATTTTTAAATATAAAAGGAACAATTTTTATTTTATTCCGCAATTTTAACGATAAATCAAGAACAAATATAAATTAAAAATATGATTATATGCTTGATTTCATACATTTTATATTCGTTAATTTACGATCTCCCTTAAAAATATTTTTTGGTTAAGGCAGAATTAGTCTTTACTTTCTGTTCCGTTCCGAATCAGCTGACTTGATTCTGTTAAATTGAAAATGTGTAAAAGTCGTTAGTTGTTTTATTATTTTCCGTGCCGTTGCGGACGAACCTGTTTAAAACAAAAATTTGCTAAGTAATTGTAAGTGACTCTACGAAACAGCTGACATCTACACAATAAAAAATTTTTGGTTTATTACAAAAACTTTCAATTTCTTTGAATTTATTTAAGTTATTGTATAAAAGTTATAAAAATATAAAAAATAAACGATGGATGACGAAAAACTCATTACTTTAGTCGAAAGTAATGACATATTGTACAATAAAAAAAACTTTGACTTGTATTTTTTTTTATTTATTTTCGCGGTGTGTTGTCTGTTTACCTAAAACAGCTGATACGTTTATACGGAATAATTAACTACAAAAACTTAACAACAGAACGACACGGAACAGAAAAGCAACAGAAAGTAAAGACTAATGAAGCCTTTAATCTTTTCTGAAAATAATTTTATTGTACTTGTGAGTTTAAATATGTCCAACTCTGCATATTTCTAAAGACAGAAAAAATAAATGAATGCATGAGAATTGTATTGAAAAAAAAAACTCAACTAAAGAAAAATTATTATGTGGGATGAAGTCAGCATGAAAATGCTATTTTAATTGTCACAAAGTATTAAAGAGAAACATAAAGTTGATTAAGATAAAGTGTTTGTTTGTTTGTTGGTTGGTTTCTTTCTTCGCTAATTATTCTTAAAGAATTAGTCAGTGAAACGTAAATTTATGTGAAAAAAGAAATTAAAACTGCATAAGCAGCTAAATAAAATAGTTATAATTAGTCATATGCCACTAAAACCAAAGGATTATTAAACAAAGACTTTGTTGGTTTTTTGCATAGCTCCATCATTTCTAGCCATGGACTGACTATGAAAATAAATTACATTTTAATTTAATTTAGAATTAAACTAAGCAATTTTACAATTTTGATTTTGCTTTAAATTATGGATTTGTTAGAAATTATTTTTTTCTGCTTCCAAAGTAACAAAGAAATAAATAACTAACAAGCCAGTATCCTGCTGTAATATCTATAAATTTTCATTCTAAAAGCAAAAGACTCTGGGTGTTTTCTGCAGACAAGCCAAAAAGCTTCGCAGTTTGTGTTTGTTTTGTTAAAAAAAAAAAAAACGGACGGACGGACAGACGAACATGGTTAAATCAACTCAGAAAGTGATTCTGATTCGATTGGTAGGTGTTTGATCAATATTTCTGAACGTTACAAACATCAGCACAAATCCAATATATCCTCCCCACTATGGTGGTGTAGGGTATAAAAAACTTTAATTTCAACTCAATTGACATCATATTTACAATTTATTTAACACGAAGAATTTATTTCTCGATAATAAATTATTATGTTAAAATTGTCCTTAACTTAAGACTAAAGAATGTACGAGGGCAATTCGGAAACTTCTTTAGCCTAGCACAGAAATAGAATAGTTAGTTTTTCAAAAACATTTTTATTTTTCAATATGATCTCCTGAAACTTCAATACACTTAGTGCCACACTTATTTAGCAATTCCATCCCTTGATAAAAATAGGTTTCCTCGAGGTCTTCAAAATAGTGGTTTACCACTGTAATTGTATCTTCATTTCAGATAAAATGGTTGCCAACTAGGATTTTTTTTTAGAATTGGGAACAGGTAAAAGTCAAAGGGAGCTTAATCAGGAGAATAAGATGGGTGGTCATGCAACTCGTACTTTAATTCGTTGATTTTAGCCAATGTTAAAACCCACTTCTGTTTTTGTGTTGTAGGCCTGGACGTGTTTCTCGAATTTTTACATTTAATTGATCCAAAATGTTGCAGTAGTGCTCTGAATTTATTTTTTTACCCTTTTGCAAATACTCAATCAATAAAATACCTTTGAAGTCCAAAAAACCGTTGCCATAACCTTACCGGCCGATTGAATTGTTTCTGCCTTCTTTGTGGCACTTTCTCCAGCTTGGCAACCCTTACAGCTGAACAAGTATTTTTTTTTTGCGTCTGCTTTTAAGCTTTATTTCAAATTGAAAAAAACGGATTTATAATTAATATTAAATAAAAAAAACTTTATTATTTAGCAAAACAAAAAACAAAAAATTATAAACAATTGAAGTATGTCTGGTAAAACAAGAAGAAGTATAAAAACAAATAAAATAATTTGTGGAAAATGTAGAATGGAGATAAAAGAAAAAGATGAAAGCATTGAGTGTGACAAGTGCGAGAAAATATATCATGTATTGTGCACCTCTCTTAGTAAACGTCAATTCTCGCATTTAGTAAACAATGAGAATGAGGAATATTTTTGTGATCTCTGTAATGAAGGGGGAGCAAGTGTAAAAGGAGAATTATGCGAAATAAAAAAACAATTAAACAAACTAGATCAGCTGTCGGAATTACAAGAAACAATGACTTTTATGTCAAAACAATATGATGAAATATTACGAGGGATGTGCGAGAATAAAAAAAGAATTGATGCTGTGCAAAAGGAAAATAAATTATTAAAAAATGAAGTAAAAGAATTAAAGGAGTCGATAAAAATTTTAAATGATGAGCGTGTTAAAAAAAACTGCCTTGTTAGTGGTATAGTTTTAAAAGAAAATGCAACTGCTGTTGATACTGTAATTGAAATATCTAAAAATGTTGGAGTGAATTTATCGGAAAGCGATGTTGAAGATGCTTTTGTTGTCAAAAGTGATAATACCAGAAATAAAAAAGTTATGATTGTTAAATTTGTCTCCGAAAAATCGAAAGATAAACTTATGGCTGCTAAAGCTAAATTGAAGGAAAAAGCTGAAACTAAAAATATTTTTATAAATGATTATTTGAGTAAAGAGACACTAAATGTTTTTAATTATGCAAAAGCATTAAAAAATGTTGGATACACATCAGTTTATACCTATAATGGAAAAGTATATGTAAAAAGAAGCGGTATATCTAAACCTAAATTGATCAAGAATGAGGAGGAGGTAGATAGTTTGCTGCTAGCTTCAACAACAAATCCGTTGAAACGTAGATCTACTAATCACGCACCAATAAGAGAAGATGATGATGATGACAACCATTCTGCCTTTTTATCGCCTGCATAATAGACAAATTACTCTGAAGCATCTTTTTATTTTTTCATTAATTAGCTAAATATATTTTTTTTTTTTTTCTTCTTACTTATGCATAAACATTTTGAAAATTTTGAAACTTTTGAAAATTATAATAAAACTTTAAATTTTCCTCTGTTAAACGTTATATCTGTTAATATTAGAAGCATTTCAGCAATTGATAAGTTTAACAAATTTAAAACAATGATTTCACAATTCAAACAACTACCTAGTATCATTGCTGTTCAAGAAACCTGGTTCTCTAAGAAATTAGTTCAAATATATAACATTTTTGGCTACAATGTTGTCCACTGCTGCAGATCTGATGGATATGGAGGAACATCAATCTATATACATAACAGTCTAAAGTATAAATTAGAAACATTTGAAAGTAAAGATTATATCGAAACAGTAACCATAACATTAGAAAATGTCAAAATTGATGGAAAAGCTTTGAGAATTACATCTTTCTACAAGTCTCAAAAATGTTGCTTTACAAAATATTCCAAATTTATTGAAAATCTATTAATGTTGTATGGTAGAAACCCTAGTATAATTCTTGGTGATGCAAATATTGATATATTACAAAATTTGCTATCGTCTGATCTGAAAAATTTGTTATCAACATTTAGTTACCAAAATTGCCACACTTTGATAACACGACCTATGTCTGGCACTTGTATTGATCATGTCTATAGTAATATATCGAATAACAATATTATAGATACTATTGCCTGTGATTTGACAGATCATCATATAATATCATGCAAGGTTAGAACACAAACTCCGAGAAGTCGCGAGTATATTGAATTCATAAAAAAAAGTTGTAATTATGAACTTGCCAAGATAAAATTAAGTAATTTTCTAGAAACTTATCAAGAAACAGGAAATCCATCCGAAGATACATCTCAAATTATTAGTGTTATTTCAAAAGCGGCTAAAGATTCTACCACACAAAGAATTGAAAAAAAGTGGCTACGAAATGAAATTACTCCTTGGATGAATCAAAATCTGCAAAATTTAATTGAATATAAAAATAAATTATTAAAATTGCGAAGAAAACGAAAATATAATGTCGATAGCAGATTGAAGAGGATTAGCACAATCATTAGAAGAGCGACTAGAGAATGTTTAAACAATTTTTATTATAATAACTTATGCCAAATGCAACAAGAACCTAAAAAGTGTTGGAAATTCCTGAATGATAATCTTGGTCGAAGTATTAAAAATGAAATAAATATTAAAGACGAAAATGGAGAACTAATAGCTAATGATAAAAAGAGTAACGTTTTCAACAAATATTTTATTGAATCCTCAAAAACTTTAAAAGACCAAATTGAAATTTTACCTGGTGACTCTTACAACAATTTTCGTACTCTAAATGTATGTCAGAGTATATTTAGTTTCTCAAACTCAACTTCTGCAAAAATAAGTGATATTATTTCAAACCTTGAAATTAATAAGAGCTGTGGGCATGATGAAATTTCCCCTAAAATGTTATTCAAAGTTAATAATCTTATTGCACCGTACCTTTTAAAAATTTTCAATCGCATAATTGATACATCTTTATACCCTAATGTACTGAAAATAGCAAAAATTGTGCCTATACCAAAAGAAAATAATGCTACACTAATAGAAAAATTTAGACCTATAGCTTTGCTACCTACAATTGATAAAATATTTGAAAAAATAATACATGAACAATTGTCGTTGTATTTGGATGAAAATAATCTACTGTTCAAGCATCAATATGGTTTCAAAAAAGGAGGTGGCACAGAAGAAGCTGTGATTAATGTAATAAATGGTATCTGCGAAGGTTTAGATAATGGATTTAATGGCGTGGCTGGTATTTTTTATGATTTGACGAAAGCGTTTGATCTTGTTGATCATCAAATATTGATTGAGAAACTAAGCTTTTATGGTTTTAATCAGAGTTCATGTTTGTTGATTAAAAGTTATTTAGAAAAAAGGCAACAATTTGTTGAAATAAATGGTAGAAAGAGCTGCCCGAGCACTATCAATTCTGGAGTTCCTCAGGGAAGTGTTCTGGGACCTTTGTTGTTTTTAATCTATCTAAATGATATGCAAAACTTACCTATGTTTGGAAAGCTAACATTATTTGCTGATGATATAAATCTTCTGTATCCATATATGCATGAAACTGTCTTAAAAACTCAAATGGAATATGATGCAGCTATAATTGTGGAGTACATGAGAATCAATAAATTGATCATCAATGCTCAAAAAACTAAACTAATAAGATTTAGACCTTACTTAGTAAATGGACAAAATTTCAACATATATGTGGATGGAAATCAAATCATTGAAACCCAATCAACAAAATTTCTTGGAATGCACTTACAAAATAATCTTTCTTGGGATATTCATATTCAAAGCCTGAAATCGAAAGTAGTATCTGCATCTGGTTTACTTTATAAGTTTAAAAATAAATTTAATACGAGTACTAAACTCATTATATATCAGTCATTGATACAAAGTCACTTAAATTACTTACCAAATATATATGCTTATAAGAAAAGCAGTGAACTAAAATCCTTGCAGAGATGTCAAAATAAAGCATTGAAATCTGTTTTTAGTTTGCCCTTACATTTTCCAACATTAACCTTGTATAAAGAAATATCTAAGACAGTTCTTCCAGTGTATGGATTATATAAAATGCGCCTATTTACATACGTTTTCAAGATCATTAATAACATCGGTTCTCACACTATATCTTTCACGAGGAATCAAACATTATATAATACAAGAAACAATTCTAATCTTAGAGTGGTTAGATGTCGTCTAGAAACTACAAAGCAGAGGATCGAATATGCGGGTACTGTAGAGTTTAACAATCTTCCGGAAAACTTTAAAAATATACAAAGAATTTCAATATTTAAAAAAACTATAAAACAATTTTTACTTCAAAACTTAGAAATGCTTCTAGTATAATATTTCCAAATATATTCATATTTTATATAAATACATATAATCTATTCCCTTTTTTATATATATTTTTAAATTGTAATAATCTTAAGAAGAATTCATTGTAATATTTATTTTGCCAACTCGTCTCAACTATGTCCAAGTGACGCTGAGACCAACTTAAAATTGTTGTTAACTAAATTTTGAATAAATATATTATATATAAAAAAAAAAAAAAAAAAAAAAAAAAAATCCATTGCTTGGATTGTTCGTTATGAAACGGCGCTTAAAATCCATTTTAGTTTCCTTAAAACGATCCAATTATGCTTGAGAAATTTTCATTCTTATGTGTTTTTGGTCGACCGTTAACAAATGCGGCACCCATCTTGCTGAAAGTTTTTTGATCTGTAGTTCTTTGCACAAAATTATATAGACTCGAGCAGTTGAGATGCCCATGATATTAGCTATTTCGCGCACTTTTATTCGTCGATCATTTAATACCATATCATGCATTTTGGCTACAATTTCTGTTGTAGTTGCTCACTGTTAGTACGACCACGATTAAATTCAGCAACTCAATTCTTTAATGTTGCATATGAAGGAGCAGAAATTAAAAAAAAGAACACTGCAACTAGAGAAATGTCAAAAAAAAAAAAATAAATATAAACTGCAATGTTTCCGACAACAATGTTTCCCTGTATGACCGCGAAAGAAAATACAAAAGATAATTCCAGATGTTTCCCTTCCAAATGTTTCCCTGTGTAAACGGGGACATAGTACAAATTATTTCTTTTATAATTTACATTCCATCCATTAAATTATTGATTATATGAAATACCATTTCCTTATAAAAAATAATGTATGCTAGTAGTCATAAGAACTACTCATACAGTTGCTAACCTCAACTTTTCAATTATGCAATATGTTCATGAATAAAATTATAACATTTGCAAATAGCGTTTGGAAATCAATCATTTATGTCATGGTACGACTTTAGTCATCTGAGGAATATGCTTTGAGTTAAACAAACTTGTAAAGGGTGTCCCAACTAGAACGCAATTTTTAAATTTGACGCCATTCGAAGTGTTATGGTTTGACATTTGAACAATTGTTATTGTTTGCTAGTAGAAGGTACGAGATTAGTAAAAATGGAGCGCTACACGAATGAACAACGCATTCTCATTGTAAAATTATTTTACCAAAATGGTAAAGGTTTTGCGGCTACATTAGGGGTCACAATAATGCTCTAAAAGAGTCAACTGTAAAGAGATTAATTGATAAATTTGCCGAAACTGGGTCTGTTAGTAATGTAAAGACAACAACGCGCCTTCGACCAGGTCGATCGACAGAAAATGTTGCAGCTGTACGTAAAGATGTCGCTCAAACTCCATCCACCTCAATACGACACCGAGTTCACAAATTGGTGTCTCCTAATCCACTAGGCATCGAATTTTGACGAAAGATTTGCAACTTCATCATACAAAGTTCAATTGACTCAGGAACTGAAGCCAGCTGACCATGGACAGCGAATGGAGTTCGTTAATTGGGTACAACATGAAAATGCTGATTTTGCCGATAAAATAATCTTCAATGACGAGGCCCATTTCCATCTTGATGGGTTCGTCAATAGGCAGAATTGTCGCATTTTGGGTGAGGAAAATCCTCGAGTGATTCACGAGAAGCAAATGCATCCTCAACGTGTCACTGTGTGGTGTGGCTTTTGGGCTGGAGGAATCATTGGACCTTTTTTTTTTATTAAAATGAGGCAGTTCAAGTGCAAACAGTCAATGGTGTTCGGTATCGTGAAATGATAACCAGTTTTTTCTTGCCTAGAATTGAAGAAATGAATGTGAAGGGCATGTGGTTTCAACAAGACGGCGCCACATGTCATATAGCCAGAGAAACAATTCAATTGCTGCATCAGTCATTTCCCGGTCGTGTTATTTCGCGTTTTGGAGACATTGGCCGCCTAGATCGTGCGATTTAGAACCTTTAGATTTTTTTTGGGGGTTTTTTGAAGTCAATGGTTTACGCGAATAAGCCGACGACGACTCAAGCCTTAAAAGAGGAAATTGGACGCTGCATTAATGCAAAAAGGTCATTTGCACGATATCTTGTTCCATACATAACCATAACAGAATGTTTACTTTACGATATAATAAAGTTTCAAGATTTTTTTTTAAATATCTGTGTTCTATTTAGAATTTAAAAATTGCGTTCTAGTTGGGACACCTTTTACAACTAACCTCAGTAAGTATGAGTGAAGAAACATGAAATAGTTTAGCAACATCAAGTAATCAGTGTAAATGACATCATCCGCTACAAGAAGGAGTTGTTTGTCAGTAATTTGTAGTGATTTTCATGGATTGGTGTAAATGTAAAGAACTGAAATGTCACTTTACTTGATGGGATTTTGCCTTGTTTATAAATGAAAAGATATTTAAAGAATAATGGCAGAATCAACTTAAGTATTAAGGAAGACTAACAAATCATTATGGAATTTAGGTTTATGTAAATTTATTCAGCTATAAGTTAAATTTGCACTGATACATAATGGTCTTAGAATAATAATTTTTTGTTCTTTGTTATTATTAGTTATTATGCACTTAACTAGTAACCATTTCTATTACTGAATATCTTGTTTTAAATTCAAAAAAATACCTAAAACAATACCAGAAATATTCAGTGGCCAAAAAACCAATACCAATAATTCAACATGCATGCTCAGCGGAAAAATCACTTGGTTTCTTGCAAAAAACTCAAAAAACTCAAAAAAAAAAAAACATAAAACATCAAAAACCATTAAATACAGCTTTAGCTTTACTGCAGATAAACCACACTTTGCGGTTTGGTTTTATGTGAGAAAATTTGCATAAATGGCCTTAGATTTTTTTGTACTTTAATATTTCTTTAATAATGCTGCAGTTAAAAGAGCCTGCAGTAAACAGTTGTTCAAAATGGTGTAAACTGATAACGAAACTATGCCAGCGGTATTAGCAAAGAAACTATTTAAATTTCATATGTAATAATAATGAAATGAATTTAAGATAGATCCATATTATTTCCTACAATAAAATCCCCTACAGTACAGAAAGTTGTTGGTTTTGCAACAAGTACTGGAAAAAAAAACAGACAAATGTTTTCATACTACAGCTTTATATAGAATTTCATAAAATTTCCAAAAACAAGTCAGAAAGTATAGTCGGTCAAGCCAGACCATATAATACCCTACACTCAGTATATCAATAAAACAGTTTTTCAGATATGGGCTATATATGGGAGATATTACCTATTATGGACCGATCATTTAATGCCATGACTTCCGTTAATATAAATATTATGTGTGTTAAACTTTATCTCGATATAAATACTTTCAAAAGATTTATGAAGCTTAAAGTAAATTACGGAGAGGGTCTTCTATAGAATTCCGACTAATTATGGACCGATCGTAATAAAATTATACCATATTATTTGCATACATATGAAATATATTTGCGTTAAATATTATTTGAATACCAAGATTTTTGAGAGAGTTACAGTCTTTAAAGTGATTTTCGGAAGTGAGCTTTATATGGAAGCTACGACTAATTATGGACCGATCGTCATAAAATTCTACTATATTATATGTATATGTACGAAACATATCTTCAACATATGTTCAATATTATTTGGATACAAACATTTTTAAAAGAGTTCTGCTCTTTTAAGTTATTTTCGGAAGCGGGCCTTATATGGGGGCTACGACTAATTATGGACCAATCTTCACGAAATTAATAGATGCGATTTAGCTTCATTTATTACTTATTTGTGGTGAAATTTGTTTGCATACTTGCATAATTCAAAGATTTATGATCGGTAAACTCCAACTTTGGTAGGACATTTGTATGGGGGCCAGGTGAAATAATGGACCGATTTCCATCAGTTTCAATGCCATCCATCCTTGGGCTGAAAAATATCACGTATCAAATTTTATCGCAATATCTTTAAAATTGCGACCTGTACTGTGCACACAAGCTTTACATGAGCAGCCAGACGGACGGACGGACGGACGGACATGGTTAAATCAACTCAAAAAGTGATTCTGATTCGATTGGTGGGTGTTGGACCAATATTTATGGTCGTTACAAACATCAGCACAAATCCAATATACCCTCCCCACTATTGTCGTGTAGGGTATAAATATTTTGATGTTGTATTTTGGGTTAACCAAAATACAAAACTAAGAATGTTTCCTAAAAGTTTCTAAAATGCCATTCATTCATGCAATACATTTTATTTTATTTTGCTTTGTTCATTTATTGTTTGTTGTTTATTTTAGCTGCAAACAAAAACAACAACAAATAAAAACAAAATACATACTCGTATTTGCGGAAATCGCATGTGAATGGCAACAGGAAGCTCGAGAGACACATTATTCATAACAGCTGCACTTTTTGTCCAATGTTTGCAGTCATGTGTGAGTTCATACATACATATGTACATTCAAAGACAGAATATTTGCACTTTTTTCTAAAACTAGCTATATATTCTATTCAATTTTTATGATATGTGTTAGAACTCAAATATTTATTTCCTATGACTGTATTTTAATGGAATGTAATAAATATGTATGTATGTGCGAGTACAAAAAAGTTATTAAAATAAAGTTTTACAGCAATATTAAATTAATAGTGTCAATATATGAATTAGAAGAATACTAATATTACTAATTGATTCTTTTTTTTTAATGCCAAATGTCATCATTCAGAAGGTCTTTAGGCATCAAGGATGCCAATCCCGGGATTAATTTTTTTTAACTTTTTTATTATTTATTAAATCTACCTGTAATTCATAGGCCTTACAATGGGCTGTGTGAATAAAAATATAGTTCTAGCTAAAACTAGCAAATTTATATTTTAAACTAGTTTTGAGGTGAATCAAATGTTCAGATAAAGCTAGTACTTTTTTCAGTCTAGCACAAGCTAGTTTTTCAGCATTTACTAAAAAAAGGTGTGATTAAAAACTAGTAAATTCTTATTGCCGTATTTATAAAAAATTAAAGTAGACTTCAAGTGTACTTTAAGAAAATTTTGTATGAAAATTTTGTGTTAAAGCACACTTCAAGCATACTTTATTTTTTATAAATACGGCAGTTAGTGTTTTAGATTTTTGTAAGCATATCATTGCGGTGCTGAAAATAAGTTTATTGTTGGTTAATTAGTCGAAAAGTGATTTTTTGTTTGTTTATACCCTATTGGATTTGTGCATATGTTTGTAACGCCCAGAAATATTGATCCAACACCCACCTTCAAGTATACCGACCGACTTAGAATCACTTTTTGAGTCGATCTAACGATGTCCGTCAGTCCGTCAGTCCGTCCGTTTGGCTGGCTGGCTGTCCATGTAAAGCTTGTGCGCAGAGTACAGGTTGCAATTTTGAAGATATTTCGATAAAATTTGATACATGATATTTTTTCGGCCCAAAGACAGTTGGAGTTAAAACTGGTGAAAAAAGTCGGTCTGTTATTTCACCTGGCTTCCATACAAATGTCATCCCGAAATTGGGCTTTACCGATAATAAATGTTTCAATTATAAAAGGAACTAAACAAATTTCATCACAAATGAGTGGTAAATGAAGCCAAAACACATATAAAAATTTTGTGCAGATCGGTCCATAATTAGTCGTAGCTCCCATATAAGGCCCACTTCCGAAAATCACGATCATAAATTTCTGAAGAATGTTGGTAATCAAATAAAATTCGACGCAAATAATATACAGAAATTATGACACCTAATTTTATAATGATCGATCCGTAATTAGTCGAAACTCCCATATAAGACCATCCCCGTAATCAACTTGAACCTCCATAAATCTTTTAAAAGTATTTATATCGAGATAAAGTTTAACATACACAATATTTATATTCACAGAAATCATGACACTAAATTTTTGGATGATCGGTCCATAATAGGTCATATCTCCCATATAGCGCACATTTTTGAAAAACTGTTTTATACATATATTGGGTGTAGGGTATTATATGGTCTGGCTTGACCGACTATACTTTCTTACTTGTTTTATTTAAACATGGCTGTATTCGCGAAAGAAAACAATATCAATATCGTGTGCGGTCACATTCTCATCCAGCAGATTATTTTAACTTATATAGGTTTAAAAAAGGAAGTGTAAAATGGTTAACGAACAGTTTTTGGAAGAAAGCCATGAAACCAGAGGAGCGTCCTTGTCACAAATAAAAAGTATGGAAATATTGCTGCGATTTCCTGGTTTTCAAATGCGAATTGTAAAAGAAGAAGGAATACATCTCATAACCGTTTGTAAAACAGTGAAAATTAATTTTAAAGAAGGCCACCGATAAATTGCATTTGTGGATTAAATTTTTAAATTTCCTACAAAAATAAAAAGGGTTCAAGAACAGTGGGCATTGAGTTTTGTATTTCCTTGCGTTATTGTAGCAATAGATTGTATGCATGTTGCAATACAAAAACCACCAAATCTTGAATTTGATCTTAATAGTATTTTTTATGCAAGGAATTTCTGGGTGGCATAGTAGAAGTGGACCAGTTATGGACTAATAGCTTCTAAATCCAGTATCCACTAATGTGATTTCTATGTATTTTAGGATTATATTGGTTGAATTTTATCTCAATAATGTTATTACAAGAGTTGTATGGTTGTTTAATATGCTCGGAAGTGGACTTAATTCGAGAGCTATTGCCAATTATTGACTGACAGCTACAAAATCCAGTAGCATAATTGCCGTATAACCGATATTAGTATGATTTCTGTAATAAAATTACTGATCTATATAAAAGTTGGTTCAATACCGATATTTGTTAGACATTTTTGTGGGTTAAATTATTTTTCGGAAATGGTTCTTATATGGTAGCTATGACAAATTATGGGCCGATTTTCTTAAATTTTGGAACAGTGATTTTTATGCATATAAGGATATTTCACGTGGAATTTCAACATAACAACAGTAATTTATGATACAAATTAGTATTAACGTGAATTTCGGAAGTGGTCCTTATATGGGAGACATAGTCAAATATGAACCGATATTCTCAAAATCCAGCAGTTTGATATTGACATATACATATGTATATGATCCGTGTAAAATATTGGATCAATATCGTTTTCTATACGGTTTTCTATATTTCAGTGGTATGATCTATACATACTTGAAAGAAATTTGTGTAACATTTTTTTGTATAGATAACGATGCTTCTACGAGTTATTTTATTTTTTGAATCGATAGATGTATCGATCTACCAATGGCATGTTTGTTTCTACGATCAATATTTCGAAGTGTTAAAAACGGAATGACAAACTTAATATACACTCTTTTTGGTGGTAGGTATAAAAAAGTGCAGATGAAGTACATATATTTCTCAACGAAGCTTATGGTGAATGTGTTCCATCAGTTTCAACGTTAGAGAAATGGTTTCCTAAGACCAGCCAAAAAAGTTTAATAACCAATTATTGGATGCATTACTACAAGAAGATTGTTGTCAGACTCAACAAGAGGTTGCAAATTAATGGGGAACTAATCAAGCAGCAATTTTAAAACGTTTACGGGCAGCGGATTCATCGAAAAGCATCGAAAGCAGTTTTGTATCATATGAATTAAACAAAAAGTGTCCTATCTACGAGGGCGGTTCGGAAACTTCTTAGCCTAGCACAGAAAGAGAATAGTTAGTTTTTCAAAAAGATTTTTATTTTTCAATATAATCTCCTGAAACTTCAATACACTTAGTCCAACGCTTATCTAGCAATTCTATTCCTTGATTAAAATAGTTTTCCTCAAGGCCTTCAAAATAGTGGTTTGCAACTATAATTGCATCTTTATTTAAGATAAAACGCTTGCCTGCTAGGATTTTTGTTTAGGATTTGGGAACAGGTAAAAGTCAAAGGGAGCTTAATCAGGATAAGAAGGTGGGTGGTCAAGCAACTCGTAATTAAATTCGTTGATTTTAGCCATTGTTAAAACACTCTGGTGCGTTGTCTTGATGAAAGTTTTTTTTGGGTGTAAGCCAGGACGTTTATCTGGAATTTTTACATTTAATTGATCCAAAATGTTGCAATGGTACTTTGAATTATCGCTTATAAGCTTGAGAAATTTTCATTCTTATGCATTTTTGGTCGACTGTTAACAAATGCGGCACTCATCTGGCAGAAAGCTTTTTCATTTCTAGTTCTTCATGCAAAATTCAATGGACTCGATCATTAGATATTTCACGCACTTTTATTCATTGTTCACGCA
Source organism: Bellardia bayeri (assembly GCA_950370525.1). Taxonomy (NCBI): domain Eukaryota; kingdom Metazoa; phylum Arthropoda; class Insecta; order Diptera; family Calliphoridae; genus Bellardia; species Bellardia bayeri. Next base: position 21,486,764 of record OX493267.1, read on the forward strand.
CTTTCTATTATTGTTGTTGTTTTTGGACGTTCACTACGTGAAATGTAGCTTTTAAATGTTCCCTTCTAATAATAATAGGAAACAGAAAACACTTTAAGATGGGTTATATAAAGGATTCCATCGCAAAGATTTTTTATGGAAGAAGTTCTTTTCTTTAAAAGACCAACAGCTTAGTATTTTAACTAAACGACTTCTAATATCACTTACTATGTCAGCATAGATTTATTAAATAAAATATACTGATAAATATGCATTTAAATCTCCTAAGATATGCTATTATTGCATACTTTTAAAAATATTTATTTTTTACTTTTTCGTTGCTTTATGAGTTTTAAAATTTCTTCAAACTAAGCTAGATTTTTCGTTTGCAAACCCAAGTAGACAAAAATATGAAAAATACGAACAAACGAGCGTATTTATTTATGAGATTTTCATTACTGTGTCACACAGAGTATTCAACATACATCAGTGTCTTAACCCAGCAAACAGTATTTGGAAAATACTTAACATAGTATAATAACATGATAAAACATAGTTAAGTAAATATTTTGCTGGGAAAAGTGAAAACTTAAATCAAACTTATATTATGACTTTAATAGGAGAAGTACAATGTGTATGCAACAAAGATGTATAGTCAGTCAAGCAATCAGTCATCAGTCAGTCACTTTCTCTCATCCCTTGGTATCTGTAAGAACATTCTTATATAGTCGGGTATAGCAAAACACAATTTCACACAAGTAAGAAAATATAGTCTGTCAAGCCCGACCATGTAATACCCTACACCCAGTATACAGTTTCAGAATCGGCTGCTATATGGAAGCGATGACCTATTAAATATTATCTAGATATAAACGCTTTTAAAAGATTTATAGAAGGGGCTGTTCTATTGAGCTTTAACTAAATAGGGACCAACCGTTATAAAATTAGGTGTCATAAATTATGTATATAGGAAACGTATTTGTGTTGAACTTTATGTGGATACCAACATTTTTGAGCGTTAAAGTGATTTTTGGAAGTAGGCCTTATATGAGAGCTATGACTAATTATGAACTGGGGCCAAATCACCGCATTCGATATCGAGTGAAAACTATCGTAATTTTCTTATTTGAGATTATGGCATTCGATATCGAGTAAGAAATTTAGTACATTTTATCATAATTTCGTTATCGAAATCATTTTTCGATACGATAGCTCATTTGATCACGTATGCGGTGATTTGGCCCCTGATCTACACAAAATTTGTAGGTGTGATTGGGCTTCATGTACAACTTATTTCAGGCGATTGTTTGGATATGTGTAGAAAGTTTTTTGAAACTTTTGGGGACTTTGTGAATAAATGGACCGATTTCCACCAATTTCGATCCTAAACATGCTTGGGCAGAGGAAATATCATGTGCCAAATTTTATGTAAATATATGCGAAATTGCTTTATATGGACAGCCAACCAGACGAATCGACGGACGGAGCACTATGGTTGTGTAGGGTACAAAAACCAAAAAGCAACCACTATTTTTGTACTCAAGACTAACAAACATTTTCATCTTTCTTCACATTGCTTCTGTTGTAATTTTTTTTTTTGTTTTTTTTTGGAGTATATTTTATCATCACAATCATCAACGTCATCATTGTCATTTCTCAACAGCTCCGTCATAGTGTTACGGTTTTGTTTGTTTTTGAATGATAAAAATACTTAGTAAAGCTAAAAACCGCAGACTTTACTTTAGCCTTAACAAATGTTACAGCAGGTAAAACGTGAGTAAGTAATTCAATGACACTTTGAAATTATTTGGTCAAAATTTGGGCCAGTTTAAATGTTGGTTTACTTAGTTGCGACGAATTTTTAACTGTTGGTTTTGTGAGAGATAAACATTTGTTTTTAATACGAATTTAGTGCACCTCAGAGATGAAAATGTGCAGCTGAAGTGAAAAGTTCAAATTTTAAACATATTTATTATCTTATATAAAATTGTTGTGATGCAAACAAATGCAAAATGAATCAGTATAAAATATTCTTTTATTCTATATTATCAATAAACTAAAGTTTATAGTTACAGTTTTATTACACTGTGCCTAATCAACGTCTTCTTTATCCCTACAGTTTAAATAAATAAAGAAACATTTCATATTGTACCCTCTACTTTAAGTAAATAAAGAAGCATTTCATTTATCAACAACTACTCTTAAAGTATTGGAAGCAAAATTTAGCAATTTAAACTTCCACATTTACTGTTGGGTATTTCCTCTAGACTAGCTAAGTATGGCTGTTGATATTTGGTTCTTTGCTAAACATTTCATGTTGAGTTTTTGTCATTTCTTTATATTTTTTTTCATTTTATAAACAACGCAAGCAAAATCTTAACAATTCTTCTAAAAGATTTTGCTTTACTCTAAATTTAATTAAAAGTTTTTCATAAATTGCACCAAATACTCACTATACTCTTGAACGTAGTAGATATAACAACAAGGACAATACTTATAATGTGAAGAATGAATAGTGTATGAGCAAATATTTGAACAAAACTTTTCAGTTTTTATTTTATCCTTTTATATCAACAACACCTCTACAATTATAAAAAGTTATTGAGAATATACAGAACTCAGGTATTCTTCAATTGCATCACAACACAAATGCCGGACATATACCCCTACATATATATATTCTTAAAGCTCAATGCATTTTGTAGAGTATGATGAATGTGTCTTGCAGTGGAAAGTTTTTTGAAAGTCCATATTTCGTTTTAATATTGAATAAATATTTTATTTCGGAAAGTTTTTAAGTGCTCCACAATACTGAAATTTACGAACAATGGTTAACAATAATTCAAAAGTTGCTTTAGTTTTTAATTTAAGTAGAAGCACAATATTCTATTAAATTTTATATATTTACATATTTTCATTTATTCATTCATTAGCTTTTGCTGTATCTAACGGGTGGTTAAATTTCAAGGGCCGATGTTGATTTTGAATAAAACACAAACTATTTAGGAAATTATTGTAATTTTATTTTATTATGATATATTGCTATTACTCAATTATGTATGGAACAAAATATCGGCCAAATGGGCGCCGCGCCCACGGCGGCACACCTCTATCCGATGGTCCAAATTTTCGATGACCCTGAGGCATAATGGAGGTTCTATGCCGTTAATGTGCCGAATTATCTCATCCTTTAGCTTTTGAATTGTTGCTGGCTTATCTACGTACACCTTTTCTTTCAAATAACCCCAAAGAAAAAAGTCCAACGGTGTCAAATCACATGATCTTGGCGGCCAATTGACATCGCCATTACGTGAGATAACACGGCCATTGAATTTGTTGCGCAAAAGAGCCATTGTTTCGTTAGCTGTGTGGCAAGTGGCACCGTCCTGCTGAAACCACATATCGTCCACATCCATATCTTCCAATTCGGGCCATAAAAAGTTCGTTATCATCTCACGATAGCGAACACCATTCACAGTAACTGCCTGACCGGCCTCATTTTGGAAAAAATACGGCCCGATGATGCCGCCAGCCCATAAACCGCACCAAACAGTCACTCTTTGTGGGTGCATTGGTTTTTCGACAATCACTCTTGGATTCTCATTCGCCCAAATGCGGCAATTCTGTTTATTGACGAATCCACTGAGGAGAAAATGTGCCTCATCACTGAAGATGATTGACCAAAAAAATCACGAAGTGCACGATATGCATTTTGATTTGAACGCCCATTTTCATAATAAGTCTGGATAACTTTAACACGTTGTTGGATTGTGTATCTCTCAATGGTTCAAATTGAGTAAGTCTGAAATAGAGAAATGTCAAATAAAATTCGGAAAAAAGCTTGGCGTTTAGGTGTGGTTCACATTCAACATCGGCCCTTACAATTTAACCACCCTTTATTATTCAAACTAATAGTGTTTTCCAAAACTTATTTATTTATTTATTTATTTATTTATTTGATATCCTGTACAACAAAACTAAAAGTTTTATAATTACAGTACACGATTTTAACGATTTTGGCAACAGTCGTCCTGGAACTTCTTTGTAAGTGTGCTGTTGGTTTTTCGTTTTCAATTATTTAGCTATTTAAATCACTGAAAGTATTTAATAAACAGTTACAGTGGACTATGGAAATACTTTGGTGGTTGTATGTGAAGCGAAGAAATACATTTTCAAAAACCACTATGTAAGTGTTTGATTTTTCATATACAAAGTTAAAATTTCTTAAATACCTAAAAACTTTGTAAATATGCATTTAAATAAGAAAATCATCTTTAAACACTCATATTTCTGAGTCACAATGAATTTTTCATATAAAAGGTCTAAATTTCTAAAATTCTTAATATCTTTGTTAATATGTTTTTAAATAAGAAAAGGTCCTCAAACTGTAATAATTCATATTTCTAACTCAAAATCGATTTTACATAAAAAATTCAAAACTTTGTTAATATTTCTGTGTCAAAATCGATTTTTCTTAAAAAATAAATTCAAAAATCATAAATCCTTAATATCCTTGTTAATAAGTGTTTAAATGGGAAAATATCCTCAATCTGTAATCACACATATTTTTGACTTGAAATCGGTTTTTCATATTAAAAGTCCTTATTTCTCAAATCCTTAATATTTTTAAGTGAGAAATCTCTCTCTCAATCTCTAATAAATCATAGTTCTTATGCCAAACCGATTTTACGTGAAAAAATATGTAGAGTAAAATGACAAGATCTTATAAAATATAATAAAAATAAAATCAAAGATAAAACTTAAATAAAATAAGTTAAAAGTTAATAAAAAACAAGAGAGAAAGTATAGTAGGTCAAGCCCGACCATATAATACCCTACACCTAGTATATAAATAAAACATATTTTCTGATATGGGCGCTATATGGGAGATATTACCTATTGTGGACCGATCATCCAAAAATTTAGTGCCATGACTGCCGTGAATATAAATATTATGTGTGTTAAACCTTATCTCGATTTAAATACGTTTAAAAGATTTATGGAGTGAATTACGAAGAGAGTCTTATATGGGAGTTTTGACTATTTATGAACTGACTATTATAAAATTAGGTGCCATCCTATTTGTACATATAAAAAACTCATTTTTGTTAAATTTTATTCGGATAACAAAATTTTTAAGAGATTTATTGTCCTTAAAGTGATTTCGGGAAGTGGGCCTTATATGGGAGCTACGACTAATTATGGACCGATCTTCACAAAATTTGTAGATATCATTTAGCTTCATTTATTCCTCATTTGTGGTGAAATTTGTTTGCATACTTGCATAATTCAAAGATTTATGATCGGCAAATCCTAATTTCGGGAGGACATTTGTATGGGGGCCAGGCGAAATAATGGACCGATTTCCACCAGTTTTAATCCCATCCATCCTTGGGCTGAAAAAATATCACGTACCAAATTTTATCGACCTGTACTCTGCGTACAAGCTTTACATGGACAGCCATCCTGCCAGCCAGACGGACGGAAGGACGGACGGACATCGTTAAATCGACTCAGGCAGTGATTCTAAGCCGATAGGTATACTTTAAATGGGTGTTGGACCAATATTTATGGGCGTTACAAACATCAGCACAAATCCAGTATACCCTCCCCACTATTGTGGTGTAGAGTATAATAATAATAATAGTTATATATAGATTTCCTAAATTCCGGTGTGTTGCTCAAAAACTGTATTCTTGGTGGTAGCGAATTTCAAAGACGAATAGAATAGATAAAGTATTGAAGTTCTGAAACTAGTTTTTTTATAACGTATTTGAATTAGGTTACTATTCCTTCTCGAACGAGTGAAAAAGTACAGATTAGAAAGACAAGATGGTTCATTTTTAAAAATAATCTTATGTAGTAACGTAAGAGATTTACAGTCTTATGCAGAAAAAAATTAAAATAGACTTCAAATGTACTTTAAGAAAATTTTGTATGAAAATTTTGTCTAAAAGCACACTTCAAACCTACTTTATTTTTTATGAATACGGCAGTTAATTTTTAGTAAGTCACAAAAACTTACTCGCCACAATTTTGTTTTAAAGGGTGAGATATGAGATGATCTTCTTAAGTTAAATACATATCTCACGATTGAATTATATATAGAAATAAGTTTCCTTGTGCTTTTGGAATCATAGCTGGAAAATACTTCAGAACCGTACAGAAGTATTGCAAGCATTATACGTGTGGAAACCGGTGTCAGGTAATGGATTTTCCATAGTGCACGTATAATTGATGATATCTGACTAGGTGAGTGTAGATTTGAATATTATCCCAAGGTTTTTAGTTTTATTGACAATCTCAATTGTCTGGTTATTGAGCAAAATATTCGGTACAACAATAGTTTGTACCGGAGATCGAGAAATTATTGCACATTTATATTTTAAAGGGTTAAGGCGGAGACCATTAGATATTGCCCAAGATTGGAGATCCGAATTCAGCTTATAAACACATTCATTCATTTGAAAAGTTTTGCAACATAAATACAGTTGAACATCATCAGCATACATTTGAACTGTGCAATGTGATAATTATCGTGGTAGATCATTAATACATATTAAAAATAGATGTGGTTCTCGGATTTATCCTTATGGTACACCTTTTGTTACCCGTGACGTGCGAGAACATTTGTTATTTGCACAAACATATTGATATCTATTATCAAGATACGATGATATTAGCTCAGTAGCGAAATAACTCAATTTGAAAAAGTTTCTTAATTTAAGACAAAGCATGTCATGTTTGACCATATCGAATGCTTTTGAGTGATCTAAAAGTGTTAAAAACGCTATATTACCCTCGTCTATGTAACCACGTATTTCTTCTGATACGTCTTTAAGAGCAGTGATGCAGCTATATTTATGTATTCAACCACTTGCTTATTCAGTATCCTTTCAAGTATCGTGGATAGGAATGGAAGTATTGCCATAGGACGGTGTTTATTTTATTCTTGGGTATTGGTACAATTTTAGCAAACTGCCAATTTTGGGGGAAAACACTGTTGGTTATAATTGTGTTAAAAATATGTGTAATTTGTGCTGACAGAATATGAACAATGGCCTACGTAATCTTAGGATGAACGTTATCAGGACCAGTACAGTTCATCGACGACAGTAGCGAAAAGCATATAGCTTTTATGTCGAACGCGAATGCTTGGTAGCGCTAGAGGCAATTAAGAAGTTCAGATGCTATCTAGATCTGCAAGAATTTGAGGACAATAGTTTAATATTTACATATTTACAACTGATCTGTGTAAAGTTTCGGTTCGATATGAATGTGTTTGAATTCCAACTTGATAGTGGTATTTAGAAGACATGTATGCCGCTTTAAGTAATTTGTGTCTAATTTAAAATTGCTGCTGGTGCTTATAAGTGATTTCCAGAAGTGGACTATATATGGGAGCCATAAAGACCGATCGTCATAAAATATAGACCCATCGTCATAAAATTGGGTATGAATATTTCGATGTATGTATGGATTATTTGTGTCAAATTTAAACTTGCTGCTGATGCTAATATGATATTTAACTGATTTAACTTATTATTGCAAAATTTCGTGCGGATACTACTTTTCTATATGCATTTATTTACCAAAAGGCATATTCTGAGAAGACATTTGTATGGGGGCTATAAGAAGTTGTATATATTAATTTCGAAGCTCTATCGTGCTAACAACAGACAGACAGACGGAGTGAGATGGACAAATCGTCTTAGAATTTTATAAGGTCCCAGGATATATAGACGTTTTGGTTCTATGACCATTATTTCGGTGTGTTACAAACTGAATGACAAACGCAATAGTGGTGGTGGGTATAAAAACAAATTATCTTTATTCACATTTTAGGACTAGAGAAAAACTGGATAAGTAAATGTATGAAGAAAAAAGCTATTTGTTTGCCTAAAAAATTGAATTTTTTTATTTTTAATTCATAAAAAATAGAAAACTGTACAAAAGTGTCCTATTACTTTCACATAAATTCGCATAACCTATGAACAAAATGAAACCTTATTCATGAAAATCGATGAACGCATTTCGCTTTTATTCACAATCAAGTAAAGGTATGAATTTCAAAAATTTGCTCGAGATATGCACAAAATTCTTTGAAAAAAAACCTTCGATTCGATAATCCATTTCGATTTGTGTTAGCGGTTGTGGTCCATTTTTTCAATATCGGATGTCCAATCAGCATCATTCAAATTGGTCGGATTGGGGAAAACGGTTTAGGTGTATCGGTATCAGCAGAGCCTAAAACGTGACAAATTCCCCTATACGATACTTACTAACTTCAAATTAGTTTTTAAATTATTATTTGACGTACCATGACCAAACGAATGATGCAGAAGTTCTTCTCTTTGGGGCTACTTTCATAAACAATTATCAGAATTGAGTCCCGAAATCATGTGTTGTACTGTGTTATAAAGAAAAGGCAGCTTGCAAGGCCGTAATATAAAGGAAAGAAGTTAAACCTATTTGGATCTTGTAGAAACAACATTGGGAGTCAAAACACACAAGTTTGAGGAGGTGATAATGGAACCAATGATATAAAACATATCCGGAATATTCACTTCTGAATTATGATATGTCCTTAAAGAAAAAAACATTAAAATTATCATAATAAAAACCTAAACTATCAACCCATTTACGCCCGCCGTACTCATATGAGGACGGTGATTCATATGCCCATATTATTTATTTCTGATACTTTACATTCTGTTTATAAACGAATTTGCGTTTAAAAAGAATGTAACTTTAAAATAAAATAGTACCTTTTAAGATTATGTGCTTAAATTTTTTAAAATTTAACTTTAAATTTATTAGTTTAGCGAACTATTTTGTTGATCAAAACTATGTTAACTTTTTTTGTATTTTCGTAAATAAAATTACATATTTATAACCTACACCACCAAAGTGGGGAGGATATATTGGATTTGTGCTGATGTTTGTAACGCTCAGAAATATTGGTCCAACACCCACCTTAAAGTATACGGATCGGCTCAGAATCAGAATTCTGATGTCCGTCCGTCCGTCCGTCCGTCTTGCTGGCTGGCTGTCTATGTATTTCACCTGGCCCCCATACAAATGTACTCCAGAAATTGGGATTTACCGATCATAAATGTTTGAATTATGCAAGTATCCAAACAAATGCCACCACAAATGAGTAGAAATGGAGCCAAATCACATCTAAACATTTTGTGAAGATCGGTCTATAATTAGTCGTAGCTGCCATATAAGGCCCACTTCCGAAAATCACTTTAACTTCCATAAATCTTATAAAAGTATTTATATCGAGATAAAGTTTAACACATATACTATTTATATTCATAGAAATCATGACATTAAATTTTGGTCCAAAATAGGTAATAACTCCCATATAACGCCCATTTCTGAAAAACTGTTTTATACATATACTGGGTGTAGGGTATTATATGGTCGACTATACTTTTTTACTTGTTTTAGTCTGGATTTAGTCAAATACATTCTCTTTATCAAATTATTATGAAATAGGAAATATAAAACAATGTTTGACAGAATGGAGGCATACATTCGTATGATGTCCCCAAATGGGTCCAATGGGCAATTTGCTACTACTATTTTCCTGTTTCTATTTTATAAATAACAAGTAGCTTCTAGATATTTGTAACTATACTATGTATTTCAAAAACGGGATTTTACAAAGCAAAAAAGTTTTTTTTATGGAAATTATTTTTTTTTTGCATTTCTGTGACAACGAAGCAGTTGACATGACAAGATGTTTAAATTCCGTCCTCTTGCCGACTTACTTATCAATAAATTTCTGTAATGGGGTGTAGTTCATTAGGATCTTTCCATTGATGAATCCATGGTGAAATATTTTGGACGTCATCCAGCATAGCAGTTTATAAAAGGCAAACGGAGATGGTTCCTGTTATGCTTTTGACATATATTGCGGTAAATCGGCATTTGGTGTGAGTAATGAACCTTTGTGGTCAAGGGTAGTGAAGAGTCCTTTAAAAAAAAGCTAACGTTATTCCGCATGAGCATGTAATTTATTTAGATAACTATTTTACAAGCCATATTTTGCTACGAGATCTAAGTCAAACTGGTTATCATGCTACTGGCACTGTGCGAGAAAATAGAACTGAAAAATATCCGCTAGTATCTGTTAAGGATATGAAAAAGAAGGCTAGGGCAGAATTCGACTATCAATTTGATACAGCGAATGAAATCTTGTTTGTGCGATGGCTTGATAATAGCGTTTGTATAATGGTGACAATTCACGACTTTGTTAATCCTCTGGGCAAAGTACTTTACTCTTCCAAAACTATAACAAAGTGATAAGTGGAGTCGATCGAGCTGACCAGTCAATTGCAGCATATCGAATAGCGATAACAGGTGGCTACATCAATTGACCAATGCATATAATATGGACCAGCTACAGTTTCGCCGGAGTATTTGCAGATTTTATTTGAGGCAATTAGGAGCTGGAAAATGTCTTAAACCTTCCTCACTAGTTCCAGACATGAATAACGATAAAACTGGACACTTTCCTGAAAAGCTGCAGTATCAGTTGAGATAAAAAAATACATTAAAACGCTGTGCATAGAAAAGGGGTGTTTTGAAAAATTTCACACATAAGCCATTGGCCTCTATTGAGGACGGCTATATTTTTCCCATATGAATAATTTTTTTGTTATTTTTTTTATGTTAAGTATTTATTTATATCTTAAAAATTAATGAAATAAAGTTTCTTTTTTAAGCAAATTGCTCCTAGTTTATGTTTGGGTCTAAATGAATTATCTGCAAATTATTGAAAAATATATTGGAAATGTTTTAAAAATATACTCGTATAGTGAACAATAAATATTTACAATCCCATTAAAAAACTCTAATTAATGTTAATAAAGTTTTCTCATACAAAAATGCTTTTATACATCTTTGATATCTTTATAATTGTTGTTGAATTTAACGGTATGCCATTTCTACAATATTACATTTCCACCCTATCGTTATATATTAAAACTGTATAAATGAACAATAAATTATCGAATTAACTTAAACCAAAGCTTAAACCAAACTACTTAGTTTAATTAGTAGGAAATGCCAGTTTTGTCCTTAATCCAGCCCAAGTAGCTGGTGACACGGGTGAAGGCCACTGGATAATCCTTTGTACAGCCATCCTCATGACCGAAATTAGTCAAACCAATTTGAACCATGCTATTTTTCAACACCAATGGGCCGCCGGAATCACCGAAGCAGGGCGAAATACCACCGTGAGTTGAGATGCAAATAATGGAGGGTGTGATATCCGAACCATAGGTTTTGGCACATTCGTCATTGGTGATGACTGTCCTGGCGGCCCATTGCAGATCGGTAGCATAACTAGTGTTAGAGTCAGAAGTATAACCCCAACCGGAGGTAACAGCCATATTACCGGCATAAGTGGAGTAAGAGCCAGAAAGAGCGGGCAATGGAATGTGTTGAATCTTGGCAGTAGAATTGGTGGCGGGTATCTTGATCAAGGAAATATCATTTATACCAGAAGTGCTATTCCAGCCAGCGTGGATGGTGATATCGCTGGGATTGACAGTGTATTTAATTTCAGCATTGGTACGTACAGTGCTACCCAAGTACACATTAACAGATGTAACACCATCAGTACAGTGGGCAGCAGTCAGAATCCACTGGTTGCCAATCAATGAACCACCACACCAGACGATATCCCTAGAGCTAGGTTCAAAGGATAGACCAACTATATAGCGTAATTTACCGGTAGCAGCCTTTTTACCTTTGGATATACCCAACTTAGAATCATGCGCACGATAGGCAGATGCGATGCAAAAAGACAAAGCGAAAACAGTTAAGAATTTCATCTTGTTTTAGAAAGTGATACAAACCATTGATGCTAGTTGCCGTTCTTCAACATATTTATATAGTTTTCAGCTTTAAAAATTCCTAAAACTAACGTTTAAAATGATATGTATAAACAAAAAATTAAATACAGTTTAATGTTTAATTGTTGATTTAGCTGAAAAAACAGACACAAAAGGTTAATGTAGCTCTTGACGTAATTTGTTTTTCTATATATTGTTTACATTAATTTATTTATTAACAAATAATAACAAATTGAATTTGTTTATTTTCTATATTGTATTTATTTTTTTGAAAAATTCTATATTGACACAGATAGGAAGATAATATTTATTATATGCGTAGATGTTATTGTTTAAACATTTCCAAGGTAATTTATTATTATAAAACCTGAAGTTTGCATTTCCCCACTGCTAAATTCAGAATTCTATCAGCTTCCATATTATTGACAATCAGTTTTATACAGGAAGCATTATGTAGACATTACAAACCAGTCACTCAGAAGTGAATAATCTCTGCACTCCTAATGTGTGTAACATCCGGGTTTCTTTATGTTATTTTCGGTAGTATATCATTGGTTCCATTATTAAATTATCCTCAGACTTGTGTGTCTCCACTCCCGATGGTGTTTCTACAAGATCCAAGTTTAATTTCTTCCCTTTATAATACGGGCTTGAAAGCTGCCTTTACTCGTAACACCAGCTGATGTTACGAAAAAAGAAAAAAATATTATTCGAGTCTAAACTGTAAAATATTTAGCCGTTACGGAGATAACGTGAAAGGTCTGAAGAAATGTTACCTTATACCTTCCAGTTCTTCTCTAGTCCTAAACTTTCAATTAAGATAACTAGGTCTTTTTTGCTTATATTTATTAATAATATAATTAATTTGAGATCATAAAAAATCTGGTTTGTAATGCCCACATGTATAAAACTGATTGTCAATGATATGAAAGCTGATAGAATTCTGAATTTAGCAGTGGGGTAATGCAAACCTCAGGTTATATAATAATAAATTACCTTGGAAATGTTTAAACAATAACATCTACTCATATAATAAATATTATCTTCCAATCCATGACAATCCCAGCAAAAACTTCCAGACTACTTACAAATCAACTATAAAAGGACTGATTTTTGTTCGCAATATCCCAAAAGTAATCCGTTATAATTTTGCCACTTTTAATCAAAAAGTTAATAACTTATTTTTATACTTAAAAGCTTCATAAAAATATGTACATAGTTGTAAATAATTAACCAACCTAATAAATATTAAGGCAACTTATTTTAAAATAGTTATTAATAAAGATTTATAATTATATAATAAATGCTATTTCACACGTTATAGTTCTAACTGACCAGTTTTTGTTAAATTCTTTTTGGAACCTGCCATTTCGTTTACACACGTCTCTTCAATTTTTGAATCTCTTCACAGAAAAAAAATCATGTTTTTTTTTTCAATTAAACCTTTAAATGATTTTAAAATAATTTTCAATTAAAATTTTAATTGATTCAATTACTTTTTCTGATATTTTCAATTAAATCTCACGTTTTTTTTAATTGATACTATCATTTTGTTTGATTTCAATTAAATTTTTAATTGATTCTACAAATATTTTAATTGAAACTCATTTTTATTTTTTTCTGTGTTTACCATCAAGTTTTTACTTTTCCATGCAAACAATAGACGGAGAAAATAAAAGAAGAAAACAGAAGAAAATAAAAACAATTGACTCTTAATTCTCTTTTCCCTTATAACCCGAAAATATATATATAAAGTATAAAGTACACAAAGTCATTAAAATTTAGAATGTAAGTAAAGTTTTTGCTGGGATATAGAAATTTTCAAAATTTGTTGTTTCCATATAAATGAATATTTTTAAATACAATATTGGAATTAAACTAGTTTTCAATTTGTTGTCAACAAATGAATAAATATTATGTAAACAGAATACAGAAAAAACAAGTAAGAAAGTATAGTCGGTCAAGCACGACCATATAATACCCTACACCTAGTATATAAATAAAACAGTTTTTCAGAAATGGGAGATATTACCTATTATGGACTGATCAGCCAAAAATTGAGTGCCATGACTTCCGTGAATATAAATATTATACATTATTTCGATATAAATACTTTTAAAAGATTTATGGAGGTTAACGTGAATTACGAAGAGGGCCCTATATTGGAGTTTTGACTAATTATGGACCGACCATTATAAAATTAGGTGTCTTCATTTATGTACATACGAAACTTATTTTTGTTAAATTTTATTCGGATAACAACATTTTTAAGAGACTTATGGTCTTTAAGGTGATCTTCGGAGGTGAGCCTTATATGGGAGCTAAGACTAATTATGGACCGGTCAGCATAAAATTCTGCCATATATATATAATATATTTGTGTTCAATATTATTTGGATACCAACATTAAAGAGTTATGCTCTTTAAAGTGGTTTTCGGAAGTGGGCCTTATATGAGAGCTACGACTAATTATGGACCAATCTGCACATAATTTGTAAACGTGATTTGGCTTCATTTACTACTCATTTGTGATGAAATTTGTTTGGTTCCTTGCATAATTGAAAGATTTATGATCGGTAAACCCTAATTTCGGGAGGACATTTGTATGGGGCCAGGTGAAATAATGGACCGATTTCCACCAGTTTCAACCCCATCCATCCTAGGGGCAAAAAAATATTATGTACAAAATTTCATCAAAATATCTTCAAAATTGCGACCTGTACTCTGCGCGCAAGCTTTACATGGACAGCCAGCCAGCCAGCCAGACGGACGGACGGACGGACATCGTTAAATCGACTCAGGAAGTGATTCTAAGCCGATAGGTATACTTTAAATGGGTGTTGGACCAATATTTATGGGCGTAACAAACATCATCAAACAAACTATTGTGGTGTAGGTTATAATATACTTATTTAACAAATATTCCATATTTTAGAGGTATTTTCATTATAGACTCACTACCAAAGTGGTATCATCAAATTAGATTTATCAGGATCTGGAACACATTGAGTAGCATAATATAAAAATAATCAACATAAAGAATATTTCGATAGCTTTGGAAATTTACAACCTTCTAATAAATTGAATTAAATACCTAGGAAAATATATAAATTCATATAATTGTGGACAATTATGTATTAAATTTGTGCATTAAAAAACTGAAATAAATAAAAAACACATTTATTTTATTTTGATATTATGATAAAATAGTTTTATTTAAAAATATTATTAATATATGTTTGTATTTATATTAATTATTTTTAATTTAACTTAATATGAATAACGTTCTTGTTGGAAACCGGAAGACTCTTAAGTTTTTTATATCCATGTTGGAACAAAATGAAGACTATGGAGTAATAGATGGCGAAGATGCCGATAATGCAAGCAATTTGTGGAGTTGCCCTTGGGCTGACATTAGTTGTAAAGAAGGTAGATATTCACTATTCCATACCCGAAATCATATAATACTTAAATTAATTGAATCCTACTATTATTTTAGTCAGAATATTTAGAAGCACAAACAAATAGAAAAAAAACAAATAAAACGAAATAAAAATACTTTTTTATTTTACTAACTTTAAAATAAATACAAATAATTAACAAATAAACCAAAGAAAAACTTCTTCTTTATTCACTTTTAAAAAGATAAATTATGCAGGTAAAAACACAAGTAAGCGTTTTTATTCTTATGTACCCACCACCACCAAATCACCTAATATGGGGCTACTTTCATGAGAAATTGTACCGTAAATTCTATTTATTTATCCAAAACGATATTTATAAGAATCATATTCCAGTTATAACTAAGAATTCATTCTTTGTTTATATTTTTGCAGCTTAGCGATTTACATTAACATACAATAAAAAGTACCAAAAGATCGAGGCAACCGATTTTGTCTTTGTGACACGTCAAAATTTTCCCTGTGGTTATGCCCAATTATCGACCAATTTTCACAAAAGTCTATAGTTTTACATACTTATAACTGATCTATGAAAAAAATCGATTTGCTATGGATGTTTACGTAAGTTAATGAGTGTACGGGAGTAGTCCTATGACCAATTCTGTACGACGATTTATATGTAAATGCGAATTTATCTTATAAATTTTATAAGGGATTTATGAATATTAAAGTGATTTGCGGAACTGAACTTTATATGGGGCCTATGGTCAAATATGGACCGATCATCATGAATTTTGGTACGACAATGTAAATGTATTTTAGAGATTTTCGGAAGTGGACTTTATAATGGGGACTACGGTCAAATATGAACCGATCATCATGAAATATGGTACGATGTTTTATATATGTATAAGCATTTTTTTTTGTTGAATTTCAACTTCTTAGTGGTTTTTATAAGAGATTGTACGTATACGGCTTTTCTACAGACATTTATGTATCATAAATCCATATTCCGGAAAGACATTTGTATGGGTACTATGAAAAATATCGAGGTAGTCTGAAACTTTGATCTACAGGGTGGGCCAACTTGGACTGACTGATTTGAAATGCTTATAACTTTTGCATTTTTAATTTTTTTTAATTTTTTTTTTGCAGATAATACAGAATTTTATAAAATTTCATAATGTCATCATACTCAGTGGAAGAACGTGTAAAAAAAATATCCCATAGATTGATTTTGCTAGCTACAGAAAATGACAATTTTTTGGATAATCTGATTATGAGCGATGAAGCACATTTTCATTTAAATGGATATGTGAATAAACAAAACTGCCGAATTTGGGGTACAGAGAATCCAAGAGCATTGCATCAGCGACAATTACACCCTGTCAGATGCACTGTTTGGTGTGGAATCATGGCTGATAAAGTTATTGGTCCATATTTCTTCGAAAATGAGCTTAATGAACCACAAACCGTCTCTGGGGTGGTATACCGGACCATGTTGGAAAATTTTTTACGTCCGATAGTTCTCAATAATCGTAACATATGGTTCCAGCAAGATGGAGCTACAGCTCATACCGCAAGAGCCACAAAAGTTATAAGCAGTTCAAATCAGTCAGTCAAACTTGGCCTACCCTGTATATCTTGGATCATACTAGACCAATTTTGCCCATTTTCTATACCAAACTTTTCGGTGGATCAAAGAATATTTGATAAAAATTTCATTGTTCTATTTTTTTCGAAGCTCTATCGCACGCCAACAATAGACGGGTAGACGGACGGAAATGGTTAAATCGTCCTAGAGTCTTATAAGGACTCAGAATATATAGACTTTTTGGTTCTACGGCCATTATTACTTTTTGGTGGTGGGTAAAAAAATAATGTTGAAAAACTTTAAAAACTGCTATAAAGATTATTAAAATTATTACTTAATTTAACAAACATTCAAAAGGATTTTATAGTCCATTATTGGTCGATATACCCGAAGCTTACAATCTCCAGATAATTGGAATCCTAATAATTCTAAAATTACTTGAATACTATGTTTTAATTACACATACAACTAACAGCTTTGTACGTTAATGAAATCTAATAAAATAATTTTTTTTAAATTTAAATTGTGTGAAGGGCAAAGAATATCTAATAATTAAACTATTTTGGTACAAATACTAAACCTTCTGTAATGAGAGAAACGATGTATAGCTAAAAAGTATTTTGGTTTTGAAAAAATAATGGTGTTGTGAAATAGCCATAAAAGAACTATTGACAGGGGTTTCTCTGGTTATGGAATAAATGGGAGCCATTAATACCACTAGCAATCAGTTGTTCAAAAACTTCCTTTTGCCAATAGATATTTTAGACTCTAGTAGTCATAAAAATATGGTTCAGATATTGGTCATCATTTATAAATGTAGATATTAAATAATCCCTATTTTGATCAACTTAACTCGGCGAGAAAATAAACTTTTAACGAATTATTCTTCCATTTTTAAGTTACTTTTTATTAACAAAATTTCAGAAATAGTCATAATCTTTTAATAGCATAAACCGCGAAAATTAGTTAACTACATAACACTATAATGCCATTATTAATACCATGGTGCAATTATATATCAGGTGACAGCATAGCGCCAGCTGATTATTTTTTGCTCTATTCATATCATGAAAATGTCAAAAACTTGTTTACAAATAGTCAAAGTTTATGTTAAAAAGTTAAAAAATTATTTTGTATTTGAAAAGTGAGTTTTTGTCGCTGTTTTATCTGCTAAAATAGTTTAAAAGTGTTAAACAACTATGTATTTGATATTAAATAGTGTGTTTGTGTTTTGAGTTGTTTTACTAAAAGTGTTAGTTTTTTTTCACTATTGTTTTCTGTTTTTATTCATGTTTGAATGTTTGTTTTCTTTATTTTATGCCAGATGTTTTTGTGTAATACAAACAAAAATGCCTGTTGTTATTGCCTTGTTGTAATTATTGTAGCAATGCTGTCACCTGGTATATAATTTCACCATGATTAATACTATTAAACTGTATTAAGAGCATAATATTATACATATTAATGCTCTAGACTTATATATATGAATTTTTAGAATTATATAAATTTAAGTTTGAATTTTTTTATAAATTAAGCTTACTAATATTATAATTTTCAAATAAATCGCAAATACTAAATTATTAGTTAATTTATCGACAAAAAAAAATATAGAATGTGTTCGACTGCCAATAGAATACAAAGAAACAGTGTATTCGCTATCAATATGAAAAAAAAAACTAAACTCTATTTATAGAATGATATAGAGCAACATGTTTATAACGAATTTAAAGCCTGACTTAAACATGTTGATATCTGTGTGAGAAGTTGGCAACCTTGCAATTGAAATCTCTCTGAGAGTTCTAAAAGAAAAGCTGTTTAAAAAAGAAAAACAAACAAAAAAAAAAAACCAACAAAAAATATAAAAATGGAGTGTTCAGTGAGCAAATGCAAGCAAAACAACAGTAAAAAAAACAAGTGAGAAAAAAAATTAGCCAATAGAAACACAGAACGTGTGATGTTACAGTTCCAAAATGCGCAGAACATTTTAAAATTTAATGCGTGTTGGCGTAATCTTTATTTTACCCTTCTTGGTTGCACTCACCGAAAAAAATGTTGACAGCAGCGGTCAGCGTTGTCAACTTTGAAATTTTAAAACGCACCAAAATGGAGATAAAAGCAAGATCACCATTTACAAAAAAAAAAAAAAAAAAAAAAACGCACCAAGTTTTTTGTTTCATATGTTTATTGAATTAATTTAATATTTTTTTAATTTCATAAATTCTATATAAAACTTTTTATCAACGATTTTTTTAAATAAACGGGCGAAAACGCATTTAACCACTCAAAATTTAACTCACAATATGATATTCGGAACTGAAGTACTAATTGGCAAAAAGGGTTAATTTCAGTACATATTTGTTACTTTTTCAATTTATTTTGTTTTCTACTTTAAGTGCTTCTATTTGATATTTTTTAATAAAAATTTTTATAGCTCAACTGGAACTCTAACCCTGGTTGTTCGTAGACAGTTCAGTAGACCAAACCATCAGGCTATACAAGCATTTTTATCTACATGATTAAAATGTTAATTTTATTTTCAAACAAAGATTTTCACCCTATTCACCTTTAGCAATTTGATAGTATGTATTCATTTATCATACATTCGTATTTAGAGCACATTAAGTGGGGTTCTTTTCATCGTCTGAATTTCATGGTAATGAATTATTAACAAACTGCAATCAAAAATTAGTAAAACTAGAGATTTCATCACAAAATCGGCGTAATTAAAAAAACGCACCGAAATTAACAAAAAAGCGCACCGCGCACCAACTAAGGAATTTTTCGCACAAAAAATGTTAAAAAGTTGACAACGCTGGCAGCAGTTGATGAGGTCTCTTCAATATCTGCTTTTGGTGGTATTCTTTTGTTGAAGAGTTTACAATATTATGTTGAAGAGTTTACAATATTATGTTGTGTGAAAAAATAATTACAGTGAACTCACAGAAACGTGAACATCAAGTAACATAAACTACCAAAAAACATGAACATTTTTTTTTACATTAAATACTCTAAAACGTGAACTTTTTATCTAACGTTAAAATTCAATTTTGTAAGCTTATTTAAAAGATTTGGGATTCCCCGCAGAAGAATTTCGTAGTTTGTTTGTTGTAAACAACTTTTGTTTTGTTTGTTGTTTGATAAGTACTACTTATTAAGTAGCTTCTTTTCAATAAAAACTAAATAAACAAATTTATAATTATCGTAGTTTAAATTCAGCTCACCTCTATTTTTGATGAATTCAATAACATAATTTAGAAATTAGTATCTTAGAAACGCGTTTCCAAACCATAGTAGTATATTAAAATATGGCAGGAACTTACAGTAGCACCAAAACATGTTTTATAGGTGAATATAAATATAATATAAAACATATTTTATTTTAAAATGAAATAAAAGCTAACAGACTAAAATATGTTATAAAAAAAATGCAATCTAAAACGTGAACACCCTCGGTAAAAATTAGTTCATGTTTTTGCGAGTGCACTGTATGGATATTTCCAAGCAAAATTCTTATGATTGTTAGTTGCCTAAAAAAATTAAATAAATTATTAAAACCAAGTTAAATATTGATACGTAAATTCTATAAAGCTTTTTTAGTTTTATTTATAAATAAGAAATATATTTACGGGAATAACAAAAGTAATAGTTTTATACATATTTCTCCATTGACACTTCCACCATAAGGTTTTGGATGACACAAATTTCTTTGGATGGGGCACTGGTGAAGTTGTCACTTTGCAGTTTAATATTTAATCGACATCCAATGTTTTACGTTAATTGTTTTTATATGATATTTTTGAATATTTGTATTATTGGTATTTGCTGTGATTTTATAATTAGAAAATAAAAATCGTACATTATAATTCAATTGTCCTTATCTTCGGCAATTTTCAAAATATTGGACTATTGTCAGACGAAAGTTGACAATTGCTTTACAGCTCTGTCCATATGCCAGTAATTTTTTCCATTTCAAACGTCCAAGCAATTATATCGTCATAATAATAATTGCTCTTTCCTTAAATCGTGAAGCATTTAATTCATCGATATTGAATTATTTACGTAGGAAAATACTGCTTTTTATCCTTTAAAAAATTAATGCGAATATCATGCATATCATTGCTTATAAAAATACGTGACTTTCTACAGAAAATCGTTCAGTGAGCCATTTGCATCAACAATTATTAACATCTAATGTCTAATAGAAAATAATTATTACAAATTTACTTGAATTTTATTATTAATATTATGTGTGTAAATACAATTACAATGAGAAAATCATTTAATTTAAGACGTTTATTTTCACATACATACATACATTATCAATATTAATGTATGTACATGACATTGCAATATATTAAGTCTAATGACTTCTGCTCTTTTAAGTACTCAAATATGCGTACTCGCATGTTAAGCATTTCATGACGATGATGAGTGTGACACTCTATGCGTTTGAATAACAATGTAAGAGTCTTGTCACAGATGACACATACAGAAATTGTTCGGTAAACTATTATGAAATATTCTGGTAAAATTATAATATTACACTAAACCATGTTTTCTGCCAAGCATATCCGCTGAGATTAATCACTGAGATACATATGTATATAAAGTCATAGCGATTCGCAAGTATAAGTATGTTTTCATAAATTAATTAAACACATAAATGCATTTGTAAATTCTTAAGTGTATTTCAAATTACATATTAATAGCACTTTTAAGACTGCGGAACAAGAACAACAAACATATTCCCATGTGACACCAAGTGTCTAAGAAGAAACAAATACTGCTGAGAATAGTGGAAAAAATGCACAGAAACATAACATTCATAAATAACTTCACGTTCAAATTTTAAACGCGTACAATACTCCAACAGTGCAATCCAGTTTGAATTCCAACAGATGATGAAGATGACATAGACGTTGACTGTAAAGCAATGAGAAGTGAAATTACAAACAAAATAGAAAGGATGGAGTAATAAACTTTTCTACATCATTTTTTTTTATTCATAGTACTTATTTTAAATATTTCTTATATTTTATGGGATGTGGTGGTGCACGTTTATAATTGAAAGCTTAAATAACAAAAGTTGCATTATGCTTTGTAGATGTAGAAAATGTTGTCAAGTTGTTGAACATTTTTAAGAAAATCATTGATCATAGAAATATGTTAGCAACATTTTTTTTTTTTACTGATTTAATTATAATCAGTCAGAATATACAGGGTGGGCCAAGTTTGACTGACTGAAGTGCCATTGTGGCTCTTGCGGTATGAGCTGTAGCTCCATCTTGCTGGAACCATATGTTACGATTATTGAGAACTATCGGACGTAAAAAATTTTCCAACATGGTCCGGTGGTTGATTAAGCTCATTTTCGAAGAAATATGGACCAATAACTTTATCAAAATTTCAAAATTATTTCAAATCAGTCAGTCCAAGTTGGCCCACCCTATATTTGTGCGAGTGCTGAGCAATGAGAAATCAAAATACAAGTTAGATAGCAATATTAGGCTGTGCCGAATCTTAAATACCCTCCACCTGAATATAATAGAAATAGAAAAACTACACTAGGATTGGAATATCCTTATTCTATGTTTTCTATTCTATTGTTTGCAAGACAATATTACAATCTGTTGGTTGCAAATCACTAAAGTAATTTTATTTTAAATGCTTTGAAATTTTGTCTAACTTTGATCATTTATAATTGATATAATTACCGATTCTTACTGTAATTTACAGAGTTTGTCTGATTTTCATAATAATCTTGAGTGTAATTTAACAATTTATAAAACTAAAAGAACATTTTTAAATGTTCACATTAAGAGTATAAATAAAACGAGTAAAATTACAAGGTGCGGCTTCTTTTGGTTGAATTTGATCGTAATTACATTACTTACATAAGATTTATGGGTGGCATAGAAGTGGACCAATTATGAACTGATAGCTTCTAAACCCAATATCCACTAATATCATTTCTACGTCATTTGGGCTTATTTTGGTTGAATTTCATCTCAATAACATTATTTACAAGAGTTGTATGGTTGGTTGTTATACACGGAAGTGGATTTAGTTCGGGAGCCACTGCAAATTTTTGACGTAGAGTTACAAAATCCAGTAGCATAATTGCAGTACAACCGATATTAATATGATTTCTGGATTAAAATGTCTAAGCAATATAAAATTTGGTCCGATATCGATATTTATTAGACATTTTGTGGGTTAAATTGTTTTTCGGAAATGGTCCTTATATGGCAGTTATGATAAATCATGGGCCAAGCTTCTTCAAAATTTATACAGTGATTTTTATGCAAATGAGGATATCTCACGTCGAATTTCTTAATGGTATCGTTAAGAAATATATTAGTATTAAAGTGAATTTCGGAAGTGGACCTTATATGGGGGATATAGTCAAGTATGAACCGATATTCTCCAAATCCAGCAGTTTGATTTAGG
The DNA here is from genome assembly GCA_950370525.1 of Bellardia bayeri. Classification (NCBI taxonomy): domain Eukaryota; kingdom Metazoa; phylum Arthropoda; class Insecta; order Diptera; family Calliphoridae; genus Bellardia; species Bellardia bayeri. Next base: position 21,510,061 of record OX493267.1, read on the forward strand.
CATGTATGTAAATGATCCGTATCAAATTTTTGATCGTTACAATTACACAGGCCAACACTCAATTTGCTTCTTTGAATTTGTCAACTGATTTTAGTTAATTTGGGTGCGCTTAATTCAAATCTGTAATCAGTTTGTCTCTATCAGCTCTAGTTTCCATGATATAGCTTTTTTATATCATCCACTTATGACCGCCAATTATGACCGTCTGTCCGTCTGTCAGTTTTTAAAAAAATTTTTTTTTCATCAAAATTTCTTATTTACTGTTTAGTTATTGCCAAAAAAAAAGAACTCCTAAATTTTTTTAAGTATTTAAAAAAAATAAAAGGAAGTAAAACTGTTTCATACAGATTTATTAAAATAAAAAAATTCTCACAAATCATTTAAAATATATTATAAATATAATTCTAGTTACAGGATGTAAAGCTTCCTTTAAGAGACAATCTGGAATGAACAGCCGGATTAGAGTCTCTTTGCAAATTCCAACAGTAGTCTGCCATCATATGTGTATCCCACCTTCCCTGGTACCGATTCTCCACAATTTTGATATTTTGGTGAAACATTTATCCTTGTTCTTCGCTTAAATTATCCAAATTTTCGGCAAATCGGTCCAAGTGACTGTGCAAATAATGGATTTTAATACTTTTGTTGTAGCCAAGGTCTCTGAACTTATCCAGCATATTCTCCACTAATTGAACATAATTTGGAGACGGCGCGCTGACGGTAAATCGGAATGTGTCAGCGAATTTTTACATCGTCTTCTATTGGAAGCCATTATATTTAGATCAACACTTTTTTAATAAACTTTGCCAACTGCAATAAACCACTTACAAGCAACTAACTTCTGATATGCAATTGGAGTGCAACAAGAAAAAAAAAAAAAACGTTCTCAATAATATTGTACAAATAAAATTCCCGTCAATCAGCTAGCAATTACACAAAAAATAATATTTTCGGAAACTGCTTGTACCGAATTGTATACACCCTCCACTAAATGAGTTACTAAGTTAAATTAACCGAATTCATCAAAAAAAGCACATCTTAAGTGAACCGGTTTGATACCTATAAGTTGACTGGAAGGTAAAATATACTTTTCAAACGAAAAAAATCTGTTACCAAAAATGTTTTTCCGGAATAAATGTTTTTTTTTGCCAACTACCATAACTGTAAATAAGAAATTTTAATGAAAAAATTTTTTTTTTAAAAAATTGACAGACGGAAGACGGTCATAATTGGAGGCCTTAAGTGGATGATATAAAAAAGCTATATCATGGAAACTAGAGCTGATAGAGACAAACTGATTACAGATTTGAATTCAGCGCACCCAAATTAACTAGAATCACCCAGGTTCGATCCCCAGTCAAGAAAAATTATCAAAAAAAAATTTTTAATAATAAATTTTTCATGTTGTAATTCCTAACTTCAGTAAAAATAATTTAATGAAAATTAAATTTAATGAACTCGAGCCTAACTAACAATTTATCAAGAAGTAAAAATTAACAGTTCGATTATGAAATTAATAATTATCCTAGAATCAGTTCTATTCAAAGAAGGAAAAATTTTGTTTAATTTTGTCGGGCTGTGTTATTTATAAGATATTTGTGAGTATTAAAATGATTTCCGAAAGAGGGCTTTATATGGGGGATACGGTCAAATATGAACCGAAATTCACAAAATTCTACGCAATATATATAAAGATTAATGACTTTTTCAGTTGTGGTCCTTATATGGGCGCTATGAACAATTATGGACCGACCATCATAAAATTTAGTACAACAGTTAATTTATGTCAAATTTTAACCTCGTAACAATATTTATACCAGTTTTATACGTATTTATGTGAATTTTGGAAGTGGATTTTATATGGGGTCTATGGTCAAACATGGACCGAACTAAAAAAAAATTTGATTTTACGATTTCTTTTTGCATAAAACTTATTTTTGCTGAATTTTGTATTGATATTGCAATTTTATAGGCATTTATGTATAATTGAGCAATATTTCGGGAAGATTTTTGTATAGGGGCTATAAGAAAGCATGAACCGGTTCTTACTGTTTTCCTCACACTTTCTTTTTTCATCATAAAAATAAGGTGTATTAAATTGCATGGTATTATCAGCAATATATTTCAAAGTTTCACATAGAATGACAAACGTAAAAATTGTGAAAATCGTTAGGGATCCATATTTCATCGCAAATAACGATTCGATGAAAAACTAATTTCCTTTTAAAGCTTTTGAGCAGCATTTCGGATACACAAAAAAGCCTTTCAAGGCTTTAATTCGTAGGGTAGCCAATTTGCCTGCTTTTGGATGAATTTTGCTGCTCTCAAAATTTTGAAATTGCTGCTGGAATAGCTCCCAATGATTTTGCAAGCTCTTGATGAATTTGTCCACTGCAAAAACTAAAATAATTTTTTTAAGTAACTTACTCATTTGTTTAAGAGTGGTATTCGCAACAGTAACTGAAACACAAACAATTAGCAAACACACACCCTATACCAACATATTCATGATTATACAATATTAAAGTGTTTTTCCTTCAAACTGTAATACAAATACATTGAAACATTTTCATATCCACAGAAAGTGAGAGACAGAATAATGTTAACAATTTGCGAATATTGTTGCGAATTTAGTAGTCTATTGTAAATGTAAACTTCATTAATAAAAAATGTAAAATTCAATTATAACGAAAATTCTGTTATTCACAACACTTGAATAATAATACAAAAGATTTTACTTCACACAAAATTTAAATATGTGCGGCCAAAAATTAGAAAATTTAGTGGGCCAAAACTAATTTTTAACAAGAAATCACGAAAATCGCTGTATTCGAGTTCAGTTATGTAGATAGATCCAAAATAATAAACAAGAATTTGGGAACAAATGTTATTTAAGAATAATTATTTAGTTAGTGGTTGTTGGACCATGCTCCAGGAAGAAATTTTACATGAGTTTTAGTAAGTAATGGGCTCACAACTAAAGTCTCTTGGCACATTATCAAGCAAGACCATTTGTAACTATAATTGTCCCCTTTCAAAATGTACTTAAACAGGTTAATTCTTACGCACTACATTTTAACGTTACTTTATTTTAAAAGTGCTGCAAAATGTTTCGTGCTTATTGGAAATTTAATTTCTTGTTAATTTAAGTTAATTTTTAATTTCTTCCTATAAATTTAATTTTTTTTTTACTCCATACTTTTGTTAAAGTGTTTTCCTTAAAACTTAAAGGTTTGTTCTTGGAATGTTGAGAAAAAAGAAAATAAAACTATTCTCTACTTCGTTCTTATATCGTTTATTTTGAGTATTTTTGGTCACAAATGTTCTTATTGTCGTACAGGTTTGTGTATTTCCGTATCCGCTTTGTTTGTCTTTGTATATAGCAGTGTGTGTCCCCTTAGTGTGTAGGTGTGTACAGGAAGTGACAAATTGCAATTTTCCAAAGTTCAACAAACATGACAATAGAATAGAAATTGCTAAAAAACTTTTGTATTTGTCTGAATGCAACACTCCATTGGTTAAATATAAAATTGTACAATTGACAAACACGTACTGGTAGTACGAAAAGCATTTCTATGGTAGACGAGCTACGTTTGCGAGTAGTTGAATGTTTCTTTAAGTTTCCTTTTTGACAATTGTAGTAAAGATGTAATCGGAAGGTTTTTTTTTAAGTATTTAAGCTGCAAAAAATACTGCATTTGTGTGTTTTCATAGAGATCAACTTACAAACCTCATTGGGATTTATATCTGGGTATATTTTAAGTCTTTTAAAGGTTATTTTAGCAATAAATAAATAAGCATCCTTTTGAATTATTTGTTCTTTTAGTCGTTTAATAAAAATTTATTCATAATATTACAAAATGAGTCGAAAATTTCAAAGAGGTCGATGAAACTTCTAAATGTATAGACCTTGGGTGTTGGCTATCTTTAACGATTGTGGTGAAATTATAGCAGTAATGGGCAAACACATACTAACATGTTTATAGTTGTGGTGGTTAAGCAGCAGAGAGATTTGTGTATTAAGAGAGAAAATCATAAACAATTTAAAAATTGCGTAGCAAAACCTTCTGCTAACAAGCAGCGTTGTCAACTTGGTGCGAAAAATTTCTTAGTTGGTGCGCTGTGCGCTTTTTTTAAATTTCAGTGCGTTTTTTAATTTTTTCGGAAATGTGATGAAATCTTTATTTTTATGCCGTTTATTTTTAATTGCAGTTTTTTAATAAGTCATTATAATGAAATATATGCGATGTATAAGGACACCATTGAATGCATTTTATATACGAATGTATGATAAACAAACAATCGTCACATGAAGGCTATTGCTAAAGCTAAATAGGATGAAAATGTTTGTTTGAAAATAATATTAACATTTTAAACATGAAAATAAATATTTGTGTGTAGCCTAATTGGTCTACTGAACTGTAGATGAACAACCAGGGTTAGAAACCTAGTGAAGCCCTAAAAAATTTTATTGAACAGGGTCAACGAAGTACTAGAAGTACTTAAAAAGAAAATAAAAACATTTAAAACAAATATGTATGTACTGAAATCAGCACTTTTTTTACGAATTAATTCCGAATAGCATACTGTGAGTTAAATTTTGAGTGGTTAAATACTTATTTTATCCTTATTAACTAGTTAATTATAATAAAGATTTTTACTATTATTACTTTAACTATTAATCGTTAATCTCTTTTTAAAAAGTTAAAAAAAGAAGGAATTAATTACATATAGGAATTCAAACAATTTTGTTTATTTTATTTTTTAAATACCCTTCACCTTCATGAGAAGGGCATATATAAGTTTGTCATTCCGTTTGTAATTTCCACAATATAATTTTCCGACCCTATAAAGTATATACATTCTGGATCCTTATAGATAGCAGAGTCTATTAAGCCATGTCCGTCTGTGTGTCTTTCTGTATGTCTGTCTGTCTGTTGAAATCAATTTTCTGAAGTCCCCAGATATCTTCGGGATCCAAATCTTCAATAATTCTGTCAGATATGCTTTCGAGAAAATTGCTATTTAAAACCAGCAAAACCCGTCCATAAATAACGGAGATATGATCAAAAATCCGAGAAAACCTCTGAAAATTTCATAAAAAAAAAACTATCAAACAAAGTGTATTAATATAATATATGTATGTATGTGTATAATATAATTATGCATCCACAACAAAGGTGAAGAGTATATAAGATTCGGCATAGCCGAATATAGCACTCTCACTTGTTTTTGTTAAGTTTTATTTTTTGTTTTCTAAAAACACTGAACTGAAGACTGTTTTAATGTTATATTTATAATACAAAAATATTATAATTTTTATGTAAAATTAATTCAATAAATATTTTAAATAAAAAACAAAATCTAAACTTGGTGCGATTTTTTGCAAATGGCGCGTTTTTTATCCATTTTGGTGAGTTTTGAAATTTCAAAGTTGACAACGCTGCTAATAAGTGCTAAACAACAACTGATTTTAATTTGATCTCTGAGATCATAACAAAGCAGGAAACGAATGTTCATTTTAGTGACACACACAAGTAAACTTATAATATACGTGTGTATGCAGAATTTTGTTGCCAATGAATGATAGGAAATTTAAATTTCGCGCATTAATGAATTAAAGACACAATTGTAATAAAAATTTGACATAAACTAATATAGATCCACGAAGACGAAGCCTTTTTAACTCAAATGAAATCCATGTATCCATAGATATAAGTATATTTTTTATGTATGTTTGTTTGTTCTGCAATCACTCCTAAACGGCTGAACCGATTTTAGTGAAATCGGGAACGTATAAAAAAAAAAGGAAAAACTGGTAAGACCAAACGGCTAAACCGATTTTATTGTAATTAGCTTGAAAACATCAACAAACAGACCAGGTCAGGATAAAAAGGGGAAATACCGGAAATACCAAACGGCATAAACTATTGGATTGAATATTCGAACGACGATAGATCCGTGCTTGGAAGCGTCTATAGGCTTCAACTTTTTTCAAAACTTGGACAAGGTCAGGAAAAATAGGGAAAACCGGTAATCACAAACGACTAATCGATTTGTTTGAAATTTAAAATGTAGATACATACTCGTATATCTGTCAATAGGTTATAGTATTTTTAAAAACTTATGGTCGGAATAAAAACGGGGAAACGGTTATCCGTTCCGCGAACGTAGATAGATGATATATGGTTCGAAGCGTCAATAGGCTATATTTTTTTCTAGAACTGAACGAGGTATGGATACAATTTATAAAATCCCTTAAATTTATTTCTTAAACAATACCTGAAATATAAATTTCTATAACGGAATATAGGCTATCAAGCAACATGGATTTGGGAAATCCAAAATTAAAGGACCAAAAAAGCAAATAATTAAATTGTTAGTACTTTTTTGTACTTTTTGGTACCTTTTGAATACTTTGTTCTAAATCGACAAAAATTATTTTGTACTGACGTAGATTCGTAGACTTATTTGCAAAATAACATTTTCATAAAACGACAGTTAGTAACAACGGGTAAAAAACTAATAAACTATTTTTAATTATAAAAGTTAATTATTCGTTTGTAAAATTTGTGTTGTTGCTCTATGTAATCAGATAAATATTTATTAGGAAAGTTTTTTTTTATATTAATTTTCAAGGATTATTAAGTGCTTAAGCTTTTAAATATAGATTAATTTAAGAGATCAAAGTTTAATATTCTGTTAGATAGGTTTGGAAATTCAAGAAAAATAGAGACACTACCTAATAGTTTTGCTCCTTTTTAAGTACCTTTTTTATTCAATTTTTTTTAAGACATAATTGGATTTTTAGCTTTGTACAAACAAAAAAAATTTTAGTAAATATGTAAATATTTTCTGTTTTATATTAATATTAATATATAAAAGACACTCGATGATTTGTTTTAATAAAGTGAATACGAAAACAATCTAAAATAAATATGTAAGTACCGTTTTCAGATTTTCGTTTCAAACAAATTTTGAAAAATTGTACTCAAATTTTGATCTCTAAAATTTGTTAAGCCCTAAAAATATTATTTTTTTCTGATGTTGGTCATATTGATGTAAGGTGCAGTCTTACATTAAATACGTACAACACCTGCTAATCGGGACATCTTTTAATTTAATGTTGAATATCGATTTGTTTATTAGCATAAAATTTTAAGCGAATTATTAAGATAATTCAAAATGCAAATTCAACTAATTTCAAATTACATAATTCAAAATGCAAATTTTAATGCATGTTAATATAGATTTGTTAAAATTATGTCTTTAAATACATTTTGTAGCTTATTTTCTAACACTAAATTTCAGATTTATTTGTTTGTAAAATTACTTTCTTGTTTATTAAAATATCTAGGATATTTTTTTAATATTTCTTTAAAATAAAAGTTATTTAATTTGTAAAAATACAGTCCAATATATATGGATTTAAAGCAAATGAGGTCTTTCGCAAAATCTCATTTTTTAAGATTTCCTTACATTTCATTACGTATTTTTATATGTGTATGTATGTATGTGTTCGTATTTTTTAATCTAAATGTAAAAAAATTCTTAAGAATGTAATAATAATAGATGTTACAGCAGAAAAAGAAACTTAAACAATTTAATTTACTATTTAATAGTTTCTTTTTACAAGCAATAAGGTCGCTTGAATTTTATATAAAAATATTTAATTTAAATATAAAATTCAAGTGACCTTATTGCTTGTAAAAAGAAACTATTAAATATTTAAAAAAAGGTCAAATAAACGAACTAAATATCAATTTAATTTACGACATAGGATTAATTATAATTTTAAGCCCACGGATACGAGATTATCTAACTCTTCCAAACTTGTCCAAATTATCAGTTTACTTCATGTCACGGCGCCGTTTAATATACAAGTTGGTATATGACGTTGCAAAAAGCCTTCAAAGTCAAAGCCACAGTGGTCGCAGGAGAATGCACGCTTCTCTTTTACCATTTCTCACGGCAAGGATCTCAGGTATAACGATGCTTAACATTTCCCGCCTCAAACACAACGGTGAAGTTTTTAGAGCAAAACGAACATGTGTACTCTTTTTGCCATTGTGTACTCAGCGTCGGCCTATAAGTTTTTCTGATGCTTGTGCTGTTCCATGTGGACCTTATACGTGACATCGTCTATGAATTTGCGATAGCAGCGAGGACAACGTTTGGGCTCACCACCAGTATGATGCAATAAATGTTCTTTCAAGTATCTGGGTGAATTGAAAACTCTATTACATATCTTGCACTTTCTATCCTCCTCGGGAACCTCCTCTTTTTGACGCATACATGCACGCATGTAAAGCTTTAAGGACCCCACAGCACTGTAGCAATTACCGCAATTGGGACAGTAGAACGTTTTATTGTTGCGCATAGCATTTAAATCACTGGCACTTTGATCACTGATTTCATATTCTTCAGTACTTTCAGCTTTTGTCATGGCCAACTTCCTCATCCTCTTCACCATTTAAGTTAAGCCATTTACATATATCTAGGTTCTTTTATACAAAAATATATACAAGTTATAACCATTCGAATTTTAACAGATAAACATTTTATGTAATAAATAACACAATTAAAATAGTTTTTTTTTTAATTAAACTTGTGTAATAATTCGCTTTACTAAGTTAAACTACAATATTTGTAAATCTCCATCCATTTTATCCTCGTTTAAATATGACTATTTTTTTAATTTAATGACTTTGTCTATCGAAAAATCAGATATTATTGTATATTATTTAATTCCTAAATAATGTAAATATTTTCATAATAGGAAAACGTACGTTTTTGATAAAACTGGACTTCAAAATAAAAAATCAGATAGCCTTTGTAAGGCAATAAAGCAATCCTTTCAAATGTTTGTATGCAAACTAACAAAAAAAAAAAAATGGGCTCGAGCCACCTGTTCAAAATCCCAGTTTGAATTTAAAAATAAATATTGGTTAGATATTCCTTTTGTTAAAAATATGGACTTCAGAAACATACGAGAATGCCACACGCGAAAAATGTCCCGCGAAATAACAATGTATGATCTTTTTCACAATCTTCTATTGTCTTCAGATCCTCTCATATCCTCCTCATCCTTAAAATCTTCTGTTCATTCTCAAAACAGAGAGCCTATAAATGAAGAAGTTCTTGCATTGCTTTCAGAAACAATGCCGTGGTCTAACTTCGATTCAGAAAGTGAATAAGTTTTAGATTAAAGTAAACCTATTGATTTATGTAATTAATTTAGATTAATTTTATTATATCTGGATTAATTTAATGCTATCGTATAATTCATTTAAATCACATAAGACTGAATTTGTGCTAGAAACTCTATAGTTTATATAAATAAATTAAAAAAATTTAACATTAAAACGTGTATTATTTTGTTACTCTATGAAGTAGACATTTTAACATTAAAACGTGTATTATTTTGTATTATATGAAGTAGAAAATATGCCACGCCCATTGACCAAATTTTGTCCATTTGTTGAGCGATTGTTTAGATTGATAAAATCTATCAACGTGCAAAGTTTTATGGGTGTGTGGCTTTGCAATAAGAAGTTATGACTTACTTCCAGCTAGATCCCAATTAGACCACTGTGCAGCGCCTCTGGTGGTGAGTAGTCGCATTAATGTTAAAGCTTGATTTTAAAGCCTTTATTTAATTATTTTAATAAATGCTATAGCGTTTGAATGCTATACCACCGAAGGAGGGCGCTGCGATAAATATTAGTTATGAGAGATAGAAGAAAACTAATAATTATCAGAAACTGATGTTGTTTGAGTGGCAGCAGCTGGGAATCGAACCCGGGCTACAAGCTCATGCTAACCAATTAACCTACAGCACCCTCTAAATGTATGTATCCATACGGAATGTTTTACATCTATTCATGCACTTTGTACAATATAACAAAAATATTAAAATTATTATCCTTCTTCCTTTTGTGATATAATATTCAACAACTAATTTCAAATTACATATTATTAGCTTAACAATTCATTTTTCTTTTTTCGTTTTAATACTGCGGCATACAAAAATTCTAAATCCATTATTTCTTTCAGCTATATTTTCGGTTTTGCTGTACAAAAATTGTCCAGTAAAAATAATCAAGTTCTCCATCAACGAGCTACTACTTTTAACACTCTTAACACTTACATGTTTTTAAAAGTGAACGAACTGAGTCTAGTAAAATCAAATAATAATTCACATTTAGCAGCCATGCGTGACTAAATTTGTAAACAAACGTACATGTTTTAAAATTCTGAGCAATTTGACATGACGTTCATAAAATCAAAAGTTTCAAACATATTTACATTTTTAAATTAAATGTATAAATGTCTACATTTATAATTTCTGACAACTTTTCAAGTTAAATTATTTTAATTATTTAAATCCTATACATACACAATATTTAGCATGTATTTCAATACCATTATTATATATGGCAATTCATTTACATTATGTATATTGGTTGGTGTTATTGATCCCGCATGGAAAGGAAAACTAAGCGGAAAGAAATATCGACGGATATGTAAAATGTAATTATTCTTTCCTGCGGCATGCCGCAATACTGTCTGTGTAGAGATGATACCGCAGCAACGGTATAAATAATTTCAAATTATGCTTCCGCACAAAAAAAAAATTCTTTTCGCAATCGCGGAACGAAATAAATAACTCGAGCAATTATAATTTAATTTACTAAGCAGACATCGTCACAAAACGAAATAGGTGATGGCAATTATTGAACACGCAACTCCCAATCGGGACTATTTTAGAATACTATTAAGTATTTATTCTTACAGAACTTACCCACTACGATCAAAAGAAGCTAAAAGTTTAGATTGAACCATTTAAACTATTAAAATTTAAAATGAAGGTTTGAAAATTGGCATAGAATCTGATTAAAAATCTATGATTTTGAAATTTTAATATACCGTTAAAATGATCAGCGGTCAGGAATAACATAAAGGAAATCCCCGGGCTAAGCCGTGTTCACACATCTCGTATTAAGTATAAATATATGAAAAAAATAATTAAAACAATATACACCTACAGTAACAGTTTCTTAAAGATTTATTGAAATTAATATATATTATATAATAACAATAAGAACAATTTATTATTTTTATTCGAACTGTTAGTTTTGAATTTTTTGATATTTATTTAGTCGGGCTCGAGTTCATTGAATTTAATTTTCACTAAATTATTTTTACTGAAGGTAGGAATTGTTTTACAACTTGAAAAATTTGTATTCTAAAAAAATTTTTTTTTTTGATAATTTTCTTGGCTGGGATTCGAACCTGGATTGTTGAATTTACATATGTTTCGAGAAACACCACTTTCTCTCATCAGAATTCTTTGCGTTCTAACCCTCTGCACCACAGCGGTGCCTGCTAGCCAACAGACAAACATCAATCTTTTAACCAGTGTTACCTGGTGGTTCGAAATTTGCTGTAATTATCATTTTTATTTATTAATTTCTATTTTACATGTTGCCTCCTTTTCTTCAGTTTTTTACGTATTCATATCGAGACTTCGTCTGAACCTGAATACATTTGTGTTATTATGTTTGTTGTCCGCTTTCATCGACATTTTATGTGTACTACTTTAAGTACAATTGCAAACATTAGCTTGTGCCCTTTTTTGATATTTTTGATATTTATTTAGTCGGGCTCGAGTTCATTAAATTTAATTTAAATTAAATAAATATCAAAAAATATAATAACAATATAATAAAAAATTAATGTAAATAAATTTTTAATAATCTTATACTTTCAATAACAATATCGAAATTCTTTGCTTTATATTACCTCCCCTCGTCATAAAGATTTCCTTTAATAATAAATACAGCCTGAAGCTCATAAATAATAATAATAATAATAATACTGTTAGATGATTTACATACAAAAGTTTGTAAGTTTGAGTGACAATGCATATGTACCTTTATATGTGTGTATATTTTTATATCCTTCAGCAACTCATATATATTCGGGTCTACAAAGCATATCAAAAGGATTTCTTAAAAAGCTATACAAAAAAACGAAATTATTTTCAATAAGGCCAGGAAGTCATAATAAAAAAAATGTGTAGTTGTAAATATGCAAAAAGAAGTGATAATAAATAAACTCACATTTTTTAAATTATATTATCATTGGTTTCCTTTTTATGTAGCAAAATAATAAGGTAAGAAAAAGGGTATTTTCATAGAATTTTAATAAATTTTTAAAATATACAAAAAGCCAAATACACACAGCTTCAAGTGTGTATGCACCAGTGAATTTTTTGATTTTTTTTAAGATTATGAAAAGCATTATAGTTCCACTTAAATTTTTTTTTCATAACCGAATCTACTATTCAACCAAATATCTAACAAAACGAAACTTTTAAATTTCAATCGATGGATGGATTTTAGGATTTTCATAATCTTAAAAAAACAAATAATTTGTTGTGTTTACTCACTTTTGAGGCTCATAGTATGTAGATATTGATTCATTAATATAGATTTGTACGTATGGTAGGTAACCTTAAATAGTTGGCTGTCTTTCCGGTTCGCAGTACCATGAATAATATTCAATAGAATTAGGCCATGACTAAAATCTATTTAAATTTAAAATATTCAAAAGAATTAGAACATGACTAAAATCTGTTTAAATTTAAATTTAAAATATTCAGTAGAATTAGACCATGACTAAAATCTGTTTAAATTTAAATCCGACTCGAAGAACCATGAATAATATTCAATAGAATTAGGCCACGACTAAAATCTGTTTAAATTTAAATCCGACTCGAAGGACCATGAATAATATTCAATAGAATTAGGCCATGACTAAAATCTGTTTAAATTTAAATCCGACTCGAAGAACCACGAATAATATTCAATAGAATTAGGCCATGACTAAAATCTGTTTAAATTTAAATCCGACTTGAAGGACCATGAATAATATTCAATAGAATTAGGCCATGACTAAAATCTGTTTAAATTTAAATCCGGCTTGAAGGACTATTAATAATATTCAATAGAATTAGACCATGACTAAAATCTGTTTAAATTTAAATCCGGCTCGAAGGACCCAGAAAAATATTCAATGGAATTAGACCATGACTAAAATCTGTTTAAATTTAAATCCGGCTCGAAGGACCCAGAAAAATATTCAATGTAATTAGGCCATGACTAAAATCTGTTTATATTTAAATCCGACTCGAAGGCCCATGAATAATATTCAATAGAATTAGGCCATGACTAAAATCTGTTTAAATTTAAATCCGGCTCGAAGGACCCAGAAAAATATTCAATGGAATTAGACCATGACTAAAATCTGTTTAAATTTAAATCCGGCTCGAAGGACCCAGAAAAATATTCAATGGAATTAGGCCATGACTAAAATCTGTTTAAATTTAAATCCGACTCGAAGGACCATGAATAATATTCAATGGAATTAGGCCATGACTAAAATCTGTTTAAATTTAAATCCGACTCGAAGGACCATGAATAATATTCAATAGAATTAGACCATGACTAAAATCTGTTGAAATTTAAATCCGGCTCGAAGATTCGTAAATAATATTCAATGGAATTAGACCATGTCTGAAATCTGTATAAATTTAAATCCGGCTTGATAGACCATAATTAAAAGATTCATTATTCAGTAGAATTAGTTGGGGAAATAACTAATTTATGAATGAATAAAGTGGTATTAATAAACCAAACGGGATGTTTGGTTAAAGGGAATTGTGTGAGGTACACAATGTGAATAAATATGAATAAAAAAAGTGGTGTTTGTAAAAGTGTAACTGGGGGTTAGCTACTTTAATTATTATTCAATAAGATTAGTTGGGGAAAATAATTTCCCCTTTACTTTATAAAAAAGGAATTAATAAACCAAACGGAATATTGGTGAGGTACACAACGGAAGTTGTGTGTGGTACACAATGTAATGCGATTAAACTTTTATAACCGGGAGTTGTGTAGATATCTGCTCAGACTCCTAAGGGGGTCTTATAATAAATGAAAGAGAGGTTTCTTTTTATAAATTCATGTGACTTACATTTTATTTAAAATACTTAGGTATGTGATGGGGATGTGATCAGAGGTCCTGCCTTATTGTTTGCTGGTTACTAACGAACTGAATTAGGGAAATTAATATCGTTTGGGACCTCAAAGGTTCATTATTAAAAACTACAAATATACATTAAACTACAATTTTAATTTGTGGATTATAAATTCAATTACAATAGTACAAACAGGGTTGGGAAATTCAATTTCAATAATAAAGAAAGTTATAATTTAAACACGTCCTGTGATATAAAACTCGAACATTTCCTTATATGACGTTTCAGATATATATACAAAACAACTTATTTATTAACGAAATCTTAAGATATATAAATCTATGGATGCTTAGTTGTTAGAGAAAAAATCGAAATATGATTATATAAATGCAAAAAAAAAATACCTAAGGAAGGCTTATCCTCAAAATTTCTACGCGTTGCACAATACCTAGATCTCTTAGGAGTTTCAAAGAATTTTGAATTCGATTAACATTAACCTTTATCGTAGTATACTTTGTACAGGGTGGGCCAAGTTTGACTGACTGATTTGAACTGCTTATAACTTTTGTGGCTCTTGCGGTATACCACCCCAGAGACGGTTTGTGGTTCATTAAGCTCATTTTCGAAGAAATATGGACCAATAACTTTATCAGCCATGATTCCACACCAAACAGTGCATCTGACAGGGTGTAATTGTCGCTGATGCAATGCTCTTGGATTCTCTGTACCCCAAATTCGGCAGTTCTGTCTATTCACATATCCATTTAAATGAAAATGTGCTTCATCGCTCATAATCAGATTATCCAAAAAATTGTCATTTTCTGTAGCTAGCAAAATCAATCTATAGGCATATTTTTTTTACACGTTCTTCCACTGAGTATGATGACATTATGAAATTTTATAAAATTCTGTATTATCTGCAAAAAAAAAATTAAAAAAAATTAAAAATGCAAAAGTTATAAGCATTTCAAATCAGTCAGTCCAAGTTGGCCCACCCTGTATAACAAAAATTAATTTTTGTTTTATCGAAAAAAAAAACAATTTCTGATTTTTTTTGATTATCCAAATTGTTTGGTTATTAGCAAAAAAATATTTACTGGATAATAATAATTTATTGTGCAACTGAGCCCATCACGTTGGAAAAGACTTTTAAATAATTTTCAGATATTTCGAAATATTGTTGCAGTCGTCGATTTTTGATTGAAAATATTACAAAACTGATTTTGTGACTATCAATAACAACATCTTCGAATGTTTAACTAATATATTAAAACATGGTTTGGTTCATTCTGGATAACGGAAGCCCTTGGAAAGCTATTATGTCAACATATGTACATTTCCATCTGTAAATATCCAAAATTTCAAATGGAAGGACAAAAGAAACATTTACAACTGTGTTCTTACGACAATTAATTAAGTATATATGTATGCAGTTGTATCTATTAATTGTATTCATTACTTTGCCGTTATAGTATTACTGCAATTTATTTTTTAGTCTATTAAATGCAACCCTAGCTCCATAGTAGTACTGTGAAGTCTATTTTCCCTACATCTGAACTAAGCAGGACGATGTCACTTATTAGCTCTCGTCCTAACAAACTTAGGCTAATTATTTCAGTCAATTCCATCTATCGCTAGAGGGTGCATACTTGGTGTCCATTTTCTGTTGCGCTTGGAGAAGTTCTCAAGGATGAATCTAATATAAATACTTTCGCAAAAGAATGTAACCTAACCTAATCTAACCTAACCAAAAATCTTATGACCTGGGAGTCATAACTGTTTGATGAGGTTTGGAAAACTGTATGCAATGCCTGTGTAAATAAAAGATGAACTCAAAATGCCATTCTTATCCTCTGATTAACTCGTATATATTCATATATAAAAGCGTCTTAGATGATTGCCTCCATCCCTCAATCCGGAAAGGCCTCTCAGAGTGACTTTAAAAATATACGCTTATAAGTCGACTTGTTTCAGCGATCGTCACTATTAGTGTGCAAAACCTACACTGCATTTTCTTCTGAAAAAATTAATCTAGAACACTATAGTACGAATTGGTAGTTGTTTTGATACTAATTAATTTCTTTAAAATGTGAATTCGTAGTTGATCTTAATGGTTTTGGAAAGGCTGATTATATTTATTGCTCGCTTCATAAGGATACTGCTGTTATCTGTGGAGTAGCGAACCGTGGCACTCTGTAGGGTGGGATGTTGTTGCCACACCTCTGTTACATTACCATCTATAACTTCTCAATGTCACTTGATTCCATGATGTAAGAAATTGTTGCGTATGTGAATGATATTGATGCTTCTCTAGTGAATTCTGGGAAAATCTTAATATGCCAGATGTCTGGCTGTGATGTATTACGAACTATTAGACTCCAATTAGCCTTAGACTATTAATATCCAAGCAAAGGCACTAAATGCACATATGGCGATAGACTATCAATCTAAAGGTACGGTCACATTTAGCAAATATTTACTCAAAAAAGCGTAAACACTTGTTTTAGCACAAATTTGTTTAACGTTGTTTACTCGTACAAGAGTTTTGCAACATCAAACAGTCTCAAATAAATTAAAACTAAATATTTGTTGTGCTTTGGCCTAAATAAGAAAAGTATTTTTAAATACATAAACGAATTCAAATATATGTTATTTAGTGGTTACGTCTTTTTCGACAAATATTTTCAAAATATGACCGTACCTTAAGGAGCGAAATGTATTTTTGACATCGTGATGTATGGGGCAATGGTTTAGTGACACTTTTGAAATCTATTTACTGCGGAACTATAGGAAATCATGTTATTTATATGTGTTGTTGCATTGACTGACGATGGACATAATTCAATACAATTGGAGTTCCGCTGTTAGGCTCAGCACTGGAGGTTAGTGAAACACTACCCATGCGCCAATGTATCGGTCATCTCTGTAAATATTTATTATTACGCACAAACTACCTGCCACGACTTACAATGTTCTTCATTAATCGCGGACAGGTTACCTTTAACAGAGATCACGTTAGAGATCTGAACAGATGGATGGATCTGAAGTAGCTGAATCAGAAACTGCTCAGACCGGATGTCTATTTGACTCTGTATTGAAGCTTACATATGCGACTCCTCCACGACTATCATATGCTGATGGCTTTCTTGGAGCTGGCACGAAATCGCCTATGAGTTTTGATAGCCGGGTTGACTAATCACTGCCTTGAAGGAAACCTGGGGACAAGTGTCTCCAAGTCACCACCTTTGTCTACTATTTTGGTGACTGTTTGGCGACATTGTAAGAAAGCGTCTACATATTTAGAATTGTCAATGATAAAAAAAAAATTAATGCGGCGCAAGATAACTAAAAATGTGTCGGTGGCACAATGGTTATTATTTAACAGTTATTTTGTCAATTGTGTGTCCTGAAAAACTGCATTTTTATTTTCTATTTCAGAGAAGTACCAAAAGTGTAGACAAGAATTACTAAAACTAACTAACTAACTAAGAGAACTAACTTGTCAATAGTACCTATGTGAGTAATAGATTTTCAATGATACGCACATGTCAATATCATAGAAATTAGCATTGTCTGGGGTACTGGTTACTGTGTCAATAGTAAGTCAATACAGTTTCACTATTGACATTTCCTGCAGGGTGATTAATATGTATATATGTATGTACGTGGTCCATTGTAGCTAAAATGTAGTTGCTAAATCATGGTCCTATGTAATGCACTTATGGACTATTTCATTTTCAAGGCAGAACTTCTTGTTACACGACAATTGCTCGTGCTTTAATGACCGTAATCGTTGTTTAAAAATATTTGATGCAGTTACAAGGAGTAGTTTTGGGATTAGGAGTATATGGTCCAGTCCTAGACATCGTAATGTTAAATGGACTAGTTTTTTTTTTTCAAACAAATGGATTATGTTTGGAGTACTCCTGGTTCATTGTGGAGTAGTCCATACATATGTGTATGGAGTACTCGCGTTTTTTGCAGGGATTGAGTTTCACAAGTTTCTATGTAATTTGCTGCATTTGCAATTGTAAAATCTTCCGTCACATTATTGAAATTCTTTCTTTTCTATTCGATTTCAATTAGATTAGTTCATAAAAGAACAACAGAACTTATGAGTTCTAATAAAGCAATATCCGAGTATCTTCTACAATGGTGCTGTTATTAAATAGTCAGACATTCTTTCAGACGAAGTTTTATACAAAAATTCAATAACTTATTACGGGCGATGGCAGCTATTAAGAGCGAAATTGTATGTTGCAGCAATTTGCAGGTTTGGTATAAGAAGCATCGTTATCATCTCATCAATTATGACATGGGATTTTTATGTAGAAGTACGCCAGCAGAAATGTTTACTGCAGCTAATCAAGAAGTCAACATTCATTAAAAATCACCATGCGAAAGATGTAATGGATTTGTATTGAAGAAAATTAGGCGATGTAATATAAAAATATGGGAACGGCGCCAATTATCGGTATGGCTGGTTAGTTGGCTGACGGTCCATATAAACCTTGTGAGCAAAAATTTAGTAGAACGGTAAGTATTGAAATTGGTTGAAATCGGTCCATTATTGAAGAAAATTAGGCGATGTAATATAAAAATATGGGAACGGCGCCAATTATCGGTATGGCTGGATGGTTGGCTGACGGTACATATAAACCTTGTGAGCAAAAATTTAGTAGGACGGTAAGTATTGAAATTGGTTGAAATCGGTCCATTATTGAAAAAAATTAGGCGATGTAATATAAAAATATGGGAACGGCGCCAATTATCGGTATGGCTGGTTGGTTGGCTGACGGTACATATAAACCTTGTGAGCAAAAATTTAGTAGAACGGTAAGTATTGAAATTGGTTGAAATCGGTCCATTATTGAAGAAAATTAGGCGATGTAATATAAAAATATGGGAACGGCGCCAATTATCGGTATGGCTGGTTGGTTGGCTGACGGTACATATAAACCTTGTGAGCAAAAATTTAGTAGGACGGTAAGTATTGAAATTGGTTGAAATCGGTCCATTATTGAAAAAAATTAGGCGATGTAATATAAAAATATGGGAACGGCGCCAATTATCGGTATGGCTGGTTGGCTGGCTGACGGTCCATATAAACCTTGTGAGCAAAAATTTAGTAGGACGGTAAGTATTGAAATTGGTTGAAATCGGTCCATTATTGAAAAAAATTAGGCGATGTAATATAAAAATATGCGCCAATTATCGGTATGGCTGGTTGGCTGGCTGACGGTCCATATAAACCTTGTGAGCAAAAATTTAGTAGGAACGTAAGTATTGAAATTGGTTGAAATCGGTCCATTATTTCCCCGAAACAGGCCTACACTTTACTGATCGACTTTCCTTGTATTTGTTTTTATTTCGAAATATTTCCTCACCAGAGTTACAATTTTAATTGAACTCATTCTTTTAAATAAATATTTCAATGCATGCTGACCGAGTAAATATTAATTTTTAGATATGAAATTGCCATAAAACAAAATTAGTTTTTTTTTGTCCTTACTGAATAAAACCTTGTAAACTTTGTAAAATAAGAGTCAAAGAAAATGCACTTAGTTATGTATTTGTTCCTTAACAAGTTGAATTTAGAAATTGATCCCTATGTCAATGTTAACTTTTGTATTATTGAATACTTTCCTTTTGCCATTCCAATACAATTTGAAAGTAAACTGATATCTGTACTTTAGTTTTAAAAACTATGAAAAATAAATACTAAAATATGAATGTATGCATATGGCAAGCATACTTATGTTCATAGTACGCACACATTTTCTTTTGACTTTGTACATCTCTAGATAATCCTTTTTTGTAAGTTCATATTGAAAACTTGATATTGGTATTTATATACGTAAGTATATGTTTCTCTACACATTTTATATGAATTAGGGAGTGTTTCTTCTTATTCTAATTCAAATGTAAATCTTGGTACAAAACTGTAATTTTAAGTTGCAGATGCAAACGAAAATTTAATTTTCTCTTTTGTAAACATGTTGAAACTGCAGAGCTAATGAGACACTGGTTGGTTCAATTTGGTCTAATCCAGTGTCACATTATTTCCACACTTCCAGAAGAATGAATACACCCCTAATGTTCATATTGTTAAAATTGAAATCATCTCATATCTGCAGAATGTTGGTTTCCATATTCAATAGATTATTTATGTGTGTGAGCACAAAAAGGTTTCTATGAAACTTAAGTGTATTTTAACGACTTTGTGTCAATTTAGTTTTTGATTTAATGTGTATTTATGGCTATTTCATCCTATAAAAAATCAAAAGAAGGTAAATAATGTTCTTAATAAAAACACGTTTTACAAAAAAGACCTTCCATTAACTCTTTTAGTAAAAGTAAGTTATAAATCATATACAGTCATATTTTTTAGACTTTAAATAATTAAATTTTTTTTTTATATTTTATATAAATAAATTTCCATTCTTTGAAAAATTATTGTAATGATCTCTTTTTATCCAAAACTCGGGAGACTACTTTTTGCATTTTCACATTTAAGAGTGAAATTGCGCATTATTATTTAGCCAGTGTTTCATAGAGACAATTACATTTTATGATAAACTAAAAATTGTATTAGAAAACCAAATTTATAACTGCTATTTATTCTTGTTATACAATTTTTAACAATTTGCTATAAAATGAAAATTTGGAAAATCGTCAAATTTCAATTTATATAAAGAGTGACTTAAATTTTCGAGCAATTGCTAAAAACTAAACCGTTGACATGTTGGAGTGACAAATTTTCAAAATAATTCTAATTATTATGGTAAAAATAAAAGTGGCCGCTCGAAAAAAATCGTCATCATGAAGAGTCTTGGTCATGTTGTTAATGAATTAAAGAGTCTTGGTCGGTCATATTATTAATGAATGTAAGGTAAACATCTCCAAATCAACTACAAGTAGTCTGCCAGACTATTACTTGAAAACAGCTGTTGTTTGTGCCAAGTCTATTATTCTGCCACAAAACTGCTAGACTTAAATTCGCTAAAAGAAACTTACAAACTAACTAGAAATAGCAAAGCCGGTAACTTTGTTAATAGTTGCACTATTAAAATATATATGTCTTTGTTTAAGGTGATTTTTTCTGATGAGAAAAAATTCAATCTTGAAGGTCCAGATGGTTTCAAAAGCTATTAAAAAAACCTACGAAAGAAACTATGATATTTTTTCAAAAATAAATTTCGGAGGATGGTTTGGCAAGCTTTTTTTGAAGACAGTATTCTTGATTTGGCATTTCCAAGCACCACACTAACTTCGTTTGATTACACATGTAAGTCGTCAATCAAAGGGATTTTTTTTTTACTTATTTTTGTACTTTGTCTTCTATATTTGTATTCATTCCTTTAATTCAATTAACTTCAAAATTAATTTCTACACATCTAAAATTCCTGTACTATAATTATAAGATTTAATCTTGTTGTTCAGGATAAGCACATTAAATAAATAAAGGGATAGTTGTCTTGGAAAATATTAATGTACTTGAATGGCCCACATGTTATCCAGACCATTTGTGAAATATTAAGTCGTAGAATTGAAGCTGAAAAATGACAATAAGAAAGCATATATAATCTAAAAGAAAATACTACAGATGCTTGGAGATCTATATGTGAAGATACAAGAACAAATTTTGTGAATAGTATGACTGATCAATTTTTGAGTTGAATAAAAAAAGGAGGCCTAACACATTATTAAAGTGCAAATATTTTGTGAATAAACCCTAATGCATTTCTTCATATATTTTTAAGAGATAAGACCAACAATTCAGAGTGCTGTATTTGGCTGTGGCACATCATTAATAGCCTTTTCCTAAATATAATGGGAATTAATTAAAAAAAAAACTTTGTTGTTATGACTACAATATATAACAATTTATAATCTTAAAATTTCTTTCTATAATCACCAGGTTAAGGAAAAGAGTATAAACAAGTTATAGTTTATATTCGGCTGAGCTGCATCTTATACACCTACCACCAATATACCAGTAGTGTGATTTATTAATACTTGCAAGTAGGCTCCAAGTAAAGTTCGATTTTTGTCGGAATTTGGGAGATACACAAGTCTGAGTTTCCGGACCACGTCACAAATTTTGTGCATTTCTTTACCTATAGTAGTGTAACCATTGTCCTGCTCTGCACGAACATCCTGGAATACACAACCCTTCTTCGTTAATATCTTCTTCGGGTTGAGGCTGGCTATGCTCGTCTCTGCGCCAGTATCGAAAATGGCTTCCCCTTTCAAACCAAACATCTGTATATAAGTTGCAGGCAATGCATGTCCAATAATGGCGGATGACAGGGAATTAAATGATAAATATTGAGAGCTTTCCTTGGAGTGATTGCTGCATATAGGGCAATTTTCCCGGTATACCCTGGGTACACCACACTCATAACAGGAAAACGTTAGTTTCCTTACCAAAGAGGTGTGTGGTAGATTCACTTGTACCCGTTGAATAATTTTCCGCTGCTGATCTACATGTTGTGTGGCTTGTTGTTCATCCCGCTTCTTTTTGTCAAAATAGCTTTCTATGCTGTGGCCCTTTATACGGCAAAACCCACAGCGGTTACTAGTAAGATTTTCCTGTTTGATTTCTGCGTTACTTGTTGTTGGTCGAGCTTACGATACCATCATTCCCGCCTCTCTGCTTGCTGAAATGAGCTCACTGAATGTTTTTATATTTTCGTGGCGAACACGCTCCCGTATGGTTATATTCAGAAGGCCATAAATGCACCTCCTCGGCAACAGGTATTTTCAATTGAGACATCAAAAGCCTCTTTCTACAAATAAAGTTGTCTGTTGGATTTCTCTTCTGCTGTTTTATTTTAAAAATGTTCGAAAAAATACGCCAGTCCGGCATTGGTGGTGAAAATGTTGCACGAATAAGAGTTTTTGCATCATCAAAATTACCCACTGTGTCGTTGACACCAATCCACCACATGGCTGCATAGTCTTCAAGCAATAAGGACATTCCACGGACTGCATCTGAGTCGGAAATTGTCTCTATGTCCTTATACACACTGATAGCCGACAAAAATTCTTCCACAGCAGCGGGATCTCTATGCCCTTTGTAGCGCGCTGTGCATTTGGGTAAATAATCCGCCTCTGCTGTTACCACCCATAGCTACAAGAATTTGCTAAAATTGCTCTGCTGAAAATGTTGCCATGCTGTCTACGTACACGTTACAGCTTGATGTGTTGTCCTTATCGGCTTCGTTTACTACGAAAACCGCTTCGTTGATACTTCTAAATGATGAGCTGTCGGCTTCGTTCTCCATAAAAACCGCTTCGCTGATACTTCCAATTGATGCAAATGACGTAACCTTGATTTAATCGGCCTTTGCGTTGGCCTTCTTCTATTCTTTCTTGGCTTTTTAATTCTTCCAACAACAAGAAACAAGGCAACACAATTTACATACAAACACTATTTATTAAAAATCAAGATAGTCAGCTGCAAACTAAATTTCTCATGTCATCATATTGTTCTGGCCTGTGTTGTAATTAATATTTTAAAGTCACTTTTATTATAACCTGCAAGTTAATTACATTTTATACCTCTTAGAGGATGGTATGGTAAATGGAATAAAAACAGTGCCAGTGACAAAAGTTTACTTTAAAATTGTAATATAATGAATTTGTAGTAGAACTAACATAGTGTATTTCTAACTAAATCACATTTTTTGCGTGTTTTGGTTTTGTTAATTAATTAAAATCATAAATTATAAAAATCCTATATACTTTTTTACGTTGTGATTAATCTCCAGATTTGAGAAACGCAATAACTGGTTTACAATTTCTACAAAGAACCCATTAGGTACGGAATAAACTAGAAACAATGCATTCATGTACTTTAATATCAAATTCTGATGAATCTGTGGAATTAATAATGTCAGAGTTAATATAAAAACTGAGAGTGACTGATAGAGGACAGATGTTCTTTAGCAAATGTGAAAAAAAATATATTTTATTATTTTTATATGTATTACTTTACTGCTTCCTGAAATTGACCATGTTTTTTTTTAAACTACATAAGATATTTTCCGCAAATATGTATTACATAATATTAATCATTTTTTGCACTCAATTTCATTTTTACTCAAAAAAAAAAAAACAAAAAAAAACGAATTTAATATTTTAATATTCATCATCACATACATATACATAAATATTTTCTTATATACATTTGTGTGTATATAGTACACATACACACTTCGCTTCACTTATTTAAAGGCACTAAAAATTACATATTCAGCAGCCTGTATCCTTTGGAATTTTTAACCGCTTGCAGAACGAACTTTTATAAAAATGGAAGCTTTACATCTTGAGATATAAACAAGTTAGAGTGCAGTATTCGGCTGTGCCGAAACTTAAATACCCTCCACCTAAATATAATGTGAAACACAAAAACTACACTGGTTATAGGAATAGAATATCCTTATTCACTGTTTTTTTAATGCTAATATTTATTAGGCATTATTGAGGGTTAACTTGATTTTCAAAAGTGATGCTTATATTTGAGCAATTACAAAACATCTTTTTGAATTTTTGAACAGAGAGCTTTATACATATGAAGATATCTCATATTGAATTTCAATATACTAATTCACGTATTAACTTACATTAAAATGGACAGGGACATTCTGGAGCTGGTAGATGGTGTTAATCCTTTTTCTATTGTACCAAGCTAACCGGTCCTACTCCAAGTTCTGCAGTTCAAATTTAATTATTTGATGATGGTCTGTCCTTGCAGCTTATTGGGTGCTTCGAATTGTCCTTTGGAATTCCTTTAATTTGGCAGCCTATGGGGTGCCTTTATTTTGCCTTCGTGCCCCACGTTGGGCGCCAGTTAATAAATTATTGATTAAAATATATAATGGTTTTTTTTATTTCTTTTATTTAATTTTTATTTGCTTCTTTTCACTTCAAAATCCAAAACTTGATTGACAATAATTTCTTAAAATTTTTCTTAAAGTCAATGAGTTAATGCCTTAGTTCTAGTTTTACAAATTGAGCAAAAAGTTTTTATTGCAAAATTAATTAAGTAAGCATTTTTTTTAAACAAACAGTTTTTTTATTGCAAAATTAATTCTTACTGATGACGCTTCACAATTTATTGATTTGTATAACCCAGCGAATATTTTTATAGTTAATATATATTCAAATATCGACCGATGTTTTTAAAATCCAGCAGTTTGATATTGGAATATATGTAAATGCTCCGTTTAAAATTTTTGTTCGGTAGCCTTATTTATACGAGATTTATGAGTGTTGAAGTGTTTTATGGAAGAGCGTTCATATGGTGAATATGGACAAATATGGACCAAAAATTTTCAGTTTTGTATACATGAATATGATCTGTGTAAAATTTGGAGTCGATACTGATATTAATAAGATATATAAAAATATTAATGGCTTTTTCGGATGTGGTTCTTACATGGGAGCTATGACCAATTTTGGACCGACCATCCTAAAATTTAGTACAGCAATTTATATGTATATATATGCGAATTATTTGTGTCGAATTTTAGCCTGGTAAATATATATGTAGCAGATTTTTACGTATTTAAGTGATTTTTAGATATGGACTTTATATGGGGTCTATGGTCAAACATGGACCGAGAAAAAAGAAAATTTCGTTTTACGATTTCAAGAACAAACTTATTTTTGCCGAATTTTGTATTAATATTCCAATTTTATTGGCATTTATTTATCATTAAGCCATATTTCGGGAAGATATTTGTCTGGGGGCTATGAGAAATCATGGTCCAATTCTTACTATTTTCCTCACACTTTCTTCTTTTATCATAAAAAGAACGTGTACAAAATATCCTGGCAATATCTACAATATATTTTGAAAAATTGCAAGAAAAATTATGAAAAATATCAAATTTTTATGAAGGTTGCCTCACATTTTGGTCCTTAACTCTGGTTATAATATACAGACAGACGGACATAGTTCACTCGACTTAGAATTCCATAAGGATCAATAATGTATATACTTGGTTAGGTCTCAGATGAATATTTCTCAGTGTTACACACGGAATGACAAACTTTTATGTACCCTCATTTACCCCTAATGGTGGTGAAGGGTATAAAAAGGTCATGACAATAGTGGTTTCTTAACTAAAGAGTTTTTTTTTTTTTTGAAAGAAGTTCAAAAATGTGCAATTTCACTTTAACTAATTTTAATTAGAAACAGTTTTTCTAGTTTTTTTTTTAATTTATTTTACACTATTATTACTTTATTTAAGAATTATTAGTAATGGGTACAACCCCCTTTGTTTTTAATAACTTTTCATTGACCGATAGAGAGAATTTATGTAGTCCAACCAAATTTGATCCTTAATGTCCTGAATTAGTGACTGATTGTCATCAAATTGTCTACCTCCTTCATAGACTTTACGAGATAACCAACCCCAGACATTTTCTATAATGTTTAGAGCTGGCGAATAAGGTGGCCAGTCAAGAATAGTAACATTTTGGCTTACAATGAACTGCTTTACTACTCTGGCGTTATGTATAACTGCAATATCCTGTTGCAATATCCAAGACATGGAACCAAATAATTTACTAAACTTCGAAAAAGTCACTTCCAATAAAGTGTTATAGCTTGCACAAGTCAATTTTTTTCGCTTTGAAACTTAAGATCCAAGGTTCCGTAGTATGTAATAGCACCCACACCACAACGCCTCCCACTCGGCTGTGATGACGGTTCAAAAATCGCTTTTCTTTGCGCACAACATGTAAATAATAGTTGTAGCCTTCGGGCCCATCCCAATTAAACTTCTTATCATCCATTAAAACAACGGTTCTCCAGTCATTTACATGACCTCTTTGCTGCACATCCCATACAATGTAGTCTTTTGCGAATTGAAGCTACTTTTTCTTACGAGGAGCATTAAGTGTCACCTTAATTACTTGCTCGCTTACACTCCAGCCTGAGCTCTTATTTTTTAAAAGGATAAGGCAGAATTGAAGCAATCCCGATGATTGTTCTCTTCTTATACGTAGATAAAGACAATGAAAGCCTTCATTTAAAATTTTTTCCATAGCCCTCGGGGTCCTTGATGTTGGGATTCGTTCAATTTGTTTAGCTGTTGCGCGGTAAGAATGTCCTTCAGAACGGTAAACATCGATTTTAGTTTTTTTCGTTTGATTTAGTTTTTTCCTTTTCGACTCGTAAAATAATGTAATAAACATCATAAACAAACGCTTCCTACAAAAAAGCATCGCTTACTTTAAAAACAATAAAAAATAATAAAGTGGCTTTACTCACGTGAACCAAAACAAAAATTGTTGTTTAGACTTTTTTTATAAATTGCTCAAAAAAAGTTTTTCAGTTTACAAACCACTATTGTCACTATATATCTCAAAATATCTAGTTTCCATTTCTATTTTAAAATTCTGCAATCGGTTAAAAATTGCAAAATATATGCAGGCTATTGAGTATGGAATTTTTAGTGCCTCTAAATACGTGAACCGGAGTGTATATTCATTTAAATAAGTAAGTAAGAGTAAAAAGCCATTCACACATGCATATGTGCCAAGATATTTCATTTTGTAATCATACATCAGTAACTTTAACCAAAGCGCAACTTTCGTTTTTTCGTGTGCACAATTTGGCCCATAATGTTAAAAATTCAGTGAAAAAAAAAACAAACAAAAAAGTATTTCCCTGGCAACATGTAAAATTATTAAATAGACCGTAATACACATTTCACAACATTAAATAAACCATAAGTTTATGCACATTCATATGGAATGGGTTACAGTTTGATACGAAAAAGTTTAAATAAAATTTACATAACTAGTTGATATTTAATGAGAGCGAATAACGCTGGCTTATGTATATTTGTCTACTGGAATGCATTCATACAATATGCTCTAGTAGCTAAATTATAATTGTTAACTAAATTTATATACATATACTACAATTTATATGACTTACGAGTATAGTATCTAACTTGACTTATACGACCATACCAACGAATTTATGAAAATAAAACCAAATTTATCTTCTTCACTGTTGCAAAGAATTTTGAGAAAAATCCAGACCACTGTGACAGAATTTTGAAAAAGTGGGTCTAATTCTGTAATTTCCAAAAGTGCAATAAACTGTTTTAAATTATGATCTCCACACACGGTGTCAAAGGTCCCCAAATTAGGGCACCTCGGGCATTTGAATTTAAAATGATCACAATACTTCGTTTGTGATCTGTTTTTTTTTGCTAGTAGCGGATCCAAATATTTGCCGATTTTTTTTCATATTATTTTATAACAGAGACCGAAAATAACGGGTCCACTTTTATTTTAGTGGTCAGTTGGCACCATTTACCATTTAAAATTTGTTTCTGTTTTATATCACTCAGAGAGTGATTTATAAGAGAACATTTTAGGTTTGTGACTGAGAGAAACAGAAAAGAAAATTTCGAAAGTAAACAAGAACTTTTAAAATAAATGGCAAAAGTTCCTTGGATGCAAATCAATGATGCCTGCATATAAAAATTATAAATAATTGTATGTAAAATTTAAAATTTCACAAAAAATCAAACATTTTTAAAAAAATTAATTTTTAAAGAATAATAATGGACAATAAACATTGCTGATGACGACCTTGGCAGGGTAGAAAATGCATTCCAGTGTGCCATTTGTCTAGAAAAATATAGTTTCACAATATTTATTAATTAAAAAAAAAAAAAATTAACTCAAGCCGAATGAAAAATTTCTCTAATAATTTTCAAAAAATTTTAAAGTTAAGAAAAAATCTTAAATTTTTAAACAAAATAAAAAAAATACATAATTATCCAGCAAAAACTTTACTTACATTCTTAATTTTCGCCACTTTTTGTATTACTAATTATATATTAAAGAATTACTTTATCTTAAATTATAAAATCCAAAAAATTTCTTCAAATAAATACATTTAGAGGAGTTAGTCCGCTTTCACACGTTTCAATTCTGACTTTTCAGGGCAAGTATTTTTGGATGAGAGAATAAAAGGGTTACATACTTGAAGTTAGTAGTCAATTTTCTAAACAGAATTGAACACAAACTGGTCAGCTAAACCTGAAATGTGTTTAACAGCACTTAGTATATGATTATAAATCTTTATTAATATCAATATCAAGTAGTCCGGTCAACAATTTCCTATTACTTTTTGACTTAATTTGTAAGTAAAGTTTTTTCTGGATACCCACCACCAAATACCAGTAGTGTGATCTATGCATACTTGAAACAAATTTGTCTTAAATTTTGTATCGATAACGATATTAATACGAGTTATTTTTTTTTTTTGGATTTTTGGATTTTATGAGATCTAAATCATATTATGGGACAATCGTCATAAAATATTTTACTGCATTTTAGTCGTATGATAAATTTAATCTCTCAATAACGTTATATTTTGGCACTCTTTCCGGAAGCATACCTTATGTGGGAACTAAGGTTAATTATGGGCTGATTTTCACAAAATCATATAGTAAAATATTTTCTTACATATAACTGAACAGTGTAAAATTTCGGTTCGATATCAATATTTAAAAGACATTTAAGTGGGCTAATGTGTTTTTCGGAAGTGGTTCCCGTATTGGAGCTAAGACCAGTTATTGGCCGACCATTATATAATTCGGTACGACGACTTATATTCATATTTGTATTGTTAATATCGAATATAAACTTGATAGTAATGTTAATAAATGATATAAGCTTTTAAGTTATTTTTGGAAGTGGGTTTTTTATGAGGACTTTGGTAAAATATGGACCTGTCATCCTTAAATTCAGTACGGCAAAATACATGCATATTTGGATTAGTTTTATTGAATTCGGATTGATAGTCGTGTTTTTAAGAGTTTTGCGCATTTAAGTGATTTTCGGAAGTGGACTTTATATGTGGGCTTTAAGACATTTGTAGGAGGCTATCAGAAATCATGAACCAATTCTTATCAAGTGTGCAAAATTTCATGATTATATCTCTTCATTATATTTTATAAATAATACCAAACAAATTTCTGCTAAATATTGAGATTGTCGGACACTTTGGTCTATAACTCGGATCATACTGGACCGATATTGAATATTTTTAATAACAAATATTCCGGTGAAACAAATGTTTGGGAAAAATTGTTCTAGGTCTTTTTTTGAAGCTCTATCGTACATTCAACAGACGCACAATTATTAGTTGTTTATTATATGTAAAAATATAAAGAACAACTTGCGTTTGTATGAGTTAATGGCTTTTGCCACCTCTGATTTGTGGTATTGGAACAATAGAGCGAATTTTATGGAATGTTTCCTGCATTGTTATTACTCGCGTAAAATATCTACTTTTTGTCATTGCTAAAATATTGTACTCAACGGCTTTGGACAGATCCTTCATTATTTACTATTATTACATTTGTGTTGCATAATTTACAAAAAGTGTTTACCAATTAGTATCATTAAACTAAGACAAACAGATACTTTTGTGCAAATATTTTTAAAGACACACTTGTGCAAAATTTATTTCCCAAAAACAAAAAAAATATATATGCATTTTCTTTGATAGTTTTATTTTTATACAATAAAAAGTGCACTCCCAACTGTGTATGTATAGATACATGCAATATGTATTAAGAGTCATCAAAAAGTTTTAGATATAAATATAAATTTAGTTTTTTATCGTCAAATCTTAAATTTAATCTTCTTAAATAAAAACATCATTCAAATTTAAAACAATATGTTAAAAGTTTTAATTACTTTACAACAATTTATAGAAAAATATTATAAAATCTATGTTAATAGAAACGAAAGAAAAACTTTTCATTAGAAAATATTCTTCGTTCATGTACTTACACAACACTTTTCAAATACACTGCTGCTGGAATACCTTAATATTTATTATAAACATTTGCAACATGTTATTAAGTGTAATTAAGTTTAAAGTTGGCAACTACAGAAAAAAAAAACAATTTAATGTTCATAAGACTTCATATAATTTATCATCTTCAAAAGCAGCAGAAACAAAGGAATTTTAGAGCAAAATAAGCCTACCTACTAGGGTATCCAGTCGAATAATTATGCGAATAAATTGAAAATGACAATTTTCAAATAACGAATAAATCAAATAATTTTATACGGAATAATCGAATACAAGGAATATATATAATGCTCTAAATTTATATTTATATATATTATTTTCATAATTCTATATCTTATGATGACATTTGATATTTGTAAGAAAATCATTCAAATGCTTATTGTGTTAGAGAGACAATTGCACGATTCTATTGTCATACCTTTGAAGGTCTATGTCGTTAATCACGTCATGTATTTCGAGTTTTAGGACTGAACACGGTTCGGTTGGCTCTGTATAGACTCTCTGACGTATTCATAAAAAAATGAAGCAGGTTTAAAGTGTGCTTTTAGACAAAATTTTCATACAAAATTTTCTTAAAGTACATTTGAAGTCTACTTTAGTTTTTTCTGAATAAGACTGTCTATCTTTAACATAAAACATAATATACTGTTGTTAAATCACATGATGTGGAAGGTAAACAGTTCAATGTAAAATTATACGATCGGGAATTTTGTTCCAATAAATTCAATAGCGCAATTCACAATCTTGTGCAAATGGTATTGCATGATTGCATTTGCAAAGAGTTTTAGCATATTTTTGCTTTACACCAACAAAATACTAAGCAAGAGCAAACATATGCTAAACCTTTTTTGCAAATACAATGATGCAATAACATTTGAACAAGATTGTGAATTGCGCTAATGTTGCAGTGGTTGCGGAAATACTATGTCACATTTCTGTGATATAAAAATCATCAATAATACACCAAAATTTAGTTGCTAACGAATTCTTTATTAAAAAACAAGTATGGTCAAGCCCGACCATATAATACCCTACACATATATGTAAATATAAAAAAGTTTTTCAGAAATGGGCGTTATTTGCGAGATATCACCTATTATTAAAGTGAATTACGGAGAGGGTCTTATATGGGAGTTTCGACTAATTATGAACCGACCATTATAAAATTAGGTGTCGTTATTTCTGTATATAAGAAATTAATTTGTATCAAATTTTATTTGGATATCAAGGTTTATGAAAGTGGGCCTTATATCGGAGCTACGACTAATTATGGAGCGATCTGCACAAAATTTGTAGACGTGATTTGGCTTCATTAACCACTCATTTATTTTGAAATTTGTTTGGTAACTTGCATAACTAAAACATTTATGATCGGTAAACCCCAATTTCGGGAGGACATTTGTATGGGGGCCAGGTGAAATAATGGACCGATTTTCACCAGTTACAATCCCATCCATCCTTGGGCCGAAGAGATAACACTATGGTGGTGTAGGGTATAAAACATATTTAAAACTTTTTTGGTGATAAACCAAAGTTTAGTTTACCATAAAATTTAATATCGTTTGTTTGTACCAGTCTAGTGCAGTTTTTTCTCCTTAATTCAGCTGATACTTACACAAGTAAGAAGTTATATTCATCAAGCCCACCATAGAAGACCCTTTACACATTTTATGAGTAAAAACAATTTCTTCAGAAATACGCGCCATATGGGAGCTATGACCTATTATGGACCGATCATACAAAAACTTAGTGACATGGCTGCTGCGCATGAAAATGTGTTTATTTCAATATAAACACTTTTAAAAGATTTATAAATTTTTAAATGATTTCTAAGAGGCTTATGGTCGTTAAAGTGATATTTGGCAGTGGGCCTTATATGCGATTTATGTTCAATTATGGCTCAAACTGCACACAATTTTTTAGATGTGATTAGCCTCATATAAAACTTACTTGTGGCGATATTTGTTTGGGGCGGTCAAATATTTATTACCGATAAACCACTATTTTGGGAAGACATTTGTAAGAGGACTCGATGGAATAATGAAACCATGCCAAACGATTTCAATCCCAACCGAACTTGGGCCAAACAAATACCATGTATCAAAATCTATCGAAATATTTGAAAATTGCGACTTGTACTTATCGCACAAATTTGCATGGACGGCCAGCCAGACGAACGGACGAACAACGTTAAATCTACTCAGAAAGTGTTTCTGAGTTGATCGATATTATTTAAGGAGGAGGTAGGGCTAATATTTATGGGCGTTACAAACATCAGCACAAATCAAATCTACCCGCTCCACTATGGTGGTGTTAATGTGTTAGTCTATTATAATGCCTAAATAAAGGCAAATGTAGAAAATCCATTAGTTTTAGTTTGACATATGTACATATGTATGTAAATGTAAATGGTCTATGTACAATTTTGGATTGATATGGCTATTAATTTAATCACAATGAGTATTAAGGTGGTTTTCGGAAGAGAGCTTTTTATTGACCGTCAAATATTGATCGAAATTCCGAAAATTCTGTAGTATGATTTTTGTGTATATGTAAATGATCTATGTAAAGTTTTGAATAGGTACCGGTATTTATAAGATGTATAAATCAATCGACATCAGTTTCATACGGAATGACAAACGTAAATATCACCGCTTGTGGTGGTGATGGGTATAACAAATAAAATGTGCACTAAAACTGAGTAGAAAACAATAGATATTGGTATTCTAGTCCCAACAGCAGTGTTATTTTTGTAATTCTTATTATATTTAGGTAGAGGGTACAGTCGAATATGGCACTCTAACTTGTTTTTACTAATTCAACCACATATGCTATTGAAAGAAAAAACCCTTTTGATGACCCGAAGGAGCATTTTTTTCTACACATTAATTTTTACAATTTCTAAAATTTATGCTTATTTGCATAAAATACCTATTACTAGCGATCAACCTCCCAAATATAATATATTCATATTTAACAATTTGCATAGCAATATAAAGGAATACATTTGCACGTACTTAAAGCACTTGTGTATTACGAAAGTAAAGTTTTCGTTAGTGTGTTGTAAAGGGTGGTTAAATTGTAAGGGCCGATGTTGAATGTGAACCACACCTAAACGCCAAGCTTTTTGCCAAATTTTATTTGACATTTCTCTATTTCAGACTTACTCAATTTAAACCATGGAGAGATACACAATCCAACAACGTGTTAAAGTTATCCAGACTTATTATGAAAATGGGCGTTCAAATCAAAATGCATATCGTGCACTTCGTGATTTTTTTGGTCAATTTGATCGTCCAAATGTGCGTACAATCGCAAAAATCGTGGAAAAATTCGAGCAAACCGGGTCTGTAGAAGATGTGAGAACACCAGTGCATGCTCGTACAGCTCGTACTGCAGAAAATATTGCTGCTGTTCGCGATAGTGTGGCTGAAGAGCCGTCCACCTCAACTTGTCGTCGTGCCCAACAATTGCACCTCTCACGCTCGTCGTTGATGAACATTATACATAAAGACTTGCATTTACACGCTTACAAGGTGCAATTGGCTCAAGAACTAAAGCCTCTTGACCATTCCAAACGTCGTGAATGGGCAGAATGGTGGCAAGAAATGGCAACAGTGGATGATCAATTTTCGAAGAAAATCATCTTCAGTGATGAGGCACATTTTCACCTCAGTGGATTCGTCAATAAACAGAATTGCCGCATTTGGGCAAATGAGAATCCAAGAGTGATTGTCGGAAAAACCAATGCACCCACAAAGAGTGACTGTTTGGTGCGGTTTATGGGCTGGCGGCATCATCGGGCCGTATTTTTTCCAAAATGAGGCCGGTCAGGCAGTTACTGTGAATGGTGTTCGCGATCGTGAGATGATAATGAACTTTTTATGGCCCGAATTGGAAGATATGGATGTGGACGATATGTGGTTTCAGCAGGACGGTGCCACTTGCCACACAGCTAACGAAACAATGGCTATTTTACGCAACAAATTCAATGGCCGTGTTATCTCACGTAATGGCGATGTCAATTGGCCGCCAAGATCATGTGATTTAACACCGTTGGACTTTTTTCTTTGGGGTTATTTGAAAGAAAAGGTGTACCTTGATAAGCCAGCAACAATTCAAGAGCTAAAGGATGAGATAATTCGGCACATTAACGGCATAGAACCTCCATTATGCCTCAGGGTCATCGAAAATTTGGACCATTGGATGGAGGTGTGCCGCCGTGGTCGCGGCGCCCATTTGGCCGATATTTTTTTTCAGACATAATTGAGTAATATCATAATAAAATAAAATTACAATAATTTCCTAAATAGTTTGTGTTTTATTCAAAATCAACATTGGCCCTTGAAATTTAAGCACCCGTTACAATTTGAAATAATTTGTTTTTCTGCTCTTCGGAAAATTCATAAATATTTATAACCTAAAGTTATTGTAAAAACTGCATATATAGTAAAATTATCAAAAATCACATACATAGTACATGGAAAACTACACGTGAATTCAAGTACATATAATTATATTTGGTTTTAACGAAACTTTCATTATTGTTTATGAATATGTAAGAAATTACATTCATGTATTTTATGTTTATGCAAATTATTTAGTTTAAATAGTATTTATCACATTTTGAGTGTATTTTACAACTTTTACTGCTTGCTAGTAGTGATAGTAAAAATTTAATGAGTTTAGAAACAAAATACTGATTTGAATAATGATCATAAATTAGAAATAAATACTGGCAATAAACACATTCTAATGCATAGATTTTATACACACTTGGGTACTAGGGTATTCAAATAATTCCAGTTTTCTTTTGCTCGAATGAAACTAATAATACGAATAAGAGATTTAAACTTGTGCTAATAATTCGGTCACATATTTTGAATTAATCGAATTATTCGAATAATTAGAAATTTCTAAATATAGTAAAATATTAAGAAATCTTTAATAATACCACTTATATAGATTTCAATAATTATGTTCTTCGTCAATTTCAAATTTATCATTATTAATGTTATCATCAATATCACTTTTTTCAAAATTTTTAGCATCTTTTAATTAATTAATAAATAATGAGTAAGGTTATGTAAACCAAAGTGGTCCATTATTATGCCTTTTCTATTATTGATTGTGTTTTCCTGTATATTCTAGTTATTTCAATTCAATTATATTTTATCTTCGAGATTAAGGTCTAATATTGTTTTTATTTTTATTTTTTATTTATTGCGATATTTCGCTACAACAATGTGTAGCAACTTCTGGGAAACAATAACAAAATTTAAAATTAATAATAATAAAAATATTTTTCAAAAATAACATTAATTGTGAAAATTTAAATATTACACAAACAAAAATATGAAAAATATTTTAGTTTTTAGTTTTTGTGTTTTTATAAGTTAACTGCCGTATTTATAAAAAATAAAGTAGACTTGAAGTGTGCTGTAAGACAAAATTTTCATACAACATTTTCTTAAAGTACATTTGAAGTCTACTTTAATTTTTTATATATACGGCAGTAAGTGTCTAAAAGTTTGAGCAACATTATCTGTATCGACTTTAAAATTAATTCTAAGATTTTTTGGTACATTAATAATTTCTAACATTTCTAACATATAACGACGTTTATAATTATTTTCTGTTTTCAAAACTGATCTGTTCTCAAAGTCGGGATAGTGATTCAAATTTGCACAATATAATGATAATGCTGTTTTTTGTGATGATATATCTCTATATTTTTCATAACATTTATGTCCACCTATTGTAGTTTTTAATTTAATTTTTAGTTGTACCTACATATTCTTTGTTACATTTTTCATTGTTATTACCATTACATGATATTTTATAAACTAAGTTTGACATTTCTAATTTAGGTATCCTATCTTTTATTTTACTGAATAATCTGCCTACTGTATTATACATTTTTGGATCCATTTTATATTTGGTATTATTAAATATATTCGATTTTTCTAATCTTTCGGATATTTTAGGTACATAAGTTAATGATTTATATATTTTAGGTTCAGAAAATCTTTCTTTGTGTTATTCATTTTATTTTTGAATTGTCTTATTAATTTACAAATTATATTAATTTGGAAATTATTATTCTTTAATATTTTTTTAATCGTTTCTATATTTTTCTTGTGGAGTTCCTTCCTCACTTATTGTTAATATTCTTTCTATAAGATTTTTAGCTGTATTAATAATAATTCTTTTAGGATGTTTTGAATAGTAATTAATGATCCTTCCTGAGCATGTAGATTTTTGTTACCAGTCTATTAATAATTTATTACCTCGCTTTATTATTAACGTGTCTAAATAAGGATGTATAGAATTACATTCGTTTTCTATAGTAAATTTAATATTTGGATGAAAAGAGTTAAAAATCGTTAACATATATTCTATTTCGCTTTCTGAAATTATGCCAAACAAATCATCTACATATTTTGTTAAAATGTTTAACTTTATAATCAATTTTTCAATACAAGTGTCAAGTAATTTTTCCATGACAATATCAGCAATAATTGGAGAAGCTGGTGGTCCCATTGGAAGGCCTATTTTCTGTTCATATATATTGTTATTGTATTTAAAATACCTCCTATCAATTATGCAACATTTTAAAATACGTAAAAATAGATCTTTGGAAATATTTGTATATTGTTCTATTATATTCCATTTTTCATCTATAATACTTATTGCCAAGTCTAGAGGTATCCTAGATATTAGACCTTAATCTCGAAGATAAAATATAATTGTTTAATAAATAAAAAGGTCGAACAAGCAGTTAAATAATCAAAACTATGTTTTAATAATATATATTATAGTGTTTCCAAAAGTTTCTTACTATATTTTCATTAAATTATTTTTACTGAATTAGGAATTGTTTTACAACTTGAAAAATTTTTATTATTAAGATTTTTTTGATAATTTTCTTGGCTGGGATTCGAACCTGGGTTGTTGAATTTCTTACTATATATATTTGATATTTGTGTCATCCCATAAGTAATTTGCAATCACTTTCAATACTTTCTTTTAACCGAATGTTCAAGATTGTTGAATAATCTAATTGTTATCAGAATCTGAATTTAATTCGACAAGAAATTATTTTGTTGTCATAGAAACCTATATTATCGGTTTAATTTTCGAATCAGTTGTTGTTGTCAGAATTGGGTGTCATATAATCAAATTTTGTCGTTTTTTTTATAAGAAACAATCCGATTATTTGGTATCTGGCAGATTTGCATTGTTTATTTTGGTTTTTGTTTTAGGCGGTTAAGTCACCAGCATACCATTCTAGGAGCGCTCCAAAAACGGAGTCAGAAAAGAGTCCAACTAAAAAGCATTTTCGGAGCGAAAGAAAAATTTGCTTAAAAATTTTTTTTTTTGCCATTTTTATATATTTTATTTCAATGAATTCCATTTTATTTTTTTTACTTTAAATACAATTGCCCTTATTTATAAAATTTACAACAAGTTTCCATACAAAATTTGCTTTATAAAACTGTTGTAAGTTTTTATGAGTAAGGGGAAATTTATTTCATTTTCTTCCATTTATAATTTAGTTTATTTATAAATGAAATCCCTTTTTGTTTAAGTAAAAACAATTTAGAAAAAAAATAATAAATGTGAACTTTTAAGTTTTTGTATTTAAAATTGCAATGACTCTTTTCTGACATGATGGAGGAGCTCGTTCTGAGCCCAAAAAAAAAACCCTTATAAAAGACTCTTTTCTGACATTATCTAAGAGCTCTTTCTGGCGGATCATTTTCGAATGTAATGGTCATCTTTTCTGAAGGGTTTCGGAGCAATAATGATTGTTTTTTTAGCTCATAAAGAGCATGAACGCAACGGAAAAGGTGTCATAAAAGACTCTTTACGGACCAATATGGCTTGCTGGGTATTGGCGCATAGTGTAAGTAAAAATAAACAATTAACTGCGATAAAAGAGTTTATATTAACGAGTTTATAGTAGATTTAGAAGCTGCACTTGTATCAGTACTCGAATGCTGACTGCATTCAAGAAAAAAGTGAAATAAAAAAGCAACAACTTAAACTCGAGCTGATGAAACAACTGTTTATTTAGATGACACTGTCCAATAAATCTGCGAAACATTAATTAAAAAAAATGTATGCCAAATCCAACATCCACTTACGCTGATTCTGGCAGTTCTAATGGATTGCTGTGATCCCTTAATATTTTTCGTTTTACTTTTTCCATATACTCTTGCTCCATCAACAAAAAGCTTAATACAGCCTCCACCATTTTAAATTTGTTTCCACAAAAATTTATACATCACCAAATTTTAAAAAAAATTTACTACAAAATTTAAACAAATCAAATCAGCTGGTTCGAATATGAGTTTTGCTTAAACTCGAAACAATACAAAAGCAAGACAGGTTAATGACATCAATTCCATCCTCAGTCGATTTTCAATTCTGATAAATGACAATTCTGACTTAAATTCTATAACAAGCGTGGTTATTTTCAAACTCTTCGAATAATTATTCGTATGAAATTGTTTTATTATTCGAAACGAAACCCTAATATGTATGTACGTATAAGTATTATTTAATTGAATTGTTAATAATCATACGTAGTGGTATGATAACATTCCATTGTACATACTTAGATTATTGTACGTGTATTATTAATGAATTAGTATGCAAGTTTGAAGTGTTATATACGGCTACACCTAAACATAAGAGAATTTACAGGAACTTGATGTTAGTATTTAATATCTTGTTATAAAGAAGTTTACACAGAACATAGTTTATTTCGTATGTTTGTATTTTTTCAGTATATATATGGACACTTGATCTACATCTCTAGATTTTGAATTTGTTCTGTGGCTACTCTTATAGAAATAATATCAGCTTAAATTATAATTGTGTAAAACTGTCCTAAGTGACAGTTTAAGATTCAGTTGAGCAGAAAAGAAACTACATACGATCTTATCCTGTAATAATTAGTGAATATTGAAGACACTGCTATATGGTATATTTGTAGAAAATCTGGTTCGAAAGCTTTAGATATTAGATCATTTAGACGACTGATATTTGCTGTACTTAATTTAACGATTTATAACCAATATAATAACTGAGTCTTATATCATGAGTAT
Source organism: Bellardia bayeri (assembly GCA_950370525.1). Classification (NCBI taxonomy): domain Eukaryota; kingdom Metazoa; phylum Arthropoda; class Insecta; order Diptera; family Calliphoridae; genus Bellardia; species Bellardia bayeri. The sequence goes on from OX493267.1 coordinate 21,550,088, forward strand.
TTACTCATGTTTGTACTTTGTTTACATTTGAAAAATGTTTTTTGTCATTAAGTTTACGTTTAGTATTTAACAGAATTACTTATAAATCAAAACGAAATATTTACATGCAAGTTCTAAGAAAAGAAACTAAAACAACACGATAAACAGCACCCTACAAAAACTTTAGGGAATGATAATATTTTTAATATTTAGTCCAAAGCCACCTACACCTTTTCTCATACTGTCCAACTATTGTTCAATAATTTCATTTCGAATATTCGCTCATTCAAGCTAACAACGCTGCAATGTATATCCTTTCCACATTGGTTGGAGTTAATAAATATTGTCCCAACACTCTCTTTACAATTGACCACAAATTCCTAATCAGATAAAGGTCTGGACTTTTAACTGGCATTTGCTTTGGGTCACCATCCAGCTGAAAAGTAATTTCATATACGTGATAGACACTCTTAACTACAAAATCAGGAAGATGAGTTCGCAAATTACGCAGATATTTTTCTTGCCTCATAAATACTTCGATTCCTTGCAGTGGTCCGAGGTGCCACCTTAAAAAGCAATCTCATATCATAATGTTCCTCCCACCATGCTTCATTGTGTCCTTTACATGAATTCTCTGGGGTGTTTGGCTCTAGCAATATTGTTTACTTTCGGAATCAAAACGATGACATTGTAATTCGTTTGACCAGATTACATGCATCTTCGCTCTTTAACGTTAATCGTAACTAAAATTTTTTTTTAACGACAATGCAGGTTATAATTTTTTTACTGCTAAGATGTAACCAATATCGCAAAGGGCCCCTATTGCTGTCCAGGACTAACTGGTTTGCCTATTGCTACATATAGAATCTTCTCAACACTTGTCTATTTTGGTTTGTGTTCTCATGGGACGTGCGTCCGCATACGTTAAAAGCTTTTTATGAAATCTGATTTGTGGTTTGATTTTTTATGAGCTCTGATTGACTAACATTAAGCTGTTCTGATGTTCATGTAAATATTCCTTATTGGCTTTAAGGTTTTTTTACCCGACAGAAGTGAGACTATTTTAGGCAAAATTTAAAAAAATCGTATTTTTGGGATTTTCGTTATATTTGGTTGGATATAGAGGAATCCGTTTTTACATTTATAATGACAAGTTTAACGTTATGAAAAATTTAACCTACATACGTGAACATTTTTAAACTAATTTCGATGCCGTCTCATTATCTAGCATGTAGTTGAGGCCCGTTCTAACATTTTGATTGCCTTGTGATTTCTAACATATTGACAAATCTTTCCTTCAATTAAATTTCTAATTAATGACAATTTAAATAATTATTTTGCAAATTATTTTCAATTAGTTTTCATTATTATCGAAACCATAAATGTCAGTGCAGTAAATGTCATTGCAATTATTACAAATGCTTAAACGAAGATGTAGATGAATGTGGGCTAAAACAATAGAAATTACTTATAATATAATGTTTTCGATACAAATGAAAAATAAAATTTAATGTTATTGTAGACATTTAACATATAAGTTGTATTACAGAAACATCATGTTTATTTATTGCAAATGAAAAAATAATTTAAATAATATTACTAAGTAAAACTATACCACATATTTCCTTCTTTAAAATTCCCTTAAATATTTTCTTTTTGCATGTGTTTTGTACAATTCGTTAAAAGCCCAATGGAAAGCCTAAAGAGCTTAAATTTTTGTTTATAGGCGTAATATTTCTTTTGTTTATTGTGTTTTATAATGCTGTGGACATGTTAGCGTACATAGTGTTTAAACCTATGGAAACTACATTAGAAAAAACGTTAAATTATACACAGCGCATTTGACGGAAATTCTATTATGAAATTGGTTTGCTGTTTTTACAGTCACCACCAAAGGGAGAGGGTGTTTATTAAGTTTCTCATTCCGTTTGTAACACATTGAAATATTGTTCAAACCAAAAAGTCTATATATTCTGGGAACCTAGAGGATATATAGGATAGGACGATATTGCCATGTCCGTTCGTCTGGCCTTGTGTCCATCAGTTGAAGGCACAAAAAGCCGCATTCATACAAAATTCTGCAAAAATAAGTTAGATACCTTGGGAAATCTCAAAATAACCCCACATAAAGTTCAATTCCAAAAATCACTTAAATGCACATAAATCTCTTTTAGCAATCCACACAAAGAGTCCACACATACATATACATATATAAAAATCGTCATGCTCAATTTAATGACAATCGGTTCATATTTGACTATAGCCTACATTATAAGCATCAACAGCAAGTTTTAAAGCGACACAAATAGTCCATACGTATATACTTAGAAACATTCATACCAAATTTAATGGCAACCGGTCTATGTTTTGCAGCAGTCCCCATATAAATTTTGTTTTGAAAAAATCACCTAATACCCATGAATCTCTTATAAAAATCACTATTAAGTTGAAATTCAACACAACTAATTCACATATACGTACATGCATATCGTCGCACAGAATTTCATGATGATCGGCACGCAATAAGTCAAAGCTCCCGAATGAGAGCTACTTCCAAACATGTCATTAACATCAATAAACATCCATTTCAAACTGAAATTTTACACAGATCGGTTGTAAGTATATAAAAATTATACTATTAACTTTTGGCTCCATTACCCTGAATAACCAGAAGTGACAATTTGGCGTTTAAAAAAGCCAAAATCAGTTGCCTGGGGCTTTTTGGTACCTACTTTATTGTGTGTGAAAGTAAATCGCTTTATATTACAAGCTGCAGAAAATTAACAAAGAGCAGCTGTGAAAGAAAGAGGCAATAAAAATTCTTGATTATACTGGAATATGCCTAAAATTCTTGTAAATTTTGAAATTCAACCAAACTAAACCTAGAATAAATAGAAATTACGGCACAATATTATATCATGATCACCCATAATATGTGATTTATTGGTGGCTATATAAGACTTTTGTTTCAAATCGGTGACTTATTTTTTTGTATATTCCATATGTTTTAATTTAGTCCCAATTTACATGAAGCAATTCTTTAAGCTAAGCTGAGTACCTTTTATAAATCGTGTTGAGGATAAGGTAAAGACTTGATGCTACTAGCAATTCGTGTAGACACATGTGTGTATACTCCCAAATAAAAATGCGACTTAAGCAATAAAATTGTGCTGTGTGAACTCCGAAGAAATTTTAAGGAAAAAATTGTTTTCAATAAAAATTGCCCTCGTGTAAATCGAGACTTACATAGAAACATAAAAGTTGACACATCGACTGCATGTGTATTAGAGTGCTTCAAGGATTAATTTAGATTTTTGCACTGTTATTGTAAATTCTTAACTTTGCGATATATTTTGCTCAAGTTTCATAAAAGCCGGTTCAAAAATTTCTAACATTTCCATTAGAAATGTCTAATATAACGAAATTTGACCTTTGACCTGCTTGATTTAATGGTAAATGCTATTCGTTTGGAGTAAAACTTGCAAAAAGTATTATTTTTTTTTAATATATTATTTTGGATTGTTTTTATTTAAAATTCAGTAAAGAAATTAAGCTTATTCTCCAAAATATAGCACAAATTTGTTATCTGATTATTGGATATAAACTTGAAGGTATTTTGTTGGCGCTTTTAATATTCTTTGATAAATTCACAATATATAATATTTTTGAAACTTTTAGAAAAAGAGAACTTGGACATTCATACATACGTTGCTAGTAATTCATACGCCAAATAGTTAAAGATACAACCTTGATTTTTCTAAAATTTTCCTCCTAGACAACTCTGCAATATGCCATAAATGTTGCAACGATAAGAAATGTGCAATGAAACTACAGTCTAGCCAATGTTTAAATAACAGATTTCGTATTTGTCAAACACTCTGGCTGGTATTTGCACTAAGTCTCGCTGTTCCTCTCTCCCTTACCCTATAATATCACACTCCAAAACTGTACAGGATTTTTTCATTTTAATGGATTTTAGTCATGGCAAATCTCGTGGTATTACTCCGTGTGTCCTTCTGGCTGGCTGACTGATCATGTAGAGCTTGCTTAAAGTACAGACCGCAATTATGAAGATATTTCGATAGAATTTGAAATATTCGGTTCATTATTTCACCTAGCCATCATAAATGTTTGATTTATCACATCTACAAATTTTCTGCAGATCTGTCTATAATTAATCACAGCTCCCATATAAGGCACTCTTCCGAATATCCCTTTAAAGAGCATAACTATCATTAATTTTATGTAGATCGGTTAATAATTAGTCAAAGCTCCCATAGAAGACCATATTTGAAAATCACTTTAACATGTACAAATCGATATACTATTTAACAAAAGAAATACTTATATGCTACAAAATTTTTGGATGATCGTCGGTCTTGTTCCAGTGAACTTTCTTATTTATTTTTTACAATTTTATTTTAGTAAACAAACTATTTATATTTTTGTTAGTCCATGAATTTCAACTTGATAGTCATGTTTATAAGAGAACTTATGCGTATTTAAATGACTTTTAGTAGTTGCCTTTGTATGAGGCTATGCCAAAATATGGACAATATGGAAAATATGGATATAAACAAAATATCGTTTTCAGATTTTTCGTTGTATAAAACTTATTTTTGCTAAATTTTGTATGGATGGTTGGTTGGTTTACGTGGTAGTTTACTACGTGCTAACACTTAAGTAGAGTCGAAGGGACCCCGTTTTAAAAGACCACACCACTCGCTGTAGCTAAGATGAGTACAAGAAAGTCGTGTCTTGCTAGACCCAACCTGTAGCTGTGAGGTATCTCAGTAGGTCATTGAGTTTTGACCCGGCTACCTCACCAAGGTTGTTCAATGTATAGTTTCGCATCAATTTATGTCTCTTGACACTCTTTTTCCCTATCCTTACAGCTACGACAATGGTGGGTAAAAGGGAGTCCCAGGTGATTTGCTTACTTGCCTAACGTCCAGTGTCCCGTTAATGCTGCCAGCAACCTTGATATATCCTTCCTATTCCGGGTTATCAGTTGCATAGTAGGTTTCTCGTTAAAAGATGGCCACATCAACTTGGCTATCTTACATCTGTGTAAATTACGCCATCTATACTCAGCCTTTGTAAGCAAATGTCTGAAGATGATTTCTTTGATAGTCCCCAGTGGAATTGCTACTAATAACATATCGGAGATATCCAAGGCAGATCCCGTTCTAGCTAGTTCGTTTATTGCCGTAGTGGTTCCTATGCGCAGGCACCCAGACCAAGGTAATGTCAGACAGACGACCTAGCCTTGACAGAGAATTTCTACATTGCCTAACTAGTGAAGATGAAATTGTGTAGGCATTAAGTGAGAGGAGTGCCGCCTGACTGTTATGATTAAATATAAAATTAAATTTGTTTCTTTAATCTATTACGAAACAGTCGTTGTCGTAAAAAGAAAACGACACTCATAATAAGGCTGATTATTTAAATGCTTGCCATTTTGTTTTAGTTATTACTTAAAACTTCAGTTTTTCCTTAAATAGCAGACAGAATTTTCGACCGATTATAGCATTTTTTTTTTTTTGGCATTAAGCACCCTTTGTTGTTTTTATACCCACTACCAAAATGAAGGCGAATATGTTAAGCTTGTCATTCCATTTGTAACACATCGAAATATTGGTCGTAGAACCAAAAAGTCATTATAAAATTCTAAGACGATCTAGCAATATTCGTCTTTCTGTTGTAGACACGACAAACAAATTTGTACAGCACCATACGTATGTACTTATTTTGCTCTCATGGTGAAATGCACACAAAATATTTGTGGTGGTAAGTACAGTCGAATATAACACTCTTACTTGTTGTTATTAAAAAAAAAGATTTAAAGAACAAATGATTTTTCGGAATTGCATCTTTCCAGACATGAGTTCAGTATTAAAAGCTTATACAATTTTCCAAATATTAAGCGTGTGGACAATCCTTTGAATTTGAGCGTATTTTTTAAAGTCGTAACTTTGGCCCTGTGTTTTAAAATTCCAAGTTATTATTAGCATATCGATAAATCTTGCCCTCAAATAAATTAAATTGTTAAATTAATGGCAATTGAAATAACTATTTTACAACTTATTTTAAATTACTTTCTGTAATTATCGAAACCACAAATGTCAGTGTAATAAATGTCATTGCAATTATTATGTGTGCTAAAGCAATAGAAATTACTCGTAATGTAATGTTTTTGATACAAATGAAAATAAATAAAATTTAATGTTATTGTAGACATTTCACAAATTAGTTGTGTTACAGAAATATCAGATTATTTTTATTGCGAGTGGTAAAATAATTTAAGTAATGGTGTTGGATAAAACTATACCGCATATAGGGCAGTTCTTTAAAGTTCCCTTAAATCTTTTCTTTGTACTTGGATTTTGTGTAATACGTTGGCAGCCCAATGAAAAGCCTAAACGGCTTCAATATTTGTTTATATTAATTCTTTTCTACCATATCTATTTTAATATTGGTGGCATGACAGCATACATGGTGTATGAATCTATGGAAACATCATTGGAAAAAACGGCCTACATTATATACAGCACATTTGTCTTGAATTGTTTTATAAAATTAGGCTGCTGTATTTTCAACATAAAAAAGTTACACCAAGTCATGAAGAACTTTGAAAAATATTATCCGAGAACAGCTAAGGAACGGGAGGATTATAGATTGGATGAACATTTGAAAGCAATACGGAGATATAATGTATTTTTGACAATCTACCATTTTGGAGTGACTAGTATGTTTAATTGGTTTCCCTTGATACAAAGTATAGTTTTGTACTATAAAAATGAGGGCAAGGTTTTTCCATATATATTGCCTTTTCCGATGCTCTATACTTTTAATGAACACACTAGTTTGGGCTATGCATTTGCCCTTTTAACGCAATGCGGCGGAGCTTATTCGGCTTCATGTATGTTTCTCGGTTCGGATATATTGTTGCAAACCTGCGTTCATTTGATAAACATGAATTTGATGTATTTGATCAAAACTATAAGAGATTTTAAACCAACTGGAACTTTGAGTGATTTAAAGCAGCTTAAGCATTTTGTTATATACCACAATGACATTTTGACGTGAGTATTGACAAATAAATTAAATGATAGTCGGTCGATTCTATTTACGAGTACAACAAACCACCAAAGTTTTTATACCATAATTTGTAACAATTGTGGTGGTGGAGGGTATAAAAACTGAGAGAAAGAGTTTAACTGAGAGAGTGTAAACATTGAGAAATATTCATTTGATACCCAATATTTCTTGATCCTTAAGAAATTCTAAAGATAGGGTCACTCACACATTAAAAATATTCGACAAAGAAGACGCAACAACAAATATTCAGTTTTATTTTATTTGAGTAAGTAGCAAGTTCGTGCTGAAGATAATGATTACGTATGTCAATAATGTCCGTCTGTTTGTGAAAAAAAAAATTTATTAGCAACTGCAACTAGACAGATGTAAATAAAAAACGTTTTGGTTAAGTAGGTTTAGAGTTATGAACTGTGAGAATACCAATTAAAAAAAATTTTGTTGCTATTTTGTCTATATACTCGCGTGTATATTATAGATGAAACCATGAAACTTTGCACATGTTATTCCTCCGATAAAAGAACAAACTGTGACAAAATATTACGAGTCGGTCCTACATTTCTCATAGCTCCCATACAAATTTATTCCTGAAATAAAGCTCAATGGTACAAAAATCATTTATATGTATCTATATGCCAAAATTAATATGTGAATATTGTCCCTTATAAGGACTGCTTCCGAAAACCAAATTTAAGCTACTATCGGTCATCAATTATACTACTGGCTTTTGTAGCTGTCAGTCCATAACTAGCCATAGCTTTTACATAAAATCTACTTCCGACTCCTGTAAATAACGTTAGTAACATGAAATCACGTTACTAGATATTGGATTTTGTAGCTGTCAGTCCATAATGGGTTCTCTGCCACTTGAATGCCCATAAAACTCTTTAAGGAAATTAGTTTCAAACACAATAAGCTAGCTTATCACCTTGCCAATTTTATACCCACCACCAAATATTAAGATTGTCAGTCCGTTTATAACGTAACGCTGTATTGGTCGTAGAACCAAAAAGTTTCTGGATCCTTATAAGATTCTAAGACAATCTAGTCAGTCCGTTTATAATGCAACGCAGTATAGATCATAGAACCAAAAAGTATATATATATATTCTGAGTCCTTTTAGGATTCTAAGACGGTCTAGCCATGTCCTTTTAACTGTCCTCAAAAATAAAATTTTTCCTAGACATTGTTTGTTTTAACGAAATGCTTGGTATTGAAAATGAGTAGCATCGGTCCGGTAGGATCCGAGTCATACACCAAAGTATCAGTATCATAGCATTATTTTCACATATTTTGTGATATTTTCTTCAAGTATAACGCAGCTAATATCATGACTTCATTTGTATTATAGACGAACAAGATCTGTTGAATATTTTAAGAATTGGTTCAAGATTGCTGATAGTCAAGTTGGAATTCAACACAAATATTCCACATACACATTCATATAAATCGTCGTACATAATTTCATGATGATTGGCCCATAATAGGTCAAAGCTGCCATACAAGACCCACTTTCGAGAATAACTACAGAGTGTACAGAGATGACAATTTTAACATTTCAAAAAGCCAAAATCAGTTTCCAAAGTACATGCTGTAAAATTATAAACAAACATCAGTTTTAATTAAAAGATATAAATACAAAACTTGATTATCTTCTGTCTCGTGAAATTTAAGTCTAATTTGTGGTATAACTGCAATATTCATAAAATTCTTGTAAATATCGTTATTGAGATGAAATGCTATTTGGTGGAGGGTATTTAAGATTCGGCACAGGTTTTTTTTCACGCTCATCAGATCCACTAATGAATATTCAATCACTCACGATTATATTGTTATTGAGACAAAGCAACAGTAATAGTCCTTAAGTATTTGGCAATATTTGTTCTCCTTCTGCTTTCAGAACTATTGAACTCATTGACGAAACCTTCAACATATCAATTCTACTGAATTATATGGGCACTGTTATCATTATGTGTCTAATTGGATTTCAATTGCTGATTGGTAACAACATTTTTAATTTACTGAAATTTCTATCGTTTTTTATGTCGGTAATTACTCCTGTCTATTACATATCAAAATTTGGCACAGATATGATGGACTTGGTTAGTTATACATTTAAGTTTTAATACGAACAAGTGTTAATTTTTTCCTATTTTCCATTAATAACTAGTGTTCTGATATAAGTGATGCCTTTATGCATCAATCATGGTATGATGCTCATATTCTGTATCGGCGTTCCTTAACTATGTCCATTAGGATAAGTCAAAAGCCTGTAAATTTAAATGCTTTCAAATTTTTCATTATATCAATGGAAACCTTTAAATCGGTAAGTAGTTAATAGCTGCATTAAATGCCAAGTCAATTTATCACAATATTTTGAATCTCTTTCTAGTTGGTCAGCATTTCTTATCAATTTTTTACCATGATCAAAACCAGTTATGTAAAGGAGTAAATACATTATTTCGCAGCAATTATTAAAAAATATGTAATGAATTTAGCACGTAGTTTTTAGCACGCAATTGTTGTAGAAATACAAGTAATGTATTAGTCGAAATTTATTACCGATATAAACAAAATATGGTTTTATGATTTCTCGTTCAATGAAATATTTTTTTGCTAAAGTTTATATGTAGACACCGATATATTACAAAAATCTGACTGTTTAGAGTGCTTTATAGGATAGTGGAATAAAATGAATTTGGCGAGTCTACTGTGAGCAGAACACAAGTCCAATTAGTTCAATTGTTGTATAACCGATTTAAGAGAGGCCGAGAAAATGTCAATGACGACGCTCATCCTGGTCGCCCGAACACGTCAACAACCGATGAAAACATTGAAGCAGTGTAGAAAATGATTTTGGATAATCGTCGAATCACTATCAGACAGATTGCTGATGATGTTGGATTATCGTTCGGGTCATGCCAAGCAATTTTTACGGATGTTTTAATTATGAAACGTGCGGCGGAAAAGACTGTTTCAAAATTGCTAAATTTTGAGCAAAAACAAAGTCGCATAGACATCGCTCAGAAGCTGTTGAACATCATCAACGATGATCCAGATTTCCTCAAAAAAGTCATAACTGGTAACGAATCATGTGTGTATGGCTATGACATTGAAACCAAAGCCTAATCACCCCAATGGGCATGTCCATAATAGCCAAGACCAAACAAAGCACGTCAAATTCAGTCAAATATGAAGGTTTGGCTCACTGTTTTCTTCGAACGCAATGGCGTGGTGCAGCATAAATTCTTGCCACAAGGTCGTACGGTCAACAAGAAATACTACCTAGAAGTTATGCGCCGTTTGCGCGAAGCAATTCGTGAGAAACGAACAGAATTGTGGAATAACCAATCATGGATTTTGCACCATGATAACGCACCAGCTCGCACATCGATGCTTGTGCGTGAGTTTTTGGCCAAAAGCAAAACGGTTATCATGCCTCAGCCACCGTATTCACTGGACTTGGCCCCCGCTGACTTTTTCCTCTTCCCAAAACTGAAGACGCTGATGAAAGGAAAGCGTTTTGCTACGATTATAATTAATGATATGTATAATACTTTAGTGTATGTATATAAGAAATACAATAGTATGTGGTAGTTGACATTACATATCAATATATTAATAAATATACATATGTACATTACTTACATAGTTAAGGTACATGTAACCTGTTTAATGTATTTGGAAATATTTTGTAATAATATTGTATAGTATAAAACCACTTAAATATTTGGAACGTCATTACAGGTAGTAATTAATTAAGCAAATTACAATTAGTCATAATGTTCTTACTTTTAATTGTATATTATACGATAACAATATAAATTTAGTACTAAATTACAATATATGTATGATGTATATTTGAAACACAAATAATTTTGGCAAGTTGGTTATTTGCAGTAATGATTTCTTATTAAATATCTGCAATTAAGAGTTATGGATTTAAAGAAAATATTTTCTAAGCATGCATTTTGAAAGCCAAACCACCAAGCCACCTGTTATGGGGTGATTATAAATATAAATATTATACCGCAATTTAAATTTATTATACCCTACAAAACCATAGTGGGGAGGGTATATTGGATTTGTGTTGATTTTTGTAATGCCCAGAAATATTGGTCCAACACTCACCGTAAAGTATACTGATCGACTTAGAATTACTTTGTGTGTCGATTTAGTGATGTCCGTCTGGCTGGCAGTTCATGTAAAGCTTATGCGCAGAGTACAGGTCGTAATTTTGAAGATATTTCGTTAAAATTTGGTATGTGGCCGAAGGAAATTGCTGGAAATTGATCCATTATTTCACCTGGCCCCCATATAAAAATGTCCTCCCGAAATTGGGGTTTATCGATCATAAATGTTTGAATTATGCAAGTATCGAAACAAATTTCATCACAAATAAGTGGTAAATGAAGTCAAGTTACATCTACAAATTTTGTGCAGATCGGTACATAATTATTCGTAGCTCCCATATAAGACCCTGCCCGGAATTCAATTTAAGCTCCACAAATCTTTTAAAATTATTTATATCGAGATAAAGTTTAACATACATAATATTTATATTCATAGTCCTCATGACACTAAATTTTTGGATGCTCGGTCCATAATAGGTCATATCTCCCATACAGCGCACATTTCTGAAAACCTATATGGTCGCGCTTGACCGACTATATTTTCTTACTTGTTTTTGGTTTATTTTGGTTGAATTTCATCTGGATAACGATATTTTTAAGAATGCATATTTCAGTTATAGCCAAGAGTTTATATTTGTCTCTTTCTTTTGGAATTTCCCTTTGTAACATAAAGCGATTTAGTTTTACACATAAAAAATTAAGCAACAAAAATTCTAGGAAATTAGGATTATGGATTTTTGAAACATCAAACTTGTCACCTTTTTGATTATTCTCGGAAGTAGAGCTTATATGGGAGCTATGGCCAATTAACTTTCACACAATATGAAAGTGATGTTTAAAAAAGATTTTTGAAAAGAACTTTATATGGGAACTAAGGGCAAATATGGACCGATCGCCACGAATTTTGATATGCATAGTTCTATATACGTACGTACTATTTTTTGTGAAATTAAAATTTGCTTATAAGAAATTTATGCACATGTAATTAATTTTCGAAAGTGGGCTTTATTTGTGACCATCTCAAAATATGGACTAATGAAAACAAATATGGTTTTGAGTTTCTACTCAGCATGAAAATTGTTTTATATAATTTTGTAAGGATACAACTTTTCTACAGATATTTATGTTCCATAAAGCCATATTATGGGAAAACATTTGTATGGTGGATATGCGAAGTCGTGAACCGATTCTTAACATTTTCGACAGGACTTATCAGACTTATAAAGTGTACAAAACTGCATGCTATTCTCTGCAATATATTTGAAGAAAATAGTAAAAATAACATTTTAGTCTGAAACTTTGATCTATAACTCGAATTCCACTGAACTGATTTGCCCATTTTCAATACCAAACATTTAGGTGAATCAAAGAATGTTTAGTAAAAACTTCATTGCTCTATGTCTCTTTTGTCAAAGCTCTATCGTGCCTTAAATAGAGGGATGGACATGGCTAGATCATTTTAGAATCTTATAAGGAGACAAAACATATAGACTTTTTGGTTCTACGACCATTATTTCGATGTGGTACAATAATATAAAATAAATATGCTATAATAAGAAAAAAAAAATAAGTTTCTTTCTAATCTTATTCTTACTTATCAAAAAAATCTTAATATGAATTTGGTACTTTTACAAAATTCGAATCTCTGAGAAAAATAGTATTAGAAATATTTTATTACAAAACTGAAGTTAATTGGATACAATTATGATTTTAAAGCAAAAAAAAAAGAAACTACAAAAATGGTTATAAACAGAAAAATAAAAAATTATTAAGCCAATATATTAAAAATCCAATTAAAAATTTATTTCTTCTAGACTTGCTTACTAAATTGTAACTAAAACTAATTAATTTATGTTGAACTCTAGAGTAAAGGTGTATATTGAGCAAAACCCTAGTAAAGAGTTTGGTACATTTGAGATGAATTTGTTTTACAAACATTTCAGAGGACTTATAAATCTCAAACTTGAAGGAGGTTAAAGAGGGACATTTGTACATTTTTCCAAATAGTACCTTTTTTTAATATTTTTGAATTATATATTAAACATACAAGTTATACTGATATGCTAAGAAACAAGAATTTAATTACAAAAAAAAACTCATACTGTTAGGGAATTTCAATTGAAAGACACCAGTCCTCTGATTTGAGATAAGAAAACCTATCACTTCTCTGCTCCTACTATATATGTATATGCACTATATCCATGTACTAAATAGTAGATTAAATGAGTTCCGTAATCTATGAATGAATATGTGAATTAACCTCTTTCATATACAAGAGAACTGGAAGCTGATGCGAAGAACTTATCCAATAACTAGGCTTTCAGGTTGGCCGTGAAGCTGAAGATATGCAAAAATCTGTCATATCCAATAGATGTCAACATATTAAACGAACTAACTCTTACGGCTGTATGATTAGGAACAATGTACATGATTTTCAATTTGTTTGCTTGTCCAGCATATAAGGAAACACAATTAAATTGAAACATTCACCACAATTGAAATACTTAAAATAAATACTTAAAATGTAAATATTATTCCATACTATATTTTTCACATAAAAACAAGATAAATTTCCAATTACTATTTAAATAAATATAACTTTTTTTGTTACTCGTATACGAAACAGCTTTATGCACTCGCATGCAAATTGAAGTTTGCTCTCACATAAAAAATATGCAAACAAATATATGTGCATACATACTTACATATTTATAAATATGTACTCGTATGTATAAAAATGAAATTTCATTTTCATTTTTATTTATATTTAAAATTTGTATTCATTCATTTTACAAGATTGATGTAGTGCTAAGTGCACATGTGTTTAAATGAGTGAGTCAACCAACTCGCAGACAGACTAACAGATATAAATTATTAAAACTGCAATAAACGAAAAAAAAGAAGAAAACTGAAACGAATTCAATTTTTATGCCAATATTTTCAAATTGCCAATAAAGTTGTTTAAATGAAAAATTGTATTAATATTTTATATGTATAGTATATATACATACATATGTACATACATATATTCTACTACTGTGAAAGTATTTGATTTTATTTCAATTATATGTATGTAAGCTGACCCAAAATAAAAAGGAATATTTTTATAACCTCCACCACCGGTATGTATAAGTTTGCATTCCGTGTGTAACATTGAAAAATATACATCTGAGACTCAACAAAGTACATATATATTCTTGGTCCTTACGAAATTCTAAGTCGATTGAGCTATGTGTGTCTCTGTAAAACACTCTCATGTCCATAATTCACAACCAACATAAACAAAGTATACAAAAAAAAAAAAACTTTTATAACTCTACTAATTAGTTTTCTATTGAAAATGAACAAAATCGAAATAGTATAACATTTCTTATGGGTCAAAATTTAATATATTTTGACTATTTTTTTTTAATTTTTTTTTAAAATAAACGAAATTTTGTTTAGTTCGGTAAATTTTTAGCCATAGAAACCATATAAAGTCCATATCCGAAATCCACATAAATACCTTTAAATCTAGTATAAACATTGTTAGCTGGTTAAAATAAAACACAAATAATCCTTATAAATAACAGTAACGATTCAAAATTTTACGCAGATTTACATACTTGCCATAATCAAACTACTGCATTTTGAAAATATCGGTCCATATGTGACTACATACCCCATACAAGGGCCCCTTCCGAAATCCACGTTAATGCTAATATATATCTTAAATATAACGATATTATGCTGGCATTCAACGTGGAATGTCCTTATATACATAAAATTCTCTGTTCCGCTATCGGTCCATGTTTTGTCCTTGCTAACATATATGGACCACACCCAAAACAAGTTAACCCTCAATAATATCTAATAAATATCGATATAGAATCAACATTTTGTCCTTAAAATTTAATACTTAAATCATTGTAATATCGGTTATACGAAAATTATTCTACTAGATTTTCTAGCTGTTAGTCAATAATTGGCAATACCTCCCAAATAGCTCCATACAACTCTTGTAGATGACGTTATTGAAAATAAATTCAACCAAAATAAGCCTAAAATACATAGAAATAGTGTTGCTGCATTCTGGATTTCAATGCTATCAGTTCAAAATTGGTCTACTTCCATTATGGCATTCATATATCTAAAGTTATTCAGATCGAATTCAACCAAAAGCACCCTTCCCTTATGACCGTTTTTTTTATTTTATACTCTGTTTCTTAACTTGTGGTGGATATGATTGATTGCTATGATAAGATCATTATGAAAATCAGACAAACTCTGAAAATTATGATAAGAATTGGTAATTACATCAATTATAAATGGTCAAAATTTCAAAACATTTGAAATAAATTATGTTATTCTTAAAATTGTCTTTAAAACGATATACAAAGTATGTCCCACAACCAGTGTGGTTTTTGTATTTTGTATTATAATTAGGTGGAGCGTATTTAAGATTCGGCACAGCCGAATATTGCACTCAAAATTGTTTAAAATAAAAATTTTGTAGCGTCGACGTAAATCCCAAAAATAAGTGAAAGTTTTTTGGTACTTCCATCTGAAAATAATGAAAGTAATTGAAATTCCATATTTGTTTGCAATATGAATTTAGTTTGAAATTGTGTTATTAAAGCAAACGAAATGTGGGCGGTATATTTAGTTTGTCATTTTGTTTGTAAAACAATTAATAATGCTAATTTATTTAAGAAATTTAAATAAACAAGCAAGAGTTTATATTCGGCTATGCCACCACCTACATACAAGTAATGTGATCTATGAACACTTGAAAAACATTTTGTAACATTTTGTATCGATAACGATGTTTATACGAGTTATTTTATTTTTTGGATCCCTTATATAGGATCTGTTACATGTAGGGTTTGGTTTCTGGGAAATGTAAGGTTTGGGGCTCGAAAAATCCCGGAAATTAGGGAGATATAATGAGAGAATTCCAGGAAAAAATTAAAAATTTACCGGGAAATCTGCAAGTTTACGTGGTATTAAATTTGTTGGCAAAAATTAGCACTTTTAAAATGTTTAACGTAGTTCAATTTTAATAATATCTACATAAGTTATTATTGCTGTGAATCTACGTCCTACAAAGAATAACTAGCAGGTATTAAGTTTTTGAAATAACACGTTAAAGAATATCTTTAAATTGCCACCGTTTTTTTAATTATCTTTTTTTATACCCTCCACCACTAAGAGTGGTGAATGAGGGTATATTACGTTTGTCATTCCGTGTGAAACTTTTTTTAATATTCATCAGGGACCCAAAAAAGTATATATAGTCTTGTTATTTACGAAATTCTAAGTCGATTTAGCCATGTCCGTCTGTCTCTGTAAAACATTTTCACGTCCAAACTATACAACTTAACTAAACGAAATTTCAAGAAAACTATTTCCTATTTTGCAGGAACTTTGATATTAAAAATCAGCAAAATCGCTTCAGGCCAACCAGAGTTATGGACCATTATGTGAGACAACCTTCATAAATATTTGATATTTTTTGTCCTTTTTGAAATGAAATTTTTTATACATTGTTTTTATGATAAAAGAAGAAAGTGTACGGAATAGTTAGAATCGGTCCATGATTTCTCATAGCCCCTATACAAAAATTTTCCCAAAAATTCAGCAAAAATAAGTTTTATGCAAAAACAAATCGCAAAACGAAATTTTTTTTAGTTCGGTTCATGTTTGACCATAGACCCCATATAGAGTCTACTTCCAAAATTCACTTAAATACGTATAAAACAGATATAAATAATGTTCAACGGCTAAAATTTGACATGAATAATCTTTATAGGCAAATAAATTGTTGTACTAAATTTTATGTTGGTGGGCCCAGAATTGGTCATAGCTCCCATACAAGGAACACATCTGAAAAAGACAATTTATCCCTATATATATTGTAAAAATATCGGTACCGACTCAAAACTTTACACAGATCATTTACATATATACAAAAATCATTCCACAAAATTTTGTCAATTTCGGTCTATTTTTAAACGTATGCCCCATGTAAAGCCCTCTTCCGAAAATCACTTTAATACTCATAAATCTCTTATAAATAAGGGTACCAATACACAATTTTACACGGTTCATTTGCATGCATGCCTAAATCAAACTGCTGGATTTTGAGAACATCGGTCCATATTTGGCAATATATCCCACATAAGGTCCACTCTCGAAATCCACGTTAATACGTGAAATATTCTCATATGCATGAAAATAACTTTAAGAAAATCGGCCCATAATTTGTCATAGCTGCCATATAAGAACCATTTCCAAAACAGCAAATAAACCCACAAAAATGTCTATTAAATATCGATATCGAACCAACTTTAATATGGATCAGAAATTTTAATCCAGAAATCATATTAGTATCGGATATACGGCAATTAGCCTATGGATTTTGTAGCTTGCAGTCAATAATAGCTCCTGAATTAAGTCCACTTCCGAGCATAACAACCAACCATACAACTTTTGTAAATAACGCTATTGAGATTAAATTCAACCAATATAATCCTAAAATACATATAAATCACATCAGTGGATGCTGGATTTAGAAGCTATCAGTCCATAATTGGTCCATGTCTTCTATGCCAGACATACAGACAGACGGACATGGCTAAATCGACTTAGAATTACATAAGGAGCAAGAAAATATATACTTTTTTGGTTCTCTGATGAATATTAAGAAAGTTACGGAACAAACAAATAAACTTACAAAGATATTCATAACTTTGTATGTACAGTGGGTAGCAAAAATGATACATGTTTGAGCCTTGTGCATTTTTCATTACATAAATATTAAAAAATTAAAGAAAATTTAATAATGTTTTTCTGTCATTTATTTTAGATTTAATGCTGAAAACAATAATTTACAATAGACAATAAACAAAAAAGAAACTTTTTGCGCAACCGTGTCTTTTGAAATATTAGAACAAAATTACTAGATTTTACCATTATTATATTTGTATGTGTTTGCTTTGTTAATGACTTAAAAAAAGAATTTAGTTGCTATTAATGTACTTGCATGTGGTAAATACTTTTTGCAGATTATCCAACATAAATCAAATTATTATACAAGTTATTATAAATAATGAAGAAACTGTCAAGAGCCATTGAGGACAACAGTCTAGTTTAAAGTTTGCAATAGAGCATAGACTTTGGACAGAAGATGACTGCAAACTTGTAATATATTCAGACGAATCAAAATTTAATCGCTTTCAATCTGAAGAATAGCAGAATAGCCCCAGGAATTCAAAGACACCATGTAAAGGAAACAATGAAGCATGGTTGGAGGAACTTCATGAGGAATAATGAGGAAAAAAGACTATTTGCGTATTTTACAATCTCATCTTCTAGACTTTGTAAATAAGAGCGTCTATAATGTGTATGAAGTTTCTTTTCAACTAAAATGTGACCAAAAGCACATGCGAAAGAAACGTGAAAGAATGGAAATTTCTTTTGATGTAGAAGCCTCCATCCGATTTAAAATTTGTGGTTAATTGCGAAGATACCGGTGGTCCAATACCGATTAACTTCAATGAATTTGAAAGAGCTTTGGCAGCGGGTTCAGCGCGAAAGACAGACTATCCAAATGAATTAATTAAAAAATTGGTGAAGAGTTTGCCAAAACATGTGAAAAGTGTTTTACAAAACAACTGGCTCTGGACTAAATATTAAAAATATCATTTCCTAAAGTTTTTGTTTGGTGCAAAATTTAGTACATCCGGGTTGTCTGCGTTTTGTTTGTAGTTTTTTGTAGTAGAAATTGATACTTTTAATTTTAATTTATAAATTATTTTAAATTATTTAAACATAAATTAAATGACAGAAACCATTTACTAGTTTTGTTTATATCAAATAAGAAGTGCACAAAGTACTAACATGTACTTATTTGTGCTCCCCACTGTGTATATGGATGTCTGACGTCGTTCCTCGAGTAAATATTTGCGTCCGTACATAATATTTTGAATTTATTAGCTTTTAGGTAATTTAACCAAAAGTTTAGTTTCCCCAAAAGTTCAGAAAGAGAAAACGCAGCATATGTAACGTAGTTTTTTGCAAAACAAATAACAAATTAGATTTATTAAGCAAAAAAAAAAAAACAAAGTTTCATTTATTTGTAGGTATTTTTGTAACAATTCAAGTAGTCAGTATTGAAAGTAAAGTTTTTGCATACCTAAGTTAACAAGTTTTGCAGATGAGATGAACAAAATTATAAAACTTTTAGCCAAAATGTAAGTGGATTACAAAGTTTTATATTCTATTTAAAAAATCTTGCTCTTATACTGTATTTACTTTACAAACTTCAAAAGGCATTAGCGGTTTTTTTTTATGTAATAGCAGAATTTCATAAGACCAACAAATAAATTCATAACTTTAATAACGAGTAAACAATTGTATTGCTAAAATATAGACAACTAAAAATCAAGTAAGAAAGTATAGTCGGTCAAGCCCGACCATATAATATGCCACACCCAGTATATGTATAAAACAGTTTTTCAGAAATGTGCGCTATATGGGAGATATGAGCTATTATGGACCGATCATCCAAAAATTAAGTGTCATGATTTCTGTGAATATAAATATTGTGTATGTTAAACTTTATCTTGATATAAATACTTTTAAGAGATTTATGGAGGTTAAAGTTGATTACGGGGAGGGTCTTATATGGGAGTTTCGACCAATTATGGACCGATCATTATAAAATTAGGTGTTATGATTTCTGTGAATATAAATATTGTGCGTGTTAAACTTTATCTTGATATAAATACTTTCAAAAGCTTTATGAATGTTAAAGCTGATTACGGGGAGGGTCTTATATGGGAGTTTCGACCAATTATGGGCCGCTCATTATACAATTACGTGTCATCATTTCTGTATATTATTTTTGTCGAATTTTATTTGATTACCAACATTCTTAAAATATTTATGATCGTTAAAATGATTTTTGAAAGTGGGCCTTATATGGGAGCTACGACTAATTATGGACCGATCTGCACAAACTTTGTTGATGTGATTTGGCTTCATTTACCACTCATTTGTTTTGAAATTTGTTTGGATACTTGCATAATTAAAACATTTATGATCGGTAAACCCCAATTTCGGGAGGACATTTGTATGGTGGCCAGGTGCTATAATGGACCGATTTTCACCAGTTTCAATTCCGTCCATCCTTGGGCCAAAAAATATCATGTATCAAATTTTATCGAAATATCTTCAGACGGACGAACGGACGGACATCGTTAAATCCATTTAGAAAATGGTTCTGCGTCGATTGGTATACTTTAGGTGGGTGTTGGACGAATATTTATGGGCATTACAAACATATGCACAAATCCAATATACCCTCCCCACTATTGTAGTGTAGGGTATAATTAAAAGTAACGAGTCAAATCATTTTTTAACAACAATAGTTATTACACACAGTGCAAGTGCATGGTAAAGAGCTCATTGCTATATGTATAACAACAATTGCATTACCGTTCCATCATAAATACTGGTGAATTCAATTTGAAAAAGCATACCAACAAAACGTAAGCAGCTTTAATCTTCTAAACTTTACCAACAAAAAGGACTACATTAATTTTTTGAATCAACCACTTCATCCAACAAGTACGCAGTTCTCAGCATTGATGACGAAGAATGTGGAACTAACGAAACTACACTTAAACACCACAATACAAACATACAAAATGTTCAAAATATTAATTATGTTAGGAAAGATTCATTGGTTAATAACATCTAATGAATTTATACAAATCTTTAAGGGATGGCCAGGTACATCTGATGGTAAAATCTATTGATTTTTATATAATGTATTCTAATATAACATAACATATTTAGAAGAATCAATGATTAGTCTCGATAATTATCAACTAAAACAAGAAAAGACTTGTAATTAAAGGTCTTCATCACACAATAGGAATAGCAGACATAAAATCTGAATATGTCCCGATTTACATGAAGCAATTCTTTAAGCTAAGCTGATTACCTTTTAGACATCGGTGTAAAGGAGATTAGGCGAATACATACATGATTGTACTAGCAATTCGTTTTACTCTCTTATTCGTATTACATACATATGTGTATCGTATACAAATGTCAAATAAAAATACGATCGATTTAAGCAATATTAATTGTGTTGTGTTGTGATAACCAAATAAATTTCAATTAAAAAATTGTATCAATCTTTTTAATAATTGCTTCGTGTAAATTGAGACTTAATATTAATTTTAATTAAAAAAATCATTGTCCATGTTTTGTTGCTGACTTAGATCAAAATGCAATTAATAAAAGCGTATATGATACAAAACAAATAAATAATGCGTTAGTTAAAATTGAGCCAACATTAAGAACTAACGGTTTGGTGCAACGTCATAATTGCCAGCAATTTGGACACACGAAATCATATTGCATAAAGCCATTCAGTTGCTCAAATTGCGGTATCATGCTACTTTTTTTATTGTTTAAACAACCATACAGTAAATAACAAGGAATGAATAGTATATCAAGATCTTGTTGCAAAACGACCTTCAAGGAAAATTCGATTTATAGCAACTCAAAAACAAAATCGTTTTACCGTAAATTACACTGAATATGCCAAGTTAAATGGTATTTCAATTAGTCAAACAAATAATCACTTTAATTACATATCTCGAATAGGGAAATAGAAAACAATGAAGGAACATCTTATAAATATGATGACAATGACAAAATTATTCAAATAAATTTTGGAATAGGAATGTTGAATGCCAATGGACTTTTAAATCATAAAAGCGAAACGGAAGTATTTTTAAGAAACAACAATATGGATATTTTTGATATCAGAGACTCACCTAAATGAATTCACAAGCAAATTTTATTTCAAAATATATGATTTTGATACAATAGCTGCTTTTTGTATATTTTTATTTTGATTATACCAAAATAAATTTATTTATCAGTCTATCAAACAACAAGACTACCGGAGATATCCCGTCTATTGCCGGGAGATCTGGTTGGACACATGAGCATACTAGGTATCTTTGCGAATGATCCTAGTATTGCAGTACCAGAATAAATCTCAAAGACTGTGGTGTTAAATAGGAGGCTTAACGTCCTAAAAGGGATGAATGGTTAAATCAGACATGGTGGCAGACTAATGCCGATCAAGTGTGGTTTACCGATGGTTCCAAACAGGCCAATGGTGACACCGGGGCTGGCATATATGGGCCCAATTTTCAAAGGGGTATCCCTAATGGGTACATTCCCATTTATATTTCAGGCGGAAATTTACGCCATCCTTATATGCTCTAATGAATGTCTGAGACGTAGAGTTAGGTATAATAGAATTTTTATTATGTCTGATAGCCAAGCTGCTCTCAGAGCCTTATCTTCATATGAAATAAGGTCTAGGGTAGTTATGGACTGCTGGACATCATTGAATGAACTCGGCACGCATAGTGAACTTACCTTGTTCTGGGTACCTGGTCATGAAGGCCATGCTGGTAATGAAAGTGCTGATTGCTTGGCCAATAGAGGTGCTGGACGCCCATTCATAGGCCCGGAATCATTCTTAAGTATCAAGAATATACATTTATATATATATTTTGTTGGGGCTCAGATAAATATTAAGAAAGTTTCATACGGAATAACAAACATATATATAGTATACCATTATTCACCACTTGTAATGGTAAAAGGGTAAAAAAAAAACTTTATTAACTTATATTTCATGTTGGCTATATTAATAACAATTCAGCATTTTGCCTGCAAGTGACACAGTTTATGTTGTAACCTAACATTGAGAATTCTATTTGATCATTATGGGTAAATAATTTAATAAAGCAGAAGCATATTTACTCTGTTAAGTAACCGGTTAAGCAAATATTCAACTACAACAGCAAAAAGCAAATTTAAGTTAGAATGACCATTTCAGTTTGATAACAAATGATAATTATTAGACAATTTTAGCCCACAAATATTTACGCACTCATGCATTAAAAGCAATACACTCAAAGTACGTGAGGACAGCAAATGAATTTATTAGTAAGTAACACATCCAAGCATGTGTATTAGGTTGGTCCATAATATTGCACTTGGATTTTCGATGCTCCTTAAGTCTAAACTTTTGAACGTCATCTAAAAAGAAATGCTAAAAATTTGTGCAAAACTGGATATGGTTTAGAGTTTGCACATTTTATTTGAAATTTTGAGGTTTTAGTCTGAGCAACCAATAGAGACACGGCCAAAAATAAGAGCCATCCTAATATATACTGTTGTGGCGATTGAAAATTTAGGAGTATAAACCAAGTACACACTGACATAACATTCTTATAAACACGGACGTACACTTACGGTGGGTTAATTTGTGCATGTTATGAACAGATATCTGTTTGCACAGAATTACATACAAATACAAACTTACATACTCATGGGTACAATTTATTTAGTAAGAAGCTCTACACGTAAAAAATGTTTGATTTTACTGATAATTCTGATTTGTTCAGTCGAAAATTATTTTGCGTGATAATAATATTATATACATGTGCATTTACGTATAGAGTGTAAATGTTTTCCTACGTTTCAACAGTGACAGATGAAAATTGTGGACAAAATAAACATATTATTTTTACCCTCTCAAAATGTTGGTTTTATTTCCTTTAATCGAACGGGGTTCTTTCTGATTTTTATGATTATTTAATGTTTCCGTATATTACCGAGTTATCGACATTTTTTATAAATAAAGGTCTTCATTAATGGAAATGTTGATAAACATGATGAATATTAATACCATAAGTTAAGTATATATTGAAAAATAATATGATTCCAAGATTCCAAGCTTCAAACTTCCAAGGTTGAAAAACTGGGAAATCCCCCTTTCAAATAATGCAAAATATCTAGACATCATACTGGACTCTAAATTGTCATGGAAGCTAAATACTCAACATAGGGTAAAAAAGGCAACGGTGGCCTACTAAAGCTGTCGTAAGATGTTTGGTAGAAAATGGGGACTTAGTCCCAGCATAGTTAAATGGATGTGTGCGGCTATAGTACGTCCGATTCTAACTTACGGATCTTTTGTATGGTGGACTGCAACTAGAAGGAAGTATGTCGTAGACCAACTATACAAAGTCAAGAGATCAGCCTGCATTGGCATAACCGGCGCACTAAGAACTAGTCCTTCAGAGGCACTGAACACTATATTGCACCTTATGCCAATTGACCATCACATAATGGCCACTGCTGCCTGCAGTGCAGTGAGGCTTCAGGCGTTCGGTTGTTGGAGATCGAGAATATATGGCCATACGGGGATTCTTGGCTAGTTGCCTTCGATCGTTCTCCAGCCATCTGACTATATTACTCCATACTCGGATTTTGATAGGCTATTCAAGGTCTTAATTCTCTCCAGGAGTAAGTGGAATATGGGTAATATAGTGCACAATTATGACACTAGCATATACACGGACGGTTCTAAGATGAGCTGCGGTGTTGGTTCTGGGGTCTTCTGTGACGAACCTGGGGTAGGCATCTCGTATCGTCTTCCGAATGAGTGTAGTGTTTTCCAGGCGGAAATTTTTGCAATCATGGCAACTTGTGATATACTGCATAATCATAATATTCACGGCATATAGGTATTTTTGTCGACAGTCAGGCGACACTCCTCTCACTTAATGCCTACACAATTTCATCTTCACTAGTTAGGCAATGTAGAAATTTTCTGTCAAGGCTGGGTCGTATTTCGGACATTACCTTGGTTTGGGTGCCTGCGCATAGGCACCACTACGGCAATGAACGGGCAGACGAACTAGCCAGAACGGGATCTGCCTTAGATATCTCTGATGTGGTCGCAGTAGCAATTCCACTGGAGACTATCAAAGGTATCATATTCAGACATTTTCTTACTAAGGCTGAGTATAGATGGCGTAATTTAGACACATGTAGAATAGCCAAGTTAATGTGGCCATTGTTTTTACGAGAAACGTACTATGCAACTGATAATCCGGAATAGGAATTAACGGGACACTGGACGTTAGGCAAGCACGCAAATCGCCTGAGACTCCCTTTTAACGACCCTTGTCGTAGCTGTCAGGATAGGGGAAAAGAGGAAACGATTTTCCACCTTCTCTGCGAATGCCCAGCCCTGAGTGTCAAGAGACATAAATTCATGGGAAACTATACATTGAAAAACCTTGATGAGGTAGTTGGGTCAAAACTCAATGACCTACTGAGATATTTCGCAGCTACAGCTTGGGTCTAGTAAGATAAGACTTTCTTGTACTGATCTTAGCTACAGCATGTCGTTAAATCTGACGAGTGGTGTGGTCCTTTAAAACGGGGTCCCTTCGACTCTACTTAAGTGTTCGCACGTAGTGAATTACCACGTAAACCAACCAACCAATAGAATAATTTCATATTTTAATGGAATTTAAATTTTTAATAAATTATTTGTTTATACTTCAGACAAAAAAGTTTTTATTTTGGTTTCATATTTATTATATTAGTTTTAGAGTCAGTTTAGCTCTTCACTGTACAAAAAAAAATCTTATATCAGGCAACCACATGTAAGTTTATTTATACACACGTTTGTAAAATTGCACGTGTAAATGGAGAACAATGTCAGTGGCTCGCACTGATTCATGTCCCTGAATGTTGATACTTGTATTGTGTCTGGTAAATTTAATTAAGAATAATATTGTTCAATAATATTTGGAGACGTGCTACTAAATAAAATTTTATATATACTATTTATTTGTTATCATACACTATTAGTGTACCTGTTATTATAACCTCCACCACCACAAGTGATGAATGAGGGTATATTAGTATACGTTTGTCATTTGATAGTTTTCACTCGAGACCCAATAAAGTAGATACATATATTCTTCATCCTTATAAAATTCGAAGTCAAGTTATCTATGTAAAATGTGTAAAACACTCTCACGTGGAAAACACCCAACCAAACTTTACAAAACCTTTAGAATAATGTTGCTTATATTATCAGGCTGTACTGTACTGAAAATCAGAGTTATGCACTAAAATGTGAGACAACCTCCATAAAACTTTAATTTCTCTCTATTTCTATCTGCTAATGTGTGATAGTGTTTCCTTGTTTTAAATAGATTTTTTAGGAAGTGGACTTTTTTAAATAGGGACGATCATCATGAAATTTGGCACGAAAATTAAGATGTAGATTTGGATTATTATACCCTACACCACAATAGTGGGGAGGGTATATTAGATTTGTGCTGATGTTTGTAAAGCCCATAAATATTGGTCCAACACCCACCTTAAAGTATACCGATCGGCTTAGAATCACTTCTTGATTCGATTTAATGTCCGAATCCGTCCGTCCGTCCGTCCGTCCGTCCGTCCGTCTGGCTGGCTGGCTGTCCATGTAAAGCTTGTGCGCAGAGTACAGGTCGCAATTTTGAAGACATTTCGATAAAATTTGGTGCACGACATTTTTTGGCCCAAGGATGGATGGGATTGAAACTGGTGGAAATCGGTTCATTATTTCACCTAGCCTTCATACAAATGTCCTCCCGAAATTGGAGTTTTCCGGTCATAAATCTTGGAATTATGCAAGTATGCAAACAAAATTTACCACAAATGAGTAGTAAATGAAGCTAAGGCACATCTACAAATTTCGTGAAGATCGGTTTATAATTAGTCGTAGCTCCCATATAAGGCACACTTTCAAAAATCACTTAAGCGAGTATAACTCTCTTAAAAATGTTGGTATCCAAATAATATTGAACACAAATATGTTTCGTACATATACATATAATACGGTAGAATTTTATGACAATCGGTCCATAATTAGTCGTAGCTCCCATATAAGGCCCACTTCCGAAAATCACTTAAAGGAGCATAACTCCTTTAAAAATGTTGGTATCCAAATAATATTAAACACAAATATTTTTCATACATAGACATATAATATGGTACAAATTTTTGACGATCGGTCCATAGTTAGTCGTAGCTCCCATATAAGGCCCACTTCCGAAAATCACTTAAAAGAGCATAACTCTCCTAACAATGTTGGAATCCAAATAATATTGAACGCAAATATGTGCACTAAATTTTTGGATGATCGGTCCATAATGATAATATCTTCCATATAGCGCCCATATATGAAAACTTTCGTACTTATTTTTATTAAATTTTAACTTGATACTGACTTTTAAAGGGTGGTTAAATTGTAAGGGCCGATATTGAATGTGAACCACACCTAAACGCCAAGCTTTTTTCCGAATTTTATTTGACATTTCACTATTTCAGACTTACTCAATTTGAACCATGGAGAGATACACAATCCAACAACGTGTTAAAGTTATCCAGACTTATTATGAAAATGGGCGTTCAAATCAAAATGCATATCGTGCATATCGAAGAAAATCATCTTCAGTGATGAGGCACATTTTCACCTCAGTGGATTCGTCAATAAACAGAATTACCGCATTTGGGCGAATGAGAATCCAAGAGTGATTGTCGAAAAACCAATGCACCCACAAAGAGTGACTGTTTGGTGCGGTTTATGGGCTGGCGGCATCATCGGGCCGTATTTTTTCCAAAATGAGGCCGGTCAGGCAGTTACTGTGAATGGTGTTCGCTATCGTGAGATGATAATGAACTTTTTATAGCTCGAATTGAAAGATATGGATGTGGACGATATGTGGTTTCAGCACGACGGTGCCACTTGCCACACAGCTATCGAAACAATTTCTCTTTTGCGCAACAAATTCAATGGCCGTGTTATCTCACGTAATGGCGATGTCAATTGGCCGCCAATACCATGTGATTTGACACCGTTGGACTTTTTTCTTTGGGGTTATTTGAAAGAAAAGGTGTACGTCGATAAGCCAGCAACAATTCAAGAGCTAAAGGATGAGATAATTCGGCACATTAACGTCATAGAACCTCCATTATGCCTCAGGGTCATCGAAAATTTGGACCATCGGATGGAGGTGTGCCGCCGTGGTCGCGGCGCCCATTTGGCCGATATTTTGTTCCATACATAATTGAGTGATACCAATATATCATAATAAAATAAAAGTACAATAATTTCCTAAATAGTTTGTATTTTATTGAAATTTAACCACCCGTTATAAAAGATTTATGCGCATTTAAGTCATTTTCGCAGGTGTACTTTATATGGCGCTATATTAAAGTATGGATCTATGAAAACAAAATATCGTTTTTAGATTTCGCTTTGCATTAAACTTATTTTTACAGAATTTTGTATGTATACGGCTTCTCTTCCGAGAAGAGATTAATATGGGGGGTTTGATAAAAACTGGACGATTGTCCTTCTATAATATAAATAAAGTATACAAAATTTCATGATATTATCTTCTTTATATTTGAAGAGAAATGCAAAAAATATCTAAACAATAATCTATAACTCGGATCATACTGGCTCGATTTTGCCCAATTTTAATACCAAACATTTCGATGGACCGAGCAATGTTTGATAAAAATTTCATTATTAACAGGTTGAAATACTTATCACGGACAACTTAGAATCTTATAAGATTTTTTGGTTCCACGGCCAATATTTTGATGTGTTGCTAACAGAATGACTAACTTAATATACCCCCATCTTTTTAGTGGTGGGTGTAAAAAGCCTTAAATATATAGATATTATGGTACAGTCTATACAACATAACATGTATTACATTCCATATAAAGGGTCCGAAAATTAGTTTCAAGTATGTATAGATCACACTACTGGCATTAGGTGGTGGGTATATAAAAGTACGGTCACACTTGACATATATTAACTGAAAAAGACGTAACCACTAAATAACACATTTTTGAACTCGTTTATTTATTTAAACAAACTTCGTTTATTTAGTATATAAAAAATAAATATTTAGTTTTATATTATTTGATGCTGTTTGATCTTGTAAAACTCTTGTAAGAGTAAGCAAAGTCAAACAAATTTGTGCTAAAATAAGTGGTTACGCTTTTTTGAGTAAATATTTGCCAAGTGTGGCCATACATTAAGATTCAGAACTGTCGAATATAAACCTTTACTTGTTTTCATTTCATTTATTTTACATTCCAACAAAAAAAACCCAAGTTAAAACTGTTTAATTATCACAAGTTGATTTGTTGTACGTGATTTTGTATGTTATTCTTTGCTTTAATTTAAAATTTAATTTTACAATACTATTAAAATAAACATATTTATTGCATAAATGAAATGTTTAATTGAAAAGAGTTTTTTTGTTTTATTTTTTTTTTGTAATAAACTCAACTTTTGTTTTTCAATTAATTTTAATTTGTTACAATTTTAAACATTTATATTTCCAGGAATTTTGCTTGTCTTTATAATGTGTGTGTGTTTAATTAAAGAGTGAAGCCAAATAGGGTTTTACTTGCAAGACTTAAACTAATTTTTATAAAAAGCAACTTTTATTTTTGGAAAAAAAAACAAAGAATATTTATAATATAAAGCAAACATATCCGTACTGTGTTTCTTAACCCAATGTAGAAAGACTAATTTGTGTTCGAGTTTCGTAATTTGATTACAAATACAATAACTATCACTTTTTTGCTTCAATAAAGTCACGTCTATATGTACGATTATGTAAAATTTTTACGCAAATAACAGTTTCTAATAATATTTCGATTAGATTTGTTCTCTATCCTCCAAAAGCGATTTCCACAACTGATCAGTACATAATTCGGTCATGATTAAAAAAATCACATGCTAAATTTTATAGAAATATCTTCAAAATTGTGACTTGCATTTTGCGCTCAAAATATTCACATATTGCCAAACTGCATCGTATAATCGTGATTCTCAGTCGATCGGTAAAATTAAAAGAAATATTCCTGAAAAAAAACAGGAATTTTAAATTTCAGCACTTGTGGTGGTAGAGGTTTTGGACAAGATATTTTAAACTGAGATAACTTAAAATTTAGTTTAAAAAAGTCTAGTGATTTTTGGCAAAAAAATAAATGTTTCTATATATAAATTGAGTTACATACTTCAAACACAACTAAAGGTAGAATTAGCCGACTGTAACGCACCGTACTGTAAGCACGTTTGTTTAGTTTAAATTATATATTTTAAAACTCAATTAATTTCGATTATAATGTATTCGGAGGATTTATTTACTGATTTAATGCTTTTACAAGTACTAAATATGTCCAGGGGAAAAAAAAACAAAACATACAATAAATAAACAGTCAGCTGTTCGAAACAGTGATTGTCATTGTAAAGTTTCTTTTCGTACATGCTTGCTTGAAAAAGTACAAAAATGACTTTAATAGGAGTAAAATTGTGTGTGTGTGCGCATTTACATACATAATCCAGCACTTTGATAGTTATTTCATTTAATAATTTAAATTAATAATTAAATGTATGCCTTAAATTTGTTATATTTATAATGCAGCCCAATCATGAATAAAAATTCCGAGGGAGTTGTTTCGCTTTTTATTTTTTTAACATTGAATTTGAATAGGAAAAATGGGAAAATGGAAAAAACTCCAGTGGAATTTTTAGTCAAGATTGGGCTGATATTGTATGTGATTGTTTTTTTATTATATTCATATAAACATGTGTATTATACAAAACGTGTTGCTCAATTTCCACAAATATTATTATTAAAGAAAAGTACCAAAAAATAGGGCGAATTTACCCCAATACAATTTAACATACAAACAGCCCATCATAGCTGTACAAATGTCACGTAAGTTCGTAAGGAATTTCTATTTTATACAGGTTGAGACGTTCCGTCAATGTGATATTAATATTCGGTAAGCATTTACATGGATTTCAAATAACAAAACGGGATCAGCTGTTTCGTTACAGTACAGTACGGGACGTAGACGTTCGGCTAATTCTACCTTAAATGTTTAAAACTAACTGCCGTTACACAAAATTATCATACAAAATTTACATACGAAGTTTACTTTAATTTTTTCTGAATAAGACTGCAAATATTTAAACTTTTAAAGAAATTTTATTTCTTAAAAATTTAATAAAAATAATTGATCATGTTTAAACAAACTGATTTTAATCGTAGCTAAATAAAATCTAAAATATTTACATTTTCTTTACAAATGTAATAAATATTTCAATGAAAATATTCAAAAAATGGCCACTGAGAAATATATAAAAGAAGAATTAACCAAATTCATCATCTAATCATAGATATTCGAACTAGGGTAATTACTATGACTATGATAAACTATGACGTAATAAACAAAAACTGATAAAAAATTTGTTCCCCATTCTTTTATTCATTAATTATTTAAAAAACTGAATTGCGGAAAATAAAGTTTTTTATTCGCGTTTACGGGAAAAAAATCGTCCGGGAAATCCAAAAACTTACTATTGTACTAATATTTTTTGGCTTTACAAACAGCAGCACAAATGCGTAGAGCACTATGGTTGCGTAGAGTATAAAATCAAATCTAAATTTTGGATTTCGGTTTACAAACAGGGATATAACATTTATGCGGTGTGAGCCTTCAAAAAGCGGGATAACGTTACTCATACGTCACATTTGCTGGCTTTATGTAATGTGTAGTATTTATCATATGTGACGTATGATAATTTTTTTTTTCTGGAAATTTCAATATTGATCATACGCACAGTAACAAATATGAAATGTTGAAAAGTGAAGACCGTTTGTACACTTTTTTCGGTAAAAGCCAAGCTCCAGTGCACCTGAGCATATAAGTTTGTTGAATTTGTTTAATTTTATTCTCATTTGTTTGACTAAGCGAATAAATTTTTTTAAATTTTTTTTCAACTTGTTAAAATCTTGTAAAATTTTGAATTAGATGCTTAATTATCCAGAATATAGCTCAGAAAGTTTATTCTATGTAATGTGCTGACATTAAGAAACAAAATTTTAAAATCAGATAATAACTTTGTACTATTGGATCACATCAAAGTTAAACTATATAATTTGTCACCCTTCAACATATATAGCATAGCATAGCATTGCTGACTGGCCATTCATCGATGGAGAAACCTGTGACATATGTAAGTTTATATTGATGCATAATTAGTATATTTCATAACTTTATAAGTACAAATTAAAATAAATTGAGTACTAAAAGTACTTTTTTAATTGTTTTAAAAATTTTATATTTGTTTATAATTTATATTCAAATAGCTCTGAACTAATTAAAAAAACTTATTTTTTTTTGTACAAAAAATTCTGTTTTTCAAAGAAGAAAAAAATGGTAGTAGAAGAGTACTTTTTATATATTTAAAAATTCCTATGAAATTTTTAGGAAAACAATAATTTTGTAATGGAAACTATTTAAACTAGAAATTTTTGGAAATTGGAAAAAATATTTCTTTAGTACTATATTATATTTTCGGAAAAAGTACTTTTTAAATTGTTATTTTTAAATTTTTTTAATTGTTTAAAATTTATTTTAAACTAATTTTTTGTGCAAAAGGTGTTAAATTTTTAAAAAAGAAAATTAGTATGTAGTAGTAAGTACTCTTTCTGTATTTTAGCTAAATTTAGAGAAATTTTCAAGTAGACATATAATTTTAAATGAAAACTTTTTAATAATGAAAAACTTCTTTGGAAAAAAACCTTTTCCGAAAAAAGTACTATTTTAATAGTATTAAAAATTGTATATATTTATAAAATTTTATTTTATACAAATTGTTTTAAATTTACTTAAAA
Source organism: Bellardia bayeri (assembly GCA_950370525.1). NCBI lineage: Eukaryota > Metazoa > Arthropoda > Insecta > Diptera > Calliphoridae > Bellardia > Bellardia bayeri. Next base: position 21,582,948 of record OX493267.1, read on the forward strand.
ACTTATTTTTTTTGTGCAAAAAAGTGCGTTTTGCAGAGCAAGAAAATAGTTGTAGAAAAGTACTTTTTATTTTTTTTTAACAATTCTTATGAAATTTTTAGGAAAACAATAATGTTTTAATTAAAATATAAATAAGAAATTAAATTTTCCGAAAAAGTACTCTTTCAATACTTTTTTAAGTATTTTATAAAATTTTTGTTTAAATAGTTTAAAATTTATTTAAGTACTAATTTTATATGCAAAATGTCTTAATTTTCCACGAAAGAAAAATAGTAGAAACAGAAACAGAAAAAAAAATAGAAACAGCTAACGGGAACAACATATGATATTGTAGTGGAACGAGGCAATACCCGTACAATATATAAACTGAATAAATTTAATAAAAAGGCAATGGTTTACCAAGCTAGGGCGCTGTAGCTTAATTGGTTAGCGCTTTTGATCATTAAGCATGAGTTGGTATTTGTAGCTCGGGTTCGATTCCCAGTCGGTGCCACTCACACAACATCAGTTTCTGATAATTATAATTACAATTATAACAATTATTAGTTTCTTTCTATCCATCATAACTGATATTTATCACAGCGCCCTCCTTCGGTGGTATATGCTAACGCCACCGAAGTAAAATAATTAAATAATGGCTATAAAATCAAGTTTTAAAAATAATGCGCCTACTCACCACCAGAGGCGCTGCAATTCTACACTAAAAACAAACATAACGCATAATTGCAGAGTTGTGATATAAAGCTTTCGTCTACTTTCACCACCTTTACTTCTTCAAGCTATTGCCTTTCCAAAGAAAGTAACGCAATTATATATAGGCATATTAATTGTCTGAGTGTTACTTATCTTTAAAAAAAAACAGGCTATTTGCAGTTATGAAGAGTATCTGTATCTATAAGTATTTATTTAAATTGCTGCCTGCAGAAACCTTTGCCAAATCACCACACTCCAGTTTAGCTGCATGTTCTTAATCATAAGCTACAATGGATTGGTATCGAAGAAATCATAGAAATACATATGAACCCTTTAATTGGCCCTAGCTTTAGCCAGCTAAACAATATTGAGCTATTGTAAGGGAAAGTTAAATTGCAATGGTACTACACTTCATAACAATGATACAATTTTAGTAATTTGGAATAAGTATGCAGCGCAGTTGGTTCAAAATATGTATTGTGAGAACAAAAACAGGGATTTATATAAAAAGAAATCAATATTAGTTTATTCTTTTAGTTTTTCTTAAATATCAGTATATAAGTATAAATTCCATTGTTTTTTTTTTGTTACATACATATTAAAAAACGTATGCGGCCGATTGTATGTGATTAATGATATATCAAATCAAATAATATATTTGTCTCCAGTTTTAAATCGATTTAGAGAAATTCGAGACATTTAAGATAACTTTACCGTCCGTCTTTGAAAAAATGACATAGAACAATGAATAATTTCCAAACATTCTTTGTTTTACCGAAATGTTTGGTTTTGAAAATGTATAAGATTCGGGTTAAAGACAAAATAATTTTCAAATATTTTCAGATATTTTTTGCTACTTTCTTCAAATTTACTGAATATAATTTCAGGAGATTTTACTAACTTTAATTCTATATCGTTTTGAGATTTCACTTTGTATGAAACTAGTTTTGCTGAATTTTGTATGGGGGTTATGTGAAGTCGTGCACCGATTTTTACCATTTTCAACAGGAAATTTCCATCTATGTAAAGGGTCCGCCAAACAACTTTTTGTTTTTGAAAATGCTATAAAAAAAAACTACTGAATATTTTCTCAAATTTCTTTTTTTCATTTGAAAGTACAATCCTTGCGGTTAATAATTGAAAGTTTAAATATTAAGTATTAAAATTATTTTACATATATTCCTAGATACATCTAGGACTTCTTAATGTGTTAAAAAAGATTTAATATTACAATCCCTTGAAAAAGTCGACAAACAATCGACGAAACGTCGGGAAAATATTGTAATTAAAATTGGATTTTTATTTACATTGAATAAATTTCGGCCATTTTAGCTTGAAAAAAATAACATTATTAAATTCATCACTCTGGCCAAAGAAACAACTGCAAAGGAAAATAATTTCATTCAAATGGCTTCCTCGGCTGGCCATGCAGTAGCCTACACGATCGGTCCAATTTTTAAGCTGCATCTGTATTTCACCAATGGCTTCACGAATGTTGTCCTTTAAAGCGTCAATTGTCTCTGGATTGTCGGCGTAACACTTATGTTTAACGGCACCCCACAAATAATAGGCCAACGGTGTCAAGTCGCAGCTCCTAGGTGGCCAAATGACATCAGCTCTGCGGCTGATAATGCGATCTTCAAACCCAGGGCGCAAAACATCGAGTGTAGCTTCGGCTGTGTGGCACGTAGCGCCGACCTGTTGAAACCAAATGTTGCCAATATCATCAATTTTTGTGAACAAAAATTCGTTCAACATGGCCCGATAACGATCGCCATTGACTGTAACGGCCACTCCTTACTCATGTTCGAAGAAAAATGGTCCAATTATGCCTCTGAACCAAAATCCGCACCAAACAGTGACTCGCGTTGGGTGCATCGGCTTTTCAATGTATAGTATGCGTGCGGGTTTTCTGTGCCCCAAATGCGACAATTTTGCTTGTTTACATACCCGCCAAGACAAAAATGAGCTTCATCTGAAAAGTTGATTTTTTTTTGGCAAAATCTGCATCTTCTGTAAGTCGATCGCAGGCCCACTTAGAGCAGGGAAAACGCATTGGATGGTCAGTTGGCTTCAACTCCTGAACCAATTGTACTTTGTATGGTGTCATACCAAGGTCTTTATGCAAAATTTTCCGAAATGTTCAATTGTTGAGAACGACGGTGAATTGATGTTGATGATGCTTCGCGCACACTTTCTGCCACAGCAGTAATATCCTCGGGTGTACGCGTTGTTGTTGTTTTTTCACGCTTTGGTTCATCGGTGAGGATGATAACGAACATACGGAGTTAACGGTACTTCTCTTCTTCCAAAATCCGTACGCAATTTTCGTACACATTCTGCAACATTGCCATGATTTTCAAAGTTATGTCGCAATATTTTCCAGCGTTGTTCAAGCGTGTACACAACCATATTCGTTCAGCGGAAGAATAAAGCTAATTATCTGTCAAATCAGACATGAGCTAAGTGTTACCATTCACGCAATAAGCACTAGTTGAAAAAAACGTTAGATCGCGAACCCGTTAAAATTGAAATAAAGTGTGCAAACTTTCATGATATTATGTGCATTATATTTAAACAAAATAGCAAAAAATATTTAAAAAATATCAAGGTTGTCTAAAACATTGGTCTATAACTCGGATTGTACTAAACCGATTTTGCCAATTTTAGATTCCATATATTTCGGTGGTAAAAATGTCATAGTTCTATATCTTACTTAACTAAATATATGCCCCAAATTTTTGTTGGTTGGTATAGCAATAGAAATTACAGTGCAATATTTTATAATAAAAGGGAATGGTTCATACGAGTACGTAAGGCATCCAAAAAATAAAACATCGTTATCGATATCATAAATTATTCTAAATCACAATACTGGTATTTGGTGTTGGGTGTATAACATTCGGCACAGCCAAATATAAACTCTTACTTATTTATCATTGACTTTCCACAAAAATATGCATTCAAACAATTATATGATTGTGTATATACACTTTATATTTATTCAAGAATATTATATTTTTGTGTAAATATAATTAATGGTTTTTGTACAATAATAATGAAATTGTGTTAATGTGTAAATTTTAACATACTCGTATACGCATATACAAATGTGTTATGTCAATATATCACATTAACAAATAACCCTGTTACTAATTTATTTACAACCAAATGAAAGTGAATTAAACCTTTGAATGTAAAAACTGTTGAATGTAAAAATAAATATTTGCAGTTTGATCCGTTTGCGTGTGTGGTTTTTAATTAAGAGTAATAAATTTGGTTATTATACACTTCAACATTTGTGGTAAGGGCAAATATAAGCTGGCGATTCCATTTTCAATTTCAGTTGCGACTCTATAAACTATGAGTATTTTTCAAAATTTAGTGAATAAAGTATTAAATGGCATAAATAAAACTGAAACACAAATTTTTTTTTTTAGAAATTTATAAACACGAGGAAATTATTTTTTTTTTTTAAGAAACAATCAACAACACAAATTTTCAAAAATTTTTAGAAGTAAGAAAAATAATAATTTGAAATATAAACTTATTATAAGCAACAATCAGGAATGTAATGGAAATCGAAAACGAAAACGAATGAGTTTTAATATTTCTGTATTGAAAAACTATTATCACATAAAATATAAAGATATTGGGCTACTAAAGGTAATCTTAAAATAAAAATTTTAAAAATTAGATTATAAATGCATTAAATGCATTTCAAAAACTGATGCGTTTTCGATTTCGATTTCCATCACATGCCGGAATATTTTATAATACTCTTATATGTGTTAATATATTAAAATATTGGGTATATAACGTTAAAATTATGGATTTTTTTTAAATTAATAGCATTTTTTAAAAATTTGTACAATATACATATATACACCTAATTCTGTTTTTACACGGTAATTGGTTCTAGGAACATCCCGTTAAAAAAGAAAAAACCGTGTAAAAAAAGACATTGATTATATACGAAATAATTGAGTGGTTCCTTATCTCGAAAACCTATTGAAATTAGTGAAAAACAATGATTTACAAAAAAAAAAACTATTAACATTTATAAAATTTAATTACATAAAGGGTGGTTAAATTGTAAGGGCCGATGTTGAATGTGAACCACACCTAAACGCCAAGCTTTTTTCCGAATTTTATTTGACATTTCTCTATTTCAGACTTACTCAATTTGAACCATGGAGAGATACACAATCCAACAACGTGTTAAAGTTATCCAGACTTATTATGAAAATGGGCGTTCAAATCAAAATGCATATCGTGCACTTCGTGATTTTTATGGTCAATTTGATCGTCCAAATGTGCGTACAATCGCAAAAATCGTGAAAAAATTCGAGCAAACCGGGTCTGTAGAAGATGTGAAAACACCAGTGCATGCTCGTACAGCTCGTACAGCTCGTACTGCAGAAAATATTGCTGCTGTTCGCGATAGTGTGGCTGAAGAGCCGTCCACCTCAACTCGTCGTCGTGCCCAACAATTGCACCTCTCACGCTCGTCGTTGATGAACATTATGCATAAAGACTTGCATTTACACGCTTACAAGGTGCAATTGGCTCAAGAAGTAAAGCCTCTTGATCATTCCAAACGTCGTGAATGGGCAGAATGGTGGCAAGAAATAGCAACAGTGGATGATCAATTTTCAAAGAAAATCATCTTCAGTGATGAGGCACATTTTCACCTCAGTGGATTCGTCAATAAACAAAATTGCCGCATTTGGGCGAATGAGAATCCAAGAGTGATTGTCGAAAAACCAATGCACCCACAAAGAGTGACTGTTTGGTGCGGTTTATGGGCTGGCGGCATCATCGGGCCGTATTTTTCCAAAATGAGGCCGGTCAGGCAGTTACTGTGAATGGTGTTCGCTATCGTGAGATGATAACGAACTTTTTATGCCCCGAATTGGAAGATATGGATGTGGACGATATGTGGTTTCAGCAGGAGGATGCCACTTGCCACACAGCTAACGAAACAATGGCTCTTTTGCGCAACAAATTCAATGGCCGTGTTATCTCACGTAATGGCGATGTCAATTGGCCGCCAAGATCATGTGATTTGACACCGTTGGACTTTTTTCTTTTCTTGAAAGAAAAGGTGTACGTTGATAAGCCAGCAACAATTCAAGAGCTAAAGGATGAGATAATTCGGCACATTAACGGCATAGAACCTCCATTATGCCTCAGGGTCATCGAAAATTTGGACCATCGGATGGAGGTGTGCCGCCGTGGTCGCGGTGCCCATTTGGCCGATATTTTGTTCCAGTCATAATTGAGTAATACCAATATATCATAATAAAATAAAATTACAATAATTTCCTAAATAGTTTGTGTTTTATTCAAAATCAACATCGGCCCTTGAAATTGAACCACCCGTTATATATACATTAGATACATAGCTATAATGTGTTTTTACACAAGCATAGCTATTAGAGAAACGTAAAATGCAAATGTAAACAAATGTATAACAAGTTCATTAGCTTGTATGCACTAAAAGGGATTTCCCTAAAATGTGTGCTATTTACAATTGCTGTAACTAGAATCAACACAAAGGGAATTCCCCTAAATTTGTGAAATGCACATACATAACCAAAAAAAATTAAGCCCAAAAGATTTGATATCGTGCTAAATGAAATAAAATCGTGTAAAAAACGTAAAATTTGTTTATTTTTAAACCTTGTTAAATCAAAACCATGTAAAAACAGAATTAGGTGTATATTTATTCTAAATACTGGCCATTGTTAGCTATGCAATTTGTTCCATTTATATGGCAACATATAGATTATGCACCTAAAAGCTGCTCATTTTTATACCCACCACCACAAAGGCGTCAGTCTGTTGAAATCACTATAGAGCTTCGAAAAAATAATATAGAACAATAAAATTTTTAGCGAACATTCTTTGAGCAACCAAAATTTTTGCTATTGAAAATGAGCAAAATCGGTGCAAAGTTTCAGACAACCCCAATATTTTTCAGATATATTTTGAAATTTTCTTTAAATATAATAATAATAATAATAACTTTTTCTTTATCCTAATATGTGTTAAACCGCTTAAACAAATCGAATCTAAGCCGACTGGTAAACCTAAATTTGGGTGTGGGATTACTATTTTTGGATATTATAAATATCCAAATAAATATAGCTTTAAAGTTTTTAAGAACTAAAACTCCGTTCAAAGTATGCTCTCTCTCATTTGAAGAAGTAAAGGAAAAACATTGTGTTTGATTTTATTAAGAAATTGCTCTGCATTTAAACCATTAAACTAAAAAGCTTTTAGTTAGCTGTGAATTTGAATACTACAAATTTCTACCCTACACACCAAATTCGTGCCAGTCCAACATGGTCATTTAAGACTAATTTTAATGAAATCTCCCCATTAAAAGCTAAACAATAATAATAATAATCAACACCACCGCAGAAACTCAAGCTGGCGGTTATTACGAAAAAATGGAAAACAAAATGCCAAATAAACGTTGTACTCGCAATAATGGCAAAAATAAGGCTAGAAAATAGGAAACCAAATATCAATAGATGTTGAGATTAAAAAAAAATAAATGTTCTTATATTGTGAATGACAATGACTGACACATTTCACATTTCAATTTCAATGTGACAAAAACATTTCCTCAGAAATAATAATCAACACACCAACCAACATGTTTTTCATTGCTTCTTTTTCCTAAATATACACTAGTATTTGAGGAATTTTTAATATAATGGATTCAACACCAACGACACAATAAATGAGTAGTGTTGGTGACAAAAGATACAAAGTGCTCAAACTGAAAGTAAAATAAACCACGAAACAGAACCACAACAATGAATTCATATATTCTTATTGTTTTACACAAAAACAAGTTGAATATTGTAGTGAAATATACAGAACTTCCTATATGAATATGTTATTCATATCTGTTAATATAAAGGGCTTCCTAAAGACAAAAAAAAGCCTTAAGTAGGCTTTCTGAGTTTTTGATTGCATGTAGTAATCTGCACAATGAGGCTGAATCAAAATTTTTTGACAACAAATCTGAGATTACTTTGGGAATGTAGACTTTGCATGTGGGCCATGGTCAAATATCGACCGATCATCATAAAATTCTGTATGCTGGCTAACATACACATTTTGGATTATTTGTGTCAAATTACAACGTGATTGTCATTTGTATAAGAGATTTATGAGCATTTAAGTTATTTTACAATATGAACTTAATATGGGGTCTATTTCGTTTTGTGATTTCCCTTAGCTGGAAACTTATTTTTCCTGAATTTTGTATGAATACTGCTTTTCAATAGGTATTTATGTACCACAGATCTAAATTCCGGTTGTCTGAAACTATGGTCTAAAACTCAGATCCTACTCTACCGATTTTGCCCATTTTCAATACCAATTATTCTCTTTAATTTCATTCAGGTTCCCGACACTGCTTAAGACAAAAACTATAGCGAACACATAAGCCATTAAGGTCCAGGTTGTGCAAAACTAAAACAATAAATATTTTCTTTGTTTTAATAAATTTATAATTAACTTATTTGAAATAATTTAAAAATATTTAATAATTAACCAAAATTAGAAAATTTTAATCCATAGACATGCAGGTACAATATCAAACTTTCGAAGGTTTGGAATTTGTTATAAAAAGGTAAATGATTTGGTGAAACCTGTTTCGTTATATAGACAATTTTTTTTACAAGAAAAGGAAAGTTTAACAGACTTGATCATTAAATTATACAGGGTGGCCCAAAATTAACGAAAGCATTTGAATTCGTTATAGATTTTTATTTAAGAAATAATTATTAAATTTTTTTTAATACAGTATTTAAATAATATTTTTAGTTTAGTTATGAAAAATAATATCTCGCAAGTGTTGGCCATTTTCTACTTCGCAAATTCGTGCTTGTTCCAACACATATTCTATAATCTTTTGCAAAACTTTAGGTGTTATGTTGTTTATTTCGTCCCGTATATTGCCTTTTAATGTAGACTTTTCCTTTTAAATAACTCCAAAGAAAACAGCCTGGGATGGTTAAATCCGATGAACAGGGAGGCCAATTAAAATCACTTGTAAGCGAAATAAATCGTTCACCAAAGTTGTCCCGTAAAAGAGCCAGTGTTTCCCTTGCAGTATGCGCTGTGGCTCCATCTTGATGGTATCATACTTGCGGATGGTTTTCCATGGCTAGCCTTAACAAATTTTCCAACATTGTCCAATATCTGACACCATTGATGGAAATGGCGACCTTATTTCAAAAAAAATAAGAACCAATTATCCTTTCCGATGAAACACCTCACCAAACCGTACACTTAGGTGGGTGTAATTCTCGCTGTTGAACTACTTTCGGATTTTCCGTAGCCCATATCCTGCAGTTTTGCTTATCAATGAATCCACTTAATTGGAAATGGGCTTCGTCGCTCATAATTAAATTATGAATAGAATTATGATTTTCTTCTGCGTTTTACCGAAAAAAAACTGCCTAATCAAGTTGTAGCTGGCAATCTGCCGGTTTCAATTCTTGGACAAGCTGAATCTTGTATGGAAACATTCCTATTGTGTGCAAAATTTTCTGCAACGACCCTAGTGAGAGGCCAAGTTGTGTTGAACGGCTCCTGGCTGATGTTTCTCTATCTCTACTCAATATTGCCATCCGTGTGCACCGTTCGTATTCTGCCAGCACCAGGAAGGTTCTTTACTGCCCCTTGTTGTTGAAAATTTGCAACCCGCACATTCAAATAACGACGATATGCACGCTGAGTCAAAACAATGGATCTTTGATTTGAAAAATAAAGCTCAACAATTTGAGCACGTTGTTAAATTGAGTACTGCTCCATTTTAAATACCCCAAGTCTTCTTTGCAAAATACTGAAAAGAGCAGAAAAAAACCTATAATAAAAAAGTTATAAGCAATTGAAACCCCTTCGGTAATTTTGGGCCACCCTCTATAAGCATTTATGTGCTTTAAGGGACAACTGTTGTTGGTTTTGTCATTATGGTTTAAACTAGAATATGGTTTGTATTTGTGAAGGTATCTATTTGTACATGAAATTTAAAAGGGAATAATAATGTCCTTGATGTCTGTAACATTAGTAAACGTACACATTGTTGCAATAACATTTTTATAGGCATCTTGCAGATTCTAGTATTTTGTACGAGTATGAATAATAAAAAAATAGTTACTGTGGGTTTAAAAACAGTTTCTTTGTTGTATTTAGAAAGTGAAAAAAAAGTATTATTTTTTTTTGTTTCGTTTTATACAAGAAATGTCTCAAAAAGTAACTTGAGTTGTTGCAACCAAAAACCACAAATGCTGTGTATTAGAATATGAAGATAATTATGATAAAAAGTGTGACCTTAATTTATTTGATTGTTTGAAATTTAAAACTAAATGGTTTTAAAAAGATTATGTTTTTATGACTTTTTGTTATTAGAAAACAATTAAAATTATAACATGTATGTATGTTTATTAAAGCATCCCTAAAAGTGGTTTAAACTCTTTTAAGTGTAATTATAATCATAATTAATGCATTTACTAAATGTTTTCAATAATTCTCAATTGAATTTCATTTCAACAGTTTAATTGTTTGAATTTCCTTAATTGGCATTTTAGGAATATAACCGTTTATGTTGAGCGCTACCGCCTCATGATAATGGAGTTTTTATTGCTTGAAATTTAATTCTTTGCTACAAGCGACATTTAGCTTTAGAAAAGTTAGTCATATCATGTTTTAATACCAAATGTTTCAGATTATTAGATTAAAACTAAATTAACTTGGGTAAAACTTAACCTAAACCCTTCCCTCAAATATAAATTTCTTATGATAATAAACCATTAACAGTAAAGAGTTTATTAGTTTGTTTTGAGTTGAATCGGAGCAACAGTTAAACAGATGTAAAGCTGTGTTCACATTATGTGTATTTGTCATGTGGACTGTCACTTTTTCGCATGTCAAATTTGTACATATAGTCTGAACACCTTCAAGCAATATCATGTGTTATTTCTCTGTGTGCAATACACATGACATTTTTTTATTTAGAACAAGTTCTATTTTGATGTGACAAACCATCTGATATCAGCTGTTTTTTATAACCAAAATTTTGTGGCCGCAAAAATTAATTGAAATTTTAATAAATATAATTTATACCTAATAGAAAAACAAAAATACAAAAAAAAACTACACAAATTTATTATTGAAAATGGAGGAAAAAATTGAAAAGAAGTTAACAAAAGTAAGTACATATGTATGTGACGTAACCAACATGTGAACATGTAATTTATAAACCGTATGTAAAACTCAAATTTTGACATACACATGAAATTACATATGGATAGAAAAAGGACATTCCACATGACAAATACACATAATGTGAACACAGCTTAAACCGAGTTATTATAAATTTGTTCATGGTGCTATTATATTGACCTTTGAGGATTCAATATTACAAGGTATTACAAACGGAATGGTAAAATTAATATTACCGGCGGTTCGTAGAAAAATAAATTTGTTTGAATTGAAGCCATTAATTATATAATTAAAATAATAGTGTATTTAATTAAAGGCATATTACACAAATATAATTAAATTAAATATAATTTATCTAACTAAATCAAAAGCTCCTGTTTACTTATTTTTTTGTATTTTATTTTTAGACAACAATTAATAAAGTTTTAGGCCTGATTGATATTTAATTGCGGCACTTAAAGGTGTGAACAATACAAATTGAAAACCGTTCACAGTTTACAAATTGTGAAATATGATAAACATTAGTTCATAAAGGGATTTGTAGACGGATTAAATTACAAGCAATATCAATTATGGCCAGTTGACAAAAACAAACACTTCAAAAAAGTGGTAGAGATTCAATTCAGCAATTTAAAGTAAACAACACCATTTCCAATTGTATGTCGGAAGTTACAAATTATACATCACAATATTCCAATTATATTTCAGAAATCAATTATTGAACTTCAGAAATACAAATGAAAATTCTGAAATATTATTAGAAATTTCTGCGATATAAATGAAAATTTCCGGAATAAAATTAGAAATGGTGTAGTGTGGGAAATCAGTTGCCAACTTAAGTAAATGCATATTTACGTTAGGTATTTTTCAAATAAACCTAACGTTTGTAAACAAAATTGATAATTGTTTTTTATATCTGCTCTGTAGACCTTTTAGATTTTTAAAATTTTTTCAAATTTAATAATTAAATATAATTTTAAAATATAATTTTAAAATGTAATTTTAAAATATAATTTTGAAATATAATTTTAAGTTGTCTGCAGTGTTGTCCGATGTTGATGTCTTACGTTTCTATCACTGTCAATGAAAAGTTTCAGTCAGTAAAACGTTTTTTTACAACACTGCAGACAACTTAAAATTATATTTTTTCCCTGAAGATGAGTAACAAAGTTGGTCGAAATATTGGAAATAAATTAACGAAAAATTGAAAACGAACAAGAGCTTTTATATTTTTAATAAAACAGCTGAATTAATAAATTAAAAAGATTTTTAACGAAATTGATTTAAATATATTGGGTGTATAACTTAAAAATTCGGGATTCAGAACAGATGGCGTATCTCGGTTTTTGTCTTTAGTAACTTATATGTTGATGGATACATACATATCTGTCATTTATTTTCATTTAATAAACATTATTATTTACTTATTTAGTTAAATAAAAATGATTTGTTTTGCTCGAAGAAAAATCGAATTTTGTGCCAACAATGCGTAATATGCCGGAAGTTTTGCTTTACTTCTCTAAGTTGAACAAAAAGTTAGATAAAAAATTTAAAAGTTCACGAATTATAGATGTTGATCCATTAAGATTGTTGTTAAACTCAACAAGAGCTTACAAATGCATTTGTAACAAATTCAAAATATTCGCAAGCATCCAAATGCAAGTACCATATGAATTGAAACAGTGAGAAATCTAAAAAGACGATTTTGTATATCCGAAATGCTACTTAAATGCTATAACAAGGAATCATGTTTGCAACAAATCTATATAAATATATCAAATAGTAACGTGACTGACTGATTTATTCAACACTACGCAGCCAAAACCTGTAAAGCTAGGAACTTGAAGTTCTGGGATTAGATTTCTTTTCATCATAAGATGGGATCTTTTTGGGAATTCGGACGTTAAGGGGGATAAAACGGGTAAAAATGGTAACTGTGTATCTCCAAAACTAATAAATGTAGAAAAAAATGTATAGTTTGTCTTGCCCTTTATTTTTTCTAAATAAATAAACAGAAGTAAATTCTAAAATTCATCAGACTAAAATCGGCAAAAAATTTTCCGGCACTTTTTTGAAATTCGAATTTCTTAGGCCTTTTTTTGGTACTTTCTTTTGTCAGAAACTATTTTCTAAAAATATTATTCTCTGCCTCCAGGTCTTACAAATAATTACAGTGACAATTTTCAAAAATTATTTCTTTACAGAGGAGAAAACTAAGGCTAAACGGAAGTCAATACGGCTAAAAATGGTATTCGTAGAACACTATGGTAACCCTTTGCAAAATAAATAAACATAGAAATACTAATTAATACTCATCCGGATTAAATCAATAAAGAGAGGAAATTGTTTTGGTACTTTTTTGAAATTAGTATGCTTAAGGTATAAAAATCAGATCTTGGTACTTTTTTGTGCAATATCAAGCTGTCGAATTTATGCTGAAAATTAACACTATGAAGACATACTCGTATATCATCTAAAATAAGTTGCTATAGAAGCTTTTAGATCTACATACTCAAATCTGAAGATATAATAATTAATCTGATGAATAGTATGCCTGATCTAATTTTGATGTGATTCAACATTCATCAGACATTAATAAAGTCCAAATTTTTTGTGATTTTTTAATTCCAGTGTTTTTATAGTTATGGAAAACTAATTAATAAAGAGGGAAAATGTTTGCTTTGTTCGTTTCACTTACATGTAGGGTAAACTGTTTTACATTTTCTTTAACTAACAAAATTAAGGAAAGTTTTATGTATTTATAGTTATGCAACGTAGTGTACAGGGTAGGGGAACATAACCCCCTGATTTGAAATGAGCGCCATTCCGCTCAATGATAATGTGGATGGGTGGGCATGGTCTCAATTGATAGATAAGGTTTTAAAGTTTTGTTACCACCAAGGCCAGTCGTGATCATGCGGTGGAGTAAAGAGCAACGAGCGTTCGCCGTAGAGGCCTATTTATTGTGTTTTTCAGTGACGAAGCGCATTTTCACTTAAGCGGGTGTGTCAATAAGCAAAACATGCGTTACTGGGCCGAGACGAACCCCCGACAACTCCATCAGAGGCCTTTGCACTCGCCAAAGGTCACAGTTTGGTGTGCAATTTCTTCAGTTGGGATTATCGGACCTTGGTTTTTTGAAGAAGATGAGCGGGTGGTCACGGTAAATTCAGACCGTTACGTCAATATGCTTGAGGAGTTTTTTGTCCCCCGACCTGATGAAATGGACTTAGGGGACGTATGGTTCCAGCAGGACAGAGCAACGGCTCACACTGCGAGGAGTTCGATGGCTTTGTTGAGGGAGCACTTCCCTGGACGCCTCATCTCTCTCAGAGGCGATTTGGAGTGGCCACCACGATCGCCTGATTTAACCCCGTGCGACTTCTTTTTGTGGGGTTACCTCAAGTCCCGGATCTTCAATAACCGTCCACGGACTCTTGATGACCTTAAGACCAACATCCGCTAGGAAGTCGTGAACATACCGGTCGACATGTTGGAGAGGGTGATGCGAAACACGCGAAATCGGTTCGTTCAGTGCACCGATAATGGAGGGCGTCACTTGGCCGATATGATTTTCAAAACTATGTGAAAAAAAACTTTAAGATATTTCCTACACATAATTTAAAAAAATAAACAAATATCTCTAATACTTTTTTATTTATTGCGTTACAAAATCGGGGGGTTATGTTGCCCCACCCTGTATTTAATATATAATGTAAATTTATTAGCTTAAAGAAAACGTTTTTTTTTTAACACAAGAAATCTTCTGATAGAAAATTTAGGAACAATTTGCTTAAATATAATTGATAAACTTTGTGATATTTAGTACCTTATTTTCTAGTAATAGAAAATAATAAGTTAATTATGTTGGATCAGCCATAGACATAAATGTTATTATCAAAATACCGGAATTTTATTGGTATTGATTTTATTTCAGCACAGCCAAATATAACACTCTTACTTATTTTATTTGAATAATTGAGATTTATCCTTTATTAAATTACCAATAAATTGCAAAATATCTATATTGAAAAGATTCTGTACAAATACATACATATGTATGTATGTATATTAACGTACTTGACCGAACATTTATAACTAATTTATTTTGGCTGCCTGAAGGCGTTACAATACTTACCATTAATCAATACTGTTATAAATTTACTGCTTTCATACATATTTGTACAATAAGTTCTTCATCTTGTATATATGCCAACAAACAATGTCTACTACAAACTTACATATGTACATAAAATGATGAAATTCATTACAATTTTTTAATTAAAACTTCTCTTTGTGAGGCAACAAACTCTTACATAGACTTATTTTCAGTATAAATACCACAAGACAAACCTCATATAATGTTGCATGAAAAAATAGCACTGATAAATACATTGATTAAATAAATTATGGAATAATATCTAGTGAATACTTGTGTCGAGCAATGAATCATTAGATATACTCGTACATATGTAGACCGTAGGCCGGCAATACAGGGAATCTGTACTATGCGAAGCCGGTGTTCTGCATACAATGGAGGAGAAAATCCGTCCGACCAGCCGTAGTCCGGCAATACAGGGAAACTGTACTATGCGAAGCCGGTGTTCTGTATACCATGGAGGAGATAATCCGTCCGCCCGGCCGTAGTCCGGCAATACAGGGAAACTGTACTATGCGAAGCCGGTGTTCTGCATACAATGGAGGAGAAAATCCGTCCGACCAGCCGTAGTCCGGCAATACAGGGAAACTGTACTATGCGAAGCCGGTGTTCTGCATACAATGGAGGAGAAAATCCGTCCGACCAGCCGTAGTCCGGCAATACAGGGAAACTGTACTATGCGAAGCCGGTGTTCTGTATACCATGGAGGAGATAATCCGTCCGCCCGGCCGTAGTCCGGCAATACAGGGAATCTGTACTATGCGAAGCCGGTGTTCTGTATACCATGGAGGAGAAAATCCGTCCGACCGGCCGTAGTCCGGCAATACAGGAAATTTTTACAATGCGGAGCCGGTGTTCTGTATACCATGGAGGAGAAAATCCGTCTGCCCGGCCGTAGTCCGGCAATACAGGAAATTTTTACAATGCGGAGCCGGTGTTCTGTATACCATAGAGGAAAAAATCTATCCTGCATACAAAATTTTGAAAAAAAGTGTTTTTTTAATTTTTCAAATCTTATAATTCTATGATTGTAGTACCTACGGACACATATGATACCTTAAATTAAAGCTTGATGTCTGGCCTATTTATATTAGTAAACTAAAGTAACACTTATAAAGAATATTTTTTGTAATTTTTTTAGATATTAAAAAAAATTCGGGTCAAAAAATATTCATTTCGGATTTAACCCATATTCGGTCCATATTTTATAATCATGATATATATCGTTGGAAAGGTATTTTTAATACATTTTATTTGAAGTATTACAAATTATCAGACACCCAGTAGTTTCCGAGATATAGGCCTATTTATTTTCAACTTTACGGGCCCGCTCCCACGAAAATAGGCGTGACCGCCAACAAAAAAATTTTTTTTTTGCTGGCATCTCCAAAAATAGCAAACAATAGAATAATGTAATAATGTAATATTATTAATTGATCTGCAGCGAAAAGCAGACAAACATAGTAAAGTAGTAGTAAAGATCATAAAACAAAAATGCGATCACAGAATCATTACCATAGGTGTAGCCGTAATTTGTCATTTCATTGAAATAGTGGTCGCAGTACCAAAAAGTCTATTTATTCTGGATCCTTCTGAGATTTGAAAACTATAGAGCTTTGAAATAAACATTTCGGTGAAACAGTTTATTTCGGCCATTCTTTATTTCGCCGAAATGATTTTTCCTATCTTCTTTAAATATAATGCAAATTATAATACGAAATTTTGTGCACTTCAAGTCCTGTTGAAAATTGTAAGAATCGGTACAAAATTTCTCATGCCCCTTTACAAATGTCCTTCCGCAATATGACATTATGGCACATAAATGCCCATAAAAAAGCAATATTCAAACAAAATTCAGCAAAAATAATTTTCATGTGACGAGAAATCCCAGAATGATGTTTTGTTTGCATCGGCCCATATTTTGACATAGCCCCATACAAATTCAACTTTTGAAACTCACTTAAATGTACAGACATCATTAATAAAAATCATTATCCATTTGACATTGGCCCAGGTATATTGGTGGCCATATTTAGCTCAATCGAATACTTGCGTTATTTCAAATCTAAAAAAATCATTTTTTATGTATATGCAAATATGTTTCATAACTATTTACTTCATGAACATGTATATCCGACTCCTCGGATCGATTTAAAAACAAACTTTAATATTTGAGTTTTGTATAAGCCTCTGATTTGTAGAATGGTGCTAGCATAATTTTTAAAGATATCCAAGGTATGATAAGTAAATGGTAGATTAAATACTATCTTAAGTGCTTTATTCTGTACCGAATGGAGACTTTTTAATAAAGCAATGTTTTTATATCCATAGATTAATGGAAGATACGTCAAAAGGCTGTGAATCAGTATAACGATGAAGAAGACAGATATCGTCCGAAAACATAAACAGTTTTCCGTTAAAAGTAATATTTTTGACATCATCTATATATATTTTAATTAAAAGTGGTCCTAGTACACTACCTTGAGGTACTCTGCATTTAGCCGGTAGCAATGTACTCTGAACATCTACAACTTGAACAAATTGCTTTCGATCTCTCAAGAAGTCATTTAATAATAATTTAAGTTTTTTATCCAAAATTTCGTGATCAAGTAAGTCAAAATCTTTCGATAAGTCAAAAAGAAAAAAAAAAACTACAGAAACAGCACTAAAACCATCATCAAATCCTCCATAAATATAATCTACAACGTCTACAACAGCATCTTCAGTTCCTGAAAAATCCAAATTGATGTTCGAACAATATTTTATTACTATTCAATATTGATTGAATAACATTTTTGCGATCTCTTTATCAATAACTGACAGAATAGAAACTGGACGAAACATATCAATTTTATTGTAACCAACATCTTTAGGTGTAGGAATAGTCTTATGCATTTTTAAAGCATTTGGGTATTTTTCATTGTTAACCATGCTACAAAATAATTCAGAAATTATTTCTGAAACTATAGTTTTTTTTACTTGATTGTGAATATTGTACGAGATTGTATTATATGAGTAGGTAAGATGCAAAACTTGTTCGTTACAAAAATGAAAAAAATCGAGATAATTATTTATTAAGGCAGACTTTTGGTAGCTTTATGGTAAGCAATATAGAGATGGAGTAGAGTATGTTTCAATATATTAATTTCTTTATTTTTACATGACTTAAAATTGCAGTTAGCAGCAAAACTTGTTCTTTCCACTCATAAGTCATTTTTAAAACTTTCTCATTACATATTTCGTAGCAAAACTTGCTGGTTCAGTATATGATGTATGATTGGAAAATTGCTGTATATTCTGTCAATTTCATTTTAAATTCAAAAAGGACTGTTGACTCTGCCGGGGGAGATTAATTTCAGAACCAACTTTTGCACCCCTAAATCATTCTGGAAGAGAGGAAAGACAATTAAGGAAATTGGTCTAGAACTACTTTACATCAGTAAAGAGATTAAAAATGAAAAGAAAAAATATATTGAAACGCTTGCAGCAAACCACTTTGGAAAAAATTAAAGCAACAATAATGACCTGCAATTTTATGTTATGGTCGTGGATAATAATATTTCTCCTTATCTGTCGAGATTTCCCCTTATCAGTTTAAAATTCATATTTTTCTTTTTAAAATTTTTAAAAATTTATTTTAGTTACCGTTTTACTGCTTTAATAAAAAAGAAAAATTGGTAAAAGATACGAGTAGTAAAGCAGAATAATAAAACTTCCTTGTGAGCTATAGTGTGCTACAAAATTCGTTCGATGCCATATGGTATGTAGCAAAATTCGTTTGTTTTGAAAATTTGTTGTAAAACTCGTTCGTTTCAAACGTTTATCTATTATTTTTCTCTGTTGCAGTATGTGTCAATTTTTCAACTGTTGAGTTTTAATCCAGAATAGAGTAACATCTGATAATTTAAAGCATCCTACTAATTTTGGCCATTCAGTTAACGTTAAGCTAGATTTTCACGATTGAAATTTTCTTCACAATTGCTCTTAATTGCTTCAACCTCGTGTAAACAGCAAAATTTCTTTAACATTGATTTATTTAATAACTATTAATAACAATTTAATAAATAAATTTTGAAGAATTTTTGCTGTTTACATGAGTTTGAAGCATTTTGAAGAAAATTTCAATCGTGTAAATCTAGCTTTAGCGAGTTTTGCATTTCATCTAGTCATATTTGTATGGATTTATTACATTGATAATGTTGATTTTCAATACCAAACTGCTTAGGAGAATTATGAAGGTGTTTTTTTTTGCAAACTTTGTGGATTTTGGTTATTTATTTTGGACGTGAGCATGTTTTGTACAGACAAAACAGGTCAATGGCCTCAGAATATCATAAGGATATATCTCAATGTTACATATAAAATAATACCCTCATTCATCACTTGTGAAGAGAGCATATAAAATTAATTCTTATACATATTTTGCTATATGGATATGCATAACTGTAAATACAGTTATGCTAAAAAGTAAAACATAAAAACTAAAAGTAATACATATAATCATGTATGTACATATGTACTCGTATATACTCGTGATGTGATGATATTGAAATTGTTTAATTTTCGTTATTATTATTAACCCTTTGACGACCAAACATTTTTGGCTGAAGCGATTTACTTTTTGTTATATTTTCGCGACCTATGATCTAATAGTAGTTATGAAAAAAAAAATTGCCCTCCTGGGATCCCCCATTTTGCTTGGCAAATATAATTGCCTATGGGTTGAACCGAAATGTTTCATCCCAAATTATTTAATTGCAGAAACAATTTAAAAATCAGTTTACTTCTACGATCGTACTCATAATATATTTTTTTTGATCCATTAGATCAACACCTCCCATTCCTTTGTTATAGTGCTGTATAATCAGGGGGCAATCAATATCTATTTTACCAGCTTGTCCAGATACACGTCGCTTGACCTTTAATAGCACTGTTGGGTCAATAAAATTTGAGGCGAGGTAGACACCACGATTATCCATTCATTTGACTACGGAAATGCTATCCCACATGAAGTAACTTATGTCCCCTCTTTTCATATATTTATACGCCGGAAAATTCTTCGGTATGTGCTTTCTGTGACATCGGATGGTTCCGCACGCCATTATATTATTTTGCTGGAGAATGTGCATTAAGTTCAGGCTTGTAAAAAAATTGTCGAAGTAAACTTCAACCCCTTTTTTTGCCAGCAGCTCGCATAACTGCAAAACAACAGCCGCGCCAAGACCGTGCTCAACAAATGGTTTTTTTCCGGTGTAAATGTCAATATTATATTAGTAGCCGGTTTCTGTCTCACATAAACACCAAAGTTTGAATCCGCACGAAATAGGTTTGTCCTTCATGTACTGTTTCATAGCATTATGTCCCTTAAACTTTACCATATGTTCATCGATTGACAGCTTTTTTCAATAAGTATACGCATCCGACATAGCCTTGTTCTAAATTGGCCGAATTTTATACCCCCGGTCACTAACATCAGCTTTATTGTTGTCGCAAAAGTGAAGATTAGCTGTAATTTCCACAAATCGGAGCAGTGGCATGACACCCGCGATGTGAGCTTGGTGAAACGTTGGATCGTTGTTTACTATTTTCTCTCACTTTTCTATACAAACTGATGCAAATAGTGCACGCGTTTCATATTTAAAATATGTATGTATTGCAATTTGGTGATTCCCCTTTTTCGTTTCAATATATGAGTGCAAAATACTTAACACAGGCCTGCTGTTTCTAAAAAAAGTGCTCAAAACTTCGAACTTTAATTTTAATTTAATTTGTAATATTTTTTAGAAACGTTTATTTTCGTTTCAACCTATAGGCAAACATAATTGCCAAACATAATTTGATTAGTTGTAGACAGCTTGGAGTTTAGGCAAACTTGTCCATTATATTTTCTGATGTATTAAGGTTGAATCCAAAACATAATTGACTCTTATTCCCTTGCGCCCTATTTTCACCCCTCGGCAGCCCTCGTCACAAATACTTTTTTTGGCCAAATTTTGAGCCTCGTAGGGAACAAGTGGGGCCCGATGGGGACTCGTACTCAACCACATTCTTGTTGCCCAATCCTCTTCTATAAAACAGTCTTTGACAAATTTGCTGTATCTGTTACCTGGACAAAGATATAATCTAAAGAAACCCGGGCAAGCATACTTGCCTATGGTCGTCAAAGGGTTAAAGAAGTCTATGTATTAAATGTTGAAAATACATTTATATGTTAAAGTATATACATACACATTCATTATATGTATGAACAAATACGTACATATATGTATATACATATATGTATAAATAATATACTCTGGCAATGTACATAGGATTGGCGGTTATAAGCAATACTGACAATACTAGCAATACTGTATTACCACATTGAAGTGTAATGCAGTCAATTTTATATTGCCTTTAACACAAGTTAAATAAAACAAAAAAGACAGCAAATAATTTTAAAAAGTAAAATCAAACTGAAGTAAGGAAAATAATAAAGACCATTAAGATAAATCAGTGGCGATGGCTGTTCGAACTGCTACTGAAGGCTGACGATATTGATAATGATTGTGTTGTAGAGTGTTGAAAATATAATAAAATAAAATGTGTAACACAAAAATTTTCCTTTTGTAGGAGAAGTTTGTATTTATATTATTTGTATGCCCTACAAAAATTAAGCATAGTAAACTTATATATCCAAAAGGTTCATGTTAGTTATGAGTTAAGTTTATCATTCCGTTTTTTACACATAGAAATGTAGATCGTAGAAATAAAACTCCTTATAAAATTCTAAGACGCTCTAGCTATTTTTGCCCGTTTGCTGTTGACATGACATGCGATAACCCAAAGCGTAAGAGATCGTATGGGAAGCCCGGCTAACCAGCCGAATTGACACCAACGCCAAATAACCATGGCAATGATTATAGCTGCTGAATTCTGGAAACCTAAACAGGGTCCCTGTAACTGATTCGGTTAAAACGAAAATTGGCCGAAAACGCTCAGCATGCTAACGATGGATAATATTTCAAAATAAAAGACTCCATATAAGGAAAAACACCTTAACTTATATACATATGTATCTTATAAATATCGATACCGAAATACAGATCCATCGTATGTTTGCAAAAATCATAAAACAAAATTTTGTGATGATCCGTTCATTAGATCCATTTTCGAGACTAAATCTATGTATCCACGATCGTCAGATATTACAACGTTGTCATATCTAGCAATGTGCTAGCAATGTACTGACATTGAACATTTTTTAGCAAAAGTTAAATTGTCAGTAAGAAATTTATCTGTCAACCGAAATTGTCAGTTCACACGGTTGTCAGATTGTTGTATAGCATTGTCAAATTGATTTTGCAGCTCTGTGTGTGTGTTTAAAAATTTTAAATATTGTCATGTAACAAAAAAGAGCAATTGGAACCATTTTACCTGCTTATGTCCTAATGCACACTTTAATTTATTTCTTTAATTTTCTTCCACTTTTTTAAAAAATTTTATCAATGCACACTTGTTTGTTTATTTATGTAGATACAGAGCTGGATTTAGAAATAATTTCTATGACAATGCTGCCATTGGCAGATGCATAAACTTTGCACATATGACAATGAAAAGTGTTTGACAATTGTCTTAAAACAATGACAATGACAAAATTGTGTGTTTACATGATTGTTAGATGTCTGACTATATTTTTGTCTTCCAATGTACTGAAAATGCTTTTTCCTACAACGTTGGAAGGCAAAAATGTTAAGTTTACACGGTTGTTAGACATTTTCTGAACATTTTCGGACAACGTTGTAATATCTGACGATCGTGGACACATAGCTTAACTATGTCACCCATAAAACTTTTGTAAATATGTACATCTGTTGAAATGAAATTCAACCAAAATAAAACACATTGCATCCACCATTCCCACGACAGCCAGTCCTACGCACCGGAATAAACAGAGATCACTCAGCCAAGGGCTTTCAACTCAGCAATTACTGCTATTACAAGAACAACAACAACAACAACATTGCATCCACAATAGTTTATATATTCTGAACATTTATATAAATTCTTAGGAACAGCGATGATCTAGCTGTGCCCATCTGTGTTTTGAAGGACTAAAGGAAATGACTTAAGCAGATTCAAATATTCCCAAATATTCCCTGAAGATGGGAAATATTTGTTATTGAAATAGTCAAATCGATCTAATTTTAGAACAAAATTTATATTGTTGGTGTAAAATAAGTATGTACATCAAGAAACCTAGCAATTATTTGCCACAAATAGTTTTTACTTTCAAATATTAACAGGCTAAACTTGTCGAAGATATGAAAAACTTTATGCCGACTTATCACTAGACATTTTTTGTGATTGCTAACATTTCAATCCATGAATCTAAAATTCGTCATTATAATAAGCCAAATCGTCTGAACCAAAAAACGAACGAACGGCCGAATGTAACACTCTTACTTATTTATTGTTTTTACATGGCCAAAGCGGGTACAGAAAATTTTAACTACTTTTAAAAACGTTAGCATGCTTGCAATCATTGAAACCGACAATGCCGGATTAGCCAGAAATTTGTGAACAGTTTTTATTCTATTTTCAATTTCCATTGTTCGGCACTTGCAAAAATATAGCTACTAATTTATGGAATATATTCAAGATATTTGTGCGCACTTGCGTGATTTTTTTGGACTATTTCTTATACGGGAGCAATGTTCAATTATATACTTATCTTTGCAAAATGTTGCAGAATGATTTTAGTTAATTGGAAAATTATTTGGCACGAATGTCGAACCAATACAAATATATTTAAGAAATTAATGTCCGTTAAAGTTATTTTTATTTTTTCTCATTTGGCAAATATTTAATCGAAAAAGCGTATCCGCTTGTTTGAGCACACATTTTGTTGACGTTGTTTACTCTTGCAAGAGTTTTGCATGAGCGAACAGCATCAAATAAATAAAAAAGAAATATTTGATTCAAGTAGTTTAAAGAAATATTTGTTTTTTTTAGTAAATAAACAAGTTCAAATATATGTTATTTAGTGGTTACGCCTTTTTCGGCAAATATTTACCAAGTGTGGCCGTACTTTTAGAATAGGATCTGATATGGGAGTTACTGATCTCCTCAAAAAACAAAAGAATGATTTCGATTTTACATGATTACCAAATTTTGTAATGTAAGTTTAACTTACATAAAAATTATTTGTGCTGAATTTTATGTAGAATTCTATATACGGAAGATGCTAATGAGATATTCACTGTATTCAGATAGGGCAGTTGTGTGGGTTCTAGGAGAAATAATAGACCGATTTCAAGCATTGTTTTAGTGCAATAAAATAACATGTAACAAATTTCGTAGAATTATCTTTGAAATTGCTTAACATTAACCCATAAATTAATCCTGAACGGATGATTACCATTTTTTTGCACATTTGGCACAAACACTTGCACTATATTGGGTTATAGGGTATAACGATTTTTTTGTAAAGCCAAAAACCTATTTAATATTTAATTAAAATAACATTATTTATAAGAAAATGAAAGAGAGAAAACTTAACAAAAACTAAAGAAACTTTTGTGAAATTGTTTTCTTTGGCAGTTACGAGAAAAGGCAAGCATGAAATATAACAAAATATATTTATGTGGATTATATTGTATTATACAGTGCACTCGGGAAAACGTCAACTAAATAAAACCGCGGGTGTTGACGTTTAACAAATTGTTGACGTTTACGAATGTAAAATTTTTAAATAAAAAACATATGTAATGTAAAAAAAGGGTTGACGTTTTGGAATGTTGACGTAAACGAGCGTTGACGTTTTCCCGAGTGCACTGTATATTAAAGCATTTTATGCCTGTAGAAAATTTATTTTAAATGGAGATATTAATTTGTCCAACTTTGGCAAACGTCGATATAAAGAGTATAAATTCAACCCGTCCAAGTCTAACGAAATATTAAAATGACGGCTTTTTTTAAGCGTTTATTTAAACAAAATTCTTATACATACTTAAACTATAAATAAACAAATAGTGTTAATTATAACTTAATATATACATAGTCTCATAAACGGGCTCTCAAGTATATTATATATGGTATTAATATCATTTAAATAATTTGTATTTATTACTAATTTTTACAAAAATATTAATGCATTATAATGCAAGAAAAAATATAAAAATCTTTGCTTTTATATTACAACAAAAAAAAAAAAAAAAAACAAGTTCGAGTGCTATAAATTAATTTTGTAGTTGTAGGTTTATTTTTTTATTAATTTTAAGTTTATTTATTATATGCAGGTATTATTTAGTCTTAAGCACGGTGAAATTAAATACCAGGTGACAGCATTCCTACAACAATTACAACAAGGCAAGAACAACAGGCATTTTTGTTTGTGTAATACTTTCGTTACTGTCAAAAACATCTGGCATAAAATAAAGAAAACAAATATACAAACATGGATAAAAACAGAAAACAATTGTGATTTTTTTTTTGTTTCTTTTATTTGCTCAAAGAATTTTTCTCTAAGTTACGCATAATATTTATTTAAATATACAAGTAATATGTAATTTTGCAAAGTAAAACATGTAAAATTCTTTATTTTCAAAATTAATGTATGTATTGTATAACAACAACGCATTTTTCTGCAGCAAAAAAAAAAAAAAATCACTTTAAAGAGGAATCTAACAGCCTTATGCAAAAAAAAATTCTTATTTGGGGATTGAAGTTCACGTTAGTTAACAGACACTTTAAGGCTAACACACCAATGTTAAAAATTCATATGCAAAATCAATTAATTTTATATATTGATACTGGGAACACTATCACTCTCTTTTGTCTCTTTATAGTTAATGATGTAAAACAACGATTATTACTTCATTCGGATAGTCGGATATCTTAAAATGTTTTGTATATTTTTAATATAAAATGAAAATTTTTTCTTATTTTAATATGTAAAATAATATTTATATTGCATAAAAACATAAACTAACCACATTTATAATAATTTAAAATAATAAATACTCTTATTTGTTCCTAACTTAAAAGCGCTTATTTTAAAAACGAGCTTTATTTACTTTGGTTGATTGTATGTACATCACTATAATGTTTTGTATGTTTGCATTATATAAATACAAATTGGAACAAGTCGGTTTCATGTGACATTGCTCAAAATAAAAAATTGCATCAAATGAGGCTTTTAGAGAAGATAAAAGTAGTATAAAAATTCTTTGTCGGTCACGCTTATTTTCGAGTGGGCGGGTTGCAAATATATGAGCCTATATCTCGGAAACTATTCGGTGTCTGATAATTTCTGATATGTCAAATTAATGGTATAAAAAATATGTTTTCAGCGAAATATACCATGATTATAAAATATGGACCCACTATGGATTAAATTCGAGATATTTTTACCCAAATTTTATTTTAATATCTAAAAAGTCTAATAGTCTAAAAAGTAAGTGTTATTTTAGATTGTTAATATAAATAGCCAAGACATTTCTTTAAAATACCTATCATTTGATATATATATTATCTAAAAAACAGTTTTCAAGATATAGCTAAACATATTACACACTTTGGAGTCCCATCCACTCTTTGAAACTCACTAAAGCCCTTTGATGTAACAAATTCATACAATTTCAATTATTTTCATTGAATGCTTGCAAAAAACTTTATTTTTACATTATAAAAATATATTCATTTAAAAAAATATATCCATGTATCCAATTTGTATGTAAAAATCTACACAAAAATTCACAAAACTTTATTTGTTAAAACAATAAAATATTTTAACGACACTTTAAAGTAGGTATGTAGCTGCTTTAAATTATTCGATGTTATCATTGCTTTACCAGACGTATATTAAGTTAAAGTTGTTTTTGCATGATACTTTAAAAATTTTTCTTAACAGAGGTTTATCAGCCGGTTTTAAATTTTTTTGCATAAGGCTGTTAATATTTATCTTCCAAAAAAAACTAACTAACTAACAGCTCAAAAAACAAACACACTATTTAATATAATATAGTTTTTTTTTTTAACAATTTTAAGTTATTTTACGCAGATAAAACGGCGACAAAAACTCAATTTTTCAAAAACAAAATAATTTTGTAACGTTTTTATATAAACTTTGACTATTTGTAAACAACTTTTTGACATTTTTAATTTCACTATGAATAGAGCAAAAAATAATCAGCTGGCGCTATGCTGTCACCTGGTATAATTTCACCATGGTCTTAAGTCTATTTATTATATTATAGTTAATAATGTTCTACTATGTAGAAATTTAAATTTACCTTTATCTTATTTAATATCGGTAAGTTTATTTTTTATTAATTATGAGTTTATTTATTATATTATTATTTAGTGTGAAGTCTATTTATTATATTGATATTTATTATTTACTACTTTCACTACTATGTAGATTTGTCCGAAGTCTTAAATTCTATTCTTCACTTATTTCACACTTAAATTAATTTAACATAAACTTACTAAATTTACTCTACACTACATTTTTATACCCTTTGCCTTCATTAGTTTGTCATTTCATTTATAATTTCCACTAAATAATTTTCCGACCCTATAAAGTATATATATTCTGGATCCTTATAAATAGCGGAGTCTACTAAGCTATGTCCGTCTGTCTGTCTGGATGTTGCAATCAGTTTTCTGAAGTCCCCAGATATCCTCGGGATCCAAATCTTCAACAATTCTGTCAGACATGCTTTCGAGAAGTACGCCATTGAAAATCAGCAAAATTGGTTTAGGCCAACCAGAGTTATGGACCAATATGTGAGACAACCTCCATAAATATTTGATATTTTTTGTCCATTTTATTGCAATATTTTGAAATATATTGCAGATAATACCATGAAATTTTGTATACTTTGTTTTTATGATAAAAGAAGAAAGTGTGTGGAAAATAGGAAGAATCGGTCCATGATTTCTCATAGACCCCATACAAAAATCTTCCCGAAAAATAAGTTTTATTGAAAAATAAATCGCAAAACGAAATGTTTTTTTTAGTTCGGTCCATGTTTGACCATTCACTTAAATACGTATAAAGCAGATATATATATAATGTTAAACGGCTAAAATTTGACATAAATAATCTTTATAGGCAAATAAATTGTTGTACTAAATTTTATGGTGGTCGGTCAAGAATTGGTCCCATACAAGAACCACATCTGACAAAGACATTTATCCCTATATATATTGTATAAATATCGGTAGCGACTCAAAACGTTGCACAGATCATTTGCAAATATACAAAAATCATTCCACAAAATTTTGTGAATTTCGGTCTATTTTTCTAATAGGAAACAATACGTAAAAATTAATAATTCGAAGAGTTTTATTGGTTCTGTGTATTATGTAGGTTGCGACCATTATTATTTTCTATTTATCTGAATGATTTAAAAAAATCTTAATTTAACTGGCCAACTTTTTATGTTTGCGGATGACGTGTGTTTATTTTATCCTTTCAAACATGATTTAGTACTAAAAACTTATATTGAGAGATATACAGCCCTAGTTTTTGAGTTTGCACAATTAAATCGTTTAATTATTAATCCTGATAAGATAAAGCTGAGTCGCTTTAGGCCCAACGTTGACAGTCTTAGTAATGACTGCAATGTGTATATTTTTGGGAAATCATTGACTCAGTAAAATATCTAGGAATCACGTTACAAAGCAATTTGTCCTGGGATCTGCATATAAATTATGTCAAAAATAAAGTAGCTCCTGCAATTGGAGTTTTATACAAACTTAAAAACAAGTTGAGTTAAAAATCTAAATTAATGATATTTCAGTCAGATATTTCAGATGATAGTGCAGTCACATTTGAGTTATATGGGAATAATCTATGCGTATTACAGAAATAACAACAATTTGAAATCTCTCCAATGTATGCAAAATAGAGCATTAAAAATTATATACAATTTACCGATTACTTATCCGACTATTTCGCTGTATAAAGATATTAGTAAAACAAGTTTAACAATTTATGGGTTGCATGAGTTCCAAGTTTTAATATATGTTTTTAAATGCATTATTATGAATGGCCACCGTACCATTTCATTTTCGTAAAATTCCAAGATGTAGATTGGCAAAGTCAAAACAACGTATTGATTACATTGGCGTATTGATTAAATTGGCAAGGAATTTTTATATAGTAAAATGGAAATGCTTCTGTAATAACTTAAATTCAGTAGTAATTTCTCTTCATAGTATTGTATACTTTTTAGTTAAATAAATATATCTTACTTTTATTATTTAATTTTATATGTACATTTAACAAATAATATCTATTGTCAACTTGCCCTAATAAGGAATTAATAAAAAAAAAAGTTTGACAAATACTACACCCTCTATCCTCCCATCTATTTTCCTAGTTCCAAAACAATGCATTGCATGAGTAAGGGTCATCCGCTGAGTGCTGGGCCAAGCAAAAAAAAAAGCACTTAAAATATACACTACTCATTGTCGGAATTTTTATTATGGCTCAAATTAAATTAAATGAAAATGTGCGTGTTCCCATTCTATATGTAAGGTTTTTCTAAATAATTGTTGTTTGTAACCATAAGAAGCAGAATTTTGTTAAGGAAATGCATTTTCTTTGATTCCATTAAACTGTGAAAACCACGAAATTCTTTAACAAAACAAGAAACGTATTTTCTATATTAAAGTATAAATATACCTATACTCAAGCTTTAAAATTAATGCATATTAGGGGTGTCTTTAATTTTGACAATCTATTACGGTGGTGATAGATCATCATAAAATTTAGTATCAAGAGTTCAGAGAATAAACAAATTATTTACATTTGTAGATATGATTAGGTTTAATATAAAACTTATTTCTGGCAAAATTTGTGTAGAGACGTTTATGACCAATAAAGTGTATTATTACGGGAGGACGTTTGTAGGAGGCTAAGAGAAGTGATGAACTGATTTCAGCCAATTTCAATCCTATTCGTCCTTTGGCCTAACAAAATTCACATACAAAATTTTATCGATATATTTTAAAATTTCTGACCTTAAATCGATACAGAATAAAGCACTCCCACTATATTTCATAACAAAAAACACAACTACCCATATATAAAATACGAATAATTGAAATTTACTAATGTATAGTAAATATACAAAATGAAATGATTATGTTGGACAATGTAGTGTGTAGTTGTTGTTGTTTAATGTTTGTGGCACTTAACTACTAATTTAAATAGATTGATAAACCAACATACAAGCCATTCAACAGACAGTCAGAAGATACAAATATTTAGCTACATAGAGGTAGACTAACTAACAAATTCATGCAGAGAGGAGTATCATAGAAACGGTCATAAATGAATTCAACTGTATTTAAGTGTTAACTATGTATGAACCATCTAAGACAACATTTACATATACAATATGATTGTAGAAATACACACACACATAATATGTATGTACCTATAAATATACATGTGTGTAGTATGAAAATAAACCACTACAACAGCTGCAGATCTTTCACAAACACATATAAATAATTAATTAAGTTTACAAACCGTATATAATTTATCATATGTATAATATTAAACAGAGCTATTTGCACTCGAA
Source organism: Bellardia bayeri (assembly GCA_950370525.1). Classification (NCBI taxonomy): domain Eukaryota; kingdom Metazoa; phylum Arthropoda; class Insecta; order Diptera; family Calliphoridae; genus Bellardia; species Bellardia bayeri. The sequence goes on from OX493267.1 coordinate 21,613,632, forward strand.
TGATTGCAATGGATAGACTAAATAAATAATTAATTTAAATCTTAAATAGCATAAAGTGAATAATTTGCCATAAAAAGATTTTACATTGGTCTGTTTAATTGTGGTATGAAAAATTATTGAGTTTTTTTTAATCGTAATTAAAAAAATATCAAACAGTGGCTGATAAGAATGTAGAATTGGCAAAAGAGTTTTAGTTTCTATCTAAAACAATTTGTTTTCCTTTTAAGTTGAGTTGAGATCAATCTACAAAGGCCAAATATAATATACAACAATTAAGAGTTTATATTCGGCTGTACCGAATCTTATATAAACACCATTGAATCACCTATTATGAGACAAACTTCATAAAATATTGTACTGTAATATCCATTTCGTTTAGGTTTATTTTAGTAGCATTTCATCTCAGTAAAGATATTTATAAGAATTTTATGCATATTCCAGTTGTAATCAAGAATTTACACTTTGTTTATATTTTTGCAAAGTGTAACATACAGCGATTTACTTTAAGCCTAGAACAGTAACCTTATTTTTTATACGTTAACACTAATCATTAGTCCAATCGACTAACATATATATATATATATATATCCGAGATTTTCGATATCTATATATGTAAAATTGACATATCTAATAAAGTTTGATATTTGATTTATTATAAATTTAAACAAAATAACAAATTTTAGTTTTTATAAAACAATCCATTTAAAAAAATATATATTAAATGAGAATTTGTTCCTCTTACGAGTAAAAAATTGTTTTATAAAATTCTTTTATTCGAAGTTGCCTTCTAGTTAAATATAAACATTTAATTTGAAATTTATTTTTGTATACTTCATTATATGTTCTACATTAGAAGTATACAAAAATAAATTTCAAATTAAATTTTTATATTTAACTAGAAGGCAACTTCGAATAAAAGAATTTTATAAAAATATATATTTAATAAAAAATACTTTTGAGATCAGTTGTTAAAAATAATAAAAATAAAAATAACAAAAAAAAATGAAATCACAGAATTTATTACAAACAATAAAACTTAAATTATATAAAAATTAAATGCAAAAAAAAATGATTTTTTTGATTTTTAAAACATTTGTTGCAAACTTCATTATCGATTCGACTAACTCGAGGTATATAACTCAAAAATTGCAACACTTACCTCAGAAATAAGACCGTTCACAATGAGAAAACACCCACTACTGAGTACACAAGAGAGTTGAGAGTGATCGGTAAAAAAAAAAATATAAAAATGTGAGCGAAAACGTAACTGATGTTAGCCGAATCGACTAACGTTAGTGTTCTAGGATTAACACACAAAAACTTAAGTAACAAAAAGCCCTAGGAAACTGATTTTGGCCACTTCTGCATACTATGTGATTATTCTCGGAAGTGGTAGCTTTGACCAATTATGGATCAACTTTTACAAAAGGCAATAGTATAATTTTTACATACTTATAACTGATCTGTGTAAAATTTTGTATCGATATGGATGTTTATGTAGGTTAATGAGTTATCGATAGACCTCGTAAGGGAACCATGACCCATTACGGGCCAATCATCATGAAATTCTGTAGAATGATTTATATGTTTATGCGAATTATTTATGTTGAGTTTCAACGTTAAGAGATATGGACTATTTGTGTCAAATTTAAACTTGCTACTGATGTTTATAAGATATTTATGCGCATTTAAGTGATTTCCGGAAGTAGACTTTATAAGGGGCTATGGTCAAAATATGGACCGATGCCAACAAAATATCGTTTTGAGATTTCACTTTGCATGAAACTTATTGTTGGTCAGGTTTTGGCAAAAGTTTTAAAATTAAAATTGTTAGTTGCATTTAATTTGAAAACCATAAGATATACTATGAGCCTCAAAAGTGAGTAAACACAACAAATTATTTGATTTTTTTAAGGTAATGAAAATCCTAAAATCTATCCATCGATTGAAATTTAAAAGTTTCGTTTTGTTGGATATTTGGTTGAGTAATATAATTCGGTTATGAAAAAAAATTTAAGTTGAACTATATTGCTTTTCATAAACTTAAAAAAATCATAAATTCACTGGTGCTTACACACTTTTGAAGCTGTGTGTAAATAGCAACCGCAAGCATGTTTTTTAAAAGTCTAGCCGAGCATAGCTCCTCCGGTTTTTGGGCTTCATCTACAAAACTTAAACTCGAATACTCTTTTTATCTCGCTTAGAAATTCAGCAGGAACTTTAAGTTGATGAATCCTTTTTAATCCAAATAAACAAAAACAACATTAGAAATCATATTATTTTGCCACTTCTAGAATTAATGTATTAGTTTTTGCTGGTTCTTTATTAGTTCAGAACTTTTTTAGTTTACGCAAAATTAAAATTTGTTGTCTTCTGTGGTCCCCAGGGCACATCAAAATCACAATAGGCGATATATTGGCAGTATTTATTGGGTTAATTAACAGTTTCTTGTATGTCAATTAGGGTATGCTAACTGAAAAAACTAGTTGATTATTGGCAGCATTATTTCAGTTTTCCACTATTCTTATCACAATATTAAGATAAGATCACACAATTGACAAAATGCACCAATTTGCCCAAATTTTTATTGTGCTGATATTGTTCACAATAATAATTTTGTTCCAATCAAATTTCCTGCAGTCACATGATTGCCTCAAGCTTTGTATAGATGGTTATCAGATCTTAAAACTTTGTCGGAAAAATATTCAGAAAATGTCTAACAACCGTGTAAACTTAAAATTTTGGTCTTCCAACGTTGTAAGAAAAAGCATTGACAATTTACTTTTTGTCAGTACATTGCTAGATCTGACATCGTCTATACATAGCTTCATTATATACAAATGTTATTAGTACAAGTTGGCGACTAACAATTTTGTGGCAATCAATACTACCACTCATTCATACGATTGTTCGAACATGCGGCAACACCAACAAGCTGTTGAATTTTCCAGCAAATATATTTTGTAAACTTTGATTTTTCTTTTGTCTTGATACATACAATTTTTTCTTAAAAAAAACAGAAGAAATTAGCTGTTTGTTTTATATATGTTATGTTTTATATATGTATATATGGGTGTTTCCATGGTTATGCACGCGACATTTGTACACGTTTAATTGTCTTTGAATATTGTGAAAATGGAAATGGATTGGAATTTTAGAATGGAATTATAGAATCGTTCATTGTATGTGATGAGACTTTTCAAAAAGTATATATATTGGAAAATTGAGCACTGGGTACCCAAGTTCCATGCAATCAAAGTTGACTTACGCAGGTGACAAAAAATGGAAGTGCCTTTTAGAGCCGTAAGAAAAAGTGCGAAATTAAGCGAATTGTAGGAAATTTTTATTTCGGAAAAAATGTTTTTATAAAGGTTAATAATGGTCCTTTATAATCATGCTTTGTTCAAAAACAACTATGCATAAATTTGCTAAGAAAAAAATAATTTGTTGAGTACGCACATGACACTTTTTACCTTCATACATATTTTAGTAATTTTATATACATATATGTATGTATATATATATATAGTTTTTACCAAAAAATTAAACTTTTATTCAAAAATGAAAAATAAAAATATACTACAATTAATCTAATTTAATTTTTTCCTTAAAAACAATTATGCGAGCATTGTGATTTTTTAAGTCATGGTGGACCATTTCATGGATATACCCATATGTATATTAAAAATCAAACAGAAAAATAAAATGTAAATGTACCCAGCAAAAACTTTACTTACAAATTATTTTAAAAAGTAATAGGAAATATTCCACCAGACTACTTACAAATCTACTAGAAAAAGTACTTATTTTTGTTCGCGATGTTCCAAAAGTAATTCGTTATAATTTTTCCACTTTGAACCAAAAAATTAATAACATATTTTTATACTTAAAAGTTTTATAAAAATATTTAGTTTTAAACTGATTGCAATAAAATGTTATAAAATAACAAAAAACACTCTTAACAAATACTAAGAAAACTTAATTCAAGATGCTGCTAATAAAGATTTATGATCTGTTATAACTTCTTTAAAACTATTTATTTGAAATAAAATTTTTGACCTTTTTAAGAAAATTTTTTAAGATATATAAAGTAATTTTTTTCTATAGAATTTTAATAAAAAAATTAGCGAATAAAGCTACGAAAAAATAACTCTGGAAGTCATTAGAATCAAGTGAAGTTTTTGCTGGGTAAAAAATAAAAGTTCAAACTTAACTCGCAAAATAACAAAATAAATGAAAAAATTGGATATAGTGCATATGTATGTATGTATAAATACGATTGAAAAACATGTAAATTTGATTAAATCAAAAACTTTTATACGGCAGATAATAAATTAACGCTCGCAAAAAAAAATTTTAATATTGGTGCATATTGTAAACTTTGATTGCCGCTAAGGACAACAATAAATATTGGTACACTTTTGACATTTTCATTTCTATGCTGTAGGTCCACAACTCGCATCAGCGCGTTTATAGCTTTCTAAACGTTTTTAGCGTCAAGTATTTCAAGTTACATGTGAGGATTTTTCGCGGCAATGTACTTTCTGTGGTGATGTCGTAAGTTCAGCTGATTGTTTTTATGAAGTTATTTTTTTATCGATTTGTTTGTCAATTTCATATAAAAACAATTTTTTTAACTAGTGACATCACCTTTAAAATAAATTTGCTTTTCATTTGTCGATGACAGCTGTTTGACGCTTGCGACGCTTACAAAAGTAGAAAGTGGACGAACTTTTCGCTATTCAAGCGTAAACGCTTCCTACGCTTTTAACTGTGTAACTTAAAACATACAACTACATTGATTCTACTTTTTCGACAGTTGTTTAGAATGCGAGAAACGGGTAAACGCTTGGTATGGACTTTCAGCTTAAAGCGGTCACACGATTGCCACATCAGGGTTGCATTTGTTTGGCTAATTCAAACACAATATTATCCGCGATTGTCACATGTACCAATTTATTGTGTAATCACACGATTGGGATACAAAAAAAGGTGATTATTGATGCATTTGGAAAATCGTGTGATCTCAGCTTTAGACTGCAAATTACGTGTACGTGCTAAATATTTTTACAAATAAATCACAATTTAAACAAGATATACCATACGAACAGAAATCATATTATCAAATTAATTTTTTTTTATTACGATCACAACTAAACTAACTGTTCCGCAAAGATCTTTAATTCTAGTCAGGATGAGAAAAGTATGCCAAAAGTATTTTCTAATATAAAATTTTATTAAAATGCTTAATTTTAGAAAACCTATTTCATAATAAGATTGATGGGAAAAAAATAATTTATTCAGAAATAAGTTTTAATTTTTTAACAAGCTCTATTCGGTTATTCGTTTATTTTAAAATTATATTTTAATCGAACCTGTCAATCGGCTGTCAGTTTTGCATATTTAAAACACCATTATATTTACTTGAATTTAAAATTCACAAAAGTTTTACAAGTCATTGTACCTTCTACATTATTGATTACATACTTACATACATTTTGATTATTTCTAACATTTCTAATTGATTACTGTTCTTATTGTTCTACGTTGGCTTTTTGTTTTCCCCCATATTATTTACACATCATTATGGCACATTTATCTTTACGTTTTGAAATTAATTTTATTTACATCTATTGTTTTATATTCGTTTTCCTTCCTTATTGGTATAATTAAGTGTTTTTTTTTGCATTTTGCCCTGTACTCTTTTGTTCTGATCACACATTTTAGTGAATTACTTATTCCAACTCATAATCATTTACAGTGTTTACATCTTTCATCGTTTCATTAATATTACTCCAATATACCAATTATTTTTTTGCAAACATTTTCTTATTTTTGCAAGGATATGTAAATGATTAGTGTTTTTTGCATTATAGTTGTTGCTGCCATATTTGTGGTAAAAACAGAAAGGTATTTTTAATGGCGAGTTACATTGGGCAAATCAGAGTCAGAATCTGTAAAACATTGAGCAGAATTGTTTTTTGATGATTTACATATAAATAAACAAATGATTTCACTTTAAGAGCTTCTGAAGTTTATACTATTTTGCTTTAATATAAAATTAACTAAAGTGTTTTCACATGATTCCGTACATCCCTTATTTTATTCACTTGTCTAATACTCATCATAATATTCTTATTGCCACACAATACAGTGGTTTAGATATGTTTTATTTTGGAAACATTTCAGTAACTCGAGAGTTATTACAAGTATCGTAACGAAGTTTCACATGGTAGACCTGAGATATCTTCTAATTGATTTACGATTTTTTTGGCGTCGTATGCAGCATTCTACTTTTTTTAATTAAAAGAATCACCAGAAATCATTTTATAATCCCAAATGAGCTAAAATTTAAAATATAAACAGTTGTTAAGAAGATCTCCAAAAAATAGGATTACATGTGTATGTTATCTCTTTTAGTTCAAGGTATATATATATGTATACATATATATATGTATATTTCTCTAAGTTTGCTCTATCTTTTTTAGTTTTTTTTTTTTTTAGATATGGGGTCCTATGAAAGGTTGAACAATTTTTATGAATTATCTGCAATACTTGTTATAAAATTCGCAGTAAATTTATCTCCTGGTTTTAAAAAGTTACACGCATCCAAAGTTAAAACGTGTAAAAAGGTCCAAATTTTTTACGTCTTTTCCCAAAAAAGTCTATATTTTTTCCACCACCCTCTGTAACACATCGAAATATTGATCGTAAAACAAAAAGTCTGTATATTCTGGGTCCGCCATGTCCGTGCGTCTGTAACATACATGTTGATAACATGACACATACATATATACTTTTGATGATATTTTGCCCATACTTTTTTCTGGCTGTTTTTTTTTTTTAGTTTGCAAAACAGTTAAAAAACAGCAAAGGTAAAGTCGTATAATATGAAACTAAAAAAAGCATGTAATGACTGCATTTGACTTACACCACGCAAATAAAAATTTAAATGTTTTCTTAATATTGATAATATTTATAAATGGTAGACATCTCACAAACTCAGTTAGATCTGTCCATCCTGTGCAATTGAACATTTATTCTCTTCACATTGCTCTACAGTGAAAAGAGTAACTATAGCAGTGACGGAAAATTCAATACTATTGTACTATTTTCAGTACTTATTCGCAACAAAAATTCCCCAGTGCCCCCACAGCATATTTAGTACCTACTCTTTGTTTGTTTTGCTTTGTTCCCTGTTTAGAAATCCAGCGTTACTATTTTTATAATCATAGACAACATTGGCTTTGACAACACAAGAACATAAGGCCCCTTTCAGATTAGGGAACTTTAATTGCGCAAGTATAATTTTAATTTTTATTTGTTTTCTTTTGAACTTCAAAAACAAATAAATATCCCAAGACAAGAATGACAGCCTCTCTTCTCACACCCACAAACACATCGGCATTTATACATTCAGCTGATGATTCTCGTCCTCTTTGTTTCATTTCTTTTTCATTCGGCAGGCGTGGATTTCAAATAATTGGTATGAAGGAAAAATTTCGTTCTTCGGAATACGCTGTGTTAATAGCTGCACCAAATCCAACGTTTTTGACCCATTGCTGGTTTATTTGAAGACCGTAACTCTTTCAAAAATGTTGGTATCCAAATAATATTGAACGCAAATATATTTTATATATATACAAATAATACGGTACAATTTTATAATGGTCGGTCCATAATTAGGCGAAACTCCCATATAAGACCCTCCCCGTAATCAATTTTAACCTCCATAAATCTGTTAAAAGTATTTATGTCGAGATAAATTTTAACATACACAAAATTTATATTCACAAAAATCATAACACAACATTTTTGGATGATCGGTCCATTATAGGTCATATCTCCCATATAGCGCACATTTCTGAAAAACTCTACTGGGTGTAAGGTATTATGATCGGTTTTGACCGACTATACTTTCTTACTTGTTTTTTTTTATTGAATTTCAATTTGACAGTTATTTTTATAAAAGATATATGCGCATTTCAGACATTTTTGAAAGTGGACTTTATATAATGGAGCTATGTCAAAATATGGACCGATGCAAACAAATTATCATTTTAAGATTTGCGTATGCTTAAAACTTATTATTGCAGAATTTTGTATGGAAACGGGTTTTCTATCGACATTTATGTACTATAAAGCCATATTCCGGGAAGACATTTGAATGGGGGCTATGAGAGCCATATGCTATCATTTTGAAAAGCATAAATATTGTAAAATATTGATGTTTTCAATGCCAAACATTGCGGTGGATCAAAGAACGTCTGGCAAAATTTTATTGTTCTATGTTTTTTTTTTCGAAGCTCTATTGTGCCTTTAACAGACGGACATGGCTGAATCGTCTTTTATAAGGAATTGGAATATATAGTCTTTATATAGAAACTAAAAGTTAATGGTATAGAAACTTATTCAGTCTTAGCTCAGAATTTATAAGTATTTTATATATTCTTTGATAGACAAGTTTATGGTAAGTAGTTTATTACAAATTGTTTTAAATTTTATCTAATTTTGACCATTTATAATTGATGTCATTACCGATTCTGACCATTAGTTACAGAGTTTGTCTGTTTAAAGTTTGTTGATATTGATTATGAATTTTGGACGCGACAGTGTCTTATACAGACAGACGGACATGGCTCAATGGCCTTATTGTTTCATAAGAATCAAGAATATGAATACTTTGTTAGGTCCTATATAACTATTTCTCAATGTCACAGGCAAAATGACAAACTTATATATACCCACATTCATCACTTGTGGTGATGGAGGATTTAGTAAGTACTAAGGAACCACTGAAAGTCTTTGAGTTTGTGTTTGTTTTTCTTTATTTGATGTTTTCAATGTAATTTAAAAATTTATTGATTTTGTCTTAATGTATTTCGTAAACGTATCGCGAAGTTTAGGAAGAAACGACCTTGGTTTTTAAATATATTTTCTTTATGTTTGCATGAAATTCAATATTTATGTTTGAATAAAAAGATTTCTTCGTTATGCATATTGCGTCGTCTGGTTTAAAATAAAAACAATATATTTTATTTTAATCTTATTTCAGTATCTTTTGTAGCGTAAATGGTACAAGTACAACAAATATCAAAAGAATGTGTGGAATTTTAGAGGATAAAGAATTTGTGACAGTACATACCCAGCAGTTCTGCTTGACTGTCCCGAAATAGTGATTATACTCATATATCTGAGATTACAATGCGACTGTCTGATAGATGGTCCAAAGTAGTCAATGCATGATATGCACACATCAGTTGCCTGGTTACATAATTAGACCCTAAATAGCCAGTCTAAATGACATCTTCTAGTACTGAGCTCAACCATGTAAACAATCATTCCTTCGACTTCAGTATACTTTTTCTACAATGGGAACAATATTCATTATACCTCAAGAAAATTACTGCTGGTGTCCCCCAAGGCAGCATATTAGGACCGCTTCTATATATAATATACACAGCGGATATGCCAACAAACCTGAGCACGCATACCTCTGCATTTGCAGACGACACAGCATTTATAAGCGTCAACCATGAACAAAAAGGCGCATTGCAAAATCTGCAGTCCCACATCAATGAACTAGAGGCCTGGCTAGAAAAATGGAGAATAAAGGTTAACCCGGCTAAATGTGGTCACTTAACATTCACTCTCAGAAGACAAACGTGCCCAGCTGTAAAAATAAATAACATCACCGTTCCGGTAGAAAACCATGTTAAGTATTTGGGAATTCAGATAGACGCTTGACCTGGTCTCGTCATATTGAAGCGAAAACAACGGCTATGAAACTTAAAGCAGCTCAACTACATTTGCTTCTCGGTCGAAACTCAAACTTGTCGTTAGACAACAAAATTGTCTTATACAAGTCCATCATAAAACCAATATGGACATATGGCATCCAATTATGGGGTACTGCATGCTCATCTAACATCCAAAAGCTTCAAAGAAGACAGTCTAGTATATTACGACAAATTGTCTGCGCCCCATGGTATATACTTAATGATATTATCCACAGAGATCTTAATGCCCCCACTATCCAGGAGGAAATTAAAAAATATTGAATCAGCTACATCGACAAACTTATGGCCCACCCTAACTACCTCGCTCGGGGTCTGCTTCAGTTCGAAGGTTACCAGAGGCTAAAAAGAACCGATACTTTGAGCATAACTAGAAGACATTTTTAAAAAATTGGAATACAGCAGTTAGTGGTTACATTGGTAACAACTAATAAACAACAAGTAGAATTAAGATTTGAATAAATATTGTAATTTTCGTAAATAAAAAAAAAAAAAAAAATTCTAACTTTAATATTCTAGGCCCGAGGTGTGCCGCCCACTAGAATATACTTCATTCTAAAAATGAACTTCGAAAATTTTATTAATATGTCAATAGTTTACAAACAACATATTTATTCAAACAAATGTTTATAAATTACTGAGCGTTATTTATTCAACAGAGCGTATGAATATTATTATATACAACAAATTAATATATATTAATCATACGTACTGGTAGTTTTAAAAGCATCATGTTTAATATGTAATACAAGGTGGTGAAAATTAGTGTCTAATACTCGTACACTACTGGGTAATCGTTTGTGCTAAATGCAAAAGTGTTTCAGTTTGTATGTTTAGCATAATAAAGACATATAAGTACATTTATGTAAATGTGCATATCATCAGACATGTATGATGGCTTAACTCTATTATTCTAATGTGTTCGCAGTATTGTGCTTATCCTTGATCATCCTGTTTGAGCATTATGTGTGAAATTTCATGGCTTAAATGTACATATATATTGTGCATTATGTTAATTACTTAACATGAGTCATAAAACATAGAATTATGTTTAATGTACATTAGTAGAGAGCTCCAAAAAAAAAAAAATAAAATTGCGAATTTTTACCGTCCCTAGATTGTAGAAAAAATATTAGGATGATAAGTTAAGATAAACTGGATCTGCGGCGTGGTAAAAACGGTAATATTTTTAAGAACACACATTTATTCTAAGAAAACATAAAACATCATACAGTCAAACCGCGATATAACGAATTTTTTGAAATCCCCTACAACGCTCCATAAGATTTAATACAAAATAAACCTCTCTATTACGAATACAATTGTTAATAGCCTCGTTATAACGAATTTTCATTCACTGCAGACTACCAAAATAGAAATAATTATTTACCTCTATTTAACGAATTTTGTCAACTTACAACCTTTGAATAACGATTTCCATCAATTTATCCAAATTATATGCAACAGATACACACAAAAAATTATTGTGTTTACAACGACAACGTCTCCAGCAAACCTACATTCGTAGTCGACAGCAGCATGCATTAGACCGACTGAAATATTCGAAGAAAAATTTATTGTTGCCAAGAGCTTGTACGCTTGTTGCAGTAGTTGTTGTCAGACACTTTAAATCGATAGACAATCATTGTTCTTTGATGCTTAGCAAAGTAATAGCGAAATCGTTCGCTATAACATGGTAAGCAGATGATGATTAATATACAACATTTTTTATTACCTCGTTATAACGAATAGAAGTGTAACTTCACCTCGATATAACGAACCTAGTTGTAACGAATTATTAGATATAACGTTTTTTTCTAATCCCCTTAAGATTCGTTATACCAAAGTTGAACTGTATATAAATTATATTTGAACAACTTCTCTCATAAGAATGAATAACAATTGTAATTGTAATTGTAACAAAATAATAAATTTATGTTGATTTGTATGGTTGATATACCAGGATCCTACTCGCTTTATGGTTAAATAGAGCTCGTAAATTTTATTTTAAATTTTGAGTTTATGTCAAAGAAAGAAATGTTAAAACTCAAAATTCTAGAAATTGGGTGCGAAATTAGGGCCATCATAATATTCCTATAGTTAAATATTAATTTTAGATTTTATTTAATATTTAATAATGTTTTGTTTTTCTTTGTTATGTAATAAAATAATGCTATAAAAGCGAAACTAATTAAATTAGATTTTTGAAAAAAGTTTGATTTAGGCATGTATGTAAATGATCCCGGTCAAATTTTGTATTGGTACCCTTATTTATAAGAGATTTATGAGTATTCAAGTGATTTTCGGAAGAGGGCTTTGTATGGGGCATACGGTTAAAAATAGAACGAAATTCACAAAATTTTGTGGGATGATTTTTGTATAATATATGTAAATGACCTGTGCAACGTTTTGAGAAGGTATCGATATTTATACAATATATATAGGGATAAATGTCTTTTTCAGATGTGTTCCTTATATGGGAGCTATGACCAATTCTGGGCCGACCAACATAAAATTTAGTACAACCATTATTTATATCTGTTTTATACGTATTTAAGTGAATTTTGGAAGTGTACTTTATAAGGGGTCTATGGTCAAACATGGACCGAACTATAAAACATTTCTTAAATTTTTCTGGTATTTCTTTAGTTCATTAAATTTAATTTTCATTAAAAATTTCATTTTGCGATTTATTTTTGCTGGATTTTGTCTTGATATTCCAATTTTATAGGCATTTATGTATAATTGAGCAATATTTCGTGAAGATTTTTGTATGGGAGCTATGAGACCGTTTTACACTTTCTTCTTTTATCATAAAAACAACGTATACAAAAGTTCATGGTATTCTCTGGAATACATTTCGAAATATTGCAATAAAATGGACAAAAAATATAAAATTTTTATGGAGGTTGTCTCACATATTGGTCCATAACTCTGGTTGGCCTTAACCGATTTTGCTGATTTTCAATATCAAAGTTACCCGGAAAATAGGAAATAGTCTTATGGAAATTTCGGTTCGTTAAGTTGTATAGTTTGGACGTGAGAGTGTTTTACACAGACGGAAAGACGGACATTTACCACTTTTAGTGGAGGGTATAAAAAAAATTATGACAATAAAACCACCGTAGCCTTTTTAATCGTAAATCAAAGTCAAACAAAAAACACGTTCCTCTTTGATATCTGAATGCTCGTGTGGACAGCAACTGACTTTAAAGCTAACTTTTCTAAATCAGAGCTAAAAACAACAAAAAAAAAAAACAAAACATTAATTGTAGTTACCTATTGTATTGGGAAGCTCAACAAGATTTGACAGAAGCTAATTACTTTGTAGTTATAAAATTAAAAAATCAATGGTGTAAAATAATTTACTTGCTGATGAGTTTCTCACAGTTAGGATCATTTGGTTTTGACAGCTGATTTGTAGCAAAATAAAAATGCTTTTAACTTACATTCATTCATCATTTTACCTACAAGAAAAATACCATACATGGCATTTAAAAAGTCCTAAATTTAAAAGTCATCGACCTTTATTAACTTTTACTTTTGCAGTTACGAAAGTTCTTCACCTGAATTTATTAATGCCTTATGATGTAATGTTGTGTACTAACAATAAGTGTTGGTTACTTTAACATAAAATAAAAGTTAATCACTAAATACAACTACTGAATAAAGAACAATTTTGAAAAAGTAGGTTTGTAGCTTTTTTAAATTATTTAACAAAAACTTAATTCATATTTTACCTAATCTGTATTACAAACAAATTATTATTTATAAGCATTTGGTGCAAATACATTTTTTAATTCTTTGCTTTTATGTCCTCATATTACAGTGTGCTTAAATTAGTATAATAAAAAAGTTATTGCAAAAATACCACAACTAGCCAAATATATTTGCACCATTATGTACTTTTACTCATTAGTTTGCAAAATCGATTGTTATACCCTACACCACCATACTGGGGAGGGTATATTGGATTTGTGCTGATGTTTGTAACGCCCAGAAATATTGATCCAATACCCACATTAAAGTATACCGATCGATTCAGAATCACTTTCTGAGTCGATTTAACGATGTCCGTCGTTTCGTCTGGCTGGCTGTCCATGTAAAGCTTGTGCGCAGAGTTCAGGTCGCATTTTTGAAGATATTTTGATAACATTTGGTACATAATATTTTTTCACCCCAAGGATAGATGGGCTTGAAACTGGTAGAAATCGGTGCATTATTACACCTTGCCCCCATAGAAATGTCCTCCCGAAATTGGGGTTTACCGATCATAAATGTTTGAATTATGTAAGTATCCACACAAATTTCATCAAAAATTAGTGGTAAATGAAGCCAAATCACATCTACAAATTTTGTGCAGATTGGCCCAAAATTACTAGTAGCTTCCATATAAGGCCCACTTCCTAAAATAACTAAAGACCGTAACTCTCTCAAAAATGTTCGTATCCAAATAATATTGAACGCAAATAGAAAGGGCCGCTTATAATTTGTTGCGGTTTCAGTAATCATTTCAGTTTAAGATTGATGGACTGATTAGGCCTCCCATCCGATCCTAGTGTTGTGGCTGCCAACAACCTCTAGGCAGGTCAAACAGATGAATTTCAGTGCCTCTTCATTTCGGTGGCCAACTAGTTATCTGAGACGCATCGGTTTTAGCATGCCATTCAGGTTACTCAACTGTGTGCCTTCTCACTTTAGCTGTCAACAGACGGGTGTCTGAAAGACATTACCAGGGGATACTTGGTATAAGACCGGAAGTAGTGAGCTGCTTGGGAAATTCGAACAGAGGAATCGCTTCTTGTCATCCCTAAGTGGATGACAGGCTGATAGCATTCCGCACAAGTGCACCTCCACGAAATAGCTCATCCCCCACAATTTTGTAATGGTCGGTCCATAATTAGGCGAAACTCCCATATAAGAACCTCTCCATAATTCACTTTAAGCTCCATAAATCTTTATATCAAGATAAAGTTTAACACATATAATATTTATATTCACAGACAATTTTGGATGATCGGTCCACAATAGGTTATATATCCCATATAATGCCCGTTTCTGAAAAACGGTTTTATACATACTCTGGGTGTAGGGTATTATATGGTCGGGCTTGACCGACAATACATTCTTACTTGTTTTAGTTTAAAGTTGTTCACATAGCCTTAAAACAAAGTACTAAAATACATGCCAATGCAATTAGTCATTTGACTATATTTATTTGATTTTGATAATTTAACACAAATACTTTTGTTTATGGAAGGGCTTAAATATTTATTTGTTGTCTATAATAGAGAAAACCAATATAGTTTAGGTTTTTACAGAGCTGAGAAATCAATTTGAAATGTTATTAGTAATTTACTTAGCAATAAGTTATATCCAAGTTGATTAAAAAAAGTAAAAACTTGACATACTGTCACAGGTCATGAGGTAACCAGATCTCACATCATAGAAAGATAAGGCTCTAAAATCTGACATAATAAAAATCATAAGGCTTAATGACTCCAAGCTCCTTCTCAGACACTAAGCAGAGCATATTAGGATGACTAAAATTTCCGTCTGAAATATTGTAGGTAAAACACCCATTGGAATATCCCACATAACATTTTGTTTAAAATTGGTCTCAACAGGCCTTAACATTATAGAATACAGTATGATGATGTGTTAATAATCTTATATGTTCTCTTAAGGATGTATATAATAATACTAACATATTATGCTAAACCTTATGCTAAACAACCATTATTGACTGGCTAAGTGTAGCGGAGTATTAGCTTAAAATTACGTTTCCACACTTTTCCAGATTAAGATTAAGATTAAGATTACAATTTTTGTATTTCTACATTTTGTGAGGAATGTGTTCCGTGCACTTCGCTCAACTTATGGTCAACATAGTCGGACTACTGAGCGTACCATTCGCAACACTATCACCTATTTTGAGATCCAGCATTCATTATTGGATAATATTCGACCGAATAGACCACGTCTATTGATTCTACCACCGGTGGAATCATCGGCCCATATTTTCTTAAATATGATGCCGGTGCGAACGTAGTCGTCATTGGCGACCGTTATCGCACTATGATAACCGACTATTTGATGCCTGAAATTAAAGCTCGTGATCTCGGCGATATTTGGTTTCAGCAAGACGGCGCCACTTCCCACACATCGCATCAATCAATGCATTTATTGAGAGAACACTTCGGCGAGCACATAATTTCACGTTTTGGGCCGGTCGATTGGCCACCAAGATCGTGTAATATCACACTGTTAGACTTTTTACAGTGGGGTTATGTGAAGTCTAAATCTTATGCGCGCAAACTCGTTTCGATTCAAGCATTGGAGGAAAACATAACGCGTGTCATTCGCCAGTTACCAGTCGATATGCTCGAATGAGTTATCGAAAATTGGACTCATAGGATAGACCATCTGCGACGTAGAAATGGCCAACATTTAACATACATAATCTTTAAAAAATAAATGCTAAGCAATGTTCTTTCAAAGGATAATAAAGATTCCTCATAAAATTTGAATTTTCTGTGTGTTTTTTTTTCTTTAAAGTAGGGAACCTCGAAATGGACCATGCTTTATATCATGGAATATCCTTGTGGAATTCAAAGTCGCTTAACCCATGTTTATTTGTGGGAACAGCCAGTTGAAAAGCTAAATAGTTAAAAATTGTATCTGTTCAAACAGTCTTCTGAAATGGGAAAGTACAATATTGAAGATGGCAATCATTAGTTCATGAATTCCGAATCCACTACTTAAAATCATACCCAAGGTATTGCAAAAGTAGAACTTGCTACTTACAGATCTAATAATGTGTTAACAAACAACATTATTCGTTTGATATATATGTTGCTTGCCGCAAAACTTACACAATACGGAACCCATTTACCAGCATTAAAATATTTGCTAACAAAACGAACATGCAGTAATTTCTATTAAAGCAATTAATGGCAATTTTTACAATTGTAATCACATAAACAAATATAATTACATACAATTCATTTATGGCAATATACATACATGTATAATGCCCAAAGTATGAGAGGTTTTTCAGCAAGAACTTTTGTTTTTCAAAACCACACAAGGTTTAGCAATTATTAATTAAAAATAATATCGAACACTGCCTATGTTCTGTAACTCCCGCGTCGAGAAACTTTTCGATTAAAATATGTGGAATAAAACAGAAATGCCATAAATTGAAACAAGCAACAGTCATTCTCATAAAACTGTGTCTGTTCGTGACAGAGGGTAATCGCTGTCACGTAAGAAAATTACTCGTCAGTAGCCCGTTGCTATATTTCAGGCATCGTAAAATTTTCCGCATGAAATTAGTGAATGGTTTTTCACACACAAGTGTTTCTGTAACTTTATTTTGCGAGAAATATCTGTCATTAAAATAGTTTTCCAACAGTTATTGGAAGAATGTGAGAAAAAGTGTTTCTGTAAAGCTGGAGGTCCACAACTCGCTTTTTAGCGTCAATGCTGATTTTTTTTATATAAAGTTTTTTTTTATCGGTTTGTTTGTCAATTGCATATAAAAAATGTTTTTTCAACTGTCATTTTTTTTTTAGTGACATCACCTTTAAAATAAATTTGCTCTTAATTATACGATGTCAGCTGTTCGACGCTTGCGACGATTTCAAACGTAGAAAGTAAACGAGCTTTTCGCTATTCAAGTGTCAACGCTTCCTACGCTTTTTAGTGTGTAACTTAAAACATACGACTACATTTATTCTACTTTTCCGACAGTTGTTTAGAACGCGAGAAATGCGTAAATGCTTGGTGTGGACTTTCTTCAGCTTAAGAATATTTTGCGAAAAAATTCTCACAAGAACTGTCAAAAAAATTCACATTTCAAATTGTTGCAAGAAACACACAATTCAAAATAGATACCCAGCAGACCATTCCAGGAGCGCTCCGAAAAAGGAGTCAGAAAAGAGTCCAACAAAAGAGCATTTTCGAAGCACTCTGAAAAAAGAAGTTAGAAAAGAGGCCAACTAAAGAGCATTTTCGGAGCGAAAGAAAGATTTGCTTGTTACTGTCCTGTGTGCACCAAAGTAGTTTTATATTTTTCGTGTTCAATTGTAATCCGCATGTGTTCTCATCGCTTGTTCAGTGACGAATGAAAGTTTTTAATAGAGCATAACAAATGTGTGTACATTTTTTAAACAATTGTTGTATGGGCTGAACCTCACTGTTAAAAAACACATTTTGTTTGTTTTTTATTTAAATAATTTTATTATTATTTCTTAATTTATTTAAATAATAAAACACAATTGTTGTATTTTAATTCTTTAGCCTTTTACTGTTTTGATTTTTTTTTTCGTCGTTGACGTGTGGCTTGCATTTGACACTTAGAGAGAAAATTATCAATTTCAAATTATTCCTTATTAAATTTTATAGTGCAAAGTGAAAAGTTGTTTTGTGGAATAGGGCCCAGTTATATGCAAATGGTCTAAGACTAAAAAAATTATATTTACAGAAAAAAACCAGCGATTTTCGAACGAAAGTAAATTCATTGTATCAATTGTCAAAGATTATTTTACTGATATGTCAACAAGTAAAATGTCAAAACTTTCATGTTATTGTAGTATGTATTTGTCTGTTGCAAAACAAAGTTTCTGTTGAAAATACTGGTACTTTCATCTGTCTTTAAATATTGTCCAATAGAAATCGTATATTAAAATAATTTTATGGCTTATGAGGTTTTATTTAAATATTTATGGAGATTTTTAAATGTTAAATTAAAGTAAACCCAATTGTATAAACAAAAGCATACCTGCACAATGAAAATTATATATATCCATTGCAAACCAATTGAAAACAAAAGTATTGTTTGTTGAAAAATAATACTTTTGTATTATTGGGTAATAGGTCAAAGAATATTATATTAGCTTTAAATTACAATTTTATAATAATATATCGAGAGTTTTGTAATTTGTATATTTTTTCTGATTAAGCGATTTGTTAGGCATATTGTCTATTAGTCCCATACAGATCATGCCGTTCATGTGAACTAAGTCCAGAGGATTTATGTACAACCCCAGTTGAAGTAGCACAATATCCTATAATTGATAACCGGATTAGAAATTATGCATTTATTGACTTACAATTATTCGTTTATTTCATTAAGCCACATTTTCTTACATTATAAATATTATTCCTAGCATTTTCCATCCTGGGCCTGGCCTGGGTCTTATAATAGTAGGCAGATGTTATAATTTGTATCCGGAGTGCTCTGATTAACTAGACTAGTTAGTACGCTAGACTATCAGTCTGAGGGTTGCGGGTTCGATTCCGCCAAAGACTCTGCAGTTAAATGTTCCGCAGAAAAAATATTAAAATTTTCATTCCGTTTGAAAAACATCGAAATATTGTTCGCAGAGACAAAGAGTGTATTTTCTGGGTCCTTATAGGATTCATGTCCATTTGCTGAAGACACGTTAGAGCTTTACCAAAAAGACATAGAACAACATCTTCCAAACATTCTTTGTTTCACCGAAATGTTTGGTATGGAAAATGGACCAAAGTTTCGGACAAACCTAGATATTCAAATATTTCAATGCAATTATTTGCATTGTATTTGAAGAAAATAACAAAAAATATCTAAGTCATATAAAACTATTCTTGGTATTTCTTTAGTCAGGCTCAAGTTCATTAAATTTAATTTTCATTAAATTATTTTTACTGAAGGTAGGAATTGTTTTACAACTTGAAAAATTTGTGTTTTTTTTTATTCCATAATTTTTCTTGGCTGGTATTCGATTTAGCCCATTTTCAATACCAAACAATTCGGTGGATCAAAGAATGTTTTGTAAAAATTTCATTGTTCTGTACGTTCTTTATACCCCCAAATGAAAATAATCACACATGTTTACAAATTAAATTAGATGCCACGGTCTATTGGTAACAGCAGTTATAAATGAATATTCTCTAATTAGAGATACCCATACATATTTTTTATTTTTATATACTGAAATACAATTTCTGCTTGATTTATCACAGTATGAATTTATTTTTAATTAAATAGCAGTACAAACAAACACGTGTAACAATGTAAAAAACAATTAACTTTATTTTTTATTTGGTTCGTTTAATTAATACAGTGATAAATACTAATTACTATTTTTAATATTTTCATTTACAATACGTAAATGTGTTAGCAACTTCTTGCATACTATTTTTAATTAAAACTTTTATAAACAGAACAAAGTTAAATGTGCATTTTTTTTTTTTTTTTTTTGGGTAAAAACAATAATTAGAGTTTATTGAATAAATTAACCTTCACTACTCAAAAGCAAAGGAATTCATACCTGTACAAGAACGAATGTTGTATAAAGACAGGGTTTGCTGATTCAACAAGGATCTATGATCTATTTATGCTAATGGAGTGGGTGGGTATTTATATGCATGTCCAGTCTCCATTAGCTACAAGTCGAGCTTAGACTCCACATCGATGTTACTTGCCAATGTCTTAGCTGGAGCAACAAAGAACTTCTGTAGGAAAAATATTAGGAGAGGTAAAGATATACCCACATGGTTTAATGTTGATATTGCTGATAAAAGCAAGGAATGCCAAAAATTCATTAATGAGACAAAGAGAAAAATCTGCAGAAATATAGAAAGATGCTTGGTAACAAAGCCATTACGTAAGATTTTATCGAAAAGCCCAACAACACCATGCCATATTAGGAAAATCCTAGACCACTAATAGTAAGTACACTATGAATGTTCTGAGCATCTTCATACAGGTACATATGATGTATCGAATATACCGATCTTATGGCGTTTTATTTTCTGGCAAACATGTTACATATATGTTACACTTTTTACCCATTTCCCATATAAAAAAGGAGAAAAGTGTAAAATTTTTGCCAGAAAAGAAAACGCCATTAGAGCATCGAATTAGCTGGGAAGTCAAATGCTTTTATTCCTTTAAATATCCAGATCCAGATGCCACAATACCAGACGACTTACATGAGAATATTAATAATTTTATGCAGTTTTTACTACGAGGTAGTGGTTAAGTGGCTAGGCGAAAAAAAAAACAACCCAAAAAAGTTTGGAACGTATTATGGTGGAATTATAATAATATGAGCGCTAAGGACAGCTACTAAATATAAGGCACTATACACCACAAGAGCAAATTAAATAGCCGCGAACACTGCAATACGGCTAACTTCCACGAAAACATGGAAACGTGGAAAATTAGGTCTTGTAGTATTTTAGATAACGTCAACATAAAACTTCCTGTTGACTATTACATTCTTGAAGCAGTTTTCGCCACAGGTTTTATAACAAATATAGCGAATAGATCCACAAATAAACCGAATTCATTCAACTGTTCACTTACGAATCAATAGGTGTTATATTTTTGGTTCAGTTGCATCTAAGAATATCTTTTAGACTACCAGATTACGTCATAAATCAGAACGAATTAATTATTGTGACATTCCTTTGCCTATAAACAACACATGTGTATTTATATAACATCGGGCCTTAACATTATGAAGAAGGACAAATATTGAACGAATTCCATATTTCCTTAAGTGACTACATTTTGGAACGATGATAAATATATTTCAGACTTAATCTAATTATTTGCCAATATTTTTCATCTTCCCCGTAAATAAGGGAACTGGGGTGTTGTCTTAAAAATACACTGTTACATTTAACATCTTTTGAAAATTTATACACTACTGACTCGTTTGTTGAAAAAATAGTTTTCTTGCTTTGGAAACTATTAATACGAAAGAACCCAAGTGGAAAATATAAAATATAATTTTTGTTATATGTAGGTATAAATGTAACTGCAAGAATGCTTGCCAATAGATATGCAAGCTTATGCAAAGTTTATGCAAAATCAAACTTTGAAATCGAAGATCAATAGTTAAGGATTTAAATGTATCATTTAAACGTATCAGAAATCAAGAAAGTGATCGTTTAAACATAAATATAACTAAATTTGAAATGAGAAAATGTACTATATTCAACATTTTGATTTATTTTATTCATTAATATTCTAGAATAAAATCAATTCTTATCATTTGGGCACCGTAACATTACGTTTGGTTCATCCCACAGCGCCAGTTCTGCTTACCAAAAGTGGCCCACTGGGCACATTATATCACAACCACAACCTTCATACCAAGAAAGGTGAGGTTCTTACCCATTTAAAGTTTGAATAGGTTAAGATCGTTTCGACCCTAAGACCTCTAAATGTTAATATAAATAATTAATGCACGTTCTTTGTTATTTGATGTGTATTTATAATGATTATAAATAATCACAGTTTACATGAATTAGGTTGAAGTCTTATAATTATTTTTATGGACTTACCACAGTTTTAAACCCACCACCAAAAAGATGTTAAGTTTGTCATTCCATTTGTAACACATCGAAATAATGGTCGTACAGCAAAAAAGTTTACATATTATGGGTCCTTATAAGATTCTAGGACGATCTAGCCATGTCCGTCCTTCTATTCGTCTGTTGGAAAAATATAAAGAACAATGATATTTTTAGCAAACATTCTTTGGTTTGTATTGTAAATAGGCAAATCGGTCCAGTTGGATCCGAGTTAGAGACCAACGTTTTAGACAACTTCGATATTTTGCAGATAGTTTTTGTTATTTTCTTCAAATATAATGCAGATAATATTATGAAATTTTCTTGTTGGTAATTATAGGTAAGCGATTTCTCATAGCCCTCATACAAATGTCTTCCCGGAATACTTATGGCTATATGGTACATAACTGTCTATAGATAAGCTGTAGCCACGCAAAGTGATATCTCAAAATGATATTTTGTTTGCATATCACCATATAATGCCCACAATATAAACAAAACGTAATTCTGAAAGAAAGAGACAAATATAAATTGATATTATAACTGGAAAATGTATAAAACTCTTGTAATTATCGTTGTTGAGATGAAAGTTAACCAAATTAAAGCTAAATGAACTAGAAATCGTTATGCAATATTTTCTGATGTTCGCCCCATAATAGGTGATTTATAAACTCTAACTGTTTATACTCTTTTCCTTAACCTGTTGAATGTGGTTACATTACATATACGATTGTTATGATAAATATACAAACTCTGTCAATAATGGTAAGAATTTTTGAATTATTAAAATTAATATATAGAATTATTTTGTAGATAAACTGAATAAGAAATACTGAATAATGACATTCAGCGTAGTGTTTGTAATTCTCATTAGCACTCTAGCACTTTAATATGTTACTTAATCTAAGGTTTTGTACTAAAATCTAAATTTTCCTAAAAAATTGACTTAGCACATTTGTCCACTAAGCTAAGCTGTTCCCATATTGATTACGCTAACATTTGACAGAACCTTTATTTGTTACATACATATTTCTCTGTTATACAAATAAAAAACTAAACTGAAATATACGAAATAAATGTTAATAATGAGACATTTATTTTTTAAAATAACCTGCCATCTTCGATAGGTTAGCAATTTTTAAGACTTACTATCACCATTGCTTAAACTTGCACAGAGTATTGGATATATGCTAAACTTAACATTTATAATATATTTTCACTGTTTATCTTTAGCAAATGATATATTCTACATTCAAGTCACAAATAACAAGTTAGAGTGCAATATACGGCTGTACCGAATAGTATGTACCCTCCACCCAAAATTAATAAGAAATACAAAAACTACACTGGTTCTAGGAATAGAATATCCTAATTCTGTGCCTCCTATTCAGTCTTAGTGCATGTTTTATTATTATTTTACATATTGTTTGAAAGACAATTTTACCCGTTGGTCATAATTCACTAATGTGATTTAATTTTAAATGTTTTGAAATTTTATCTAATTTAATTTAATATTAAAACAACATTTTTCTTTATCCACAAGTTAAGAAACAGAGTATAAAAATGTGTAAGATATAAGGTGAGGCTTTTGTGTTTGAATTTGATCTAAATAATATTATTTACAAGGGATTTGTGGGTAGCATAGTAAAAGAGGACCAGTAATGGATTGATAGCTTCTTAATTCAGTATCCACTAATGTGGTATCTACGTATTAGAGGCTTATTTTGGTTGAATTTCATCTCAGTAACGTTATTGTCAAGAGTTGTATGGTTGTTTAATAAGCATGGAAGTGGACTTAATTCGGGATCTATTGCCAATTATTGACTGACAGCATGATTTCTGGAATAAAATTTCTGATCTGTATAAAAGTTGGTTGGATATTGATATTTATTAGACATTTTTGTGAGTTAAATTCTTTTTCGGAATTGCTCCTTATATGGTAGCTATGATAAATCATGGGTTGAACTTCTTAAATACTCGAACAGTGAATTTTATGCATATGAATTTCAACATAATAATGGTATATTTAAGATGCATATTAGTATTAAAGTGAATTTCGGAAGTGGACCTTATATTGTGGATATAGTCAAATATGGACTAATATTCTCAAATATTTGATTTTGGCATGTATGTAAATGATTCGTGTAAAGTTTTGGATCGATACCATTATTTATAAGATATTTATGAATATGAAGTGATTTTCGGAAGAGGTCTTTATAGGGAGATACGGTCAAATATGGACCGAAATTCACAACATTTTGTGGAATGATTTTTGTGTATATTTATATGATATATATAAAGTTTTGAGACGGCACCGATATTTATAAGATATATATAAAGATTAATGATGTAACGATTTTAATAATTTTACACGTCATTATTTATTTTCATTTCGAAGTAAACCCAACACTGACGTTTTTGAAACAAATATACTTCGCTGGGGGTATATTGTATTTTGTTTGTCGATAACTAGTATTCAATTACTCGATAACTTCTTATACATAGACACGTTTAAATCAGTTTGTTTCACTAATTTTCGTTCTTTTATTAAAGATCAGTCAACGTGAATATATCGTGAAGAATTTTCTATTATTAATATTCAATTCATTTGTGGATTTTATTTATTGTAAATTTTATTATTTGGCGGTGAGCAGAACGAATTTGGGTAAGAATGTTAAAAACCTAAGTTTCAAAAGAACCCTTCTTAATTTTTACAAATAAATTTTCAGTTCATGTGCAGCTGCACTTATTCTTTTCTTGGAAAATATTTGATGAACATCATCACAATAATAATTTAAGGGTAAACATTTATATTACTAACTTTGCTTAGCAGATGGATTTTCATAATTGCATAAAGTCCCAATCAATCATATATATATAAGCTACATTTCTGCAAAGTTTTTTTTTTACCAATATACCAAAATTATAAAATTGCACTAAACTATATACCTATTATTTCTACCAATTCTGTAGTTACAGACACTTTTTACACTTATATATATATTAGTTATATATTATCTAAAACTTAAATTTATTCATTCATCATTTTAAAATTTCCTTTCATTCAAAAATATCATTCATTCATAATTTAGTTTTTACTTTTTACTTATTTCTTTATTTTCTTTATCATTATATTTACTTCTAATTTATATACATCTTTGTCTTTGTCTTTAAATACCTATCTCTTTCTTACTTATAATTTACAAATTGCTGAATTACCTATTATTGTCATCAAACATATTGTAAGTCATTGTCTGTCCGAAGCTGTTCATTAGTTTTCTTTTGTCGTTCTTGTCTTTAAGAACTTTTTGCATTAATTATATAAATAACTAAGTTAAATTAAAAATTAAATAAGTAATTAAAGAAAAATAAAAATAAATCAGTGTAAACATAATATTAGCAAAAGTGACTAAGTAACTATATATGTATTGTATATTTTATCTTAAGTGTAAAAATTTTTACAATTTATAAACCACACCATAACACTCCAGTTGCAGTCCAAAAAGGCCTTTTTACGACAGCTGTATGGAATGGAATTGATATCACACAAAATTGTAAGTTTTTCACAACATTTTTTTTATTTATTACATTCATTCATTAATGCATCTCATATTTATTATAAATTATAAACATTGATCTGCAATATTTTGGTTTTCCTAACATTATTCCTACAAAAACAAAATAATATCACGGCGAATTCAAAGAATAGACTCTATCTCATTTCTTTTTGTTAATTTTTAATTCAAGTGAGTTCAATGACTATATAAAATTCTTTTCACTTTTGCTATATACTTAATTCATATGTTTTACATAAAACCTTGTTTACACCTATACCTCCCTTTACTTATTTACATTTAATTAAACAAACAACTATTTAAATTTACACCTGTTTTTACCGCATTTTGTATTAATATTTCAATTTTACAGGCATTTATTTATCATTAAGCCATATTTCGGGAAGAGTTTTGTATGGGGGCTATGAGAAATCATGGACCTATTCCTACTATTTTCCTCACACTTTCTGTTTTTATCATAAAAACAACATGTACAAAATTTCATGGCAATATCTGCAATATATTTCAAAAAATTGTAAGAAAAATATATAAAAATATCAATTTTTTATGGAGGTTATCTTATTTTTTGATCCATAACTCTTGTTCTACTATACCGATTGTTCCGATTTTCAATAACAAACTGCTTAGGAGAACTATAAGCGGTTTTTTGTAAACTTTGTTGATTTCGTTTGTGTCCGTTGGAGTGAAAATGTTTTACACAGACAGACAGACAGACAGACGGACAGATAGACAGACAGACGGACATGGCTCAATCGACTTAGAATTTCGTAAGGACCAAGAATATATATACTTTGTTGGGTCTCAAATGAGTATTTCTCAGTGTTACACACGGAATGACAAACTTATATATACCCACATTCACCAGTTATGGTGTTGGAGGGTATAAAAACCATATAAATCTCCAAGAAAAGATGAACAAAGTAATAAATTAAAAGGTCCAAACAAAACAACAGTTTTTTTTAACGTTTTAACTGCAATGATACAAGAAACACATATAAAATAAATTGTTTAATATATTTTATATAAATTCAGTTTGTATATAAATATATGTGTGTTACAATATACCCAATTGGAAATAGAGCTTCAAACATAACCACCGCTATCGTGAATAAAAATTCCACATGAAAGTTGTTTCCTTTTCACATTTTTCCTATTAAAATTCAATATTAAAAAAATAAAAGGGAACAAACTTTATGTGGAATTTTTATTCACGATAGGGTTGAATCTTTAGTCAAAATAACGCACCATTTTACTTAATAAAATGACAACAAAAGAATATGTCTGGCGAAACAAAATGTTATGCTATGTCGACCAAAACGGTAGGTATAAAGTCCTCTTGCAAAAATCACATAAGTCTACTATATATATCATTATCAAGTTTAAATTCCACACAAATATATGTGTTTATATAGGTAAGAGCGTGCGAATATTATAGTGGTCGGCCCATAATTGGTTCTAGCGGCTTTATAAGATCCAATTCCTAGAATAAATTGAATAACCGAAAAACTCTAAAATATATTGTTGTTGAATATAATACTCAAATATGTAGAAATCATAGTACAATAAATTATAATGATCATCACAAAACATGGAATAGATCCCATAAGGGATCCAAAAAATAAAATAACTCGATAAAGATCATTATCGATGCAAAATGTTATACAAATTTGTTTCATATACGAATATTCTGCGTCCTTATGAATTTTTTATACAATCTAGCAATGCCCATATGCCTGTTGTAGAGACGATAGAGCCTCGAAGAAAAATATTATGAGAAACAAAATTTACCGAAATATTATTCTTTGTTAGGTTGACGATTTCTCATAGCATCCACAAAAATGTATTTCCGGAATACGGCACAAAATTCAGCAGAAATATGTTTTGAATAAAGAGAATTCACAAAACTGTACTTTGTTTGAACATAAAACATAAAATCAAAAATCAAATATAAATAAATCTATTATAAAAACAGTTATAGAGTTATAGACAAATATAGACGAATAGTCCTCATCTCATAAACACATTGGTATCAAATTGAAAATTGTGTTGTTGTAATAGTTCAAAGATATATAAAAATCTAGCTAATAAATTATGTGAATATCGGCCGATATATGATCTATGCTACCAATTCCAAAAATCACTTACATATAAATGTGCTAAAAAAAATCGTTATCAGATTAAAACTCGAGACACTAATACTCATATAAATAAAAAAATTGGCATAAAAAATTGTATCGAGATTGGCTTATAACAGATAATAGCTCCCATAAGCTATTATCATAATCTCTTATGAGTTGTAAATAAATTTTGAGCAAAATTTAAAAAAAATCTCAAAAAACCGTGAGTTAAATAGATGATGTTTACAGATGGATCGTGGACAATAAAAATTGCTGATGACGCTCTTGGCAGGGTAGACAATGCATTCCAGTTTGCCAATTGTTCTAGTATTCTTTGAAATTATTTGAAAATTCGAACTATTAGCCTGAATGAATAAAACTTTTCTCTTACAAAAATCTTATTTTTGATCCCAATGTCATTTAAATGCTGGAATCTATAAACGAAGTGAAATTTACATTTAAAATTGGTGGCGGCTGTATAAGATTTAGCACGGTCCAATATAATACTCTTATTATAATATTGTTAAATTTTACATTTCGATAGGTTAAAGTACACAAAAATTATTCAAAGTTTATCAAACGTTTATAATTATTTTCTGCTGCTTTCCAGCAGAACCACAGTTATAATTGAAAATATGAGACAACCTCTAACAAAAAGGAAATGACGGTAACAACCAGAGGCCAAATTACCGCATTTGATATGGAGTAAAATTGATCGTAATTTTCTTATTTGAGATTATGGCATTAGATATCGAGCAAAACATTTAGTACATTTTATCATAATCATCATCATTTTTCGATACGATAGCTCATTCGATCACGAGTGCGGTAATTTGGCCCCAGTAAATAAATCTCTCATATGAACTTTGCAATTATATTACTAACATTCTTAAAAAATTAACTACAGACTTTAAATACAATGTTAAGAATTCATTAGGCTTTAAAGATAAGATAAAGGAAGTAAAAATTCATAATAATGAACAACTCATTTCACTTGATGTAATATCTTAGACTTAGCTATAAATATTATAGATGAAACATGAAATATAATAGAACAATATACAAATATTAGTAAAGATATATTTTTACGCATTTTGAAATTTTGTATAATTGCTAACAGATATTTTCAATATAATAACAATACAGGTCTTCCAATGGGATCACCAGCTTTTCCAATTATTGCTGATATTGATACTGATAGTGATGGTAAAACTACTTGACACTTGTATTGAAAAATTGATTATAAAATCAAAAATTTTAACTAAATACGTAGATGATTTGATTTTTATAATTTCAGAAAGTAAAATAGAATATATATTGACGATTTTTAACTCTTTTCATCCAAACATTAAATTTACTATAGAAAACGAATCTATAGAATTCTATACTACCTTATTTAGACAGTTTAATAATAAAGATAGGTAATGAATTATTAATAGACTGGTATCAAAATCTACATTCTCAAGAAGGATCATTAATTATTATTAAAAAAATCCTAAAAGAAGTATTATTAATGCAGCTAAAAATCTTAAAGAAAGAATATTAACAATAAGTGAGGAAGGAATTCCACAAGAAGAATATAGAAGCAATTAAAAATATATTAAGCGATAATAATTTCTCTATTAATATAATCTGTAAATTAATAAGACAATTCAAAATTAATGTGAATAACACAAAAAGATTTTCTTAAACTGGGAAATATAAATCATTAACTTGTTTACCTAAAATATCCGAAAGATTAGAAAAATCGATGGCTCCAAAATTTATAATACAGTAGGCAGATTATTCAGTACAACAAAAAGATATGATACACACATTAGAAATGTCAAACGTAGTTTATAAACAAGTCAGAAAGTATAGTCGGTCAAGCCCGACCATATAATACCCCACACCTAGTATATGTATAAAACAGTTTTTCAGAAATGTGCGCTATATGGGAGATATGACCTATTAATGACCGATCATCCAAAAATTTAGTGTCCTGATTTTTGCGAATACAAATTTTGTGTATGTTAAACTGTATCTCGACATAAATACTTTTAAAAGATTTATGGTGGTTAAAGTTGATTACGGGAAGGGTCTTATATGGGAGTTTCAACTAATTACGGACCGACCATTATAAAATTAGGTGTCATCATTTCTGTATATTATTTGTGTCGAATTTTATTTGATTACCAACATTCTTAAGAAATTTATGATCGTTAAAGTGATTTTCGGAAGCGGGCCGTTTATGGGAGCTACGACTAATTATGGACCGATCACAATGAAATTGTATTGTATTGTTTGTATACATATACGATATATTTGTGTTAAATATTATTTGGATACCAGCATTTTTGAGTGAATTATGCTTTTTAAAGTGATTTTCGGAAGTGGGCCTTATATGGAAGCTACGACTAATTATGTACCGATCTGCAAAAAAATTGTAGATGTGATTTGGCTCTATTAACTACTCATTTGTGGTGAAATTTGTTTGGATATTTGCATTATTCAAACATTAATGACCGGTAAACCCCAATTTCGGTAGGACATTTGTATGGGGGCCAGGTGAAATAATGGACCGATTCCCACCAGTTTCAATCCCATCCATCCTTTGACCGAAAAAATATCGCTTACTAATTTTATCGAAATATCTTCAAAATTGCGACCTGTATTTTGCGCACAAGCTTTACATGGACAGCCAGCCAGACGGACGGACATCGTTAAATCGACTCGGAAAGTGATTCTAAAAACTAAAATAGTTGGACACAAATCTGATCAAAAATATAGAGATATATCATCACAAAAAAACAGCATTGTCATTACATTGTGCATATTTGAATCAGTATCCCAGCATTTAGAACATATGTATCAGTTTTAAAAGCAGAAAATAATTATAAACGTCGTTATATGTATGTAGGTTAGAAATGTTAGAAATTATATATGTATGTACCAAAAAATGTTAGAATTAATTTTAAAACAGATGCTAATATCTAATGTTGCTCAAACTTATAGACACTTAATTTATAAAAACCGGAAAAGGAAACTACCCAGCAAAAACTTTACTTATATTTTTAATTTTAATTACTTCCAGAATTCATTATTTCGTAGCTTTATTCGCCAATTTGTATATTACTAATTATATATTAAGGAATTATATAAAGAGAACTTTAAAAGTTCATATTTATAAAATTTAAAAAATTTACTTCAAAGAAATAGATTTCTAGAAGTTAGTCCGCTTTCACACGTTTCAATTCTGACACTTCAAGGCAAGTATTTTGGTTGAGAAGGGAAAATAGTATAAAAGGGGTACATACTTGACGGTACTAGTAAATTTTCTTACTTTCTTACAGACAGTAATATTTAGCACTAAATAAACATTTTATGGTGGTGTAGGGTATAAGAACAGGACACCAAAAGTAAAACAGGTTTGATAACTGCATATATGAATTGTGCTAACCTCATGAACACCACTGTATATACTCATAGCTCATACATATTCACAGTTTTATATGAATGGAAATCATGTTATTACATTTTTAGATGGTCGACCTAAAGTGAGTCGAAGTTCTGAACAATACTTAAAAGGTAAGAAATTATTAAACAATTTTACGATTGATCAAGAATAGACTAATGGTTTATAAAATGGCTTAGGGTTTAAATAATCGTATTACCTTTTTTACACCAAAAGAATAGACTAATGGTTTATAAAATGGCTTAGGGTTTAAATAATCGTATTACCTTTTTTACACCAAAACTCATTTTCTAGACTTTGAAGACATTGTTACGATGATAACTTTTTCCAACTAGGTACGTTTGGTTTTATATAAATCCTTTTCAGCCTTGCCCCACAATTACATACCTTCATATCTATTCCAACGCATATTTATGTATGTGTAAATATTGGTTGTGGTGATGGCGTAACACATTTAAAAGGTTTGACTGATTTATAACGATTTGTTCAAAGGTGTTTTATGTGCTGAATTTTGTGCAAGTGTTTGTTTTACCGCCCTAAAAACGGATACCAAACAGACCAAAAGAAGCCACGAAAAACAAATACACAAAATATATAAAATCAAGTGGAGTGTCGTTTGGATGATGATTCATTTGTAGTAGGTGTGGACTTTGTCAATCACCTAAATGCCTTGAAAATTAATGCTGTGAATTATTGCTGCAAAGCAGGCAAGCTGTTTGCTGTTTGGTAGTTCATGTTTACTTTTATCAAAAACTAACACTTACTTGCTGTGTTTTGCCATGCCCATCTTAGTATAGGGTTATTCATTTAGAGTCTTTTTGACTATTATTTTTTTTTTGTCAAAACACTAGCGAATATATTGGATTTGGGCTAATGTTTGTTAAGCCATAAATATTAGTGTAAAGCTAGATTTACACGATTGAAATTTTCTTCAAAATTGCATTCTCTACATAGTAGTACAGGGCCTAGTATAGGCAACAAATTTGAAGTTTTTTAATTCTTTTGTACAAAACACCTTAATTGAGGAATTCATAAAAAGCTAAGGGGCTCCGCCTAAGTAAAAACTATAAAAATGTTCAAAAATACTTGGCCAGCCATGGTGTTCACTTAAAGGTTAAAGTAAACATTTTTACCCCCTTATTCATAAAAACTGGCCTAATTCATAAAACTTACAACAGGGTTTTAAAAGGCTTATAAAGAAAATTTCCATACAAAATTTTCTTTAAAACCCTCTTATAAACCTGTTGTAAGTTTTATGAATTAGGCCATTAGTGTATAGACCAACAATGAATCGAATATAAAGAGCTTAAGCAAATGTTTAGTATATAAAGAGTAAATGGTATTTTTAAATATAAACCAAGTTATTAACATGCGTTAATTAATTCATTAAAGTGTTTGCGAAAAGTTTACGCTAACGATTGTACTTTAACTCGATGTTTCAAATCCAAATCTTTCTTGTGATCAATTAATATCACTGCGCTCCAAAATGTGTAGTAAGAAAAGGATGAAAGAAAAATAGAACTATGATGAATGAAAATATTTCTAATATATCAATATTCTACAATATTTGTTATTGTGTCTCTCTCTGTCTTTCTCTACTGATTATTTTAATGAGTCAAATTGTTACATGCAAGAATTAAGATTTTACTATAAAGTAATTGTTTTTGTAACAACACTCATCAAAAAATAAGCGACGTACGGTGCAAGCCTCCAGCAGATCGATAAAGATAAAAATACATCCTCCAAAAGAATCATCGTACGAGTATTTGCAGCAGTTATGCGAACCGTAAAGTGGTGGTTTGAGGTATAAGTTTTATTTGTCCTGAATTTCTATGGAATTTACGACTATTAAATTAATTTACTAAAAAAAAAAACAACAACTATGCCAAAAAAAAGCAATTTTGGACCGATTTTTTTTGAAGCTTTTTACGAGTAGCTACAGCAATTAAAAATGAACTATATTTAACTATTATTCTTCAGTAAAACTCTTATTCAATTGAATCTAATTGACAACATCAGTTGATCAAATTAATAGTGCAAATAAAAAGTAAATATTTTATGAAGAATAATCAGGGAGGCAATACAAAGTGTGTCAACATAAAGTACAATGAACAATATGACTGTTAATCACATACAAATTCTGGAAGATATTTTTTAACATTACCAGTAACACAAACGGATGATATTATTGACAAAAAAAAACAAAACAAACAAAAAACTTATTATTAAAAAGTATGTTAGTATAACTTTATATTTGGTATATAAAGTATTTTATTGATTCTCAGTTTGGTATTCTTAAATATTCTCTTTTTATTTTCCAATATTTGCCATGCTTAACAGGACCACACAAGCAATGAACTGAAAAAGTTATGTCTTATTGTAGTAAATTCTTCCATTCATTCATTTATTCATGCTTTAACTTTTGTTGTTTTTTCCTTTTTTTACTTTATGTTGTAGTCTC
Organism: Bellardia bayeri; assembly: GCA_950370525.1. NCBI lineage: Eukaryota > Metazoa > Arthropoda > Insecta > Diptera > Calliphoridae > Bellardia > Bellardia bayeri. The sequence goes on from OX493267.1 coordinate 21,647,390, forward strand.
CTGGCAACAGACAGTAAAAACAAAAACGAAACTGATATTAAATGAAAACTTTTGCTTTCATTTTTTAATTTCGATGATACATATTAAGTTTTGTTTTTGTGGTTTTAAAAGATTTTAAAGTATTATGGGAAATATTTAAAAAACAAAATGGCAAGTCTTTTGTTATTTACTTAAATAGTGTTACGAAAGGCAAAAGGATTTTATATCCTTTTAAATTATTATTTATTATACAATGCGGTGTAGCGTATGATGATGAATTTAAAATAGTTCCTTATTAAATTATTATAAATATCAATGCTATTGAATGTAAATATAATTTTACGGATTATGGTTTGTCAAGGGCTATTATTAATACTGCCATAATAAAGGCATTAGAGATATTGTTAGGATTTACTAAAATGAGAATTAAAATTATTTTAAATTGTATCTAACTCTTAAGCGAACACCAGGTCCTGGCCAGACATTTTTAAATATTTTACAGTTTTTTACCTACATATCTTAAACGTAGCCCCTCAGCTTTTTATGAATTCCTCAATGAAAGTGTACAAAAAAACTTGAATTTTTTTATCTGTAGCCGTGGCAATTACTTTCAACATGTTGGAATACAAGGGCCCAGTCATATACTATTATGCAGAGAATGCAGCAAATAAAATCAAAATAAAAGAGAAATAGATTAAACCAATTTATAACTATATATTTTGAGTTTTGTATAAAAAGCAGAATCAATGTGCTTGTATGTTTCAGAAATTAGTTTTTTATTGCAGTGTTGACTCAAGACAAAATCCTTGAAACAGTTTCAAAATCTGACCCTGACTATTATGATAGATTGGCAGAGGCAATTGCCAATGATATAGAAAACGAAATTCAGAATGAGGTTGCTGGAAATGAAGACGATGCTTCTGATATTGGGAACTAGTTAGAAGTTGATTATGAATTGAGAATATAAAAAGTCTGGCTAGGCCCTGGGGTTCGCTTATGTGAACACATTTTAGTGTTTGCTTAGGGTTTTAATGAATAAAATACTTCAAAAATGAATTGGTGAATCTGAAACAAAGGGCTTTGGTCTAAAATGTGATAGAAAGGGTTAAACTGTGAATGTAGTTAGGGGTTTTAAATAAAATGATAAGGCGGCCGCAAGAAGATCGGTTTGGGTCAGTAAATTGCGGTTAGACTCTATAACATCAGAAACTATTTCATCGAAGTTTTATTAGATATGAAATTAGCTTTAATCCTGTTTTGATTTTTATTGATTTTTACCATTTTTTAAAGGGAGTCTGTAACCTTTTTTTTTAATGGAAATTTCTGTATAATAGGAAAACGAACCACACTCCCGGCTGAAACAAGCAGCTCAAATACTACCATATTTCTTTTTATCTCTAATTTGTTTAAACTTTTTAAGTTGAATAGTCTGCACGCAGAGAAAAAATATAGTTGTGCATGTTTACCACTATTATTCAAACATTTTTACAATTTTCTTTTAAATATTATGGTCACTGTAAATATTTATATGATCCAAAAAGTAACTAAAATTCAAAGAATATATTTGTGATGTGTTCAAACAATAAAACAAATCAAAAGAAGATGTTTTTATTAATGAATTCTTGAAATTTTTGCGAATATTTTCACACATTTCCGTACTAAACACCTTAACATCTCAATAAAACTAAACGCATTGTACGCCTTTTTTAGGCAATTCGAGATAAAATTTCCTTGGAGCATCAAGAAATAATTTCAGTTTGAAAATGAAACAGGTCCCAGGGACCTTCTCACCCAACAGAGGGTTAAAAAATATTACCTAACCAACAGTACGTATGAGTATTTTGAAATTTTAACAACTCAGGAATTATATTAAGTATACGCACAAGTAATTTAGCAACTTTTGAAAAACCTAACATTTCATGACTGACTAGTTTTATTAAAGATATATTATAATATTCCAATTATTGATAGAAGTATGTAGTGAAGGGTTCGGTACTATAGTACCATTTCGTTTAAAAGAAATAAATTCTTTTCATTTAGCGATTAATGTAACCACAAGTTATCCGTCACATCTAGAATTTGCCATTCATTCCGCTAAAATATTTTTCCTTCAATTACAGAAATTGGTTTTATAGTTCCGATACATTATGATGCTGCTCGTAGAAGCTTCAAAAATTTTTTGATATTGCCATGACCATCAAAATATTAAAGTATGCTTTTCAATCTGTCTAAAAATTATAAGTATGTAAAATATCAATGCTACTTATTGACTAACTAGCCCTTGTAGAAACCAAAAGATTGAAGCTAGAGACATTAAAGTTGAACTGTAGGTCAACCAAATCATTCATATAGGGGATTTAAATTTTGTGCAAATTGAACTAATTTATATCTTTTAAACTAATAGCGATTATAAATAATTAAAATTGTGTCTCTTTTAGGTACTTTTTTTGTCAAAACCGATTTTCTCAATAAAAAGACTCTAGTCCTGAAAAATATTAACAATAGCAGTTTTCCAAAATTATTTCTACCCAACGGAACGAATTTCGTATGAGTAATTATATTATTAACAATTATATCTGATCCATAAATGGGCGATGCAAAATAAATCCGGAAATTCGTATATTTAATTTAAATAGTAGAATCTTAGAAATTTGCATGATGTGTATTGCATCCTACTCATAAATGGTTGAATTTTAGGAAATAACTGTGGTACCACAAAAGTACCTCATAAGTAACACAAACGTTTTAATGGGAAAAGTTTGCAGTGACCTTCAACATACTGTTCTTAATATGATGGTGAAGGTTCTAATAAATATACAAATGTCACAAAAATCGATTTTATTGATATATATTGCTTGTATCGGATCATGCGAGTTCAGAAGTGATTGGAAACTTTTCTAAAATAAACTTGAATTATAAGCAAATTCTGTTTCTTGGTAATGCATTTTTCTAACCTCAATATATGTTAAATAAATAAATATATAATGATGTATTTTTCTAAGCCATTAGTTACAAATATGCTATAATATTTTGTAATCTCTTTTTTGTCTCAGAATCACCTTCCAAAACAAAGTGCATGTCCGTTACATCAAATTTTGTAATGAGGATAATTTAATAAAACTTAGTACTTAGTAAATCAAACCTAATAAGTAACTATAAGAATAACTGATATTGTGCAAATGGGGACAAATATTACTAATCCTTGTTAGCTAAAATACAATTCCTAAATAATTATATATAATTAATCAGCGACTTCTTTAATATAGTAATATACTTTCTGTGAGATTTATTTGAATGTCAACATATATGTTCTCCTTAGCAATAAATACTATAGTTCAATTGCAATCAAATTATTTCTAAGTAAAAATTAAATTCATACCCTTTCGTTTGATTGCTGCAAAACTATTTGTTTAGTCAATATCAAAAATCCTATTGAACTCAATACAATTTCTCATTGTAGATTTCGTATGGCAAAAGTTTAATGGAAATTTTACCTCAAAAACATTAAAGTTTGGTTTCTTTATATTTGGTTTAATTTTTTCTGCACTCTACGCTTTATTGCCCTATAAATAGGCACACTGGAGCTGAAATATCTGGGTTACAGAGCATGTTAGTCTAAAAACATCATTTGGCATATATCATTTGTAAATTTATCTCTTATGCAAATGTGAGTACTTTTGTACCGAAAAAAAATGTGACTTGGAAGATAAATCTTTGTCATATAAAATAAAATGATTTAAGTTTTTTTATTGTGTTTTTTCGTATTTTACTTTTAGATACACAATTACATGCTACATAAAATATATTTGTAGATATTTGTGTATATAGAAAATATTTAACATAGAACATGTACGCATTGGGTACGAAAGATAAAAAACAAATAATTTTACATAAATATTTATTAGGCAGGCTCTTATTTAGACCTTGAGAAGCATGAATAATCCAAAAACTGTAAAATATGCGCCACCTTAATGTCTGCACATACACTTAAAGAAAAATTACACGTTACTAAAGATAAACAAATACCAAATATTGTATCAATTCAGTGAATCAGATGAATCAGACCAGTCTGTTTTTGCATTAGATTCAATAAAAAGGAAAATTAATTAATAAATAGTAAATTTCAGTAAATGATGTGTAACTTAGCCCATGGTTTGGTAACAGTGAAATTTTTTCATAACATCAGTGTATTTGCACTGTTGCCCACTGGCAAGAAAGCCCAGTTGAACATTAAAACATTTTTCTTTTATTTTCATAATATACACATGAGCTCAAATGTACAATATGAGAATTGCTAAAGTCTTTCCAATCGTACATTCATTCATCAGTCGCTGGTATGTTTCAGTGTGTTTGTGTAACTGGGTGTCCAAAGCATACAACTTGACCCAATATCTTATGGACATTAAATCAATATTCTATGCTCTAGAAGACAACATTTCTGGTGTATACAACAGCATCTACATAAACATGATTTTATGATGTAAGTAACGCAAAACAAGCAAAAGTAATAAATAAATTTTAAATTTTTAAATTAAATATCATATAGATTCAAGTCTGCTGTAGGTTAGACGGTGGTTTGTTTCAGTGCAATTCTGGCTGAGATTTGAGCTGTTTGGTACACCAGCTAAGGAATTATGCGTTTAGAATATCCGGATATGTTTTGACAGTAAACATGCGATTTAATCTTCTTTGGTGTTTACGCCACATTTATAACATAATGTTGCATACTTATGTATGACTAGAAATTGGGGTGGTAGCCCTTACAAAGCCATGAACACTGGTATAAAAAATGTTAGGATCGAACTAAAAATAGCGAAACAGTGAACGAAATACTAAAAGGGCGGTATTTGTAGGCGTGGCAAAAAAATAAAAAAATATTTCTGGAATTGTTTTCACATTATCATTAATCCTAGGTGGTGACTGATGCAACTTTTTTTGGAACACTCTAACGTATATTTTAACAAGTGAGACAATATAGTCCGTCAAGCCCCACAATGTAATAACGAACACCTGGAATAAGTGCAACAACAGTTTTTCAGATGTTGGCGCTATATGGGAGCTATAACCTATTATGTACCGATCATCTAAAAATTTAGTCGCATTACTTTTGTTCATATAAATCTCGAAAGTGATTTTCGAAGGGAGTCTTATATAGACTAATTATGGATCTATAATCACAAAATTTAACCGAATAATTCCTGTATATATGAAACATATCTGTGTTCAATATTATTTACATACTAACGTGTTTAAGTGAGTTATGCTCTTTAAATTGATTTTCGAAAGAGGGCCTTATATGAGAACTATGGTCAATTACAAACCGATCTGCATTGTGATTAGGCTTCGTGTACAATAAAATTGGTTTGGATACGTGTATAAATTTATAAATCATAAATAAAGGCTTATTTCGGGGCATATTTGTAGGTGCAATAATGATTTGTAGCAGCGACAACCAGCCAAAAGAACAGACGGACGGATATGGTTTAATATACTCAGAAAGCTATTCGGAGTCGATCGGTATATTTTAAAGTGGGTGTTGTGCAAACATTTATGGACCATCAGCACAAATTCAATAAACCCTACTTTTTAAAATTTTTAGCTTACGTTTTGAAAGATTTGTATAAATTAAATATAAAGTATAAATTTATGCAAAGTATTGGCCATTGTTAGCTGTGACCTTTTCAAAATTTTCTGGAAACATATAGATTCCGCGCCTAATGAACTGCGCATCTTTTCAAGCCAAGAATGAATCAAGCCATTTACGGATTCCCTTTAGTATATTGTACAACCAAAGCTATTTTGGAGTAACATCATATGGTTAGTGCCGAAGTTTCGCTTCTATGTCCCTAAAAGGATAAAAGATCCCTTGCAGACAAAATTGAATGATTCAATAGTGTGTTATATAGCTTATGCTTGACCTTGTGTTATTCTGGCCTACTGTTAGAACATTAACATCCCTACTGATGTCACAATTTCTAATGTACTATAGAGTGACCGTCAACACTTTTAAGGTGATATTAGTGATGTTTATTAAATATTTCCGAAGTCGGCTGTAAGACTTAAAGAATCAATTTGACTTATTAATTACAGTAAACCTGGCAACGGGAATATGTGTCTGGTAAGATGGTTGTAAACTTTCTGAAGAAAAGGTAATATTTATGCAGAAATTGGATGCTTTGATGCACAAAGTACTTGTAGAATAAGCATACCAATGAAAACTGGGCAAAAACTTCATCATTAAGGAAAATGCGTTCACAAACAACACTAGTGGTTCGGGAACTATTACTAGGGTGGTTCGGAAACTTTTTAGCCAAGCACAGAAAGAGAATAGTTAGTTTACTTTTATTTTTCAATATAATCTCCTGAAACTTCAATACACTTAGTCCAACGCTTATCTAGCAATTCTATCTCTTGATTAAAATAGTTTTCCTCAAGATCTTCAAAATAGTGGTTTACCACTGTAATTGCATCTTCATTTGGGGTACAACACTTGCCAGCTAGGATTTTTTTTTAAATTTGGCAATAGGTAAAAGTACCTGGGAGCTAAATCAGGAGAATAAGGTGGGTGGTCAAATAACTCGTACTTTAATTCGTTGATTTTAGCCATTGTTAAAACACTCTTCTGCGCTGGTACGTTGTCTTTGTGTTGTAAGCCAGGATGCTTTTCTCGAATTTTTACATTTAATTAATTTTGCAGATAGTCAATCAATAAAATACATTTGAAGTCCCAAAAAACCGTTGCCATAACCTTACCAGCCGATTGAATTGTTTTTGTCTTCGTAGGGGCACTTCCTGCAGCTTCAGTTCATTGCTTGGATTGGTGTTTTGTCTCTGGAGTATAGTGGGGGATCCATGTCTCCTCAGCAGTTATAAAACGGCGCTTAAAATTAATTTTATTTTTCTTAAAAACGATCCAATTATGCTTGAGAAATTTTTATTCTTATGCATTTTTAGTCGACTGTTAACAAATGCGGCACCCATCCAGCAGAAAGCTTTTTCATCTGTAGTTCTGCACGCAAAATTATATGGACTCGATCATTTGAGGAGCTAATGATATTAGCTATTTCACGTATCATATCATGCACTTTGGCTACAATTTCTGTTGTTGTTGTTTGGACGTCCATTACGTGGTTCATACTCAATATTTGTAGGACCAGATTTAAATTCAGCAATGCAATTTTTGACAGTTGCATATAAAGGAGCGCTTTCACCTAACACATTCACCATATCATTATGGATTTTTTGTCCTGATAAACCTTTTTCATTTAAATATTTAATGACACCACGAATTTTTAATTTTTCCATTATAAAAAAATCGCCGATGCGTCTTTTTTGAACACCTGTTTCTATATGAAGCAGTTGCGGGATCGAAAAGTAATTTAACATGTGTTCATACCGCAGATGTAAGTTGCTAAAACACTTAACTTTTTGCTGTTTATACCGCGTTTTCTGTTCTAGGCTAAGAAGTTTCCGAACCACCCTCGTATTATGTTACTCGATTATGTATCAGACTGGCAATTTGCCAAACGCTACAACTAACAATATAAAATATAAAAACAACTAAATATAAAAAGAACTAATAGATTATAATGGAAAACTAATTTTGCAGCATGATCAATTGCCCAGACCTATAACAACATCTATAATAAATTAATCATTTTAAATTAATACGTGTTTTAAGTTTATTTTTTTTTTAAATAAACACAAATTAACACTTTTATCTCATTGTTGCTTGTGGTTTATAAAAATCGACAACAAACCGTTTGCTAACAAAAAATATAACTGCGTTTGTTCTAACAAATTCCCAGTTGGCCTGATTATTTGTGCAAAAAATGCTATTGTTAATATAAACAATTCTTTTTTTAGATTTACTTTACTATTTTTTTTTTGTCAATTTTAACAAAAATGTAATAAAGCCTTTGTTAACTTTATATAAATTTTTTGTTCCAACTAATTGCATTTACATGGTTTGATTATTTACACATTGTTGTATTTATTGACGGCAAAAAATTTGAGTTTTTTTTATAATAACCAATGAAGAGTAAAAAGTTTGAATCAACAATATTACAAAAACATTTTTACAAAATTGATAAACAATAAGAAATACAAAAATAAATTAAATTCCTCGATAAGCAAACAGTTTAATTTTTAAATTTGCAAAACTTTGGGGTGAATGGGTTCAATTATAATCTACATCAATAAATTCCATTTAAAGTGATTTTATAGTGAAACAAAGATTAACAAGTATATTAAACCAAAAAATTATTTTAAATTTATGCAATAATTTTTAATTTAATCTAATTCATTTGTTTATTTTTTTTATAAAATAATCCATTGTAAATTTACAACAGCCTTAGTAATATTTGGTTCATTTCACAAACAAAGTACAAGTAAATATTATAACTACTATACTGTGCTCAGCATATGAATTACTATAAAATGTTTTCTTTTTGACATTTCAATTATTTACATCACACTGTGATTAAGGAATTTTTTGTTTGCTCCAATTATCGCTGTTTAAATAGCCCCTACTGTTAACAATATCAGGAAACTGACCTTAAAGAAAATAACGATATTAGTTTTATTATAAGAACTTTTAGCATGTTACGAGTTGTAACCAGGAACATGCGTATTTGAATAAATATGTTTAAATGATTCTAAGTATGCGCTCAATTTGCTAGCTTTTTCTGAACAGGCTACATCAAGTCATGATCTGTAGCGCTCTACTTAACTGAAAGTCAGACTAGCGCCTACACACCAACTACAACTAAAAATCTAAATTTGAGAAGGCATTACAATACTCAGATGGATTAATGAGGTTATAGAGCAAGACCAACAACTTTAACTCTTGTGTCTAACAGATACTTCTCCACGTTTGTGAATATTGTTCTTAAGTGTCTATAAACCAATTATATAAGTTTTCAAATGGTTTTCTGTACAAGCGATATTTAAAGCCGAACTATTAAAAATTAACTTCTCAGTCAAGTTCAAGTGCATGTATTATCCTTGCAAATTGTGCACACCAAATCGTATCTTATGTGTCCAGATAATGTCGCAAACTTACATAAGGAGACAAAGTAATATTATATCACCACTAAAATTCCCCACCCCAATCATCAAATGTTGTTGATAAATTCCCTGCCTCAATACTTCCGGTTGTCTTGATTTGTCATCCCATCTGATGTCGTCCGATTGTATCTGTCGTATGCTTAGAGAACATTGCATCAAATTGCGGCTACAGAAGCAATTAATAATGTTAAAAAGCTCTTAACCAAAACCCACCAAATACAGAGCTTCGGTCGGATTTCTCATAAGATCTCTTATACTTCCGGTTATCGTAACGGATCCATTTTCATTGCAATACTTTCCCTGCTTTTGAATGAATGAATCCTAATGCTCGAAAATTGTTTGAAATTGCTGTTACTGATTTTTAAGCTCTTGTTGAGCTTGACAAGAATACTTAAATCTTGGTCTGGGGGATCTTTGTTTTCCGTGTACAAAAATTTATTGAAAAATGGTCGGAAAATGTAGCTACCATTATTTTTAGTGTAAATGATTTTTTATTTTTCAAAATTGAGGCTGATGGGCCACATCTCTACTTAAGTGAGCCGCTATGATTACTTTCAGAAACACGTACAAAATCTATAGAACATACATGCGGCAAGTTTTGTTTTACTTCTTTAATTTGAAACAAATTGTCACTCAATAACATTGGTAGCATCTTGCTACTAATGGTGAATCTGTTCTAGCAGATAAAACATGCGATAGATGGTTTGTATGGTTCAGAAGAGATGAATTTGACACGAAAACAAAGATATGTATCCTTGCTTGAATATTTGCAGTTTAAAGAAAAAGCATTAGCGGCATTGTTCCATGAATGTTTCATCCACTTTTAATATTTATATAAAATATATATTTATTTCTTTATTTCTTTATTGAGATAACGAAATATTGGATATAATAATATAGAACATTTTTATATAAACATTAAAAGTGAAAAAGAAATTAAAGAATATTGAAAAATGTTGAATAAAAGAGCAAAATAATGCATATATTACGATAACCCAAAGTGTAAAAGATCTCATATGAATCCCGGCTAACCAACCGAATCGACAGCAAAGCCAAATATCTACTTGAATAAGGTAATGCTCTGTAATTATGAGCTACTGAAATCTGGCCAGACAACCACAGGGAACCTGTAGTGTATGCAACTGATACCCCACACAGACATGAAAGTAATATTCCATCTTCACAACACTTAGCCGCATGTAGCAATACCTGTTAGTCGCTGTTTAGAAAGAATTGGTTGGAAAGTATTGCCTAACCCACCTTATAGTCCAGACCTTGCCGCGTTTGACTACTATTTGTTTGGATCAATGCAGAACGCTCTTTTTGGGAGACGTTTCACATCAACACAAGGTATCGGAAATTGACTTGATTTGGCCTCAAAAGATGAGCAGTTCTGTCGGCGCGGAATCCATATGTTGTCAGAAAGATGGCGAAAAGAAAACAATGACCAATATTGTAATACCCATTTGCGTGGCACGTCGTCTGGTCGATGTTGACGGCGCTTCCATGACATCCTCGGCTACAGCAGCAATATTCTCTGCAGAATGGCTACTCCGGGGTCTACCACGCCTGGCAGCATCTCCTGTTGTGCCAGTCTCTTCGAGGCGAGCGGCTAAACGTCGCAGTGTTTCACCAGTAGGCGTTGGACGGCCAGGAAATCTGTGAAGAAATTCACGTTGTGCCAAAGCCATCGACCGATTATTGGTCAAATAAATAGTCAGCAATATTTCGCGTTCTGGAGCAGTGTAGCTACACAAATGTCAAAACAGAACTGACATTAGGGTCCAATCGCAAAATTTATAGCATTTTCTGATAGGAGTATTACTTTTGCGCCACCTTGTATTTAACATAGCCCACTTGTAAGACATTTTTTACATTTTTGCGGCATTTCCTTATATTTGATTATTTTTATTCTTCGGCATATTTTTTCATTTTACGCAAAATCTTTCCTGCTTGTTAAAATAATAAAAATTTTAACTTGTGATAGCGAACGAGACACTTTTTGAAAATCAAAATAAAATGTTGGGTGTGATAATAAGAACTTGCCTGTAACTTGATTTTCTAAACAAAATAAAAGAGCGATTTTATATGAAAATCATTTAAAATGTTTTTCTATTGCAAGATTCGATAATTATAAGTGAAAAATGATATCGGAAAGATGTTCAGCAAAACCACGCGTACAAATGTCGATTAGTTTATTAAAAATTTTAATCACTTTTTGCAAAATGGCGGTTATATTTCCTTAAACTCGTCACGGATTTTGATATTTTTTTATGTAACAATGTATCTAGCAAAGGATAAATTTATATGTAGCTCGCCTGCTTATGAAGTGGAATATTTTCGTAAGTAGTTACATTTGAATTTAATTCCAAGAAAATAAATAAATTTATTACAACAATCGAGAATCTTGGAAACAGTATTTCACTTTAATTTCCGTATATTTACGTGAATATTTTAATTTGATAATAGAAGAGTGATTGCTTTCTTAATTGTTTGTACTTACAAAGTTTTCTATTACATAAAAGTTGCTAAGAAAAAATTACTATAAGGGTAAAATTGCCGTTTATACAATTGGACAAACTTGCGACACTTGTATCATGAAGCCCTTTTTTAAGTTTTGTGCAGTGTAACAACAGCAGTTTGTGAGAAACGTCAATTCAAAAATAAATAAAATAAATGCCTAAAGAAAGCCAAAACAAGTAAGAAAGTATAGTCGGTCAAGCCCGACCAAATAATACCCTACACCTAGTATATGTAAATATAAAAAAGTATTTCAGAAATGGGCGTTATTTGCGAGATATCACCTATTTTGGACCAAAATTCAATGTCATGATTTCTGTGAATATAAATATTATATGTGTTAAACTTTATCTCGATATAAATACTTTTAAAAGATTTATGGAAGTTAAAGTGAATTACGGAGAGGGTCTTATATGGGAGTTTCGACTAATTATGGACCAACCATTACAAAATTAGATGTCATTATTTCTGTATATAAGAAACTTAACATTTTTAAGACAGTTATGCTCTTTTAAGTGATTTTCGGAAGTGGGAGCTACGACTAGTTATCACCATAAACTTCTACCGTATTATATGTATGTACAGTGTACATAAAAAATATTTGTGTTCAATATTATTTAGATACCAAAATTTTTAAAAGAGTTATATTCTTTTAAGTGATTTTCGGAAGTGGGCCTTATATGGGAGCTACGACTAATTATGAATCGATCTTCACGAAATTTGTAGATGTGCTTTAGCTTTATTTACTACTCATCTGTTTGCATACTTGCATACTTCAAAGATTTATAACCAGTAAACCCCAATTTCAGGAGGACATTTGTATGGGTGCCAGAAGAAATAATGTACCGATTTCCGCCAGTTTCAATCCCATCTATCCTAGGCCCAAAAAGTTTCACGTACCAAATTTTATTGAAATATCTTCAAAATTGCGACCTGTACTCTGCACACAAACTTTACATGGACAGCCAGCCAGTCAGACGGACGGACAAACGGACGGATGGACATCGTTAAATCGACTCAGAAAGCGATTCTGAGCCGATCGGTATGCTTTAAGGTGGTTGTTGGACCGATATTTATGGGCGTTACAAACATCAGCACAAATCCACTATAACCTCCCCACTATTTTGGTGTAGGGTATAAAAACTAACGCACTCAGACTATTTAAAGAAGTTACCATTTGTGGTATGTTAACACTTAAATTTTTTTCCACAACAAGAACAACACAAATTGATGGAGGGTGCATGAACAAAATCAGCCTTTAGCTGTTACTTGATGATTTTCATTATAAATAATATATTTATGTGTTTTTGCGAAATATTTAGGTCATTTCTGTTTAAAGAGCAAACAAATAATATAACAAATAACCAACTACTCCAAAAAGTTTCAATCTTTTTCAAATACAAAGTAAATAAAACGAAACTTTTCTCAACAAACTGTATATTAAATGTCAATTTAATACAAAATTAATTTGAAAGAGCTTATTTTTTCCAACAACCAGCGATGGACAAAATGGGCAAACAAAACAACAATGGGAAAATAAAATAATCAAAAAAAAAAAAAAAAAAATATTTAATGAAATAAAAGAAGTAACAAAATGCAAACAAAATAAATTTTTCATCATAGTTAAGTGGCAATAAATTGCAAAATTAAGGAATGTTAGTTAAATAAAAGAATTAAAATGATTTTATTTTATTTTTTAAGAATTTTGTTTGTTGGAGTGTTTTCGTAGAAATAAAACAAGTAAGATTTTACAACATGACTAAGTAGAACTATGTGTACTCTATTGAGCTGTAAATAAAAATTACAACCCATTGTATCCTTATTAATAGAAATAAATAGTTGTTATAGAAAACAGTACAAAGGTGTTGAAATGAGTGAGCAAATAAATAGAAAAAACAGGTCTGGTAGAGTGTTTATAAATTCCACGTAGAAAACCTTAATGCTATTGTGAGCGGAATATCGAATGGATTGTCATAACGTCCAATGACACAATATCCATTGATCCACGTAGCTATGGTCGGCTAGAATAAAAATTCGGCTAAAAATTACGCAAAATTCTTTACAGTGGGAGTTTTAACAGTTAAAAATTGGGAATTTTTAAACATTTTTAGCTTTTATGTTGAAATATGTGTATATAGTTTACGGTCTAGACCTCACATGTCTTGCAAAGAGCAGACTTGTATGAACTTGTGATAATCATACAATTTCTCATACATAACTGCAACGATCATTGTAACGTGCACCCTGCTTAAGATCATCCCTGCCATCCATAGGTCAGTCAATTAGCATGATCCAATACTATTTCTAGAAAATCAGCAAAGGCAACACTGCACTGACCGACCACTACTATCAAGAATGGAGATTTCAATTTACTGCGGCTGTAATAGGCCGCCCTGTCTAAAGACGGATCGACAACACAATTGCCACGAAAGCCACAATTTTCGCACATTTCCTGAGCCCGGAGCTAAGTGTCACCACCACTTTCAAGGGCTCTGTTCTTGCTCTGCAACAGCACCTCGAGACAATTTGGTGGTTTTTAACTTTTAACCAATTGTTATTCTTCTCGGGATCTACAACAACAACAAATTATCAATTATGGCATCCTAATGATGAGATTAGAGACAAGACACTGTATATAGGCTCTAGTCAGCTTCAAGTTTCATTGGGTTTAACCAATGAGACTCTATCCAATTTGAAACTAGAGTAAGCTCATGGCACCGGTGTCATTATCTCTTCCCAAGATGGTAACAGCGTCAAGGTAATGAAATTACAATAGAACATTTAACTCCTTGGGATAGATACATTTAAACAGAAGTGCAAGTGTTTTAAGTGAATACCTGCCACGAAGGCCCAAACTCATGGTGCTCTTAACACCGGGTGAACACAATGCATCCATCGTAAACAACAAAATGCCATGCACGAGCTCCAAATCGAAGTTATACATTTGTGTCCTCCTTTTGGCAAAGAGCGGAGCCCATCTAAAACTACTTCCGTTTTATGGGTGAAGGCACCTGGCTGCAATCCAACTCATGCGATTTGGGCATAAACTACAACCATTACGCTATTCCCCAAAGGGCTTCACCAATAGTCAGGATAAACCGAAGTTCCATGGGCTACGGACGCTCGTGGTACCCGAATTAAGTCTCCGGTCAGACCTCATAGCTAAACAATACCAACTACTTCCAGTTGAACCCCAAATATTTGTGGAGTGGTGACCCCGCCACAACAATCAACAAACATCAACAAAAAGTGTACAACACAAAATAAACACAGTCATTGAATAGCCGCCCTCACGAGCAAAACTTTATTATTACACAATATTACACTCCAACATGGCAATATCGGAATCAGTAATGCAGATAAGATATCTATGACCTTCAACCAATTTAATATTCAACTAAAGGAAGCCACTGTTACCTAATATAGGTATCATCCTGCAAAACGAAAAACGCCAAACCTTTTTCAAGACTTAAGGATGAAGTAAAGGCATGTCAAAAACTGCTTGGAGATTCTGAAGCTAAATATACACTTAACATATGTACACAGCTGAAAACTTATCAGACTCGAGTTTATCCAACCATACGATCTACAGAGGGTGTGAGGATTATCATGAAACATAATAAAGAATTAAGAATTCAAATTGAAAATCGTTAAAAACTATATTGAGGGGACTATGTTTTTAACCTAGCCAACATTGTTTTTATGGCCTGTAAAAATGGGGTAAAAAACAAACAAAATAGCGTCTAAATTGCAATATGTGTATACAAGAAATGCGTAAGGACTAGGCTACTATTTAGCTATACCACTTAGTTTAAGGCCAGAAGGGATCAAGCCAATTTCGGATTCCCTTGTTGTATTGCAGACAAAGCGATCTGCATCGATCGATACTACTAGTAATAGAACGGCACAAGGTTATATATAAAGCAAGGTTATATATAAAGCGGATGCTGCAAAACTTTATAACCTATTCTATCAGGTATTTTAACAAGTATTGCAACATGTAGCCAAGCGTTGTCATGATAAAATACAACTATTTCATGTAAAGTCTCAAATCCGGGTTTTTTTTTTGCCAAAAATCGCTTCAAACGAATCAGTTATACTCGGTACAGGTTTCCTGTGATGCTCTAGCCAGATTTTAGCAGCTCATAACAGATATCAATTACAGATCATTAGCTTAGTTACATTAGCATGTAACGCTTTGTTGGAACAAATTCGATATTTTCGATGCTATAAAAGATACGTCATCAGTTATGAATTCCACAATTTGAAGTAAAACACCCAATGTCTCCAATGTACTCATTTAAATGACCAAGTGTTTTTTGTCTGATATGGATGAAGTATTTATTAAATTTTATTGAGTTTGATTGATTACATATATGTTGATGGATGATGCCGATTGTTTAACGAACCGTTTGTTTGATCTTTATAGTACGAACGCACAAAATAAATATAACAGCTTTTTATTAAAACAATATTCACCATTAAATTTCTCTATTAAATTCAATTCATTCGACAGTATATACAACAGATATTTTTATGACATAGTTAAAAAGTAAAAATGTTTTAATCTTTAACAACTAGAAAGTCATGATAAACGTTAAATATATTTACGAGGGGCTATAAATATATATTTTTTTTTAATTTTACGACTTTCGGCTAAAACTATATTGATGAACATAAACTTAACACCAACATAAAGAAGATATAAATCAGCAAAAGTATATACATATGTACGTATAATCACATCCTAGGGAAAAAATCAAATTACATACATAAATACATAAAATAAACTTCTTTTCAAGCTATAACGAAATATTATATATCCTTAAAGCGAAGCTCTAAGTAAAACGATTTGATAATACAGAAAATAATTTAAAAAATTTTAACACCCAACAATGTCACATAATACTATTGACACATACATACATACATACATATATCCCTAGAACAGCAAACTTACAGAAAAACCAGGGCAGAGCAAAAAATTAAAGAAAACCAGTTAGAGAAAAAAATTAAAGTTTAACTTTAAACACACACATTACCCATATACAACATGGATTGAATACATAACCACCACACTAAAGCAAAGAAAGTTCAAACTTATACTTCCGGCGGAAATGATAAACGACAGCATAAACTTTTACATACATACTTTTTCGTATCAGGCACAATAAAATAAAAGAAGGAGTAAAGAAAAACTAACGCTGTCATCTAAACACTGAATGCTGTATATGACTTTGTCACTTCTGTTACTGCATATGTTTTGAAGCAAAGGTTGTGTGCGAAGTTAATAAAGGATTTAAATAAAAGGTTAAATGGTTAGTTTAAAAATAAAATAAAACCCTAAATTCTTTATAACGAGGGAAAATTATAACGGATCCGCCATCTAACGTTTTTTTCAACTAGTGTTTATTTCGTGAATGATACACTTAGGTCATGTCTGATTTGACAGATAATTGTTCTATCCTTCCGCTGAACGAATATGGTTGTGTATACGCTTGAACAACGCTGGGAAATATTGCGACATAACTTTGAAAATCATGGTAATGTTGCAGAATGTGTCCTAAAATTGCGTACGGATTTTGGAAGAAGAGAAGCACCGTCAGCACCGCATGTTCGTTATCTTGTGAAAAAAGTGAAAGAAACTGACATCCTCATCGATAAACAAAAGCGTGAAAATCCAAAAACAGTGCGTACACCCGAGAATATTGCTGCTGTGGCAGAAAGTGTGCGTGAAGCGACATCAATTGACCGTCGTTCTCAACAATTGAACATTTCGGAGACATCATTGAGACGAATTTTGCATAAAGATCTTGGTATGACACCATACAAAGTTCAATTGGTTCAGGAGTTGAAGCCAATTGACCATCCAATGCGTTTTCGCTTCGCTAAGTGGGCCTGCGCCTTACAGAAGATGCAGTTAGTTTTAGATCAACATGAGATGAAGCTCATATTGATCTTGGCGGGTATGTAAACAAGTAAAATTGTCGCATTTGGGGCACAGAAAACCCGCACGCATACTATACATTGAAAAAACGATGCACCCAAAATGAGTTATTGTTTAGTGCGGATTTTGGTCTAGAGCCATAATTGGGCCATTGTTCTTCGAAAATGAGCAAGAAGTGGCCGTTACAGTTATCGGACCATGTTGAACGAATTTTTGTTCACAAAAATTGAATAGGAGGATATTGGCAACATTTGGTTTCAACTATGTGCCATGTGCCACACAGCCGAAGCTACACTCGATGTTTTGCGCCCTGTTTTTGAAGATCATATTATCAGCCGCAGAGCTGATGTCGTTTGGTCACCTCGGAGCTGTGATTTGACACCGTTGGACTATTATTTGTGCAGTACCGTCAAAGATAAGTGTTAAGCTTTAAAGGACAATATTCGTGAAGCAATTGGTGAAATAAAGCTGCACACAATCGATAATGTGCTTAAAAATTGGACCAATCGTGTAGGCTACAGCATGGCCAGCCGAGGCAGTCATTTGAATGAAATTATTTTCCATTATTAACCGGAAGGATTGTACTTTCAAATAAAAAAAGAAATTTGTGAAAATATTCAGTACTTTTTTTATAGCATTTTCAAAAAAGCTTATGCTTTCAACGTGCGAAAGATGGTTTGTACTACACAAAGATTGTGATAATGACAAGGAAGACAAAGACCGATCAGGCCAGCCAACAAACTTTAAAGACTTAGAATTGCAAAGTCTTTTCTATTATGATCAGCTTAAATCTGACGAAATCATCACAAAGAATCTGTAACTGATACGTTAGAAGCGAGCATTGGTAAAAAACGCCCAGAAAATGCGGGCCGAGAAGAAAGCGTAATATTCCATCATAAAAACGGTTGGCTACATTTTACAAAACCTCTTAATAGCTGTTTAGAAAGAATAAGTTGGGTGTGGAACCCACCTTATAATCACGACCTAGCCCCGTCCAACGGCTATTTGTTCCGATCGATTCAGAACGCTCTCTCTCTGGCATACGCTTCACTTAAGAACTAGGAATCTGAAATTGGCTTGATCCATTCTTGGCCTCAAACTTAGTGGTTTAGGTAAATATATATCAGCTATACACATATTGCAATTTTGACGCTATTATATTTGTTTTTGTCCCCATTTTGCAAGGCAGTATCTTCAAGAATGTTGATCTTTTGCCGATAATTCCTCCAGTTTCTGACATACTTATTCTTTAACCGTTTCTTTACTTAAGTATTGAAAGAGGTTTTTGTGTTTTCCAGAGTGACAGTATTAATACCTGATCCTATCCTGGATAACTATATAAGCTTTCTTTAATTAATGCTTAAATTAGCTGACGGTCCTGAATATTGAATCCACCTTTTTGTTGCTGATAATACCATGTTGAATGAAATTCATATTAACTCAATAGTTTCGTAGTTGTAATATAAGTTTAGTTCATTCTTAAGCTATGTATAGACGGACGTCAGATATTACAACGTTGTCAGAACTAGCAATTTGCTAGAAATGTACTGACAGTGAAAAATTGTTAGCAAAAGGTAAATTGTCAGTTCAGACGACTGTAAGAAAACTAAGAATTTCATTGGCACACAATTGTCATACAATGAATTTATCTGTCAACCGAAAATGTTTTTCCAAAAAAAAAACTTGTTTGTTTATTTATGTATATACAGAGTTGCATTTATAAAGAATTTATATGACAATGCTGCTATTGGCAGATGCATACACTTTGCACACATGACAATGACAAGTGTTTGACAATTGTCTTAAAACAATGACAATGACAAAAATTTGTGTTTACACGATTGTTAGATGTCTGACTATATTTTTGTCTTGCAATGTACTGAAAATGCTTTTTCTTACAACGTTGGAAGACAAAAATTTTAACAGTTTTCGGACAACGTTGTAATATCTGATCTGAATATTCTTTAATGGTATAATTAACATGTGGTAAAAAAATTTGCTAGTTTTTGTTGTCTCCAGTTACTAGCAATATGTAAATGAAATATTCTCTATAGTTTTTAGTTTACCATATTACACCATCATCCTAATTTGGATAAATTTGGTTAATAAGATGAATTTTGTTAGCACCTTCTACAGCAAACATTGGTTGTAATTAAGACTTGTAATTAAGATTCAAGCATTAATTTCGAAATGACTACGAGCAGCAGGATCAAGCCAACAGTAGATAAATTGGGTGCCATATGAAATGAAGCCGCTATAAAAGTAAATTATTTTTTAATGAGATAGCAGGACGGTACAATAATGACCGAGAAGGCACTTAAATCTTTCACTGGTCTTTCTTTCAAAAGCCTTCAAATGAGAGTTCTACAAGAGCTATTTGGTCTAATGAAACCACTTGTGCTACATAATCTTGCTCGTATTTTTAATTACCTATTAGCTTGTGTCGTAATCAAATCAGGCTTATTGTTTCAGTAGTCACATTATTCTGTACTTTTGGTACACACACCAGGAGCACGATGTGCATAGTACACTGTCATAATATGGAGGAGCGGGCCTTACGTACTCCGCCAATGTCTGGCGTGGGAGCGTGTATTTGGCGTTTCAAAATAAAAGTTAAAATTTAAAAGTCGGGCATTTTTAAGTTATACAGCATATAATAATACCTAGCTTTGGCCGCACGCGGGGTTTTATTTCGAACACTAGCTTTGCTTCGTTAGGATTTGTCTGTAAATAATCACTAAACATAATCCATGTACCTTATGACACTATGCTTATGGACATTAAGACGTGTAGTGTTATGTCACTATTCACCTTTAGTTTCAAAATTTCCTCCAAGGTGAAATTTGCATACATAATAAAGAAAAAGCCTAATGGCCTGATTTTATGTGAATATTGCTTTATCAGTTGGACATAAAAATAACTTGGAAAATGGATTATAATTGTATTATTCTATTGTATTTTTTGATAAATTTTACGAAGTTCGCTGACATTTGGGGTGATTACAGGTAAATAACCGATTAAGTTCTGCCCCTACCGGCTATGAGTGGCGTCCACTGTCATACACTGAGTTCTCTCTTAGTGCTTACCGAAGTTAAACAACAGTACGTAGTGAACAGAATTGTCAACTTTGAAATTTCAAAACGCAACAAAATGGAGAAAAAAACGCACCAAGTTTACAATTTCTTTTTGTTTAAAATTTTTATTGAATTAAATTAAATTTTTTTTATTTTCATAAATTCTATATAAAACTTTTTATCAACGACTAATAGTAAAAGTAATAAGAGTAAAAACTTCAACTTTTGTTGAAAATAATAAACACTCAAAATTTAACTCACAATATGATTTTCGTAACTGAAGTACTAATTGATATTTGGTACTTTTTTTAATTATTTTTGTTTTCTATTTTATTAATTGAATGTTTTAAATTAAATTTATTAGAGCTCCACTGGAACTCTAACCCTGGTTGTTCGTCTACAGTTTAGTAGACCAAACCATCAGGCTATACGAGTACAAGAAATTTTATTTCCATGCTTAAAAGGTTAACCTTATTTTCAAAAAGATTTTCATTCTAACTTCATGTGACAAATATTATATTATGCTTGTATTCATTCAACATACGTTCATATTAAAAATACATTTAATGTGGTACTTTTTCATCATATAGATTTCATGATAATGAATTATTAAAAAAAACTGGAATTAAAAATTAGTAAAAATAATTAAATTTCTTCACATTTTTCGAAAAATTTAAAAACCCACCGAAATTAAAAGAAGCGCAACGGGCACCAACTAAGGAATTTTTCGCATGATGCGAAATGCACCAAGTTGACAACGCTTGGTAGTGATACACAATCTGAGTAGCACGAGAGTAACAAGAAAATGATGTTTCCAACTAATTCTCAAATTACCCACGCTATTAACAAAAACAATAAAAATCTATTATCCCAGCAATAGAAAACTCGATGACTTTAAGAATTTAAAATATTTTTGAAAAAGTTTCATTTTCTTTTCTTTCAGTTGAATTCACCAAAACAAAGTTCTTCAAAACGGCATTTAGCCAGACATTTTGCTAGACAAGTGTATGAGCAAATGAATGTATATGTTTCTGTGTGTGTGTACTATTATAAAATGTTCCTTTTGTCATCGTTGAAGTACAAGTCTTTTCCTTAAGTGTTAACATATCAAACTGTTAAAAAGCTACTGAAACAAAAATTGCTTTAAAATAAATATACAGTTTTTTGTCATATATTTTTACAAATACAAAACCAAATGATGACAAAAAAAAACTTTTTTTATTTAATTTACTACAGACAAATCCAAACCTACTTGAAATAGAAATTCGTAGCTATTTTTATTTGATTTTCTTCTGAAAAAAGTAAAAAGGACCTAAAACAAAAACTAAACTTTTCTTACAACACAGTTTTAATGTTTTCTCTTTCACATCTTATTTTATTTGATTATTTTTATCACTGCTAGGAAATTATATTTTAATATATATTTCCCCTTCATTGTGTCTGTTTTCCTAAAAAGGATTAAAGTTTAAATTGTGTTTTCTTTCGATTTGCAAATTTCCACAGAATTAAAGTTTTAACTGTCCCTTGTTTTCTTGCTGGAAACCAACAAAAAAATTTATCCACAAAACCTTTAAACTATCACGAAATTCTACTAAAAAAGTTAAAACCAGATATGGAAAACTAAGTGTGGGCTAAATTTAACTATTTATAGAAAATCCTTTAGGGGTAATTAAAACTAAATTAAGTATATACGAGTATATATTTGTTAAGCGTTTAAATTAGTAATAGCTGAGTTGCAAAATACACACAAAATTTAATATTGAGAGAAAAAAGTTTGAAATTAAAAAATGTATGTGCTCTTTAGATAAGACGGCGGTTAGGAAACTTCTTAACCTAGCACAGAAAGAGAATAGTTAGTTTTTCAAAAACATTTTTATTTTTCAATATAATCTTCTAAAACTTCTACACACTTAGTCCAACGATTATCTAGCAATTATATTCCTTGATTAAAATATTTTTCCTCGAGGTCTTTTTAAAATAGTGGTTTACAACTGTAATTGCATCTTCATTTGAGGTAAAACGCTTGCCAGCTAGGGAGCAGGTAAAAGTACCTGGGAGCTAAATCAGGAGAATAAGGTGGGTGGTCTAATAACTCGTACTTTAATTAGTTGATTTTAGCCATTGTTAAAACACTCTTCTGCGCTAGTAAGTTGTCTTTGTGTTGTAAGCCAGGACGGTTTTTCCAAATTTGTATATTTAATTAATTTTGCAGATAGTCAATCAATAAAATACATTTGAAGTCCCAAAAAACCGTTGTCATAACCTTACCATGCGATTGAATTGCTTTTGTCTTCATAGGGGCACTTCCTGCAGCTTCATTCAGTCCAGTGATTGGATTGGTCTTTTGTCTCTGGAGTACAGTAGTGTAGCCATGTCTCATCCACAGTTACGACACGACGCTTAAAATTAATTTTATTTTTCTTAAAAACGATCCAATTATGCTTGAGAAATTTTTATTCTTATGCATTTTTAGTCGACTGTTAACAAATGCGGCACCCAACCAGCAAAAAGCTTTTTCATCTGTAGTTCTTCACGCAAAATTATATGGACTCGATCATTTGAGGAGCTAATGATATTAGCTATTTCATGCACTTTTATTCGTCGATCATTTAATATCATATCATGCACTTTGGCTACAATTTCTGCTGTTGTTGTTTGGACGTCCATTATGTGGTTCATCCTCAATGCTCGTACGACCATGTTTAAATTCAGCAATCCAATATTTTACGTTTGCATATAAAGGAGCGCTTTCACTTAACATATTCCCCATGCCATTATGAATTTCTGGTTCCGATAAACCTTTTTCATTTAAATATTTAATGACACCATGCATTTCTAATTGTTCCATTGTGAAAAAAATCACGGATGCGTCTTTTTTGAACGCCTGTTTCTATATGAAGCAGTTGCGGGATCGAAAAGAAATTTAACATGTGTTCATAGCACAGATGGAAGTTTCCAAAATACATAACTCTTTTCTGTTTATACCGCGCTTTCTGTTCCAGGCTAAGAAGTTTCCGAACCGCCCTGGTATTTAGGATTCTGTTTTTGGTATTTATATTTAAACTTAAATTACGTTAACATAATTTGTTTTAACTCTCATAGCCAGAAACTAAAAGTCTCAACTAAACTGACTGATAGTGATGGGCATTTTTAAAAGGAGTTGAATTAAATTTCAATATCGGCTGTTAAAGTGTGTCCTAATATTCAGTATGCCAAGAATGTGTTTTCCAGAACGCCTTAAATTAGTGATCTTTGAGGAATATTGGGTGTGTAAGTTAAAATTTTTGAATTTTTAAGGATGGAGCATATTTTGAACGCGGATTTTGACATTTCTATCATTTATTCTAAAATTGCCAAGCCAGGCAAACAAGTTTGAACACCACTAATTGAAGGCATCACTCCAAACTCAACAAAGGCTTGCAAAATCATTTGGAGTTACTACAGCAGCAATTTCAAACCATTTTCAAACAGCAGGATTCATTCATAATAACAGGGAAATTTTCTATTATTTAAATTTAAGCAAAGATATCCCAAATGCTGCTTAAACGCTATTTAAGAAAACAATTTGGAATCGCATCAATACCTGCGATGAAAAATAGATTCATTACGATTAACAGAAGCAAAAACTATCATATGTGAAGCCCGGTCAAACAGGCAAATGTAAGTGGCGCTAATTCTGTATTTGGTGGGACCAAAAGGTTCCTTTCTATTATGAGCTGCTGAAATCCTATCAGATCATCACAAAGAAATTGTACCGAATGCAACTAATCCATTTGACAGACATGAAAGCGTTCGGACACATGTTGCAATACCTGTTAGAAACTATTTAGGACAGTGTGGTTGGCATATTTTCCCTCATCCGCCTTATGGTTCAGATATAGCCCTGTCCGCCTATTATATGTTTCCATCGAAGCAGAACGCTCTCTCTAGGATATGCTTCACTTTAGACTAGGGTGGCCGAAATTGGTTTGATGCGTCCTTGGCTATATGTTGCTAGAAATATGCGAGTAGTTCATTGCTAACAATGGCCAATATTTGGAATAAATTTATATTGTACAAATGTTTTCCGCCCCGGTGGAAAATAGTAGAGGTGCTCAATCATCTATATACAATTCCAATGAAGGGATAGAGAGGGCGAAACTATTGCCATGAGCACGGAGCTCGAATTCAACATCTGCTTTATTATAGATGATTAAAGTTTCGTGACGATTTAGTTTCCTTTTATTATTGAAGAGCTGCAATGGTTGAAGAAAATTAGTCTATTATTAAAGGATTGTTAAAGCGAAGTGATACTATAGTACTTAATAAATAGGATATAGTCCGCAGCAGGTTGGTCGAAATATTATACAAAAGCGAACTACAATTCATTTTAGTTTCTTCTTTTAGATATTCTTAAATATGAATGAATGAGAATCAATTTGTGGTTCAAACGTATTCAATACCTTTTTTGTTAAGCGACCTGGGGGCGAATTCTGGCAGTCGTAATCGAAATTGTTTTCGAATCGAAATTTATTTCGACATGGCAAAATTTTCTAATGATGGTACTCGATACGAATCGAATCGATTCATTGCTTCAGTGTTTTAAAAAACTTAAATAAGTACGTATTACAACACTGAAAAAAAAATAGAAGAAAATGTAAACAAAAAACATATGGTTGTGAAAAAAATAACTGAAGTAAAATTTTTAAAAGAAATTATTTTAAATTAAAAATGGATCCAGTTGTGTGTTTTTTACTCATCGTCTTGTGATTCTGACGAGATTGAAAACATTACTGACATAAGAAAACAAATCAGAAACTCCTCCTACTTCTTAAGATTGACAAACAATGAGTAAGTATAAATACTTACATACGTATGTAGTATGTATGTACGAGTACGAGTCTTTCTCTAGATTCAAAAGACGTTTTAGGCTCACAACGGAAGCATGGGCAAAATTTAGTTTTGATATTTTTGACTAAACTCATAGTCAATCTATGAGTTTTTATAATTCAAACAATTACAATTTAAAATTCAGTATCCAAGCATTGATATAATTAGATAGAAATGTTATGACAGAAGACAAACAAATTATATTAATGTTTATTTTAAATTGTTATTTAGATATCCTAAACAAATACCAGTTAGTATCTAATATATTTTTCTAATAAAATAAAACAAAATTTGCTAGGCTATTGAATTTATTTTATTGAACTCTTAACTCTTTAGATATTATTAGAAAGGATGTTATTAAATTCATTGATTGTATTTATTTTACCTTTTTCTATCCACCACCACCATAAGTGGTGAATGAGGGTATATATAAGTTAGTCATTCCATATGTAACACTGTGAAATATTCATCTGAGACCCAACAAAATATATATGTATATTATTGATACTTATGGAATTCTAAGTCAACTGAGCTATGTCCGTCAGCCTGTCCGTCCGTCTGTCTGTCTGTGTAAAACACTCCCACGTCCAACAGATACAACAAAAGTCAACAAGGTTTACAAAAAACCATTTGTAGTTCTCCTAAGCAGTTTGGTATTGAAAATCACTATAATCAATATAGTAGAACCAAAGTTATGGACCAAAATGTGAGACAACCTCCATAAAAATTTGATATTTTTAAATATTTTTCTTTCAATATTTTGATACATATTGCAGATATTGCCATGAAATTTTGTACACGTTATTTTTATGATAAAGGAAGAAAGTGTGAGGAAAAAACTGAAAAAATCGGTTCATGATTTGTCATAGCCCCCATACTCTATATATATGGCCTAATGATAAATAAATGCCTGTAAAATTGGAATATTAATACAAAATTCTACAAAAATAAGTATCATATAAAAAGAAATCACAAAACGAAATTTTGTTTTTTCTCGGTCCATGTTTGACCATAGACCCCATATAAAATCCACATCAAAAATTCACTTAAATACGTATAAATCTGGTACAAATATAGTTACCGGATTAAAATTCAACACAAATAATTCTAATAGATATATACAATTTTGTAATTAATTTGATGATGATCGGCCCATAATTGGTGATAGCTCCCATATAAGGACCACATCCGAAAAATGTAAATATCGGTATCTACTCAAAACTTTACACATATCATTAACATATACACAAAAAACATACTACAGTAATTTGTGAATTTCGATCCATATTTGACCGGATTTTCTTCTTCCTTATAAATAATGTTATCGATCCAAAATTTTACACGGATCAATTACATACATGTCAAAATAAAACTTCCGGATTTTGAGAATATCGGCCCATATCTGACTACATGCCCCATATAGGGTCCATTTCTGAAATTTACTTCAATACTAATATATATCTTAAATAGACCGTTATTATGTTGAAATTCGACGTAAGATATCCTTGTATGTATAAAATTCACTATTCAAATATTTAAGAAGTTCGGCCCATTATTTGTCATAGCTGCCATATAAGGAGCATGTCCGAAAAACAATTTAAGCACAAAAAAGTCTAATTAATATCATTATCAAACCAACTTTTATATGGACCAGAAATTTTAATCATATTAATATCGGTTATACGGCAATTATGCTATTGGATTTTGTAGCTGTCAGTCAAAAATAGCTCCCGAATTAAGTCCACTTTCGTGCATACCAGACAACCATACAACTCTTGTCAATAACGTTATTAAGATGAAATTCAACCAAAATAAGCTTAAAATCACATTAGTGGATAGTGGATTTAAAAGCTATCAGTCCATAACTGGTCCACTTCTACTATGCCACCCATAAATCTCTTGTAAATAATGTTATACTCTTATCCTATTTCTATACTCTGTTTCTTAACTTGTTGTGAATATTTCAATTTAAGTTCTTAATTTAATTTCATAAATTGTTAAATCACACTCAAGTATCTTATGAAAATCAGACAAACTCTGTATATTATATTAAATATCGGTAATTAAATCAATTATAAATAATCAAAATTAGATAAAATTTCAAAACATTTCAAATTGTGTTTCGAACACTCTAATTATAGAAAAAAACACTGAAGAAGGATATTCTAGTCATTGTTATAGGATAGTTTTTTATTTCTCATTATATTTCGGTGGAGGGTATTAAAAATTCTGCACAGCCGAATATTTCACTCTAACTTGCTTTTAATGAAATTAAATTCTTTTCTGATTACAATTTTTTTCATATCAAAAAAGGCTTTTTATAAATATACAAGCGACCACCGATTGGTACGCTGAAAAGCAAAAGAATGAAAACAAATAAACAGATTTCGAGTAAGTAATTCTTAAATTACATAAAAATTCAATGTGTGTTGTCAATTTACCAGCACAAAAAAAAGACTTTAAAGAAATAATTTCTTGAACAAAATAAATTAATAGAAAAATTTCCATATAAAAACAATAAAAATACAAACGGAATGACAAATGTAGTATCCCCCTATCTTCTTGGTGGTGGGTATAAAAATATTTAAATACACAGAAATCATGCAGCGAAATTTTTAGATGCTCGGTCCATAATAGGGCATAGCTCTCATATGATGCCCATTTCGAGTATTTAATTTTTTCTATCAATAATTGATCTATTGTACTGCTGCCATAGATAAACGAACTGTTAATTTTTACCCCCTGGCCAACGATGTCGAATGATAACGTTCGCTTAGATAAGACTTAAGATACAAACTTTTTATCGAATCTATTTTTTACTCAATCAAGTTTGTTTATTCCACTATCAAGTTTGTGTCTTAAGTCTTATGTAAGCGAACGTTATCGTTCGACATCGTTGGCCAGGGGGTTAATAAAGTGAAACTATTGGTAGAATAAGTTGAACTCAGCCAAACTATTATAATTATATCTTGAATTATTTATTTATTTATTTATTAAGTCCTTAAAGTCCTTTTTTTAAATTGGCTTGAAATTATTTACAAGGAAATCGGAGCAGACTTCACCATTTATTATAAATATTACATGAAGCATAGTTCTTCTACTTGGTAGTTTTATTAATTTAAGTCTATGAATATATGGTGAAAGGTTAATATCAGGATTCCAAGGTAAACCACTTAGACAAAAGAGTGAAAATTGTTTTTGCTCAGACTCTATACGCTAATTATGAATATTATAATAAGGATCCGAAATAATAGAGCCATATTCCAATATAGGTTTAACTAGGGAAATGTAAAGCTGTTTTGTGACATAGGGATCATCAAGTTCCTTAGCCCATCGCTTTATAAATGAGAATACACCTCTAGCTTTATTTAACGTCATGGTAATGTGCGAAACAAAGTTTAATTTGTTGTGTGGTAAATTTCCCAGAACAGCAACTTCAAGCCTGTAATCACCCAGAGTACAATTGGTAGAAATATAATTACTTCTTGAAAAGCGCATAAGTTTTAATTTTTTTTTTTTTAATTATAAATTCTTTCTGTTACAAATACTGAATGTCTACAATAGATTTAAGTAAAATTTAATTTAAATTTGATTAATTTTCACCACTAGTAGCTGAGCTTTCTAAACAACTTTGTAAGTGCATAATTGTATTTAAACACATACATAGTGGAGAGGAGGGCACGTTTGAACACAGGACACCTTTGAACAATGTTGATAAAATCTCAGTTTAACATGTTTTCCGATGCTTAGCCGAGATTTTTAAAAAACGTGCTGGTGTCAGACAAGTTGAATTAGCAAATAATGTTAAAAAAAACATATTCCATTGCATTTGCAAAAAGGTTTAATATATTTGTGCTCTTGCTGTGTATTTTGTTAGTGTAGAGCAAAAATATGCTAAAAATCTTTGCAAATGCAATGATGCAATACCATTTGCACAAGATTGTGAATGGCGCTATTATTTCTTAATGTGTTAATTAAATTTCCCAAAATAGTATCATCATTAATAATGTAGATGAAGTAGTATTGAAGTGTCAAATTTAGGTCAATATCATTCGGATTGATATGTTCCGTCCTTTGGGAGTCTGTAAATGATCGTTTCATTCGTCATCGATCAATGCTCTCATCACCTACGTTTATTTTATTTAATAGTAATATACCTTTGAATCTTGCAAAGTCTACACAAAATTCTGAAAATATTCACCATATATTTGTTTTTGCAATGTCCATAGCATTTCCTTTTTTGTAGCAAATATATACATGATTTATTCTATTCATACATGCTGTTCCTTTAAATCTTTTCTCTAGTCTGCAGTTTATGTAAATTTGAATAAGTATGTGTGTATATATGTATGAAAACATGAATACATATTTCATACACTTATGTGTACAATGGTTTTTGCTTTAGCACTTGTATAAACATATGTAAGTACATATCGCTATAAACACACATTACTTATGCTATTGTAAAATGTTTCCATAAACAAATCTTTAAAGTTGTCCGTTTAAATATGTGTTCATACATACATACACAAATATACATTTGAATCTATGTAAAAACAAACGTTATATAAATAAATATATTTATATTTATTTATTTATATGCACATGTATTTATGCAAATTATATTTAAACAAGATATACAGGATTTTGCCAACTCTGCATAAAATAAAATATTTTTTCTTCAAGATAAATCTATTATTTATTATATTATTTTAAAAACGTTTTGTTCAATATAATTTAAATACATCAATACATGTGCAATGCACATGTAAACAAAAATTTTAGTTGGATTCAAACAAAACAATATTATGTGAAAGAGTTTTAGGAATCCAGTATTAAACAAGTCGAACAAGCCTGACCATATAATATAACCAGTACATGTATAAAACAGTTTTTGAGGAGTAGGAACTTTAAAAAAAATTATGGGGATAAAAGTGCATTACGGAAGGGGGTCTTATTGGAGTTTCGACTAATTATGGACCGACCTTTAAAAATTAGGTGTCATCATTTCTGGGTATGCATATGTACATATGTCTATGAAACTTAATTTTGTTGTATTTTTTTGGATACCAACATTGTTAAGAGCTATGATCAATAATTAAACTCAATTAAAGCACCAGGTGAAGTTGTTAAGTAAAAATCGATTTATACTGTGATTTATAAGGAACAAGCTGTCAACTATCAATTGAGTTGTTTAAATCTTTAGAGCCATCTGGAATGCCAGCACCCATCTGAACTTTGATAGTTTATTTTGTTGGTGTTCATTTGCAACTTAAAGTGGATTCACCGAACAAAAATTTTGTCCGGATGAAAATTTTTTACTGAGAGTTTTTTGCAACACGATTTACTCATTCGAATGATCTACAAATGACAAAATCTATTAGTTTTCAAAGTGGTAATACTGCGGCCATTAATTTGTTTTGCTTTGGTTTTTAAGTGTCAAAAAACAAATTTTATATTAATATTATGAAGAATTCTTCAATTTTGTCACATGACAGTGGTGTACACCACCACTAAACCAGTCACTATAAAAAAAAATATGTAGGTACATTATTTTTTGCTGGGCAATCGATTGAGACTATTTATTTTAAAATCGGAGAGGGGTCGTCCAAAAGGTGATCGCTTTCATATGGAATTGCTCATTAATAATATATTAAAATATTGAGTATAATTTAAAAAAATTTTAATGAATTATTTAAAAGTATTATTTAAAATCACAAACACCACAGATTGATATGTAACCTATTAGTAATTCAGTTCATTTTTGTCTAGACAAAATAAAAAATTAAACCAATTCCAGCTGAGAGAGAGAAAAATATTTTCTCATTATTAAAAAGAGAGGCGTCAAACTTATAAAATATGAAAAAAACTTTGTCCGAACAAATATTTTGTTCGAAACAAATGTGCTATAAAATTATGAAATTTGATTAGTTCGGTTCAATACAAAGTCCACTTTCAAAATTCCCTTAAATATGTACAAATCTGTCAAAGTTAAGTGTTCGATTGTCTGAATTTAGATCCATACGAGGGCGGTTCGGAAAGTTCTTAACCTAGCACAGAAAGAGAATAGTTAGTTTTTCAAAAACATTTTAATTTTTCAATATAATCTCCTGAAACTTCAATACACTTAGTCCAACGCTTATCCAGCAATCCTGTTCCTTGATTAAAATAGTTTTCCTCAATTCCTTCAAAATAGTGGTTTACAACTGTTATTGCATCTTCATTTGGGGTAAAACGATTGCTAGCTAGGATTTTTTTTAGATTTGAGAACCAATCGCTGTTAAGGGACGAAACCCTGAGCTTCTAACTGACCCATGGTGCTAGATAGAGATTCTAGTCAGCTTCAAGTTTCATTGTGTAAACAATTAGACTCTAAACAGTTTGAAGCTTGTGAACGATCATGGTACCGCCTTTGCCATATATCTGTATCCCAAAGATTGTACTAGCGTCAAGGTGGTGGAATTACAAAATACCTCGTGGGGTTCTGAAAGGTACACTAATGGCGTTTTCTTTTCTGGCAAAAATGTTTATTGTATTTTATGTGTTTTATATTTTTCACTTATATAAAAATATTATCTTAAAAACAACAATATTCAACTGGTTATGGGCTCAGGATACTCCTGCTAAGGGAATATAATCAAAAAGCTTAAAAGGTTTATTTAAATATCAAAAAGCTTAGTCCTTCTAAAACAAAAATTAGTTCAAGAATTCTGGAGAAAATTTTTCAAGACGTCTAGAATGATAAATTAAATTTCTTTGTCAAAACGACTAGAAGGATTCGGAGATATTTTAAATTGCTTTTTTTTCAAGACTACTAGAAGGATTTGGTAAGGGTAAACATGGAAGAATTTAAAATTGAAAAATTATGCGGAGCAGTGAATTGGTGTTCATGAACTTCCAGATGCATATAATTTACAAAATTGCTGATGGATCTTTTAGAAAGCCTGTTATGCAATGGAGATGCAGACAATGCTATATTTCTTCAAAATCTTCAGACTTGGGAGAAAGCTGATATTAGGGCCCAACGTATAATTATAACATCTATTGATACTATTATTTTAAAATATTACATGTGTTGCAAAGAGGCAATTGAGATGTGGCAAAAATTGCATAGCATACATTAAATGCAAACAGTAGTAAGCAATTATTTGTTGCAACAGCAGTTTTATGAAATAAAAAAGAATTCAGAAGACTGAATTGAAATGAATATTGCAAAAAATATAAGAACTTGCCAAATGATTGAGAGGTTTAGTTGAACCATTAACTGAAAATATGATTATAACAAAAATTTTAATGACGTTTCCACCAATATTTAACCATTTTGTTACGGCTTGGGAATCAACTGAAGAAAATAACAAAATATTACGAATTTAACTAATCGTCTCATATTAGAGCAATCACGGTTAAGTCGAGATATGGAAGTAACTGAGGCGTTTACAACAAGAAGACAAACTCAACGTGAAGATAGCAAAGAGCTCGGTAAATGTTTTAAATGTAATAAAGAAGGACATTGTAAGAAAGTTTATCCATTATGGAAGAAAAAGAAAAATGTTAAGTTAAATAATTCAAAATCCAATGCTTTCATGAGTGGAAAGTCAAGTATTTTCAAACAAGATGAATCTTGGTTGGTAGATTCAGTAGCTTCTGAACATATGACGTCACATTGAAATTTGATATGATACATCTTATATATATGTATATAATTATCTGTACCGAATTTTGTGAAGAGCGGCCCAAAATTGGTCTAAGCTCAAATATAAGAACCAATTCCGAAAAACTAGTAAACCCACAAAAATGTCTAATAAATATCAATGTCAAACCAAAATTTTATATCGATCTGTAATTTAATCCATAAATCGTACTAATATCGGTCATTTGTCATTTGTAGTTGTCAGTCCATATTAGGCAATACCTCCCAAATAAACTAAACTTCCGATTATTATTTTAACAATCATTTAACTTTTGTAAACTACGTTATTGAGATGAAATTCTACCTAAATAAGCTTAAAAAACATAGAAATCACGCTATTGTATTTTGAAGATATCAGTCCATAAGTGGTTGTAAATAACGTTATTGAATATGGCGAATATTATATTACATATAATATTTTTGTGATTATTATACAAACTCTGTAAATAATGGTAACAATTGGCAATTACATCAATTATGTAAAATTTAAAAATCTTTGAAATAAATTAGATTATGCACAAATTTGTCTATCAAACAATATATAAAATACAAATAAAATTTACACTAAAGCTAAATAAGAAACACTGAATAATAATATTCTGGCCCTAACAACAGCGTAATGCTTATTAAATTTATATGGAGGGTATTTAAGATTCGGCACAGCCGGATGGATATAGCACACTAACTTGTTTTTATGCACATTTGCTATCCTAGTTATAATGTCTACTTACTTTTCTATACACTTAAAACTGTTTGCAGTGTAAATAAGTATATTAAAATTTATGTTATTTAATTAATGTTTTTTGCTCAAAACTATGATATGTACAGTGTTGGAAAAAATTATAAGAATGACTGCGAACAACTTTGTTAATTTGTGCTTCGTTAGATCATGAGTAGTTTGCAAATGAATCGTTATTGAATATGGTCATAAGTTAACTGCCTAAATTTTATAAAAATATTTAAATTTGCTCAAAAATAATAATAGGAACCATGTTTTAAACTTTTTATGTAGATATCATTGAATTTTCTGGTGTAAAGGCAACTGATAACATAATTTTAATTATTGATTATATCAGTATAGATTCACTGTAATATCAATAATATTTGACAGTAAAGCTACGGTCACACTTGGTCACTAAATAAAATATATTTGGATTCATTTATTTATTAAAAAAAACTTCTTTTTTTAAAAAAGACCTAGCAAATATTGAGTTATATTTTATTTGATGCGGTTTGATCTTGCAAAACACTTGTAAGAGTAACCAACGTTAAACAAATTTGTGGTAAAACAAGTGGTCACGCTTTTTTGAATAAATGTTTGCCAAGTGTGACCGTACCTTAAGAATTAACAAAAATATTAGTTTATTAGTTTTTCATCTTCACAGTATTGAAATTGAAGAAGCCGTTCTTATAACTATTTCCAACATTGTATATGCTGCATACAGTATGCCCTGTGTAAATAATTTAATAAATATTCATTCATATAAATATTTAATTAATGTAATCGATATGTTTTATTAAAAATTTAATTTATTGTAAGCTTCTACGTATTAAACAAGTGTAATTGTAATTAAATACAAGCATATCATAAGTAAACTCTTTATTAAACTTTCAAACCAATGTTATTTATGCAAAGTGCAAAGTGAAACAATTTTAATAATAGCATAAGAGTGTCAACACTTTTAGCTGAAATTGCTTCATATTGAAGTCTACTTGCAAATATTTAGTAAGTATATACAGTAATATTAAGATACTTCAAAAAAGTTTAATGGCTTGGAATAGAAAAATGATTTGAAAAATACATATGAGCAATATTAGATTTATCAGTAAACATCATCATATTTTTACCAGTAAAAGACCAGAAATCTTTGCAGTCTTAATATTTATTGTATAGGGTATTCTTTTTAAGGCCATAAGAAATTATAATAAAATTATTTAGAACTCTAACTTGCAGTCCTTTTGCAAATAATACTTTTCTCTATATCACACTTATAGCCTTTGATTTATTTATACGAATTATAATGAACATTAAGTGTGAAAAGTAAATCCAAATAAAACACCCATTGTGCTTATAGACTTATGGTACATAATATTACAAAATAAGCTCTACAGATATGTATCGATGTTTGCAGTAGTTGTATGTTAAAGTTTAAATAACACACAGACAATAGGCTATATACAGTATTATTATAACTCTAACTAGATACACAAGTTTATTCAAGTGAAAAACTTTAAGACAATATGACTTAACATACAATAATAAAATGAAAAGTCCTTTTAATAGTAGTAAGCTAAATTTTGAAGCTTAATATACGGCTGTGCCGAATCTTTTCTACCCATCACCTACATATGTATGTGTGATCTATACTTGAAACAAATTTATGATACATTTTCGATTGTTCTACAATATTTTAAGGTATTTGAGACTTATTCAGCATAAGATATATCGTTCATCTCAAGAAAGATATATTTTCGAGTTATTTGAATATTCTAGTTATTTTGGGAAGTTGACTTTATATAGAAGCTATGGCCAATTATGGACTATGACCCTCACAAAATCCAATAGTTTAATTTTTACTTACATATAACTGGGGGCTAATTCTCGCATTCGTATGCGAGTAAATTTTCATTCGAACGTTCGAAGTTTTTAACATTTTGGATTCTCTCATTCGATAACGAATAAAATGTATCGAAATTTCTAATGATGGCATTCGATAACGAATGATTATTCGAATGCAACCTTGCGAGTTTCTACTCGTAAGCAAAGAAGCATTCGAAATAACGTTTTTTCAATAAACAGAAGAAAAAAAGAAAATGTTAGTAAAACGTCTTTTGAGTCTAGAAAAACACATACATACATTAATACATACGTATGTATGTATGTATGTACTTATTTATACTTACTCATTGTTTGTCAATCTTAAGGGTTCGGAGGTGTTTCTTATTTGTTTCCTTATGTCATTAATGTTTTCAATCTCGTCAGAATTAGAAGACGATGAGTAAAAAACACACAACTGGATCCATTTTTAATTTAAAATAATTTCTTTTAAAAATTTTGCTTTTACTTGAGTTATTTTTTGCAGAACCATATGTTTTTTGTTTACATTTTCTTTTATTTTATGCAGTGTTGTAATTCGTACTTATTTAGGTTTTTTGCAACACTGAAGCAATGAATCGATTCGATTCGTATCGAGTACCATCATTAGAAAATGTTTCACTGTCGAAATAAATTTCGATTCGAAAACAATTTCGATCACGACTGTCAGAATTAGCCCCCTGATCTGTATAAAACGTTCGATATTGATATTTATAAGACATTCACGTAGGTGTTTTTCGAAAGTGAGCCCTATATGAACCTATGACCAATTATAGGACAATAACCATAAAAATCGTCACATTGATTTATGTGTACCTTAACTTATTACAAGGTTTAACCACTAGCGTCATCGTGTGATCACTAGCAGCCGTTTTATTACTAGCTTTAAGCTACTGGCCAAAAAAAAAAAATATCAGTAGATGGTGCTGCTTAGAAGTTGTAGGCAATATTGTTGAATTTGAATTTAACAGTTTCAAAACTAACTAACTAACCTACTACTTTAGCATTTAAACCTGAAGTACACATATGTGCACCTCCTTCTTCTAACACTTTAAATAAAACTTAAAAAAAAAAAAATTATAAAAACAAGTATTTTATTTACACCTCATAAGATAAAAAAAAACAGTTGAAAAAACTTTTACTCAATCGGTTCACATTCAGGTCTTAAGAGGATAAGGATTATTTGTCAAATTTCAACTTGATTGTGAGTTTTATAAGAGATTTAGATGATTTTCAAAGTGGCCTTTATATGGGGGCTATGGTGAAATATCGACCGATCATCATAAAATTATATACTCTGATTTATACGTATATAAGAATAATATTGTCGAATTTTTACTTATTTGTGTTTTTAGTAAGAGATTTATCAGCTTTTAAGTTTTTTTTTTGGAATTGGATTTTATAGGGGGCAATGGTCAAATATGGACCAATGGAAATATGAACTATAATGACACTTATTATTGCTGAATTCTGTATGAATAGTGCTTTTCAATAGGAATTTATGTACTGGAGAGCCAAATACCGGTAATACATTTGTATGGAACTATAAGAAATCGTCAAACAATTCTTACCACTTGCAACAAGACCTGTCCTTCTATAAAAGGTGTACAATATTTCATGCTATTATTTGGATTATATTCGCAGATAATGACAAAAAACATCTGGAAAATGTAGATAAAAAACCACTGATATCTCGGGTTTTATCCAATGTGGAATCGATGGAGGCCAAGTTTCCTATTACTTGGCTAGAAAAAACTACAGGTGACTAAACCAAAATGGCGAGATCCACCAAGAAAAAGAAAATTAGTTTTATTTTATTTATGAAATTCAAAATATGTGATATCAAATCACATTTCTTTTCATTTATTATTCCTTTCGAATATATTGGTTTACAAATTTATATTATATTAAATTATTATATTAAAAAAAAAAAACACTTGAAGTTATCAAAATCGTTGAACCGTTGAAAAAGTTGAACAGTAGAGGTTGCCTGAAACTTTGTTCTATAACCCATTTATTTCAATGTGCTACACACAGAATGGCAAACATAATATACCTCGCATTTTTTTGGTGATTGCTAACTATCAAAACGTGAATAATATGAAATATATAAACTACGTACGTGAAGCATTTGTTTAAATTTTATTATTAATAATTAAGTGGGTAAGTCAATGTCAAAACAAAACTTTATTCTAAAAGCAGTTAAACAGACACTACACATCATTCACACAAAGTATTTGATGCCGTCAAAATTTGTGGTTTTAAAAATTATTACTTTATTTAAAACCTGACGTTTATAAATTAGACTTGAATTTAAAACAAGTTAGAGTGTAGTACTCGGCTATGCCGAATCTTATATACCCTTCACCTAAATATAATGAGAATTATAAAAGCAATGGTGTTTTTAAGACTAGTATATCCTTGTTCAGTGATCCTATTCAGCATTAGCACAATTATTATTAGTATTTTATGTATTGTTTGAAAGACATGTTTACGCACAGTATAAATTATTTCAAATGTTTTGAAATTTGATTTCATTTTAACCACCTATTGAAGTAATTAATGTAATTACAAATTCTTTCCATTATTTAAAGAGTTAATCTGTTTGTCATAACAATCTTGTCTGTAATATAACAATTTATAAAATTAACAAGCAAGAGTTTATTGTTGACTATGCTGAATCTTATACATATACCCACCACCAAATATTAGTGGTGTGATTGATAAATGATTGATTAGATTCATTAAATCAATGATTCGATATGGATGGACATGGCTATATCGTCTTAGAATCTTATAAGGATCCAGAATATATATAGACTTTTTGGCGCTACGATCATTATTTCGATGTGTTACAAATGAAATGACAAACGTAATATACCCCGTGGTGGGTATAATAACAGTTATATTTTTGTTTTTCTAGTACTCTTCTTTATTTTTCATAAAATGTAGTTATAGTTATGAAACACTTTGCAGAATTTCTCTCTTAAATTTATGAAGTCAATAAGACTAGATCATAAACCACAATCTCAAAAAATTTTACACGTTCTAAAAATCTGTTTGTAATTATAGTAATGCAACAGCGTACATAAGCGCATAGATCAAGTGTAAAGACAGTAGGTATACTTTCAATAACCCTATTTATTAATACATGTAGTAGTAGTAGTAGTAGTAGTAAGACTTTCTTTATTTACAATAAATTTTTTGTTTACAATTTGCATCTTAATTTATAAAATAAATTCTTATTGAAAATTAGAAAATTGGTAGTAATATTCGACAATGTTTTAAAAAACGTCTGTCGATAACCAAAAAAGGAAAAAATAAACTTTAAAATTCTTATACAAAATAAGCAATTATATTCTAGTATTAAAAATTTCCTGTATTGTAATGCTGACTTTAGGTAATCCACCAGTTTTTCCCAGTCTGTGTCTTTTTCACCATTAAGTATATTAATCATTTCAGTGTAAAGTAAATTCGGTTTCTCAAAATGAACAATTCGGAACTCCTTGAGAACTGGACAAACGCCTAGGAAATGTTTAAATGTTTCCATTATACCCATATTACAAAGCTTGCATAGTTTACTCTCCGCTGTCGCCCCGAAAGTGTTGTAATTCAGTTTAATAAGACCACATCTTGCTTTAAATACCCACGTTATTTTAGTTTGATTTCTGTTGTCAATAAAATACTTGAAACCTCTTTCGAAATCTAAATCTTTATAAATTCTTGAGGTTGTAGCTTTATTTTGTAACCACAGATTAAGTTGATGTTGTTGTTTTACATGTAGTATTTCATTACTTTGAGTGACCCATTGTTGTTTATTTGGTTGAGTACTGGACCATGTAATATTTAAATTGTCTGCAACCTTTTGCAATTCTTTAAAGCAAAACAAATTTTTTTCGGCAAGTATATGTGCTATTTTAAAAGGTAACCTATTGGCCGAGTATTCGAACATAACTCTAGACATGTACAGTAGATGTAGTTCTAAGGTATATAAATGGTTGTTTACGGCGGCAGTTTCAAGCATCAGAGCATAATTAGGTGTAAAATCTGGCAGCATTAATACTTCTTATCTCCTTAAAATACCCATAACCCCAAACTTATGCTGCATATGTTTGAATCGACCTGCAAACAGCTAAAAAAGGTTCCACTTCTGTCTCAATTTAATTTGTCTGTTAGATATAAAGTTTTTCCAGGTACAGCTAATAGCTGTTTTTGCCTGTGTATTTCTATTTTCCACATGTTTCATAAATTTCAATTTCGGTGTAAGAATTACTCCTAAGTACTTGTACTCATTGGGAATTTTGATATCGTTTCCATTAAACTGCCATTTTTCTTGTGTTTTTAGTCTCCCGCCATTTCTGAATACAACTATTTCCTATCTATTTATGTTTACCTCTAGGTTCCATAAATCGCAATACTTTTCCAGGTTAAAGATCATTTCTTGTAGAGTACATATATCATCAGCCAGTATAACTATATCATCCGCATACATAAGTAACCGGATATTTATATCTTCTATGATTATGCCACCACCTAGGGAGTCGTGTAAATCGTTAATATAAAGCGAAAATAAAAGTGGGGATAGTAAGAATCCTTGTTTAACACCTGACTTCATTTGAAAATACTTATATAACTCCTCGCCATTCCATACAGTGGATTTTGTATCTGTATAAATATCCTCCAATATTTTTAGAAATTTGTAGGAAACACCCATTGAATACAATTTATATATTAGTGATTTTCTAGCCACTTTGTCGAAGGCTGCTTTGAAGTCGACAAAAAATGCATATACCTTTTTCTTTTCGGAAATCTTTATATTAACGATGCCAACCACATTGAATATATTGTCAACAGTTGAATAATTTTTTCGAAAACCAGCTTGGTATTCTGTTAAAACTTGATTATCTTTCACCCAGTTATATAACCTGTTGTTTAAAATTCCCATCATAACTTTTGCTAAAGTATTCATGAAGGATATACATACTTCTGTAGTTTTCTGGCATATTTATACATGTTTGTAAAGAAATTAAATTTAACTTACTAACTAAACACTCCTAAATTTATAATTGATTTTAGCATGGCATGACAAAAAAAAAAAAAAAAACATGTGTAGATACTAGAATGTTTTTTGATTCGTGACATGCAGAGGCATACATCATGCTACGTGATATTAATCAATTAAATCTGACTTATACGCCTCCAGAGACCATCATACCAATTGTTCCATAATACCATGCTCACAATGTAATATAATTGTTGTTGAGATTTTTAAACGTACATTTTTGCACACAAATTTCCAAAGATTTAACAAAATAAAATGATAATGCTTGATTTTCACTATGTCATTTTTGTTGTCAAATTGTTGGCAATTGTATGAAAACGGGTTGTCATATGGCGTCATATATGTTTGCAATCATGATTGTAATCTCATTATCATACAATTGCCAACAATTTAGACAATTTGACAACAAAAATGAAAAGTGAAAATCAAGCATTATCATTTCATTTTGTTAAATCTTTGGAAATTTGTAAGTAATAAGATGTAAGTTTATGTAAAATTTGTTTATTTTATTTTGCCTAAAGTTATTTGGCTGTATTTATTTCCAATGTATTTAGAATGTGGCAAAAATATTTGGCTATTGTGTTGTGCTAGCTGTCACCTATATTCTTAATTTTATTGGTAACTCTCATTAAAGTTATATATTAAAAATTCAAGAAAATTTAAACACATCCTCTTGAATTAAATTTTAATGAAATTAAAAAACATTTAAATTTTCCATATACAACATTTCGCTATAAAAACCTCTAAAATTATGCAGGAAAATTTTAAATGTTTCTTTTAGCTATTTTGAATCGTATATATATTTATGGGAAAAATGAACTAAAATGGAGCTTATTTTTATGTTATTAACACACACACAAATATTTGCACTCCAAACAATTGGTAATACACAGGAAGTTTGAGCAACGAACAATTTTTATACCTACCAACAAAAATATTTTTGCTATATTATGTTTATCACTCCGTTTGTAGCACTCGAAATATTGGCCACAATATATACATGTGGATGCTTATGAAATTCTAAGACGATCTACATATAAATTTCTGTTCGTCTATGCGTCTGTCCATCTGACCGTTTACCAGTCTATTCATGTGGCCGACACGATAGGAAGAAAATGTACTGATTAACAAATATGTTTGTTAGTTAGGGATGTTTGGTACCGTAAGTGGGCCAATTCAGTTGGGAGTAACCGGAGTTATGAACTAAAATTTGAGACAAACTAGAGATTTTTAAAAAAATGTTTTAGTAGCTTCTTGAAACACCATGATTGTTTTACATAGCATTTTTATTATTAAAGGACAAATTCTGTTTTATAATAAAATGTTTGTGCTCATCTGTGTATATTACGTCTAAAAGTATTGCCTTAACCTTAAATCGCGACTAATAATTCATAGATGTTTTATAACGAATTAATTTTCATAGTCCACCAAATTCGTTTTAAGCAAGCTTCACTGTACCTACTGGCATTTAATGTTTTTCCTC
Organism: Bellardia bayeri; assembly: GCA_950370525.1. Lineage (NCBI taxonomy): Eukaryota > Metazoa > Arthropoda > Insecta > Diptera > Calliphoridae > Bellardia > Bellardia bayeri. The sequence continues at coordinate 21,689,679 of OX493267.1, forward strand.
TAACCAAACACCTAACATGTGTTCAGATTTTCAACGTAACCAAAAATTAAAACCTAAAACAAATTTGCATAAAACTACTAAATACAAAAACGGAAGTGTCTAGGAAACTTCAATAAAGAAAAACCTTAACAAACACAAATATAACTTGGTCTAAATAAATTGTTTAAAGAACAACAACCGCCTGGTACAGACATGAGAGCTAAAAGTAGTCAAATGTACCATAAACTGGCGTAATGGAAAATGTGTCTTAATCAGGTTGCAAGCCATAAATTTCAATGACATTAATAGTGCTTGTTACGGGCGAACTGAAACTTAATTCTATGTATGATAACTACTTGAAAGGCAGGAACTCATTTGGCCCATAAGAGTTTATAGGTCTGGAAGTTAGTATGAGAGAAATAATTAAAATGTTTTGCTATTTAAAAAGCGATTGAAAGTAAATAACTGTTTATTCATTATATATATTTAGTATATTTTGCATGCGAAAAAATAGACTAGAGTAAAAACCAAATAATCTGTTCATATTGTTTATTTTGCCTGCAAATAGTTTTCGTTGTTAAAGAAGAGAAAGAGCAGGCTATTAAAACATATAAAATTCAATATTAAAAAATTTTTCAAAACATAGACTTCCTCAAATAGTTGCTAATTGAGTTTGTATGTCACGTTTGTACCAAAATCTCCGATTCTGACTTACTAAACATTTTTAATAAAATCTGAATAACTATTTTAACAAAATCCATTTTCTAAAAAAACTTTATTAATTTATTAAATTTTGGAAAGTAACAAAATAAACAGCAATCAAATACCAAACTACACCAGAATAAAAATTAAATTAAAACTTTTGCCTTTTTACAATTTATGTAAATTAAGACGAAATTACGCCAGTAAATTATTTATGCAAATTTTACATTATAACAGCAGCAAGAAATTTTTATTTAAATTGGTTTTTGTATTATTTAATTTTGGTACGAAAAAAAGGGTTTTTATTTTGCAATCTATCATAAAAATTAAACTTTGTTGACCTTTTAGATTAACAATACTTTTCTATATACATTTCATTTTGCTTATATTTTGTTCGTAATGTTTTTCTTTGGCCAGACTAGACATTCAATTAATTTTATCTCTTTGCAAAAATTTATAAGTACTTTGAACACAAAGTTTATGTGTGTTAATTTTGTTTGCAAATGCCACAGAAAGTCACTGAAAAGACTTTGCACAGATGTGCCTTTGTCAAGCAAATTACAAATGCAGCAATCACAAAACAAAACCTTCTGTCAAACAAAAAACTTTGATTGAATGAGTTGTCAAAATTATGCTGATTTTTAAAATGTTGTTTTGAATGTTTTTATGTTAAAAATTTTTATTGATAAATAAAGGAATAACATTTTTTAAAGTCCTTTTTTTACTGTTTTAAAATTTGCCTCTTTAGTATTTGGTAATTTATTATACAAACGAGTATAAGTTATAGCAAAACTTTAAGGATATATATACATTGCTGACACATTTGTCATTTTTTAATTATTGTGTATGTTTATTCTATAGCCTTGGGAATTTTTGTTTAGTTGTGGAAGATTCCTTCCATCAAAAGAAATTATTAAAAAGCCAACAAAAAATGTTGTTCCAAATAAAAATCTGTGATATTTTATTGGTAAAGAAGCAAGAAAATAGAAATAAAAATATTTTGCCTACCTGCTACTTCTACAATGAAGTCCCTGGGGCACTAACTGCTAAACTGGGTCATTTTGAGTGCTTTGACAGGCATTTGTTTGATTTGTTTTCCAAAAACAATTAAAAAAAATTGTGAACATTTTAAAAACATTTTGATTGGTTTCATTAAATTATTCTATTGGCTGTATTTATAAACTATAAATGTGGGACTCATAATAGGTGGGTATATTTTGCACAGGGTTTTGTCATTAGCAAAGTATCGAAGCTTGAATTTATTTCTTTCGCGAAAGACAAAAGAAATTAATTCGATCGAATTTAATTTGCGAATTTTATTTGAATTTTACTTTTTAATGCGCGAAATTTTTAAATAGAATTCGCGAAATAAATTTATATAACGGGTGGTTAAATTTCAAGGGCCGATGTTGATTTTGAATACAACACAAACTATTTAGGAAATTATTGTAATTTTATTTTATTATGATGTATTGGTATTACTCAATTATGTAATCAATTATGTAAATATCGGCCAAATGGGCGCCGCGACCACGGCAGCACACCTCCATCCGATGGTCCAAATTTTCGATGATCCTGAGGCATAATGGAGGTTCTATGCCGTTAATGTGCCGAATTATCTCATCCTTTAGCTCTTGCATTATTGCTGGCTTATCAACGTACACCTTTTCTTTGAAATAACCCCAAAGAAAAAAGTCCAACGGTGTCAAATCACATGATCTTGGCGGCCAATTGACATCGCCATTACGTGAAATAACACGGCCATTGAATTTGTTGCGCAAAAGAGCCATTGTTTCGTTAGCTGTGTGGCAAGTGGCACCGTCCTGCTGAAACAACATATCGTCCACATCCATATCTTCCAATTCGGGCCATAAAAAGTTCGTTATCATCACACGATAGCGAACACCATTCACAGTAACTGCCTGACCGGCCTCATTTTGGAAAAAATACGGCCCGATGATGCCGCCAGCCCATAAACCGCACCAAACAGTCACTCTTTGTGGGTGCATTGGTTTTTCGACAATCACTCTTGGATTCTCATTCGCCCAAATGCGGCAATTCTGTTTATTGACGAATCCACTGAGGTGAAAATGTGCCTCATCACTGAAGATGATTGTCTTCAAAAATTGATCATTGAGTGCACGATATGCATTTTGATTTGAACGCCCATTTTCATAATAAGTCTGGATAACTTTAACACGTTGTTGGATTGTGTATCTCTCCATGGTTCAAATTGAGTAAGTCTGAAATAGAGAAATGTCATATAAAATTCGGAAAAAAGCTTGGCGTTTAGGTGTGGTTCACATTCAACATCGACCCTTACAATTTAACCACCCTTTATAATGCAAAACACTTAAAGAATGTAAAGAAAAATTAAACACAAAAACTACTTTCTTTAGGAAATTTTTGTTTTTGACAAACAATTGAAAAATATGTCAAATGTGGATACATACTTGTACATACATATTTACAAATGTATGTTCATATGTGTAAAATTTCATTGATATCCCAATACGCATTTTGTCTGTAATTCAAGTGCAATTACATTTGAAATCCAGTCACAATTTCCAGTCCTGAATTACAGTTGAAACACAGTTGAATTCAATAGCGAATCCAGCAAAATTAACAATTGAATTACAGTCGAACAAAACAGTACCTTTACAGTGTAATTCAAGCCTTAAATAACAGTGTGATTCAAGTTGAACCGAACCTGTTTTTACACTTGAATTCAAGCATAGAATTGCATTAGAATTCAAGTCGAACCGAAGCTGCTTTTACCGTTGAATTCAAGCATGGAATTTCAGTGTTATTCGAGCAATGTTACAACAGTATTTAAATAGTGTTATAACATTATTTTAACAATAATTTTCAAACCATTTCCTGCCACATTTTTTACCCATTTCGGAGTGCTCTTTAAAGTTCTGTCATCCGATGGCAAATCCTTATGATTCTGGTTAAGGAGTTGCAATTAACTGTTGATTGCAGCATTCGCAATGTTATGTTGGATCGTCCATACAGCCAGCTGTTTTTTTAATTCCCTGTCTCCCACAGAATTAACTTTAGTATCAGATATACCATATTCGTTTATAATTGTGTCCTCACAGACAGACGGTTTATCGTTCAAAGCGACGTGGACATCATGGACATCGTTGGAAGCCATTCCCATTGGTTTTTCCTTTCCCAGAATATGCTGATCTGAGCATCTGCTTTTGGCTTTGAATACATTCCTTTATATTTATTTATTCCAAATTTATTTATATTGTTTTATTTCCTATTCTTTATTTTCTTTTTGCTTATTTTCACTTTTATTTCTTTATTGTTACTTTAAAAACTTTGTGACTTTCGCGTTGTAAAATTGTTCACCATTAATAGTTTATGATTGATATTTAGAGTAAAAGCTGATTTGATTTAATGCCGATTTGATGATGATTTATGTGCATTTGAAAATTATTTGCATTAAATTTTACCTCGATATCGACTCTTGTAAAGAATTTATGCATGTTAAAATTAGTTTTAGAAGAGGGTCTATGATAAATTATGGACCGATCGTTACAAGATCAGGTATCATGATTTTCATATATATGAATCTTATTTGAGTTCAATTTTATTTAGATACCAAAATTTTTCAGAGATTTATGGTCGTTAAATTGATTTCCGGAAGTAGGCCTTATATGGTAGCTATTACTTATTATGTATATACCGATCATCATTATATTACACCGAATGACTTCTGTATATATGAGCCATATTCTTGTTGAATAGTTTTTTGATGCCAACATTTTTAGGCGAGTTATGCATCTTAAAGTGATTTGCGGAAGTAGGGTTTATATGGGAGCTATGGTCAATTATGCACCGATCTGTAAAAAATTTCTATTTATGATTAGATTTCATATACAACTTATTTGTGGTTGAACTTGTTTTGGAGACGTGCAGAAATCAAGGACATATGTATTAGGGATAGGTGAAATAATGGACCGATTGCAACCAAATTTAATCCCAACATCCTTAGGGTTTATTATATAATGTACCCAATTTTATCGAAATATTTCCAAAATGGCGAACTGTACTTTGCTCAAAGGTTTCCACGAATAGACAGCCAGCCAGACGAACAGACCGACATCGTTTAAGCGACTCAGAACGTGATTCTCATTCGATCAGTATAGTTTAAGGTTTTGTTAGTCTAATATTTTGGAGCGTTACAAACATCAGCACAAATCCAATATACCCTCCCCACTATGGTGGTGTAGGGTATAAATATAGAATTTTGTGCCAACAAAGCGTCATATGCGGGAAGTTTTGCTTTCTTTAACTTGAAAAAAAGTGTAGTCGGCCAATTGTTCATCGAAGCTTATTTTTTGCCAATCTAGACGGACATTAAGCTAAAACTGAAATTAAAGAAACGTAAAAATCTAAGTACGCAGCTCGACAGACAACAAAGTTCTGCATCGTATAGTGGATTTGCAAGTCTTTTGCTTGAGATTTGTGGTTTTGGGACACTGTTAAATTCAGGAACGTTGATTAAATTGCATGTTGATTAAATTGCATGCGTGTTCATTGACTTTTTATGGTTTTGGGAGGTTTACAATATATTTTGTTTTGTGAGTAAGCGAACAAAGATTTTACATTGATTTTTTTTCTGGAAAAGAATATATTACCAGGTACTTATAAAAATTTTTAAAAAAATTTTATTAGCAATTTTTATGATAAAAAAATTTGTTTGAAATTAAAAAAAAAACGAATTTTTTGTTCACTTTTTTGTAAAAAAAAAATTAAAATGTTTTTAAAAGTGAGTTTTTTTGTATCAAGTAAAATCTTTAACATTACGATCAAAGTTGAAAGCTCTACTTTTAAATTGCAAAAAAAAAAAACGATGTGCGTTGTGGCGCCATATTTTATGATTTTTTGAAAATTTTACCTTTTTTTTCTGTTTTTGCTTATTCTGCACAGGTATGTACATATGATAGAAACCCTTTCGTCAGTCATAAAATGTTTTGGTTGTACGTAGATTTTTTTTATTTAAATTATTACATCTAAGACTAATATTACCTGTGTAAAAAAAGGAATGTGTTTTGGAGGGTTCAGTGTAACAAAGATATTATAAATAGACTTTTGCTCAGTTCTGACCCAATGATAACTAGCATAAGACCAACTCCAAAAAAAGTCATTACCCTTTACGAAAGAAACAATTTCTTTTATACTTCCACCTGTACTTGTATCTGAGGAGAGTTCAGATTCGGAAGAGGATTTTGAAGAAACAGACGAAGAAGAACCATGTCACTCATCATCATCTTAGTTCAAAAGAGAAGCTATTTTAAATAAATTAGTTGTTATTATTTTAAATAAAATTTTGTTATTACTTTCAGATAAATTGAATACTACGAAATACATAAAAGTCACATAAAATCTTAAAAATATTTTTTTTTTTTGGAAATTTGAAAAAAAAATTTTTTTTTTGACAAGGTCCTTCCGGGGGTGGGCTTGGAGGGATACCTCCCCCTGCCCATAAAAGTTAAAAAATTTAATTTTTATAGTATTAAGGCATTAGTAATATATTTTTTTAATACTTACAGTTTTTAAATATTATTTTATATAACCGCCCACAAAATAGGGCGGGGCGAAAAGTGTAATTTTGCGATCTCATGGGTCTAATTTTAGGTTTTTTAACTTTCGCCGACGTTAAAAGTTGAATTTGCCAAACAAAAACTTGAAAAAAAAATTGCATTTTTCAGAGGTTGGATTAGTTCTTCTAGGGGCAACTTTTTCCGCCTTGGTCCGATTTTATTTATTTTTACGGGGTACCTATCTATGGCAGTAACACACATTTCCCTCAAGCTTCATCGATCTAGGTGCACTCAATAACTTTTAAAAAGCAATTTTAGCTAAAACAAAAAGTAATGTCCGGCTAGATTGGCAAAAAACCACTATGTGCGTCGATTTCAACGTGCGAGAACAACACTTACTTGTATTCTTTATATCTAATTGTTTTTTTTATATTTATTTTAAGTGTATCTATACTTATTTAGTTCAGCATCAACACCTTTAACCACTTTTAATAGAAATTAAATATAAATTACTTTTAACACCAATTAGTTTTCTACTTTACTTTAGTTCAGTTTCCAATTTTAAACATCAGCATAATAATCTTTCACCCTCTCTAGCTAAAACGTATCGATTTCATGACATAAAATATAACCCTGACATAGTTGAGATGCGTTCATATTATTCAAATATTTGTTAACACATTACAATGAAAATAATTATATTCAACTTAGTTTAGATACTTCATTTGCTTTAAATACTGCATAAACGTATTTCATTGAATAGTTGCACAATATAAAAGTTGTAGAATATAAATTGCTCCACTTAATTGTTTAGCAGCCACGATTTTCTTTACAATTAACATGTTCACGCTAATTAAAAATAACACGGAATATACACACAGCTACTGCCACAAACTCAAAATACTTAGGATGTCAGACAATCTTTTCAAAATATAAAAATTAAATGAGAATAAAGAAGATTAAACAAGTTAGAGTGCAATATTTGGCTGTGCCGAATCTTAAATACCCTCCATCTAAACGTAATAAAAAAAATACAAAAACGACACTGGTTTTAGGTCTAGATTATATTATTCTGTGTTTTCTATTCAGTCTTAGTGCAAATTTTATTATTATTTTATATATTGTTTTATCTAAAATTTTAACTAATTTTGACCATTTATAATTTATGCGCTTACTAATTCTTATCATAATTTTTAGAGTTTTTCTGATTTTCATAATACGCTTGAGTGTATTTAAAAATTTATAAAATAAAAGAACATTTTCCATATTCACAACAAGTTAAGAAATAGAGTATAAAGAGGGTAAGGTTGCAAGATGAGGCTTCTTTTGGTTGAATTTGACCTCAAAAACGTTATTTACAAGAGTTGTATGGTTGGTTGTTATACTTGGATGTGGACTTAATTCGAAAGCTATTGTTGACTAACAGCTTCAAAATCCAGTAGCATAATTGCCGTATAACCAGTATTAATATAATTTCTGGATTAAACTTTCTTATCCATATAAAAGCTCGATAACGATATTTATTAGAAATTTTTGTGGGCTAAATTGTTTTTCGGAAATGGTCAACAGTTATGACACATCATGGGCCGAGCTTCTTAAATATTGAAACAGTGAATTGTTTGCATATTAGGATATCGCACTTCGAATTTCAACGTAATAACGGCATATTTAAGATACATATTAGTATTAAAGTGAATTCCGGAAGTGGACCTTATATGGGGGATGTAGTTAAATATGGACCGATTTTTTCAAAATCCAGCAGTTTGATTTTGGCATGTATGTAAATGATCTGTTCAAAATTTTGGATCGGTACCATTATTTATAAGCGATTTATGATCATTGAAGTAATTTTCTGAAGAGGGCCGTATATGAGGGATACGGTCAAATATGAACCGAAATTCACAAAATTTTGTGGAATGATTTTATATAAATAAATACATAAAAAAATCGACCGACCACCAAAAAATTTACTACAACAATTTATTTAGCTATAAGGATTATTTGTGTCGAATTTTAACCTGGTAACATTATTATTACCAGATTTATACGTATTTAATGTGGACTTTATATGACGTTAAACATGTACCGAACAAAACAAAATTTCGTTTTGCGATTTTTTTTTTACATGACACCTAATTTTACCGCATGTTGTATTAATATTCCAATTTTACAGGCACTTAATAATCATTAAGCCATATTAAGGGAAGATATTTGTATTGGGGCTATGAGAAATTTTGAACCGATTTTTACGATTTTCCTCACACTTTCTTTTTTTATCATAAGAATAACGCGTACAAAATTTGTTGGCAATATCTGCAATATATTTCAAAAAAATGGAAGAAACATTTTTAAAAATATCAAATTTATATAGAGGTTGTCCCACATTTTGGTCTATAGCTGTTGTTCTACTAAACTGATTGTGCTGATTTTCAATACCAAACTGCTTAGGAGAACTATAAGGCATTTTTTTTGTAATAGCTGTTGATTTTAGTTGTGTGGTTTGGACGTGAGAGTGTTTTACACAGACAGAAAGACAGACAGCCAGACGGACATGGGTTAAGCGACTTAGAATTTCATAAAGATAAATAATATATATGGGCTTCAGATGAATATTTCTCAGTGTTACACACTGTATGATCAACTTATATATTGGTGGTGGAGGGTATACATATTTAATAATTGGTGGTTTATTGTGTCGAATTCCAACTTAATAATGATGTTTATAACAGATTTTCGGAAGTGATCTTTATGTGGTCAAATATAAACCGATCGAGATAAATTTCGGTATGCTAATTTATTTATACATGTGGATTATTGATGTTTAATTTCCACTTAATAGTTATTTTTATAAGAGATTTATAATAATTTTAGTTATTTGCTAATGCTGACTTTATGTGAGAGCTATGGTCAAACTGTTGGCTGATGAGAACAGATGATTTATGCTATTATGAGCATTTTTTTTTTACCATAGAGACAAATTTTGGGAATACATTTGTACGGACTGATTATTACCAGTTTAAACAGGACTTGTTCTTCTATTATAAAAATGAAGTTGGCAAAATTTCATGATATTATCTGCATTACATTTGAAGAAAATTGCTAACAATATCTGAAAAATATCGAGGTTGTCTGAGACTTTGGTCTACAACTCGGATCCTACAGGACGGATTTCGCCCATTTGCAATACCAATCATTTCGGTGAAATAGATAATTAAATATTTTAAAGTCTTTTTTCGATACTCCAGCGTGCCTTCAACAGACGGACGGCTTTTTGTTTTCACCACCAATATTTCGAGGTGTTAAACATGGAATGACAAACTTATTATACACCCCATCTTCATGGTATAAACAAATATTTTAGGCCCTTTTTGTTTTGCTCAACACTCAGATCATTAAGACCTTAATGTTTTTAAATGGGTGGTGTGTATCAAAATTGTAATTTTTGTTGATATTTTTTCTTTGATTAATTTTAGTTCCAATATATGCAAAGAAATTATAAATTCACCACACGCTAAGAAGTAACAGATAAAATGATGTAGATAAAATATGCTTAATATTTTATTATTTTCTTGTCATACAATAACAGAATTAAGCCTTTCTACAGTCTTTCCATCTAAGATTTCATGATAATGTTACTCACTGTTGTCATTGTGTAGAGCGAACAACAAGAGCTTCACAATAATATACTTGTATGTATGTATGTATGTATGTATGTACGAGTAAATAATTTATGTCCTGTAAATTATATAAATTCTCTATTCCATTGTTTTAGTTAGATTATGAGATGTAAGAAAGGAACAATATTATAGCGGCTGGTATTAGAGTTTGCTACAAAAGTAATTGTTGTTGCTGCTCCTATTTTGTAAAGTATTATTATATACGCCAACAAAAAGATGGGGGTTTATTAAGTTTGTCATTCCGTTTGCAACACACAATAGTGGTCGTAGAACCAAAAAAGTCTATATATTCTGGGTAATCGATTTACCGAAATGTTTGGTATTGAAAATGGACAAAAGGCTCCGGTAAGATCCGAGCTATAGACCAAAGTTTTAGATAACCTCAACATTTTTAAATATTTTTTTGCTATTTTCTTCAATTATAATGCAGATAATACCATACAATTTTGCACAGCTTTTTTTTATTATAGAAGGACAAGTCCTGTTAAAAATGGTAGGGATCAGTCCACGATTTCTCGTAACCCCCATACAAATTTCTTCCCGGAATATGGCTTTATGGTCCATAAATGTCTATTGAAAAAACGTATTCATACAAAATTCTGCAAAACTAAATTTAATGCAAAGTGATTTAGACCCATATAAAATCCAATTGTCAGCCCTGTTTATAGACATTTCCCAAGCATTTGACAAAGTTTGGCATGATGGGCTGGCTACTCATCAAAATAACACGAATGCTTCCTCAAAACACTCACAAGCTTCTGGAGAGCTATCTAACAGGCAGGACATTCATGGTAAGGTCGCAAGATAAATACTCCTCCCTCAAGAAAATTACTGCTGGTGTCCACCAAGGCCGCATATTAGGACCGCTTCTATATATAATATACACAGCGGATATGCCAACAAACCTGAGTACGCATACCTCTACATTTGCAGACGACACAGCATTTATTAGCGTTAACCATGACCCAGAAGTCGCATCGCAAAATCTGCAGTCCCACATCAAAGAACTAGAGGCCTGGCTAGAAAAATGGAAAATAATGGTTAACCCGACTAAATAAGCTCACTTAACATTCACGCTCAGAAGACAAACGTGCCCAGCTGTAAAAATAAATAACATCACCGTTCCGGTAGAAAACCATGTTAGGTACTTGGGAATTCATACAGATAGACGCTTGACCTGGTCTCGTCATATTAAAGCGAAAATAACGGCTATGAAACTTAAAGCAGCTCAACTATATTGGCTTCTCGGTCGAAACTCAAACTTGTCGTTAGACAATAAAATTGTCTTATACAAGTCCATCATAAAACCAATATGGACAACTGGCATTCAATTATGGGGTACTGCATGCGCATCTAACATCCAAAAGCTTCAAAGAAGACAGTCCAGAATATTACGACAAATTGTCTGCGCCCCATGGTATATACGTAATGATATTATCCACAGAGATCTCAACGTTCCCACTATCCAGGAGGAAATTAAAAAATATTCAACTAGCTACATCGATAAACTAATGGCCCACCCTAACTACCTCGCTCGGGGTCTGCTTCAGTTCGAAGGTCACCAGAGGCTAAAAAGAATCGATACTTTGAGTCTAACTAGAAGAGATTTTTCAAATTTTAATACAGCAGTTAGTGGTTACATTGGTAACAACTAATAAACAACAAGTAGAATTAAGATTTGAATAAATATTGTAAATTTCGATAAGAAAGATTCAATAATAAAAATACATTAAAAAAAAAAAAACTTGTTAAAATTATTTAAATGCTTTAATGATTTATAAAAATCACTTGAAAATCAACTTGAAATGCAACAATAATAATCCAAATATACACATAAATATTCGCACCAAGTTTTATAATGATCGGTCCGTGTTTGATCATAGCCCCTCATATAAAGGCCACTTCCGGAAATCACTTAAATTAGCATAAGTCTCTTATAAACATCACTTTTAAGTTGAAATTCCACACAAATAATTCATATATACATGTCAAACGTCGTATAGAATTTCATGATGATCGGCACGTAATAGGTCAAAGCTCCCTTATGAGGACTACTCCCGAAAATCCATTAACCTACATTAACATCCATATCGAACTAAAATTTTACACATATCAGTTATAAGTATGTATAAATTATTCTATTGGTTTGTATGAAAATTAGGCCATGATTGGAATATTTTTGTAAAAATCAGCCTATAATTGGCCATGGACTTTGATATAACGTCCACTTCCGAGAATAAGCACAGAGTATATAGAGGTGACAATTTTGATATTTCAAACAGCCAAAATCAGTTTTCTAAAGCTTAATTTATTGTGTGTTAAAGTAAATCGCTTTGTGTTACACTCTGCCAAAATATAAACAAAGTGTAAGTTCTTGACTATAACTGGAAATGCATACAATTCTAATAAATATCGTTATTTAAATGAAATTCAATTAAAATAAACCTAAAATAAATATAAATTAAGGTATTATTTTATATACTATATACTATGATTTGGTGGTGGATATATAAGATTCGGCACAGCCGACTATAAACTCTCACTGGTTATTATTATAATCATTGTTTCTATTATTATGTTAACGAAGGTCTGTGGACGAACGCATGCAGCCTTCTCATATTATAATTTAAGTAGAATATTTTAATCATGAGAATTAAGTATGAAGTGGTCTTTTAGTCGTTTTCATGAATGCTTAAATGACTTATAGGAAGAACAAAAAGAGGGATTATTTACGCATACAGCAATAATTACAAAAAAAAAAAATGAAATATAATTAATTTGTGTATTAAACACTGTGTTTGTATACAACAGTTTCAAAATGTTATAGGATCTCAAAGTGAAGTTGATGCATATGTATTGAAATATTAAATATGAATGAAGCAAAAGATAAATAGCTTATATTAATATTCCTAGAATATTAATAATTATAAAAATTACATGAGATAACGAGTGATAAAGCACGATGTTAAGTTTGTATTAATAATAATTTATTTAATTTAAAAATGCATACGTTTTGTGCACTAATTGATACTCAACTACTGATGTTTGAGAAAAGCCGAAAAAAGATACTGTGATTCATTTTCCTTTTTTAATAATTTGCGTTTTTATTTTATTGCACAAACAAAAAGGATCCACCTGCGCTGAATTCATACATTTTTTCTTTAACATCGACCAGATTTCCTGAACCTATTGTAAGTTTTGAATAATTATAAGCAGCTAAATTGGGCCAAACTTTACAGTTTGTCTAGTAAGAGATGTGTAGCAAACGTTTCTGCAGGTATTATTTTATATAATTATTCTATGTAATAAGTTGGGAAAGGACCACGACAGCACGTTTTCAAGCAAACACATTCTGCTCTTTGCTACGATTTGGTTTGAAAACCAACAGCCACATGTATTCTTCTTGCCGTCTTTATATTGTCGTTTTTTTTTTAGTGCATAAACCCGAATTTTGCTGTATTGAACGTAGTATTGTCATAGTAAGTTCCAGCTTTATTTTTTTAAAATGTTTGTATGTAAGTTGCTGTAAAACGTGCTCACGTTTAAAATATAGAACAGAACTTCACAAAATTTCTACAAAAACACTTTGTATTTTGTCAGCCAGTACGGTATTAAAAATATGCAACCCAATGTGACTCGACCTCCATACAAATATTCTTCTTGTTGTGGTGTTGGCGAAGTTTGCGTGAACAATGCTTTATACGTTGATAAGAATACAAATTTGTGCAGTTCTCATTAACTACAGTTCAGTCGAAACTAATCAATTTAATTTAATATTCAGGTGAATTTAAATATTCCATGTTTTTATACCCTCCACCACCATAAGTGGTGAATGAGGGTATATATAAGTTTGTCATTCCGTGTGTAACACTATGCAATAATCATTTAATACAAATATATGTCATATGTATACAAACAATACGATACAATTTTAGTATGATGGGGTCCACAATTAGTCAAAGCTTCTATAAATGGCCCATTTCCGATAATCACTTTAACGATCATAAATTTCTTAAGAATGTTGGCAATCAAATAAAATTCGACACAAATAATATACAGAAATGATGATGCCTACTTTTATAATGGTCGGTCCTAAATTAGTCGAAACTCCCATATAAGACACTCCCCGTAATCAACTTTAACCTCCATAAATCGTTTAAAAGTATTTATATCGAGATATAGTTTAACATACACAGAAATCATGACACTAAATTTTTGGATGATCGGTCCAATATAGTGGACATTTCTGAAAAACTGTTTTATACATATACTGGGTGTAGGGTATTATATGGTCGGGCTTGACCGACTATACTTTCTTACTTGTTTAAAGTTTCATGTTATTGCTGAATTTTGTATCTTATTTCATGTCGTATGTAATAAATGCCAAATGAGGATCACAAATGAAAATCAACTAATGTAACTGTTATGGATTAAAGTTGGCGGACTTTAGTTTTTGGTCAAAAATGCAGATTTTTTTTTTGTTGCTTAAATTCAATTTTGTAATCATAAATTTCTGAAACAATAGTGTCAAAACTGTTGAAAAATTACAGCAAAATTACAAATACACACAATAAAAATATGAAATACATAGAAAGACTAAACTTGTTTTTTTGTGTTCAGTGGATACTTAAATTACAGGATTCTTCTTTATTCTTCACATCTATCTTAAAGTTCACTAGAATAATGAAAAGCATTTCAGTATTCCATAAATTGCCAAAAAGTGTGTTAAATAGTCGTACAAAAATAATTTTGTAGTTGGTTTTTTTTAGTTCCGAACCAATTTATTTCCACAATTTTTGGTATTTCTACGATGTTTTTTCCAACAACCAAAAAAAAAATAAAGGAATTTATAAATGATATTTCATTTCTTATTTCCAGTTTACTTTATTTTGTTTGGTTCACACTATTATTTCCATTCAAGTGTTTATGCTGTAAAAAAAAGCCACTGAAAGTCTTTGGTACTAATGGTTTGTGCACCAAAAGATATAAAACATTTTGTGTACAGAGTCTGGTGTCAAATAATTGAGTTTTGAATAGTTCTGAATTTAAATTAAAGGAACATTTAGAAAGTAATTTAAATGAAACTTTTAATAAGATTTTAAATATTGAAGTTGTAGGTATTTTTCTTCATTTAAATATATGTATGTCACCATATTTGAAAATAAATTAGAAAATATGTTTGCTTCTAGTGTCAATACGTTTGGTTAAATTATGGTTTAAATTATTGTTTAGTTGCATGCAAATTTGGATTTATAGAAACTAAGGACATTTACAATATTTAATTCTTTAATGTGTTTTGTGTTCTTGATATTATGTTAATATCTTAGCGAAAAAATAACAAAAATTAGTTTGGACAAATCTTGTTTTACTTGCACTTAAATATTAACAAGCAACAATGAAATAAATACCTAAAGAAGTTTCATGTTTATAATGATGAGCAAGTTGTTTCAAAACTGTTGCAAAGAAAAACTTTCTGTATAACAAACTTTTATTTTGCAACTTTGGCCAAAAATATTTCCTTGCTCTGTTTCCCTCCCAACAATACGTGACATAGATATGTCAGTTGTAAAGCAGAGAAAAAGTTTAAAATTCAAATTTTCTAATATTAATTTGATTTAATAGTGGTCAATACTACATGATGTATGGAGAGTAACAAATTTGAATAATAATTTTTTTCCAAATCTCCATAAATGTTTTTTCTTTTGTCCAGTAATGATGTAAAAATATTGTATGCAAAATATTTCTATGGCATGTACAGATTCAATAGCTACCAGATTATTATTATTTTTTTGTTTGTATAAAGTTGTATTGAAACCAAGTTTTAAAACATGTGCAATTAAATACTGCATAACGAATTCAATGGATAATATGACATAGGAAGGAAGTTTTGGGAGAATTACAGAAAATATTTTTGAAGCTGCTGTAGCAATTAGCTTATGCATGCAAACACCAAAATATGTTCACATAAGCAAACTGAAGGGCTTAGCTGGGAATTTTTATATTTTGTATGGATTTGAATTGAAAATCTTCAATTTAATTATCAATTTCTAACTCGTTCCCAACATCAGAAGCATCGTCACACTTTCATCAACTTCGTTTTGAATTTCGTTTTCTATATCACTGGCAATTGCCTCTACCAATCTATCATAATAGTTAGGGTCAGATTTTGAAACTGTTTCAAAGATTTTGTCTACTAAAGTACTAATTGCAAGAGGCCCTTTTTCTATATTTTAATAAATACCCTTCATATAAATATAATGAGCATAACTACGCTGTTGTTAGGACCAGAATATCATTATTCAGTGTTTCTTATTTAGCTTTAGTGTAAATTTTATTTGTATTTTATATATTGTTTGATAGACAAATTAGTGCATAATCTAATTTATTTCAAAGATTTTTAAATTTTACATAATTGATGTAATTGCCAATTGTTACCATTATTTACAGAGTTTGTATAATAATCACAAAAATATTATATGTAATATAATATTCGCCATATTCAATAACGTTATTTACAACCACTTATGGACTGATATCTTCAAAATAAAATAGCGTGATTTCTATGTTTTTTAAGCTTATTTAGGTAGAATTTCATCTCAATAACATAGTTTACAAAAGTTAAATGATTGTTATAATAATAATCGGAAGTTTAGTTTATTTGGGAGGTATTGCCTAATATGGGCTGACAACTACAAATGACAAATGACCGATATTAGTACGATTTATGGATTAAATTACAGATCGATATAAAATTTTGGTTTGACATTGATATTTATTAGACATTTTTGTGGGTTTACCAGTTTTTCGGAATTGGTTCTTATATTTGAGCTTAGACCAATTTTGGGCCGCTCTTCACAAAATTCGGTACAGATAATTATATACATATATATAAGATGTATCATATCAAATTTCAATGTGACGTCATATGTTCAGAAGCTACTGAATCTACCAACCAAGATTCATCTTGTTTGAAAATACTTGACTTTCCACTCATGAAAGCATTGGATTTTGAATTATTTAACTTAACATTTTTCTTTTTCTTCCATAATGGACAAACTTTCTTACAATGTCCTTCTTTATTACATTTAAAACATTTACCCAGCTCTTTGCTATCTTCACGTTGATTTTGTCTTCTTGTTGTAAACGCCTCAGTTACTTCCATATCTCGACTTAACCGTGATTGCTCTAATATGAGACGATTAGTTAAATGTGTAATATTTATATTCTACACCATCATAGTGGGGAGGGTATATTGGATTTGTGCTGATGTTTGTCACGTCCAGAAATATTGGTCCAACACCCACCTTAAAGTATACCGATCGACTCAGAATCACCTGCTGAGTCGATTTAACGATGTCCGTCAGTCCATCCGTCCGTCTGGCTGGCTGTGCATGTAAACCTTATGCGCAGAGTACAGGTCGCTATTTTAAAAATATTTCGATAAAATTTGGTAGATAATACTTTTTCGGCCCAAGAACGGATGGGATTGAAACTGGCGGAAATCCGTCCATTTTTTGGCCTGGCCCCCATACAAATGTCCTCCCGAAATTGGGGTTTACCGATCATAAATCTTTGAATTATGCAAGTATGTAAACAACTTTCACCACAAATGAGTAATAAATGAAGCTCGTGAAGAGCGGTCCATAATTAGTCGTAGCTCCCATATAAAGCCCACTTCCAAAAATCACTTAAAAGAGCATAACTGTTTTAAAAGTGTTGGTATCCAAATGATATTACACACAACTATGTCTCATATATACAGAAATGATCACAGCTAATTTTATAATGGTCGGTCCATAATTAGTCGAAACTCCCATAAAAAACCCTCTACGTAATTCACTTTAACCTCCATAAATCTTTTAAAAGTATTTATGTATATCGAGATAAAGTTTAACACATATAATATTTATATTCACATAAATCATGGCACTAAATTTTTAGATGATCGTTTTTGAAAAACTGTTTTATATATATATTGGGTGTCGGGCTTGACCGACTATACTTTCTTACTTGTTTTACATTACTTTTAAGCTTAGAGTGCATTTTCTAACTATGCTAGTTTAAAAACATATTGTACGTATATGTCATTTAGTAGTTGTTTCAATTTCAATAGGTTTTAGAGATCAATCATCACCATCAATTATTTTTCATACGATTTTTTGATACTGTTCTTTTTACACGAAAATTCCTGGAACCAATTACCGTGTAAAAACAGAATTCGGTGTACTTTTTTGTATTATTTTAATCCTGGTACACATTTTCGTTTGAAATAAATAATTTGTAAAATTTTTATTTTTTTCTCTTTGGCTTTAATACGTAATCGTTAGCAAGTTTTGATCTCAAAATAAAAGTTAAATAAATTCAAAGTATGATCAATAGATATATGACGATTTCATGTCTGACCGCATTTTCTGAGTCGAAGCCAAAATAATTATTTGTATTCGGTATTGGTTTTCTGTGATGGTGTGGCCAGCTTTCAGCAGCCTCACAATATATCTGACCTTTTTGGTCCCACTAAATACAGAGCGTTACCTTGGCTTTTATGTGGCTTACGCTTTGGGTTATAATAATGAATCCATTTTTCACCGCAAAGTAATAATTCGGTGCAAAAATTATTTCCTTTTATATTTTTTAAGCAGCAAATAAAAATTATCTTTCTATACCACTCGTCTGTAATTCATATGGTACCAAATTTTATTGCTTTGGGATGAAATAATGCAATAATAATTTTGCAATTGCTGTTTGAGAAGCTTCCAATGATTTTGCAGGATTTTGTTGAGTTTGACAACAATCTTCATGAAGCAGTGCCAAACATGTTTGGACCACCAGTTTTGAACCGTTTAACCAGCTCTGCATCTATTTGCAAGTAAACAAAAAAACTTTGTTGTTTACACTTAATATCCTATAATTAAATGAGAATAAAAAGAGCATTCAAAAGATACGTCATCTGTTATGATTACCGCAGTTTTAAGTAATGCATCCAACATATACATATTCGTGAACTACAGTTGTCTTGACATCAGAAGGATTTTTGAACAGATTATAAGACACAGTTGTTTGTTAGTAATGAAGAGAAAAAGAATTTCGGGGTATACTTGAGTGTGTGAATAAAAAGCACCTAAATTTAAAAAAAATAAATAATGTATAAGCAAAAAGTTATTTTACACCTGGTACAATTATTAAAACAACCAAGATACATAAATTTGTGTCGGATTTAAATTTCTTTTTGGTCGTTGTTAAATTTTAATGGAATATTTTTGGCTTAATTTCTTTTATGTCTGCAAACAAAATATATTTTTAGGTAAAATATTAAAGAATATAATGAAACTCATGCAATATAATTTATTACCATTTGAGTCATGTTTAATATTTTTTTTTTTTTATTGTTGTTTCTTTTTATTCGTTCTATATTTTCAAGCTACTGTAGCCAGGTGTTTATTTAGTGCAAAAACATGGAAAATATTAAATTTGTTTAATTTTGTTTCTGATGTAGGGTGATTAAATAATTCAAATGGGTTTTGCAAACTATTTACGAGTAAAATATACAGTGTGGGGGGAAAAAATAAGAAATGCAAAGAAGAAAAACTTAAAAACTAATAACTTTTGTTAATTCCTACTGAGCAGCTCATGTGAAGCTATACTGTGATAAGCTGCTTTTTATGCATTTCTTTAATTAACATAATTTAATGTGTAATAACTTACTTAAACACTAAAGTTTGAAAGTTTGCAGGGAAACAATTTCAATACATACTTAAGTATATAAACATAGTTACACAATCTTTTTCCAGGCTAGTTGTTGTGCTTCACAAATATATTTTATATCACATTAATGAAACATTTTTCAAAGCACTTAATCTGTAGGGATTATAATTTTTATAAAGCCATTTCAATTACTTCAAAAAGAAAACATTTTTATATTAATTCCACAAGAATAAATTTAATGAAATTTTACTTCACTTCCAACCACAAGCAGCTTGTAGTATTTGTTTTGCTTAAATTTTTTAATTTCTTATTAAATCATAATAAGCACATTAAAGACGACCACTTTTCCTTTGCCGTTTACTTAATAAAATAATTTTCATCATTTCCATCATTATTATCAGATAAGGCACTCACTAACAAGCAAACATACTACCACATAGACAAGACAGGACACAAAACAAACAACAACAAAAGTACTTTTAATACGTTTTTCTTAAAACAAAATGTAAACAGCAGCAACATTAACAAGAAGTAAACAGAAATAATAAAAAGAAAAAATTTAATTGAGAAAAACACACAAATAAATTAAAGGAAATAAAGAAAACACTTCAGACATCTTATAAACAAAAAATATACAAATAAAATAATACAAAACATTGAATCTTATAGTCAAAGGACACGCCATTACATTTAACATAATGTCATAGCGCAACTTATTACAAGAAAAAAAAAAAGAATACAAAAACAAAAGCAATGCCAACAACAGGAAGCAAACAAGTGAAATCATGTTTAAGGACAAGGGAAAGTGAGCAAACAACAAAGAAAAGGGATAATAATAGCAAACAACATATAGTACATACATATATACATACATATATAGTATTAAACAATAACACAATACTGTTCAGCATCTTAAGTGCAAAATGAGCTGACAAATTAAAGTATTGTATATACAGCAAAATGGACTACTTGTTAGTCTACATGTTCTCAGCATGAACATTAACGAGGACATGGCACAGTCATGCGAAACTAAATTTGAACATGAACAGATTTTCTATTACAAATTCTCAACAATTCAAACAAACTCATTTAGACTTTTGATTGTTTATTTTTTAACTTTAATATCAAGTCATTCTTGATAACTTGATCTTGACATTTAGTCGATAATAACATTTTGAAAACTTTAAATCAGATGTTAAACAGAATTGTTTATGTATTGTTTTTGATTTGATAAAAAAAAAAGAAAAAAGTTAAAGGCACACTTGAATAAGTACAGAAGAGTATGTTAATTATTTCTTATGATTTCGAAAAATATTAATTTCCTCATATAATGAGTGCACAAAATTGGTTGGAATTATATTAAAGAATAACCCCCTCATTCAGAAACGATTATTAAATTTAAAAGACGTTTATTAAGACAGATTTGCATATAAAAAATTGCTTAATAAACGTTTGTTAAATTTAATAATCGTTTTTGAATAAGGGGGTTAAACCTTAAAAGCACATGACATTGTTAAAGATAAAACCATTTAAAAATGCATTCAAACATAGTTCCAGATTAATTTGATTCAAATTGACTTTGTGTTGTTTCAAATATTAGATGTATAGCTTAAAAATGCGGGATTCAAAAAGATGGAGCTCCATTACACTATGGTTATTTTTCGTTTATTTTGGCATAAACTCTAAATTTAAAGCTATTGAATTGAAATTTGGTTTGTGTACATTTTTTATGCTCCCAAGATGACCTACCAAGTTTAATATGATTTGGTGCACTATTTCGTATAGCTACTATATAGCCCATCTGGCCGACAGGCAACTAGGTTTTACCTTAAAAAAGCGATTATTTTTAAATGGAGCAAATATGAGCAATACTGGTGAGTTATTCATTAATCTACACAATTTAGTTAATAAGTTGACATTTGCAAGTTTTTGCACTGGTTTGATCTTTAAAAACTATAATCCACGAAACACAAATATTAATATTATGTTCAGTCTAATATTATACATAAATAAAACATTGCACAATTGGACAACAACACATAATAATGACCAAATTGGTAGCAGGTAATAATTTTACATATCTCCACTAATATTTTCTATAACAACACTTTTTAATTTTATTCAACTTTAACTTTCACAAACACTCGAACTCAGCTAATGTTTACCGCCAGTTTACATGCCAGCAAGAAAGGGTTGTCACCAAAATTTATATTTAATAATTTTTTTTTCTAAAATGGGTATCTAGATTAAGGAAATCAGTTAAATTTCAAAATATGGATCCAAAAAAAAAAGAATGCTTTATGCCAAAAAATCCTACTTTTTACCCACAGTGCATTCTAAGTCGCTAGTAATTAATATGTAATTTAAAAGGGTACAGATTGTAACGGTCATATCTCTCAGGAACCTATGCTATCTTTAAAACTGAACGGGGTGGTGTTCTTGTTTCCAATGTTCACTAAATATACAAAAAAAATCTTAAAATTAACAATCGGTATGAAATTAGAACTCGGGAAGAATGTGGTATTACTTCCCTATTCTCTATAATCCCAGCCATGCTATCATATACTTATCTATCTGTAAGTCTAACTTTTGCTAACTAACTTTTCATGGAAATAAACAAAATTATTTACATAATTTGAATTTACAAAACACGCGTCAAAGTATGTCAGCAAACTTGAACACCACCCAAACCCACTTGCACGAGACATCCTTAACTTTAGTGGCCATAATCGGTTGAGAAGGAGGGATATCCTTGCTTTAACTCAAGCGCAAAATAGATGACTGGATCAGTTGATGTGAAATTTTTTTAGTATCATAAAATTTTTGTCTAGCACTGGCTGGGCTTATTATTTTCTTTTTAGTATTAAGATTTGAATACTTATTGTCATTTCATTATATGAAGATTCAATAAATAAATAAAGGCTAAAAAAAAAAAAAAAAAACAAAAAATAATTTAACATTATGTAAAACGAAAATTAAACTCTGTTTATTAAAAAATATTAAATTTTTGTGAACATTATAAGTAAATTTATAACAATAACTTGATCAAGTGCAAATGAATTTTTGTTATGTAGTGTAATGTATTTTAAAATATTGAGTATTCATTATTAAAAACACATTAAAAACTCACCAAAAGTTATACAATGTTGACAACAGGCCTAATGTACTGTTGAAAAAAGCTTCTTACTTGATTTTTCTTTTGCTTGGTTGATTCTCAAAAATTTATAATTTTAAAATTGTAATTAAAAATTATATTTGCTTCAAGCTGAAGCATCTTATTTCTTCCAATATTTCGCTACAACAATGTGTAGCATCTTCAAGTAAATACAATTTATTAACAAATATATAGAATTTTTGAAAATAACAATATATGTAAATATTTTTCAATATAACAATAATTGATGGAACAAACAAGTCAGAGTGCAATATTCGGCTGTGCCGAATTTTTAATACCCTCCACGTATTAAAGATTCGGCTTAGCCGAATATAGCACTATAACATGTTTATACTCTGTGTATCCGTAATAAGAAATACAGAAACTACACTGGTTATATGACTAAAATATCCTTATCCTGTGTTTCCTATTCAGTCTTAGTGCAAATTTTATTACTATTTTATAAAAGACACTTTTACTACCAATATAATTTATTTTAAATGTTTCGAAATTTTATCTAATTTAAACCATTTAATATTCCTGGAATTACCAATTCTCACCATAATTTACAGAGTTTGTCTGAGTTTCATAAGACTCTTGAGTGTAATTAACAATTTATAAAATTAAAAGAGCATTTTTTCATATTCACAACAACATCAACAGATTATAAGCTATTGCCTATTTTGGTTTATTATATTAATATAGTGATACAAGTGAGAGTGATAGTGAAGATTTTCGTTTATGTAGAAGAAATGTTCGCGATGTTCGTTCTAAATGTAAGGATGTTCTTGTTGGTGGCCCACATTACATCACGTTTCCTCTACCACCATCTTACTGCTCCCAAACGTTGGGCTGCATGTTGCGAGCTGGGGATGTGCTTCCATTAACTCTACCAGCTTTTGGAATTGAGTTACCGTAGTTTTCTTTTTGCTATGATTCGAAATTATTTACATTTTTAAGTATATTCAATACATACATAAATACTTACTATTACTTACTATTTTTTATCACTTTTTTTCAAAATAATATTTTTTAAACAATTTTAATTTTATTTTTTTATTTTGCCGATTACTTTTTTTCAATCGTTAAAATTGGACAGTAGTGATAATTGAAATTGCAATATAGAAACCATAAAAAAGATAGTCTTACGTTTTCACTCAAGAGAATTGACACTTGTATTAGTCCCGGTTTACATTATGAAATTTTTGTCGCTGCGATATACCCAATATTGGATTTGTGCTGATGTTTGTAACGGCCAGAAATATTGGTTCAACACCCACCACGAAGTATACCGATCGACTCAGCATCACTTTCGGAGTCGATTTAACAATGTCCGTCCGTCTGACCGTCTGGTTGGCTGTCCATGTAAAGTTTGTGCGCAGAATACAGGTCGCAATTTTGACGATATCTCGATAAAATTTGGTACGTGATATTTTTTCGACCCAAGAATGGATGGGATTGAAACTAGTAGAAATCGGTCCATTATTTCCCCTGGCCCCCATACAAATGTCCTACTGAAATTGGGATTTACCGATCATAAATGTTTGAATTATGCAAGGAACCAAAAAAAATTTCATCACAAATGAGTGGTAAATGAAGCCAAATCACATCTACAAATTTTGTGCAGATCGGTCCATAATTAGTCGTAGCTCGCATATAAGACCCACATCCGTAAATCACTTTAAAGAGCATAACTCTCTCTAAAATGTTGGTATCCAAATAATATTGAACCCAAATATATTGCATATGTATACAAATAATACCTAACAATTTTATTATGATCGGTCCATAATTAGTCGTAGCCCCCATATAAGGCCCACTTTCGAAATTCACTTTGAACTCCATTAATCGTTTAAAAGTATTTATATCGAGATAAAGTGTAACGAATATAATCTTTATATTCACTGGGTGTAGGGTGTTATATGGTCGGGCTTTACCGACTATACTTTCTTACTTGTTTTTTTTTTACAGATTTAAGACAACACATTGTAGTGCGTTAATAGTTGTCGTAGTTTTAGTTTTTATACTATTTTATTTGTTAATTACTGTTGAGTGTTTTGTTTCTATTGTAAATATTGTAAATGGTTTTGTCTCATTATTTTAAATATTCAAAAGTCATTGTCTTTTAGCAAATTGTTGTGATATTGCTTTATTTTACTATTTTGCACTTTATGTTTATGTTTTTGTGATAATTTCAGTTAATGGCGAAAAAGCATCATTACTAGTTTACAAAAATTGAGAAGCAAGGATAAAGTTAAAAACCAACATAGTTAACAAGACTGACAAAATGTACATGTTATTAAACAGATAAATACAGACACAGTGGGGTTATTTGTGAAAAAAAAAAATAGAAATAAATCTGTCATTATCGGTAAGTCCGATTGCAATATAATTGACTAAATGCCTAAAGTGGAAATGTTGTCGACTTTAAATCTTGAATTTGGATCGCATACACCAACTAGGGTCGGCGTCAAAAGTGAAAAACTTCAGGTATGTGAGAAATTAAACACGATCTCAATTATTTGCTTGTAATTCAATTTCAAAGATTATACTATATGTGAAATCTACTAGTCGGGAACTAAACAGAACTTTGTCATACCTATACATTATCTCTTTTGTTTTACGATTTATTCACATATGAAAATTAAATTTTAAACTTTTGTAGCCATCCTAGTCGGGTTTTTTGATAAAAGCAGATCCAAATATTTACTGATTTTTTTCTGGATTAAAACAAAAATAATATACAGTCAAAATAAAACAAGTGAAATAGTAAAGTCGGTCACACCCGACCATATAGTACCCTACACCCAGTATATGTGTAAAAACAAATTTTCTGAAATGAGCTCTATGTAGGAGCTATGACTTATTGTGTACCGATCATCCAAAAATATAGTGGCATGACTTCTGTGCATAAAAATATTCTTTTTGTTAAATTCATTTCGATATAGACACTTATAAAATATTTATATATGTTAAAGTGATTTTCGAAGGGGATCTTATATGAGAGCTATGACTAATTTTGGACCGACAGTTATAAAATTAATTGTTATAATTTTCGTATATATGAAACTAATTTGAGTTAAATTTATGGTTGTTAGAGTGATTTTGGAAAGTGGGTTGAACACAAAATTGAGCTAAATGATTTCGGTATATATGAAACAGGCTTATTTAGAATATGATTTGGATACCAGTATTTTTAAGTAATTTTCGGCAGTGGGCCCTATATAATAGCTATGGACAATTATGGACCAATCTACATAAAATTTGATGTTGAGATTAGGCTTCATGTAAAACTTATTTCTGGAAATAATGAAATCTGTTAGCATCAAACACTTATGACCGATAAACCCATACTTCAAGGGGACATTAGTATGGGGGCTAGCCAAAATAATGAACCGATTTCAACCAGTTTCAATTACAATCATGTACCAAATTCTATCTAAATATCTTTAAAATTTCCACCTGTATTCTACGCTCAAATTTTACATTGACTGCCAGCCAGCCAGACGGACGGACATCGTTAAATTGAGTCAAGTGTGGAAGTGATTTTGAATATACTTTAATTTGGGTGTATACTTTAATGGTATACTTTAAGTTAGGTGTTGGATCAAGGATTATTTAAGAAATTTCGAAGAGGACTTATAAAAAGTTTATATTTTTCGTAAAGCCAACTTTAAAGAAAATATATTAAATGAAAAAAATAAAAACCTTTGCTACCCAGTAGACCAGAGTCATTTAAAATATATGTTTTGAAAAAATAAATGAGATCCAAATTCAAAACATAGATTATTGCAATCTAACTTACCGATTAAATGTGACAGATTTATTTCTCTTTTATAATCAGACTTCACCACTGTGCATCAGTGGTATAATACTTAAACATTTGCTATTATTTTAGTTTACTTTTAAATTTATTATTTTGCAGTTTAAAAACAAGTAAGAAAGTATAGTCGGTCAAGCCCGACCATATAATACCCTACACCCAGTATATGTATAAGACTGTTTTTCAGAAATGTGCGCTATATGGGAGATATGACCTATTATAGACCGATCATACAAAAATTTAATGTCATGATTTCTGTGAATATAAATATTGTGTATGTTAAACTTTATCTCGATATAAATACTTTTAAACGATTTATGGAAGTTAAAGTTGATTACGGGGATGGTCTTATATGGGAGTTTCGACTAATTACGGACCGACCATTATAGAATTAGGCGTCATCATTTCTGTATATTATTTGTGTCGAATTTTATTTGATTACCAACATTCTTAAGACATTTATGATCGTTGAAGGAATTTTCGGAAGTGGGCCATTTAAGGGAACTACGACTAATTATGGACCGATCTGCACAAAATTTGTAGATGGGATTTGCCATCATTTACCACTCATTTCTTCTAGATGGACGGATGGACGGACATCGTTAAATCTTATACTTTAAGGTGGGTGTTGGACCAATATTTCTGGGCGTTACAAACATCAGCACAAATAAAATATACCCTCCCCCACTATGGTGCTGTAGGGTATAATGAAAATATATTAAGGTTTAATAATGTTACTCTATATAAGAATAGTTATTAACAATGCAATATTATTTTATTACTGCAACGTATAGATGGATGGATGTATGAACACAGTTATTATGATTTATCGGGCACACTTTTTTTGGGGAGGTGTCTATAATAAAGCAACTTTATTTATTATAATTTATATTACAGAAGGGAACACATTCATGTAAAATATTACTATTGAATATATACAATTTTAGTTCGCGAACTCTATAGCAATACTTGCAATTCCTTAATCAGATTTCATACCCACCACGTAAAAGTTAGCGGATTACGTTAAGATTGTCATTCCGTTTGTAACATATTCAAATATTGGTCATAGAACCAAAAGGTATATATATAGATGAGCCATGTTCGTTCTACTATTGAAAAAAGAGTTAAAACAATTAAATTTTTCCCAAAAATTCCTTATTTCGCCGATTTCTTTGGTATTGAATTGGTCCTCTAGAATCCGAGTAATAGACCAAAGTTTCAGGCAACCTCGATATTTTCCAGATATTTGTTCCTATTTTTTCAATGATATTGCGGATAATATCATAAAATTTCGTACCCTTTATTTTTAATATAGAAGGTAAAGCGCTGTGGAAAAGGGTAAGAAAATAAGTGCTAAATGTAAAATCTCAAAACGATATTCTGTTTGCATTGGTACATATTTGAACATACAAAGCCTACTTCTGAAAATCGTTCAAAAGCGCATAAATTTCATATAAACATTGCTGTCAAGCTGAAACTCCACACAGATAAAACATACATATAAATGGTGGTTAAATTTTAAGGGCCGATGTCGAATATGAACCACACCTAAACGTCTTGTTTGTTTTTTTTGTATTTTATTTGACATTTGTGTATTTCAGACTAATTCAATTTGAACCATTGAAAGACACACAATCTTGCAACGCGTTAAAGTTATTCAGGCTTATTATGAAAATGGGCGTTTAAATCAAAATGTATATCACGAACTTCGTGATGGTTTTGCTCGTTTGCGCGACAAATTAAATGGCCGTGTTATCTCGATGTCAATTGCCCGCCAAGATCATGTGATTTGACACAGTTGGACTTCTTTCTTTGGGGTTATTTGAAAGAAAAAGTGTATATCGATAAGCCACCAACAATTCAAGAGCTAAATGATGAGATAAATCGGCATATTTACGGCATAGAACCTCAGCATCAACGAAAATTTGGACCACCGGATGGAGGTGTGCCGCTAGGTCGTGGCGGCTATTTGGCCGATATTTTGTTCCATACCTAATTGAATCATACCGGAAATGGAATGACAATAATTTCCTAAATAATTTGTGTTTTATTCAAAATCAACATCGACCCTTAAAATTTAAGCACCATATATTAAAATCGTCTTACTCAATTTCATAACCATCGGTCCATATTTGACCATATGACACCATATAAAGAAGACTTCTGAAAATCTCTTTAATGCACATAAATCTCTTTTAGAATCCATATGAGGACTGCTTCCGAAAACCTCAGTAACCTAGGCAAATAGCTACCTAAAATTAACACAGATCAGATATACATATATATATGCAAATAATATACTATTGAATTTTGTGAAGGTTAATTCATAATTGGTCATAGGTCCCATATTAGAGCAATTTCCTTTAATAACTGGAGATGAAATTCAACGATAATAAGCCGCAAATGCATATAAATTAAGGTACAATATATTATGATCCATGTTAGGTTATAGCTCCCATGTAAGGGATCCGAAAAATAGAATGATTTGTATAAACATCGTTATCGATACCAAATGTAATACAAATAAGTTTCAGGTATGAATAAATTATACTACTAGTGGCAAAACTACACATCTTTTGTAGTTAAGAAAAAGTCAATGCAGGATACTTTCTGTGAGATACGCTTCATTTTAAAACAGGAATTTGCAGGCTGCTCTGTAATGAAGCATACAAATTTGAAGTCCGTTACTGTTCTTTAGCTGATATGTTACAGTTACAATACGTTTTCATGATTAACCTGAATTTTGGTTTCCATTAACGAAATGAAATCATTCACTAGTTTAGCTGGAGTTTTGTACACTCAAGTATATTGGTTTATTTCGTTATCCAATATAGCAAAGCGATATTCAAAGTTCGTCCTAGCATTACCATTATCCTTCGGTACTTACGGATTAGAAGCCACTTTGGAGGAGTTGGGGCTTCGTCCTCGTTTCAATACAGTAATATATCTATCAAAACCCATTTGTACTTGGGAATTTTGGGTAATGGCATTAAATTGAGCAGTTTTGGGTGAAGTTCCCATTTTAGTGTTAGTGTTTGTACTTACTTCGTTGAATACATCGGGCATACTTTTAGGCATATTGATATTTCCTGGGTTGTTTATTTATATATATTTATTATATTAAGGTGGAGGGTATTTAAGTTCGCATAGAGCCGAATACAGCAATTATGAATACTTGATATCGACTTTGTATAATAAGCTAAATCTTTGAAATATTTAGTGCACAACTGCAAAAAAATAATAATTTCAGAATAAGTAAATAGCATTTTACTTTTGTTTTTGCAAACAATTTGCATTTTAACTATTTGTATTTAAGAAACATATTTTTTATTTCGTACAAAATC
This sequence comes from Bellardia bayeri, assembly GCA_950370525.1. Taxonomy (NCBI): domain Eukaryota; kingdom Metazoa; phylum Arthropoda; class Insecta; order Diptera; family Calliphoridae; genus Bellardia; species Bellardia bayeri. Next base: position 21,719,621 of record OX493267.1, read on the forward strand.
TGAAGTAAAGAGTTTTGTAACAAATTCCACTTCGTCATTGTTGGTAGTAGAAGTAAGAAAATTTAATTAGAAAATATTAAAATATTTGTTTTATAGATAGTTTGAGCTGAGGTTGCTACAGCACCTTAACTATGTAATGCTACCGTGTATAGTTGTTGTTAGCATGCAAAATGTATGTAGCTATTGGCAGTTTTGTTAAGTTATCTAGCTGTCATTGTTTAAGTTGTAAGTGTAATCATTGTAAGTATAAGTATATAAGTTTTCTTACTCAAATCCACTGTTATCATATATAATTTCAGTTTATCTTTCAAGCACTGGAAGTTGAGTTAATTTATCAGCAATTCAACAGAAGGAAAACTATTACTTGAGGAATCATCGTCTATAAAGTAAAGTGCATGTTTATTTCAAATGATTGTAATAAGACTCAAAGGAATGTGTTTAATAAAACTAAGTGTGAGAGTACCATTTGGATGTACAGAATCGTAAAAGGTGAATTTCTTTCTTTCTTTTGGCAAGACTGTTTTTGCAGCTCAATTCTTTCCGTGTAACATGTGACTGTTCAATATATCCATTGTGGCCTCTAATTTAACCATGAATCGACTTATAATGACGACGAAGGCAGGATCGGTACAACAAATTACCAAAATGATAGAGCATGTGGTTTTAAAAAGATGGTGCCACATGTCACACAGCACAAGAAACCATGATATAATTGAGAGGCGAGATGAATGAACGGTTTATTGCAAGCTTGGAGCTGGTCAACTGAACGTGCGTTTTAACCCTTATGTATGCACCAAGGTACCCGGGTACCTTTGGCGTTTTCAGTCAAAGTTTATTTATTCAAATTGATAACTTATACATCTGAAATTTTTTGAGAAGTATTAACTTTCAAATAATTTAGTTTTTCTGCAGCCGTACGCCTAGACTTTTTTTTTTGAAATTTGCCTGAGAGACCAATTTTCCTTTTAACACCCTTTAATGCGCATTAAGGTACCCGGATATCTTTACGTGTTTTAAATGAGAAAGTGGCCATTGCAAGTATATTATTTGAAGTTGTTAGTTGCTTTGCATGATTAAATAAAAGTCTGTTTAAATTATAAAAAAAAACAATTTATTACATCTTATTTGGAAACAGAAACATAAAAACCACAAAATTCAATAGTGGTCGACTAATAGAGTGTTGATTGCAGATTGGCTTAGAGCAGCCAGTACAAGCTTTACTAGTCTTTTTCTGCTTCATACGTAGCTGTGAGCACTCGTAACAACTTCCTACTACTGGAATGCGTCCGCTTGTGTCTTTTGTTTGTAAAGGAGATGTTGCAATTTTAAAGTTTGGTATATAAAAAATTTGTATTGCAGATGATGTCGATGACTGTGAATATATTTTTGACACAAACCAATGCTTAGCTTTTAAAAATTTGGACGATGATCACTCGACTGATGTTGCGTATTAAATTCCATATATATAATATAGGCTATATTTAGTGCAAAAGTGCCTCTTCTCTACTTAACTTTCATATAGATAGTACCTTGCAGCGCATTAGAAGATGTTTTTTCTTGCCGCACACATAAGGGTTAACACCTTTAGACTGTTTTTGTGGGGCTATGTTAAGATTCATATCTGTAGGGGCAAGCCTGCAAGCTAATATTGAAGAATTTATTCTTGAGATACCTGCCGATGTGTTGGCGAGAGTATGGCAAAATTGGACCCAGTATTCGAACCATTTTAGGCATAGCTGCAGTCAACATTTACATGAAATCAGCTTCAAACATTCTATCCACTTAAATAAAGATTTCATACATTTGTCAAACAATTTTTTTTAATCACATCCGAAAGCTCTCTAGGCATCACTCTTTATAAACCTACCACTAATATAATATAAATATCGTATTATATTAAAATAGTTTATGTATTTTCTATAAAAACTTTAAGGTTTTTTGCGATGACCATTTGATAAAATTTTTTAAACATTTCGGTTTTCCCCTTGTTCGTAGCTTGACTTCAAGCCATAGGCGGATGCTGGAATAAACATTTTGTTCTAAAGTAAATTGTCTTAATCCCAATAATCTCTTATGCATTTTCTCGTCTAAACCTTGATGTAATTATAAAATCTAAACATGATTTTTAACTTTATAGCGACATTTTTAATTAAACTCATTCACAACATGTAACATGAACACATACACAAATCTGTTTAATTAAATAAAACTATAGATACATATTCATATCATATATACTAAACAGTATTTGTATATTTAAATATGCTTGTATATAAAAATTGTATGTATTTAAGATAAATAACTACGGGAATACAAAGAAAAAAAAAATAATTGCATGTTGTGGCCTTTTTCTTCAGTCCAGATAAAAAGACTAATTAATATACAAAAGTTATGTTAAAAAAATTCTTATTGTCTTGTTTTTATGTTCATTTTATTTACAAGTATTATTTTCCCCACTGCCTGGCCATTGTGCAAATAATTCAACATGCCTTCATTCATGCATTACATATGTGAAGACAAACTAATATGAACATTAGAATGCTACATGATTGTATGATGGAATACTGACTTTGAGATATAGGACAAACTACTTGGATTTGATCGTATGGAAAAAAACTACTTGGAGTTGCTCCTGGATTGTGAAAATGATTGTGTAAAATTAAAAAAGAACATGTTAAATAGTGCTGCAGTTTTTTTTAACATCATGGAATTATTCAAGGAGTTCCTTTCAGTAAACAATTACTAAATGAACTGAATAGTATAAAATGTTTGTTAAAATTTAAAAATAATAAATCTATTTCGTATTGGGATGAATTCCTTCACAAGGTTTGTTTAGCTGTAACATAAATTACGCTACCAAGGTCTGTAACAATGGACTGATAATAAACAGCAGGGCGAATATAATTTTCCAACCAAAAATCAAGATAAAATACGTTTGAAAGGAAGATAAACTAAATTCTTCCTAACTACCTGATTCCAGAAGGCATGATTTTTTTACCTATATATCTAATTCCCGGTTGGCAGCATTCCTTTGCAATACAACACAGAAAAAAATAGAAATGAGTTTCAATTAAAATATTTGTGGAATCAATTAAAAATTTAATTAAAATCGGACCTGTAAACAAAATGATAGTATCAATTAAAAAAATGTGAGATTTAACTGAAAATATCAGAAAAATCTGAAAAAGTAATTCAATCAATTAAAATTTTAATTGAAAATTATTTTAAAATCAATTAAAAGTGTAATTGAAAAAAAAAACACCTGTGAACCTGCTTCATCGTAAGAAATTAGAATCAAGTAATTGTTTTTCATTTCTGTACGCACCAGTAAAAATATGGGGGATATATTAAGTTTATCATTCCGTTTAGTTTTCGTCGTAGAACCAAAAAGTCTATATATTCTAGGTTCTTATTTAGTTCTAAGACGATTTAGCCATATCCGGCATATCAGTACTAGGCGCAATAGAGCTTTGAAAAAAGGACTTAGGAAATATGAATTTTTCCCCAACATTCTTAGTTTTACCGTAATGCTTGGCATTCAAAATGGACAAATTCTGTCCAGTAGGATCCCAGTTTTTAGCCAAAGTTTCAGACAACCTCGATATTTTCAGATATTTTTTGTTATTATCTTCAGATATAAAACAGATAATATTATGAAATTTTGTATGGTTTACTTTTATTAGTAACGGACAAGTTATCGTTCTATGATTTCATATAGCCCGCATACAAATGTATTCCAGGAATTTGGCTCTATGGTACATAAATGCCTGTTCCATTGATACAAAATTCAGCAAAATAAGTTTTATGATAAAGAAAATCATAAAACGATTTTTTGTTGGCATTGGTCTCTCTTTGACACTAACAATCCAAATATATACATATATACACAAATCAGGGTACCAAACTTTATGGTGATCGGCCCATGAACTCACTATGCGGACGACTTCCGGAAAACATTAAACTACGTAATTATATTATAAATATCAATATCGAAACAAAATTTTATTTAGAGCAGCTGTATGTGAGTAAAAATTATAGTATTGGATTGTGTGAAGGTTAGTTCATAATTGGTCATAGCTCCCAAAAAAAGATCCCACTGCAATACCCCACAAAAAAAAAAAACTCTAAAATATATCTTTATTCAGATATATATAATAGATCGTATATAAGGCATCTAAAGAATAAAATAACCCGTATAAACCTCGTTATCAATATAAAATGTAATACAAACTTGTTTAATCTAGTCTGCGTCCTTATGAGATTCTACTTCGAACTAGCCATGTCTGTCCGTCTATATCACTGAAATACTTTTATTTTAACGATCAAATATATGATATTGAAAATGGGCAAATTCAGTTTAGTTGGATACGAGTTAGAGACCAATGTTTCAGGAGAGCTTGATATTTGTCAAATATTTTTTGCTATTTTCTTTTATTATCATGAAATTTAGCACACCTAAGTTTTCTTATAGAAGGACAAGTAATGTTGACATTGGTAAGAATTGGTCCAGGATTTCTCATAGGCTCCATACAAATGTATTCCCGAAATATGGCTCTATGGTGCATAAATGTTTGTAGAAAAGCACTATTCATATAAAATTCAACAGAAATAAGTTTTGAAGTTATTTTGTAGTTAGTTTGCATAGCCCACATATAAAATCCAATTACGATTAGTAACGATCGGTAGCTGCCATAAATGGACCACTTCCGAATCACACTAAAGTTCGCATAAATCTCATCTAAACTAAAATCAAAACAATATTAAATGCTTTACCAAATCCAATGTCCGCCTGTCTGTCATTTAATAGCAACAACCTTGTAATAATTTACTACAATAGTTATTACTAATATCAATGTCCAAAAGCAAACAAACAAATATGTGGAATAAATATTAAAATTTGTATCCAAATATATATAAAATATGTTTGATTCGTTGGTTGAAGCTTTTTTCCGAACAAGTTCTTCGTCTCGTGCAAGAATATTACAAAGCAAAAAAATTGAAAGTTGAACATTTAATATTCATCGGATACAAACAAACCTTAAAAATATTATAACTGTGTAACCGTAAGAGCAAACTCAAAAATTATTTCCTCTAGATTATTTAGAATTAATACACCTTTCAAACTGAATTATTAGTTTTTTTTTTTTCATCTTCATATAAATTTTAGAATTTATAAAGCGTTATTTACGAAATGTATGCACAAATTATAAAAAAAAACTGTTACGTAGGGTACTTAAATGAGCAAATTCATTGCCAAAACTTAAAGTTTTTGCAAAGAAGAATAAAGCTTGCATATTTTTCTTTTAAATTCTTTCCCCACAAGAGAAGGAATCACAAACATGGCCGACAAAGACGATTTTTGTAAAAAATTCTACTTGTGCGACCTTAAAACCTTTTCCGAAAAATCTGAAAAAAATCTCAAAAATACTTTACCCTATAGTCTTTCCAATTGTGCTTGAGCATACATGAAGATCAAAAACAAAACAAATGTTTTGGGACACCCTACTGTATATACGCTGCTCTCGATGCCTTTTAATTGTATGATTTTATAATCCACATAAGATACAGCACGTCCGATTAAAATACCTTTACTTATTTCCCTTACAATCTGCATAAGGGATACTAACGGGTCCGCCATCTAACGTTTTTTTCAAGATTTTGGAAGAAGAGAAGCACCGTCAGCTCCGCATGTTCGTTATCTTGTGAAAAAAGTGAAAGAAACTGGCATCCTCATCGATAAACCAAAGCGTGAAAAAACAAAAACTGTGCGTACAACCGAGAATATTGCTACTGTGGCAAAAAGTGTGGGTGAAGCACCATCAACATCAGTTCACCGTCGTTCTCAACAATTGAACATTTCGGAGACATCATAGAGACGAATTTTGCTTAAAGACCTTGTCATGACGCCATACAAAGTCCAATTGTTTCAGGCACGCATACTATACATTGAAAAGCCGATTCACCCAAAGCGAGTCACTGTTTGGTGCGGTTTTTGGTCCAGAGGCATTATTGGGCCACTTTTCTTCGAAAATGAGCAAGGAGTGTCCGTTACAGTCAATCGCGACCGTTACTGGGCCATGTTGGACGAATATTTGTTCACAAAAATTTAAGAGCAGTATATTGGCAACATTTGGTTTCAACAGGACGGCGCTACGTGCCACACAGCCGAAGCTACACTTGATGTTTTGCGCCCTGTTTTTGAAGATCGCATTGTCAGCCGCAGAGCTGATGTCGTTTGGCCACCTCGGAGCTGCGATTTGACACCGTTGGACATGCTTTGTGGGGTGCCGTCAAAGATAAAATTAAAAATTGGACCAATCGTGTAAGCTACTGTATGGCCAGCCGAGGCAGCCATTTGAATGAAATTATTTTCCATTATTAATCGGAATGATTGTGCTTTTAAATAAAAAACGAAATTTGAGAAAATATTCAGTAGTTTTTTTTTATAGCATTTTCAAAAAAAAGTTATTTGGCGGACCTTTTAGTAAGGTTTTAATTTATTATTGATAACATTAATATAGAAGTCATTACAATGATATTCGCTTATTTAGTGCATCTTAGTATAGCTTCACAGTAATGGAATACAGGAGCATATATATATTGCTTAAGATAAATACTATTATTATACGAAACTGTTACAATCTATTTCAGAAAATCATTTAAACATTTTATCTGTAATGTAATTTTCTGTAGCTGCCTAATGCATACAGTGACGCACATAAGTTTACGCGGACTTTGCAATATATCAAAAAGCAGTAGTGGCTTTTCTTATAGCCATTATAAAAAAAATCAGTTGTAATGGTTTTTATAAATTTGTTGTTGATATCGTTGATTTTTTAAAGCGTATATAACATTTTGTTAACCACTGTATATTTATGTTTATTTGTGTGTATTAAATACGTACACATGATAAATATCGTGGCATTCCATACAACAGGATGAAGAAATAAATAAATATAAATATTTTCATATATTTAAAGATTTACATAATTACAATTGAGTACAAATTACTAGTAATGTTTCAAACATTATTACCTAAAGGACTAATGACTGCAATGACTTGAACAGTGCTTTTATTCTTAACGTTTGATTTCTTAGCCATTTGATAGAGTAGAGCATTTCTAAAAAATGTTCGACTGATTCTTACAAAAATATTTTACAATAAGATTTCTGTATAAATAGATACAGAAATGGAACATTTGGAGAACATTTTTATGGGTAAAAACCGATTGTGATGAAGGACATTAATAAAAAATAAAGTTATTTCAAAACATGGAACTATCTTAAATTAATCTTTGTAAATTTGCTAACATCTGGGTTCACATTTACAAGTTTTCTGCACTAAATAAAGGGACTTCTTTAAAGACAAGAATATGTTTAATTAGTTTTAAATTAGGACAAAAAGTGATATTTTAAAAAATCTACAAGCTAAAAGTTGTAAAAATCTCAAATTTTTATTTTATAGTTTCAGCACCCCTTCGCACAAAATGTGTTAATATTGGAAATCGTTTATTTATATGATAGAAAATTTTCTTGTTTAATTAACAACCTAAATTTTCGGAAAATCATTTGACAAGTCTGCCCTATATAGCAAAATTTAGAAATTCTTGCACAGCTAGCTGGGTACTTTCTAAAGCTATAATAATAATTGAATGTATTTAAAAAATTATGCTCTAATTTGAGTAATCGAGGCGCTGGCACATTTATAAAAACTCAAATACTCCACGTAATTGTTACTGATATTTCTAACGTTAATATTCAAGGTTCGAGGGGTGCCGCCCACTAGACTAGACTTCATTCTAAAAACGAACTTCGAACACATCGGCTCTGAATGTGCAAAATTTTATTAATATGTCAATAGTTTACAAACAACATAATTATTTACACAAATGTTTATATATTACTGAGCGTAATTTATTCAACAGAGCGTATGACTATTATTATATACGACAAATTAATATATATTAATCATACGTACTGGTAGTTTTAAAAGCATCATGTTTAATATTTAATATATAAATAAATTTAAATTGAAACATAAATTCTAGAATATTTAAACAAGTAAGAAAGTATAGTCGGTCAAGCCCGACCATATAATACCCTACACTCAGTATATGTATTAAACTCTTTTTCATAAATTGGCGTTATATGGGAGAAATAATCTATTATGGACTGCTCATCCAAAAATTTAGTGTCATGATGTCTGTGAATATAAATATTATATGTGTTAAATATTATCTCGATATAAATACTTTTAAACGATTTATAGAGCTTAAATTTAATTACGAAGAGGTTCTTATATGAGAGATTCGAATAACTATGGCCCGACCATTATAAAATTAGGTGCCGTTATTTCTGTATATGAGAAACTTATTTGTGTCTAATTTTATTTGGATACCAACATTTTTTTTAAAAATTATGATCGTGGGCCTTATATGGGGGCTACGACTAATTATGGACCGATCATAATGAAATTGTTCCGTATTATTTGTATACATTTGAAATATATTTGGGTTCAATATTATTTTGAGACCAACATTTTAAAAAGAGTTATGCTCTTATATGCGAGCTACGACTAATTATGGACCGATCTGCACAAAATTTGTAGATGTGATTTGGCTTCATTTACCACTCATTTGTGATGAAATTTGTTTGGTTCCTTGCATAATTCAAATATTTATGAGCGATAAACTCCAATTTCGAGAGAACTTTTGTATGGGGGCCAGGTGAAATAATGTATCGATTTTCACCAGTTTCAATCCCATCTGTCCTTGGGCCGAAAAAATATCACGTACCAAATTTTATCGAAATATCTTTAAAATTGCGACCTGTACTCTGCGCGCAAGCTTTACATTGACAGCCAGCCAGACGGACGGACGGACGGATGTATGGACGGACATCGTTAAATCGACTCAGAAAGTGATTCTGAGTCGATCGGTATAATTTAAGGGTGTTGGATCAATATTTCTGGGCGATACCAACACCAGCACAAATCCAATATACCCTCCCCACTATGGTGGTGTAGGGTATAATTATCATTGAAAATTGGATATTGTAACACTGTGCTATTTTTGTGCTCTAAATTATTATCACATACAATTCGCACTTGTGCTGAATTGGTACATGTATATCATGGGAAATAAGAAGTAGAAAACAAAAGTCTACTTTATGAGTTTTTATTTAATTTGAAATAATTAAAGTGCATCCAAATCTTATTACGAATAAGATTGTTCAACATTTACACATGGTCATATGTGTACATATTGTCCTTGTCATATATGTATTTAAAAAGAACAAGTAAATACTACTTTCAGGTTTTAAAAACTGTAGACATATACTGTACTACGGCTGGTTCAAGTGAAATTCAAATGCGAGCAATAATATTAAACAAATAAGGGTTTATATTCGTCTGTGATGTATCTTGTATACCCACCATCTATATGTATATCATCAGTGTGATCTATGCATACCTAAAACGTTTTTATCCATAACAAATGGGACGGCGTATTTCATAACTACAACTATATTTTCTCAATGACGATATATTTTAGAGTTTTTTGGGTATTACAGTTATTCTCGGAAATGGACCTTATATGGGAAATGGACCTAATATGCAATAGTAAAATGTTTTTTTACATAAAACTTATGTGTTTAAAACTTCGGTGCGATTACGATATTTATATAGGTTAGTAATGTTTTTTGGAAATGGTTCCCATATAAGAGCTATGACCAATTTTGGTCCGATTATAGAACAATTCGAAACAATGATTTTTATGTATATGTGGATTATTTATGATAAATTTCAATTTAATAGTGATTTTTGTAAGAGATTTATGAGCATTTATAATATTTTTTGAAATTGACTTAATGCAACCATAATTTCCTTTAGCAGAAAGTTGAGTTTTGTTGAATTTTGTATGAAGATGGCTTTTTTATATGCATTTGTGTACCATAGTACCTGCAAGATATTTTTAAAATATCTATGAGAAATCGTAGACCACTTGTCTTTCAGTAATATATATAAAGTATAAAAAAAATTATGATATTATCTACATTATATTTAAAGAATATAGCAAAAAATATTTGAAAAATATAAATATTGACGAAACTTTGTCTATAACTCGCATCATATTGGAACGAATTTAAATACCAAACATTTTGGTGAATCAAAGAATGATTGGAAAAACTGCTTTATTCTAAGTATTTTTTTTAAGATCTATCGTGCTTTAAACAGACGTGTGGATATGACAAAATCGTTATAAACAGTTTATAAGAATATGTATAAGAATATATGTATATATGTTTCCAATATTTCAATATGTTATAAACTGAATTACAAACCTAATGTACCCATTGTGCTGAGCATAAAAATATGTACATTTTTTAACGTATAAGAATCAGTACAATTAATGTTTAAAAATGTTTATACACAAATATCTATTAATATTAGGCCTTCAAATATATTAAAATTTTAGCCGTGTTAATATAAGAATTATTCTTTAAAATCAATCTATTTAAGATAGTATTTTTCTTTAAATATCTAGTTTAATAAGCACAATTTTAAAATATTAAATGAGTAAAAAAAAAACATTGGAATATTTGCATGTCTTAATCCATTCAATAAAAAGTCTAAGTTCATGCTGACAACCATAATTTTCACTCCTTCATGTTTGTAATTAGTGGCATTTTTATATACACCACCAAAAAGATGAGATATATTAAGTTTGTCGTTGCATTTATAACACATCGAAATATTGGTCGTAAAACAAAAAGGTATAAATATTCTGGGTTCATATAAGATTTTGAGATGATCCAGCCATGTCCGTCATGATAGAGAACAATTAAATTTCCACGGAATATTTTTTGTGTGGTATTAAAAATAGATAAAATTGGTCCAGTATGATCCAAATTATAGACCAAAGTTTCAGACAACCTCAGATATTTTTTTGCTATTTTCTTTAAATATAATGCAGATAATAAGAAATTTGCACACTTTATTTTTTTTAGAACGACAAGTGCTCTTGAAACAGTTAAGTATCGTTCCACGATTTCTCATAGCCCCCCAGAGAATTTTTTTGAACTTAGACTCTGAAAAGCAGTTTCCATAAAAAATTCTGCTTAAATAAGTCCAATGATTTTTTGTCTGCATTAGCTAATATTTAAACGTATCAACCATATAAAGTATACTTCCAAAAATCTATTATATACATCAACAACAAGTTTTAATTCGCCTCATATAACCAACATACATATATGTACGTATATATTGGGGATGCCAAACGGGACTGTTTTTTCAAATCCCAGTATTCGGGATATCATTAATGAAATCGGGATTTTCGGGATTTTTGTTTCATATTAAAACAAATTAGATTATAAATAATAACAATTTATTTTAAAAAAGTTACATATGTTAAATATAAAACTGTTTGCAAACAAAAATTTTAGATTGACTAAAAGTTTATAAACTATTAATAAATAAAATACATAATAGCATTTAATAGAATTGTTAGATTGATAAAATAATATGTAATTTCGTCTATAATTTCTATATTCTTCATCTCTTCTTTGCACAATGGTGGAAATTTCCCTCATAACATTGAATGCATTCTTTTATTTCTATTTAGTATTAAGCAAATGATCTATTACGTGCTGATAGAAATATCCATAATATTGTTTATTTATACCATAAATATATACTAAGATTTTTTTAACCATTCTGCCTTTAATTTTGAACATGAATTATATCATCTTGATTTATTTCACCAATAAAAAACAATCATGTAAAGAAGGGTTAGATCCAATAAAACTTTCTCTATATAAATTTCTAAATTCCAAAAACTGTAGACACATGAAATAGTGCGTTCGAGTTTGGCAATCTAGAATTAATTTTAATTCGTTCACTTTTATTTCTTCAACAAACGTTTTGAATTTAAAATATTATTATATTTAAATATTAGTTTCCGGAATTTGTTAATTTTTTAAGAGAAATCATAGGATCTTTGGGATCGGGATTTAGGAATTCACATTCCTTGTATATATGTATTGTCATACCGAATTGCATTGTAATCGGTCCATAAGAGGCGAATAACTCAATAACATACGTAAATATCTCATAAATATAGATATCGAATGAACATTTTACAAAGATCATATATATGTATGCAAAAACTATACTCTTGGCCAGAGCGATCATATAAGATCCACTTCCGAAAGTAACTGAAAACTTATGGAATTCTTGTATATATCGTTATCGAACTGAAATTCAACCATAATAAGCCTCAAATACATAGAAATTATGGCAACATATTTTATGGCAATTTCCCCATAATTGGTGAGGGATCTGAAAAATAAAATAACTCGTATAAATGTCGTTAGCAATACACAAATTAATTTATGAATAAATAAACCACACCATTGTTATATTGGTCAAGGGTATATAAAATTCGTCGCTGCCGCATATAAACTCTTACTTGTTATAACCTACACCACCATAGTGGGCAGGGTATATCGGATTTGTGCTGATGTTTATAACGCCCAGAAATATTGGTCCAACACCCACCTTAAAATATACCGATCGACTCAGAATCTCCTGCTGAGTCGATTTAACGATGTCCGTCAGTCCGTCCGTCCGTCTGGCTAGCTGTTCATGTAAAGCTTATGCGCAGAGTACAGGTCGCTATTTTAAAAATATTTCGATAAAATTTGGTAGATAATACTTTTTCGGCCCAAGAACGGATGGCATTGAAACTAGTGGAAATCGGTCCATTATTTCACCTGGCCCCCATACAAATGTCCTCTTGAAATTAGGATTTAAAGATTATAAATGTTTGAATTATGCAAGTATCCAAACAAATTTCACCACAAATGAGTGGTAAATGAAGCCATATCTACAAATTTTGTGCAGATCGGTCCATAATTACCCGTCGCTCCCATGTAAGGCCCACTTCCGAAAATCACTTTAAAGAGCATAAGTCTCTCAAAAATGTTGGTATCCAAATAATATTGAACGCAAATATATTCCATATATATACGAATATTATCCTACATTTTTATGATGAGCGGTCCATAATTACACGTAGCCCCCATATAAGGACCACTTTCGAAAATCACTATAACGACCATAAATTTCTTAAAAATGTTGGTATCCAAATAAAATTCAACACAATTAAGTTTCATATATACAGAAATGATGGCACCTAATTTTATATTGGTCGGTTCATAATTAGTCGAAACTCCTATATAAGAGACTGTGATTTACTTTAACCTCCATAAATCTTTTTAAAGTATTTTCATCGAGATAAAGTATAACATACCTAAAATTTATATTCATAGAAATCATATAATAACAATAAATTTTTGGATGATCGGCCCATAATTTCTGAAAAACTTTTTGTACATATACTGGGGTATTATATGGTCGGACTTGACCGACTATACTTTTTTACTTGTTTTTAATTTGTTTCAAACTGTTTGCAACAATACTCACATATCGATTTTAATCATTGTTGTTCACATTACTTTAACCGCAATAGTTGTACTCGTAGGTATTTATTTTTTAATACAAACTCAAATGCAGTTTGTATCTGCACTAATTATTAAATGAATGTATAGAGTAATATCAAGAAAAAAAAACATATATATACATACAAAATAAAAAATATTAATTACAAAATGCAGTGTTTAATTTAAAGAAATAATAACAGGGAAAATAATTAGATAATTAAATAATTGACAATTAATATTGCAGAATGATTTTAATTACTGTTGTGAATAATATGTGATAATAATGTGATTGATTTTAAATATTTTTTAAACTTTTTTGTTTATAATTTTTTATATAAAATTAATTCAAACCTTATTGAAGATATCAGAATTAACTAAATACTTGGGAACATTGCCAAATATTTAACAAACTTGAACTGGAACGATAATGTAAAAAAGATTGTAATATGAAAAGCTTTGGTTATCTTCATGTATTCTTTATGTCTGCTTGCTTCTGTATGAGAACAGAGAAATCTTTATAGTTTTTATTTCACTAAATCTTTAAAGATTTAATAATTTAACTTAAATGAAATATCATAAAAAAACCACTTGGCCGCTAAATATTTGAGAGAAATTGCATCCTCTAGGTTCTCAGTTTGATGCCATATCGTGTGTACAATAGACGGTCTGACATATCTATATGATTTTAGAATTTTGTAAGGACCCAGAATAACTATTTTGGTTCTTTTGGTTTTTCAATATTTCTATGTGTTACAAATGTTATAGCAAACTTTACTTTACTATGCTCATGTTTGTGGAGTAATTTAAAGAAAAAGCATTACAAACTTTAACCCAAACGCCGAAAATTTGAGTTACGAGTTTTGGGTCAAAATACGAGGGAGATTCGGAAACTTCTTAGAATAGTTAGTTTTCAAAAACATTTTAATTTTTCACTATAATCTCCTGAAACTTCAGTACACTTAGGCCAACGCTTATCTAGCAATTCTATTTATTGCTTAAAATAGTTTTCCTCGAGGCCTTCAAAATTGTGGTTTACAACAGTAATTGCTTTTTCATTTGAGGTAAAACGCTTGCCAAGTAGGATTTTTTTAGATTTGGGAACAGGTAAAAGTACCTGGGAGCTAAGCAGGAGAATAAACTGGGTGGTCAAGCAACTGGTACTTAAATTCGTTGATTTTAGCCATTGTTAAAATACTCTTGTGCACTGTTGTGTTGTCTTGATGAAAAATAATTTTTTGTGTTGTAAGCCAATTTTTACATTTAATTGATACAAAATGTTGCAATAGTACTATAAATTTATTGTCTTACCCTCTTGCAAATAGTCAATCAATAAAATACATTTAAAAAAACTGTTGACGTAACCTTTTCTTTTTTATGCGTTTTTGATTGATTGTTAACAAATGCGGCACCCATCTTGCAGAAAGCTTTTTCATCTGTAGTTCTTCATTCAAAATTAAATGGACTCGATCATTTGAGATGCCCATAATATTGGCTATTTTACGCATTATTATTCGTCGATAATTTAATACCATATCATGTATTTTGGCATACAATTTCTGTTGTTGTTGCTGGTTTTGGGCGTCCACTACGTGGTTCATCCTCAATGCTCGTATGATCATGTTTAAATTCAGGAATCCAATTTTTTACTATTGCATATGAAGGAGCACTTTCATCTAACACATTCGTCATTTCATGATGAATTTCTTGTCCCGATAAATCTTTTTTATTTTAATATTTAATAAATTTCTAATTTTTTTAAAAAATCGCGGATGTGTCTTTTTTTGAACACCTGTTTCTATATGAAAAGAAATTTAACATGTCTTCATAGCACAGATGGAAGATTCCAAAACACTTAATTTTTTTCTATTTATATCGCGTTCTGTTCTAGGCTAAGAAGTTTCCGAACCGCCCTCGTAGCAATATTTTTAGGAACATTTTAAAATTCAATCTCGTATTTATAAAATGCTTTTCTGCATAGTTTCATCTAGATATCAATATATATTGCATGATTTTGTTAAAACTTTAACAGTTTTTATAGTTAGCTGACCGCCCGGGCTTCGCTCGGAATTTTTTAATACATAGATTTATAATAAGATGTATTCACAACATGTCTGTTTATTTGCAAATAAAATATCTAAATTTGAGGGCTTTTTTTTATTAAAGTTAACTGGACTCACAAAAAAAAAAATTTCGAGTTTTGATTTTTTTCTTTACAAACCATCTCCTGAGAATTTCGAATCGAATAAAAAAACATCAGTCAAATCGCTCCAGCCGTTCTCACGTGATGCCATTACATACATGGACCATTTCATTTTTATATTATATATATATGTGAGTATATTACATATATATATATGAACATATTACAAATCGATTTGTTAATGTATAACAAAATATTTGATTTTATACATGAATTAGTTGTCACATACTGCATTAAACAGTGTATATTTAATATCTGCATATATTTATTATGTGCGAGTAGTTTATTAAAAGCAATTATTTATTAAATAATAATAAAATATTATTATTTAATTGAAATGCACTCGAGAGTTGTAATTGTTATGTAAAACTTAAATATATTCAACGACTTAATCATGATTATCTAGCGTAACCAAGTAGAATTTTCCCATATAATTTTCTCCCCCGTTTATAACAAATCAATGATGACATACTCCCACTGACAGGAAAACCACATTTTATTATATTTTTTATATCCCCTAAAAATATGCAGCAACAATATATAATTTCGCTCCCCTCATATACATACATAGTAACAGAATATTTTGTAACATTTCCATAAAAAATCGTGTCAGCTAAATTAAATTATTTTCATAACCCAGTTTATCACTTCTACTTAAAAAAATGTTTACTTTATATCTTGCCATCAAAATTGTATATAATATATGTATATAGGTATAAATAGGAGTTAGCTGATGCTCAATGGCAACTAATCATAGCTACCTGATTTGACGATTTATCGTCATTTTGACGATTTTTTATTTTTTAAAGAGCAAAGTGACAATTTGAAGTTTTTTTTTCATTGAAAGTGACGATTTTCTGAATTATTAAAATTGTCCATCATTTGTTTGTTTTATTCATCTTTTTGTTACCAAATGCTCTCTTTTTTTTGAGACAACAACTATTTTTCTTATTTAATATCTATCATAAATATTAAGAAGAACATGACATATTTCAAAAACAAAACTAAGTATAATAATTCCAAATAATAGTAGAAATTACTTAATTATCTGTAAACATAAAACGCGGTTTTAAATGCTGAATGCCATGAACTAAACTTTTTAGAGGAAACAATTTCTGAATTTCAACAGGGAAATTCTATTTTAACAAAACTTTGAAAGAATATTCAGCCAAATAAATTTACATAAAACGAAAATACAAAATTCTTTAAAAATTAATACCTGTATATGATGGATGCATTGTATTATATACTCAAAATGTTATTTAAAACCTAATAAACTAAATTGTTTTTATATTTTAATTTAACCTGAATTAATAAAATATGCTAAATTCAAAAGCTGACTAGTTTTGGTTCAATTCTCTTTTGAAGTTGACATTTCATTTACACACGTCAATTCAATTGTCGTACTTTTTAATGCAAATCAACATGCATGAAAGAACAAAACTAAAGGAAATAAGAAAATTGACTAGTACCGTCAAGTTTGTAGCCCTTTTGTTCTCTTTTCCCTTCTCATACAAAACTACTTGTTTTGACGAGTCAGAATTGAAGAGAGTCAAAGCGGTATAAGATATTGTAAAAATAATACACAAGTTGTGTTTAACATTATATTTTTTGTGATTTCTTATTTAAAAGGTTAAAATTTATGTATTTTGATATGTATTATCTTGACTTGAATTTTTATGTTTTCGTTTAAATAAACATTTCAAAATACACCTAATTCTGTTTTTACGCGAGTTTTTTTTACGCGAATTTGCTTTAACGCGTTTCCAAATAAATATTTCATTCTGTTTTTATGCGATTAGATTTGATTTAAAGCGATCTAAAAATGTATGTATTTTTACGTTGTTTGCACTGGTTTTGGAGAATTTTAAATTAAACACATAGTTGGCAGCACTAAAAATCGTCTGGTACGAAAAACAACCGCGAAATTTCAACGTGAACTGAACTTATTAATGGGTTGTTATCGTGAATTACATAACAGTCTTATAAAAACTGTAAATCAACGATTAATAATGGAATTTGTGAACAAAATCACTGAACCCTCACCAGCAACTGATCATGATTTCGAAAATATTTCTAGCGATTAAAGACATCACTTTCGTAAACGAATGCGATTATCAGAAAGTGATACTGAATAAAAAATATATGTATATCATATTTAAATAACAAAAATGTTTATTTTTATGTTTTATGTTTTTTTGTGATTACTTTTCTAAATAAAATCTTTTTTCTATTGGTTTTGTTTAAAATATGTTTGTGTATAAAGCAACATGAATTTGAATTATTTATCTTATTTTACCTGATATTTCATACGTGGAACCAATTCCCTCATTTAATATGGATATTCTATCTTTTTTACGCGGTTTTTTTTACGCGAGTTTTCGAGGAACGTATCTATCGCGTAAAAACAGAATGAGGTGTACTAGATATTAGAAAAAGTGACTTTTTATTTTTCCGATTTTTTTACTATTTTTAAAATTGGAAATGACGATTTTTTCTTTTTTTTTAGGGAATTTGACGATTTTTTTCCGAAATTCATCTGGCAGCCCTGCAACTAATATTTTGTGGCAACAAGCAAGAGAGGTGTTAAATTATTATTATTTATGCAGACACTGGTACTTCTACATTTACTTACATAAATCCACACAATTATGTGAGCATTAGAAATAAAAGTTCGAAGAAACTATTAATTGAGCTCCAATGAAATTTAATAAAAAAAGAAAATTTAATTTAAAATCTAAATAACAAAATATTGGAATTAAAAGTAAATATGTTTCTTTGTACGACAATATTATATTTTAATTGGCAATATTAGTTTACGTACATAAATAATGTACAATATGTAAATTAAGTATAATAGCCCGAAAATTCTGGATAACTATATAATGAGCTATGTGACTATTTATTTTAATCTTGGTGAAATAAGGTGAAATTTTAAGTTGATTAAACTTAAACTTAATAGAATTTTCAGAGATTAGTTTATTAATATTCTTAGCCGTTGGGTATTGAAATTCTGTAAAATGGGTATTTTTTTATTTATTTTTTTATTATATCTTCATTAAAAATGAACTAACAATAAGTTTTTTAAATCTTGTATCTAAAAATTTTTTCAATTATTATGCCAACCAGTGCCGGATGAAAATTGTTTGACCATTGTTTATTTGATTTATTAAGTTGGTATTTTTCCTTCTTGTCTTCGGCTTAGATCCGCTGTAGTCCTTCTTCTTAGTCGCATATAGCCACTATTATTTATATGTTTCGGGCTAATGGGTTTGTGTATAATTCAAGCTTTTTTAAGTATTTTTATGATTTTTTTTTTTGGATCTCAGTTTATACCAAAGGCACGTTTAGGTCTTTATGGATATTTGAATTTTTTATATACCAGGGGACAATTGTGATAATGAGTAGCAATTTGTTTTAGCTTCTTTGAATTCTGTCTACATTTGAAGCTGAGGCTGTTCCCCATAGCTGTATTCAATAACACCATATATAGGTTTTATGATTGAGTTGTAAAGCAAGAGTTTGAAAACTAAACTTTGCTTAGAGTTTCTGCCAATTAATGTGCATCAATTTCAATTTCATTTGAATCAATTTTGCATCTATATGGGATTTCCATGTAAGGCGACGATCGAGGTGTATACCAAGATATTTAACTTCTGATTTTTGTGTTATTGCTTGATTAGTTATATAAATAGGAGAGTAAAATAGATGCTGTAGGAACAGTCTTATGAACAAAAATGTGAGACAATCTGCAAACAATTAAATTAAACAATTACATTTTTTACAAATTTTTTGCTAATTTCTTTATTTATATTGCTTTAATAAGTAAATCGATCCATTCATCATCAATCATTTCAAAAAAGTATCGCATTTAAAAAAAGATTCATTTATAAATCACGTCTCTTGTTAAAGACGAACATGCTTTTCATCATATATTTTGTATAAAGTTTTCGTATTTTTTTTCACAAGTATCTCACTATTTTTCCTAATTATATGCAAAATAATTAAAGGACCAGTGATGTTTTATCATGGTAATGCAGTAAAGTTTTCTGTGTGGAATGACCCAATAAAACTCTTACTTTATGCTTTCATCTAATGCAGAAAAAGAGCACATTACTAGCACCTGACCGCATAATGATTGTAATGGTCTAAGCAAATTTTAGGGAAATTAAATTTTTCAAACACCTTTAAAAAAAAAACATATAAACGCACTGTCTGTCGTTAAACATTTATTAGTCACCCAAATTTGATAGTAATTAAATTTTAACCCAAAATCTCTAACGATACTTTTTAATGTGTTTTGGGTTTATTTCCAATTAAATACAAATTTTGCAACAATTTGTTGGTGCCCCATAAAGTCAACTTAAGCCAATTTATTTTAACTGTACATTTTGCCCACACACTCACTTTGTAATATTTTTGTCTTTAGGGCCAACAAATAAATAAATTGTATTACATGGATTTTCCGACCAAGTGTACTTAAACTGTATGGTGAGTGTAGAAGTTTGTGAGTCACAATTAACTTGGGGTAAATTTCTTAAATTTTTGTCTTCCCAACATTTTGCGCTGCCATACAAATGAGGACAGAAAGAAATCCTTTTTTAACAAGTTTTTGTAAATTACATTTCCGGTAAAGGCATTCAAACTCAACTGTTGACAATTTGAGTCAATAAAATTTTTTTTTTTGCTTGTTTTGCTTGTCATTCGGATGGCTGATGGGTATGACTATGCTACTTTTAGATTTACAATTTTGTAATTTTTAAACACCTTTTTCGACATACCAACAAGAACACACAAAATAAATTCAAGGGAGATTTCATGAAACCGAACGTTTATTTAAATAAATTGTGTATAAATATGCAACATTTGTGCCACATTGTCTTTTTGTGTTTTCAATTTTTCATTAAAAAGAGGAAATCAATTTAGCAATTAAAAGATTATGGTCACTGGCATAGAAAATTAAGGTTAAGTTTTCTTACAAAGTGCTTGCAAGACTTTTGCAAATGTTAAAATGATACGAATTTCAAAATTTCAGAAGAGAAGAATGATTTAAAAAGGATATTAAGAAATACCCTTAAGTATTTATTAGTGTAGTAAAGAACATATATTAGAAATAAGGTGATAATCAATTATAATTGAGCAATTAAAAAACACTTTAGTTTGTTAAATAGACAGATGTTAAGTTTAGGCTTTTTTTTTTAATAATTAACAAACACAAACTGCGAAGCTTTTGGCTTATCTGCAGAAAACACCCAGAGTCTTTGGCGGGAATCGAACCCGCAACCCTTTGACTGATAGTCCGGCACTCTATCGTCTAGTCTAGTGTTTAAGTTTACATTAAAAACATTATTACATATACACTATATTATAATAACAAACTTTTCTAAGCAGAGAATTAAATATTTTACAAAAGGTTTTAAACTAATTTTAAACCAATCATTAAAAGTAGTGGCTTATACTGTTCAAGGCTCGTTTTAATACTTTAAGATACAATTGTGTTGTAACCAACATTAATAACAAAAAGGATTTGGCTTTAGTTGCAATTGTAAAACAACACGTTTACGTAACCAATAAAAACACAAAACTTATTTCTAATTAACTAAACTTTAACCTAAAAAGAGTACAATGCTCCTTGAGATTACAAAAATATAGTCCTATAAACAATGCCAGAGAGACAGAAGAAAATAAAAAAAATATATATAAAAATAAATACAATAAAATCCCCCCCCCCACTTATATGCATAAATATTTACGTGTAAAACTTTATAAAATTTACAGCTGACTGCACGTACAAAAAACAACAACTAAACAAGAGTACCAGTGCTAATAAAATGGCGGCGCTATAAGCAACAACAACTAAAACAAAAAAAAGATTTATGGTAAAATAGAAACACAAGTCTTAGTCCTGCCATAAAGCAACTACAAAAGCAGAACACGAAGGGGAACAACAACAAGAAAATAAATAAATAAAACTTTAACAACAATAAATGCTAACACAAACACAACAACAATAAACTCAACAACAAAAACCAATTATTATAGTTGTTCCTGGAAAAATTGTCGTTGTAAAAGTCACCAACTAAATACAGAGCCACCATATGCGTCTGGAGAATTAAAATCATTATAATATTTTTATCTCCCTTATTTTCATTTTCTCGCTTCATTTTCTGGTATATTTTTTCTAATTTTTGTATCGTTATTATGCATAAATAAAACATGAAATAAGAACAGCTTGCACAGTGATTTACAACAAGTAAATTTCAAACAACTATATAAATTTTAAATATTTTTCGCAAAGTGTTATTAATTACAGTAGGCAAATATTTGCCGAAAAAGACGTAACCACATAATAACATGTATTTGAACTCGTTTATTTATTTAAAAAAAACTTTTCTTATTTAGGGAAAACCGCAACAAATATTTAGGTTTATTTTATTTGATGCCGTTTGATCATACAAAACTTTTGGAAGAGTAAGCAACGTCAAACAAATTTGTGCTAAAACAAGTGGTTAAATATTTACTTTTATTTTATTTGATGCTGTTTGATCATGCAAAACTCTTGGAAGAGTAAGCTTTTTTGAATAAATATTCAAAGCCTTAAGAAGATAACATAAACATAAACATAAAAATCTTATTATTTTTTCTAACAAGGTCCTTAAAGTCCTTCTAAATTTGAGGCTTTTTATATTGAGTTTTTTTTTCTACTTGTTCTAAAACTTATAAAATATCACAATGTAACTTATTTAGATTGAACCAACCAGGTTTTTATGTTGGTTGTTTGGGGAATTACATTTAGGCATGTTTTTGACAACATATTTTATTTTTATTACTGCATAAAAATAAATGCATATGGATATATTAGTTTGTCATACCTTGTGTAACATTGAGAAATATTCACGAAAGTTACACAAACATTTTCATCATAACCTTCTGTATGCAATCGGTGTGCTTCGGAGGCTCTTTTTATACCCTACCTTACCACCATAATAGGATTTGTTCTGATGTTTGTTACGTCCATAAATATTTGACCAACACAGAGTGATAATAAGTCGATTTAACGATGTCCGTCTGTCTGGTTGGCTGGCTGTGCTATTTTAAAGATATTTTCATAAAATTTTGTACATGATATTTTTAACGGACGGTTTTGATTGAAATTCGCTGAAATCGGTAAAATTTTTCACCCAGATCCCATACAAATTTCCCCTCGAAATAGGGATTTATCAGCTGCACATGTTTGATTTATGCATATATTTAAACAAACTTCGCTACAAGTAAGTTTTACATGAAGCCTAAACACAGCTACGAATTTTATGCAGATCGATCCATAATTGACCTTCACTTTAAAGGGATTATTTAAAAAAAAAAAATGTTATTTAAATAATATTCAATAGAAATATGTTACATAGATACACAAGTCATTCCGTCGAAATTTATGATCATAACAGTCTTAAAAATTTTGCTATCCAAATAAAATTCAGCACAATTTAGTTCCATATATACAGGAATCATGCTACTTAATTCTGTAGCGGTTTGTCCACAATAAGTCAAGTTGGCACATCGCCATAAAATTAAGGTGGAGGATTTGTATACATACATGCAAACATATATGTGTGTATTTATATGAAAATTTAAATTATTTTTATCATACAACTTAGTTGTGGTGAAATTTCTATAGATAATTATTTACATCAGACATTTATGACCGGTAAAGTCTTATTTCTAGAAGATATGCGATTTCAACTAGTTTGAATAGGCTTTGTCGGAAAGAAGCGAAGGTATAAAACTTGAATAAAATAACTTAAAATTGTGACCCGTACTTTACGCAAAAGCATTATATACCAAACGGTGCCGCAAAATAATGGCTCAATTGTGAGGTGAGTTAGGTGAACAGTTAATTTCACGTTTATTGATCGTATCGTATGATTTAGAAAATTTTTGTAAACCTTTGTTAAGACTCGTATATCCATAGGGATAAGCCCGCAACGGTTGACGTGCTGAAAACTACTTTTAAAGAATTTATTCGTGAGATACCGGCCGATATGTTAGAGAGAGTATACAAAAATTGAACCCCATGTATGAACCATTTGAGGCGTAGCCATGGGCAACATTTACTTAAAATGATCTTTAAATATTAAATTATATAGATCGTTATATCGACTACAATAAAGATTTCATATATTTCTAACAAATTTTAAGTTGACAAGTAAGAAAATATTCACTGTGTATATACTAATCTTCTGGTGGAGGGTATATAATAGTCAGCACAACTAAATATAGCGCTCTTGCATCTTGTTTTTATAAATATGATTATCGAATTACTGTGCAAAGTTTCAGTACATCGTGGAGGTTATTTGTGTGACTGGTATTCTTGGCACTTGATAAATTTTTGTTAATTTTTTTTTTTTTGCCTTAACATTCCTACCATATTTAATTTCCATAGCTACGGGTGATGCTTGTATGACATACATTTAAACCATATACAGCAACATTGACGGGACTTAAAGGCCCGTAGGCAGAGCTTTGACAGGGGACTTGCTAGCTAACGAGCATAATGATTTTGATTATATTGAAAACAAACGAACTATGATTGAAAAAAAGGGACAAAATAGAAAAGAACGCTGATGGCGGAGGCTTTCGTGAAGAATGTTTACCATTCCTCTGTATAGTATAATGTGCGCGTCAAATTGATAAGGTCACATGCATTTTGTTCTTTTTATACACAAAAGCATTGATTGATACCATTTGGCTAAAACGTTTTTCAGCTAGGAATTATTTCCTGTCATTTATTTACTGATTGTGCTATTGATAAAACGAAATATGAGTTTTTTAAATCAAATATTATTTAACAGATTACAAAAACTACATTGATAAGAAAAACCCCTGCTCGACCAAAAGCCTTTTCAGTTAGAAATGTTCGATATTTATAGAATGGCATCAAATACTGTACGCGTCGCTTTTTTTATTAGCAACTTGTTACGGTTAAATATGTTCAGTGTGGTCTCTTATTTAATCATGAATCGACTTAGAAATGAACAACGTTTGCAGATTATAAAATTTTGTTATCAAAATTTATGCTTGTTTAGGAAAGTGTTCACTTTAGTCCACATTATTGCTGGAAAATTGTGTTCAACGACCAAGCTCATTTCTGGTTGAAGGGACAAACAAACAAGCAAAATTATCGTATTGAGCATGATGAGCAGCGTTGCCAATGCATCCTGAAAACTGCACTGTTTAGTGAGGATTATGAGCCAGTGGCATCATGCGACTGTACGTTACTATGAATGGTGGGTGCTACCGTGCAATGATTACAACTATTTTTTGACCGTAATGGTAGAGCTGGACTTGCCAAAAATGTGGTTTAAACAAGATGGTACTGGCATGTGGTACAGTACGCGAAATAATGGCAGCCAATTGGCCGCCTATATCGTTCGATTGCACGCCTTTAGGCTATTTTTTGTAGGGCTATGTTAAGGCTTTTTATCTATAGGGACAAGCCAGCAGCACTTGATGTAATGGAAGTAAGTATTTAAGAGCTAATGAAGCACACTATCAATACAAACTTAATAATACTAAATCGATGGCAATGTCATTCATAAGAATTGAAAAAGACAAACAACTGGCCTTAGACAAAACTAAAACTATTCTTAATAAGCACATAAACTCATGTATCATCAAATAATAAATGTTTAAGATTGTTTTATAGTTTCTAGAATAAAAAGTTTGAAGTAACAGAAATTATGACGAATAATAATAGAAAATAGTTACAAATAAATGTCAATTTCAGCCAACTAATCAATATATTTTTGGTTTTTGCAATAAACGAAACATAAACTAAGTGACCTTATCATTTTGACGTGTATACTCGTACTATGGTTATTTTTTGTTGCTTTTTAAGAACATGGAGTAGGCACTGTTTGGGTCAACATTTTGTGTACACAACCATTTACGGAGATTGTATATTTTAGCTTCAGCTTAGTTTATCTTTCGTCAGTTCTTGTAACTAGAGCGACATAGAGAAAGCGTTAAATTAATCTGACCTAAAGGTTGTTGCTGTTAAAAAAAATTTGGAAACAATTAAAGATTTTGTTGGTTGTTTTTTGATTTTCTTTAACTATGTAATTTAATCATTGAAAATAATTAAAATATGTACATAAATTTATTGTTTAAAGATTTACTGCCGAATTCATTACAAAAAAAAAAATAAAACAAACTACGAACAATCACACGCTATACATCTTGGTAAGAGAATTCACATTAATTGTGGCTTAGAGTTGTTAATTTTTAGTAAGAGCTTTATAATATATTCATACATTTTTTCCTATAACTTAAATATACCCTCTGATGTAGCTACTACAAGGCTATTTCAAGAATTTTTGCAATAATACGAAG
The DNA here is from genome assembly GCA_950370525.1 of Bellardia bayeri. NCBI lineage: Eukaryota > Metazoa > Arthropoda > Insecta > Diptera > Calliphoridae > Bellardia > Bellardia bayeri. Next base: position 21,745,713 of record OX493267.1, read on the forward strand.
AATCTAAAATAACAATAACCTTTGTAAGTCTCCAACCTTAGACTTAATAAGTTATATATAAAAATTTGGCACAGCCAAATATAGCACTCTAACTTCTTTTCTATAAAACTTTTACTTTGTAAATACGAGTACGTTGGGGGCTTCAGACATCAAGTGTCAATATTTGATATACAGGTAAATGCGTTGCTACTTGTTTGTACCTACTAAATAATTATTGTACTTATACTAAAGTCCCCCTTATTCTTATTAGCTTCTTTTACAGTCATTTGGTTTATCACTTTTTTTTGTTTGTTTGTCATGTTTTCAATGGCGTTTTTTTATATATCCTGCTTAGTCATCAACAAGAAAGTGACACAGATTTTATACAAACACAAAGGCATTAGAGGTATAGCTGCTTCAATTGGCGTTGACAGTTTCAATATATTAAATTAAACGCGAAGTAGAAAAATAAATAGTTTTTCAAATATAAATGCTGATTTGAGCGAACATTTGAATGGGAAATGTTTAAAGTTTTCTAAAGGATTATTTACAGTGGAATATGGATTTAATTTGGATCTGCAATTAATAATTACTAGACCGGTTTAATAATTATAACAAAAATTTAAAAATAAGGCCTACTGTAGATTTTTCAAACATATATTTTCTATGGAAATAAAAGACCAAAATTAAAGTTTTTAAGTCCATTATAAACAAATAAGAAAGTATAATGAGTCAAGCCCGACGATATAATACCCTACACCCAGTATATCAATAAAACAATTTTTCAGATATGGGCGCTATATGGGAGATATTATCTATTATTTGGTGTCTTGATGTCTGTGTATATAAGTATTATGTATGTTTAACCTTATCTCGATATATAGATGCATTTCAAAGATTTACGGAGGTTAAAGTGAATTACGGAGAGGGTATTATATGGGAGTTTCGACTAATTATGGACCGACCATTATAAAATTAAGAAACTTATTTGTGTCAAATTTTATTTAAATACCAACATTTTTGAGAGAGTTATGCTCTTTATAGTGATTTTCGGAAGTGGGCCTTACATGGGAGCTACGAGAAATTATGGACCAATCTGCCAAAATGTATAAATGTGATTTGGCTTCATCTACCACTCATTTCTGATGAAATTTGTGTGGATACTTGCATAACTCAAACATTTATGATCTTTAAACCCTAATTTCGGGAGGACATTTGTATGGGCGCCGGGTGAAATAATGCACCGATTTCCACCAGTTTCAATCCCATCCATCATTGGGTCAAAAAAATATTATTTACCAAATTTACATGGACAGCCAGCCAGACGGACGGACGGACGGACATCGTTAAATCGACTCAGGTTATTCTGAGTCGATCGGTATACTTTAAGGTGGGTGTTGGACCAATATTTCTGGGCGTTACAAACATCAGCACAAATCCAATATACACTTTCCACAATGGTGGTGTAGGGTATAACAATCGTGAGAGTAGTAGGCCAAGTTTGTAACCAAAAACTGTAGACAATTTTAAACACATACTGCAAAACATTTCACAGATTAATTGTTCAGTTAAACAACTCCGAATAAACACCTACAATTTATCAATTATGATTAACTCAATTGTGAGAAAGAGTCTTCACATTTCATATTTGTTACTGTACGTATTAAAATGTCCATAAAAAAATTTAGTATACTTTCATATGTAAAGCGATAAAATAAACAATTTTAGCATATGTGACGTATGAGTGTTATGAAATGGGCATAATTCAATAGTAAGTATAATGACCGATTTCACAGTCTTTAGTTAGCTAATGACAAAACTTTAACTAATGATTCCTTATTCGCAATGCTTAGTTTGCCATAAGAATAACAAGTGATAGTTAAACAATAGTTAGTATTTTAGTTTAGCAATGGTTAACTAATGACCGATAATTCGGCCATTAGTAACTTTATAATTTTTATTCCGGACATTAGCGATAACCTCAATTGAAAGCGTATATTTTAGTTTCTTTTTTAAAAGCAACAATTTTTTCTGTTTACAAAATATATCAGCAAATAATTTACCGCTGAAAGTCAAATTTAAAAAGAAAAGTATGATTCACAACTTAAATTAAAGCTGTAGTAATTACAATGACTTTAAGAAAGATAAGAAGAACATGCCAAAGTTAATAAAAAAAAAATCAAATACTAGGAACAAAAATGAAAATAATCTTCATAGCTGAGTAATAAACCATTAATTAATATTGATATTTGAAAGTACTAAAACATAATCTTTGCTAATTCTTCCTAATAAGCGAGAATAAAAAGAAATTGCCGTGATTATAGTAGTTGATATGTTGATTATAAATGATTAGGAAAAAATAGTAATTTCTTTACCAGGAAATTAAATATTACTAGTATATTGTCGAATTTTAACCTGGTTACAATATTTATATGAAATTTATATTTACGTATTTAAGTTAACCCTGCTGTTAGATTAGGCACATTTGGTCCATTTTTTTTTTTTTGTAATTTCAACAACTTTGTAGTTGTATTGTGTAATGTTTTGTGGTTACACTCACATGTTTTTTTTTGTAACAATATTATTTTTAAAATATTAGGTCTCTAACGTAAAGCTGTACGGAAAAAATTAAAAAGTTACTAATCTTTTATTAGGCAGCATTTGGTCCAGTGAATATTTCAATTTAAAATAATAAAAAAACAATAATCGTTTGTTGCTTTTATTTGCCAGAATAATATTATGTCATTAAAACAGTTTTTCATTATATGCTATACAATATATTTTGCGGTTTGGTTTGCAAATAAAACTTTTGCAATTGAAACATTTTATGTCAGATTTAGCCTTGCACTAACTACAGATTCCTCGCTTTCTTACCACCGCTTTAGAAGAAGCAATTTTTTATGAGCTCACGAAAATTGAAGATGAGGTTTGTATATCAGTCAACAACTTAACTGAAAACTGTTGTTGTGGTAATCTATTTTGTTTCATTATATGGCCAAGCAAAGTGCAGCTGGTGCCCATGAAGTATTGATCTCAGAAAAGCAGATATATATGCGTTTAAAGCAGATATATCCAGCATATTTTCGAATACAATATTTGGCCATCTATTTGCTTTACGCTTTCTTGTGTGGAAGCCAATCATTTGGTCAGCAATATCTACTCCTCCTAAAAAAACTAAAACTTTAGAAACTGTAGACGACAAGCGTCAAAGCATACCTTTTTTTTTTTTAATTGTAGTAGGAAACATTCTACGGCTTCTTTTTTGCTCCACTGTCGTTAACTGCAGCTGTTTTATGCATTGAGCTTATCAATGTACATAGTTGCTTTATTTTGGTGGCTGACATATGACGCCAATGCAACAATGTCACAGAAAGCAAACGTGGATTTGTATAATGGGAGTTGTTTTGCATTCAGCAGCTTTAGGATATAAATATTTTATTTTGGCGCACTGTACCTACATACGTAAATTTCCTTTCAAGTAATGTGGTTTCACTAAATCAAACAAGGAAAAGAAATTGTTGCCTGTTATATTTTTCCACTTTAGTCCTTTCCTTAGATCCAACACAACTCTGTGCCCTTGGTTTTATTTAGGCTTTGCATATATAGCTTTTCCAAGATATGGTTGTATTTTCAATTGTGATATTATGTATCGTCAATTGTGATATTCTTATGGCAATTGTAAAAAAATTGAAGGACATGCCAACCCTCCCACACCTCATGAATAGAAGAAAACTTGTCGTTATTTCGCATTTGTCGTCAACTTGCAACATTATCAAAGCAAAGCGCACTTGCAATCATATGCGAAAATACCTTCAGACATTATTGCACGGAAATTAGGCGACCAAAATGTGCATCAAATAAGCCATGAATATCTTCGGTTTTTTCCACTGTCATGTACAAATTTTACATACATTCATGTTACAAAATATATGAAATAAGAATGTACATAATTAGGTATTTAATCATATTGCATGCGAAAATATGATTAAATTAGTATGTACATACGTAACTTGGACCAAATGGTCTCTTAATAAAGGATCCGCATATTTTTTTTTAATCTAACAGCAGAATTAATCAACTTTGTTGGGTCTCAGGTGAATACTGTCAATGTTTCACACGGAATGACAAACGTATATATACCTTCATTTACCACTTATGGTTGGTTTAATTTTATTTTTTTTTTCGGGACAAAAATGAATTGAATTGCCAATAGGTTGCATTTTTTCATACAAATAACAATGCCTCATGTATTTCCGTGGCCATCAGCAATACCAACTTTTTTTCATTCATTTTAAATTTATATCTGTGATTTTGAATACACAATACATTAAAATAATTAAATATTTGTTTTTTGGACACTTAAAAACCAAAGCAAAATAAATCAATGGTCGCACTTGTAAAACTAATAGATTTTGTTTACATATGGCAGTTTTGATTTTTCAGAAAAATCGTTCGAAATGGGTGAATCGTGTTGCCAAAAACTCTCAAAAAAAATTTTTTTGTTAAGAACAAATGGGTAAATCTACCTAAAGTGCTTCAAAACTTTCTAGACAAATATTTCGGTTATTGAAAATTGAAAACAAAAATTCGAAATTTTGTACAAATAAATTGCAAAAAAATCTAATTCTGTAGAACTCACTACTATTGTAAAACAAATAAAATTTTTTATTAGAAATATTCATAAACACAATTCTTGTTGCACATTTGAGCCATGAATCAACAATTTGGCTATTTATTGTTTTAATATTTTTAGCAAAAATCTATTTTTCTAAAGAAAACATTTGGTTTGCAATATATTCAACAATATATTAAACAAAACACAATTTTTTCCATTTGTTTTTCAAACTCAACTTATTTATTATTGTAAACCTTTTGCAGCTGCAATAGCTTTAAACAAAACACGATATTTAATGAACATATGTGAAATATTTCTAATGAAAAATATAAACAGAAAGAGGATTGCAAAAAAGAATTTTTGTGAAGGATATTAAAAGATTAAGTCATATAAAATAATATTTTTAGTTTTCGACATACATACCTACAATACAACAGAAATGTATTCATAATATTGATTGATTGAATTTCAAGTGAAATAATTGAAGCGGCTTATTGTTGTTAAAAAATTAAAAATTTGCAAATTGTTTTTAAAAGCATTTAGCAAAAACTTTCAAAAAACTAACATGTGTTCCTAGCAATTCAAGATTTATTTCTAAAAAAAGTCTGACCAGAACAATAAGTAGTAGTAACACGCTGTGTATAGTGGCTGCTTATTTTAAGTACTTATGCATGCCATACATACATCTTTCAATATACAGTGGGAAGCAAAACTATCCAGATGTTTTGCCTAACGAAGTAAGGTAATGAAGATAATACAAATATCTTTAAATATCTTTAATTAAATAATTCTAAATTATAAAGCACAAAAACTCACATAAATTGTTTCAAAAAAATAAAAAAATTTAAAAAAAAAAAAACAAAAAATTCATTATACGAACACTTTTGCACAGTACAAGTAATAAAAACTATCACGATATTGCTCTGTTAACTCTTATGTGATTGACAAAAAAAAAACTACCTATTTTGTACCACAAGGTACCTGAGTACCTTCATACAAATCTCATAGAAAACTACATTTTTTGCAAACAAATTTATAAAAGTTACATATATTTATATATATATATACTGTTATATGCATTTGTGGATTTCTATGGTTTTTTAGGATTTGGTCATAGGCCGTGTTTTATGTAGTAGGATGCCTACGCCTTAGATGAAACCAACGGGAGTATAGAAATAGAAACAGGAAATAAATTATTGGGCAAAGATGGTTCTTGTTGGCTACTAGAGCCCTTTCCTCAAACACAGACTCAGAATCAAAATGTTTTAAGATAACGCGAAGGAGCACCGCAAAAATATAAATTATGCAAACCAAAACAAATATTTGAAAGTATTGTGTCAAATGAAATTTGCGACATTATATTGCGAGAAAGAAATAGAAAAATGAGAAAAATTGCTATAAACAACAATGCACACATGGGTAGAAAACCCGTAACCGCTAATTTAATCCTTTCGGCGTAGATGAACTAAATGCATATTTTTGTATTTTGATATATGCTGGTGTTCATAAGTCAAACAGAGAGCATTTATCTGAGTTGTGGAGACCTATTTAGTTGTCTTTGCTTCGAACGGCATTGTCACTAGCCAGGTTCAACTTGCTGTTGCGATGCATACGTTTCGATAATGATGAAACTCGTTAATCACGACATAAATCCGATAAAGCTGCAGCATTTAAAAATATTTGGGTTATGATAAGTGCTAATTTACGTAAAAGTTACAAGCCTGGGGAGTGTATAACTGTAGGCGAGCAATTATACGGATATCGTGGACGTACCCACTTTATGTAGTATATGCCGTCAAAGCCTAAAAACTCCTTCAACTCCTACCCCTTGCATGGCCAGTTGTACACTGGAAAAGCAACAGAAAATGTGCATGAGACTAATGTAGGAGGAAGAACAGTTTTAGGTCTTGTTAGTCCCTATAAAAACTCAGGAAGGAATATAACAGCCGATATTTTTTACACTTTTACTGCTAAGCCAGAAATTATAAGCTATTACACCTCCGACAACATGAATACGTTTATGGGCGAGTATACTTGTAAGCGCAGAATAACTTGATGGCCGCTGTCCTTATTTTTTAACGCTTTAGATGTAGCAGCATTGGTATCATACATTTTTTATATGGAACACAATGCACAATTCACTTCCACTGACTGCCGTAGAAAATATTTGAAAGATCTTAGTTTGCAATTGTGTATTGAAAACAGCACCGTTCCTAAAATTCTAAGGTGATGGCAAAAGCAAACACTCAAACAGCAATAGAGATGATACTGGGAAAAGAGTATGAAGCCCGGGTAAAGACAGATACCTCAAATGTACAAAGAGATAAAAGTAGCAGGAAGTTGCAAGATCTGTTCGAAACTTCGTATGAAGCAGAAGAAAACACGTAAAACTCCTATAGCAATTGTTCCACACCAATTTGCAATTTGTATTCGGTCAATCGACGATCAATAAAAATAATCATACAAACATATTTATAATACATCTATATGAACATAAATATGTATATGTATACTTATATGTTTTTTTTATATACTTGCAAAGATGTAAATAAATTTCGGTTTTTAATTTTAGTTTTGTAAACATAAGAATATAGAAATGAATTTTCATTATTTTTGCTAGCATTATTTATAATAATAAAAAAACAATTTATTGCATGAGCATTTTTTTTTTCATAGAAACGCATAAAGGTACCCGGGTACCTCGTAGTACAGTTAAGGGTGTTGGAAGAAAGTCGGCATTAATTTTGTTCAAAGATGTGAAAATTAATAAAGTATCAAAAGCTAGGAGCTCTCAAGAAGTTTCATGTACGATGGTTATCAACTTCTACAAAAAAAAAATTTCAAAACGCAATAGGTACCCGGGTACCTTGTCTGTCACATAATGGTTAAAATTTAATAGTATTTGACCCGCTGGTTTTTTATGTTTGTTGCGTTCTCAATATCAAGCTTCTAATGCTCTATTTGTCCATTTATTGTTTGACCTGTGAAGTGACTTACTTGACTTTTAAATAAAAAATTAATAGATCTTTAACAAGTAAAAGTGCTATATTCGGCTATGCCGAATCTTCACCTTTGTTGTGGATGCATAATTATATTGTATACATACATACATATATATATTGTATTGTTACGTTTTTACCTTTAAAAAACGGTGGTTTATTTCCTTTAAATAAACCGGATTCTTTTTAATTGCAAAATAAAAGCGTCAAGTACTTTGAAGAAAATATGTATAACGAGTCTTTATTTATTTAAATGTACATAAACACAATTACACATGAACACACTGTCTTTTTACACACTTATATTACGGTTTAAGAACACACTTAAAGTTTTCGAACACTTTGTTTGATCAACTGTTGATGACCAATATTAATACACTAAGTTTTTTTTGCTAAAATTTTCAGAGGTTGTCTCGGATTTTTGCTTATATCTCCGTTACTTATGGACGGATTTTGTGGACTTTAAATAGCAAACTTCTCGAAAGCAAGTCTGATAGAATTATTGAAGATGTGGATCCCGAAGATATCTGGGGACTTCAGAAAATTGATTTCAACATCCAACAGACATACAGACAGACAGACGGATATGACTTAATAGACTCCGCTATCTATAAGGATCTAGAATATATATACTTTATAGGATCGGAAAATTATATTGTGGAAATTGCAAACGGAATGACAAACTTATATATACCCTTCTCATGAAGGTAACGGGTATAAAACTGAGTAAAACGCCAACTGATATTGAAAACAATGTGATCAATTTATGGCAAAATAACTATTCATGCCATAAAATTGCAGCAAAATAAAATTTAAGTAAATCCACAATAAATGATATAAAAAACGGCATAATACCGCTTGCAATAATAAACAAGGGGGTCGACCAAGACTGCTTTCTGATGGTGATGCCCGGCACAGTGAACGTTTGCTACATAATGAGGACATCAAGACCCCGAAAAATGCTTCAAAAAGTATTGGTTAGGATGTCAGTAGCTGGACGGTTAGACGTTCATTAAAAAGAATTCATTTAGTAGCCAGTGTGAAAAAGAAACAGCCAGCACTTTTCGACAGAACTGTGAAAAAACGCCTTCATTTCTGTAAAACCCACAAAAATTGCATTTTTGTTATTTAGAGCGACGAAACGAAAGTCAACCGATAGCAGTCTGATGGAAAAAAATACTATTGCCATTGGCCGCATGAATGCATCCAAAAACACTATCCTTAATGCAAAACATCCGGACAGTTTTGCTTCCCACTGTAAATTTGCAAATACAACATACTATAAATGATGAAATTGAATCCGAATAATCATAAACCATATAAATAGAGCTTTGCCAGAGAAGTACACTTTAAAAAAAAATTATCAATTGACGAACATATGTTAAAGTTCAAGGGACACTATGCCATGAAGCAGTATATGAAGAACAAACCCGTGTCATGGGACTTCAAACTTTGGTTTTTGTGTGAGTCGGACACCGAAAAAAACGTTTGTTGAGCACGGTCTTGGTGAATCTATGTTATGTATGTAAACCACTAGCAAAAAAGAGAGTTGAAGTTTATTGCTACAACTTTTTTATTAGCGTTACTTTCCTGGACATTCTACAACAAAATGATATCATGGCATGCGAAACAATTCGAAGTAATATAAAACGAATACCAAAGCAGTTTCCGGCCTATAAAAATATGAAGTGCCGGTAGGATATCCGGTGTCAAATAAATGGATAATTGCGCTGTTTACATGGCATCGAATTGTAGTGACACAACTGCAAAGTAAATCAAGTAAAATTAATATAGATTTCACGTTTGTTGTCCATCATAACAAGAAGAAAATGGGTGGTGTCGATCTGATGGACAAAAAAAAAGTGTACTACGAGTATGATCGCAGAAGGAAATGGCGGTTTTATATTCAATTGTACTTTGATCTCTTCGAAATATGCTTGCATAATAGCTACGTGATATACAGTCAACTCATGTTGGCTAAGAGCTTTGCGAAAAACGTGACATCAATTGATTTTCGGAAAGCTTTAGCAAAATAATTTGTAAGTGATTTCTGTTCGAGATCGCGCAGCTTCCTAGAAGCGATTATAACTTGAAGTATCTCTGTAAATAAGCCGAAATGTTTTCATAAAAAGGAAAAGCGTGAAAATTGCTAAATATGAGTCGATTGCGTCAGTTATGGCAAATAAAGCCGCTCAAATGTATTTTGTAATAATTCACTTCATCACGTAACTGCTTTGGTGAACATCATGTATATATCACACAATTTGTTCAAAGTCTTTCTAAATAAATTTAAATCTCTAAATAAATTTCTATTTAAATTTCTAAATAAATTTAAATAAAAATATATAAAACATCATACTTTTTAATTAAATATCTTGGAAATAAATAAAAATCGCTTCGCAGAAAATGTCCAGTCCTCAAAGGATTAAAGAGCAGATTTACAAAATACACTACAAACAGGTTCTTTGTAAAAAAAATCACATTTCAAAAATATAGTGTGGAACGACACACAACTGACAAAAAACTGCCTGTCCGTTTGGTTTCTTAAATTCATTATTACTCGTACGTCCATTAAAATACAAACCTTGAAAATATATACCACTTGTGAATCATATATGATGCACAAGCGTATGAAAGCAACTTGCTGTGAATCATATGTGATGCATATGACAGGGAAAGGGATAAAATACCTACTTCCGAAAATCACTTTAAAGAACAAAAGTCTCCTAAAAATGTTAGTATCCGTATAAAATTCATTGCTAATCTCATGACAATCAGTTAGTCATAGGTCCTGTATAAGATCTATTTCCGAAAATCATTTTAACTATGTCAAGTAAGTCACTAGGGTTTAATATCTACTAAGGCAGCTGTTATCTATCAGATAAAAGTATGCTGTTGTAAGACTACTTCTAAGTAATACATGCATTAGTTATTCAAAAGTATGTAATTCCGTAATTGCTTGCAAAATTCAGGTTAGGTTTAAGGTTTTTAAAACTGAATTTATTTCCAAAGTATTTTGCTTTTAGTATAAAACGTTTCCACAAAGGTGTCATCCAGCAACAGGTATAAAGATGGCAAAACAGACAAAAAATTAAAAAAAAACATTTGTTTTGTTATTATTCTACTTACACTTCAATGGCTTTCAAATGCGTTTTGGCAATGTTACAATATTATCAGGGAAAACTGTTAAAATGTATGGAAACATTTTTGCAAACAGCAAAAACCTAAACATACACACGTACTTCATTTACACATTTAGTAGAGTTTTAGCACGTTTTCATTTCAAAACATATTTTTGTGAATTTCAAACATATCATTTGTAGACTTGTGAAGCCATCTTTTGGCATTGTATCCAAAACATGTTTAAAAAATTTATATCACATCCTGACAACACACAGATATTGTTTAGAAAGGTGAAAGTATCTAAAAATGCATCTCAAAATTGAATTTTTAAACTGTTATGTAAGTGAAATAGCAACAAATATCTTAGTAACTCGTGTGACAAGGGTAGGTTAATATAAATTTTTAAGAAAACCAAAGTGTTGCTTTGTATATGGAAAGGAGAAGTTTAGTCAGTAGTGTAGTGATGAAGTGGGTCACAATATTGCATGTGTAAAATTTATGTCCAATTCATAGTGACAGGTAGTATGTTCCAGGTTTTAGCTCTATCTCTTAAAGTAAGTATATATCTTTTAACCAAATTTCAAGGTTTTGGCTTTATTTTCCTGGGGAAATAAAAAAATATACATATTTTGTTACACCCTCCACCATCATAAGTGTTGAATGAGGCTATATATACTAAGAAATATTCATCTGAGATCCAACAAAGAATATATATTATTGATCCTTATGGAATTCCAAGTCGATTGAGCTATGCCCGTCTGTCTGTGTAAAACACTCTCTCGTCCAAAAGAGACAACCAAAATCTGTTTCTAATTCTCCTAAGCAGTTTGGTATTTAAAACCAACAAAATGGGTTTAGTAGAACGTGAGTTACGGACCAAAATGTGTAGCAACCCCCATAAAAATTTGATATTTTTCAATATTTTTCTTGCAATTTTTTTCAATGTATTGCAGATATTGACATGAAATTTTGCACACGTTATTTTTATAATAAAAGACGAAAGTGTGACGAAAAAAGTAAGAATCGGTCCATGTTTGACCATAGACTCCATATAAAGTCCACTTCTAAAATTCACTTAAATACGTATAAAGCTGATGAAAATATAGTTACCAGGTAAGAATTTGACCACAAATAAATCCTATAGATAGATTTAATATAGATATAGATTTAATGATGGTCGGTCCATAAGGTTATTAATCTTATAAATATCGGTACCGACTCAAAACTTTAATATTTAATTCTACACATCTTATAGAATAATTTGTAGTTATTTGTATTTAAATATTTTAGCATTGTTTTTTATATTTTCAATATTTGCATTCTTTGGTATGGAAGCAGTCAGTGGGAGAAACAAAACACCATTCTGAACAAACAAAAAAAACAAACATACAAATTTGAGAATTACGTTTTTTTGTTACATATTCCTCGCTGATCACTCTCACATTTTTTTATACCCTACACCACCATGGTGGGGAGGGTATATTGGATTTGTGCATAAGTTTGTAACGCCCAGAAATATTGCTTCAACATCCACATTAAAGTATACCGATCGACTTAGAATCACTATCTGAATCGATTTAACGATGTCCGTCCGTCTGGCTGGCTGGCTGTCCATGAGCGCAGAGTACAGGTCGCAATTTTGAAGATATTTTGATAAAATTTGGTAAATGTTATTTTTTCGGCACAACTACGGATGGGATTGAAACTGGTGGAAATCGGTCGATTATTTCACCTGACCCCCATACAAAAGTCCTCCCGTAATTGGGGTTTACCGATCATAAATGTTTGAATTATGCAAGGAACCAAACAAATTTCATCACAAAAGAGTGGTAAATGCAGCCACATCACATCTATAAAATAACAATTTATAAAATTAAAAGAACATTTTTTATATTCACAACAACTTAAAAACAGAGTACAAAAAGGGTAAGATTATAAGGTGAGGCTTCTTTTGGTTGAATTTGATATCAATAATATTATTTACAAGTGATTTGTGGATACAATAGTAGAAGTGGACCAGTTATGGACTGATAGCTTCTAAATCCAGTATCTACTAATGTGGTTTTTAATTATTAGAGGCTTATTTTGGTTGAATTTCATCTCAATAACATTATTGTCAAGACTTGTATGGTTGTTTAATATAGTCGGAAGTGGACTTAATTCGGGATCTATTGCCAATTATTTACTGACAGCTACAAAATCCAGTAGCATAATTGCCGTATAATCGATATTAGTATGATTTATGGACTAAAATTACGGATCTATATAAAAGTTGGTTCGATATCGTTATTTATTAGACATTTTTATGGGTTAATTTGTTTTTCGGAAATGGTTCTTAGATGGCAGCTATGAAAAATTATGGGCCGATCTTTTTAAATTTTGGCATAGTGATTTTTATGGATATGAGAATATTTTACATCGAATTCCAACATAATAACAGTATATTTATGATACAAATTATTATTAACGGGAATTTCGGAAGTGGTCCTTACATGGGGGACATAGTCAAAAAGGGAACGATATTCTCAAAATCCAGCTGTTTGATTTTGGCATGTATGCAAACGATCCTTGTAAAATTTTGGATCAGTATGGTTATTTATAAGAGATTTAAGAGTGTTGAAGTGATTTTCGGAAGAGGGCTCTATATAAGGGATACGGTTAAAAACGGAGCAAAATTCACAAGTTTCTATAGAATGTTTTTATGTATATGTTAGTGATCTATACAAAGTTTTAAGTCGGTATTGATATTTTTAAAATATATAAAAAGACAAATGTCTTTTTCAGATGTGGTCCTTATTTGGGAGCTATGACCAATTATGGGCCGACCACCATAAAATTTAGTGCAACAATTTATTTGCCTATAAAGATTTTTTATGTCAAATTTTAGCCGTTTAACATTATTTATATCTGTTTTATACGTATTTAAATGAATTTTGGAAGTCGTCTTTATATGGGGTCTATGGTCAAACATGGACCGAATTAAAAGAAATTTCGTTTTGCGATTTCTTTTTGCATAAAACTTAGTTTTGCTGAATTTTGTCTTGATATTCCAATTTTATAGGCATTTATGTATAATTGAGCAATACTTGCTGAAGATTTTTGTACGGGGGCTATTAGAAATCATGGACCGATTTTTACTATTTTCTTCAAACTTTTTTCTTTTATCATAAAAATAACGCATACAAAATTTCATGGTAATTTCTGCAATATATTTCAAAAAATTGCAATAAAATGGACAAAAAATATCAAATCTTCATGGAGGTTGTCTCACATATTGGTCCATCACTCTGGTTTTTGCTGTTTTTCAATACCAAAGTTATTTGCAAAATAAGAAATTCTTTTCTGGAAATTTCGTTTAGTTAAGTTGTACAGTATGGACGTGAGAGTGTTGTACAGAGACGGACAGACAGACGGACATGGCTAAATCGACTTAGAATTTCATAGGGATCAAGAAAATATATACTTTGTTGGGTTTTAGATGAATTTTAAAAAAGCTTCACACGGAATGACAAACGTAATATACCCTATAATAAATAGAAATTACGATACAATATTGTATGACAATCGCCCTATAGTAGTTGATAGCACGCATGTAAGGGATCCGCAAAATAAAATAACCAGTATAATTATCATTATTTTATAAAAATCTTTCGTTTACTTTTTCGTTTTACTGTACCTTGAAATTTGTCTTATTATTTGTATTTGGTGGTGGGTATATATGATTCGGCACAGCCAAATATAAACTCTTACTTGTTTCTTGTTTTTTATAGAAAAATGTTTTTTTTCTATATAATTTGTACATCATCCGGAAAGAGGACTTAATACATAAGCGTGTAAAATTAAATTTGAATCATTTAAGTGGATATAGCCGCAATGAGACAATGGGACAGATTCGAAATTTTTTGGAAATATATATGTCATTTCGAAACTGCTGCTGCGATCGAGATACACTTTTACATGAAAGTAGCAAAGGAGTGTTCATGTTTAAGTTTTTATGATTGACCCCACAAACCTTCCAGAGGCGGAGCTGTAGGCGCTCAAATTAGGACACCTTTAACATACAATTTGTTTAAACTTGTGTAATTTTGTTGATTTTTATATAATTCATAAGATTTATATATTTTCTGAACGTTCACTGATGACGTTAAATTGTGTAAAATATTATTACTTTGAATTAAACTTACTCATAGACATCATTTCTCGTAAGGAATGAATCAGTATTAGTTATTTTAAATTATTCATATATTTTTCTACATTAAGAAAATTAATGGTAAAAATCGTCCAATAGAATTTTATAAAATGGTGAGAGCGTGGTGTAATTATACAAGGTGAGGGCAAATTGGCAAACAGGCATTTTGTTTGTGTAAAATAATGTACTACTGCAGAGGTGATCAAAATTAAAAAGCTTATGTATTGCTGAGAAAATAAGACAAATTTCAAGGTACAGTAAAACGAAAAAGTAAACGAAAGATTTTTATAAAATAGTAAACGTAAAAAATTGTTTCGGTTTAAAAAATAATAAAAAATTATTCCACTTCGCAAAATAATGAGTTCCGTTTGTATTTTGAAATCATAGGTTGTAACTTCAACTTTAAAGGGGGCTTTAAAAAGATCAAGAAAGGGTTCAAGGCCATCAAAATCTCTAAACCTATCTTGAAAATCAAAATCTCTAAACCTATCTTGAAAATTTTAAAGAAGGGTTTCCCAGTGACCTTTAAATGTTTTATAACACAAAAGGCATTGAGAATTAACAAATACATTTTTTATTACGAAATATTTTCGTAATGCTACCATAATTTTTGTATGTACTGTATTTTAAAAACATTTAAAGCATCCGCTAAGTATGTGTACCATTTGCCATGTGAAAGACAACTGAATTAAAAGAGCATAACAAAGTGGTGGGTTGGGCAAATAAGCAATTGTACTATGAAATGATCATCTCTTTACTACTGTCAAAAACACTTGAAAAAGTATTATTTTTGACATAAGTAAATTGTAAACAAATTCAATCAGCTGTGCTGCTGCACTCACCTTGTATAGAGACTCCATGGGCAATAGTTGTTGTATATTCTAATTTTTTAGCTTAGAAACATTTCAAATTTTCAATATTTATGATTTTAGAATCATCACAGTCTTTTTTTACGAGAGAAGAGGATATATAATTGAGGTTATTTTTTGATGGCACTTTAATATCCTTTGATGGAATTACAGCATATTAAAGTTTTTTTGAAATTCTATACAATTTAAAAAGAAGTACTTCGAAAAACAGCACTTAGATATTCACACATGCTTTGAATACATAATATTTCATAAAAAATTGTCAGTGGTTCACACACTGTCGTTTAAGTTATTGTATTTTTTTTTCTCTACCTGATCATTACAAAATGTTGAGTGTGTAGTCAGATAGACAGATGTTTAAAGTATTTAATTTTAAATACATATTTTCTTGCATTTATGTTTGCACTGTTTAAATTCTCTGTCTTAATCTTGTGGAAAATTTGTAATATTGTTCAAGTATCTACTTGTACATATTCAAGTAAGAATTTGAAATCATTAGTTTTGGTTGCAAGACCTTAAACCAACAACAAAATCTCATGTTGCATCTTAATATACTGACTATGACTACAAGTATAGTCAGCGTCACAGTAACCACAACCCGTTACCACTTTACGGTTGGCAGCCCAAGAAATTCAATATAAAGTGCATAAGATATATTGAAAATTGTACAAAATGTTGTTAGGTTTGCTATTGGCAGATGAAATTGAAATTAATTAATTAATTGACCTTTTATGTGCATTTTCCTTTAGACAAATAAAGAAACGAAATGAAGACATATGCAATAGTCGACAATACTGCGAAAGAAAACATTGTATTTATTTGGGGTTTAAAGTAGAGAAGAAAATCTTGTTGTCTCATCTTTTGGTTCATAACTCTGGTTATACAGGACCGAGTTTTGTTGTAGATATTGCTGAGTTTAATTGTTCATAGTGGACGTGAGGGTATTTTCAACGGAAAAGCAGTCTACCTTGTGGGGACTTACTTGAATATATTTTAAACAGTGGACGTTTAAAAAAACTCAATTCTTTGCATTGGAATATGTGTTAAATTAAGGTTACCGCTCTTAGTACAGAACTACAACTAAAATGTAAGTAAACAGATTGTGTGATTTTTAATCAGTTTGCTTAGTAATAGAAAATGACCGAAAAACACAACTAAAGGCAACTGGAGCAAATGATTGTGTGACTCAAATGTTCTATACAATAAGTCTATGTTGGAATAAGTCTCTGTTGGTCTATCTCTACTATGTCACCCATAAATATCTTGTAAATAATGTTATTAGAGATTAAATTCAACGAAAAGAATTCTCACGTTATAATCTTACTCTTTTTATACCCTCCACCACCAAGAATGTTGAATGAGGGTATATTACGTTTGGCATTCTATGTGAAACTTTTTTAATATTCATTTAAGACACATATATTCTTGCTCCTTATGATATTCTAAATCGAATTAGCCATGTCCGTCTGTCTGTACATCTGTCCGTCTGTGTAAAACACTCTCACGTTGTTTTTATGATAAAAACAAGAAAGTGTACGGAAAATAGTAAGAATCGGTCCATGATTTCTCATAGACCCCATACAAAAATCTTCCCGAAAAATAAGTTTTATTGAAAAATAAATCGCAAAACGAAATGTTTTTTTTAGTTCTGTCCATGTTTGACCATAGACCCCATATAAAGTCCACTTCCAAAATTATTTTAAATACATATAAAACAGAGTTAAATAATGTTAAAGGGCTAAAATTTGTCATAAATAATCTCTATAGGCAAATAAATTGTGGTACTAAATAAACCCACAAAAATGTCTAATAAATCGATATCGAACAAACTTTAATATGGATCAGAAATTTTAATCCAGAAATCATATTATTATCGGTTATACGGCAATTAAGGTACTGGATTTTGTAGCTGCCAGTCAATAATAGCTCCTGAATTACGTCCACTTCCGAGCATAACAACCAACCATACAACTCTTGTAAAAAACGCTATTAAGATGAATTTCAACCAAAATAAGCTTAAAATACATAGAAATCACATTAGTGGATACTGGATACTGGAGTGGATATCAGTCCATAATTGGTCCGTTTCTTCTATGCCACCCATAAATATTTTGTAAATAGTGTTATTGAGATCAAATTCAAACAAAAACGTCTCATCTTACATCTTATCAGTTTTTATACTCTGTTGCTTAACTCGTTGTGAATATGGAAAAATGTTCTTTTAATTTTATAAATTGTTAAATAACAATCAAGATTATTAGGAAAATCAAACAAACTCTGTAAATTACAGTAAGAATCGGTAATTGCATCAATTATAAATGGTCGAAATTAGAAACAATTTCAAAATATTTAACATAAATTATGTTGGTCGTAAAATTGTCTTTCAAACAATCATCTATGTTTGCAATCTCATTAGACGCCATATGACAATCCGTTTTCATACAATTGCCAACAATTTGGACAATTTGACAACAAAAATGACATATTGAAAACGCGGCCTATGCTCCTATATAGTATTTACTTTGATGTGTGAACAAAACTATGAAACTATATTTAAAAAATTCATACATACATATGTTTCCTTAAACTTTTTACAATCTGATAACTTAGCAAATATTTTCAAAATCTTCAAAATTTATTAACTATTAATAACTATTAAATAAATAAATTTTGAAGAATTTTTGCCTTTTACACGAGTTTGAAGCATTTTGAAGAGCAGTTCTGAAGAAAATTTCAATCGTGTAAATCTAGCTTTAGATATTCGTTTAAGGGTATAACTTTTCTTGATGTATCATGCACAAGAAAGGCTTTTTCTACAACAAAAAATTATTTACCCTTAAAAATGTATATTTTGGGTTTTTTATACCCTACACCACAATAGTGGGGAGGGTATATTGGATTTGTGCTGATGTTTGTAACGCCCCTAAATTTTGGTCGAACACCCACCTTAAAGTATACCGATCGACTTAGAATCACTTTCTGAGTCGATTTAACGATGTCCGTCCGTCCGTCTGGGTGGCTGGCTGTCCATGTAAAGCTTGTGCGCAGAGTACAGGTCGCAGTTTTGAAGATATTTCAATAAAATTTGGTACGTGATATTTTTTCGGCCTAAAGATTGATGGGATTGAAACTGGTGGAAATCGGTCCATTATTTCACGTAGCCCCCATACAAATATCCTCCCGAAATTGGGGTTTACCGGTCATAAATCTTTGAATTATGCAAGTATACAAAAACAATTTACCACAGATGAGTAGTAAAGAAAGCTAACGAACATCTACAAATTACGTGAAGATCGGTCCATTATTCGTCGTAGCTCCCATATAAGGCCCACTTCCAAAAATCACTTAAAAGAGCATAACTCTCTTAACCCTCCGATGAGTGAGAAGATATGAACTTTATTGCTTTCAAGTAAAGGTACAATAATCTAATTTTATACTACTAGCAATAAACCAGGAGCCAAATTACCGCATTCGATATCGAGTAAAATTGATCGTAATTTTCTTATTTGAGATTATGGCATTCGATATCGAACAGGAAACTGCAATCGTTTAAAATCGAATGGTAAATATTTTAATATGTATCATTGGAATGCGTAGCAAAAGTACATCTATATAATGGTCGCTTCTATTAAAACATTCTCAATTGTTTTACTTCAAGCCGACTGCCATTGCAAGTGGAGTGGTGGATCGATATTACGCAGTAAAATAGTTGACACTCGAATTTTAAGTTGTAGCACATGTGGTGGAAAGCCTGGTACATCGAGTGAATTTAAGAACTCACCAGGATAATTAATTATATCATAGTGATATCCATTTTCTCCATATGGAAAAATAATAGGATAATGAAGCGTGTCATGTAGTCAAGAATTTATTATTGCGTAAGAGTCCTATTGTGAAAATTTAATGACGATCGTTCCAGTTGTTACATATATAGTAACCACCCTAATGTTACTAATAAGTTTTATATGACAACACCGTCATTGGTAACTAGTATTTTAGTACTAACTATTTTTAAGATCACTAACGTACATCCTTTTTATACCCTACACCACAATAGTGGAGAGGGTATATTGGATTTGTGCTGATGTTTGTAACGCCCCTAAATATTGGTCCAACACCCACCTTAAAGTATACCGATCGGCTAAGAATCACTTTCTGAAGCGATTTAACGATTTCCGTCCATCCGTCCATCTGGCTGTCCATGTAAAGCTTGTGCGCAGAGTATAGGTCGCAATTTTGAAGATATTTTGACAAAATTTTATAAGTGATATTTTTTCGGCCCAACGATGGAAGGGATTGAAACTGGTGGAAATCGGTCCATTATTTCACCTAGCCCCCATACAAATGTCCTCCCGAAATTGGGGTTTTCCGGTCATAAATCTTTGAATTATGCAAGTCTGAAAACAAAATTTACCACAGATAATTACTAAATGAAGCTAAAGCACATCTACAAATTTCGTGAAGATCTGTCCATAATTAATCGTAGCTCCCATATAAGGACCACTTCCAAAAATCACTTTAAAGAGCATAAGTCTCTCAAAAATGTTGATATCCAAATAATATTGAACGCAAATATATTCCATATATATACGAATATTATCCTACATTTTTATGATGATCGGTCCATAATTACACGTAGCTCCCATATAAGGCCCACTTCCGAAAATCACTTTAAAGAGCATAAATTTCTTAAAAAATGTTGGTAATCAAATAAAATTCGACACAAACAAGTTTCTTATATACAGAAATAATGACACCTAATTTTGTAATGGTCGGTCCATAATTAGTCGAAACTCCCATATAAGACCCTCTCCGTAATTCACTTTAATTTCCATAAGTCGTTCAAAAGTATTTATATCGAGATAAAGTTTAACACATTAATATTTATATTCACAGAAATCGTGACACTGAATTTCGTTCCAAAATAGGTGATATCTCGCAAATAACGCCCATTTCTGAAATACTTTTTTATATTTACATATACTAGGTGTAGGGTATTATATGGTCGGACTTGACCGACTACACTTTCTTACTTGTTATACACTTATAACTGATCTATGTAAAATTTCTATGTAAAATACGGACATATAGATTTGAAAGAAATTAAAACATTGTATACGTTGCAACTAACTTGCAAGGCATCTTCATTTCAACATTTTAGTTGTTTTTCGTTTGTTCGCTTCCAGCTATATAGAGCTTGTAAATTTCTAAAGATCATATTAGAAACACATTTTAGTTGCAAGATTCATAGTTGCAAGATTCATAGTTTAATACTATTAGTTAGTATAGTTTTTCGTTTTTCTACTATTTCCCTTCCACTTAATTTTCTCTACTGCTTTCGTTTTATTTTTGTCGGGGAAACACGCCAATTTATTTTGACCAAAGGCACATCTGCTGACTCAATGCAATATTTTATTATCTTTGTTTCTATCCTTCAGTTTTTGTTTTTATTTTATTCGTTTGCTTAAATGTTGCCAGTCAAAGTTTAACGTGTTCCTTGGTAATTAGTTGCAGAATGAACAAATAAAAGTGAAGGATTTAAGTACTTTTACTTTATGGCTCATTAATGGTTTTAGAAATGAATGAAATATGGTATCTGCATTGTAATTTTCAATGCAGATACTAATAAAATTCTCAAAAATTACAATTTATTTCCACAAGAGTTTTCTTTAATGATTATTTTATTTTTAAGGATTATTTTTAATGCCATAATAAATGTTTGAGATTAACATTATGTACTCTATGTCAAACTATTATATAGAAAGAATATTTTCATACAAATATTTTATCAGCCATGACAATTGTTTAGGGGGGTGGTCACCGGCCTTATAACTCGTCGAAAGTAGCAGGGTTCACTGTTTCATAGTCACTGACATAAATTAAACTGCAGACCAAACAAATTCATTAAATAAAGATCACCAAATTGTTGGTGCCATAGATATGTCAGAAGTGCAGTAAAATATTAATGGTTTTTTTCTCCTTTTTCGATTATCTTGAGTAATTAAACAATTAATAAATCTGCATTGTCGATAAGGTACCAAATCTATATTATAACAAGAAAAGTACTAAAATACGGAATTTATATAAAAGAGGAACTAAATTATAAATATATTAACCTTTGGAGATGACAACAGAAAGAAAAACGATATTAATTATAAATTGATTAAAATCTGTCGGAAAATTACTTTCTCTCATATAAAGAAGATGTTGGTTTTATGTTTTAAAGTGAAGTCTTTAAAACGTTCTGCCAGTATAAATTACAGCCAGAAAAAATTACTAATGGAATAAAAGTGACTTATAACAAAATTATTTATGTATTCCTAACATAACAGCCATGGTGCAACTATACAAGGTGAGTACAGTAGCCGAGCTGACTGACTTTGTTTACAATTTACTTATGTCAAAAGTAATACTTTTTCAAATATTTTTGACAGTACTACATTATTTTACACAAACAAAATGCCTGTTGTTTCTGTTTTGTGTTGTATTGGTTGTCGATTTCCACCACCTTGTATAGTTGCACCATGATAACAACGTACTTACAACTGTAAAATTTTTAATAAACTTTAAATTGTATTTCACTTTGATTTTGATTGATGATTATTAAAATGGAAATTTAAAAAATAGTTCTTTAAAAACTGTTTTGAAAATAATGGCCGACAAATGATTTTTTGTTATCACGAATACTTCAAAAGTTGATGGCATGGTGAAATTACTTTACAAGGTGCTGTTGAAAAGGCAGCTGTTTTTTTTTTAGTCAGGTTCGTTATATAAACTCTTGTTTGTTTGTATATATATAGTGGCGTGCACACATGGATACATGTTTTATAACTTTGACTTACAAATCGAATAAAGCTCTCAAATTTTTAAAAATAATAATGGTTTTTATTTAAAATTTTAAATAAATAAAACAAAAATGTAATTAATTTGAAATTCATGAACTATTAAAGCGAATGTGAAGTGTAGGGTAAATTTATGTGAAATGGCAATCGCGGATGCGTCTTTTTTGAAAACCTGTTTCTATATGAAGGAGTTGTCAGGTAAAAAATAAATTTAACATATGTTCAGAAAACAGATGGCAGTTTCCAAAACACTTAACTTTATTCTCTTTCTAATGAGCTTTTTGTTTTAGGCTAAGAAATTTCCGAACCGCCTTTGTACATTCGTGTATAAATATTTACTAGCAATTATAAAAGAAGCCAACAATAGTAGAACGACTCTATATGACGACAACAATGATAAGAATTGTTACATAGCAAAACTGTAGAAATAAAAATTATTAAAAATAAAAGTTAAAATCTGCTTCGGTTTTTTTTTTCTTTTTTTGTCCAGAATTTTACACCTCAACAAACTGAATACAGAGCTCAATATTTCAAAAGAAAATGGAGGAGTTCAACAGTTTATGACATTTAATTTATACCATGTCATTGTATGAGATAAAGTTAATAAAATTTGGGTGGGGGGGGGGGGGGGTTGGTTTTTAAGAAATTTATGAGAAAATACTGGTTTCAACTCTTCAAATGAAATCTGTCGCCGTTTTGATGTTTCTGTTATTTGATAGTAGTTACCAATTTAAACTCACATAGCCTTGTGGGAATTTTAAGTCAGTTGTTTTAAACGTGCTAGCACCATGACATGTAAGAAAAGGAAATGTGTTAAAATATTGTCATCATATATGTTGATTTCTGTTCATCGAAGTAAAAAAGTGTGGCAAGTACAAAAATTAGTTAGTCTGTTTTTTGTGATTTTGTAGTATGGTACCATATTCAGCATGATTATACATACCAGATTTCTTGAGTTGGGTATGTCTAGGAAATTTTGGTTGCTGACTGTAGGAGTAGAGTTTATCATTTTATTGCACCTAAAATTGCTAGTCTATGGACCTTAAATAATTTAAAATATATGTTTTTTATCTTTTACTGCAATCAGATTTTGTTGTAAAATACAGAATTAATTTCACTTCCGAATGGAACAAAATTCGGTGACATGGCTTAGAACGCCATTATTTGTGGCACATCGTTCAAAACTTGAGTTATTTATTTTGTTAAAAGAGAAAAAAAAACAATTAAGAGTATTATATTGGACCGTACCGAATGTTATATACCCACCACCATTATAAAATGTTAATTTATTGTCTGTCTGTCTGTCTGTAAGTTTGTGCTTAATACGAAGATAAACCCTTGAACCGATCTGCATGTTACTATGACTCTGGCAGGAACAATAGGCTATATGATGTTTTGATTTGACAAACGGGAGTGGCACCGCCCATTAAACCCAAAAATTTTAATTGCAATATTTTGGGCATTTTTTGACATACGTCGATGATATTAGGAGTACGTACCAGTAGAAAATTTTTTTATTTTTTTTTAATTACTACAAAAGGATACTCTTACGCAATAATAAATTCTTGACTATATAAAGTTGTAAGTGGATAAAGGGGCGTGGCCCCGCCCACTGAAATGTATCGCTCATATGACGTGCTTCAGTATCCTAATATTTATCCATATGGAGAAGATCGATATCACTTTGAAATGCGTCAAATCAATCAAGCAACCCGTAAGGCCGTTAATTATCCTGTTGAGTTCTTAAATTCACTCGATATGCCAGGCTTTCCACCACATGTGCTACAACTTAAAATTCGAGTGTCAATTATTTTACTGCTTAATATCGATCCACCACTCCACTTGCAATGACATTCGGCTTGAAGTAAAAAAACTGAGAAATAATTTAATAGAAGCGACCATTATAACAAGAACATATAAAGGTACATATGTACTTCAAATGCTAACAACAGATTTACCATCCGATTTTAAGCAATTGCAGTTTCCTGTTCGGTTACTGTTTGCGATGACCGTTACTAAAGCTCAAGGTTAATATCCCGTGTATATGTGTATGCTCCTGATGGGCAAACTAAAAATATTGTATATCCTAAAGCATTGCAAAAATTAAATTAAAATTAAATAAATAAATTTTTGTAAATATACTAATACGTTTTATTTTATTTTATAACGAGGGGGGATAGCGAAGCACACCGGGTTTAGCTAGCACGAGTATAACCGCCTGGCCCACGATGTCGAACGATAACGTTCGCTTAGATAAGACTTAAGACACAAACTTTTTATCGTATCTATTTTTTACTCAATCAAGTTTGTTTATTCTACAATCAAGTTTGTGTCTTAAGGCTTATCTAAGCGAACGTTATTGTTCGACATCGTGGGCCAGGGGTAAATGTCATCGAGATCAAAATAGGCACAGTCTGTCAAAGGCTTTTCATATATGTATGTATGTTAATTAATATTTGTTAACAAATTCTTTTTATTTATTTGTTTGATTTTGGACATTGATACTAGCAACAACTGTTGTAACAAGTTCTTTCAATTTATAATCGTTTATGCCCTATTAAATAAGATTTAAACATTTAAATATTTTTTTTTTTTTTTGTAAAATGTAAAATTGTCCTTCGAAATGTAAGTTAATCGGACCACTTTATGAAGGCTTTGTGCGTAGAATTTTCTTTGGCCAGCAAAAAGTCCTGCCCTCAATCAGAATTTGTGGCTAATAGTGAAGAGACAGTTGGAACAATACCGATTAACTCAGTTCAGCACGAATGAGATTGTATTCCAAATAATTGTTAACTTAGTGGAGAGTATACCAAAATATGTTTTCTAAATTACGGGCTTTGGACTAAAAATTAAAATTACTATCATTTCCTAAAGATTTTGTATGGTGCAAACTTGAATACATGCGGCTTATTTTCGTTTTATATGTCTTTTACATAACTTGTGTTGTAAGACTATGAGTTATATTTAATTTTAAAATTCAAGCACAATACTCATACGTAACATGTATCCAAATAAAAATAGATTTTATTTTGGTACGTAATACAGTGGCCTGGTATATCCCCAATATTTTTAGTGTCCAAACTAATATTTGTAATACATAAATTTCTATGTACTATAAACTTATGGACATATTTTGAGCAAACTTTTTATAGAATAATAATCTGTTTCAATTTAGCTCTTTTAAAACAAGTAAGAAAGTATAGTCGGTTAAGCCCGACTATATAATACCCTACACCCAGTATTTATAGAAAAACAGATTCTAAGAAATGGGTTCTATATAGGAGCTGTGAACTATTATGGATCGATCATACAAAAAATATAGTGGCATGACTTCTGTGCATATAAATATTCTTTGTGATAAATTTTATCTCGATATAAATAATTATAAAAGATTTTTAGATGTTAAAGTGATTTCGAAGGGGATATTATATTGGAGCTATAACTAATTGCCGACAGTTAAAACATTAACTGTCATGAATTGTGTATATAAGAAACTTATTTGTGTTAAATTTTATTTGCATACTAACATCATTAAGAGTTTTATGGTTGTTAAAATAATTATGGGAAGTGGGCCTTATATGGGAGCAAAGACAAATTATGGACCGATCATCACAAAATTTAACCAAATACCACTATATCCAGTATAATACCAGTATGATGTTTAAAGTGATCGGCAGCGGGCCATATATTTGAGCTATGGCCAATTGTGCACCGATCTACACAAAATTTGTTGATAAGGCTTCATGTAAAACTTGTTTCTGCATTTTCTGCATTTTCAAGCATTTATGAACAATAAACTCCATTTCCCGAAGGACATTTGTATGGGGGCTGGGCCAAATAATGCACCGATTTCAAACGCTTTCAATCCCAAGCATTCTTGGGCCAAAGAAATATTTTCTACCAAATTTTATCGAAATATCTTCAAAATTGCGGCCTGTATTCTACGCACAAAGTTTACATGACCAGTCTGCAAGACGGTCGAACGCACATTGTTAAATCGACTCAGAAAATGATTTTAAATCGACCTTGAGGTGGATGCTGGACTAAATTTTTGTGCGTTACGAATATCAGTACAAAATCCACCACTATGGTGGTGTAGGGTATACAAATGTTTAAAGTTATCGAGTGTGATTTACGATATATACGATAGAGTATATTTTTCTTAGTGTTTCATAAACTTAAAGGCAGTTTAGGTTAAATAAATGCGTTGCATTCAGTTATTAAATTATTTTATCGATTATTTTATATCAATTTCATTAAGATTCCATATGCAACATATCTCAGAGAAATCGAATAAAAATTGTTTGCTTATTTGAAGAAAATAGCAAAAAAAAATCTAAAATAATCGAGGATAGATACACATGGCAAAACCGTTTTAGAAACTTTCAAAGATCAAGAATATGTATATTTTGATATACATACATACATACATACATTAAACAATATTCTATTAAAATGAGTGTGATATATTATTTAAATCATTGTTTATCTTTGTTTAAATTATATATATAAATTATAAACTCCTTTATTATTTGAATTAAATTTCCCAACCCTGTTTATATTATTGTAATTAAATTTAACCTGTTTCATATTACAGCGATTGAAATTATAATACACAAATTAAAATCGTAGTTTAATGTATATTTGTAGTTTTAAAAAACGAGACTTTGAGGTCCAGAGCAATATTTATTACCATGAAAAGTTTAGTTCATTAGTAACCAATAAACAATAACGCCCGACCTTAACTGCACACATCCTATAAGTTACTTGATGAATTTCTAAGAAGAAATCTCTCCTTCGTGTATTTAAAAACTTCCTAAGGAATCTGAGAAGATATCTACACAATTTTCTTCTTTTAATTTATTATTAGAAGTCTAAGAAGATTTCCACACAATCTTTCTTTTTTAATTTATTATTAAAAGGTCGTTAGAAGTCCAGGAACATTTCAACACAATATTTGTCTCTTTCATTTATTATAAGACTCCCTTAGGAGTCTGAGAAGATATCTACACAATCTTTCCATATAT
The DNA here is from genome assembly GCA_950370525.1 of Bellardia bayeri. Classification (NCBI taxonomy): domain Eukaryota; kingdom Metazoa; phylum Arthropoda; class Insecta; order Diptera; family Calliphoridae; genus Bellardia; species Bellardia bayeri. Next base: position 21,773,356 of record OX493267.1, read on the forward strand.
AAAATTCCCTTTAACCAAACATCCCGTTTCGTTTATTAATAGCATTTTATTCATTCCTAAATTAGCTGCGCCCTAACTAATTCTTTGGATTTATTCAATTCTTTCTTTTTACTACTCAGGCTTAGCCCTAATTAGATATATACTCGTAAGCATATTTGAAATTGTTTGAAGCATAAGTTTACGCAAAACTTAATTTATTTTAAATTTTTAATTGCGTTTAAAACTTTGTTGTAATAATTTAGTAATGATACATCTTTTATTTATGTTGTTATTTCGTTTTCTTTTACTTTTTTATACCCTTCACCTTCATGAGAAGGTTATATATAAGTTTGTCATTCCGTTTGTAATTTCCACAATATAATTTTCCGACCCTATAAAGTATATATATTCCGGATCCTTGTAGATAGCGGAGTCTATTAAGCCATGTTCGTCTGTCTGTCTGTTGAAATCAATTTTCTGAAGTCCCCAGATACGTTCGGGATCCAAGTCTTCAATAATTCCGTCAGACATGCTTACGAGAAGTTTGCTATTTAAAATCAACAAAATCCGTTCATAAACAACGGAGATATGAGCACAAATCCGAGACAACCTCTAAAAATTTCATCAAAAAAACTTAGTGTTTTAATATTGTTACGAACAAATGTATCAACAGATGGCGTGTTTAACATCAAAGTGTTCGAAAACTTTATGTGTGTTCTTAAACCGTAATATAAGTGTGTAAACAGACAGTGTGTTTATTTGTTTTAAATTGTTTGTGTACTTTTAAATAAATAAAAACTCGTTATATTTTCTTCAAACTACTTGACGCTTTTATTTTGCAATTAAAAAGAATCCGGCTTATTTAAGGGAAATAAATCACCGTTTTTTAAAGGTAAAAACGTAACAATATAATATATATGCATGTATGTATATAATATAATTGTGCATCCACAACAAAGGTGAATGGTATATAAGATTCGGCATAGCCGAATATATCACTCTTACTTGTTGAAATCTAAGTTTGTCTTTTGTCTGTTAGGACAACAAATAAAATTATATAAGCTTTTTAAATTTTATATGCTTCAAAGGTTTAGCAATATTAAAAAAAATAAATGTTGAAGAAAAACATCTCAATTATGGTTTAATTTCATTCACTCTAGGGAGCATCGAAAATCCCAATGCATTTATGTATGAATTATTTTACTAAATTTCCAAAATACCACACTCATTAATGTTGCTATAACAAATAAGTCATATACAATACCACTACAGCAAACTGTGATTTATTCAGACATAAAACAATTTAAATCCTTTACCCAAAATATAATAAATCCATAGTAACCATATTTACATAAACAACCACAAATTCCCAAGGAGAGCAACAAATTAAAAGACCAAATTATGGGTATAATAAAATAAACGAAAACTTTAGGCTGAAACATTTACATAGGAGCATCCTCCGTCAAGCTCATACATTGCTACATACAATTTCATAAATATAACAATGTATTTGTTCATGTGCCTTCTAAACGAAATAACAGGCAGAATAAAAAAAACTACATAATGCTGATATAAAATACAGATGCTACCACTTATGAGACATATTTTTCGCAGACATAAAATACTCCCACTAAACAAAACAAAAAATTAAATATAAAATACAGTATGAATACTAAGTACTTTGTGTATTTGAATATTATTATTGACAAAAGTCTACATTGTGGCCGCATTATTGTCAAACAATTATTGCTAAATGTTTTCTATTTATTTGGAAGCACATTGTTGTTTTGTTTTTATACTTGGGATCAAGAAACTAGTTCGTTAAATCTAAATTTTACTGTACATGTAAGTTAATATGGGAGTGTACACCACAATGTATTAGTATACGCAATATACTATACACAATATCACTCATACGCTTCAGTCTACATATAGTAAATATACTGCCTGGCCGGCCCAACATATCTAACGACATCGCTCGCTTGCATTTTTAACAACAAACAACTGATTTGCGCCCCACTAAAATTTCGATCGACAATGAAAGCGAGCGATAACGTAATCGTCTTCATATAAATTTGCGCCCCACTAACAAATTTTGTGCGACAAAAACTGTCAAAATTAGTCACTTGTGTTGTGGTTGTCGACAAAAGAAGAAAAAATAAAAAAGTAAAAAATATTTGCAATATTTTAAAATTAAGAAGCTTAATTATGGAAAAAAGGTATTTGTTGTATATAAATTACAATATTTATTAATAAATTCTTCTTTATTGCCCAAATGCAATTGCTTAGCGTTAAAAAATCAAACTTGAAGTAGCTACAGATTCTTGTTGAATATATAAAAGCAAATTCAGAGCTTGCTAGAGGCTCTGTTGTTCTTGGCAAAAATAAAAACTCCATGGAAGAACAGTGGATTGGTCTGACCAAGAAACTGAATTCATATGGGCCACCAGTGCGCAGCATTGTTGAGTGGAAGAAGGTAAGGAATTCATTTATATTCTGTTTGGTCAATTTGATTTACATCTGCGCAATTTTAGACTTGGACTGATTTAAAATCAAGAAATAAAAAAAGATAGCTAAGAACAAAAAAAGTTTGTGTGAAACTAGAGGTGGCCTCTATCGGGTGAAGGCGCTTTCCGAATTATAAAACAATTTATCGATCGGAATTTGTTCTTATCCAAAGCCGCGGCACCGGGGGATAAGGTGCGAGTCGGTTTTACATCAACACTATTTTTGTAGCTACTTTTTAGAAACTTTAGACTTCATGACCCAAAAATGTCGGATTTCTAAAGAATTTTTACACGATTCTTTTTCCATTTTAAATTATATTTTTACAAGTATATTCGGACTGATTAATAGCAAAATACTGAAAACAAGAGTGTTGTTGACAGGTTTTTCATAAATGCCTTAAAAGTGAGGTCGGATTTTCTACGAATTTAGTTTTGGTCTTCAGTTTTCTATAAAAAAGTTAAAATCTAGCCATCAACTTAAGTTGTCCAAAGCCTAACAACGGAACATATATTTTGCAATTGTACCCTACCCATCGTTTTATTGATATTCCAAAAATATATTTTAAAACAAGCCGTTCTTAGGGATACTCTTTTATACATGTGAATGTTGATAAAAAATATTTGCATTTAATGTTGCTTTAAATGCATATGAAGGGTATTAAGAATATTATTTAAATTTTAACAATGTTGCGTTTTTAATCCCATTTTAATAATTAATGAATATTGCTGCAAATTAAGCTGTAAAATAATAAATATAGTTACAATGTATACGACGATAAATCTACTGACTTAATTGTACTGGCACTGCTACTAGAATTGCAATGTGAATTGTTTATACTGAGTGAACCATCTGCTGGTTGTTTCATTTATTTCCTGCTTAAATATTTATACAGATTTATTCCTAAAATATATATAATTTTCTACGTAAAAGACAAACTTAGCGAAAACAATTTAAGTGCAATGATTTATATTTTTACACGAACTTAATTGGAAATTATTAGATCCAGCTAGCAGTTTCTAATTCTTCGATTTTTACTACAAAATATATACCATCCATGAAACCACTTAAGGTTTCTTATTTAATTCTAAAAGTCATGTTCTTAATAAACACTTTAAATAGGGTTAAACAGTGGGTTCACCCTGTAAAAATTATATAGCATATTCGTATAACTAGAGAAATAAAGTAGCAGATGTGTTAAACCACAAAATGTTTAACATTCAAATGTGGTATGAAGAAAACCTAAATGCAACAAATAACATTTATACATGCGAATTCATATATGTACATTAGGCTGGTCCAAAAATATTGTTGGAATAACTATAAACTATAAATAATAAACAGGGATTTATAAAAGATGGCGTGTATTTTACACGTTCTGTTTGTCTTTAGATATTTATATATCATTTATTCTCACTTAGTTGCGACTTTTTCCTGCGACATTTCTCCTGCGACTCGAGTTTATGGATGAAATACGTAGTGCAGAGTACGGGATAGCTAGTGTCGCAGATATTGCGAAACAAAGCGACAAATTTGACATTTCTTTTTTATATCTTCTTTTCTCTTGTATAATTTGTATTGCATTTGTTGCAGCAGTGTTGTTTCGTTTTCGAATACCATGTATATAAAATAAATATAACAGACCTTCAAATATTCGCCTTTTAAAGCCCTCAGCAAAGTCGCGGCGACAAATCGCAACGTGTGAACCCACTCTTATTGAACATTAGTTCCCATTTACACAAAGAAATTTTTATTTAAAAAATTGATACAATTTTTTCCGTAAAATTTCTTCGGTATTCACACAGCACAATATAATTGCCTAACCCTTATGTGTTCGGCAAAAAAAAAAAAAAAAAACACCTTCTAATGTGCTGCAAGGTATCTGGGTACCTATGTATATGAGAGTTAAGTAGAGAAAAAGCATTTTCGCACTAAATACATTGTTGGAGCGTAGTTAAGAGATATTTTATATAATTTTTCTTAAAGCCTTAAGGTTTGCAAGCTACTAACAACTTCAAGTAATATACTTGCAATGGCCGCTTTCTCATATAAAACACGTAAAGGTACCCGGGTACCTTGATGCATTAAAGGGTGTTAAAAGTAAATTGGTCGCTCAGGCAAATTACAAAAAAAAGGTCAAGGCGTACGGCTGCAAAAAACCTAAATTATTTAAAAGTTAGTAGTTGTCAAAAAGTTTCAGATATACAAGTTATCAATTTCAATGAAAAAACTTTGACTAAAAACGCCAAAGGTACCCGAGTACCTTGGTGCACAGATAAGGGTTAAATTACTTATGGTTTTATTTGCGTGTACACATATGTAATACAAATAAGAGAGTAACATGAATTGCTAGTACTGTCCAGTGTGCACTCGTCTTATCTTCCCCTCAACCCGATGTCTAAAAGGTAATCAGCTTAGCTTAAGTTTAGACATAAATGTTTTTTAACTTCGAAAATATGTTATTTCTATAATTTGAAAAAAGTACCTCTGAATTACACATTGATTGCTCGCAAAGCTTGTGGTAGATGTGTTCTATCGGTTTTAACGTGCGGCTGATGGTGTGTGCGGTGCAGAAGTGGTGATTTTTAAGCGAAAGGCAAAGATCGCCTAGGCCAGCTAAACTACAATCATTGGAGACATTACTCGATACAGATTGTTGACAAACTCAACTAGAACTTGCTGGGAGCTACTCAAGCAGCAATTTAAAAACGTTTACTAGCAGCAGAGATTCGAGAGAACTGAGGATTCTGAAGACTGTAATAAAAATTTCGGCAAAATTGTTATAAACAATACAGAAATGTGTCTGTATATATTAAATGCAATTATTTTTGTAGACTATTGCATGGCTTTCTTAAGGAAATGTAATCTACGAAAAGTTTGCCCAATAATAGACATTTCTGGAACCAGTGAACTTTTATTATTTTTTGAACCCGCTTAATATTCCCACTTCCATTAAAAAAACATTTCTAAATTTATAACTTAAAATGAATGTGCATGCATGCCTCCCCTGTAAAAATTACACAAAAAGTGTTGCAATAATAACCCAGTAATCTTTTTGTTAAGTTGAAATATAAAACTAATTTTTTTCAAAAATGGAAAAGTCTAATTGCAGAAATTTAAATTTCGAATCTGTATGTACATATGTATATGTATGTACATTTTTAAATTAAATTAATAACGGAAATTAATTTAAAAAAAATCGATTTTTTTTAAATTTTAAGTATTTTTTTAACATTTGTACAATATAAATTTATTCAAAGTATTGGACATTGTTAGTCATGACTTTTTGCCAACTTTCTGACAACATTTAACTTGCGCGCTAAAAGAACAGTTCATCTGTTGAGGCCAGAACGAATCAAGTCAATTTCGCATAAAGTGAGGCGTATCAATATTAGAGAAAATAGAATTATGACGCGGCAAAACCTAGACTATATGGCGGGTAAAGCAAAAATTCGCAATCACTTCTTTCTATACAGTTTATATATGTGAACGAGGGTTGTCACAGTAGAATAGTACCCTTTCATGTCTGGCTGTTTATTCTGGGCGTTTTTCGGCCATAATAGATAGCAAAAGTTTTGTCGCACCAAATACATGGCATTGCCTTAGCGATATCGTTTCGGCTGATTGACCGAGCTTAAAATAATAACTCAGTGCAAAAATTGTATTCTTTTATAGCTTTTAAACAGCATTTCGGATATGCAAACTTGACTTTTGAGGTCTTGCGGCTTTAATTTATATGACAAGGGAAATCCAATTTCCCCGCATTTAAAGATTAGATATTGTTTCTTCTTTCTCACGGTCCTGACAACTTCGGGAGTAATTATTGAAGGGAAGACCGAGTCTGCTTACATCTTTACCAATCGTCCAGTGACCGATTCTCAAGATGACCTTTCGTTTCATATTCAGCAGCTGCAAACTTCACTTCTCATTATATACTGGGCACATGCATGTGTCCAGATTACGACACCTGCAAGGTTTTAAAGCTAGTGTCTGACGATTTCACTTTTAATAGTCACAAGTGGTATTGCAACTTATATTCTAGTTGAGAAATTTAAACCTGAGCTTTCTTTAGCTAGTTCATCCGCCCTCTCATTTCCGTAGTAGTCCCTATGCGCAGGTACCCAAACTAGAGCTATGTCAGTTAGACCTAGCCTAGACAGTAGTTCTTGACATTACCTGACTAGAATAGATGTTGTAGTATGGGATTTCAGTGACGCCTGGCTGTCGAAGAAAATGGCAGTGCTACCGCAAATATTTCTTTCACATAAAATTCTACATGCTTCCCTAATATCTCAGCCCTGTAGAGTATACATTTGTATGGAAGGCGTATCTGGAGTCTTAAATTGAATTTAGCGCAGAAGATGCCGAAGCCAACGCCGCTTTCCATCTTTGAACCATTAGTGTATACTCTTATATCGTGTACATCAATCATGTGACCCTCTTTCTATTCACGTCTGAATGGAGTAGTGATTTTGAACATCTTAAAAAATGTTGTGTAGTCGGATTTGTGGGTAAAAATCTTTGCATTTCCATACGTTCCTGATCTTCAGCAATCAGAGGCAAAGAGTTTCAACACAATGCTGGTAGAAATGGCCATTAAATGCGTGTCTGTTGGAGTTAGATGCAGACTAGTATTCACAGCTTTTGAAGGACTAGAGCATAGTGCGCCAGTAACTCTGTATAGTTGGTCTACGACGTATTTCCTTTTATCCATCTGCACTATAGAAGAATATTTTTTTTAAGACCTGGTTACTTTATTAAGAGACTAGTGGCCTTTTAAAAAATCCACGTTTTTTTTTAACGGATTTTTTAAACATTCGGAAAATATTTGTACCAATAGCTATTGAGCAATGAAAAATCAATGTGGAACAAAAACTCCATAGAAATCCGAGATTGTCTGCTGCAATGATTGCAAAAAGATAAAACTTTTAAATAGTACTGTAGCACACACCAGGCACTTACAAAGGAATTATTACATTCAATAAATCTAAAACCAGCTATTTCCACGACAGTGTCAAACAATAGAATCTATTTTATTGTATAATTGATTACACCCGTTCTAGAACTGATTACCTTACAACTATTTCTAAAACTTTTACTGATACGTATTTTTTTGTAACAGCGAAATTACACACTGGGTTATAGTTTCAGTTTTTTTCCTGTTAGTTTGGTAAATATTTTTTTCGTATGTTAATTTGTATTTGTAGATGGAATAAAATGCTCTTAAATTCAATGGTTAAAATTAAACCCAGTTTTATTGGTGTATATGCTGTTGATGTTTGTGTTTTGTTGCCAGTTTTAAATGGCAACAAATTGTTAACAATATGATGGTAGCAACAAGAAAGTAAAAACATATTATATATAGATTTGTGTACAAGTGTGTGTAAATGAACTTTAATCAAAAGTGACCTACTTGGTGAATACAAATAAACACCCACCTACTATATTTTGCAATTAGTGCAATTTTTAAACTTTACACACTTATTTACACATATGTGGAGTAGAAATTGTAAAAATAACAAATGCTAAATTAATACACACATACTCTGAATGCATGTATGTATGTAAATACTTTAAAATACAAATACTGAAAGCTAATTTAAATATGACGCAACTGTTTGTACAGTTTTGGCCACACAAATGCACTACTTGTGGCAAATTAGATTTGGAAAGAGTTTTATTGTGTAAATTTCTAAACTATTAAAATGTTTGGGATTATTTTAATGGGTTAAGTTTTTCGTTGAAACACCGTAAAATAAAACTTATATTACAAGGACTATTTAGCACATATATACATACGAACAGAGTAAAAAATATGATGGTAGGGGATTTGTATTCAAATGATATTCCTTTCGGAAAGATTCAATACAATTTTTTTTTTAAAGTTGATGTTTGGTAAAAAATGGTTGCTTTTTTTATTTCTAAGCACGTGTGCATTTTTATAAAATCGTGTTTTTTGTTGGTTTTATTAACAACTACTCTCTAATGTATAAAAAGAGTCTGTGATATCTAACATTATACAACTTATAATGACGGTTTTATCCACCATCAGCTGTAGGTAGATACTCATGTATAAGAATAATGAAAGAACTATTTTTGTTTATTTTTCCAAAGATTTGCGCTCAACATGGTCCAGAGGCTCTTATATTTTATAACTACAATGCATTTTCATACCCTACCGTAGTGAGATATGCAAATGCATTGTAATTATAAAATTTAAGAGCTCCTGGACCCTGTTGACCGCAAATCCTTGGAAAAATTAAAAAATTAACACATCCGTGTAAAATATTGTGGCTGTAATTTGATAACGAAGAAATTTCGATTTGATTTTATCACTATACCGTGGTCTGTTTGACAATAAAACATTAAATATGTTCTGGATGTCAAAAAAAGAAGGGAACTTAAGATCTGCCCATGTGTTATTGACAGTTATGCGAATCTAAGTATTATTTTAAACTTGAATTTATAATGGAAAGTTAATATATCCTTAGCAAAATGCACGGTTAAACTAAGACATTTTGCATCGGCATCAGAGGTGCACTACTGATAAATCCTGAACTCATGCTTCCAATATGTCTTTTATAAAAAAGATAATATATAAAAAGATAATAATATTTTACTGTTTTATTTGCAATGTATTTAAAGAAAATAGCAAAATATTTTTGAAAAATATTAAGGCTGTCTAAAATTTGAATGTGTAACTCTGATTCTACTGCTCCGTTTTGTCGATTTTCAGTGTAAAATATTTGACTAAAATGTTTGGGAAACATTTTATTACACGAAGCTTTCAACAGATGGCCAAAAGGATGAACATAGCTAGATGAACTTTGGGTTCTACGACCAATAGTTCGATGTGTTACAAACATAATTACAAATGTAATGTACCCGTAGTGTTGTCATACGGTCTTGAATAAGTTTGATTGTAAAGATATTTTAAGTCTAGTCAAGTTACAAGTTTTTTTTTTTTAAATCAGTTCTAAGAAAAAATAATATTATATTACAATCTTTACGTTAGAATTAGCCGAACCTCCACGTCCGCGTACTCTACCGTACTGTACTGTAACAATGTTTTATCATTCATTATTAAAAAAATGCACTTTACTCGTATATGCTCTGTTAATATACATACACCTGTCCCTCGATTTACACCATAGATGCGTTCCTAAAAAAAATCGTATAAATCGAAATAGAAAATTTTTGTATGAGAAATCGTGTAAATCGAGAAAAGACACAAATACGAATAAATTTAAAATTTTGTTTAGAAAATTCATTTATTTTCAAGTAAATTAAATTATGTATATAAGAAATAATTCAAATCAATACATACATTGTACATACATATTTACATTGCATTAATAAAACAAAATAAATGGAACTCATAAAAAATATTACATGCCAGTATGTACACTGAAAAAACAATTAGAAATATGTTAGATATACATATTTATATGTAGTATGTATATGTATCAGTCATCACTATCAAATAATCCTTCATCACTGTCTTCCACTACTAATCGTATCTTTTTGGTAGGCAACATATCACTTTCGTCCCTAGATAATAGTTCATGCGAGTCTGATTCGATACTTGATAAATTAGAGATAACACCAGTTTGTAGAGATTTGGAAGTATAATTTGTAATTAAAACTTGTGTTGAATTATTGTTTCAGTCCTTGTATACCTCCTGATATTGGGCTAAGCCCTGGCAAATGTATCGCGGGAATGCAAGGGCTCTTGCAATATTTGGGTAATTTAAAAAAAAAATGATTTCCCAAATTTCGGCCTAATTCAGGCCCTTCACGAATAGTTTTTGCTATCAGTGCTACTGATTCCTTAACTCCTTCATCAAAATCGTCTTCGTTTGTTTCGACCACTAAATTTACTAAATCTTCAACATCTAATTCTTTATTTATCATCAATTCTTCAACATCTTCTGGATAAAAGTCAAAAAGGATTGACAAGGTAGTATAATATGTTCTCCTACATCTGGTCACAAATTTTTCCAACAGCCTTTGAGCGTTGATTGCTTAAGTGCAGTATAAATCAATCCAACATGCTTTACACAATCTAATATTGTAAATATTTTCCATTCATTCATTACTGTTAAAGATTTATCATTTTCGATTTGATCTAAAATATACCTGGACGATTGCTTGATATACAATGCTTTAAAAGTCGAAATTATTCCCTGGTCTAAGGGCTGCAACAAAAAAGTCGTATTTTTTGGTAGAAACATAACTTGCACATTCTCATGTTCCAAGTCTTGTGGATGTCCAGGAGCATTGTCAATTACTAGAAGCACTTTTAATGGCAATCCCTTTTCTGGCTGGCTGTACATATAAAGTTTGTGTGCATAAATCTCTTAAAACAATTGATATCCAAATAAAAGTTTGGAAATTCAGTATCATCGACCAAGAATCTTTTTCGGGGTGTACCACAGCGACTTATATTAGGTCCATTACTTTTTTTTTTGTTGTATATAAACGATATATTGAACGATTTCCCTTGAAAGGTTTTCTGTATGCTGATGATTTACAATTAGTGGCAGTCTCTAATTCAGTTCATGAACTGAATTGCACAATTAATATTTGTATGCACACTATTGATTCCTGATGTATGGAAAATTTTATAATTTTGAACGTTTCAAAGTCGAAAGCGATATTTTTTTTTTGCGTAAATGGGATATTGAGACCAGTTATTTCAGTAAATGGTGGATTTATTGATATAGTTGCATGTGTCAAGGCTTTAGGAATTTATGTTGATGATAGGCTTTGTATTGAGAAGAATTTACAACACTTGCCATAACTTACCTAGGAAAATTAGAAAACTAATTGGTCATTTACTTTTTATGCCATTGTTGAGGTATGGCTTGGAGATTTTTTCCGGAACAAACGCCATGAATTTATTAAGATTAAGACGCATGTGTTTTAATAGGATCGTTCGTTTTGTCTACTGACTGCGACATGATCCCTATATGTATCGGAATTTGTTTTTGACTTCGTGGATTTCACTTTTGAAGATTTTATTAATGTAAGGTTGCTTACTGTTTTTTATAAGGTATTTAATCTTAATATCCCGTCATATCTAGTTGCTAGATTCAATTTTTCGAATTCTTCGCGAACTTGCTCCCTTATTTGTCCCAGATTTAATACGACTATTACTCAAAAATCCTTTGTTGTACGTGTACTTCGTTTATGGAATAACTTAATACCATATAGTGATCGACATTTTTCAAAATCTATTGAAAGCTTTGTAAGAATGGTAATTGGTCTCATGAACTGACATATGAAATTGTCGTTGTCGATACTAAATTTTGTTAGATAATAATTTTTTTTATTACCCCTTATTCATGCTTAGAAATAGAAGTAAATATAATTTAAATAAACACTTTTAATATTAGAATTTTAGTTTGTCATAAACCCTTGTATTAAAATCATGTTTAAAATATATAATCATTATTGGCCTTCATAGGCTTTTAAATGTATTATATTGAGATAAAGTTTAACACACATAATACTTATATGCACAGAAATATTGGCACTAAATTTTTGGATATAGGTCATAAATAGGTCATAAAGCCCATATAGCGCCCATTTCTGAAAAACTGTTTAATTTGTATACTGGGTGTAGGGCATTATATAATGTGGTCGGGCTTGATCGATTATACTTTCTTACTTGTTTTTAGTAACATCTGTAAAATTGCAGCCAGACGAAACATTTGAAAAGTAAAGCTTTAAAGTTATTCTTTGAATTATTAATTAAAAATGAAGTGAAGGTAAATAAAATTTCTCTAGTAATAAATATTAAAACTTCAACAATTTTATCATTAAGAAAAAACAGAAAAACTCTATATAAAATTGTACACAATTTGGATCATGTTAAATATTTAATTAATAACAAAATGGTCAACAGTTGCCTATTGTTCAATGCGTATGTAAATAATGTGTATGTGTGTTGAAGTGCTGAATTAAGGTGAGTTTGTTGTCATGTACACCTATGTACACCTACTTCTACAAATTATAACACTACATATGTAAAACCGTTGGCAATATAAACGAGCTCATCTTCACTTGCACTCAGCTACATATATATCTAGAGCCAAATTCGCCCTTTCCCTTTCAGGCATTAATACATATTTGATGATGGTTTTAGTGATGTGCTGAAAAGGGGTGTATGAGTACATCATCACCATCGTGGTATGGGCTTAAGTTCAAGTTGTAAATTTGCATAGTAGTTTATGATAAAAAATGCAAATATTTATTTTAAGTGCATTTCATACGAATAAATACTCGTATCCAATTGCATCTAGACTCAACACTAGTCTCAACATTACACTAGCATATATATGTATGTATGTATGTGTTTAATATTATATGATGGCATAAACTTAATGGCATTTACCACACCCATTTTGCAAATTTACTACAACAGCTGTTGGATGTGTGCCAAAATTTTTTTAAAGTAGGCATAAAAACTAACTGGCACTGACAATATCACATACCTATTAGAGTATAGGAGGACAATCTAGAAAGTTCATTACAAGTGCATGGAGCTGTGATAGAGTAACGTACAAATTCTTGGGCGAGTCAATATTAAATGAATTGAAAAGAACTTGTTTTAAATAAATATTAAATATTTTTATTAATTATTTGATTATTTATACCAAAATTTTGTTCGTGATGTCCCGTTTTTTAGTATTTTAGTAACTAATTAATAATAAAAATTAATATCCAATGATAAAAAACATTAAGGCTGTAAGTAAAACTATATAATAAGTTAATAAGTTAAAGCTGTGTAATAAAACAATAAATTTTGTCACTAGATTATTTAGAACGAGACCCCTGAAAAACTTAGAATAAAACTAACGAAACGTTTGGTAAATAAAATAAAAAATAAAAATCGAACAAGTGTTTTATTTACGTTTGGAAACAAACATTTGACCAAATTAGCCTGAAGGAAACTCCTTAAAAATTATAATAATTATAAATATTGGTCACAAAAACAAATTAACTATAAAAAAACTACTGAATATTTTCTCAAATTTCTTTTTTTGTTTGAAAGTACAATCCTTCCGGTTAATAATGGAAAATAATTTTATTGAAATGACTGCCTCGGCTGGCCATGCCGTAGCCTACACGATCGGACCAATTTTTAAGCACGTTATCAATTGTGTGCAGCTTTATTTCACCAATTGCTTCACGACTATTGTCCTTTAAAGCGTCAGTTGCCTCTGGCTTGTAGGCGTAACATTTATCTTTGACGGCACCTCACAAATAATAGTCCAACGGTGTCAAATCGCAGCTCCGAGCTGGCCAAACGACATCAGCTCTGCGGCTGATTATGCGATCTCCAAAAACAGGGCGCAAAACATTGAGAGTAGCTTCGGCTGTGTGGCACGTAGCGCCGACCTGTAGAAACCTCCTCTTCAATGTTTGTGAACAAAAATTCGTTTAACATGGCCCGATAACTGTAACGGCCACTCCTTGCTCATTTTCAAAGAAAATGGCCCAATTATGCCTCTGGACCAAAATCCGCACCAAACAGTGACTCGTTTTGGGTGCATCGGCTTTTCAATGTATAGTATGCGTGCCTGAACCAATTGGACTTTGTATGGCGTCATGCCAAGGTGTTTATGCAAAATTCGTCTCAATGTGTCTCCGAAATGTTCAATTGTTGAGAACGACGGTGAATTGATGTTGATGGTGCTTCACCCACACTTTTTGCCACATCAGCAATATTCTCGGGTGTGCTGATGAGAGATAGTCACTTTATCTTGAGTTATGTATATCATATTGTTACGTTTTTACCTTTTAAAAACGGTTCCTTTAAATAACCCGGATTCTTATTAATTGAAAATGAAAAACGTCAAGTAGTTTGAATAAAATATAACGAGTCTTTATTTATTTAAATGTACACAAAAACAATTAAAAAAGAACACTCTGTCTTTTACACACTTACAGCCATACCCAAATAGCGACGGAAAGTGTTTTTTAAATGTCAAAATTTCTCATGCTCATACATTTTGTATGGAGCATACCGAAACAATGCGGCTGCAACGCCTTGCTATTGGAAAATCCGAAAACCAAAGCAAAAAGAGAAATAAAACAACAATGTCCAGTAGTTATAATAAACAGGGTAGTTTTATTTATTTGTTTGATAACCCTGTTTTTATTGTTTTGACATAACATTGCCGCTTTTGTTAAGGGATGGAGTATCAGCGCTAATGCTCAGCGTAATAATACGTTCCGCTTTCCGTCGGTATTTAGGTATGTCTGTTATATTATGGGTTAAGAACACACTTCAATTACTTTTTAAGAACTCTTGATGTTCCCACAACAATGACTCACAATCAACTAACTAATTTGAGTTGCCCTGTTAGTCTATTCGTACATCAATCATAATTTCTAGATGGTTCGGAGCTAAGATAGTAGAATGTTCATGACTGCAGATCTAGAATGTACGTGTCTGTGATATACAGCCAAAGCCGTTAAAACGTAATGTTCCCATATTGCCCAGTGATGTTTATTACATGGTATTCTCAATAATGTTTATAAATTGAAACATCTACAAATGCAAATGTTGCTAAATTTAAATTGAAATGTGTAACAACGATCAAAATACTAAAAGAGTTTTGTCGACATCAACTTCGGATAATGTAATTTATAAAAATGTGAACCTAATGGAATGAAAATGTACAATTGAGAAAATAATGGAACTTTTTGTTACAACAAATTTTTCATGAAACGTAAACATTACTCTCTAAAATGGAGTTACAGGTTGCGTATGATTATTATAGAATTATACCGATATTAAGTATACTTAGGGTATTTAATAAGCAAATAATGAAATACACAACTACATACTTGGAATTTTTAAGTTAAATTAAAACAAGTTGTTATCATCGCATATAAAAACTAAAAGATATTTTATTGATGGCAATATATAGTACATATGTATATACCATCAATAAAATAACTTTTAGTTTTAGTAAAAATACAATTTTTGTAGAAAAGTATACAAGTGTAATTTCTTAACTTATTCTACAGAGTTTAAGCATTTTTATGAATAACAGAAGCACTATCAACGTAATACACGATAAGAAGTTTAACGTTACCTTAGCTAAGAAGAATAATATAAAACAAACAATATAATCTTAATACGACTTTTTCATATCTTAGTCGTATGTAAGTACGTACATATTACATATGTATATCATTGTATATTAATAGATAATGACACATATAACATAATCCATATACTATATATATATTATAAATATTTTTGTAAGTTTGTTTGTTTGTTCCGCAATCACGGCTAAACTGATTTTATTAAAATTTCTAAAGTATTAAATGAGAATTATTCCTCTTGCGAGTATTTGAAAATTTTAAAAAATTTTTATTCGAAGTTTTACTTCAAGTTAAATATACAAATTGTTTGAAAACAATTGTATACACTACAATTTATTTTTGTATATTTCTGTTATATGTTTCAAACAATTTGTATATTTAACTTGAAGTAAAACTTCGAATAAAATTTGATTAAAATTTCTAAAGTATATTTTTTTAAATTAAACAGGTCGTGGTAAGAAGGGGAAACACCGGTAGTTCCAAAGGTCTGAACAAAATTTGTATTTTGTTATATTTATGGTACCTTTTGAGTCCGGTTTTTGCAATTTGGAATATAATATTTTGATAATTTGACCCTTAGAGGCTAAAAACGGGTAAAAAAGATATACAGACTTCAAATTTTAAATTTACACTTTTATAGCTGAATATAAGTTAGCAAGCAACATACATATTTTTGGTAGATCAAAATTAATGGATCAAAAAAAAATCCTTTTGTATACTATGTTCTAAATCGATAAAAATTAGTTTGCCCATAACAGTTAGATGGTAAGAACGGCTAAAAACCAATGAACTAACATAATATTATAATAATTTCTTTGTGAAATTTGTGTTGTGGTTCTCTGCAATCAGAACAAGGAAGAGATTATACTCGACTGGGTCAAATCTTATATACCCACCACCAAATCACCTATTATGGGGTGAACTTCATTAAATATTATACCGTAATTCGTATTTATTTTAGGTTTATTTTAAAGAATTTCATCAAAATAACGTTATTTATAAGAATTTTATGCATATTCAAGTTATAATTAAGAATTTATATTTTTATTTATATTTTTGCAGCTTGTAATATAAGCGATTTGATTTCACACACAATAATTATGTACCAAAATGCCCTAGGAATCTTATTTCAAAAAAATAAGTTAAGTAAATCAAATTCAATTATTCTATTAAAACCTTTTTTTACTAATAGTATTCTTTGAGTGTAAACTTAACTTAATTTACATTCATGTCTATAAATAACTTAATATAAAGCTAATGTTATAATTTACTATGATTTCCAAAAAGTAGCTACAAAACGCAAGACAACAACGAATGCTGGGCCCATTAAATAAACTGTGAAATCTAGGGTCAGGTTTTTGTAAGCCATCTTTTTAATTACTAGCATTTTCTTATTGTCGATATTACTTTTGTCGGTTCGAATCACCTAATTCTTGCTATCCGCAAGTAATGAGTGTAAATATTGAACACTCATTAATTGTTAGGGTACGGTCACACAAGGAAAATATTTGACGAAACTGACGTAACCACTAAATAAAAATTGTTTTAATTCTTGTTTTTATTTAGAAAACTTATTTTGCTAAGAAAAATCATCATAGAAGTAAGTTTTATTTTATTTGATGCTTTTTTTTTGAACAAACCACTCGTCAGATTGAATATCGGCAAAACATATTTGTACGAAAAATATTGGTTACGCTTTTTTGAGTAAATATTTGTCACGTGTAACCGCATCTTTAGTCATTTTATATAGTTTGCACAGTCAATGCATACATATCAAATGCGTATACGAGTATATAATACACCTTACTCTGTTTTTACACGGTTTTTTTTACACGGTTTGAAAATAAACAAATTTTACATATTTTACACGGTTTTATTCCATTAAGCATTCGGGCTTAATTTTTTTGTTAAATTAAATTTTTGCGAAATATGTTCATATCACAAATTTTGGTAAATTCCCTTTTTCTGGATACAATCAAATGAACTTGTCATACGTACATACATATTTTTACATTGCTTTTAAGCTTAGACTGTTACCTTTTTTTATTTATTTCTTTAATAACTCTGCTTGTAGAAAAACACATTGTTTATGTGATTTAATATTATAAATCTGAATCATTGAAAAATCCTTATTTTTCACTAATTTTAATAGGTTTTAGAGATGATTAACTAATCACCTATTTTGCATACGATCAATATCTTTTCTTACACAAAGTTTCTTGGAACCAATTAAGTGTAAAACCAGAACTAGGTGTAATCATTAAAATTTTTGTTGATTTTGTTGAACAGAAACATCAAATCTTTTAATTAAGAGAAATATAAACAATTCAATTTAATTTAAACTTATCTGTGTATAAAACCTGGTGTAACAACTGACCACAATACAAATTCTCGAAACAGAATATACGTTAAGGGTAAGTAGAGTATAAAAACTCGGGTTGAGAACTACAGGGTGGGCCAACTTGGACTGACTGATTTGAAATGCTTATAACTTTTGCATTTTAAATTTTTTTTTTTTGCAGATAATACAGAATTATTGCCGAGGGATGCACCACAACGGCTACAATATGCCAATAGATTGATTTTGCTAGCTACAGAAAATGACAATTTTTTGGATAATCTGATTATGAGCGATGAAGCACATTTTCATTTAAATGGATATGTGAATAAACAGAACTGCCGAATTTGGGGTACAGAGAATCCAAGAGCATTGCATCAGCGACAATTACACCCTGTCAGATGCACTGTTTGGTGTGGAATCATGGCTGATAAAGTTATTGGTCCATATTTCTTCGAAAATGGGCTTAATGAACCACAAACCGTCTCTGGGGTGGTATACCGGACCATGTTGGAAAATTTTTTACGTCCGATAGTTCTCAATAATCGTAACATATGGTTCCAGCAAGATGGAGCTACAGCTCATACCGCAAGAGCCACAATGGCAATGGCAGTCAGTCAAACTTGGCCCACCCTGTACAAACATGAGTTTGTAGAGCTAGCTGTGACCAACTATTCATATCCTTTAATCTTTGAATTTGATCTATTGTATTTTTTATATAAATTTAAATTACAATAATTTTTTTTACTAGCAATTAATCGGCTCTTAACAATTTTTCTTTTGAACAAATTTACAAATTTTACTCAAATAATGATTTCTAACTACTGAACCATATAGACTATTGTAAATGTAAGTGTATGTTTGCAAATTGTCGAACAAATTGCAAACTTAAATATAACGTTCGGTAAATTTTCAAATTATTGTTCACATGAGAGTGTTCAGTAGAACACTCTCCAATGCTAAATACGGGAAAATTCAGAATCTAAATGATCACCGGTCCGGAAAAAAAAGATTAAAAAACCTGGGCAATGCCGGGTTCAAACCCCTAGTACAACATAAAAAGAAGCAACAAGTTTAAGACATTTTTATGAGCAATAAAAGTAAAACATCCTTGTTTACATAAAATAATTTTAATGATATATACACTTATGTATGTTTGTACTTGTTCAGTATTGAAAAGATAAACTTAAGTTTGTGCATGATTTTTTTTCTTTATAAAACTAGTTAAAGAACCATGTCTGTACTATATACAAACAGATGTAAATATAAGCGTGAATGTGCTTTACACTTGCAACACCATGTTGTTTGTATAAGTGCTTTTTCAAGGTTATCGTAAAGGAGTGTAGCATTTGTTGCCAACTGAAGACAACGAAATAAATTTTACACTATTACATCTACACACTACATATGAGCTACAAGCATTATTTGGGAATGGGTATAATTTTAATTTAATGTTAATGTTTATTATTATTTTAATATTGGCCGTATAACTTAAAAATTCTTAATTCATAACAAATGGAGTTTTTTTTTTGCTTTGAAGATGTTTCAATAAATTGTTTTGCTTTACTTCTTTAATTTGCAAAAAGTGCCGCTAAATGTGTTAATGTGTTCCACAGGTTTTAACGTACGACAGAAGGCTTGTGTTGTTTAGAAGTGTCCAGACCAAGACTTACAGTCATCACTAAATGCAGACAGCCATCAAACTCAACA
Source organism: Bellardia bayeri (assembly GCA_950370525.1). Classification (NCBI taxonomy): domain Eukaryota; kingdom Metazoa; phylum Arthropoda; class Insecta; order Diptera; family Calliphoridae; genus Bellardia; species Bellardia bayeri. The sequence continues at coordinate 21,793,013 of OX493267.1, forward strand.
AAAGCCTTCAAAATGATTGCCAGGTACTCAGTCAGCGATCTTAAATTATTATCTAGCAGCAGGATGCATTCGAAAGTAGGGAAATTTGGCACCATTGGAATTAAAGACGAGAGATCTTGAAAGACGACTTTGCATGTCTAAGATGCTGCTTAAGCTCTATAAAAGAACGTAAAATTTTCACCAATTCAATATCTGTGATGAAAAATGGATCCATTACGACGATCCAAAATGTAAGAAATGGGAGCACGGTCAACCAGCTGAATCGACAGCAAAGCCAAATATCCATGCTGCTATTGTTATGCTCTGTATTTTGTGGGACTAAAATTACGAGCTGCTGAAATCTTGCCAAAATATCACAGGAAACCTGCAGCAAATGCAACTGATTCATATAAAGGTAGCATTGGCCGAAAAATTCCCAGAATATTTAGTCAGAGATTAAAGCGTAATATTCCATCATCACAACTATCTGCCAAAAGTTCTAATAATACGGTAGCATAATTGCCGTGTGACCGATATTAATAAGATTTTTGGATTAACCTTTCTGATCCATATAAAAGGTGGTTCAATATCGATATTTATTAGACATTTTTGTGGGTTAAATTGTTTTTCGAAAATGGTCCTTATATGGCAGATATGTCAAATCATGGGTCAAGCTTCTTAAATATTGCAACAGTGAATTTTTTGCATATGATATCTCACGTCGAATTTCAACGTAATAACATGGAGTCTGGATGGTTTGATAGGGAAGCAACCAATGTGGAGTGAACCGACGCGTTGTCCACCAACGGGTAACACAATGGGACCAACAAGATGGTCCCAAGTGAGCTGTTCTCAAGAACGGTTGCCCACGGAACCTAACCTAACCTAACGGTATATTTAGGATACACTTTAGTATTAAAATTAATTCCGGAAGTGGACCCTATATAGGGGACATAGTAAAATATGGTCCGATATTTTCAAAATCCAGCAGTTTGATTTCGGCATATATGTAAATGATCCGTGTAAAATGTTGGATCGGTACATTATTTTTAAGAGATTCATGAATATTGAAGTGATTTTCAGAAGAGTGCCGTATATGTGGGATACAGTCAAATATGGTCAGAAATTCACAGAATTTCATGGTATGATTTTTGTCGGTACCGATATTTATAAGCTACGACCAATTATGGACCGACTATCATTAAATCTATATCTATTTTAAATCTATCTATAGGACTTATTTGTGTCGAATTCTAAGCTGGTAACTATATTTGTACCAGCTTTATACACGTATTTAAGTTATGTGTAGATGTCGCCTTTATATGTGGTCTATGGCCAAACATGGACCGAACAAAACAAAATTTCGTTTTGCGATTTATTTTTATTTGAAACTTATTTTTGCTGAAGTTTTTATTAATATTTCAATTCCGGAAAGATATTTGTATGGGAGCTATGAGAAATCATGGACCGATTTTTTTTATTTTCCTCACACTTTCTTTCTTTATCATAGGAATAACATCTACAAAATTTCATTGCAATATCTGTAATATATTTAAAAAAATTGCAAGAAAAATTTCTAAAAATATCAAATTTTTATGGAGGTTGTCTCACATTTTGGTACATAACACTTGTTCTACAATAAAGATTGCACTGATTTTTGATAATGAACTGCTAAGGAGAATGGTAAACGGGTTTTTCTAAACTCTGTTGATTTTGGGGTTGTGTTTTGGACGTGAGAGTGTTTTACAGAGACTGGCAGACAGACAGACTTACAGACTTTTTTGGGTCTCAGATAAATACTTCTTATAAATACCTTCATTCGCGACTTATGGTGGTGTAGGGTATAGTTAAGAATTCTGCATTTTTAAATTATACACCCAAAATATTGCAGACAATATTTCATAATTTCATACCCACCCCCCATAAAGTAGGGGTTATATTAGGTTCGTCATTGGCTACGGATAAATATAAACCGATCACCATCATATGAACTATTTCTGTTGAATTCCAATATAGTGATGATTATCACTCAGAACTATTTCGGACTCAGTTAGGATGTCCCGAAAGCATAATGTTTAGAATAAAAAGAACTGTGATTATCCAGCTTCTGGTGATTGTTTCAATGATATTTATTTATAAATTTTTGATGGTAGAACCAAGCTCACCTCATCTCATAGTTTCAAACGGCAAGAAATATATTTAAAACAAATTATTAAAATTTATATAGAAAACATTTTCGCAAGTACATCATCATAATAGCCAATCCTGAAAACTTAATATTAATCCCTTAAGAATATCATAAAATTTAAATAATAAATTCGATTGACGTAAGTATAAATTTAAGCTCAAAATGGGAAACAAATTTGATTGCAAAAAAACAGTTTCCTTTGATAAATCATAAAATTCTTTTAATAATTTTTAGGATTTTGCCAGAGTAACCATTATTGACAGCAAGTATTGTCTACATTATAAAATTATTTTCATACACTAAAACTAATTCATAAAAGCTTATCAAGGGGTTATAACAGGTTTATAAAGCAAATATCCATACAAAATTTGCTTTATAAGCCTGTTATAAACCTTTGACAAGTTTTATGAATAAGGGGGTAAATATTTAAATTATTTTTGATTAAATCTATATTATTATTTTTCTATTTTTAGCTTCTATTCTATCTGTAGACAGTATTTGATCTATGTCCTAATTAAATTTAAGAACAAAAAACGGAAAGAACATTTTTAGTTGGATTTTGTTTTGCGAATAGGTTTTGTTTATTTTGTAATGTCTTCAACAAAAAGATGAAAATTTATAACTTTTTGCTGTCTTTCTCATCCGTAATTTTATAATACCAGCTTCGTTGTTTGCATTTTTAGCTGATGTTTTGTGCGTTTTTTTTTTTCATTTGTAAGTAAGTTTTAGCTGTTTTTGTTTTCTCCAACAGTTGAAATGAGTTTCAGTTGTTTTTCTTGGTAGTGAAAAAAATTAGTTGCGAATTTTGTTATTCTATAAGAAGTACCCTACTTTAGGCTATGTTTCTGTTCAGATTTTCTATTTAAAAACAATATCTTGACATTTAGTCTCATCATCAGATATGATTTTCATTTCGAATTTTTGAATTATTTAGAGTAGTACGACTCTATTGAAATCCTTATACCATTACTATTTTAAAATATTTTTCAATCTATTCATTCCAATCATATTTATTATAGGATTCGTCACAACTGACTAAAGTTTTTTTTCTATTTAATCCATAAATAAATAATATATCTTCAGGAACTACTTTGGCTGTGTTAAGGAAAAAATTTAAGCCAACAAGAAACAAAAAAAAAAAAAAAAAAACAACTTTGCAATAACAACAGCAGCTGACAAGAAAAGTTTCTTTTTCTGTTATTTATAAATTTTTGTAAAATAGTAATCTTTTTTTTTTCTTAGCAAAACACCAACAATAATGAAACACGAAAACTAAGAACAGTTTGATACAAAAGTGATTTTTTGTTAATATTTTTCTTAAAAAACTTTAGACAATATGTGTCATAGAACGAAATATAGTTAATTATAAAATATATTCTTTAGTTTATAACAACGTTCAGTTATTTTTTATCATATTTATGGCAATTAGTAAAAAAATCTGAAAAACGGCAAAATTAAATAAAAAAAATTATTTTTAGTGTTTTGTTATATTAAAATATGCAGCAAATTAAAAAAAAAATTGGTACCTTTATTCTTAAACAGTCAAGCCCTAACGATTAAACTGATTTTATTAAATTTTGGAACATAGATAAATTTTTACTTGAAAACGTAAATATCCTAAATTTTTTCAACTCTGGGACCAGGAGAAACCCAGCAACACTTGTAAACTTTGTTTATTAAATAATAATTATATTTGTTATGAAGTAACAAAATTTTTATTTCAAATTTCTGTAATCACAAAATTGTGTGTTAGACAAGCACTTTCTCTACAATCTGTCGTCAAGGGTGTAAAATGCAGAATATCGCTATATCAAAACACAAAAAACTTATCAAAAAGATACATTTATTTCGTGACTATTTGTGTGTAGAATAAACTGGTAATAGGACCAGAATATCCTTATTAGATGTCGTTTATTCAGTCTTACCACAAATTTTATAAGTACAACATAATTTAATTTAAATGTTTGGAAATTTAAACTATTTTTGACCACTTATAATCGAGATAATTAATAATTGCCAAAATTTTGAGCGTAATTTAATAATTTTTAAAATAAAGAAAAAAAAAACAATTTTCCCATATACCCCACAAGTATTGACTGGCACCTACAAAATCCAGTAGCATAATAGCCGTTTAATCTATATTAATAACAGTTCTGGACGTAATTTTAAAAAAATTTAAAATTTTCACGTAATAAGAAAAACAATTTTTTTTTGGTTTAAATGTAAATAATTTATTAACATATCGCTCATTTCTTGCAAGACCGTCACAATTCAAAACTTGAAACTTTATGCTTTGTTTTCACTATGTCATTTTTGTTGTCAAATCCTCCAAATTGTTGCTGTCATTTTTGTTGTCAAATTGTCCAAATTGTTGGCAATTGTATGAAAACGGGATGTCTATGGCGTCTAATGAGATTTCAACCATGATTGCAAACATAGATGACGCCATATGACAACCCGTTTTCATACAATTGCCAACAATTTAGACAATTTGACAACAAAAATGACATAGTGAAATCAATTTCTCACAAAATTGCTAATAAGGAATTTAAATGTGTACAGAAATATAAAGTTTAATATGTTTAAAATCCATTTAACGAGTCTCCTGCATTGGAAGATCGGTCTATTTTTGTATAGACACGGTTTTATAATTCGATATTTGAATTGTAACACTATTGCTGTAAACCTGTAACATTAATTCATCAGTGAAAAATGTGATTATATTGATAAAAAATATTATTTATTGATTGAATTCATACACAACTTCATTGTATTGTCTAAAATATTGGAAAACAAAAATTAAATCAACATGTTTTTTTAAATCATAATATTCAGATTAAATATTTTGAATTGATACAAAAATATGTAACTGTTTTTAAAATATGTACTAGAAAATTGATTTCAATTCAGCTAATATAGAACATTTTATAAATTGTCATAAAACGTATTGTTATATTTAGGTATAATACCCTTATGTATTAATTCCATGATATCATTCTTTTTTCGTTCTGATATGCCAGGCTTAACAGAAAATGCTTGTACAAAATTTATTTGTTTATAACTAATTTTGGTTTTTAATATTATAACATTTTCCAAATTTTCGTTTGTGTAACTGGTTGTGTAGAATAACATATTAGGAGTTTCTTTGCTATGTTTCAAAATTTTTATGTCATTTATTTTTACATTTTTCAACATCTCCAACATCTGTTTTCAGTTGTTTAATGACGTAGAAATCATCAAAGGACATTTCATTGACTTTGTAGGGATTACCGGTATAACAAAGTATATTTAACTATACGGATTGTGAGTAAAAATTATTTGCTATAACGCCACAACCAACAATGTGACCTAATTTTCTAACAACCTATTTATATATTTCTGGCAATAACGATTCATTTGAAGTAAATAAAAATCGTTACAAACAATTGAATTCATTACATTAATTGTAATAACGTCATAACCTAAAATAATATTTAGTTTAACAAAATCGTTAACTACAAGAACGTTACATTTTTTTAGGAAATGTTCTTGATAAAGAAATAGAAATATCCAATTCAATAAAGTCACATTTGGATTTGATGCACTCCAACAACAAAGTATTTCCACATTTTTTACCTTCTCTTTCACTAAAATACAGTTATAAAATCATGCCATACACTAACTGAAATGTGGCCTTGTTGATGTTAATTGCTCAAGTTTGTTACGAGAGGTCATGACGTCACAAGCATCAGTATTAACGTTATTTTTTCGATCATTCTCGCCGTTCTTAGATCATTTTGTAGAGATTTAAGAGAAGAACATTTCAGCATTACTAACTCGAAAATTTCAAATTTTAAGTTGTGACGGTCTTGCATGAAATGAGCGATATGTATTATAATTTTTAAATAAATTATATGTGTTAAAAGGGGAATCACAACTTTCATTATCATCAACAGTGTAACGAAAGTTTCAACAAAACTTGTACATTATGCATTAACTAGATGGAGTTTCTTGTTAGTATGTTTATTCTTTTTTTCCCCAAATTAACCTATCCTAACCTTGTTTAATAGATATAAATAAATAATAATAGATAACTGGACAAAAAATAATTAAAACCAGCAAGAAAAATATAAAAAAAGCATTTACAATACAAAATATACATATATGGGTCTGACCAGACCAATGTGTTACAAATGTGATGTATGCAGTAACGTAATCGAATAAGTGTCCTTCTATATCCTTTCCAGGATATTTTTTTTAAATATTTATAACGAACTAAATGGTAAAAAGGTACCTGAAATTTCAAGTCTCCAACTAGCTGTTAAATATATTATAAAAACATTTCAAATTGATAGAGGTCTGGCCAGACTCATGTGTAAGACGAAGGGTTAAAATTTCTGATCTGTAGATATGTCGGTTCAATATCGATATTTATTAGATATTATTGAGAGTTGACATGTTTTTCGGAGGTGGTCCTAATATGGAAGCAATAACAAATCATAAGCCTATTTGCTTCAATTTCCGAGCAGAGAATTTTATGCATATGAGGTTATATTACATTGAATTTTACCATAATAATGGTACATTTAAGATACATATTAGTATTAACGTGATTTTTTGAAAGTGGACCTTATGTGAAGGATATTCTCAAAATCCAGCAGTTTGATTTTAGTATATAAGTAAATGCTCTATGTAAAATTTTTATGTGGAAGCCTTATCTATAGAGACAGAATATTGAAGTAATTTTCACATGAGAACTTTGTATGGCGAATTTGGTAAAATAAGGACCGAAATCTAGAAATTTCTGTATTATAATTTTTACACATATATAAATGATCGTTGTAAAGTTTTGAGTCGATACCGATTTTTTTGAGATAGATAAATGGCTTTTCGAATGTGGTAATTATATGGGAGTTATGACCAATTATGGACCGACCATCATAAGATTTAGTACAACAATTAATATATCTATAAGGATTATTTGTGTTGACAGATTTATAAGTATTTAGGTGAATTTTGGATATGGATTTCAAATAGCGTGTATGATCAAACATGGACCGAACTAAACAAAAATTCATTTTGCAATTTTTTTTTTACATAAAACATATTCTTGTAGAATTTTGTATTATTATTTCAATTTTTAAGCAATTGAGCCCTATTTCGGGAAGAAATTTGTATGAAGACTATTAGCAATCATGAACCTATACTTACTGGTTTCCTTTTAGCAAAAAAAAAAAAAAAATACCGTGTGAAAAATGGACATTATTTGTAATAAATTTTAAAAGTGCAAAAGAAGTTTAAAGTATTTAAAATTTAAATGGCGTATGTCTAACATTTTGGTTCATAACTCTGGTTCTACAATACCGATTTGGCTGATTTTCAATAACAAGCTGTCTGACAAAATGCAAAACCATTTTGAGGAAATTTTGTGAACTTGTGTTTCTTGTATAGTTTGGACGTGAGAGTGTTTTATACGCACATACAGACTGACATGGCTCAATCAACTTAGAATTTCATAAGGATCAAGAATATATACTTTGTTGGGTATCACATGAATATTATCAAAGTTTAATACGCAAAGATAAACTTAGTATGCCCTCATTCACCACTTGTAGTGGTGAAGGTTATAATTAATTCTCGGGTAATGCCGGATACAAAAATCTGGTTTAAAATAAAAGCTAATTTGTGCCAAATTTTAATTGAAAAAGTTTATAATAAAACATAAATATTAATAATAAAAGAGCTGAAAATTTAAGGTAAAATTATTTATATGATAAATTCTGTGTTAACAACAACTATTTAATAAAAGTTCATGAGACCTTTAATTTTTTTTTTAATTTAAATTTAATTTTGAAAATGGTTTTAAGTTATTTCTTAAACGTAGCATAAGTTTATAATTTTATTACAGATCTATAATGAAACACATTCGTAAAAAGTTAAAAAAAGTTTATAATTTATATCAGAGATTATATGAAACCTGAAAACCATCAATGTAGTAAAACCATCAAAAGCAATTCGCGAAGACGATATATTAATTATGATTCCGAAACAACTTAACAAGCTTGTCGATCAATTGCTGATCTAATGAGAAAAAAGCCAGAATTCCTGAAAAAAGGATAGTGTTATGCCAATGCTCAAACATGGGAAGGAGGCTACTTATTCGATGTTTCTTTTGACCAGCTCATCATCAGAATGGAGAGTAAAATTCATAGCACCAACACAGAGATCACAAAGAGCAATGCTCCACTCTTCGAGGATATTATATATATTCCACAATGCTGAACAGCATGAAGACCTGAGTGGCCACCAGCCGTTCACAGAGTTTGAAGACTCTTAAGAGCACATGGAGTTTAATTTGAAATTCGTCTATTCCTCAGTCTGTACTACTATTACAATTATACACTCACTCAAGAACCGGCCTACTTTGCAATGAATTTGTGGAGCAATGAAATACAGGATATTGAACATTGCAGTTAGCAATTGTCTTTCTTTTTAACACAAATGCCATTCCGTAATTGGAATACGAAATATAAACTTTTTCTTAATAAAATATTTCATTAAATCAAATACTACCATTTTATTAACAAATAAATATTGCTTTCATAACAGAAGGTGCCACTAGTTTTTATTTTAATGTCCATATTTTGTTTTTTTTTTACCTTTCCAATTAATGCACTCTTAATATTAGTAAACTTAAGCAAAGTTCCATAACATGGACATTTAAGTAAAATTGTATGACGAAAATTGTGTGCAACATCTGTTCATGTTTTAAAAACGCATTCATTCAACTGCATAAATAAAAGTGCATCGCAATGTATAAGTTTCGGCCAAATGCAATCAAATACTTAAAATGTATTTCTACAAAAAAAAACGGAATCTTTTGATCAATACGGTATTTTAATTCTATTAGTTTAACATTCGCTTTTTTACATTTATTTGCTCTTGCCACTTTAGTGAAAAATCGAATAATACCTTTTAAAAATGTTATTGAGAGCCAAAAAAAAAAAAACAATATTTTTATGTTTTTTTACTGCTGTTGTTTTTAACATTTTGCTATCAATATAACGATTCGAATGATAGTAAATGCATTTTTAAATTTTATATGCGCGCCTTGCATTAAATGCCCATTTTCAATGCCACACTGCAAGTTGCTTCTTTATGTTGGTGGCAGGAATAAAAGTATAAAACAGAAACAAGAAACTAAAAACAAACGAAAAACATTTTCCGTTAAATCAATTTATGTGTTTCGATTACGAACCATGTTGAAATTTATTATATGACCCACATACCTTTTCAGCATAAATAAAATTTAACAACACTATTGTATCCAAGTAAGAATAAACACTGCAGGTGAAAACAAGTAAAAGTCGAATCTTATATATACTTGTACATACATATATACCCGCCACAAATCGTGGATCGATGCCTACCATTTTCAAAAGAACTGGCCATTCTATAATAAAACAAGTAAAACTTTATCTGTGCGAAATCTCATATACCACAAATTACCAGTTGTGTGATCTATGAATACTTGAAACTTATTATACCCGATTTGTGCTGATGTTTGTAACGCTCAAAAATATTAGTCTAATACCCATTTTAAGGTATACCGATTGACTCAGAATCACTTTCTGAGTCCATTAACCGATGTCCCTCTGACTGGCTGGTTGTCCATGTAAGCCTTGTGCGCAAAGTACATATTTTAATTAACTTTAGTATGAATACTATGTTCAGCCCAAAGATGATTTCGTTGGAATTTGATTGCAAGGACTTTATTATTTCACGAAGCTCCCATACGAATGTCCTCCCGAAATAGGGTTTAAGTTATAAATGTATGACTTTTGCAGGTGTCCAAACATATTTCGCCACAAATAAGTTGTACATGAAGTCTAATTAGATCAGTCCATAATTGATCGTAGCCCCATATAAGTCCCACTTCCAAAAGTCACTTTAAAAAGCTTTACTGTCTTAAAAAGGTGGTTATTCAAATAATATTTAACACAAATATATTTCATATCATTCGGTTCAATTTTATGATGAACAGCTCTTAATCAACTTCCGAAAATCACTTTCACGACCATAAATCTTTTAGAAATGCTGGTATCCAAATAAAATTAAATACACATATGTCTCATACATACATAAATCTGGCTGTCGTAAGTAATTTATTTTTGCTAGAATTATAATATGATCATGTTTGATCCCACTTTCACGATCTAGTACCAACAAATATTTTTCCTTTTCGGTCCAAAAGTCTGGGTCAAGCCTTATTTTCTGTATACTTAAGTAATAATTAAATAAATAAATAAGTACTTCACTATAATTTATTCTATAAATTATTATTATATAGCGGACCACCATTAAGTTTGTCATTCCGTTTGTAATTTGCACAATATAATTTTCCAACCCTATAAATAATATATATTCTGGATCCTTATAGATAGCGGAGTCGATTAAGCCATGTTCGTCTGTCTGTCTGTCCGTCCCTCTGTCTGTCTGTGTGGATGTTGAAATCAGTTTTTTGAAGTCCCCAGATATCTACGGGTTCCAAATCTCCAACAATTCTATCAGACATACTCTCAAGAAGTTTGCTATTTACAATCAGCAAAATCGGTTTAGGCCAACCAGAGTTATGGACCACTATGTGAGACAACCTCCATAAAAATTTTATATTTTTTGTCCATTTTATTGCAATATTTTGAAATATATTGCAGATAATACCATGAAATTTGTTTTTATGATAAAAGAAAAAAGCTTGAGGAAAATAGTAAGAATCCGTCCATGATTTCCAATAGCCCTCATACAAAAACCTTCCCAAAATATTGCTCAATAAAATTGGAATAACAAGACAAAATTCAGCAGGAATAAGTTTCATACAAAAAGAAATCGTAAAACGAAATTCTTTTTAGTTCGGTCCATGTTTGGCCATTCACCTAAATACGTATAAAACAGTTATAAATAATGCTAAACGGTTACTATTTGCAATAAGTAGTACTAAATTTTATGGTGTTCGGCCTATAATTGGTCATAGCTACCATATAAGGACCACATCCGAATAAGCCATTTCGCTTTATATATATCGTATAAATATTGGTACCAACTCAAAACTTTGCACGGATCATTTATACAAAAATCATTCATATCGATCCAAAATTTTACATACATGGCAAAATCAGAGTGATGGATTTTGAGAATATCGGTTCATATGTGACTATATCCCCCATATAAGGTCCACTTCCGAAATCCACGTTACTACTAATTTGTATCTTAAATATACCGTTAGTATGTTGAAATTCGACGTGAAATATCTTCATATGCATAAAAATCACTGTTCCAAAATTTAAGAAGATCAGCCCATAATTTGTCATAGCTGCCATATAAGAACCATTTCCAAAAAACAAATAAACCCATGAAAATATCTAATAAATATCGATATCGAACCAACTTTTATATGGAGCAGTAATTTTATTCCAGAAATCATATTAATATCGATTATACGGTAATTATGCTACTGGATTTTATAGCTGTCAGTCCATAATTGGCAATAGTTCCCGAATTAAGTCCACTTTCGACTATATTAAACAACCATACAACTCTTGACAATTACGTTATTGAGATTAAATGCCACCAAAATAAGCCTCAAATAGGTAGAAACTACATTAATGGATACTGGATTTAGAAGCTATCAGTCCATAACTGGTCCACTTCTATTATGCCATCCATAAATCATTTGTAAATAATGTTATTGAGATCAAATTCAAACAAAAAGCCTCATTTTAAATCTTATCGTTTTTTATACTCTGTTTCTTAACTTGTTGTAAATATGGAAAAATGTTGTTTTAATTTTGTAAATGGTTAAATTGCAATCAAGTGTATTGTGAAAATCAGAGAAACTTCGTAAATTATCATAAGAATTGATAACTACATGAATTATAAATGGTCAAAATTTGATAAAATTGCAAAACATTTTAAATAAATAATGTTGCTGGTAAATTTGTCTTCCAAACAATCATAATAAGAGTTGCACTAAGACTGAATATAAAACATAGAATAAGGATATTCTAGTCCTATAAACAGTGTTGGGTCTGTATTTCTTATTACGTTTAGATGGAGGGTATTTAAGATTCAGCACAGCCGAATATTGCACTCTAACTTGTTTAGGATTCTATTTGCTGATTACATTTCATCTTTTTGCTTGGTGTTTTAGCTAAAAAAAATAAATAAATTCTAAGAAATTCTAGGAAATCCATTGTCTTATAAGAAAGTAGTTGAGTAATAGTTTAAACTTAAATCTTATTTGTATTATTCAAAAAAAAAAATTTTTTTTTGTATTTAAATTCGTTAACAAGTATCGTTTCTTACAAACAAGTTCAAATTAATTTACTTTTAACCCATAATTTATTAACTTTATAACTTGAGTAAAGAAATATATTTTTAAAACTGAAAAAGAAATCAAAATTTAATTCTTACAAAAAATTTTTTTTTTTCATTGTTTATACAATGCTGGTAAAACACACATAAACATGCTTGCGTAGATGCTTAAGGGTAGAAAGCCATTTATTAAAAAAAAAATAAAATGAAATATAAAAAAAATGTATCATACATCACATTGTTTTTAACTCAGAGGAAAAAAAACAGAATCTTGATGAACAATAAAAGTCAAATGGCGTGACAACTTAAGAACATTAAAATTAGGGAATTCGCGATTAGAGGTGAGATACATACTGGTATTTGTAGCAAATTTAAACAAAAAATAAATGAAAATGCTGTGTTCGGATATTGTATATCTTAACACATATTTTTTTAATATAAATTTGGTTAGCAGAGAATTAATTCCAGAAAATGCCAGGTTATCCCACGATCGATTCAAGTTAGTCCCAAGTCGATCTATAATTTCATATTAAAAAAAATTATAGCATGTGACTAATGCACAAGTTCGAAAAACCGTAACGCGATACAGTTAGACGATGCCAAGCATTAAACGGTGCTAGAGTGAGATGCAAACTCCTCAAAGGAAGTGAAAAAAAGATGGTCTGATTGTCCTTAAGCCTTATTGGCCTGGGGGCCAGGTCTAGGTGCACGCCCCACCTAGACCACACCCCCACCACAGGCCTATAGAAAAACCCGGCGAGCAAAGTATAAGTGATCAATCACCTATACATTACTCAATGTCGGGATAAAATGGTTACTAGTCCCATGAATTTGCAAGGGTTCGAAACTAGATAGAGTGGAATCTGGTTTACCAGAGGAAGGTCGAAGCTAACCAGAGTCTTTATCTGGTACTACGGGATCAGTTAAAGCCCGGGGACTTGTCCCCAATTTAACTATTGGGAGCTTTGTACTGTTCGTAGTTGTAATTTGTGCTCATAAGATGCCTGTTCAAATATTCAACAAAGTTATTCCAGATTGATTTCTAACTTGGTATTTTATTTGTCCATACAAGTTAATTGAACTCCTCTTCTCTTGTATTATATTTTGTTACCACATTAAGTAAAATTATTACCATTGAAATATACAGGTATTCTTACATAAAACATAACTATAGTTAATAGCGTTATCATTTGTAGCAGTAGTTAAATTCGTTGTTGATATAGTATTTTCTAATAAAAGTACTAATTAAAAAGCAGTGTTTAATTGGCATTAAATTATCGGTCAGTTGATATACTCCAAACCGTAGAAACGTACGCCAACGCATAGGATCGCATAGAAACGCATGTTAAAGCATGCTGGCTTCAACTCGATTATTCGGTAATCATTGTGTTTTCCAGAAATCTATCGAAGTTCTTTTTTTTGCCTAACATATCTTCTTTAACTTAAAGAATACCGTTGAGAAATTCTTTCACATCTTGCATTGTCCGAGGAAGGTAGTGACTTCAACGCACATCAAATTTATAGTGTTACTTAACCGCAAATCATTGTTCATAAAGCAGTTATAATAAGTTCAGGGCATTTGTGTCAATTGAATTATAAAAAAAAAAAAAAAAAAACTAAATTCTAAACATAACTGCAGGTAATATGCTAAAATCTTATAGTTTTTAACATTTATTAATCCACACGTCTTTCCTAACAGCCATAATTTTCCAACTTTGGCTTAAAATCATCCCAGCAGGAGCTCATAAATATATTTTAAAAATCTACGTCTAATTTTGTCAGCTTCGAGTAAATACTTATTTACAATAAAATTCATTTCTTTAAATTGTCCTAAATACGCCATATTACAAATAAATTTCAAGGTAAGACAGTTTAATGACCCATAAGTTAAATAGCTTTCGTTTTACGAGCCTTTATATATATTTTTTTAAATAGATTGTCATTCTGTCTATCAAACTTCACAAATTTCGATATAAAAAGTGGTGGACTTATTTAATGAGCCACCACTGTACTTTTCTCACGAGATCATATTACAATCTGGAAAAAAAACAAATTAAACAAAAGAAAAAAAAACTGTGATCTCGATTACTAAACTGGAAGAAAAAGAGGAGATAGAAGAACATAAAAAAAATCAGAAAACACATTGCCAATGTTTTTTACCACTTCAACATTGATAACAATACCTAAAGCGGACAGTTTGTGAGCTAAACGGCTAAATTATAGATATACCAAAAGAAAAAAAACTAAAAGTAAAGTCTGAAGACATTTCTCGAAGATCCCAATATCCCAAAAAGAGAATATTTCTATTTAACATCTCATCGAAGTCTAGTGGACCTAACCTTCTCCGGCTGCTACTGGTCACAATTCCTACGGTTTTCCAGAGTCGTGAACACACGAGCCACCAACATAAATTATTTCTCCTATGTTATCTAGTCTGGGTAAACTAAATCAATTTTTCTAAAATGCCGACAGGGCAAATTTAATTCGTAATTAAAACTTTAATATTAAAAAAACGTGAAAATTGTATTAGTGTCCGAAAAATAATAACCAAAATTACATGAAAAAATTCGTCCAGACAATCTGGAAGTGCCAATGTCACATTTGCTTAAGATTTCCGTTAAAATCACCTTACACTATGATACTATAAACTAATATCTTACGAACTAATATCACAGAAGAAAAATTTTTGTGTCTTAAAACTAGTATTGCACTCCGTCTACATTGCCCTGTCAAAAGAAATGTATTTTAGAACTATTGAAATTTAAACAAATTCACTTATTCTATATTAAACAAATTCTAATCAAGTTAAATTTTATTTAGATTTTATAAGCAAGAGTTAATTTATAAGGGAAAAGCTATAATTGCAAAACCTATCTACCTTTTTGTTTTACACCTTTTAATCAGCAACCTACAGCAGTTTGAAAAGGCCTCTTCATCCAGCAGTTGCCGAAATGTTTATAGAATTGGTGAGTGATTATCGTTTTAATATATCCTCATTGTTTTGCAATTTTAACTGCTTTTGCTATGCATAATTACCATTAAGTACCTTGAAAAATTACCTATAATTTGTTGAGAATTTATAACTTTAATTTAACAATTTTTTTTTTTACACAAAAAGTTCATACCCTGCTTATTGAGGTATGTCTGTTTGCTAAAAAAAAAAAAAACAAAATTTTTCGCTTCTTGATCTTTTTTTTTGTTGTTAAAATTTTTTTTCTGGTATCTGAACAACGACACCCGAAAAAAAAACTAAAACAAGAAAAAAGAATACACTTGTTCTATTTATAGAATTTACTATGCTCATTCATAATTTATTCTACTGAGAGAGCAAATGCATTGATCAACAAGGAAAGCTTTTGTTGTTACAGTGTCTGTACTTTGTAAGTAGCTTTCGTTTAAAGTTATAAATTCAACTCGTTAATAAAAAGAAACAAATTTAAGACAGTAGTGAAATTACACATATATATTTAATAATTGTTAACATCAGTTATGTAAAGTTGTATAAGGATGTTTTAAAATAATGAATATAATAGATTAATATAGAATTAGAATTTTTTTTCTTTTACATGAATTATTCGTGTTACATATTATTTGAATAAATAACGAATTGAGTATAATGGAACTTTAAAATTTCTTAATTCTTACATAATGTGATTGGTTTTGAATAAGTTGCGTTAGGGATCTTAGACTTCACATCAGACGCTCTAAGATCACAGGTAGGGTGGGTAAAGAAGCGTCGAACCCCCAAAGACAGCTAGGGGAGGTACTCTACACAGTTGTATGACCCTGAATTGACCACTTTCTGTTATTATGTTGGTTAAACAGGGGTATCCTTCAACATCAATTATTAAATCAACATCCTAGTCCATTTCATAATTACATTTTTTTAAGGGAGTCTAAAATTATATTTATGTGTTGACTTCCCATCGGTAAGAGAGATTGACAAGACAAGAACCACCCCACCCGGCTGATTGCTAGCTTTTTAAATGGCTCCCGTTAGTCTTGACAATCTCTGAAAGCTAAAAGAAAATCGCCGATGCAATCTCTGAATTTTGTTGTCATTCTTTAGAGAAAATAGTTTGGTTCATTACATAAATTGGCGCCCAACGTGGGGCAAGAAAAACTGAGTTGCGTAAAACATTTAGATTTTTTTTTTGCTCTAAAAAACACCTCATTTACATGTTTTTTTTTTATCATTAAATCATAATTTGTAAATAAGCATATATTTTAAAAGGTATTTGGCAAATATAATTTAAAAGTCTTCTGGATTTTCGATTAGTTGCGGGATAGATTCGACTAAATCGACCGAAGATCTATTTAAAAAATCTTTTACTAAATAACTTGAGATATGTATGTTGCTTTATATGTTGTGTAAGTTTTTAGAAGTTATTGCACTTTATAGATTGTTTAACTTAGTTACTGATATCGTAATTTTGATTCGGATTACAAAATATCTGCAGTTAGTTGGTTTTTGTCCAGTCAAAATTCGGTAATTTGAGTAGAAAAATAAAATAAAATAAAAATATAACGGTTGGTAAAACCTTCTTTAAATACAATAAACTTTTAAGAATTCCATAGCCCAATTAGAATACTTCTAGGTCAATTTATTTATTACAACATTTGATGGCTTATTCAAACCATATCACATTAATATGTAAGATAAATAAACCCATTTGATTTATTTTGAATTAATTGCTAAACTGTTATTTGTTAATTTGCTTTTGTAAATAAGTGAATTAATTCTTTTTAAACTTCTTTCATGAATATTCGCCTAATTATATACTGAAAAAAACAACATAATTAATACTTTAGTTTGTTGCATATTTTTTTAAGATACTGTGTATTATATCTTTTGAATAGTTTATGTTATCAGAAATTATAATGGAACGTTCACCTACAGGAGCTCAGGCTACGGCTTCACAAGTTCCTCTTCCAGAGGCATCTGTTTCACAGCCCTCGGCCACACAGTTATCAAAAAATAATCAAAATTGCAAAATTTGTAAGGATACAATGTCCGAAGGACAAGAATTTCTGATAATTTCTGAATGCAATCATGTTTTCCACAGCACTTGTATTGAGAACTATTTGTCTCAGTCATCAGAATGTCCAATATGCATGAGGCCATGTGCACTTTCTGAATTGAAAAAAATTCACAGTCTTAACAAGAATCAACCAACAGAAAAACAAAAGACTACCCGTGGTAAACCCCGTGGAGCACTTGCTCAACATTATAATACGCGTAGCTATAGTCGAAATTTGTTTACAGATTCAAATAGAAATAATTTCAATGATGTTAGTATTAATCCTGAGAATGAAAATCCTACATCTCCGATTTGTATACAATATCCTCCAAATTTATTACCCAATGTACAACAAAATACTCCCGTTAGAAATTTTTCAAATAACGTTCAACCTACTATTGATTATTCCCAGCTTGGCTACATGATTGAAAGTACGGTATCTCGGTTATTAAGTAATCTTAATCTGTTACCAAATACGTCAAAAAATACCACTGCACCGAACCAATTGTTGCAATCTCCGCCACAATTAGTACCTCCTATTCAAACACAAAATAATCGACCTTATGTTCAAACACATGGTAATATACCAGTTTCTCAAACACCATCTAATCCTCACAATATGTCCAATTCTCGGGGAAACTGTAGTAGTTCATTTGATGAACAATTTACTTTAAGATCTGACAAAATAACGTCAATTATACAAAATTGGCATATCAAGTTTGATGGGTCTACTCAAGGCATAAGTGTAGATGAGTTCCTTTATAGAGTTAGAGTACTAACTCGTGAACATTTTAATAATGATTTTTCTGTCATCTGTAAAAATTTACATATTTTGCTGAGTGGACGTGCTCGAGAATGGTACTGGAGATACCATAAGCAGGCCGAAACTATAAGTTGGAATGAATTTTGCGAAGCTTTAAAATATCAATATAAGGATTTTAAATCCAGCTTTGATATTCATGAGGAACTTAGGAACAGAAAAATGAAGGCTAATGAGACATTTGAAGCATTTTATGAATCTATTTCTGCCATTTTAGATCGATTAGAAAAGCCCATCCCAGAAACTGATTTAGTCGAAATTCTCACTCGTAACCTTCGTCCTGAAATAAGACATGAATTACTGTACGTACCCATTTATTCATTGGCTCATTTACGAAAACTCGTTCAAATGAGAGAAAATCTGGTAGGCGATGAGTATTATCGTAGAAACATGTCTTTGAAAACTGCTCAATACCCTGCAGGACGTCGTCAGATTGCTGATATTACATACTCCGAAGAACAACCAGTTCAAGATTTTAATAGAGAACAAGAATTATCCATAAATGCTATACAACAACCTCCTAAGTGCTGGAACTGTGATCAGATAGGCCACTTTTGGGAAGATTGTTTGGAGAAGCGAAATGTTTTTTGTTACGGATGTGGTGAGAAAAATACCTATAAACCCCAGTGTACAAAATGTTCAGAAAAAAGAATATCTTCAAAAAACTTTCAGTCCCAAACTCTCCCTCGAAATCGACCTTAGAAAAATCATCTTCTAAATCTGATTTTTCTATTTTATCACCTTCTTCAAACCCCCCAACTCGAATCTTAAAAAATGATAACAATTCTTCTGTTAGTAAAATTGATCGAAAACCAAATTTATACCCAATATTACCTTTCCACAAAAGATGGGAAAGTTACCTGACTAAACGTAATGCTATTTTTAATGTATCTACCCTATCTGATAATGTTTCTAAGAAACAAAAACGCTCAACTATTAGGTTGAGGAAATATTATAAAAACCGTAAATTTACATCTAAGTTTATTTTGTCTTCAATCATGACTAATCCTTTTGATAAAAGATTTTATGCATCCGTAAAATTTCTGACTTTTAAAGAGCTCGGGTTATTAGATACTGGTGCCAATGTGTCCTGTATAGGATCTGATCTGGCTTGTGGTAACTTTTCTAATTTTAATGAATTTTTTGAAATTAACTCATATGTTAAGACAGCTGATGGCCAACCTCAAAAAGTTATTGGTTATCTCGATGTTGATGTTTTCTTTAAGGGCCAAAGCAATAGATTAAAAATCTTGATAGTACCTTCAGTTAGCCAACGATTAATTTTGGGTTTGGATTTTTGGCAATCATTTAATTTGGCTCCTGAAGTTTTCGGAGATATTGTGGTTGCATCTAATAATGATCCTGTTGATAAAAATCCAATCGAATTTTCTACTTGCAATATTAAGTCTGAAGTTTTAACTAGTATTCATGAAGAATCAAAACAATATTATTCTTGTGGCGAATATCCCTTAAATTCACATCAACGTCAACAGCTATCTGCAGTTATTGAGCTATTTCCTAATTTTGAGAAAGAAGGATTGGGGCGAACAAACCTAATACGACACACAATTGAAGTGGGCTCGAGTACACCCATAAAGCAGCGTTACTATCCTGTATCTCCTGCGGTGGAGAAAGTAATGTTCCAAGAAATTGACAGGATGCTTGCTTTAGGGGTCATAGAACCATCAAATTCACCTTGGAGTTCGCCCATGAGGTTGGTCGTAAAACCAAATAAAATACGCTTGTGTCTGGATGCCAGGAAGGTTAATCACGTCACGAAAAAAGATGCCTATCCACTACCAAGTATTGAGGGGATATTTTCCAGGCTGCCAAAGGCAAACATAATATCAAAACTCGATCTGAAGGATGCATATTGGCAAATTGCTTTATCGGAAGAGTCTAAGCTATTAACTGCTTTTACGGTCCCAGGCCGTCCCCTATATCATTTTGTTGTTATGCCGTTTGGCCTATGCAATGCCCCATCCACTATGTGTCGATTGATGGACCAGCTAATACCCTCAGACTTGCGACACTGTGTATTCGGTTATTTAGACGACTTAATAATAGTCTCCGAAGATTTCCCAACTCATTTATCAATATTAGTCCGCATAGCAGATGCTTTTAGGAAAGCTAATCTTACCCTGAACATCACAAAATCAAAATTTTGTGTAACAGAAGTGAATTATCTGGGATATATCATTGGTAATGGTGGTATAAAAACCGACCCAGAAAAGGTTATCTCTATTCAAAACTGGCCCGTGCCTAAAAATATAAAGCAAGTCCGTGGTTTTCTTGGATTAGCCGGCTGGTACCGCCGCTTTATTGAGAATTTTTCTACGGTTGTACATCCCATAACTGAGGTTTTGTCCACGAAGAGGAAATTTTGTTGGACCACCGAGGCACAAAGTTCATTTGACAGGATAAAGGGACTTTTAACATCTGCCCCGTTTTAGCAAATGCTAATTTTGAGAAAAAGTTCTATGTTCACTGTGATGCCAGCGATGTGGGCATCGGAGCTGTGTTGGTTCAAATTGATGTAGATGGAAATGAACGCCCGATAGCATTCATGTCGCGAAAATTAAATAGTGCTCAACGCAATTATAGCGTTACTGAGCGTGAGTGCTTGGCGGCAGTTGAAGCTATAAAAAAATTCCGGTGTTATCTTGAATTACAGGACTTTGAAATTATTACTGACCACGCGTCGTTAATGTGGTTGATGAAACAGCCCGATTTATCAGGCCGCCTTGCCCGTTGGGTCTTTAAATTACAGGGTTTTAAATTCACCATATCCCATAGGAAGGGAAAAGAGCACATCGTTCCCGACGCTCTTTCCAGAATACCATTTGAAGAAGTTTGTAGCATAGAATTTTCGTTCCCGGAAATAGATCTCAATTCCGCTCACTTTGCTGACAATGATTATGTCGAATTGAAAGCTAAAGTGACCCAAAATATTGAAAATTATCCGGACATAAAAATCGTCGATAATTATGTGTACATTCGTACGGAGCACTATAACGGGGATATTGAAAAAGAAAATAATTGCTGGAAGCTCTGGGTACCTTACAATTTGCGAAAATCTGTTATCCAAAGGGCCCATGATAGTCCTACAGCTGCACATGGGGGTATGGTTAAAACCATCGAACTTATTAGACGTCATTTCTTTTGGCCCGGGTTAGTACGAGATGCACGTGACTATATTCGTTCTTGTGAGACATGTAACACTAGTAAAGCACCTAACTTTATCACCAAGCCGGAGATGGGTAACCCTGTTAAAACATTCAGGCCTTTTCAAAAAATGTATGTGGACATTTTAGGTCCATATCCTCGTAGCAAACAGGGTCACATAGGTTTATTAATTGTGTTAGACCATATGACAAAATTTCATTGGCTTTTCCCGCTAAAGAAATTTACATCCCGAGTTATACAGGATTATTTGTTAAAGGATGTATTTCACATTTTCGGCGTACCAGAGATTTTGTTAAGCGATAACGGATCTCAATTCAAAGCAAATGAGTTTAACGCATTTCTCACATCGTTAGGTGTCAGTCACACATACACGGCCATATATTCTCCGCAATCTAATGCGTCGGAGCGCGTCAATCGCTCTATTTTGGCAGGAATTCGATCATATCTTAAGCAGGATCAAACTTTGTGGGATCAAAATATTAGTGCCATTAGCTGCGCGTTACGAAACGGATTTCACCAGTCCATTCAATGCTCCCCATATAGAGCTGTGTTTGGGTTGGAAATGATTACACACGGTAGTTCATATTCATTACTCAAAAATCTCCATGTGTTGGATGAACCCAGTATGAGAATTAATAGAGAAGACGAACTTTATTTAATTCGTAAAAACTTAAAGAAACACATTGCAAAAGCATATGCAACTAATCGAAATCAATATAATTTGCGTGCCAGACCAATTTCATATCAAATAGGCCAGGAAGTTTATAGACGAAATTTTGCTCAAAGCAATTTCGAAAGGAAATTTAATGCAAAGTTGGCCCCTCTGTTTTTGAAAGCCATTATTAAGGAGAAAGTAGGAAATAACTATTACATTTTACAGGATACTGATGGTCGAATATTAGGCACATATCATGCCAAGGATCTACGACCCTAGTATATTAAATTTCCCCCTAATACTGTTGCTCAATAAGCCAGTATTATGTGGTTTGTACTGTTCGTAGTTGTAATTTGTGCTCATAAGATGCCTGTTCAAATATTCAACAAAGTTATTCCAGATTGATTTCTAACTTGGTATTTTATTTGTCCATACAAGTTAATTGAACTCCTCTTCTCTTGTATTATATTTTGTTACCACATTAAGTAAAATTATTACCATTGAAATATACAGGTATTCTTACATAAAACATAACTATAGTTAATAGCGTTATCATTTGTAGCAGTAGTTAAATTCGTTGTTGATATAGTATTTTCTAATAAAAGTACTAATTAAAAAGCAGTGTTTAATTGGCATTAAATTATCGGTCAGTTGATATACTCCAAACCGTAGAAACGTACGCCAACGCATAGGATCGCATAGAAACGCATGTTAAAGCATGCTGGCTTCAACTCGATTATTCGGTAATCATTGTGTTTTCCAGAAATCTATCGAAGTTCTTTTTTTTGCCTAACATATCTTCTTTAACTTAAAGAATACCGTTGAGAAATTCTTTCACATCTTGCATTGTCCGAGGAAGGTAGTGACTTCAACGCACATCAAATTTATAGTGTTACTTAACCGCAAATCATTGTTCATAAAGCAGTTATAATAAGTTCAGGGCATTTGTGTCAATTGAATTATAAAAAAAAAAAAAAAAAAAACTAAATTCTAAACATAACTGCAGGTAATATGCTAAAATCTTATAGTTTTTAACATTTATTAATCCACACGTCTTTCCTAACAGCCATAATTTTCCAACTTTGGCTTAAAATCATCCCAGCAGGAGCTCATAAATATATTTTAAAAATCTACGTCTAATTTTGTCAGCTTCGAGTAAATACTTATTTACAATAAAATTCATTTCTTTAAATTGTCCTAAATACGCCATATTACAAATAAATTTCAAGGTAAGACAGTTTAATGACCCATAAGTTAAATAGCTTTCGTTTTACGAGCCTTTATATATATTTTTTTAAATAGATTGTCATTCTGTCTATCAAACTTCACAAATTTCGATATAAAAAGTGGTGGACTTATTTAATGAGCCACCACTGTACTTTTCTCACGAGATCATATTACAATCTGGAAAAAAAAACAAATTAAACAAAAGAAAAAAAAACTGTGATCTCGATTACTAAACTGGAAGAAAAAGAGGAGATAGAAGAACATAAAAAAAATCAGAAAACACATTGCCAATGTTTTTTACCACTTCAACATTGATAACAATACCTAAAGCGGACAGTTTGTGAGCTAAACGGCTAAATTATAGATATACCAAAAGAAAAAAAACTAAAAGTAAAGTCTGAAGACATTTCTCGAAGATCCCAATATCCCAAAAAGAGAATATTTCTATTTAACATCTCATCGAAGTCTAGTGGACCTAACCTTCTCCGGCTGCTACTGGTCACAATTCCTACGGTTTTCCAGAGTCGTGAACACACGAGCCACCAACATAAATTATTTCTCCTATGTTATCTAGTCTGGGTAAACTAAATCAATTTTTCTAAAATGCCGACAGGGCAAATTTAATTCGTAATTAAAACTTTAATATTAAAAAAACGTGAAAATTGTATTAGTGTCCGAAAAATAATAACCAAAATTACATGAAAAATTCGTCCAGACAATCTGGAAGTGCCAATGTCACATTTGCTTAAGATTTCCGTTAAAATCACCTTACACTATGATACTATAAACTAATATCTTACGAACTAATATCACAGAAGAAAAATTTTTGTGTCTTAAAACTAGTATTGCACTCCGTCTACATTGCCCTGTCAAAAGAAATGTATTTTAGAACTATTGAAATTTAAACAAATTCACTTATTCTATATTAAACAAATTCTAATCAAGTTAAATTTTATTTAGATTTTATAAGCAAGAGTTAATTTATAAGGGAAAAGCTATAATTGCAAAACCTATCTACCTTTTTGTTTTACACCTTTTAATCAGCAACCTACAGCAGTTTGAAAAGGCCTCTTCATCCAGCAGTTGCCGAAATGTTTATAGAATTGGTGAGTGATTATCGTTTTAATATATCCTCATTGTTTTGCAATTTTAACTGCTTTTGCTATGCATAATTACCATTAAGTACCTTGAAAAATTACCTATAATTTGTTGAGAATTTATAACTTTAATTTAACAATTTTTTTTTTTACACAAAAAGTTCATACCCTGCTTATTGAGGTATGTCTGTTTGCTAAAAAAAAAAAAAACAAAATTTTTCGCTTCTTGATCTTTTTTTTTGTTGTTAAAATTTTTTTTCTGGTATCTGAACAACGACACCCGAAAAAAAAACTAAAACAAGAAAAAAGAATACACTTGTTCTATTTATAGAATTTACTATGCTCATTCATAATTTATTCTACTGAGAGAGCAAATGCATTGATCAACAAGGAAAGCTTTTGTTGTTACAGTGTCTGTACTTTGTAAGTAGCTTTCGTTTAAAGTTATAAATTCAACTCGTTAATAAAAAGAAACAAATTTAAGACAGTAGTGAAATTACACATATATATTTAATAATTGTTAACATCAGTTATGTAAAGTTGTATAAGGATGTTTTAAAATAATGAATATAATAGATTAATATAGAATTAGAATTTTTTTTCTTTTACATGAATTATTCGTGTTACATATTATTTGAATAAATAACGAATTGAGTATAATGGAACTTTAAAATTTCTTAATTCTTACATAATGTGATTGGTTTTGAATAAGTTGCGTTAGGGATCTTAGACTTCACATCAGACGCTCTAAGATCACAGGTAGGGTGGGTAAAGAAGCGTCGAACCCCCAAAGACAGCTAGGGGAGGTACTCTACACAGTTGTATGACCCTGAATTGACCACTTTCTGTTATTATGTTGGTTAAACAGGGGTATCCTTCAACATCAATTATTAAATCAACATCCTAGTCCATTTCATAATTACATTTTTTTAAGGGAGTCTAAAATTATATTTATGTGTTGACTTCCCATCGGTAAGAGAGATTGACAAGACAAGAACCACCCCACCCGGCTGATTGCTAGCTTTTTAAATGGCTCCCGTTAGTCTTGACAATCTCTGAAAGCTAAAAGAAAATCGCCGATGCAATCTCTGAATTTTGTTGTCATTCTTTAGAGAAAATAGTCTGGTTCATTACAGCTTGTCCCCTAACTGATAATTGGTTGAGGTTACTTCGGTGTCCACGTAGTGGCTGTGGTTGCCACCCAAAGCGGGAAGTATGGCAGTTGGTTTAATG
Organism: Bellardia bayeri; assembly: GCA_950370525.1. Lineage (NCBI taxonomy): Eukaryota > Metazoa > Arthropoda > Insecta > Diptera > Calliphoridae > Bellardia > Bellardia bayeri. Next base: position 21,818,769 of record OX493267.1, read on the forward strand.
GCTGATGTTTGACTTCCCGCAAAAGCAGATTTCAAGCCAACCAAATTGTCCTAGGTGCTGTTGCCGATCTCAACAGAGCCGTTGTTAATTAGCGAAGACTCTTAGTTACGTGCTCATGGAACGCATAGGATCTAAGGCTTTCGTAGTCCGTCGAGTACTACGTAAGTGCGAGGATCCTGTTCTATGGGCTTTACTAATAGTACTAAGTTATAGACGGCAGGGATTAGATAGCCCAATCACTCTAGCAAGGTGATCTTTACATGATCTTGCAGTCATGTATTGAGAAATTGCAAATTGTGTGCCCCTGTAGGGGCATGCAAGTATGATACTCTGATGAGACATGGCTCCATGTCACTCACAGGGGCTTACAATGCGGTTGACGGGCCGAGTCCGTCCTGCGTTTAAGTACGTAGTGAAGATTAAGCCAAACGGCAGGTGCTTCACTCAAATCTTAGAACACATTTGTCCTTAAGCCTTGTCCTTAATCTTTTTTTATTTCTAATTATTAATTATATCTGCATTAAAAAACAACCTAACAATAAGTATTTCAAATCTTATATACAATGAATTTTAACTAATTATTTCATACATTATCGAAGGCAAATAGCTTAACCATTGTTGTTTATATGTATTCAGTTGGCATTCTTGTCTTTCTCTCATGTTGCGGGCTACTGGGTTTGGGTGAACTTCAAGCTTTTTTCGTAGCACTTTGTTTTGATGTTTCTGAACTCTGTCCACATTTGATTGAGTTAAAAAGTAGGAGTTTACAATCTAAACTAACCTTAAGCTAAGTATAGACGATATGTTGAATCAACATATTTATGCTGAAAAATTTGTTACAAGTGCTTACATATCGTGTAAACGCAACATTTTTTCAGCAAACGTATGTTTAACAAGATTTGTTAACAATGCCAACAAACGTATGTTGGTAAGTTTAGCATATCGTGTAAACAGCATATTATTAGTGTTTGACAAATTTCCTGCGTATGTTGACAGATATGTTATTTGTTGAAAAGCGTATGCAAGCTTTTCAGCATATGGCAAATTCATATACATATGCGATAGTGTCTATGTGATCAGAGTTGTATTTTCTAATAAAGCTGATAAGAAAACAACAATGTCGACTTCATGGATTTAAATCACAAATTATAAGCTAAAGAACAGACGTTTAAAATTTTTTAATTGTTTCTATAGTTTATACAATTTATTATATTCACATATGTATATCAACACAATAATTGAACACAAATATTTATTTGAATGGTGGAAAACTGCGTTTGTTTACATTAACAAAAACATATGTTTTTGCATCTTTTTTGTGTACTACGTGGCACCTATGACATACTTTGTTGCGATTTTTTTTTTGAGTTTGATAGAAATCGGTCAGATTTTCCAGTGAATAAATCGTACGATTGTGTACGATAGTGTATCACGACCTTTAAGCCCAGCCGCCGATAGTTTTTTTTTATGTAACTACACTTCTTGTTGCATATGTACCTACAAACAAACACACACAACAACACAAAACGCAAAACGCAATATAGTGGCCGGCGGCATTGTTCAAATTAATCGACACAGGTCTCTGGAAATAAACAATAAATTATTATAAATGTTTTACATGTTTTCGTGCATTATTTGCATATTTACAGTCTAATTCATAAAAACTTATCAAGGGTTTATAACAGACTTATAAAGCAAATATTCATACAAAATTTGCTTTATAAGCCTGTTATAAACCTTTGACAAGTTTTATGAATAAGGGGGTTAGTCTATAATTTAGCTCTAGACATTTAGGTCTAGACATTTAGGTTGTTTATTATCAAAGGAAAGCATGTATTACGAGTATTTGTTTGCATTAAAAGTACTTACGTTTTAGAGTAAGATGTGATTTCGAGAAGTCTGAGTAGAACCTAAAACTTTGTTCAGCTGTCAGATAGTTTCATAATTTTAAGCGAAAAAAGCCATCATTACAAATACACAAAACATGTTGAAATTTTATTTATATTGGCACTCCAGATAGTATATATTAATGCCCTTATTCATAAAAACTTACAACAGGTTTATAAAGCAAATTTTGTATGGAAATTTAAAAGAGGTTTATAAAGCAAATTTTGTATGGAAATTTAAAAGAGGTTTATAAAGCAAATTTTGCATGGAAATTTGCTTTATAAACCTGTTGTAAGTTTTATGAATAAGAGCATATATTATTATTAGCATTAGCATGGCAAATGAATTGTTGTTAAGTTAAACTTTCTCAGAAATATTTTTATACCCTCCACCACCACAAGTGGTTATTGTAATTCTTTATATGATTTCTGCAACCATGATTTGGTTAAGTTACCATTCACTTGAATATATCAATCATATATATGATTACCGCAGTTATGTAATGTTTATTGTTTTATAATGAAATTATATATATAATTATATCATATTATGCTGTTCTCTATCATAATTAAAAGCAACAAATTATGATAAATGGATTCATCATAACCATGATTGCAGCAAGTATATACATAATTATATATATATATGATTGTAGTTATCATCTGAATCGTAATTTAACCATATTATGGTTAGCGCAATCATATAAATAATTACAGAGACCATAACATTGTTAAAAAAATTATAAAAATGTTAACATTATTGTTCTAGACATGAACAATTATAATTTTTCTCTATGTGTTCCTAAAAAAAATGTTTTTTAATCGCTAGCGGTGAAAATTTTAATGAATAATAAAAATACTTTTTTCCAGCAAATAAACAAATTGTTATATATTGCAACAAATCTTTTGTGAATCTTTAATTTGATATCTTATATGAATTTATTCAATGATATTTGCTTTACATGAATAATTTTTGAAAAGACATAAGAGTATTTAAAATATATATATCCTCTTAACTTGCTTGTTTTTGAAGAACTAATTTACCTGGAGATTTACCATTAATACTGGTTACTTGTAACTAGTTGATAAAGCATTGAATTGAAATGCATCGAAGCTAATTTAGTGTGGATGTATTTTTGTCTTTGCAATTGAAATTTCATTTAGCCAAGGACTTTGTTTTTAATGAATTTCTCTTCATTTTCTATCATACTGACACGAATAAAGTTGAAATCAAAAAAGAAATTCCTCTTGCAATCAGAATGAATGTATTACTTGAAAGCACGTTTTACTAACGATTTGTAGGTGGTTAATGGCAACATATTGTTTGGTTTTTTTTTCCATTTCGTTGTCAAAGAATTCTCTTGTTCTGGCGTCGTGCTATTGAGAAGATGCAAATGAATTGTTTGTTTAAAATTTCTTGCTAATGAACTTGAATTAAACTGGAACATTTTTAATAAATTATTTACTATACATGAAAAGATGCTTTTGGTACGAAAAATTCTGTTGAAATTAACAATAGATAGCATATGTGAAAAATACTTAACACTACTACCACTACTTTACAGAAAATACGTTTAATAATAAACATAAATAAAAATTCGTAAACGTCGTTTAGTTACAAAGAAAAAAAAAAACAAAAGAGTTCCAAACAGAATGTTGTTTTCCCTTATTTTTTCTTTTCTTTCCTACTGGTAAAAAATTCTTTGCATTATAATTCCTCAGATAAACACAATAGAAAAACGAAAATACTTACATAAATAAAACCTTAACTTCCTAGGATTTTTATTTTTCACTTGTTTTTCAAATAACAATCAACATCATCATCATTTTATGCTTCGTTTCTGTTCAATGCAACCGTAAAATTTCTTTCATTCACTCTTGGTTCGTCCGGCCGTTTCTGCTATTGTGTTGTATCCTTTATATATATTATATAACAAGCTATGGTAACGTTATTGAATACAAAAAAAAAACTCTTAGCGATAGTATTCTGTAGTAGTTTTATTTTCCCCTAAAGTGTTGTTTCAATACTACTAAAACCACCTTAATATAATGAGAATTACAGAAACTGCACTGGTGAATATACATATTCAGAGTTTCGTATACAGGCCTATAGCAAATTTTATTACTATTTTGTAAATTCTTTGAAAGACAAACTTACGCAAAATATATTCAGCCCAATCATGAATAAAAATTCCCCGGGAGTTTTTTCCCATTCCCCATTTTTCCTATTCATATTCAATGTTAAAAAAATAAAAACGGAAAAAATTCCCAGGGAGTTTTTTCCCTTTTCCCATTTTTCCTATTCAAATTCACTGTTAAAAAAATAAAAAGGGAAAAAACTCCCGCGGAATTTTTATTCATGATTGGGCCGAATTTATTTGAAATTTTTATAAATTATATCTAATTTAAACATATTTTACCGCAGTTTTTTTTTTTTTTTTGAATAAAATTGATTTGTTATTTATATAAATTTGTTGCTAAAATAAATTTAATAGAAAACCTTTTTAAATCTTTTGATATATCTTGAGATATATGTAAATATTCAGAATTTTTTTGTTTTATTTCAAAACTTTCAACACATGCAAAATGTACGTATACGTATGAATAAATCTAAAAATAAAGAAATTAAATATTACTCATTCGCAAGAGTCGCAACTGGTTTAAATCGATTTTGGAAAAAGTTGATGCCAATATTGCAGAAACAATGTAATAATAAATATAAAAATCGGCAGATAAATCGATATATCATGTCTATCATATTCTTATATTTTTTATTCTTTCATTTTGAATATAAAAAGTAATTCATCTAGTTGTTTGTCAGAATATCTGTTTAGCTTTAGCGCTGCGAATTATTGCTTACGAAAAAATGGCACCAAATGGAAAAATGAAAAATAGCCCAAATTGTGTGGCACATTTCATTATTAATTTTAGAGTTAATTTTTTACGAATAATCAGCCTAAATTATGAACAACTGCCCCAAGATTGTAATTTTTCAAAGCCAAAAATGGCCCCAAAAGTGTAAATTAAATTTCACTTAAATTTTTTTTTATAAATTAAATTAGAAATAAAGAAACTAGTAACTTACAATTTAAAAATGTTTATAAATATTTAGATTAGAAACTAATTAAACACAGAATTTAATTCTGTTCGAAATTGGAACTAATTCGGTATTTTGCTTCTTTCGAAACTGCAAAACCCGAAATTTTTTCGGAATGAAACCACTTTTAACTTGCTATGTGGAAATGTAATTTTAATAATTTCTAGGTTTTTTTTTCGTTTTACTTTTGCATTCAAATATTGTGCTTTTAATTCTAATAAATATGTTTATATACACAATCTTTCATTTCAACACATCCATACAATATGAACAATTAAAAACACAATGGGTCTCATGAATAAAAATGAGTAAAAGCACTGAGTCGATGCAGGTGAGCAATTGCTCGTAAGTCGAGTTCGATCAAATAGCAACAGTTTTTGCTCAATTTCGTATGTATAAAAATGAGTTCAAACCAATGGCAATTACTTGAGCAAAGTGAGATCAACGGGGGAAAAAATTAATAAAAAAAATAACTAACATGAAATGTCACATAAAAAATAAAATAGACATGAATAAAGTACAGTCGGTCAAGCCCGACCATATAATACCTTATACCCAGTGTATGTATAAAACAGTTTTTCAGAAATGGGCGTTATATGGGACTTATAACCTATTTTGGACCGATCATCCAAAAATTATGTTAAACTTTATATTATGTATGTTAAACTTTATCTCGATATAAATACTTTTAAAAGATTTATGGAGTTTAAATTGAATTACGGAGAGGATCTTATATGAGAGCTACGACTAATTATGGAGCGATCACAAGAAAACTGTACCGTATTATTTTTATACATATGAAATATATTTTCGTTAAATATTATTAGGATACCAACATTTTTGAGAGAGTTATGCTCTTTAAAGTGATTTTCGGAAGTGGGCCTTATATGGGAGCTACGAGTAATTATAGACCGATCTGCACAAAATTAGCAAATGTGATTTGGCTTTATTTACCACTCATTTGTGATGAAATTTGTTTGGATACTTGCATAATTCAGGCATTAAACCCCAATTTCGGGAGGACATTTGTACGGTGGCCAGCTGATATAATGGACCGATTTACACCAGTTTCAATCCCATCCTTCCTTGGGCCGAAGAAATATCACGTACTAAATTTTATCGAAATACCTTCAAAATTGCGACTTGTACTCTGCGCACAAGCTTTACAGAGACAGCCAGGCAGCCAGCTAAACGGACGGATGGACGGACGGACATCGTTAAATCGACTCAGAAAGTTATTCTGAGCCGATCGGTATACTTTAAGGTGGGTGTTGGGTCAAAATTTAGGGGCGTTACAAACATCAGCACAAATCCAATATACCCTCCCCACTATTGTGGTGTAGGGTATAACAACAGCAACATCAGTAGCAAAACAGCAAAGAAAGCGCTGTTGCACTTATAATGAAGATCAACCGGTATTTTTTTTTATATTACATTTTGCTACATGTTGCTTATTTTTCAAGGTTAACAAAAAGTCAACAACAGTTTTGGGTCGTTATGAAACTGATGAGACAAGAGAGTTGAATTTTCAAAGTCTGCAGAGGCTTGTTTTGTTAAAGCAAAACAAAGTGCTTTCTAAAAAAATGCAAATTTTGCAAGAAAAACTTGTGGAAAGAAGTTTGTAGTTCCATAAATTTTAAATTTTATTACATGTACATACTTTGGAAACAAATTTCATACTTATAATATAAATGTCATACATAAGAGACGATTAATACAAAGTAATCCTCCTAACAGAAAATGCTATAAATTTTGCGCAACTTGATGAATTGGGATTGGAAAACGTGTGGTTCCAACAGGACGGTGCAACGGCACACACTGCATGTGCCACAACCGATATGCTGAAGGATGCATTTCGCGGGCGCCTAATCTCACGTTTTGGCGATTTGCACTGGCCAGCAAGATCGCCTGATTAGAAGTTTACTTTTGCGCCACCTTGTATATAAAATATAGGATTTTCTCTTCTACATATCATAATCTTTCTTTAATAGCTCCGGATATATACGAGTCACTGTTTGGTGCGGATTTTGGTCCAGAGCCATAATTGGGCCATTTTTCTTCGAAAAATAGCAAGGAGTGGCCGTTACAGTCAATGGCGATCGTTATCGGGCTATGATGAATGAAATTTTGTTCACAAAAATTAAAGAGGATAATATTGGCAACATTTGGTTTCAACAGGACGGCGCTACATGCCACACAGCCGAAGCTACACTCGATGTTTTGCGCCCTGTTTTTGAAGATCGCATTATCAGCCGCAGAGCTGATGCCGTTGGGCCACCTCGGAGCTGCGAGTTGACACGGATGGACTATTATTTGTGGGGTGCCAGACAAGCCAGAGGAAATGGATGATTTAAATGAAATACAGCTGCACACAATCGATAATGTGCTTAAAAATTGGACCGATCGTGTAGGCTACTGCATGGCCAGCCCAGGCAGCTATTTAAATGAAATTATTTTCCATTATTAACCGGAAGGATTTTACTTTCAAATAAAAAAAGAAATTTGAAAAAATATTTAGTAGTTTTTTTCTATGGCATTTTCAAAAAAAATTTTATTTGGCAGACCCTTTGTATACTTATGCCCTTTTATTCATAAAACTTACAAGAGGTTTATAAGAAGTTTATAAAGCTAATTTTGTATGGAAATTTGCTTTACAAACCTGTTACTCATTAAGGTATTTTTCCAGATTTTTTAGATAAAATAAAAATAAAAATCGGATCAAAAACAGTTTTCGAGATATAGCTAAACATATTACAAAATTGGAAAACCTGCCAATTCTCTTTTTTTATTGACTCAGAATTTACAACTTCGCTAGCGATGCAATTTTGAAAGTGATTGGAAAAATATCACTTAAACCGACTTAAGCTTTTTTATGTAAAAAATTCATACAATTTAAATTATTTTCATTAAATGCTTTCATAAAACTTAAATTTTTACATTTTGCTTTCTAGAAGATAAAATAAAATTGTTTGCTTCAAGCAACAGAGTAAATAAAGTATGTTTTGTAGTCGAATTCAGGATCTAAAATGAGATACAAAGAAAATGACGCGTCAAATGAAGTGAGCTAGTCAATTTCAGACAATTGAAATTATATCGGAAAGTTTCTTTGCACTTAGAAAGAGTATTTTGAATGTTGAAATTTATATTTTTGTCCAATTTCACGTATATAGTGAATAAAAGCATTCGCTCAAAATCGTGAAGCAGACCAAAATTGTATTCAAATTGACTTTGTAGGTTTTCAACATTCTTAATTGAATGCGTGTGTATTTTTAGTTTGTCAAGGTATTTTTGAAGCCAAAAATGTCGGCGATTTTCTTTCCGTTTTAATTTTTCACTGCTTTGCGGTAGTACAAAAATATTACGACTACAAATATATGCCAACTAAAAAATTTAGTTTGACAGCATATAACCGTTTAAAAAATACTTCATGAAAGCATACAAAAGTATTGACCGTGTTTTATGTGAACAATGCTTTAGTTGAGAGTGAAAATGTATGCTTAAAGATGGGCGTGGAACCATTATTTTAGGCCTTTACAAACATCTGCAAAAACACATAATAACCACACCACCCACATCTGTATAGTTTATATAGCTATGCTATGTAGGTCTGTATAGCTATGAGGAGATGTTATATAAATATCACATTTTCCAGACTTGATTTATGAAAATTCGTATGTTTAATTTCTTGGTTACATTTACACATATTCCTTGGACGGCGTTTGTAATGTTTGCATTGTTGGCAGCTATGGTATATTCAGTTTCACACCCATTCAACACACATACTTTATAACCGCAAACACAAATCAAATTTGTATTTGTGTTACCACAACAAAGTTTGTATGAACTGCAACACATTTACTTATCAAATCTATAGATACTTTCTTAAACTCATAACGTTTAGCATACATATAAACGTACGCACTTAGAGTGAATGAGTTATTATATCTACAATAGCATGATGTCTATGAATGTATCTGTAGCATATATTTTATGTGTAATGCCTCTATTGAAGGATTTAATCTAAAAAAACTATAAGATTTAAATTTTTATGTAAGAAGTGGGAGTTTATTAAATCATATTTATAGGCGTTTTGTAATTAATTTAACATGCAAGCAGTTAATTCAAAACGTTTAATTAATAATCAATAAATATTGTTATGAAAAACTCATGGTAATATTGGGAGGAATATATTTAAATAGCCCATAACTTGAAAACAACTTAAATGTATAAAATATCCGTGGAATTTAAGAAGTAAATCTCAAATATTGTTTCTTATTTATTATGCTTATATGTGTTAAGTAAAATGATTGGCGATAACCTTCTTAATTATCTGCAGGATATAAATAGATTATTTTTTCATTGCAAGTGGTGAATGAGGGTATATTATACGTCTGTTTCCATGTGAAACTTTGATAATATTCATCACACAAAATGAATATATATTCTGGATTCTTATGAATTTCTTAATCGATTAAACTATCCCCGTCTAAGTTTTATCAATTTCTATAAAACACTCTCATGTCCAAAGCACACAACTAAACTTAGCGAAATTTCTGAATTTTTTTTTTGTATTTTGTTGAAAGTTTGGTATTGAAAATAAACCAAAATCGGTTGAATAGAACCAGTGTTGAAATAATTGATATAATAATTTAGATTTTAAATCCTGGTACAATTCCACATTAGACTTTTACTAGTTGTGTTTAATAGAATACAGTCGACAAGTTATAAGAAAACAATTTAATAAATTATTAATTGCTAAAATGAATTGTATATCTCAGCAGAACAATGAATTTAACAATAAACAATACAACCATGATAACAACTATATTTATTAATTAAACATAATAGGGTGTTAATATATTTTATTACAAAACTAAAATACTCCACAAATCTACTAAAATTTATGGAAATCTTATGACAGTTTGTAATGATTGGATGTTTAACTGTTGTTTGTTCAACAAGTTCATTGGAAATTCATTTAATATTTTGCTGTATTTGTTTTCATAATTAAACGTTCTAACTGATTTATTTATTTATTATAAACATTAGAAGATAATTATAAATTACAAACTAATGGAATACAAAAGGCCATGACAACTTAGTCGTAGGCTCAATATTTTTATAATTACAATTAACATTTTTGCCGGATTAAATTTATTTTATTTTTTTATATTAATTTTTTTAAAAATTATATGATATGATATGGAGGAGGTTGTTTTTGTTAGGGATGCCAAGTAATGATATGGGGTTTGATATATTCTTAAAGGTCAGATCGCATTGCCTCCTAAATTTTGAGCACGTTAGAAGTACGTGCTCAATGGAACTTGAGGGTGAATCATTACAGTCGCAGATTTTATTAATGGATAATTTTAATAGATATCCGTGGGAAAACTTAGAGTGTCCTAAGCGGAGTCTCACAATTTTGATTGTGTCCAGTCTATTTAGTTCGGTGTCTTTTAGAAAATTTATAATAGTTGTTTTATAATTGATAGTTTTATTAAACAAATTTGCATTCTCAATGAACTGGTTTATATAAAATTTGTTTATATCGGTTTTGTTAAAATTGTGTGAACTAAGAAGTGGTCTATTGACCCCTTCTTTTGCAGTTTTGTCTGCAAACTCGTTTCCTTTTATTCCACAATGTCCTGGTGTCCAAATAAGTAATATATTCGGGTACCTGTGAATTAAAATTTCTCTAATTGCCGTGTTATAAAGGTTATTGTTTGTCATATTTAAAATAGCTTTTAGAGAGGAAAGCGAGTCGGTACAGATTGCCCAAAAACCATTATTTTTCTTAATAATGTTAATTGCCTCTAATATGGCGATGATTTCCGCAGTAAATATAGATGTGTAAGGTGGAAGAGATTTTGTTAATATGACTTTTTCGTTCTGGGTTATGCTGTAGCTCACGTCACTATTTATTTTCGATGCATCTGTGAAGACGAACTTGTGTTTATTATATTGTGATTGCAATTCTAAAAACAATTTTTGAAATATGGAATGGTCTGTATTTTCTTTTATTTTGTAATGTAGAGAAAGGTTTATTGAGTTGTTGTTTAAGTAACAGTAGGGTTTGGTATTTTTTTCGTGTAACATGTTTCTGTTCAATTGTGTAAGTTGTATTTCTTTACTGTTCTGAGCAATTCTTTGTATTACAGAAAGGATTTTTGGCTTCTTTTTAGATTTTAAACACTTTTGAAAAATTGTGTACAAGCGGGTACCATGACTCTTAAGGAAACATATAAATAATCTTGTTGTTATTATATACCGTTTGACTTCCAGAGGTACTGTATTGCTTTCGAATTGCATATTTATTATTGGTGTTGTGCGAAATGCACCTAAGGCAGTCCTTGTAGCTGCATTTATTTTTGTTTTAAGTTTTCAACTGATTTAACATGCAAATTCTTAACAACACAACTTGTGTAATAGTTATTATGAATATCTATTAATTTTCTATTTTTGATATCTATTAATAAACCAAAATGCTCAATGCAATCGTTCCCTCAAATAGGTACATCTACATCTGCAATAATAAATTTCCATTTAAATACTTTATTTAAGCTTAAAGTGAATTGCAACACTTTTTCACCAAATGTATTTATCTTTGAACCATTTGCAGCATATCAAACTCAATCTGATGGAATATCTGTTTTGTAGTTGTTAGGTATTACGGACACATCAGACCCAGAGTCTATTAAAAAATTAAATTTTGAAACTGGATCTTTAATAAATACTACATCACTTGTCGTCTTTAGTGATCGGCTGCCGAGTTTCCCGAGTTATTCTGAGAAAGAAAATTGCACGGAGAAATACAACGAGTTGCGTTTTCTTTAAACCGACGGTGGTAGTAACAAATTTGGTTGGTTTTTCTATCTGTGCTTCGAGATCAACTTCGAACTCTTGTTGTATTTGGTAATGTTAAAGCTGTTAACAATTGAATAAGTTTATCCAATTTATTTTCTATATTAGAAAAGGTGTTGCCATCACTATCTGCATTGCTAACCGTAGCAATATTGTTTCTTTGGCAACCTATTATATTATCAGATACATATATCTAATAATTTATCTAACGATGTTATTTTACTTAACCCTCTTAGAGAATGTTCTACATCGTTTGCAAGCTTCTTTAACCAAAGTGAAAAGAGTACCTCATTTGTAATTTGATTACAAGCCAATTCTTTCATCTCATTAAAACACAACTGGGTTTCTTATTACTTAGATAAAGTTCCACGAATAACCGGTTTATATTTGATTCTTGAGACTCGCCAAATAAATTAATAAGTTTCAGGTTCCAGATGTGAACTTTGTCTGAAAAACGATAGGAAGGCCTATTCGTTATGTGCAAATTGTCAAAAATGTATTTGCGAGCAACATAAAATTGCATATTTTGTATGTAGAACTAGTTATTTGTACTTTATTTGTTATTTTTATCACTTTACAGAGTAAACCCATTGAATTTAATGGATTATGTTTTTTTTTACTACAAAGTATTGTATTACTGAATACTTATTTACTAAATACTGCTAATTAAAATAAACAAATAAAAAAGAATTTAAAATACAAAGAAAAGCACTATTTTCATTACAAAACCTTACACAGGGTGAGGGTGAACTTTCGTCCGAAGGACCATACTGCAACTTATTTTGAGAAACGTATGAAGGTTAAAGAAATTGAGTTTTTAATACGCAATATTTTGCAGCCTGTAGGACAATGGGATAAATTGTTTCAACGTTTAACAACACATTTTTTCTTATTTTTACCAAACATTTTTAAAATAGTTGTATAATTTGCTGACTGTGATTTTATTTGTAAAATAGTCCCAGAAGACAATGGCGTTTCTTTAATTAAACATTACGGGTAATATATTTCGTCTTTAAATCCGAAATTAATCCAAGCTTAAAACATTAATTCTCTAATGTGTGAGTATTAGAAGGAAGGACTAAATTCTAAGACAACCTCTATAAAAATTTAATATTTTTCAAGAGTTTTTGCAATTTTTTAATATATATTGAAGATATTGCCATGTAATTTTGTACACGTGATTTGCACGATAAAAGGACAAACTATCATAAAACTATTAAGAGTCGGTCTATAATTTATTATAGCCCCCATAAAAATTTATTGCTGTAATATGGCTAAATGATACATATATTCCTTTAAAATTATACCATCAATACAAAATTCAGCTACCAGACGTGCCACGCAAATGGGTATCAGTCGACGGTCTTTACAGCGAATTTTGGTACAAAATTCGAAGATGTTTCCGTACAATGTCCAGACGGTGCATCAGCTGTTAGCTGCTGACCGCCAATTGCGTCTAACATACGCTCAAGCCATGATTAATCACCACCAAGAGGAAGATGATTTTTCATTAAAAATAATCATGAGTGATGAGGCCCATTTCCATCTTAGCGGGTACGTCAATAAGCAATATTTACGCTTCTGGGGCACTGAAAATCCACGTGTAACCCACGAAGAGCCATTACACCCGATCACAGTCACTGTATGGTGTGCTTTTTCGCTGGAGGAGTCATCGGACCTATTTTCTTCGAAGACTTCGAGGGCCAAACGGTTACTGTGAACGGTGAGCGGAAGTTTTAGCCAAAGTGATGGAAAATGCCATAAAAAGGGCTCAAATGACAATCAACTGTGGCGGCGGCCATTTACATGACATCATATTCTCGACTTGATGTAAAAAAAATTAAAAGACCAAATAAAAATAATCCACAAGAAGAATCAAAGTTTTTAATTTTTTTTAATTACAGCCAAAAAACATCGGAAGTTTACTTTTGCGCCACCTTGTATATGGGATTTCCATGTAAGGTGTCAATCGAGGTGTATACCAAGGTATTTAACTTCTGATTGTTGTGTTCTTGAATATTGATATAAATATGAGAGCATCATTCTCTACGCAATGTAAAAGTTATGTGTGTGCATTTCTGTTCATTAACTTTTATCCTCCATTTCGTCCATATCGTCAGCAAATGTAGATGTGTAAATACGATTGTTTGATGGCATATCACTTGTGTATATCAAGTATAAGAAGGGTCCCAGGTTGCTTCCAATAGGTTGTGCGAAGATAAAAAATCTCCTTCTTAAATGTTCAACCAGTTAAGTTTCGTTCTAATAGCTTATATGTGTTTACGGCAAAATTTAGTTTCAACTTGTATATTAGACCATCCTGCCACACTTTATCAAACGCTTGAGAAATAAAATATGCGCTAAAATTGAAAAAGAAACAGTGGAAAATCGTATTTTAGTTCTAACTGTGGGATTTAAGATTCTTCGCAGCCGAATAGAGCTTACATATTTATATGATTTTCTAATTTTTTCAGTTTTATATTTGAAACTTCTTTGGTTTGTAAAAACTGACAAATTGTGTGCAATAAATACAATATAAAATATATTTCATTATAGATTTAACAATCCACTTAAATCGCGACAGCTCTGACTTAAAATTTTATTTATAACTAAATGCAATAATTGTACAATTTGTTAAAAGTGGTATTTTTGAACAAAAGCCTAAACAAAAAACTTCCTTTGAAAACTAGAATTAGCGGTGTATAGTTCACCTGGAATATAATGGCTAATACAACTAAAAAAAGCAAACAAACAACTATGAACGTGGCTGACTTAAATTGAAGCTGTATGCAACAAAATATTAAAAAAAAAACAGAAGAAAGGAAAACAAAAACGAATTCACTAATGAAATTTACATGTAACACTAAAAACAGACATACAACAACAGCTTTGTAAACAATTGTATAAAGAGATGCCTTTTACAAAAAATAACAAAAGCTGCAGTAAACCATTTTCCAATCGAAGATTGTCTGGTTATTAATATTCACTGACATTTCAAGCAATCGTATTAAAACATAATTTTTTAAACTGTTGTTAAGAGTTTTTAGCAACATAACAATTCAGGCAATTGTCCTTTGAAATTTATAAATGGCTATGATTACAAATGGAATCAGTGTAATACTTGCTGTGTCAAGTAAAACGAACATGGATACGTACAAGCTAAACTACATAAAACAATTTCGCCCAGTATGTGATAGTGAAAATTTGGTACGGAAAAAATCTAAATATGATAAATTTGTAGCACGTATCCTTGGAATGCCATATACTCGTATGAATAAACGTGTGTATCTGTAGTCATGTTTACAATTTGTGTACTGATGTATAGAGTTTGCCCTTACATACATATACACATGCGGATATATGTATGTAGATTCATTTATAAAGCCAGCCAAAAAGTAAACGAAAATGCAAAAACGTGATGCATTGCAAAGTTGCATACATCAATATCGGTTGCTGCCACTAGAGCGTATGCTTAATATTTTCTAGAAGGCTAAGATTTTTGTAAGTTGATCTTGTGTTAGTATAAAATATGTAACCACGTCCATATTTTTGCCATTTCATACACATATTTTTAAGCTTTATAACTCGTAAAGTCGTGTGGGTTATGTTTGAGACAGTGTATAAACAAAACTCAGTGTGAGTGTAACAGTACCAAGCAGGCAATATGCAATAAAGATGCCTTTTGAAAGGCCTTATTTTGCAGCCACAAGAGCAACAAGCCTCATTTTCAAAATCTTTTCAATTATATACGGCTTGTTATTCTTTAATTATTCTAGGCCTGGCATGCTCGCTATCAGTACTTGCCAGTTTAGCCTTGTATATAGCCTTTTTATTTACCTTTTAGCATCGAAATTTATGTTTTAGCTTTTGACTTCTTTAGCTGTTTTTATACCCACCATCTTTACAACGTGCACTTTCGAGAATAACCAAAGCGTTAACACACGAGACAGTTTCCTACGACTTTTTTGTTGGTATCTATTTTGTATTATTATATTGTGTCAGAGTAAACCTTCAGACGCTGCAAAAATATAAACAAAGGGTGATTCTGAAAGACGGAAGATAATTTCATTCTAAATTTATCTCTTAATTTAGAATGAAATTATCTTCCGTCTCGTGACACCTCAATATAATTTATGGAACAGACGGAAGATAATTTCATTCTAAATTTATCTCTTAATTTAGAATGAAATTATCTTCCGTCTCGTGACACCTCCATATAATTTATGGAATAACTTTGAGATGAAACTTAAATAATAATAAACGTCAAATAAATAGAAATTATAGGATAATATTTTATGAGGATCTCCCCATAATAGTTAATAGCATATGGTCCGCAAAGTAAAATAACAAATATAATTATCGTTACCGATACAAAATTTAACAAAAATTACTTTCATAGATCAAAATACTGGTGAATGGTGGTGGATATATAAGATTCGGCACAGTCGAATATAAACTGTTACTTATTTTTAAAGAGATTTAACTTTTTCTTTTTTTTTTTTTTTGAAACCCATTTTCTGTTTTTTATCTTCTGGCAAAACTGCTCTCTATTTTTAACAAGGTTAATAGAATAGAATATGCTATTTCAATATATTCTGTTGAAGACCTGTAAGAAGAACGTCTGAGTCATGCCTGATGTTCGATTTTTATAAAATAGTACTTCGCAAAAGCATTGAAACGCTCCTTCAGGTATTTTTGGCCTTGTGAAAGTGCAAATTTTTGGTGAAAATATTGATAAATTACCATTTTCAGTTGTTCATAGCGCAAAATCATAAATCAATATTTTCACGAAAAATTTGCACTTTCACAAGGCCAAAACTCCCTGAACGAGCATTCCAAAGCTTTTTCGATGTACTAGAGAGTTCTTAACTATTGTCTTGGCTACAATTTTTGTCTGAGTATTGGATCCAAAATTTCAATGGTTTGGCTGTTATAGGCCAAAATATCAAAAAAAAAAAAAAAAAGTTATGAAAGTCTGAGAAAAAACTGCCAGTCAAAATCTGGAAGCTCGATTTTCACCGTAGATGTATAATCTGGTAGACTTTTTTGCTCAGTACAATCCCAAGAATCAGAAACGCGAAGCGCCCCTTATAATATTTAAATACCAACCTAGTTAACATGTTATATAGAATTTAGAAGGCCTAAAAAGTAAATTCCTAGCAATTTATCGCGCTATGTATAGAAAAGCACAATTTGTTTGTGTAGCCATGTTTATTTCCTTTGACTTTTTGTTTGTTAGCTGGACCATAAGTTATAAAAGTGTTTTTAATTATCAGATACACATAAAAGAACGCTGATTTACATGTAGCGAATTTTAAACGAAACTTCCACAATTATTTAATTGTTATTTATAAAAAATATTTTCAAGAAACAATTTCTTTAAAAGAAACTAAACAATTGATTTTTGTATACAGTTGTATACGAAAATACAAACATAAAAGCAAATTATTTTTTTTTTGTATTTTTATGTGTCAGTTCACTTTTTGAAATTTATGCAGAAAATAAATAAATAATAATACTACATATATACGAGTATAAAATTAGGACAATATATTAATTAATAATAGCCAGTAAGTTTTCATTATTAGGCTGTACTGAATCTTAAATGCTGTAATATAATATGCTGTAATATAATAAGAATGAAAGAAACCTGTTGATGAATATTCGTATGAAGTGTTTTTGAAGTGATAGGTCATACCGCAATTAACTTGGAATGTACTAAGGATCATGAAAATATATAACTTATTGGATCTGCACGGAACGTTAAATATTTATTACACTTATTCAAAGACTAGCGCTAAATAATTTATTATATGTCGCAAATGACTAACTAAAGCCTGCAGTGCATGACATGTAAAAAGCCACATTCACATGTGGCTCTACCGTTATTTTGACGTCACCATGAAGCTGCATTGGCAACATGTCGTGTACTACCAATTTTTGTGGCAATCACATGCAGTACACATTTATTTATTTATGCACACATGTGTTTTTTTCGCATGCTGTATACTTCCTTGTTACATTTGAAATCTGACATTTGATAAATTTTTACATGCGCATGCAGCCGTCACAAATATGTAGCAGCTAGAATTTTTGACACAACATTTTATATTCGCATGTATGCATTAGCGGCGTTGCCAATATATATCAATAATAGAAATTATATGACGAGAAAAACTTTAGACGGGATAGAAAGTTCAATAATTTATTATAATACTAGCTTATACCCGTGATTGCGTTCACATTTTATTTAGTTTTTTACATACATATATTTTACGCACATATATTTTTTTTATGCTAAAGAGTTTCTATAAACAACATTATAGGATTTTTTATTTTCTGACAAAACATACTTTTGAGCAACCGGCACTCTTAGCGTTTGACACTGGGATTTATTGATTGTTATTGCAAGACAAAAGTAAAAGAGTAGAAAAAGCACCAGCTTTTGGTTAATTTGGTTAAAACGATATGCTATCTGTATACTAAATTTATCGAAGAGAGAAAAAGTACCAAAATTAAAGACCGCCAAAAGTACCAGTTTTTGCCCATTAAAAAGGACCTTATATTTTAATTCAATCCAAGACTGCCAAAAATACCAGTATTTGCCCCTTAAAATTTGTGTTAAATTTATAGAAGAGAGTAAAAGTTTCTAAAGTAAAAGATTCCCAAAAGTACCAATCTTTACCCGTTTTTACCCCTCAAAAAGTACCCTATAAAAATAAAACCAATTTTTCCTTTTAAAAGTGACCTATTTTTTTACCCGTTTTACCCCTTAAAAAGTACCCAATACTTTAATTTGGGTCATATGCTAAAAATATAAAAAATACCAAAAGTACCAACTTGTCAACAAAATTTTATTTCATATAACAATCAAATAATCGCCTCAGCGCCACTTGGGGATTATTGAGGCTAGCTGGCAAAGGAACACATATGTATTTATAATAATAAAAATAATTATAAATGTTGATCGACCTTTTTCGGTTAATAAATAATCTTTTATTTACATTAAATTAATGTCCTTGAAAGCCTGCATATAGGAAACTATATAAACTATTAATACTTTATTTTAAATCTTCGGTAATTTTCTGATAAAAATTTGGTAACAAAAATGTTTGAACAGTGGCAGCACTGATATTTATAACAGCTGTAATGAATTTATTTCGGGTTTGATATATTTTGTATTATAAAAAATGTTTAATATGTGTGAAGTTGTGGTCGATGAATCCCGATGACTCATTAAAAATATATGTGGCTAAAATGGAAATAGCAGCTCACTTTCTCTTTGACATTTTTAAAAATTCACAAAAATATTTTAGAAAAACATGATTGGCGCAAATGTTGACAAATGAAATGTCGTGTACTGATAACAAATATGTAGCCATTCAAAAATGTACACATGTGCTGCCATTGCATATGTGTACGCTTTGGCTACATATCAAAATTTTAAAATATGTAACCACGTTATATATATATTTAATAAATGTAAACAAAATGCTGAGAGTTGTCATGACGTGAGAGCCACAAGCCATGTACTGCAGGCTAATACATTTACTTATTTATTTTTCTCATCCTAAAAGTATATTGCATTAAGTTTTATGTATAGATACTACATGGCGTATGAGTATTATTATGGCCCTATTTTAACAAACATACGCTACGTAGTATAAAGGCTAAACATCATTTGATAAAACATTTGTTCAACTGATGATGAACATGTTCGATTTAGAATCATGCTTGATTTTTAGATTCTTCTATGCAGCATTCGATGGCTCTTACTTCGAATGCGACATAGGGGTAATGCCATTGCAATGAATATATTAAGTTTTTGTATTGATAAAAAACTTAAATTTGATTAAGTTATGTTTTAATTACAAAAAATTTTACTAACAAAATTATATTTAGTTTATATAGTAGTAACAACAAATACCTTTTTGAAGAAAATATAATTTAAAAATGCTGCATTTTATCTTTAGTAACTTATATGTTAGTTCAAAGGTTCCATATCAGTCATTTAATCTTACTTAAGCTTTGTATAGACGGTTGTCAGATCTTACAATGTTGTCCGAAAAATGTTCAGAAAATATCTAACCACCTTGTAAACTTAAAATTTTTGTCTTTCAACGTTGTAAGAAAAAGAATTTTCAGTATATTGTAAGACAAACATATTGTCAGATATCTAAAAATAGTTCAAACACAGTTTTTTTCATCGTAATATTGTTTTAAGACAATTATCAAACACTTTAATTTATGCATCCATCAATGCCAGCATTGTCAGAGAAATTATTTTAAATGCAAAATAAACAAACAAAAGTGTGTATTAATAAAATTTTAAAGTGTAAGGAAATTAAAAAATTAATTTAAAGAAAATAATAATAAATGGATAGCGATTACCTATTGATGAATCCTGTTTCATAGAGTGCAGTTATAAGCCAATTGAATTGAATTGTACTATTCAGTCGCCAACAGGGTCTGAAGGCAACAAAAAATCAAAGCTGAAATAAAAATTCTACCTCAAAAAGGTAGAATCTGTGTGGTAACATAAAAGTTCTATTAAACTTATCGAGGAAGTTGATGCACGTCAAAGTTTATAGAATGCTGGTTGCGTTGAGTATATACTTCTTAAAGATATTTTATTACAAGAGATCGCAGATATGGAATATAAATGAATGCAAAGGAAAATGGCAAACCTGCGCATATTATTCAAGCTGTAGCTGGAGCATCCAATCCTTCAACCAAACTTTGCGGCGTTTTTTTATTATTTTGTCTTTATTCTCGTTTCTTTCTAGGCCATAAATGCAGATAAAACTGTTCTAGTTGCTGTGTTTTGTTTCATGATAATATTTTACATTTTTTAAACAAACACACAATGCCTCACAACGAATTTGTTGTGTGATAATTGAGTGCCAATGAAATTGTAAGATTTTCTTGCAGTTGTCTAAACTGATAATTTACCTTTTGCTAACAATTTTTCAATGTCAGTATATTGCTAGCTTATTGCCAGATAAGACAATATTGTATGATCTGACAACCATCTATACATAGCTTTAGTTATTGAGCATTAGAATGCCAACAAAACGAGAGTATCAGTGAAAATCAGTACTTATGATAAAAATGAATTCCGCAATGATAACACAAAGCAAAAGAGATCGTATGTGAATCTTCTAGAATCTTTTTAGACCGAATATTGACCGAAAAACACCCAGAATATACGAACAGGCATGAAAGCATAATATTCCATCATAACAATTTGCTCAATTTGGAAGCGTTGTTCAATCTATTCATATTGAAATAGAAAACCAAACTAAACATAAAGCAGTTGGAAACTGATAAAATGGCCGCTAGTTAAAAATGTGAAAACTTAAATTTCTGTGCATCTAAAAAAAAAAATCCTATACTTTTTTATATATATATAATATAGAGATGTGTAACAGAATATATCTGTGCAGTTTTGGCAAATAATAAAATAAATGTAGTATGGTGATTGTGAAAACTTGATTCTCAACATTTTCACATTGGATATAACCATATCGGTGGTTTTTAAGTGATATGGCCATTATATCTGGGAAAATTTTACCATGGCTAAAAAGTATATAAATGAGATGCTTGAATTTTTTCTATATATAAATTATAAATATTTCCACACGTAGTCACCAACTATTAACAAAAAATATACAAAATTCATCTTGTAAAACATTATTAGCCTAAATAAGCTTAACTATTTTCACATAGAGTTAAAAAGTAGATAAAACTTATGTTGGCAAAAATAAAACCATAAATTTTTCTCTGTAACAGGTGTTACTGACATTGAAAAAATACGAAAATACTTCTGAATTTCTGCAATTACCTTGTAGATTTCAAGTAAATGAAATAAAATACTATAAATATATAGGTAGGTAAAACAGTAGGGGTTTCCGACTTTATAATATCCTACAATGGCGTGAAAAAAATGGTAATAATTAATTTGAAAATACAAGCCAAAAATATAAATACCGGCATACATATAGTAAATGAAATGATAATTTGAAAAATTCGTAATATCGAAATTTCTTTTTGTAATAAGTTTTACCGCCTGGCCCACCCACGATGTCGAACGATAACGTTCGCTTAGATAAGACTTAAGACACAAACTTGATTGTGGAATAAACAAACTTGATTGAGTAAAAAATAGATACAATAAAATGTTTGTGTCTTAAGTCTTATCTAAGCGAACGTTATTGTTCGACAATCGTGGGCCAGGGGGTTAATATGCTAATGTCAATAATTTTTTTTCTCATTCAGTAGTTTTAAATTATTATTCTTCAGCAGGGTCGACATTGTGGGCCAGGGGGTTAATATGCTAATGTCAATAATTTTTTTTCTCATTCAGTATTATTATTATTATTATTATTCTTCAGCAGGATGCCTGGGGACTTTATCAAGGATTAACAAAGTCTTAATTGGTAGGGAGTTCGGCTTTAAAAATATTTCTTATTATGATTTAATTGAATTATTTGCCTTTCCAAAAAGTAAATGTGATTTCCTAATTGCCAGATGTGATCCCATTTTGCATACGTAGGGGTTTCGGACAATGTAGTATGTAGTTTCGACCGGCTTTTGGTCGAATTATTTTAATATATTTAAGTGATACTATATTTAATCTGGTGTTACGTAAAATACATTCGATTTATGTATAGTAATTGTTCATGCACTTAAGGAGAATATTATTATTTAAATGGAAATGGTCAGGACTAACTAGATAAATACTAGTAAGTTGCTTCAATTGTAAATATATTGAATAAATATTGTATTTATACTTCATTATTTTCAACATTTTTGAACAAATTATTTTCTTCTTTTTTAGTATTCTTTGTTCCACAAATTAAGTGCTCACCACTGTTAAATGTTGAGTTGAATGTCTTAGTTCTTTGAATGAATGTGAATAAAACGGATCATTTGTAAATCTCATACAAATGTTTGAAAGTTTGGTTGCTTAACAACCAAAAGATGCAGTGATTCAATGGAATTGCACACATTCTGGTGTTTTTGTTTTAGAAAATTATAAAATTATTGCAAATCGATCGACGATTGCGATCGACATAATAGCACTAAAATCTTTATTATTCATATTCAAACTGAAATTACTTTTTAATGGTCCATGGGAAGTATACCCGTCTCCCACATGTATTCCAAGGAAATTTTAGCTAGAATCTATTGAGTTTAGTTTCTATTAAAATTTAAAGGTGTTTACTACGGAGACCTGTGAAAATGGGTCCCATTCTACTCAAATTTTTAGAAGTCATTAATACATCTTTTGGCTTGTTTTATTGTTTGCACAAATCACAAACGTGTTGTTTGAATTTTAGTTACTTTATGGATTATTTTATTGGGGCTTTCCTAGAAAACAGAATAAATTTTCTGTCCCTTTTTGAATTTTTATTACCTGAGTAAACACATGACAGACATGTTCTTTGAATTTTAGTTACCTTTTATTACTTTTGTTAAATAAAAATTAAATTAAATGATTAATTAAAAATCAAATGAAAAATGATAAAGGCAACAGTAGACTCATCCAGCGGAGGGTTAAGAATACGAGCAATTAATTAATATTGATATGACAATTTTTAATGTGACATTAATGTAGGTTAATAACAAACAATTTTGTTTCTCTTTTCTCTTTGGCTTATTCAAAATACCTTTAATAAAAACTAATGTGTATGCTCATATTCTTAAAAGGTATGAAAAATAATAGCAAAACAATTCCAAATCAAACAACAAACGAACAAACAAAAATAATCACAAGAAAAATCAAGCTTTTTTAAAATTATGTGTAAACATTAACAAAAATATATCACTCAGCATTTACATTCTGCAGCAGCTTCGTATTTGCTTCAATGTTTTTTTTAAATTGTCATAAAATTTGCTTTATTCGAAAGATAAACTTCTGACAATTTAATTTAAATATCACTTTTGGCATATGACCGTCAAATTTTCGATGACTTTTTATAAAATTTGTGTCGCTATATCATTAATAAAATACAAAAAACTTTTATTTCTCTGATGATCGTACATAAGTTTACTTTATTAAAATATTCCATAAACATACAAACAAAAGTTCAAAATATAATTTAAAATAATCTTGGTTTGTATCGAACTTTACTCATGGCTTTTATTAACATGTACAACAGAGATTATTAATGTTAAAGATTAGCGTAGACACAAACCAATTTACTTACATACTTCCGAGAATTTACCTTTACTTGCATAAATATACACACACATACATATATACTGCAAAAATACTGAATCTTTTAGTAAACTAACAAATTTCAGAAAAAAATAAGCAATAATTGATGGTATTAAATTTCTGATTATATGCTTCAAAAGCAAAATTAAAATTATATCTCACATATATTTAAAGAAATTGGGAATTTAATCCGTCTAAGGCCTTCTAGTCTGAGAACTTTTTTTGCAGACCCATAATATATAATACAAATTTGATGGTATGTAATTTAAATCCATTCATATACATGATTTTTATTGCAAGGTGATTTTGTCGAATCCACAGCAAAATAAATCTTTTCCTGAATTGGTAGCATAACATTTATCCAGCTTAGTCCCGGTTTACATTATGAAATTTTTGTCGCTGCGATTCTTGCTTCGTAGGCGAGAGCGGTGAGTCGTATTAAAAGGGATACACATATGAATGTACTCGTGAGACACGCTGTGTTCCCTACAATCAAATACATGTGTTTATTTGAAATTTGTTTGTTTATTTTGAAAAGGAATTGTCAAAAAATATATAAAAACATGTATACATCCACAAAAAATTTCTGCAACAAAAATCTCACAATGTAGACGCAAATACAATTTTAAAGAAGATACGACAAGAAACGCAGCGACAAAACCGTAACCCGGGACTTAGTAAAACACAATTTCATATATATATGTATGTATATAAATTGAATAAACTCAAATATGTTGTGTATAAATATGAGTAATATATTATTGATTTTTCAAGCCTTTTTAAATTTTTCATTAAACAAATTAAAAATATCCTACATGCCAGCTGAAATTTGAATACGCAATTTATTTACTTTTGATAAATTGTCAGAAGAAATAATGCAAAACTGCAGTCATCATTGATATGGTGCCTTTCAATCGTTTGTAACAAGTGTTGTAAATATATAAAGGATTTAACTGGTTTTTATTTGATATACATTTTAGATAAACAAATTTTAAAATTTTTTGAAAATATAAAACAATTTAAAGCATATTTTTATTGACGGCTCTAAATAAAATAATATAATATACCTACATTAAATAGTAATTTAAGAAAAATTGCCATACAAGTTTTTTTAGGTTATACTATTTTATTAAATTCACTAACAAAACAACTATAACCTCCACCAGCACAAGTGGTGAATGAGCACCAAGTCTGTTTTCTTTTACAGACCAACAAGAGACATGACAGAAGAAAACAAAAATTATTACCTCGAGTTGTTTTTGCCACGACAGCTGTAGAAATCGCTGCTTAAGAGTAGTTTTCCTTTTTGTAATAAATAAAATTTAGTAATTCATAATAAATAGTATTAAAATAGTTCGTGAATTAAATAATATGTTTTATTTCGTCACAATAACTATATATTTATGTATATGGCTTTATCATTCCGTGCGTTAAAGGGTTAAGAAATAATCACCAAAGCCGAACAAATTATACATATTATTAATACTTATGAAATTCTTAATTGGTTAAGCTGCGTCCGTCTGTATGTGTAAAACTCTCTTGCATAGAAAATAAGCAACCAAAATCCTCAAAGTTAACTAAACAACATTTATCATTCCTCTAAACAGTTTGGTATTGAAAATTAGTAATGTCGGTGCTTTAGAACCAGTGTTATG
The DNA here is from genome assembly GCA_950370525.1 of Bellardia bayeri. Lineage (NCBI taxonomy): Eukaryota > Metazoa > Arthropoda > Insecta > Diptera > Calliphoridae > Bellardia > Bellardia bayeri. Next base: position 21,844,491 of record OX493267.1, read on the forward strand.
AAACAAAATCTGAGACAACCTCCAAAAAGTTGATATTTTTCACATATTTTTTAAAAATATTACAGATAATACCCTCAAATTTTGTGTACGTTATTTTTATGAAAATATTAAAAATCGGTCCATGGTTTCTCATAGACCCCAAACAAAACTTAAATACATTTTAAACAGTAATAAATATTGTCAGCAAGTAAAATTCGACAAAAATAATCTTTATATACATATAAGTTGCTGTACCGATCTTTATGATAATCGGCCAATAATTGCTCATAGACATAGACATAGACATCAGAAAAATACACTAACATTAATATATATCATATAAATATCGGTACCGATTCAAAACTTTACACAGATAATATATGTATAAAAATCATAATTGGCCATATTCCCCATATAAAGCCCTCTTCCGAAAATTATTTAAATGCCCCTAAATATCTTATAAATAACAGTACCGATTAAAAAAATTTACAAGAATAATTTATATATACATATATGGCAAAATCAAACCGTGAATATTGCTGCGTATAGGTATTTGATCATATACACTATATAAAGTCTACTTCCAAAAATCTCTATTAAATACACATATATCTCTTAAATATTCTTGATATATCATCATATGTATAAAATTATTCGTATCAAACTTTATGATGATCAGTACATAATTCATTATATTCCGAAAAACAAGTTAAAACACAAAAAAAAAAGTTTAATATTAAAAAATATCGAATCAACATTTTATACAGTTCAATAATTTGAATATAGAAATCAATCCAAAATTGGCAATAGCTCCCAAAGAAATACCACTTCAGGGTATCACTCTAAAACCCATCAAACTTTTGTAAATATCGTTACTGAGGTGCAATTCAAGCAAAATACGCCTCAAGTAAAGAAGTAAGAGAGTACAGTCGCTCAAGCCCGGCCATATAATACCCTACACCGAGTATGCGAGTAAAAACATTTTTTTTAGAAATGGGAGCACCCATAGTAGTGTGACATTTGAGCATATAGAAATTATTTGCACAATTGTTCTACTTCTACTATGGCAACTATAAAATTGTTACAAGTAAAGTTGTATGGATGAAGTTAAACCATAATTAACTAACGATTTTTATACCCACCATGAAATGGAGGGCATAAAGAATGGTGAATGGTATGGTGAAATCTCAAAACAACATTTTGTTTTCATGAGTCCATATTTTGACATATACAGTCCAATTCCGAAAATCATTAAGTGATGCACATAAGTTCTTTATAAAAATCACCATCAAGTTGAAATTCAACTAAAATAATCCAAATACACGTTTAAATCGTCGACACCAAATTTCATGATGATCGGTCCATATTTGACCGTAGTTCCCATAAAAATTTCAGTTAAAAAACTCACTTAAATGCGCATAAATCTCTTATGAAAACAATTATTACGTTAAAATTCAATACAAATAATTCGCATATACATATAAATCATTGTACGGAATTTTATGATGTTTGGCCCGTAAAAGATCATAGTTCTCTTATGAGGACTACTCGCGAAAACTCATTAATATACATAAACAACTATATCGAATCAAAATTTTACACAAAACAAATATTAGTACATAAAAACTATACTATTGACCTTTGTGAAAGTTGGTACATAATTGGTCATAACTCCTAGAGAACAACCACCAGTATAGAGAGGTGACAATTTTTACGTTTCAAAAATCAGTTTCCTAAGGCTTTTTGGTACTTAATTTGTTGTGTGCTAAATTAAATCTCTTTTACACGCTTCAAAAATATAAACAAAGTGTAAATTCTTGATTATAACTGGAATATACATAAAATTCTTAAGAGAATAGAAAAATACGATACAATATTTTTTAATGGCTGATTTGCTAAGATTCATCATTGCCGAGTATAAACTTTTACTTGTTTTTTTTTTTTAATTTATGAATACGTTCACATAAATAATTTGAAATTTCATGATTCTAAAACAATTATAAAAATTTCGTGTTTATTTCTTATCAATACTTGGAAATATTTCTATATGATATTTGCAGGAAAACCACACATTTATAAATTATGCAAAAAGTTGAATTAAATAAAAAATTGTACATGAGTTTCGCTTTTTCATTTCCATGAACAGATAAAAAATAATTTTATTTACATTTATTTTTATTACATTTATACAGGAAACAGGAAATTTAATGTTCTTGTATAAAAGAAAATAAAATCAGGAATAAAATGTGTGCTTTTTATGAATATAAATTCAGTTTTTGTATCTGCAAGTATAAAGAAATACAGACTTTTATGGTTTGTCAGGCTAGAAAGAGAAAGTTATGTTTTCCTGTACAATAAAACAAAACAGAAATTGTTGTAAAAGCATTCGCTGGAAACGATAATGAAATGTAGGTACCTACAACATAAAATTTAATTTATTATGTGGAAGTTCTTTGTGAAGTTATCATTAAAATCAATTATTTATTTCGATTTAATTAATGAAATTTAGCACAACGAACACACCTACAAAATTAGGAAAATTATCTTGATTTTTTAATAATTTTTATGGTGGCTTATTATACCCTACACCACCATAGTTGGAGGGTATATTGGATTTATGCTGATGTTTTTAACGCCCATAAATATTGGTCCAACGCCCGCCTTACCGGTCGACTTAATATCACTTACTGAGTGACTTGCTACCTGTCAATATCTAAATAATATTGAATGCAAATATGTTTCAATACATTATATACAAATAATTTGGTAAAATTTTATGTCGATCAATCCATAATTAGTCGTAGCTCCCATATAAGGCCCACTTCCGAAAATCACTTAAAAGAACAGAACTCTTTGCAAAATTTTGGTTTCCAAATAATATTGAACACAAATATATTTAATATATATACAAATAATACGGTACAATTTTATTGTGATCGGTCCATAATTAGTCGTAGCTCCCATATAAGGCCCACTTCCGAAAATCACTTAAAAGAACATAACTCTTTTAAAAATGTTGGTAACCAAATAATATTGAACACAAATATATTTAATATATATACAAATAATACGGTACAATTTTATTGTGATCGGTCCATAATTAGTCGTAGCTCCCATATAAGGCCCACTTCCGAAAATCACTTAAAAGAACATAACTCTTTTAAAAATGTTGGTAACCAAATAATATTGAACACAAATATATTTAATATATATACAAATAATACGGTACAATTTTATTGTGATCGGTCCATAATTAGTCGTAGCTCCCATATAAGGCCCACTTCCGAAAATCACTTAAAAGAACACAACTCTTTTAAAAATTTTGGTTTCCAAATACTATTGAACACAAATATATACAAATAATACGGTAGAATTTTATTGTGATCGGTCCATAATTAGTCGTAGCTCCCATAAATGGCGCAATTCCGAAAATAACTTTAACGATCATAAATTTCTTAAGAATGTTGGTAATCAAATAAAATTCTACACAAATAATACACAGAAATGACGACACCTAATTTTATAATGGTCGATCCGTAATTAGTCGTAGCTCCCATATAAGGCCCTCCCCGTAATCATCTTTAACCTCCATAAATCTTTTAAAAGTATTTATATCGAGATAAAATTTAACATACACAATATTTATATTCACAGAAATCATGACACTGATCGGCCTACTTCTAAAATAGAGTTTTTACACATATACTGGGTGTAGGGTATTATATGGTGGGGCTTGACCAACTATACTTTCTTGCTTGTTTTTTTTTTTTTTTGTTCGTTCCATTGTCAGAGTAGTAGAAACAAACTTATGATGCTGAAATGTGGTATTTTGATGGTATTATATTTAAGTTGCCATTAGATTCGTTCCAAACTCATACAAGTACTCGTAAGTATTCAACATTCATTCATAGAGACAGACACATACATCTTCTTACCATACGAGTAGAATTTAAACCAATCACATAAGGACACATTAGACTACATATTGTGGTTAGTGGAAGCGGACAATGAAATGGAAGATAACAAGTAGAAAATACTTTTGGTTTTTTTTTTTTTTTTTTTTTGGAAAACAAAAAGCACAAAATATTTTCATATTACGTTTCTAGTGGTTTGCGAGCAATTATATTTTAATTGATGGCTGCATGCAGCTGTTAGAACTTTTTTTGGACAAATTTTATTGGACGAAATATAATGATATTTTTTTGTCACATAAAGTAATTACCAGTTTTTCTTTAACTGAATCTTTACTTGGTTTAAAATTTACATTTATAAAATTCAATTTAATTTTTCCTAATTGGTAAACTAAATTTTTGTGATGTTCACTTTTTGCTATTGCATTCTAATGACAAATATTTTAACCTGCGGAACAACTTAATTTGGTTTCATTACAACTAAACTAATTTTAGTTGGTATATTGAAAACAAAGTTTATGAAATTTATACAAATTAATAACGTTTTATTTTCCAACTAATCTTTATCTAATAATTTGCAAAATTGATTGAAATTTCATAACTATGCACAAACTATTAATTTCTAATGCACTATATTTGATCATCAATTGAGGATACTTGTACTGGTTAGCATTCTTAATTCTTAGCACAATATGCAATACTGTAATTATTTTAAGTTTTTCTCCATGTTCATTTGTGGTTCATTGTAAGATTTCATTTCAAAATTTGTTCTTACAATTCTCTTCCATAGAGAATTCTGTGGAAGTGATGGATGCTCGTTTTTTCCTTTCTAGCCAGAAGTTAGTACATTACAAACAACAAAAGATACATGACATGGAAATATTTACAAGCATTTGAGTTTTTGATTTACACATACATTTACACTAGCTACAGTACAAACAGATAAATGATTTGAGGTATTTTTTTTGTTTGTTTTTAAACCACCAAACGAATATTTTGATTAGACTTGATACTACAAAACCAAAACTGACGTAGAAGATAAATTAAGTGATGAAAAATTTTACGACAGAAATTTCTGTGGAATAAAAGTTACAACAGATCGACACCAAAGCCAAAGTCCCATGGCGCTAAGTGGGACCAAAAGATTCCTACCTATTATGAACTGTTGAAATCTGACCAGAATATTACAAAAACCTGTAATGAATGCAACTGATTCGTTTATAGCGATCATTGTTTGAACAACGTCCGAACTAAAAATAAAAAGTTCAACTATAACAACGCACGGCAAAATGTTGGAATATCTGCGAAAAAATAAATAGATAGAAGTGGTTAGGAAGTTTGGCCTCACCCAGCAACTATTTTTTTTCGAAAGATGCAGAACGCTGTTTCTGGAATAAGCTTTACTTCAGAACAGGATATAGGTGATGGGCCTGTATTGTTCTCTGCCTCAAAAGACGACGTGGAGTCCATATATCACCTGAGAAATGGGAAAAGTTTTTAGTTAACAATGAACAATACCTTGAACAAATTTATATTATTAAAATAAAAGCTAAAAATTGGAAAACAAATTTCGCATATTAGCCCTTATGTATGCACCAGGTACCCGGTTACCTTTGGCGTTTTTGGCCAAAGTTTTTCCATTGAAATTGATAACTTTTATACCTGAAACTTTTTAAGAACTACTAACTTTCAAATAATTTTGTTTTTTGCAGCCGTACGCCTTGACTTTTTTTTTTGTAATTTGCCTGAGAGATCAATTTACTTTTAACGCCCTTTAATGTTCATCAATGTTCGTGTTTTATATAAAAAAGCGGCCATTGCAAGTATATTATTTGAAGTTGTTAGGAGCTTGCAAACCTTAAGGTGTTAAGAAAAATTATATAAAATATCTCTTAACTACGCTCCAACAATGTATTTAGTGCGAAAATGCTTTTTCTCTACTTAACTCTCATATAGGTACCCAGATACCTTGCAGCCACATTAGTGTTTTTTTTCCGCACACATAAGGGTTAAGTTATACTGCCACAAATAACATTTTGCTGTCGTTTTACAACATAATTTAATTTTGGTAGGTTTCTTTTTATTTTGCAAAATTTTATTCTATATTAAATTTCCCTGCTTATCACTTTTACAAACTTATTTCAGCTAAATAATTTTTTTTTTGCAGAAAATTTAAGTGCTTGTTCTGAAGCTTCTGAAGTATGTCGGTATTTATGTGAACAATGCTTTACACAGCAAAATTAGGCAATAGCTTGTCGATTTATAAATTTATAATCTGTTTAATGTGCATACATATCATCTGGTAATTATAAAAAGACAACTGTGTTTGTGCAAATAACACAATACGTGAGCGATGTCTGTAATTCTTTCATAAATCCATCGAAAAATTCAAGATTCTCATACAATAAATATTTTGTTTTTTATTACTATTTTGTTTTATTATATTTCATTAACCTGTATCAACAGTATGATATACACAAGTAGATTTTGTGTTGTAAATATATATGTATATAAAACAACATATAAAAAGTTTTTAATCTTCTCAACCAGAAAAAGAAAAACAAAACAACATTTTTGATGTTGATATTTTGGCAGTTTATTATTCTTTAACAATTGAGGCATGAAAATGTTTCAACTCAAGATAAACTCCGTTTCTAAGTTGGTAAACACAATTTGCTTTTCGTTGGATTTTTTTTTTCGGTTAATCAATTTTAAATTGTTGTGTTGTATGCAACCGGCTTGCTGTTTTTGTTCATATGTTTGTTTAATTGTTTGTGTTGAGTAAAACTTAAGCAATCGTATTTTAATTATTTTAATGTGAAAAAAGTTTTTTTTTTGTTTTTAAATATAAACAAAGTATGAAAACATTAATTAAAGATTGTTGGTTACAGGTAACGTATAAGTGTCTTTGATTTTCGTAAATTAAATATTACGTATACGCATTGAGGTGTGTAAAAATCAAGGAAATTTTACATTCAACACTAGCAGAGTGGGATGGGTATATTGGATTTGTGCTGATATTTGTAACGCCCACAAATATTGGTCCAATACACCCCTTAAATTATGTGTACCGATCGACTCAGAGTCATTTCCTGAGTGAATTAAAAAATGCCCGTTCGTCCGTCTGGCTGGTTGGCTGTCCATGTAAAATTTGTGCGTAAATGACAGGCCACAATTTTGAAGATATTTCCATACAATTTGGTGCATGATGTTTTTATGTCCGAAGGACGGCCAAATGGGTTAATGTATCTAAAAAGTATCTAAGTATCTAAAAAATCACTTTCAAGATAACTCACATAACACACTTAAAAATGTTGTCATCACAATAATATTCAATTATATACACAAATTATTCAGCCTAATTTAATGATGATCGGTTTATAATTGGTCATAGCTCCTGTATAAGGCCCACCTTTGAAAAGCAGTTTAACATGTATACATTTTTGAAAAGTGTTTGTATATAAAACTAAAAATACAAAGGCATACAAATTTTGGATGATCGGTCCTATATAGCACAAATTTCAGTAATACAGTGTTTACACTTATACTTGGTGTAGGGTATTATTTGGTCTTACCTGTTTCATTTGTTTTTGTGCATACATATTTATATGTTGTGAAAAGTTGTTAAAAACTTTTTCGTTTAAAAAAACCGTTTATTATTTTTTGAGTTTACAAAGTCTAAACAGTAAAAGTTCGTGACAGGAATTTTGTTTTAATGCATGACTGACAATAGACACTTAACATGGGTTGAAAAATTTCAACTTTTATCTTGAATAAATTTTTGTACTTTATATGGAATACACAATAATTATATATATGTATGTATGTGCATTGTATATAAACGAATATACAATAAATTTACAAGGTGGTATACGGGTGGTCGTATTTTACAATTTTTCGATGCTCCCAATGTTTTTAATACTTTTGCGTTAACTTACTGAAACGATAACATAGCAAAAACGTGGCAGCATCAAAAATCGAAAAAGTGAAAAATAAGGGCCACCCTATTATACATGCTTGCTAGATCATGTTATGGGTAGTTGATGCTATGATTTATATGATTAGGTCAACAAGCATACAAATAAACTATTGAACAAATGTGTCCTTTTATATTTTGAGCTGAAAAGCATCAAAAATCGAAAAAGTGAAAAATAAGGGCCACCCTATTATACAGGCTTGCTAGATCATGTTATGGGTAGTTGATGCTATGATTTATATGATTAGGTCAACAAGCACACAAATAAACTATTGAACAAATGTGTCCTTTTATATTTTGAGCTGAAAAGCATCAAAAATCGAAAAAGTGAAAAATAAGGGCCACCCTATTATACAGGCTTGCTAGATCATGTTATGGGTAGTTGATGCTATGATTTATATGATTAGGTCAACAAGCACACAAATAAACTATTGAACAAATGTGTCCTTTTATATTTTGAGCTTAAAAGAAAACGTCAATAAGTGCTCACTCAATATATTCAATGCAAAGCTTGATTCTACTAGTATATGTACGAGTATATGTATGTATGTCATTCAAGTATTTATTAAAATAGAAAATTGAAAATCATACAATACTTGGTCAAGAATAATATTTTCTTTACAACTTTTATTTTTTACAATAAATAACTAAAATGCTTAGAAGGAATAATGTTTAGAAAATAAGTAACAAATATATTTGTAGATAATAGTTGATTATTTGTTTTACTACACTATGTAAATTCGTTATTGAGTTAAATAACTAATCAGATACAGTGTTATCCATTTTGCGGTTTCAAAAGTAAACTTAAATAAAACACATATACATTTGTTTCATGATATTTCTTTTTTATTATAAAGTTTGAACGTTGGCATTATGTTTGAAACACTATGTTATTGAAATTACCATAACGCAAAGTGTTGCAAGCATTGATTCTTGTCAGGTAATTTTGGACCACCTTTTGACACATATTGGGTGGCATCTCAGCCATAACTTGGTTCTTAAGTGCTCAACAGTTAAAGGTTTATCTGCATAAACACGGTCTTTCGCGTAGCCTTACAAAAAAAGGGTAGTGGTGTCAAATCGCATGATCTTGGTAGTTAGTTGATGTCGCCACGACGAGAAATGACACGGCCAGGAAATGTCTCTTGCAATAAAGTCATATTCGCTCGATTTGTGTGGCATGTGACACCGTCTTGTTGAAACCACTTATTCTCCTAGTCGTATTCTTTAATACCAGGCAAAAAAAAAAGTCGGTTATCATACGACCATAACGCTCCGAATTGACGGTGACAGTCGTTCCATCATCGTTTTCGAAGAAGTAAATTCCAATCACACCTTCGCCCCAAAGAGCACACCAAACAGTGACTTTTTGTGGATATAATGGCCTCTCTTCAATTACTTGAGGATTCTCAGAACCCTAAATATGACAATTTTGTTTATTAACATACCCAACGAGTGAGAAATGTGCTTCATTGCTGAAGAAAATTGTGTTCGAAAAATCGCCGTCCACCGTCTGTTGTTCAAGCATCCATTCTACGTATCTACGACGTTGTGAATGGTCAGCTGGCTTCAGTTTAATTCCGGAGAACGACGAGGAATTGCAACATTCAGGTCTTCGGCAACACTTTTACTTACAGAAGCGATATTTTCAGCGGAACGTGCGAAACGATGATGCACAGGCCTTTACAATATCTATAACCGCTCCAGTCTCTTCAAATTTCTTCACAATTTTGACAATTGCTTGCATAGTTGGACGATTATGTAAACCATAATCTCCTCTTAAAGCACGATATCACCATTTTTGTAGTAGGTTTTAATAATTTTTACGCGTTGTGTGATAGTTAAGCGATCCATTTTCGTCAATGTCAGACTTCCAGCTGAAAAGAAAAAAAAATTGGTTTCACAACTTAGTTTGACAGCCCTATACCACTAAATGGATAATGGTCATTTAAAAATCGCCTTAGACTTAAAATCTAAACAGAGTAAGAGAGTAACTGCAACCACTTCCTACTTTCGTTCAGTCTTTTCTAGTTAGTAACACATAAAATAAAGTTTAAGACGACGGATAAAAAAGAAAACTAATTTTAAGTAAAATGAACTTAAAATTAGTTTTCGAGCCTAACTAAAATTTATCAAGAAGTAAAATAATGTAAATAAATTAATTTTTTATTAATTAATCGTATGGCATCCTAAGATTTGTTGTTGTTTACCAGCACTCCCAAAAACTTTTAATGCTTTGCAATCAAATAAATAAAGATTACTCAACCACTTGGACATACATTTAATGTGATAAGTGAAAAATGCCCTAAATACAATTATTTTATTATTAATTTTTTTTGTAAGAAAATACATAAACACTACAAAAATATAAATTTGATAGTTCGTTTCGTAATATCATTAAATACAACCATTATCTGAATATAGGCAAGTCGGTAACTCCACAAGATGGTGTTTAATCAGCCTACTGTGATGAATCTAACAATAAATATAAAATTCTCATAATGATTCTATGGGTAATAAGAAATCGCACATAATTTAAAAGCCACTTCAAGCTCTCTTCTATGAGCTGCAAGAATGATCTTAGTGTGAATTCAGCTAAAACATATCTTGTATTCTTCTCGAGAAAACACAAGATCTCTATATACTTAATTTCCCTAAAGCGCGAAATGAACCATATTCAATAGAGCAAAGTATTTAAACCCAATCCATTTGGAATCAAAACATCCGAACATCAGCGCCTGCTGCCATATACTCTTGTAGTGTAATAGGAACCTGAGCCATTACATCTAATTGTGTTTTATCATGGTGGATAAACCTAATGGTATTAATTTTTTTATTAGAATCTTATCAGTTGACCTTCTAGCCAGAAAGGTGGCTCTTCCATTCAGTTATCAGACTGACATATAGAAGCGAAGTAATTTCGGTCATTCGATAATATCTGTCTGTCTCAAATAATTTCTGGAGGATGGTAATGGGTTAACAAATGCGCACTTCATGATATTCAATGTGTCAATTACGAATGAAAGTACTAAAGGAATGCAATTACTCTAGGGAAATACATTGGAGAAGTTTGTTTGATGTGTTGCAGTCAAATGATATAGGACAGGCTTCCTTGGAATATAACGTGGGTGTAAACACAGAAATAATAAGTACAGGAATCGAAATTGAAAATGCATTAAACAAAAAGAACTCCTGCAAAATGACGTTGCTTCTATTAAATATTTTTATAATTTGTTCCATATATTTTTTCATTTTAGCCTTGAAAGTTTAAGTTGTAAAATCATTTGAAAATTTCATTTCGTTTGTGAATAATTTTAAATAGTGTTATTGAGAAATAATAATTTTATTTTAAACTGATTTCTTAATTATTTCAATATGAGGATATTGGTACACAGAAAAAAATAAAAATGAGTTTCAATTAAAATACTTGTGGAATCAATTAAAAATTTAATTGAAATCGGACCTGTAAACAAAATGATAGTATCAATTAAAAACAAAAGTTGATATTTAATTGAAAATATCAGAAAAATCAGAAAAAGTAATTGAATCAATTAAAATTTTAGTTCAAAATTATTTTAAAATCAATTAAAGGTTTGATTGAACAAAAAACATGATTTTTTTTTTCTTTGTAAGAATAAGTATTTTGTAAGAATACACACCAACACAACACAATTTTAGCCAAAAATAGTGGTTATGCTTTTTTGAGTAAATATTTGTCATGTGTGACTGTAACCTTAGTCAAACGCAGAATATTTATCAGTGTTACTCTGACACGACAGTCGTACTAAAACCATTGCTTTCACACTGGTGGTATTATCGTACCACCGATAGCGGTACAAAACGAAACAAACCTCTCCAGACCCTAACACTCAGGGAACTGTGCTACCTAGCACACCGGCCGCGCTCATGACATATTATGAACCATTCAGCATTAAATTATGTACGACAGCTGAAATTGTACTACCTGAGTCCTCAGCTATTTAATCAGAATATTGGCAAAAAGCACTACAGGTAATGGTCTCTATGTAATATTTTTTAGAGTTTTTCGCACTATGCTTTTGAATGTAGAATTTGCTCTTTATTGTGCTTGAGGTGGAATCTTTAGGAATTAAATTCAATTATACAGAACTATTGCTAAATCAATACCTGTAGATAGTATTTTTTGAAGTGATAATACCATAGGCTGATAGAAAATGTTATTCTTTGTAAATTTCTACGAGCATACTGATTACAGAGAATACTTAATGGTTCAAGCTTAATGTTTTTACAACTGAAACTATATGCGGATTTTACTCTGTTTACACTTACCTAAACAACATATATAACTATCATAAATCCTATTTAGTAAGCAAATAAAAATTTTTTCCCCCAAAATTTTAAATTAAGCGTACATATAAATAATTTTTCTATTGGTGCAAAGTTGCACAGAGAGTAAAATATTTGGAATATTTAAACCGTTTAAATATGTCCACTTCTTATCTTACCATAGATATGTATGTTTTTCGACATTTGTATTAAAAATTTGGTTCTTAGAATCGTATTTACAAACCATAATTGCATTAAATGTTGTTTACGTTTCACTAGATATTGCTGCCAATAAGTAATTCAAGCTTAAATTATACGATAACTGACAGCATATCTAACAATAAGTCAAAACTCAACAACATTAAATCCAATTCATTTGTACAACTACAACGAAAACTCAACTGTATTTTTGTATTTGTTTGTTTCTTCTTTTTTTTTGGATTCTGTCATTGTTGTCTGATTTTGTTGTCATTTCCTTGCTTTATATTTTGAAAAATGTAGATAAAATATAATCTTCTATCACCAAATTGTACATAAACATACAACAAAGTATCTACATCACTCACATTAGCACATTAGGGTGCAATAGAGCTGCTCTTAAAAAAAATACTTGCTTTGAAATAAGTTTAATTTTGTACCTTAAAATTGGTATAATAGGGGTTATATAAGTTTAGCAATCCATGTTTAAAACTGAAAAGTATTCATTTGAAATGCAACGAGGTATATATATATAATTTATCGTTATGAAATTCTAAGCCTGTGTAAAAACTCTCAAGTCAAAAACACACCACCAATCTCAACAATGTTTAAAGTTATAAACCAACCCGCAAAAACGTTATTTTAATAACGCACACGTAATTCCTACAATAAATTGGACACAAATATTAACAATCTGTCCCTGATATCTGCTAACCCCAAGACAATAAAATAAGAGTCATTGCAAATGTATTTTCCGGGACACAACTAATGTACTCTCATATATATGTATGTATATATACGAAGTGCTAATGATAAACGTTCTTCACTATACAGAAATATATGTATTCCTTATTTTTCATTGTTGTATTGTAATCATACATAACTGTGTCAAATGTATTCGTACCTTTATATCAGAGTTCAAAAGTAAATATTTGTAAATATAAGACAGTGTTTTAATTTTTTGATTTCGACAACGACAATACCATATTACATTACATTTTGTTGATTATTAAGAAAAATCTCATTTAATCTTACTTTATTAAGGCTTAATTGAATGACTGCTGGATATTTTCTTTTTACTTTTATTTATTTATTGTATCTTCATTAAAAACACACATTGCTTGCAAAGGTCAGCTTCAACTTTGGAGGCCAGTTGTGAAGCTGAAAGAACACGAATAACCAACAAACAAAAGCAACAACTATTCTGTTTTAGTAACAACACACAAACAAAACCTATTTGGTGTGTGTTTAGTGTCAGTTGATTCTGTAGGAGAAAAAACATTCATACAACTCAAATGCTACTATAAATATGACTATAAAACCCTGGTAGGGTGCTGATGATAGCTGTTAAATTTGCTTTCCTACTTTTACCTTTCCAAACGTATATTTGAGCATGCTAATCATACGACATGGCTTAATCGACTCCGCTATCTATAAGGCTCCAGAATATATATACTTTATAGGGTCGGAAAATTATATTGATGGAAATTACAAACGGAATGACAAACTTATATTTACCCTTCTCAAGAAGATGAATGGTATAAAAATAACATCTCCGGATCTGCATTTTGCACATGTACTGCCAGCCAGGCGGAGGTTAAATCATCTTGGAAAGTGACTCCGATTCGGTTGGTATAATTTGAGATGGATCTTGGGTGTTACAAACAGCAGCAGAAATCCAATATACTGTAGGGCATAAAAACACTTGTAAAATTTTTTGAATTTTTCAATTCAATTAGATAAATTACAAGATTAAATTGCCGAAAATCTTTTCAAAGATAAACATACGTATATTTTATTACATAAATATAGGGGATTTATAATATATGGGGTATATTTTGAGCACGATTTTATCTCTAACAACTTATATGTCGTTTTAAGGTTACATATCTGTCGTTTACTCTCACTTAGTTATTGAATATTATAATGTAAACAACAAAATTGCTCTTGCTTCGAAAATGTGGAATTTTGTGTTGGCACCAATGCACAGTGGTTCAAGTTTCTAAGGATGGCGGTCATACGTAGTTTACTCAGTTATGCTCATCAAAATTAATATGAATAGCCATTTATGTTTACGGTATTTATGGGCCAATTAGGGTAAAATAAGATTAAAAAAAGTCTTTAAATATAATATTATAATAATTTCTTTACACAAACATGTTACTTATTAATTAAAGAAAAAGTAATAAATTTTATAATCGTAATTTAATACAACATTTGTATATTACTTTCAAAAACTTAACATACCTAAAGCCTCAGGTGATAGCATAGACTTGTTCTTTTGTGGTAATTTACGTAAAGAAGAAATTAACGGGTCGGAATTTAGAAGAAGTCCATGCAAAAGGTCAGTGTTAGTGACAATACCAGACATTTTTCGCATGTTGTCTCGTCTGAATTGCTTAAATAATTTATTACAAGATTTAGCGGCTTCTTCAGAGAGCTCGCCTATGGAAACTGGAAACTAGTGTTCAACTACGTCCGATCCATGAATTAACACTTTATAAACTGAAGCAGTCAAATTATGGCATGGATACGTACTAATAAGCATCCGTGCGGTTCCTAAATTTAGAGTAATCTCTAAATTCTACACTATTATTTTTGTATCCCGACGAAACACATTGCAAAAGATGATGACACCGATCAATAACTGCTTGATCTAAGCCAGTTATTTCAGCTGATATAGCTGCATTTAAACAAAGTTCTTGCAGTGTTTCCGTCATTGGATGTGCCACATCCGCCACTTTGAGCTTTGTCGACAATTAAACCTAATCGTATCCTAAAGTGCTGCTGAACATAGATATCGTTATTTCTGTGCAAGAAGCTCCTTTTCATCTGTTGAAAAATAAGTGGAAAATATGTATGTGCTACGAATCTAGTCGCTGCGAATGTACCATAAAAGCGGCATAAGACGGCAACATAGTTAATACCTTAAGAAAAAAAAAAACGTCGTAAAAAATATACGTGAAAATTGATTTGTCGTGAAATCGCTTTCAGCAAAATACACCTTCAACTGAAATATCATTGTCAAATAATAAGTCAAAAATGTTTTTTTCGTTGAAAAAACACGCACTACAAATTAAGTTTATTAGTACTGCTGAAAAAGATAAGGAAAGTTGTTTTGATTTGCTTACTTCCGATGCACAAAAGTAAATATAAAAAATAACTGATTGCAAATCTTTTTGCACGTTTTAGTAGTACCACGGTGAAAAAATCGAACATCATCATTTGACCACTATGTCCTACTACTGAACTACTGTGCAATGGCATCCAAAGTGCCGTTGAAGCTCATCGAAGACCAATAATTAAAGGCGTTTCTCAATGAAGATTGCTGTCAAACTAAACAAGAGCTTCCAAAGTCAATTGGAGCTACTTAAGCAGCAATTTGAAATTGAAAATTAGTTCCAAAATGCTGCTTAAACGCTATAAAAGGACATAATTTTGGCATTGAATCATTACTTTCGATTAATAATTGACCAATTACGATAACCCAAAGAGAAATAGATGGTATGTCAAGCCCAGCTTTATATCCATAATTTATATTCTATAAATATTTGGTCCATAATACAGCGCCCATTGCTGGGTGTACAGTACTGACTAAATATACTTGCTTACTTGTTTTATTTGTAATTATAAAATTGATTAATTTATTATAGTAATAAAAATTTTAGTAATTATAACAAAAAACTAATTCTCGCTATTGCCAATAGTTACTAGTTAATAAAGAACACAGAATACACAAATCTGTTTCACAAATAGAAACAAAGAAAACGAGAATAATTTTTTCAGCATCAAACATTTATCATAATCATTGACATCAGCAAACAACTAACAATATCAATAAAATAAGAATATAACAACTATTCTACCATGTTATATGCATCTGTACGGAACATATTTGCGTGTAATATAATTTGGATGCCAACATTTTTTAAAGAGTTATGCTCCTTTAAGTGATTTTTGGAAGTAGGCTTTATATGGGAGCTATGACTAATTATGGACCGATCTTCATAAAATTTCATTTATTACTCATTTTTGGTGAAATTTGTTTGCATACTTGCATAATTGAAAGATTTGTGATCGGTAAACCCCAATTTCGGGAGGACATTTGTATGGGGGCCAGGTGAAATAATGGACCGATTTCCACCAGTTTCAATTCCATCCATCCTTGGGCCAAAAAATATCGCGCACCAAATTTTATCGAAATATCTTCAAAATTGCGACCTATACTCTGCGGACAAGCTTTACATGGACAGCCAGCCAGCCAGCCAGACGGACGGACATCGTTAAATCGACTCAGAAAGTGATTGTAAGCCGATCGGTATACTTTAAGATGGGTGTTGGACCAAATTTTGGGCGTTACAAACATCAGCACAAATCCAATATACCCTCCCTACTATTGTGGTGTAGGGTATAACTAGATTTAAAATACTTCCAAATTAAAGAGTTGATCATTAGTTTATAAATATAATCAATGAAAGAACACATTTGATTCCACTATTTTAGTTTCTAATTGTTGAATTTATTAGGTTTTCAATAAATAAATTTAATGTGTTCTACATTTTGTTTTCTAACCAATAGTTATGAGATTATATACTAAGGTCGTCCCTATTTTACACTATATACGAAATTTAAAAACAAAAATCAAAAATAAATGAGCAAGAGAAATTAATATTTAACTATTTTACGCGGCGTGGACAGTTTTAGTCACTACCCACGATTGTACATATATATCTACTACATATTTATTTATGTATCTGCATATATATTTTTATAAACTACTGTTGCTTTTTTATTTGATGATGATGTATTTGTTTGTTAGCGAAAATTTATAGAGTAAACAATTTCTATAACAATCACTTTGCATCACATCTAATGCACACAACGCTTTGCAACAAATATCGCACAGCCATGACATTTAATGTGAATAAATGGAAATAATATATTCTGCTCTGCAACAGAAAAATAAACAAACAACTATAAAATGCATTTGTTTCTGAGTAAGCAATGGGAATTCATATACGCACTAACATGGATTGGAAAGTCTTTAGTATAACTCCGCAATTGTTTAACACAGTCCAAAATTTATATTGATGTCTGAAACGATTTTTGCAAATTAAATACCTGAGCAGTTCGTCGGCAATATTGGATTTGGATAAAAATCTATGTTTGTCATGTCAAGGAACTCTCAAAATATGGCATTTCTTTGGGGGAAAATTTCAAGGTAGCCAGTAAGTTTAGACCAAAATTAATCAGAAGATTTTACATCATTTGAAAGTAAATCTTATTCCGCAATAGAAACTTACCAATAAGGAGGCTAATGAATAGGGAAGAGTTTCACTTTATCTGTGTAATACATTGGTATCTTGAAAACTGTTCTGCTTTACTAAACTTTGATTTTCTGCTCTGTTAGAACCCATATGTTATACATGACTTATTGCCACAATAAGTCCACTATTATTTACCAAATTTGTTTTACTCTTTATATGAACGTAGCATTTGCTTAATTGCTAAAGCATAATTTTATCCACACATTAGACCGAAGACTCTTCAAACTATGAGTGCAACCATCTGAGTATTTGTATGTATCTGTATTTATAAAATTTATATTTGCATTATTTGTATCAAATCAATAAATATCTAGTGCAAAAAATTGCTGATTGCCACAAGCGCAACACAGATGCATTTAAGTTCAATATTTGGGCACAATTATGATGATAGTATTTGAATTGCATTTATACACATTTATATAATAAATACACGTTTATAAGTGGGCACAAGCATTTTTCAAATTGTAGTTGATACCAACAAGAGTTTATAAAGTAATGATCCGAAAACCATAGTATGGACGAACAGATGGTTCCATACTATGGTAGTTACATACATAGGAGTTGCTGAATAATAAATGATTTGAATTAAATCACAAGAAATTACTGTCTTTAGTTCGGGCCCAAAATCCAAATTAAATAATATTTTTTTATTCTTTCTTCAGTTTTGTAATATAATGTGTAAACTTTTGGACAACTTGTTGCACTAGTATGCTCGTCGGCATATATCGGTTAAAGACAGTGAGTGAAATAATATTTTTTTTATTCATTATTCAGTTTTGTAACATAATTTGTCAGAATAAAACTATTTTGGAAAACTACGAAGATTGCTCGTCGGCATATATGGGTTAAAGACAGTGAGTGACAATACAATGCTAACTATATTTAATACTGTAATTATTTATATAGATTTCTAGTCTACATTTGTAACCTATAAACTGATGAAATTTACAATAACTTTGATAGGAGTTTATAGTTCTCTTGATATTAGAACACTGAGAATTTCTAAAAAAAAAAAGTTTTATTTGGCTGGATACGTTAACGAGCAATATTGTCGTTATTGGGGTTCTGATGAACGTGTCACTATATGGTACGCTGTAAGGTTAGGAGACGTGATTAGGCCCTTTTTATTACACTTTATACAGAGTCAAGCGAAATCAGTGCCATGATTAACGAAATATATTTGTCATTTTGAAAAGATGTGCTTGAAAAAGAATCGATATCCTTTTCCGTTGTTGTGGTGGACATTTGTTGAAGTTATTACTCATTTTTAATCTTTAATCCTTACTCTTACCAAAGCAGAACAAATTTTAATCATTCATTCATTAATATTGTTTTGCAAAAAAAAAAAAACAAAGTCCTCCTTCACAACTACTTATTTTATTTTAAAAAACGTTGCTTTTTTTTGATAAACTTTTTACTGTATTTTAATACTTATTTAACATCAAACGATATTAAATACTTTTGAACCATTACTTATTTATTATTAATATTAAGAAACAGCTAAAGAACTAAACTAAAATTTATTTCCTATTACAAAAATCCATTCTGTTGTTTATCAGTTGCACATTTCTATCCAATAACCTTGAGTACTTTGCAATACTTTTTTATACCCTCCAGCACCATAAGTGGGTATATATAAGTTTGTCAATCCGTGTGTAACACTGAGAAATACACAATTGAGTCCCAACAAAGTATACGAGGTCTGATCAAAAAATAACCATTATTTTAAAATTTCGTGAGTTCCATATGTTCGATTTTCGCATTTTTTTCTGTTGTGTTGGTACACATGTCTGTTATATATGGTGGTAATATCAGTCATTTTAGATTTCCAGTTTGTTTTTGACAGATAAAAAGGTTAGTCGTGTTTTGGTTTGTTCTTCGATTTTCTACTATTCCAAAATATTGATCATAAAGTAGAAAAATCACTCAGAATATGGACTTTCTGCAGAAAACCGATATTCCCGAAATGGTGCAATATATAAGTGTATTATGACCAAGACTAACGTAGAATTAATACTAAACCTCTACAAAAAGTACAGAAGCTGTGCTTCATAAGAATATGTGGAGCATTGACAACTTATCATGGGTCCACGTCATCGTGCCATTGGCGAAAACGACAAGACGGACACACTTTTCAAGATGAGATTCGGCATTAATATTGAAAACTTTCAACCCCTGAACATGTCTGATGTTAGATGAATTCTACAATCGGTAAAACTAACAGCACTCTTAGAGAAAATGCAAATCAAGACAAAGGAGATTCTGAACTTTAATAGAACAATATTTAGAAAGCCATTCAAAATGTTAACTAGCCACACAAAACTAATGTAACATCTGGCTCGTATAAATATAATCAATGTCACGATCTGTGGAGCTTATGAAGAAGAGGATGATACGCTGGATTATAACATGTGCCAATGTCCAACTTTTAGGTGAATTAGAGAATAACACTTTCACATGAATACTAGATCAGATAAAAAAAAAATAAAATAAATGGAGGATAAATTTTCACTAAGAATTGTATAGGACGGTTTGAACCGAACCTTTACTCGATAAAACCTAACCTAGTAGTTGAAGCATTCTTAGGAAATCTCACGTATTAGTTACAAAATTAGACCAATTCTCATTTTTCGAAGCTTTATAAGACGAATATCAGACGGACATGATCGCCTTAGAGTCTTCGAAGGTCTCAGAATATTTATAGTTGTTGGTTTGACGATCAATATTTAGATGTGCTAAAAATGAAATGACAAATTCATCTTTTGTAAGGTTATATAAAAATATATTTTTTATCTGATCAAAGAGAGTTAAAGATGACCAATAAAAGTTAATGTGATCCATAAAAACAATAACACGGATTTTTATAATAGTAATTTTTTTTAGTATCTTCTTTTAGGTTTTCTTTAATATTAAAAAATGCTTGTCAATTCATGGTTCCAAAGCATACAAGCGCTTTTTATTATATGTATATATATTATGTGATCTTTTAACTAAAGAGTGTTTGGTGCGGTTTATGGGCTGGCGGCATCATCGGGCCGTATTTTTTCCAAAATGAGGCCGGTCAGGCAGTTGCTGTGAATGGTGTTCGCTATCGTGAGATGATAACGAACTTTTTATGGCCCGAATTGGAAGATATGGATGTGGACGATATGTGGTTTCAGCACGACGGTGCCACTTGCCACACAGCTATCGAAACAATTTCTCTTTTGCGCAACAAATTCAATGGCCGTGTTATCTCACGTAATGGCGATGTCAATTGGCCGCCAAGACCATGTGATTTGACACCGTTGGACTTTTTTCTTTGGGGTTATTTGAAAGAAAAGGTGTACGTCGATAAGCTAGCAACAATTCAAGAGCTAAAGGATGAGATAATTCGGCACATTAACGTCATAGAACCTCCATTATGCCTCAGGGTCATCGAAAATTTGGACCATCGGATGGAGGTGTGCCGCCGTGGTCGCGGCGCCCATTTGGCCGATATTTTGTTCCATACATAATTGAGTAATACCAATATATCATAATAAAATAAAATTACAATAATTTCCTAAATAGTTTGTGTTTTATTCAAAATCAACATCGGCCCTTGAAATTTAACCACCCGTTAAATAGAAGTGTAAAATGACTTTACTCTATATTATTTACAGACATTATAGAAACCATTCACATCATTCTTGATTACCGGAAATGTACAACGTAACCAATTGCTTTATATTTGCATTACACGTTCGAAATGACCCAAAAGTATATATGTAGATTAAAATTAGACATTAGTGAATATTACTGTACATAAATAAAACATTACCAAGTTGTAAATCTACTGGGCACATATATAATTTATTTCACCTAGTTACAAAATTAGATATTTTACTAAACACATTTTATCTAACACAATTAAATTGTATTCCAATTTGTTTGTAATTACAAATTAAATTGTATTTGCTGCCAACTACTTGCATTTCAAAATTTGTACAAATGTTGCATATGCATGTGTATATTTTCCACTTTTTCCCTAACCGATGCCACAATTAGTGTTGCAACAGTTGGTTTAATTTGTTTACAGCAGAAAGTGTTGAATAGAGCTTATAATTAACAACCAAATCGAAAACTACACACAAACGCTCTCTTTCTCATAACATTTACTTACATGAGAATGTATGTGTGAACTGAAAATGTATGAATGTGTAATATCAGAGTACCGGGAATGCTCGAATTGACTTCTTTTGTAAATATAAAAATGCAAATTTTATTTCGGTCGCGAGTTGAATTTAAAAGAATTATTCGCAAATTTTAAATTTCGCGGTTTTTAAAAAAGTCGCGAACACAAATTTTATAACTAAAGTAAAAAACATGAGATTAAAGTTTACCTAGCTTGGTAAATAAGTAGAAATTGTCTGTGAAGCGCAATGTACTGTTCTAAGATAACTTAGAGATTTTCACTGTACTTACATTTATACATACATTCTCTTACATTTGGAATTACCAATTATATATAATAATGGATACAACTCTCTTATGCCATCAATTGTTGAAAGACAGTAGTTGACAGTTTTGTGTTCAGAATTGTGCCTATTTTTGCATTCTATACATGACTGACATATTGGTCTGCAGCTTCGTAAACAACCGGGATAAACACAATTAACGCCATAGCGATCGAAACTTTGGGAAGGAAACTATTTATACAAATTGGTAATAGCTAAGAAATATTGCTTTTCTACCTAGAAACCCTACCTGTCAAGCAATAATGTAGCTGTATATATGAAAATAGTAAAATTTTACAATAAAATTAAATTTTTTAAATATTGCTATAATACAGAGGGTCCAGATTGTTTTGTTGCACTCCAACATAATATAATAGTTGTACATTAATATACTTATGCTACATTTATACGATTGAAATTTTCTTCAAGACTCTTCAAAATGCAAACTCGTGTAAACAGGAAAAATTCTTTAAAATTTATTTATTTAATAGTTATTAACGAGTTTGAATCATTTTGAAGAGCAATTTTGTAGAAAATTTCAATCGTGTAAATCTAGCTTTAGAATGACCCTGTTAGCTGAAGCCAAAAAATAAAGGTAATGCTGCAAATTAAAATAAAAAATTATTTAAATTTTAAAATTATGCTTTATGAAATATATTGTTTGAATAAAATTTCGCCTTACCCCTAAGGTTTTAATTTAAACCTGGTGCCAAAACTTGTGTTTTTTTCAGAGATTTCTTTTTTAAATTTCTCTACTGTTATTCTGTCAAAATTTTTTTGAATAAATCGATAATTTGTGAGCTATTGGTGATATCGTAATGATATTAAACATGGTTACAGCAAAGGTACTTTGAAGATGATTTGCAGCTGTTCAGTTTCGTAGGCAGAATGGTGGCCAGAGGCAGCTGTAAGCCTCTGGTTTCAAAAACTCATTTACGATCCAAATGAATAGAAATTAAAAATATAAATATAACTTTATGTAGTCATTTTATTTATACCCTACACTACATTAGATAGGATTTGTGCTGATGTTTATAACGCCCACAAATATTGGCCCAACACCCACCTTAAATTATACCGATCGACTCAGAATCACTCCCTGAGACCATTTAAAGATGTTCGTCCATCAGTCTGGCTGGCTAAAGCTTAGGCGCAGAGTACAAGTCGCACTTTTGAAGATATTTCAATAAAATTTGGTACGTAATATTTTTTCGGACCAAAAACGGATATGATTTAAACTGGTGCAAATCGGTCCCGCGCACAAATGTCTTCCCGAAATAGGAGTTTAACGATCATAAATGTTTGAATTATGCAAGTATTCAAACAAATTTCACAAGTTTTCTTAAAAATGTCGATATTTAAATAATATTGCACAAATATATTTCGTATGTATACAAATAATATGGAAGAATTTTATGATGATCCGCCCACATTTATTCATAGCTCTCATATAAGACCCACTTCCAAACATAAGTATTACGAGATAAAGTATTACATACAGAATATTTATATATTGACTCTAAATTTTTGGATGATCGGTCTATAACAAGAAATATCTTCCACATTTCTGAAAAACTGTTTTATACATATACTGGGTGTATACTTTCTTACTTGTTTTATACCTATCACTGTCCGTCTGTCCGTTTGCTTCGGAAAAACACTTGGAACAATGAAATGTTTCCTAAATATTTTTTGTTTTATAGAAATGTTTGGTATTGAAAATAGAAAAATTCGATTTAGTAGGCTACGAGTTATATATAAAAGTTTCATATAATCTTAATGATTTTCAGATATTTTTTGTTATTATCTTCACATATACATAATTATATTAATATAATTTTCATTCCAAAAGGACAAGTTCTGTTTAAAATGGTAAGAATCCGTCCACGATTTAGCATAGCTCTCATAAAAATGTCCTCCCGATATTTTGCTTGATGGAACATAAATGTCTAGAAAACAGTAGTATTAATACAAAATTCAGCAAAAAGAAGATTCATGCAAAGTAAAATCTCAAAACTATATTTTGTTTATATCGGTCCATATTTTGACACTTATATGCGCATAAATCTCTTAAAAAAAATCACTATAAAGTTGAAATTAAAAAAAATCATTCACGTACAGAATTGCATGATGATCGGCCCATAAAAAAGCATAGCTCCCTCATGAGGACTACTCCCAAAATTTATTAATCTACATAAACATCCATATCGAACCGAAATTTTATACAGATCAGTTATACGTATGTTAAAAGTATACTATTGACTTTTGTGAAATTTAGTCCATAATTGGCCATAGCTCCCAGAGAGCAACCATCAGCATACAGAGGTGACAATTTTGACGTTTCAAAAATCAGTTTCCTAGGGCTTTTATTACTCAATTTATTGTGTGATAAAGTAAATCGCTTTATTTTACACGCTTCAATGCGCAGTTCTGTAAGAAAGAGACAACTATAAGTTCTCGATTATAACTGGAATATGAATAAAATGCTTTTAAATATCATGAAATGAAATTCGACTAAAATCAACCTAAAAGAAATAGAAATGATGGTAGAATCTTTTATGATGTTCACCTCATAATAGGTGATGGTTTATTATATGAAACAATATACATATCACTTAAAAGAAGTTGTTAGCAAGGTTTGGGGATTTATATCAGAGGATATAAGAATTAATGTTGTGAACAGTATCCCTATGAATATTGTATTTTTTTTAGTTATTTTAATATCAGTGTATTTATAGTTATGAAACACTAATTAATTTCTTTAAGAGGTAAAATAAAAATAATGAATTTTTCTGTTATATAATTTTGTATTTCTTTTTTTTTTTATTCGTTTTACATACATGTGGTTAAATTTTTTAGTTCTCTTTAAAATACATAATTTATAGTTATGCAACGCAATGTATACATATATGATAATTAGTTTGATATTAGTAACATTTGTGAAATTTACCAATAAAATGTTGTAGTGGCGAATTTTGTAGTACCGAATTAGTTAATTTGCAGTCATAAAAACCCTTAACATATGGTTGGCCACTCGCGAGCGGGCTCGATGTTAAAACAAGTAAGAGTTTATATTTGGCTGTGCCGAATCTTATATACCCTGCACCAAACTACCTGTTATGGAGATTTATAAGAGATTTATGCTCATTTAAGCGATTTCTGGAAGTAGACTTTCTATGAGGACTACGGTCAAATATCCGCTCATCCAGAAATTTAGTCGACAATTTAAATGTATATCCTGTTTATGCTTGTCAAATTTTTGATAAGAGATTTATACGAATTTTAGTGATTTTTGGAAGTGAACTTTATATTGGGGCTACGGTCAAATATGGACCGATTATTATAAAATCTAATAAGACGTTTTAATTGTATATACGGATTACTTTTGTAGAACTTCGATTTTGTGTGATTTTTATAAAAGATTTATGCGAATTTTATTGCTTTTCGGAGGTAGGCTTTATATGGGGGCTACGGTCAAATATGGACCGATCATCATCATATTGATAAGTACGATATTTATATATGTATGGACTATTTGTGTTAAATTTAAACTGGATAGTGGTTTTACAAGGGATTTATGTCTATTTAAGTGATTTTCTGAACTGGACTTTAAATGGGCGTTACGGTGGAATATGGACCGAACAAAACAAAATTTCATTTTGCGATTTCTTATCACATGGCACTAATTTTTGCTGAATTTTGTAGTAATATTTAAATTTTATAGGCATTTGTTTATCATTAAGCCATATTTCGTATGGGTGCTATGAGAAATAATGGACCGATAATTATTATTATTTTTTTATTTATTTATTTAGGTCCTTACTGGCTACATATAAATGACAAAACAGTAATATATATAAATAATTAGTTCAACAATTTAGATATAAAGTAAGATTTCTTATCAGTACGTCATTACTCTCCGATATGTCCATAAGGTGATAGCATTTATTAAAGTTAACACATGCACGACGAAAAGAATCATTGTTAGCATATACAGAAAGGTAGTATTTTAATGCTAAGAGTTTAAAATTGTGGGTGGGTCTAACAGGAACATCGAAGTTTAGTTGACTAAGCAGGAACTCCGAATTAACATCACCACGAATTATGCCCAGAACAAATAATGCGCTTAGCATCAATCGTCGACTTCTTAGAGTTGGAAATTTTATCAAAGCAAGTTTACTTTGATACGGTGGCAAGACATAAGAATTCCAACCAAGACCATGGAGACAGAAAATTAAAAATTCAATACTATTGATATGATTTGAATAACAAGGATCCCAAACAATTGATCTATACTCAAGAATTGGTCGAACTAGAGAAGTATAAACAAGTTTTGTAATATAAGGATCTAAAAATTCCTTAGACCAGCACTTCATGAATTCAAGTAGCCTATATGCTTTATTTCTAACGCTTTCTTTTTTATCATAAAAATAACGTGTACAAAATTTCATGGCAATATCTGCAATATATTTTTCAAAAATATGTTTAAAAATATGAAATTTCTATGGAGGGTGTCTTAGATTTTGGTCCATAACTCTTTTTCTACTATACCGATGTTGGTAATTTTTAGCAACTGCTTAGGAGAACTATACACGTTTTTTTTTTTTGTAAACTTTGTTGCTTTTGGTTGTGTCTTTTGGACGTGAGAGTGTTTTACACAGACAGATAGACAGACGGACAGACGTACATAGCTCAACCGACTTAGAATTCCAGAAGGATCAAAAATATATATACTTTGTTGAGTCTCAGATATAACTATATACCCTCATTCACCACTTATGGTGGTGGAGGGTATAAAAGCAAAAGTTACAAACTTTATAGATCCTCTTTGTCTGCTAGAATAATATTTAAGTATTATGTTGTATTATAAATTATTAGCAGTCTCAATAGATATATTGCTTATTTAAAAAATTTTATTAAATCGTTAACATTTTAATTTTTTCAACAACAGTCTTTAGGATACTTTTTTCCAAATCTGTAGTTTGTTACCTTCAGTATATCATTAATAAATGTATATAGTGAAACACATACTAACTAACTAAGAAAATCTGTTGCCATAAAAACGGAAAATTGTTGAATTTTTAAAGCAACTTTTACATGTTTTGCATTCAAAGTTTGAGTGAATGGCAGATTTTTTTTTTTAATTTTCAGTCTATTGTTCTTCCCTAAAATTGTTGTACGCTGTTTACGTTTTTATTATTTTATCCATTGTCTATACATTTGAAATTTAAATACATGACCATTTGTTTAATAGCCTAAAAACAATTTCTGTTAGTGACATCTGGTCGTTGTGCATTTGTATTAGAATGTAGTTAGATGTTTGTATGTATGTGAATATGTTTGTCGCTATATATAGTGTTGTCTGTCATCTTGACAACATCAACAGCAGCAAAATAACAGCAACAACAACTACAATAAAAACATCATCAACGTGAACTACAATGACGACAACAACACGTGGACGTACAACATATTTTGTATGTAATAAATTATAAATGTTGTGACAAGTTATTTTACCTAAGCTCTGCAGATGCTGTTGACAAAGTTATAAAACTTTTATTTGGTATTTGTTTTTTTTTTTTATTTTTTTTGGAATTTTGACAATTTTGTTCAGTACTCGGGTTTATTCTCTTTTGGAGTTGTTTTATTGTGTGTGATTAAAAAAGTTAATTGCTCAATTTGCAAAACACTGAAAGCAATTTAAAGTTTTGAATATAATCAATATAAAATATTTGTAATACGAAAAACTTTCTAAACAGATGTTGGCGTAAGTGAAGGGGATTGCCAATAAATGTTGGCTTGGTAACAGCTATTAAAGGTTTTCGAAACAAATGCATAATATGAATTGTACTTAATTTTATTTGCTATCAAAATTTCTTGAACTCTATAATTACTTAATGTTATACAGATAGAACTACTAAATTATAATTAGCAAGTTTTTAATTACCGTAAATTGAAAATGCAAATCATATTTAGTGATTTTAAAATCAAGCATCAGCAGCAAAGACCGCACAGGTCTTTGAATTCAGGAAGATAGATAGATAAATGCGTCAATAACTTCAAGTAATTATTTGTAACGGATATATACTGTCGAACAATATAAAGTGCGGTTTTGTAAACTTCTTCATTCCTTTTTAATATTTTTCTTATACATATTTATAAAAAAAAAACAATAAAGTAGGCTTGAAGTGTGCTTTTAGACAAAATTTTCATACAAAATTTTCTAAAAGTACATTTGAAGTCTACCTTAATTTTTTATGAATAAGGGCATTATTATTTAATATTTATTAACAGTCTCTTAAGGTGGATTCACCCATTTGTTCTTAACAAAAATTTTTTCCGGAGAAAAATTTTTTCACTGAGAGTTTTTTGCAGCACGATTTACTCATATCGAACGATTTTTCTAAAAAATCAAAGCTGCCATATGTAAACAAATAATACAAAAAATACAAATAGAAAAGGAAAAAAACAACTAGGTATGAATAGAAATTAATAAAGAATGATAATTACAGCAAAAACTTCGAACTACCAGAGCTAACACTGGTTAAAGGATTGATGTTTGTCCGTTGGCTGACCGGCACCGCAGTGGTGCAGGTGGTAGAACGCAAAGAATTCTGATGAGAGAAAGTGGGATTTCTCGAAACATATGTAAATTCAACAACCCAGGTTCGATCCCCAGTCAAGAAAAATTATCAAACATTTTTTAATAATAAATTTTTCAAGTTGTAATTATTCCTAACTTCAGTAAAAAATAATTTCATGAAAATTAAATTTAATGAACTCGAGCCTAACTAAAAATTATCAAAAAGTACATATAGTAAATTAGTTTAAAGTATTGTATTTCAAAAATTCAAAATCACAGATCTAAATTCAAAATGAATGAAAAATAAAGATAAATCACGGACCGATTTCCTCACACTTTCTTATTTTATCATAAAAATAACGTGTACAAAATTTCATGGCAATATCTGCAATATATTTCAAAAAATTTTAGAAAAAAAGTTTAAAATATCAAATTTTAATGGACTCACATTTCGGTCCATAACGTTGTTTCTACTACCGATTTTACTAATCTTCAATACGAAATTGCTTAGAAGAATTATAAACCGGTGTTTGTAAACTAAGTTGATTTTGGCTGTGTCGTTTGGACGTGAGAGCGTTTTACGCAGACAGACAGACACACAGACAGACGGACATCACTCAATCGACTTTGAATTTGATAAGGAGCAAGATTATATATACTCTCAGTGTTGCACATGGAACGACAAACTCATTCACCAATTATGGTAGTAGAGGGTATAAAAATTAGATGTGCGTTAAGTTATCTATCAAACAATATATAAAATACTAAAAAAATTTGAATAAGAAACACTCAATAATGATAATCTAGTCCTAACAACAGTCTAATTTGTTTAACTCTCATTATATTTAGGTGAAGGGTATTTAAGATTCGATATAGTCTTATTTGTTTTAACTGCAACATTCTAAAGCAAAAGCATGCAAAATTAAGAAATACTGTAGTCTCTAAAACAAATATCACATTAAACTTTTTGGTTATAGTTTTTGAAGGAATTGTAAACAAAACGTATGTGTATACATTATAAATAATATATATATACACTCTAAAATTATTGCATCTTTACGAAAATCATATGTTGTGTGTATTTTATCAGCATTTACTTCAAACGTCAAAATAAACCTTCAAAAACAACATTGTGTATATTTTCACATAACTTTTACTAGCAAGATAACAACTTTCAAAATATCCATAAATATTTTTCGAAATACAATATATTGTTTAGTTTGTTTACTATACTCGTACATACGTGCAAATGAAGCTTGCATTATGGAAATTCAAACTCTATTGGAAACTTATATTACACTCAATTCAAATTGATACAATACATGTATTACTTGTTATTAGGGTAAGATAAACAGAAATTT
Organism: Bellardia bayeri; assembly: GCA_950370525.1. NCBI lineage: Eukaryota > Metazoa > Arthropoda > Insecta > Diptera > Calliphoridae > Bellardia > Bellardia bayeri. Next base: position 21,874,609 of record OX493267.1, read on the forward strand.
CAATATTCAGCTGCAAACCAATAGAGTATACATATATGTATATTCTTGGTCCTTATGAGAATCTAATTTGATGTCTATATGTCTCTGTGAAATACCAAAAATAAGAAACATAATTTGCTGCAAACATTTTTATAATATTTTTAAGCAGTGTCTCATCTGTCTGACAACTTACGGATCAACGCCAATAGGACTGCTAATTTGAGGCTTAGATCGAGTTAAGCCACTTTTGGATACTCTGTTATGAAGTGAAGCATTTCCAAAGGGGGCGTTCTACATCGATCGAAATAAATAGTATTCGAAAGTGTTTAAAGTCTGGACTATAAGGGGAGTGAGGTAAAACATTCCAGCTATTTCTTTCTAAAAAGTTTTTAAAAGGTATTGCAATATGTGGCCGAGCGTTGTCAAGATGGAATATTACGCTTTTATGTATGGCCCCATATTCTGCAGATTTTCGGCTAATGCTCAATTCAAATAAATCAGTCGAATTTGATATAGGTTCTCTATAATAGTCTGACTAGATTAAAGCTGCCTTTTGGCCACACCAAATACAGACCATTACCGTAGCGCCAATGATATTTGACTTTAATATTAATTCGGCTGGTTGGCCGTGCTTCACATACAATCTAACATGCTTTTTCACATTACTGATGTAAAAATTTAAGCCGTATTTCGTACATGTAAAATCATCTTTCAAGGTCTCTTGGCTTTAAATCAGCTTTTGGAGGAATCCTGCCGGTCCCAATGATTTTTTAAGCTTCTGTAGAGTTTGACAACAATCTTTTTTGGCAATCGTTGCCTTCCGCATCAAAATCACCGCACCATCTCAAGCACGTTAGAATACATTTACCAAAAGTATCAGTGAATCATCGGTGCGCTTCAGCGGAACTTTTATTTAACCCTTATGTGTGCGGCAAAAAAAAAACACCTTCTAATGTGCTGCAAGGTACCTGGGTAACTATATGAGAGTTAAATAGACAAAAATCATTTTCGCATTAAGTATATTGTTGGAGCGTAGTTAAGAAATATTTTATATAATTTTTCTTAACGCCTGCTAACAACTTCAAATAATATACTTGCATTGGCCGCTTTCTCATATAAAACACGTACAGGTACCCGGCTACCTTGATGCTCATTAAGGGGTGTTACAAATAAATTAATGTCTCGAAGCTAAATTACAAAAAAAGGCTGCAAAAAAAACTAAATTATTTGAAAGTTAGTAGTTGTCAAAAAGTTTCAGACATACAAGTTATCAATGTCAATGAAAAAACTTTGACTAAAAACGCCAAAGGTACCCAGGTACCTTGGTGCACACATCTCGCATATAACGAGGCAAATAAAGACTTTGTTATTTACTTTATAATGTTTAATAACTATGTTAGAATAAATGACAACTATGTACCTGAAAAAATAACATATACCTACATACATAAGTTACTAAAGACAAAAGCTGAGTTCAATGATATCCAATTAATTTATCACAGTTTGTCCATATACATATTATACGAATATTATAATATAAAAATATCAATGTTGTCTCACATTTTCTACAGATACTGACATATGGACATAGATCAATCATTTTAGCAGTTCATAGTAAACAACAAAAAATGTACTTTTATTTCTACATTTCAGACGGGATGACAAACATACATATAAATATACATACGTTTCACCATCTGTGGTAGTGAAGAGTATACAGTTCACGATTGTGTAGTGTCATCTATTTCTATTTTTTTATTCAGCAAAATTTTAGTTATTAGTAATATTAAAACAAATATATTTATTCGATTGTTCTGTATAATTCGAATTATTTGTTTTTCTAAAATGTTAATTTTTAAATTCTTCGCATAATTATTTTTAAAAAATTGTGCCATTATTCGCTCGATAATTGTTAGTTAATGTTAGAAACTTATTCAAATAGTGTGTAGGTTTTATAAATCCTCAAAAAGTAAAGTACCAAAATAAAAGTTTATGTTTTACGTCATTGCTATTTTAACATTTGCATAAATGCATGCATCTTGCAGTTAATATACATAAGGAGGGCACACAAAAAAAAAAAAATAGTGATTAAGATGAACACTTTCCGCAACCAGAAATGGAGTTTCTATTGCAATGGCAATAGACCCAGAAAAAAATAATTTATTTTAAGATTTTAATACTTATTGTAAATTTCTTTTGTAAAGAAAGATCCAATAATTATATTAAAAGTAATAAAAAAAAAACAAAAAAAAAAGTTTGTTGTAATAAAAATTTTAACTAATAATTAAATCATTATACATATTCTAAATAAATAATTTACGTGCACTCTTTTCACATTTTTCCTAACACAGATCAAGATATTCTAAGGTTTAACTCTAAACGACGGAATATATAGCAATTATAAGAAACAAGTAAGAAAGAATAGTCGGTCAAGCCTGACTATATAATACCCGACACTCAGTAAATGTGTGAACAGTTTTTCAGAAATGGACGCTATGGATGAACGTCCAAAAATTTAGTGCGATTACTTCTGTGAATGTAAATATTATGTTTGATAAACGATATAAATACTTTTAAAACATTTTTTGGAGGATTTACGGAGAGGGTTTTACATGGAAGATTAGACTAATTATGAACCAACCATTATAAAATTAGGTGTCTTTATTTCTGTATATATGAAACTTATTTGTGTTACATTTTAGTTGGATATCAAAATTTTTAAGAAAGTGATTTGCGTAAGTGGAACTTATACGGAACGATCATCAGAAAATTATATCATAATATTTGAATATATACAAAACCTATTTTCGTTCAATATTATTTGGATACCAACATTTTTTAAGAGAGTTATGCTCTTTTAAGTGGGCCTTATATGGAAGCTACGATAAATTATGGATCAATTATGATCAAAATTTGTAAATGTGATTAAGCTTCATTTACCACTGATTTGTGGTGAAATTTGTGTGGATACTTGCGTAATTCAAACATTTGTGATCGTTGAACCCCTATTTCGGGAGGACATTTGTATGGGGGCCATATGAAATAATGGACCGATTTTCACCAGTTTCAATTTAAACCGTCCTGGCGCCGAAAAAATATCGTGCGCCAAATTTTATCGAAATATCTTTAAAATTGAGATCTGTACACTGCGCACAAGCTTTAAATAAACCATCCAGCCAGACAGACATTGCTAAATCGACTCAGAAAGTGATTCTGAGTCGATCGGTGGGTGTTGGACCAATATTTATTGGTGTTACAAACGTCACCACTAATCCAATATACCTTCCCCATTATGGAGGTATAGGTTTTAACTTCCTTTTATAAAATTTTAACCAAATTTATATTGTACCACTTAATATGTTTATAATGGAATGGGAAGTAGCCTAATTAGTCTAGATTATTATCTAAGGATTATTATCTACAATCCTTTCCTTAGGTTTCCGGATAATTTATTAGGACTGCCTCTGGAATATGTATCATCTGATCAAAGAGATCTATGAATTGACTGAAAAAATCATCAGGAATTCTATCTCAAAACAAGATATCCGTGACGCTAAGGATCTGTACTTAAAAATATCTAGAAGGACCATTTAATATGTAGTAATTTCCATAAATGGACATCATTGATATTTATTGTATATTTTCGAAATTTTTTTTAGAATTTTTACCATATTTCTATTTTTATAAAACCTAAGCATGTAATTAGGAAAGGTTTAGCTTACTAAAATGATATCAATTTCTTGTATGTAAATAAAGTTTTAATAGATGTATAAGTTTTTCGTGCGCACTCCTTATATACACTCTACTGTATACATATCTATTATTTTGATCATTCATTCATACATCGCATGCATCAATTGTTTGTGACAACAAAGATCTACTGCCTCACTGTGTTTACTCTATAATATCTACATTAACGAACTTTTTTAAGCGATACATAAGACTGTTTACGTTAATATTTTTAACTTCTCAATCTCTAACTATTTAAGAATGTAATAATTTTTGAAGTCGACCGTGCTACTTGAATAGTAATTAAAGAATTCTAGATCAAAGTCGAGGTATCTAATAAAAACTATTACAAACGGATAGTCTAATCTGTGTTTTAATATGATACATGCCCAGTATCCTAGCAAGTTTATTCCCAGAAGGATTTACGAGTCCATTCGCACGTTTGACGATAGTTCAATGATTCTTTAATACTGCCTTTAATCTTGAAATGTAACAGTGCTTACTATTTATAACTAATACAGTGCGTCACTTACTATATTCGGGCATTCCACAGTATTGCGCTTTCTATTTCCAACTTCAGAAACTTTCTTAAAATACTTAAAATTCCCCACTACTAACATATTAAAGGGCTACAAAAATACTTTCTGACTGCAACATTTCAATTAAATTGTGCGCAAAAACCCAAGAACATCATCAACTCACTATAGCCACCACTTTTTCTATAAGCATTTGAAAATCAATGATTTATATCCTGGTGTGACCTGAATCATCTGAGCGTAGTGGGACAAAGACTCAGTAGAACAAACTCGTAAAGAAACATGCTGTAGTTTATCAACACCAATTAATCAGTGTAAATGACATCATCCGTTCCAAGAAGTAGTTTGTCATTAATTTGTAGTGATTTTGTTGATATGTACAACCACAGGGAACTAAAGTGTCACTTCACTTAATAGAACTTTGGTAAGATTAAATGAAAAGATTTAAGGGGGCAAAAATAACAAAATAGCTAAGTAAACATACTATACTATAGGACTAAATATAATGGGGGCAAAAAAAATAATTTTGTGAAACTTTTTTTAAGAACTTGCTTTAAGATATTGGTTTTGAAAAAAATAATACAACTTAAAAACTTTTGAAATAGATATTAAATTTTTTTTTCGAATATACATATCAAATTTTTTCGTTGATTGTAAGAACTGGTAGATTACAAAAAATGAGCCTGATTTTGTATTGCTCGTAAAATAGAGTCTAGTGCAAGCTATTGAGAGAATGAGTGAATGATTGTTTGTTGCGAAAATAGATAAACAAAGAAAGTACTATAAAAGAACAAAATACAAAAATAAACTCAAATACTCCTTGTAAAATTGTAACTTGATTAGACAATCAGTTTAGAAATGCCAGATTTATTTCCAAAAAAACAAAATCGATTCTTTACCACTGTGCAGCCGGGTAATGTGAACCAAGTATTAATTTTATAAATTGTTAAATTGCTTTATCGTATGATAAGTTGACCGCTTAAAATAATTTTAAGAATCGGTTATTAATAAATTATAAATAATGCAAATTAAATAAAATGTTTAAACAACTAAAAAAAAGTTATGTTGTTCGTAAACTTGTCTTTAACACAATGTATCAAATACTAAAATGATATTCTATTATCAACATCAGTGTTGTTTCTGTAATTCTCTTTATATTTAGGAAGATATTTAGGTTAAGTGAACTATGAGTATGAGTTATATCTAAATAGAATAAAAACATATTACTCATACCACATGTTGTACATCACTTAACGTTTGCTTGACGAGCCAAATATGAAAAATATCTTATAAAAATGTTTACCAGAGAATGAAAATCACAATATCGCTGTAATTTTTTCAAACATAAAATAACATATCTTAATTTAGAACATAAAAGGAAAGACATTGTCGATATTATCGATATTTTGATTTAATTTTATTTATGTTTATTTATTATAGAGAAAAAATTTTTCAAAACACAAATATTTGGAAAGCGCATTAAATATAACGAATCTGGAAGTTATGCAGTTTTTGAATGAACTGGTTGTGTTTAGTTTCAATATCGCCAACTTTTTATATCAAGTTAGAAATGAGATGATAAATCTACCGAACATAGATAATAAATGATAATTATAGAATTGATTAAATCGGAAAATATTAAAGGCGAAAAGTGAAATTAGAAAATTCTTATATATTTTTTCTCTTCTTTTAGGCTTTGGTGGCTTGAGAAATACATACAGTCATGCCTTATGGGACGTTTATCAGATTCTGCCTCTTTCGTATTGAAGCTGTTGTGGAAAACTGGTTCAATATTTAACATCTTCAGCATTATTATTAGCATGCGTTTGATTTTTTGATTAATTTCCAAATTTTTCGACTTTTAAAATTTTATTTCTCTGTAGGACACAATGGCAATTAATTCGCCAAACTCGTAAACTGAGAATTGCAGGATTATAATTTTTCAAAATAAAAACTCAAGCGATCTATGTTCTTTGCCAATGATTCTCTAGAATCATAACAATGTATCAAACTGATAACTCTTTGCATATTAAGTTACAAAATTTTTTTCTTATTTGAAATTTTATTGCTGCTTTCTAATTCATGTACAAAACAAGCACATTAACAAATCTCGAAAAGTACTTTCTTGGTGTCTGCATCGTTTAAAGAATTTTTCGTTTCTATTGAAACCTTTTTTCAACTTTCTTGGAGCTTTTTGTATTAATTCATCAACGCTTTCTATTTTTTCGAAATCACTGAGTAATTTCAGGGAACTGATTTGAATTTTTTTTTTATTTTTTTGATAATACATTATATTTATTTATTGAATCTTCAGATATTGAAATGACAATAAGTTTTCGAATCTTAATACTAAAAGAAAATAATAAGTCCAGCCAGTGCTAGACAAAATATTATGATACTACAAAAAAATTTACATCCACTAATCCAGTCATCTGCTTTGCGTTTGAGTTAAAGCAAGGGTATCCCTCCTTCTCAACCGAACATGGCCACTAAAGTTAAGGATGTCTCGTGATTTGAATAATAATAAATAAATTAAACAAGTATTTACCATGTGAATGGTTGTAAATATGAATGAACATTCTGCCGGGGAAAATAAAGCAGACATAAATTATGACATATGAAGAACTTCGCGTGGAAGAGAAAAAGTTTTGAATTTTTCATTAAATTTAACTTATGACCTTAAAAACGATTCATAGGAAGCTGTGTCAATAAGAATTAACAAAGCTATTCGAATAGAATAGAAAAATCTGACGCTCATAAAGATTAGACTATAGCTTGCTGCAATGATATAGCCGATAGCCCGAATAGAAAAATGTCATCGAAATTGGACGTCCAGATTAGGCTACGTCGGGGCCAGTCAGGAAGTCATATTGAAATTATAATGCCAAAAGATTATCTTTCGACTAAAGTGAATTTCATGACAATTTAAAATTTTTAAAAAATTTTTATTCGAAGTTTTTACTTCAAGTTAAATACAATTCATTTGAAAACAATTGTACACTATTTTATTTTTTATTTTTGTACATTTGTTTTCAAATGAATTGTAGTTAACTTGAAGTAAAAACTTGGAATAAAAATTTTTTAAAAATTTTACAATTAGTACTCGCAAGAGGAAAAATTCTCAATTAGTATATGACAATTTAAAAAAAATCATCTTTGATTTATTCCATTTCAATTTTATATACATTCAAAAAAACACAGACTCGTGCTTTTAAAAATAAATTTGCACAATTTGGAAGCATTGTTCAGGCGTCAATCTATGCATGTTAAAATGCCAAGCCAAACTAAACATAAATTACCTGGAAAAAAGTGTTTAAGGGTGCTGCAGCTTAATTGGTTAGCGCATTTGATCATTAAGCATGAGTTGGTATTTGTAGTACGGGTTCGATTCCCAGCCGCTGCCACTCAAACAACATCAGTTTCTGATTACATTTTCCTCTTCCTCCTCGTTGTGACAACTTCTACAAAAGTCATTATGTTGTAGACCGAGTCTTTTGGCGTGTGTCCCAAAAGTACAGTGACTTGTAAGTAGAGATACAATAAGCCTAATTAGGTCGCGACCAAAACTAAATAGTGAATTCGCCCTTCCCACATCAAATAAGGGCCATGTAGACCTTGCAATAGAGTAGGTGATCTCGTTCGTCCACCTTACCTGAGCAAGTCTGAACATTCCGTCCCTAATAAGTAATTTCAGATGTTAATGCCAATGAAGGGATCAATCTCATTATTAGTCAGCGTTGTACCTTTCTTGACTAGATCATCAGCAATATAGTTACCCTGAATTGAGCTATGTCCAGGAACCCATATTAGCGTTATACTAGAATGTTCCGCTATCTCATTCAGAGATATCCGGCATTCTGTAGTTAACCTAGATGTCACGTAGACACCTGCTATATTACTTACGGCGGCTTTGCTGTCGGTAAATATACATATATCTTCAGATACTCGATAATACTTCAGCCAGTTTGCAGCTCGCTTTATGACAGAGATCTCTGCTTGAAGGACAGAAAATAAAACAGGAAGCCTAAAATAGGATTTGATCACAGTGTTACTTCTCTTAAAAAAAAGTGTTGTCAACTTTAAGTTCTATACATAAAATCAAAAGGAAATCAGAAACGCTTTAAAGCAATTAAATTGCAAACCCTACTAATATCTCCAATAATTAAGGAATATAGTTAAATGGAATGAATCCCCTAATAACAATTAATTAATTTGAGGGTAATTGTTATAGTTGAACTGTCAATTTTTGTTATATTTATTTAGTTAGGCATGAGTTCATTAAATTTAATTTTCATTAAATTAACTGAAGATAGGAATTGTTTTACAATATGAAATTTTATTGAAATTTTTATTGATAATTTTCTTGGCTTAGCTGGAGATCGAACCTGGGTTGAATTTACATGTTTCAAGAATCACCACATTCTTTCATCAGAATTCTTTAAGTTCTAACCGCTGCACCACTGCGGTGCCTGCTAGCCAACACTCAAACATCAATCTTTAACCAGTGGTACTGGTGCTTCGAAAGTTGCTGTAATTATCATTTTATTATCAATAATAATTTTAATAAAATTTCATGTTGTAAAACAATTCCTACTTTCATTTAATTTAATGAAAATTAAATTTAATGAACTCATGCCTAACTAAATTAATATATCATTAATTAATTTATTCTTTTTCAGAGGAACCAACCTAATTAGCAGATTCCTCACATCTCAGCATTACACATTGCAACCTGAGTACTTGAACAAATATATACAGCCAACGAGCAGATTCAACATAACAGCATGTATGCAACTGTATGCGTGTGAATCTGCATCGTAGGCAAAGTTGTTTTTTTTATGAAAGCTGATTTCTTTATTCTTAGCTATTAAGTACAGATAATTAAATAATAATGTTTAGTTTAGAAATTGACACCAGAAGATAAAGTTGTTTCATTTTAAACGTAACTAAATACATCTACAAAAATTGGTGAAATGAATAAAACTACCAGCCGTTTAGTAGACACGTGTGGTTCACTTTCACCCTAACCTAGGCCAAATACTCCAATACATTTATAAATAAAAAAAAATAAATTATTACTTTTTGGTATATTCTAATATACTTCCACCTCTGATTTGCCAAAGAACTTTAAATATTTTTGCTACCTGTAATATACATTTCACAACCGGTTTTCTTTGTATTGATGTGCATTTAATTATAAAAACAACTTACAACATAACAAAAGAATTTTATATGGTCCAAAAACTGAAGAATGCATGACTGTATTCATAGAGGAAAACACACTTGGTTTCTTAAAATATAAAAAAGGAAAACCCAATGTAAAACACCAACGACCATTAAATATAGCGTTAGTGTTACTGCTGCCAAACCACACTTTGTGGTTTTTATGTGAGAAAATTTGCATAAATGCGCTTAGATTTTTTATTTAACTATAATTTTTTACTTCTTTACTCAACCAGTTAAAACGGCCTCAAGTAAACACTTTTTTTAAATGGTGCGAACTAACACAATCATGCCAGCAGCATTATGCAAAGGAAAATATTAAAATTGCCTATAGAAAAATTAAAAAAAAAAAAAATCAATTATTAAAACAAGAACTCTCGCTGAAAACCAACAAATTATATATGTATGTATGTACTCGCATGTATGGCAACAATATTTAGAATATGCCAAAAAGTTTCAAAACTGCCACTCATTCATGCAATTCATATTGTTTTGTCCTGTTTGTATTTTGTGTTTTTAGTTACAAACAATAGATAAAAACTAAATATTTGCGGAAATTGCATGTGAATGCCAACAGGAAACTCGAGAGACACATTATTCATAACAGCTGCACTTTTTGTCCATTTTTCGCATTCATGTGTGCGAGTACAAAGATGCGAATAATTTTTGCTGTTTCCTAAAACCACATACATACATATGTATATATTTTATACAGATTTATGTAATTTTTATTTATTTAAATATAGTTTTTGTTTGATAGTATGTCAAATATAATTTTTTTGAGTATCAAAATAAATACGAGAATAAAATTTGTTAGCAATACTGAATGGATAAATATTGCCACAAAACCACTCATAATATTTCTCCAATAATGGTGCCATGGTCAGATGTCTAAACTTTGCAATTCTGTTAATAAAAACTTTATTACAATAATCTGACTGTAGCAACGTAATGTGTTCACACCTTTGTTAGATGTCTGACAATACTTTTGCCTTACAATGCTGTTTCTGACAAAGTAGGACGGCATTTAAGTTCACACGGTTGTTAAACATTTTTCTGACAATATTCTAAGATCTGACCACCGTTTGTACATAGCTTTACCATGGCATGACTTTATAAATTGCGAAACACTTTCATTGCTTTTCATTACCAATTAAAAGCAATCTAGAAAGTATAACCAAGATTACCTATGCTCTATTCCATATAAGACTCTACACTACACAGAAAAAAATTCATGTTTTTTTTTCAATTAAACCTTTAATTGATTTTAAAATAATTTTCAACTAAAATTTTAATTGATTCAATTACTTTTTCTGATATTTTCAATTAAATCTCACATTTTTTTTAATTGATACTATCATTTTGTTTACTAGTCCGATTTCAATTAAATTTTTAATTGATTCCACAAATATTTTAATTGAAACTCATTTTTATTTTTTTCTGTGTACATAGAGGCGCAGAATCGATTTTTTTCAGGAAATAAATCTTTCATTTCTAATGGGTTCGTCAGATCGATACAAAATTTTGCACGGGCGAAGAGCATTAGATTTTAAGTTTTGAAAATGGATACAACAGGGCCGGAACTGTGGGCCTCAACATAAGGCTTTTTAGTATGTACTGTGGGGAGCACAAATGATTATATGTGAGTACTTTGTACACTTGTTATTACATAAATAAAAAAGTAATAAATAAAATTTAAAAATTGTTTTTAGTAATATCTAAACAATGTAATTTTGACGAGATTAGGCTTAATGTGCAATTTATTTCTTGGGAAGTTTTTTAGGATACTCGCAAAAATCAAACATTTATGATCAATAAACCCCTATTTCTGGAGGAAATTTGTACGGAGGCTAGGTACAATAATGGACCAATATCATTTGCAAAATTTTATAGAATTATCTTCTAAACTTCTACCTGCACTCTGCGCACAAGTTTTACATGGACATCTAGTCAGCCAGTTAGGCGGACGTATGGACATCGTTAATCAGAAATTGATTCTGAGTCAATCGGTATACCTTATAATAGTTGTTGGACTAATATTTTTGAGCGTTACAAACATTAGTACAAATCCAATATACCTTGCTCACTATTATGGTGTAAGGTATAAAAATAAAGCGAAAAGAACCCACGTGTACTCCATTTTGCAATATAAAAACTTTAGTATTTTTAATATTTAATCCAAAGATCGTTATTTCGTTGAACACTTCTTATATGTTTTAGCATACTTTCCACCAATTTTTCAATTAATTTCTATGGAATATACTCTAATTCGCGCTAAAGTCATGAGAATTATGTGACTAATGCCCTACACCACCATAGTGGGATTTGTGCTTATGTTTGCAACACCCATAAATATTATTGCAAAGCCCCCCTCAAAATATACCAATCTATTTAGAGTCACTACTTGAGTCGTAGTTCGTGGTTGGCTGTCCATGTAAAGCTTGTGCTTAAACTACAGGTCTTAATTTTAAAAATATAATTCATGTAATTTGGTATAATTTTTCCAAGGTCGGTTGAGATTGAAATTGATTGAAATCAGTCCATTATTTCACATAGTTCATATACAAATGTCCTTACGAAATAGGACTTTATCGGTCATAAATATATGATTTATGTATATATCCAAACAAATTTCGCCACAGTGGGCACAAAAAACAAATGAAATTTTGCAACACATTCTCCCCATTTAAGGAATTTTGCTGTTTCAAACTAAAACATGTAAAACTTATAATGTCATTGATTGAAGGACATTCGGATCTATATTAATTTAAAATTTTTTTTTATGATATCTTTAACTATTAAATTCTTACAATATTTAAAATTTTATGTTTTTCTTGAATAATCGTCAGCATATTATAACTTTGTTAGTTTTTAAGTTAATTGACAATCGAAAAATTTATAAAATTCATTAGTTTTCAGAAATTATCAATCCACATGTTCTAAGCTTTTCAACAATATCAAACACTTATTAAAAAAATTACATTTACTCTTCAGAAATCTTGGAAACCTTGCCCACTTTCACAAATTTTAATATATTTTCATATATTGCCACACACTGGGGCAGAATTGAATTTTTTTGTAATAAACCTGCTATTTCTAAACCGTTGCTTCGATCGAGATAAAGTTTCACACGAGAGTAACAAAGGATTATTCGTGTTTAAAGTTTTATTATGAACCCCACAAACCCTGTAGAGGTGGAACTTTGGTGACTCAGAAGAGAACACCTATGGTAATTTGTTTAAACGTGTGCATTCTTTTTTTTTCGTCCAAATCCTAAGATGTTTCTATCTTCTCATTTTTATAAGTTCTCAGTGCGTGTGCTTTTTATCTTTTATAGTTTTCAAATTTTCGTATAGTTTCCAAGTTTGTTTAAATAATATTATACCTCATTGTTTTTAAGGTTGTAATTTTTTAAATTTTATAGGTAATAAAATTTATATTTTATTTAAAAATTTTTTTATTTTTATTTTAAACAAATTTTGAATTTACACATTTATACATGGTGTAACTATACAAGGTGAGTGCAGTAGCACAGGTGACTGACTTTGTTTACAATTTACTTGTGTCAAAAGTAATACTTTTTTAAGTGTTTTTGACAGTACTACATTTTTTTACACAAACAAAATGCCTGCTGTTTCTGTAGTGTGTTGTATTTGTTGTGGATTGCGCTCACCTTGTATAGTTACACCATGCATTTATCTGTATATGTAGATTGATTTTAATTTAATTTTATTTGAGTTCTAATAAAACTTCACAAATTCTAAAAACATGACTCAAAATGTCAAGTTGATTTTTTCTTTTCTAATTTTATTGAATTTAATGTTTTGTTTTAAACATGACTAAATATGTCATGTTGGTATTTTCTATTGAAATTTTAACAAATACTTTAAAAACATGACTACAAATGTCATGTTAGTTTTTTCATTTTAATCTTATTTGAATTTTAACAAATTCATCAAACACATTTTTTTCTTTAAATTTAATAAATTCCATTCATTGCTTTATTGCGTTATTTGTACTAGTGTAGATTTTTTATAATTCTTACATATTTTAAAAAAAGTTTAATATATCAACAACACCTCTCCAATAACATTGTACAACAAGAATTTTTATATTGTTTCTTTGAATATGAACGGGAGGACATTTTGTTCTAAACCGAATACAACTGTTTCTTTTGTAGCGAGAATTGGACGAAAAACGTCCAAAATATTCTGCCTCACATAAAAGCGTAATATTATATCATGGCATTCGTTGTTGGCCTCAAAATATAAGCAGTGGAGTGGAATCTTATGTAGTTAGAAAATTTTTGATATACAAAGAATATTTGAGAAAACTTTCATGAAGTAAGTTTTAATTGCCTTAAAATATCGAAATTTAAGAACCATGAGTTTAGTTTGAGTTTGATTTATATGCAATTTGTTTAAAACAAGAGTTCAATTAGGAAATCATGTTCATACAAATAAACTTTCTTTATTGGGAAATAATAAACCTTTGAAATTTGATTTGTCTAGTTTTAATTTTATGAAATGATTTTTAGGATGATATGGATAAATAATAAGTAGTTTTGTATTAAACTCTTTTCTTTATTAATTGAAAAATTACCACAAATTCGTCATAACTTTGCCCCAAATCCAGCAATCCTCTTATGGCCTTAAATAGTTCGGATACTTTGCATCAATAGCGCAATTCAAAATCTTGTGCAAATGGTATTGCATCATTGCATTTGCAAAAAGGTTTAGCATATTTCTAGTCTCGTTAGTGAATGCAATGTTGCAATACCATTTGCACGAGATTGTGAATTTCGCTAATATATATAATAATCCTTGCACCGTTTGCATTGTTAGCCATTACCAAATCCGAGTCTTTTTAGATCGCCAGGATGTTTGCCTAGAAGACAGTAACGAACAAGTCGTCATCTGTGCGTTCTTTTCATATAATTAACAAACACAAATTGCGAAGCTTTTTGGCTTATCTACAGAAAACATCCAGAGTGTTTGGCGGGAATCTAACCCACAACCCTCGGCGCTTATGAGTTCATGTGTGTCCTAACAAAATTTAGTGCCGAGATCATTAAGTTATTAATGCACCCCGACCGATCTAATATAACTTGGTCAGTGATAAAATAATACAACAATTCAAAATGAATGTCATTATAATGACATTTCCGTAAAAAAAACATATTTCGAAATCAAAAATTCTTTATAAAATTTTGAAATTTTAATTTTCAAATACGCATAACTGGAAAATCATAAGAGATTAGAAGCATGTGTTTTTAACCTAAAAGTCATTAAATTTTGATGAATAACAAACAAAATTTACATGTTTAAAGAAATTACATGGCGAAGGTGCGATATTTTGAGCCTTAGCAGGGGCCAAATTACCGCATTCGATATCGAGTAAAATTGATTGTAATTTTCTTACTTGAGATTATGGCCTTCGATATCGAGCAAGAAATTAACTTAAACTTAACTTAAACTCGAATACCCCTTGGCTACGTCCGTTTAAAATTTTATCTCACGTTTAGAAATGTCAGACTTACAATTCCAAAAAAAATTTTATTCTGCCTGACTGTGCAATGAGGGTTAAACTTAATATCAAATCTAAATCACGAATAACTTTTCAATATCTAACTAAATAAGATTATTTGGATACTTTTATGGTTTGCGTTTTCTAGGGTATCTATGACCTTTAAATAATAGTTAGTGCTTTTCAAGGAGTATTGAATCTCCTCGTCTATTGTGGGATACTAAAATTACTATGACTATTTCGCATATGTTACGATGCTCTATCAGTTATTGTGCTTAAGTGTGTTGATTGTTGTCCGTCTACTTTTAAACAGCTGATTGATGTAGTCCAAGTCTAATTTTCACCATGGGCCAATAAGTCATTATGGTTTTGTATGGACATTTTTTTGGAAAGAGTTGTCTATACAATACAATTTTTAAGTCTGTCTTATGTATATTCTCAGGTAATCACTCGATTAATTTTATTAGTTTCTAGTGGCAGACTTTATCTTTCTGATCGAAATATATCTAAAATATTCGCTTCACTTTGGTGACACCAATCATTTGAGAATAAATGTTTGCTACTGGGAAAAAGAATGAACAAGCAGAAGTTATAACAATAAGCTAGATTTACACGATTGAAATTTTCTTCAAAATTGCTCTTCAAGCTCTTTACTCGTGTAAACAGCAAAATTTCTTCGAAATTTATTTATTTAATTGTTATTAAATTAAATTTTGAAGAGCAATTTTGAAGAAAATTTCAATCGTGTAAATGTAGCAATACTTAATAAGTTTTCGTTATAAATATTTACAAGTATGATTCAATCTGTGCAATCCAGCCAACATTCAAGCTGTTGATGAAAATATTCAAAAATATATGTATATTACTCTAAACTTAAAAGTTAATGTATTGGATGAAGTATTAAACTTTTCAGCTTCATTATGTTTTTCATAATTTTTTTCCATTCAGTTTTTTTGGTGGGTGCTTTGGCGGTGCTACACGTTTTTGATTCAAAGTTTCGCTTATAAAAATTTTATTATGTCATGTAAATAGAAACAATGTTGTCAATTTATTGCACAACAGAAATGAAAGCTAATACAGCTTTGTGAATATTAATGCGTAAAGAAGGAATATTTAATGAGAAGATTCAACACAAAAAACTATTTATTAATCGAATAACAACTTTGGGAAAGTAATAATTTCCAGTAAATAGAAATTTCTATAAAGATTTAACTATCATGAAAGACTTTCGGTTATTTATTACCCAGGGAATTTTACTAGAATAAGTAGTTAGATTTTTAAATTAGCTCGCATAACAAATTTTTTTTAGTAAATTCATTAGCTTCACAATTCTTTAATATCAAGTGCATTAGCATCTGCTTATTTAAGGGAGTTCTAGAAAAAACCGTTTATTTAAAAAAATAAACGAACGTTTTTTTTTCGTTCATTTTTTTAAATATACATGACTCAACATTTTCACAATCAACAGGCTACACACGCTGCAATTTAAGCATGAACGAACCAATGAATAAAAAAGTTATAACCAAGGATGCAAAAACTATAAAAAAAAAACTTTAACTAATAAAGTTGGTTAATAATTTATTTAACTGTGGTATCAGCAACAGGAACTGAAACAATACAATTACTAAACACACATTCTTACTCAAGCATACATACAGGCGAATACACATTCACAAAGAAATTTAACACAACGATGTTGCTAGGGCTTTACTTTGTAGGCCTTCTAAAAAACAAGTTTATACATTTTAAGAGATTCGATACTCTCTCCACTTTGCCTTCCACCAGAAGTTATTATAGAAGTATCTCTTAAAAGACTTTATTCATGAACACTTTAATTAGGATTACATTTTCAGGCAATTTAATAGAAGTATTTATGTAGTCATTCTAGGAAAAAATACTTGGCAGATATCCTTACAGGGCTTCAAGAGGAATCATTTAAATAGCCCTTCTTATGTAGGTCTTCAGTAAGCCATGTAAGGCTAGGCTGGGTGTACCTGTATCTGCAACATAAAGCCTTTAGAAAGGCCTTTTTACTGCATATTTTACCCTCAGCGACCTTCAAACTGTAACACTTTATACACACACAAGCAGTGCGAGAGAATAGAGCGAGCAGATGTTGTTGCAAATTTAGTACTTTATACTATTATACTAAATTAAAAAGTTTGTTACTTTAGGTTTGTATTAAAAAAGGTAGAAATTTGTTTCATTTTACCTTGCTGCGTTTACATAATTTCTATTTCCCTGCAGTTCTTGTAACTATTCTGGAACTAATAATTTACCCACCATTTAAGATTGCCACATGTTATGGATTTTTCTATAGGGCTAGTTAAAAGTCAAAAAATAGTTTTTTTTTTTCAAAAAATCCAATCAGTTTGTACGAAGGCAGAGCAATAACATATTGCAATAAACTAATGAGAATGTTGCACAAATTCCTTCAAAATACGTTGTGTTAAGTTCAGTGATTTTAAAAACGCTAAAGCTTTCAAAAAGTACTGTAAACAAAAACTTAAAGAACACATGGTATTAAATGAAACTAAGAACTTACTTAGAACTTCTACTACGTTAGATAAAGCAAACGTAGTAGAAGTTCGACAATGACCGCACAAAAAATAACACGCAAATACACGTAATACAAGTATATGAGTAGATACCAGAAAAAAATGTGAATGAACATTAGTTTTCCAAACTATTGTGCAACTAAAGAGCACGCTTTAAATATGACTTCGAACATAAAATAATGCCTTCAGAAATATTTGCAGCGTGTTATTATACATTACCATTTGTAAGTTTGTCATTCCGTTTGTATCACATCGAAATATTAGTCGTAGAACCCATATTCTGTGCCCATACACACACTACTGATACATATATAGGTAGTAGGTATATAAGATTTGGCCGGGCTAATATAAACTCTTACTTTCATAGGAATGTCAATTTGTGGTTCAAAACATTCAATCGCTTTTTTATTAAATAATTATTAAAATATTTTTTGTGAACACTTCTTAACGGGCAGCAATAAGGTAGTCACCATATACGTCGCTGGCTGATTTGCTACATAAATAGTATTTTTTTAGCTTTTCTTCAATATTAAATAAATGAGTAAAAATTTATGGTTTAAAACTATTAATTCGATTTTTTGTTACACAAATATTAAAATATATAATTTACTAGATACAATAAATAAGATTCTAAACTGATTTACTACATAAATATTTTAATATGTACATACATACATACATACATACATACATACATACGAGTACATGCGTATCCTAGAATAAAATTAATTGGTCACAAATAGTCTGTGTAGGTAATGTAGTAATATTCAAGCTAATACAGGCTACAAGAAGACGATCTAATAGTTGTTCTTAGACTAGTAGGCTCTCTGGGCGCACACAATCACATAGAATCGATATGACTCCGCATTGATCACACCATAGTGATTGATCTGGTTCCTGATATCTCTGTTAGACCGTTCAGCATATATGCGCTTATAAATATAAGAAGAGCCGTAAATATGAAATATGAAAAACTGTTTCCTCTGTGATCCTGTTAGGTTAAACAATAACTGTTGAAAGCAAATCAAAGACTGCTTGCTTTTTTACTGATGTAAATATTGCGGTTCCCCTCCCATTCAAAAGTTATATAGTACGTTTTATATCATATATATATATTCAATTCCTTTTTGATGGCTTTTAATAGCCCCAAGAAGACGATATTAAATGCCCATCATTTTCTAGGCAGCTGGATTTCTAGCCTGCTAATCGTAACAGTTTCTATAAGTAGGGAACCAAACCAAAACCATACTAGTCTCAAATAAACTCAAATAACTATGTTGGAATATGTGTTATAAGATATAATTAATGTATGACCCTGTCTGATATTGCATGTGCTTCGAAGATTTGTTAAAGATACCAGTTTAAATGGAAGATGTATTGAAAACCTTTATCATCAGAAAATATAATTATCGGTATATACTTATATTATCATTACATTATCATTCTATTAAGTAGTACAAAAAATAAGGTAAATATAATTTGAAGTTAGTTGTCATATACTTAACGCATGAATCCTCTAAATGGATCCTAAATGTTTTAAATAAAAATCAATCTAATACAAGAGTGACATTATGAAGTCATTGCTGCCTCAAATATGATGCCTTGCAATAAGGCAAAAGGAGGAACCACACCGTCTTTTTATTCAGGCTTATTGTGAATTGCAGATAGAGGAATGATAAAACTATAGGTAATTTGGGCTCTGTAAATCTTCTAAACTAAGATGAGCAAAAATCATAATGAGTATCACGAACTCGTATTTCAGTACAACATAAATGTCCAAACCATTCTCCACTAAATATAATTTTAAATCTGTAGAACATTTTAAGTGCTGCAGGATAATATTGAGATTTCAATGAGTAATATTGGAGGCGTTAACATTACCACTATCTGAATTCACTAACCTACTTGTCTACACTAGCCTAGATGTGTCTGGTTCGAAAAGGAATTTAGTATTAGATACGTACATGTTCCTCATTCCGAATGATTGCCATTGTTCTAAATTATAACTAAACTAAAAGTATGGTCACACTTGCCAAATATTAACTCAAAAAAGCGTAGCCACTTATTTTAGCACAAATTTCTTTGACGTTGTTTACTCTTGCAACGGGTTTGCAAATTCAAACATTATCAAATAAAATAGAACTTAATAGTTGTTGTGTCTAGTTCTAAATAAACCAAGTTATTTGAAATAAATAAACGAATTTTAATATATTTTATTTAGTGGTTACGTCTTTTTCGGCAAATATTTGCCAAGTGTGATCGTACGTTAAACCGTTGCTTAAAATTAATTAAGAATTTCTATGACTGGAATTAGGTTTAAGTTTAATTTCTTCTATTAACTTAACCTCATCTATTAAACTTAAACTGCTGTCTTTTACTTTAAGGATCACGATTTCGGGATCCCGGTATCCCGCGATTCATTTATGAAATCCCGAATACCGGAATATGAAAAACTACTCACGCTTGGCATCCCTACTGCTAATACAGACTTTTGATTACGTAAAATTACCAGTCACTATTTTAAGGGACTGTATTATATGAACATTATAATCACATAAATGACTTCTGAGCTTTAATTTGCTTCAATTTTAAATTTGATATACAAATACAAATTTAAAACATTTTACACTTCGCTTAACCCTTATGTGACTGACGAGGTACCCTTTTAGGTTTTAAATTTAATTTTTTTGTAGAAATTGCCAACCATGAAACTACTTGAAACTTCTTGAGAGTTCCAAACTCTTGATATTTTAATTTATTTAAAAATTTGTAACATTTAAAATTTTGTTGCAAAATGGATTGTTGTTCATAAGATTAGTGTGAAGAAGGTAGCCGGGTAGCCGTACAAAGCCTCTAGTTTTTTTGTCAATCACACAAAGGTTAACAAACCGATACTAAATTATTATGATATATCCAACAGATTATTTAATATATTCCTCCTAGCTCTAAACTAGCTTAAATATGAATATAACGACTTTTCATATCATATTTTATTACAAAAGTAATACATGGCCGCTAACAAATCTAAAGATTTCTGTATCCTTAAGTGTTGCCAGATAAAATTGATATGCGATTCTAATTGCAGTTATAAATAATGTGTAATTAATCTTAACATACATATTTAGGAGTATGTATATATTACAAACAATTATATGTGTATCATTCTAATATTTTGGAACTTCTAATTAAATCTTAACAATTTCAAATACTTTCTGTTTCCTCAGGTGTTGTCAAACCCAATTCGTAATTTTAGAGTTGTATGCCACAACCATACATCTGGCAGCATTATTTAATGATTCATAACGAATATTACGTGAAAGAAATTATTTTTTCATGATTTATATTTTAATATATTTTGTGCGTTTTTTGCTGAGCTATATTTTTTATTTTTTGGTTTAATAAAATTCGTGTTTCATTGTGTGTTTATATTGTTCAGTTTATGGTTTGTGGTATTTAACTCATAATATAATTAATCAATCAAAGTCAAACAAACACGTAAAAGAAACCTTAAGTTTTAATTAACAATTTCAAAAGTATATCAGATAATATTTGTTTTCCCCAAACACTTTAGCAGCAATACAATGCCTGAGTAAACAACAAATAATTTTATATTTTTTCAGCTTTTGGTGGTTTAAGTTACAGCAAAGGGTTGTACTGTTAAAAAAAAAAATAATTAAATTTAAGTTCTGTTTTTATCTATTGGTTACACGCAGAGAAAAGATATGGTTGGACATGGTTACGACAACTACACTTTGTTTTTGGTAACAATATATTGTTGTGGTACACAAATAATTACTATTTTAATTTGATTTTAACGATAATTTAGTTACTATAAACATTTTTATGTTTATCGCAATTATAAAATTGAATATAGTTCACTGAAACATAATTATTGTTATTAAATGTTTACCACAACTATTGAATGATAATTATTCAAACATATTATATTATTTACAACTATTTAAACTTACAAATAACCATTAAATGATAAGTTTCTATATTTGCACTTATATTATGTTTAAAATGCAAACAAAAAATGTTTAATTTTAATAATATTTTGTTTTAACCATTTGTAGAATGCTTTTTAATCAGTTCAGTAGGTTGTCTGCGTGATATCGGATTATTTATTTGAATATAAATGTTTCAATAATTGAAAAAAACAATTCGTATTTAAAAGTTTACTACAAAAAACAAAAATGTAAAAGACGTGTAAAAGACCTAAATAGTGTAAAATAAATGTAATAATTAAATAATACATAAAAGAAACAATCTTTTGTTTTAATTGTGTCTTCATTTTAAACAATGTTTCAACTGGTACCACTGATACTATCTAGTAAAAATAAAATGATATTATGATAAAGTACTATCATAATATGATTACTTTAGATCATAATATGATTACTTAAGACCGTAATATTATTACTTTAGATCATACTATTATTACTTTAGATCATAATATGATTACTTTAGATCATAATATGATTAATTTAGATCATAATATGATTACTTTAGATCATAATATGATTAATTAAGATCATAATATGATTACTTTAAACTATAATATGGTTACCCTAGGTTATAATTTGATCATGTATGACAATTTTATGATTATATTAGGTTATAATATGATGTTATAATATCAAATTTTGATTAAAAAGAAAATATTATAATGAAATATTACGATGATATTTAATCATAATATAATATTTCATGGCACTTATATTCATCATTATATGTTTTGACTACAATCATAAATCTTATCATAATATGTTGCTCTTAGATTATGTTTACCACAACTATGTTTTTTCTCTGCGTGTAGGGTTCAAAATCATTTTTCTCCAAATTTAAAAGTTTTTGCGGGCAGTATTTAAGCAAAAATTAAATCTATTTTCCACGAAGATCATAATTGCTTCATTTTTAAATCTATCGTTTAATTGTGTTACTTTTGGTCACATATTTTTTAATCATCGTATAGGTATGTGCACTTCCGTTTTGTGTTAAGACGTGACAAGTTTCAAGTTTCGAACGCAAACGGGACAATAGAATACAGATTGCTTAAAATGTTTTTGTTTGTCAGAATGTAACACTTCATTGCCTAAGAAATGTTACGACAAGGACGACTTTGCGAAAAACATATTAACTAACATACGTATCTTATGATCATCGATATCGAAACAAATTGTAACACAGCTCAGTTATATTTATGAAAAACTCTTCAACCTCAAATTTATTAAAGTAACCTTACAATATTTCCTAACGATCAATCCACCTCCGAAAGTCAATATTAAAATCAACATCGAACTAAAATTTATCAAAAATAGTTTCAAGTATACAGAAATAATTCTGCTTAATATCATCACTATTGACCCATGATTATACTTTATTAATAAAACCATGCAAATAAAACACATTTATACTAACATATCTCCGACCTTTTACTATTAAGGCTCGAATTGAAACTTACATTTAAATTTAGTCTAAATATATTTCGTTATACCCTTTTCTACCCTCCTTCACCACCACAAGCGGTGAATGACGATATACAGTTTGGAGCACAAATGAGTACATGTTTGTGCCCTATTGTCTTTTTAGTGTATTCAAATAAAACTAACAAAGAAAATTTAAAAATGTTTTTATACCCTCCACCACCACAAGTTTCAAAGTTTGTCATTCCATGTTTAACATTGAGAAATCTACCTCGAAAACCCAACAAGTTCCTAATGAAATTCCAAGTCATTTGAGCTATGTCCTTCTGTATTACCGTAAGTTTGGCTTTCCGTCTGTCTTTCACATACAAAATAAATAACCACAATCCACAAAGTACACAAACGGACATTTAAAATTCTCCTAAGCAGTTTAGTATTAACCCATTAAAGACGGCTCATAGACCGCTTGCACGATTTACAAGAATTTTACCTGGACGTCCATAAAAATTGAGTAGTAAAAAAAAATTTTTATCTCCCCCCATTCCTGATATAGGACATGGGTATTTAAATACCCAACCGTCTTTAACGATATACTTTTTTAAAGATTTTTTAACAATTTTGTTTTTATTATTTCAGTATAAATAAAAAAAAAACTATTTATTTATTTACAAAATTTTGATTTCTTTTTTAACAACCGAAATTCCGGTACACACTACTGTGACATTTAAAATGTATTAGGTTGCTATTTAAATTACGCCGTAAAAAGTGAATGCAACTTTGAACTCTATAGCTTGGTAGTTCGTTTCTAAATGGGAGGATTTTTTGTTTGCTTCTCCTTTTTCAGACTTGTTGAACTTTTTACAAGTAGTTTATTTTAGTAAAGCAAAGTGAACTGGTAAAATAAAGTGAATTTTTTTAACAATAAAAAAAAGTGCATAAAAACATAAATTTATACAAAAAAAAAATATTTATATGCGATATAAAAATGAATCGTCGTCAGAAAATACTGCCGAATTACAAAAAATTCTTGATGGCTGGTCCGATGGGAAAGAAGATTTTCGAAGATAATCAGATACAACTGATGTTGTTATATTACCACCCGATGGCATCGACGAGATAAGTGATACGGAGGAGTTGGATGACAATTTGCAATTTGTTGAACGACAACCAAAATCTGTCTCTCGAGATTAGTGGGACTTAAGAAATAGAACGTTTCTTCAGTAGATGGAATGAAGGTATAATATGTGCTGAAAACGAGAATAATTACAAGTTTGAAAAGGAGCCTTTGGTTTATACGGAGACAGCATACAAAGCTCTATATGAACAGATTGGTGAAATGCAACTTTGGCAATTGTTTATTGATGAGGAGGTGTTGGACCTTGTAGTGAGTTCCACCAACAAGTATACTGCAGCAAACAATTGTCCATCATTTGTAACAACACCAACGGAAAGCAATACGTTTGTGGGCAACTTATACTTATATAACAGGTTACCTCACCAGATAAATCTAAAATTGCAAAGTCTAAATAACCTCTAATTTTCTTTAAATAAATTTAAAAAAATATATAAATTCGCCTTTTACTTACGCCAAAAAGAATTATTTCAATATAGAGAAAATAGTTAATTTTAGTACTCATTATGGATGATTGGGTATTTAAATACCTATTTTTACTTTTTAACGTGTGACCGCCAAGTGTGTTAACAAACTGGTTTTATTTGTTTCACATTACAAATGCGGAACCTAAGGCTATTTACAATGTACAAGCGTGTTTTATTTCTCGCAGTATCCTTTATTTGAACGCAATATTTCCAATTCTCAAACTAAAGGTAAAAATTAAAAATTGGGCTTCGTCCTTGGGTCAAAAAACGCATATGTCAAACCATATGGAGACCCATTAAAAGCCTGTAACAGTCCTGTAATTTGGAATAAGGCCACTTTTGGTAAGCAGAACTGGCGCTGTGAGATGAAACAAATGTAATGTTACGGCGTCCAAAATTTATATGAACAGTTTGCCATCTAGCCGGACAGATATGTAGTTATTCTGTGATTGGTTTTAGATTCATATTTTTACAAACATCTGCGCAAATAAATATAAATACCTTAAATTTATACCTGTCGTTCTTTTGCCAATCATATTCAGATTTAAACATTGAAATTAATTTGTAATACTTTTCTTATTTAAATGACAATACATATTAAATCCTTTTATTATTGTATATCCTAGTGTCATAAAGATTTCCTTAAATAATAAATATAATATTCAATGGTATTTAGCATCATAGGCTATTTCTTATATATACCCTTCTGTCAACCCTTTAAAAGGATATAACAAAAAAAAAATGTACGTCAATAAAGACAGGATGTCATATTAAAATATTTACATATATGTATATGTGTATAGTCGTACTATATTTAAAGGGTTCTATATACAAAAGGAAGTGCTAATAAATAAATCTACTTTTTTTAAACTATTTTATCATTGTTTTCCTTTATACATATTTGTATTGTAAAATAATAAGGTCATGGTAAAATAAATATAGCAGTAGTTAAATACTTATACCCGATATTTTGGGAGACAGGATATTTTTTGATTATGCTGTTGTTTACACAAAAATGAAACTACAAAAATCTCTAATCAAATTGGAATATACGAATTTTAAGATTAAAATTGTGTCTGGATCGCCCGAAAGTTAATTTTTTTTTATAGTTAGCAAGTTATTAAAATTCGAATTTTAAAATGTTAGTTTATCTTGATCTTGCGTATACAAAATATCGAATATGAAGACTGTTTAAACTAAATACTTCTTGAATTTTAAAATTGAGTAAATTTTTAATTTTCGCATATTTTGCTTCCTGGAAAAATATTGGTTGCATAATTAAAAACTGCGGGATTTTTTTTTTAAATTTTAGATTTAATTTTGAAACATTTGAACAATATACAATTATTCTATCTGGCAACTTATGCACAATTTTTGAGATTAAGTATGAATCAAACCAATTTTGGATACCCTTTTCTAAAGTGAATCGTATCCTACAAAGAGCCTTCTGCATCGTTTGAAAAAAACAACTGTCGAACAGGTTAATTTGCTGAACTATAAGAAGGTTATGGTAAAACTTCCCAACCATTTCTTTCCAAACAGTTTTTAGCAGGTATTGCAATATGTGCCCGTAATTATGGAATATTACTCCTTCATTTCTGGCCACATGTTGCGGGCATTTATCAACCAATGATCGCTTCAAACTAATTCACTCGGTATATGCTACTTGTGATTATATGGCTAGATTTTAGTAGCTCATAATAGAGGGGACCTCTTTGGAACACTTTTGGGATAGGACCTAAATACAAAGCGTTAACTTAGCGCCATGGCTATTTGTCTTTGATTTCGATTCGTTCTGATATGCAAAATCGTCTTTCAAGATCGTTTGGTTTCAACCCAATTCCATCCGTTTGGGTACTTTGAAATTGCTGCTTAAGTAACGCCCATTAATTTTGCAAGCACTAGCTGAGTTTGACAGTAATCTTGATTAAGTAATGCCTCCAATTCTTGGTCTTCAAACTTCTTTGGCTGACCGTATCGTCATCTTTGTCATCAGGGTTCAAATCACCACTTCTGAACTGCAAGAAATATATCTCGCACATTGTAACCGAATCAATGGGCTTCAGCACTTTTATTCAAATTAAAGAAAAAGCATAAACTACAAAATTCAACATCTTCGTAAGAAAAAAATGACTAAGTAAGAACAAATGACATATATGTGTCCTTCAAAGTGACATGTACGTTACTAGAGACAAAAATCGTGCTAAAAAGATACGCCGTCAGTTTGCAACCTGCTTTGTTTTTAAAAAAGTTGTCTTAACTGGAATAATATAGTTGTCTTTTAATATATCGATATTTGAAATTTGAAGTCTGTATATCATTTAAAAATACACCGGAAACCAGAAACACTGAACCAAAAATGCTGTTACTGCATAATAAAGTAAATCATATTTAATATACGCTTCTGATCAACGTTATGAATTTAAATAAAATCGTTTCAGTGGATTGATATATGGAATGAAGTACCTTTGGCGTTTTTAGTCAAGGTTTTTTCATTGAAATTGATAACTTGTATATCTGAAACTTTTTGAGAACTACTAACTTTTAAATAATTTAGGGTTTTTGCAGCCGTACGCCTTGACCTTTTTTTTTTTTTTTGTAATTTGCCTGAGAGACCAATTTACTTTTAACACCCTTTAATGTGCATTAAGGTACCCGGGTACCTTTACGTGTTTTATATGAGAAAGCGGCCATTGCAAGTATATTATTTGAAGTTGTTAGTAGCTTGCAAACCATAAGGCGCTAAGAAAAATTATACAAAATATCTCTTAACTACGCTCCAACAATGTATTTATTGCGAAAATGCGTTTTCTCTACTTAACTCTCATATAGGTACAAAGGTACCTTGCACCACATTAGAAGGTGTTTTTTTTTTTGCCGCACACATAAGGGTTAAGTATAATGTAATGACTTTGCCTAGTTACTTATCAAATGACCCACTTATGTATGCAGTGCAAACAAACACTTACATGTATGTACATATAAACCTAATAACTATTATCAATAACAATTTTTCTCCAGTAAATATATATCCTTGAAGTTTTTATCACTAAAACCGTAAATGATCCTTACTTAGTAAAACTGTATAATACATATTTAGTTAAGCACTCTCAAATATTTAAATTACAACAGCACGCATACCATTAGACTTGCAATTGTAATTGACTTCTTGTTCTTTTGTTCCATTGTTTTCTATTCTTTATTTTTTTTACAAACACAACTTGGAAAATGTTTTTTAACATGCATCTTTGTCCACTCACAACCAAACACACACACACACATACAATATTCCTCACCCAAGATCTTTGTACATATATCTCATAGTAAAAGAGCATTTAATGTCCGGAAATATTATAGGGTACAAGAATTGAGACATGAAACTTGAATAAATGTTCACAATAAAAGTGTCCAAAGTTGTAATATAGTTCATGACTGTAAATAACAATGAATTATTTTATAGATAATGAAAATTTATTTAATGTGTTGTTAGTTAAAACGGAAAGTAGGAATAATTTTAAATATAAGCAGGAAAGCGATAATAGACTTTAATAAAAATTTAATTGCAGGGAAATAACATATTAATAAATATGTTCACATATAAAAAGTATTTTCTATGTTTAAGAACTTTAAAACTTTAAACTACTTTAAAGCCAAGGACAAATTTGTAGTTAATAATTAACAGTCTAATTCATAAAAACTTATTAAGGATTTATAGCAGGCTTATAAAGCAAATATCCATACAAAATTTGCTTTAAAAGCCTGTTATAAACCTTTGATAAGGTTTATGAATAAGGGGGTAAATATATAAAAAAATGCCTAAAAAGTTATAAGAAGAGCTAGATAAATAAACTAAATGTCTAAATGTTTTCTTCTATCTCAGTAGATGTTGCAAAACATTTCGCTCCAACTGGGCTACATACTTATTCCAAATTTCTAATATTTTGTATATTCAAGATCTGCAGTACCAGATACCCGTTCCCATTATGAACTTGAGAGCCTCTTTTATATTAATAAATAAGGCAGCAGTTGAATTTTGTTAAAACTTTTGTTTTCTTTTTTTTTAAAGAATGCAAAACATTTTTTGAAGTATGATTTCTTTTTATTTAAAACGCATTTGCGAAAAAAAATTTGTGTGGATACCTATGTAAGAATTTCGGAGTTGATCGGTATTCCTTAAGATGGGAGTTGGACTAATATTTTTTGGCTAACTAAACATCACCATAATCGCATAATACTCTTGACATCATAATGGTGTAGGGCACAAAAACGAAAGTGTTTTTAAAAATCTTCTCTAGTATGACCAAATTTTCTGCGAACCTTTACATAGACATGTACGTATAGTTATAGCCACTATAAATACAGCACCCGTCCATAGCTGGGGTTGCCTTAAGTTTGTGGCTAGATATAGGTAATGGTATCATTGCCAGATAGATTAAATTATTAGGTATATGTAAAAAAAAATCCATAAAAATCTAACTGTAAGCTCAAGCCCACAGCTACGGCTTCCATACTCTTTACAATGCATATCAAAGAATTTTAGCGTTTTTGGAGATTTGGATTATTTGGGGATTTGGACTGTTAATCAAGGCTATCTGGGAAAAAAACATCAATTTCTCATAAAGTATAATTTCTCAATATCATGAGAGATTATACGAGGGTGGGCTTTAAAATGGAATAAGCTAGAGAAGAATTGTTTAAATTGAATAATTGTGAGTTTGTTTTATATAATGTATGTTTATGAGTGAATGTATGTAGGGATGTGAGCTCACCTTTTATGTATGCGTATGAGATGTGTGTGTATGTGTTTAGTTTAAATACATAAGTGTTTCTTTTCAAATTTAAGTTCTAAAATTTATTAATATTAACTTCAAGTTTTTATGTTATTTTAAGTAAAAATAAATTTAAATAATTGTTTAGCTACAGTTTTAGATTTTAATTTACAAGTTTTAATTTGCCAGTTTTAATTTCATTACAATATTTTAAGTTGATTTAGTTTATTTAATTTCAAAATGTTTAGAACTTAAATTATAAGAAAAAGTGAAAGTGAACTGTAGCTCGTTTCTATATTTCTCGCATCGAAAAATTTCTCACATGAAGTGTAAAACAAAAAATTCTATCGTTTCTCGATTAGTGAGAAAAAACTGTTTCTGTATTTGAATGCGAAAATAGACAACGCTGATTCTGTTTTTATTGAAATGTTTGCAGTAATTAAGTGTCAAATGCAAGCCAAACTTCAACGAAGCAAAAAAAATCATTCAGTCGTCGTTTAGCAAGCGATGAGAACACATGCATTTATTAAGCATTGTTGTTGATTCTTGTTGGACGAAGCATAACATGCAATTCAATTACAATTGAACACGAAAAATAAAAAACTGCTGTAAATAATTATTGTTGTTTTTTCTCAAAATAACTGTTCTAAAATTATTTTTTAATATTGATAATTATTATTTACGGTCCCTGATGTTTTTTCTCGCAAAATAAAATTACAGAACCACTTGTGTGAGAAAAGCCATTTTTTGTTTCATTGCGGAAAATTTTACA
Organism: Bellardia bayeri; assembly: GCA_950370525.1. Taxonomy (NCBI): domain Eukaryota; kingdom Metazoa; phylum Arthropoda; class Insecta; order Diptera; family Calliphoridae; genus Bellardia; species Bellardia bayeri. The sequence continues at coordinate 21,904,726 of OX493267.1, forward strand.
ATTTTACACACTCAACTTGAGGCTCTTAAAAAAAAATTGATTTTTTCTTCATAAATGTATTTTTAACTGTAAAATAATTTTTAAAATGTATTTTTAACAAGGTGGTCTCTTAAATGCTCTTCTCCTGTCCAAACAAGGAGTCGGGGCCCATTTTTTATTGCTGATTCTTAAAGAAAAAATTATGAGGAATCCAAAAAAAAAAAAAAATTAGCCGGAAAATTTAGGAGCTTCTGTGGAAAATCGGAAAATTTAATTTTCATGGGAAAATTTAAAGGTAAATTTCTATCACTATCACTCGCTGCGATCGCTTTAGTAGTTTTTTTTTAAAACAACTTTCAATGAGGTCCCTTATGAAGAATTCTTCAATTTTGTCACATGACAGTGGTGTACACCACCACTAAACCAGTCACTATAAAAAAAAAAAAAATTATGTAGGTACATTATTTTTGCTGGGAAATCGACTGAGAGTATTTATTTTAAAATCGGAGAGGGGTCGCCCAAAAATTTGCCAATTTTGATCGTTTTCATATGGAATTGCTCAATATTAGAATAATGATGCCTCAGCACCCTTAAGCGTTACAATTCATAGTCTTTTACACTAGCAAAGAAAAAAATAAATAAACATAAAATGAAATAATGAAGTGTGGTATAAAATCATTGGATTTTATACACATATAAATGCAGATGACGCCATCTAATATATCGCTCCGTTATGAATGCTAACACAATATTAAGTTTTGTATAAGGTCCATCGAATATCCCACTGTATTCTGAAGTCCAGAATATGGAGAGCTTCTCCTTTCATACTTATACACCATCAATAAATGCAGAAAACGCCGTATTATCTATCTAATATATATGCCTAAATATATCAATGTTTCGCTGCACTGCAACAATTTGTCGCAACTAAAATTAGACAAACCGTTGCATAGTTTTAATTTAACTGAACTTTTTTGCATTTTTTCTACCAGTAATTTATTTATATTTCTCTACATAACTATAAATACAACCACGTCCGAGTATAATCAGTAAAAAACTTATTTCCTTCTGTGTGTGCAATGTTGTGCGTGTATTCACGTTATAAACAATTTAATGTTTATTATACCCTACACCACAATAGTGGGGAGGTTATATTGGATTTGTGCTGTTGTTTGTAACGGCCATAAATATTGGTCCAACACACACCTTAAAGTATACCGATCGACTCAGAATCATTTTCTAAATCGATTTAACGATGTCCGTCCGTCCGACTGGCTGTGCGCAGAGTACAGGTTACAATTTTGAAGATATTGCAATAAAACTTGGTACTTGATATTTTTCGTCCCAAGGACGGATGGGATTGAAATCGCCTAGTTTCACCTAGTTCATGAATAATTGTCCTCCCGAAATAGGAGTTTAGTATAATTCAAACAAATCACATTTATAAATTTTGTGAAGATCGGTACATAATTGATCATAGCTCCCATATAAGGACCACTTCCGGAAATCAGTATAAAGTAAAATGTCGGTATCAATATAATATTGAACACAAGTATGTTTCGTGATTATACAGATAGTATGGTAGAATTTTAAGGTGATCAGTCCATAATTAGTCGTAGCTCCCATATAAAGCCCACTTCTTAAATCACCTTTAAAGAGCATAACTCTTTTAAAAATTTTGGTATTCAAATAAAAGTCAACAAAAATAAGTTACGTATATATAAAAATGATGACACCTATATTTATGATGGTCGGTCCATAATTAGTCATAACTCCTGTATAAGACCCTCCCCGTAATTCACTTTAACCTCCTCCTCTTAAAAGTATTTATATCGAGATAAAGCATATGTATTTATTTATATTTACGGAAGTCATGGCAAACATTTTTGGATGATCGCACCATAATAGATAATAGATAATATCTCCCATATCTGTAAACCTGCTTTATACATATACTGGGTGTAGGGTATTGTATGGTCAGGTTTGACCGACTATACTTTCTTACTTGTTTTTAATTGGCTTTTAATTTAGTTTGTAACTTTAAAGAAATTATATAACTAAGTATGTGTAAAAAAGGACATGTGCATACTAAATTACACATGTTATCATTCTGTCCAGGCCTGTGTCATAGTTCGTATTTAAAAATTCTTTCATTATGACCTTAAAGTTAATTACATTCTGTTTTTCAGCATAGTAAGCGTAAGGAAAATATTACATTTAAATGGAATATTTAGTACTACAATATTTGTGCCAGGGACAAAGGCAACGTGAAAGAGTGTCAGAAAGTTATCTATTTTTAGTATTTTAATACAGTGTATTTTTATGAGTACTTAAAGTAAAATCTTAATATTAAATAATGGAAATGACGAAGTGAGAAATCTATTTTCATTTAGAATTGTGTAGGAACTACTTAGCAACTAGATTATAATTTTTTCTTAGTGGATGGAAGAGTGTAAACTTGTCTACTTAATAAATGTATACGTAATAAATATGTGGAAAGAATATCTTATACTCTTTTGCATTTTATCAGGATATAATTATAAGAAGGAGTGTCTACTATAAATTTACTCAATTAATGGTAACATGTATAAATCTAAATTTTCGGCACTATCCTTCTGAAATTCCCATTATATTGGTACATCATACAAAATCTAGTAAAACAGTAAAAATCGTTAAAATGTTTTTAAATTATAGAGTTTACATTAACCGACGGTTACTTAAGGTCAACATTAATTGTACGCTCCTATTAATTCATTTCATTTAATTTCTTAAAAATGTATGATGAAATATTGAATATAATAATGAAAAGCTGTTGTCAGAAAATTATTCGTACTAGACAATTGTAGAAAAATGACTGATATATCAAGGTTCTTCAATTTACTTTGTCGAGAAGATATATTTTGAGTTAAAATGCTCTAAATGTTGGCAACATACATTTTTATTATTAACAAAAAATATGTATATAACATTTTTTTAGTCTAAAGCATTTTTGCATGAAATCCCTTCACACTGTAGAAGGTTTTTTTTTAACCACGTGGCAATACTCTCGTTTGTTTAAAAGTATTCAATCGTTTCTTTGTTACAAAAATATTAAAACATGTATGTGACCGGATTTTTTGTGAACAATAATTTATGATTATGTGTTAAAACTTTGTGATAAAACGAATTTACTGCTGTCGGTTTTTTAAAGTTGATTTTTGAAATACATATTTAACAAGTTTAAGACACCCTACAATTATACGCCTAGGTTCTATATTACACTACGAAGTGCAACTGAAATCATTTTCAATTGCACACAGAATCTTCAAGATGTTTTAGAAAATGAGTGAAACTTTTAATCTACAATGAATCAAACTAGAAATGATATTTTACTGTTCAAATCAATTTGATATCACTTAACGAAAATTTCTTTTCCACTTAATTTTACAAATGTGGAACTCAGGCGATAATTGAAGTTTTTTCATTTTATTTAATTTAAATCCAAGTTCACTAAAACTAGAGTAAATTGCATTTTCTGATGTCTGAAGTTATAGTTGAAAGGTGCCATAATAGGTGCTAATCAGACCATAACTGCAAATTGCTTGCCAATCTATTGCTATTTTACTAAATTAATCTTTTTATATTGGGTGTGTATTTAAAAAATGTGGGATTTTTCAAATTAGTTAGAGCAAATAATAACATTTTTATCTCAAGATTTGTATTCCATGACAATAGCCGAAGAATGGTTTCTTTCAATTTCAGATACCCTGTTTTGAAGTAAAGCATATCTAAGTGAGAGCACTCAGCAATAATCAAAACAAAGTAGTCGGACGGCATAGGGTCTGATCTAAAAGCCGGATGAGGCAAAACTTCCCAACCACTTCTTACTTAATATTTTTAAACAGGCATTTCATTGTCAAGAATATTCTCTACCCACATATTCTATGTGTTTTTCAATCAATTCTCTCTTCAAACGAATCAGTTGTCATATTGCGGCATCACTTAACAGATATGGACGGTTTGGTCCCACAAAATACAGTCCACTTTCCTAGCACCATGGACATTTGGCTTTGGTGTCCATTCGACTGATCGACCGAGCTTTACATATGATCTCTTACGCTTCGGATGGATCGATTTTTCATATTTCGAATGAATCTTGCTGCTAGCAAATGTTTTGAAATTTCTGTTTGAGTACCGCACATTGAGTTTTTGAGGTCTTGTTGAGTTGGGCAACATTATTCATGCTGTAATACCTCTAACCCTTGGCTTTCACATTTTTTTTTTTTCTGGCCTGGGCGATATTTGTCTTCTTTGTCAAAATTACCACTTTTACACGCCACAAGCTATATCTTGCAAGTTGACAACGATGCTTCAGCGCCACTTTTTTCCTTATTTAAGAAGTAAAGTAAAACTTCCGCCATATACCGAGTTGTTGGGTACAAAATTCGAATTTTCGAAGCAATCATATTTTCAATAAATAAGTGAAAATAAATGACAGATACATTTATGTGTAAAGAGTATATACTCTTCAAAATTACATATAAGTTACTAAGAACAAAAACCACGTTCAAACTTTTGCTATTTGTTATGAAGCACACATTTTTTTAATTATACACCCAATATATTTATATTTTAGATCGCACAGCTCATTTCGCTATGGCATAAAATGTCCGCTCCATTTTTATATGTATGTATATGTTTCGTAAAACCTTTGACTGATGCTAAATTTCTTTTGCGAAGTCATTGTTGGTGATCTTCTTTATTAAACGTTGAAAGTTCCTCATTTCTTTAATATCATTTTACTTTATTTTTACTTACGATCTGTTTTTAGTGTCTGCTCGTACCATTTTATATCATAAACTACTTATTGTAAGTGTATTTTTTTGGAAGTATTAACATAAATTTGTAAACGATTATATTTCTGTTTTATAATTCTATTTCCCAATATTCGCACATATATTCCGACTGATTATATTTTATGAAATAACAAGTAAAAAAGTATAGTCGGTCAAGCCCGACCATATAATACCCTACACCTAGTATATGTAAATATAAAAAAGTATTTCAGAAATGGGCGTTATTTGCGAGATATATATTTTGGACCAAAATTCAGTGTCATGATTTCTGTGAATATAAATATTATATGTGTTAAACTATATCTCGATATAAATACTTTTAAAAGATTTATGGAGATTAAAGTGAATTACGTAGAGGGTCTTATATGGGAGTTTCGACTAATTATGGACCGACCATTATAAAATTAGGTGTCATTATTTCTGTTATAAGAAACATATTTGTGTCGAATTTTATTTGATTACCAACATTTTTAAGAAATTTATGACAGTTAAAGATATTTTCGGAAGTGGGCCTTATATGGGAGCTATGACTAATTATGGACCGATAATAAAAAATTGTACACTATTGTTTGTGTACATTTAAAATATATTTGCGTTAAATATTAGTTGGATACCGACATTCTTGAGGGAGTTAAGCTCTTTAAAGAGATTTTCGGAAGTAAGCCTTTTATGGGAGCTACGACTAATGATAGACGGATCACAATAAAATTGTACCGTATTATTTGTATGTATATGAAATATATTTTTGTTAAATATTATTTGGATACCAACATTTTTAAGTGAGTTACGCTCTTTAAAGTGATTTTTGGAAGTGGGCCTTATATGGGAGCTACGACTAATTACAGACCGATCTTCACAAAATTTTTAGTTGTGATATAGCTCCACTTACTAGTCATTTGTGGTGAAACTTGTTTGGATACTGGCATAATTCAATCATATATGATCGGTAAACTCCAATTTCGGGAGGACATTTGTATTGGGGGTAGGTGAAATAATGGACCGATTTCCACCAGTTTCAATTCCGTCTATTCTTGGGCCGAAAAAATATCATGTACCAAATTTTATCGAAATATCTTCAAAATTGCGACCTGTACTCTGCGCACAGTTTTACATGGACAGCCAGCCATCCAGACGGACGGACGGGCGGACATCGTTAAATCGACTCAGAAAGTGATTCTGAGCCGATCGGTATACTTTAAGGTGAGTGTAGGACCAATATTTAAGCGCGTTACACTATTGTGGTGTAGGGTATAATTATATTTTTTTCTCATCCTAATATTATGCTTTAGTTTTTGTATGAAGGTATTACATGGCGTATGAGTAGTGTGATGGCGTTTTATTAACAATCATACGCTCCGTTGTTTGACAGCAAAACATTTCAGTTCATCACTAGATGATGAAGCGATTTTTACCCGTTTTATATAAAATTTTAACTTTTTATCTGGACTGTGGACAAACCAATACGTATTTTTATCAACTAGGATGTGTATTTCAAGCTGTAATTAATTTGTTGATTGTCTTATCGAAAATTATTGATTTCTTTTATAAATATTACCCGATCTGCTCTAAAAGAGTTTCGGAATGCAATTTTTTTTATTGAGTTTTTTTTTCGTTTTTGAATTTAATCAGCCATTTTAAAGCAGTACAATTTTAAACTTGTTTGCTGAATTTTTATAGTATATTAAGGTGCATTTGATTTTTGTTTTTGTATTTCATTTATATAAATCATTAAAACTTTTTTAAATAAAATTTATTTTACACAAAAATATATAAACCATCATAACATACACTTTACAGTACTCCTCATATAAACAATTCAAACTTGTTATGAAGTGCAATTAAATTAAAAGTTACTAACAAAATTTCAATAACAAAAAAATACCTATTTAACTTTCTTAAGCCTTTATATTATTAACTAGCTTCAACAACAGCAAGAACAATTGAATATGTTGCAACAAAAAGCCTACTATTTTAACTTTTTCCTTTCTTGGTTGGTTAAATATTTCAAGTTTCAACTCTAAAATGTGTAGTAACACTATATTTTTCATAAACTACAGTTTATGTGCCACAAGATGTTTATAATTTAAAAAGTCAATTAAAAAAAAAAATTATTCTTGTAAGAACAAAGTTTTACGTTACTCCAAAATCAAATTATGAAAAGTGTAGTGCTTCATAATATGTAAAGTGTTTCACCATGTACACAACACCTTTTTTAGTTGCTTGTTAAAGAGTTAAAGTTTCAGTTAGAGCTACTTACTTTGGTAAATGCATACATAGAGACAAACATATTACGAAAATAATGTGACTTAAATTAAATATGTTTAACCTTTTCTTCCCAGGAAAGAAAATGTCATCAAACTTTAGCAACTTTAAGACAACTCGTCTTATATCAATTTTATGTAAATATTGAACAATATTAAAGAGCATTTTATACAAAAAATAGATACTGAAAGCTTCCATATAAGACTCACAGAATTCATACTACTAAATTATTGTATAATCGGTCCATCATAGGTCATACCGCTCATTTCAGAAAAACTGTATGTAGGGTATTATATGCTCAAGCATAACCGACTTTACTTTCTTACTAGTTTTTTATAAACTTTTCATGGTTGTAACTACTTTATAGGTGGCCACAGACAAAATCGCTTAATCAGCTTAAACTACATAAGTTTGTTTTATATATGTTGTTCTTGGTTTCTGATTAAATAGTCAAATTATTGAACACAATTAAAACAGTTTATAAATATCTATCTTTAATTTGAATTGGATTTATCTTTGCAGAAAACTTAAAATTAAAATTTAAACTAACTGGATTTTTATTTATTGCAAAACTAGCTACTCTGTATACGTGCAACTGAATGATCTTTTGTAATTTCCTACTTGAATTTCAGTTTTATTCTGCAAACTCTTCTATATTAGTTTGAATAACAATAACTACTATTTGTGTTCAAACTCTGTATAAAATGAATAAATGCCACTTTTGCTTATTGATGTTGTTTCTTTCCTGATTTTTTGTTTTTCAAAACCAAATCGACAAAACTTCTACTTTTATGAAAATTTACACACTTTAACAATTGGAATTTTAATTTAAAATTCTATCACAATTTTTGTGGTAACAGCAAAAGAAACCACTTCTTTTGAATTCTGTTGTAATTTATGGGGAATTGAAAGAAAGAACAACAAAACAAGTAGACCATTTCAGAAAAAATGTTGAAGAATTTTAGAGAGTAACATCAATTATAAACTGCTAGACAATTAAAATAGCTTAAGGTAGCAATTATTAAGGAAAAAAAAAAAAAAAAAAAAAACGTTTGCAACACATACAGCATAAGTACTTTTTATATTGAAATGAAGAACAAGGCATAAATGCTTCTACTTATGAATGTAGTATTCATTAGGATAATCAAAAAAAAGTTTATACAAAAAAGTTGCAACTAGCAAACGTTTCCTCATATTAATATTTCGCTTACAAAAAAGTATCACACAAGTTTTCTGTAAAAGTCCCTAATATATACGTAAATTTACAATATGCATTCATTGCATTTTAAAATTTGTTAACAGTGTGAAATGAAACAAATATTAAAATCAGCACTATATACATAATTACTAAACTTATTATCAATTCCCGATTTTAACAATGAAGCCGTTATCAAAACCGAAACTTTGTAGGACACTAAAAAAAGTATTAAAATAATAAAATAATTCTCAATAAATTTTCTAATAATTCACGAACAATAACAGCAATGTCAGATTTACTACCCACTGCTTATTAAAGCAATACTTTATACTATACTGAAGATATACTATAAGGTATATATTTCACATTGGTCACATATAAATAGGAAAACTCAGCAAATGAAACTCTTTCGCATGAATGTGAATACGAATGCTAAATGAATAGAATCTACACAATTTCTGGATGCATTCGAAAACAATAATGTAAATTCGATACAATACAATTTACTAGATAGATAGAATAGTTAAAACATTGAAGCACAGAGTTTTGCTACGGAATATGTAATGAGAGAATTTTGAATATGACTTATGAGGGGAACAAACTGGAATTGTCAGTCATGTAAAAATATAACAAAGAATATGCATCCATATAATCTTAATATTGATTACCATACAGCCCCCAAAAGGACTGCCATAATCAATGGTTATCTTGATTTTTTTCATTTTTGTAACCAACGAGTTTTGCATCTCATCTACTCATATGGAAGTATGATGATATAAATCCATATTCACAAAATTTAGTAGTTCTTTTGAAATTTGTATGTAGGTCTGATCAAAAAATAAGCGTTATTTTAAAATTTTGTGAGTTACGTATGTTCGATTTTCGCATTTTTTTTCTGTTATGTTGGTACACATGTCTGTTATATACACACAGCTTCAAAAGTGTGTAAGCACCAGTGAATTTTTTGATTTTTTTAAGATTATGAAAATCATTATAGTTCAACTTAAATTTTTTTTGTAACCGAATCTATTATTCAACCAAATATCCAATAAAACGAAACTTTTAAATTTCAATCGATGGATTTTCAGTATCTTAAAAAAATCAAATAATTTGTTATGTTTACTCACTTTTGAGGCTCATAGTATGTTGGTAATATCAACCATTTTGGATTGCCAGTTTGTTTTTGACAGATGAAAAGGTTAGACAGTCGTGTTTTGGTGTGTTTGGTTACTATTCGACAAAATGGATCAAATAAACTGTATTATGTTTTGTGTAAAAAATGAAATTAAATGCGCAAGGGCATTTAAAATGTTGACCACGTTTGGCGGGTCTTCTATAAGCTGAACACAAGTTCAGTTGTGGTATAACCGGTTTAAGGAAGGCCGAGAAGATGTCAATGACGATGCTCGTCCTAGTCGCCCGAGCACGTCTACAACCGATGAAAACATTGAACCAGTGAAGAAAATGTTTTTGCATAATCGTCGAATCACTATCAAAGGGGTTGCTGAAGATGTTGGCATATCGTTCAGCTCATGCCAAACAATTTTTACGCATGTTTTAGGCATGAAACGTGCGCCAGCCAAGATTGTTCCAAAATTGCTAAATTTTGATTGAGCAAAAACAACGTCACATGGACATCACTCAGGAGCTGTTGAACATCGTCAACGACAATCCAGATTTCCTCAAAAAGGCCAAAACTGGTGATGCATCATGGGTGTATGGCTATGACATTGAAACCAAAACCCAATCATTCCAATGGGACACGTCCAGAAGAGCCAAGACCGAAAAAAGCACGTCAAGTTCGGTTAAATGTGAAAGTCTTGGTCACTGTTTTCTTCGACTGCAGTGGCGTGGTACATCATGAATTTCTACCACAAGGTTGTACGGTCAGTAAGGAATACTATCTTGAAGTTATGCACCGTTTGCGCGAAGCAATTCGTCAGAAATGCACAGAATTGTGAAATAACCAATCATGGATTCTGCACCATGAAAACGCACCAGCTCGCACATCGATGCTTGTGCGTGAGTTTTTGGCCAAAAGCAAAACGGTTATCATGTCTCAGACACCGTATTCAGCGGACTTGGCCCCCGCTGACTTTTTTCTCTTCCCAAAACTAAAGACACCGAAGAAAGAAAAGCGTTTTGCTACGATTGAGGAGATAAAAAATCGAAACAGGAGCTGATGGCGATACCTAAAAGCGTGTTTCAGAAGTGTTTTGAGGAATGGAAAGAAACGCTGGCATAAGCGTATTATATCTGAGGTGGATTATTAAAATAACGGTTATTTTTTGATCAGACCTCGTTTATATTTTACAGATTTTTCACTAAATATATAATACAAATTTCAAAAAATAATTGTTCATAAGACAATAATTATAGAAATGTCTTGTTTAGTAATTAAGTAGGAAGCTACATAGCACTAAAATATAATATTTGTAGAGCTTTATATTGACAAGATAAATAGGAAACAGTGTAAAAGTCTTGTAATTGTGTTATGGAATATTGGGAGTGTAGGTTTTGATATTGTTTTTAAAACAATAAATCTGTAAATCTTTAGACATGACTGTAAGGTTGAAAGGCAATTTAAACTATATCCAGTAAAGATTTTTCGTAATACACAAAAGTTAACTATTAATTTGATTTTTATTTGTTAGCAAAAGAACTTTAAGAGATTATTTAACAAAATTCAAAAGAATATTTTTGTTATTATAAGAATGCTTTGTATAAAATAACAACATGTAAAACACAGATCTGAAAACTTTCCATCAAAATATTTACACTGAACATTTCTAAAGTCAAACTTTAAAACTTATTTGCAATTATTTAGCAATTTATTTAAAGTACGATTTAATATTATTCTCAACTTTCTTTGATTTCCTTTGCATAAACAAAAGATGTAAATGTTTGCTTGGAATACGTACGACTTTGCGGCTGAATTCTGCATTTTGTATATATGTGAAGCTAACTTAAATTTAAATAAATTGCCAATAAATTTAGCTGGTGTGGAAATAAACAAATTCTTTTTAAATTTTATTTATTCTACTTTCCTTTTAACTATTATAGTATAAGAAAAGTGAACAGAAAAACCATTTGTAACATTTTCATTTTACTTTCCAATCACATGTTGCTTGGTTTTTTTTTTTTTTTTTTGCAGTTAAACCCATAAATTTAGGTTACATGTCTTGGATATTTGTTGACCGTTGGCTCAACACAAACAAATGTGTCCTTTTTTGTTGCTTTTATATTTGTAAATATGTTGTATTTGGAAATTTGTTTTTTCCTTTTGTTCGAAATGGGCAGAGAGTGTAGATTTCTATCACTTAACAGAAGTATAGTTTTCCTGAATAAACAGCTTGATAAAGTGCCGCCATTCTATTTTTTTTTTATCCATTTTTCACACTACTGTGGAATTTTACAGAACGGAATACAATAACAGTAAAAAATACTCATACATGGAAATGGTATAAATCTTATTGTTACCCCAAAAATAACCTATCATGCCTCGGATATATTCATATAAAAGTAGAAATTTTAAGGAATGAGATAAGCCAAACATGGTCACAGTTTCGTCATCATAATTTGTAATAATTCTGTAGAACTTGTGCCGAAGGTGACAATCATTGGTTTCAACGCCTAACTATGACAAGTACTAACACAGTTTTTTTTTTTGGGATTTTATGTTACATTGAAAACATTAACCCCCTTATTCATAAAACTTGTCAAAGGTTTATAACAGGCTTATAAAGAAAATTTTGTATGGATATTTGCTTTATAAGTCTCTTATAAACCCTTGATAAGTTTTTATGAATTAGACTGTTAGTTGATAATATATATTAACAGTATAATTCATAAAAACTTATCAAGGGTTTATAACAGGCTTATAAAGCAAATATCCATACAAAATTTGCTTTATGAGCCTGTTATAAACCTTTGACAAGTTTTATGAATAAGGGGGTTAAACTTTAACTTCTAGCATTAACAATTTATTGGATCTCTGCCCTTATGTTGTTTATTTGTTCTCGGCATATTGTGTGAAAAGGCTTTTTTGTGAAAAATATTATAAAATTTACAAAAAGTTGAATTCTATTTTTTTTTTTTGGTATTTCTCTGCTTTCTAACCCTACACGTATCAAAGTGAAAATTATTGTGTTTATTTTTTTGTTTGCCAAATATAATGGCTCAAAAAAACCTCTGTTTCCTGTTCTGATTTAATGTATTTTTAACAAATACAAAGATCAGAATAAATTACATACAAATACTACATTATTTTATATTTATGTTTGTTTGATTTATATATTACGATATTGAAATTTTTTCAAAGAAAATTATTTGCTAGTTACCAAAGAATAAGTCATGATTTTCGGATGTAATTAATTTCATTTTCTTAGATTTGTGTTTTTTAAAGAGCTGTAGCTAGCACATGGTTTATGATTTGTAAGAATTTTTGCACAAAACATTTCATATACTTTTCCATATTTATTTAAGTGTTAATAATTGAATACTGATAAATCGAAATAAATGTAAGGGACAACATAATACGAGAACTGTAAATAGAAGGAGACTAAGTATCGATTGTATTATGTCAAAAAAGGTAACTTTCTATTTCATAAAAGCCAATTTGTAAAACATTAAAATTTCAAGTTGTAATATTTTGTTCTTAAATAATGAATAACTTTGTTACGCAGCCAGAACAACTTGTGCTAGAAAGTACCTTTTTGAACGACTATCTACTTTCAAGAAGATAAAACGGGTAATTTTTAGTTTGTTGTTAATATTTAATACAATTAAAGATAAGCGAACTCATCAGAAACATACATTTTGGAAATTCAAACTAAAGGGTTAAAAAAGAGTAGAGATTTGTGTTTTTGGTACTTTTTATAACTGCCGTTTTAAGACAACGAAATATGTGCTGTAACTTTAAACCATCACAAAAATATGTATTTGTGAACAATACGGCCTCTTAATAATGGGTAAAGGTGGAATTTTTATTGGAATATTAGTTACCAGGCATATATTTGGTAAACTTAATATTAAAGGACCAAAAAAGCGAGAAATTATATGGTTGGTACTTTTATACTTTGTTCTAAAGCATTAAAAATTATTTTGTAGCTGCTTAACTTAAATATTCATTTATTAATTATAATTTAAATAAAATGATAGTTAGGCGGTAACTATTGGTAAAAACGAGTATCTTGTTGTCCTTTTAAACTAATAAACTAATATTTTAAATTTAGATTTTTTTTTTTGACTATTGCACGAAAATTCACAAAATTTTTGTGGAATTTAGAAAACCTTTTTTAGACACTTTTTTTTAATTTACATAAGTGAAAAAAATTGTTATTAGAAAGTTTGCGTTGGTAGGTAGTCTTACAGCAAATACATACAAAACCTGATAATTGGAACTTTTATTCATATAATGTTGATAATTTTGTTTTTTAATCGCAAAAGATTTACGTTAGCAAAATGCAGTCTTACAAATAATGAACAAAAGATGTAAACAATTTAAATTTAATAATGTAGAATACCAATCTCTAATTAGAAACCTTTTTTTGCTTAAAACTGTTCATTAGACCAATATCTAGGAATATTAACCATTGTGCCATACAACAAAATTAAGAGCAAAAATTTGTTACGTCATAAGCTCCCTACTAGATATTGAAAATCATGATACGCCAATATAATTTGTTCAAACTTTTTTTCTCGAAATGGTTAATGAATTTATCTCGAATAAGTTTTGTCTTCCCAAAATATGGCGCAATGTCACATAAACTCCTACAAAATAGCAATATCTCTGAAAAAGGTTGCATATGTAAATAAATCACAAAACGAAAATGCCATTAGGGCATTGCTCCTATGCAAAGTCCACTTCCGAAAATCACCTAAATTCGTATAAATCTGTTATAAATAACGGTATCGATCCAAAATTTTTCACAAATCATGTATACATGTGCCAAAATCAAACTGTTGGATTTTGTGAATTTTGGTCCATATTTGACCATATCCTCCATATAAGTTCCACTTCTGAAAATTACTTAAATACTCATATCTCTCTTAAATATGCCAATATTTTGTTGAAATACGACATGATACATTCCTGTATATATAAAATTCTCTGTAATGAAATTTATAAAGATCGTTTTCATTTGGTATAGCTCCCATATAAGAACCAATTCCGAAAAACAAGTAAACCTACAAAATTGTCTTATAAATATTGATATCAAAACAATATATTATATCGATCAGTAATTTTAAACCACAAATGATACTAATATCGGTCATATGGCAATTGTACTACTGAATTTTGTTGTTGTCAGCCCATATTTAGAAATGGCTCCCAAATAAAAAAAACTTTCGAGACAACTACAAAATGATTACAACAGCTATTAAACTTTTGTAAGTTTCGTTATTGAGATGAAATATTACCAATTGAAAATGATTCGGATTTTCATCGAAAAATCATCTTTAGCGATGAGGCTCATTTATGGCTGAATGGCTTCGTTCTGCGTTATTGGTCAGCCAGCAATCCACATTTACTCCATGAGTCATCATTGCATCCCGAAAACATTACGGTTTGGTGCCGTTTATATATAAAGTCATACAAATTATATTGTACATGTTTGTATTATTTTACATTTATTAATAAATATTTATGTATGATTTTACACAATGTACTCGCATTGCAGTAAAAAAAAATAACTATTATTGTTATTTGAAGCTTAAAAATAAAGTTTTTATTTATATTCATACTTCACAGGGTTTTTTATTTTAACAGGAACTGAACAACAACTGCATGTTAATGAGCCTTTTAGTTATTTTTATACCCTTCACCATCATAAATGGTGAATGAGGGTATATATAAGTTTGTCATTCCGTGTGTAACACTGAGAAATATTTTATCTGAGACCCAACAAAGTATATTTATTCTTGCTCTTTATGGAATTCTAAGTCGATTGATCTATGTCCGTTTGTCTGCTTGTCTGTTCGTCTGTCTGTCAGCCCAAAAACCCATTTATAATTCTCCTGACCAGTTTAGTACTGAAAATCAGCATAATCGTTATAGTACAACCACGGTTATGGGCCAAAATGTGAGACAACCTCCATAAAAATTTTATCATTTTAATGATAAAATTTTCCAATTTTTGGAAATACAGTCAAACCTCGATATAACGACCCTTACTATAACGAATTCCACGAATTTTTTTAAAACCCCTACAACGCTGCATAAGATTTAATACAAAATAAACCTCTCTATTACGAATACATTTGTCAATAGCCTCGTTATAACGAATTTTCATTCATTGCAGACTAACGAAGTAGAAATAATTATTAACCTCTATTTAACGAATTTTGTCAACTTACAACCTTTGAATAATCCAAATTATATGAAACAGATACACATAAAATTATTGTCTTTGCAAAGACAACCTACATTCGTAGTCGACAGCAGCTGGCATTAGACTAACGACTGAAATATTCGAAGAAAAATTTATTGTTGTCAAGAGCTTGTACGCTTGTTGCAGCAGTTGTTGTTGCAATTTAGCTAGTTAATCAATGGCTCAGACACTTTAAATAGCGAAATCGTTCGCTATAACATGGTAAGCAGATGATGATTAATATACAAACATTTTTATTACCTCGTTATAACGAATAGAAGTGCAACTTCACCTCGATATAACGAACCTCATTGTAACGAATTATTCGATATAACGTTTTTTTTTCTAATCCCCTTAAGATTCGTTATACCAAGGTTGATATTGCAGATATTGCCATGAAATTTTTTACACGTTATTTTTATGATAAAAGAAGAAAGTGTGAGGCAAATAGTAACAAGTTGTATATGATTTCTTATAGCCCCCATACAAATATCTTCCCGAAATATGGCTTAGTGATTATTAAATACCTGTAAAATGGGAATATTAACACAAAATTCGGCAAAAGTAAGTGTCATGTAAAAATAAATCGCAAACGAAAGACCCAATATAAAGTCCACATCTAAAATTCAATTAAATACGTATATGTCTGGTGCAATAACAGTTATCAGGTTAAAAATCGATTTCAAAAATAAATTGTTGAAATAAATTTTATAATGGTCGGTCCATAACTGGTCATAGCTCCCATATAACGACCACATCCGAAAAAGTCATCTTTATATATATCTTATAAATATCGGTATCGACTCAAAATTATCTATGTATAAACAATAAACAAAATTAGAATTTACAGAATTTTGTGAAGTTCGGTTAATAATTAACCGTATCCCACGTATAAAGCCCTCTTCCGAAAATCACTTCAATACTCATAAATCTCTTATAAATAACTATACTGATCCAAAATTTTACACGTAGCATTTATATGTATGCCAAAATCAAACTTCTGGATGTTAAAGATATCGGTTCACTCTTGTTCATATCCTCCATATAAGGTCCACTTCTGAAATTCGCGTTAATACTAATATAAATCTTAAGTGTACTCATGTGTCTCTAAATTATACTCCAGATTGTTATGAAAATCAAACAAACTATGTAAATTATGGTGGGAATTGGTAATTACTTCAATTTTAAATGTAGTTCATTTATTAGTATATTGTTCGAAAAATCGTCTTTCAAACAATATATAAAATGCTAACTATTAGTGTTAAAAAAAACACTAAGTAAGGACATTAAGTCCTGTAACCATATAAACTGAGAACATATATGAAAATAGATCACACGATATAAGCTGTAAGCCACTGTAGTTGTCATTTATTTTCAGTTTGTAATGTCAACCACAAACTGTTTTTTCGCTTCCAAATTTTGAATTTTGTCCCAAAGTATTTGCCATTATATGTGAGAAGTTTTGCTTTACTTCTTCAATTTATAAAAAAATGTTGCTGAAGCGCACAGATCGCTCACCGAAGCTTAAGGAGAAAGTGTTATATCGATTTCAAATTTCAAGAGATGTTTTATGGGATTGAAAATTGATGATTTCTAAACAAAAGAGAAAGATTGTGCAGATCTGCCCCATCTGACTATTATTTTGCAGATCAGTGCAGAACAATCTCTCTGGGATATGGTTCTCTGGTAGCTCAATTGTAGACGAATCCATATGTTGTCGGAAAGATCTAAAAAGTTCATAGCTACTATTGGCAAATACTTTGAATAAATTTATATTTGGCAAATGTTTAAAAATAATAGCTTTGCAAAAATCGCGCATTTTTAAGTTGCCACTCAACATTTTTTTTAAAAATTTTTAATAATTTTTGATTAAAATGGTCTTTCTAACAATAACTTAAAAATCTAGTTGTTATGTTGACTTATACTTTCTCGGAATGTAAATAGTTTAGTGTTTAGCTACTAGATTACATTACTTATTAATTAAAGGTATTTAAAATTAAATAAAGTTAAAAATTTATGTTTAATTCATTGTTTATTATGAAAGTGTTACAACTTAAATAGTTGCAAAGTTAGACTACATTTATAGTGGTTTGACTACTATTTATTTAAGCTCTTTTTTTTGAAAATAAAATCTCACTCCTGCTGCATATGCAAATTTGTATGAAACGACTAGTAATACTTTTAGACTGTATCCACAAATTTATGCAATAGTTAGGGACACCACTAAGAATAGACTTTCACAGATTTTAAAATAAATAGGAAAGCAGATTTTGTTAGTAACAGAAAAACTATATAAGAAATAACAGGCAGAGATTTTACTTTTTCAAACACTAAAAAGCTGAAAAAATATAATAAATATTTCAATCTAAATATCCTATTAATCAAATGATTTCTCAAATAAGAACATTTTAAAAACGATAAGACCAATGGCAGCACTATTTAGATTTGTTATTTCGGATTGGAAGCTCTACTAATCCAATCACTAAGTACTGGCCAGTGGTATAGTAGTGTACATGTGGGTTATTTAGTAAAACATATGCATATTAAGGTGGCGCATATTTTGAAATTTTTGAATGCTTATAACTTCTAAACTTGTTCGCCGCTATCTAGACACAAAATACTGAATATTTACGCAATATTAGTTTTTACATGACGACAATTTTAGAGCAATTTTTTTTGCCACTCGAAGCAACAACAATCCAGCAAGCTAGAGTTTATTTTAGGTTGTGCTGAATCCCAACAACAAATCACCTGTTATGGGGCGATAATAATAAAATATTTTATCGTAATTTCTATTTTTTTTAGATTTATTTTGCTTGAATTTCATCGGAAGAATTTAAATTTGTCTCTTTCTTTTAGAACTGCACTCAAAAAATTCTGTACGTAAAATTAACTTAAATTGTAATACAAAATAAATGAATATTCAGTTAAAAACCGGTCTGCTTATTATTAATTTAATTTTAACGAAAAGTTCATTTAATTTTAAATGTTAAAATATTGGCTGACTTAAACCCGTAAAAATAACTGCCATTTCATAATTGCATTTAATTTAACTATCAAAAGAACAAGTCATGACTTCCGTAAAAATATTTGAGCAACTTTACTTTAACCCACAACATGAGGTACCAAAAAGCACTAGAAACTGAGTTTGTCTTTTTGAAATGTCAAACTTTTCATTTCTATACAATCTCTGGTTATTTTCGAAAGTCAAGCTTGTATAGGAACTATGGCCAATTATAGTCCAAATTTCACAAAAGCCAGTAGTATAATTTGTACATACTTACAACTTATCTGTATGAAATTTCAGATCGATATAGACGTTTATGTACGTTAATGAGTTTTCGGGAGTTTTCCTCATAAGGGAGCTATGACTTATTATAGGCCGATAATCATGCAATTTTGTACGATTATGTATATGAGAATTATTATTATTGAATTTTAACAGTATGGTGACTTTTGTAAGAGATTTATGTATATTTGGATTAGTTTTATTGGAATTTTGCTTGATTTATGCGGATTTAAGTGATTTTCGAAAATTGAGTTTATGTCAAAATATGTACCGATGTGAACAAAATATTGTTTTGAGATTTCATTTTCCATGAACCTTATTTTTACAGAATTTTAAATTTCGAAAAAAACGTGAACCGATTCTTACCATTTTGTCCTTTTATAATAAAAATAAAAATATGTTGTGCAGAATTTACTGATTTTAGCTGTGTTATGGTTGAAGGTAATAAAAAAATATTTGAAAAATGTACACCGAAAAAAAAAATCAAGAATTCCGTACTCAAATCAATCCGGAGCGGTGTCAATAGTAGGGTAAGTACGGATTTTCTTAAATCAAGTACAAAATACTTGATTCAAGTACTCTATAGAGGTTGTCTGAAACTTTGGTCTATAACTCGGATAGTACTGCCCATTTTTAGTACGAAATATTTTGGTGGAATAAGCAATGTTTGGGAAAGATTACAATGTTCTATGTTTTTTCGAAGCTCTAGCGTGCTTTGAACAGACAGACCGACATGGCTAGATGGTCTTAGATTCATATATGGGACCAGAATATATAGAGTTTTTGGTTCGACGGTCAATATTTCGATGGGTTAGAAACAAAAAGAAAAACTTAATAAAAAAAATTCCAAAACAGGAGCCACAGTAATATACATAATGCTACAAAAAATATTTTATATATTACATACATATGTATATGAAAATATATTATACTAACAAAAATCGCATGTTTCACAAGTGTTTTAGACTTTAATTAAAGGGATTTTAAAACCCAAAATAGTGAAAAAGGAAATCCAAGTGTTTAGTTAAAGATTGCAAGAGTGAGCTAAAAAGCTAAACAAAAATTTAAACAACTTCAACAATTCATTTGCTGTTATTGTTGTAGTTGTTGCAGCTTTATTTTTGCTACAAATATAAATAGCAAAGTGTACCACAAGATTTGCCATGACTAAACAACATATGCTGTTAAAGTGCCAGCATTGAAATCAACAAAAAAAAAAAAAAAAAACTGCACAGCTGGTGGCAGAGTGTGGCGAAAGGGTAAAAGGCCGACAAAGTGAAAATGCCAGTCATATTATGTGGAAAGAAAAACATTTATGGCAAACAATATTCAAGGAAATCTGTTATTTAAACATTGGATTTAACTAAACACTAGACTAGTTTTTTTTTGTTTTGGAAATTTTTGTTTCGTTGCAGAGTTACCATACAACGGGGATGTCTTAAAAAATATTTTTACTTTTTTGTAATATGGCGTATGATTGATATTATGTTTACTGTGTGTTACGAGTATATACATCAATCATACGACTCATTGTACCAACACATAGTGAATAATTTAAACATGCGTGTTTGATAAAAGATGGAGTGTCTTTTGAACGCAGTTTTTGTCTTTAGTTACTTTTATATCATTTTTAAAAACAAGAATTAGAGGCATTACTTTGAAAAGATTGTTGTCAAAGCTGAAAGAAATGCTGCTTAAACAATGAAAAATATAATATTCGATAATAAGTATGACCAAACAGACCTTCACAAGGAACCTATACAGAAGTGGTTGGGAAGTTTTCCTTAACATTCCTTATAGAACAGACTTTTCCTCGCCTTACTATATGTTTAGATCGATGCAGAACGCTCACTCTGGTATACTCTTAACTTCAGAACAGTGTATCTGAATTTGGCTTGAATCGTTTTTTGTCTGTAAATGGTTCTTTTGACGCGGAATCCGTTTGTTGGCAGAAAGATGGGAAAAGTTCATATCAAACGATAGCCATGCCATCTCAAAAAATCTTAAAAAAGTATAGCTTTATGTTAAAGAGATATAATTTGTATAATCTGTATTTTATTGGGTTTACAATCAAAAGACTACTTATTTCATTTATCAAGTAAAATCAAGTACGTTTTAAATATTTATATAAGAATCATACAAACTATGTAATATGCCCATATTAGTAACCTAGTAAAAAATGTGCTCCAAAAGGAGCAGGTTTTATATCTGAATTGAATTCATACCTCAAATCGCTTCAAACCTGCTGATGGAATGCATGATTTTTGTATGAGGTGTTCCCGGTTTGGAGGACAACTTTCTGCTGACAATAAGCGCTTCTTTTAACCTAATCAAACATGCAAATGAAGCACTTTCCTAAAGTGTTTTACTTCACTTCGCGCACACCAATCAAAGAACAAATTGTATCTAAATGTGTTTGCTTAACAATATGTAGCTTTCAAAACATATTTTTCAATTTCATTATATCACATTGATTGAAAAGAATATTTAATAATAATCAGTAGAAAATTACGTTACGTTATTTCGTAATGGGAACTATAGATGTATAGGTACCTAATTGCTAAAATTTAAGATTAAGGGCCCGATTATCGTTCACAACACTAAAATGTTGTGTTGTTTCGATCACAACACAAACGGTAATCGGGCCTTTAAATAATTCTTTCCAATAACGATTTATGGAAAATAAGCTTTTGTATTTGTATTATCTTCTTGATGATATTATCAACTATAAATTAAACTACAATTAGTTTAAACGACCATTTCATTCGTTTAAGAGAGAAATCATACAATAATATTTTGTTGATGTTCCATAACTATAATTACATCTTATAATGAAAAAGTAAGAATACTAGAAGACAAAAGTATAACTATTTTTTGTACTTATAATGCAATTTTTAACAAAATCCCAATTTATATAAAAAGTGTCTTAAGTTCGAGCAATTGCCAAAAAATACTTCGTATTAGTATTGCAAAAATTAAAGTGGTGGCCTGAAAAAAAATTTGGAAATAAGACGATCGCAGAATAACAAACTGTGCCAGGAACACAATGAGTCTTTTTCAGATTATTAATGAACGTGAGGCAAATATGTTCAAATCAAACATAAGTAGACTGCTAAGAAATCCCAGTGCATATGATTTTAATAGGAGGGTCTTATTGAAGGAACCACGATATTTCAGGAAAATAAATTTCAGAGGTAGATCTTTGATGGTTTGATGTGCTGTTTGTAAAGACAGTATGCTTGATTTGACATTTCCAAGCACCAAAATAAATTCTTCTGATTACAAAAAATTACTATATGAGAACTGAGTGCCAATTTTAGTAAATAGTACTGAAAACGAAATTAATTTTCAACAAGAAACCGCTGCTATACATGAGAGTCGTCAAACAAAAGAATAATTGTCTTCGAAACCGCATGCTCGAGATAAGAACCGGACTGAGAACATTTAGTGAATAGTTAGCCATCGAATTTATGCTGAAAACTAACAGCATGAAAGTATACATCACCCAAAAGAAACTTTATCACATACATAATTTGAAATCTTTATCTGAATATATAATAATAAATCTGGTGAAATATGCCTTAACGAATTTCTGAGTTAATTAAAATTTAAGCAGGTCATTATTAAAGTCTAAATTTTTTGTAAATATTGACATTTTAAGTTATTTTAATTTCAGTGTATTTATAGTTATGAAACACTAATTAATTTCTATATACATTTTTAAGAGGCGAAATAAAAAAAATGTGTTTTTCTTTTTTGTTAAATAATATTTGATTTTTAGTTAGAAGTTAAACTGTTTTAAATTTTCTTTAACTTATAAATTTGAAAACAACGTAAAATAAGCCATTGTATCTTTTCTGATCAGATGTATATCGATGTATTATTTAGTTCAGAAACAGCTGAGTTAACAACTCAGTTTCCTAATGTTGAAGTACCATCTAGAGCACCGCTAAAAAAATATTTGGAGGTAAAGCTAAGCCTGCATGGTGGAATGCTTAAATCTCTTTTGTAGGAAAAGTATATCATACTAAGGCTACAAGCCTATCAGATTCTCACGCATTCTACTCAAGACATTGAAAAAGATTGTCAAGAAAATAGGTAGATTGCGAGATTTCGCTACATTTATTTGTAAGCCACTTAGAGAAATCTCTATAAACTATAAGGTATACAACCTCGTTCCTTTCTTAGATATAGAGTGTGCTTTCAATAACGTCAAAACAGAATCAGTTGTAAAGGCCATGAGACAACTGGGTTTTAACTCGGCAGTCTGAGTTACACTCCAAGGTTTTTTAGTCTCGCCATTGCTATGAAACCTTAATATTAACATGATTTCAAGGTACTATCAAAAATGGAATTTGCGCTTAAAAACCTACCAGAATAGTGCCAGGCATGTTGGTTTACGGTGAATACAACTAAAACAGAACAATTTGTTACACCTAGAATGGAGAATTGGAAATTAAATACACAATCCACAACCACAAAAGCAACTACTGCATTATATTGTTGCAAAAAGGAAACTGACTTTACAACTTGTTTGTCAAACCAATATATTTTTCGTATCATTTCTAAGATATACCATTACAAACTTTGTTCTAAAATACACGCTTTAATTCTTAAAAATAATGGCAACCTATAATTTACTGCATTAAATTGTTCCTTATTTAGCAAAATAGTTTAAAGGAATTTTACTTATACTTTGTTCATACATATGAACACATATATGGATCCATAGTATGTGTTTCATTTGCAATGACATTTACATGTTTTAGACATAAACGTACATAAGTTCTTTTGTATATAAGTACATTAGCATGCATTTATACCCAGCACATATCCAGCAAAAAATACTGCTTACCTGGAAGCAATTTTGCAGAAGAAAAGATAATCCGGAATCAATTACTGGTGCGCATTAAAAATACATGCTTTTTGTATGATATAAGCCACTTAGAACCCAGCAAGCCATATGAGTCCGAAAAGAGTCTTTTCTGACACCTTTTTCGGAGCGTTAACGCTCTTTATGAGCCCAAAAAACAATTATAATTGCTCCGAAAACCTTCAGAAAAGAGGGTCATTGCGTTCGAAAATGGTCCGTCAGAAAGAGCTCTTAGGTAATGTCAGAAAAGAGTCTTCTATGAGTTTTTTTTTTTTGGGCTCTTAAAGAGCTCTTATATAATGTCAGAAATGAGTCTTTTCTGAGGGTTTTTTTGGGCTCTGAAAGAGCTCTTAGACAATGTCAGTAAAGAGTCTTTTATGAGGTTTTTTTAGGGCTCTGTGTAATTTTTTTTTTATCATTCTTGTGTGGTACAGCTATGGTTTTTTTTTGCTCAAAGCACAAATAACAGGACAACAACGCTTTGGTACATACATAATTAAGTGGAATTTCTGAGCCATACTGCGTGCCGACTCAGGACAGTAATAAGCAAGATTTTTCTTTCGCTCCGAAAATGCTCTTTTGTTGGACTCTTTTCTGACTCCTTTTTCGGAGCGCTCCTAAAATGGTATGCTGGGAAGCAATAGGTTATGAATCCAAAAAGCGCTTATTATATACATAGGCTTATTAATACGTAGGCTTGTAAAACGATGGTAATAAGAGCATTTTAAAATGCAACTAAGTTGCACTTATACTTTATTAAATAAGCACATTGCGTTTAGTTTAAAAAGTGCTCATACGTAAGGCATTCTTGAATGCATTCTATTTATATGGTACTAAGTACCTGCTAATAATTCATTATTACATGCAGTAAAAAGTGTTTGTTTTTTTAATTTGAAGTATACACTTGAAGTATACTTTAATTTTTTATAAATACGACAGTTAATACATACAAATCTTATATCTTATAAAATAAAAGCAGCGGTAATTAGGCGATTACAGCTGTTTATTTTCAATTAGGTGTTGCATACTCAGGGCAAATAAAAACTATTGGTTTTAAGTGTTGCATATAAATTTAATTCTAGCATATGCATTGCTGTGTATTTTGGTAGTGTAGAACAAAAATATGCTAAACCTTTTTATAACTGCAAAGATGCAACACCATTTTAAGTAAAACCAAGCACACAATCACAAGATTGTGAATTGCGCTATTATTTTTATACCCTCCACCACCAAAGGTGGTAAATGAGGGGATATCCTTGTGAAGCTTTGTTAATATTCATGTGAGAGCCAAAAAAATAAATATTTTCTTGGTTCTTATGAAATTCTAAGGCGATTGAGCCATGTCCGTCTGCTTCTGTAATACACTCTACGTCCAAACCACACAACTTAACTAAACGAAATTTCTAGAGACATATTTTCTATGTAGCAGATAACTTTGGCATTAAAAATCAGCAAAATTGGTATAGTAGAACCAGTGTTATACACCAAAATGTGAGGCAAAGTTCATAAAACTTTTATATTTTTTCTTCAGTTAATTGCAATATTTTTATAACGCAGATAATACCATGAAATTTTTTATACATTATTTTGTGATAAAGAAGGAAAGTGTGAGGAAAATAGTAAGAATCGGTCCATGATTCCTCATATCCCCCATATAAAAATCTTCTAGAAATATTGCTCAATTATACATAAATGCCTATAAAATTGGTATATCAAGACAAAATTCAGCAAAAATAAGTTTTATGCAAAAAGAAGTCGTAAAACGAATTTTTTTTAGTTCGGCCCATGTTTGACTATAGATCCCATATAAAGTTCACTTCCAAAATTCAGTTAAATACGTATAAATCTGCCATAAATAATGTTAAAATTTGACATAAATAATATAAGCATTATTTAAATAAATTTTTGTACTAAATTTTATGGTGACCATAATTGGTCATAGCTCCCATATAAGGACCATATCCGAAAAAGACATTTATATTTATATATATCTTATAAATATCGTTACCAACTCAAAACTTTGTATAAATCATTGACATACACACAAAAATCATTCTGCAAAATTTTGTGAATTTCGATCCATATTTGACCGTGTCCCCCATATGAAGCCCTCTTCCGAAAATCACTTTAATACTCATAAATCTCTTAAAAGTAACGGTACCGATCCAAAATTTTACACGGATCATTCAGATTTATGTCAAAATCAAACTGCTCCATTTTGAGAATATCGGTCTATATTTGACTATATCCCCCATATAAGGTCCACTTTCGAAATTCAAGTTAATACTAATATATATCATGAATATGCCGTTCTTATGTTGAAATTCGACGTGAAATATCCTCATATGCATCAAATTCACATAGCTGCATAAAATATGCATAAAATTCACCATTTCCGAAAAATAATTTAACTCACAAAATTGTCTAATAAATATCGATATCGAACCAACTTTGCTATAGATCAGCAATTTTAGTCCAGAAATCATACTAATTTCAGTTATATGACAATTATTCTACTGGATTTTGTAGCTGTCAGTCAATAATTGGCAATAGCTGCCGACGTAAGTCCACTTTCGAGCATAATAACCAACCATACAACTCTTGCAAAGCTAGACTGAAATTTTCTTCAAAATTGCTCTCCAAAATGCTTCAAACTCGTATAAACTTATAAACGAGTTTGAAGCATTTTGAAGAAAATTTCAATCGTGCAAATCTAGCATAAGTAACGTCATTGAGATAAAATTCAATTAAAATAATCTTGAAACACATATAAATCACATTAGTAAATACTAGATTTAGAAGCTATCAGTCCATAATTGGTCCACTTCTACTATGCCACCCATAAATATCTTGTAAATAATGTTATTGAGACCAAATTCAAACAAAAAAGCCTCATCTTACATTTTATCATTTTTTATACTCTATTTCTTAACTTGTTGTGAATATGGAAAATTGTTCTTTTAATTTTATAAATAGTTAAATAACAATCAAGATTATTATGAAAGCCAAACAAACTCTGTAAATTATGGTAAGAATTGGTAATTAAATCAATAAAAATTGTTAAAATTAGATAAAATTTTAAAGCATTTAAAATAAAATCACATTAGTGGTTTACGACCAACAGGTTGTAATATTGTTTTTAAAACAATGTATAAAATAATAATAAAATTTGCAATAAGACTGAATAGAAAACACAGAATAAGGATATTCCAATGCTATAACCAGTGTAGTTTTTCTATTTCTTATAATGTTTAGGTGGAGGGTATTAAAGATGCGGCGCAGCCGAATATTGCATTCTAACTTGTTTTATTTTAATATAATACAAATAACATTAACAAATGACATAAATAAATATAAAACAAAGCTTACATTTCTTGAAATTGTTTGCTGGGTATGCATGAATTTGTTTGTAATATACATGTATTGTGTTGTACTTAAATATTTTCTTTTATAAGCGTATGTTTGTTACAGCCACAAAACTTAAGTGGAGGTTAGCGTGACATACAAAGCATGTTAAAAATTGTAATATGTGAGTTGTTTATATAAGGAGGTATGAAGGCAATCTTAAAAGTTCACATATAAGTTGTTATGAGATTTTATTAATACAAAGGTAAGTGTTGATGGAAACTGAGAGTATATCAAGAAACTTTTAAAGCATACACAAGCAATTCGAACCGCCAATCGTAATTCCTGGAAGCTGTTCTAAGAAAAAATTAATTTAACCCATACACTACCCGCTCTACTCTGGTAGATTCGAATGGCAAAAGCTGTTAAACTATGGAGAAGATAGTAGGAATACTAATGAAGGCATACTTTCATATGGGAAATAATCATAAATAATCAAAATCAAAATAAATAAAGCGGTTAATAGTATCTTGCCATACAAGACAGCATGGCCTGTTGGTATCTGCTTCCCGAATCTATTTCAGAAAGGTTTGTATCTACTAGGAACCATATTAACAGATATTTGTACCATTTGTCGAAAATAAGCGTACAGACCAGTAGACTGGAGGTAAGAAAGTGTCGTCTTCATATTAAAACCAGGAATGGAAAGCTACACAAATCCAAATATATATAGACTTATGAGCTTAAAGTCATTCTTATTGTCGACACAATGGTAAAGACAAAAGGTTTTATATCATGTTTAAATTATAATATATTGTTGACGCAGAACCATGTAACAATAATGTTCTGATCTCAAGCTTTATTTATACCCAACGACAATTTAAAATGTCTTATGTTGAAATACAGATGGGTAAATTGCGCAACAAACGACACAAAAGTAAGAGACAGAGTACTTTGGAAAATTAAAACGCGATATAGAGCAGATGATAGGCCAACTGAAACTCTCGACGTATCCTATCAGTGTGCCAAAGAGGCAGGTCTCATTGCAAACCCGTATAAGAAGGAAATTTGTGGGTTTCCAAAATACTATGAGTGCCCTGCTTTTCAAAATAAGTAAATAAAGATGAAGGCCAAATGCCTAGGTATAGTGCTTGTTAACTGAGTTTAAAAAACAAGTATAAATAATATAATAAGAAACATTTAAGCACAAGGCAATATTATTTATGAAGACTGTGAGGAAAAGGATGTGTAAAAATGGAATGTAGTAATACGAGCAAGGAACTGGCAAGGCGCCAATTTATATACAAATAGTTAAAAAATTGGCTACCGATCGAAATAATCTGAAATACATGTGAATACTTTCGTCTCCCAGATCATGATACTGTTTTCCGGGCTGAAATGAAAGGATTGATAATAAAATTCCAACTCGTATTTTTATGGATAGTTAAACGTTTATCGAAGCCCTAACAAGCGAAATTATTAAATGTTGCAATATCAGAATGATATAAAATTTTGCTCAAGTGGCAATGTGAGTTTCAGGAAATATCGGCATTATTGTAAACGAAATTAAGAACGAACTTAAAGACTGATCATTAAATAAACCGTGCAGAAACTAACAGAACTTGAAAATAAGCGGCACGAAGATAGGAGATTTTGAACCTAACTAGAACATTATGCAAAAGAATAGTTAATGTGTTAACTGGATATACAGAGCGGAAGTCTAATCTCTCTATTATGTGCATATAAAACGACAAGACGGAACATTTCTTGAGCCAATGTCCAGCTTTTAGTCAAATTAGTTATGAATATATAATACAAACTAGTAATATTTTAGGAATTAAAATTGAAAATCACTATTTAGTTTTAAAATGTTCCGTTTACGGTTTTTGACCTTGAATGAACTTGTAATTGATGTGCTAAACGAGAGTTCTAGTGAAGTAGATGGTAATTTGTCAGATGTCACTGATGTTTTTGCCATATCTGATCACGAGTCGGAAAATGAAGAAAGCAGTTCCGAAGATGCACATTTCGTCATCTGATCTGAGCCATTATATATAGCCAAAGATGGAACTTTTTGGAACTTATGTAACTGGAAGATTAGAAAAGTAAAATATTCAAACATACGCCCAGGTGAGTGAACAGTGATTTCAGAAAAGGACAAAAACAAGAGCAATGTTTTTAGGTGTTAAAAATTTTGCCTCAAGTCGTGTAAGCAATATTCGGGACTCATTTTTATTATATTTTTTGCCACAAGTAACAATAATTGTAATTGTAATCATCTGAACGGTGTCAACCATATTGATGTAGATAGACAAAGAATTACTATATATTCATATTTAGCTTCCTCTAAGTGAACTTTCTTTGGGGGATATACTTAAAACTGTCAAGTCAAAATTTGGATGAGTCTAATGACAGTGAAGCCGGTCCAGCAAAAAAAGAAAAGTTAACAAGATGTCAATAATGTTGTACCAAGAACAAATTGACGTCTAATTTCTGCTGCTTGTGTAAAAAGTCATGCTGCAATGATAAACAATCGAAAATTATTGGGGTACATTGCATTAGTAAGCCGTAAATTAGAATTTGTTTATACATCTAATTCTGTTTTTACACGGTCTTTTTTACATGGTTTTGATTTAACACGGTTTGAAAATAAACAAATTTCATATTTTTTACGCGATTTTATTCCATTTAGCACGATTCAAAATCTTTTGGGCTTAAATTTTGTTTGTTCAATTTAATTTTTGCGAAATATGTTCATATCACAAATTTAGGGGAATTCCTTTTTTGTGGATACAAGGAAATTTACTGGTCAGAGCAAATGTAAATAGCACAAATTTAGGGGAATTTCCGTTTAGTGCATATCAAATGAACTTGTTGAATACATAAATTTTAAGCTCTTTATTTAGTAATTATGCTTGTGTAAAAACACATTATGTATGTGATTTAATACTATAAATCTGAATAGTTGTTCTGAAAAAAATCCTTGTTTTTTACTAATTTCAATAGGCTTTAAAGATAAGGAATTAATCAGCCATATTTTATACGTTCAATGTATTTTTTTACACGTTTTTTTTAATACTTAATGCTTTTTTGTTGATTTTTAAGTCTGTCTTCGTATAAATTACACACGTATTTACAATACTTAAGAGTTTTAAACACATCCATACATACTTTATGTTGTGTTTATTTAGTGGCACAATGTAATACAATAACTAAAACTGAAAAAAGAACATGTTAGATTTAAAATGAATAAATAAATCATATCAAGTTTTACTTTATAATTAATTTAGGTTAATTACTTTTATTACGTTGTGGTTTAAAATATAAATATATAAGTTAATAAGTTAATTTTGGTTGCTTATTTTCTATATATAAATAAACATAAACAGTTTAAGATATTAATACTTATTGTGAATTTTTACAAATAAAAACAGAAAAAACGCAAAACAGATAAATTTTCGTTGATAAAAAATATAATTTAAATTGACGAGTTTTTTACTTAATATTTTTGCCAATATATTTTCCCTTTTTAAAGAAATTCTTCGTTTAAGAAATTCTTCTTAGCAAAACGTGAGTTTGTTTTTAAGTGTTTACAAATAAAATACACACGTACTCAAGTATACCCGGAGAAAAATTTACTTGTACATATAATCATATTAATATTTTTAAAAATTTTTTTTAACAATATTATGGCCACTGTAATTATGTATATGGTTTAGGCAACCATAATATGTTAAACTTGCAATTCACATGATTATAGCAATCATGTGTGTATATGGTTGTAGTAATGAAGCATAACATACATATGGCAATAATTTGCATGATGAAAGATTTTATCATAATATAATGTTCTCAGATTATGCTTATATGATCAAAAAGCAACATATTATTATCTAAATATTCATTATTAGCAAAAAAATATACCTAATTTTGTATTGCAAAAATAATTTTTTAATAACAACATTTTTGCAAAACGGAAAAAATTCACATTTTCCACTTGTAAATGCACATCGAAACTTCAGAGCAGGCAACATTATCCTATCATCCTAATACTTTATTCAGAACGTGTTTCTACAATCCATTGAACAATTCAAAATTTTATTTTTTGAGCACTCTTATATCAACTATATCTTTTATTTGCGTGTAGATTCATGCCTTTATGCGGGAATGTGTTTAGTAAAACTTGTTAAAAAAAAATATTAGAATTCTAATATTGTCTGCCACACACAATGACGCCTTTCATCATTTGTTATCCACAATACTTGCACAGCTTTTCAGAATGCTTCGAAAAAAAGTATAGAAAAAATACCTTGAACAGAATACAATACAAATCGAATCTAAAGAAATTAAAGCAACAATCATATTACGAAGGCTCCAACACCTATCGGGTATTGTTGCTATAAAGCAAAAGAGTTTTAGAAAAAAAAATGTTTTTCCCAGCAACAACATATTGCAATAACATTAATATTTTTCAAATTAACAAGAAATTAAATTCCGCTCGAAATTAAAAAATTTACTATGAAAATAGAGAATCTGTAAAAGCTAAATTTAATTTTATCAGACGATGGCCGGTTTCATTTGTCTAAATAGAAAACGTCAACTAGAAATTTTGGCAATTTAAACTTCTGAAAATCCAATCCAATTATTACCAAATCAACATTGTTCTTATAATTTTTGTGTTTTTGTGTTAGCATGCAATTAACTTCCGGTACTATCTCATTGGTTATTAGGAGGGGTAGGTTATTAGTACCAAACTTTTGTAATGAACTACAGACTGAATTATTTTAAATATGCATGCTAAATGTTAAAATCGATATATTGTAGTATAATGAAAAAGAAGACAATAATTTGAGAAGGATTTCTAGACACTAAAAAAATTGACTTAAATGTGTATTGATATTGACACCTTGATTCCCCACCCAACCATGATCATGTCTATGAATGCAACAAATTGTGGCATGATGTCATAAAGTCTGCTCAAGTTTTACAAATAAGAGTTATCACGTCATACGGATGGGTTTTAATATATTAATGTGTAATTTATATTAACTATACGTGAAATTGTTTAAAGGAGTCATTGTGTTTCGAACGTAATCACTTGTATGTTATACTTTTTTGCTAATACAGATGATATAAAATAGTGTAGGTTGTGATCAGTCATAATCAAAAAGTGGTTATATTTAACATATTTTAACATATATTGAGGTTAGATGAAACCATGGACCAATTTCACTTGTGAAAATACATACACTGTTACCTTTTCATTGTGTGGGATTTAATTAATATGCT
Organism: Bellardia bayeri; assembly: GCA_950370525.1. Taxonomy (NCBI): domain Eukaryota; kingdom Metazoa; phylum Arthropoda; class Insecta; order Diptera; family Calliphoridae; genus Bellardia; species Bellardia bayeri. The sequence continues at coordinate 21,937,169 of OX493267.1, forward strand.
TAATAACAACTTATCACACTGAATTAAACTCTTGTTTAAAAAAAATCTGTATTTTTTTTTTTTCAAAACATTTAATATGAAATTCAGCAAATTTAACACACAACGCAACAAATCCCTAATTAGTGGCTTTAATATTTGTCTTTAATTACATTTCCAAGTTTGTTGTTAAGGTCTCAAAAATGTTTTTCTTTTACATTTACATCTTATTTAATCTCAAAATAAACTTTTTTGAAAAGGGCCCAAAAAAGCAAAAACAAACTTCTAAGATAAACTTAATTCTTTAGAAATTTTTTAAGTGAAAACAAATTCTATTTCTTTCCTGTTCTTTTTAACATTTCAAACTATTTTGTTACTTTTGTTTTTCACAAAGCGTCCCTTTTAAAATAAAAATAAGATTTCTTTTAAAATATCAAGGTAAAAAAAATATGTATAGTACATATTTGAAAAACAAGCAAACTAAATAACATCGTCTACTGGTAAAAAGGTTATTTAATGTATTCAAAAACTCTTAACCGAGTTTTTTGTTTCTTAGATTTTATTAGGCTGTAGATAAAAAAGGGAGTGAAAAAGGTTATGGCCCAAAGGCATAAAACGTTTGAATGAAATTTGTTGACTGCAATAGAAAAAAATAATCACAGAATTTAAAATGAATACAACAAATCCTTTAAAAAAAAATATAAACAAATATAACCTTTTCATAGAGATAAAATTAGACTGTAAACAAAAAGTAGCAAATGAAGCAGCCCAAAAGCTTTAAAAAAAAACAAAGCATATTTTGTTAATTATACTTAATTGTTTATTAAAACTGTTAGCGAAAGTATTTTGTTTTGAAGTTTCTAGTAAACAAAAATAGCTTAAATATTCAAGCAAATTGGAAAAAAATCGATATTAAATGAAGATGATCAAGTTTAACAAGCAAAAGTTTATATTCGGCTGTGTCGAATCTTATATACCCATCACGAAGACACCTATTATTAGGCGAACTTCATTAAAACTTGTACCGTCATTATATTTATTTTAGTTGAATTTCATCTCAATAACGATATTTATAAGAAGGTTATGCATATTCCAGTTACAAAGAAGAATTTACACTTTGCTTATATTTTTGTAGCATGAAACCTCAAGCGATTTTCTTTAACGCACAATAAATTAATTACCGACAGGTCCTACTAAACAGATTTTGGTTGTTTTTAAACGTCAAAATCGTCAACTCTGTTTAGTTTGTGGTTATTCTCGGTAGTGGTAGTTTTGACTAATTATGGACCAACTTTCACAAAAGTCAATATTATAATTTTTACATATTTATAACTGATCTGTGTAATATTTTGGTTCGATATAAAAGTTTATGTAGGTTAATGAGTTTACGGGAGTAGTCGTCATAAGGGAACTATGACCTATTACGGGATAATCATTATGAAATGCTGTAGGAATGAGATGATTTTCAAAGGAGATTTATGCGCATTTAAGTGATTTTCGAAGAAAAGTTAAATATGGCCCGCTCATCATAAACTTGGACATGAACATCTTATCTATGGACTATCTTTATTGAATTGTGACTTAATGGTTGGATTTACTCGACCGCATACGGGACAGGCTGAAGATGCTTATCGGTGACAGTAGGGTATTCAACTCTATTGATTCATTGGAGCATCGTTGCAATGTGAGTTGTGTTTCACTGTTCTATCGATACTATAATGGAATGTGTTCTGCTGAAATTAGGTAACTTGTTCCGAAAACACGCAGTTTTTTGCGTAATACACGTTCTTCAGGCAAGGCTCATCCATTCATGGTCGACTGGACTGAGGATCGCACAACACACTACATTCCGGGAAGACATTTGTCTGTTGGCTATAAGAAATCGTGGACATATTCCTACCATTTTTAATGGAACTTGTTCTTCTATAATAAAAATAAAGTGTACAAGATTTCATGATATTATCTGCATTATATTTCACGAAAATTGCAAAAAATATCTGAAAAATATCGAGGTAGTCTGAAACTTTGTTCTGGAATCCTATTCGGTAGATTTTCCCCTTTTATAATACCAAACATTTCTGTGACTTAAATAATCTTTGGTATTTCTTTGTTCTATGTTACTTTTTCGAAACTCTATCGTGCCTTCAACGAACGGACATGGCTAGATCGTCTTAGCATCTTATAAGGACCGAGAATATGTAGAGTTTTTGGTTCTATCACCATTATTTGGATGTGTTAGAAACGGAATGACAAATATAAAATACCCCCAACTTTAGATATAAAAATAGAATAAATTCCTTTAGCTATTAATTTCAGCACGATTTCAATATAAATTGGTCTACAGCAGGGGCTTCCATTTCGTACAACAATTGTACATACCACTACCAAGACATATTTTTATGCTTTTCAATTTAGTCGTCGATGTGACTTCGACAAGTGCACATGTCTAGCGGATGCTGCGTTATTTTTTCAGGTTAACAGATGATGAACTCGAAAATATTATGCGGTCAAAAATGTATAGCATTTATACATATATATGTATATTACTATCATTTTTCTGCGGCTTTAAATAAATGCATTCTCTCAATTTTAATACTCTCTGGTACTCACTAATACACAACCAAAAAAATTTTGGAAGCCTCTGGTCTAGAGCTCTTAGGCATGCAGACACAGCATCATAATTATTTGATTATTCAATATTTATTAGATGCGAGAGACGGTTATTTAGGTTCAGAAGTGGCGATTTTTTCACGGAAGATAAAGATCAAGAATTGGAGGAATTGACAAACTTAACAAGTAGCACTTTCAAAACGTTTGCGAGCAGCAGAATACATCCAAAAGCAGGAAAACTAGGTACCATATGAATTGAAACCAAGAGACCTTGAAAGACGATTTTGCATGTCCGTAATGCTGTTTAAACGCTATTGAAGAAAATCATTTTGGCACGAAAATACTACTTGAGATGAATTACGTTAGCCCGAAGCTTAAGACATTGTACGTGAAGCCCGGCCAACCAAACGACAAATATCGATGGCGCTAAAGTAATGGTGTCCAGAGCATCGGGGAACCTATACAGAATGATATATATTCATTTAAGGCTATCATTAGCCAATAAACGCCCAGAATATGAGGCCAGACATAAAAGCGTAACATGTTGCAAAGCTATTTACAAATAAATTGTTGGGAAGTACAACTACAAATTGTTCTGTTCCGTCCTACTGATATTTGTTTCGATCGATGCAGAGCGCTCACTCTGTGTCACTTTTTACTGCAGAACAGAATACTCGAAATTAGCCTGATTAGTTCTGCGTATAAAAAATGAGCGGAAGCCATATGTAGCCAGAAGGATGGAAAAAACCATAGCTAATAATGGTCAGTACTTTAAATAAATTTATATTATACAAATGTTGCCAAATGAAATCTAGAAACTTAAAAAAATCCAGCAATTTTAAAAAATATTTTTCATTATTGTGGGTACGAACCAAGTTTTTAAAAATCATGACTAGAATTTAAAAAATGTAAAAAATGATTAAGGGCAGAAATGTAGCCCTTAAAGAACCATGAACACCGGCATACAAAATGTTATGATCGGATTTAAAATAGCTACACAGCGAACCAAATACTAAAAGGGCGGTATTTGTAGGCGTGGCAAAAAAATAAAAAAAATATTTTTGGAATTGTTTTTACATTATCTTTAATCCTTAGGGGTGACTGATACAACTTTTTATATTGTATGGAAGGCGAACCACTCTATTGTACACCCAACAAGACTTCTTTATTGATACTCACAGGTGCGCTATTGCCGGTCCATCTAATGATCAAATAGTTGGCCTTGAATTTGGCTGTCAGTGTCAGTAATATTTTGGTATGGATTTCAGGGAACATTGTGAATATTAACTATTACACATACACAATTCCTTGACAGACTATTTTTTGTATCGATTACAGGCTCGGCATTTTCAATAGAGGACACTTTTAAAATTTAAAATTTGTGCCGTCTGCCAAGAGAGCAAAAGACTGGCTGATATTCGGTGAAAATATACGGATTTGCAACGAGAGTTAATCAACAATTAAAGCTCTCTCTTTGATATGAATGCTGCATGTTACTTTAAGAGTTGCCGAGATCTTTTATACTAGAGGTTTTTGAATATCGAAGCATTCTGATTTGGCTGACAATAATGTTTCTGAATAGGTGGCAAAAACTATTTTTTGTCCGAATAACAAAAATATTAGTATTATGCTTTCATGCTGTTCAGACCAGACAGTCTTCTTTGACAACACGTTCGATATCTATGTCTACATATCCCCTAAACGACTCTGATCACCTACGGGTTCGGGTAGCCATACTAACAGGGTACTATTTTAGAGGTAGATATGCTAGGAAATGTAACCTTCTTTCTAATGACTTTTGCAAAATTTGTCATAACGAAATACACTGAGAACTAGGAGTCACATTATGATGCCCATTTCTGCAAGACCTAATGGATATACATATCTACATTAGAAAAACGGATGTGTTTAAACAAAAATATTTAAGCCAAACTTACTTCCTAAAATTAATTAGCAAATGCTTTGAAAATGAACAAATATATTCAAAAGAGATATAATTAAAATTGTTATTTAAAATTAAGTATTTCTCAATCAATTTCTATGATTTTCATGAAAGTATTTGCACAAACTTTTCAAATTGATTGTCTTTTAGCTAACTAACCTAAAGTTTACAGTATCAGTATTATATAGTTGAAGTCATAACGTAATAATCAAACGATATTAGCTATAAATACCTGATATTTCTGTCCAAATATTTCAAATATTTCTTAGAAAAACTTTTAAATTTATTTGCTTTTCCATCCATCTACATTTACTCAGGACTAATTTAAGCAATTCATAAGACGTTTGTTGGAGTTTTGCAAATATATGATAGGTATTTCTTATATATTGCAAACGTTACTATACAATTCAAAATGGAGTATCGAAGAATCGCAAATGTAACGTATTTTGTTTAAAGGTAAATAACAAGTTGAGTTTATTCAACAAATAAATAAAGGTTTTTTTTTCATGGTGTATTTTTGTTATATGTATCTGCAAGTAGTCGGTTCTTAAGTGTTTGTATTTTTTGTATTTCTTTTTGGCTCTTTTTGGTTTTTTATGTTTTTGCATACCTGAGTGAAAAAGTTCCTACAAATAAAATAAAAACTAAAATCAGAAAACTTTTAGCCGAAATGTAAGTGGATTGCAAAGTTTTATATTTTGTTAAATTTCTGAGTCTTTATTTTTTAGGAGCTTCAATCGTTATTGGTTTTTATTATGTATTTACAGGGTAAAATTTTTATTGTTTCTAGTTGTTTTTAGTGGCCTTTGTCATCATAGAAGATGCCTTAAATAATGTAAAATCTGTGAGTATAGCATCAGTCCTTCAAGATCTGGGTGTAGACCAACCAATTGTAAGATTTATATCTTTTGAAAATATATCTTTTTGAAAATAAGATCATTCGTTCCAAAATGGGAACAAAAACGATTTCAAGACTGGCAAATGGGGTTTTACCATAGACAGGTGTCCTATCTTCACTTATGTGAAACCTAACCAAAAGTTTCCAGACCAGAAAAATAGAGCACATGTCTTTTAGGACTGTAACTTACGCGGATGACGTTGCAGTGGCAGGCTCGGGGACCCATCTGGGCACGATATCACAAAGTATGAAAATTTCACTCAAAATAAATAGTGGCTGGAGTACTGAGAGTTGACTGAGTGTATATATGGGCAAGACTGAATTTGTATTATTTATTAAAAAACAAGTAAGAAAGTATAGTCGTATAGACCATATAATACCCTACACCCAGTATATGTATAAATAGTTTTTCAAAAACGAGCGCTATATTATGGGCCGATCATGTAAAAATGTTGTTCCATGATTTCTGTGAATATAAATATTATATGTGTTAAACTTTATCTCGATATAAATATTTTTAAAAGATTTATGGAGGCTAAAGTGAATTACGTAGAGGGAGTTTCGACTAATTATAGACGGACATTATAAAAACGTATTTATGTTGACGGAAATCGTGTGGACGGACACTATGGTGGTGTAGGGTATAAATACGAGATTCCTATATTTTAGCTGATAACAAATTATAGTGGAAACCTAACACAAAAACATCGGCAAGAACATCGAAAGCCATTACTGTAATGTATGTTAATTAGTAAGCCATGAGCGTGAAATGGGGTATCAGACTTCGTTGCATAAACTGGCTATTCGAAGCGGTTACTAGACCGATACACTGAATAAGACTTTTAACTGTATATTAAATTGGAACGCACTGGATATAACGGGCCAAGAAAATGGTCGAAACAGGCTAAATGCGATAGGCGAATGGAAGCATGGAAAACATACAAAATCTTCCAGATTTGACTACTGCACTCCTTTTAATATAAAAACAATTTTCCAGTTTATCGACATTTTTTTTAACAAACACAAACTACGAAGCCTTTTGGCTTGTTTGCAGACAACACCCAGAATCTTTAGCTGCAATCAAATCCGCCACCCTCTGTCTGATAGTCCAGCACACTGTCGCCTAGTCTAGAAACTTTAGTTTCTCTATTGTGAATAAAAAGAAAAGAGCCTATTTATCAGCCATGTTACAGAGTTTAATTCCGTTTGGAAGTGGTATTATTTTCGTATTTGACTTCTCTAGAAAAAGTATAACGAAACATTTTTTCGGAATGAAATCACTTTAAATTAAATTAATAATTAAAGAACTTATAATTAAAAGCACTTTCATTCCGAAAAAATGTTTGTTTTACTTTTTCTACAGATGTAAAATACGGAATTAATTCCACTTTCGAATGGAATTAAGCTCTGTCACATGGCTATATATACGGAAAACCCTAGAAAAGGAATCTAATTTGCGGCATTGTTTACATCTATGATTTCGGGGTAAAAACATCCTTCAAAATTCAAAATAAATGTATCGTTATTAATTCGGAAATTTCGGCTATTGCTTTTGAGAAAACACAAGCCTACGAATGCAGATTAGATTATTTTATGCAGTAAGTTTCTTAGATAAATTTTACTAAAAATAAATTTGAAATAGATTTTTTGGCCACTTGAGGGGAACGAGTACTGACAGCAAGCGAGGAGCAACAATGCAGTATTAGAATATGAACAAAATCTTGTGAATAAAACAAATACAGTTAACAGATCTTTATTTACAGAATATTGATACTTATGTTGTAGTTTCTAAATTTAATTAATTAATATTATTATTTTACAATATTTGTTGACGTCCTTAACGAATTCTATCCAAATTTGTGATATTTCATAAAAACATTACAAACTAAATTAATACAGGAATATGCATGTATGTTTGTTAGTTTGTAAAATTAAATCATAACAAGGTAGAGTGCAATATTCGTCTGTGCCGATTCTTAAATACTGGTTACAGGACTAAAATATCCTTATTCAGTGTTTTTATTCAGTCGTAGCGCGAATTGTATTAGAACTTTTAAATTGTATTTTATATTGTTGAATTTGATCTCATTAACTTTGTTTACATAAGTTTTGTAGGTGACATAGTAGAAGTGGCCCAATAATGTACTGATAGCTTCAAAATCCAATATCCACTAATGTAGTTTCTACGTATTAGAGGCTTATTTTGGTTGAATTTTATCACAATAATGCTATTTACAAGAGTTGTATGGATGGTTGTTATGCTCGGAAGTCGACTTGACCGTATAACCGATATTAATATGATTTATGGATTATTTAATTACTGATCTATATAAAAGTTGGTTCGAAATAGTTATATATTAGACATTTTTTTGGGTTAAATTGTTTTTCAGAAATATTCCTTATTTGGCAGTTATGACAAATCATGAAACGATCTTCCTAAATATAGAGTATTAAAGTGAGTTTCGGAGATGGACCTTATATGAAGGATATAGTCAAATATCTACCGACATTCTCGCAATCTAGCAGTTTGGCATATATGCTTATGATTTGTGTAAAATTTTGAATATGTACGGTTATTTATAAGAGATTTATGACTTTTGAAGCGATTTTAAAAAGATCTATATAAAGCCCTTTTCCGAAAATCACTTTAAAAGTCATACGGTCAAATATGGACTGAAATTCACAAAATTCTGTAGTATGATTTCTGTTTATATATGAATAATCTATGGAAAGTTTTGGGACTGTATCAATATTTAGAAGATAAATATATAAGGATTAATGACTTTTTTTGGTGCGGTTCTTATATTGGAATTATGAGCAGTTATAGGTCGACCTCCGTTAAATTTAGTACACCTATATTTACCTATTGATTTTCTAGGTCGAATTTTAATCTGTTAACAATATTTATACCAGATTTATACGTATTTAAGAAAATTATGGAAGTGTACTTTAGAAACTAAATTTCGTATTGAATTTTGTATTGATATTCCAATTGTATAGGCATTTATGTATAATTGAGCAATATTTCGGGAAGATTTTTGTATGGGAGCTATGATAAATCATGGACCGATTCTTACTTTTTTCGTCACACTTTCGTCTTTTATTATAAAAATAACGTGTGCAAAATTTCATGTCAATATCTGCAATACATATATTTAAAAAAAAATTGAAAGAAAATTGTTTAAAAATATCAGTTTTTATGGAAGTTGTCGTACATTTTGATCCATAACTCTGGTTCTACTATACCGATTTTGCTAATTTTTAAAACCCGACTGTTTAGGAGAATTATAAACAGGTTTTTGTTAATTATGTTTATTTTGGTTGTGGGCATCGAACGACTTAGAATTTCGCAAGGACCAAGAATATATATAATTTGTTGGGTTTTAGATTAATATTTCTCAGTGTTACACACGTAATGACAAACCTATATATACCCTCATGCACCAGTTATGGCAGTGGAGGGTATAAAAGCATTAAGATATTATTGAACATCACCAAAATAACAAGTTAAAATTAAATATACAAAACTAACAGTTCTGGGTGTTTTATACTCCAAATTACATTGTTTCTCTATAAAAACTATCCACATAAATGTCTAATATAGAGATATTATATTTCGGCAAAATTGTATACAGATCAGTAATTTTCATCCAGAAATAATACTGAAAGTCAGTTCAAAATTTTCAATAGCTATCAAATAATTAAACTCTTATAATTTCAAAATAGAATCAAAAGATTTCACTTGAATGCTTTCACGCAGCAGACAACAACGTAAGCTCTAATAAATAATTTTATTTGCTTGAAAATCAACCTACTTTTAAGGGTTCTGTAGCTTAATTGATTAGTGCGTTTGATCATTAGGCATATGCTTGTGGCCTGGGTTCGATTTCCAGCCCCTGTCACAAATAAATCAGATAACATCAGTTTCTATAATTATTAGTTTTCTATATTATCACAACTAATATTTATCACAGCGCCCTTCTTCGGTGGTATGACTTTGAAACGCCACCGAAGTAAAATAATGGCTATAAATCAAGCTTTTATCAGTGCACCTACTTAACACCAGAGGCGCTGCAATATTGTCCTACTAATAAATGTAACGCGCAATTACAGTGTTGTCTTATGAAAAGCTTTCCTCTCCTTTCACCACCTATTCTTCTCCTACCTATCACCTTTCCTAAAGAAAGTAACACAATAAATTTATTATATATAGGCATATTAATTGCCTGAAAAAAATATTGGTCGCACAAGAAAAAGTATATATATTCCTGGGTTCTTATAATATTCTAAGATGATCTAGCTAGGCATTGCTTTTGGAAAATTTATATTTATTATAAAAAAATAAGTCAGGTTAAAAATCAGGGCAAAAATCGGTGCACGGTTTCTCTTAGCCCCCATACAAATATCTTCACGGAAAAATGGTATATGGTGCACCTAATGTGTCTAATACGAGATTCCCATTTCTATACCTACGAGTACCTACCCGAACTGGAACCTTCTGTTTAATTTAAATTTTCCTTACTTAATTTGTACTACTAACTATTTATTGCGACGTCCTTACCCTGACGTCTTTCAGTTTCCCTACTCTAGTGCTGCTTTCTTTTTCTCCTGGTGGAGATAAAATAAAAGATAAACTAATTTAAATAAATTTGACTACAATTTTAAAAGTTTGTTGTAAGACAATATTATTTTTTGCTTGTTATTAAAGAAACTGATAAACAAATATAGTCTATGATTATTAACATTAAATTGAACTTTGATTGTATTATGTTTAATTTACTGTAAAATTTAAACAAACAAATAAATACGAAGAATTTTCCATTAAATATTATTGAAACTTTATTGAAGCATTAAACTTTTCATGTAAATCCACACAGAAATGCTGCTCTATTGCAAACGAGTTTAATATTGGAATTTAAAAAAAAAAAAATATTCAACAACATTATAATAATTTATGTACACCAAAAATAATTTTGTTATTTTATTTAACATTGAGCCAAAAATCACAAAAAGTTTTAATATCAAATAAAAACAAATAGTACTGAAATATGTAAATGATTGTTTAAAAGAACTTTTTTGAAGCAACATTATTTCAGTAACCTAACATTACGTTATAAAAATTATTGGGTAATAAAGGGTGTTTTTTTTTTAGATGTATAGAACTTGAAGTTGACAACACTTTTTTAACTGACGGCCATTTTGGGAGCTCTCAAGTGATTTATGTCAAGAATGATAAAAGAAAGATTACGCCAACAGGCGTAAAATTTTAAAATGTTCTGCGCATTTTGGAACTGTGACGTCACACGTTCTGTGTTTCTATTGGCTAATTTTTTCTCACTTGTTTTTTTACTGTCGTGTTGCTTGTATTTGCTCACTGTACACTTCATGTTTATATTTTTTGGTGTTTTTTTTTTTTTTTTTTTGTTTTTCTTTTTAAAACAGCTTTTATTTTAGAACTCTCAGAGAGATTTGAATTTCAAGGTTGCCAACTATCGCATAAAACATACATTTTACGCAAGAAATTTTAATTCTAGCACATGAAACATTCTTGGTAGCCCTTAGAATGAAACTTCTACGTCACATAACGGGAAATCATGCGCATGGCGTAATCTTTATTTTATCATTCTTGATTTCTGTTTAGTTTGATTTGGCATTTCAACATGAATAGACTGACGACTGAACAACACTTACAAATTGTGCAACTTTATTTTGAAAATCATGGTTCTGTGTTTTTCTAGATATATAGAATTGTGAAATGGAATAAAAACAAAGATGATTTTGTTAAATTGACATGAAATTTACTTTATGTGAAAGATCATCTTCTGTCTAATCTGGAGATCTAATTTTCGATGATCTTTTGCAACATTTGTGGTCGTATATCGGCAATAGCACGGCGAATGTTTTCCTCCAAGTGATATATCGTTTTGGGCTTATCGGCGTATATTAGCGACTTTCAACACAAATCACTTTCACATGTGACAAAATGGCCGCCAGTTAAAAAAATGTTGCTAACTTGAAATTCTATACATCTGAAAAAAAACATCCTATACAAATACATAATTTAAACAATGTATTTGTGTGGGCAATTTAAATAAATATTTTAATAAATCTTAACATTCTAATTTGTTTTGTTTTAATCCATAAGCACTTGGAAAAGGATAAATTAAATTTTCTTCCCAATTGAAAATATGGTACTTCCATATTAACTAATAGTCTTGATTTTAAGATAAATCCTACACAGATATAAGATATGAATTTAAAAATCTTAACTTTACACAAATCACATTACGGAACTGTAAGTTTCGTTTCAGTCAAATATAAACCCGATATTTAAATTTCGATTAAAAGCTTAACCATAATATTAAACCTCACTCTAGCGACTTAAAATGGACCTTTTTGAAACAAAAAAAAAAATTAAAAAAACCAACAATTGTACTCAAAAGAATAGCAAAACTAGAACTAGAAAGAAAGGAAACAAAATATAAATAGTTGTTAAAATAAAATGTTTTTATAATGTGAATGACAATGATACATTTCAATGCGGCAAAAACATATACACAGCCATATATATTACGCGTAAATATACCTCTCATCCATTTTAAGCCCTCTATAGATTAGTACATGGAGAATTTAACATATAATGGCCTCAACCCAACAAAACCAAAAATGTGTGTTGGTGACAAAATACATAAAAAATACAATGCGTTTCAAAAAATAAATATAAACCACTAAACAAACCCACTTCAATGAATTCATACTTATTGTTTTATAAAAAAAAAAATAATGTACTAAAATATACAGCACTCCCTTGTGTTAAATGTTAAATATATTTTATAATGATATTAAAGTAAGTTAAGAGATAAGTTATGTTAACAGAAAAGCAGGAGCTTTTTTTTGGCAAAGTTCGAGTTTTTGAAGGCTTTCTTTCACAAAGCTTGATCCAGCAAAGTCTTTCTATAGAAAAGCTATCCAAATATTTAATTATTGACAACTTTTTCTACCCACTTCTAAAAAGATGGGGGTACATTAAGTTTGTCATTCCGGGTATAACACATCGAAATATTGGTCGTAGAACCAAAAAGTACATATATTCTAGGTGCTAATAATATTCTAAGACGATCTAGCAGACGTACTTAGTCTATACGTCTGTTGAAGGCACGATATAGCTTCAAAAAAAAGAGTTAGAACAATGAAATTTTTACCAAACATTTTTTGATCCATCGAAATGTTTGGTGTTAGTTAATCTCATAAAATTTTGCACACTTTATTTTTATTGTAAAAGGGAGAAGGCCTGTTGAAAATAGAAAGAATTGATGCACGATTTCTTCATAGTACATAAATGTCTATAGAAAAGCCCCGATAAACTAGGCGATAGTGTGCCAGACTCTCAGGGGGACTCTCGATTCCCGCCAAAGACTCAGAGTGTTTTCTGCAGATAAGCCAAAAAGCTTCGTAGTTTGTGTTTGTTAATTATATTTAAAAAAAAAATAAAAAAGCAGTATCCATACAAAATTCAACTGAAATAAATTTCATGTAAAGAGAAATCTGAAAACGATTTGTTGTTTGCATTAGTTCATATTTAACCATAGCCCTCATTTAATGTTCACTTCCGAAAATCTCTTAAATGCACAAAAATCTCTTGCTGAAATTACTATAAAATATGAATTCGACACTAACAGTCCAGGTATGTACTTATGTAAATGATTGTACTGAATTTTATAGTTGTCGGCCAATAATTGGTCAAAGCTCCGATATGGAGAACACTTCTGAAAAACAAATTACCCTACGTGAATATCTTTATATATTTGGCCATATTTACGAAAAGAACGCTAAAATATATCATTAGTGAGAAATTAAATTCCCCAAAACACTCAAATGCAATAAAATATTTTATGACGATTGTTCCATAATATGTAATAGATCCCATATGAAGGATTCGAAAATTAAAATAACATAATATACATTAATCACACTATAGGTGGTGGGTATATAAGATTCGGCACAGTTGAATATAAAATTTTGCTTGTTATAGATAAGTTTATGTTATCGGATGCTTTTTATAAGAAATTATGAGCTGATTGCATAATTTCTATAAAAAAGTTTTAGCATTCGAAGATTGTTTATTAAAAAGCTTAGACTAATGCAAAATATGTATAGAAATATTTTAACTACGTTCTATAGGAAAGCTTAATTTATTAAGAACTTTGAGTGGTAGAAACTTACATAGATGTCCTGTACTATTGCGGAATGTCAGCAAAAACGCAACAGCCTTGGAAGGCTTTTTATACGAAGGAAACCTTAAGATATTAAATATTTTATTTTCTCAGATATTAAAAAAATCTATATTCATGATCTGTTGAATACTTTCATACAATGATTTTTTACAAATGCATCAGAGCAGTACTCAATGCTTTCATGTTGCTATCGAACACCAATTTGATGAAATGGGTTAAGATTCCGGTTGTGCCAGTATAATGCAATTTTACATTGCAACACTTTCTCAAATAAATTTTATGGCTAGACATTTGGGCTTTTAAAGTTGGCCTGCCTAAATCATTTCCTGGCTTAGATATCAATATAATCTGGGCGATTTTCAAATTTATCCGGAGATGTTTGTCCATTAGTATTATTTTCGATTACCTTGCGAACATACTTAGGACTAGCTCTGATGTGAAAATCTGTTGTCTGATTGACATGAGAATTTTCAAATCGAAAATCATTGTTGGGTGGATTAGGCTTCAATACATTACTTATGTTTATGTTTGTCAAAAAATAATGTTTTATCTTCAAAAATTAATGATTTGTCCTTAGATCTTCTTAATCAATTACCAATGGCCCTTCTCTATGGTATATTGCCTATACCGATGGATTTAATGTTCTATGCGGCTTTCAAAGAGAAAATATCGTCTGTTTAGTATCCCTGCAAAATAGTTCTATTTCTCTTCCAGGCAGAGGGCTATTTTCAGTTTTCTTGTAGCCTTGGATAGCTTCTGCAGGTGATCTATTATGTAGCCACTCTCTTCTAAGATTTGTCTTTTTGAGAAGTAATCATTCAATATCAGCATTGGAAATATACATTTTTGATTTTGTAGGGATTTGGTTCTTTGAGTGATCCAGAGATAAGTAATTAGTAACGTGAAGTCTTTGACTGACATTGACTTTAACTTTTCTGTAAAAACCCCTGAGCTATTGAAGATTTTCTACAAAGAAAAACTAGGCTCATTAGAACTTTTCATAGGAACATGTTATATTGAATGCTGTCCAGAGGAAAGCTTAAAATATAGAATAATTTATATATGTACTGTTGAATAATTATACAGAAAATATGATATTGTAATATTACTATAAATTATTATATATATGTACACTAGTTGTGGTACAGGATTTGACTAATTCTTGACACTAGCATTTTAGAAATATTTTAAAGGGACAACTGTTATTATTTATGTCTTCATTGTCTAAATTTGTATATGATTTGTATATATTTGTACATGAAATCTAAAAGGAAATTATAATGTCCTGGCTGTCTGCAACATAAGTAAATGTATTTTAATATGAATAAAACAAAACATTTACTGTTGCTTTGTTGTGGTAGAAAGTAAATTTGTTGTTATTTTAGTTCTTCAAGAAATGTCTCAAAAGTAACTTGAGCAGTTGAAATACAAAACAAATGCTGTAGATGCAGAATGATGAACAATACTCGCACTTGATAAAGGTGGGCTGACATACATATATAAATGTCGCTACAAATGTTAATGAAAAGATTGACCTTAATTCGTCTGATTATTTAAAAGCATAAATGAAAGCAAAATGGTTTTATCCTTTAACTGTTGAGGTGGTGGTAAATTTTACTCTGTATTTACATGTTTGTTTAAATACTCTCTTCCACTGCGCTCTATAAACTTAATTCTTTTAGTATCTTCTCATATCGTGATCGTTGTTATTCAGTTGTGCTTTGGTTGAGCTAGTAATAGCACGAGCGGAGCTATGCACATGCTGGTGTAAAAATTACCACTCGTCAGCATTTATGTAAATTTATTTTTGAAAATATTTTACCACCATGTCAGCGTTAGTGTAAGTATTTAGTAGGAACAAATTTACCCCAGATCAAAATTAACGCCATATTTTCATAGAATTATTTTTACCACTCGTCCGTTTTCTTGTTGGTTAAAAAGTTATTTATTGCAAAAACTTTATTCTATATTTTTTTTTTTTTTAATTATGATTTGGTATTTATGTGTACAGATCATGTCAAATTCAAAAAAACTTCAACACAACCAAAAGCTCCCTCGATTATTACGAGACACAATTGGTAACATTTTGGGTCCGGACTCAGTTCTCCACCTCCGATAGAGTCGATCCCTGTTGCTCGTAAATTATGCTACATATGCCCATCGAGGCTAAAGCGAAAAACTACACACTTTTGTCTGCAATGTAGTAAGCCAATGTGTATGCGATGTAGCAAACGTACAGGGTGGGCCAACTTGGACTGACTGATTTGAAATGCTTTTTTTCAGATAATACAGAATTTTATAAAATTTCATAATGTCATCATACTCAGTGGAAGAACGTGTAAAAAAAAATATGCCAATAGATTGATTTTGCTAGCTACAGAAAATGACAATTTTTTGGATAATCTCATTATGAGCGATCAAGCACATTTTCATTTCAATGGATATGTGAATAAACAGAACTGCCGAATTTGGGGTACAGAGAATCCAAGAGCATTGCATCAGTGACAATTACACCCTGTCAGATGCACTGTTTGGTGTGGAATCATGGCTGATAAAGTTATTGGTCCATATTTCTTCGAAAATGAGCTTAATGAACCACAAACCGTCTCTGGGGTGGTATACCGGACCATGTTGGAACATTTTTTACGTCCGATAGTTCTCAATAATCGTAACATATGGTTCCAGTTCAAATCAGTCACCCTGTCAGATGCACTGTTTGGTGTGGAATCATGGCTGATAAAGTTATTGGTCCATATTTCTTCGAAAATGAGCTTAATGAACCACAAACCGTCTCTGGGGTGGTATACCGGACCATGTTGGAACATTTTTTACGTCCGATAGTTCTCAATAATCGTAACATATGGTTCCAGCAAGATGGAGCTACAGCTCATACCGCAAGAGCCACAAAAGTTATAAGCAGTTCAAATCAGTCAGTCAAACTTGGCCCACCCTGTATATGCATACACTGTGCGAATACAGATTTTGACGAATAAAAAACCTCGAAAAAGCTTGAGCTGTAGTTTCTACACATGCTTATTTTTGTTTATGATCTCTTTTATATATTTAAATGTATACATTTGGCTGTGAAAAAATGCCCTTTAAGTTTTTTATTTTCTTTAAGTATATATTTTTTTATAAGTTTTTTGCATATTGTACCAATTTTGTTTAAAGAAATATAAATATTTTTTGTTTTCTTTATTTTTTGTAATCAAAAATTTAATTTTAATTATTTTTAATAAAATTAAGAGGGGTAAAATTTACCACCACGTCATTAACTATGTCCAAACATTTCACCTCGACAGTGTTTTAATGGTGATAATTTGATCAAATAAATTTGGGCAAATAAATAAAATATTTATGTTTGTTTTAATTACTTCTTTTTATAGAGGTTTTGTCTAAATTATAGAAAATATACATAAATTAATGCAATCTACTCAAATACTTTTACAGTGTTTATTATTGCAGCATGGCTAAAGCAGCAGAAATAAGACGTCCATTTGTTCTTGTTTTCACTCAAAGTACAAAATGTTTGACATCTTGCGCGTTTTTTCTTCGAAGAATTATCAACTTTTGTTTTTTTAATGGACCGGCTTCACTTAGACTCATCAAAATTTTGACTTGACAGTTGCCACTTCGAGGAAGTCATATATGAATATAGTCTGTGGTTGACGCCGTTCAGAAGATTTCCATATTTGGCGAAAAATATAATAAAAATGAGTCTCAAATATTGCTAACATGATTTGAGGCAAATTTTTAACACATAAAAGCATTGGTCTCGTTTTTGTCCTTTTTTTAAAATCACTTTTTTCTTAACTGGGCGCATATTGATAATATTTTGGCTTCCTAATCTTCCAGTTGGATAAGAATCTATTTTCCAAGAAGTTCCATCTTTCGCTATACATATATATATATTGGATTATAGCTTGTGTTGCACAAACAAATCTTTTCTCCAAAAACAGAAATTTCACATAACAACACGAGCGACAAAATAAAAAACACTTGTTCTATCACAAAATCCACCAAACTGAACTATATATCAAATGTTGATACATATCTTGACAAATATAGATAATATTATAAACTTCTTTAATAACTCCTATTTACATTTATTTTTTCAAAATATGTTTTAAATACGATTTACAAATTGTGAAAATATGACAAATAAAAACTAAATATATCATCCCAGTAAAAAATGTGCTCCAAAAGGAGCAGGTTTTATGTATGAATTCATACCTGAAATCGCTTCAAACCTGCTGATGGAATGCATGATTTTTGTATGAGGTGCTTCCGGTTTGGAGGACTACTTTCTGCTGACAATAAGCGCTTCTTTTAACCTAATCAAACATGCAAATAAAGCACTTTCCTAAAGTGTTTTTTTAATTCTATCTGAATGTTTTTGCTTAAGAAAAATTCATAGTAATTGAGAAGCGCGGTATTCGTTTTGTAACTGACTTTCGTTGTCATACGTAAATCTGTTGGCTATAATTTAATATTTGTTTTTCAGCTTTAAAACCTTCTTCATTGTCAGCACTAAAAAGCATATTTTTTGTATATTTTATTCGTAAGCATTTATTGCTTCAAAAGAGCACTTTTATTGCAGCGCTCGATTATGCGCTTTTTTTCTTAAGTGCTTCAAAAACACCAATTTTTTTATTGGAATATTTGATACAAAGCTCGATTACCTTTTAAACAAACTACATCTTAAATCAAATGAATGAATATTTATTTGGTAATATGTATTTACATAAATACGGATTCAGATATTCGTTCTGAACAAAATATTGTCATCCGTTGCTGGGGTGTCCCTATAGATATGAGCCTTAAAATAGCCCCTCCAAAAATAGTCTAAAAGCGTTAAGTCGCACGATCTAGGCGGCCAATTGGCCGGCCTCCGAGTTCAGCCAACTCGCCTCTTAATTGCGCATTTTTTTTACAAGTTTCATGGTAGACGGTGTCAGTCTTATTAAATCCGCAACTAAAAAATTTGCAATCATCCCACGGTAGTTCTCGCCATTCGCCTGCGTTGTCTTTGAAGAAGTCCGGTCCAATAATCCCACCGTCGCATAAACCACACCAAACAGTGATTTTTTCGGGAAACAATAGCAGTTCTTGCAATGCTTCTGTCTATTTTTCACACCAAATAGGACAATTTTGCTTGTTTACGTATCCATTCAACTAAACACAATTTTCCCAAAAAAAAAAAAATGTGCACACTGCACTTTTTTAACCAAACAGGAATTTTGCTAATAAAATTCAATAATCGGCAAGAGTTATTTGTTTGTAAGGCGATTGATATCTAAATTATGGACCAAACTAACACACTTATGGCCGAATTCACAGTCTTTAGTTAGCTAATGACAAAGGCTTAACTAATGATTCTTAGTTTGCCATAAGAATAACAAGTAATACTTAAACAATAGTTAGTATTTTAGTTTACCAATGGTTAACTAATGACTGAGAATATGACCATTAATAGTAACATGTTACACGATAACAGATAAGCCGCCAAAAATAACCTTCTAAAAAAGAAAGTTTCTAAAATATCACCCATTATTGTTCCTTTCTGGTATATCTGTCATTTTGACACTTCGCATTATTCAGTGAAACATAATTATTAAAGTTAACTTTAACCACATTGATGTATGTATATTGTTTTGCAAGAAACCACAAGCTTAAATATTTCAAATGAATTGCAATTAATTGATTAACAATCTTTAGTAAACATTATATGTAAATGTGTGCATAAACATTTGAGTTTTTGTTTGTATTGACTTTAATTAATTTAATTATTGCTTAAAATATCACCCACAAAAACTTTACTTTACAGGCAATTCAAATATACACATTCAATTAATACAAATTGACTTACATATATGTACATTAAGGTGGCCCCGTTTGTATGGAGAAAAAATAATTTTTGATAAACCATTGAATGCGCCGCTCAAAGACCTTTCATATGATACCAAAATTTACATATAGTTTCTTTGGCAGAAATGTGAAAAAAATCAAAAAACCTCTAAAAAGGACCTTTTTATCCTTTGACCCAGCTCACCAAATATTGACTACAGGGCAAAAAAAAAAATGAGAAACGTAGTCTTAAAATGAATCAAATTTTCAGATTAGTCAGGAACATCTGCAACTTTATTTTCGGGCCACCATAATGTACATATGTGCTTGATGTGTGAAAATATTTTGTTGCAGGAACTTTAGTTTCAATACAATTATAATTAATTTTTTTGTTTTGGTTAATATTTCACAAATGACAACATTCTGGTAAATAATTTATTGCATATCATTTAAATTAAACAAACAGAGAAAGAGAGAGAGAGAAAATATTTATAACTAGTGTTAATAATATTAACCCTTTAACGCCTAAGACCGTCTATATAGGCCATCAGTTGAGTATTGAAAAAAACCGTTTTTTTCCGTTTAGCTACTAAGACCGTCTATAGACTGTCTGCCTTATTTTTGTCCTGGAACTTTTCAGGAGTATTTTTTTTTTTTAATTGGAACTGAAATTCGCAATTTGCAGATGAAATGCATGCTAGAACAAAAATTTTTTATTTTCAATTTCAGGTGTTTAAGGGTTAAGGACTAAATTCTGTGTAACGTATGAATTAATTGTGTAGAAAATTTGTTTAGAATTTATTTAAATAATTTATGAAATCTGAGTTTTACTAATGTTTTATTATTTGCTACTGAATCAGCCCATAATATATTATTTGTGTTAATGTATTTAAAATAACAATTACAAATGATTGATTGTAATTAATTTTATGAAACCATTGAAAGTGTTTTTTATTGTACTAAATTCAATAGGTTGTAGTTTAATATTTTATATGATAACACAACAAAACCTGACAATATGAATGGAAAGTTTTTTTGACACAAAAATCAATGTATTCATTATTAGATATTTCAATACTTTGTTAATTTAAAATGATAATAAATGCAAGAACATTAGGACAATTTATTGTGTGCCATAATATCAATGACATTGAACATTATGACACCTATGGCCAGCTTTTAGCTTGATATTTAAATACGAAATTAGTTAATTTTTCCTTAAAATTACGTTTTATTTAAATATGGTTTCATTTTTTCAGTCTCAAATTGCGTTTGGTATTTAAATATGTTAAAAATATGGTAACACTATTAAATGTCAAAAAAGTGTCAACAACTTCTTCATTTAACAGCTGATTTACTATTTAATTTACAAATTGCAAACTAAATGGACAAAAGCTGCATCATTTATATCCTCTTCATCTAAATTCATAGTTTTAGTTGCACAGTAGCGCAATGTTTTTATTCGCGGCGAGTTTATATATTTTATATTTTATTAAATAATAAAAAAAAACCTCAATGCGCAATTTTCATAATTTTCAGAACTGTCAAAATCATATGTTCATACTAAAACAACTTAAGTTGTATCTAAATGGACGTAGTCAGTGATTTAAGTTATTTTTAAAAAATGATCTATAAAAATTAATTTGGTATTTAAACAGAACTTAAGTTTAAAACACTTTAATTTTTAAGATAAAAACTGACCATTATTCAATCAATTTAATTAAAATTATGCAGTGGCATATCCCATTGTGCAGCCTTTATTGTTTGTTTAGCTAAAAAAAAACAATTTAATTATTTTACACTCAATATTTAATTTTTTAATGTCTCTTTGATGGTTAATTATATATACAGCGAACATCTAGAATTAGTACATTGTATCTTGTGCACTTTATATTACATAAAAACTAAAACCAATAAAAAACAAGTAAGAAAGTATAGTCGGTCAATACCGACTATATGTATAAAACAGTTTTTCAGAATTTAATGTCATGATGTCTATGAATATAAATATTATGTATGTTTAACTTTATCTCGATATAAATATGTACGTTTAAAAGATTTATGGAGCTTAAATTGAATTACGGAGAGGGCCTTAGATAGGAGATTTGACTACTTATGGACCGTCTATTATAAAACTAGGTATCATTATTTCTGTATGAAAGAAACTTATTTGTGTCAAATTTGAATACTAACATTTTTAAGAATTTTATGATCGTTAAAGTGCATTTCGAAAGTGGGCCTTATATGACAAATTATGGCCTGATCACAAAAAAATTGTACTGTAAAATTTGTATATATATGAAATACATTTGTGTTAAACATTATTTGTATACCAATATTTTTGAGTGAGTTATGCTCTTTAAAATGAATTTCGGAAGTGGGCCTTATATGGAAGCTACAACTAAGCGATTTGTAGATGTAATTTGGCGTCCTTTACCACGCATTTGTGATGAAATTTGTTTGGATACTTGCATAATTCAAACATTTATGATCAGTAAACACCAATTTCGGGAGCACTTTTGAATGGGGGCCAGGTGAAATAATGGACCGATTTCCACCAGTTTCAATTCCATTCGTTCTTGGGCCAAAAAATATCACGTACTAAATTTTATCCAAATATCTTCAAAATTTGGACCTGTACTCTGTGCACAAGCTTTGCATGGACAGCCAGCCAGCCAGCTAGCCAGACGGACGGACAGACATCGTTAAATCAACTCAGTAAGTGATTCTGAGTCGATCGGTATAATTTACACACACAAATCCAATATACCCTCCCCATTATGGTGGTGTAGGGTGTAATAATATAATTTCCTTAAGTTTTTGATTGATGCAAACTTGTGTACATGCGAGTTGTTTTAGTTTTGTTTGATTTTTTCTTGAACTCGATACTTTTAGTTTTGATTTATAAATTATTTTGTTAAATATTAAACATAAAATAATAAATTTTCTTTACACAATTACAAGTGCACACAATACGAACAGGTATTTATTTGCGTGAACAACAATTTGACAATATGAGAACTAATTTTTGTGAAAATGTACTTAGATAGATAAATGCCGGTAGGTATTTTCAAGTTGTGAAATTTTACATAGATTG
The DNA here is from genome assembly GCA_950370525.1 of Bellardia bayeri. Classification (NCBI taxonomy): domain Eukaryota; kingdom Metazoa; phylum Arthropoda; class Insecta; order Diptera; family Calliphoridae; genus Bellardia; species Bellardia bayeri. The sequence goes on from OX493267.1 coordinate 21,959,773, forward strand.
GTTGTGTTATTCAAAATATAACAAATATTCATATAACCACATTCATTAGAGCATTTTATAAATCACAAAATATACATCATAACTTCTTATTTAACACTACGATTTATGTAGCTACTGTATAATTTATCATAAAAATTCTCTGATTTAGATTTATATTTATAACAACCCATACATTAACATTATGTTAATGTATATAAACATTTTATTAAAGATAACACTTATTTATGAGTCAAGTTTTCCTTGAAAGTATCTAAATGTTTTTGATAATAATGCATAAGTATGAGCATTAATTTCATTAAACACGAATTTAATATTCTGATTCAAATTTTTGCCTGACTAGCTAGTGTTCATTTTGTATTTATTTATTTATTTATTTAAAGATTGAACTAAATTCATATACACGTACTATATACATATAAAACTTATATAAAAAAATTAAATTCATTACAATTTCTTAATTAAAAATTTAAACGTTTTTTTGTGAAACAACAAATTCACAAACATGCAGACTTTCAGAAAGCATGTCGTTGATGTATATGAAGAAAAATGAAAAACTAAAGTTGAGAGTGAAAAAATAGCGCTACACACATTTTGCAAACTGTTTTGTCTAGTTGGTATATTTATGCTGAAATATTATGGATTCTGGTAATTTTTCGGCCAATGTCTAGGTTTACTCTAATAATTTGGCCACTTATCAGCAGCTCATAATAGATACGATCCTTTTGGTCCCGCCAAATACAGAGCAGCACCCTAGCGCCCTTTATATTTGTCGATTCTGCTTCTCATACAATCTCTTATGCTTCAAGTTATCGCAACAGATATATTTTTCATTAAATCGTAGAAATCATCTATCACACGTTGCTACTGATGGAACGCTTCACCATAACCTTCTGTGAGCAATCGATGTGCCTCAGTGGTACTTTAATCTAAATTAAAGATTTAAAGCAAAACTTCCCGCATATGAATTGTTGTTTACGCTTTATTGTGCAATAACTTAGTAAGAATAAATAACCTTTAAAAATTATAGATACAGTGGGGAGCACAAGTGAGTACATGTTTGTGTCTTGTGCACTTTTTATTGGATAAAACTAAAACTAATAAAGGAAGCATGTTGTAACTATACAAAAAAAAATTCCCAACATTGATATATTCCTTGATTCATCCTCGTTTATTTACCTCAAAACAATATATTTTTTACACAACTTTTTAAATTTCGTATAAATACCCAATTTGGGTAATTAAATAAAAACATCCGAGCACTGATATATTCCTGGATTTTTCTCAAAGTGCCTTTTTTAGACAATTTTACCAGAACTTTTTATACGCACCTGTTAACTTCATACCTAATTGTTTTCATTCAGTGTTGCTGGTAAAAATATTAAATTTAAAAATAAGTGAGCAAGTGTAGTGAAATGAATAAAATTTAAAAAAGGAAATGGCTCCCAAGTAAACGTCCCTATCTATGAAGCAAAAACTTTTATTGAACTCTCTTGCAAAAACCAAGAAAAAAACAAAACATCAACTGGCTGCACAATTATTATCCCTTAAATAAAATTAAGCGTATTCGTATAAGTGCCTCTGAGAGGTAAATAAACGTGGACGTTTAAATACCTTCCTCGGATAAATACCCAACAAATTTGGACATTTTTGGTGAGGTATTTATCCGTGGAATACTGTAATACTATTTATTATCATTTATTAACAATAAATAAATATACGAAATTGAACTAAAAGCCTCTGAATTAATTTAATACCAATTGTTAACATGTACTCATTTGTGCTCTTCGCTGTACGTTACCAAGCCAAAAACCGCGTTTAACAGATATATGTACCAATTGTTATGAATCCCTACACCACCATAGTGGGGAGGGTATATTGCATTTGTGCATATGTTTGCAACGCGCAGAAATATTGGTCCCACCTTAAATTATACCTGTCGACTCAGAATCTCTTTCTGACTCGATTTAACGATGTTCGTCCATCCGTCTGGCTGGCGTAGCTCCCATATAAGGCCAACTTCCGAAAATCACTTTAAAAACCGTAACTCTCTCAAAAATGTTGGTATCCAAATAATATTCGACACAAATAAGTTTCTTATATACAGAAATAATGTAACTTAATTTTATAATGGTCGGTCCATAATTAGTCGAAACTCCTATATAAGACCCTCTACGTAATTCAATTTAAGCTCCATAAATCTTTTAAAAGTATTTATATCGAGATAAAGTTTAACACATATAATATTTATATTCACAGGATATATCTCCCATATAACGCCCATTTCTGAAAAACTGTTTTGTACATTTATGGTCGGGCTTGACCAACTATACTTTCTTACTTGTTAATATAATTAATATAATTTAAGCTAAAGCTGAATTGGAAACCAATTATGGATATTCTATACTTTACGCTAGTGAATTTTCTATAATAATCATTAAATTTAGATGGAGGGTATTTAAGATTCCACACAGCTGAATAGCATTATAACATTTTAGATTTTTCATAAGTTAGGTTTAAAAACTTTATGTGAAAATTACTTTAATTGTTAAATATTGTATAATCGTTTTCAGCATTAAGTTTTGTTTTGTTTCGTTAGTACGTCCATATATGGATGAACACAACTGTAACTATAATAAAAACAGTGTTGCTGAAAATGCTATATATACAAAAATTAATAAAAAAAAATATATTTATTTGTAATGTGATAATATTGCCAATGCCAAATTTTCGTTCTTATCAGAAGTCTATGTACCGGATACTAAAAATACATATAGTACATGACATATGTATAAGTAATATAATACATATATTTATGTTCTTATAGTAGGATGGCTCAGTATTTAGGCAACTTGAAAACAATTGGATATTATTATAATGAGCCTGATGAAGTAGTTCTTAAGGTCTAAAATTTCAGAGAAAAGTGTCTTACAAAATTATATTTACATATTACTATTGAGGAAGAGCGAAAACTTTTTTGGACCTTCCTAGTGTAATATAAATAATTTACTCTGGCATTCGATTTAGCGGTTATATAAAGCGAAAGTGGTAGTAGCAACAGTAGTAGTATTTCACCACATTGAAGTGTAATGTAATAAATTTAATATTGCCTTTAACACAAGCTTAATACAATGAAAGCAATGGCAAAAAATTGCAAAGTAAAAAAACAATCTTAAATAAGGAAAATAAAATAACGCCCAAAAATAAATCTGTTGTGATGGCTGGTGAAAGCTGAAGTTATTGATAATGATATTGCAGTGGAAAGTATTTTATATTATAAATATATGTATGTATGTATATTTTTTTCCTAAAAAAATAGCATTTTTGTTTTCTTTTTGCTTTTGGCGAGTGAAAACAGAATAATATATTTAATTAAAATACTCGTAAAGTTATTTGTAGAAAATATGTAAGTTGAAGAGAAAAGCTCGAAGAAAATAATGACATTTTTGTAAAAATATTTACTTTGGCAGTAAGAAAAAGCGAAGCAAACATGCAATAACAAAAACTTATTAAGATTTTATTACACTACATAATGTAACGGGTCCGCCATCTAACGTTTTTTTTCAACTAGTGCTTATTAGCTCATGTCTGATTTGACAGATAATTAGTTTTATCCTTCCGCTGAACGAATATGGTTGTGTACACGCTTGAACAACTGACCATCCAAAGCGTTGTCGCTTCGCTAAGTGGGCCTACGATCGACTTACAGAAGATGCCGATTTTGCCAAAAAAAAAAAATCATCTTTTCAGATGAAGCTCATTTTGATCTTGGCGGGTATGTAAACAAGCAAAATTGTCGCATTTGGGGCACCGAAAACCCGCACGCATACATTGAAAAGCCGATGCACCCAAAGCGAGTCACTGTTTGGTGCGGATTTTGGTTCAGAGGCATAATTGGGCCATTTCTCTTTGAAAATGAGCAAGGACAGGCCGTTACAGTCAATGACGATTGTTATCGGTTCATGTTGAACGAATTTTTGTTCACAAAAATTAAAGAGGAGGATATTGGAAACATTTGGTTTCAACAGGACGGCGCTACGTGCCACACAGCCGAAGCTACACTCGATGTTTTGCGCCAAGTTTTTGAAGATCGCATTATCAGCCGCAGAGCTGATGTTGTTTGGCCCCTCGGAGCACCCCACTATTATTTGTGGGGTGCCGTCAAAGATAAATGTTACGCCGACAAGCCAGAGACAATTGACGCTTTAAAGGACAATATTCGTGAAGCCATTGGTGAAGCACAGCTGCACACAATCGATAATGTGCTTAAAAATTGGACTGATCGTGTAGGCTACTGTATGACCAGCCGAGGCAGCCATTTGAATGAAATTATTTTCTATTATTAACCGGAAGGATTCTACTAGATTTTTATAGCATCTTCAAAAAAAAAAGTAATTTGTTTATAATAAAATATTTGTTTAAAAGCTGAGTACATACATATACATATATATATTATATAAGTATTTATATGTATATATATTGTAGTATATACATATATTCAATAATATCATAACTATATGTGTACATATATCATTTGTTTCAATAATAATACAAATTTTTACTAGTTTAATTTATATAATTCTAATTATAGATGTAGGGCATTTAACATACGCCAATACCAAATACATTTATTTAACTTGTTTTATTTTTAGTGTGAAGTGTTATTTAACAAATAGATGTTGAAACATCTGACGACTTAGTAATGACCTGCAACAACATGTAACATGAGATGGGTGGCATTTATTTAAGTGTTACTTAACACACAAACATGATAATGATGGTTGCTTCTTTAGCTGGTTAACAAGATAATGTTATTCGAAGAATATGAAGTGATGGCTTTGAATGTATTGTTAAGTCAAGTAAGGAAATAATACACCTACAAAACATACAAACTCAACAAAACTTGTACCACAGCGTACTTTTATTGGGATCAACTATCACACCTTTCTCTTGTCAATAGTTTTACAAGAATATTGTACAAATAGTACTTAGTGGAATGAGTGTGATAAATGAAATGAGATCTTTTGTCTGTATAAGACAGGTATTTGCCAACGCTGCTGCTAGTTAAGGCCACAATTGTGATAATAGTCGAAAGTGAAACTGCTTGTTTAAAGCAAATAAATGTATTAAAATTTATGTTTTCTTCAAGCTTAAGTTCACAATTTCTTCTATTTATATTTTATTTCTACCAATAGTCCGCCACAAAAATAAAATAAAGAACAAATAAGTTATAAATAAAAGAAATTGTGACCTTAAGCTTGAAGAAAATATAAATTTTAATAAAGATAAAAATGTCGAACAATTAGTTTAATAATGTAAACAAATATATAAATAAATATTTGGAAATATAAATTTCCAAAGCCAATCGCTAAACCCGGGATATGTTTTAAAAAAATTTTTTTAAAAAATCTAGGAATTTTTCGATATTAATAAATCTAAAACTTGTAAAGCGTGATCCATTTCGAGATTCCCTACTTTTTTAAAGAAAAACAAGTAAGAGTGTTTAATTCGGCTATGCCGAATCTTATATACCCTCCACATTTGTTGTGGATGCATAATTATGCATATGTATATATATTATATTTTTTATTTACTTGAAATAAGCCGGATTCTTTTTAATTGTTAAGTTTATAACAGTTTATAACAAAAATGTTTATAAACCAAAACTACTATAAACACGCCATCTGTTGATGAATTTGTTCGTAACAATATTAATACACTTTGTTTGATCCATCTGTTGATCAATTTGTTCGTAACAATATTAATACACTTTGTTTTATCAACGCCATCTGTTGATGAATTTGTTCCTAACAATATTAATACACTTAATTTTTTTAATGAACTTTTCAGAGGTTGTCTCGGATTTTTGCTCATATCTCCGTTATTTATGGACGGATTTTGCTGATTTTAAGAATTATTAAAGATTTGGATCCCGAAGATATCTGGTGACTTCAGAAAATAGATTTCAAGAGACAGACAGACATGGCTTAATAGACTGCGCTATCTATAAGGATCCAGAATATATATACTTTATAGGGTCGGAAAATTATATTGTGGAAATTATAAACGGAATGACAAACTTATATATACCCTTCTCATAAAGGTGAAGGGTGTAAAAAAACATAGAAAATTCAAATTTAATGGGGAATGTTTATTATATTTATTTGAAGACTATCCCCCTTATTCAAAAACGATTACTAAATTTAACAAACGTTTATTAAGCAAATTTTTATATGCAAATCTGTCTTAATAAACGTTTGTTAAATTTAATAATCGTTTTTGAATAAGGGGGATAGTTGCTACGTCGCAGATGTTCTATCCGTTGCGTCCAATTTTCGATGACTCCTTCAAGCATTTCGATTGGTAGCTGGCGACTAACACTGGTAGCTGGCGAATGGGGTATCCAACTCTATTGATAAGTCGAAGTTGCAACCGTATTATGTAGTAAAGTAAAATGCAGTGAAAAAATATGTAAATTATTTTCTTTTATAAGTTTCTAATGAAATTCTCAATTAAAAATTGTATATTCTGTTTTGTCGATTGGAACCAACAGACAGAATTCCTGAAGTATCCAATTACTCTAAATAAACGTAGTCTAAATATACAATATCATGGCATCCATCATATATCCAAAACTTGTATGCCTATTCCACAGAATCACAGAAAAAAATAGTCTTTTATTGTTAACAGGTGTAATAAATTAAGACGGTCATCATTAGAGCATCACGATATAGCTGGATATTTTTGTTAGGTTCTTGTATTTATATCCTACTCCACAATAATGCCCAGTAATATTGGTCCAACACCCATCTTAAAGCATAGCGATCGGCTCAGAGTCACTTTCTGAGTCGATTTAACGATGTCCGTCCGTCCGTCTGGCTGGCTGGCTGGTTGGCTGTCCATGTAAAGCTTGTGCGCAGAGTACAGGTCGGAATTTTGAAGATATTTTAATAAAATTCGGTACGTGGTATTTCTTCGGCGCAAGGATGGATGGTATTGAAACTGGTGGAAATCGGTCCATTATTTCACCTAGCCCCCATACAAATGTACTCCCGAAATTGGGGTTTATCGGTCATAAATCTTTGAATTATGCAAGTATGCAAACAAATTTTATCACAAATAAGTAATAAATGAAGGTAAATCACATCTATAATTTTCGTGAAGATCGGTCCATAATTAGTCGTAGCTCCCATATAAGGCCCACTTCCGAAAATCACTTTAACGATCATAAATTTCTTAAAAATGTTGGTATCCAAATAATATTGAACACAAATATGTTTTATACATATACATATAATATGGTAGAATTGCATGACGATCGGTCCATAATTAGTCGTAGCTACCATATAAGGCCCACTTCCGAAAATCACTTTAACGATCATAAATTTCTTAAAAATGTTGGTATTCAAATAAAATTTGACACAAATAAGTTTCTTATATACAGAAATAATGACACCTAATTTTATAATAGTCAGTTCATAAATAGTCAAAACTCCCATATAAGACTCACTTCGTAATTCACTTTAACCTCCATAAATTTTTTAGACGTATTTATATCGATATAAAGTTTAACACACATAATTATATATTGACGGAAGTCATGGCAGTAAATTTTTGGATGATCGGTCCACAATAGGCTATATCTCCCATATAACGCCCATATCTGAAAAACTGTTTTATTATTATTTACTGGGTGTAGGGTATTATATGGTCGGGCTTGACCGACTATACTTTCTAACTTGTTTTATTTTCGAAGTGATTATAGGATTAATATTTTCAAATATATTTTCTTAACTCGAATTCATCAAAAGAAAACGTCTTAAATCCAGCAACATGCTTATGGTTTTGACGACTACTGTTTGCTCTAATGTTTTAGAAAACAAATACCGCCAAATTGTGATGGTGTTACTTTTTGCCTTTAAATTTTAACTGCTGGTATTTAAACTGATCTTTTTCATATAACTTGTAATTACTACCTAAATTACAAAATTTTGTGTGAAAAGTATTTAAAACATGTGTAAGTTAAGTTGGTGCTATTTGACGAGTTGAATAAAAAAAAAAAATGATGTTGAAGGCATGTATGTATTCCAGCATTTCTAAATGAATCAATTAAATTGCCTTATTAGTAACATCATTGAGCATGTTGATGAATTACGGACGAATTTCGGTTAATGTAATTCTGTTTTATATCTTCATTTTCATCGACATCACCTTAATATGACCAATCATTTGGGTGTAAGCCGCTTCCGAACTAACTTTTCAACATCTTATTCCATCATCGTTATTAACAATGTTGTCATAATCTACTCGTATGTATATAATGCAAATTTGACAGTCAGTTTTTGCTTCAAATGTAATGAAACTTGGTGTGCTTTACTGGAATGATTTTACCAAATATTAGAATTGGTTGTTATGTATTCTTGTCACAATATTACCCATAACTTTAATAAATAAATATTCATTAGGACAAAGTTAACCTTAGTGTAAAATTGTGTAAGTCATTTTACTCCGTATATGTGGATCTGAAACTAAACACAATTAATAATTTATTATTGTATGTGTGAATATGTGTATATGTGAATATAGTATTGTAGTCCTCGTATCTACAGTAAGTAAAATATACTTATTTACATTAAATTCTCACTTCTCACTTTTATTGAATGATAGAAGCAGAAACAAGAATGCTGATTTTAAATCACATAATAAACCAAATTCATTAAGTGGTAATTTAAATTCATTAAAAGTAATTATACATTAGTACTTTTATTTAAATAATTTATTCCAGAATTCTAATCATATTACCTGTTAGTCGTATTATGTACATACTCGTATTTATATGCTTAAAAAGCTAAAATTTATTCATTAAATTAATTAACATTTAAATATTAAAAGCAATTTGCCTACCTGAACCATGATATGTTCCTTTGGGAACAGCGAAACATATTTCGAATGTTTTTGCTTTAAAAAAAAAATCTACAAATACCTTTACTGTTGTCTTATTTTTTCAGTAGACCTGCCGCATTTTGCGGCATGTACTTTCTATTACATTGGATGGTTCCGTATGCCATTATGTCATTTTGCTGACACGAAAATCATAATGAAATGATGAATGTGTCAGGTGAAAGTGCTCCTTGATATGCAATAGTAAAAAATTGGGTTGCTGAATTTAAACGTAGTCGTACAAGTATTGTGGATGAACCACGTATATGGACGTCCAACAACAGAAATTGTAGCCATAGTGCAGATATGTTATTAAATGATCGACGACTGAAAGTGCTTGAAATAGCTAATATCATGGGCAGCTCAAATGATCGGGTCCATTTAATTTTGCATGAATAACTGCAGACGAAAAAGCTTTCTGCAAGACGGGTGCCTCATTTGTTTACAGTCCACCAAAAACAAATAAGAATGAAAATTTCTCAAGCTTGTTTAGATCGTTTTAAGAAAAACAAAATGGACTTTAAGCATCATTTAATAACATGGATCCATTGCTATACTCCAGAGACAAAAGCACAATCCAAGCAATGGATTCAAGCTGGAGGAAGTGGCCCAAAGAAGGCAAAAACAATTCAATCGGCTGGTAAGGTTATGACAACGGTTTATTGGAACTTCAAAGGTATTTTATTGATTGGCTATTTGCGAAAGGGTAAAACAATAAATTCAGAGTACTATTGCAACATTTTGGATTAATTAAATGTAAAAATTAATGTAATTAAATGTAAAAATTTAAGAAAATCGTCCTGGCTTACAACACAAAGACAACGTAATAGCGTAGAAGAGTTTTTTAACAATGGTTAAAATAAACGAATTAAAATAGGAGTTGCCCACCTTATTCTCATGATTTAGCTCCCAGGTACTTTTACCTGTTCCCAAGTTTAAAAAAGATCCTAGCTGGCAAGCGTTTTACCTCAAATAAAGATGCAATTACAGTTGTAAACCACTATTTTGAAGGCGTTGAGGAAAACTATTTTAATCAAGGGTTATAATTGCTAGATAAGCATTGGACTAAGTGGATTGAAGTTTCAGGAGATTATATTGAAAAATAGAAATATTTTTCAAAAACTAACTATTTTCTTTCTGTGCTGGGCTAAGAAGTTTCCGAACCGCCCTCGTACACACCACCAATATACCAGTATTGTGATCTGTTTATACTACTGCAAACTAATTTGTATAACATTTTGTATCGATAACGATATTTATACGAATAATTTTATTTTTCGAATCCCTCACATGGGAGCTTCCACCTACAATGGGACGATCTTCATAAAGCTTATTTTGGAAATGTCTTTATATCAATAAAGATAGTTACAGAATTGTATGGGTTATTCAAGCAAGTGGATGTTATAGGGAAAGTCTACTTTATATGAATGCTAAGGTCAAATATATATTTCAAGATTTATGTACATTTAAGTAAATTTCGAAAATATACTTTATATGGGTGCTACGCTCAAATATGGACCAATGCAAATAAAATAAAGTTTTCAGACTTTTCTTAGCATGAAACTTATTTTTGCTGAATTTTGAAGAGCTACTGTTTTTCTCTAGTCATTTATAAATTGTGGAAGCAAATTCAAAGGCATTTGTGTGTGAGATATGAGAAGTTGTGGACCGATTATTACCATTTTCAACAGAACTTTTCCTTTTATATTAAAAATAAATTGTGCAAAATTTAATGAAATTATCTGCATTCTGTTTGAAGAAAATAACCAAAAATATCTGAAAATATCGTGCTTGTCTGAATCTTTTGCCTAAAACTCGTATACTACTGAACGGATGTTGCTCATTTTTAATATCCAACATTTAGGTAAAACAAAAAATTTTGAGGAAAAATTTCATTATTTTAGGTCTCTTTTGACGTCGACAAATTACTTAAACTTTTAATTATAGATTTATTTTATGAATCAAAAGTAAAATAGGACAAATACTTTATATTTACAAAGTTTTTAGACAGTTTTTATTATGTTTTGCAACATGCAATTTTCATTTTTTTTTTATCGACAATGTTAATAAACATTTTTTATTTATTTGAAATTCTTTTGAAATGAAATAAAAAATTGAATTTAGTCGATGTATATGTATATCTATGTATGGGCTTATATATGCTGTGGCTTTTGTTCAGACATCTTTTCTAAATGATATTTATTAATTTGGTTATTTTAATATATTTTAATGTTCATGTATTGTAATAATACCCTTCAACCACATCGTCAAGTAGTTAAACAGTCAATCAATCAGTAAATCAGGCAACAGACTTGACCAAAATCAAACCAACCAGAAAGTGATACTGAGTCGATCGATAAGGTGGATGTTGGACCAATATTTCTGGGCGTTATAAACATCAGCACAAATCCAATATACCATCCCCACTATGGTGGGGTAGGGTATAAAAGGCAAAGACGTGTTTTAAATGATAATGAGTAAAAGAACCTTCAGCAATTCCTTTAAAGATATTTATCCACTATGTAAATCATCGCGAACATTAAACTTAAAGTTTATTAATGCCTGAATATTGTATAAATACCAAAAAAAAGAGAAAATTCTTGGAAGGTTTTATAAATTTTTTTTCTGCAAAATAACGGAGGGCACGTGTTTTCGTTATTAAAACATTCTTGGCCACGCCGTGGTACTATGCCAAAAATTTGGTAATAAACCTCATGTACACTTACTCTTCTATGCAATATTTTTATATGATTACGAAGAGAGTTTAGACATTCGTAAAAACTTTTTAGTTTACTTCGTTTCAGGTTTAGTGAGCATAAAATTTAATCTTGACCTTAATTTCATACAATTTGATTCAATTCTTTTTTTAGGGATTAAAATGTAATTGCAATAAAGAATATAAGACACTTAAAAATACAATACAATTTAATATATAAATTCACAGTTTTCTTTGTTTACTTCATATTGAAAACTTATGCAAATTGTTAACAAAGCCGATTTAAAGATTTTTTTCTTCATTTATTTATTTTTTGTAGTGATTGCCTAATTTGAATGTAGTAAATTAGAATTCAGGCAAAACTAAAATATTCAGGAAAAATTTTATCCGATTTAAACAACAATTTAATAAAGAGCATTACTACATTCAGGAATTTTAATAATAATATAAGTAAATACTTTTGTTCTATATACGAGGTCTGATCAAAAAATTACCGTTATTTTAATTTTTTTTTTTTAAGTATTTATTTATTCATCAATAACTATCTTTTCACGTTCAAAGTAATCCCCCACTTATGCCAGCATTTTTTCCATTCTTCAAAACATTTCTGAAACGCGCTTTTTGGTATCGCCAACAGCTCCTGTTTCGAGTTTTCTTTTATCTCCTCAATCGTGGAAAACTTGACGTGCTTTTTTCGATCTTGGCTCTTCTGGACGTTTCCATTGGGATGATTGGGCTTTGGTTTCAATGTCATAGCCATACAACCATGATTCGTCACCAGTTATGACCTTTTTGAAAAAATCTGGATTGTCGTTGACGATGTTCAACAGCTCCTGAGCGGTGTCCATGCGACGTTGTTTTTGCTCAAAATGTAGTTTCATGCCTAAAACATCCGTAAACATTGCTTGGTATGAGCCTAACGATATGCCAACATTATCAGCAACCTCTCTGATAGTGATTCAACGATTATCCAAAACCATTTTCTTCACTGCTTTAATGTTTTCATGTTTCGTGATTGGGCGCCCAGGACGAGCATCGTCACTGACATCTTCTCGGCCTTCCTTAAACCGGTTATACCACAATTTAACTTGTGTTCTGCTCATAGTAGACCCACCAAACGCCACAGTCAACATTTTAAATATTCTTGCGCATTTAATTTCACTTTTTTACACAAAACTTAATACAGTTTCTTTGATCCATTTTTTCGTATAGTAAAAAATCGAAGAACACACCAAAACACGACTAACCTTTTTATCTGTCAAAAACTCAAACTGACACTCCAAAATGGCTGGTATTACCAACAGACATGTATACCAACATAACAGAAAAAAAATGCTAAAATCGAACGTAACTTATAAAATTTTAAAATAACGGTTATTTTTTGATCATACCTCGTACATGAACATTTTTTCTTTATTAAGAAAACTTAATAAAATATTCAAAAATATCAAATTTTTATCGAGATTGTTTCACATTTTGGTCCATTACTCTTGTTCTACTATACCGATTTTGCTGATTTACAATGCCAAACTGCTTAGGAGAATTGTAAACGGGTTTTTGTAAACTCTGTTGAGTGTGGTTATGTATTTTGGACGTAAGAGTGTTTTACACAGACATACAATATAGCTCAATAATGATCAAGAATATATATACTTTGTTGTTGAATATTTCTGAGTGTTACACACGAAATGATAAACTTATATATATATATCTAATATGTTCAAATATAAGTTGCAATATATATTTAAAGAAAACAGCAAAACATTTTTAAAAAATATCAAGTTTGTCAAACAGTCCTGATGTACAAAGAATTCGAGGTTTTATCGTGTCTAAACCAGACGCACTAACTATGGATATATTTCGATAAGTTACAAACGGTATGAGATAAAAACTACCACATTTGATGGTCAAATTATTTTAAGACATTTATATATTTTATTACAAAATAAGATATAACTTTTTATTTAAATTAAAACATTTAATAACTGCAATGCTTAGAACGTTGCTGTATATTTTGCTACAACTTTCGAAAACAGTTTATGAAATATTGTAATTTCCTTGATTCTATAATAGAATATGTTTTCTTCTTGTCTTGTATTTACTGCAGAAATATTCGCTTATCGATTCAAAAAATCAAGAAAAAATTTGTTTATTCTATTTTAATCACCATGAAATAAGGATTTAAACTATGTTATTAGTGAGTCTAATGTAGTACTTCTTGTTCTAAAATCATAATTTAAAACAAATCCGGCCTTTTCGCTATGAAAAATTACACCAACATTTGGGGAAACTTTTCATAGCTATCTTGGGGCTATTGTTCAAAACCATTATGCTCATTTTTCTTAGAAAAAATTTAGGACTAAAATTCACAGTGAAATGTGACTCCACAATTTGGGCCATTTTTTCTAAGACCATAATTTCTACAGGACTAGGTGGAAGCTAATTCAGTTATTGTCTCTTAAAATATTTAACAAACCATTTAACAACTTAAGTCTAGCAATATTAGATCATTATTATATTATTAATTTGGTTCTTTATATTTTACACAAAATAGACAAAATACCATCAAGTGAGAAAACAGCGCTGTTCGAAATTTTGTTATTTTTCTCTCAAAATTAATAACACATGTTAAAATAATTATGGAGGTATTATAATATAGTTTAGTCCTGGAATCAAAAATCTCATAATTGAACACACTACCTTAATGATATAGGAACTTAATGCTTTTAAACATTAAACCATTGGACCACAATTTTACCATTTTGAATTTAATTATTATTGCGCACAGACATGTAAAACAAATAAATAAAACCAATAAATATACATATATATTCGTATACAACATTGTATGATATGTCTTAATTAAATAATTTTACAAAATTTAAACATTTTCTTGTTTATACTTTTATATAATTAACAAATAAAAGTCATTATTTTCACTAACAATACATTCGTAAAGTCATTACAAGTACACAGTACATATAAATAAATGTTCATACATGCAGAAAAACCTACATATTTACATAAATACTAGTGAGTCGTTATCTACAGGATAATATACCGTCATAATAACTGTCAAAGTGTCAACAATTGAAAAAATACTTCAAAAAACTCAACTACTCAAATGCAAATACACAAGCACACAAAGACATATATTCACCAAAATAAAATTATGTACATAGAAACATGATGATAATAGCAAAAAAGGACTCTTTCACACAAACACAAGTCCTGATAGCGATAGCAGCAACATAGAAAATGAAATTTTACGTAAAATATTTAGCAAGTGACATTACGTGTCAAAATTCACTTTTATTATTTTTAATGGACAATGTGCCCCAGTGATTTAAATACATGGCTCATATACTAACAGTCACTCGTACCAGTGCTCTCTTTTTTTTTTTTTGTAATTCTGACATACATATATTTACCAACAAATTATTATCATCCAAAAAATAAATATTTAATAAATTTGCAAGGAGACTCAAAATAATTTCCGTTCAAACGTATTAAAACAAGCAGTCACGTAGAATTCACACAAACGGGAAAGTTCAAATTTAAATTTATTGATTTTTTATTTGTTTGTTTGTACCACAAAATAATGTTCATAGTTATATGTAAATTTTATACAAGTTGAATTTGTTTTATCTGTCTTCAATTCATTAGTACAAGTAACAAATTTTGAATTTTTATACCCACCACCAAAAAAATGTTGCGTATATTAAGTTTGTCATTACGTTTGTAACACATAGAAATATTGGCCGTAGAACCAAAAAGCCTATATATTATTTTTACGATAATGAACTGGATACTAGTTGATTTAATGGCTAGAAAACTGGCTGTAAGTACTGCCACAAGGAAGCTTGGAAGTATGAACATTATGGACATGCTAGCATCATCGGAGATGTAAATTGTCTTCCTGATAATATTGATTATTGCACTCCTACCCCTTTCCTCTCGAGAAACTATGGCTACTCTATTTTGAATAATACGGAATCAGAAGAAGGTCTACCCCTGAACCTTACAAGCTTATCTGTATATACGGACGGCTCCAACAAAGTTGCTAGAAAGTTGGCGGCGATGTCTACATTGAAGAATTTAGAACTAGAATGTTGTTTAGAATTCCAATTGAATGCAGTATTCTACAGGGTGAGATAGGGGCTATAAAAGGAGCAGCTAACTGGATCAGTTATAACAGAATATCAGACAGTGTCATTGTAGGTCTACCCTACAATGATTTTTACAGAAGTTGTAAAAATGACGAAGAGAAGGAAACAATCTCTCATTTTCTCTGTCATTGTACAGCAATGTGTACCTCGCGTAACACCTTTTTGGGACAACCATCCTTTAATAATCAATCTGAAATATCAGACTTGAAATTAGGAATAGCAATTGGCTACCGTGATCTAACACACAATCCCTTTCATTATAGTGAAACTGTTGGACATTAAGCGGCTCGGAGTATTTACTCCATCTTTTCTCCTAAACCTTCTAGACCCGACACTTTTTTTTCTCCATGTCCATATCTACTCAATATCTGTCTCTAACAACATCTATCCCCTTTCTTCTATCTTATGTCTTTTCAGGCAACACAAAAGAGCCACCGAATGGACCTAAGTGATCTGTACTAATTATGGCTGTCTGCTGACCTAACCTAACTTATGGATCCATGAAAGATTCCAAGACGATCTAGCCCTGGCCGTTCGTCTGTGAAAGAACAATGAAAATTTTACCAAACATTCTTTGATCTACCGAAATATTTATTATTGAAAATGGGAAAAATTGGTTTAGTAGGATTCGAGTTATAGATCAAAGTTTCAGACAACTTCGATATTTTTAAGATGTCTTTTAAAATTTTCTTCATATAATGCAGAGAAAATCATGCAATTTTGCACAGTTTATTTGTACTATAGAAGGACAAATCATTATGAAAATGGTAATAACCGATCCACGAGTTCTCATACAAATGTCTTTTCGGAATATGGCTTTATGGTACATAAATGTCTATAGATAAGTAGTACAAAATTAAGAATAAATAAGTTTTATGCAACGATATTTTGTTTGCATCGATCCGTATTTTGACAATGGCTCATTTAAAGTTAATTTTCGAAAATCACTTAAATCCGCTTAAATATTTTACTAAAATAACAACGGGTCGAAATTCAATACCAATAACGTGACTGACTTACTGACTGACTGACTGGCTGATTCATTCATCATCGCATAGCCCAAACCGCTAAAGCTAGAAACTTGAAATTCGGGTAATGGGTTCCTTTTACATCCACTAATCCACTAAGAAGGGATTTTTGAAAATTCGGTCGTTAAGGGGCACAAATGGGACAAAAACGGGTAAAACCAGTACTTCTATATCTCCAAAAAAATAAACTTAGAAATAATATTTTAAATCAAAGTATTTTAATCAAAAAAAAGAGCCGACAGGTGTCTGGTATTATACAAAATAACAATAATAATATAAACTACTACTACATTCCCATTTTTGTGATGGGTTTATAAGATTCGGCACAGCAATGTAACGCTCTTACTTGTTTTTTTTTTATTTTTTTGTTTTTATTCAATTTGTTTCTGCACAAATTACATCATTGAACACAATTTTGCTTCATTAAACTTTTAACACTCAATAAATACGCCAAACTTAGTAATTTATGTACAGAATTATGATGATAAAATAAAATGGCAAGTCTATTTTGCTTGTAATAGAAAATTTAATTTAAATAATTAATTCAGTTACAGGGTATGAGAATAAAGGAGGCACTAGAAATCAGACGAAAAATAATCATAAATTATAATGAATTGTGAAAATGAATGTTGTGCCATTAACAATGTGGCTTGTAGTCTTTGAACAGAGGAAGAAAGGAGGTTTATTAATATATTGTGTATTTAAAATATTCATTTATTTATTAATTGAAATATTATATTCTGAATGGGTTTTACTTTAAATTTATAACACAATCATTTTTTTTCTTGGACCAGCACTCAGGGGACGACCCCTACTTATGCAATGCATTGTGCTGGAACTAGGAAAATAGGTTATGGGAGGGAGGATAGAGGTTATTTGCCAAAATATGGCATAAAATGAGATTTTCCCGAAATCCTACAAATTAAATTCGTAGGCACAAAAAAAAACTACACAATTAGACAAAATGAGAACTTTTTTTGTGTGCCTTAGAGTTCTTAGTCTAGTACTGAGCTTTAATGCCTATTAATCACTTTTTTTGTATCAGCTCTAGTTTTCGAAATATTGTTTTTTTTTTAGAAAATATGAACGTGGTTACGCGATTTATAGTAAAGGAACTAATAAAAAAACCGAAATTCGGCTAAAACATTATCCATGGAGTATTTGTGGGAAAATTTCTTTTTATAGATTTTTTTTATTTTTCAAAAATTCATAAAACATAGAGAAAGCGACAAATTTTCTATTATTTTACGTCAGACATATAGGAAAATATATTACGTATATGGGTCAATTTCAAAAAAAAAAAAAAAAAAAAAAAAAAAAAAAAAAAAAAAAAAAAAAAAAAAAACGTACACAACGTTTTACTTAGCTTATTTTTAAAGTTTTTTAAATTCGCCTGTCAGAGTGTCCAATTTATGTAGAAACTGATGAAGAATCCGGCTCTCAAAAAATCCATATTTTTGGATTTTTTTTTTAGGTTTTCCATGATTTCTATCTTTAGCGACACACACCAAATATGTAGTGTGTGTCGTTAGAAATATAGATATTTCTAAGGCGTTCAACAGAGTCTAAAATGGTGCTCTTTTATTGAAATTTATTGCTTTTGGTGTCGGTGATAACTTCTATTGATTTATTGAGTTTTCTCAGAAATTGCACTTATCAACTCATTCCTTTTGCCTTTCCTATGGAGATTAGGGAAATGATACAACACACGAACAATAAACTTAGCCCAGTTCTTGTGATAATCTCAGAATAGGGGCGTGCGAATAGAGTCGTTTGTAATGCACGTAAGACTCAATATTGTACCATCTATCACCACACCACATATCATGTAATTAAGTATTAAAGAATCAGATGCTCTTGATGTCCTAGGCATAAGCATCCAGTGTGATGTCAGCTGAACTAAACACATTTTCAAGTGGCAAAAGAAGCATTCAAGTGCCTTGGTTTTTTAAAACGATTGAGGAAATTACTCAATCCATCTGATCATCTCACTATTTCAACCGAAAATGGAATACAACTCTCAAGTATGGACCGGTACGTTGAAGCCTATTTTGGAGATACTCGACCGCGTACAGGAGAGGGCGAAAGTGCTTAGCGGTAACAATAAGGTATACATAGGATATACGTCGCATGGGTTGTCCTTCACTTTTATATCGATACTTTAATGGAATATGCTCTGCTGAAACTTGTTCCTGAAACCCGTAATTTTTGCGTAATACACGTTCTTCAGTCAGCGCTCATCATTTATTAATGATCGACTGGAGAGTGAATCGTACATCACATTACAGGGAAAATTCGTTCTTTAGCCGTACTGTC
The DNA here is from genome assembly GCA_950370525.1 of Bellardia bayeri. NCBI lineage: Eukaryota > Metazoa > Arthropoda > Insecta > Diptera > Calliphoridae > Bellardia > Bellardia bayeri. The sequence goes on from OX493267.1 coordinate 21,978,939, forward strand.
TGTATGTAAAACCAACTTCCTGCATAAGTCTTCCCTGTTTCTTTAATATAGGCAAATTCAAATCAAATGGTCACAAATACTACTCCCTATATCCTACGTCCCATAACCTATTTACCAAGTTCCAACACAATGCATTGCATGAGTAGTGGTCATCCCCTGAGTGCTGGTCCAAAAAGAAAGGTCATATCTAAATAGAGTCAATACTATAAATGAAAAACACTTTGAAAAATGGAATATGGTATGATACAAAATCTATGACAGAGAATATATGAGATCTAAAAACAAAGCTTGATATATTATATACTTAATATTGTAAAATAGTCAGTAAAGTTTAATATTGTATGGCCAAGAATATCCATGAACATCTTTAATATGTAGTATCTGAAGTTAGTTATAAATTGCTCATAAAGTTCTCATAGAAGAACAATGACAAAGACGTTTTATGGTTAATATTCAGCTAAATTGCAAATCATCAGATACCAACCATGAAATAAAAGGCTTCACTAACCCCTAATAAAAAACCTGGGAATCTTTTTAACAACATTTTATGTAGTAATCTAGTAAGTAAGGTAAATCTTGCCGCCACTTTTATTCATCCAGACATCAGCAGTCTACAATAAATGTTCATTATCTGCTCACAGGTTTTTGACATTTCTGAATCTTACTGCCAATTGAAATGAAAGAAGAATAAAATGGCAGACGCTTTTCAATTAGTTTGTCCTGGCTGACAGGAAAACTGCGATTTAAAAAGCCCTGCTGTCGCTAGAAAACTGTGGTTGTTCTACATTAAAAATTAGGGATAATCTGAAAGTACTGTACTCCTAACATCAGCGTTGCATTATGGTAATATACCTGGCCCCTAATAAGAAGCTTTACCAAAAGGACTTTGTTTTTCAAAACAAAATTAAATAAATAATTTATGTGAAAACGAAACCACCAAGGCATCAAAATGTTTTCTGGTATTGGACTGAGTAAGGTTTGACAATTATAGAAGACCACCACGTCTACGTATAAAGATGTCGATTCATTAAGCAAAATTTTCAATAAGAAATTGGCGGGTAGCTTTACACCTGTAATCAATTAAATTGACTATGTATACCACCTTGTAATTAACCAAAATATCCTATTTTAACTGTGACTGTAGCATCTTTATTAGTTGGATTTTATATAATTTTTCTCAACTCTTCATTGTTGTCCTTAGAATATTTTATATTTCGTTTAACTTTCTTTTTTTAAATTTTATGACACACATAACTGAAATTATTCTCATATTTTTTGCAAACTATCGATTTATATTATGAATACACATAACAATAGTTTTAAAGTTTAATCATGCATATGATTAGCTTTTAAAATGAAAAACTTAAGCCGACTGTTGTTGGATTTTTTTTTATGAATTTTCTTTAGCCACTAGACTCGTATTGCTGTTGCTGTTTATTGTATTTTTTTTTTGTTATTTTCATTGATGGGAAAAATATCATATGCTTATTTTCCATCATATATCCGGAATTATTAAATAAATTCTTTGTACTTTTGTTTTCATATTTCATCTATGTTTTTTTTTTTTTTTTTTTTTTGCTTAATCATGTAACAAATTTTTAGTCAACATTTTTCCACTCTACTTTTTGATGTCGAAATATTTACGTATAAAATAAAAAATAATAAAAAAAATAATAAAAAAAATAATAATAACAAGTGGAAGTGCCGAATTTTAAATACCCTCCAATTCAATATAATGAGAAATACAAAAACTACACTGAATGTCTTTATTCACTGTTTTTTATTCAGTTTTAGCGCAAATTTTCTTAGTATTTCATATAACGTTTGATAGACAAGTTTATGCACGATATAATTTATTTCAAATGTTTTTAAATTTTATCTAATTTTAACCATTTACCTATATACATAATTGATCTAATTGCCAATTCTTATCATTATTTATAACATTCTAATATGTTATGTAACCATTTATAAAACTATCAAGTAAGAGTGGTGCCGAATCTTAGTGATTATTATAAAAGATTTATGTGTATTTAAGTAATTTTAGGAAATTAACTTTATATAGAGCTATATCAAAATATGGACCGATGCAAATATAATATCTTTTTGAGATTTCAATTTGCATAAAACTTATTATAGCAGAATTTTGTATGGCTGCGGCTTTTCTATAAACATTTGTGTACCATAAAGCCATATGTCGGTAAGACATTTGTAAATATATTTGAGAAATCGTGGACCTACCTATCATTTTCAACAGGACCTGACCTTCTATAATCAAAATAAAGTGCGACAAAATTCATGATATTATCTGTATTATATTTGAAAAAAAAATAGCAAAAAATATCTTCAAAATATCGAGTTAGTCTGAAACAACAATGACCTATAACTGGGGTCCTACTAAACCGATTTTGCCCATTTTCAATACCTACTATTTCGCTGGATCAAAGAATGTGTGGTAGAAATTTAATTGTTTTATCTCTCTTTTTCGAAGCTCTTTCGTGCTTTCAACAGACACAGATCGTCTTAGAATTTTATAAGAACCCAGAATATATAGACTTTTTGGTTCTACGACTGTAATGTTCAGCCCATACAAGACTTGTTTAACCCTTATGTGTGCGGCAAAAAAAAATACCTTCTAATGTGCTGCAAGGTACCTGGGTACCTATATGAGAGTTAAGTAGAGAAAACACATTTTCGCCCTAAAGACATTGTTGGAGCGTAGTTAAGAGATATTTTATATAATTTTTCTTAACGCCTTAAGGTTTGCAAGCTACTAACAACTTCAAATAATATACTTGCAATGGCCGCTTTATCATATAAAATTCGTAAAGGTACCCGGGTACCTTGGTGCGCTTTAAATGGTGTTAAAAGTAAATTGGTCTCTCAGGCAAATTACAAAAAAAAAAGTCAATGCGTACGGCTACAAAAAAACTAAATTATTGGAAAGTTAGTAGTTCTCAAAAAGTTTCAGATATACAACTTTGACTAAAAACTCCAAAGGTACCCGGGTACCTTGATGCACACATAAGGGTTAAAACATTTACACACATTTGTTATGCTCTTTGAAAAACTTTCATTCAGTCGCGTTGAGCACTTATACACTTACAATATACACCTATAAACTCTTGTAAACAACGTTATTGTGATGATATAAGCCTCACTTTATAACCTTACGCTTTTTATATCCAAAACCAAAGAGATCGGGGAATCTTACGTTCATCATTCTATTTGTAACACATCGAAATATTGGTCGTTGAACAGTGGTATTCAAAAATATAAATGAAGATGTATTGGTGAGAGATGTTGCCCAGCAAACATAAAATCAAACACTTAAAATAAGAAAAATAGACAGAATTTTTGACAGATATAAACACCTTAAGAAAAATTATCAGGGACCGTAAATATCAATTCTCAATATCAAAAAATTATTTTAGAACAGTTATTTCAAGAAAAACAATAAAAGTCAATCTAGAACAGTTTTTTTTATTTTTCGTGTTCAATTGTAATTGAATTGCGTGTGGTTGTTGTGCTTCGTCCAACAAGAAGCAACAACAATGCTTAATAAATTACTGAAAAAAAAGATGAGATTTCGGTAGAGTTTCATCTACCTAAATAACATTCGAAAGTATACTTTATTTGGCAGCTATTGCCAAATATGGACTGAAAACTACAAAGTTTAGTAATTATTATAATTGCCGTATGACCGATATTAGTATAATTTCTGTTCGTTCGGTATACAATTTTGGTCTGATACCGATATTTATTAGATATTTTGTGGGTTTACTTGTTTTCCAGAATTGGTTTAATATGGATGCTATGACCAATTATGTACCGATCATCATAAAATAGGGTGCAGAGAATTTTTTAAATATTTAAGAGAGTTATGAGTATTTGAATAAATTTTGGAAGTGGTGCTTATATGGTGGATATGTCCAAATATGGACAAAAATTCACAAAACCAAACAGTTTGAATTTGGCATATATATAAATTATCTGTGAAAAATGTTGGATTAGTACCAATATTTAAAACAGACTTATAGCTATTTAATGGTGTTTTCTTTTCTGAAATAAAATGTTACACCTTTATTATGTACATTATTATAATGTTTACCCCACATTTTAAAGATGTCGCATTTTTAATGGTCAGAATAGAACATAAATTTACAACAGTGTAACACTTTTCTTTCATGTACAATGGCACCTTCCCGACTAATATGCAAATTCTTCTGAAACTATACAAATTATATAACTATATAAACATATATTACATATATAAGAAGTAGGAGATATTGTCCTATGAAATTTGACATACATACATCAACTTTGGATTATTCATTAATTACGTTCTTTACAAAGCCTTTCACTCGCGGGTTGTGGATTTCTTTCCATAATCATATTCAATATTTGATGGATCCAACAAGTCATCCAAAAATTTTTCAGCACATAAAAAAGTAGTAATATTTTCCATTTTGTATATTTTTTTTTTGTTTCTTAACACAAATAGACATTCATAAACAAAACAAAAGTCAGCTGTTTTATCGTGCTATTCTCCCCCTCTAAAAATACAGAGTGTGAAAGGTGCAACATTTTTTAATTTTATAGTGTGACATTTATAGAAAAGAACACACTACACTTTAGCAGTGTTGACATATTTTCAGAAAAGAACACAAAACAATTAAAAACGTTGCGAAATGGGAAAAACGTGTAACATTTTTGCTAGAAAAGAAAACGCCAAAAGTTATTTTCGAGGGAGGACTTTGTATGGGAGCAATAGTCAAACATGCACCGATGTAATCAAATTTTCGTTTTTTGTGATTTATTTTCATACGAAAATTATTTTTGATGAATTTTTTATTGATAGTGCAAGATATTTGTATGCGGGCTAAGAGAAATTATAAACGGTTTTTTGTTAACCTTGCTAATTTGAGTTATATATTTTAGACTTGACAGTATTTTACACATACTGAAGGACACAGATCAATCGAGTTAGAATTTCATAAGGATCAATTTTTGTTGAGTCTCAGATGAATATTTCTCTATGTTACACATGGAATGACAAACTTATATATACCCTCATTCACTACTTATGGTGGTGGAACGTATAAAAATTTAAAACGCCGTATTACTAAAGGATTTGCTGTTTTTTCCATTCAGTTTTTTTTTTTGGTTTTTTTTTTTTTTTTGTTAGTTGCAAAATAATAATCTATGAATTTATAATATTTGACACGTATTAATCGTAAGCATTACGATAGCTTAAGCTACACAAACATATTTAAGAAACATTTATATGGATGTATCGTTTGTGCGTTTGTGCGTGCATATGTTATGAACGTGTAATAAATGTCTATAAGTATAAGTCTATTTAAATACATTTATGTGTGTGTAAATTGCAAATATATTCATATGCTTAGCGTCAATTTGTATATTAAAAAATATCAATAATCTTAACACGATTCCCAACAACCTTCCTACACCACCAATCATTACAAGATAATGCCAACCTTACAAATTCGGTTTGATTATATGTACATATATCACCTCGTACTTAGAAATACACAAAAATAATAGCATAGCATTTGTAAAGTTTTACCCAATACACAATTAAGATTAAATAAAAATGGAAAAAGAAATAGTCGTAATAGTCTTTCGAAATATTTGCTTTAAAATATCAAAGTTTTCCATTAGATTTGTATGAGTTTGCTTTGTTTATGACTTAAAGAAAACATTATTTTGATAGTGGGTGGAATTATTCATTCCGTTCCTATATTGCGGAAAGAAATTGTTTGTGCTATAGCCTAATTTAAAATTATTCATACCGTTGCTGCGGTGTTTTTTGCTTTTCCATCTTTACACATACAGTATTGGGGCATTCATTAGGCATGAATAATTACATATTACACATCGATCGATATTTATTTCCGCTTAGTTTTCCTTTCCGTGTAGAATCAATAATACCACTCATTAATTTAATTGCATGTGGTAAACACTTTTTGCAAATTATCTAACACAAATCAAATTATAATACAAATTATCATAAATATAAAACTTAACGAATACGGATGCACGTCTCTTTCAAACACAAATGAAAAGAAACAAGTGTTTAACACCAAACTATTCTATCGCAATCGAAAAACCCTTTAAGTGATGGACAACATCGTCTTGAAAAAAAAACATTTTTGACAAAAATGTTAAGGCACGGTAAAAGTTTGCTAGACAGCACATAATTGCACTGTAGATGACTGGAAACATGTAATCTGGCCAGAAGAATCCAAATTTAATCGTTTTTAAGCCGGGGTTAAAGAATATTGCTGGCGCCGAACAGCCTGAAGAATTTCAAGACACCATGTTGAGGAAACAATAAAGCACGATGAGAGGAACGTCACGATGTCAGGATATCGTTACATGCTGACACCACGGACAACTGCAAAGAATAATCTGTTGATCTTTCAAATTAATTTTCACGATTTGGCAGATAAGAGCGTCTATCATGAGAAGGCAGTTACTTTTATGCTGGATGTTGACTTAAAGCATACGTCCAAAATCGTGAAGGAATGGCTTAGCAAGCCGAATTTCCTTTTGATAAAGTGGGCATCAAAAAATTCCGATTTAGCAGCGAGTTTGGGAGAATGGTAGAGTATTCAAAATTAATTATTGTATAAAATGTTGTAGAATATGCCAAAACCTACATTTTAAAAATGTTTTACGAAATAACGGACTTTGGAGTAAATATTAAAAATACTATCATTTCCTAAATTTTTTGCATAGTACAAAATTGAGTACATGAGTTGGAGCTAACGAAAGGACTAAAGCAGCAAAAAATTTTCTTTTTTTTTGATTTAGTAAAAAAAAATAATTGAAAGGAAACTTACGTATGTAGGCACACTGTGCCAATGAAACATTCATAGCCCCAAAGCTGCTGAATATAAAACAACACTTAGAATTTTTTGTTTTTATCATCATCCCTAATGTCTTTGAGTTTAGGTCTTTGTGTTCAGAAAACGTAAATTATGTGTTGAAACAATAAAAAAATTGTAATGATGCCCAAAAACATACATTTATTAGTGAAATTCAGTACAAGGTCCATACGAACCTATTCACACGTCCGCGTACTATTCTCACTAAAACCTCAATAACTCGTAAAGTAATGATCCGATATGCTTGATTTTTTTTTTCAAAAAAATGCGCAACAAAGTACTCTTGGAATACATGGGGGGGGGGGGTGTAGTGGCCGAAGTAGGAGTATTTTCAGTTTGAAAAGGCAAAAAGGTCCTTAGGTACCTTCTCACTCATCGGAGGGTTAAATAAAGAAAAACAAAGAAGTTCCTTTTTAATTTGAAATGCAGATAACTTTTGACACTTTAATAATTTTTAAACAATTCTATATTTACTAGGTTGATAAAAGTGTTGTTAGTCCATAATAAAATTTAAAAAAAATAATGGGAAACATTTGGATCCGCTGTTTATATGCGAATATCTAGCAATCTATAAGATATATTATATAGCTACGACAAAGTTTTTTTAATACTCGACTAGTAGTATAAACTTTGAAATCGAGTCACAAAGAAAGCATTTTTATAGTTTTCAATTTCTCATGTGCCCTACTGTGCTTCACCTGACACCTCCCCTGGTGACTTTATGAGGATCAAATTCTAAACTTAAACTCTACAATACTTTTTCTCTTGGCATGTGCTATGAACATTTTTTGCAATAGGACTTACCATTCCAAATTCCCCCATTGTGCATTGTCTAATATTCGTAGCATCTTTTTATCTAAATAATAAATTAAATTTTTTTTGAACTTTTGTTTATTTATTGTATCATCATTAAAAATGAACTAACAATAAGTATATCAAATCTTGTATCTAAAAATTTTTAATTATTTTAATTATATTAGCCAATTTTGGACGAAAATTGCTTGACCATTGTTTATTTGAGTTGGCATTCTTCCTTCTTGTCTTCGGCTGAAATCCGCTGTATCCCTTGTTCTTGGTCGAATATTGCCACTAATATTTAATAACTATGTTGCAGGCTAATGAGTTTAGGGTACTTCAAGCTTTTGTAAGTGTTTTTCTGCTTTTTTTTTGATCTCAGTTTTTACCAAAGGCACGTTTAGGTCTTTATGGATATACGGATTTTTTATGTACCAGGGGGTAGTTGTGATAATGCGTAGCAATTTATTTTGGCGTCTGTTCCCCATAGCTGTGTTTCATAACACATTATAGGTTTTATGATTTGGTTGTAAAGCAAGAGTTTACAATCTAAACTTAGCTTAGAGTTTCTGTCAATGAGCCAATTAATGTGCATCAATTTCAATTTCATTTGAATCAATTTTGCATCTATATGGGATTTCCATATAAGGCGTTAATCGAGGTGTATACCAAGGTATTTAACTTCGGATTGTTGTGTTATTCCTTGATTATTAATATAAATAGGAGAGCATGATTCCCCAGTAAAAAAACTTCGTGTTTTTTGAAGCACTTAAGAGAAAAAGCGCATAATCGAGCGCTTCAATAAAAGCGCTCAATTGAAGCAGTAAAGGCTTATGAATAAAATATGCAAAAATATGGTTTTTTAGCGCTGACGAAGAAGGTTTTAAAGCGAAAAACAAAAATGAAATTATAGCCTACAGATTTACGTATGACAACGAAAGTCAATTACTATGAATTTGTCTTAAGCAAAAACATTCAGATAGAATTTGTTCTTTGATTGGTGTGCGCGAAGTGAATTAAAACACTTTAGGAAAGTGCTTTATTTGTATGTTTGATTAGGTTATGAAGCGCTTATTGTCAGCAGAAAGTAGTCCTCCAAATCGGGAACACCTCATACAAAAATCATGCATTCCATCAGCAGGTTTGAAGCGATTTGAGGTATGAATTCATACATAAAACCTGCTCATTTTGGAGCACATTTTTTACTGGGTCTCTATATGTTTGCATTTCTGCTTACTAACTTTTATCCTTAAATAAAAGGGGTTTATTCGCACGTACACGTACACATATAGAAGACATACTTATATATTTAGATTTTGGATGAATTTAGTTTTATATGTATTCATCGAATAAATAGTAGATATAGAATAGAGAAACATATTTTGTTCACTTACTCAAGCTTGTAAAATCTAAAGATTTTAGTTATCGTGTTTAACTATTCTTTTGCCGGATAAAATTTATACATATTTATTTACATAATTCTTGTGCCTATTGGGTTTATTTTCCTAAATATGTAAACATTCAATATATTTAATATCGGTTTTATGAAAGCATTAACGTATGGAACATGTTGGCTACATAGTATACATTTTCTGTTGTTTACATACTTATGTACATACAAATTTACTTATACATATTGTATGTGTGTACTCATATACATACTTTTAAGTATATAGGCAATATGCCAAATATGTTTAAATACACTCAAGTGAGTTTTTTTTTACTTTAGGGAATTGTGCTTCTAATTTCCTTTTCGTTTATTTTCATTTGATTCTCAAAATAATTTCAAGATTTTTTTTCTTCTGTATTTACTTTTCCTCATCTGTTGTATAAGTCATTGATTGGTTAAGGATGAAGAAGGTGATAAAGTCAATCATATTCTTAATCATTTTATGGTTTTGTATATTTTGGCACTTGTATATATATGTTTTTTTATTTTTTATTTTTATCTACATATGTATCTATACTCATCTTTATAAGCTTGAGGTTTTTTTAGCAAGGACATGCAAGGAATTGATTCATTTTTGTAAGAATTTCGTATTGATAAAAAAGTAACCCTCTTCAGTTACCAACTTCAATGAAAATTTGTCAAATGCTTTTTGAATAAAAATACGAGAGAATATTTTCGGTATTTCTAGCCTGCTCCTATCATTCAATCGAAGATCTGTTTTACATATTACAACTATATTTTGATTTATTCTAAAGACAAACATTTTTACGTATAGTGCAAGTATTCAAAATTCAGATTTCGTATATATTAAATTAACGTTTGACAAAATCAAAATTGAAAAAGCATTACGCAAAATGATCGGCGAAAATATGTTGCTCAAATTAAATTGGGATGGATCTAAAACTATGATAGCCTTAAACAAATACAAATTGTTTAACTGTTTTTATTTCGGTAATAACTGACTTTTCAATATCATGTCTTAAATAATATATTACGTGTTATCTTTTCTTTAATTTTCTTGCAGAAGCAATTAAAGGCACGTATCCAACATACCCGGAATATGAAAAATCTTTCAAGCTGGCATTTCGTAAATGTAAGGCAACTGGTTACCGACAGACCTACTCGTCAAAAACTACGACCTCGTCGAATCCAACAAAAAAACAATAATATTTAAAAAATAAATAAATATTTTCTTGTTTTTGTAAAAAAATAACCAAAAATGTATTTTACATGAATGTTTACTCCCTTTATGCTCTTTTAGGAGACAAAAACGATTACTCCCTTTATGCTCATTTAAGAGACAAAAACTATTACTCCCTCTGTCGTCATTTTCAAGATTAAAGGGAGTACTCCATAAGGAGTACTCGTGCTTGCGGATATGTTGTGTTAAAAGTCCTATGAGGTCCGGAGTTTTATGCATTAATCCATTACTCGCAAAGGAGCGCTCCAAGATTACTCTTTGGATGTTCCTATATTGAAGATTTTACTATAAAATTTGGTACATGATATGCTTTTGGCCCCAGGGCCCCAGGTAAGTATTGAAATTGGTTGAAATCGGTCAATTATTTCATCAGGCCCCCATACAAATGTTCTCCCGAAATAGGGGCCATGTTAGATTTAAGCACGCATCGAAACAAATTTCGCCACAAATATGTTGTATATGAAGCCTAATTACATCGACTTCCGATTCTCACTTTAAAAAGCGCATCTCCCTTAAAAATTCTGTTTTTTAAATAATATTTAACACAAATATGTTTCATATGCATATATATATACTTATATGCATATATAAACAATGGGTACAATTTTAAAATGATTGGTCCACACTACGTCTAGTAGCTCCCATAACCGAAAATCACTTTAACGACCATAAATCTCTTGAAAATTTTGTTATCCAAATCAAATTCAACACAAATAAGACATCATGACACCTAATTTTATAACGGTCGGTTAAAAACACTGTGCTCGTTGAAAAACCCGACAAGGGTAACATCCAGGGAATAAAGCTTAATCGAGTATGCTGAATACATTTTTGCTAACTGTTTTTTAAGTTAGCTCTAGTTTTTGAGATATAGCGTTATTTAAAAATTAGAGCAAGTTGCGCAATAAATATTCGCGTATCTCGAAAACTGTTTAGTTCATTGAATTAAATAAAATAAATCTAAAATCGGGAAACAAAATTATTTTTACGTAGGACTAATTTTTTTTAATCCGAGCAGTCGTTTTGGAAATAATTTTTTTTTTTGCAAAATCACAAAAATTTCGATTTCTAAAAATTCATAAAAATTTCCATTATCGAGTTATGCAAGTATTTTTAATATAGGAAACGAAGTGCCAAATAAAATATGCCTTATGTAGATTAATAAGTTTTCGGGAGTAGCGCTCATAAGGGAACTATGACCTGTTACGAATTATTTGTGTTGAATTTCAACGTACTAATGATTTTTATTAAAGACTTATGTCCCTAAAGTTCATAAAATTAATGGGATCCAAAATTTAAAACTTACGTAAATGAGTTATTGCCGAAATGACTGCTGGATTAAGGAAAATGGCTCCAATATAGAGCTTATTTTTGAAAAATTGTTTTAACACATGCACCAAGTGCAGGGAAAGCTCGGGCTTCACCGACTATACTTTCCTAATTGTTTTCGTACATATATCTAAAAACATATTATATGAATCAAGTTTATATTTTCATCGGTTGAGACTTATTTTATACTTTAGCATATATAATTGACTTCAAACTTCAAGCCAATCAGATAACGTAATATTTATAAAATAGGGAACACCTATTCTGATTTCTGATTTTAAAGGGATTTAAAAAGTAAAATTTTTAAGAACATGTGAACAGAAGTTTGTAGTTTAACTAATTTAATACTTTTCAATCGCTTTCTGACATAGAATCGTCATCCGATGACCTGAAAATTTTGCATTTATTAGGTTTAGATACTAAAGAATTAAATAAGATCCACCCATTAAATTGATTTTTAAGGGTAAGTAATGAACACTTAAATATTGTTTTAAATATCTCAAATTACCAAATAGATATGATAATTTTCTCCATTCTTAAAAAAATTGGAACTAAGATTTGCATAAATAATACGAGTATAGTAGGAACTTTATGAGATTATAAAAAATTTCAAAATCATGTCAACAATTGCTGTTTTAATTTTAACGAATATTAAATATTTAATTCAATTTCTTTGTTTTGTTTTCAAAATTAATAGTACTAAATAACCTCTGCTTTTCTAAAAAGTAGTACTCAGTTGTTGAACTCAAATAGTGTGCATACCTTATAACTTATGATACTATACCTACAGGTACGTGCAACTAAGTAAGGACACAATTTTAACGTGTAAGCTTGAAGCAAATAACACGAAACGTTTTATGATAATCTCAAAATTTGTCGTAGTTTAGTCAATTTAACTCTTACTCCTTTTGGAACTTTCTGCATATTGTGCAAATTAATTATTATTTATGAATCTATGAGTCACATTTTCATATAAAATTGATAAATCAATATTTTGTTGCAAATCCTTTGTTATCGATAACAGCTTGACATCTGCGAGGCATTAAGGTCAATAAATTTTCACATACACTACTTGGAATGGCTTCCCAAGCATTCTTTGTTTCGGCATAAATATCATTAAAATTGTTACTTTTTACAGAACTTAATTAGGTTTTTACAACTTGCCATAAGTTGTCTATCGAGTTGAGATCAGGACTGCATAAAGGCCACTCAAGAACAGCAACCGAATTGACGTGATGATCCGTATGCTTCGAATCGTTATTTTTGTAAAATATCCACGATACTGGCATCTTTTTATCAGCATACGGCATCATTGTATCGCTTAGAAATCTTGCATACTGAAACTTATCCATATTTTCCTCTATTTTGTGCAGCAGCCCAACATCACGTGACAACATAGCATCGCAAAGCATTATAGAATCTGTTCCATGCTTCAAAGTGGCGCGGATATACTTTATATCAAATCCTTTCAACTTTGGCCGGCGAACGTTTTTTTTTGTTTTGGTTTCGTCAGAAAATGAAACTCTTTTCTATTCTACATCCGTCCAATGGAGGTACTACTTTGTGAATTCAAGTCTCTTCTTTCGGTTAAGCTCAGACAATAATGGCTTCTTTCGTGAAATTCTTCCAAATAGTCCAACTTCTGGCAATCGGCGTTTTACATTTGTATGGGGGCTATGAGAAACCGTGGACCGATAATAAAAATAATGTTTGCAAAATTTATGATATTATTTGCATTGTGTTTGAGGAAAATAGCAAAAAATATCTGAAAAATTTCGAGGTAGTCTGAAACTTTGGTTCTGACTGGACCGATTTTGCCCATTCGCAATACCAAACATTTCAGTGGATAAAAAAAACTATTTGGTAAGAATTTCATTCATTCTATGTCTTTTTTCGAAGCTCTATCGTGCCTTCAACAGACGGACGGACATGGCTAGATCGTCTTGGAATCTCATAAGGAAGTAAAAGTGTTACATTTTAGCATTTTACTTAATTAGTATTACCTTTAACATAACGATTTAATAATTGAATACTACTGTCCCTAATTAGTTGTACGCAACTGTATATAAATATTAAAGCAGCTAGCATTAGCAAATAAATAAAAATATATGAAAATAGTTTAATTTGTTGTATGTCTGTAATCAACCGAAAATCAATATTGTTTTAAATATCACACAATCCATAAAGGAAACCCCAACCACATTAACAATAACAAAAACTTTAACCTTTTGGCCATTTTAAATCATTTAAGCTTTCGACAGATAATATTTTTGCCTGCTAGACTTGTATATTTATTGTGTCGTTGCCAATGTGTGCACATAAAAAGCTATTTTTATACACACCGCCAAAAAAATGGGGGGTGTATTAAGTTTATCATTGCATTTGTAACACATCAAAATAATGGCCGTAGAACCAAAAAGTCCATATATTCTGGGTCCTTATAAGATCCTAAGACCATCTAGCGATGTCCGCCCATCTGTCTTCTGTTGAAGGCGCGATATAGCTTCGAAAAAAAGACATAGAAAAATGAAATGTTTATCAAATGTTTTTTGATGTACTGAAATGGTATTGAAAAGGGGTAAAATTGATATAGTAGGATCCGAATGGTAGACCACAGTTTCAGACAATCTAGAGATTTTTCAGATATTTGTTGGTATTTTCTTCAAAGATACTGTAAATAATATCACTAAATTTTGCATATTTTATTTTTATTAAAGAATGAAAAGTTCTGTTGAACACGATAAGAACCAATCCACGATTTCTCATAGCCCCCATACAAATGTCGTCCCGGAATATGGCTTTATAATCCATAAATGTCCACAGAGAAGCCGTGCCCATACAAATTTAACATAATCCCACATAAAGTCCACTTCTGAAAATCACTTAAATGCGCATATATTTGTTTGCAAATCACATTTAACCCTTATGTGTGCGGCAAAAAAAAACAACACCTTCTAAAGAGCTGCAAGGTACCTGGGTACCTAGATGAGAGTTAAGAGAGTTAAGTAGAGAAAAACCATTTTCGCACTAAATACATTGTTGGAGCGTAGTTAAGAGATATTTTATATAATTTTTTTAACGCCTTAACGTTTGCAAGCTACTAACAACTTCAAATAATATACTTGCAATGGCCGCTTTCTCATATAAAGCACGTAAAAGTACCCGGGTACCTTAATGCACATTTAAGTGTGTTAAAAGTAAATTGGTTTCTCAGGCAAATTACAAAAAAAAAGTCAAGGCGTACGGCTGCAAAAAAAACTAAATTATTTGAAAGTTAGTAGTTCTCAAAAAGTTTCAGATATACCAGTTGTCAATTTCAATGAAAAAACTTGGACTAAAAACGCCAAAGGTACCCGGGTACCTTGGTGCCCACGTAAGGGTTAAGTTAAGTTAAAATTCAACAAACATAATCCAAATTCCCGTTTAAAATATCCACTTCCGAAAATCACTTAACAGCAAGTTTAAATTTGACACAAATAGTCCACACATACATATATAGTAATATTCGTAACCAATTGTATGTCGATCGGCACATATTTGACATATTTGAATCATCGTACAGAATTTCATGATGATTGGCCCGTAACAGGTCATAGTTCCCTTATGAGCACTACTTCCGAAAACTCATTAACCTACATATACCTCCATATCGAACCGAAATTTTGTACAGTCAGTTATAATTACGTAAATATTATACTTTAGAGGTGACAATTTTGGTGTTTAAAAAAGATTTTGGTACCTAATTTATATTTATAAATTATTATTAATTAATTTATTTATAGTTGTATGTTACAAGCTGCAAAAATAGAAACAAAACGCAGTTCTAAAAGAAAGAGACAAATAAAGTCTTGTTTATAATTAATATGCATCAAATTCTTGTAAATATCGTTATTAAGATGAAATTCAACTAAAATAAAAAAAATATAAATTATTATGATTTTAAATTATGATTTGGTGGTGGGTATATAAGATTCGGTACAGCTGAATATAAACTCTTACTTGTTTTAAATTATGCATACATTTTCATAAATCAACATATTTTCCTGTTAGGTATTGTTGTTGATATCAAGGTAGCCATATTTAAAATAATAATTAAAAATCAGATAAGCTAAGCTAAAGGGTGTTTTCCTAAGAGCTTGCTGATTTGAAATTTAAATAAAACACATGCCAAATTATGAAATGGCCAAAAAAAAAATTTCATTTGGTAGATAATTTCTTGTCATTTAACATTTAAATATAATTTCGGGCATATGGCCACCACGACTATTTTGCACAAAGGTCAATCTGGAGGTTCAATCTTCGACCACCTTTTTAATCATTTGAGGGCGTATTTCAGCAATGACACGTTGAATACTGGTTTCCAAAGCGTCAATCGTTGACTTCAGGTATCCCCACAAAAAATAATCGAGTGGCGTCAAATCACATGAACGCGGAGGCCGGACCGGTGAATTGTCAATTTCTCCAAATAATGTTGTCGTTGAAATGTTCTTTCAATAAGTCCATTGTTTCACCCGCAGTATGACAAGTGGCACCATCCTGTGGAAACCACATTTCGTTTACATCCATATCTTGAAGTTTTGGCAACAAAAATTCATTGATCATGATTCTGTATCGATTTCCATTCACGGTAACGCGTCGTCCTTTCTCATTTTTAAAGAAATAAGGACCGATGATGTCACCAGCCCATAGACCGCACCAAACAGTACATTTATTGGGATGCATTGGTAATTCTTGAACGGCATGTGGATTATCTTTGCTCCAAATACGGAAATTTCGATTGTTGACATATCCATGCAACCAAAAATGCGCCTCATCACTGCAGAGAAGAGGTAAAAAATCGGATCTTCGTCTAATTGATTAAGCGACCAACTACTGAATTCACGGCGCAGATGATGATCGTATGGCATAAACCCAAATCCTTACGCAAAATATTCCATAAAGTCGATGGACAAAGTCCAACTTCTTGCGCACGACGACGAATCGATAAATTGCCGGTTTCTTCGACTTTGGCCTCAACGACAGCAATATTTTCTTCTGTACGCACTCTTTTCATTCTTTTCGGTGGCTTGACATCCAAAAGAGTGAATGTGGACCGAAATTTGGTAATTACGTTCTTTATGGTGGTCTCAGACGGACGATTATGTGCACCATCAAATTCGCGAAGTGCTCTATAAACATTTTTAATTGAGCACTGTTTTTGAAAATAAATTTCCATGATTTGGAAGCGTTGTTCTGGAGTTAACCTGTTCATGATGATTTGCCAAACAATACTGAGTAGAGACGTCACTTTAAACTGTCAAAACAGCTGTCAGACAACAGAGTGATTCATATAAAAAAAAAAAAACTTCATAAAAAAACACCCGTTTGATGAAATGTAATGAACAAAGGAAATTGCAAAGCATTAAGATGGAAAAACAAAGCATTTTGAAGGATTTAAAATAGGTAAATGTAGTAAATGCAGTTTTAACCACATCTGGTCAGCCTTCTTAAAATTTAAAATAAGCTTTTTATTTGCGTTGCATATTTTTTCAACATATTTAATATTTTTAACACGTAGATATACATTTTTTGTAACTGCCATAAATATAACATGTCATTAATCATTATTATTACACTTCACTTTGGTGAATTTTAACACGAAACTGTTATTTACACTGATAAATTTTCCCATTTCTTTGTACTTAAACAACCAACAATAGAAAGAGAATTTAAATCATATTAATTTGTACTGAGTTTGCACAAAGAAATGTTTAACAATTGTAAAGTTGCTGGCATGAGAGACAATACTTTTATCACGGTTATAGAATTTTGAAATTTTTTTTTTATAAATAAATTTGACTCAAATTTATACATATTGTATTATAAATATTAGAGTTATTTTTGGAATAATAACTGAAGATATCATATTTACTATACCAAGTTCAATTACCCATTTAAAACCATTTTATTTTCTATTGATAAAAATTTTAAATGTAAAAATGTTGTTAAAGCTAGAAAATTTGTAAAAGATTGAAAAATCGCTAAAATTACAAAATTTTTTTTTTATCTGGCATTCTTGACTTAATATCTAAAAATGTTCACCACTCGCAAGAAAAAAAATTGAATTTAAGATGTATTGGTAACTAGTTACTTTCATATTCATTTGTAGTTCGCGCTTATTTTATTCAGCAATTTGACTAGTATATTCGCTGATCATATAAAAACCTTTATGGGCTAACACACGTATCATAACCAATAAAATTTTCAGTGAGAAAGTCATAGAAATTATTAAAAGTTAATAAAAAAAAAAAAATTTTTTTTACAAAATTATATAATTACACCACATTTTCAATAATAATTTCAAAACGTTTATTACAAAAAAATTTTTACTCTAACAACTAACAAATGTGGAATATAATCCTGAGTTAAAAGATACAATTAAATTCATCACACTTATTCCTGGCTGCCACATCCTTACGGGTAAATTTTTATTATGACTTTTATATTCTTTTCTAATAAAGACCAATTATTTCAATAGATTTGGCACCATATTTAAAATTCCTGGTATTGATTATAAAAACCTACACTCTAAACATCTAAAATCTAAGACACTTGGTTCTCGTAAAGAAAAGAGATTCTGCGCCAGCCAAGTTCTAATATTTGAGCCAATTCCAATATTTCTTCAACACCTTGCATTATCTTCAAAATTTACCACGACAGATTATTAAAATCAGGAAGAGCTGAAAAAAAAATACCAATTAAAAAAAAGCTACTTTAATAGCCAGCAATTAATCAAGCTTGTTATCGCCTTAAAATTATTCAAAGGTCCAGCAAACTCTGAAATTTAACACCCAGTTTCATCATTATCATCATAATCATTTAAGTATTCTTAATAATCGACAGCATCAAGAACATTACATAATGTTGCTAAAAAGTTTGGAAACATGTTGCTAAATTTTTTTTTGTTTTTGTTGAAAAATATGCGGATTAAGTAAAAGAGGAATTCCAAAAATTAAGAATCGATCACACAATCAAATTTATATTTTGTCTCTCTCCCACATACTATCCAGAAATTGCTGAATGGCCATTCATCGATGGATTAAATGCGACAACCGTAAGTGACATTTGAATTATAATTCTTTTTACATTTAGTTATTTTCACTACGTACAAAATGAAAGAGCAAATGCTTCAGATTAACCATAATTAAATTAAAAAATAAAATATTGCCTAAAACTAGTGAAAATATCTAAATTAATTAAATGTTATGCTAAATAATGAGATCTGATATAGATTTGTGTTGTGTGTGATAAAAAAAAAAAAGTTAAAAGATAAATTAAAACGATAAATTGTTAATACGAAGAAAAAGAAAATTAGAAAAGTAATAAAAGAATACAAATAATAAATTGAAATTAATAAATTTTGTAAAATATATTCGAAAAGGATGTTTTCAAAATAAAATAGAGTTTCACATGTCAATGGAATAGCAGCATCTACTTAGTAATGTTCTGTAAGTTATTAAAAATTTTCTTTTGTTAATCTAAATCAGCCCCTCTTTTAAAGTTTCTTTTCGCGGTCCTGTCCGTCTGTTTTTTTATTAAATCTCAATTACTTACCTACCTCAACTTGACCTAGTCTCGATTTTGTTTTCTTTTTCTATTCTCAATTTAAATACAGGGTATAAAGCTCAATTTGAGTCTGTAAATTTTGTAAATGCATTTTTTTTTGTTAAAAGTTTGCCTAAATATAAAAATTTTGTTATATCTTTTATATTAAATTTGTCTGTAAATTTATATATTAATTTTTTTTTCTATACATCTTCCTATAAAGTTTGTTAAAATTTTGCTAATATTTTAGTTTCATATTTTCTTATAAATTTGGTTATAAAATTTGTTTTAATTTTACTATTTTTATATGTTTAAATTAAAAAAAATTATGATTTATTTGAATATATTAGATGAAAAATATTCCAATATTATTATACCTATTAAATGAACTTATAAAATTAGCATGCGTTCTTATAAAATTGTTTTATACATCAAGGGAATAAAATAGATATTATGAATTGCTAAATTCTTTCGTTTTTGATTCTAAAGGTAAAATCTAGCTAGGTAGCGAAATATTTTTGATAGGGATCATCAAAAAAAAAAAAAATTTTTTTTTTGTTTGCGGAAATATTCGTAGATGATCATGGTAGGGATGGGCATAATGTTGCAGTTTACATCTAATGGCAACAGACAGTTCTCAAATGCAATGACTATCAAGTATACACAGTTTAAATCTTTGGTTTGTTTATGTTTTAGCTTTCCGTTGCTCCAATAGTTTAAGTTTAGTTTGTTTCTTTTAATTCGCATGCATAAAATATGTATTGCTATGTAGTTTTTTTTTACATCTTATGTTAAGTTCAAGAACCCAACCCGATTGCCGACGAGCCAGAGCCGGAGAACTAGAGCATGCGAGAACTTAACAATATTTATTTGAAAAGACTGCAATTCTTTAGGTTATATGCTACATAGTTAATATTATTTTTGGCGCCCAACGTGGGGCCCACGCTGAATAATTAAGATTAATAATAACACCTCAATTTTAAAGACAGTGGGTCTTAGAATTTTTTATCTGGCTAAATAATAGCTTAAAAATCTCTCAAATTTGTTTATTCTTCATTTTTCATATGTTTTGGAATTCATTATTTTGAAAACAAAGTTTCGATTTATGACCTACACATATGTATATAAATCTTTCCTTTTGTGTATTTGTTACTTTCTTTGCCTTGATTTATCCTTAAATTGGAACCTTAAGACTGAACTAGTTTGGTCTTATGCCATTAGAGTAAACCTACTTTTATCTATAATTACTATATTCTTTCCATTTTTTTTTTTTGATACGGAACTTAGAATTGTTTATTTAAAAATGAATCTAAGCCATCAGATCGACTAAATTCTTTTAACTTATTTCTTTTTATTTAATTTCATGATTTCAAAATTTTAGAACACATATTAAGTTTTTTTTCTCTTTCATTGCATTTGATACAAAAATTAAAGCTACCTAGTTCTAGTTTATTTGCCTAAATGAATCAAAATATATCGTTATTATTACTTACTTTCAAATACATGAAATTAGACTTGAACTAATTTATATTTTTGGAAAAACATTAATTTACTTAAAAGCCTTGTTTAAGTTAGCTTTTTACGTTAATATTCACAACTGCTTTTCGATTTTCAAGATTTCATTAAAAGAACCCATACAAGTTTGGGAAGATAGATTTAGTAATTATTTTTATTTTTGTCCCTAGAATTAAAATATAACCGTAACATTTTTATCTTGTTTTATTATTAATTAGTAATAATAAAACACAAGATCTCGTACGAAATTGCTTTTAGTCTTGTTATTCAATAGTTATAGTAAAATGTCGGTAAGACGTAGTACAGAAAATTTGTCTGTGACGCTCTCCTCTATAGAACCTCAAAATGTACATTCCCAAAATGTTCAGTCACAAAATGTACAACCTCAAACACCTCCTCTGTTAAGTTTGGATGTTTGTGGAGTTTGTAAGAATCACATTTCTACAAAAGGAAACGCCACAAAAACTATATGTAATCATATCTTTCACAAAACTTGTCTTTCTAAATCGACACAGAACAAGTCAACTTGCCCGATATGTAACACCCAGATAACATTGCCCAAATTTTCAAAACCAAGCACAATTTCGACAAGCACTGTAATGACTAGAAATCAGTCTCGTCAACAAAATATTGATTCTGCTAGATCAGCAAATGACTCAATTTCTAAGAATATTCCAACAACCCCTAACACGACACAATCTTCTGATTCATCTCCTGATGCCCAAAGGTATATGATAAGAAACTTAGTCACTGCAGCAGTAGGTGCTCAGCAGGCCGAAATGTTATCTTCCTTAAATGAACATCTAACTCAATTGATTCAAAATCACATAGAAGCTGGTTTTCGTAGGCTTAGCCTAGAAAAAAACCCACACACACCGCCACGGGAGCCATTCAATAATCCTGTGGACTATTCCGATAATACTCAGTGTCAGCAACAAACTTTGGACCAACTATTAGGTTTGCCACCTTCTGTTGATAATAACAATGGAGCCGAAATAAGATTTCAGGCAAACCCCTCTGCAAATACAATGAGACTAAATTCTGGATTTTCCACCGATTTGGCTATTCGTCCCGACAAAATTAGTCAAATCATTAGTAATTGGCGATTGAAATTCACAGGAAATTCCTCTGGACTTTCAGTTGACTCATTCCTATATAGAATTGAAGCCCTAACCAACCAAACTTTGGGAGGTAATTTTGAGCTTCTGTGTCGAAATGCTTCCGTACTCTTTGAGGGAAAAGCCAGCGATTGGTTCTGGCGATACCATAAGTCAGTACGAGAGATTAAATGGCCAGACCTTTGTTTGTCGCTGCGACGACAGTTTAAAGATACCCGTACTGATATGGACTACAGAGAGCTTATAAGAGATAGAAAGCAAAAACCCAACGAGAGCTTTGACTCATTTTACGATTCCATATTAGAACTTATTGATCATCTTGAACAACCCATTGCTGAGTTATCCATGATAGAGATATTAAGAAGAAATCTTCTTCCAGAAATCCAACATGAGATTTTAAACTTACAAATATTCTCAGTTGCGCATTTGAGGGATATCTGTAGAAAAAGAGAGTTTTTTCTGCACGATGTGCGAAAAAGAAACAGCATTGGTCATAGACCGTTGGTATTTCCTAGAAAAGTTTCAGAGTTATACGATGAAGAATTTGATACAAACGCTGACGTAGATATTTCTGAACTAGGTCTTATTTGCTGGAATTGCAAAAAAATAGGACATAGGTATCAGGAATGTATGTCCGAGCGAAATATATTTTGCTATGGCTGCGGTGCAGCAAACGTTTACAAACCGACCTGTTCAGAATGCAATCCAAAAAACTTCTCGTCGAGTGCACAACCAAGTGCACGCAGACAGACATTAGTGAAGAAGACAGATCGTGCGACGAGCACAGATTAAAACCTAAATCTTTGGAGTCTTATTCTAGCCATAACCCTAATTTTCAAAATAAAAACCATCACAAACAAAAACCTATCATACCATTTCATATTCGTCTTGCTAACTATAATAAAATTCGCTCCAAAATATTTAATTCCGAGTTAAATAAAAAGTCTAGTAGGTCTGCAAAGCGTATGAGGAATTATTGGTCAAAAGTAAAACGGAAACAGAAAGATATAATTGATAGTATATTTGAAAAAGAAAATGATTTGCGACCATATGCTGAGGTGAGAGTTTTTGGAGAAAAAGTCAGTGGTTTGTTGGACACGGGAGCAGCAATATCGTGTTTGGGAGGCAATTTTGCAAAACAGTTTTTAGAATCTGGAAAACCTTTTAAAAATATAAATTCCAAGGTTTGTACGGCCGATGGTAAACCTCAAAATGTTGTTGGGTTTATAACAACAAAAATAATTTTCAAATCTATAGGAAAACCAATTGATTTATTTATAATACCATCTCTAGCACAAAATCTTTATTTAGGTATAGATTTTTGGCGAAAATTTAATCTATTTCCACCTAAATTTTTTTTACCATTAGAAATTTCCACCATAGACTTTTCCGAATTTTCCTTTAATGACTGTAAACTTGATGAGAACGAACAACAGCAATTAATGCAAGTTGTAAACCTATTTCCATCATTTACAAAAGAAGGTCTTGGTAAGACCACATTGGTGAATCACGTGATAGATGTAGGTATGGCCAGACCCATTAAACAACGCCATTATCCCGTATCCGCAGCCATCGAAAAACTTATGTACGAGGAAGTAGACCGTATGATCAAGTTAGGAGTAATTGAAGAGTCAAATAGTGCCTGGAGTTCGCCATGTGTGTTAGTCAGAAAACCAGGGAAAAACCGACTTTGTTTGGACAGCCGAAAAGTAAATGACGTAACGGTAAAGGATGCATATCCTTTACCGAACATCGATGGTATACTAAGCCGACTTCCAAAAGCTAGGTTTATTACAAGCTTGGATCTTAAAGATGCCTTCTGGCAAATACCTTTAGACCCAAAATCTAGGGACAAAACAGCATTTACAGTGCCCGGACGGCCTTTATATCATTATAAAGTAATGCCGTTTGGACTCTGTAATGCACCCCAAACTATGTCCCGATTGATGGATAAAGTAATACCTGTTGGCTTAAGGAATGAAGTTTTTGTATATCTCGATGACCTGCTTGTCATTTCCGATAGTTTTAACCGACATTTAGATGTACTTGGAACAGTTGCCAAACACTTACGTGACTCTGGACTGACTATCAATGTTGGAAAAAGCAAATTTTGTATGGAGGAAGTAAAATATTTAGGACATGTTATCGGAAAGGGGATTATTCGAACTGATCCAGACAAAATTTCTGCTATTCTTGATTACCCGACACCGCGATCAGTCAAAGAAATCAGACGATTTCTCGGTATGACGGGGTGGTATAGGAAATTTATAGAAAACTACGCATCGATAACAACACCTTTAACAGACTTACTTAAAAACAAAAGAAAATATATTTGGAATGACGAAGCAAACCAAGCCTTTGAAAAGTTGAAGTGTTTACTGAGCTCAGCTCCTGTTTTGCATAGTCCGGATTTTCAGAAACCATTCTATATCCACTGTGACGCTAGCAAAACAGGAATAGGAAGTGTATTGGTCCAGCTAAATGCGGAGGGTGAAGAAGTTCCTGTGGCATTTATGTCAAAGAAACTTAACAAAGCCCAACGCAATTACTCAGTGACCGAACAGGAATGCTTAGCTGCTGTGCTTAGCGTTAAAAAGTTTCGGCCTTATATCGAAGGACATGAGTTTACGATAGTGACAGATCACGCGTCACTAAAGTGGCTCATGTCTCAAACCGATTTGAGCTCAAGACTGGCAAGGTGGGCACTTAAACTACAGGGTTTTGCGTTCAAGATTCAACATAGGAAAGGTTCTCTTAACGTCGTTCCTGATGCCCTTTCCCGTATCACTCCCGAAGACCAAGTAAATAGTCCGTCCGAAGATGAGTCCGAGTTGGTAATTTCTAGTCTATTCGAAGACAATGGGGTTTTCATCGATTTAGAGTCGAAGTATTTCAAAACAAACGAGTATAATGAACTTATTAAAAATATATGTAATAATCAATCAAAACTCCCAGACATGAAAGTTTTAGACGGATTCATATATAAACGAACAGAACATGCGACAGGTGAACAGCTAAACGATGACCTTTGTTGGAAGTTATGGATTCCTAGGGAACTTATAAATGAGGTTTTATCAAAGGCGCATGATGATCCATTGTCATCACATTTTGGCATAAATAAAACCCTTGAACGTATTAGGAAGTATTATTTTTGGCCTGGTTTAGTCAACAGTGTGAGGGATTATATAAACACGTGTGATGTTTGTAAATCAACAAAACACCCCAATTTCGTGCTTCGCCCACCAATGGGTCAACCAACTATGACTCAACGCTTGTTTCAAAAACTTTACGTGGACTTTTTAGGACCATATCCTCGGTCAAGAAGCGGCCATATTGGAATCTTCGTGGTTTTAGACCACTTCTCTAAATACCCATTTCTAAAGCCTGTAAAGAAAATGACAGCTGATGTGATTTGTAAATATTTAGAAGAAGATATTTTTCACATATTTGGAGTACCTGAAACAATAGTATCTGACAATGGCATACAATTCAAATCCAAAATGTTTAAACAATTATTAGACCGATATAAGATTTTTCATACACTCACTGCTGTTCATTCCCCACAATCAAATGCCTCAGAGCGTATAAATCGCTCAGTCCTTGCTGCTATAAGAGCATATGTCAATCCTGACCAAAGAAATTGGGACGAAGTATTAAGTAACATTGCTTGTGCTCTTCGGTCTAGTATACATGCCTCTATAGGTGTCGAACCATACTACATTACTTTCGGACAAAATATGATCACCAATGGACAGACATATTCACTACTAAGGCAGTTAGGTATTATAGAAGACAGGACTGTCAGTTTCTCTAGAGCATAGATGCCCAGTAGTGGCTGATATCAGCAAATTGAACTCACACGTATACTTACGCTCTTTTGTTTGATCGTCAATCAACCAATAGGAAATCAGCATGTTGAGTGGGAGAGACAAAATACACTTGCAGAACTTATGTGTCTTATTCATGATTCAAGAAAAGAGAAAATGAATATTATTAAAATATTTTTGGACCAAACAAGGGAAATCAAAAAGGAAATATATTTAATGATTACATTTTAATCGTCATCGAGACTGAATTATATTTGCTCAAAAACACGCAATAAGCTGAATTCTTCTAGTTTGAGAAATATACTTTTACTGCGTAATTGCAATAAGAGTATCAACATGGAAGATTTCATTACTTTTTAATTGCAAATAGGACAATGATTAATTGAGGGAAAATTTATAAACACTTCGAAGAATCTTTTTATTTCGAAATATGTATATCTAACTATCCAGATGTCCGCACATATAAATTATGTATGTATGTATGTATTATATATATATATATATGTACATATGTATATCTATCAATACATTCATCAAGAGTATTACTAAAATATGGACATTCATCAAGAGTATTACTAAAATATGTTCATACATTAATTTTACTTTTCCCTTTTGTTAAATAAAGAAACAGAAAAAAATGACAACAGCCGCCACACATGTGTTTTCGTCGCAATCTCGCTGACGACTAAATAAAATGAATATCAAATTTTTTTTCTTTCAGTGTTATTTTGTCACTCTCACCAATACTACTACCTTGGGCATCACTGCTCTAGAGAAGACTCCATGGAAATAATTAGAAAAAGAGCAACTGAGCTTATGCAAAAACAATTCCAGCGAAACGAAAAGAAATATAATTTACGGTCCAGAATTACATCATTTAGAGACGGCCAAGAAGTTTACAGAAGGAATTTCAAACAATCTAATTTTGAAAAGGGTTATAATGCAAAACTCGATAAAGTATTTGTAAAAGCTAGAATACGGAAAAAGATTGGGAATTGTAATTATGAATTGGAGGATTTAAATGGTAACTACGTTGGTAAATATCATGCCAAAGATATTAAACCTGGCTAACACTACTGCCAGCTAGATCAAATTTTGGTGCCTTCATAGAAAAACACCAAAATTCGATCTTGTTTGGGGGACTGTGTAAAGTTGCTGGCATGAGAGACAATACTTTTATCACGGTTATAGAATTTTGAAATTTTTTTTTTATAAATAAATTTGACTCAAATTTATACATATTGTATTATAAATATTAGAGTTATTTTTGGAATAATAACTGAAGATATCATATTTACTATACCAAGTTCAATTACCCATTTAAAACCATTTTATTTTCTATTGATAAAAATTTTAAATGTAAAAATGTTGTTAAAGCTAGAAAATTTGTAAAAGATTGAAAAATCGCTAAAATTACAAAATTTTTTTTTTATCTGGCATTCTTGACTTAATATCTAAAAATGTTCACCACTCGCAAGAAAAAAAAATTGAATTTAAGATGTATTGGTAACTAGTTACTTTCATATTCATTTGTAGTTCGCGCTTATTTTATTCAGCAATTTGACTAGTATATTCGCTGATCATATAAAAACCTTTATGGGCTAACACACGTATCATAACCAATAAAATTTTCAGTGAGAAAGTCATAGAAATTATTAAAAGTTAATAAAAAAAAAAAAATTTTTTTTTACAAAATTATATAATTACACCACATTTTCAATAATAATTTCAAAACGTTTATTACAAAAAAATTTTTACTCTAACAACTAACAAATGTGGAATATAATCCTGAGTTAAAAGATACAATTAAATTCATCACACTTATTCCTGGCTGCCACATCCTTACGGGTAAATTTTTATTATGACTTTTATATTCTTTTCTAATAAAGACCAATTATTTCAATAGATTTGGCACCATATTTAAAATTCCTGGTATTGATTATAAAAACCTACACTCTAAACATCTAAAATCTAAGACACTTGGTTCTCGTAAAGAAAAGAGATTCTGCGCCAGCCAAGTTCTAATATTTGAGCCAATTCCAATATTTCTTCAACACCTTGCATTATCTTCAAAATTTACCACGACAGATTATTAAAATCAGGAAGAGCTGAAAAAAAAATACCAATTAAAAAAAAGCTACTTTAATAGCCAGCAATTAATCAAGCTTGTTATCGCCTTAAAATTATTCAAAGGTCCAGCAAACTCTGAAATTTAACACCCAGTTTCATCATTATCATCATAATCATTTAAGTATTCTTAATAATCGACAGCATCAAGAACATTACATAATGTTGCTAAAAAGTTTGGAAACATGTTGCTAAATTTTTTTTTTGTTTTTGTTGAAAAATATGCGGATTAAGTAAAAGAGGAATTCCAAAAATTAAGAATCGATCACACAATCAAATTTATATTTTGTCTCTCTCCCACATACTATCCAGAAATTGCTGAATGGCCATTCATCGATGGATTAAATGCGACAACCGTAAGTGACATTTGAATTATAATTCTTTTTACATTTAGTTATTTTCACTACGTACAAAATGAAAGAGCAAATGCTTCAGATTAACCATAATTAAATTAAAAAATAAAATATTGCCTAAAACTAGTGAAAATATCTAAATTAATTAAATGTTATGCTAAATAATGAGATCTGATATAGATTTGTGTTGTGTGTGATAAAAAAAAAAAAGTTAAAAGATAAATTAAAACGATAAATTGTTAATACGAAGAAAAAGAAAATTAGAAAAGTAATAAAAGAATACAAATAATAAATTGAAATTAATAAATTTTGTAAAATATATTCGAAAAGGATGTTTTCAAAATAAAATAGAGTTTCACATGTCAATGGAATAGCAGCATCTACTTAGTAATGTTCTGTAAGTTATTAAAAATTTTCTTTTGTTAATCTAAATCAGCCCCTCTTTTAAAGTTTCTTTTCGCGGTCCTGTCCGTCTGTTTTTTTATTAAATCTCAATTACTTACCTACCTCAACTTGACCTAGTCTCGATTTTGTTTTCTTTTTCTATTCTCAATTTAAATACAGGGTATAAAGCTCAATTTGAGTCTGTAAATTTTGTAAATGCATTTTTTTTTGTTAAAAGTTTGCCTAAATATAAA
The DNA here is from genome assembly GCA_950370525.1 of Bellardia bayeri. Taxonomy (NCBI): domain Eukaryota; kingdom Metazoa; phylum Arthropoda; class Insecta; order Diptera; family Calliphoridae; genus Bellardia; species Bellardia bayeri. The sequence continues at coordinate 22,007,790 of OX493267.1, forward strand.
AATTTTGTTATATCTTTTATATTAAATTTGTCTGTAAATTTATATATTAATTTTTTTTTCTATACATCTTCCTATAAAGTTTGTTAAAATTTTGCTAATATTTTAGTTTCATATTTTCTTATAAATTTGGTTATAAAATTTGTTTTAATTTTACTATTTTTATATGTTTAAATTAAAAAAAATTATGATTTATTTGAATATATTAGATGAAAAATATTCCAATATTATTATACCTATTAAATGAACTTATAAAATTAGCATGCGTTCTTATAAAATTGTTTTATACATCAAGGGAATAAAATAGATATTATGAATTGCTAAATTCTTTCGTTTTTGATTCTAAAGGTAAAATCTAGCTAGGTAGCGAAATATTTTTGATAGGGATCATCAAAAAAAAAAAAAATTTTTTTTTTGTTTGCGGAAATATTCGTAGATGATCATGGTAGGGATGGGCATAATGTTGCAGTTTACATCTAATGGCAACAGACAGTTCTCAAATGCAATGACTATCAAGTATACACAGTTTAAATCTTTGGTTTGTTTATGTTTTAGCTTTCCGTTGCTCCAATAGTTTAAGTTTAGTTTGTTTCTTTTAATTCGCATGCATAAAATATGTATTGCTATGTAGTTTTTTTTTACATCTTATGTTAAGTTCAAGAACCCAACCCGATTGCCGACGAGCCAGAGCCGGAGAACTAGAGCATGCGAGAACTTAACAATATTTATTTGAAAAGACTGCAATTCTTTAGGTTATATGCTACACAATATGTATTAAGTTAACAACTTAAATCAATAAAAAAGTTTAGTAAAAGATTGGTTGCAAGTTCCACATATGATAACTGCAAGTTCAATATAGTCAGAATTTAATGTTAATATGTGAGATGCATAACCGAAAAATGTTTTAACGTGGACGTGGTCTTTAAGAACTTACAGGTAATTTTGAAAGGTACATATCTGTCATTTATTCTCACTTAGTTATTAAAAATTATAGACCATATAACAATGTGTTTATACCCTCCACCACCAAGAATGGTGGTGAACGTTTGTCATTCCATGTGAAACTTTTTTAATATTCATCTGAGACCCAACAAAATATATATTTTCTTGTTCCTTATAAAATTCTAAGTCGATTTGGCTATGTCCGTATGTCCGTCTGTCCGTTTATGTAAAACACTCTCACGACAAAACTACACAACTTAACTATACGAAGTTTCCAAAGAAATATTTCTTATTTTGCAGGTTTTGAAAATCAGAAAAATTGGTAGCGTAAAACGAGAGTAATGACCAAAATGAGAAGCAACTTCGATAAAAATTTGATATTTTTTATTAATTTTATTGCAAATTTTTTTAAATATATTATGAAATAGTAAAAATCAGTTCATGATTTCTCATAGCCCCCATACAAAAACATTCCCAAAATATGGCTTAATTTTAAATAAATACCTGTAAAATCGGAATATTAACACAAAATTCGTCAAACATAAGTGCCATGTAAAAATAAATCGCAAAACGAAATTTAGTTTTGTTCGGTCCAGGTTTGACCACAGACCGCATATAAGGACCACATTAAAATTCACTTAAGTACAAATATACTTAGTTTCCAGGTTAAAATTCGACACCAATAATTCAATTCTTATAGATATATAAATTGTTGTACTAAATTTTATGATGGTCGGCCCATAATTGGTCATAGCTCGCATATAAGGACCACATCCTAAAAGGCATTTATCATTATATATATCTTACAAATATCGGTATGGACTCAAAACTTTGTATAGATCATTAACATATGCACAAAAAACATTCTGCAGAATTTTGTGAATTTCGGTCCATTTTTAACCGTATCCCTCATATAAAGACCTCTTCCGAAAATCACTTTAATACTCATAAATCTCTTATAAATAACGGTATCCATCCAAAATTTTACACGGAATTTTACAAAATCAAACTGCTGGATTTTGAGAATATCGGTGCATTTTTGACTATATCCCCTATTTAGGGTCAACTTCCAAAATTCACGTTAATACTAATATGTATCTTAAATATACCGTTATTACGTTGAAATTCGACGTCAGATGTCCTCATATGCATTAATGACACTACTTCAAAATTGTAGGAAATGTAAGGACCATTTCCGAAAAACAACTAAACCCACAGAAATGTCTAATAAATATCGGTATTTATACAGATCAGAAATTTTAATACAGAAATCATACTAATATCGGTTATACGACAATTATGCTACTGGACTTTGTAGCAGTCAGTCAATAATTGGCATTAGCTCCCGAATTAAGTCCACTTTCGAGTATAACAGCCAACCATATAACTCTTGTAAATAACGCTATTGAGATGAAATTCAACCAAAATAAAGCTAAAATACGTAGAAATCACATTAGCTGATACTGGATCTAGAAGCCGTTGGTCCAGTTTTACTATGCCACCCATAAATATCATGTAAATAAAGTTATTGAGATTAAATTCAATTAAAAGAAGCCTCATATTATAATCTTACACTTTTATATACTCCGTTTCTTACCTTGTTGTGAATAAAGAAAACTGCTCTCATAATTTTATAAATTATAAAATTACACTCAAGAGTATTATTTAAATCAGACAAACTCTTTAAATTACGATAAGAATCGGTAATTATATCAATAATAAATGATCAAAATTAGATAAAATTTCAAAACATTTAATATAAATGATGTTGGTCGTACAATTGTCTGTCAAACAATATATAAAATACTAACAAAATTTGCACTAAGACTGAAAAGGAAACACAGAATAAGGATATTCTAGTCCTAAAACTACACGTTTTTATATTTTTTATTACGTTTAGGTGGAGGGTATTAAAGATGCGACACAGCCGAATATTGCATTCTAATTTGTTTTGCTTCGAAAATCTTAAATTTTGTGCCACCAAAGAAAGCATCATATACGAAAAGTTATACTTTACTTCTTTAATCTGAAGCAAGTTAGCTCCACCTTAAAATACCCTGCACCCAGTTTATGAGCAGAAATGGTTATTCAGATTTGGGAGCTATGGCCTGTTATGGACCGATTATCGTAAAACTTAGTAGCATGACTTCTGTGCATATAAAATTTATTAGAATTAAATTTTATCTTGATATCTACACTGATAAGAGTGTTTTTCAGGAGTGGGTATTATATGAGAGCTATGACTAATTGTGAACCGATCGGTATACTACGGTGGTGTGTGCATTCATTTGTATCATTTTATCATTTTAAAACGTTTGTGATTAACATGCTGATAATAGATGCCTCAGAGTTCTCTGAAATACGATTTTGTATTTCAGAAAAGCTGCGTAAATGGTAAATCACTTTTGCACTGAATCATAACTTATGATGAAAACTCAATTCACTACAGTAAACCGAAGCGTAAAAGATCAGATGTGACGTCTGCTCGATCAGGTGAATCATCTCCAAAGCAAAATGTCCATGGTGCTTAAGTAATGATCGGTATTTGGTGGGTCCAAAAATGTCCTTTCTGTTATGAGCTAATAATTTTTTTAATAATTAACAAATACAAACTGCGAATATTTTGGCTTATCTGCAGAAAACACCCAGAGTCTTTGGCGGGAATCGAACTCGCAACCCTTTCACTAATAGTCCGGCACTCTATCGCCTAGTCTATGGGGGCATTAAGTCTGGCCAGAGCATCATAGGGAAACTGTATCGAATGCAATTGATTCGTTTTAAGTAAGCATTGGTCAAAAACTCCCAGAATATGCTGCCAGACATGAAAGCGTAATATTCCATAATGGAAATGAGCGGCATCTCATTAACTATTGCATAAAATTTCGAAACACCTTTATTGTGAAAAACTACAAAGAGAGTCCTATTTAACCGTAGACAATAGCCCAATATTGTTCAAGTGACCAAAGCTGAGGACAATTTGAGGGTTTAAAGATTTTCTATTACGTCGACCTGATGTATGTAAGGTTGAGTAGTTGCTATTTATAGCCCACAACGTTTCGGGTATACACATATGCCGCTTTGGCATGTTGTGCACTCTCGTTAAAGTGTTATTCTCCAATTTTTAAAAAATAAATATGTAATCCTGACTATGTTAATAACTTTATCCCCTCGATATAGTTTCTTAGATTCTACCAAATTGAATTACTTCGGCATGTTTTGCGCTCTCGTTATAATGTTATTTTCAAATTTAAAAAAAAACCTATAGGTAATATTGACAGTGTGCAGAACTTTTTGCCCTCGATATAGTTTTTTAGATTCTTCCAGTTTGAATTCCTAAGGTATTCCAGATTGGGTATAGTTTCAATGTGTAAATATTCGCCTCTGATGCGTCTAAAAGCAGGACAGTGGTACACATTGTGTTCTAACTTTTCGTGATCTCCTTCACGTGCTCTCAGATTGTAACATTTATCATACCAATAAGAGCCAGATGCGACGACCTTAGCTCTGTGTGACCAGTAGATATGCTGACTAGCTTTCTAAGTATTGACCAATTTATTAAATTACCTGATTTATTAACATACTTTAAATCATACATAGAATACTGGGTTTACACGATACAAAAACGTTTAAAAAATTTCTTGTCATAAAGTCCCTGATTAGTAGGAGACAACAACAAATAATACTAGAACAAAATTGATAGGAGTTTTTAAAACTGAGATGATAAATTAATATACAGTGACAAGTAAATACAATTTTACACTTGCAGACAAATAAATCTGTCCTCAGGTTTTTCTTGCTACACTGCAGTAACAACAAATAAACGCTTTAATAACAAATTAAAATTTCATACTGGGGCTTAGTTTTACATTTATCAAACTTTCACTTTGCTGCATTTAAACTCCACAACAAACACCTATACGTCAAAGGATCCACTGGCAACTTGTTGTTGTATGTGAAGTATTACAAATGAAAAGGACACTCAATCGTACCTGGCACACAATTGTAATACAAAGTTGTTTTCACTTGATGGGGACACATAATGCAATTGCTTTCGTTTACCTTATCACGTTCTTTTTTTGCTTTTTTTCACAGCTTAAGTGCATTTCACAGTTAAACAACAACAGAATCTTTGCAATGTCCATAAGTGTCAGTGTGTGGATACTGATGGAGAGTAATAAAAATTAATTCAGGAAAAAAGAACTACATTATAGAGAAATTTGGAATTCCCAGCTACCGTAAAGGACAAGAGTAAGTAAAGTATGTAATTCTAAACATATAGTGGTAGTATTTCTCCTCAAGCACAGTTATTCAATCAAACACACATACACTTTGTGTCTAGTGTGCAAGTGTTGGTCGAGATGTGGCTACAACTGTGACGTTTCAACTAACTTAGGGTTATATAAAATTTTACCTGTTTTTTCATTTCTACCCTTATACTTTGTGCTTTACAGTGGTTTAAGGTGCTGAAAATAGTGATTTAGAAACTTATAAAAATAATAAATGCAAAAGTGCCTTTAGGATTCATATCAACAAATACAAACATGCATAACATTTAGACCCTAATTTTGTAAATCACTGCGTCATTGCGTTTAGTGAACGCAGAAATATTACGTTGTTACAATACTGTCAAATTATTGCCTGGTTAATGTTGCCATTGTAAATGTTGATACTGAAATTTAAAATAAAAATTTACATAAAGCTACACTTATTTTGCATTGGCAATGCTAGAAACCTATCAGCTATTCAATAATTTTGTTTGGTTATTCATCAAGAAAATATTTCGAAATGTGAACAAAAAAGCTTTTAAAGCAAATAACTATAAATACAAGGATACCAAGGGGTAAAAAAATGTTCACACTTATGGATATGTCTTTTTCTTCGGCTGCTGAAGATTATTCAAGCGTCCTAGACATATCTATTTAAAAAACCCAATTGCGCTCTACGATCAACATCATGAATTTAAGGAATAGTGAGTAAGTGAAATAACACTGTGGAGATTTGCTATATTTTTAATTTACTTTTTACAAATTTCAGATGAACATCCGAATAAACAACTGCTACTTCAGCTAGTGTTAATTCGCAATACTCCAATGGAACACCACTATTTTGTCGCATACTAGATTTATTCCCCGAATTTTTTTTATTCTGCCTCTGTAGTCAGTCCAAAACTAAGGTAAGAGGGTATATACATAAGTACATGTAAAATGTTTTCTATTTAAAAATGTTTACAACAAACTTTTTCCAGTTCAAACATAGTATTCTCTAAAAATTAACAAAACACACAAGGCACGGTGTAAAGAAGTTGCCATCCCATGTCCGGTGTTTCATAGCTAGGCCGCGTTTTCACTATGTCTTTTTTGTTGTCAAATTTTCCAAATTATTGGCAATTGTATGAAAACGGGTTGTTATATGGCGTCATCTATATTTGCAATCATGATTGCAATCATAAAAATCATGATATGACAACCCGTTTTCACACAATTGCCAACAATTTGGACAATTTGACAACAAAAATGACATAGTGAAAACCAAGCATTACAGAACAACAAATAATCTACCTTAACCCTTAAACGAACACCAGGGCCTGGCCAAGCATTTTTTAATATTTTTAAAGTTTTTTACTTAGATAACTTAGGCGGAGCCCCTTAACTTTTTATGAATTCCTCAATAAAGGTGTTTTGTACAAAACAAATTTAAAAAAAACTTAAAATTTTTTATCTCTAGGCGTGGTAATTACTAGCAACATGTTTGTAACACCAGGGCCCTATTATGTAGAAAATACAGCAAATAAAATCAAAACAAAAGAAAAAGAGATTATACCGATTTATAACTAAGTATATATTTTGTGTTTTGTATAAAAAGCAGAATCCAATGTACGTTTCAGAAATTAGTTTTTTTTATTTTTGTGTTGGCAGTTAACAAGTGTTAATAGTGTTACAAAGAGTACTAAAGTAGACAAAATTTTTGAAACAGTTTCAAAATCTGACCCTATATTATGACAGTTTGGCAGAGGCAATTGCTAATGATATAGAAAACGAAATTCAGAATGAGGTTGATGAAAATGAAGACAATGCTTCTGATATTGGGAACGAGTTAAAAATTGATAACTAAATTGAAGATTTTTAATTTAAAGCCATACAAATTATAAAAAGTCCCAGCTAGGCCCTGGGGTTCGCTTATGTGAACACAATTTGGTGTTTGCTTAAGGGTTAAAGGAGAAATCACCACAACAACAACATACTTTGCTGATATTGTCAACCAACGGTAGATGCAGCAAAAGTAACAACAATTTTGTAATAATAAAAAATAATAAAGAAGAATACACACACATTCTAAAAACATAAGTAAATTTCGTTCCAACTCATAACATGTAATAAGAAAGGTGTTTAATTCCCGAACTCTATTTCTGCATAAATGGTGAGTTAAATAGATGATGTTTACAAGTAGATCTTGGACAATAAACATTGCTGATGGCGACCTTGGCAGGGCAGAAAATGCATTCCAGTATGCCATTTGTCTAGAAAAATATAGTTTCACAGTGGTATTCTTCGGGTTATTAATTAAAAAAAATGAACTCAAGCCGAATGAAAAAATTTCTCTAATAATTAATTGAAAAATTTTGTATTTTAATAATATTTTAATTCAACTTTTAAAACTGACGCCAAGAAAATGGTGGCGTTAAATTTGACAACGCAAGTGAAAAATTCAGCGTTGTGTTTTACAAAATACATAATTTCAAACAGTTGTACTAACAACAACGTAAGAATCAGCGATTACAATGCAAACAATCACTGCTTGAACGCCGTGATTTGCAAAATGTCATTTAACGCAATGCTTAGAAAATTAGGGCCTTAAATTAAATAACTATACATTTCAATAATTATGGAAAATAATAATGAATTTTTTTCTTCTATCTGTTTCTTTTAGTTATTGTAATAATGACATTAAACAGAAGAAAGGGTCTGGAAGCTGTGGAATGATAGCTATACAATCCAATAGTATTTTATAAACTAAACAAATTAGTATCGAATTCTATATATATCTCTATGTCGCTATTTATGTGATTTATATGTTTATTTATAAAATTGTTTAAAGTTATTATTACACTATAGGAGCCATATCGAATTATGGACTGATATTTACAGATATGCATATTTTGGTAGGGTGTCATAAAGCCATATGGCGTCAAGTCTCATTCCATTGTGCCATAAGGACATATGTCATTAAGACTCAATGGAATGGGACTTCATTTTTTCCAAAAATGAGACATAAAACCATATTTTTGATAATGTTGTATGTCACCCTATTACATGTGAAAAATGCGGTACCGTGAAATAACTCCCAAATGAAATAATTCCCAATGGAAAAATTAAATAAATCCCAAAAATGTTTCCATACTTATTTCATAATTTTTGTTTTTGTTTTTTATGAAATAACTCCCAAATAAAATAAGTCCCAACAGTTTTTTTTTTTTGTTGGGAGTTATTTCATTTGGGCGGAAGGATTTTCTCCTCCATGATATACAGAATTCCGGCTTCGCATTGCACAAATTTCTTGTATTGCAGTTAATTCATTTTTATTGGGATTTATTTTTACATTTTGAAATAAGTCCCAAAAGATTGGGAAAATTATAGTGGAATAATAATTGGGAATAATTTTTCCTATTACGAAATGTTTGCACCTTTAATTCCTGGAGCTTAGAAATTTAGGATTTTTTAAATTATTAATTTCATAGATAAATAGGCATATCAATTGAAATAAAGCATTTGTAATGCAAAACATCAAATGGGATATAAAATCATAATGGCTTTATATCCCATTTTACTAAAATTGGTATGAGACTTAAGGTCATATCAAAATTATGGCTTTATGTCCATTTGAATTGAGACATAAAGCCAGTATAAGGCCAGTATGGCTTTATAACACCCCACCAAATATTTCTCAATATGCTAATTTATGCTAAAAAACTAAACTTCACGTAAACACAATTTCATGGAAGAAGGTGATGGACGTTTCCTAATAAACTTGCAATACTTTGGCACGTATGATGTGGAATTTAACAGATCTGTATTAAATTTAAAATCAGTACACACTATTTGCACATCGGGTCTCTTTATAAAAGTTGAAATATAAGATTAAATATTATTATATTAAGCTTCGACATTGTATCCGGGTAATCATAGAGACGCTGAACCTGATTCGCTACTCAAAAAGGCGAGATCTTTATAAACTAAAGTACTAAATTGAAAATGCTCTATATAAGCAACATCATCGTGGTATGGTTGGTTGGTTGGTTTACGTGGTAGTTCACTTACGTGCGAACACTTAAGTAGAGTCGAAGTGACCCCGTTTTAAAAGACCACACCACTCGTCAGATTTAATGTCGTATACAACATACTGTAGCTAATATGTGTACAGAAAGTCGTGTTCTGCTAAACCCAACCTGTAGCTGTGAGATATCTCAGTAGGTCATTGAGTTTTGACCCGGCTACCTCACCAAGGTTGTTCAATGTATAGTTTCCCAATAATTTATGTCTCCTGACACTCAGGGCTGGGCATTCGCAGAGAAGGTGGAAAATCGTTTCCTCTTTTTCAAACTTCTTTCCGTGGCAATAACTGCTCATTCGTTTAAAGGGTGAAGTAGTCCTTTCCAGCGCTGTCAACTTGGTGCACAATTATTGCTGTTTTTTTTGTCCAAAAAAATCCTTATTTGGTGCGCGGTGCGCTTTTTAATTTTTTTTTAAAAATATGATGAAATCTTTATTTTTAACAATTTTTAATAGCAGTTTTTTAATAATTCATTCAATTCATGAAAAAGGACCCCATTAAATGTATTTTAAATACGAATGTATAATAAATGAATACATACTATCAAATTCGTCACATGAAGATTATTGCTAAAGTTGAATAGGATGAACATTTTTGTTTGAAAATAAAATTAACATTTTAATTGATCTACTGAACTGTAGACGAACAACCAAGGTTAGAGTCCCAGTGGAGACCAAAAAAATTTGTTGAAAAAATTTAAATAAAATTAAATAAAAAGAATAAAAATAATTTAAAAAATTACTGAACTATTGAAGACAGTTTTATTGTTATTATTTATAACACAAAAATATTAAACTTTTTATATATAATTAATTCAATAAACATTTAAAAAAAAGTTCTAAATTTAATGGGTTTTTTTAAATGGCGCATTTTTTCTTTCTCCATTATGTTGCGTTCTTACTCAATTTTGACTCTTTAAACATTCTGCCCCTAAAGAAGAAAAATGATTGGTTTATATTTAAAGCTTTAGCCTGAATAGATTGCAAATAGTTTTCATTATTCGGGAAATAATTAACTAATATCGCATCTTTAAGGAGTATTATTAGCTATGGCAAATATAGTCATTTGAACTAGTTCATTTAGTATACCAGCACTAGTCATGGAGCTGCCCTCTTCGACTTTAGCTAGTCTGCAACATTTTATACTCTACCGGTGTATGTATTTCCATTTTAAGGTACTGCTTTTTTAAAGGGGGGTATAAAAAATGTGACTCAGCGAAATTAAATGGTATTACACTAAAGATTATGGATAGTGATAAGTATCTAGGTTTTTGTTTTCTTAATACAAGAATATCCTGAAACCTTAACATCCAGAATAGGATTAACAGAATAGGTGCTACAACCAATAATTCGATGTGTTACAAACGTAATTACAAACTTGATATACCCGCCATCATTTTGGTAGCGTTCAAACTATAAAGTATTAAATTATCTGCATATTTCGATTTGTGTTAGTCACTGTGCCCTTCTGTACACAATGAATGCAGTGGTGGTATATCAGGATAAGTAACAATCTTATTGATGCCACTTTATATTAAAGAAGATCTTTCTGTCCTGGTTACACTTAAATAACTTAAACTTATGGTTGCATATTCGTACAATCGTTAGAGCCATTTGAAGTACTTAATATGGTGGTTACCAAATGCTAAAAGCTTTTACGTAAAAATAACTACTTATTTATATCTACAAACCATATTTTATACAATTTGCCAAGGAGTATTGGGGTGGTCAGACTCTAAAAATTGTTATAAAGTTTCATTGTAAAACATTTTTATTATTTAAATAAATAACCAACACCTGGTCACTTTATCAGCTTAGATTCATTTGTGCTAAAAAGCTGATGAAAACAATGATAATGATCATTATCAATTACACAAATTAAAAACTTTATGGACAACGATTTGTTTGTCGCATATCAATTGATATTCTATGGAGATTTAAAAACTATCCAACCGTCTGTGATTGAGTTAATGGAGTTGGTGGTTTTATTTCATTATCATTAGTATTTAAACCTTTAGCATTTTCAATTCGTTAAGCTACTTTTACAATGGCCTAAGCACATAAAAAGTAGAAACAACTGTTAAAGTTTTTTAGCACAAATCGTTTTATTATTTCCTTTTGGTGGGTCTGCCTAAATACTTTTCAGTTTTTTTTTTTTTTTTTTTGCTTCTGCTGATTGTAATGCATCAATAATAAATGAGAACGAACAGATCTGACAAGACTGACTGTTGGGAGCAAAAAAATCATTAACTGGACTTTGATTTAAATTTTCTGTTATGCTTTTTTCTCTCTTGAATAAAATATTGTTGTGTAAATCCTTTTTTAATGTAGTAAACCTTAAACACAAATTGAATAATTATGTAATTTTTGGGATTACTGAAAGTTTCATTTATTTCATGTTTTCATTCTGCTTTTCCCTCTCGTTATTAAAAGTGGTCGCCTGTATTTGTAAAAACTTTTAGGAAACGATAAAAAAATTAGAATAAACCTTAAAGAAATTAATTGCATCATGTTGAAAAAAGGTTAAACAAATGCAATGCATTAATTTATCAGGTCTCGTTCAAATAATAATTAAACAGTAAGGAGCTCAATGAATTTGTAACAACAATTAATTTGTTAAAATTAAATTGTTTGTACATTCATGCATGTAATAAAGCGTTATACATTTTGAGGTTCCCTACTTTTTAAAGAAAAAAAAAGCAAAAAATTCAAATCTAATGGTAAATGTTTATTATCATTTGAAAGAACATTTTTTGGCATTAATTTTTTGAAGATTATGTCTATCAAATGTTGGCCGTTACTATGTCGCAGATGGTCTATCTGTTGAGTCCAATTTTCGTTGACTCGTTCGAGCATTTCAACTAGTACCTGGCGAATGACACTCGTGATGTTATTCTCCAAAGCCTGAATAGCAGCGTGTTTGTCCGCATAAACTTTAGACTTTACATAATCCCACAGGAAAAAGTCTAACGGTGTGATATCGCACGATCTTGTTGGCCAATCGATCGGCCCAAAATGTGAATTTATGTGTACACCGAAGTGTTCACTCAATAAAACCATTGATAGATGCGATGTGTAGGAAGTGACGCCGTCTTGCTGAAACCAAATGGCACCGAGATCAAGAGCTTCAATTGGGTTATCATGACACGATAACGTTCGCCATTGACGGTTACGTTCGCACCGGCATCATTTTTAAAGAAATATGGACCGATGATTCCATCAACTGGACGTGGTCTATTCTGTCGAATATTATCCAATAATTAATGCTGGGTACACAGAAAAAAATTAAATTAATCATGTTTTTTTCAATTAAACCTTTAATTGATTTTAAAATAATTTTCAATTAAAATTTTAATTGATTCAATTACTTTTTCTGATATTTTCAATTAAATTACACAATTTTTTTTTAATTGATACTATCATTTTGTTTATAGGTCCGATTTCAATTAAATTTTTAATTGATTCCACAAATATTTTAATTGAAACTCATTTTTATTTTTTTCTGTGTATCAAAATGGCTGACTGACTGTGTTGCGAATATTAGGTCGATTATGTTGACCATAAAGCGAAGTGCACGAAACACATTCCTCACAGAACGTCAATTTTTGTTATAAAGTTGAACGATTTGTAAACGTTGTTCAGGCGTAAGTCTTTCCATTATGAAATGCCAAACAATACTAAAGAAAAATAACATGACTCACACGTGATCTGTCAAAAAAAGCTTGACTCACCCTATATATTGAATTATTAAAACAAATTTACATTTATATCATTTACAGATTGTGATCCTTTTTGCTAATTTACCTTCTCTTTGGCTTCGAAACATTTTTATACGCGCCACCAAAAAGATGGCGGTATATTACGTTTTATAACACATCGAAATGTTGGTCGTCGAACCAAACAGATTGTAAAGCACGATGGCCACGTATCAAACTGATTTGACAAACTCAGTTTTTTTGATTGTGTTAGTGAAAAAAACCTCACACGTATATGTTGATGTGAGTTTCACGAAAATCAAAACAATTTAGATTTCACTGCCGCCGCTACTTTAAACTAAATATTACCAATACATACATATTATTTGTCAAATCAGTTTGATTGGTGGCCATCGTGCTTAAGACGATCTAGCCATGTCCGTCTGTTTGTCCGTCTGTTGAAGGCTCGATAGAGCTTCGAAAAAAAGACATAGAACAATTAAATTTTTTTAACTAAACATTCTTTGATGCACCGAAATGTTTGGTATTAAAAATGGGCGAAATTGGTTGAACAGGATTCGAGTTACATATATATCAAAGTTTCAGACTCGATAATTTTCACATATTTTTACTATTTTCTTTAAATATAATGCAGATAATATCACGAATTTTTGCATACTTTATTTTTATTATAGAAAAACAACTCCTCTTGAAAATGGTAGGAAGCGGTCCATGATTTATCATAGCCCCCATACAAATATCTTCCAGAAATATGGCTTTATGGTACATAAATGTCTATAGAAAAGCCGTATCCATAGAAAATTCTGCAATAATAGGGTTGATTGAAAGTGAAATTTCAAAACAATATTTTTCTTGCATCGGTTCATATTCTGATATAGCCCCATATAAAGACTACTTTCATGATGATCGGTTTATATTTGACCGTGGACCCCATATAAAGTCTTCTTCCAATAATCACCAAAGTACCCATAAATCTCTTATAAAAATCACCAAAAAGTCGAAATTCACCACAAGTAATCCGAATACACATTGAAATTGTCGTGCTTAATATCATATCGTGCGGTCCATATTCGATAAAAAGTCCAGTTCCGAAAATCCCTTAAATGCGCATAAATCCCTTATAAAACCACTATTAAGTTTTAATTCCACAAAAATGGTCCATAATATACAAAAATCGTCAATCTAAATATGATGATGATCGGTCCATATAGAGCTCATATAGAGTTCACTTTCAAAAATCTCTTAAATGTGCATAAATCCCTTCTAAAAATCATTTATCACGTTGAAATGCAAAGGTGACAATTTTGGTGTTTGGAAAAGCCAAAATCTATTTCATGGGGATTTTTGGCACTTCATTTATTGCGATTTACCTCTGGACGTAAGATTTGTCAAACGAAACCACAAATAGAACTGCATTAAAAAACATTTGAAATTGTTGCGATAATTTTATGTAACTATCAAATATTAGATACAAAATACATGTATTCAATTTATTTCAGATCTTGACAGATATCAAAAACTTAAACTAATGGAAAACAAACCGTTTTCGATCCAGGTTGTATGACTAATATAAGTACATGTATATACGACAACATATATGTATATGTATATATGACAACAAGACCACAAGAGCATGTAAACCAAACATTAGAAAGGTTTATTTTCAAGCTATTTGAATTTGATACTGTGCCTTACGCTATCAGACTATTAGCAGATTTAGAGCAGTTATATTCACATATTTAGGGAAAGAAAAGCAGATATTCTAAGTTATATGGTTATATGGGTCCCTAAAAATGGAAAGATTGATGAAAACTACATAGGTAATTTGCAAATGAATATTTGTACCACATATCTTATTTTAATAAATACAATTAAAATTCCGTGAGTGGTAAACAACTAATTTCGAACAAAATATATCTAATTGTAAAAGAAAGATATAAAGAATACACTACTGATTTGAATAATCAGGAAAAAAATAGGCGGGATTGGGCCAGTGGGAGTGGCAGCTCCCATGCAAAGTGAATATGTAATATCATATATCTACAGTACTACAATAGCCAGAGTTTTAGAAATTTGTGCACGTTGATTATATTATGAATATTCATGGGAAAATTGGGCGAGATCATACCAGTGGGCGTGGCAACTCCCATATAAAGTGAATATTTAGCTCATATACAAAATTAATATCTATATACATATATAGAAATGCATGTTTGTATGTATGTCCTTTATAGACTCCTAAACTATGCATCATGTGATGATCTTAGGCAAAGTTTTTGTGTATGAGTCCATGAAGGTTGGTACGATCACGCCTACTCTAACGCCCACTTTTTTAATTTGATTAATTTCTTCTGCACGGACTTTTACATATCTACTTCAAACAATTTGTACACACATCTTACCGAAGGCGAGGTAAAAAGAAAAATGTTATTTGCCACAGCTTCTTATTTCTTTCGACCGCTCCTACTTTTTTAAATTATGTAATTGATTCTACGCGGATTTTAACATGTTTACTTCAAATGGAATACACATGTTACTCTAGGTGAGGGAAAAAATTAAGATTCATACTACACGCCCCATCTCTTGCAGGACAACGCCTGCCGGGAAGGCCAGACCGCTGGACCTATCTTAGTAAAAAATTTACGGAATATAATTAAGTCGCCGGCAGGACTAAGAATACTTCTTTCGACCGCCTACTTTTTTCAAAATGAGAAAAATCAATAAAATTACTGAAAATGAATTGAATATTTGTGTAATTTTATATATTTATTTTAATTGTTAGCGTAGCAACGTGCGCAGGGTACAGCTAGTAAATTATATTATTAGCGATTCTCACCATTACTTACAGGATCCTATATCTGTTAGACCTTAGAATATTGTAATTTACAATTTTATAAAATTAAGAATTAGTTCGATATCGATATTATAAGATACTTATACTTAGTTGGCTATATGGGTCAAACAAGCACCGAACCAAACTAAATATCATTTTGTCATTTTCTTTTATATGAAATTTATTTTATATAATTTATGGGTCTAAGATAGATATTTCTTAAAGTTGCGCACGGTATAACAAACGTATATGTACATACATACATATTATGGATTTAAAAACGAAATTTCTTAGGAAACTTTCTTAAACAAACTTGTTTATGTTTGAGTGGTTTACTTGGTTGTTTACTGCCTGCAAGCTTTCAAGTGGAATCTTTTGATTCCGTTTTGAAATTATGTTTGAATACTTCTACACTTCTTTTTAATCCGTAGCTCTCCGACAATAAATTTTAAGCATTAAATTCTTTGCCTTTACAAAATTAGCCTCTTGTGGATATATGTATATAGTAGAACTTAACCAAACTTAAGTGAAATTTCGTGGTAATTTAACGGTTTGAGGGTACTTATTTATTTTTTGTTTTTAGCAGTAGAACAAAATTTTGTTAAAACTCTAATTCTTTGGAAATTTTGTTAACCAAAAGTAAGAGGGTGAGAAGAAAACTTAAATCCTACAAAAAAAAAAAAAAAATATAAAACATACACAATGTAATGGAAGGACACATTAAAGCAGAGACTGTGAATGAGGGGGCCACTTCTTTTTTTAAAGTTATTGACTAACAAAATAAAAACTAAATTACTTTTGCATTGTAAAGAGAGACAGTCTATCTGATGAATACATATAAAAAGCTTATGCAAATGTAAAACCAAGCCCATCCCTAAAACTATTTTTTAATATTTATTTTAAGTGATGTTTTTATGTTTTAACTGCTAAGAAGTGTTCATTTCTAACACTTGAATATGTGGATGAGTTATGTTCGGTGTCTATATTAAAATTGTATATTCTAGCAGTTTTTCAGAGCTAAAAAAAAACAATGCAACAAAGTAAAATGTGTGAAAAACAACATAAAATTTAAGTTGTTAAAATAAAAGTTTATTATTTTATGTTTGCTTTATTGTTCTACGTCCCTTCCTTAGTTTATTTTTTTTTTTCTTTGAGAAAAAATCATAAAAAACATGTATCTGTCTGAAGTAAATTAAATAAAATAAGTTTATTTTTGTCATTGGTCTGTTTTATGTTTGTCAAAAAGGGCAATTTTTTTCTGTATTGTTGCTCTCCAACATTGTGATACGAGTATGTTAACACTTAAGGACTAGACTTTAAAGACTAGAAACTTGAACGATGACAAAAGGAACAATATAGACTCTTAGACAGACATTTATTTAGGAAATTTTCTAACTAAATGCTTAAAGAAAACTTTTATTTTGTAAATTCAGTTGAACAAAAAAATATAAAACTTAAAAAAAATATTTTAAATTCTTTAAGTTGTATAAAATATAATTGTTTTTAACAGCGTGACTAATGTGGATATTTATCTAAAATAGCATTATACTCTAAACTTTACTTTCGATGCATAAACTGGAATAATTGTTAAACTTATTTGTATTTAAAGTATTAAGAAAAGTCTATTATTAGGTTTATAATTATTTACCTGATAACGACAATATTAATTGGGAAATAAGAACACTAACACTAAAGTTTTGTATGAAAATTTTTGTCTTAAAGCACACTTCAAGCCTACTTTATTTTTCATAAATACGCCAGTAAATATACAAATTCTACTAATGGTCTGTTGTCTCTTGGAATTGATGTTTTAAACGAAATTGTTTTAATTTACACAATTATTTTTGTTTTATTTATTAATTTCAAAGAAATTAAAGAGGTCTTGATTGATAACCTGGTTAGTTATTTTTAAATGACTGGCAGGTGGACAATTTGTTCTCAGTTTTTTGTTTTTAAAACATTTTTTTTTCAACAGAATTTATTTAATATGAAAAATATGATCACAGACTTTACAAATGAAAAAGTGTTTATTAACCCATTAACGCCGGATGGGTAGAAAAATCAGAGACTGACAGATACAGGAAGGATGGAACTAGTTAAAAAAATTGGAGGGTCATGTTTTGGTGGGAAATGAGCGGGTCAAAAATCAGCAATTTTAAAAATCAAAAACTGGAAGATTTGAGGAATTGACTTCCCGAAAACCCTCTTAGTGCCTTATATCCTTAGATGTTCTCTATCATAAACAAAAACATCACAGGGATAGGACCATTCGTTTGGTTCACAGGTACGATTAGGCATTCAAGGGTTCTAAACCACATGAAATATGAATTTTAAAGTAAAAATGAATTTTTTGTAGCGTTTTTTTGTAGGAATTCAACAATTATATTTATTTTATTATATTTATATTGATAAATACATGTCATGTAAGATACTTCTCAAAAATGTTTTCATATCTTTAATTGAAGTTGCGAAACCAGGAACATTTTTTTTTGTCCAGCATATTCATTTGTACTTTTGACGATCATATTCAGACATCTTCATCAAAAAAGCATTCCCATAATTGTAATGGCGTGTACGAACCTAACGAAACCAGAAGTTTCTCTAAGGATTTGTATATCACGAAGGTATTCTACACAACAGATGTACCAATTTTCTCGTATAATGCTTTTGGGGCATTCTCTTCATTGTCAAAAGGCTGTTTATCAAATTTGTAACAATGCGATTTACTCCATTTAGGGTTATATTCCACTGAGACACGATCTTTTGACTTCATTGGATCATTGTTTGTATCCACTAATTCAGAAACTACTGATAGATTCACATTATCATCCTCATAAATGTACTCAATTTTAAGGTGGCCAGGTATTTCATTGGGAAATTGAGTTTTATTGTGAAGTATTTGGAGATTATCATCTATATCTGCAGCGTCACTAATATCATAAACCTTATCCGTTGGAGTAATCAAAAAATTGATTTGATCTGCATTATGTCCCACATCATTTTCTTCCTCATCACTAGTCCATCCATCTATTTCTGCTTGTAGCTTAGTTATAGTTAAAACTTTACGACGGCGCAACATTTTCACAGAATTTAAAAATCACTACAATATTACTTTTTCAAAGATTTACTAGATATCTGTTGCAATCACGATAGACAATGAAATGCCATTTTACACACCAAACTATAACAAACACTTTTTTATTGCATTGAATTTAACTTACTAGAGCTAAAAAGGGGGAAGTCCCAAATTATTTTATAAAAAACAGACTACATATTTAAATTTAGACAAACACACTACACACAACACACACATCGCATACGTTGTTTTCATGCCACATATTGAAGTATAATAAAAATTAATAAACATATCAAATATTCATCAATTGTTGCTGTTTTCAAGTTAATACCTTAAACAAAGAAACATATATTTTAGAACACGTTAATGCCAAAGCTTCGTGTGCGACAGAAAAAAATACCACGTCAATATAAATGCCCTCAATACTAACTGTGTGAAATTTCATCAAAATCGGACAACGGAATCGAGGGTCAGCCGTTAATGGGCTAAGGGCTTGTGTATTTTACGATGTGCATGTTATTAACATAACTGTACATATCATAAAACCATATTCCGGGAAAACTTTTGAATGTGGGTTATGATAAATCGTGAAGTGATTGCTACCATTTTTAACACGATTTGTCCTTCTATAATAAAAATAACGTGTACAAAATTTCATGATATTATCTGCATTATACTTGACGATAATAGCAAAACCTATCTGAATAATATAGAGTTTATCTGAAACGTCGGTCTATTAAGCGGATCGTACTATACATTTTGGTGAAACAAATAATGTTTGAACAAATTTCAATTTTCTAAGTCCTTTCTCGAAGCTTAGAAATTACAAGTGAAGAGTGTGTGTTATAGACGCTACAGAAATCCTATATCCATAAGCATTGAAGCGAAGCCAAGTCCACTATATTTTCCCAGCAACCATTTTAAGCTCCATATGGCTTGATTTCTCTTTAACTTTTCTTGCTTAATTTTTTTATTTTTATATTTTATAAAATCCGCTATTGCAATAAGGCTGCAAGTAACAATAATTTCATTTTCTAAATCCATTATGTCAAATTTTATTTGCAAGAGAAAAAAAAAATACCGCGAAAATAATTATAATAGAAACAGCTGTTGTCTTTTATTGTATATTATATCACATGAAACTAGAACCGTCGTGTGAAAGCAAAAATTATAAACTGCCTGTAAAATGCCAATTTTGACAGACATGCACATTTACAAATGTATTGTACAACTGACAAGTACACTGCAAAATACATACCGTCTAAAACCAGCTTTAATTATAAGAACTCAAATACACAGTTTCAGGTTGATTATTTCAATACGATTTATGAGAATGTAATGGGCCAGTTAATGACTGGTTTTGTACTTTAGAGAAACAACGAAAAAAATTCATGCAGTTTTTACTGGAAAAGTATACAGAAGAGTATAAACATTTCGACTTAACCACATATAACATTTCGACATTTTGTGCACCACACTGTGTATTTGCATTTCATTTTATGGTGCATAAAAAAACACATTTCAAAAACAATAAGCTCAGAATTTTAAATCTAAAATGAAGAAAACTTTTATAAAATAAAGTGAAATCATTTGAAACTTTTTATTATTTAGTTTTTCTATTAAATGGCAATTTAAGTACGATGAATACTTTTTATATACTTAGTTTGTATTTTATAAATTTTTATATGTTATTTTGTATTTTTCGATTGTTTTGAGAGCTCGTAATTGTTTTGTTTTATTTCCCAATGATTACTCAATTTCTTCATGGATGAATTTGGTAGAAGAAAGTTTTTCGAAAATGAATTTTGTATTAAATTGACATTTTAATATACATACACATTGTTGTTGTTGAAAAAGTTACGTTTTATTTAGTTTGTTTGCTGTATTTGAGAAAGATTGAAACTTTATAAGTAGTTGGTTATTTGTTTTTTATTTAATATACATAGATGACCTAAATCTTTCCAAATAAATATTACAAAAACAACTAAGAAAGTATAGTCGGTCAAGCCCGACCATATAATACCCTACACCAGAATATGTAAATATAAAACAGTTTTTCAAAAACGTGCGTTATTTGCGAGATATCACCTATTTTGGACCAAAATTTAGTGTCATGATTTCTGTGAATATAAATATTATGCATGTTAAACTTTATCTCGATATAAATACTTTTGAAAGACTTATGGAAATTAAAGTGAATTACGGAGAAGGTCTTATATGGGAGTTTCCACTAATTATGGACCGACCATTACAAAATTAGGTGTCAATATTTCTGAATATAAGAAACTTATTTGTGTCGAATTTTATTTGATTACCAACATTTTTAAGAAATGTATGATCGTTAAAGTGATTTTCGGAAGTGCGCCATTTATAGGAGCTACGACTAATTATGCACCGATCACAATGAAATTGTACTGTATTATTTGTATATATGTATATTAAATATATTTGTGTTAAATATTATTTAGATAGCAACATTTTTGAATGAGTTATGCTCTTTAAAGTGATTTTTGGAAGTGGGTATTATATGGGAGCTACGACTAATTATGGACCGATCGTCATAAACTTCTGCCATATTATATGCATATACACAAAACATATGTGTGTTCAATATTATTTCGATACCAACATTTTTAAGAGCGTTATGCTCTTTTGAGGTATTTTTCGGAAGTGGGCCTTATATGGGAGCTACGACTAATTATGGACCGATCGTTATGTGGCTTATGCTCTTTTAAGTGATTTTCGGAAGTGGGCCTTATATAGGAGCTACGACTAATTATGGACCGATCATGTTAAACTTCTGCCATGTTATATGTATGTATATGTACGAAACACATTTGTGTTCAATATTATTTGGATACCAACGTTTTTAACCATCCGATGAGTGACAGTTCTGAACTTCACGGCCGTGTGAAAAGGTCCCTACGGACCTTTTTTGTGAATCATGTTTTTTTCATATAAATTTTTTTTTTTTTTGTTTTTATTGTTTATAACTAAATTCTACATACAAAAATAATTTTTTCAATTTTTTTAACTCAAAGACATTAGGGATGATGATAAAAACAAAAATTCTAAGAACTGGGGCAAATTACCGCATTCGTGATCGAATGAGCTATCGTATCGAAAAATGATTTCGATATCGAAATTATGATAAAATGTACTAAATTTCTTGCTCGATATCGAATACCATAATCTCAAATAAGAAAATTACGATCAATTTTACTCGATATCGAATTCGGTAATTTGGCTCCTGGTTTATTGCTAGTAGTATAAAATTAGAATATTGTGCCTTTACTTGAAAGCAATAAAGTTCATGTCTTCTCACTCATCGGAGGGTTAAGAGAGTTATGCTCTTTTAAGTGATTTTTGAAAGTGGGCCTTATATGGGAGCTACGGCGAATTATGGACCGATCTTCACGTAATTTGTAGATGTTCGTTAGCTTTATTTACTACTCATCTGTGGTAAATTTTGTTTGTATATTTGCATAATTCAAAGATTTATGACCGGTAAACCCCAATTTCGGAAGGACATTTGTATGAGGTCTAGGTGAAATAATGGACCGTTTTCCACCAGTTTCAATCCCATCCATCCTTGGGCCGAAAAAATACCACGTGCAAAATTTTATCGAAATATCTTCAAAATTGCCACCTGTACTCTGCGCACAAACTTTACATGGACAGTCAGCCAGCCAGACGGGCGGACGGACGGACATCATTAAGTCGACTCCGAAAGTGATTCTAAGCCGATCGGTATACTTTAAGGTGGGTGTTGGACCAATATTTAGGGGCGTTACAAACATCAGCACAAATCCAATATACCCTCCTCAATGGTACAATTTTTACGTACTTATAACTGATATAAGTAAAATTTCGGTTCCATATGGATATTTATGTAGGTTAATGAGTTTTCGGGAGTTATACTTATAAGGGAGATATGACCTATCACGAAACTATGCGAATTTTTGAATTTCAACTTAATAGTGTCTTTTGTAAGAGAATAATGAGTGTTTTTTCGAAATGAACTTTATATAGCGGCTATCTAAAATTATGGACCCATGGGCATAAAATTGGCTATGAATATTTCAATAAAGGTTGGACTATTAATGTCGAATTTAAACTAGCTGCAGATTCTTATTTTATTTATGCGCATTTAAGTGATTTCCGGAAGTTCGGAGCTACCGTCAAATATGGATCGATCGTCATTAAATAGAACGACGATTCATAAGAATGTATTCTTATTACTAAATGGACAATGTCAAAAGAAGGACCGATGCAAACAAAACATCGTTTTTAAATTTCACTTAGTATGAAACTTATTTTTGCAGAATTTTGTATGAATTGTATTGCTGGCTTTTCAATAGAAATTTGTCTACCATAAAGCCATCATCTGGAAAACCTTTATTATACTTCCATTTTCAATAGGACTATAATATGAAATGCATGCCTACACTGGTTATAGTTCTAGACAGTGTTTTTTTGTCAACTAATAGCTTAGATCTTCTTAAATTTCGGAACAAAGAATTTTATACATATGAGAATATCCCACGTTCAATTGTAATATAATAATGGTACATTTAAGATGCGTATTAGTATTAACGTGAATTTCGGTAATGAAACTTATATGGGGAATATGGTCAAATTGGGACTGATATTTTCAAAATCCCGCAGTTTGATTTTGGCATGTATTGAAATGCTCCATGTAAAATTTTGAAACGGATGCTGCTGGACAAAAGTGGACGGATACCATTGAAAGGACGCTGCTGCATTTGTGTGGCTAATGATGCAAAATATTTGCTCCGCGCTGTACAAAATGTTAATGTGAGACTTATTTTATGTATCGCAAATTTAGATATAAAAAATTTATTAATTCTAAATAAAATAAAACACAAAAACTACTCCTACCTTTACTTTTTATAAATAAATGCTTTAACTTATATACAGGTATTCTTATCAGGAGGATAAGGGATACTTGACTTTCAGGAAAGTTAAAAATGAGCTTGAGAAAATGATTAGCTAAAGGAGTTTGCGCAACCTCAACTTTGTATATGTTACTTTGAAGTTCGTTAGGCTACCCAGTGTCAACCAGTGTCAGGAGGATTTGGGTTAACGAGTTTACGTAGCGTAGCCTTGGCTGTTATGAGGATAAATGTCGCAAAAAGACTTGGGCGAGGATAACCGCATGCAGAAAGCCCGTCAAACATTTGGTCATCTAAGATCAATTTCGAAATCATCCACATTATACTTGCGCACAAAAATATCAATTTGCAATGCAAATATAAATATTGACGATATAGTTATGTTTGTTAGTCTGGATTTTGAAAATTTCCCCAAATATTATCAACTCAAAATGTTTGTATTGAAAAAGGGCAAAAAACGTTTATACCCACTGTCTGATATACATATGTATATATATAAACATTTGCTGCCAGTAGATAACATATGATATAAATTTCTCTCTCTCGTATCTCGGCTCTCGTATGTATTTACCACTTACGTGATATTTGCCACAAACCACATATACCGACTCATAAAAACGTTTATTGTCTTTTCATAATACAAAAGTTCTTTTAGTTGAAGAACGAAAATATCAACATGTCTTAATGTATTATTTTGTAAACAGTAGTAAAGTTTTGTAAAACTTCGATAAACAAAACAATTGATTCTTTTGTTTCTACTTTCCCATGTTTCCATGTTCCTCTTCAGCTACAAGATGTTTAGAATAATACAACATTGTTATTGAAGTAAAATAGCTACTTCGTAATATAAGTACGTACTTGCACTTGCAACAACAAACCTTTTCATTACATACTAACTTAAATGAATCTATTGTGTAAATGTTTCTATTCTAAAGGGGAAAAAAAGCAAAAAGCACATTATTTAAGTCAGCGTTTACTTAAACAATGTTCTCTAAAAAGTAGTTTACTCGTATTGTATTCATTAAAACAGAAATCCAAACACAGGATGTTGTCATAAGGGCATAGTTTTAGTCATTTGTTAGTAAATGTGTAGGTATATAAACCTTTACTAAAGCAGTTTGTTAAAACTAACAGCAAGTGACAACTTGTTTAAAAACACTGAAACACTAAATAATTTCCTCAAATTTCAATTTAAGAAATATGCAAATAATGTACAAAATTGACACAATATTGTTGGGGTTACTTCTTAACATCTCGCATGCTAGAGATTTTATATTATTGCTTTGTTCTCCCACTCAATTAGTTCGTATACATATGGCCGCGTTTTCACTATGTCATTTTTGTTGTCAAATTGTCCAAATTGTTGGCAATTGCATGAAAACGGGTTGTCATATGGCATCATCTATGTTTGCAACCAGATGACAACCCGTTTTCATACAATTGCCAACAATTGGGACAATTTGACAACAAAAATGACATAGTGAAAACCAAGCATATGTATATCTTGATGTTTTTAACATTGCAATTGCACTCATTAAAATTTTTAAATTCATTACCATATATGGTAATAATTTTGGTTGCATCAAATTATCACTTTTTGTCTTTTTCTCACCTATCATCAAACAATTGTACATATCATTGTCTGTTACTGTCCTATGGTCAGCTTTTTTTTCCTACGCAGTTCATTATTTTAAAAACGCACTTAATCATCTCATTAAAAGTTCAAATTTTATTGTTAAAGTGACCGTAGATGATACAAGTTAAAGCTAGTAAAAATAAAATTTAGCAATACCAGTGTTTTTGTTTAAACTAATAATTTTGTTTAAATTAAATTTGGGTGCCCCGATAGACTAGGCGATAGTGTGCCGAAAAACTGTTAACAACATTCATGGATAATTTCGGATACCCTGTTCTGAATTGAAGCATATCACAAATCGATCGCAACAAATGGTAGTCGGACGGGGCACGATCTGAACGAGTACGGCGCACGGTGGCTCAGAATATAATTTCATCGGCCAAAAGTCTAACTTTTTGTTATCACTAATTTCCAAGACAGCTAAGAAAATCTTTTGAGCTTAAACAATATTGTTCGGCTTTTTAGCTTAAAGAATTGCTTCGTGTAAAGTGGGACTTGTCTTAAAATTTATATTTGGTGAATTTTGTATGAATACTTAAATTCAATAGGCATTTATGTATACATTATAGCCTTCCATACAAAAAAAAAAATTTAAGGATTAAAGATAATGTAAAAACAATTCCAGAAATATTTTTTTATTTTTTAGTATTTCGTTCACTGTGTCGCTATTTTTTCCGATCATAACATACCCGTGTTCATGGCTCTGTAAGTGCTACATTTCAATCCTTAATCATTTTGTGCAGATCATGTACCGATCTGCAACAGAACTTGACCCTTCATAATAGAAATAAAGTGTACAAAATATCGTGATATTATCTGCATTATATACAAAGATAATAGAAAAAAATATCAAAAAATTATCGAGGTTGTCTCAAACCTTAGTGTATATTTCAAAACCTACTAGATCGCTTTTGCTCATTCTTAATATCAAACATTTCGGTAAAACTAAGAATGTTGCTGAAAAATTTCGTTGCTCTAAGTCTTTTTGCCGAAGCTGTATTGTGCCTTTAACAGACGAACGGACATGGCTAGATGGTCTTAGAATCTTATAAAAACCCAGAGTATATAGATTTTTTGGTTATACGACTAATATTTCGAAGTTTGGCAAACGAAATGTTAAACTGAATATACCGCCCTATATTTTTGGTGGTGGGTATTAAAACAATTTTGGAAATACCGGCATTTGTCAAATATGCTTTACACGTTTTTGTCGGTAACGTACCTTTTATGTAAATCATTTGTAGTTAAAATATTAAAAAAAATCTATATTACAAATACAATAAAAACAAGTACGCAAAAAAATATACAAATACAATCATAAACAATAATACCTCTACATTGTTGTAATACATATACATATACATATATATATATATATTCAAATATAAAATTCATTAATATTTATGTAATGTCTATTTTTATTTATTTTTCATTACAATATTTAATTTTTATCTATTGAAATAAATTTATAACATTTTTAGCATTGTGTTTTGTTTTGTTGACAAATGATCTGTGATTTGTCCTGTTTATTGTTGATGATGTTTATAATTTATAAACAATATAATACGTATAAATTTTATGCATATTGTTAATTATGCAAAAACATATACATACATGGGCTGTTATACACAAGAGAAAAATATTTTACATTGATTGTGTCAAATATAAAATTTAAGTTTTTTGTTTAAAATATTAAAGGATTTATTATTATGTGTTTAAAATGATGAAGATTGAAGATTCTTTTAACTAGAATTTAAAAAATAGTACAAAACAAATTGAAATTGCATTGCTTAATGTAGTAGCATATCTAAGATATAAACTTATTTTATTAAATTTAGTATATAAAATATTTACAGTGTAATTCATAAAAACTTTTCAAGGGTTTATAACAGGCTTATAAAGCAAATATTCATACAAAATTTGCTTTATGAGCCTGTTATAAACCCTTGACAAGTTTTACGAATAAGGGGGTTAGTGTTTTAAAGTTTTTCCCCCAGTTATAATAAAGTGTCAAAGCCAATTTTTCCTTTATTGCTTTTTTTCATTTCATTTTGTACTATTTTGTTCAGTTCATCAAATAAAATAAATCAGTGTCCAATAAAAAACTAATAAATTTTGTAAAATCAAATTACAATTTTTTTTATTACTTAGACACAAGTTTGCCATATAAATTATACATATACATACATATATAATACATATACATACATATGTGTTGTCTGTATTTTATCAAACAAATTACTTTTATTTTGTTTGAAAATTTGACATGCATATGTAAAAAATGTATGAAAATTATTATTTCAACGTACATATACAGAAAAACAAAGTTATAATGAACACTGGTTATAACTACCTTTCTTTAAAGCGATAATATTTTCGGTCACTTTTGCTGGCCCAGATTGTCAAGCACGTTATAATTGTGTTTGATTGTAATATTAAATACTAATTTATTCAACATTAGTATATTATTTAAATGTAAGTTTTTAATTAAACACACGGCCAATATTTGTAAAATGCTAAATAATATAATGAGAGGCTATTTAAAATTCTAATTTTAAGCATAAATTAAACAAATGTAAAATATTTACATATATCAATGTGAATAACATAAACAAATAAGGGCTTCAGGTATTAGTTATATTCAATTATTAGTTCAGTTCAGTTATTATATTGACTTTTGCAGGCTACCATCTTTTATACCCTCCACCACAATAAGTGGTGATTGAGGGTATATAGAAGTTTGTCATTCCGCGTGTAACACTGACAAATATTCATCTGAGACCCACTAAAGTATATATATTATTGCTCCTTATGAAATTCTAAGTCGATTGAACCATGCCCATCTGTCTGTTTGTGTAAAACACTCTCACGTCCAAACAACACAACCGAAATCAACAAAGTTTACAAAAAATCGTTTCTAGTTCTCCTAAGCAGTTCGGTATTGAAAATCAGCAAAATCGGTATAGTATAACCAGAGCCTTCGACCAAAATGTGAGACATCCTCCATAAAAATTTGATATTTTTAAAAAATTTTCTTGAAATTTTTGAAAGATATTATTGCAGATATTACGATAAAATTTTGTACATGTTATGTTTATGATAAAAGAAGAAAGTGTGAGAAAAATAGTAAAAATCGGTTCACAATTTCTCATATCCCCCATACATGCCAAAATCAAACTGCTGGATTTTGGGAATATCGGTACATATTTAACTATACCCCCCATACAAGGCCCACCTCCGAAATATACTTTAAACATAATATATATCTTATATATACCGTTATTACGTTGCAATTCGACTTGAAATATCCTCATATGCATGCATATCACTGTTCCAAAATTTAAGAAGATCGGCCCATAATTTGTCATAGCTGCCATATAAGAACCATTTCCGAAAAACAAATAAACCCACAAAAATGTCTAATAAATATCGATATCGAACCAAATTTTATATGGATCAGAAATTTTAATCCAGAAATCATATTAGTATCGGTTATACGGCAATTAAGCTACTGGATTTTATAGCTGTTAGTCAATAATAGCTCCAGAATTAAGTCCACTTCCGAGCATAACAACCAACAATACAACCCCGTGTAAATAACGTTATTAAGATGAAATTCAACCAAAATAAGCCTAAAATACATAGAAATCACATTATTGGATACTGGATTAAGAAGGTATCAGTTCATAACTGGTCCACTTATACTATGCCATCCATAAATCTCTTGTAAATAATTTTATTGAGATCAAATTCAAACAAAAAAGCCTCATCTTATATTTTACCCTTTTTACACCCTGTTTCTTAACCTGTTGTAAATATGGAAAAATGCTCTTTTAATTTTTAGAAATTGTTAAATTACACTCAAGTATATTATAAAAATCAGAGAAGCTCTATAAATTATGGTAAGAATCGGTAATTAACCGTCTGGCCCACGATGTCGAACGACACGTTCGCTTAGATAAGACTTAAGACACAAACTTTTTATCGTATCTATTTTTTATTCAATCAAGTTTGTTTATTCCACAATCAAGTCTGTGTCTTAAGTCTTATCTGAAGCGAACGTTATCGTTCGACATCGTGGGCCAGGTGGTAAATGAATTATAAATGGTCAAAATTAGATAAAATTCCGTAACATTTAAAATAAATTATGTTGGTCGTAAAATTGTCTTTTATAAAATGATGACTGAATAGAAAACACAGAAAAAGATATTCTGGTCCTATAACCAGTGTAGTTTCTGTTTTTCTGTATTACGTTTAAGTGGAGGGTATTTAAGATTTGGCACAGCCGAATATTGCATTCTAACTTATTTTTAGCCACTCTGTTTGGCAACTTGTTATGGATAGATTCACAGCACAACAAGTTCTACAATTTCTTAGCAGTATTACGAAATCCAGCATTAAGGTACGGTCACATTGTACTCAAAAATACATATTAGCACAAATTTGTTTGACATTGTTTACTCTTACAAGAGTTTTGTAAGATCAAACAGTATCAAATAAATTAAAACTAAATATTTGTTGTGCTTTGGCTTGATTAAGAAAACTTATTTTAAATAAATAAACGAGTTCAAATTTATGTTATTTAGTGGTAACGTGTTTTTCGCAAATATTTGCTAAGTGTGACCTGACCATACCTTTAGTATTGGGGGCAAAACTTAAAAATGTGCGATTTTTAGCTTCTCATTTGAAATGGCAAATGATAATATAAATTGTATAAAGTTACTGTTCATTGTTAACTATTAAAATTTAACATTTTTCTGGCAACATATGGACTACCTAAGAGGGATTTATATGGACAGATTGGCGAACAGACTAAAAAAACAAAACAAATTATGTTGTTCCCAAAATTGAAAAAAATATATAAAATATTAATAAAAATTTGTCAAGACTAAATAGAAACATAGAATAAATATATTCTAGTCCTATAGCCAGTGTAGTTTTTGTGTTACCTGTTTTATTTAGGTGGAGGGTATTTAAGATTCGATACAGCCGAATGCTGTACTCTAGCTTGTATTACTCTAATTGTTACATTATTTCGATACACACTTTATTGATTTTCTTATAAAAAAGACCTGGCTAAAGTAATGGTTTCATTTTTTCTTTTTTATAATCATGTTTAGAAAGGAACATTTTTTACACTCCATTAATTTACAAGGAGTTTTTTTCAACAAATTTAATTATTGTTCGCTGCAGAAATTTTTTTACATTTCTCTTTTGTGTTGTGTTTTTTAATTACTTGCAGAATGTTTTACTAAATTTTTCGTTAACAAACCATCCCTAAATTAAGTCATTGTAGCCAGATATTTTATTTTTTTTAATTTTTTTAAACCAGAATACGTGACAATACATTTACTGAGGAAATCGTGCGTTATCACTTAATTAATAAAGGGAAATCTGTAAAGTATGCTCTGTAGAATATGTATGTATGAAATTTGTGAGTAACATTTAGTGATGTTTGTAAAAGATAAAGTTTTATTTTTTCTGTGAAAATTTCTTAAATTTATTTTTTATGCCTTTGCAAATGATAATAAAAACATAAATTTGTTCTTGTAGATATTGTAGATGCTGCATTCTGCCATAGTCTGCCATATTCCTATGCATAGAATATTGGACAATATTTATAGCTTAATGTCTTTATATAGGGTCAAGTTGTGTGCTTTATACACCCAGTTACACAGTGTCCAGTGCATTCATAAAAGATTCGTATGACTTTTTCAATACTTTTAATACATACATGTCGATGTGTATGTTCTTTTTATTCTTCATATATTTAATACCAAGTTATGAAAAATAATTAATGTTCCAATGAATGTGGGTGGCCCTTGGCTTAGTTGCAGTGATGCTATGGAAAAATATTTGTAATAATAGACGTTATGTGGAGAGAAAAATCTTTATTGGGTCAATAGTTTCTGCTTGAAATATAAAAATAATTATTTTGTATATAAAACCTTATGACTGGGTCATGACTTTAATGATTTATAGCATACTTCTATATTACTTTATGTGTTTAAATTAAACTTTAGTTTATAAGAAATAACCATAATAAGATTAAAATATTGTTTGAATTATAAAACTTTTAAGTTGAAAATAAATTTCCAATAATTAAATTTCTTAACTAATTGTCCTAATTAATAGACTTTTCAAGTTCTCTAATTTAATTACTGATTCAATAGGCTGTGTGAATGAAAAGTTGGCTTATGACTCAAAAAAAAAATTTCCACTTTTATTTTTGTTTCGATAGTTTTTGAGACGCTCTTGCACGTGGTGAAAACTAAAAAGTCCTAACTTTCTTAGAAGTGTACTAAAAATGTAGAGAAAGAAGAGCACAAATGAAAGAAAAACAAAATTTTATTGAAAATCCAGAATCAAGATGATAAATAAATGAAATTGAAAATTTTAAAAACAGCATTGAAAAATTATTTTACGAAAGAAAACTAGCTGTTTTGCACAAAACATATTTATTTAGCAGTATTAAGTAGTTTTTTCGTCGCTATCCTTGTTGAAACCTTTAATGTTGCTCGTTTTTTTTTCGAATCTCCTTCTGGAGATGAGGCTTTACGTTTTCTTGATTTTTTTTATTGCAATTGAAGATGCAGGTTTCTTCAGTTCTTTCTGTTTTGGATCTTGATTTGAAGATGAAACTACAGACTTCTTCGGTTTAGGTTTTGACGATGAAGCCTTTGGTTCCTTCGATGCCACTTTGGTGACTGGTTTAAACTGGTCAGAAACTGCTTTATGCTTTGCATTGAAAAAAAACATCGCTGTTTGGAATTTTGGAAAAATATCCAGTTATTTTTAAAAAGTCGCACTGTTCTTGACCCCTTTTTATTTTGTCATTATTATTAGGAAATTTAAACCTTTAAAATCATTTTCACTGTTTTACAAATGGTTTCATCATCGTTTCTTTGCAATTCGCATTTGAAAACAAGGATCGCTTAGAAATCGCATAAATATTTCCATTCTTTTCGTTTGTGACAAGGACGCTCTTCTGTTTGCATGGCTTTCTTCCAAAAAATGTTGCCTTAAACATTTTTCACTTTCTTTTTTAAACCTATATAAATTAAAATAGTCTGCTGGATGAGAATGTGACCGCACACGATATTGTTTTCTTTCGCGAATATTCATGAATACAGCCATATTTAAATAAAAACAAACAAAAATTCACTTTTCGACTAATTAACCAACAATAAACTTATTTTCAGCACCGCAATGATATGCTTACAAAAATCTAAGTTAAAACTAGTTACTTTAAGGCCCGTTTTCTCAATGTTACTAAATGTCGACATAAATTTATTAGACTGATAATATGTCCGTTAACAATTTTGGTTTTCTCAATATACCGACAGAAACATTATTTTCATTTGGCAAAACCTCTAAAAATGTATGTGAAAATTGGGAACTCTGTCTTCAAGTGCCAAGTTGTTGACATAAATCAGCTGTTTTCAAAATGTGAAAAAATAACAAAAAATAAAATGAAAAAAAAAACAAATATTTAAAAAAATAAATAATATCCATGTCTGCCATACAGAAAAAAATAAAAATGAGTTTCAATTAAAATATTTGTGGAATCAATTAAAAATTTAATTGAAATCGGACCTGTAAACAAAATGATAGTAGCAATTAAAAAAAAGATGTGAGATTTAATTGAAAATATCAGAAAAAGTAATTGAATCAATTAAAATTTTAATTTAAAATTATTTTGAAATCAATTAAAGGTTTAATTGAAAAAAACAATATTTTTTTTCTGTGCAGGTAGTTAGGGGTGGCATGATAAAGTCTTTCAACATTCACTTGGAATTCATGTTCTTCGAGTTCATCCTCCATCAAATTAGTGTTTATTCCTCTATTAAACAAATCTATTTAATTTTTTTTACAAAAACTCAGCAGTCAGCTGACTGAATTTATCTGTACAACAAATACATAATCGGCAGATGAGGGCTGGTTAGTTTTGCGACAGAATAGAAGCAAATGAGACATTGAAGAAACCGAATTTCTTTAATCGGCAGTTTTTCGTTGGGAAAAAAGATAATCGCCTAATGAGAAAACAGTCCTAAGTATTTACTAGTTTTTAATCATACCTTTTTTTAAGTAAATGCTGAAAAACTAACTTGTGATAGACTTAAATATGTGAAAATTTTATTGACCTCAAAACTAGTTTAAACTTAAAATTTGCTAATTTTAGCTAGAACGATATTTTTATTCACAGCCCATTGTTACAACTCATAACTTAAAACAGCGACAATACTTAATTTAATATATAACTATATATTTCTGAGAGTGTATTTATAAATATTTAGCTACACAGAAAAAAATAAAAATGAGTTTCAATTAAAATATTTGTGGAATCAATTAAAAATTTAATTGAAATCGGACCTGTAAACAAAATAATAGTATCAATTAAAAAAAAAATGTGATATTTAATTGAAAATATCAGAAAAAGTAATTGAATTAATTAAAATTTTAATTGAAAATTATTTTAAAATCAATTAAAGGTTTAATTGAAAAAAAACATGATTTTTTTTCTGTGTATTAAATACGTTTAGCTTGTTCTGTAAAAAAATATTTTATATACAGTCATATATTGTATGCATTCATACAATGTGTTTAAAGTACAATATGTATCATTCCACAAAAACTTTTTCTGTGGCAAAGATTTATGATCTATGTCTCACATTTGCATAAAAGATAAATCTGCAAAGTGGAAACTTTTTTCTTTCATTATCTGTAATTTCGGCATCTGTTTGCTATTTAAAAATCTTGTTGTCTGCCTACAAAGGACATACTGTAAAGAGAAAGAAATGAAATTTACAATAAGCTAAAAATAAATGCTTTTGAGGTAAAATTTAAAATTCCCATTAAACTTGATTAGAAATCAGAAATAGAAAATTTCAATTGTGCTTTCAAATTAAATTGATTTCAGCAGGATTTTTGACATTGAACAAGCCAAGACGAATAAATGTCACAATCAAAACAATGTGAATGGATTTAATTTTCCATTTATTTTACAGCACACATACATACTTAAGTAATTGGATTTTAACTGAACTGTTACGATTTGATGCTATTTGTTGTTACGGATAAATTGTATTGGCTTTAAAATAAATCTGGTATTAAAGTAAAAAAAAAACATTATTCTATTTTAAGGCAGTATTTGCTTAACAAACAATTTTGTATTTATTTAAAAACTGATTAATTTTGATTTTTTTAAATGAATTGTTATTTTTAAAAGTAGTGACGAATTTACATGCATATATGAAAATCATTAGCATTATTATTGTATTGCAAAGAGCAAGCTTTGGCAATTATAAAGGAAAAATATTTGCGGATAAAACACAGAAAAAAAATCATGTTTATTTTTTCAATTAAACCTTTAATTGATTTTAAAAGAATTTTCAATTAAAATTTAAAAATTACTTTTTCTGATATTTTCAATTAAATATAAATTTTTTTTTAATTGATACTATCATTTAAATTTTTAATTGATTCCACAAATATTTTAACTGAAACACATTTTTATTTTTTTCTGCTGTGAAGTGCAGCATTTCTCAAAATTGTCAATCGTATTTCCTGCTTTCAGTCCATCCAATTAACAGCTGCATTTTATGAAAGTATTCTATCTGGAAATTAATTTGCAATATATTCTTTATTGCGGTGAATGTGTGACATGTGGCACTCTCTTGCTGATATTCATATATAAACAATACGTCAACATTTTGTTGTTAAAATCTTTCAATAATTAAAAATAAAAACTGCTTTAGCGTGTTGAAGTAATTAGTAAAAAATTTAATGGGTAACAGAAT
Organism: Bellardia bayeri; assembly: GCA_950370525.1. Classification (NCBI taxonomy): domain Eukaryota; kingdom Metazoa; phylum Arthropoda; class Insecta; order Diptera; family Calliphoridae; genus Bellardia; species Bellardia bayeri. The sequence goes on from OX493267.1 coordinate 22,043,033, forward strand.
TAACATTTTGACTTCTTACTAAACTTATGCTGGAAGTTTACAGAAATTTCGAAAGGTATAAAATAATGTAAGGCATGTGTGCACCAATGTACCCGGGCACCATTGAAATTGATAACTTGTATATGTCCTGTTTCACACTCATCAGTTCTGACTGTCAAGTCAAGTTATTTTTCAATGAGAAGGAAAGAGAAAATTATCTTTTATCTTTTTCCTTCTCATTGAAAAATTATCTTTTATCTTTTTCCTTCTCATTGAAAAATTATCTTTTATCTTTTTCCATCTCATTGAAAAATACTTGACTTGACAGTCGGAACTGATGAGTCTGAAACAGGTCTATCTGAAACTTTTTGATAACTACTAACTTTCAAATAATTTAGTGTTTTTTACAGCCGTACGCCTTGAATTGTTTTGTCATTTGCCTGACCCACCAATTTGCTTTTAACACCCTTTAATGCGCATCTAGGTACCCGTGTACCTGTACGTGTTTCATATCAAAAAGTGGCCATTGCAAGTATATTATTTAAAGTTGTTAAGCTAGATTTACACGATTGAAATTTTCTTCAAAATTGCTCTTCAAAATGCTTCAAACTCATGTAAACAGCTAAATTTCTTCAAAATTTATGTATTTAATAGTTATTAATAGTTATTAAATAAATAAAACACGAGCTTGAAGCATTTTGAAGAGCAATTTTGAAGAAAATTTCAATCGTGTAAATCTAGCTTTAGTAGCTTTGCATGAATAAAAAAAAGTCTGTAATATAAACAAAAACAATTTATTACATCCTACTTGAAAACAGAAACATAAAAACTACAAAATTCAATAAGTAATGAAAACAAGACAAACAAAATGTTTGGGCAAATTTCTCGAGCAGTTTGTTTGGTCGACTATTCGAGTGTTGATTGTAGATTGGCTTGAAGCAGCCAGTACAGGCTTTACGAGTCTTTCTCTGCTTCATACGTAGTTGCGAGCACAACTTCCTACTACTAAAATGCGTCCGATTGTGTCTTTTGTTTGTAAAGGAGATGTTGCAGTTTCAAAGTTTGGTATATAAAAACTTTGTATTACAGATAATGTCGATGACTGTGAATTTATTTTTGTATTTTTAGCCCGATTCTGAATATTTTCCTGACACAAAGCAATGCTTAGATCTTTTATGAATTTTCGAAGGCGAGCACTAGACTGATGTTGCATATTAAGTTCCATATATATACATAATAACTAATGTTATTCAATTAACAACTGAAATTAATTCTGCATTTGAACATAAAAAGCAAACGGACGTTATATATACTGACTTTAGCAAAGCATTTGATAAAGTTAATCATTCGATTCTTTTACGTAAATTGGATATATTGGGTGTTACTTCTAATAATTTAAATTGGATAAAATCTTATTTGTCGTCAAGGAAACAGAATGTCCGATTTATCAACTGTACATCTAAATGCATATCTGTTTCATCGGGTGTACCTCAAGGAAGTCATCTTGGACCACTGCTATTTTCATTGTTTATAAATGACCTCCCTAATAGTATAAACCATTGTAATATCCTAATGTTTGCTGACTTTTAACGATTATACTGGCCATGATTTCCTTCAAAATGATCTTGATAAATTTTTCCGTTTGTGCGAATATAACATGATGGAGCTAAACCTAAAAAAAATGTAAATACATGCGATTTTATAGGAATAATTTCGTAGCGGTCAACTATTACCTCGGTAATCATTATTTGGATCTTGTCGAATCATTTATTGATTTTGGAATCTTACTTGACATAAAATTAAACTTCATACCTCATATAACTTTAACTGTAAACAAGGCTACATGTGTCCTTGCTTAGCGTTGGTCTAAGGAATAACTAAACAACTGTATGTATCGCTAGTTAGGCCCATTCTGGAATATGGATCCATCATATGGGATCCTTATTATGAGATTTACAATGAGCAAATTGAGTACGTGCAAAAACAATTTTTGCTTTTTTGTTTAAAAGGTTTTCAATGGAATTACTCTAATTTACCATCTTATACGAGCAGATTGGCTTTAATTAAATTACCCACCCTGAAAAGTCGACGTATTATGTTAAATGTATGTTTTATGTTGAATATTGTAAATGGAAACATTAATTGTGAATAACTTATAAAATTTGTAAAATTTAATGTTCCATGTCGTAATTCTCGATACTATAAGCCTTTGCATGTAAAAGTCTGTAGTACAAATTATGCTGATGCAGAGCCATTTGTTAGAATATGTAGACAATTTAATGATTTATACCAATTTGTTGATTTTGGTCTCAATTCTAGTATTATTAAATGTAAAAATATTGTCTTCCTCAATTGTTAAGTTTCTTTTCTTTTTATTTTCATATTTCTAATTTAACTAAAAATAAGTTTCTTTTGTTAATAGGCTCTAAGGATTTATATTCATAGACTAAAATAAATAAAAAAAAAAAAAATATAGGATATATTTAGAGCGAAAATGTTTTTTCTCTACTTAACTTTCATGTAGGTACCCAGGTACCTTGCAGCGCATTAGAAGGTGTTTTTTTTTGGTTTGGTTGGTTGACTTTATTGTTTGCAGCATACAAGCATACAAGCAGATTCTATTGGAATCTATACTAGCAGTACTTTATTCAACCGATATCAGGCATTCATCTTATTAAATCGCACACACTGTTATCAGATAGATTCAGTATTTTAGTTTCAAACATTTGTATTATAGTAGATGAAGAGCCGGCTAAATAAAGTCTTTTTCTTCTTTCTTGTCAAAGTTTTCAGTGAATATAAATGTTAATTCTGAGTCGTAATTTAATTTATTTGTATTTGTGAATTCTCCCATTTAAAATTTTTTGTTTAATTTAAATATCGAAGACAATTTTCAGCTGTTACTAAAGTTAAAATTGAAACGTAGTGTACACGTCATGTCGCTACATACATACATAATTTCATCCTAAATTATTGCTGTTGATTTATTTAAGTACCTTATTATAATACACACTTGTATTAATACTACCAAGATTTATTTTTTCTTCTTTACAATTCTTAACGTGTCTATGCAATAGATTGCAGATATGATTTAAAAACAACGAACGCTGTTGTTTATGTACAATTGCCAGTTTTACCTTTTTAGGCTTGATTTAGTATTTTATTTACATTTTATCTTTAGAAATTTATGTTTTAGCTTCTGACTTTTTTATCCTTTTTCATATCCACCCCAAAAACATGGTGGGTATATTAAGCTTGCCATACCATTTGTAACACATCAAAATATTAGTCGTAGAACCAAAAAGTATATACTGGGTACTGTTTCTCATAAGTTTCAGCAATAATAAGTTTCAGGCATACATACGAACAAGTAACTCCATCTAGTTAATTCATAAGGTACACGATTTATTGAAACTATCGTTACACTTTTCACCACCTCTGCTTTATGTTTGTCTTGATGATAATGAAAGTTGTGATTCCCCTTTAAGCATATGAATATTTATTTATAATTTATTTGAAAATTATAATACATACATATATAATCGTATATTATTCAGATTTGATTAAAAAAATTTCATTTTTTGGAATAAAGTATATAAAAAACTAAATGGGTCTGGCAAGACCTTATGCGTCTTGAATATGAAAATTAAAACATGTTTAAGACGGAGGGTTAACACAATTTTTCCATATAAGTAGAGTGATAAAATATTTTACCACGTGCGTATACATAATATAATTGCTGAATTGTTATCAATAACACTCATACGTATAGTTGGCCTCTTTGGGTTGTTGTTAAAAAAAGCCGAATTTTAAAATTCTATTTCACATTTTACTTAAATAAAAGAAAGCATGTAAATAAACCATCATGTAGTAATTAAATTTTAAATTTTGTTGCTAAATACATATTTACTATCTAATATATAGATTTCAACTGCAACTTAAAAACACATAAAAAAATAAATTTTTAATATTAGTTTCGTATTAAATATCTATCAGTCTTATTGACGCTATGCATCCATAATGATTGACAATAAATAAAAGGTTTATGGCCATTTTCTCATTTCTTATTAATTTTTTGATATTTATCCATTGTCCTGTTTTTAATGTATTTAAATCAGTAACTACTCAATCATAATATATAGGTTAAACAAGTAAGAAACTATAGTCGGTCAAGCCCAACCATATTATACTCTACACTTTATAGGAGATATAACCTATTATGGACCGATAATCAAAGATTTAGTGTCATGATTTGTGTGAATATGAATATTATATATATTAAACTTAAATACTTTTAAAAGATTTATAGAGGTTAAAGTGAATTACAGAGAGAGTCTTATATGGGAGTAATATTAATTATGGACAGACCATTATACAATTAGGTGTCCTCACTTTTGTGTATATGAAACTTATTTGTGTTTCATTATGTTTGGATACCAAAATTTTTAAGAGATTTATGATCGTTAAAGTGATTTTCGAAAGTGATCCCTATATAGGAGCTACAACTAATTGTGGACCGATCATCATAAAATTGTACCATATTATTTGTATATATAAAAAACATACTATATTTGTGTTGATTATTATTTAGATACCAACATATTTAAGAGAGTTATGCTCTTTGTAGTGATTTTCAGAAGTGGGACTTATATGGGAGCTATGATAAATTATGGACCGATCTGCACAAAATATGTAGATGTGATTTGGCTTCATTTACCACTCATTTGTCGTGAAATTTGTTTCGATACTTGCAAAATTTATGATCAGTAAACCCGAATTTCGGAAGGACATTTGTATGGCGGCCTGGTAAAATAATGAAAATATTTCCACCGTTTCAATCCCAGCCGTTCTTGGACCGAAAAAATATCAAATTCAAAAAATCAAATTATTGTTTCCAATTATCGTATCAAATTTTATTTTATTAAATTTTAAAATTGCGACCTGTACTCTGCATACAAACTTTACATGGACAGCCAGTCAGCCAAATAAACGGACAGACGGACGATCTAAGTTTGTCATCGAAGTAATAGTCATAGAAACAAAATAATATCCTGGGTCCTTAAAAGAGTTTTGAAAAAAAAAACTTTGAACCGAAATGTTTGGTATTGAGAATAAGAATAAAGTTTTCAGTAGTATCATGAAATTTTTAATATAGAAGGTCAAGTCCTGTAGCCCCTATATGGACTGTTCATCTGTCATTAAATCGACTGAGGAAATGATTCTTATTCGAGTATGGTGTACATTAAGATGAGTGTTGGTCAAATATTTATGGGCATTACAAATATCAGAACAAATCCAATATACCCTCCCCACTATGGTGATATAGGGTATAAAAAATCGAACAAGTATAATTTAAGTTACATTGCTCATAAGTTCAGTTTTAAACTTTTGCATGTATTGACGGTATACACTATGTATTGATAGTTGTTTGAAGAAACAAACACATGTAAATGATCTGGTTTAACACATTGTATTTTAAAATCTCAGGTCTTAACTTTGTAACCACACATGCGAATATTTCTCTATATTTTTAATGACTGAATAAGCGTATGTGTTTCTGACCGCTTGCAGTAGTTTAAATAAAGAATTTGCTAAATTCAACTGTAGTTAAATTTAAATGTTTTCCACCTTATTCATAAAATCTTACAACAGGTTTATAACATGAAAATAAATTTCCATACAAAATTTGTTTTATTAGCCTGTTGTAAGTTTTATGAATAAGGGCATTTGAATATATTTCTTTACTAAATGGGAAGTTAAATCTATGTAGATGGAGCAGTATTTTGAAGGATATTTTTATATAAAAAGAGGTGTGCTTTAGCGCTAATTGCGAATGTGAATGTGTTCGAAATTAATATAAATGAATGATAATAAGAGACCATTTGAGAAAAGTTTCACACAATATTTTTGTGTGGCCCTGTCGAGTCTTAAACAGTGGAACGAACATATTATATTTTGTATTAAAAACTTATAAAAACCAAGTATGTATGTATATAATTTTTAGTAAAATTAAACCAATATTTCGGATGGAAGATCGGCCTATAGGTAGATCCGGTATTGGGCAAACTAAAATCTAACTACTGAATACTTACTACGATTTTATTAAAATGTAGTTAAATATTTTGATTACCAACTACTAATTTTAGTTGCAATCACGATTACTTGATTTCTTTTTATAACTACAGATTTAAAATGAAGAAAAGGAAATAAACGAAAATAGTTAAAAGATGGCAACAGTTAAAAACTCTGAGATAAAGTTCCGCAGAAAACAAAAATTTTTATAAGACATTTTAAAACTAATTGTTGTAGTAACAAATAATTATGAAATATTGTTATTTTGGCAAGAAAAATTACATGAACGATGCCAATGATATGCATGCCATTTTTCTATGTAGGTAGGTAGAATGAAAGCGCAATATCTCACTATGACTCTTGATGTTTTAAAAATAAATCTGAATACTCAGTTATCTATGAAGCCAGATTTCAAAACATATATGTATGTATGTATATTACAGCGCATGACATATTTATTTAGTTACAAAATGTACGTTCTTATAACTCAAAAATTCAGTTATTATAACTACTAAATAGATTGCAGCAATCATATTAACAACTAGTTCAAGTAGTTGGAATACTGTTGTAATCATAACTGCATATAGTTAACTACTTTTAGTCGTAATTAGTAATCAGATTACAAAATAGTACATATCACACTGGTTGGCTCCCATATAAAAGCCACTTGAGAAAATCTCAATCGATATAGAATCAAAAGTTTACACTGATCAACTCAATGTGTGATTAAAATCAAACTACAACTATTTTTTATACACACCCCATTTTTGATCACAGTCCCCATGTAAAGTACACTTATGTCAATCACTTAAACTGGCAATGATTGATCTTTAACCGTATAAAAATCTCGTTACGTAATTTTGTGGTAATCGGTCATTATTGAAGTTATATATTAAAAAAAGCAAAAATCATCCCTTTAAGCGTTTTAATTCTTTTACATATATGTTAGTATATCTTTGCTCGTGCATGTATATGTACGTGCGTCTACGTTTCATGAATTCTGACCCCAAACATGCATTACTGAACAAATGTTCAATGTATGTCGTATACTTTTACGAAATCACATCAATAATCCTGTCAACTCAACAGCAGCAGTGACAGCAATAAAAGCAACAACATCAAGACTGTCATTGACAATATGAATGGCTAGAGCAATGACAAAAACCACTACAACAACAACAACAGCAACAAAAACATCGCCGACCAAAAGAAGCGGAAACATCAGAGCAAGAGCGACATGTAGAGAAAAAAAACAATGAGTGTTATTGAAATTAACACCATTGTTTAAGTGTAAGTAAATAAATTTACATATACACCGATTCTTATACACATGCAAATGAAATTATTGGATAGGGGTAATAGTAGACAACTCTAGTTTAGTTTAACAAATGGGCTTCCAATCGTACTGCTGACTGATTAATTAAAAAATTGACTTCGCCAATTTTGCTTGCAAGTCTGTCTTAATGATTTATCGGCGTGCTGAACCGATCAACTCGAAAGATAGAAAGCTCTTGCCGAAGACTTTTCTGGCTGATAAAGGCATGAAAAGAGGGGACATTAGTTACTTCATGTCGAATAGAATTTTCATAGTCAAATGGATGTCTTAACTTTATTGACCTACATATGTATTCAAGATCAAGCGTCTTGTAGTTGGACAAGCTGGTAAAATAGATATTGATTGCCACTGATAATACAGCGCTGTAACATTGGAATGTGAGGAGTTGAGCTAATGGATCAAATAAAGTGTTTAAAAAGTAGGATCGTATAAGAAATTACCGTTTTTATTTACGTTTATTCATCGACATTTTAAAGCAATGTGTTCATAATAGCAATATAATATATAAAAAACTCATATTGGTCAACAGTTTCACATTCAACGCGACCTCCAAAAAATTTCGGGCGGCTTTGGAAAAACAGCTAATAAGTATCTTCCATTCAGGAAAGAGTGTTATCTGCGTATTCTGCAAACTCCGATTTTGTAGATAAGATAAGTATCCATGCAGAGAAAAAATATAGTTGTGCATTTACCTCAACTATTTCAAAAATTTTCAAAATTTTTTTTAAATATTAATGGCACTGTAATTATTTATATGATTTCCGCAACCATATTATGATAAAGTTACCATTTACATGATAATAGGAAACATATATATGATTATAGAAATTATGTAATATTTATGGTAATCAGTTTTCTGATGAAAAAATAATGAAGCAACATATTATGGTAAATGGATTCATCGTAAACATGATTGCAATATAAATATACATAGTTACTACAATGGTATATATGATCTGAATCCTAACTTAACCACATTATGGTTACCGAAATCATAAAAATAATAACAGTGACCATAATATTGCTGAAAAACTTGTAAAAGTGTTGACATTGTTGTGGACCACGTCCAAAATTGTTAGAATGACTTGCACAAATTTTTGATTGAGAATTTGTGATCAATTGTGAAGAAATGGGTACCGATCAACGTGAACCAATAGGGGCGTACTTTGGTTCAGTGCAAAGAGTATTCCCAATGTAGTAATTGCCAAATTAGTCAAGGGTATTTCAAAACTCGTAGAAGGTGTTTTATAAAATAACGGATTACGAATTAAATATATCATTTCGTAAAGTTTTATTATTGTGCAAAATTGGGTTGTTTTTATTTTGTGCGTCTTTTTTCTATTTATTTATTTTGATAAATTATTTTGTTAACTGTTAAACCTTATGTGTGCGGCCAAAATTATAAAACACATGCTATTGCGCTTCAAGGTAACAACATGAAAGTTAAGTAGAGAAAAAGCATTTTTACACTAAATATATCCTATATTGTATATATGAAATTTAATACGCAAGATCAGTCTAGTGATAGTCCTCGAAAATTCATAAAAGATCCAAGCATTGGTTTGTGTCAGGAAAATATTGAGCATCGGGCTAAAAATACAAAATTAAATTCACAGTCATCGACATTATCTGTAATACAAAGTTTTTATATACCAAACTTTGAAACTGCAACATCTCCTTTACAAACAAACGACACAAGCGGATGCATTTTAGTAGTAGGAAGTTGTTACGAGTGCTTGCAGCTACGTATGAAGAAGAGAAAGACTCGTAAAGCTTGTACTGGCTGCTTCAAGCCAATCTACAATCAACACTCGAATAGTCGACCAATATGTACAAACTGCTCGAGAAATTTGCCCAAAAATTTTATATCTTTTGTTTTCATGTGGTTTTTATGTTTCTGTTTCCAAATAAGATGTAACAAATTGTTTTTTTCATAATGCAAAGCTAGTTACAACTTCAAATTATGTATTTGCAATGGCCGCTTTCTCATATAAAACACGTACAGGTACCCGGGTACCTTGATGCGCATTAAAGGGTGTCAAATTGGTATCTCAGGCAAATTACAAAAAAAAAAGTCAAGGCGTACGGCTGCAAAAAATCTAAATTATTTGAAAGTTAGTAGTTCTCAAAAAGTTTCAGATCTACAAGTTATAAATTTCAATGAAAAAACTTTGACTAAAAACGCCAAAGGTATCCGGGTACCTTGGTGCACACATAAGGGTTAAACATAAAATAAATGGCAAAATATTTTTTTTTTAATTTTATTGTTACGAAACCTTTTCAGCGTATATTTTTTTATGCCCTAGCTTAGCTCAGCTCTCGCAACAGGGCAGGTTCTCAACCCTTATCTACACTGGTTTTGTACAATAAAAAAATTTAATTTTCATTTAAATTTTTGCTTCTTTAGGTATCATTGGAAAACTATCACTACAAAGCAAACAAAAAAAGGCAATTATAATCCAAGACAAGTAGACAGAGAACTTATGCACTTCAATCTAGGACCGGTGTATTACCTAGACACGTCATTGCCCTAATCCCAACCGATGTCACACAATAATTTATTCTATATGACCCCTTTAATTTAGTTTAATTTTTATGTAAACACAAGTGCACAAAGTACTAAAATTTACTTATTTATGATCCCCACTGTACAAACTATTTTGGAACCAATATTGCGATATGTTTCAAGTGAGTTTTAATGAAGATATAGTTAGTCTCGAAAGTTAATCTTATATGGGAGCTATGGCCAATTAACCCTTAAGCAAACACCAAATTGTGTTCACATAAACGAACCCCAGGGCCTAGCTGGGACTTTTTATAATTTGTATGGCTTTAAATTAAAAATCTTCAATTTAGTTATCAATTTTTAACTCGTTCCCAATATCAGAAGCATTGTCTTCATTTCCATCAACCTCATTCTGAATTAAGTTTTCTATATCATTGGCAATTGCGTCTGCCAATCTGTCATAATATAGGGTCAGATTTTGAAACTGTTTCAAAGATTGTGTCTACTTTAGTACTCATTGTTACACTATTAACACTTGTTAACTGCCAACACAAAAAAAAAAAAACTAATTTCTGAAACGTACATTGGATTCTGCTTTTTATACAAAACACAAAATATATAGTTATAAATCGGTTTAATCCCTTTCTCTTTTGTATTGATTTTATTTGCTGCATTTTCTAAATAATAGGGTCGTGGTGTTACAAACATGTTGAGAGTAATTACCACGCCTAGAGATAAAAAATTTTAAGTTTTTTTGATTTTATAAGTTAATCGACCTTCTTTATTAATTATCTTGGTTTTTATAGAAATTATTTCTAACAGGCTTTTAAGGTCAATTTTCCTCCTAAATGTAAATAAAAGACTTGATTTATTTATGCATTTTCTATCCGACGTTTCGTTGGTATTTTGCCAACATCTTCAGGGGATGACTTTTTATTAAATATGTCTTTTCTTATTCAGTTTTACATTTAGTTTTAATTAAAAGATGTTTTTCACGACGCAAATAATACGACATATAACATATAATTTGAATTAAATGCAAAAATAATTAATTAGAAATATCACAGTAGATTGTCTCTTAATGCTAAGTATCACAGTTGTCTTTAAACTTAAGTAAACTTAACTTAAACTTAAATTTAATTTTTTAATTTTTTTTTGTACAAAACACCTTTATTGAGGAATTCATAAAAAGTTAAGGAGCCCCGCCTAAGTTATCTAAGTAAAAAACTATAAAAATGTTCAAAAATGCCTGGCCAGGCCCTGGTGTTCGCTTAAGGGTTAATAAATAAATATAGATAGGGTAATTTTTACATACCTAGATATATAAGTGGATTATCTGCTTGAATTTTAACCTGATGATGATGATTTATGCATATTTAACTGAACTGAAATAAAATACAGTTTTGTAAATATTCTTTACAAAAAAACTTATTTAGTAAAAAGTAAGTTTAGTTTAAGTCTGCTGGTCTCCTAACATTCACGAACAGTTTCTATGTGTAACTACTCAAGTATTCAAATTTCTTATTAAAAAATAATGTAATAGAATGATACTTTCAGTCTGACCTAATAACACAGACACACATAAGTATTAAGTATTTTATGTAGAAATATTTTACATGAATATACGAAACATACTTTTACTTGCACACAGACAGTTTCATATATATACCTACATACATATATATATATATATGTTGTAAATGTACTACATGTATGTAGAGAGTGCAAAAGTTTGTAAAAAATTTAAATAATTACATTAAAGGGCATATTTCAATGACAGTGACAGGAGAGTTGGTTTCTGTGTATGTATGTGGAAAGTGAACAGATAAATTAAAACTATTTCAGGTTTAAAAGAACAACAACGAAATAATTAAATACATTCCAGAAATATAAAGTTTGTGAGTTTTACATTACTTGTCTCGCTGAAGAGTTAATAACATAAACAGCAGTAAATAAATATAAAAAAAAACAATATGCAGCTGCACTAAAGAGACACTTTTTTATCACTATATTTTTGTGTGAATAATTTAATTCATGTCACTTTTGCCTAAACATTTGTCTAAAGCTAAATCATTGCATTACTCTAAAAATTATGTATGTACATATTTAAGTTTAATGTTAACACAAAAATAATAGTAGAGATGATAATTAAATTCTCATTTGAATTTGATATGCGCTACATCTATTTCACAAGTTTTATAAAAATATGACAAAATTACAAATTTAATTTTTGGTTTTTTTTTTTTTTTTTTTTTTTTGTCATCATTATCATACAAAATCAACTTCAGTGCACATTTTCTGTTGCTGCTGTCACAGTAAAAGAAAACTAAAAACGTGACAGATATAAAAATGTTACCAGAAAATAAATAAAATTGTTATATTCGGCTGTGACGAATCGTATATACCCTTCATAATTATAATAAATATGGTCACCATTTTTTGCATTTGGTTTTATACCATTTATGTGGTTTATAAAATTTTAATTTTTATATTACTACAAAATATCAATGGTAAATTTTAACTTGCTTGATTCATGCATTTACATAAATGTTATCATCGGGATAAAATTATTGACAGTGGCAGGGCGATTTATTGATTGTTTTCAAAGTTTACAAATAATCTTTGCTATCCCAAATGCAAAGCTAATGTGTAGTTAAACTCAGCAACAGTCTGACGTTCATCCATCTTTTGCGAGACCTAAAGATTGGACTGTTCCATTATAATGATGCAAAGTTCTGAGAAAAACAAATAAGAGTCCTATAATCGGCTTTCACGAATCTTATATCTACATCACCGTAGCATAATTTTTAAATAGGAATGCATTTTTGAGACAAACTGATTATTAACCATCGTTTCAGAGTCAATTTTATTTCCAAATTTTAATTTGTTAAATAACACATTTGTGTTATTTGATAAAAAAAAAAAAGTAATAGCAACAACCAGTAGTAAAACCTGCAAAAACTATTGAAATTTCTCTCACTGATGTCATTTCAGAACCTTCAAATGTTGATTAGTGAAATTCGTCTGAATTCCAGAGGAAATGTTTTTGTGCCCCGATAGGCTGGGCGATAGTGTTCCGGACTATCATTCAAAAGGTTGAGGGTTCGATTTCCGCCAAAGACTCCGGGTGTTTTCTGCAGATAAGTCAAAAAGTTTCGCAGTTTGTGTAAGTTATGCAAGATTCTGCTGATTTTCTTCTGCCTCTCCTATATATCTCACTTTACGTCTAAATCACAATGTTTAGCACATAATTGACAGATTGAACACATATATATTCCTTGTCGCTTGTATTTGCGAGAAGTTAAAGTGAGCCCACAATATAGGGAGCCAGAGTTGTTCTATTTGCCAACCTCATATCAAATTTGTATATAAAGCATGATCTATTTCGAGGTTCCCTATTTTTTTTTACAAAAAAAAAACACGGAAAATTCAAATTTAATGAGGAATGTCTATTGAAAGAAGATTCTTTGGCATTTATTTTTTGAATATTATGTCTATCAAATGTTGGCCGTTGCTACGTCGCTGATGGTCTATCCGTTGAGTCCAATTTTCGATGACTCCTACGAGCATTTCGACTGGCGAATGACACGCGTGATGCTTTTCTCCAAGGCCTAAATAGAAGCGGGTTTGTCAACATAAACTTTAGACTTTACATAACCCCACAGGAAAGAGTCTAACGGTGTGATATCACACGATCTTGGTGGCCAATCGACCGGCCCAAAACGTAGAATTATGTGCTCACCGAAGTGTTCTCTCAATAAATCCATAAAACCATCGCCATTGACGGTTACGGTTGCACTGGCATCATTTTGAAAGAAATATGGATGATTCCACCGGCCCACATGGTTTTTCTAGATGAAGTGGCAGTTCTTGAATCTCTGCAGGTTGTTGTTCGTCTCAAATGCGGTAATTTTATTTGTTTACATACCCATTGAGCCAGAAATGGGCCTCATCGCTATACAAAATTTGCACGAAACATATTCCTTACAGAACGTAAATTGTCGTAATAAAGTGGAGCGAATTGCAAACGTTGTTCAGGCGTAAGTCTTTCCATTATGAAATGCCAAACAATACTAAACAAAACTAAAATGACAGCCTGACATGACTCACACGTGATCTGGCAAACAAAAGCCTATAGAAAAAAGTATCTCTACTTAAATCATCTGTTATTTACTTTACCGGCTTAATAGAAGGCAGCCGAATATACAAAACAAAAACTTTTAGTTTTGAGGAAATTAGCTTATGGATCGAATGTTTGCATTACAAATTGTGGCCTATTCGTACAATACTGACGAAAAGCACATTGAAGACAAAGATTGAAAGTTCAAGCGAGCTTACATTTCAATACTATACTCAAGCAAGTGTTCCAATAAAGTTTGGAAATTATGCTAATTGGGTTTATATCTGACCTTTTGTATCCCTTCCTTCAGTTGTATTCAATACATCGTTTTAAGAATCCCCTCATTAACTATTTCTCTCCCAGAAATATATCCAAACCCAAGAATTAAATACATGTTTCCGCTATAAAATTATTTTGAAATCTGTTGAAGTAATTATCACAACTTCATTAATAGTGAATAATAGTGTCTGTACAGTAGAGTGCTCCAAATAGCAAGCTGTATGTGACCACTTTATAATGGTTTCGATTGTGAAACACGGTTTTTAAAAGTATTTTAATGATAAGATAACTTTAACTGATGTCGCAACGGCCCCAAAGTTTCGCGGTGCATTTTCAAGGGTAATAAAGAACTTTGTTCCGTCTTTACAAACATTTTGTGCATTTTAGTGTAAAATAATCAAAATGTACATGTAATTATCGTTCTAATAGAATATAAAAGTTGTTAAAAATTTCCCAGGTCATTAATGTGTCTCAGACCATTTGAAAATTTAACATTTTTAAGACATATTTGAATAAAATCATGATTTATACTTTAAATATAAATATAAAGTATTTAAATGTATCGAGTTTTTGTCTTCGTATCATAACATTAACCTATTGTTACGTTTTTACGTTTTAAAAACGGTGGTTTGTTTCCTTTAAATAAACCGTATTCTTTTTAATTGCAAATAAAAACGCCAGATAGTTTGAAGAAAATATAAGGAGTCTTTATTTATTCAATTTTATTTTATTCAATGCTACAATTTTACGGTTTAAAAACACACTTAAATTAAAGTTTGAGGCCGCTTGATGTACACACAACGATAAATCACAATAAAATAAAAGTATCAAATATTTGCCGAAATAGACGTGACCACTAAATAACATGTATTTAAAAAAAAAGCATTTCTTATGTAGGCCAAAGCACAACAAATATTTAGTTTTAATTTATTTGATACTATTTGATCTTGCAAAACTATTGTAAGAGTAAACAACGTCAAACAAATAGATATGTGCTAAAACAAATGATCAATATAAAATATTTGTCTAATGTAACCGTACCTTAACTAACTTGTTTGACCCTGTTAGTCTATTTATACACCAATCATAATATCTACATTCTCCGAACTAAAATATTTATGACTGCAAGTGTAGAATATTTAGCAAAAGCCGTTAAAAACTTAATCTTGAAATATTTCTCAGCTATATTTATAACAGGGTGTTATTAACAATGTTTATAAATAGAAACTTCTTCAAATGGAATGTTGCATTTTTTTTTAATAATAATTAACAAACACAAACTGCGAAGCTTTTGGCTTATCTGCAGAAAACACCCAGAGCCTTTGGCGGGAATCAAACCCGCAATCCTTTGACTGATAGTCCGGCACTCTATCGCCAAGTCTATCGGGGCATGTTGTACGTTGATAAACATGCTGTATGTTGATACCAGTCGTTAAATTTAAATTGCAACACAATTTCGCAACACTAACATAAAACAAATCTAGGAGAGCACTGTACTGTAGAGTTTGACATACACCAAAACACTGTATTAAAAACCTCACTGATGATTTGATACCAGCAATATAAAATTTGTTTACTGTAGTAACGAAAAATCGATTAAAATTCTTTACATTAATTAAGTTTAAGCATCTTTTCGTATCTTCTTCATCTATTGCATTTTTCCAAGTGCGGTTGTATCATTATTCTAACCACTTTCATGATTTCATATCAATATTTGATTACTATTTATAAAGTTTATGTATCATATTGAACTTCTATCAAAATCGAAGTGAACTGCTTTGCTTCAAAGAGTGTGAGGTGGCATAGAAAATGCTCACTAGATTTAGTTTGTATCACAAGCAAGCATCTTTTTCAAGGTTCATATTTAAATTAACTTTATGTTAATTAGGATAATTTTTCTTCTTTCCTGCTTTTAGAAAGGATTATTAAATATGCGATGCTGTAGCACTGGTACAAATTCATTTTCAAAGAGTAAAAATATTTCAGATTAAATTGTATAATTGAGAAGTAGTTTATTCCTATAGTAGTGTGTATCGATATGTAATACACAATATGGTAGAGTGTTGTATACAATATTTAGTAAAACTGACTGCCATCTTGTTTGTAAATGACATTACAAATGATGCTTTTAGTTTGTTTCGAATTTTGTTTTTGGTATTTTTAATTTTTCTTATTTTTTGAGGGGAAGTACACACACATTTAAGTGTGTCAGTAGGTTCGTTTATATCAAAATAAAGTAACATTAACTATATAAATGTAAACCAAACAATACCACCAGAATATATTTTTCAACATTGCAATGCATATACATATATACTATACATATACATATACATACATACGTAAATAAATGAGTACATAAAACTGAAACTAATAAAGAAAATTTAAAAATGTTTTTTTTTGGCATTTATGTTAGGTTTAATATTTAACAATATAATTTACAATACAAATTGGAAAATAATAATTTTCTGCAAATATGTAAAAAATTATTACAAAAAAAAAAAACGTTTTAAAATTTTTTAAAATACATCAGTTTGATATTAATTTAATTGCATGTGGTAAACACTTTTTGCAAATTATCTAACACAAATCAAATTATAATACAAATCCTAATAAACAAGAAGAAACTGTTAAGCGCTATTGAGGGAAATATTCTAGTAAAGACAACAAGCTATACAATAATATTTTGTTAATGTTTCATAACTATAATTACATTTTATGATAAAAATAAAAGAATACTAGAAAAACAAACTTACAACTGTCATTTATTTGACATAAGGATAGACATAAGGAAGACACCACGAGGAGGCGGTTTTTTTATGGTTTAGGGAACTGTTTGTGAATATAGTATGCCTGATTTGGCGTTTCCAAGCACCCAAATGAATTTTTTTGATTACCCAAAATCACTGGAGAGAAATTAGTGCCATAGTAATGAAAAGAATTTTTCAACAAGATAACGCACCTACAAATGTAATAGTCAAACAAAGGGATGGTCTTCTTCGAATCATATTAATGTGCTTGAATGGCCCACATATTCTACAGATCAGAAGACCATTGAGAACATTTGGGGAATTTATGCTTTAAAACCGTCAATATGAAAGCATATATCAGCTAAAAGGAGCTGTTATATATTAGAGTTGTGCCCGGTCGTTCATTTCAGTGACCGGTCATTTTCGTTCATTTATCCAAGACTGATTCGTTCATTTAATTCCTTCAATCATTCACTTTGAACGAATTAATACAACCCTTATTGAATGTGATTTTCTTCTTGTCTTTTGATAAACAGCAGCTGAACGAAATTGATCCGTACTCTACTGAACGAAAATCGTTCAGTTAAATGACCGGCTCATTTCGTTCAATGAAGTGATCCGTTGATTTTAACCCGTTCGTTCATGAACGACACAGCTCTATTATATATGCTCTCCAATCATACATAACATAACTGAAGATATGTGAATAAATCTGGTAAATAATATTCCTGATTGAATTTTTGTGTTGATTTTAAAAAAAGAGGCCTAACACATTATTAAAGTCTAATGCCCTTATTAAAAAAAAAAATAAAGTAGATTGCAAATGGACTTTAAGAAAAGTTTGTCTAAAAGTACACTTCAAACCTACTTTATTTTTTTATGAATACGCCAGTAAATTGTTTGTGAATTTTGATATTTCAAATTATTTTAAATTCAATTTTTTCATAAATATGAAACCCTAATTAATTTATTTATACATTTTAAGTGGTAAAATAAACTGTTAAACTGTTTGTAGGTAAAACTGTTTTAATTATTTTGTAACTTGAAATTTTTTACAAACAGCTTTATGTATTTATAGTTATGCAACGCAGTGTATGTCTATCAAGCTAGACTTAACACAGGATTGATAGAAATTTATAAAAAGTTATAGCAATGCTATCGAAGCCTTTCCTGATAATAATTTTTATTCAGTATTACTGTGACTCCCTCTGAAATCAAATTGATGGTAAAAAACGATGCTATTACCATCTGGGTATGGTCTAGGCTTTCAGGAGCAACATTTTGACGGTTACTTTTAGTGCTTTATTTCCAACTGAATAAATGCTAACAAAAATTTATAATCAAACTGAATTTGTACAAGAAATTTGTAAACGAAACATGTTTTGTACCTTTTTTTTATCATTTGATCCAAATGTATGAAAACACGATTTATTTTACAAATTTTATTTCTTTTTTACACTCTTCACTTGGAGATTTATGTATTGTTGCGGCTTAAATAAAGAAAGACAAAAACGCAAAAACAAATATTTTTATAGCTCATCCTTAACACCTAGACACTTAGTTTGTCCATAAGTAATGTTTTCTATAAGTCCTCAACATTGTTTGCCTATCAAAACAGGCAGGTTAAGAGTGAAGGTCGTTTAACATTTAAATAAAATAAATTGTTTGTTGCTAACATTTATTTCGCATATTTCTTTTTTGTTTTTCTATACTTTCTATATGCTAGAATATTGTTACAAATAAGGATTTTGTTAAATATCCTTAAGATATATGTGAAATCAATATAAAAATAGCAACAAAATTGTTAGTTGAAAGGTAATGATAGAAATGATTTAGTAATGAATTACACTGACAAAGTGCAGAATTAAATTGCATGTTTATACGTTTGCTATAACGTGTTAAAACTAAATATTCAATTATTTAAGACTCTATGATACAAAATTAAAACTTATGAAATTAACAATATATGAATTATTATACCCTACACCATCACAAGTGGTAAATGCGGGTATATGACGTTTGTCATTCCGTGTAAAACCTTGTTAATATTCATTCGACTTTGAAATTCTGAGTCGATTAAACTGTATCCATGTAAAACACTCTCACGTCTAAAATACACAACTAGTCTTCACAGACTTAACACAAAACTGTTTTGTATTTTGTTACCCAGTTTAATATTGAAATCAGTTAAATTCTTATAGAAGAACCAGAGCTGTGGACCAAAATGTTACACAACCTCTATAAAATTATATATTTTTAATCAATTTTTGCAACACCAAGAAATTTTGTCCACGTTATTTCTATGACAAAAGGAGAGACATATAAAATCCACTTCCAAAATTCACTTAAATACGTACAAATCTGGTATAAATATTGTTACCTAGTTAAAATTCGCCATAAATAGTCCGTAGAGATATATAAATCGGAAAAAGTTTATATTTATCTTACAAATATCGGTACCGACGCACAACTTAGCACAGATCGTGCACATAAATCATACTACGGAATTTTGGAAATTTCGGTCCATATTTAACTATATCCCCCATATAAAGCCCTCTTACGAAAATCACTTCATTACTCATGACTCTCTCGCCCCATGATTTCTCATAGCTGCCATATAAGGAGGATTTCCAAAGAACAATTTAACCCACAAAAATGTCTAATAAATATCAAACCAACTTTTATGCAGATCAGAAATTTAAAACCGGAAGTCATACTAATATCGGTTAAACTGGTTTTTGTAGCTGTCTGTTAATAATTTGAAATAGCTCCCATTAGGGTGCTGTAGCTTTATTGATTAGCGCATTTGATTATTAAGCATGAGTTGATATTTGTAGCCCGGGTTCGATTCCCAGCCGCTACCACTCAAACCTCATCAGTTTCTGATAATTATTAGTTTTCTTTCTATCCATCATAACTAATATTTATCACAGCGCCCTTCTTCGGTGGTTTAGCATTGAAACGCCACCGAAGTAAAATAATTAAAGTAAAGGCTATAAAATCAAACTTTAAAAATATTACGCCTACTCACCACCAGAGGCGCTGCAATGCTGCACTAAAACAAACATAATTCGTAATTGCAGAGTTGTAATATAGAGCTTTCTTCTACTTTCACCACCTTAACTTCTTCAATCTATCCATTTTTCAATGAAAGTAACGCAATTATATATAGGCATATTAATTACCTGAGTGTTACTTCTCTTTAAAAAAATATGTCCACCTTCGAGTATAACAAACATCCATACAACTCTTGTAAATAACGTTATTGACAGCAATTTCAACATTGTTTTTTAAATATGTTATAAATTCGTAAGAAGAAACATAATTCAGATACAATTTTTAAGATATTTAATTACAAGGTAATAACGTTTCTGCGTCCTAATTTTTAAACAAACGTGGTAAGCGTTTGTGCACAGTGATTTGCTCGTAGACTCGTTTTTTAGTAAATAATTGTGTATTTCAGTATCTATAGAAGTTATCGTAATGAAATAAGGTCAAATTGAGTTATTTTTAAGTTAAATTACAAATGTTAGGTTCCGTTGGGATAATGGGGGCCAGTGGTTGGCGCCTCAAAATTGGTCACCTCGAGTCTCACGCTTTAAAAAAAAATGCCAAAAATCCATTTATGGTCCGCATATGCTTAAAAATTAAAATATATAGTCGTTGAGAAAATTTACAAAAATATGTTATCTCATTTAGTTCAAGAGATATGAAGGTTTATTTTTTGAGGGTCGAAGAATTTTTCTAAAACATCGTGCCTATATAAGGTTGCATGCATCTTTTAAAGAAAAAAATTTTCTTCGGTGCTATATTTAATTTGGGAAAGATAATTTAAAGGTTTTAAAATAAAATTTGACTCATTTATGTAGACAATATTATTACAAATTGATTTAGAAACATTTTATTTTGAAAATAATTCGGTATCTCGGAAGCTACTTTAGATATCGTAACGAAAGTTCACATGGTTGGAGTGGCTTTCGAGGCGGTGTTTTCGAGTTGACTTAAAAATTTATTTTATAATTTAAATATTTATAAACATTTTTTATTTGTGTAATATTTTATATTCAACAACTGTTGAATATAAAAAATTTAAATTGTTTATTGTTTTAAAAATTTTTGTTAATTTTGTGAATTTTTTTCCATTAAAAGCGAACTTTTCAAAATCGTAATAAATATAAATTCTAACCTTAAACTTAAGAAAATTACTATTAAAATGAATTGGAAATATTATTTATTCATTTAAGGTGGATTCACCCAACAAAAATTTTTTGCGGAGAGTTTTTTGCAGCACGATTCACCCATTTCGAACGATTTTTCTGAAAAATCAATTAGTTTTACAAGTGCGGCCATTGATTTGTTTTGCTTTGGTTTTTAAGTGTCAAAAGACAAATATTAAATTATTTTAAAGTATTGTGTATTCAAAATCACAGATAAAATTTCAAAATGATTAAAAAAAGAAAGCTGCTTTTGCTGATGGCCATGGAAATAAATAAGGCAGTGTTATTTGTATGAACAAATAGGATGCATTTGAGTTGTTTGGCAACTCAATTTATTTTTGTCCAGAAAAAACATAAAATTAAAGCAATTCAAGTTCGCAAAAAATATTTTCTCTCTCTCAAAAAGAGAGACGTCAAAATAAAAATAAAAAATAAAAAAAATAATAAAAAAAAATTGTTCGAACAAATTTTTTGCTAAGAACTAATGGGTGAATCCACCTTTACTTATTTTTCTATTTTTATTTATTTTAAACTTTTAAGAATCTATAATTTCCAATACCTTCCAAATAAATACTTCATCTTTAATTTGAGATATACGAGTACAGTAAATTTATTTTACCTTTATTTAACCCTTAAGCGAACACCAGGGACTGGCCAGGCATTTTTGAACATTATTTATACGGAGATCCTTAGCTTTTTATGAATTCCTCAATGAAGGTGTTTTGTATAAAAGAAAGTAACAAAAAAAAAATTACAATTTTGTTTCCTTAGGCGTGGTAATTACTCTCAAAAAATGTTTGTTCATCTTTCTAATATCAGGGCCAAGAAAATGAAGCAAATAAATTAAGCGCTGCGTTCCACACTAAATGAAAAAATATCCGAAACGTGGATTCTATGATAACATTGCAATATTCCCTTATGTTCTGACAGCCGTTCGTTACGATACAACTATTATTGGTTTTACGAAAAACCTGAGGCAATCATGCATTATAATCAAACCAATATAGGCGTAGACGTTATAGACCAAATGCTTGGAAAATATACAACTAAACGTAGAACAAATCGATGGGCCTTGGCACTTTTTTTTTACAGCATAAATAACGTAATGGCCAAAGCTTTTTATATAATATATAACGAAAAAATGTTTGTGAAGAAGGTGCCAGAAGAAAACTTTTAATTCGTCTTTCGGAGCAGCTTGTTCACGCATGTGTTGAAAGATGTAGTAACAACCAAAAAGTTACCGCAAATTTTGTTAGTAGATCAAGAATATAACCACAGGAAATTAATTAGAATAGGTACAAACTAGTCTTGCATTTATTACAGGAACCTAAACAAATTTTGAGTCAAGAGCGAGGTGCTGAGGTCTTACAAACGAAATCCCTATGTGCTATTTGTAAATATTTATAAAGATAATGTAAAACGCAACACAATATTCTTCTGCAAATTTTGCTCAGCGATTATAATGCCTGTTTTAAATGCAATCAGGTCTGTTTATGATTTCATAAGTGCATTCTTTATTTTTAAGATTTTATTGGATTTTTTAGTTTTTATAACTTGTTTGCTTTTGTTAAAAAAATATATAATTTCTTGAGCATGAAGTAAACATTAAGTTAATTTCAAAGACCTACAAGTATGTATGTTCTATTATATAGTATGCAGAGCAATTTAAATCCATACAAAATATAGGAAGTTAAGTTAAGGGTTAATATTGAATTATATAACATTTATATCACTCATACGCATCATATGCCAGCATATTCCAGATTTCTTGAAGATATGGTTTTATTATATGTGACGTATGATAAATATTTTTATGAAAATTTCAATATTAACCATACGTACGTATATATGAAGGCCTTGAATGTGAAATTAATAAAATTTCTTTTATGGAAAAAAACGTTGTCCTTTTCTGCCTTCTTTTCCGAAAAAGCTAAGATCTAAAGCAATGAACCTGGGCATATAAATTGGAGTCCGTTATAACGAATATACCTCATTACCATATTAGTCGCAGAAACAAACATTAAATATATTGTACGTCATTATAAAATTCTTAGACGATTTAGCTATGTCAGTTCGTCTGTCGAGTGCAGGATAAGGCCAAAAGGTGAGGACATAAGGCAAATAAATGTTTTTTGTTAATCAATAAAATTTGGTATTGAAATCGGTTCAATAGAACAAAATTAATGGACACAAATTTGAAATTTCAATATTTTTTATTTGTTATTTTTATATTGATGATGTAGTAAATTTTGCACACATTATTTCTATTATAAAAGGAAAAGTGCTGTTGAAAGTGATATAAGTCGATATATGATTGCTCCTAGCCCCTATAAAAATAAATATCTATAGAATAGAAATATAAATAGGTTTCGTGTTTTATAAAATCATAAATCATAAACTCCATATACCGTGGGTATCCACTTTCTAAGAACATATTAACCTACATAGTCTAGGTTAGTTTTAATTGGTTGCCGCCTGAAGCATAGCTCACTTGGGTCATACATGGGTCTTGTTGTTGTACCTTCTTAAAGCATTTGTACAGAAATGCTGCATCGCAGATTACAGAATATTTTCTGTAGTTCTTTGTTTTTCCACGTCATTGCAGGTTCAGCAAAAGTTTTTCTAAGAGATTCTTCATCGTTGTGAAGCGCTATGATGTTTATTAAATAGTTTCAAGTCAGGCTTATCGAAATTTATACCCTATGTATATCTATATTAAGCCAGATTTTCCAGATATCTTCAAAAGTTCATTCGTTTTCGCATCTTTTACAGCTAATTAAGTGAAATTTTTGTAAAGTTAGCTATTTACTCTTTAGAAGAAATATCCAAATATTAAGACTGAATTTGTATAAAATTATGGTGGTGCCGGCTTCCGTTAGTGCGTTAACTTTTTGATTCCCTTTTATGTCTCCGTGTCCAGCGACATATACAAGGCTAACCCATGAATGTCTCGGTATCTCTTTTAGGGAGAGTCGGCATGCCTGGAAAATTTTTATTGTGATGTACACATTCATTTGAATATGTAATACGGCTATTATAGTCATAATTTTAGCTTCAAGAATACTACCGTAGTCTGGTAAACTAAGTTACAATCTCAGATTCAGCTGGTCTTAAAAGATAACTACCACATCCGACCTTATTATGATCCATGACATGAATCGAAAACTGGTTGAATATGTCGAACGAATAAAGAAAATAAAAAACAATAAACAACAAAAAGACTAAAAAATTTTAATTCGAATGAGGAGGCCATAAATTTAATAAAATTTGAAAATGGAAATTATCATACGAGCAGACAATTTCCACACAATGAGCCGTTTGAAATAATATTCTAAAAATTTTTGTCTGATAAAATTTGATATTTCAAACTTTAATACATGGAATACAGAACTAAATATATCTCACTGACTTTTTGGTGATGGCTGGTGTGTGCGTGTGTAAATGTCTCCTAGCACTTCTTTTGAACATTCATTCATATGAATATGTTCATTAAGTGTCATTCATTTGTTCATACAATACTCGTATACTTCTATTTGTTGTACTTAAATCGTATGTAGGCATTTCTATTCGAAAATGTTCAAATCGACGAATTAGAATTAACAGCAACTACAAAAAAAACATAAACAATTATAAAATTAGCAACAACAACAAACTTGCAAATACATTTGTAGAATACAATCACATAAAATCTTCAATATCATATTTAACAGCACTTGCATAAGTGTTTGCGCTAATTCAAATACTAACTATACCATTGCAGGGATGGCAAATGACCTTAAAAATTTTAGCTTTTTTTACACTTATTATTTTGTTATAAAAGTAAATTTGTTCTATAATTAAAGGCACTGATGAATATTCTTATCAAGGCAATTTTTGAAACGACTAGCCAAAAATAAGTTAAAAATAACCTTAAAGGCTCTTAAATCGTACAAAATAAAAATACTGATTTTATTTTAAATTTTTTAGCTTTTATATATTTTTAAACATTTTTACAATTTTAATTTCTTTAAACTATTGGCCATTATTAGCTCACGGTTTCTCAGCTTCAGTTCATATGGTACCCAATTTTATTGCTTATGAATTAATCCTGCTGCTCGCAAACGTTTTGTATTTTTACTTTTTTTGAGTTTGACAACAATCTTCTTGGAGTAATGCCTCCAATTCTAGGTTTTAAAATGTTTCTGGCTGGCCGGGACAAGCTTTAACTTCAGTGTGAAAATCACCACTTTGGAACCGCACAAATTACATTTATCACGTTGAAACCACTTTAAATACATGAGGTTATGGCTGGCATAGTAGAAGTGGACTAATTATGGACTGCTAGCTTCTAAATCCAGTATCCACTAATGTGATTTCTATGTATTTTAAGATTATGTTAATTGAATTTCATATCAATAACGTTATTTACAAGAGTTGAGCGGTTGGCTGTTATGTTCGGAAATGGACTTAATGCGGGAGCTATTGCCAATTATGGACTGACAGCAACAAATTCCAGTAGGGGAGAGGGGGCACCTTTGAACACTTTTTGCTTTCAAGCCACATAAAAATTTATATTTTTAAATTATTGACATTTTACATAATTTAACTAATATGTATGGAAACAAACTTTAGTTTAAGTCTACAAGAAACTTATTTTTAGTTCGATTTATATTTTTTTTGATTTTTTTAATGGATGAAGTCATTGTATGTAAATATGCCCACCATATGGGGCAGCTTTGAACTAGGCTGGGGCAGCTTTGAACGGCAATTTTTTCTTGTAGCGCTTATGTCCAAAAATAACATAAACAGTTATATTTTTTATATATACAGGGTGGGCCAACTTGGACTGACTGATTTGAAATACTTATAACTTTTGTGGCTCTTGCGGTATGAGCTGTCAAACTTGGAACACCCTGTATAATAAATACGATTTATTTATTAAGAAAAACATAAACATTAACAATTTAAAAATAAAAAAAAAATGCAGATCAAAAATAAGTTTTATATTATTAAGATGTAAAATGCCTTGCGATTTCAGATGACATTCCATTTTACTTTAGAGCATCATGATCAGCATTGGATTCATCATTTTTAGAAAATAAAAGAGAATCAATAATGTTTGGTACTTCGGTTGGTAAATTTTGTGCCCCCTTTTTCTTTTCTTTCAAACCTTTCACGGAAATTTATAATAAATATTTTTTTTACATACATATCAAATAACTTACCTTAATTTTGTATGAAATGAATTTCGGACTGCAATAAATTTCTTTCACGAAAGAAAACGATCACTGAATACTTCTTACACTCTTACAAAAAAAAATAAAAAAATTTACAATGGCACTGCGAAAACTTGTTCACCCAACTACATTCGGTCGACGACTGCAAAAACTAGCACAAGTTGTTGACGTTGCTAGAAAACAAGGTTGTCATGTGAAAACTCGGTTAAAGATCGAAAAAAATGTTAAACTGATATTTTATCAACATTGTTCAAAAGTGCCCCGTGTTCAAACGTGCCCCCCTTTCCCCTACCAAAATTGCCATATAACCGACATTAGTATGTTATAATTTCATTGATCTAATTTTTTTTGTCGATGCTCTATTGCACCATCAACAAACTGACAGACGGACAGGTATAACAAAAGTAAATGTAGCTGAATGGTTTTGACTATAGTTTCTGTTGTTTTCTAGTTGAAATAAAATTCAATGTTGTTCTTATTATTTTTTCCAACATATTAATATATTGTATAAAATGTAGTCAATTAATTTATGACCACTCAACAAATTCATAGAAAGCTATACATAAGTACCTTTTCCATCCCTGAACCATATTTGAGAACACTAACCCACTTGTGTGCCATAATACAACCATTTAACTATTGCTCGTCGTTGGTAGTAGTGAAACAAGTTGTATTACTTTGTTTTTGTGCATAGTATACATGTGTGTTCATTTAGTAATTGTGAATTTCTAATGGTAACATTTTGTGTTAAACCACACATTATTCCTTCAGTGCTGTAATCATACGTACATTTATGTTACGAATATATTGCACTGTGAAAGTTTCTGATATAATAAAATAATAAAATTTGCACTAAGGCTGAATAGAAAGCACAGAATAAGATATTCTAGTCCTATAATCATTGTAGTTGCTGTATTTCTTATTACGTTTAGGTGGAGGGTATTAACGATTCAGCACAGCCGAATGTAGCACTCTAACTTGTTTTATTGTACATTTAAATAATAAAAGACTCGTTATATTTTCTTTAAAATACTTGACGCTTTTAATTTGCAATTAAAATGGATCCGGTTTATTGAACCTAAATAAACCTGTACTTAAAAATATGAATTCATAATGAATGAAACAAAAATATTTTTTTTCCCACTGTACTTTCCACATTCTAATATCATGAAGTAATTGCGAAATATTTCAAATGTACTGAAAGTATTAAAAATGCAGCAGAAAGTGATTTACAATGTGTTTTTTTTTGTTTTATAATAAAAAACCGACAATAACACATTTGTTATAAAGTTAACATGCAACTTAATGAAATTATTGTCTACTACACTCTTGGTAGTGAGTTTCGATAACAGTCGTATTGTGTAGCCATATTACCTTACAGTCTATATTCAGCTAAGCTGAAAGTTAGGAACATTCGTCTGAAAGTATACATTTTAAATTTTAAATATGGTATCTAAAGAATAGCTATAGTTGTCAAGACTACATAAGCTAGAAACTCTTCCTTACTCTGGCTGATGACAGTGATAGAAATATGACCCAACTATCACTAAATCGCTATATCTTTGACTTTATTTTTTATTTTTACTTCAATGAAATTTTATGAGTATAAAGTCTGGGGTAAAAATATGAAATATCAAACAATAGAAACCATGATATTGTATGTTAAAAAATTTCCATTCAAAATATTTCAAAACTCCTTGTTAAACACGGTGTGTGTAAGAGAAAATTGTATATTTATGTGTTTAAATATATTCTGTTTCATATATTCATCATCATCTTTTAAAACTGAATTGATCTTAGATTTTTTAATATTTTCGGATACAAAAACTTGTAATAAGTAATAAAAATGGATAGAGGTAGTTGGAATCAGCAAAATCGCTGTTGTGATCCTATAAACCACTGTGTATATATTTTTAACTTAGCATAAATTCACCTACACCCTGCCAACATTTTCTATTGCGGAAGTGACTCAGAAGTGACGCTAAGAAGTTGAAACTTATCTTCTGCGATACCATTTTCTCATCGTAGAAGCCTATTCCGTATTGAGAAGTTGTACCCCCCGGAAGTGACTTCTGAGTAACTTCAAGAAGTCGCCTGTCTTTTGATTTTGATTTTTTTTTTTTGCCTTTACAGATAATACACTCATATTGAATATGGGATAAAAAATATGTAAAAACTACAACAATAACAAAACAAAACCACACTTTACCACTGACCGAGAACAGCAAATGACAGAATAAAACTAGTTTCGATGATGTCGAAAACTTCTTTTTTGCATTCTTTTAATTTCTTTTATAACGGGACATGTAATTTTCGGATGGTGTTGTAAACAACAAACAATCTTCCAAACGTCGTCTGGATGATTAAAAGACAACTGCAATGTAAATTGTTATTGTTATCTTCCAATTAACGTCTGGAAGTGAGTAAGACGTAACGCTTTTGACGATGGACGATAAAAGAATCTTCCAATTGCTGGCAGGGCAAGTTTAGGTAAAACTACGTGTGTGTAATACAAAACTCATTTGTATATATGTATTGTGTATATACATTTGTATATTTGTATCTTTGTTTCCATATTGGTATACTCCAGCACGTTGTTGGAAACAAATATGTAGCTTTGTATCTACAAGACAATTGTTTAATATTCTAAACTCTTTGTTCAATTTATTTGTCATCGTCAAACAACAAGTTGAAACTGTTTATAATTAAGACACTAGTTGATTGTTCTAAAACAAAGAAACTTTAGATTACGAAAGTTTCCAAAAAAAAAACTAAAAAAAAAAATAAAAGTGCAGAAATCAATAAACTTTTATATGAGTTTATCTAATGGAGTTTAAATTGCGGCTTACCAGCAAAACGATGTCAGTTTTCATTGAATTGTTTAAAGGAGTTTTATGAAAATATATTAATATAGATTTAAAATCGATATTTCTGCTTGATTTTCCAGCTTGAGTTTAAAAAAAGGTTAACAAATAAGAAATATTTTTTTAAATCAACTTTCAAAATTTTAAGGATCACTAGGATAACAAAAAACACACACAAAAAAAACTCATTGAATGCTTTATAAATTGACTGCTCTCTTTACTTTAACCCTTTCAAGGTTTGTAAGGTTTCACAAACTTCTTTTTGTTGTTTATATACAGGAATATATTTAAGCTATAGGGAACTAGACTAGGTGTCCCTACTAGTTACCCCAATAGATTTGGAGTTTTAAATGTTGTTTTACAGTTTAGACAGGATAGAAGATAGGAAATATTTAAATTTTATACTAGATTTAGCATAAATATATGTTTTAATTAAACTTCAAAACTAATTTGGCTTGATCGGTTATGTTGGGAGCGGATTGCTAATTAAATTTATAATAATTATCAGTTAGTCTAGTAGTAATAGTAAAAGACAGAGATGGATGTGACACTTTGTTCAACAATATGAATAAATCTCATTATGTGTTGGAGTTTTAGTAAAACGGAGTCATATACCCAGTTGGCCAGATAGTCATAGACAAAATTTTCGTCGATGTTGTCTTCAGGACATTTGATAATTTGTCGTCTATACATGTCCTCTGAGGACAAGTTTAAATCAAAGTCGCATATGTTATCGTGTTTTAAGCTCCATTGTTGATAAGTTAACGACAATTTCAAGAACTTCTCTTCAATAAAAATAATATTGAGGACAGAGTGCGCGACAAGTGCATGCATTTTGACCAAGCCACATCCACGATAAGGTGAGCGACAATGTCTTCACCTTATCGTCAGTAAAACTGCTGTGAGGACAAAATTATCGACAATTGCATGCATTTTGACGTCTTTCAAACTATATTGACGACCATATGAGCGACGTAGTCTTTAACACTTCTTCATTTAAACTATATTGAGGTCAAATAAGACGGCACTGCAATAATTTGTCGTGTTTCTATCAACATAAAACATTACTACTTGTGATAATTTTTAAATAACAAATTTCATTTTTGTTTTATAATTTTTTGTTGTCAATTTTCTTAAAAAATAAAATTAGTCTTTTGTAATAATATTGGCTGGCACATACAAATTATTAAAATAATTTTTATAAAAAAATAATTTGTGTAATATTTAATAATCAATAAAAAAACATAAAATCTCCAAAGAAGGCAACATGAAAATAGAAATTAATAAATAAATAAAAATGATAATAACAGAAAATTTCGAACCACCAGGTAACACTGGTTAAAAGATTGATGTTTGTCTGTTGGCTAGCAGGCACCGCAGTGGTGCAGAGGGTTAGAACGCAAAGAATTCTGATGAGAGACAGTGGTGTTTCTCGAAATATATGTAAATTCAACAACCTAGGTTCGAATCCCAGCCAAGAAAATTATCAAAAAAAATTTTAATAATAAAAATTTTTCAAGTTGTAAAACAATTCCTACTTCAGTAAAAATAATTTAATGAAAATTAAATTTAATGAACTCGAGCCTGACTAAATAAATATGAAAAATTAAAAAGTTTTACAAAATATTTTACAATTCATACAATTGCTAATTGGTAAGTACATATATAAAAATTAGTAAAAAATGCCAAGATCATTACGTAGGGAAATCACACGAAAAAGGCAGGAATTTTTAAAAATAATTAATAAGCCGTTTTCAGAATCTAAAAATAGTATCGAAGAAAGTGAAAATTCTATCGATATAATACAGTCGCTAGACTATCGTCAACGATGACATGAGATAAAAGTCATGTATATAGTCGTCGATGACAACTTTAACCACAGTGTCACCCAAATGATCGTCAAC
Source organism: Bellardia bayeri (assembly GCA_950370525.1). NCBI lineage: Eukaryota > Metazoa > Arthropoda > Insecta > Diptera > Calliphoridae > Bellardia > Bellardia bayeri. The sequence continues at coordinate 22,074,276 of OX493267.1, forward strand.
GAAAATGTACATGATCATGTCGCTCACATTGTCGTGTACGATTTAAGTGTCCTTTGTTCGAAAAAGTCGTCAACGATTTGTATGAGCTGTCGCCTATTTGTCATCTAGGATTTAACATTGTCTTGTACGCATCATCGACGTTGTCTTGAAGACATGGCCAACTGGGATATTATCCATTTTATTGTTGAACAAACTAACCTTGTAAAGCTTTCATACAAATTGATTTGCACTCTATAGAAATAATTAATTTTAAAGATATTAACTTTTATAACCACCACCAAATGACCAGATGAAGGGCTTACTACGTTTGTCATTCCTTTTATAACACATCGGAATAATGGTGGTAAAATCAAAAAGTCTATATATTCTAGGTCCTTATAAGATCCTTAGATGATCTAGTCATGTCATTCTGTATGTATGTCTGTTGAAGGCACGCTAAATAAGTGAAATTATTACCAAATACTCTTTGATCCACCGAAATGTTTGGTGTTGAAAATGGGGAAAACCGATCTAGTGGGATGCGACTTACATATAGAACACAGTTTTAGACTATCTCAATATTTTTGAAATATTTTTTGCTGTTTTCTTCAAATATAATGCAATCATCTGCATGAATTTGACGAGCTCTGTTGAAAATGGTAGGAATTGGTTCAGGATTTATCACAGTCCCCATGCATAGCGAAAACCATTTTTATAAGAAAATAATAAATGAAGTTTCTTTCGCGAGCACAAATTTTATCTACTCTGATTGTAACTTAATTCGATTTATTTCTAAATTTTTTGGTTTTACTATTTTTAAATAAATTTTCAATGGATAAAAACTAAAATTTCCGATTTGCATTCATATTTATTGGCAATCTTTGCCTTAAAATTTGCCTGTTATTAGTTTCAGTAACAAATTTCACATATTATTCCTTTTCTAATTTTATCTACCTTATATTGTTCAAATTTATAGGAAGACTGTACCGATGATATTTCAAAATGTTCTAGTGGCGATGATAACGAGTTAAAATTCTTACTGAGAGTTTAGTCAATGGTAAAGTAAATGGTTCTGCCGGTTGTTCTAGAATTGGTTTACTATTAACAATCAAACAATGCTTAAAACTAACAAGCAAGAAAGTATAGTCGGTCAAACCCGCCCATATAATACCCTATACCCAGTAAGTGTATAAAACAGTTTTTCAGAAATAGGCACTATATATAAATACTTTTAAAAGATTTATGGAGGTTAAAGTACATTTCGGAAAGGATCTTAAATGGAAGCTATGACTAATTATGAACCGATTGCTATAAAATTAGATGTTATGATTTCTGTATGAAACTTATTTGTATTGAATTTTATTTGAGTGCCAATATTTTTAAAAGATTTATGGTCGTTAAAGTGATTTTCGGAAGAAGGTCTTATATGGGAGCTACGACTTATTATGAACCAATCATAATAAAATTGTACCAAATGATTTGTATATATGTATATGCAACACATTTGTGTGCAATACTATTTGGATATTGAAGAGAGTTGTGCTCTTTAATGTGAAGTTCAGAAGTGGGCGTTATGTGGGAGATATGATCAATTATGGACCGAATTGCACAAAACATGTAAATGTGATTTTGCTTTATTTTCCACCAATTTGTGGTGAAATTTATTTGGATACTTGCATAATTAAAATACTTATGACCGATAAACCTTTATATCGGAAGGACATTTGTATGGAGGTTAGGTGAAATAATGGACGGATTTTTACCAGTTTCAATCCCATCCATCTTTAGGTCGAAAAAATAAAAAAAGGTTTACATGGACAGCTAGCCAGACGACAGACGGACGGACGGACAACGTCAAATTGACTCAGAAAATGATACTGAGTCGATCGGTATGCTTTAAGGTGGACGTTACAACCATCAGCACATCTCCAATATACCCCCCCCCCCCCCTCACTATGATAGTATAGGGGTATAAGCACTACTATTTATTAAAATATTTACACACTTGTAATTAACATTACTATATTAAACGAATCAAAAGAACAAAATTTAATTTTTTTCTCAAGATTTTCCAAGTATCTGTGCTGGTAATCAATGAGAGTTTAATTTTTACTGTGATAAATCAGGCATAAAATGTATTTTGTATAAAATTTAATTAGAGAAGATGCATTTAAACATGCAACAAAAAAACCTTTTTGAGATTTTAGCTTAAATTTGTAACATTTTTGTTAAAAATCGCAGGCATAAAAAGAGAAAGGCAACAACAGTTACAAAATGAACAATAAAATATGCAATTAAAATTAAGTGTTTGCATGGATGCAGGCGCAAAACAAACAATATCGAAGTGTAAGTAATTGTGTGTGTGATTATTAAAATATACAAGGTGTCATATTCAAAACGCAAGTCAAATGACACTAAAATTTTTAAATTTATTAAAGTTTTAATTTAAGACAAAATTTTACTTTATTCCTGGAAGTAGTTGTTTTTTGTCCAACTTTTCACAACTAATTTCTTCATTATGTTAGTTAATGATATAGATTTCAGTTCAACAAATTACCCTGTTAAATGTTTTTATATGTGTAAACAAATAAAACGTTTGTTTTTAGTGAATCTGTTTTAATTGTGGCTACAACTTTTTTATTTGTGTTTGCAGTTTTGTTTATTTTCGTATACATTATTATTTATTTATATGAAACATGAAAAAATTTCCATAAATTTTTAAATTTTTTATTAAAACCACACATACCATAAAAGTATTCTAAAGAACGAGTATTTATGTTGCAGATTGTTTAGAGTTTGACTAATGTGCATATATACAGGTATTTCTATACGTCTGACTTCTTTCATTGTTTGGGATTTATCAATGTATGCATTTGTGTTTATGTCCAGTGTCCATTAGGGTAGCCCTTGCTGATTTCCAAGCTATAATTGTTTTTCGTAATCTTAAGCGTCATAAACTTAAAACTTGAGTAATCCTGGTGCTCATAATATCCTAAACTATCAAAATAGTAATAGTATATTGGATTTGTACTAATGATTAAAAAACATATTAGTGCAACCCAATTCCTAGACTCAGAATTGTTCTTCATGAGTCGATTTAACCATGTCCGTTCGTCCGTCCGTCTGGCTACAGGTAGCAAGTCTTAAGAAGCTTTTGTTTTAAAAATTTTGAATTTTGCGGCAACAAATCTTCATATGCAGAAAATTTTGCTTTAGCGCACCGATAGTTAACCAAAACTTATGGTAAATATGTTCTATCGGTTTCATCGTGTGACAAATGTTGTGTGCGGTTTAGAAGTATAGATTTTGACTTCAAAGTCAAAGATAACCCAGATAACCTGGCACTTCAAATATCCGTACTTTGTATTGCCACCGCACTGCCGGCAGCCACAATGTGCTGGGAGTTTCTCGATTAAATGACCGACGCGATCATATCTAACTTCCATTTGTGCTCCGGAAATCACAATCTTACCTGCATTTTGCCTATTAAACTTCATCATTATCATCTCGCACTCTAAAATCGCATTGAGACATTTGGTGTTTTTTAATATTTGCGACAAAGAAAGGCAGTTTCCATTTTTTCACCATAGCCGCATCGAAATCGTTTGCAACTAATGACCAATGCCACTTTTTGCCCTGAACTCAAATGGGATAATTTTCCTTGCCTTTTTAGAAAAGGTCCACACCTTCCATATATTTATTATATTGGTGGACTATATAGGGTTGTTCAATTGAAACGATAAAGCACATTAAAAATCCCCCTTTTAAAAACCGACTACTAAGCTATAGAGTTTAAAGTTGGATTTACTTTTTACGGCGTAATTTTAAAAATTTCTTGCGCTCTTCGAAGCAACGCTGTACATTTTAAATATCACAGTAGGGTGTACCGCAACTTCGAATGGTCAAAAAAATTAATAAATTTGTAAACAAATAAAAAGCTTTTTGTTTATATTGAAATAAGAAAAACAAAATTTCTATCTCAGGAATGGGGGGGGGGGGTTGATATTTTTTTTACACCAATCAACTTCCATGGACCTCCAGGTAAAATTCTGAAACGTTTCGTCTAAATCGTACGAGCGGTCTATGGGCTGTCTTTAAAGGGTTAAAAGCTATAATAGGAAATAATATTTGGAATGAAACATTACATTCGATGAAAATTTGATCCATAATGATAATCCAAAAAGAAAGAGATCGTATTGGAAGGTCGGCCAACCAGCCAAATAGACATCAATACCAAATATTCATGGCGTTGGTGGGACAAAAAGGGTCCCATCTATTTGCAACCACTAAAGTTTGTCCAGATCATCGCACTAACCCTAAAACGAATGTAACTGATTCATTTGTAGCATCTACATTGGCTGAAAATGTCTAGAATAAACGGCCAGATGTGAAAGCGTGTAATATTTGATAATTATGCTCAACGCTCGGCCACGTGTTATAATACCTGCTGAAATTTACTTGGAAGTTTTGACTCAGGCGGTTAATAGTTCAGACCCTTAGCATACGCTTTACTTCCTAATCGGGTATTGAAGCGTATGCCTCACTTCTTCTAACAGGGTATCCGAAATTGGCTTTATACTTTCTGGGCCTCAAAAGATGACCGGTTGTTTTGGCGCGAAATTCATATCTATATTCCAGAAGAATGGCTAATACCTTGAATAAATTAAGTGATTTTTGGAAGTGGATATTAAATATGGACGGATCTAAACAAAATATGGTTTTTCGATTTATCTTTGAATGACACTTGTTTAGCAGAATTTTGTACGGATCCTTTTTTTATAGACATATAGCTAAATATTTCTGAAACATATAATTATTATTTAGACACCAAACATTTATGTAAAGCTAAGAATGTTTATGAAATATTTTATTCCCCTAAGTTATTTTGTCGATCACCTATCGTGCCTTTAACAGGTGTACGGTAATGGGTAGATATCCCTTGCACTTTTTAAGGAATTTGAGTATGTATACCTATAATTTTTTGATTTTGTACCTACCCTGATGAACCTACAAACATGAGTACAGTCTTTAAAGCCATTTCTCCCATTAATAATGTTGATCTACGACATTCACAAACAAAATAAATGTTAAATATTTTTTTCATAATAAAAAGTATTTATACTTGTTCATATTTTAACCCTTAAAGCACAAAATGGAGTACTTGCTTTCTATTTGGATTGAAAAGCAAGTTGAGCAGAAAATGGTATTTAAGACAAAATCAAAAAGCTTATTTGATGACATAAAAAGTATATCATTATATAACGATAATAATAGTGGTAGTAATACAGATAATTGCTACAAGGAAATTTATTTTACATTGAAAAAAAGCTGTGTTACCAACATTGGACAATTTTTTTGTAAAAAAAAAACCGATGACTTACATAGTATTTTCGTAACCCTAGAACCTATCTTCGATCTTTACATGTTTTGCTTTAGAAAATCTTAACTCACTTTGCGTCGTGTTTGTTTTAGAAAATAACCATGGCGCAAAGTAAGGTATTGGTGTACTTAAAAATGGACCTAATTGAGTATTTAAAAATGGCAAGCGGGACCAAAAATTTTATACTGTAGTGCAATTAACGGATGCAGACAATGAATAAATTTCGAAAAGCAATTAGTCGCCTTATAGTCGCATTTTAAACATTGGATATTTATATAAAAGACTGCCTGCAAAACTGTTTTCTGCATCTTAGTAAACATAAGTACTCTTCAGTAATGTTTTGTCCCAATGTATCTCCCCTTTCGTTATTCAAAAGCTACAAAGCATCAAGTCGACATAATAGAGAAATATATGGGCAACCTTATTGTCTCCAACATCGACCAATTAAATAATAATTTCTGGTCCATATAAGGGCAACCCTAATAAATAATACACAGTAGAATTAGTGTATGTAATCCATTTGTTTATTATCTTAGCAAAAACCCACAACTACACCATTTCCAATAGCATATCACCGTCGACCTTTCACGTCTACGGACGTGTTTAATTTTACTTCGCAACTATTAAATATTTAATATATATTAAATAGTTTATTAGTGTATTCTTATAATAAATAAGCAAATGGACGCTACCGCTTTAATAAAATAAAGTTATACAAAATAAATGAACTGTGAAAAACAAACAAAATAAATAAATAAAAAAAAAAACAGAAAAAAACCTGTGGCAAAATTAATAAATAAGAGATTGCTTAAAAAAAAAGAGGTTGTTGTTTTTTTTATGAGTGTCTCAAGCCTAGAGCGTAGTGAGCGTAGGCCAAGTGTAAATGACAGAAATGCATACGTTACTGTAAATGTAGAAGAGAGTAACAAAAAAGAAAAATAATAAATGAATTGATGACAGCGAATTTTTAACTCCAAACCCTATAAACCGCGCACGTTCTTGTTCGCCCGCTTCGTTTGTAGATAATTGCATTACAACGAAAACCAATCTGAAAGTTAATACTTTAATAAACAACCCTGAAAATATAAATTTGCCTAAAAGTATGCCGAATGTATCAAACAAAGTAGGTACAAAAACCAACACTAAAACGGGAACTTACCTAAAAAAAAAAAATTGTTATCCCCCCCCCCCCCCCCTCAAATAACGTAAAGTCAATACAACAATTTCTTTAAAATCATTAGGCCCCTGCTTTCTGGCAGCTGGCGACTATAACGCTAAGCACACATTCTGGGGATCAAGATTGATTACTCCAGGCGGTCATGTTTTATTTAATACAATTTCTAAAATGGGATTGAATGTGATTTCGAGCGGAAACATACCAGATGTTATAGATCTTGGAGTAATAAAAAATATCTCGAGAGAAGTAATTTATGTCGAATCTCGAAGAGAGTGGTAATTATACAGATCGCCCTAACTTAAACCTAAGCTACGGGATTGCATAAAAAAATTTAAAGATCTCCTGGAATATCGGAAAATTGAATCACTAAATAAATACTTAGAAATTCTGGACACATCTCGCAATCAGATTACTCACGACTAAAAAGCTCAAACGACCTGTGTCCCCTTGGCGAAACCTAAATGGTGGTTGGGCAAGAAATGACACTAAAAAAGGCAATATGTTTGCTAATCATTTGAAAAAAGTATTTACCTCAAACCCATCAAATGAATCAATAGGTTTGCCACCAGTCACAAACCATTTAGGACTAGCTGCACCCCAACATTTTGAGATTCGAGACATCGAAAAAGCTATTATTGATTTAAACCCTAAGAAAGCACCTGTTATTAACAAAATCAGTAACAAGATGCTTATGGAGCTACCCCGGATAGCAATAAAAATAATACTTTTTATTTTCAACGCTGTATAACGCCTTCAATATTATCCACCAGAAGGCAAGGTTTCACTGGTTACCATGAAGTCTAATTTTCGATTTTTGAAAATGAATGGACACATATATAATTTTGTTCAAGATGGCGGATAGACTGATTTGGGTCTTCCTCTAAGCTACGCTCTACAGCAGCAATGACTTCTTCTGTAAGCACAGCATGACGTCTCTCTGGATGCGTGTTATCATTTAGAGGATACGACTGTTGAAGAACGGAAGGCGAAAACGTTCCATAATTAATCGAATATGTTGACCATAAAATGGACGTATTTCGAACAGAACCATGATTTTCAAAATAAATTTGCACAATTTGGAAGCGTTGTGCAGGCGTCAGCCTATTCAAACTAAGATAAATCACTTGACAGGTGACAAAATGGCCGCCAGTTTAAAAAGTGTTGCCAAGTTAAAACACCAACTAAAACACAAATTTTATAATTAAAACCTTCTGAAATACAATTGGAAATGGTGTAGTACTGTTTTTACAATAAAAATCAGTGTTAATTACTTTAATAGAAAGCCTTAAATAATTGTTAATTTTTTTCTGCAAATATTTAAATGCTGATATATTTTTGCCATTATTTTTCATTCTAAAAGTAGAGCTAAAAATAAAAACATCTACTTTTAAAAAAAATTTCTTTCATATGTGTGCTTGTATACAAGAAATTCAAATATGTTGTTGAATTTGATTTAAAAATATTTTCAAAATTGTTTTTTTCCTTTAACATGAACGCCAAAATCAACAGAAACTATGAAACTTACTATTTTCCAAACCAATTCCTACACATGCTAGTTTTGAAGAATAAATTGTAGGCAGTGAGTTTTCAATATTATATAAAAACAAGTAAGAAAGTATAGTCGGTCAAGCCCGACCATATAATACCCTACACCTAGTATATGTAAATATAAAACAGTTTTTCAGAAATGGGTGTTATATGGGAGATATCACCTATTTTGGACCAAAATTCAGTGTCATGATTTCTGTGAATATAAATATTATATGTGTTAAACTTTATCTCGATATAAATACTTTTAAAAGATTTATGGAAGTTAAAGCGAATTACGGAGAGCCATTCACCGTTACAAAATTAGTTGTCATTATTTATGTATATAAGAAACTTATTTGTGTCGAATTTTATTTGATTACCAAAATTTTTAAGAAATTTATGCTGTTTAAAGTGATTTTCGGAAGTGGGCCTTATATGGGAGCTACGACTAATTATGAACCGGTCACAATAAAATTGTAACGTATTATTTGAATATCTACGAAATATATTTGTGTTCAATATTATTTGGATACCAAAATTTGTAAGAGAGTTATGCTCTTTTAAGTGATTTTTGGAAGTGGGCCTTATATGGGAGCTACGACTAACTATGGACCGATCATCATAAACTTCTACCATATTATATGTATATCTACGAAACATATTTGTGTTTAATATTATTTGGAGACCAACATTTTTAAGAGAGTTATTCTCTTTTAAGTGATTTTTGGAAGTGGGCCTTATATGAGACCTACGACTTCTTCATTTACTACTTATCTGTAGTAAATTTTGTTTGCATACTTGCATAATTCAAAGATTTATGACCGGTAAACTCCAATTTCGGGAGGAGATTTGTATCGGGGGTATGTGAAATAATGACCGATTTTTACCAGTTTCAATCCCATCCATCCTTGGGCCGAAAAATATCATATACCGAATTTTATCAAAATTTCTTCAAAATTCCGACCTGTACTCTGCGCACAAGCTTTACATGGACAGCCAGCCAGTCAGACGGACAGACGGACGGACGGACATCGTTATATCGACTCAGAAAGTGATTCTGATCCGATCGGTATACTTTAAGGTGGGTGTTGGACCAATATTTATTGGCGTTACAAACATCAGCACAAATCCAATATACCCTCCCCACTATTGTGGTATAGGGTATAAATACGTTTCCATCCCTTAAATCTCTACGAATTGATTACAGCAAATTCACTTGTCAGTAGTACGTTTAACAGCGCACCTTTTAAATGCATCATGCAAAGCAGCATGAAACTCTAGAAGTAAAAACTCATTAACGGCGATGACTTTTCAATTTAGCAGTTTTAAATTTTGATGTCACAACTTCATAAACAGAAAGTTGGTAAAATAAGTAAAGTTCGAAATTTGAAATTTACAAAAATATTTTTCGCAAGTCAACTAACTGACAAAAGCACATTATGTCTTTGTGTTTAAAGAAAAGTTAACAAATTAGGTGTAACTCTTCATCCAGAAAACCATTGATTTTTTCATGATTATTTATTTCAAAAGTAATTAGCTCCTGTCAAATTATTATCGCTATTGAAGAAACTTTTAAGTAACTTGTAAACATTCTGTGAGATATATCAACACCTCCTAAGTAACTTTAAAATCATTGAAAGGGTATTTCTAATGTCAGAATTAGAATAAATAATTTTTCTATACATTTCTTAAAAAATTTAGTCAAACTTGAGACAACTTTTGCTATTTGTAAAGTTAACATAATTAAAAGCCTTAATCTTATATCCTTTGCCATACTCAAAAGCACTAACTACAAATTACAGGAGATAAAATAAAAACCAAAGATTTATACAGAAACTACGTACATATGTACATATGTATGTATTTCAAAATTAATTATTATAGTTGAAATATAACAACTATAAAAGCAGTAATCTTCATCAACAGCGAGAAAAAGATATCAGTGACTTCATAAACTCAAAAGCTATATGAAAATATTTCTATTTCTATTTCAGATATCGAAAAAATGACAAACGAGAGCCAACAAAACAGATCCCCTACTGCAAAACAGAATTACGAAAATATTGTCTCAGTTCACCAATTTGGTTTCCTTTAACTATTTTTGACGTGCGTGGATGATATTTGGTACATATGGTATTGCCATAATTAGGAATACGTACCAAGATAAAAATGGGTAGGACCATGCCCCTTTTTAAGCAAATTAAAAACCGTAATATAGTGTTAACTACTGGTATTATATATGTCTGCTTCGTCTTCAAAAGCACATTTACTAATAATCAACAAGTAAGAAAGTATAGTCTGTCAAGCCCGACCATATAATACCCTACACCTAGAATATGTAAAAAAGTATTTCAGAAATGGGTGTTATTTGCGAGATATCACCTATTTTGGACCAAAATTCAGTGTCATGATTTCTGTGAATATAAATATTATATGTGTTAAACTTTATTTCGATATAAATACTTTTAAAAGATTTATGGAAGTTAAGGTGAATTACGGAGAGGGTCTTATATGGGAGTTTTGACTATTTATGGACCGACCATTATAAAATTAGGTGTCATTATTTCTGTATATAAGAAACTTATCTGTGTCGAATATTATTTGATTACCAACGTTTTTTAAGAAATTTATGCTCGTTTAAGTGATTTTCGGAAGTGGGCCTTATATGGGAGCTACGACTAATTATGGACCGATTGCCATAAAATTTTACCATATTTTATCTATATGTACGAAACATATTTGTGTTTAATATTATTTGGATACCAACATTTTTAAAAGAGTTATGCTCGTTTAAGTGATTTTCGGAAGTGGGCCTTATATGGGAGCTACGACTAATTATGGACCGATCGTCATAAAATTTTACCATATTTTATGTATATTTGCGAAACATATTTTTGTTCAATATTATTTGGATACCGACATTTTTAAAAGAGTTATACTCGTTTAAGTGATTTTTGGAAGTGGAGCTTATATGGGAGCTACGACTAATTATGGACGAATCGTCATAAAATTCTACCATATTATATGTATGTGTACAAAACATATTTGTGTTCAATATTATTTGGATACCAACATTTTTAAAAGAGTTATGCTCTTTTAAGTGATTTTCGGAAGTGGGTCTTATATGGGAGCTACGACTAATTATGGACCGATCTTCACGAAATTTGTAGATGTGCGTTAGCTTGTGTACTCCGCGCACAGGCTTTACATGGACCGCCAGCCAGCCAGACGGACGGACGGACGGACATCGTTAAATCGACTCAGAAAGTAATTCTAAGCCGATCGGTATACTTTAAGATGGGTGTTGGACCAATATTTAGGGGCGTTACAAACATCAGCACAAATCCAATATACCCTCCCCACTATTGTGGTGTAGGGTATAAAAAGGATGTCCAGTAGTGATCTTAAAAATAGTTAGTACTAAAATACTAGTTACCAATGACGGTGTTGTCATATATAACTTATTAGTAACATTAGGGTGGTTACTATATATGTAACAACTGGAACGATCGTCATTAAATTTTCACAATAGGACTCTTACGCAGTAATAAATTCTTGACTATATGACACGCTTTTACTAAGAAATAATTAATTATCCTGGTGAGTTCTTAAATTCACTCGATGTACCAGGCTTTCCACCACATGTGCTACAACTTAAAATTCGAGTGTCAACTATTTTACTGCGTAATATCGATCCACCACTCCACTTGCAATGGCACTCGGCTTGAAGTAAAACAACTGAGAATGTTTTAATAGAAGCGACCATTATAACAGGAAAATATAAAGGGACAGATGTACTTTGCTACGCATTCCAATGATACATATTAAAATATTTACCATTCGATTTTAAACGATTGCAGTTTCCTGTTCGGTTAAGGTTTGCGTTGACTGTTAGTCAATCTCTACAAGTTTGCGGCTTAAATTTAGCAAATCCATGTTTCTCGCATAGACAGCTTTACGTTGCATGCTTCTGTGTAGGAAACGTCACCGATTTATATGTGTCTGCTAAAAATATTGTATATCCTAAAGCATTGCAATAATTAAATTAAAATTTTTGTAAATATATATGTATGTAAAATACTAATTTATTTTATAACAAAGGCGGTAGCGACGCACACCGGGCTCAGCTAGTTTCGTAGATTTTTAAATGTAACATAGTTCCTTGACAAAGATTTGCTTAAATGTCTAGTACATGTCTTTTTACACCCATCATCAAAATGAATGGGAGGTATATAAAGTTTGTCATTCCGTTTGTAACACATAGAAATAATGGTCGTACAACCAGGTCCGTATACGATTCTAAGGCGATCCCGCCATGACCGTCCGTCTGTCCTTCTGTTGAAGTCACGATAGGGCCTCAAAAAAAAAAAAAGACATAGAATAAAGAAATTTTTACCAAACATTCTTTGATCCACCGAAAATTTTGGTATTAAAAGTGGGCGAAATCGGTGTAGTAGGATTCGATTTATAGATCAAAGTTTCAGACTACTGATATTTTTTAGATATTTTTTTCTCTTTTCTTTAAATATAATGGAGATTATATAATGAAAATTTACACACTTTGCAACTAGAAGGGCAAGTCCTGCTAAAAATGTTAGGAATCGGTCCACGATTTCTCATTGCCCCTATAGAAATGTCTTCCAGGAATATAAATTTATGGTACATAAATATCTATAGAAATGCCGCATTCATACAAACGTCTGCAATAATAAGTTTCGTGTAAAGCCAAATCACAAAACGATACATAAATCGCGTATAAAAAACACTTTCAAGTTGAAATTCAACAACAATAATCAAAATACATATTTAAATCTTCGCACTAAATTTCATGATGATCGCTCCATATTTGACCATAGCCCGCATATAAAGTCCGAAAATCAAATAAACACACACAACTCTCTTATAATACCAATATCAAGTTAGAATTCAACACAAATATTTCATGCGAATATATAAATCGTCACTTTCAATATGATCATCAGTCTATATTTAAACGTAGCCCCCATATAAAGTCTAATTCTGGAAATCACATAAATCGCGTATAAGCATCAGCAGAAAGTTTAAATTCTATACAAATTGTTCATGCAGATATATAAATATTCATACGTAATTTTATGACGATCGGTCCATATTTGACCGTTGTCCCCATATAAAGTTCAATTTAAAAAATCACTTAAATATTCATAAAATCTCTTATAAAAATCATTATTACGTTGAAATTCATCACAAATTATTCGCATATACATATAAAGCGTCGTACAGAATTTCATGATGATCGGCTCGTAATAGGTCATATTTAATTTCCTTATAAGGACTATTTCCGAAAACTCACTAACCTACATAAACATCCACATTGAACAGAAATTTTACACAGATCAGTTATAAGTATGCAAAATTATACTAAAACCTTTTGTGAAAATTTGTCCATAATTGGGCATAGCTCCCGTACAAGCTCTACTTCCGAGAATAATTACAACATTTGCAGCTCTGCATGGTATTGCAAAATCAACAGTTTTTTTAGGAGCATCCGTAGAGTTCTCGACGTTATAATAGATGTTTTATTTTAAATACAATGTTGTGGCCCGATGACGTCAGTGGTATTGCTGAAAAGTTTTTCATGATGAGTGGAATCGCTTGTGTTTGTGGTTGCGTAAATGCCACAATTATTAAAATGTATGCGCCTACATTACACGAGGATGGATATGTGGACCGGCTTTGGTTTTTATCCACTCTTTGATTGTAATTATTATATGCGGCCCAGACTACACATTTTGCAGTGTAAATACAAGCGTGTTACGGAATTCGGGCGTAAATCCAAAATCTAATAATGGATGGAACTCATTTCCGGATGTTGTTGTTTTGCACTAAGACTGAATAAATATATATGTATATATCGTCACCTGAAATGCCCAAAGACGTAACCCTCAAAAAATCAAAATTCGTTTTTTGATTGAATCTGGAACACAAGGCTAAAATAAAATGCTCCTAAAAATTTTAAGCTTCTACGTTCCAAACTAACGATTTTCTTCAAGAAATGGAAAAAGACGTAACATCATTTAAACGTTTTCATAAAACACAAAAGACTTAACCCACATTTTTTTTACAGAAATAAGTTTGTCGTCTATATACATATATTAAGACAAGATGTGAAGAAATCGCGATTTTCAATTAAACAGTTTTCATTTTATAACATTTTATTATGTTTTTTGCTTCTCCTGTAAAATTATGATAATGAGGGTTACGTCTTTGGGCATTTTAGGTGACGATATATAGACTTGTGATATATATTGAAGTTTAAAGTAACATGTATTTTAATATTAAAATTATGATTTATATTTGTATGCTACTGGACACATCTAAAACTTTTTAATGTGATTAAATTTCATATTACAATCCCTTGAAAAAGTCGACAAACAATCGACTAAACGTCGGAAACCAAATATTGTAATTAAAAATTGTTTTTTATTTACATTGAATAAATGTAGGCATGATCAGATATTCTAGTCCAAAAACCAGTGTAGTTTTTGTATTTCTTCTTACATTTAGGTGGAGGGTATTTAAGATTCGACACAGCCGAATATTGCACTCTAACTTGTTTTGCTCTGTCATTGTCTGAGACACCCGCGTTTTTGGAAGCTAATGTTATTTTGCAATTGTGTAGCGCTACAAATTATGTATAATATATTGAAATATATAAAATGCTTGTGTTATTTATGTAAAATTGTATCTCAATACCAACTTTTAAAATAGATTTCTCAGTAGCAATTGTAAATCGATTTTCATACATTTTTGTGTGCAATATTTTAAGTTTTTATTTTGCGTAATTTAAGATTTTTTAAGCTACAACTGCCAATCACACAATAATGTTCATGTAGAACATTTTAACAAAAATCAAAAGCACAGTAGTTTAACCAAACCTGATATTTTTTTCAAACTACACTAACAACATTTTAAGATTCTTAGTACTATCTGCTTTTAAATATTAACATTTTTAAAGCAGAATTCAATATATTTTTCAGTTCCCTTTATTGCAGTGAAATTATTTTCTTCATTTATCATCATTATTATAACACTAACCCATATTTTTAACCCATTTCATTAGACACGCTTTATTTACTCTCTTATATCCTCATACTCATTTACATATGTACAGTAGTGTACATTAGGATGGCCCTTAATTTTGAGTTTTTTGCTTTTAATCATGTAAATAACCAGAGCTAAAATTTTGAGCCATATGTGGTCAGAAATTGGCGTATTTCAAGAAAATTCGTTAAAATAGTTCATGAACTATTGTTTTGTAGTTTTAGGAAAGAATTCCAAATAATGTCTCACGTTAAACAAAATTTCCTCGTAGCCTCCTATTTTTAATTCGGTACTTACATTAAACGCTAAAAGGTACAACTGTTAAAATTTGCATTTATAATTCTAATTTGCTATTTATTTTAATTTTCGGAATAGTTGGTTTAGTAAGTTTTTAAAATATTTTATAATTAGGGCTATCGATTACTGAATATTTTCATATTATAATAAATTTTTCTAAAATAGTCCAGCCGTACCCGGATTTTTTATTTAACTTCCTTATTTTTATTAAATAATTACACTGTGCTCGATTTTGACACTTTTTTTTACCGACAAACGGGGCACCTAGTGGGTAAAGCTAAATCGAGTACTCTAAATCCAGTGGTACTAACGGTTTTTTTTAAGGTGTATTACCCTCTGAGAGGAAACTTTGTACAATATAAGTTTTGGCCATAGTTAGATATGAGCACTTCCCAACTTTCTGGCTAAATGAACTGTTCATCTTTTGATGCCAAGAACGCATACACCGTCCTGAAGTGAAGCGTATTCCAGAGAATACGTTCTGCATCGATCGAAAGAAATAGTTATGGGACGGAGCAAGGTTTGTATAATTATTATAATTCCAATCATTTCTCTCTAAATAGTTTATAACAGGTACTGCAACATTTTTCGCGATGGATATGCTCGCTTCAAATGAGTTAGATGCAATCGAAACAGGTTTCTTGTGATCTGGCCAGATTTCAACAGCTTATAATAAAGCGATAGGAGCTTTTGGTGCCACCAAATATGAGATATTCAGCCTTATTCTGAGAGTCGTTTTCTTTTCACGACAACGACGGTTTCGTAATAGATTAAATATAAAATAAGATTTGCTTCTTGAATCTATTACTGATACACTTTCACTTGAAGCAGATAATTATTAATTAAATAAGAATTGCAGTTTTTTACTAAAAATATAGATTAATGAATAACATAATTGTCGAAAATATGTCTTATGTAATATAACGAATTATTATGACATGCTCAGACAAACAGAAACATGTTTGCAAAGACATATTTAAAACATTAACATAAACATAAATTTATTAAATTAATATAAATTTTTGAAATATTTCTTATTAAAATTTATTTGACCTTTTTTATTATTAATATTTTAGTAATTGTTAAGGGTATTTTTTATAAAAATTTTTAAATTGCTGAATTATTAATGAATTGAAATTTAAAATTTATTTCAAACGATGCCGTTTAAGATATGATGTTCAACTTCTGTTGATTTTTTATCCTGAAGAAAACTATTGAACTGAAAGATAAGGTTTGGCCAGACAAAAGTGTCAAACATGGAATAATTTTTTTTTTAATTATAACCCAAAGCTCGAGACTACAGTATTCGCGTTTTAAATGACAAAGAAAAAATTAACACCTTGGAATTGTAGAAAATATATAAAGTTAAAAGTAATGCCACCCTAATGTATACACCTACATTCATTTCCTCTTCCTTTAAAATCTTGTTTTTTGTTGCTGATTTTATTATCCCTACTCAGTTATTTTATGTTTCATTCGTAAACAAATACTAATAGCAATTTCTTCCTCCTTTTTTCACATTAAATGTAAGATAGAAAAAATTAGGAATTGTTTTCATCCCAACAACCATTATGAAAAAATTGTAACCCTTTGTTTAGCAGTTAAGTATGTGTAGTTCATGTTGTTTTCGTATCCTTTTCTATTTATATAAATAGTTACACATGTGTGCGCCTATACGTTGGCGTTTGAGTTTGTAAGCAAACTGTTAATGTGTTTTACAAAATAACAACTAAACATTGTTAAAATTCTTTGTCATTTTAAAGGGGTTTCAACTAATGTGTGTATGTTGTTAGCATGCGAACATTTTTGTTGTGCTATTTAAGTACAGTTGTGTGCAGAGAGTTAGCGCCACTTGAAATTGCAATTTTGATTAAATTTAATAAATGGTTCAAAAATATTATGTAAGTTGCCTGGCATATTCGTCCGTAACTCTGTTTCTACTAATCCAATTTTACTGATTTTCAAGGCCAAACTAAAATGCAGAACATTTTGTGAAGTTTAGTTAAGTAATTTAGACGTAAGACAGATACACATAGCTCAATCGACTTAAAATTTCACAAGGATTAAGAATATATGTATATACATTATATTATCAAAGTTTCAAACGGAATGACAAACGTCAACACTTGTGATGCTGGAGGGTATAAAAATATGTCCACAAATAGTGCACAAATCATACACAATTACACATCAGCAAATGTTTTCCACATTAATAACAAACATAATTTAGTCAATGCTAAGTTATCTCTCAGTAGTGTGCTTATGATCGCATATGACTAAAGTAAAGGGTTAATATTTCTATATAAAAATGGATAAGGACACCATATGTTGTTAAAATAAAATGACATGTTTAGCATACAATAAGTGTATGCAAAGAAATGCTTTCCTTTTTGTTGTAAAGGAAATGAATCAAAATATATTTCCGATTTCAAGTGTGTGGAAAGAAACAAAAAATACTAGAATATTTGCATGTATTCAAACAACTGTACCATGTTTTATTTGTACATTTGTCACTATAGAAATATTATAAAAATGCACAATTGAGATTGAATGCTCCCCATTAATTCACGCAAGCATGTGGTAAACATATTTATTATGGCATAAATTTACCAAGTGCTTAAATTGTCTTAACTTATTTCAATAAATGTCCCATATTAAACTTAGAATGATTTAATAATTTTATTTCATAATAATCTCCTTAATAAAGTTATAAACAAAATTTGATTAGATAATTACTTTTGCACAAGACATTTTCCTGTTAGAAGTTAATGCAAAAAAAAAAATTCAAAGTATTTTATATAAAAAAATATGGCAGTGCTTAAATTCGCTATAATAAAATAAAAAATTATATTCAAACTCGGTAATCAGTTTGATTTAGCTTATTTAGTCACAAAGCGTTAGAGCAGTTTCCACAGCGGAAACACTTGATCCCTAAGAGCGTTAATTGTTAAGATTATGTTAATTTTAAGGAGACAGTACTTCATAATAACAATTTTGTGAGACAATTTTTGTATATATGTAAATGATCTGCTGAAAGTTTTGAGTCGGAACCGGTATTTATACGTTATATATAAATATGTTTTTTTGCATGTAGTCCTTAGAGAGCTATGCCCAATTATGGGACGACCACATATATTAACCGTTTAACATTATTTATACCAGTTTTGTGTGTATTTAAATTAGTTTTGGAAGTCGACTTTATATGGGGTCAAACATGGACCGAACTAAAAAGAATTTCGTTTTACGATTTATTTTTGTATGAAACTTATTCCTGCTGAATTTTATATTGATATTCCAATTGTATAGGCATTTATGTATAATTGAGAAAATATTTCGGGAAAATTTTTGTATGGGGGCTATGAGAAATCATGGTCCTATTCTTACTATTTTCCTCATACTTTCTGCTTTTATCATAAAAGCAACGTATAACAAATTGTATGGTATTATCTGCAATATATTTAAAAAACTTGGAAAAATGTTTAAAAATATCAATTATTATGGAGGTTGCCTTACAGTTTGATCCATAGCTCTTGTTCTTTTATACCAATTTTGCTGATGTTCAATACCAACCTGTTTTTTGTAAACTTTGTTGATTTCGTTTGTGGCCTTTGGACATGAGAGTCTTTTACAAAGACAGACAGACGCGCAAACACACAGACGGACATGGCTCAATCGACTTAGAATTTCGTAAGGACCAAGAATATACATATATATTTTATTGAGTCTCAGATGAGTACTTCTCAGTGCGGAATGAACTCTTATATATACCCTCATTCACCACTTATGGTGGTGGAGGGTATAAACAAAGAAATTCCTTGCAGCGAATAATAAATTCATTTTGCTGACACATTTCAACCTTTCAGTATAAATAAATGTGTGCGGAACTTAAATCCAATGTTACTTAATAGTGAATACAAATTATTATTTAAAAATTATTCGAGCTCATATTCGCACAAAAACTTGAATCTTATTACCCGCCAACGTAAAAACCCTTAAAGTCCCTTTTGTTTTGTCTGTATTAGTTTCATCCTTTTAAGTACGACGTATGTTTCTTTTTTTTTGCCTTTGGTTTTTAAAAATCTATACCATGAAAATATTTTACACTTTGGGATTTAGTGGAAGGTCTGCCTAATCTTAATAAAACAAGTTAGAGTGCTATATTTGGCAGTAACGAATCTTAAATACCCTCAGCCTAAATCTAGTGAGAATTACAATAACTACGTTGTGGTTAAGACCAGTATTCAGTCAGTTTTTTATTTGTATTTTGTATATTAATTTTAACTGTTTTTAAATTTTTTCTAATTTTTGCCATTTACATATATAATTGATGTAACTGACAATTCTTATCATTATTTACAGAGTTATCTTTACAATTTTATATGTAATTTAATAATTTATAAAACTATACATTTTTCCATATTTACCAGGTTAATGAAAATAGTATTAATAAGGGTAAGGTTAAAAGGTGAGGCCGATTCTTACTATTTTTATCACAGTTTTTCTGTCATTGTAGAAATAACGTGTGTACAGAATTTAATGGTATTATCTACAATATATTTAAACATGATAGCAAAAAACTATTTAAAAATATTCTATTTTGATGGAGTTTGCTACACATTTTTGGTCCATAACTCTGGTTTGCCTGAACTGATTTTGATGGTTTTCAATACCAAACTGTTTAGTAGAAGTAGTAACAGTTGTTTTTAAACTTTCCTGACTTTGTTTGCATATTTTGGACGTGAAAGTGTTTTACACAGTCAGACAGACGGACGGACATAACTTAATCGACTTAGAATTCCGTAAGTATAAATAATATATATATATACTTTGTTGGGTCTCAGATGAATATTTTTCAGTATTAGGGTATAGTTAATTGAATTCATTTTACTTTTCTACTTCTGTTGGGTTTAAAAAGAAGGTATCCGAACTGCTAATTGAACCAAAATAACCATTTTATTTAAATTTCCTATGATTTCACTTTTAATATGGTACTTTCTTTATTTTCTATTTTATTTTAAAGTACTTTCAAACTAGTCTCCGGGTAATTAGTATTGGTATGCATTCCCTTCTTGGTTTGTCTAAAATTTTACTATTCTCTTTATGTATTTTTCGTATTATTCTCTTTTAACACCCACTCTAAGTTAAATTATAATAAGTGTTCTTTTACATTTTAACATTTTTTTTACCTTTTTATCTTTTTTGTAAACAATTATGGGAATTCTTTTCTATATGTATGTTTAAAATTATTTAAATAGTATGAAGTTGACTACAAATGTAGAATGGATCCAGCTTGTCGTGGCACGTTTTAGCTTAAGTTATACACAGAAGGTTTAATTATGTCTGAACTCGAAAATTTAACAATATTAAGTAAGAGTATGATATGTACCTATATATTTACTCAAATACCTCTGATTACCTTTGATAACAGGAAAGATAAGAAAACTATTTTTCAGATTCTTTATATGGGATCCATATTATATTATGGGACGATCATCGTAAAATATTTTACTGCATTTGAGTCTGATGGTGAGCCTGGCCCACGATGTCGAAAGATAACGTTCGGTTAGATAAGACTTAAGACACAAACTTTTTATCGTATCTATTTTTTAATCAATCAAGTTTGTTTATTCCACAATCAACTTTGTGTCTTAGGTCTTATCTAGACGAACGTTATCGTTCGGCATCGTGGGCCAGGGTATAAATTTCTCATTAACTATATATTTTAGAGTTTTTTGTGTATTCCAGCTATTATCGAAACTAAATAGTATATTCAATCTATGGCCAATTATGGACTGAAATTCCATTAATAAAATGTTTACTTACACATAACTGATCTGTGTTAACTTTCAGTTCGATATTGAAATTTATTAAAAATTTACGTAGCTTATTGGGTTTTTCGGAAGACGTCCCTATGTAGTAGCTATGACCAATTATGGACCGATCACCTTAAAGGTCTTTACTATTACTTAACTGTTTATGTGGATTATTTGTGTTCAACTCGCTAAAGATGTTTACAGGAGATTTAGGTGATTTTCAGAAGTGTACTTTATATGGGGGCTATGGTGAAAAATGGAACGACTGTCATATGTAAGATTACGTTTACATAGTGTAGCATTCAAAATCCCCAAATGCGAGTGAACTTATATGCCACATCTATCTACAATATTGGGTGAGAGGTATCCCAGTGAGATGGACAGCCATGGTAAAGCACGATGGCCACGTATCAAACTGATTTGACAAACTCAGTTTTTTTTTGAGTGTTAGTGAAAAAAATCTCACACGTATATGTTGATGTGAGTTTGACGAAAATCTAAACAATTTAGATTTCACTGCCGCCGCTACTTCAAACTAAATATTACCAATACATACATATTATTTGTCAAATCAGTTTGATACGTGGCCATCGTGCTTAAGGGGCATGGTAATAGTCTAAAGGATATTAACTTAAGCATCTATAATATCCCCTCTATACTGGTCCTGATATTCGGTTTGTTAAGATTGTTAGTTGTTATAAACATAAACTTATTGTTGCGTTTTTACCTTTTAAAAATTGTGGTTTATTTCCTTTTAATACACCGGATTCCTTTTAATTGCATAATATAAAATATAACGAGTCTTTATTTATTTAAATGTGCACAAAAACAATTAAAAAATTAACATACTGTCTTTTTACACACGTACGTATATTACGGTTTAAGAACACACTTAAAGTTTTAATACACTTTGATGTTTGCACAACAATGACTCACAATAAACTGATTTACTTAATTGGCCCTGTGAAGGCCCAACCATAATGTGCATAAACTAGCTTAAGCCAACTTAAGCAAATGTGCGAATACATGTAAAACGTATGTGACAAATCATAATGTACTTAGTGAAACTTTTCGTCAAGGTTAGTCAAATGTAATTTGCTTAAGCAAAGTGCCAAACTGAACGCTCTTTCCGTACGGAATCGTCTGTTTTTTGATTTTATTAAAAATTAAAATGCAAAATCAAGAAATGGATGAGGAATCGGCGTTCATTTTTAATTTAATTGAAAATGTGCAAAAACACTACTGCCTGTACGTGAAGAGGGCTGTTGCTTTTTCCGTTGATGTTGCAGTAATGACTGTTTTTTTTTTTATTTATTTTTTTTTTCTTTGTTATTGTAGGATTGCTGACTAGTTGATTAAATCATTGCTTTGGTGTGCTGCATAAACATTTAAGAAAGTACGTATTTAGAGCTGTTTTTTATCGTACATTTTGATACTAGTTTTTTTGGTGGTTCAGGTAATAATGTCGTTTTAATATCCATTCTTAAAGTGGTTAATGGTGTCGCGGTAGTAGTTAGTAAATAGTTGCAGTTTTAAGCGAATATACTGTAAGTTGACATAATGACAACTTTTTCTCAATAAATAGGGGGAGAAATAGTAACGGTTGCAAAAAAGTACTTTTAACAAACACAAATTATACACCAGCATCCCCTAAAGACTAGACTAGAGAGTAGACTAGATACTAAACTAGACACTAAACTAGAGACTAAAATAGATACTAGACTAGAAACTAGAATATAGACTAGACTAGATTTTATTGCCCATACAAATTTTATATTATCAAATTCTATGGGTGTGAAGTGATCGGACAGTGCGGGAAAATAGTGGTTAAAAGAATGTTTAGGAAAGATTTAATAAATGTTTAATAACTCAGATGATAGAAATTTTATAGTTGAAATGGGAGTTAAAGTTGTTCTAAATGGGTTAAGAATTTTATATTTAGCAATTTGTTTATATATTAGTACTAATATACAACATTTTAAACAACAAATCCCCTTATTAATTCATAAATTTCATTATAAAGTCCCTTTCATTATACCCTTCACCATCATGAGAAGGGTACATATAAATTTGTTTTTCTATTAAAAATGTACAAACATATATTTTACTAATTTCCATCTCTGCTAACACTACATTGTTTTTGTTATAGTTTCAATAAAGTAATAATAACAACAACAATAGCTATACTTAGTGACACTCTCTTCTTCTTTAGTTTTCTAGAAATTTTCAAAGCGTCCGGTAGTTTAGTGAATAATTGTCGTATTAAAATTAATCTAACGCCTTAATTATTTGCGTATAGTAAAATATGTTTGCATTAAATTATAAATAAATTAATGCTAAATAAATTTATATAAAAATATCTATGAAAAAGTTTCCCAAACAAGTATTTTGGTGCATTTGTTTTTATTAACCAATCGCCTTAATTAATCGCCATTATTAAAATATTTTTGAATTAAAATACAAATAATAGTTTGTTTAATAGTTTAATGTAAAAATTTCTATAAAAAGTGTTAAATAATTTAAAGAAAAATACATTAAAAAGTTGGCCAAAAAAATGTAAATTATTGCCGGCCGGCCGGTCGTTGTTTTGCCTTTGTTTGTTCTTTCGTTTGTTTAGAGAAAAAAGAACAAGAGAAATGAGTACAACAAGTGAGAGTGTAAGTGGGAGAATATAAAGCACAGCATTAATATGTTGTTGTTATAGTTATTAGAAAAAGTGAGTGATAAATTCAGGTTAAATAGTGTTCCGTGGTTAAATGACCATAAAAAAGTAAATAAAATTATTTAAAAGATAAAAGAAATGTTTTGTATTTTTGATGCAAAATGAATAAATTTAGCTGCATTACTTTAATTACTACATACTAATTAAAGGTAAGTGATTTCTATCTGAAAAATAGTATAATTATGTTTATAAGGATTAGCTTAATGACAGATATTGAAAATAGGTGGTTTTTAAAACACTTTCTACTTTTAGAGCTGAATTTGTTTGATTTTTGGGTCGTCCATTTTGCTTTAACAGAAATGTTAAAGAAAAGTCTTGGCAACAAGTAGCAGAAATTTGTAACAAGTGATATGTATGTATATATTAAAGTGTTTGTTAGTTTTTTAGTTATAACAGTTTTTACTGTTTGCAAATTTTCAATAAAATAAAACATAAAATAAACAAATACAGGGCTGTAATTTTTGGTACTTTTTAATTTAAAGTACTCGCAAAAACATAAAATACTGCACAAATATGCAACAATGGTTAGATGCATCTTAAGTTCATGTAAGAACATTATGGCCACATAAAAGTCTTATGCACATTATGGTTGGGCCTTTAGTCTATTTATACAGCAATCATAATTTCCAGAAGGTTCGGAACTAAGATACTAGAATGTTCATGACTGAAAGTCATTAAAACTCAATATTGCCATATTGCTCAGCTATATTTATAAACAAGTTGTATGTCGATAAACACGCGATCTGTTGATAAATATGTTGTATGTTGATAAACATGCTGTATGTTGATATCGACCGTTAAATTTAAATTGAAATACAATTTTGTAACAATATACGTACATTATATATAAATATATAATCTTGCTTCTGATTAAAATAAATAAAATATGACAAATTTGTATTTAGTTATTTATATTATATAAGTGTATAATAAAAACCCAATTGTATTCCATTTATGCACAAAACAAGTTAGATCATCCTGACATACAGTTACATTACATTTTACATTTAACTACATTTATATATCTTTTATATTGTTTAAGCGTATGGAGCGTATTTTACATGAACGAACTAAGTATATCATTGCAGCATAAACCCAAATGTTAGGAGAACAAGAGTTATGGATTAAATTGATTTTTTTAAACATTTCTCTTCCTATATTTATACCCTACACCACAATAGTGGGGAGGCAATATTGGATTTGTGCTGATGTTTGTAACGCCCCTAAATATTGGTCCAACACCCACCTTAAAGTATACCGATCGGCGTAGAATCACTTTCTGAGGCGATTTAACGATGTCCGTCCGTCCGTCCGTCCGTCCGTCTGGCTGGCTGGCTGTCCATGTAAAGCTTGTGCGCAGAGTACAGGTCGCAATTTTGAAGATATTTCGATAAAATTTGGTACGTGATATTTTTTCGGCCCAAGGATGGATGGGATTGAAACAGGTGGAAATCGGTCATTATTTCACCTAGCCCCCATACAAATGTCCTCCCGAAATTGGGGGTTTTCAGTCATAAATCTTTGAATTATGCAAGTATGCAAACAAAATTTACCACAAATGAGTAGTAAATGAAGGTGACGCAGAAGCGTGAAGATCGGTCTATAATTAGTCGTAGCTCCCATATAAGGCACACTTCCAAAAATCACTTAAACTAGTATAACTCTTTTAAAAATGTTGGTATCCAAATAATATTGAACACAAATATGTTTCGTATATATACATATAATACGGTATAATTTCATGACGATCGGTCCACAATTAGTCGTAGCTCCCATATAAGGCCCACTTCCAAAAATCACTTAAACGAGCATAACTCTCTTAAAAATGTCGGTATCCAAATAAGATTGAACACAAATATGTTTTGTACATATTCATATAATACGGTGTAATATTATGACGATCGGTCCATAATTAGTCGTAGCTCCCATATAAGGCCCACTTCCGAAAATCACTTAAAAGAGCATAACTCTTTTAAAAATGTCGGTATCCAAATAATATTGAAAATACATATGTTTCGTGCATATACATATAATATGGTAGAATTTTATTGTGATCGGTTCATAATTAGTCGTAGCCCCCATATAAGGCCCACTTCCGAAAATCACTTAAAAGAGCATAACTCTCTGAAAAATGTTGGTATCTAAATAATATTGAACACAAATATATTTAATATGGATACTAAAAATACGGTTCAATTTTATTGTGATCGGTCCATAATTAGTCGTAGCTCCCATATAAGCCCACTTCCGAAAATCACTTAAACGAGCATAACTCTTTGAAAAATGTTGGTATCCAAATAATATTGAAAACACATATGTTTCGTACATATACATATAATATGGTAGAATTTTATTGTGATCGGTTCATAATTAGTCGTAGCCCACATATAAGGCCCACTTCCGAAAATCATTTTAAAGAGCATAACTCACTCAAAAATGTTGGTATCTAAATAATATTGAACACAAATATATTTAATATGGATACTAATAATACGGTACAATTTTAATTTGTTCGGTCCATAATTAGTCGTAGCTCCCATATAAGACTCTCTCCGTAATTCCTCCATAAATTTTTTAAAATTATTTATATCGTTTAACATACATAAAATATTACAAAAGTATGTTTAACAAGTGAAGGTGAAAGAATAAAAATTAATTTTGGATTACCAAACTCGAACGCACTATTTGATGTGTCTACGGTTTTTAGCATTGGAAATTCCTATAAAAAAGCTTTAATTGATTTTACAGCTCAACAGATGACAGATGAAAAATTTGCTGTACTAGCTTTTAAATTAATACAGAAATTAAAGGCTAAATGACATATTATTTTTCTCTTATTTGTTATTAAATTTTTAAATTATTAATGGTTTGTTTTTAAACATATTTATAGTTAATATAAGTTACTTTTTTGAAATAAATAGTTTTTATTATTTATAAACCATTTTGTTTTAATAAGAAACAAAAATCCCGAAATCAATTATATTTTAAAACATTTTTAAAATCTCGAATCCCGGAATTTGCAAACCCAGTCCCATTTGGCATCCCTAGTAAATTTTAGAGCAATATATAGAAATATAGGCTTTATTAACTCTCTAGCTATAAGAATGATCTGGGTGTTCTAATTCTGCTGATTTATTGAAATTCTCATTAACTGTTCTCTTGGTATCTGAACAAGCACCCATTTGAGCAGCTTTATCTATATGATAAACATGAAGTTCTTTTAACTTTTAGCCATTTTTCGATGCATTTGATTGTAATCCCTATACAAATAATCAGCTACTGTAACTTTTTCCATAGTACCAAATATACGTATGTATATAGGAGTACAATATTTAAAATACTATTTACATCAGCTGGCCATCTATGTAAACTATATACACTGTGTTACATTACTGTAGTTATACTTAATGTTAGTTATTTGTTGTAAAGTTATAAACAGTTTTTAAAAAGGTGTACAATTTTTAATGGTTAATGATCTCTTTTTATCTAAAATTTGAAAGAATTTGTTAGTTTTTCATAACTATAATTACATTTCATCATAAACAAAGCAAAACACTAGACAAACAAAAGTATAACTATTATTTATTCTAATTATGAAATGTTCAACAATTTGTTATTAAATGGCATGCGGTTTCGTAACAAAGTGATTTCAAAAAGGTCAAATTTTAAATTAATTAAGAAATAAATCGGTCACAGGTTGTACTAACAAATTTTGAAAATAATCTAGATTATTATGGTAAAAAAGTGTTGTCCCGAAAAAAACTTTCTGAACGGAAGGATGACAGAATTATACACCGTGCCAGCAACAATGAAGAGTCTTGGTCAGTTCGATTTTGATTATTTTTATTGAATTCGTTGATAAGTTTGTCGCCGAATTTCTATATTTTTATTAATTCAGTAAATTAAGCAGTTTTCGAGTTACGAGAATATTTATTGCGCAACTTATTTCATTTTTAAATAACGCTATATCTCGAAAACTAGAGTCAACCTATAAGAAGGTCATTTAGCTTTACCCACAGGATGCCCCGCTTATCGGTTTTTTCAACTAGCACATTGTGATTAATGCACGTGTGGTAAATGTGTCCAAACCAAGAATAATTAGACTGATAAAAAAAAATCCCATAATATTACCCGACAAAAGATGTTGTCTGTTCCAAGGCTATTACTCCGGCACAACACTGCTAGACTTGAATTCGTTAAAAGTAACTTACAAACTAACTGGTAAGCCGATAATCTTTGTTAATAGTTTCACTATTTATATATATATATATATTTTTTTAAGGAGATTTTTACCAATGATAGATAATTCAAACTTGATGGTCCAGGTGCTTTTAAGAGCTATTCGAAAAATCACGATACTTGGGGAGATTTTTGTGAAGACCGTATGCTTGATTTAGCGTTTTAAGCAACAAAATGAATTCTTCTGATTACAAAAAATTATTAATTGAGAAATTAGCGCTCTGTTAAAAAATAATAATGAAAAACAAATTAGTTCGCAACGCACCTATATACATATGTAAGTCGTCAAACAAAGGGATGGTTGTCTTCGAAAAATATTAATTTACTTGAATGGCTCACAGTTGCTTCAGATCAGAACCCCATTAACAATATTTTGGAAAGGGTTAAGTCGTCGAATTTATGCTGAAAACCGACAATATGAAAGCATATAATTCCTAAAGGAAACCGTAATTCTGTAATTTTGCAATTCTCTAAAGATATAACAAGTAAGATTTTATATTTGGTTATGCCAAAACTTATATTCGCACCACCAAATGCCCGTAGAGGGTTATAGAACTTCTGGTTGTTTTGCTTTGTTTGCGGATCCCTTAAATTTGAGCTATCATTTATTATGGGACGATGGTCATAAATATTGTACCGTAATTTCTATTTATTTGATGTTTCCTTTGGTAAATTTTCATCTCTGCAACAACATCTACACGAACTTTTTGCATTTCGAGTTATTCCGGAACTGCCCCTTGTTTATATTTTTTTCAGTATGTAGATAATTTGTATTGAATTTCAACTTTATAGTAATTTTTATTGAAGAGATTTTCGGAATTTAGTACGACGATTATATGTACATATGTTAATTGTGCTGAATTTCTAAAAATATGGACCAATGCAAACATAGAGATTTCTTTTTGCATAAAACTTATTTATGCTGAATTTTATGGGTACTGCTTTTCTATAGACATTTGTGCTGATTCTTATGATTTTCTACAAGACTTGTCTTTCTTTAATAAAAACAATAAATTATCTTTAATAAAAACATAACAGCAAAAAATATCTGAATAATATTGGGGTTATCTAAAATTTCGATCTATAACTTTTGATGAAAAAAGGAATATTTTGGAGAAATTGCATTGCTCTATTTTTCTTCGAAGTGCCTTGACGCACTTGGCTAGATCACCTTAGAATTTTATAAAGACCCAGAATATATTTACTTTTTGGTTCTACGAACAATATTTCGATGTGTTACAAATGTAATGACAAACTTAATATATCCCCTAT
This sequence comes from Bellardia bayeri, assembly GCA_950370525.1. Classification (NCBI taxonomy): domain Eukaryota; kingdom Metazoa; phylum Arthropoda; class Insecta; order Diptera; family Calliphoridae; genus Bellardia; species Bellardia bayeri. The sequence goes on from OX493267.1 coordinate 22,103,768, forward strand.
GTTTTTGTTGTAGGTGTAAAAATAAATCTGGTGAATAGTATGCATGATTTGCTTTGATTATAAATATTGTTATTTTAATTTCAGTGCATATATATTTATGAAACTTTTAAATTAATTTCTGTATTGATTTTACGGGGTAAAAAAATGTTTTTCTTTTATAAAATAATTTGTTTTTTTTTTGTTCGATTCACATTGGTACTTTAAGGTTAAACTGAACTGTTTTATATTTCCTTTAACAAAATTGAGAAAAGTTTTTGGTAACTATAGTTATGTACCGCAGTGTATATGAATATTTGGATGCATGCATGATGTGGCATTTGAATAACCATAAATTAATACAATATGTTGGTTACGCTGTATGATGGTATTATTGGGAGAAGGTTGGTGTAAATTTAAAGCGGAATTTTAAAACAATAGGTTTATTGTTTTATGAATAATTACATAATATGAACCGAAATTATGCGCATATTTATTATACATTAAACTAAATGGTGAGTAAATAAAGCAATTTTGGTAAAAGCTTTCATGCTGGAACGAATTGTTGGCCTGAACACGCAAAATACTGTAATTAAAACGGTTTGTAAAATAAAAGTTTGGTTTCTGATGGGTGAGTTTTTATGGTTGATTAGAAGTCATGTTAAATGCCAGCATGATGGTTAAATTGAAATTAAAGTTTACTTTTAATAAATATGTGATAAATTTGAACGTTTTAAAGATTTATTGTAGAATTTTGTGGCTTATGGTATTAATGTTTTTGTGTATTGTTATCTTATAATGCCGTCCTCGGTTTGGCCACAGACAGCATTTAAATTTTTGCTCAAAAACAAATTATTTATATGCTATTATTGAATGAATATGTTTTACAATCATGAATATTAATTTCATATTTATTTGCATTTGTTATATTTGTATCTTTCGATCTAACCATGGTTAGTTCTATTACCGATCAACTCAGAATCACTTTTGGAGTAGATTTATGGCCGAATTCACAGTCTTTAGTTAGCTAATAACAAAGGCTTAACTAATGATTCTTTATTCGCAATGCTTAGTTTGTCATAAGAATAACAAGTAATAGTTAAACAATAGTTAGTATTTTAGTTTACCAATGGTTAACTAATGACTGAGTATTCGGCCATTATAGATGTCCGTACCTCTATCGGACTGGTACATGTAATGTTAAAGCTATTCAATTAATTTTAGTATGTAAACTTTTTTTTTGGCCCAAGGACGATTTGAATTGAAATTGGTTAAAATCAATCCATTATTTATCCTAGCCCCCATACAAGTCTCCTCTAGAAAGTAATATTTCGTTTATAAATACATATACATACATACAAAGAAATTTTTTTACAAATAAGTTACACATAAAACCTAATTAATCATTCCTACAAATTTTCGGTCCATAATTATTCATAAAAGACCCTATCCCGAAAAACACTTTAACAGGCAGGAATCTTTTGCGACTGTTAATATCGAGATAAAATCTAAGGCAAATGTGTATGAAAAGAAGTCATGTTAACCACACAAACAGACTTGAACATTGAAAGTTTTGTTGGACATTGTGCAATCTAATTGGCCGTTTTATATTTCTAACTTGAACTTAAATATTTTCAAGTTTTTTTTTTAAATTTAATTTTCAAAAGAAGACGCTCTCGCATGTATTGCGTGTATTCCGATCATAATGTTTGATATTGTTTGTAATTAATTTATATATAACTATTTTTATGCTTGTGAATAAAGTTGTTTTGATTGAAATTGTGCAACTGAAATTGTGTTTAATATTGAACAAATCCTTATTTCGAATATTAAATAAACAACTTTAGTAATGACAAATAATAATATTGCTTATGAAAAGAAATGTCAATATTTCTTAAGAAATAAAACAGATGAAACAATCTTACATTTTTAAAGGAACATGTTTCGTTAAATCTTAAAGAGCCTAAACTACTTAAAATTGATACATTTTTCATGGCAGTGGCTTTGCCAGAAACACCAAAAAGGAAACTCAACATCGTCATCTTTATCATGAACATCAATTTATAAAAAAGTCAACAAACGAGAACAGAAAGCAAAATATTGCGAGACTTGAAACCTTGAAATGAAAAATTTCATTTATTTTTATTTTGGCGTGTATATTTGTTATATTAAGGCTTAAATATTCACTAACATTAACCAAAGAGTCAGAGTCAACATTGGAGGACTAAACAAACATACACATTCATTAACTCATACGCCTACATATACTGCCTGTATATGCTGCCAAACATACGTCTGAGGTGATTCATTTAAATCTATTTTTTTAATTTTTAATAACACAATTAAAAAACAGGCTATTAAAATGTTTATGCTTTTATATATGTATTTACTTTTGAAATAAAATTTCATTTAAATTTTGGCCGCAACCATGCTGTTGGTGAATCATTGGAAGGTTTAAGTTTCGATTACTCTTTCCAGCACTGCCGGTAAGTCGCATTGCTTTCGTTATTGCAACCGGTTCTAGCGAATAACAACTTTTAAAAAATGAATAACCAGTTCTTGGCTGTTTAGTTCATTAACAATATTTTCTAATAAAGCAATTTTTTCTTGCACACATTTCCACAGAATGCCGATATTCGTTAATGCGGTGTGACAGTATGTCAACGGTCATGTCTGAGCTCTAAAAACAAATGAATAATATCTAAATGGATCACCCATTATATCTAATCACATTTCACTAAGGAGAGACAAGCTTTAATAAAATATTCCTTTATTTACACGAGATCGGGCTGAAAAGTGTACTGTTGCCCAGAGCACTAACTATTATGGAATTTTTATTTCATCGATATCACCTTAATGTCTCGAACCAATTGTTGAAAAATGACAGATTTATTTTCAAAAAAATTTCGATTCTGCCTTAGTGTGAGTAAGTGTAGTATTATATGAAAGGTGGCAAGGCGTGTGTATCTGCCGTGAGAGTAAATTTAAGCATTTATATTATATACATATATATTTCTAGAAAACCTAAATTTCTTTTTCAATTGATCAAGTTTGGATAAGGCTAGGTAGGGCTGCGTCTGCTTCAATGAGCCAAATTTTATTTACATGCATTTAGTTTTTCTTTTGCATTATTTAAAATTATATCGAGTCCCGAAGAAAATGTTTATCTATAAATGAAATAAATGAAAAATTATGGGGACCTCCAAAATAAGACCCATTTTACATGTTCCAACTTTAGATTCGTGTTACTTTTTACTTTAACTATTAGCTAGTTACACTGGAGAGCACAAATGAATACATGTTTGTACCTTGTGCACTTTTTATTACATTAAAATAAAACTAATCAATGAAGAAAGAAAAAATTGTTTTGCCATTTAGGTTTAATACTAAACAAATAATAATTTTCAGCAAATAAACAATTAGTATAAAAAATTGCATTTAATCAAATTACTTATTTTAGACAATTAATTTAAACTGAGAATTAAAATTAATTAAATTAAATTCAAAAAAGGCTTCAGAGGGTATATTTCTGAGAACATTAAATTAAATTTATTTGAATTTGAAATGCTTCAATTTGATTTCTAAAGAACTTTCGGAATGTCTTTATGCACAAATTTATAAATGATATACACTTCCTCGCATACGTTCTAAACTGATGATGATTATAATAACAAAACAAAAACAAAAGCGCTTTTACCAAGATAAATTACACTAAATTTACAACAACTTTTATAATGTCACTAACAAAAAAAAAATGAGAATGACAACAACAACATAAACTCATTTAGTAAATTTTTTTAGTCTTGTTTTTTCAAGTGGGTTTTCTTTCTATATGGAACCGGCAGTTCTGCTTGCTGTTCGAAACTACTAATTTTATCAATCATTGACATACAGCATATAGCCCGGCTACCTCACCAAGGTTGTTCATTCAATGTATAGTTTCCCATGAATTTATGTCTCTTGACACTCAGGGCTGGGCATTTACAGAGAAGGTGGAAAATTGTTTCCTCTTTTTCCCTATCCTTACAACTACGACAATGATCGTTAAAAGGGAGTCCCAGGCGATTTGCGTGCTTGCCTTACGTCCAGTGTCCCGTTAATACTGCCAGCAACCTTGATATATCCGGTTATCAGTTGCGTAGTGCGTTTCTTGTTAAAAGATGGCCACATCAACTGGGCTATCCTACATGTGTCTAAATTACGCCATCTATACTCAAACTTTGTAAGAAAATGTCTCAAGATGACTTTTGATAGTCCCCAGTGGAATTGCTACTGAGACACGATCGGAGATATCCAAGGCAGATCCCGTCTGGCTAGTACGTCTGCCGTTAATTGCCGTAGTGGTTCCTATGTGCAGGCTTTCAAGACCCTCAATAACAATGTCCGACATCTGTTAAACCTGCTTCCTCATCAGTACTTTGATATAACAATAAAATTGCAACTTCTCATGGCATATATTTACTAAAAAAATTTGTTTGATATTATTTACTCTTAAAAGAGTTCTGCAGGATCAAATATCATCAAATAATTTAAAACTAAATATTTGTTCCGTACTGTCCGAAAAAAAAACTTCGCATAATACAACGAAATTTAGCTGGAATTATTTTTTGTGAGCCTACACATAGTATATCGGATCGATTATATTTATTAAACTCAAAATCCGTAACGTCATTGACGAAATAGGCCCGCCATTTTGTCACCATGTCATTGGAAATGTTGATAAAAGAATCGACATTTGTGAGCATGGAAGTGGTTGATATCTCTTCGATGGAGCTTTTCATTTTTAATTGAACAACCTGACTTTTTCCCATACTATAAACATTTAAATGAATTTTTCATAGTCACTAGTTATTTAAAATAATCAATAATCTGCTAGCTAGTCTAAGCATGGGATTAATGTATTTTTTATATAGAGTCAGTTACCTTACTAGCTATCCAACTGGTCACAAGAAGAGATACATCGCTAGCCATTTTAACATGTACGTGTCATAGGCGAAATATAATTGACAGACACCTCCTAATGCTCAAACCAACTAGATACCATCTACAAAGTCTACTAGTCTCATCTTAGTAGTTGACTTATTCACAGGGAACTGTGACCGCCTATTATAAAAAAATTATTTTCAAAACACTCTTAAGGGACAATAATAAGGAAATAGACTTTGTCAGGTAATATTAGTGGTGAAATATAATTATGCTTTGGAAATTACTACGGATAGGTCTAACAAGGGAACGTAAGATTTCAATTCATTCGGAATTATATACTTAATAACGACCATAGGAAATATCTTATTAACTTCTCTTTCTACTACAGTCATTAATCATTAGTAAAAATTCCGGTCTATTAGGGAGACGTTTACTTATTATAACACTGCTGGGTAATGAAAATGTTTATGTGTATATACAAGCCTAACTGTGTGCAAGCACAGTTTGTATGTTTATTTATGCAATTTTTATTATAATTATAACACAAACAGTTTCATAGCAAAAGCCTACAAAAGAAAAAACTAAATGTTGTTGAGCAGAAATTAAGTTTATAGAAATAAATTGTTTACAATTGTCTGACATGGCTTAGATTTGACCATATGGTAACAGCAACGAACATAACTCTCTGGGACCTTTTCAGCAAATCTAGATTCATGTTGCTGGAAAATCTTACAAACGAAAGTTTGCATTTTTATATGCTTAATACAGACTCACAAAGAAAATAAGATTTAAATTACGCCATTCAAAATAAACCTCAATCAATCCCATAAAAAAGTCAACAAACAATCGACGAAACATCGGGGAAAAATTGATTTTTATTTACAATGAATAAATCTATCTCGTTTTTTTTATGATGTTAGATACCTTGACGGTTATACTTTTTTGTTTTGCTACAAATTTCTTTCCGAAATTTAATTCTATGCTACATAAATGCTAATAATATTGGAAATCCATGCAAAATTCAGAAAAATTAAGTTTCACGTAGATATTAATCAGATTATTAATTTTATTATACATTTCATACATTCTGTTGTAACTTTTTTCTCTCTACATTATGAAAGTTTGTCTGACAACAAACATAAAGTTTGAAGACTCTCAAACATTTATAAATACTACATTTGTATGCATGGAAACATGACTAGTGTTCATAACCCCATTTTCAGCCAAAATACTTACAATTCGTTCTAAGTAAAGCATACACAGTTTTAAGTTTCTCACAGTAATAATAATACAGGTATTCCAATGTAACTTTCTAATTCGAATTTTAGGTAGATCAGACCATAAAGACCACTTTCTGAGTCGATTTAACGATGTCCGTCCGTCCGTCCGGCTGGCTATCGATGTAAAGCTTGTGCGCAGCGTACGTGGTATTTTTTCAGCACAAAATTGGGTTTACCGATCATAAATGTTTGAATTATGCAATTATCCAAACAAGTTTCATCACAACTGACTGCTAAATAAAGCCAAATCCCATCTACAAATTGTATGCTGATCGGTCCATAATTACTCGTAGCTCCCATATAAGGACCACTTCCGAAAATCACTTTAACCCTCTCAAAAATGTTGGCATACAAATAATATTGAACCCAAATGTATTTCATATATTACAAATAATACGGTCCAATTTCATTATGATTAATCCATAATTAGTCGTAGCATATAAAGCCCTCTTCCGAAATTCACTTTAACAATCATAAATTTCTTAAATACATTGGTATAGAAATAAATTATAATGGTCGGTCCATAATTAGTCGAAACTCTCATATAAGACCCTCTCTGTAATCCACTTTATGCTCCATAAATCACAGACATCAAGTCAATAAATTTTTGGATGATTGGTCCACAATAGGTTATATCTCCCATATAGCGCCCATTTCTGAAAAACATATACTGCGTGTAGGGTATTATATGTTAGGGCTTGACCGACTATACTTTCTTACTTGTTTTTTCTTTAGATTTTCCGGAAGGTTGAGCTTTTTTCCGAACGAGCTCTTAATGTCATGCAAGAATATTACAAAGCAAACAATTTTAAATTTGAACATTTAATATTCATCGGGTACAAACAAACTTTAAAAATGTTATAACTGTGGAACTATTATTTAGAATTAATAGATCTCTCAAACTTCAAAATTAGTTTTTTTCATTTTTATATAAATTATATACGAAATTTATAGAAAAAATTATGAAAAATTGTAAATGAGCAAATTCATGGCCAAAACTTATTGTTTTTGCACACTAAAAAAAGCTTGGACATTTTTCTTTTAAATTGTTTCCTCTAAAGTGAAGACAACACAATTTGTTCTTTCACAAAGTTATAAGAAACAAAAAACGGGCTGCAAAGCAAAAATTCGACTTGAGCGACCTTAAAAATCTGAAAAACGTCTCAAAAATACTATACCCTATAAGCTTTTAAATTACGCTTGAGCATCCATGAATATAAAAAAAATGTTTGGGACAACCTAATGTAAGTGAGAATTATTCGCTTTGAAAAGTTTTTCAGAGAAAGCTGACTTATTATACAGCCCAATACGAAAAATGGTGCCTGAAATTTTTTAGTCAATTTGTATACATCTTATAGGGCTCCTCTAACTCATTTTTTTTTGGGTCAGCTCTAGTTTTCGAGATACATTTTTTCTAATTACGTAGGTACACTATTTTGAGTAAAATAACTAAAGAAAAGTTTAACCTATTTAGTGAAAAGAAAAATTTAAAATTTAGCTACAATACAAACTGCCCTAACATAATATTTATTCCACTCAGTAGTCTTGGAGATATGGCGAAAAAATATTATAAAAAAAATAGTTTTGTTTTTCAAAAATTATTAAAAAAGAGATAGTATTAAAGGTTCCAATATTTTTCTATAGCCATATAGGTAGATATGTATGTCCTGCATAAAATGCAATATTCATTGTTAATATGGACGCAATAGTTTTGATTTTATTAATAGTTTTCTGAATATAGATAAAGATAATATTGTAGCCGAATTTCGATTTTTTTTATTTTTACTGAACTGTTACTATAAATCGCTCGTTCGGTCGGGCGCACATCGTTAAATCAACTCAGAATATGATTCTTAGTCGATTAGTATACTTCAAGGTGCGTGTTGGTCTAATATTTTTGGGCGTTACAAACATCAGCACAAATTCAATATATCATCCCTACTTTTGTAGTGTAGGGTATAATTAGCGCTATTCCCGAATAAGAAACATTGAATATAGATATATTAATTATGCCAGTGTTGTGTCTGTAATTTTCATTATACTTTGATGGATATTAATTATACTCTTAATTGTAATTATTTAGAAGAACTAAAACCAGAATTAAGTTTCTACTAATTCTTCATGAAAACTTTTGAATTTTCTTATATCTATTTTACTGTCTAACAACCAGTAAAGGTGGATGTGAATTCACCCATTTATTCTTAACAAAAATTTTTTCCAGAGAAACATTTTTTTACTGAGAGTTTTTTGCAGCACGATTCACCCATTTCGAACGAATTTTCTGAAAAATCAAAGCTGCCATATGTAAACAACATCTATTAGTTTTACAAGTGCGGCCATTTATTCATTTCGCTTTGGGTTTTAAGTGTCAAAATACAAATATTAAATTATTTTAAAGTATTGTGTATTCAAAATCACAGATAAAACCTATTGGCAACTCAATTAATTTTTATCCAGAAAAAATATAAAATTAAACCAATTCAAGTTCGAAAAAAATATTTTCTCTCTCCAAAAAGAGAGACGTCAAACTTCATATAAAAAATGTTGTTCGAACAAATTTTTGGTTAAGAACGAATGGGTGAATCCACCTTAATATGATTAGGTGCATCTTATTGAGAATAAACATAGACCATTACTACTTAACTCAGTTTTATAGTTTAATAATTAGATTATTTACGACAAACCGCATAAAACTAAATTAATATGATAATGGATAATAAAAGTTATCGTTACAATGATAGATTAGGTTTTATAAAGGTATTAAAATCACTATCAATGTGTGTAAAACATAGAAATATTGGTCGTAAAGCCAAAAAGTATATATATTCTGGGTTCTTATAAAATTTTAGAAAGAGGACTAGATCCTCTGTCAGTCCGTCTATTAAAGGCACGATAGAGCTTCGAACAAGTAACATAGAACAAAGAAATTTTGACCAAACATTTTTTTGTAGTAAGATTCGAGTTAGCGACTGAAGACTAAAGTTGCAAACAACCTTGAATCATGACATTTTGCACACTTTATAGTTTTACAGAAGGACAAGTCCTGTCCAATGAAAAGTCCACGACCGCAGCCCCCATATAATCTCAACTTTCGAAAATCACTTTAATGCGCATATCTTATTAACATCACTATCAAGTTGAAATTCAACACATCATCAGTTATAAGTATGTCAAAATACTTATACATATAAATCCTCCCATAATGCTCTCTTATTAGGACTACTTCCGAAAAACTCATTAATCTACATAATTATCCATATCAGACGGAAGTAAGTACGTAAAAATTTTACAATTTGATGTTGTGAGTATTATACCATAATTAACCATGGCCTTCCATACAACATCCACTTGCGAGAATAACTACGGAGTATACAGAGGAAACAATTTCGGCGCTTCAAAAAGGTGAAATCAGTTTTCTAGAGCATTTTGGTAGCCAATTTATTGTGTGTGAGAATAAATCGTCACATACTGCAAAAATATAAACAAAGGGGTTTCAAAGGGATTTCAGTAGGACATTCTTCTGCCCTTAAATGAGGTCTAAAACATTGACTACATAACTCTTTCACCATATAAGCGAATCTACATATTTTATAAGGTCATATCTGAAATTCATATACAAACTGGATACTTATACCGAAATACAAAAGAAAACAATTATTTTCACATTTACAACATGCTAGTGGATTCACTGATACCATATCCTTTAAAATTTACATACATACTATGCAAATTTATCATATTTTTGTACTTATGTATATAATAATATTGGAATGTAGCAGATACGTTAAGCATCTTTTATAAAAAGGCAAAAAATATATATTACAGATGTGATTTATGTTTATAATAAAATTAAATTGGTTTTTTCACTTTTTTTTTACAAGACGACGCAATATTTTATTTTTATTTTTAAAAGAAACAAATATTGAAATTTAGGTGGGAAACAAATATAAAAGCAAAGGCAGTGTCTCATCATTCTGTGATTCTTATACTACATTAAGACAAAATCAATAATTATTTCAAATTGGGGTGAAAATAACAAATAAAGAAAAACAAACAAAAACTTGCCATCTTTAATTGTTTCTATTTTCATATTTGCCCGCATACACATCAATAAATAATTGAAAGCTTCCTTTCAATGAGAGAATTTTTTATGTTATTTTCTAAGTGTTTATTTGTATTTGTGTATATTAAGTGGTATTATGGTTTTCTCATTTTCGTTTTTTTTTTTGGTCCTTCAAGTGGCTGTGTAATATCAAAAAACCAATATATGTAACAAATAAAGAATATTTAATTTGTAATCTTTAAAAACAAATTATTCATTCGTAGAAGATTTTGTGGTCTTAAGAGTATTGTATAAAAAACTTATTTGAGTTCTTTACATTTGATACTCTACCACCGTCACATTAAAGTTTTAAAATACAATTATGCAAAATAGCGTATCTATTTCGTTAATAACGTTGCTGATTTTGAGTTATAAAAATTTTTTAAACTGTAATCAATTCAATAAGATAGCGCCACAAAAAATTTTCGTCGTACTGAAAACACATGTATCACTGCCATATCCATAACATCAACCGCATTTCCAAAGAAAAAATTAAAAAAAAAATCTCATAAAATAAATCAAAGTTTATTTTAATTACAATGACAGTAGTAAGGCTCATACATAATTACTGATTGCCGTGTATATCAAATTAAAACTAATTCATTAATATGGGATACTATCATATCAGATTCTTTATTAGTTTTTCTACTCCTCTACTTTTTAATATTTTTCCTTATTACTTATAATTTTTAGTAAAAAGATATCTATATTGACACTAGTCTACTTTGAACGATTTTCTTTTCAAGGATTCCGTGTAGACTTTCAACGTCTAGTATCATGTTAAGATGATAAGTCCTTTAAAGGTTTGGAACTACAACTGGTCCCTTCTCATATGAACTAATATACGAGTAGGTGTTCTTTCATCTTGTTGTTCGTTCCCCTGACTGGTACATGCCATTTAGTTCTTGATTATCCAAGATTATTAACAATGTGTCCTAATTTAAAATGTCTATGTGCATTCGCCAGGATCCAGCTGTCGCACAGAAAGGCCACGTTTGAAGTGTAAAATTTAGTACAAAATTATATATGACTTTAGTAAAAAATTTAGTATAGCATAGCAATGACTTTTGCTTAAGTAGAATTTTAAGTAGAGAAAGAGCCACGATTAAAGAAAATATTTTGAGCATACTTTTGATGTAAAAATAATTTTGGTCTAAAATTTTTCAATTAATTCACTTGAAATGCTCGTCTGAACCCGCTGTCAAAGCTTGTCCAAAGGCGTTGGAGTTAATCGGTAGTGTCCCAACATTTATTGATTGATTGGAAATTCTCAATCGGATTGAGGTCGGCATTTTTTGCTAGCCATTGCATCAAAAGAATATTCTGCTCGACATACTTTCACTATTTTGAAAGTGTGCTTTGGGACACCTTCCAGCTGAGTTGAGTTTACATAATACTCAGGCAGTCATCTTTCGCGATTATTCCTTCGTTTTTTTTTTTTGAGGTGCTCCAAGGTGCCACAATGAAAAGTTCCTTCCACCATGCTATATTGCATTGAAAACGATGAAGTTTAGAATCGTTTCACCGGCTTACACGTTTCAAACTATCCATTGTCCTGTTTGAGTGCTCACTTGCAAACTTTAACCGTGCCTTAACATTTTTAACCGTCAATGCAGTTTTAATTTGTTTACTGCTGAGTTGTAACCAATATCGCGAAGGGCTCATCTTGCTGTTCATCGACTAGCAGATTTGCCTATTGCTATGAAAGCAAATTTTGGCGTTAAATACTAGGTTGTCCCAAAAAAAGAAAAAAATTTGGGGCTCAAGCATAATTTGAAATCTTATAGGGGTAAGTATTTTTGAGATTTTTTTAGATTTTCCGGAAAAGGTTTTTTTTTTTATTTATAAACACAAACTGCGAAACGTTTTGGCTTACCTGCAGAAAACACCCAGAGTCTTTGGCGGTAATCGAAACACTATCGCACAAGTCGAATTTATACCAAAACTCGGCTTTGCCGGCCGTTTTTTGAGTTTTCCTCATAACTTTATAAAAAACCACAATTTTCTTCACTTTTGAAGAAACCATTCAGAAGAAAAATCTGAAAGCTTTTTATTTGTGTGGAAAATCTATAAGTTTTGGCAATGAATTTGCTCATTTACGTACCCAACATTACATTTTTTCATAAGTTTTACCATAAATTTCGTAAATAACGCTTTATAACTTTTAAAATTTATATGAAACTAAAATAAAATAATGATGCGGTTTGAAAGATCTTTTAATTCTAAATAATTTAGGGAAAATAATTTTTGAACTTGCTCTTACCGTTCCACAGTCATAACATTTTTAAGGTTTGTTTGTATCCGATGAATATTAAGTGTTTAAATTAAAAATTTTTTGCTTTGTAATTTGTTGTTCGGAAAAAATGCTCAACCTTCCGGAAAATCTAAGGAACAAGCAGAATTCTCAAAACCAAAACGGAATTTTAGAAAAACGAGGATAACTGCAGCGTTGATAGCGATTATTAAAATGCAAAGTTTTGGTTTTCATATGTTTTGCCAATTTTGGAGTATGGTACCACTGATGACCTAGAAAAGTTTTTAACGTGGCCCTTGCAGCTGCTTCATTAAAAATGTTATAGTTTTCAACTGCATTATCGAGCGTATCGAGGGTCTATTTTTTAGTTTATATTTTTAAAATAAATGAACTAAATTCAAACAAGGCATCAGTTTTTTAATTGTCTATGTAAGATTGCAGGTGGTTTTGAAAAATGCATATTTTTAAAGAATATATAATTTTCATAATCAAACGAGCCCGATTAATAGCTCCTGGGCTTATACCTTTGGATAGTTCTTTGATCTATCATCCAAAATGATTAGGCCCAGATGAAGCAATTGCCTGTCTTCAGTCTAGCCTTTAATAAAAGGAGTTGAGAGTTTCTTCATTATTCATTAGAATTTGTGTTGGATAATTTGCGAAAACTGTTTACCACGTGTAATTACATTAATATCAAACTAATGTGTAAAATGAATACAAATCTTACGGTAGGCTTTGATATTTTAGTGCAAATATTTCAAAAGCGATGTCTGTACAAAATTGAATACATCCTAGTTTTTTGTACTAATTGTTTATTTTCTTTAATTATTTTGTTTAGCATTGAACCTAAAATTAATGCCAAACAAATTTTTTAATTTTCTTTAAGTTACCCATTCGGTAGGTCAATTTTTCTATTACTCTTTTCAGTATTGCTACCGGAATCTAGCAAAATACATCAGCAGTATGCATATATGGCCAATTAGGCGAGTAATGTTGGCTTTCAAATGCCTGCCCACAATTTTAAGGTCAATAATGAAGTGCTTACAAATAATAATGATTTGATCTTAAGCTATGTATAGACGGTTGTTAGATCATATAATGTTAACAATCTGCTAGCAGTTTACTGACATTGAGCAATTGTTAGTAAAAGGTAAATTTTCAATGATTTTACTTACAACATTGGAAGACAAAAATTTTAAGTTCACACGGTTGTTTTTTTTTCTGACAACGTTGCAAGATCTAACAACCGTCTGTACAAAGCTTTAGTGAACACTTGCAAGTCTTTAAATTAACATTCTTCTATTAATTTTTGTAATAAAATTTGTAGTGAAACACTTTACACTTTACACTTACTAATATACATTACATATGTATATATTTTTCTTCACTTTTATTTCATTCGTATATATTTACTTTATATTGCATACTTACATATATGTGCATACATATACATATTTATTTGTCAACATACAAATGTATTCCCTATAGAAAACAATCTTTTAAATTTTAACGACACATAATCATTCAAACTTCAAGATAATTTATAAATTTCTTTTTCCATGTAACCACTTCCAATGACTTGCATTTGACACATATTTTTTAGTTCAACTCAAGACCGATAGCACTAAAAACCAGAAAGAAAGAAAAGACACTGTAAAGAAAAGTTGAAGAAAATCCAGACAAACATTAAACGGAAAGCAACATATCGTTGGTAATAAATCAATCAATTTTTCCAAGCACTTGTGTGTATTTTCTTGTGTGCAATTTTCATAAGTATTTAAGTTGCAACGAATGAGAAAATGCACTGAACATAAATAGCAAAAAAAAAACTTAAACGACCATTTAACAAATTTAACGTAAAGTACTAACATTTATTATTGAGTTCTAGTTTCCATTGTAATGGCTGGTAGCAAAATTGAGTATATTTTTCATATGGTTATGTGCCCTTTTAACAAAAGACTGTGTTAAGTAAACATAGTTAAAAAGTTACTTTAATATTTTAGACAGTTTTATTTTCGTATGTAATTTTTAAAGGAGTAATTGTTAATTTCATTTAATAGAATTCCTTAATTTAGAAAAAAAAATATTTTATGAAAAAATAATTACAACATCAAGCATTTTAACGCTAGAATATTAAACCTACCATTAAACTAAAAACATATAGATGTAATGGTAAAATAATCACCAATGAACTTTATTGTTTCATTGATATGCAAAATGTTGATATTTTGGAATTCAGCCCATTGTTTGCAGAATAAGCCTAAAATACGTAGAAATCACATTAGTGGATACTAGATTTAGAAGCTATCAGTACATAATTGTTCCACTTTTACTATGTCACCCATAAATCTCTTGTAAATCATGTTATTAAGATCAAATTCAACCAAAGGAAGCTTCAGCTTATAATTTTACCCCACTGTTATACACTGTTTCTTAGTTTGCTGTGACCATGGAAAAATGTTCTTTTATTTTTATAAATTGTTAAATTGCACTTAAATCTACAGTCACATTTGGCAATTATTGACTCAAAACAGCGTTACCACTTGTTTTAGCATAAATTTGTTTGACGTTGTTTATTCTTACAAGATTTTTGCACGCTCAAACAGCATCAAATAAATTATAATTAAATATTTGTTGTGCTTTGGCCTAAATAAGAAAAGTTTTATTAAATAAATAAACAAGTTCAAATATACGTTATTTAGTAGTTACGTCTTTTTTGGCAAATTCTTGCCAAGTGTGACCGTACCTTAAGTGTATTCTGAAAATCAGACAAACCCTGTAAATTATGGTAATCATTGGTAATTACATCAATTATAAATGGCCAAAATTAGATAATATTTCAAAACATTTAAATTAAATTATGTTGGTCGTAAAACTGTCTTTCAAATAATATATAAAATACAGTGCAAGTAATCGCAACTAATTAAAAACCAGGCCAGTCGCCAAAACTGAATTTTTGCGATAACAGAACCCAAAATTTTATTGAAAAATTGTATATAATTTTTAAAATTAAAGTTGTTTTTATTAATATATTTATATTTTAAAGATTGTTAAAGAAATTGGAGATTTTGAATTGCTTTTTTGGCAAATTATTTTTTAAAATAACAGCTGAATCACGTAGTTCATATAGTGTAGTTGTCGGCTTATCATTTTTCAAAGCCTATTGCATGCATATATTTATCGTTGCATTTTAATGAATTTTCTTGCTTTATAATGTGATAAACCAAAAATGTATGCAACTTGTAATTCATGCAAATTGAATTTATGGAATCTCCACTTTTAATTTTTTTTAAATATCTAATTTTTAAGAAATCGTTGCCTTTAAAATATGTTGAACTTTTCCCATATTAAGATATATATTTATACAACAAATGACACGAATAAACTGAAAGCATTCACGATCAAAATCATCCAAAAAGGTTAATAAACCAAAAGACGGGGATTCACCTTTTTTGGTTATAGACATTGTAATCAAATTTAAAAAAAAAAAAACAGATAAAAGTCGCGAAATTAGAACCCGTTTTTCGTAAATTGTCGCGATTATAGAACCTGCAATTTAAAAAATCAAGCCGTCGCGATAATAGTTAGTCGCGTATACCGAGCTTGCACTGTAATAATAAAATTTGCACTAAGACTGAATAGAAAACACAGAATAAGCATATTCTAGTCCTATAACCAGTGAAGTTTTTGTATTCTTTAGTACGTTTAAGGGGAGTGTACTTAAGATTCGGCACAGCCGAATATTTCACTATAAATTGTTTAAATTAATCAAATCGCTGTATACTGTATGAATGAACTATGTCTTGTTCATATTTTTTTTTCAGTTTCTTACTCATTGCATATGGGGCGTAAATAATTTATTTATGCGGCGAATAAATTTTATATATGCACATTTCAATTTAAACATATTCAACTCCTCAAAATTTCGTATCTTACATATTTGTATCTTTGGCAGTTTATATTTTTGATGTGCCATATTGTTGTTTGTTTATGGTTTTTCGAGTTGCAATTTCTTTACATGGTTTATGTTTTTGTAGTAAACTATTTTTATAATATTTTTACACCAAGTTTATATTTAAAAACCAAAAGTATGCATGTTTTCTCGCAGTAAATATATTGCAAATGGAAAATTTTTATTTTTTGTTTTAGTTACTTTTGTATAGCAAAATATTTTTAGAAAAAACTGCAAGAAATATTTTAATCATAAAGCTTGCGCATATATGACATTGGTTTATAGTTTGTATTAGAGTATTTTTAGTATTTCTGCATATAAATATGAAAATGGTAGCTACATATTTATTGCATAGTCAATAGTCAATTGGAAACAATGTTTGAGAACATATTAAACCCTGGTTAAAATCTACAATATTCTATTTTCCAGGCCAAAACACTAGCACAAGCAAACTTAAAAAAAACCAAATGCAGAAAAGCAACCGCAATGGATTTCATGTTGCTCGTTCAGTAATGTTCTTTGCAACACCTGCAAAAGTGTTCAAACCCTTGGTGCGAGTATAAAATGGTTTACAAATAAGTATAAACGAAATGCAATTTACGACTGCAGTATAAATAAATATGTACCTACCACAAGGTGAGGAAACCAACAAACAAAAAAATTAAAAATAACGCTCTAACTTTGCGTTGAAAAATTACATTAAACCTCTCCCAAATGTATGCTATGGAAAGCAAATAGTAAATATCATAACCTTGCTACAGTGGAATAGATTTTAGAACTTTCTAAGTAAATCTTGATTGTTAGTATGTAAAATTTTTGTGTTGGTACTAATTTAGATTTCATCGAACGATTGGTTTTACAGGGTATTATCTGTAAACATGTTCACTGGAATAATATCGAAACTATTTTCATAATTGTAATGCACTTCATTATTAAGAAAATATTTCAATATTGGTTCACCATAGAACCATTTTCATTTTGTCCACTGTAAACACCAAATACGTTTTTGCGCTGTCTTTTCATGTAAGATAATATTTGTGTTGTGTATGTCTGAATGTGAAATGTTTCCATTTCATGCTTTATTTAAGTTTTATATTGTACGACTAGGAATATTTGCTACTCCTGCTGCAACTGTGAGTTCAACTGTTGGTGAGTGTCGAAAAGTGAAAAAATACAAAGAAAAAAGTATGGTCACATGCGGCAAATGAAAATATCATCAAAAGTGAATTTGTGTCATGTTGAAATGTGTTTTGCAAACAAACTAAAAGAAAAAAAAACAAAAAAACTAAATAAATAAACAAACAAAGAAAATAATGAAAACGAAACAATTTCAACTTTTTTTTTCTAAACAGTTTTACAAATGAAACGAAGTCAAATTCCTTTTAATGTGTCAGTTACATGAAATTTATTAAAAAAACAAACAGTTTGTGTGATTTCTTGTTTTAGTTTGAAACACTGTAAGCATGAATTAATATTGCATTGATTATACACACAATACGTTGTGGTTTACTATATAGGTACTTCTGTTATGTTCTAGTAAAAGTCAATTATTGACCATAAATTATATTGCTACCGCTGGCTGAATCGACTGCTGCAGCAGTTGTTTACAAAATTGCTCATAAATAAACACCTGTACCAACAATCTGGCCAATAATGTATATGATTTACTGTTATGTCCTTCTTATCCTTGTTACTTTTTCATCTTTATCCACAGTGATAGAATCACATAAAATCACGCTTATAAAGGGTGATTCATTTAGACACTATTTATTTTATTTAAATTTAAATAAAACACTCAAAATAGAACTGAATCTATGAATATTTATTATTGCCCAAAAGAAACAATCTTTGGTGATTTAATAATTTCATTAAAATGTTAGATCATTCCATTTGGAACGCCCATTTTTTGATAACTCTTGCCAGCATGGCTAATATTGACTTCACATAACCTAAAAGAAAAAAAAAAACACAGGTGTAATAGTACAAGTTCTTAGCGGCTAATAGAAAGATCCAATCCAATAAAGTAAAACAATGACTTTGATTTTGATATTTGTAACACAACTGAATCATTTGGAGAATTGATTGCGCTATGAGCCTCTCCATGATCTAAATTCTGGTCTATGAGGAAATACAAACGAAAAATAGATCGAAATGAATCACCCTATACATATACATACAAGAGTAAAGCACACACAACCACTCCGAAATGCATAAATCCATAAAATAATATTGAAGTTATTTTCATTGTTGTATCGGTTTCTTAATTAAAGTCATAAATTAACTCTTATTCAATAAAATTTGCAAAGAAAATGTATTTTGATTTTAAGTTTAACGAATTTAATTAACACGCTAGTAAAAGTTGTACTATATTTCATTATCTAGACCAAATATCTGCAAAAAAAAATTAAATAAATTTTTAGTAATGGAAATAATATTAACCCTTATGTGTGCACCAAGGTACCCCGGGTACCTTTGGCGTTTTTAGCCAAAATTTGTTCATTGAAATTGATAACTTGTATATCTGAAACTTTTTTAGAACTACTAACTTTCAAATAATTTATTTTTTTTTGCAGCCGTACGCCTTGACGGCGGACCTGAGATACCAATTTACTTTTAACACCCTTTAATGCGCACCAAGGTACACGGGTACCTTTACGTGTTTTATATGAGAAAGCGGCCATTGCAAGTATATTATTTGAAGTTGTTAGTAGCTTGCAAACCTTAAGGCGTTAACTACGCTCGAACAATGTATTTAGTGCGAAAATGCTTTTTCTCTACTTAACTCTCATATAGGTACCCAGGTACCTTGCAGCACATTAGAAGATGTTTTTTTTTTTTTTTTTGCCGCACACATAAGGGTTAAGTTACACTTGGGATAGTTTTAAATACATAAATAAATTATGGAAATTATTCAAAGAACAAACATGAACTTTCGTTCAAGTTGGAACTTTTACTACTAATGGATCTCTTTGGGCACTTGTCCATGCTGATTTTTTCATCGCTGTCTATTGACCATATAACAAAATGTGTAAAGCAAATTATTGCTTAGAAAAACTTTTGTTTGTAAAATAAAAAGTAAAATACAAAATTCAAATGTTATGATCATTTATGCATCAAGTGTTGTTGAATGTATTAATAATATTATATTTTATATTTATAAAATTGAGTGAAGTTTATTAGCATGTCTGGAATCATGTACACATATTTTTCGTGTTTCATAAATAAAACGCGATAATGTTTATATTTTCATTGTTTTGTATGATTAAAGTTTGTAAGTGTTTTATTGTTTAAACTTAATTTCTAATAACAATCAGTATAAAAAAAATTTAATGTACTTAATTTTGCACAATTGTATCTTTTGAAATGTTGGCACAAAAATATCATAGTTTACCATTAAAATTAGCATGAGTTTGATGATGATGAAAAATGATCGCTATGAAAAGTAAAATAAATTTTAAAAACGATTTAGATGTGATGAATTTAGATACATTTCATATTACATTTTTGTTCTACGGAAATGCAACAATAAGCATTAAATGCAATTCTGAAATTGCTTACTACAAAGAGAAAATAATTTTAAAAACTACCAACAAAAATTGTAGCAGCAACATTAATTGTATTGGAAGAAGAACATAAAATAGAAAATGTAAGGATAAAACAATTGTTTATCATATTTTTTAATTCAAAAATCTTTTACATTTCCTAGACCATTTTAGATTAAAAAATTACAACTTTATTTTAAACGCAATTTCAAACAGATACTGTGATTTTGTGTCACATAGCAAAGCGATTGTTTTAACTTGAAACAAAATGGAAAATTAAATCAATAAGTCCAAACGATAACTCATTTTTGTATCCCAATTAATTTTAATCACATACCTGTTTAATTTAACTGCATGTGGTAAACACTTTTTGTAATCATTCAAGACAAATTAAATTATAATACAAAAATATAATAAATAATGAAGAAACTGTCAAGGGCCATTGAGTACAATGTTCTAGTAATGCCACAAAGTAGCTACCTTACGGGAATAATAGCTAAACAGCTTTAACTAAGTCAATCATTCGTTAAAAGAGCCCAAAAAAAACGTTCTGTTGTTGCGAAGCCACAAATCAGAGGTCCAAAAAGGCTATTAAGGAATGCCAACACATGTCTCAGGACAACACAAATGAATAGAGACAAGTTTTAAATACCAAAAAAAGTTTCTATAGACATATGCAAATTCGTTAGTCAATGGACAGGCAGACGAGCTCTTCGCGTTATTGCTTACATCTCAGCAGTAAAAATTAAAACCTGCCTTATTGATAAAAAAAAAAAAAACAAAATCTTAAGGCACCAGAGAGCACAGAAAGTTAACAGTAGATGGCTGGAAATGTGTAATGAGGTCAGACGAATCAAAATTTAATCGTTCTCAATCCAAGTAAAGGAAACTATGAGTTTAAGTTATATTTTTGTCATTATTTTTGTTTACAATTAATTTATTATTATTATTTATATTATTGTATTTAAGTTTATTGCTAAGTAAAATTCAAATTAAGTTTAATACGAAATAATTAATGTACTTGACAGCTCAATAAAATGGGACTTTGTATATACATATAATAATACTTCTTGTTTATTTGGAGCTTATTATTTTATTCTAAATGACTATTAAATAAACAGTAAAAAAGGAAAGCAATGAAACAATGAAGCACGGTGTAAAGCATGTCATTATATGGAGGTGTCTTATATGGATGAAAACAAGACTATTAGAATTATGGTTAAATAATCTTCAGCCTAATCAACATAACAATTAGAAACATTAATTTAGAAATTAGTTTTTCATTTAATAATTTTATTCTATTTTATTTAATGTAAATAACTTCCAAGGATAAACATTTTGTATGTTATTATTCCCAAAGGTAAAACTGTGAATTATTAACATAGTTTGCAGTTGGTCTCAATTTACACGAAGCAATACTTAAAGCTAATCTGATTACCTTACGAGGTGTAAACAATAGCATTCATATTTGCCTATTTACATAAGTACATTGTCCCTATAACGGGCTCTCGTTTTATATACAAATTTTGATTTGCATTTTATTGGGAAAACAATAGTGTGACGGATGCCACTGAGCAGATCTGCAAACACTAATAATAGTCTAGCGATCAATGTCCAGCTGCGTGCCTTCACAAACAGAAGAAACACACTTCCTTTGAGGGTGCTGTAGCTTAATTGGTTAGCGCATTTGATCATTAAGCATGAGTTGGTATTTGTAGCCTTAGTTCGATTTCCAGCCACTGCCACTCAAACAACATCAGTTTCTGATAATTATTAGTTTTCTTCTATCCATCATAACTAATATTTATCACAGCGCCCTCCTTCGGTGGTATAACATTGAAACGTCACCAACGAAAAATAATTAAATAAAGGCTATAAAATCAAGCTTTAACATGAATGCACCTACTCACCACCAGAGGCGCTGCAATTATGCACAAAAAACAAACATAATGCGCAATTTCAGAGTTGTGTTATAAAATTCGTTCTTCTTTCACCACCTTTACTTCTTCAACTATCCCCTTTCCAAAGGAAGTAACGCAATTATATATAGGCATATTAATTACCTATATCTCTTTAAAAAATATATATACAAAACTTGATTTTTATTTTGAAATAAACTAAATTCAAGTCGTGCTAAACGATAGATTATATTAATTTGTAATGAAAAATATTAACGAAATATAATGTTGATTAGCATAAAAGTTTAAGCTGTGTATAGACGGTCGTCCAATATTACAACGTTATCCGAAAAATGTTCAGAAAATGTCTAACAACCGTGTGAACTCAACATTTTTGTCTTTCAACGTTGTAAGAAAAAACATTTTCCGGACATTGCAAGACAAAAATGTTGTCAGACATCTAACAATCGTGTAAATAAAAATTTTTGTCATTGTTTGAAGACAATTGACAAACATTTTTCATTGTCATATGTGCAAAGTTTATGCAGCTGCTAATGTCAGCATTGTCATAAAATGCAATTCTATATGTACATAAATATACAAACAAGTGATAATTAATAAGATTTTGCAAAAACAATTTTGGTTGACAGATAAATTCATTGTGTGACAATTGTGTGCCAATGAAATTGTTAGTTTTATTACAGTCGTCTGAACTGACAATTTTTCAATATCAGTACATTGCTAGCATATTCTAAAAAAGAAAAATTTTTTATACTCTATTCATTTAACCCTTATATGTGCGGCAAAAACAAACACCTTCTAATGTACTGCAAGGTACCTGGGTACCTATATGAGAGTTAAGTAGAGAAAAAGCATTTTCGCACTAAATACATTGTTGGAGCGTAATTAACGCCTTAAGGTTTGCAAGCTACTAACAACTTCAAATAATATACTTGCAATGGTTGCTTTCTCATATAAAACACGTGAAGGTACCCGGGGACCTTGGTGCGCATTAAAGGGTGTTAAAAGTAAATTGGTCTCTTAGGCAAATTACAAAAAAAAAAAAAAAATGTCAAGGTGTACGGCTGCAAAAAAAAAATTATTTGAAAGTTAGTAGTTCTCAAAAAGTTTCAGCTATAAAAGTTATCAAATTTAATGAAAAAACTTTGACTAAAAACACCAAAGGTACCCGGGTACACACATAAGGGTTAACCACCAGAATTTTCTGGTATTTTTGTTTTGAAGTTCTCTATTACTTAAACTTCTATCATATCCTTTTGAATTATACAAAAAATTGGAATTGATAGCCTTTTTATTAGCCCGTCTAAATTTGTGATAAAATATTGGAACATTTTTTTCATCTTGGATAATAGAATGACTCTGGTGAACCTAGTCCTTTTTCAAGAGCATTTGATATGTAAGTAAAATTTGTGTAGTATGGTGAGATTATTACATTATTTTCGGTGCAATATGAGCTTCTCAAAATGTAATTTCTAATTAGATTAATAACAAAGTTATCAATTCTTATAATATTTGCCTTATTATACACGTTTTTGTTTGAAACCTATTTTAAATAATTGCTTTCTATTGATCTAAATAACGACGTGCAAGCTCTTAAACATTTTCTTTCAAACGCCCGTAGTTTTTCCATGTAGAAAGGTGAGATATTGAACCATATAGGACAACCATATATAAGAATCGGGCTTATGAGCGATTGATACATAATTATTTTTACCGATGCTTTTATGTATTTTGAGTAAAACGAAGATTTGTACATGAAAAATGCTTTTTGTGCTCTAATGACGACGTGTTCATTATAATATGAAAATTTGTCTACTTGTATACCCAAGTATCGGACAGATTGTTTGTTTTTAATTAATATTTGGCTTAAACTTGATTAAGCTCAATTAAAAGGATTTCCAATCTCTTTTCATATTGGTGTTACATTTGCCTACAGGAGGCCTAAATAAAATTGTTTCACATTCATAAACTGTTCTACAACAGCAAATGAATTCTGAAACACATTTGACTGCTATAGCAATAAAAATGTGTTTATACTCTAAATAAAAATACAAGCGATTTAAGCAATAAGAATTGTGCTGTATGAACACCGAGGAAATTTCAAGGAAAAATTATATCAATCTTTTCAATAACAATTGCTTTGTGTAAATTGGGACTAACATATTTTTTTTGACAAAGTAGTATCATTTATTTAAATGAGTTAATTTCTTATTATGTTTTTCATAATTTATACCAATACTTGTTGCTCTAAAACTGGATATCACCGTTCATAGAAGCTTATTTGTTATTTAAATTGGTTCCCTGTAGATTTTCTTAATATCACAACGTGCATTAAGCCAAACAAACACTCTCATGTATAAAAAGCCTTTATCTTAATGTTTAATTTACTGTAAATAAAGTAAAGTAAATATGTTTTGTTTATATTTTCCTTAGAGTTCACATTAACTTTACGAGAAGGCCATTATGTTCAACAGTAATAAGTTTTAGTTGTACTGGCCATTTAACCTTATACTGTATAATTAATTGTTCAGACATTTAACTACCCTCATATACAAACATATTTATATAGAATACAGGCATTGAACATTTGTCATGTAAAAAAATAAAAACCATCTCAATAAACAAATATGCCAATAATTTCTGCACTCTTGCCACAGGACAAAAGAGTAATAGAAAATATTGTCTGTCATCACTTGAGAATACATAAAATTGTACCCATGTCACAAGGGATAATTACAAAGCATTACAGTTTTATACATATTGAAGAACTTTGACTGACCATCAGAAAGAAAGCAAATAATTGCCAATATGTTGAGAGAAAATTGATATATGTATGAGCAACAGCATAAAATCCTTGTGGTCTTGTGTGACTATTAAAGTGATAAAGGTCTGTAGGTCTATGAAGTTCGAAAAGTCGTTAAATATGTCTAAGTCAAAATGTATATTAATTTCGGCCACATAGTTTCTTCAACGTAAACGCAAAATACGTACAACCTATTAAAAATTTGTTACCAGTTTAAAATTCGACAAAAATAATTTTCACATACATAAAAAACGCATAATTGGCCATAGCTCCCACATAAGAAAATATATTTAAGACATTATTAATTGTGCTAACTGTTTATTAATAGAGACTTTAGTCAAATGAGATAAGTTGAAGTTTTATCGGAAATTTGACCGGTTACTATCCATAAAAAATTGATTCTTCGGCCACTAGTGACTTTAAAATACCATGTTGAACTCCACCACGTATTATTGAATGACATAGATCACCTCCTAGAAAAATGTTAAATTCACTGTTATTGAAAGATTTTTTATTGTTATAACTGAATTTTAATAATTTAATGTCTTCTAGACGTCCTTTATGGGAATATGTCATTTAACTCTTGGAACATTAATGATTCAACTTGAAGAGATAAGCTTTGATCTGTAATAGGACTTATTATGAATGTAGACATTTTACTTGATTTAGAAATATTTTCACCACTTACATACATAGACCTGAAACTTCTGCAAAAACAGAAATAAAACATCTTTTCAGAAATGAAACTTTCGTGAGTACAAGGATCTATCAAGGAACTTACTTTATATGTAGAGCCACAACTTTTAACATTTATCCAAACAGTAGCTAACATCACTTTTTTTGCAGCTAAGTTATGTTAAGATGGAATTGTTTCAGATGGACCAGCGACTTTTGTGGACTGTATTGAATTTGAATAATTCTATTAATGATTATTTCGTGTTGCATTATTTTTTTTTGAACATTGGAATTATTATTTTTTTACAAAATCTTTATGCTTTAGAGTGTGCAGCTTTCTTCTATCTTTAGAACACCCATGCATGTATGCATGGTGAATACATACTTGTATATTCTATTTTAAGACAATTGAAACAAAATCTCTATTTCTTTAATGATGAAACTCGATTTCTGTGGTTCAGGCATAAAATTGTTCAAACTTAAGGTATTTTTTTTTTCAAAAAATTTTGTAAATTTGTATTTTCCATATGAAAAAATTTTTTCCTGAAGAAGCACAATGACGTACCGAAATATTGAAAATAAATATTTAAATTTTTTTAAAAAAAAAGCTTAAGCTTGAACAATTACTAAAATATTATTTAAAGAGAATTAAAAAAAAATTATATTCTTCTGATACGATTTTTATTGTAATAAAAATTGAAATGCCGAACTGAAATTTACCAATTTCATATTTCAAGTCGGCAATCAATTTATCTGCCTCAAGTTACTTACAATATTGTATAATTTGTTAAAGTTCTTAAACAGTTTGTGTTTCCTTCTTTATTTAATTTGACTTTATAAGAAAATAAGGTGGACGTATTCTTCTTATAAACACTTATAATTGTTTATAATTTTAACAAGAGGATAAAATTAATTATTTCTTATTGCTTTTTATACCCACCAACAAAAAGATGGGACGTGTATTAAGTTTGTCATTCCGTTTGTAACACATCGAAATAATGGTTGTAGAGCCAAAAAGTCTATATAATCGTATTCTAGGCCCTTTTAAGATTCGAAGACGATCTAGACATGTCCGGCCGCCTGTTGAGGGCACGTTAAAGCTTCAAAAAAATTCACAGAGAAAATTAAATTTTTACCGAACATTCCTTGATCCACCTAAATGTTTGGTGTAGACAATGGGAAAAATCTATCCAGTAGGGTTTTACATACATAAATGTCAACAGAAATACCGTATCCATACAAAATTCTGCATAAATAAGTTTTGTGCAAAATGAAATCTCAAAACGATATTTTGTTTGCATCGGTCCATATATTAACATAACCGCATATAAAGTCCATTTCCAAAAATCGCTTAATTGCTTATACCTTATAAAAATCACAAATTCAAAACAAATAGTCCATAAATATATATAAAAATCGTCATACTCAATTTAATGACAATCGGTCCATATTTGACCGTAGCCCTCAGATAAACTCCACTTCAAATAATTACTGAAGTGCTCATAAATGTCTTATAAAAATAACTTTTAACATCAAATTCAATAAAAAACAACATATTTATAATTTTTTTTAGTCAGGCTCAAGTTAATTAAATTTAATTTTCATTAAATTATTTTTATTGAAGGTAGGAATTGTTTTACAACTTGAAGAAATTTTTTATTTGATAATTTTTCTTGGCTGGGCTTCGAACCTGGGTTGAATTTACATGTTTCGAGAACAACCACATTCTCTCATCAGAATTCTTTGCGTTCTAACCCTCGGCACCACTGCGGTGCCCGCTAGCCAACAGATAAACATCAAGCATTTAACCAATGTTACCTGATGGTTCGAAATTTGCTGTAATTATCATTTATGTTACACACTGCAAAAATATAAACAATGTGTAGTTCTGAAAAAAAGAGACAAGTTTAAATTCCTGAGTATAACTGGAATATGTAAATATCGTTATTAAGATGATTCAACCGAATAAGCCTAAAATAAATAGAAACTACCCCATAATAGTGATTTGGTGATGGGTGTATAAGATTCGGCACAGCCAAATATAATTTGATACTTGTTACTTTTATCTTAATAGAACACCAAATAGGATTTCTACACATTTTGTGTTGTTAGACGATAAAATCGAATCTAGGGAACACACACCCAAACAATAATATACATAACTACTCACAATGCTTAGAAGTATATATATTTATATATGTATGTCGTTAAACACACTTGCTTCTTTAATGAACACATACTACTTACACAGTCATAAACAAAATTAAACATATAATGAATATAATGAAAATCACCTTAATCCCAGTTTTGTGTTTGTGGAATCAAAATATTTGAATATAATATCTCACGTATTATTTCGAAATTACTTCCTTATTTACTGTACGAAAACTTGTGTTGCCTACTGTTTAAATTTGTTACTGGCCAGTACGATGGTCTTCTCATTTGCAAAAGTCTAACGTAGAAAGAAGTGTGGAAAACTTATGACAAGTTAAAGTCAAATAATAATCGACAGTTAATAGCACATAAACTCTAGCAGTTACAAATACACATATTAAGTTTGCTAAACATATATTACTCGTAAGTTCTTACATTTAAGCAAACATGATTACCGAAAGTTATTATAAGAATTCTTAATATATATACTATATATATAAGTATATATACTTAAGCTATACATACGTTTTTAGAGAAGAATTTAAAAAAAAATATCTAAATTTTAGAAATTTTTAAAAAATTATCATAAATGCTACGTATAGTTAAGTACTGGTAGGCTGACTTCCTAAACGTATATTTACAATGTATCAATACAGTATTAATACCAAGTTGATACATTGTGTAGTTACTTTTTAAATACGTTGCATACTAATACTTTCCAACCCTATAAACGTTTAGGAACATTTATGTATATGCATTGTATTACTATTCAAAATAAAGTAAACAATGGCGGAACAAGAGAATATTTTATTGCAATATTTTTCTGTTCTGTGCGGCCATGGAAACTCCAGCTTTCAAGCTGCTGCAAAAATAATCAAAAGAAAAAACACGAAATTGCTTTTCCATTTCCAATCTGGAATCTATTAATAGGTTTTTTTAATTATGTGGAAATTTTTTGATGCAAATAGATAAATAAGTGAATATCCAATAGAAATATATTAAATTATAAGAAAATTCGCTTACTTATCTCATGGCCTCGCCATTGTATTGCGTGTTGTATTTATTTTGCATCTAAATTTTTTTGTATGCCTTTCTTGCTTTTCTTGCATATTAAATACAATAGTGTTGCAAATAGGAACACAAGACATTGTCATAATTTACACGGTTGCATTTACGAACACAATGCAATGTATTACTACAAAGCAACATGCGTTTAGGAAGTCAGCCTTAAGCTGGAGGTCCACATCAAGCGTCTCACGCGTTTTAAGCAACTGTCAAAAAAGTAGAATCAATGTAGTTGTATGAGTTAAGTTACACACTCAAAAGCGTAGGACGCGCTGACGCTTTAAACGCGAAAAGTTCGTTTACTTTCTACTTTTGAACGCGGTACACGCGTTACAGCTGACTTTGACAAATGCAAACAGTTGAAATAACATTTTTTATATGAGTTTGACAAACATACCGATAAAAAACTTCATAAAAAAATCAGCTGGGCATACGACATCACCTCCAAAAGTACATATATATAAAAAAAAATATTGACGCGAAAAAACTTCTAAAACGTTTAGAAAGATTAAAACGCGTTGACGCCAAATCGCGAGTTGTGGACCTCCAGCTTTATAAACTAAACACACATTACGTATGAGTAATATTTAATATTAAGCATTCGCCTGGTTTTAGTTATGTATTTATTTATTTATTTTAGGTATTATGTACATAAATATACTATATACTAGGCCAAAAATTATTACAATGTAAATTCCTGAATAATGCACAAATGTCAATTAATTACGAATACATATATAAATACCAAATTACATACATACTAAACAGCAGCCCATAACCAAATTAATTATTTAATTAAGATAATATTAAATTAATGTCCCAGAGTAGTAAGAAAACGGAAAAACATAATAAAATCATAGTAAAAACAAATAAAAACAATTAAAACAGTTATAAAGCGAATGCTGAAAAATATATCAAGATTTAACCTTCGCTCTCATGAAGATTTTTTTGTGCACGGGCTCATAGTATCTAACCGGGTAGATAAAAAACATTTTCATAGAATTATATGGGGCTTTTTATGCTTGAGCTAGAAAATGTTTTATTACTTGTGATGGGGACACAAAAATCATCGCTAGAAGAGCTGAGCGAGCTTTGGAAGCAAAACACCTTTCCCCTTTATCGTGCGACAATGCCTATCAATCGTTTTCAAGAGTTTTTACGTTTTATTCGTTATGACAATCATGTTGCAAGAGCTGCTCGCCAGTTATGAGATAAAGCCGCATCAATAAGAGATATATTCGAAATAGTAAACTCAAATTTGAAAGCGCACTTCAAGCCTTATGAGCGCATAACTGTAGACGGGCAGTTGTATGGATATGGAGGTCGCACCAAGTTTATGTTATGTTATACTTGTTATTATAATACTTGTAATTTTATAATTGTATTTCAATCACATATGTTGTTATTTTTATTATAAAAAAAAACTCAAATATTTCCTTCAGTTGATTATAACAAATATCATATTGAAAACTATATTTTTTCAATAAAACTTTATTCTTAAATAAATATCTGCGTTCTCTAAATCTAATAGGTTATGGGCGATAGCAAGCGCGATTCATCTCATGGAATCTTACAATTCCGTGGAGATAATTTTGAAAATTGGAGTTTTCGTGTACAGATGTACTTAGATTCTTTGAATCTGTTGGATGCTATCAACGATGTTCCGCCAGCTGAGCCTTCTTCAGGCGAATCTTTTATTGTAAAAGATAAGAAAGCTAAAGCGGCTTTGGTCAGTTTAATTGCTGATGAATATTTAGAAACTGTGCGAGACAAAAATACAGCTAAGGAGATGTGGTCTGCTATGCAAGAAACATTTGCAAAGAAGTCGATTACCAGTCAGACCTTGTTGAGAAAACAATTGGCTTTATTAAGAATGAAGTCAGATGATGATCTCCGTAAACATCTTTTAATGTTTGACGACATTATCAGAAAATTAAAAACTCATGGTGCTCAATTATCTGAAAATGATATTGTGGCCCAACTTTTTGTTACACTACCAGATAGTTTTGACCCGGTAGTGACTGCATTGGAAAATATGAAGGAATCCGATTTAACTATTGAAATAGTGAAACAGAGGTTGCTTGCTGAAGATGCAAAGAGGCAAGATCGTTTTGATTCCGAAATTACGAAGGCAGCAGCGTTTAGTGGTGAAAAGAAGAATAAGAAATTTGATGGTACATGTTTTCGTTGTAAGAAAAAGGGACATAAACAAAAGGATTGTCGTGTTCGTATAGAGACAAATAACAGAAAAGCCAGTACAGCGTCGACATCAAAATCAATTTGTTTTATGACTGGAGCTTTAAGCAAAATTCCATCAAATTCTGAAAACATTTTAAAATTCAAAATAGACTCTGGTGCAACGGATCACATGTGCAAATTTAAATGGGGTTTTGATAATTTGGAAAAACTTAAAAATCCTATATGTATAAATGTTGCCAAAACTCAAGAAAATATGGTAGCTCATTATAGCGGTGTTATTACTGGATACTCCAGTAATGTATTTGTGAATATAAAAGAAGTTTTATATGTTCAAGGTCTCCGGGATAATTTATTGTCTGTTCCAAAACTAACTATGAATGGGTTAAGTGTCGAATTTTATGAAGAAGTAGCTGTCATCAAGAAAGATAATAATGTCCTTATGAAAGCCTATAAGAATGGTAATTTATACGAAATAAAAATCAGAATTTCAAACAACAGAGAAGCAAATGCAACTACTACGAAATCGAATATATTGTGGCATTCAAGAATGGGACATGTTAGTGATACATGTTTACAAGAACTAATACGTAACAAAATGGTTAATGGTATAGATAGTTTTTCTCCTGTTGGGTTGTGTGATACATGTATTCAAGGTAAGCAATGCCGTAATCCATTTAATGGAAGTCGTTCAAAATCCAATCGTGTTTTGGAAAGAATTCATACTGATGTATGTGGACCTTTTGAACACCAAACTTGGGATGGTTACAGATACTTTGTTAGTTTTATTGATGACTTCAGTCATTTCACTTACATATATCTGATGAAAAAGAAATCAGAAGTATTTGAACATTTTGTTGAATATGAATCAATGGCAACAGCACTGCACAACGTATCTATATCAATGGTAACTGTAGACCAAGGTGGAGAGTACTCATCGAATAAGGCAATTGAATATTTTAAAAGAAAGGGTATACAAATTCAAACTTCTGTAGCATTTACTCCTCAACAAAATGGAGTTGCAGAGAGATTTAATCGAACTTTAGTGGAAAAGATACGAACAATATTGCTTGAGGCAAACGCACCAAAATTTTTATGGGGTGAAGCTGCCTTAACAGCAACATACTTGATCAACAGATCCCCAAGTAAAGCTATTGATATTAGAAAAACTCCTTCGGAAATATGGTATAATAGAAAACCAGACCTTTCTAAATTAAAAATTTTTGGTTGTGAAGCTTTTGTATGGGTTCCAAAACAAAAGAGAAAGAAATTGGATAGTAAATCAGTTAAAATGGTTATGATGGGGTACATTTCAAACGGTTATAGATTATGGAATCCCCAAAAGAAAATGATAGTTATAGCTAGAGATGTTCGTTTTAACGAGTCCTTATTTCCTTTTAAAGAACAAAAAGAAGAAACTCCCAAACCAGATGTTCTAATTGTATGCAAAAGAAACGAGCAAGAAGGGGAATATATTGATGATGCCAGTGTCGTTTCTGGAGAAGATCATGAAAAAGAATATGATAATGGTAGTGAAGTCTCTATGTTAGAAGATGAAGAACATATTAATACAAATTCAAATTTGTTAACTGATGATAATTCTGATTCTTGTGAGAGCGAATATCTAGAAGAAGCTAAACCCCAACCTAGAAGAAGCGAACGATTGAAAAATAAAATTCTAGGTTATATTACAGGTCACGCAAATACTGTAATTTCAGACTGTAGTTTTGCGGAGCCACAATTTTTTAAAGATATTGAAAATAGACCTGATAAATCTAAGTGGTTGGAAGCTATTAAAGATGAACTAGAATCAATGAAGAAAAATGAAGTGTGGAAATTAGTATCACGACCAGAAAATAAAAAGATTCTTAAATCTAGGTGGGTTTTTCGCATTAAAGAAGATTCAGATGGAAATCCTGTTCGATATAAAGCGCGTCTCGTAGCAAAAGGATTTCTTCAAAAGGCAGGCGTAGATTATGAAGAAACTTATTCGCCGGTAGCAAAACTTTCTACTATTCGTATAGTATTAGCAGTAAGTGTTAAAAGGTGTTTACATTTACATCAACTCGATGTAAAAACTGCTTTTTTATATGGATTGTTGAAAGAAAATATTTTTATGGAAATTCCTGATGGACTTGAAGTTGCTCCAGATCTAGTGTGCAATCTTAAGAAATCAATTTATGGTCTGAAACAAAGTCCCCGATGTTGGTATGAAAAATTTGATAATTTTATGATCCAGTTAGGATTTATTCGTTCCAAATATGATGTATGTTTATACACAAAATTTAATGATAACAACTTTTTATACTTGCTGTTGTATGTTGATGATGTCCTAATCGCTGGAGATAATATTAATGTCATAGAAAATCTCAAAAAGGATCTTAATTCAGCATTTGAAATGTCTGATTGCGGTCCTCTTCAATATTACTTGGGAACAAAAATTGAATACGATCGTCCAAATGGTGTTATGAAATTAAGTCAACATAAAAGTATTGAGCGAATACTTAAAAAATTTTCAATGAATGATTGTAACCAAGCAAAAACCCCGATGGAAAAGTCTTTATGTCTTTTGCACAATAATGCAAATGAACCAACTAAGAGCCCGTATCGTGAAATGTTAGGAAGTTTAATGTACTTAATGTTAAGTGTTCGTCCAGATATATGTTACCAGGTCGGATATATGGGTAGATTTCAGAATAACCCCAGTGATAGTCATTGGACAAGTTTAAAACGTATAGTTCGTTATATCAAAGGCACAAAGGACTTAAAACTTATTTATTCAAGAAATCTAGATAACAATGAAGTCATTGGCTTTGTAGATGCTGATTGGGCTTCAGATATTGAAGATAGAAAATCTGTTAGCGGCTATATTTTTAAAGTATTTGGTTGCCCAATATCTTGGAACAGCAAGAAACAGACAGTGGTAGCAACGTCATCTAGCGAAGCAGAATATATTGCTCTTAGTCATGCAGTTTCAGAAGCTACTTGGATTAGAGGTATATTAATAGATCTTCATATTCTTTCAGAAGACAAAGCTGTGACTATTTATGAAGATAATAGAGGATGCATTGGAATTGCAAAGAACTCTGAAAGCAAACGGTCCAAGCATATTGATGTAAAATTCCACTTCGTGCGTGATTACGTTTCTAAAGGAATAGTTAAATTAGAACCAATTTCAACAGAATTACAGCTTGCGGATTTGTTCACCAAAGCATTGGATTCAACAAAATTTATTAAATTTCGAAACGATCTACAACTTGGTGATTGAGAGGGGGTGTTATGTTATACTTGTTATTATAATACTTGTAATTTTATAATTGTATTTCAATCACATATGTTGTTATTTTTATTATAAAAAAAAAACTCAAATATTTCCTTCAGTTGATTATAACAAATATCATATTGAAAACTATATTTTTTCAATAAAACTTTATTCTTAAATAAATATCTGCGTTCTCTAAATCTAATAGTTTACGCAGTACATACCATCAAAACCCGCAAAATATGGAAGAAAAATTTGGTGGGTTTGCAATACCTCTTAAATGGGCAAATTTATACCGGAAAATAAGGTAATTCCAGAGACATGAACTAAGGTGAGCGAGTAGTGTAAGATCTGGTGGCTCCTTACAAAAACTCTGGCCGGAATGTTACGGTAGATAATTTTTTCGCTTCGCTGCCGTTGCTGGAAGAACTCTTGAAATGGAATATGTCTATTGTCAGAACTTTAAAGAAAAATAAGCGGTACGTGCCCGAGGAGTTCAAAGTCTCCAAAAATAGAGAAGTTTTGTCCAGCAAATTCCGGTTTGTACCAAGCGCAACAATGATGTCTTACGTCCCAGCAAAAGACAAAACAGTTGTGTTGCTTTCATCGATGCATCGTGATTCGGTTGTGTCTAACATAAAAAAGAAACCTGAAATTATTTTATATTGCAATGCGACAAAAGGCGGTATGGACACAATGAATAAAATGGTGACGGTGACGGAACACTTGACACATGGCCCCTGGCCATGTTTTTCAATTTGTTGGTCATTGCAGCCCTTGCAAAGATTTCGCGACGTAGACTATTCATAAACTTTTTGGGAAAAAATCTCTGTATACCGCAAATTAGAATCCGAGCCCAGAATCGGCTGGTAATCAGCAAATTCTTTATCAAGGAAGCAATTGAATGCGTTTTAGTTATGAACACTTTTGACAATTTTTTGCTCAAACCAATATTTATTTCACATTGAAGGTGAATCGATCACTGAACTCGATTGTGGTGATGATTTTGAGGCCAACTGTGAGCCAGATAAAGATTCAACAGGAAGAATCAAGCAAAAGGGAGGTTGCTATATGTGTTATAGGGACTCCAAAAAGAAAAGAGCTACTCGTCAAGAATGCATCACATGCAAAAAACCAATATGCGCTCAACACTGCCTCAAGCAAACCAAGTGTCAAGATTGTTATCAGGGTACAACTTAAAAAAAAAACGCAGCTTACGGTCATAGATAATATTTTCTTTTGTTGTCCTAAACTATTTTAAAAAAAAAAATTAAAAAAGGTTCCATGTGTTCATAAAAGTTCCTATATATTTCTACCACGGTAGATATTAATGAGCCTTGTATACAAAAAACAAATTTTGAAAAAGGCTGTGAAAAACTACTTTTAACATATTTATGATGTTATGTCCTAAAAAACAATAAAATGTTGATAACAAAGCTGAGACCATTTTTAAATTTATTAAAAACTCGAACAGTTATTAACACATCAAAACCGAAATATCTACCCGGGTAGATACTATGAGTGCGAAGCTTAACCAATTCCCGAAAAATACATTAAGAGTTTCAATCGAAAGTCATTGTTAGAATATAAAAAAGCAATAAATTCTAGATTTTAGACACTTTTACAATAAAAGAACGATCAAAAACACTGCACTTTCTGTTGTTGCCAAACTGAAAATCATTTGTCGCACAAAGCTATTAACATTTGCGGATACACATTTCATGATGACACAAATGAAAAGGGGCAAGTGTTTAATACCAACAAAATGCTTCAGAATTTTTAATAGTATTAGGCAAACCTGTTATTTGATGGACATGCATTACGCGAAGAGCGATATTGGTTACATCTCAGCAGAAAAAAAGTTGAAAATGCATTGTCGATAAATAATTGTAAGACAAGGGGAAAGTTTGTTGAAGACCAAATAAATTGGACAGCAGATGCTGAAAACGTTTAATCTGAACAGACGAATAGAAATTTAATTCTTTTCAATATGGTGGCACCTCGTACTACTACAAAAAAATCAAAGGAATAATAAGGCAGGAAACCGTATTTTGCAAAATCATATTCCTGATTTTGTACTTATATAAGAAAAATATTTGTGTTAAATCTTATTTGGATACCAACATTTGTAAGAGAGTTATGATCTTTAAAGTGATTTTCGGAAGTGGGAGGTATAATCAGTTATGGGCCGATCTGCACAAACTTAGTAGATGTGATTAGTCTTCATATACAACTTTTTTGTGGAGAAATTTGGTTGGATACGTGAATTAATCACGAATTTATGATCTTTATAACATTCTCATGCAAAATTTTATTGAAATATATTTAAAATTGAGACCTGTATTTAGCGAACTATTTTACAAGGACAGTCAGCCAGACGAACGCACGGACGGACATGGTTAAACCGATTCAGAAAATGATTTTGAGTTGATCGGTACACTTTAAGGTGTTAGACTCATATTTCTGGGCGTTATAAACATCAGCACAAATCCAATATACCCACCCCACTATGGTAGTCAAGGTAATGCACCGTATTTATAAAGCGTTTTGCTACGATTGAGGAGATAAAAGAAAAATCGAAACAGGAGCTGTTGACGATACCAAAAAGCGCGTTTCAGAAGTGTTTCGAGGACAGGAAAAAACGCTGGCATATGTGTATTATATCTGAGGGGGATTACGTTGATGAATAAATAAATACTTTTTGAAAACATTAAAAATAACGATTATTTTTGGATCGTACATAATAGTTATATGCACAGAAGTCGTGGCACAGAAATTTTGGATGATCGGTTTATAATAGATCATATCTTCCATATGGCGCCCATTTCTGAAAAACTGTTTTATACATATACTGCTTGTTGGGGTTTATATGATCGTTGAACTTGGATCAATATGTAAATAATAAATGTTTGTATATAAATGTTTACCAAATATTTTCTTTATATTTTGATAAAACTGGAATTAGTTATTCGTATTTGTATTACTTATATAATACTTCTATTGATATGATAACAATAACAAATAAAGAATTCAATAAAATATTTTAATACATGTATATTTGCTTTACAAGTGGCACAATTTTAACATAATTATAAAGTATTTTATTCATTTATAAAAAAAAATTGTACTAGAGTTTTCTAAACAGATTAAATACATATTATATTTAGTTCACATAATTGTAGAATATCTCTGGCAAAGTTTAATGGTTTGGTTTAATAGAGAATTCAATCTACTCACAAAAGTGATGGTCTCAAAAATATGAACAATATCACCTCAATCAGTAAACATTGTCATCATCATCATATTTTGTAGTGGCTAGAAAAAAGATTTGAAATCTTTGCAGGCTATACAAATTTATTGTAGCGGGTGTTTTTTTAAGAGACATAGTTACTTCTGATCTCAAATATTGCAAATATTATGCTAAAATATCGATCGCTACAATTAACTCTAGTTATTTATACCAACCAGATCATAAAATATGATCTATTATATTCGGTAAAAATCTAACAACCAACCTGAAAATAAACACCCGTTACACATATAAATTCATACTACATCAAACACTGAACAGCACAAGTATCTGTAGTGTGTAGTTTGTAATTGTGTTGTTGTGTGTTAAAATTTTAACAACTCACAAACAATAGACTACATACAAGATTATTATATATTTATCTAGATATAAAAGTTTATTCAAGTGAAAAACTGTAAGACAATATGATTTAGTTTACTGAATTAAAAACGTCTTTAAATTATTTTAATGGTATAGAGTAATTTAAAGTTTCATAATTGACAAAGTCGCCTCAAAATTATCCTGTAGAGAAGTAGAATTGAAACTATGTTAAAGCACAAAAATTCAAAGTAGTAAGACGTTGTGGAGAATGGGGCATATGCGTTTTTCGTTTCCTATGTAACATCGAGAAATATTGATCTGACACCCATGTATATCTCATGTGCAAAGCACACAATTAGACTTAAGAAGATTTAAAAAAAATAGTTTGTCATACTTTTAGTAAATTTGTATTGAAAACAGGCATGCCAAACGCGACTCATTTTTCAAATTCCGAGATTCATTTGTAAAATCCTGAAGACGTATAAAATCATTTATGAAATCCTTTATTTAATTTTTATATTAATTTAAAAGCAACATAATATTATCGATCGATAAAGCTTCTTAAAACTATTAAGGTATCTATTGTAAAAAGAATCTTGATTTAATTTTGTTACCAATCGTTTGTAGACAAAATTGTTAGCAAATTCTTGTATTTTTATAGCATGAACAATCCTTTCTCACCCTCTGAAACAAATAAATATTATTCAATATTTTATTTCATATTATTATAGATATTATTAGATATTGTATGGCTCTTACATGGGCTTTAACATATTTAAATTGCATTCATTGTTTTCGCTTCTAATAACAAACATTTATATCTCATTATCAAATTCATTCTTCAATTTTGGGTTTTTTTTTTTTCAAATATTTAAAAGTGTTGAGTAAATCATCCTTCGTTTTTGATTTCTTTTAATGAAAGATTTCACCAGATCACTTTTCGATATCTCTTTAAGCATTAATGAAAGGGCAACATCCACAGAGATTCATATCCCTGCGACAAAGAGCTTTGTCTGTTACTTTAACCGGATATAAAATGACAACTTTTTGTTTAAGTAAAATGAATTCTTTATCTATTGAGGTTTTCACCCTTCTGTGCATAATGGTGGAAATTTCCATCATAACATTGAATGCATTCTTTTATTTCTATTTAGTATTGAGCTAATGATCTAACATTGTATGCTGATGGAAATTTCCATAATATTGTTTTCTACTATTTATACTACGAGGATAGTTCGAAAACGTCTTAGCCTAGAACAGAAAGCATGGTATTAACAGAAAAAAGTTAAGTGTTTTAGAAACTTCTATCTGTTCTCTGAACACATCTTAAATTTATTTTCGACCTGACAACTCCTTCATATAGAAACAGGTTTTCAAGAAAGACGCATTCGTGATTTTTTAAAATGGAAAAAAGAGGAATTCGTAGTAAATAAAAAATGTTTCTCGGGACAAGAAATTCATAATAATGTGGTGAATGTGTTAGGTGAAAGTGCTCCTTCATATGCAACAGTAAAAAATTGGGTTGTTGAATTTAAACGTGGTTATTGAGGATGAACCACGTAGTGAACGTCCACAAACAGCAACAACAACAGAATTGTAGCCAAATTACACTAAATGATTGACGAATAAAATTGCGTGAAATAGCTAATATCATGGGAATCTCAAATTATCGAGTCCATTAATTTCGCATGAAGAACTACAGATGAAAATGCTTTCCGCAAGGGTGCCGCATTTGTTAACAGTCGACCGCATACGAATAAAAATTTCTCAAACTTGTTTGGATCGTTTTAAGAAAAATAAGATGGATTTTAAGCATCGTTTCATAACTGTGGATGAGACACGGATCCACCACAATATTCTAGAGATAAAAGAACAAGCCAAGCAAAGCAATGATATGAAACTGGAGGAGGAAGTGGCCCAAGAAAAGCAAAAACAATTAAATCGGTTGGTAAGGTTTTGGCAACGGCTTTTTGGGACTGCAAAGGTATTTTATTGATTGACTATCTACAAAAGGGCAAAACAATAAATTCAGATTACTATTGCAATATTTTGTATCAATTAAATGTAAAAATTCGAGAAAAACGGCCTGGCTTACAACCCAAAAAAATAATTTTTCATCAAGACAACGCACCAACGCACAAAACTGAATAAGAGATGGTG
Source organism: Bellardia bayeri (assembly GCA_950370525.1). NCBI lineage: Eukaryota > Metazoa > Arthropoda > Insecta > Diptera > Calliphoridae > Bellardia > Bellardia bayeri. Next base: position 22,143,644 of record OX493267.1, read on the forward strand.
AACTATTTAGGCATTCAATTAAAATACAATTTGTTATGCGATGAGCACATAAACTTGTTAAAAGCTAAAATTTCATCTAGACACAGAGTTGCCTTTTAGCTTCTACAAAAACTTTATGGCGCTGAGGCGTTGAAAATATTATTGTATAAATATTTTATTGAATAAAATAAAAAAATGTTGTGTATTAGAAAAGTTATTCATTTTAAGTCTGTCTTCAAGGTTATAAAAAAGATTAAGAAGTGGTCTCGAAACTTTAAATATTAAAAGATAAAAAAACTTATCAAAAAAATAAATTTGGTCTTATGCACATTAGCATCAAAGTTAGTCCATACATATAGAAAAATCTTCGTATATATATTTGACGGGAGACCCTTTATATATTCCGCTTCCGAAAATCACTAAAATATGCATCAATCTCTTATACACATCACTATTAAGTTGAAATTGAACACTAATAATCCAAATGTACAAATAAATTGATGAACATAATTTCAAGGTGATCAACGTATACAGAAGTTACAACTTTTACGATTCAAAAATATAAAATCAGTTTCTTAGGGCTTTTTGAAATCCAATTTTTTTGTTTATTAAAGTGAATCGCTTCATGTACACGCTGAAACAATATTAACCCTCCGTTTTACACATGTTTTGAATTTTTTTTATCATCAACACAAACATAAAGCATCGGGGGTGAAAAGTGTAATGACAGTTTCAATAAAACTTGTACCTTATGAATTAACTACTTGGATTGTTTTGTTTTTCAAATTAACCTAATCTAACCCTGTTTAATAGATATAAATAAATTATAATAGATAACTGGAGAAAAAGTAATTAAAACCAGCAAGAAAAATATAAAAAACAGCATTTAGAATACAAAATATATATCGGTGTGACCACACCCATGTTTTACATATGTGACGTGTGCAGTAAAATATTCGAATAAGTATTCTTCTATATCCTTTCGAGGATTTCTTTTTGAAATATTTATAGTGAACTAAATTGTAGAAGGGTACCTGAAATTTCAAGTCTCTAACTAAGTGTTAAATTTATTATAATAACATTTAAAATTGATCCAAGTGTAAGACGAAGGGTTAAATGGGCAATCCTGAAGAAAAGAGATAAATGTAAATTATTTATTATAAACTTACATACACGCGGCCAAATGCAACCGTACATTTCCCAACATATTACCCAAAAAAAATCGTACACACGAACAATACATACGTTTACGGTTGGTGTTTTGGTGGAGGTAAATTACTTTTGTTACAAGTGACCTGTTGTCACAAATCATATCAAGGTATTCTCATTCAATTTGTATAACACACATATGGAGATGCCAAAGGATGTGTTACATACATATTAGATTATGGTATAGTGTGTTTCTTGTACATATGTATGTGCATTACTACACAGGGGCTGACTTAAAAGTCATTAGGAAACCAATGTAAAAGCATTTGAATTTATTAAAAAGAAACAGGAAAATATTCATTCACAATTAATCTACTCTATCATAAATATTCTAATGAAACTCATCATTGTGATATCACTAATGATATATTTCACATTTATAATATTGCATAAATAAATAATATTGTGCATATGAGTTCATATTTTCTCAAAGTCCCAACAATTCTGAAATAAGCACACGTCTATTGAAAATATTGTTCTAAGGTTAAAATTCAATAAAATTCCATTTATTCTTAAAAATTTTGTAAATTGTTTTTGAAGAAATATACACAATATTTTAAAATAATTTAATATTTATTTTCTGACACTTAAAAACCAAAGCAAAATAAACCAGTGCCTTGTAAAACTAATAGATTTTGTTTGATTTTCCAGAAAAATCATTTGAAATGGATGAATCAATCAATCTTCAAAAAAATCTCAGTAGAAGTTTTGTTCGGCACAAATGAGTGAATCCACTTTAAGTGAGAATAAATGACAGATATGCGCCCTTTAAAATAATATATAAATTACTGAAGACAAAAAACACATTCTAAAGATATTTAAGCTAAACATTCAATAGAAAACATATTTCATAAACTCCATACCAAAGATATATGTATGTACATTAGGTTGCTCCCGTTTGTATGGAGACAAAATAAGGTATCGATGTTCCCGACTAATATGAAAATTTGATTCATTTTAAGACTACGTTTCTCAATTTGTTTTGTCCTGGGGTCAATATTTGGTGAGCTGGATCAAAGGATAACAAATCCTTTTTAGAGGTTTTTTTTATTTTTTCACATTTCTTCCAAAGGAACTATATGTAAATTTGGTATCATATGAAAGGTCTTTGAGAGGCGCATTCAATGGGTTATCAAAAATGAAAAAAAATCTAAAATTCAAAAATTTTGAAAATTGCAGACAAAATTTAATTTTTTTTTCATTTTTCATATTGACCCACTTACACATAGTGTTGTTGAACTGTTCGGACGTGTTATTTTTAGTGCGGCTGAATTTTCGGTGAAAAAATCGTAATAGGTGAAAAAGTGTAATAGGTCGAAATAAAACAAAAAGTTAAAAAATAATTCGTAATAGGTAAAAATACCTACGGTAAAAAAATAAAAAAAAATAAAAAACATTAAAAAATAAAAAACATTAAAAAAAAATAATAAAAAACATTAAAAATCGCATAAAAACTGTATGAGTGTTCCTCTCAGATGTAATTCTGAGAAAGAGCTTAGCTCGACTAGAAAATCTTTATGGATCTCTGAGGAAGAATCCTTAAAAAAATCTGTGGAGAATCTTCTCACTACAAGAGCCGTAGAACGGCGCCGTTCCTGTTCGCCCAATATAGTGATTTCATCAGATGATAAAACATCAATATCTTCTACATCAAATAGTGCAGTCAAACCTAGAAAACAAGTAGGAATGGATAAATACGTCACAGTTCTTAAGCGACAGAGGAGCCCGACATCTGCTCAAACGTCATCAAATTCAAAAGCTCCCAAGACCGTGAGTATTGACAATCCAAATGATCAAAACAGGTTTGCTCTCCTCCAGACGGATGATCCAGAACTTCCTAAAAAAACGTTTAAGCCCCCACCAATTTATCTGAGAGAGCCCACTTCCAGTAAATTGGTACAAGGAATTGTTTCGGTAATAGGTGAAAATATGTTTAGCGTAACCTCAATTAAACATGGAAATATCAGCGAAACCAAAATTCAAGTGAAAAAGGAAGATGACTTTCGAAAATTGTCCAACCAGTTGGAGAGGGAGAGTAGGGATTTCTATACCTACCAGCTGAAAAGCGCAAAAGGACTCCAAGTCGTTCTAAAGGGTATAGACCCAGATGTTGATCCTGCCGAGATAAAGACTAGTTTAATGGAAAATGGCTTCAAAATTAAGAACATAACGAATATTAGAAACCGTGAAAAGATTCCTCAGCCTATGTTCAGGGTGGAATTGGAACCCGGAGATATAGTCTTAAAGAAAAACGAGTCCCATCCCATCTACAATCTGATTTACCTTCTGCATCGTAGAATCACCGTGGAAGAACCGCATAAGCGTCAAGGACCCGTCCAGTGTCTTAATTGTCAAGAATTTGGTCACACTAAAGCATATTGTAAATTGCCGTCAGTTTGTGTTGCGTGTGGGGAACTACATACAACTGCTCAATGTGATAAGTCGAAAACCAACTCAAAAATCAAAAAATGCAGTAACTGCGGAGGTAATCATACCGCAAATTATAGAGGTTGTCCAGTTTACACTCATTTGAAAGGCATAAGGACCAACAAGACGTCAGTATTACCTGTTCATCCACAACAGCCTAATTTTGCATCGAGTAACAATTTTCCTCAATTGTTACGGCCCACTAGTCATGAAAACGCGCCTAGTTCTAGACAAGTTTCTTACGCTAACGTGGTTAAATCTAATATGCCAGGTTTGGAGCAGGAACCTAAATCTCAATATTACGAGCCTAATATTAACACTCTAGAGACTACTTTGCAGACACTTGTCCAAACTATGAACACTTTTACGACCACTATGACATCCATGATGCAGGAAATGCTGAAAATGCAATCCACTATCTTACAAGCAATTTTAAAGAAATGATTTGTTTAAAAATTTGTTTTTGGAACGCGAACGGCCTCCGCCAACATAAAAACGAACTGGAACACTTCCTGATGGATAAGCAGACTGATGTCATGATGATTGCTGAAACTCACTTGACGGCGACAGGATACTTCAAAATTAATGGATACGTGTTGTATGATACTAAAGATCCCCGCGGAAGAGCATGTGGAGGTTCGGCAATTCTTATAAAGAACAGAATAAAACATTATTTAATGAACAACATATGTGAGGATTACCTACAAGCAACAAACATTTGTATTGAATTCTGTCAATACAACTTTGTTTTATCATCAATTTATTCGCCGCCTCGATTTTCAATAAAAGAACATCAATACTACAGCTTCTTCAATTCCCTTGGAGCTAGATTTTTGGTTGCTGGTGACTTTAACGCCAAACACACATTTTGGGGTTCACGTCTAGTGACCCCGAAGGGTCGTGAACTCTTCAACACCATTGCCAAAATGGGCTTAGATGTACTCTCAAGCGGGCATCCCACCTACTGGCCGACGGACCGACGGAAGATTCCCGATATTATTGACTTCGGAGTAGTGAAAAATATCCCTGTAGAATCGATACAAGTGGAGCCTTCATTAGACTTGTCTTCAGATCACTCTCCTTCTATTATTTCAATGCGTTTCCTTCAAGGGTATGGCTCTCCATTTCGGGACATGTCTAAATCCAGAGTAAGTTGGATAAAGTATAAAAAGTATTTAAGTTCCCACTGCACGGAAAATGTAGTGTTGAGAACTACCGAGGATATTGATGGGTCGATTGGCAAGTTTACTGAGGACATACGAAGAGCTGTGCATCACGCTTCCACATATGACGTTGAATGCAGAAATAGGACAAACAGAACTTATTTCGCTGAACTCGAACATCTCCTGACAGAAAAAAGAAGAGTTAGAAGAGAGTGGCAAATTCACAGGTCTCCTCAACTGAAAGCTAGGCTACGGGAATGCAGAGATATACTAAGAAATTTCTTAGAAACCCAAAGAATGGCTTCACTTAAATCATACTTGGAGGGAATTGACAGTTCCCCACAATCTGACTATTCGTTATGGAAGGCGGCACGAGGTTTAAAAAGACCAGTTAGAGGAAAGCCTCCTTTGCGAAATCCGATTGGTGACTGGGCTAGAAACGATTCCGAGAAAGGGACTTTATTTGTTAACCATTTGAGAAATGTGTTTACTATAAACAACTCAAATAATGCAACTGAATTGCCACCACTCGTTATTAGACCTCCTGTACCTCTAAGACTTAGCTTTAATGATATTCAAAGCGCTATTGGTACTCTGAACCTTAAAAAAGCTCCAGGTATGGATAAAATCAGCAACAAAATGCTCGTGGAGTTACCTCGTGTAGCTAGAAAAATTATTCTCTTTATCTTCAATGCTATTTTACGCCTAGAATACTATCCTGCAGATTGGAAGGTATCTATGATTACCATGATTCCTAAGCCAGGGAAGGACCTCACCAAAGTAGAGTCATATAGGCCAATTAGCCTACTGCCGACAATTTCAAAACTGTTTGAAAAATTGTTAATGGCTAAGTTGATTCCAATTCTGAACGACACTCAATGTATTCCAAATCATCAATTCGGGTTCAGAGCTAAACACAGTACCATCGAACAAACACACAGATTAGTAAATGTGATAAGACGGTCGTTTGAAGAGAAAAAATACTGTTCCGCGCTTTTCATTGATGTTTCCCAAGCGTTCGACAGAGTCTGGCATGAAGGTTTAATGCACAAAATAAAATTAGCTCTGCCTGCTAACACCCACAAACTTATGAAAAGTTATTTATATGGTCGCAAATTTACAATCAAAGAAGGCGATTTTTTAAGCCCCGCTCAGCCAATTGAAGCAGGAGTACCCCAGGGTAGCATACTGGGTCCTACTTTATATTTGATTTATGCATCCGATATGCCGTCAGACCCCAATATACATACTTCAACTTTTGCTGACGATACAGCCTTTATTAGCGTTCATAAGGACCATCAAATAGCATCACAGAATTTGCAGAATTATATTTATAAACTAGAGAATTGGCTTGAGCTTTGGAAAATCAGGGTTAACGAACAGAAATGTATTCATATAACTTTCACATTGCGAAAAGATACCTGCTCGTCCATCAGAATAAATAACCAAATTATTCCGCAACACAATGAAGTCAAATACCTCGGAATCCACCTCGATCGTCGTTTAACCTGGAAGTCTCATATTGACGCAAAACTTACACAGATGAGATTAAAAGCAGTGCAACTTAATTGGCTAATCGGCAGAAATTCTACATTAAAGTTGGATTGTAAACTTTTGTTGTACAATGCAATTCTAAAGCCAATATGGTGTTATGGAATTCAATTATGGGGTACTGCCTCAGCATCCAACATTGAAAAAATTCAAAGAGGTCAAAATAAAATTCTACGTATAATTACTGCAGCTCCATGGTACGTTAAAAATTCTCGAATTCACAAAGATCTAGGCATTCCTTTGGTGAAAGACGAATTTACAAAATACGCCTCAAAATATGTCAGCAAACTTGAACACCATCCAAACCCACTTGCACGAGACATCCTTAACTTTAGTGGCCATGTTCGGTTGAGAAGGAGGGATACCCTTGCTTTAACTCAAACGCAAAACAGATGACTGGATCAGTGGATGTAAATTTTTTTGTAGTATCATAATATTTTGTCTAGCACTGGCTGGACTTATTATTTTCTTTTAGTATTAAGATTCGAAAACTTATTGTCATTTCAATATCTGAAGATTCAATAAATAAATATAATGTATTATAAAAAAAAAAAAAAAAATATTGACCCCAGCACAAAAAAATTGAGAAACGTAGTGTTAAAATTAATCAAATTTTCCGGGACCATCCGCAACTTTATTTTGGGGCCACCCTAATGTACATATGTATACAATTTGTATTAACAAATGTAATTTTTATAAAATTGGATAGATTTTTATCCGCTTTCTACTTAAAAATGGTTACAATTTCAAAACTAAACCTTGCACCTGTCTGTATTCACATTTTTAAATGAATCAAAATGTTGTTAAAAGGTTTTTTTGGATTTTTATAAGTTTACACATAATTTTATGTCTCCAGTGTAGATGCTTTTGGCTGGAAGATGTTGGATCAGTCAAGAACGTTACTGTTGCCTATTGATTGTCATTCAAAGACTTTTCAGATTAGCCTCCTAAATATAGTTTCTTGTTAGAGTATGAGTTATGATATTCCAACTTGAATAACAAACTGTTATTGTAATTTTATGCCGCACATATGTATGTATACGAAAGTGTTGTAATTTAGCCTGCCCCTTGTGATATGGGAAATTAAAAACAAATTCTGATTAACACCTAGCTATTGATGCAAATTTTGAATCCGCTCGAATAATGGGATACTATGTTGAAAACATATTTATAGTCTGATATTATGCTTGGTTATTAGTTCAGTATTAATGTTTTGCATTTTGTTTTAAATAAAATTTGTTTGTTGAATATTAAGAAGGGTTTCTTCCAATTGAAAAAAAAACTTGTTTACCAATGTTTTAACCGATAATCAAAATATCCGATTCTTTTAAAATTTTGCATCAATTAGCTTCAGATACTAAAGAACATAGAAACCCCATACAAGAACAACTTAATAAATGGGCAGGTCTACTGTAAACGTATTGTATGGTTGTATATGTTTATGTAATATACAGCTTGATTTAATGCCACCTCGAAAGAACCTTTGAATATGTTTGTGTACAAAAAAAAAGCTTGTTTTATTTTTTTCGGTTGTTTTACTTGCCGTACAAACATTAGTTGGGAACGAATTTCATGTTGGTTTTTATCCTCGGAATGACATAAAACGTTAACCAGGAAATGGAGTTATGGCAAAAAGTATAAAACGTGGAGGAACTGGAATACATTTTCGTTTTTCTCGTTTTGCTGCCATTTAGAAAACCAGGAGTTTTATGATGCAGAAAAGGTATAAAAATGATAAATATGGTTACTAGACATCATTTAGCAGTTGCGTAGATTATTTCGACAGATACTAAGTAAATAAGGTGACTTGTCTCGGCATACGAAATTCTTTGAGCTCTATAAGATACTAAAACTTCTAATGTGAATTTATTATATACTCGTATCTAGAGACTTAATAATACAGACCTATGTTAACACTTGTTTAAAGAGTTTTACTTAATAAATTTCGCTAAAATTATTTAGTTTTCAGTTAAATGTTTTCACATATTTGTGATTTCTTTTATGAATTTTTGGATTTGATTTAAAAAGAGACATAAAATTTAGAGAAATATACGAAATATTTATTTGAGTCGAAAGAACGGTCTATATAATTCAATGTTTAAAGATGATTTGATGTGAATGTTGCAGCTACGCCTCAGGTGATTCATACGCTTTGCTCAATTTTTGTATACTCTCTCCAATATATCGATCAGTATCTCAGGAATAAATTGTTCCATATTAGCTTTCAGTGCGTCAACCGTTGCGGGCTTGTCCCTATGAGCCTCTACATAGTCTTACAAAAAATAGTCTAATGGCGTTAAGTCGCATGATCTTGGCGGCCAATTAACCGGCCCCAAACGTGAAATAAAACAGACACCGAACTCGCCTTTTAATTGGGTCATAGTTTTCTGTGCTGTCTGGCATTGTCAGTTCTTCCATTTTGGGCAAAACAAATTTGTAATCATCACACGAAAGCGCTAGCACTGTAATCGTCAACGTTGATGGAAATAAAACACGACTTTTCACAATTCAGTCATGTGTTTATTATAATAAAGTAAGGAAATAATAAAATAAATCTAGTTATAAAGAAAAATAAGTAAATAAATTATTTAGTTTGTTTGTTGTTGTTTATTCTACCTTTTTTTTAAGTAAATAAATTTAAAAATAAAAAAAAAATAAAAACATAAAGAAAGCAAATAGAAATTAAAAGAAAGTTGTTAGAAAATTAAATAATAAAAAAAAATTAAACTATTTCGTAGACCTAAGATAGGTTTTTTGTTTTTCTCTGTGGTGGGCACGTTCTACCGCCTTCTTCACGGCTTTTTCAAACTCCAATGCTCCTTGCGTTTGGAAAACATCTGCAATTTTTAAAAATAATTCGCTATTTATTTTTTTATTATGTAAGTATATATATTTAAATATATACTTATATTTATATTTATATATATTTAAATATATACTTATCGTTTTTTTAAAAAATCACTTTTTTACACTTTTAAAAAAAAAAATTATTTTATTTTTAACAATTGTTAAGAAATCAATTTGTGTTGCACCAATTTAAAACAAATAACAAATGTCATGTAAACTTTTTGGGGATTCACAGAAATTACTTACCATACAAAAACAAAATCCCTATATATCTAAAAAAAAGCAACACAATTGGTCAGCGTTGAAGGAGTTCTCTGTCATCATTGACAATCGTATGTTTGTTATAATGTCAAATTCATATAAATGTATTTGTAAAAATATTTTGTGTGTATTAGTTTCGGTCAGACATTCCTTGTAGGGTAATTACCGATTCTTACTGTAATTTACAGAGTTTGTTTGATTTTCATCATAATCTTGATTGTAATTTAACAATTTATAAAATTAAAAGAATATTTTTCCATATTCACAAGTTAAGAAACAGAGTATAAAAATGTGTAAGATATAAGTTGAGGCTTTTGTGTTTGCATTTGATCTCAATAACATTATTTACAAAAGATTTATGGATGGCATAGAAGAAGTGGACCAATTATGGATCGATAGCTTCTACAACCAGTATCCGCTAATGTGATTTCTATGTATTTTAGGATTATATTGGTTGAATTTCGTCTCAATAGCGTATTTACAAGAGTTGTATGGTTGGTTGTTATGCTCGGAAGTGGACTTAATTCAGGAGCTATTATTGACTGACAGCTACAAAATCCAGTAGCTTAATTGCCGTATAACCTATACTAATATAATTTCTGGATTAAAATTTCTGATCCATATAAAAGTTGGTTCGATATCGATATTTGGAAATGGTTCTTATATGGCAGCTATGAAAAATTATGGGCCGATCTTCTTAAATTTTCGAACAGTTATTTTTATGCATATGATGATATTTCACGTCAAATTTCAACATAATAACGGTGCATTTAAGATATATATTAGTATTAACGTGGATTTCGGTAGTGGACCTTATGTGGGGGATATTGTCAAATATGGACCGATATTCTCAAAATCCAGCAGTTTGATTTAGGCATGTATGTAAATGATCCGTGTAAAATTTTGGAGCGATAACGTTATTTATAAGACATGTATGGGTATTAAAAGAGGGCTTTGTATTAGGCATACGGTTAAAAATAGACCGAAATTCACAAAATTTTGTGGGATGATTTTTGTGTATATGCAAATTATATATACAAAGTTTTGAGTCGGTACCGATGATTATAAGATATATATAAAGATAAATGACTTATTCGGATGTGGTCCTTCTATGGGAGCTATGACTAATTATAGACCGACTACAATAAAATTTAGTACAACAATTCATTCACCTAAAAGGATTACTTATGCCAAATTTTGACCGTTTAATATTATTTATACCAGTTTTATACATATTTAAATGAGATTTGGAAGAGGACGTTATATGGGGCCAATGGTCAAACATCGACCGAACTAAAAAATATTTCGTTTTACGATTTCTTTTTGCATGAAACTTATTCCTGCTGAATTTTGTATTGATATTCAAATTTTATAGGCAGTTGTAATATCTAGAGAGAGTGAGCAGCCATCAGTACTAGTCGTCAGTTGAGTTCTAAGTTGATCAGTCGCTAAGCCGTGGTTTTTTATCTAAAGTGCTTTCTTTCTTTTAATCAAAAATTAATTTTATTATTACCCTTATTTTGGAAATATGTTAAAACTATATCTACTTTTTATTTAATAAACAAATAAACTATAAAAATAAAATACATAAACTCATAAAACTAAATAAACATTCATCATGGACCTATTATTACCATTTACCTCACATTTTCTTCTTTTATCATAAAAACAACGTACACAAAATTTCATAGGAATAACTGCAATATATTTCAAAAAATTTTATGAAGGTTGTCTTACATTTTGATCCATAACTGTTGCTCTACTATACCGATGTTGCTGATTTTCAATACCGAACTGCTCAGGAGAACTATAAGCGATTGTTTGTAAACTTTGTTGATTTCGGTTGTGTCTTTTGGACGTGAGAGTGTTTTACAGAGACAGACAGTTGGACATGGCTCAATCGACTTAGAATTTCGTAAGGACAAAGAATATTTTAAAAAGAATATATTCCAAGACCTTTGACAATTTCAATAATTTTTGACAATTTAAATTTACTACTAATTGTAAAATTATAATACTTTTTTACAGACATCTAAATGAATTAATTAATTTAATAATTATAAAAATTTTAATAATGATAAAAAAACAACATTTATAAATTAGATAATATGAATACACTTAGATCATATGAATTAATATGTTCTGTTAAGTGTAAAATAATACACTTCTATTTATTCGCATACATATTCATATAATGGTTATATCGCTTTCAATTCTCTATATTTAATACAAAGAAATTAAACAATTTAAAACGATAATTTTTAATTACATTAAATCTAAGCTGAGTACACATGTACGAGTATATACGATTATAGCTAATACATACATATTTAGCGAAATACATATGTATGTACGTATTTGTAGACAAATTACATTTTCCAACTCAACTAAATACAATTTACCTTTTAATTGATTTGAGTATTGCGTGTCACTTTATATAACTACATAAACTGCTTTGTATGAGTGTAAATGTAGTTACCCTGCAGTTTAAAAAGTAGAAATTGACTTAAAATCGTTAGGTATTTCCCTAACGAAAAATCGACTAACTACTATAGTTGACACAAGTAATGCAAGAGATCGCCTTTTGACTCTCTCACACATGGATATGTGAATGTCTCTAACCTAATTTTTTTGTTTTTGCGAGTGGAAAAAAACAACAAGAAAAAAAATTATTTTAAGTAGTTATTTTGATTTTGTGTTGGCGTCAGTTGCAATTGGAAGTTCATGGTCACTGTACGTGTAATTTTTAGTAAAAAAAGTGTTTTTTAGAAAGGTAAAATGAGCAGCAGAAGTGAATTAAAACGTCGCATAAAAAAAGAAAAAGAAAAATTAAATGAAAAATTTATTAATATTGAAAAAGAATTTTGTGAAAATAATGAAACAGCCAATTCCAAAGCAGTTAGTGAAGAATTTCAGCAAAATATAGAAATAATAAGTGAAGAAATTGTAGAAAATATTGATATTGCTAAAAAATATGTAAATGAATGTGAAAACAATTTAAACGAACGTAGCATTTCACAAAAATTAATGCAATGGAATTTAAAACATAGACCGTCAAGAAACTGTGTAAAGGACCTTATAAAATGTTCTAACTATTTTCAGCTGCTGTTGAACAAGGAGAAAAAGTTATAACCGGCCAAATGAAATTACTACTGGAAACGCACGCAGAGCAAAAAGTTCTCTTAAACAAACTTTTACGACAGCAAAATAATGCATTGGAGTTACATCAATCATTCCCTACATTGAATAACGAAATAACTGACGAAATCAAGCATGCTTATGTGAGTATTAATAAATATTTTATAAATTAATCATATAATCTTAAATAATATTATTTTTTAGGTAGAAGTTATGAAGTCTATACTTAAACCATGTGGAGTTGAAAAAAAACTTAAAATATATACTAGGTAATAATGTTGTCATGGCCTATAACATTGATGGGGTCCATGGCAAAATAAAGTCTCATAGGACTGGAACATGTATACTCCGCACTCATAGGTAATATCATATATATTTAAAATATGATAATATATTTCATTTCCAGATTATTTATTTATCCTTTTTTTAGAATCCATACCAATAAACGCAAAATTCCCTGGCCCGGCTGAAAACCAATTAAAAAGAGCTATTCTACTGCCAAAAAAAAAGGGAGATAAAGCAAAGTCTGTCTCAAAAATCAAACATTTAAAAACAAACAACTAATTATTATTTTTTTTATTACATTTTTAATTGATGTGAATTGCCTGGAATTTATTTTAAGTTATAATTATTTAAATTTTTAAAATTTTTTTATTTTTTTTTTGTTAAATAAATAAAAATCAAAATGTTTTAATTTTCTGCAGTATTTTCATTCTGGAAATATCATTAGTGATATAACTGATGCATTTTGACTAGAGGAATAGTTGGGTTTTGCTGTTAGTTATTTCGCTAAAGAAGAAGTGTCAGTGAAATGATTAGGGAAGGGTTATGCAGATGGTGGCAATTGACTACCGTCAATGTCACCCCATGTTAAAATCGTCAGTCGTGTGCATTGCTAGTAGTTAGGCTGGTAGTTAATGCTAATGATTGGTAGTTACCGAAATAGCTAGACCTTCGCTAGCTACGCCGACTGCAGGGTATGAACGAATGTCTGTATGTTTGTATTTAGATTATGTTCATAGACATACATCATGTTACGTGATATTAATCAATTAAATTGTACTCATAAACCTCTAGAGACCAGCGTCTCTTGAAATACAATGGACATAATGTGTAATTCAGTTGTTGTGTGGATGTTAAATCACAAAATTTTGTACGAAAATTTATGAATATTTAACAAAATTGCGTGATTTGTTTGTAAGTTTTTAATTTTTGTAAAATATATTTTCTTTATATAAATTTTCCTTCTTAGGCCTTGCCTAAGGCTGGTGTTGCAAACAAACTTTATTTACAAGGCAATTTAACATAAAATGTCTTGTTAAATTTTCTAGTTTTTAGGCAAGAAGAATACGCGTGAACTAAATTTTCTAACTGACAAGCTTATATTTGTCTGCTCTGTTGTGCTTTTTATAGCAGTCCTTTTTATACTCTCTGTTTTCACATCGTTTTAATTTGCATATCAAAATTTCATGCAAATTTAAACTCATCCTTTTAACTAAAACTTTAGTTATTAGAAAAGCCAAACAAAACCCAAAAATCTTGCAGGAAAAACACTATCTAATTTTGAAAATATAACATTTCCGTAAGTTATAAAAATCCCTGAAAGCATAAACTAAACTTTAAAAGTTGTCTGTTTATTTGGTTAAGTATGAGTAGAAGAGAGTTCCTTTATGAAGCTAATTTCCATGTTAGTAATGCACATATATACTCGTACAGTTACCCTCATAAAAACTGACAAAATATAGAAACTTTAACAAAAAAACTATTTTTTTTTAAATTTGTACTATTTGCGTTTATTTTTTTTCCCTCAACAACTAAACACCAAACATGTGTTTAGTTGTGCTACGAAACCAAAACTTTGTGAAATGGAAAAAAAATCTTAAAAATAAATACACACACTAAATTTGCATAAAACTATTGGGGAAAAAAGAGAACGGAACAAATATAATTCTAATAAAAAAAAAACTAAGTAAACAACACCAAAATTACAACTTGGTCTAAATAAAACTGTTAAACAGCCACAGCTGCCTGATACACATAAGCATGCGAGCGCAACGAAATATCAAATATACACTGACGTAAAGGAAAAAGTGTTCTAATTAGTTTGTGAACCATAAGTTCAAAAAATAACACTAACAAAGGCGCTAGGTTTACATATTTATATGAATTTAAATATTCCCTTTAAAGCCATTTACGTTGCTTTTTAGTCAAAACCTTGCATTATTCAGATTGTAATGTTTTCTAGGAGAGATATTTGGTAAACAAGTAAATGATAATAAGTCTTAAATGCAAAATAAGCGTATGACAAAACTTTATAGAAGAAGTTTCTTTGTTACAGGGATAAAGCATGTAATAGCAGCAATGACCATCAGTCTGTCCATTTGTCCGTCTGTTGAAGTCATGATAGAGCTTCGAAGAAAAGTGTTAGAACAATGAAATTTCTATTAAAAATTCATTGTTTCACCAAAATGTTTGGTATTGAAAATGGTCAACTTCCCTCCAAAGTTTCAGACAACCTTGATATTTTTCACATTTTCTTCATATATAATAAAGATATTATCATGCAATTGTGTACACTTTATTTTTACACGAATCGGTCCACGATTCATTAAAGCCCCTATATACCACTTCCGTTATACACATTAACCTATCTAAATATCTTATATATCATATATCGAATTGAAATTTGTACCGATCAGTTACATATAAGTAAAAATCTTACTATCGGTTATTGTAAAAGCTAGTCCATAATTGACACAGTTTCCATATAAGGTCCATTTCCAAGAGTATCGGGAATACATAAAAAAAAAATCTGAAATATTTTGTTATTGCGATATGAAATTCACAATAGGATAGAAATACAGTAAATTACTTTAAATTGATCGTCACATAATCTTCTATATATATATAAAACAGTAACGTGACTGATTTATTCATCATCGCACAGCCCAAACCGCGGGTAATGGGTTCCCTCTATAACATGTAGATCCACTAAGAAGGGATTTTTGGAAATTCGGTCGCTAAGGGGGACAAATGGGGCAAAAACGGGTAAAACCAGTCCTTCTATATCTCCAAAACAAATAAACTTAGAAATAATATTTTAAATGCGTCCGCCTTTAATCAAAAAAAAAAAAAAAGAGCCGACAGGTGTCTGGTACATTTTTGAAATTTTAAATTCAACTGACCATATGGGGTAAAAATAGTCCCCGTAGAACGCTTCGTTAACATGTATATCTCCTACATAAATAAACATAGAAATACTATACTAAATGCATTTGCCTCAGATCAATAAAGACTAGAAATCTTTTTGGTACTTTTTGGAAATTCGAATTCCAATGGTCTAAAAATTGTATCCTTTGTTGGTACTTTTTTTTTATCAAAATGTATTTTCTCATTAAAAATTCCATGAACTATTATTTTCAAATAGCACGTGTTACGGATAATTAATAGGTACTTTTTGAAATTTTTTTTTCACGGCTAACAAACAAGGGACAAAAACGGGGTAAAAACGGACATTTAATATTATTTATTCAATTTAAAAATAAAAAAAATATATAAAACATTCTTCCATCCATACAAAAAAGAACCCAGAACATGCTATTCACGACTTAAATATAAAGGTGTAAAAAGGCCAAATTTCAGTACACTTATATTGGTACTTCTTTCAAATTTAATTCTACTATTCTATTCTTGCAAACTATGTATCTGATTATGTTATTATCTTCGGCAAAGTTGTTGTGCATGATCCCGGAAAGGTTTCTGAGTTGGTAGAACCACGCCTACTTTAACTTCCACTTTTTTAAAATTGATTAATTGCTTCTGCATGACTTTTTACATATTTACTTCAAAAAAGTTGTATACATATCTTACTGAAGGCGAGGTAAAAATAAAAATGTTATGTGCCATCAAATTTTTATAGAGATTGTCTCACAAATTGGTCCATAACTTTGGTTTTATAATATTGATTTTACTGAGTTTTAAAACCTAATTATGCAAAACATTTTTATGGAAATTTTGTTAAGTTTAGATGTGTAATTTAGAAGTGAGAGTGTTTTATACAAACGGACAAACAGACGGACATATATATGGACTTATTTGTCTTATCTTAAAAGTTTATAAGGATTAATAATATACGTACTTTGTTGGGTTTCAGATGAATATTGTCAATGTTTCGCAAGAAATGACAAATGTAAGACATCCTCGCTCACTACTTATGGTGGTGGAAGGTATAAAAACAATTTATGTTTCAACAAAACAACCTACCTATACATATAAGTGGTCAAACAAAGGGATGATTGTCTTGAAATATATTAATGTACTTGAATGGACCGCATATTCTCCAAATCAAACCCCTATTGGGAACACTTGGGGAATATTATGGCTTCAAATTTTTCAAAATACTTACATACTTATATCTAATCGAATTTTTAAGTTGTCTAAAAGAAAGCAGGCCTAACGCAATAACAAAGTCTAAATTTTTTGTAAATACAGGTATTTTAAGTTATTTTAATTTCAGTGCATTATAGTTATGAAACACTTATTAATTCTTTAAAAAATAAAAATAATTTTTTTTGTTAAATTATATTTGTTTTTTGTTCGTAGATTAAACTGTTTTACTTTAAGTTACGAAATTGAGAAAAGTTTTATGTATTTATAGTTATGCAACTTAGTTTTAATTGACTATTTTAAAAGTGGGTAATAAGACTCATGTAACTTATTGAATGGATATTACATAAAAACCATTTACAAGGCAAATCTCCTTTAAATGGATTTTTTGACTACGCAATCTATTCAGTTCTATTCTTTACTTTTTAAAACTTTTTTTTTGATATAGGTTCTCGGCTTACTTTTGTACCAGAGATCGTGGACATAGGAAGCAGCTGTGACCGGCTGATATTATGTGAATAACTTTATATTCAATTTTAATGCGCTGCAAGGTACCTGGGTACCTACATATATGAAAAAGCATTTTCGCACAAAATGCATTGTTGGAGCGTAGTTAGGAGATATTTTATATAATTTTTCTTAACGCCTTAAGGTTTGCACGCTACTAACAACTTCAAATAATATACTTGAAATGGCCGCTTTCTCATATAAAACACGTACAGGCACCCGGGTTCTTTGATGCGCATAATAGGGTGTTAAAAGTAAATTGGTCTCTCAGGCAAATTACAAAAAAGAAAGTCCGAAAACGCCAAAGGTACCCGGGTATCTTGGTGCACACATAAGGGTTAATAAAATTTAAATAAAGTTTTAAATTTGTTATTTCCTGAAAAATTATTTTCACTAATACTTTACATAATATTATACACAATTAACAGGAACCCAAATAAATATACAAATTAATTTAAAACTTTTGGCTTTTTTCTATTTTATATAAATTAAATGAATGGAATATACTTTAATAAATTATTTATAAAGTAGCTGCAAAAAATACTCGTTTAAATTGAATTAAGTTTTAACAAAAATATTGCTGTGTGGTAAAAAAGAGAGCTTTTATTTTGCCATCCATCATAAATATTAAACTTTGTTAAAATTTTAGATTAAAAATACTTGTGTATATTTTTCATTTCGATTATATGTATGTTCATATGTATGTATGTACGTATGTATGTATTTTAATGTTGGTATTTTTCTTGGGTCCGACTAGACATTTAATAATTTAGTTTTCCTTTTTGGCTTAAAATTAGCAATGGTTGGTTGGGAAAGTTTGCTTGTGTTAATTTTTGTTGCAGAAAATCTTTAAAATATATACAAAAAATGTAAAACAAAATAAAACAAGTAAGAAAGTATAGTCGGCCAAGCCCGACCATGTAATACCCTACACCCAATATATAAATAAATCATTTTTTCAGAAATGTACGGTAAATGGGATATGTAGCAACTGCTACTCTACCATAAAATACCTTTTTTAAAAAATAAAATATAAAATAGTTGCTTTGAACTTTTTGTAAAAAATATAAAAAAATACAAAAAATATTTTTAGAGTCTTGAAAAATATTTTGAAGAAAAAACATTGTTTTAAATTGGTGACCCCGAATTCTTCATGCAAGATGCCCAGACATGCTCAAGATTCCGCAGCAGAACCTGTTGTAACTACATCAACGGTAACACTTTGTATTCCACGATTTTGGAAAGAAAATCCAGCAATTTGGTTTACTCAGTTGGAGGCACAATTTGAGAGTATATATACGGAACATATTTGTTGTCAATATTGTTTGAATACCAACATTTTTGAAAGAGTTATGCTCTTTAAAGTGATTTTCAGAAGTGGGCCTTATATGGGAGCTACGACTAATTTTGGACCGATCTTCACAAAATTTGTAGATGTGATTTAGCTTCTTTCACAATTCAGACATTTATTATTATTTATTATTTATTAAACTCCTATTTCGGGAGGACATTTGTATGGGGGCCAGATAAAAAAATGGACCGATTTCGACCAGTTTCATTCCCAATCGTCCTTGGGAAGAAAAAATATCACGTATAAAATTGTATTGAAATATCTTCAAAATTTCGACCTGTAATCTGCGCACAAGCTTTACATGGACAGCCAGCCAGCCAGCCAGCCAGCCAGCCAGCCAGCCAGCCAGATGGACGGGCATCGTTAAATCGACTCAGGGAGTGATTCTAAGTCGATCGGTATACTTTAAGGTGGATGTTGAGCCAATATTTGTGGGCGTTACAAAAATCAGCACAAATCTAATATACCCTCCCCACTACTGTCGTGTAGGGTATACTAAACCATAAGTCAAAGAACTTTGATAGGTTTTCCTTAAGATAAAAGAAAAATTAAATATTGCGTTGTTTTTAAAATATGCAAAAGTTAAGAATAATTTAATAATGAATGGTGACTTGTGAATAATTTTAACAAACAAATTAAAAATTGTTAAGAGAAATTATAATTTCAACAGAAATAAAACGACTTCATGAACACCAGCATATTATCAGCTTATATATTATAACGTTAAATATAATTATCTATTTTAGATAATAATTAAATTTCAACACATTTAATTTTAAAGCTGCAGCATGGAAAACATATTTTCTATTCTGCAGTGTTGGATAATTTATCATTCCAACATTAATTTAAATATATGTATAACTATATCTACGAGTATATACGTATAAATAAGAAAACTGCTAGAATATAATTTATTGCAAAACTTCAAGGAAGCATTTTCCTGTGACATTTGTCATTTTCTAATTATTGTGTATTTTGTCATTTTTACCCTATAGCAGTGGGAATTTATACTTTGTTGTGCAACTTTCTTTCCATCAAAACAAAACGTATTTAAAAGCCTACAAAAACAAACACGCTTCTAAATAAAAATCTATAATCTGTTATTAAGGACGAAACGAGAGATAAAAGTAAATTGCCTGCTACATTTTGCAATGAAGACCCTGGGGCTTAAATGCTAAAATGGGTCGTTGTTGTGTACTTTGACAGGTTTTTCTTATTTTCGAAAACTTTTCTTTATATTACCTTTTGAATTAAGAACAAGTTTGAGTTTAAATTCGACTGAGCCGAATCTCATATACCCACCACCAAATACCAGTAGTGTATTCCATGAACACTTGTAACTAATTTTTAATACATTTTGTGTAGATAACGATAATTGTACTGGTTATTTTATTTCGCGGTTTCCTTACATGAGTGCTATCAACTATTATGGGCGATTGTCATAAAATATTATATCGTAATTTTTATTTATTTGTAGTGTATTTTATTTAATAACACCATTAACAAGAATTTTATGTTTATGCCAGTTAGTTACTACAAAAAGTCTACGGAGATGTTACGAGACGGAATGTTATCATATTTTATTTTTCTCTCAAAACAGCCCTTTGCAGTGATTTTCGGAAGTGGAGTTTATATCGTGGCTATGGTTACATATGGACCGATTATTATGAAAATTTAGTACGACAATTTATAACGGGTGGTTAAATTTCAAGGGCCGATGTTGATTTTTAATGAAACACAAACTATTTAGGAAATTATTGTAATTTTATTTTATTATGATATATTGGTATTACTCAATTATGTATGGAACAAAATATCGGCCAAATGGGCGCCGCGACCACGGCGGCACACCTCCATCCGATTGTCCAAATTTTCGATGACCCTGAGGCATAATGCAGGTTCTATGCCGTTAATGTGCCGAATTATCACACCTTATCTTTCAAATAACCCCAAAGAAAAAAGTCCAACGGTGTCAAATCACATGATCTTGGCGGCCAATTGACATCGCCATTACGTGAGATAAGACGGCCATTGAATTTGTTGCGCAAAAGAGCCATTGTTTCGTTAGCTGTGTGGCAAGTGGCACCGTCCTGCTGAAACCACATATCGTCCACATCCATATCTTCCAATTCGGGCCATAAAAAGTTCGTTATCATCTCACGATAGCGAACACCATTCACAGTAACTGCCTGACCGGCCTCATTTTGGAAAAAATACGGCCCGATGATGCCGCCAGCCCATAAACCGCACCAAACAGTCACTCTTTGTGGGTGCATTGGTTTTTCGACAATCACTCTTGGATTCTCATTCGCCCAAATGCGGCAATTCTGTTTATTGACGAATCCACTGAGGTGAAAATGTGCCTCATCACTGAAGATGATTTTCTTCGAAAATTGATCATCCACTGTTGCCATTTCTTGCCACCATTCTGCCCATTCACGACGTTTGGAATGGTCAAGAGGCTTTAGTTCTTGAGCCAATTGCACCTTGTAAGCGTGTAAATGCAAGTCTTTATGTATAATGTTCATCAACGACGAGCGTCAGAGGTGCAATTGTTGTTGGCACGACGACGAGTTGCGGTGGACGGCTCTTCAGCCACACTATCGCGAACAGCAGCAATATTTTCTGCAGTACGAGCTGTACGAGCATGCACTGGTGTTCTTACATCTTCTACAGACCCGGTTTGCTCGAATTTTTCCACGATTTTTGCGATTCTACGCACATTTGGACGATCAAATTGACCAAAAAATTCACGAAGTGCACGATATGCATTTTGATTTGAACGCCCATTTTCATAACAAGTCTGGATAACTTTACCACGTTGTTGGATTGTGTATCTCTCCATGGATCAAATTGAGTAAGTCTGAAATAGAGAAATATCATATAAAATTCGGAAAAAAGCTTGGCGTTTAGGTGTGATTCACATTCAACATAGGCCCTTACAATTTAACCACCAATGAGAGATTTTTGCACATACAAGTAAATTTCTTGATACGTCAATATTAATTTTGCTGAATTTTGTATGGATACGGCTTTTATATAGACATTTATACTCGTATACCCTAAAGTCATATTCCGGGAAGACATTTTCATGGGGACTATGACATGTCGTGGACTGATTCTTACGATTTTCATTTGTCCTTCATAAAAATAAATTGTGCAAAATGTCATGCTATTATTTGCGTTATTTGCTTCATATATGGACGGTCATGTCTAGATCGTCTTTGAATCTTATAAGCACCCAGAATATATAGACTTTTTGGTGCTACAAACATTATTAATATGTATGTGTTACAAATGGAATGAGAAACTTCGTATACCCTCTTTTTGATAATGGTTATAAAAAAAAGGGGAAAATAGCACGAGTAATTGTTTATAGAAATGTGTTCAAATGAATACATTGATGGTAACAGAAATTATACAAGACAGACAGTACTTTGTAAATCCTCATACAGCTGCTGTTTCAGTCAGAAATATATACAAGTATGTGATGGAAATCGATCGGTTTTCAAATAAAATCGAAAATTAAAAACGAACGCTTTATTGTAAGATGTAATCAAAATCGAACTGTTTTGCCATTTTTGTTTCTTATCAAATTGTTTCAAGTGAAAATATTATTTTTTGTTAAAATATTAAAGTTGTTTTTAATAGAAAAAAAATTATCAAGCTCTTTTTTGATAATAAATAATTCGAATCATAACGAAAAATATTAAGGGATGCTTCAGACCCGTTGAATGTGAAGGACACTAGGTTCAAAGAATGTTGTCGTATAAACAAGATCGCTTTTATTTGGATTCTCCAAATATTTCAAAGGTGAACCCAGCATATATAGCTGCTGAGCGAAAGTTTGCCAAAGCCTTTCTACTTCAACTCTATGACATTAAAAATTTTATTTTGCCACTGGCGGATGTTTTTCCATAAAAGTTACCATGAACTCTTCCTTAGAAGTATTTGTACTTTCTCCAGAATTTTTTTTATTTTACTTAAATTTTCGTGTAACTATTTTCCAAATATGTATTTGGAATTTGAACTTAAATTTTCTATTTTTCTTTAAAACGAGCACAATTATCTTCACGGTTGAAAAACCGTTTAAACTGCGAATTTTCGTTTTTCATCACATTCTTTTTAGCTTTTATTTTCATAGAAACAAATGGAATTTAAAACTGAAAACGATCGATAATAAGTGTGGTCATCATACCTGTTTTCTTTTTCAGTTCGCTTTTAGAACAAAATCGATTTTCATCATATATCTGATAAATAATTGTTAATGCTAAAGTATAGAAGCTTCTTTTATAAATATGTGGTTTTTTCTTTAATAACTTATATTTTATTTTGAATGGTACATATCTGTCATTTATTCTAACTTAGTTATTAAGCATTGTGTGTTCCATTGTTTTAAACACGCTAGAGATGGTTTGTGCGTCTTCACTAAGATATTCGCCCCTATCGTGAATAAAAATTCCACATGAAATTTGTTCCCTTTTCACATTTTTCCTATTTCAATTCAATGTTAAAAAAATAAAAGGGAACAAATTTCATGTGGAATTTTTATTCACGATAGGGGTGAATATAAAGCGTAAAAGATCGTATGTGAATTATGGCCAACCTGCCCATCGACACCAAAACCAAATATCTATGGCGTTTGGTAATTCTCTGCAGTTGGTGGGATAAAAAGCGTCATATATATTACAAACTGCTGAAATATGACCAGACAATCATAGGAAACCTGTACCAAATGCAATTGATGCATTTGAAACAAACATTGACCGTGCTGTATATTAATTGGTTAGCGCATTTGATCATTAAGCATGAGTTGGTATTTGTAGCCTTGGTTCGATTTCCAGCCGCTGCCACTCAAACAACATCAGTTTCTGATAATCATTAGTTTTCTTCTATCTATCATATCTAATATTTATCACAGCGGCCTCCTTCGGTGGTATAGCATTCAAGCGCCACCGAAGTAAAATAATTACATAAAGGCTATAAAATCAAGATTTAACAATTAATGCAACTACTCACCACCAGAGGCGCTGCAATTATGCACTAAAAACAATCGTAATGCGCAATTGCAGAGTTGTAATATAAAAAACTTTCTGCTTTCACCACCCTTACTTTTTCAACTATCCCCTTTCCAAAGAAAGTAACGCTATATATACTTGCGTATATTAATTGCCTGAGTGTTACTTCTCTTTTAAAAAAAATGTTTGCCTCATCCTTCCAGAACTGTCCACGTACACCCAAAGAAAAAAACGAATACATACGTGTACGATTTGATACCGTACCATATATAGCCAAATCCTATACGAACGCTGTAACGAAGAATTGACAACGGATAATCAAATATTAGTTAATAACAAAGTGATTGCAAACAACATACTAATGGAATTAAACAAATGTCAAATGCAGTAAGACACTTTTGGTAATCAATAATAGGCTTAAACACTTAAATTGCGGTACCTAGGATATATATAACATAAGAAATATTACAGTACTTTGGGGCGAGTAAATTTTGAAAAATATAAAATGGCTGGCTATTAATTGAACCAACGTTAAATTGATAATGTAGTATAAAGTGAATGCGGTATTGAAAATGTTGATGACGGTTATAATGATAATGACTATATTAATACAGATAAATGACAATGATTTAATTGTTTTTCTGTCTTGATTTTTTTTGCCATTAACACATTCACGCTTATTAAAAGCAATACGGCCTATACACAAACACCACAGCTACATAGACTGACTAAATCGCACAAATGCTTAAAAAAACAGGCAATCTGTACAGAATTTACAAGTAAAAAACTTAAATAACAAGTAAGAAATTTAGTCCGTCAAGCCCGACCATATAATATCCTACACCGAGAATGTGATGATGATGTATTTATATATGAAACTTATTTCTGTTGAATATTATTTGAAAACCAAAATTTTCAGGAGAGCTATGCTTCCTAAAGTAATTTTCAGAAGTGGTATGGTTATTTCGGTGGCTGTGTCACATGTGATACCGTCCTGTTGAATTCACACATGTAATATTCCAAAATTTAGTTGTGTGAGAAATTTACCGTCATCGTATTAAAAACCGAATTTTAAAAAAATTACCCAATCACACCTCCAGAACAAATAGTGCACCATACAGTAACAAGACAAGCATGCAACTACTTTTTTAATTTTAAGAAGTAAAATGCAGACATTTGATCGACCACGTTCGTACGTTCGGACGATAATATTAGCCGAAATATCTTGAATTTTGCACAATTTAGCTTTCACAGATCCACCTATTTAATAGTAAATTTTCGAGCGAAATATAAAACTTTTACTACTGATATGATAGAAAATATCGTGCAATTATTATTATCATTGGCGAACGGGGTTTTCCTTTTATCATAGGAATAACGTGTTCAAGTGCAGAAACCCTGTTCAAAAGTGAAATTTATACCAGAGTGAGCGTTCTACATCGATCAAAGAAAATAGTAGCGCACTAGTGAAAATTTCCCAATCACTTATGTCTAAATAACTTGGAACACGTATTGCAATATTTGGGCGAATGTTGGCATGATGGAATATTACGGCTTTATGTCTGGCCGCATACTCTGAGCGTTTTTCGGCCAATACTCGCTTCACACGAATCCGTTGCATGCAGTACAAATTATCTGTGATGATATGGCCTGATTTCATCAGCATATAATAGATAGGAATTTCTGGTGCCAACAAATACAGAGCATTATCTTAGCGCCATGGTTATTTGGCTTTAGTGCCGGTTGGCCAGGCTTTACATACGAACGTTTGCGTTGTCGTAATTAATCCATTTTTGATCGCAAGTAATTATTCGCTTCTAATGATATTGCAAGCTCTTGTTTAAAAGGCAGACATTATTTATTTTATGCATTTGAAAATTTAAATACTGACTCGGAGAAATTTTTTTAGGGTTTAACGGTCACAAAGAATTTCAATGTGACAAATACCAACTTTAGATCTTAGACAGACTGTTAAATCTATGAGAAATATAAAAACTATTTATGTGCAAATTCTTTAACATTATGACAGGTTTTAGAATTCTGAAATAATCTTACTTTACATTACATCCACATTTCTATTTTACGAAATTTTAAATTAGCAACACGTTTGATGGAATCACGTATAGTCTCTTGCCATAAATATGTTTGATACTTTCGTTCTTATTATTATTGCTAATTTTGCTTTCATGACATACAATTACAGTATTAAGCCTTTTTACTGTCCTAACATCTACAATTTCATGATAATATAACTTACTGTCGTCATTCCTTGTGGTGGGCAATAATACCATCATTATATATGAGCAAATAATTTATGTTCTTTGTGATTTAAGAGACGGAGCTGGCATAAATTCTATTTTTTATTGTAGCAGCAGGAGTATGATAATAGAGACAATAATGCTGCGGTTGCAAAGTATTGGAATATAATCCAAAAATCTACTATTGTTGCAGCTTTTTTTTTTTTGTAAATTATTTTTTGTTATTGTTCCCATTATTATGTTAACGAAGGTCTACAGACGAATACCTACAACATTCATTTAATTTCAATCACAGGGATTAACTTTTGAAGTGGTCTGGTCTTATGAAATATTTTTCAACAAGAGCATTGTTTTTTGAAACAACACGAAAGAAATAATTTATATGTAAATCATTTATATGTTTATTGTATTGCAAAAAGTAAGGTTTAGCAAATATAAATTAAAATTTATATTGGAGAGAACTTTAACACGACACATGCAACTATCGATGTAACAATGACGGGTCTATTTCTATGACACATAACTGATTCTTATGCTTGGTTTTCACTATGTCATTTTTGTTGTCATTTTTGTTGTCAAATTGTTGGCAATTGTATGAAAACGGGTTGCCATATGGCGTCATCTATGTTTGCAATCATGATTGCAATCTAATTAGACGCCATAGACAACCCGTTTTCATACAATTGCCAACAATTTGGACAATTTGGCAACAAAAATGACATAGTGAAAACCAAGCATTAGTTTCAAAGTTAAGATTCGATTGGCTCTGCAAAGACTGTGTCTTTAATTTAGCTCTACAAAATATAATCGCTGCAACCAATTAACAGCTGAATTTCGTAAAATTATGCGATGGTAAATATGGTGTCCAAAAATTCATTATTTCGATGGCTATATGACATGTGGCACAGCTCAGTTGTAAACACATGTTAGTGATATTCATATAATAAATAATAAGCCAAAATTTAGTTGCTAATATGTATCACTAATTAGTTTTATCTATTCACCGGTGTCGCATTTTTAGTTTAATTTTTGAGCCAATGACGCAATATCGCCTTCAGACCACTCAAAGTCCTTGTTTTTTAAGAAGCCTTAAAAACACTATAACACTTTTTTTTCCTTAGTGGCTGTTAATCAATGCGACGTTTCTACAAGTTTGTTATCAAAAAAATCCAACACGGCTGGGCCGGATGGAGTAAATCCAAAATTTCTAAAAATTGTATTGCCTCCACACCACCTCCAAATTTTAACTACAAGCCAATTCCCCTCCAACTGGAAAATTTCAAAAATTGTTGCCATTCCGAAAAATGGTTCTCAACACAGACCGATAGCTATACTGTCTCTCTTATCTAAAGCCTTCGAAAGAATTATGCACAACCAAATCACCAGTTTTCTTGACATAAATAAACTTTACACCGATAGACAATTAGGTTTTCGAAAGGAACATAGTTGCTTGTCAGCGTTAGTAGATGTCAATGAGGAAATTCGAAGGGAAAATTGCTTTTTTGATGCTCTTAGACCATTCGAAGGCTTTCGGCACAGTCGATCACAATATTCTTTGTTATAAACTAAGCAAATTCTTTAATTTTTCTTCCACTGCTATTAACTTATTATCAACCAATAAAAGATACCAATATGTAGCTACACAAGCCAAAAACTCTAAAGTTCTTCCTGTGAAAAGAGGAGTTACACAAGACTCAATAGTTGGTCCACTTTTGTTTTCATTGTACTTAAATTATCAAGTCTTAAGTAACGCGCGACAATTTAAATCTAATTTTATAAAACTGTTTTCAGAATAATTATGTTCTTACAATTACTTTATTATAATATCTTCTTACGAACTTATACATTTATATACTTCTTTATACAGGCCTACATTTAGTTGCTTAATACAATATTCTTGTTTTCTTGTTATTATAAATAACTTTTTCTTTTACATATATTGTTCTTTTTGTATTTTTATATTTTATTAAAAATTATTTGCGAATAATAATAACTTATGTTTGTAAAAGAATCTCTCCCCACGTCAGACGACTCGCCTAAACAAAAATGGTCTGACAGCCCAAGGCAAAACTCCCAAAAATGCCGCCCCAAAGACCAATGGTCAGACCCTTCTTTAAAGTTGCTAAAGACAACCTTGTGCATGCTGTCATTGATCGGGGTGATATCGACGAGTCTACGACCCCTCCAAATGGGACTTAGTGCGGAGGAAACTAATGGAAGTCTTCTGGACAGTTCTTAAACAGAACGCCAAGAAAATGCGGTCAGACATGAAAGGGTAATTTTGTATGTTGAATGTTGGCCAAAGTCAAGATTTATTAAATGTTCCATTTTTAAGCTAATTAGGCCCAAACTTTTCCAATGTAATTAAATGTATTTCATCAGGACAACACTAGTCCATATGTGGCAAGATATTTAATATCCAGTGTTCAAAATTAAAGAATTTTTATGAAAATAGGATTCGTTAGCATAGCCAAGAATTACATGTAAAACGAATTTTGAAATTCAACAATTTTAAAACATTGTTATATTAAATTTTAACTATGAACCCCGATAACAGCCATCTTATAAAAGCACTGAAAAACTTTGCAACATATTTTAAGATTCAATTGACTGTTTAAACACCAGTGTAATCTAAACTTGTATAATCTGTCGATGAAGAAAAGGAGTTATGCTACGGGATTCATAATAGATGGCATATCTTTTTAGCGTGGTTTCTCTCTTAAGCAACTTATAAAGGGTGTTTTTTTAAGATGTATAGAACTTTGAAATAGAATAAAATAAAAATAGTCTTACCTGGAGGTGCAATTTTCGATGATCATTTTCCAAAATTTGTGGTCGTATATGGGCCGTATATCAACTGTGGAACGACCTGTGTGACATGTTGCGCCGTATTGTTGAAACCACAACTACTGCACATCATGGTTGATCAAGTGATGAACAATAGTGGTCACTACTGACTATACCGTTTTGGTCAGCTTCGATTTTAAAGAAGTACGGACCAGTTATTCCAACAGCATATAAAGCACAACAAACAGTCAGTTTTTCTGAATGTAACGTATCCATTCAACCAAAAGTGAGCTTCACGCTCAACAAAATTCACTTATGAAAATTGTGATCCACGGCAGGTAACCTTGTTTTGAGCGCATTTACCGAATTTTAAAAATAAATTTGCACAATTTGAAAGCGTTGTTCAGGCGTAAGGTTATACATGTTGAAATGCCAAACCAAACTAAATCACACGACAGCCAGCTAAGAAGGTGCTGCCAGCTTAAAGTTCTATACATCTAAAGAAAGACACTCTTTATCTGTAATTTTGAAGGGTACATGTCTATCATTTATTCTGACTTAATTATTGAACATCATAGTGTAAACGAAAAAGCTTTCGTTTCTACGAAAATGACAATTCTGTGCTATCAGAGTGACATACATATGTGAGGACCTTTGCTTTACTTATTCAATTTGAAACAAGTAAGAAAGTATAGTCGGTCAAGCCCGACCATGTAATACCCTACACCCAGTATATCAACAAAACAGTTTTTCAGATATGGGCGCTATATGGGAGATATGACCTATTATGGACCGATCATCCAAAAATTTAGTATCATGTTTTCCGTGAATATAAATATTATGCGCGTTAAACTTTATTTCGATATAAATACGTTTAAAATATTTATGTAGGTTAAAGTGAATTACGAGAGGTTCTTATATGGGAGTTTTGATTATTTATGAACTGACTATTATAAAAATAGGTTTCATCCTATTTGTACATAAGAAACTCATTTTTTTTAAATTTTATTCGGATAACAACATTTTTAAGAGATCTATGGTCCTTAAAGTGATTTCGGGAAGTGGGCCTTATATAGGAGCTACGACTAGTTAAGGACTGATCGCAATAAAATTGAACCGTATTATTAGTATCCATATTAAATACATTTGTGTTCAATATTATTTAGATACCAACATTTTTAAGAGAGTTATGCTCTTTTAAGTGATTTTCGGAAGTGGGCCTTATATGGGAGCTACGACTAATTATGGACCGATCGCCATAAAATTCTAACATATTATATGTATATATACGAAACGTATTTGTGTTCAATATTTTTTGGATAACAAAATTTTTAAGAGATCTATGGTCCTTAAAGTGATTTCTGGAAGTGGGCCTTATATAGGAGCTACGACTAATTATGGACCGATCTGCATGAAATTTTTAGATGTGATTTAGCTTCTTTTATTACTCATTTTTATTGAAATTTGTTTGCATACTTGCATAATTGAAAGATTTATGATCGGTAAACCCCAATTTCGGGAGGACATTTGTATCGGGGCCAGGGGAAATAATATCTTAAAAATTGCGACCTGTACTCTGCGCACAAGCTTTACATGTACAGCCAGCCAGCCAGCCAGCCAGCCAGCCAGCCAGCCAGCCAGCCAGCCAGCCAGCCAGCCAGCCAGCCAGCCAGCCAGCCAGCCAGCCAGCCAGCCAGCCAGCCAGCCAGCCAGCCAGCCAGCCAGCCAGCCAGCCAGCCAGCCAGCCAGCCAGCCAGCCAGCCAGCCAGCCAGCCAGCCAGCCAGCCAGCCAGCCATCCAGCCAGCCAGCCATCCAGCCAGCCAGCCAGCCAGCCAGCCAGCCAGCCAGCCAGCCAGCCAGCCAGCCAGCCAGCCAGCCAGCCAGCCAGCCAGCCAGCCAGCCAGCCAGCCAGCCAGACAGCCAGCCAGACAGCCAGCCAGCCAGCCAGACGGACGGACGGACATTGTTGGACCAATATTTCTGGCCGTTACAAACATCAGCAGGTGGAGGGTATAAAAAAAGTGCCACTGAAGCCCATCGATTGATCACAGAAGCTAATGGTGATATGCTCTAGCGGTCTCTACGTGCCAGAGATGGTTTGTGCTGTTCAGAGATACTGATTTTATCACGAAAGACAAACATTAGGAGGAAATTGTCTATGAATATTATTGTCAAACTCAAAAAGGGCTTGCTACTCAAGCAGCAACTTCAAAAAACAACAGGATTCATCCAAAAGCACAGAAATTGGGTACCATATGAATTTGAGTATCTAATATACTGCTTAAACGTAAATATTTTTTTGCACCGAAAAATTATTTGCAATGAAAAATGCATCCATTAGAAAAACAAGAAGCGTATGAGGTTTTATGCACGGATCGACACCAAAGCCAAATATCCATGTCACTAAAGTAATGCCCTATATTTGCTAGTATTTTCCATCCTGACAACGCTCGGCCACATGTTGCAATACCTGTTAAAAACTGTTTAAGAAATGGTAAATTTTTCTAAACCGTCTTAGGTATAGTCAAGACCTTGGCCTGCCCAACTATTATTTGTTTAATCGATGCAGGACGCTGTTTATAGAATATGCTTTACTTCGAAAAAAATTGTCTGTATTCGTTCTTGGCCACAAGAAAAGAAGCAATTGTCTTGGCGCGGAGTCCATACGTTTCTAGAAAGATGAGAAAAGTTCATAGATAATAACCGTCAACACTTTCTATAAGTTTATATTGTAAATACTAAAAAATTTTAAAAAAATAACGAAAAATGTTGAAGTTATGCACCAAATGTTGTAAAAACAAAACTTCTAAAACTAAATTTCTTAGCAGTTTCTGTGACCTTGAATGATATTTATGTTAATAACTAAATGCATTTATTCGTCAGCAACGAAATTTAAGGTTTTGTCACAACAGTAAATTTACAAACTTAAAACTTGTTAACAAACTTAGTTTAGTAAATATATTGTTTGGCTTTTTGTAGCAATGCAAATACTTTAAAATTAATGCATTTGTAGTTGTAGTAAAAACTAAATGCATTTAAATATTAACAAGCAAAAATGAAATAATGTCCAAAAGAAGTTCCAGCATCATAATGATGAACAAGTTTTTTTTTCCACGAAAACTGAAAAACTGTCGGAAAAACAAACTTTTATATTTTAACTTTGGCCAAAAACTATCCGACCTCCGTAACGCTCCTTGCAATACGTGACGAATGTATTGGATGAGAATGTTTGTTAAAAAGAAAAAAGAAACCATAAAAGATTCTAATATAAATTTCATTTGATAGTGGTCAAACTACGTGACGTATAAGCGTAGTGAAAATATTAACAGAACTATATTTGAATATTTATATGTATGTATGTATGTATGTAGATATTTTTGTTAAACCAAACCCAAACTTCTTCATCAAAAAAGTCATTTATTTAAATTTGTTTCCTCTACATTCGTAATGATGTGAAAATATTTGAATGTAGACGGTGTGTGAAGTATTCAAATGCCAATATCAGATTAAATTTCTCTTTGAATTTATGCAAATAAAAGTGTACTAAAATTTGATGTGATATCAAAATAGAATATAATAAAATAAAATCGAAAAAAAAACGTTTATTGGATACAGAGAAAATGTATTAAATTAATTTGATTAAAGAAATAACAGAAATATGCAGGCAATTAGTAAATTTTATTTAATTTGTTTACATTTTCTTTTTCAAAAAATTTTAAATCCTAAATTGTTCCCAATTATTTTGTTTTTAGAAGTCTAAAAAAATGTCTCAGTTCTTTTGGTGCTTTAATAAATAAAAGTTGACTATGAAAAATTTCATCCTAGAAGTCAAGCTAAACCAAATAGTCCAACATATAAATAATTCGTTGGACATAAGAATTTTGTTATTTTATTTTATAAGAGAAGTTGTCCAGCCAAATTGTCAACGCATAGCAATCAATCATCCTTGACTTACAGGCTAAATTGTATTAAATAATTCTGCCTTTTTTCATTTCGTTTATTCGTGACCTAAAGACGGTTTCAAAACACGCGGTCTTTTAAACACATTAACACAGACACATAATATCTAACGAAACTTTTTTTATTAATGACCAGTGGGATTAGACAGATAGTGGAAGGGCGCGTTCTAGTGTGTTAAGAAAAAGTAATTTCTAAAAAAATAAATACATAATTTATAAGAAAATGTTATTTTACACCTGCTAAAATAATTAAAAACAGTCGAAATACATAAATTGGTGTCGAATTTAAATTTGTTTTTTGTGTTGTTCAATTTTAATAGAATATTTTTTTTTTTGCCACATAATTTTTTATTCAAGTTGAGAAAAAAGACTCAAGTTTATTGCTTGTTATTTCTTAGCTTTATGTTTGCACAAGATGGCAAAGTATAAGAAATTTCACGCTATATAATTTATTACCATTTGAGCCCCATTAAATGTTTAAGATTTGTTGTTTTTGTTCTATAAATTACAATCTACTAATAGTCAGGTGTTTAATGCCAAAAACACAACGCAAGTATATGTATATAAAGTTTATTTTCAATAAGAATTTGTTCAATGTTTTGTTTTGTTCTGTTGGCTGTTAAACTAATTTACGCGGATTATTTTTACTACGTTAAAATATGAATTTTATTGTTTGTTCCTATATATGACTCTCTGACATTTAGAGTAATGTTGCGTATACTTAATATTATTAGTTGAACTAGTACGTATACGTGCATGGTATGGTACGTATTAGTGCTGACAAAGTATTGAGTAATGGGTACCGAGTATCGAGTATTTGCCCTTTTTTTTTGGATACTCAATACTCAAAAGTAGTTCCTCGATACTTTCTGGGTTGTATTTTTAAACAAATTTTTCAATTCTTTAATCAAAACAAAACATTAATTGACAACATTGTTAACGTTGAATTAAAAGCTAGCTTTACATTTTTTTTTGATTTAATAATAAAAGACATACAAAACCAATAATAATTGAAGATCTAGTTTTATTTTTTGAAGAAACTACTTCAATTTTCATATAAAAATTATGCGGTACAATTTCAAAAAAGCCGTTAAAAGTATCGAGTAGTATTAAGTACCCAAATGAAAAGTATTGAATATTATTGAGTAATGGAAAGTAGTAGAATTTGCCAGCACTAGTACGTATCAGTGATGGAAAAATGAAAAATTGAAATGGCACTAACTGTCAACAAAAAGAGTACTTTTTCAACATTTAAGTACTTTGTAGGAAACATATATTTTTATTCAAAATTAAAATTAAAAATCGATTTAAAAATAATTCAAAAATAAAATTATTTCAGTTTAATAAAAAAAACTATTATAACAACAAAGTCAAAATTAATTAATTTTTATGTAAAACAAGTAAGAAAGTATAGTCGGTCAAGCCCGACCATATTATACCCAAAACTCAGGGTTTAGAGAGTTATGATGGTTGAAGTGAATTTCGGAAGTGGGCCTTATATGGGAGCTACGAGTAATTATGGACAAAATTTGCAGATGTTATTTGGCCTCATTTACCACTCATTTGTGATAAAATTTGTTCGGATACTTGCATAATTCAAACATTTATGATCGGTAAACCCCAATTTTGGGAGGATATTTGTATAGGGGCCAGGTGAAATAATGGACTTATTTTCACCAGTTTCAATCCCATCCATCCTTGGGGGGCCGAAAAAATATCACATACCAAATTTTATCGAAATATCTTCAAAATCCCGACTAGTACTCTGCGCACAAGCTTTACATGGACAACCAGCCAGCCAGACGGACGGACGGACGGATATCGTTAAATCGACTCAGAAAGTGATTCTGAGTCGATCGGTATACTTTAAGTGGGTGTTGGACTAATATTTCTTGGCGTTACAAACATATGCATAAATCCAATATACCCTGCCCACGATTGTGGTGTTGGGTATAAATATATTAGACAATTTTTATTTGTTGTGGGTTAAGATAATAAATATATGAGCATGCCTGCATTTTGTTAGTGTTAAAGCCATATCATTAATAGATCTTTCAACATTATGTTTGAAGTTTTCAAGCTCATATGATACACGAAAAATCTCAAACAAAAAATTAGAATTACAAAAATTTTCGAAATATAAGAAATTTAGTAAAAATACTTTGGAATTGGTTGCTTGAACAGTATTAACAACTTTTGCAAACAAACGCACCCTAACAACAATATGAATATTCCTTATGTTCTTGTTTTGAAGCCAATGTTGTCAATGATTATAAAAATAGTAACGCTGGAGTTCTAAACAGGGAATAAAGCAAAACAAACAAACAGTACTAAATATGATGTGGGGGTACTGTGGTATTTTTGTTGTGAACAAATACTGCAAATAGTACAATAGTATTGAAATTTCCATCACTGGTACGTATTATAATTCAAAGTTAAGTTTAATAAGTAAGAATCGGTCCCTGATTTCATATTCTCGAAATATGGCCTATAATATTCATAAATCACTATACTGAATTTTATAGAAATCAGTCCATTAAATATATATAACGATAAAGTTCATCCCAAATAATAATGAGTTTAAATTGTTGTTAAATTTTTCACAATAATTTTATGATAAACTGACAAAATCTGTAAATAATGATAAGAATCAGTAATCACATCAATTATAAAGGGTCAAAATTCGATATAATTCTAAAATGTTTTTAGTAAATTATATTCTGAGTGAAATACTAATGAAGTGCATAATATACAAGTAAGAGTTTATATACCCAAAACCCAAATCATAAAATATTGTACCCCAATTTCTATTGATTTCAGATTTATTTTGATTGAATTTCATCTCACTAACGCTATTCAAAAGAATCTTATGCAAATTATTCAACATAAAGCGATTTACTTTAACACACAATAAATTTACTAAAAACGCCATAAGCAACTGATTTTGTCTTTATGAAACATCAAAATTGTCACCACAGCTTTGGTCAATTTTGGACCAACTTTCACTAAAGTTAACAGTATGATTTTTTACATACTTATAACTGATTTGTGTAAAATTTTCGTTATTGATGTTTATGTAGGTAAGTGAGTTTTCGGGAGTAGTCCTCATAAGGGTGTTATGAACTATTACGGTCCGAACACGATGATGTACATACATATCCGAACTATTTTTGTTAAATCTCAGATTTATCTGCATATAAGTGATTTTTCGAAGTGAACTTTATATGGGGACATTAGTCAAATATGGATATAGATATTTCTATATACGTATGGAGCATAAATCTTTTAAAAGCGTAAATAGCGAGATAAAATTTAGTGCAAGTAATTTGTATATCCTGGATTATTATATGGTCAAACGTGACTGCATATACTTTCTTACTTGTTTTTTTTTTCAATAATTTGTTTGATAAACACAAAAATTTTCCGTCATGCACAAAAATATTTCAAGCAATATATTTTCTAGGTTAAAAACTAAACGACTTTCGATTTAAAAATTTAAAAGATTATCAATTTTTATATTTTTTAAGCAATAAGTTTCTACAAAAAAAAACTTTTTATTAAAAACATAGAACGAAATAATATTTTTCTGAAACATATCTTGTCCAAGTCCTATTATCCATTTCTGCTTACGTCCTTCTAAATTTTACTATTACAAAACGGGAAACTCTTTCAAAAGCCTGTCTTAAAGTAATTTACTACTTCCTATTGATATATGGACACTATGAGCAAAATTGCTAAAAATTCCAATATTATTCTGAAAAAAAAAACGTTTGAAAAAAACCTGGACACTAAAAAATTCTGGAAAAATATTTAATAAGGTTTATTTTTATTTATTTTTTAACAGAAATTCGTTTGTATTTCGATAAGTAGGCTCGAATATATAGATACATTTGGAAAGGGTTGAATGCATGAGTGGTTTTTTTTCAGAATAAACTGCCACTTTACACAATAAATATGCTTCGGTTGTGTGCTTTTCCTAAAACTAATTCTCAAAATGTTAAATGATCAGCGGCCAGGAATGAAAGATCAATAATATGCCGGGCATTTCTGGCTACAGAAAGCTGGTAATAAAATAAAATTGAACAAGTACATGTTTTATTTAGCAGAAAGTAGTCCTCCAAACCGGGAATACCTCATACAAAAATCATCGATTTGAGGTATGAATTCATACATAAAAGCTGCTCCTTTTGGGGTATTAAAAAATTTCAAAACCATTTTCATTAATGTGGATCTTACAGGGGAAATATAGCAGATAATTGATATGTATGATTTATTTTTATATAAAGCGTGATCCATTTCAAAGTTCCCTACATTTTTAAATAAAAAAAAACGCAGAAAATTAAAATTTAATGGGGAATGTTTATTAACATTTGAAAGAACATTCTATAGCATTTTTTGAAGATTATGATAAGATGGTTTATCCTTTGAGTCCAATTTTCGATGACTCGTTCGAGTATTTCGACTGGTAACTGGCGAAGGACACGCGTGATGTTTTCCTTCAAGGCATGAATCGAAGCTGTTTTGTCCACATAAACTTTAGACTTTATATATCTTGCTGTAGCTTAATTGATTAGCGCGTTCAATCATTAAGCATGAGTTGGTATTTGTGGCATGAGTTTGATTCCCAGTGGTTGCCACTCAAAACAACATCAGTTTCTGATAATTATTAAGTTTTCTATCCTTGCATAACTAATATTAACACAGCGCCCTCCTTCTATGGTATAGCATTTAAAAACGCCACCTAAGTAAAATAATTACAATAAAGACTATAAAATCAAGCTTTGATTCATGTGCCTACTCACACCTAATCTGTTAAAAAAAAGGCTATTGAAAAAAGTATCTCTACTTTAATCACCCTATAGAAGTTATTTATGCTTTTTAAGCGTTAGAAACATCAGTGCAAAGCCAATAGACCGTCCCCACTATAGTTGTGCAGGGTATAAAAACAGGCTGTAAATGTCTTATCTTAACGATATTTATAATGAGTTAAATTTAACGTGAAAATCAATTAAATAATGCAACTCACTTTATTGTCAATTCTTGTTAATTAATATTTTCGAAAGGTTTAATTTAATGGTGAGTGTGTCTTAAATACTTACATTCAATACATTTTAAGACCTTTCTTTCACAAATAACATTTAATCTGCAAAGATTATAATATCTTAAGCATTTATTAAAAACAATTACTCCAAAATAAATATTTATTATTAATTTCAAAAGAATTAATTTAATGAAATGCTACACAATTCTCGACCACAAGCAGCTTGTTGTATTTCTACTGATTACTTTTTTAAATTTCTTTTTAAATCTTAATAAGCACTTTGAACACAGACCCCTTTCTTTCTTTTACTTAATAATATAATTTTCATCATTTCCATAATTATTACAAGATAAGCACTCACTGACAATTGTACATACACCTACATGCACAAGACAAAAACCAAAAAAAAAAACGTCCTTTTAATATGTTGTTTCTAAAGAGAAAATGTAAACAGCAGCAACAACAGTAAAAAGTAAACAGTGAAGAAAAAAAATTCAATGCAAACAAACTCAAGCATGTCTGCTAGAGATGAGGAGAATGAAAATAAGGAAATGAAAGCAAGGAAAACAATATACTCCAGACATCTTATAAACAGAAAGTAAAAATAAAAATAAAATTATACGAAACATTGAATGTTGTAGTCAAAGGACACGCCATTACATTTAGCATAATGTCATTGCAAAACTTACTTTAAGAGAAAAATCTAAACACAATAATAACAACAAAATCCAAGTAGAAACATAT
Source organism: Bellardia bayeri (assembly GCA_950370525.1). Taxonomy (NCBI): domain Eukaryota; kingdom Metazoa; phylum Arthropoda; class Insecta; order Diptera; family Calliphoridae; genus Bellardia; species Bellardia bayeri. The sequence goes on from OX493267.1 coordinate 22,182,271, forward strand.
TTAAAGACAAGAAAGATTGAACTAAAAAAAGGATAATAATAAGCAACAACATACACGTATACATATACATACATATATATATGAAACAACAACACAATATCTAAAGCAATGTTAAACATCTTAAATGGAAAACTAACTGACAAATGTACGTACAGCAACATGAACTTCATTCTAAACTATAACGTCTACATAATCTTAGAACAAAAACAAAGACATGCAAAACTTCATATGAACCTGACCAGATTTTCTAATCGAAATTCCAATAGATTGGAATACTCTTGATTGTTTATATTCTTGGCTAAGTTTCAACTGATTTATTTTGTTTGATCTTGACATTTAGTTGATAACTAGTTGACCAAATATCACAAGTACGAAATCGAATGTCAATTGGGATATTTTATGTTTTACTTGATAAGTGGACAGCTGCTTGATTAACTTTGTTATTTGTATGGAATATTTATACATACATATGGGGTATTTCAAATTTTTTGAGCACCTACTGAAATCGACATACTATGGCTTTTATTCCGTTAAGTTTTACGAATTGAAAAAAAACGTTGTACAGGGTTTGGATGACTATACTTGAAGGATATGACGTGCAAAGTTTTACGTTCAAAAGTCTTCATCTAAAATTCGAAAAATTAAAAAAACCACTTGAAACTTGCAAAATAATTTTTTTCAAACCGGGCAGCGGCAGTTTTTCCCAAACACATTTCGCATTGTGACAACTAAAGCGCTATATGAATTGCGCTGAAACGTACATCGAATCGAAGACTTTACTCAGTTTGATACTAAAATTGGAAACGCCCGAAAAAAAATTTAAAGATTTAAAATTTTATGGAGGAAAAAAATGTTTCTAACCTCAAAAACTGTAATTTTTATATATTTTTTAATTTTTAAATTAAAACCGCAGTAAAAATGATTAACGCGTACGGATTTCACATGCTCAAATATCGGTTTATACACACGCAAATCGTATGATGTCAGACAAAAAAAAAAAAATTATAATAGCCGTAAATTTTTGAAGTTGCCCATATGTAAATATAGTAGAGTGTAGTTTTCCCTTTAAAGACGCTTGCAGCAAAGTCATTAAAAAGAATATTTTTTAATGGTTATTCTGTTGCTGTAAGTTACGAGATATTAGCCGGTCCGACAGTGAAGTACAGTTTCCTTTACAAAACTAAACAGTTGATATTTTGTCTACAGAAAAGTGTTAAAGCAGTTGTAGTTATAAAATGCAAACTTATTGTAGGGTGCTAATAAATAAAGTAATAGTTATTTTTCTACTCATCCTTTTCTGAAAGTGTTAATGGTTGTTGAAAGCTTTGTTTCTATTACAACAAAAAAAGAAACAGCAAATATATGCTACTTAGAAGTTTCATTTTATTTGTGATACGGTCTGTTCTCCTCTTCATATTCAATAGTCATAGTCATCCTACAAATTGTTCAGTTTGTCTTTCTTCTCTATTTTGCACTTTAGTTGTTTTTATAGTCTCCGATGCTGATGATTTAAGTTGCATGTCGAAAAAACATCGTTACTAAATTACAAAAATTACCAAGGATTGTATTAGAAAACATCACCATAAACAAGACAGTATAATGTTAGAACTAAGGAAAAGCAAGTAAGAAAGTATAGTCCGTCAAGCCCGACCATATAATATTTCTATGCTTATAAATATGTTTTGTGGAAACACTTTTAAAAGGGTGTCGAAGGGGATTTTATATAGGAGCTTTCAGTAGTTATGGACCAACCATTAAAAAATTAGGTATCGCGATTTCTGTATATACACACAGAAAACAAATATTGTTCTACATGTTTACCACAAAAATTTCAAAATTTTTACTATGCTATGGTTATTGTAATTATTTATATAATTTCGGTAACCATAATATGTGCAAATTACGATTTAAATGATTACTACAATCATATATACAATTGTAGTAACTATATTTATATTTGTGGCAATCATGTTTATTATGAATCTATTTATCATAATTTGTTGCTCTTTTGTTATGATAGAGAACAATATAAACTGGTATAATCTTTCACCACAAAACTGATTAATATAAACATTTATAATTGCTATAATCATATATATTATTAGTATAGTCACATGAATCGTAACTTAACCATATTATAGTTTTCGAAATCATATAAATAATAACAGTGACCATAATATTAAAAAAAAAAATATTGAAAAATATTGAAATAATTGCGGTAAACATGCACAACTATATTTTTTTCTCTACTTGTATAAAACTTATTTGTATACCAAGTGATTTTCGGAAGAGTTCCTTTTATGGAGATACGGTCAAAACTTACTTGAGAAATTTGTTTGGCTACGTGCAGAAATAAAACGTTTATGACCGACAAACCGCTATTTCGGGAGGACATTTGTATATGGGATAGGTGAAATAATAGACCCAATTTCAATCCAATTTCAATCCCAACCGTTCTTGGGCCGAAAAAAGGCTTAAATGGACAATCAGTCAGCCGCACAGACAGACATACAGGCGAATATCGTTAAATCACACCAGGAAGTGATTCAGAAAATCGATCAGTTTACTTCAAAGTGGGTCTAATATTTTTAGATGGACTAATATTTATGGGCATTACAAACATCAGCTCAAATATAAATAAACCCTCCATACTAATGTGGTGTAGGGTACAAAAAACTAAAATGTTTCATATTTTTAATAATTCTGTGTTTCTCTACTCTGTATTTTGATTGTCAAAACAAAGATTTTAAGTTTAATTCATTTTTTGCAAGTATAAATTTAAATGCACTTACAACTTTAAGGGTAAAATAGTTGCTATTACGACTATTAATAATGTTTACAAGATTTGTTTGTTAAACGACAAAGATGGATGAACTCTAATTAACAAGCCCTGTTTTAAAATCAACTCAGTAAATAAGATTTCGTTTTGCAATTATTGTTGAAAGGATGTTATATTGAAAAAAAAACTGCAATAAATAAAGAAATTTTATTCCTATCTCTGCTGTGATAAATATAGTTTGTCGCTACACAATAAAATTGTTACCATAAAATTTGTCTATTGCTTGTATTTTTTTTTCTGTGTAAATGAAACTTGTTTTTTCATTTTATATGGATACTACTATGTTAAAAGTTTAATGTTCTTTGAAAAGGACCCTGTATAAAAGCTATAACTTATTGCGGTCCAATCTTTTAAATTTGGACGTGAGATTGTTTCGCAGACACAAACAGTCAGATGTAGCTCAAGCATTTCATAGGTATCAACAGATACATATATATTTTGAATATTTTTTAATGTTACACAGCGAATGAAAAACTGTTACATATCCTCATTCACCACTTGTGGTAGCGGAGGGTATACTAATGTATGCTATTCAAGTGCCAGCTCAAATTCAGCCACACAACAATTGAGCTATATTGTATATTATACCAAATAAAGATGGAGGTAGTAAGTGAAAATTAGATATTGTAAATTAGCGGAGAGCTAAATATTTATGTCTTATTTTTTGTCAGTTACAGATTTTGTTGAAAAAAAAATTACACATTTTACATCACAATAAGGGTACTCACGATATTGCTTAAAATTGGCGTTTGTGCAGTTAGGCAAACTTGCGAGATTTGTTTAATGAATACCCCTATTAACTTTTGTGCAATCTAACAACATCAGTTTGTGAGAAACGTCAATTCAAAAATAAATAAATTAAACATACAATTTTTGTTTTAAAAAAAATATTTATTTTTAAAAATCCCTAAAGCCTCAGTTAGACGACTGTAACGGAATGTAACTGCAACAGTAAGAAACAGCTGATGCATATTGTTATGCGTAAAGTAATGCAAATGGTTATGTAGATGTAAAGGTAATGCAACACTGTAATGTATGAATCTGTAAGAAATAGAATTTCCTTACATTTTTACGTCATTACATAACATTCCATTACAGTCGGCTAACTGAGGCTTAAAGAAAGCCAAAATAATAAGTTATTCATATTATTTAAAGGAACACTTGAATTTTTTGGTAAAAATAATGGTAAGCATAAATCCTTTTGTACTATGTTACTTTTGGGTTGTTTATAGATAAAGCTTTGGAAGATTTCACTTATGTTCTTGCAGCTGGAGAATAATTTCACTATACAGTGACATTTGTTCATCGTTCAGTGCCGAAATAAAAATAAAATAAAATAAATAAAAATCAGCTGTTGAGTTAAATGCATAATTGAACAACGAAAGTTTACAAGCCAAAATTGTTGGGCAAATTTACCAAGTATGCTTAAATAATTCTTTATGTAATTCTTGCCAATTAATTTACGAGGGCACAGTTTGCGAGACTTACGTCGTAATGATGAGAATCCTTAACACTTTCGGCCGCACTTGAATTTAGCTGTGACTACCAAGAGCATCACATATTGTTTTCATTAATCTCTTAAATTTAATTTGAGTTGATATTTATTGTGACTTTAGCATTTACTGCGATAAAGTGATTGTCGAAAAGTTGATAAACTTTTGGACTGCTACAAGAATTATTCTCTTCATTAATCTATGACAGATATTCAACTTGCCTTATATGTCCTTGATGACTTTCTTGTACTCATCTTAGCTACAGCATGTTGTATAAGACATTAAATCTGACGAGTGGTATGGTCTTTTAAAGCGGGGTCCCTTCGACTCTACTTAAGTGTTCGCTCGTAGTGAACTAACACGTAAAGCAACCAAACTTTTGCATGAGTGTCTCCTCAAATGGCTCTGATATATTCGTCAATAGCCTGATGGGTCTATATGATTCAACTTTTGTGTGATCTTTTCCAGTCTTATGTATCATTATCCTTTCATTCTGGATACAAAGCAATATAACGTTAATATAATATATGTAGCTATAATATATTTACTACTCTAGCTTTTTTGGAGTTTAAAGTAACAGTAGGCTTTTCAGTCTTTCGAATCTAAAAAACGTAGGTTCGCAGCTGCTCCAAAATGGGGTACACCAGATATTAATTCGATTCCCTTTATCGATGATTGATTAGTGCTTCAAAGATTTTTCAAGGATCATTTCATTTCTTTACTGAACTTAATACATTGAATAGAACTTTGCATTTTCAAGTTTAATATTTATATATATTCAATTCACAAGGGATGTTGTAGTGTCGTAGAAATTGTACGTCGTCTGAATTTACAATAGTTGTACAAGTTGTACAAATGTTGTTGGTAAATTCTATATAAATATTTTGTACAATACTTAAGATATTTTACCATATATTTTTCGAATGTTATATGAAAGTTTCAGTGTTGCCAAAAATATCTGTCTCAAAAAATTACTCTATTTAGTTTAAATGCTCAAAGCATAAACTAATTGACAAATTTATAACAAGAAAATAAAATTAATAAACAACAAATTTAAATAATGTTATTGTAATTAATTTATGAAAAGCGATCATTCATTCTTATTTTTTTTTGACTCAATTGTTAAAATGTCTGCATTACATTTTTCATGCAATGCTGAAATTATTTTGTTTTTGTCACTTGTGTTATTAATTTAAATGATTTTAATATTTTACTTTTGACATATTGTGGGCTTGACAACATTAGTTGTATCATACAATGTACAACATACAATTTTACTTGTAAATTCAACAATAATACATATAACGTTATCAATCAAATATATAAAATATTTTACTACTAAAGAAAACATTTCGTTTTAAAAATCTCTAGTTACGATACCCTTGAGATTTCGTGTATTTACAAGAAATATCAAATTCGTAAAAGTAGGTTCTCTAACATATTTATTATTAACAGAAAAAAAATCCTAAAAGTTGGTATTTGTTTGAAAATACTGTAATTTAATATAAAGCTAAAACATACAATTTACAAATAATATTTGCATTAAGAGAAGAAAAATATAACTTGAATTTGAATATGCATAGAATTAACTTTATTTACGTTTAGAATTTTTTCTCTCTAACATATTAAATTGTCAACATCAAGTAAACAACTGTCATAACAGTTTTCCCCAATACAATAAATATTCTGGGAGAAAAAAAAAGGAAAAAAATAAACCTAGCACAAGTCAGCAAATGTCCTGGACATATGAAAAAAAGGAAACCTTATAACTTCATGCATATTCACATAGTATACAACAAATTCTCAGATATATAAACATATTCTCTTTCACATACATATACCAACATATATGTACATATAAACAATTCAAATCTATAAACAAACATAAAATTTCTCCACTCCTCATTTCCTAGGAGTTTCAGGTACAGTGGCACAGTTTGTAAAATAAAAGATAGTAAAAAATTAATAATAATAATGTTGAAAACATTACTATGAACTTATTTGAATTAGTGTGACTCTTAGGAATAAAAACTATTTAAATTTAAGGTTTTTATCGACCTTTTCCTTATTCTATTATTGATTTGTTTAGAAATTTCTAAATCGGGCTTATTAAGGTCATGTATTCTATGCAAATAAAAGATTATTTCATAACTTATTTTTCCGACGTTTCGTTGGAGATTCCCAACATCATCAGGGATATTTTATTAGATATATAATCTTTCGTCAATAGTTTTGCATTTAGAATATTTTATATATATTTTGTTTTACATAAACACAACATAAAACATAAATTTAATTAAACAAAACAAATGCAAAAATATAAATAAAATAATATCACAGTATAATTAAATTGTATTAAACTAAGTATCACAGCAGTAAAATCAAACTAAAATGACATTTCGTTGGAGATTCCCAACATCATCAGGGATATTTTATTAGATCTGGTAGCATCAAAATGAATATACAATTGAAAAATAATAATTTAATAACAACAACGATAACTTAGTTCTACAGGAATAATATTACTCACATATAATCTTTCGTCAATAGTTTTGCATTTAGAATATTTTATATATATTTTGTTTTACATAAACACAACATAAAACATAAATTTAATTAAACAAAACAAATGCAAAAATATAAATAAAATAATATCACAGTATAATTAAATTGTATTAAACTAAGTATCACAGCAGTAAAATCAAACTAAAATATTGCGATTGTATAAATTGCATTCGTGTTGTTTTTGTCGTCTTTTGTATTTAAAGCATTCGTAGCTCTTTCCTGAATCCTCAAACTTTCCAGTGTAAATCGTTTATTTGTTCTCTTTTCCTTGTCCAATATTTTAACGTTTGTGAGATCGGGTAGATGTTTTTCTTCAACACAGTGTGTAGCCAGAGCTGTAGTCATTTTATTTCTCTTTATGTCTGTTCCGTGTTCTGATATTCTTGTACCAAGGCTTCTCTTTGTAGTACCCACGTAAACTTTACCACACTCTTCATCTGTTTTACCTAAACATGTGATCTCATACACAAGATTACTTTGCTCATTTTTTTCTATTTTTGTTTTTGTTTGTGTAAATAGAGTATTGATTGTTTTGCTCGCTCTGTGCGCTAATTTTATTTTGTTGTCATTTATTATTTCTTGAATTTGTTTGTTTTCTGTGAGCTTTGGTATGTATGGGAGGCTGTAATATTTAGTGTTGCCAGATGTGTTGTTTGTGTTTTCCCCCAATTCCCTTCCTGTTTGTGCCTTTTCTAATAGATTATTTATTAAATATGTCGGATAGCTGTTTTTTATTAGTATGTCCTTTACTTTGTCAATATTTTTAGATTTGAATTTGTTATCGCTCAATTTTAAAGCCGTTGTTATCAAATTCAGTGCAGTATTTATTTTCTGACTTTTTGGATGCGTAGAGTGATAATTTATTAGACGACCTGAGGCAATAGTTTTCGAATACCAATCCGTTATTATAATTTTGTCCTCCCGAAATATTTTCATATCTAGATATGGTATGCATTTGTCTTCTTCTTTTTCTATCGTGAATTTTATTTTATTGTGGTAGTTATTAAATGTCTCTAAAATCAGTTTTTCGTCCTTTCTTTTAATAATCGCAAACAAATCATCCACATATTTTGAAATTAGTTTTATATTTACATCTTCCTTTTTAAGATCCGTGGTAACTTGTTCTAATAGTGTATCTAGAACGATATCAGCTATTGTTGGAGATAATGGATTACCCATGGGCATTCCGTAAGTTTGGTTATAGTAGGTGTTGTCATATATAAAATAATTGTTGTCGTTAAGACAGAACTGTAGTATTTTAAGGAATTGAGCCCTTGGTATTGTGGTGTGATTTTTCAAAATATTCCATTGTGACATTATGTTATTTATTGCCAAGTGTATTGGTATGTTCGTAAATAGGGATACGACGTCCAGGGAAATAAGGATTTCGTCGTCTTCGATATTAATATTTTTGAATTTTTCCTTAAGTTCTAATGAGTTTTTTATATTATATTTCTCTAATATAATATTTTTTAAAATGTGTCCAATATATTTTGACAGGTTGTAACATGGAACCTCTATCGAGGATGAGATTGGGCGGAGTGGCATATCAGGCTTGTGGATTTTCGGGAGTCCGTATAGTCTGGGTGCTGTGGCTGAATGGGATGTTAGTTTCAATTTTTCGTATCTTGTTATGTGTTCCTCCTTGTACAAATCCATGACTAGTTTGTTGTTTGTGCGTTGTAATTTTTGTGTCGGATCTGCTCGTATGGTTTTGTAAGTTGTTTTATCATCTAAAAGTTTGGTCATTCCTGATTTATAGTCTTCCTTGTACATAACTACCGTTTTATTGCCCTTATCCGATTTGGTTATTACGATTACATCTTTGTGTTTTTTCAAAATTCGTTTCGTCTCTTCAAAAATGTTTAAAATGTATTTTTCTTTTAGACTGTTCTTAGATTTCCTTTTAAACGTGAGTATTCTGTTCGCAATCTTTGACCTGATTATGTCCTTTTGCCTGTCGTCACCCAGAGTTTGAACCCACTGTTCCAAATCAGCTATTAGGTTTATTGATGAAAAGTTTTTATCACTGACTGGTAAGGCAAATTTTGACCCAAGGGAAAGTAGCCATTTGTTCTCATCTGTAAACAATACATTAGTCTTGTTGACAAACCATGATGGGTTAAATTTTAAATTGTATTTCTCCAGCTGTTGACGTTTTAAATTGGATAGTTTCGTCGAGTGTGTCTGCTTATCAAGTGATATAATATCAATATATCTGGTCTTTTGTCTTCTAATGAAATTATCATAGTCATCGTCGTTAAGTTTCAGTTTGAATGAGTGTCTAATTTTATTTCTTTCGCAATTAATGTTCTTAAGATTTTTATTAGTCTCCTTAATCTCCAAGTTTAAAACTCTTATGTGAAATTTCTGTTCTATTTTACTAAGTGTTCTTGATACTTCCTTTGATGTGAATAGCTGCCTTGCGTTTCTAGTTGAATTAAATATGTGACTTGGGATGAGTCCACTACTTCTGCATTTCAGAAGGTATTTAAGCCTTTCCATTTGTTTTGCTAGTCTTTTCGTCTCTTTGCAATATCTTTTTAATAATATGCAAGTGTCCTCGTCATATTTAAGTTTTATGTGCGTAAAAAAATTCTTCATTATGGTGTTCTCAGATTTAATAATCCTATATTCGGCGGGCCCTCCGATGATTATATATATTATATATATTTAGTTTGATTTTACTGCTGTGATACTTAGTTTAATACAATTTAATTATACTGTGATATTATTTTATTTATATTTTTGCATTTGTTTTGTTTAATTAAATTTATGTTTTATGTTGTGTTTATGTAAAACAAAATATATATAAAATATTCTAAATGCAAAACTATTGACGAAAGATTATATATCTAATAAAATATCCCTGATGATGTTGGGAATCTCCAACGAAACGTCGGAAAAATAAGTTATGAAATAATCTTTTATTTGCATAGAATACATGACCTTAATAAGCCCGATTTAGAAATTTCTAAACAAATCAATAAAAACTATTTAATTTTTCACCTTTAATTATCCATTTAATCCCACTGTATTACTTGCATGAAACTGTTGCAAAGTAAACAAAACATTAGCGTAACAAAAAAAGTAGTCAAACCAGCAGTTTTATAAAACTTTTTCACAGAAGATCCTAGAAAAAAAAACATCACCATAAAATAACCAAATATATGAAACACTGATGCAAAATACGAAAAAAAATGCCAACAACTAACTTTTGCTTTTATTTCTTGGTATGATATTGTCAGTGCCGCATCATTGGCCGAAGCATATAATAGAGCAAAAAGAAACAAATTCAGTTTTTTCTTGTTGACACATCTTTACACCCATACTTATGCAACATACACCCATATTTGAAAGCTTACACACACATGTACATGCTGTCCGTTAAACAGGACAATAGAATTTATTGTGACAGTGTGAATTTCGGTAAGTTTGTGCAGCCAATCTTTGCAAAAATATAATAAAAAAATAGTTTTTGTTTAGCTGACTATTAGGCTGTTCTTACATTGGACTCTTTCAATTTTCCGTCATCTAAGAAGCAAATGCAGAAACTTTTAGAACAATGAATAACTTTTAAGAGTGAAAATTTTATTTAAAATGTTAAGTTTCGGGTCAAAGTAGCATTTTTTTTTTTTCAAAAAACAATCGAATATGTAATTGATATGTAAATATATTAATATGTATTTTAACAAATTTGCTTAAAAATACCAAAGTTTACCATTAGATTTGTGTTTGTTTTGTTTCTGTCTTTAAATGCATGTGGCAAACACTTTTTGCAAATTAGGCAACACAAAACAAATAATAACACAAATTATAATAAACAATGACTAAACTCTCAAAAGACATTGACAATATTCTCGTAATGACAATAGCTACTTTTTATTATTAATATAACGTTATTAATATCTAAAGAGCCAAGAGATTTATGCGTATTTAAGTGATTTCCGAAAGTTGATATTATAAGGGGGCTTGTGTTAAATTTCCACTTATTAGTGATTTTTATCAAACATTTATTGCGCCTTTAAGTAAGTTTCGGAAGTGGTCTTTGTATGGGGTTTTGGTCAAAATATCAACCGAATCAAACAAAATATCGATTTAAGATTTCACTTAGCATGAAACTTATTATTTGCAGAATTTTGAATGGATACGGCTTTTCTATAGACATGTATGTACCATAGAGCCATATTACGGGAACGTATTTGTATGGGGGCTATAAGAAATCTTGGATCGATTCCTACCGTTTGCAACACGACCTGTGCTTTTATAATAAAAATAAAGTGTGCATAATTTATTATGGAGTTTTATACGCATTTAAGTGATTTCTGGAAGTATGCTTTATATGGGGGCTACGGCCAAATATGGACCGAAATCATCATATTGAAATGGACGATTTTTATATTTGTATGGACTACTTGTGATGAATTTTAAGTTAGTATCAGGTTTTGCAAGGATTTATGCCCATTTAAGTAATTTTCGGAACTGGAGTTTTATGGGCGCTACGGTCAAATATCAACTGATTATCATTATATTTCGATGGACGATTTTTATATATGTATGAACTATTTTAGTTGAATTTAAACTTGAAAGTGGTTTTTCATAAGGAATTTATGCCCATTTAAATGATTTTTGGAACTGGAAATGAAATATGGACCGATCATGCTTATCGAATTTCCACTTGATACTCATTTTTATAAAAGATTTATGTTCATTTAAGTGAATTTTGGACCACTTTGAATGGGGCTATTGTCAAAATTGTGGAACGATACAAACAAAATATTTTTTTCAGATTTTACTTTGCATGAAACTTATTATTGCAGAATTTTGTTTACGGTTTTTCGATAGACATTTATGTACCATAAAGCCATATTCCGGCAATACATGTATGGGGGCTATGAGAAATCGTTTACCGAATCCTACCATTTTCAGCAGGACGTGTTCTTCTAAATTAAAAATAAAATGTGAAAAATTTCTTGATATTATTTGCATTATATTTGAAGAAAACAGCAAGGAATATCTGGAAAATATCGAGGTAATCTGAAACTTGCATCTATAACTCAGATCCTACTAGACCGATTTTGTCCATTTGCAATACTAAACAAGGAATGTTTGGTCAATATTTTAATGTTCTATGTATTTTTTTTTCAAAGCTCTATCGTGCCAACAACAGACGGACAGACGGACGGACATGTCTAAATCGTCTTAGGATCTTGTAAGGACCCAGAATATATAAACTCTTTTGTTCTACGACCATTATTTCGATGTGTTACAAACGGAATGACATACGCAATATAGCCTCCTTTTTTTGGTGGTGGGTGGCTGTGCAACAGTTATTACATAAAAAACACAAATATTTTAGATTCGTATTCAGCTTTTCTTAAATAATAATAACTTCAATTGCGCAATTAATTTATGTTTCAAAAGTATTGAGTTGCTTTTTTGTTTATATAAATATTTATTTAGATTTTAGGTTAACCGTGCTTTTCCTGTAAATGAGAAGTTTGTTACAGATGATTTTTCTTACCAAGTTATTAAAAAACTGTTGACAAGCAAATAAGTACTTACACGTCAGATATGTCATTATTTGCCTACTTCTAAGTAAGTACTTCTAAGTGGTAATCATTGAAAAGTAAATAAATAATATCTTTAGAAGCTTCGAACAATTATGATCCGATTCTCATAAATTTGATTAAAAATTTTTTTTGATACGCTTGCTTTTATAATAATATCAAACTTTAGCATGGCAAACTAAAGGAAAGCTACAAAATATCTCCATCCATTGCAACTTTTATCAATGCTGGCAAAATCCATGTGTTTACTTTGGTTTTAAAAATGTTTTTATTTATTTTTGCTGCATCTTCTTTTGGTTGGTTTATGTTGCGTGAGTGTAGGATTCACTTTTTTTTTTGTACCCAAATTTTAATGTATTTTTTTCACTGCAAATAGGGAATTTTAACTTAACTTATTTTTACTTTGCTTCTGTTGCTGTCTGATGTTATCCGTAGTCAGCAAGAAAATAAAAACTTTAAAATCAACATACAATCTATAGAAAAATAAGATAAATACGAGATTGGGGGAAAAACTTGACTAAATTCAATTTACATTGTTGTAGTTGTTTGTAAGAAATTGCTACAGTGGTGCTTGTAAACTTCAATCGTATACATTTATTTATTTGTTACATTTTAAGCTTACAAATTTTGGTGATAAAATGGGGTAAAAGAAAACATGATTTACGGGTTTTCTTTAATTATAAGAAATTAGAATTTATTAAGATGTATGGTTAAGATGATCCTTAAATTGGAATTTTTAGACTTTTTATTCTTTGAATTACTGAAGCAGAATTTTGTGTTCAGCCACACTATCGCGAACAGCAGCAATATTTTCCGCAGTACGAGCTGTACGAGCATGCACTGGTGTTCTCACATCTTCTACAGACCTGGTTTGCTCGAATTTTTCCACGATTTTTGCGATTGTACGCACATTTGGACGATCAAATTGACCAAAAAAATCCCGAAGTGCACGATATGCATTTTGATTTGAACGCCCATTTTCATAATAAGTTTGGATAACTTTAACACGTTGTTGGATTGTGCATCTCTCCATGGTTCAAATTGAGTAAGTCTGAAATAGAGAAATGTCAAATAAAATTCGGAAAAAAGCTTGGCGTTTAGGTGTGGTTCACATTCAACATCGGCCCTTAAAATTTAACCACCCTTTATATTGCAGATATTCCTATGAAATTTTGTATACGTTGTTTTTATGATAAAAGAAGCAAGTGTGAAGAAAATAGTAAGAATCGGTCCTTGATTTCTCAAAGCCCACATACAAAAATATTCCCGAAATATGGCTCAATTATACATAAATGCCTATAAAATTGGAATATCAATACAAAATTCAGCAGGAATAAGTTTCTTGCAAAAAGAAATTGTAAAACGAAATTTTTTTTTTAGTTCGGTCCATGTTTAACCATAGATCCCATACTTTAAAAATTCACTTAAATACGTATAAAACTGATGTAAATAATGTTACACGGCGCAAAGTTGACAGAAATAATTCTTATAGGTAAATAAATTGTTTTACTAAAGTTTATTTTCGCTAAAAATCCTTAAAATGTTGATAATTATATATATATATATTATAAAATACTTAGCACAACTTACATGAGGCATGGTGTACTTACACATATTTGAGTCTTATGAACAGGTAAAATAATTTGAGTAATTTCATTAAAATTCAAAAAGTGTTCTACAGGCGGTCCAGGAAGGTGCAAGAATATATATGGGATTGAAGAGGACACTTTCAGCTTTCTAGTGGTAGTAAAATTTTGTTTAACCCTTTTGATTTTCAAAAGTTCTATTCCTCTGAAATTCCATTTTGACTATATTTGAGTACCTTAGAAAACATTTAATCGCACTGGACTACTATCAAACCAATTTTACAAAAAAAAAATTCAACCAATTATTGATAATAGTTTGCGAGATATGACAATTTCCTTGTGATCAAATTTACAAAATATACATTTTTTGTAAAATAACGTAAAATGTTGGCTGCCTAAGTTTTAATATAATTACTATTTAATGCCATTACAATTTTTGGAAATAAGTGACAATAAAACATTAGACTTTTGGCCGATAAAATTAAATTCTGAGCCACCGCATTTGCATTTTTCCTGTTTTTGCAAAAATTTTGCCATTTAGTAATTATTTTTACATTTAACGTAAACGAATCGAAATGTGTACGAAATTAGCATTCTAATAAAATAAAAAATAAAAGCGGTTAAAAAATGTTGAAGTTCTTAAGTTTTGTCCAGGCCATTAACGTGTTTCAGACAACTGGAATAAGAAATGTACGAAAGAAATAAAAAATTGAAAAATGAGCTTTTATCTTCGTAACATATTGTACATATTATATTAATGGTCGTTTCAGAACTTAGCTTTCAATTTTTTAAAAATACTGTTTAACAAAATTTAGAATTTTTAGAACATCGTTTTGGGATTTGTTAAGATTATGTAACCCCCCGTTGCCACATGCAAGAGCAAGTTCGAAAAACTCAATACACTTACATATTTTTACTAACCCAATCATATTTTACGCACTTACAGCTTAACTTGAAAGAGAATTTGCTTGTAAGTAAATTTTTGGCACTTGCCGTAAGTAGAATGATAAATGAATAAACAGTGCTACCAGTGTTAAAATAAAAGTTATGTTTATAACAAATTTTCGGGGTTTTACAAAAAAATTATAAAGAAAAAAGAATAAAACTATTACACAACACATCTTAATATAAATTTCATGTATTTATTAAAACAAATTGTAAATTACCAATTTTTTCCGTATTTTTTTTTCTTTTGACAATACGGCAATACTGGATATGCGTTTGAAAATTGACAGAATTTTATGAAAAAATTTTATTTGAAGTTTCTTTGTTGGCGACATTTCAAAAACAAACTTGCACTTGCTAGTGTAGCCACTCTACTCTACTTGCCAGTAATTAATTACTTGCATGTGGCAACGGGGGCTTAGGTAACAAAAATATAAAACTATTGTGGCCATACCTTACAGAGGTTTTCTGTACCCGTGATTTTAATTTGGCGGACTTTGGAAACAACTTTTTTTTTTTTGCGATATTTTGGTGAATTAAGCTGGAGTCTGTTCAGACCTTTTTATAGCCAACACCACCATAGTGGGGAGGGTATATTGGATTTGTGCTGATGTTTGTAACGCCCAGAAATATTGGTCCAACACCCACCTTAAAGTATACCCATCGACTCAGAATCACTTTCTGAGTCGATTTAACGATGTCCGTCCCTCCTTACGTCTGGCTGGCTGGCTGGCTGGCTGTCCATGTAAAGATTGTGCGCAGAGTACAGTTCTCACTTTTTAAGATATTTCGATAAAATTTGGTACGTGATATTTCTTCGGCCCATGGATGGATGGAATTGAAACTGGTGGAAATTGATCCATTATTTCACCTGGCCTCCATAGAAATGTCCTCCCGAAATTGGGGTTTATCAGTCATAAATCTTTGAATTATGATAGTAGTCAAACAAATTTCACCACAAATAAGTAATAAATGAAGGTAAATCTCATCTACAAATTTCGTGAAGATCGGTCCATAATTAGTCGTAGCTCCCATATAAGGCCCACTTCCGAAAATCACTTTAAAGAGCATAATTCTCTTCAAAATGTTGGTATCCAAATAATATTGAACACAAATATGTCTCTTATATATAAAAATAATATGGTACAATTTTATGGTGATCGGTCCATAATGACCCACTTCCGAACATCAGTTTAAAGAGCATAACTCCCTCGAAAATGTTGGTATCTAAATAATATTGAACGGAAATATTTTCCATACATATGTATATGAATAATATGGTAAATTTTTATGATGATCGGTCCATAATTAGTCATAGCTCCCATATAAGGTCCACTTCCCAAAATCACTTTAACGACCATATGTTTCTTAAAAATGTTGGTATTGAAATAAAATTCAACACAAATAAGTTTCATATGTACAGAAATGATGACACCTAATTTTATAATGGTCGGATCATAATTAGTCGAAACTCCCATATAAGAGACCGTAATTTACTTAACCTCCATAAATCTTTTAAAAGTATGTACATCAAGATAGTGTATAACATACATAATATTTATATTCACAGAAATCATGACACTGAATTTTTGGATGATCGGTCTATAATAGGTTATATCTCCATATGGCGCCCATTTCTGAAAAACTTTTTATACATATACTTGACCGACTATACTTTTTTACTTGTTTTAATTTGAAATGTTATTATAATATATTTCACATTTAGCTAGAAACTTGAAATTTCAGATACCCTTCTACAATTTAGTTCACTATAAATATTTAAAAAGGAAATCCTGGAAATGATATAGAAGGGCACTTATTCGAATATTTTACTGCACACATCACATTTGTAACACATGGGTCTTCATACCCATATATATTTTGCATTGTAAGTTACGTTTTCTTTTTTATATTTTTCTTGTTAGTTTTAAATACTTTTTCTTTTATCATTTGTTTGTATCTATTAAACAATGTTAGTTTACGCTAATTTAGGAAAAAACCAATAAACATACTAACAAGTAACTCCATGTCGTTAATTAATAAGATGAACGTTTTATTGAAACTGTTGTTACACTTTTCACCAACTCTGCTTAATGTTTGTGTTAATGATAATAAAAGTTGTAATTTCCCTTTTAACATATAAAAATTTATTTATAATTTATTTAAAAATTATAGTACATACATATATTTATATATTATTCACATTTATTAAAAAAAAGTTTTATTTTTATAATTAAGTACATGAAAAACTAAGTGGGTCTGGCTAGAATTGCTAAAATCTAAATTAGCCCTTATGAAAGAATCTCTCTATGGTTTTTAGTAGACAGCAAGATAAACTAATTGGTCTAGAATATTTCCTATATTTAAAAAAATATATTTAAATTTTTTATTTAAATCATCTACATTCTTGCTCCACTGTATTTTAAAGCATAAAGCAACTATTTGCTAAATTAGCAAATTCGTATACACTGATTATGCTGTTGCAATTCTCCTAATTGTTTTCAGATGTCAACTTTGGACTACTTACGTAGTTACTTAGTTGAATATTTGTTTTTGCAATGTTTTGGACATTCAAGTTAAACATTTATATTTTTGCGCAGCAAGAAAATAACATTTCACTTCTTTTTTTTTGCAAAATTTACAAAATTTAAATAAAAGTTTTCTATCGTACAAAATATTGTTCGTTGGAGAATTTTCGTAATTAACTGCAAAATAGAGTTTTAAAACAAATTTCTTTCCCTTATTGCCAGTTGGTATGGAATTAAAAGAAAATATAAATAGAAAAACATAAAATATTTATGTAACAGATTGTAACTTGTTTGAAATGATGTTGCTGAATTCTACAAAAAAAAAAATAATAATAAAAAAACCTGCTGTTGCATGTAGTTGCAAGTTGTTGTCAGTTGTTGTTTGCTTGCATAATATTGCTGTTGGCAGTTTTGTTAAGTTGTCTGTCATTGTTTTAATAGGGAGCGTAAGTAGATACGCTCTTGTATTCCATTCTATTCCACTACATGTTTATATGTATTTATATACATTTTATTTTATCTATCTAGTCTTTGAAGTTGTGTTAATTTATCAGCAATTAAAACACAAAAACAACGACAACATGTAAAGACAAATAACTAAAGTTCATCTCTAAAGTTAAGTGCATGTTTGTTTCAAATGATTGTAATCAATCTCAAGGGAATGTGTATGTATAATAAAAATAATGCTATAAAAAATCTAAATAAAAATAATTTGTAAGCAATTTAGCTTGTGAAAATATGGGATTTTAAATGGCTGCTTCAAAAGTACAGCTTATAGAAAGAAAAACGCATTACATACATATTTATTTGATGTCATTAAGTTAGCAGCAACATTTACGCATGAACATTTGATAACGAATGCAATAAGAACAATTGTTACACTTTTTTTTTTATTTTTTACTGTATATTATTAAAATCGATTGGTTTTTTGTGATAATAATATTATTATGAGGAGCCGTCTGGTCCCATTATGTTAATGTATTGAAACATCCATTTCCACTCTGGGTCCTTTAATGTTTTGAATGATTTCAGCAGATACCACGACATGCAAAAGGTTAACTTGGAGGGATCGATTCTTCCACGGCTACATATCCTAAGTGTACTTTTTATTATCATTGTTAACAGCGGCCTGACCATTTTTAGAAGAATTATCAGGCATGTGATGGAAATCGATATCGAAAAGGAATTAGTTTTGGAAATACATTTTAATGCATTTATAATCTAATTTTTAAAATTTTTGTTTTAAGATTCTCTTTAGTAGCCCAATATCTTTATATTTTATGTGATAAAAGTTTTTCAATACAGAAATATTACGAAAAAATTGACTTTTAAAACCCATTCGTTTTCGTTTTCGATTTCCATCACATGCCTGTATATTATAATTTGGACTGATTTTTGCAAATAACTTATAATTTTCCAGTTAAATCCTTTTCGGCCTACACTCAAAGAAAAACCTGTTTGGATATGGTTACGACAACTACATTGTGGTTTTGGTAACAATTGTTGTGATGCACACATAATTGTTATTTTAATTTGATTTCAACAATAATTTAGTTACTCTAAACATGTGTATGTTTATTGAAATTATAAAATTGAATATGGTTCACTGAAACATATTTATTTTTCAAAAATGTTTACCACAACTACTGAATGATAAATATTCAAATATATTATATGATTTACAACGATTTAAACTTACAAATAACCATTAAATTATAAGTTTCTATAATTTTACTCATATTATGTTTAAAATGCAAACAAAATATGTTTGATTTTAATAATATTTTGTTTTTACCATTTATAGCATGCTTTTGCATCAGTTCAGTAGTTTGTCTGCGTAATATCAGATAATTTAGTTGGATTTATATGTGTCAATAACTAAAAAAAACAATTCGTATTTTTCTACAAAATACACAATTTTCCAAAAAGTGTAAAATACCTCAATTAAGTATAAATAAAATAAATTATCATAAATTTCTCAAAATAAAAAACTATTAAACATAACTACAATAAATAAATACAAATAAAATGCGCAAATATTTATACTTATTTACAAATATATTAACAAGTGCTTGTAAGTTTTGTGTTTAAAAAAATGTAGAAATAATTGCGATTATTCGAAATATATATACGAAATACTAAAATAATTGTGCTTTTATTAGAAATAATAGCGCAATTCACAATCTTGTGCAAATAGTATTGCATCATTGCATTTGCAAAAAGGTTTAGCATATTTTTACTCTTGCTGTGTATTTTGTTAGTGTAAAGCAAAAACATGCTTAACCTTTTAGCAAATGCAATGATGCAATACCATTTGCACAAGATTGTGAATTGAGCTAATATTTTAACTGGTACCATTCCATAATTTTGCACAATATATGATACTTATAAAATCATAATTTAACAAATAGTTAGTAAAAATAAAATGTATTAATTAATGATAAAGTAATATCATAATATAATTGCTTTAGATCATAATATGATTACTTTGGATCATTTTATGATTACTTTAAACTATCTTAATATGATCATGTATAAAAATTGTATGATTATATTAGGTTATAATATGATGTTATAATATCAAAATATGATTAAGAAGAAAATATAATTATTAAATATTACGATGATAATTGATCATAATACGAGCATCATTAAATTTAGTATAACAATTAATATATCTATATTATTTTTAATATTACTTGTGTCGAATTTTAATCTAGTTACATCATTTATACCAGATTAATACGTATTTAAGTGAATTTGAAGTGGACTTTAACCCTTCGTCTTACACATGAGTCTGGCTAGAGCTTTTTCAATTTGAAATGTTTTTATAATATATTTAGAACTTAGCTAGAGAGTCGAAATTTCAGGTACCCTTGTATAATTTAGTTTGCTGTAAACATTTAAAAAATAAATCCTGGAAAGGATATAGAAGGTCGCTTATATTTTTCTACATACATATAATATATTTTTTATTATAAATTTATAAATGCTGTTAAATATCCTGCTGGTTTGAATTATTGTTTGTCCAGTTATCTATTATTATTTATTTATTTCTATTAAACGAGGTTAGTTTACGCTAATTTAGAAAAAAACCAATAAACAACAAAAAACTAAGTGGGACTGGTTAGACCTCGTGCGTTACGAATGTGAAAATCAAAGCATGTTAAATGGAGTCAGGTCAAACATGCACCGAACTAAACAAAATATCATTTTGCAATTGCTTTTACATAAAACTTATTTTTGTAGAATTTTGTATTGAAATTCCAATTGTATAGGGATTCATAGATATTTAGATGGGGGCTATGAGAAATCATTGACCAATTCTTACTTTTTTCTCACAGTTTCTTTTTTTATCATAGGAATAGACAGATAAAATTTGTAGATTGTCTCACGTTTCTGTCCATAACAAAAATAAAACAATGTTTCTGGAAATTTCGTTACGTTAAGCTGTGTATACTGGATGTGAGAGTGTTTTACACAGACGCACAGTCGGACAGACACACAGACACACAGACATAGATCAATCGCCTTAGAATTCAATAAGGATAAAGAATATACATATATATAAGATGAATATTAGCAACTTTCAGACGGAATGACAAACGTAATATACCCTCATGGTGGGTATAAAAATGCAAAACCATTTGCTAACAGTTGCTGCATACAAGTTTTAACATCCCCTAAAATTATGCAATCATTTTGTAAAATTTCTCACCCCTCAAAAACTTGTCAACTAAATTAAATTAATGTCATAACTTAGTTTAACACTTCCACTCAAAAGATCGTTTACAATATAAACTCTCTCGTCACAATTGCGGACAAAATGTTAGGTTATTCATAATCTCAAGTATATTTTATGTTAGAATAATAAACATACACACACATTGTAAACGTAAGTAAATTTCGTTCTAACTCACAACATGTAATAAGAAATATGTTTAATTCCCGAATTCTGTTTCTCAATAAATGGTGAGTTAAAGAGATGATGTTTACAAGTAGATCTTGGACAATAAACATTGCTGATGACGCCCTTGGTAGGGTAGAAAATGCATTCCAGTGTGCCAATTGTCTAGGAAAATATTACTTTACAATGGTATTCTTTGAGTTATTAATTAAATGAACTCAAGCCGAAATAATAAGACATTTTCTCTAATAATAATAAACATTTTAGTTTTTTATAAGGTCACATTGATACACAAATATTTTACAGATTCGACAAAGTTGTATATGTCGTAAGTCAAAATTGTTCCATCGGTTCGCGTATATTTATTCTTTGACTTTTGGTATGACTCAGACTACCCATTTTTTGTTTAACTAGATATTTTAGTAACTAAATTTTTAAGAGTTTTAGTTTGAAAGATATATACAAAATTTTTAACTTATGTATTTATGGTAAAATTTGTTTGGAAACCTTTATAAATAAAATATTTATTACCGCCAAAGTACTTTTCGGAAAGTCATTTTTGTGGGTACTAGAAGAAATAGTGAACCGATTTTATATAATTGCAATATCAAATTCTAAACACAAAGTTTATATTTAGATATTTTCTTGATATTCTTACGGAGATCAATATTGTCTGTGATTTATCACATACGGTTAAATTTCCAAAGATATACCGATTCTATGATCAGAATAATATTTATTGAATGTCATGCAATATGAGGATTTTAGAAATGAACTATTTCAACGAGTGCTTCGATCTATATTGTGTGTTTATTTACCACACAGTTCTATACTCGTACGCCTATAGAAGTTCACTTTTGGTGCTCCAAACATTTAGCGATGCAATTTTTTTGCTTGGTATTCCCAGATGGTCTCAATGCGATATAATTTAAAACCCCATTGCATCGACTTCTACAAGTTCATGCGATATTTCATAAAATGTCTCAGACTCAGAAGATTCTTTTGAGGCGCTACAGAAAGAACTTCAAAACATATATTTGTTTGTCACTTTTATCTTATGTTATAAACTGTTAATCAAAGATTTGTGGAAAGCTCAACCTGTGAAACAATCAGCGACACATGGAATTTCAGAATTCTTCTGATATTTTAAAACACAGTAGAGACCTTTCATCTCCAGATTTCAGAATATCTAGAACTATTTAGCTAGATCAGTATTTGGAACATTACTTCTAAAAAAAGAAATGGCTCAACACTTTATGACCGAGATTCAATTAACGTTAATACGTCTCTAGTATCTTTTACGTCGAAAATAACATACTTAAATAATTTGAGTATTCCTCAACACTTCCCTTCAAATAAATTATTTAAAAATTCGTGCAGTAGTAAATTTGTAATATCAATTATAAATACTTACCTTAAATAATACTATCATTACCCCAACCTTATTAACTTTTGACCGTTTCAGTTTCATAAAAATGTTTATGCCGCGGGACATTCGAAGCAAACAAGTTTGAACAAAACAAAAAATATTTCCTTTCAACTGTTAAAGCAAAGTTTCCTGTATTAAATTAAATTCTTCTCAGAAATCTAATTAAATTAAAACCCAAAACAATTATGACTTAATCACAAGTTTTTGGAAATTAAAGCTTTATATATATATATATATATATATTTAAGACATTTGAGATGGTTACATTTTCTAACATTTACCTTTTGCTATTTATTCGTTTGGGGTTTGAAGCGCCAAGTGTTATTATTTGATGTACGTGCAATAAGTTTATGCTACTAGTTCGAACATATTTAGCTTCTTGTTGCAGTAAACTCCCCCTAATTAGGGTTTATTTTTGTTTCCTATTAATTTTTTCCTGCCACTTCCTTGGTCCTTTTTCTGGCACGTTTTCATTGGTGTTTTTGTTTAATTGTTAAATATCCTGTTTAGTTGGTTAAAGACTAAAGCAACTACTACACTGAGGCACTGATCTTATATGAATTAGTTATCATCAAGAAGAATTTGTGAAATTGTATACAATTTTATTACTTGGCACAAATAAAAACATAGTGTGACTCGGATTTTATTTGAACTAACTAACTTTGGCACTATTTAAAAGAGATGTAGAAATTATTTTTATTGTATTCAAATTTAAACTTAATGGATTGTAACGTTTTGCATTCACATTAATCCTGCTTAACTCCATTTCTATTAACGTAGATTTCTATTTATTGGGCGTATATCTTAAAAATGAACGGATGTATAATAGATGCCTTATATTTTATGTTTTAATTAAAAAAACGCACTCTGTTTTACCTATTGTTCACCAAAGCTTACAGTGAATATGACCCATCAGTTTAAACCTGCCAGAGATGATTTGTGCGGTTTAGAAGGGGCAAAACACAGATCACCCAAGCCATTACTACATGAAGATTGTTGTCACTCTCAATAATAACAAAATCATTGACATAAATTTCAAAGCAGCACGATTCAATTAAAAGCAAGGAAGTTGAGTACCATACGAATTGTATTCAAGAGGCCTTGAAAGACGATTTTGCATGTCAAAAATAAATCATTTTTGCACCTAATTATTATTAAGAGATCTCGTATGAAGCCAGAATAACCAGACCAAACGTGACACGAAGATAATGCTCTGAATTTGGTGGTACCAAAAAGCACATTATATACTATGAGCAGCTGAATTCTGGCTACACTATCACAGCAAACCAAATGCAAATGCTATGCAGCCAGATATATAAGCTTAATATTTAACCATGACAACACTTTGCCACATGTTTCAATACCTGTTAAAAATGATTTAGAAAGAAATGGTTGGAAAGTTTTGCCTTAGACATTGCCTCATCTAACTTTCATGTGTTTCCATCGATGCAATATGCTCTTTTTGGGATGCTCTGTGAGACCAGGGTATCTGAAATTTGCTTGATTCTTTCTTGATTTTGAAAAATGAGCAGTTCCTTTGGTGCGAAATTCATATGTTGTCACAAAGATGTAAACATGTATCACAGCTAACAGTAGCCAAGACTTTGAAGACATTTATGTTGTTCGAATGTTTCAAAATATAAGCTAAAAATTTCAAAAATGTTCACAGTTTACACATACAGTGCGTTCCAAAAAAAATGATTTGTCATATATATATATGTATATACTACAAACATAATTTTAAATCAATGATTTCTATATACTACATAATATATACATATACAAGGTGGCGCTAAAGTAATCCTCCTATCAAAAAATGCTATAAATTTTGCGCAACTTGATGAATTGGGATTGGAAAACATGTGGTTCCAACAGGACGGTGCAACGGCACACACTGCACGTGCCACAACCGATATGCTGCAGGATGCATTTCGCGGGCGCCTAGTCTCCCGTTTGGGCGATTTGCACTGGCCAGCAAGATCGCCTGATTGGAAGTTTACTTTTGCGCCACCTTGTATAAATTTTATTTGTGTTGAATTGTATTTCGATACCAAAATCTGTAAGACATTTATTTATGGCCGTTTAAGTGATTTTTAGAATTGGGCTCTATATTAGAGCTATAACTAATAATGGATGGATGATTATAAAATTAAATTGAATGATTTGTGTACATATGAAACATATTTGTGTTAGATATTACTTGGACACCAACAATTTTAAAAAAGTTATACCCGTTAAAGTAATTTTCGAAAGTAGACTTAATATGGGAGCTATGACTAAATATGACCCGATCTGCACAAAAATTTGTAAGTGTAATTAGGTTTTGTATACAACTTATTTGTGTCAAAATTTGTTTGGATACGTTTACAAATCATACCTGACCGATAAAACCCTATTTCGGGAGGACATTTGTATATGATCTAGGTGAAATAATGTACTGATTTAGTGCTGGCAATGTATTGAGTAATGGGTACCGAGTATCGAGTATTTGCCCTTTTTTTTGGATACTCAATACTCAAAAGTAGTTACTCGATACTTTCTGAGTTGTATTTTTATGCATGTTAGGTGGGTAAAATAGTGCATAAAAATACATCACTGTAAAAAAAGATAACAATCTGAAAGCTACAAAATAAACCAACCGCCGAAATAAAGCTGTCTGTTATTTCTCAAGCTGTTGTTAACGTGGAATTAAAAGTTAGCTTTACATTTATTTTTGATTTAATAATAAAAGCCATACAAAACCAATAATAGTTAAAGATCTATTTTTATTTTTGAAGAAAATACTTCAATTTGCAGATAGAAACTATGCGCTACAATTTCAAAAAATCCGTTAAAAGTATCGAGTAGTATTGAGTACCCAAAATGAAAAGTACTGAATATTATTGAGTAATGGAAAGTAGTGGAATTTGCCAGCACTAGACTGATTACCCTGGATTCTGTCCTGTTTATTACATATGGTCTAAAAAGATGAAATACATTTTTTGAAATTGCAGAAGATTAAGATTTGTTTCAGTAAAACTTATAGAACATTTGTGTGAAAAACTTGTATGAAAATCCCTCAAAAAATATTTAAAAACTAAGTAAACTTTAAGGAGAACCTTAATTAGTATTATTCTTGAGTTCAAAGTTGTATTATTAATACAAAAAGTTAATTTTGTAATCATGTTAAACTCAAATTGTCAAAAATCACTTAAAGAAAGTATTTAAAAAAAAATTTAACTGATTTAGTCGCTGAACTTTTTAAGATCTGGTTACGCTAATGACATTCATTTATGTAAGACTGTTTCGTTCATTCAATTCGTTCAATCGTTCACTTTGAACGAATGAATACAACCATTATTGAATGTGATTTTCTTCTCGTCTTTTGAAAAACAGCAGCTGAACGAAATTTATCCGCACACTATTGAACGAAAACCGTTCAGTTAAATGGCCGGCTCATTCCGTTCAATGAAGTGATCCGTTCATTTTAAGCCGTTCGTTCATGAACGACACAGCTCTACTCTATAACCATATTTTCTTTAATTAAAGTCTATCGCCATTTATTATAGATTTAGAAACCCTTCCATTTCAATATCTTTAATGTTATGCTACATATTTCAATTTCTAAATAACTTAAATCAAGCAATTTAATGCATATCTATTAAAACAGCACAAGTTTATTTATTTATTGGTATTAAATAAAACTAAAAATAATTATAATAAACAAACTTATAAAGAAAAATATGGAGAAAAATAAAAGTTTTCAAATAATTTATTTATCTCAACAGCCACAATTAAAACCAATTATGAGGCTGCTGTGGTGTGGTTGCTAATAGTGCTACTAATGGGGGCCTTAAATATCTTATTTATCAAACATGCTGCTTTTTCTTATGCAAATACACTCTCATGCAAATATATGCAACTTTTGAAGTTTGAATTAATTTCTTTATAAATGATTTTTTCTTGTTCAACAACAAGTTAAATAAAATACACTTTGTAGATTTAAGTTTTAATATTTTTTTTCATTTTCTTTAACCCTTTGACTGTCCCCATACAAAATGTTTTTGTTTTTATAGCGTACGTCCACAGTAATAATTTGGTAAAATTGGCGTGCATCACATGTGATACACGGAGCAATATTTAAACTATTTTTTATTCAAACGTTCTGTGCATCACATATGATTCATGTGATTTTTATTCGTTATTATTTATTTATTTTGCCGTATAGTGTTAGCAACACTGAAATAAATACGTGCGTCGCGTAAAATAAGGGGAATCCAATTTTTTGCAATTGTCGTTGGTTTGTCCGCTTTCACGCTCTTCAATTCTGATCCGTCAAAGCAAGCTTTTAACTGTCAGTCTCAATTTTTTATTAGTGAATTATGGGTCCATTATCATTTTACGGTCGGAAAACAAAAAATGGTAAGTCCGATTTTGAAACTAGAATTGGTGTAAATGATGACAGTTCAGATGAAGAGGACTTTTCTTCAGGTAGTGATGACAACTACATTTGCGAAGATGTCAATGATTCATCCGTTAGTGAATCTGATGATGAAAAGAACATGTTTGAGGAATTGCCGCAGATCGCCTCTATATCAAGATCGTGTGTTCAGCAACAGTGGAGCAATTCCCTTGAACAAGCAGAAAAGATTCTTCTTATTGGCAGGCATGACCTAAATAACCGTATTGTAATTGAAGATGGAGTACCTTTGCCAATCAATATATTTGAGCAATTTTTTGACAACGAAATTTTTAAACTGATGGTTTTGAAACCAAAAAAAAAAATGCGGAACAGTTCATAGAATTCCATCAGGTTCGTCGTAATTCTCGCATGAAAAGGTGGTCAAATACCACATATACCGAAATGAAAAAGTTTATAGGTGTGATAATTACCACTGGCATTATCAAATATCCTAATATTGAAGACTATTGTAGAATGGAACCGTTATTTTATCATCCATTGTTACACAATATTGGTATGAGCTACAAGCGTTTTTGTTTGATTTTAAAGAACTGACATGTTGCTGATAATAAAACAGCTAATACAGGAGATAGATGCAAAAGATGTCTTGGCTGTTATAAAAAAATAGCCGAAAGCCACAATAGAAAAATTGCTATCACAAAGTCAAAACAAGTTTATAGGCAGTGTATTGAGTGTCAAAAACCATATTGTTTACTTTGCTTTAATAAAATTCATAAAAAATTTTCCTTCCTAAGTTCTTTTATACCTTTTATTTTTATTAATATTTTTATTTTTTTAATTTTTTCATATTTTTCAACATGAATAAATTTGTTTGTTTTGTTAAAAAAATTATTTTTGTCGTTTTAAATGCTGGAAATTTGCAGCGTGTTCTTATATAAATGTTCATGTCTTATTTAAAAAAAAAAACATTCTCTACACGCTCAGACCTTTACTTTTCATCAGTTCATATAAAATTTTGTTAAAAGAAATAAGACAAATTGTGTATCACATATGATGCACAGGCGTATCAGTCACAACCTCTGTGCATCATATGTGATGCATTGGACAGTCAAAGGGTTAAATTCAGTTTATATAAAGTCTTTGATAATTAAATACTTACAATTATAAAAACGCAATTAAACTAAGTCTACTTCTGAAAACATGGTTTTCAGCTTTTATGATTTTAGTTAACTCTTAATAAGCATAAATAATTGCTAAGCTAAAAATTTAAGCGAGGGGAACAGTACTTGTACTAATTTAAATTTTATAATTTCTTTATATATTCCGTTTGTAATAAATAAACAATGCAAATTTAATTAAACGATGTGTAAGAGAGAATTATTTTAATTATATTTGAAGTTAAATTGCAGACAGTCAAGTGTAACAAGTTTTAAATATTTAATTTGAATTAAACAAATAAGAGAATACAGTAGTTAAAAGCGGTTCATATGATAACCTACAACTACACAAAAACATTTGTTTAATTCACCTTCTAAATTTATATATTCGAACAAAGATTTTTATATAATTTAGTCTAAATATTTTTACTTGTTAAATATAATTGGTTCATTTATGATCATATCTCTATTACCAGTTGCTATTTCCGCCAAATTTTCATTTTCTAGGTATCCTTTTTTTTAAACGTCGGATGAACGAACATTTTGTTTTTATATTTTGTGTAGTTGGTGCAATATATATAATATGAAGAATAATTTAACTGCTAAAATCCTTTGATGGTGTCTATAGACCTATGATGTCATCCACGGAGAACGGACTATCGGATGAACAGCTACTTCTTATTGGAATTTTGTAAGGTCCCGGAATACGAGTATATATACTTGTCATGCGATGTGATGCTACAACCAATATTTTGATGTGTAACAAAGGAATAACTCAATGTTTTGCACAATTGCTCATTTTGTCATTTACGAGGGCGGTTCGGAAACTTCTTAGCCTAGAACAGAAAACGCGGTATAAACAGAAAAAAGTTAAGCGGTTTGAAACTTCCGTCTGTGCTAAGAACACATGTTAAATTTCTTTTTGATCTGACAACTCCTTCATATGGAAACAGGAATAAAAGTGGGTGAAATAGCTAATATCGAGGGCATCTCAAATGATCGAGTGCATTTACTTTTGCATGAAGAACTACAGATGAAAAAGCTTTCTGCAAGATGGGTGCTGCATTTGTTAAAAACGCATAAGAATGAAAATTTCTCAAGCAGGTTTGGATCGTCTTAAGAAAAATAAAATGTATTTAAAGCATCGTTTTATAACTTTGGATGAGATATGAATCCATCAATATAAAAGTACAATCTAAGCAATGGATAGAAACTGGAGGAAGTGCGTTAAAGAAGGAAAAAACTATTCAATCGGCTATTAAGATTATTGCAACGGTTTTCTGAGAATTCAAAAGTATTTTATTGATTGACTATCTGCAAAAGGGTAAAACAATAAATTCATAGTACCTACTATTGCAACATTTTGGATCAACTAAATGTACAACACAAAATTATAATTTTTTATCAAGACAACGCACCAGCACAC
Organism: Bellardia bayeri; assembly: GCA_950370525.1. Taxonomy (NCBI): domain Eukaryota; kingdom Metazoa; phylum Arthropoda; class Insecta; order Diptera; family Calliphoridae; genus Bellardia; species Bellardia bayeri. The sequence goes on from OX493267.1 coordinate 22,212,118, forward strand.
ACGAGTGTTTTAACACTGGCTAAAATCAACGAACTTCAATACAAGTTGCTTGACCAGCCATCTTATTCTCCTGATTTAGCTGCCAATGAATTTTATATGTTCCCAAATTCTAAAAAAATTCCTACCTGGCAAGCGTTTTACCTATTTTAAACAAGGGATTAAAATTGAAGTTTTAGGAGATTATATTGCAAAATAAAAATATTTTTTAAAAACGAACTATTCTATTTCTCTGCTAAGCTAAGAAGTTTCCAAACCGCCCTCGTATATGATTTTTAACAAATATTTTTATTCTTTGTAAATAATTACAAACCCCACTAATTTTTCGTTTACTCTTTGAACGCTTTGGGTGATTATTCCTGCTAATAACATTGTTGGGTATTAAATATATTCTAATACTTTCCAAAATTAAAATAAATATTCAGCATTTAAAATTATAACCTATCTACAAAAACATTTGCCAATGCAAACTCTACAAAACTATGATTCGTAATTGAATTAAACGAAAGTGCTAACACTCACTTTCACCCTTAATTCTACTTCCAAAAAAACATTCCTAAAATCATACTGAAATATACACAAAATACAGAAATGTGGTTGCTATGAGTGATTAATAAAAGTTGAATTAATTAAAATATTTGTAAGTGCTGAGACATAATCATAATGAATAACAGCATTTGGCCATAATAAAAAGAGATCATAATTAAACTACAGGTGAAAGTAGGTAATTAAAGTATTAATTCTTAATAAAAATATCATGTTGAGTAGTTCGAAAATGGTGAAAGGAAAGAGAAGAGAAAACAAGTAAGAAAGTATAGTCGGTCAAGACAGACCATATAATATCCTACACCCAATTAATGTGTAAAAACTGGTTTTCAGTAATGAGCTCATTATATGGGAGCTATGGCCTATTATGGATCGATCAACCAAAAATGTGGCATGTGTTGTGTGCATATTCTTTGTGTGTAATTTTATCTTGATATAAAGACTTATAAAAGATTTATATTTGCTAAAATAATTTCCAGAAGTGGGTCTTATATGGAAGCTATGACTAATTATGGAACGACCGTTATAAAATTAATTGTAATATTTCTTTATATACGCAACTTATTTGTGTTCAATTATATTTGGATACTAACTTTGTTAACAGATTTATGGTTGTTAAAATGATTTTGGGAAGTGGGCCTTTTATGGGAGCTGTATTATTAACCGTCAACATTCGTCAAAAAACTGGGCCAAATGATTTTTGAATATATGAAACAGGTTTCTGTGGAATATGATTTGGATACCAATATTTTAAAGAGAGTTATGCTCTTTAAAGTGATTTTCGGCAGCGGGTATTCTATGGTCAATTATGGACTGATCTGTACAAAATTTCTCGATGAGATTAGGCTTCATGTACAACTTATTTCTAACGAGATTTGTTAAAAATCAAATATTTATGACCGATAAACCCCTATTTCGGGAGGACATTTATATGGAGGCCAGATGAAATAATGCACCGATTTCGAGCAGTTTCAATCTTAAGCGTCATTGGTCCAAAAAATATCACTTTCAAAATTTAATCGAATTATATTCAAAATTGCGACCTGTTTGTTTGTTGGTTTATACCAAGAATGATAAAATTAAGATTACGCCTACGCTCGTAAAATGTTAAAATGTTCTGCGCATGTTGGAACTCTGACGTCACAAGTTCTGTGTTTCTATTGGCTAATTTCTTCTCACTTGTTTTTTTTACTGTTGTTTTGCTTGCATTTGCTCACTGCACTCTTCATGTTTAAAGTTTTTGTTGTTTTTTTTTTGTTTGTTTTTATTTTTTAAACAACTTTTATTTATACTTTTTTCACGACATTGAACGTTTTTAATTAATTAAATATAAGAGGCCCTTTAGACGATGCAGTTAATTGCATGAAATTTTTTCTAGTCTCTTTTAAAATTGCTACGTAAAATGTTGTGCTCTTATACGATGCAATTTTACGTGCAACAAATCATGAAATTTTTTGACGTTTAATTACACATTCCTCTTTAATTTTTCATTCGCATCAAAGAAAACAACATTTTAAAATATACAAAAATTTTAAAAAATATAAAAAAATTTAAGATTTTAATACAGAAGTAGTAATTGAAAATGTTCTTGCGCATTAATTTTTATAACGCACACATTTCAAAGTCAGAATAAGAGTAAAACAAAATAAGTAAAACACAAACGATGGTAAAAGGAAATGTCAAAAAATTGCATGACAAACGACATACCTTTTTCGCAAGAATTTTTAATTCTAACACATGAAACATTCTTGGTAACCGTTAGAATGGAACTTCTACGTCACATACCGGGAAGTCATGCGCATGGCGTAATCTTTATTTTATGATTCTTGGTTTATACCGCAATCACGCCTAAACAGCTGAACCGATTTTAATGAAATTGGGAATATAGGAAGTGTCAACAGGTAATATATTTTTTCGAAACTTGGACCAGGAAGGGATAAAAATGGGAAAACGCTTAAAATTTTAATATTTTGCTCTTAAATAATGATTAACTTTGTTATGAAACAACTACATTTTTATCTTATCCTTTTATAGCCATAAAAATGTGTGTAAAAATTTCCTTTCCGAAGGTCTTCTTTCAAGGGGTAAAAATATTAATTTTTCATATACAAAAAAGAGAAAACCAGTAAGACCAAACGGCTGAACCGATTTTATTGAAATTTAAATCGATCCATGCTTGAAAACGTCAACAGGCTATATATTTTTTCAAAACTTTGACTAGGTAATTTCAAACTTTTATACCGACTTCATTGAAATTTGGAACGTACTTTGAAACGTCAATAGGTTATATCCTTCTTAAAAACTTACACCTAGTCGCGATAAAAATGGAAAAAACGTTTAAAATTTTGTTCTTAAATAATGATGGTCTTTGTGGTTGTCTACATTTCTATTTTAGCTTTCTGTAGTCACATAAATGTGCATTATAAATAAAGGGAAATATTTTCAAGTGGGTAAAAATGATAATATTTTGCTTAATCTTAATCTGTTTCTGGCTGAGCTGGGGTTGAACCTGGGTTGAATTTACATGTTTAGAGAATCACCGCATTCTCTCATCAGAATTCTATGCCTTCTAACCTCTGCACCATTGCGGTGCCTGCTAGCCAACAGTCAAACATCATTCTTTTAACCAGTGTTACGGGTGGTTCGAAATTTGCCAGAAAAATTATTAATAAAATTTTAATAAAGATTTCATGTTGCAAAACAATTGCTTCAGTAAAAATAATTTAATAAAAATTAAATTTTGAGGAACTCGTGCCCGACTATATAAATATCAACAAATTTAAAATTGACAGTTCGAATAAAAAATAATAAATTGTTCTTAAATAAACATTTTTTGAACCTAGTTAGTTCTCTAAATAGCTAAATGGAAAAACTACATGTTTCAAAACTTTTGTGCGCATAAATTAAAAATACGGATTGTTTTAAATTTTTAGCTTTTATTTGAAACATTTGTACAATATACATTTATTCATAATATTGGCTATACCTTTTCCCATCTTTCTGGCAGTATATGAATTTAGCGCCAAAAGAACTTATATTTTTAGTCTAAATCTAAACAAGTCAATGTCGAATAACATGTCTTGCATTGAATAGTATCGCAGAGAATGTGCGTAAGGTAAATTTTCCCAACCACTTCTCTTTAAATAGTTTTTAACAGGTATTCGAACATGTGGCTCTTCCTAAACGAATCAAAATTTGTTTTTTAAATTATTATGTTTGATAACTAAGTGAAAATAAATGACAGATTTGTATATTTTAATTAGACATATAATATATTCTTGATCTTTATTAAATTCTAAGTCGATAGAGCTATGACCGTCTGTCTGACCGTCTTTCTGTCAGTCTGTTAGTGTAAAACCGAAATACACAAATAACTAAACTGAATTTTCAGAAAACTCTTTTGCATTTAATTAGACAGTAAAATCGGTATAGTAGAAACAGAGGTGAATCAGGGTATCTTACGTTTGTCATTCCGTATGAAACTTTAATAATATTCATCTAAGACGCAACAAAGTATATATATTCTCGATCTTTATGAAAGTCTAAGTCAATTGAGCTATTTCCGTCTGTATGTTAGTCTAATCACATTCATATTTGGCCATATTTACCATATAAAGCGCTCTTCGGTACCGATTCAAAATTTTACACCGATCATTTACATATGTATAGGCCAAAACCAAAATGCTGTCTTTTGAAAATATCGGTTAATATTTGACTATATATATATAAGGTCCACTTCCGGAATTCACATTAATGTATCTTATATATACCATTATTATGTTAAAATACGACGTGAGGTATCCTCATATATAAATCATTCTTTCAGACAAGGTGCATTTTAATTAATCTGCATACGTAAGTTCAACAGTATTTGTTGAGCAGCCTTTACATTCTGAAATTTTTAATGAGCGATAGATTTTAAAAACTAAATTTTATTGATAATATGAATATGTGATTTCAATAACACGGTGTCAATTATTACAAAACCAACGAAATAATTTCACGAAAGTCTGCTGTAAATTGGCAGTCCGAGCACGAGTGTTATCACCACCGGATACTTCTTGTGGGTCTATGTTAAATATAGAGAATAGAAATTAAATTAAGAAAAAAAAAGAATATACATAAATTAAGATACACAATTCTTAAAATTTTATAAAAACTATTAACAATTTGTTATTCTTAAATAAAATTCTAATAACATTAAAATGTAACGAAGTTTATACAAATAAAATAACTATAATAAAAATATCTCTAAATATTCACAAGTCATTAATAATAACAGAACACAAATTGAAAAGGAAGACATAAAACTATATCAATATTTAATAATGTTAAATTCAATAAATATTTAATTGAAGACACAAAAAGGATTATAAATAAATAAACAAATACTAGGTAATGCATTTAACAGGATACACACAGATTTATAGTTAATACAATAAAGTATATGCTTGATAAACAAACTATAAAGGAATAGAAAAATAATAGAAAACAAATACCGCATGAATGTATAAAGTCAATGATAAAACAGATGGCCAATATATACAAAGAGTGTACAAATATATAAGGACAGATTTTATAAAAAAGAATATCTAAAAAATTTAAACACTCTGATACATGAGATGGTCATGACTTTAAACTCAGTGACAATAACAGAGCTAACTTTAGTAAATAATTTAATTCATCGATCTTAAAGTCATCTACAGTCCTTAAAAATTCATCCAAGTTTTATTGTCTACACATCAGCAATATACAAGGCTAACTGCCTCATGGACAGATAATTTCATAGATTTCTGGATTCATTTCTATGGCTATTGTTTTGCATATTTTATCAATAAAATGAAATGTTAACAACTCACAAAGAGTGAGTTTGAGTGAGTGTAACTATACTTTTTACTTTGTGTTTTGTATTTGAGTTTTATTTTTTTTATTTTATTTAAAATTTTTTTTTAAAGGAGTAGAAGAACAACAGAAAGGTGTGTACAATTTTTTTTCTCTGTATTTTTAATACGTACAAAAAAAACATAAGCATACGTACATAAATGTAAAAAGTAAACATACAGCCCACCATGTATGTTAGTGTGTGTACATAGTCTACAAACAACCAACAAATACGAGTATAGCAAACAAACACACTCATATCCAGTAGTGTCTCAGTGGAAAAAATGAAAGGACCTCAAGGAGTGCTTTAAGGCCTTCGGTGTGCTTTCGAAAAAATGCAAATGAATTTCCATATGATATGTTTATTTACCTTTGGTTATAATTTAAAGAATATCTTAGCCAGTTACTTTATTTACAAATTCTTTATCTGTATTAAGGCCAGTTTAAATTCTAATACATATAATAAAATATGTCTAAATTGTTTATAAAATTATATTTTTTTTTCTGTTATTCTAAAAGCAATTTGTGTGGAATACATTAAAAGATCATTAAAACATCTGTTATCATTTAATTCATGTTGATTATGTGAATGCAAAAATAAACAGATTAATGACTGTTTCTCACTATCAAATTTCAATGTGCTAAAACTCCCAACAATAATAAACTCATTTAAATAAACTAATTAAACCATCGTTGGTTGCTTACACTTGCTCCTCAGGAAATCTTTCCCAAAATTATATGAAAACAAAAAATACCTCAAGTAAAATTTGCTTCAAACTAAATGAGAATTAATTAAACCTCTACCAAAATATTAAAGTTTCGACAAAATGAATGAATTTAATTATACTTACTACCAAAAATACGGGGATGGATATTCTTAACTGTTTAAACTAATGAGTGTCTATATCAAAACTTTGCTCGGTTAGAAAGAACGGCTGGTTACATATATGTATATACATATGTATATGTTAATTATTTTTAATATATTTGAACTTTTTATCTCAAAATATTATATTACCTATTGATAAATATATTTGTTTAAATTATATCTTCCTTTATTATAAAAATTTAATTTTCCAACCCTGTTTATGTTATTGTAATTGAATTTAACCTGTTTACCCCGTTTACATTATTGTAATGCACAAACTAAAGTTGTAGTTTAATGTGTGAGCCTTTGAGGCCCCAATCGATATTTATTACCATGAAAAAGTCAGTTAGTTAGTAGCCAACTAACCACAAGGCCGGACCTCAACTGCTCACATTCCATCACAAATACCTAAGTACGTTTAAATAATAAATGTAAGTCACACGAATTTATACAAACACAAGTTAGAGTGCTATATTCGGCTGGGCCGAATCTTTAATACCCTCTACCTAAACGTAATAAGAAATAAAAAAAAACTATACTGGTTATAGGACTAGAATATCCTTATTCTGTGGTTTCTATTCAGTTTCAGTGCAAATTTTATTAGCATTTTTTGTTTGAAAGACAATTTTACGACCAACATAATTTATGTTAAATATTTTAAAATTTTTTCTAATTTTGACGATTTATAATTGATGTAATTACCGATTCTTATTGTAATTTACATAGTTTGTCTGATTTTCATATTAATCTTGAGTGTAATTTATTAATTTATAAAATTGAAAAAACATAATTCCATATTCACAAGTTAAAAACCAGAGTATAAAAAAGCATTAGATATAAGTTGAGGCTTTTGTATTGGAATCTGATCTCAATAATATTATTTACAAGGGATTTGTGGGTAGCATAGTAGAAGTGGAGCAGTTAGGGGCTGATAACTTCTAAATCCAGTATCCACTAATGTGGTTTCTACGTATTAGAGGCTTATTTTGGTTGAATTTCATCTCAATAACGTTATTGTCAAGAGTTGCATGGTTGTTTAATATGCTCGAAAGTGGACCTAATTCAGACAGCTACAAAATCCAGTAGCATAATTACCGTATAATCGATATTAATATGATTTCTGGAATATAATTACTGATCTATATAAAAGTTGGTTCGATACCGATAGTTATTAGACATTTTTGTGGGTTAAATTATTTTTCGGATATGGTTCTTATATGGCAGCTATGACAAATTATGGGCCGATCTTTTTAAATTTTGAAACAGTGGTTTTTATGGATATGCGGATATTTCACGTCGAATTTCAACATAATAACAGTATATTTATGATACAAATTGTATTAACGTGAATTTCGGAAGTGGACCTTATATGGGGGACATAGTCAAATATGGACCGATATTCTGAAAATCCAACAGTTTTATTTAGGCATGTCAAATTTTTGATCGGTAACGTTATTTATAAGAGACTTATGAGTATTAAAGTGATTTTCGGAAGAGGGCTTTATATGAGGCATACGATTAAAAATGGACCGAAATTCACAAAATTTTCTGAGATGATTTTTGTATATAGGTAAATGATCTGTGAAACGTGTTGAGTCGATACCGATATTTATAAGATATATATAAAGATAAATGTCTTTTTCGGATGTGGTCCTTATATGGAAGCTATGACCAATTCTGGCCCGACCACCATAAAATTTAGTACAACAATTTATTTGCCTATAAAGATTATTTATGTCAAAGTTTAGCCGTTTAACATAATTTATATCTGTTTTATACGTATTTAAGTTATTGGAAGTGCACTTTATATGGGGGCTATGGTCAAACATGGACCGAACTAAAACAAATTTCATTTTGCGATTTATTTTTGCTGAATTTTGTATTTATATTCTAGTTTTAAATGCGTTTATGTATAATTAAGCTATATTTCGGGAAGATTTTTGTATGGGGGCTATAGGAAATCATGGACTTGTTCTTACTATTTTCCGTACACTTTCTTCTTTTATCATAAAAACAACGTATAAAAAATTTTAAAATATTATCTGCAATATATTTCAAAATATTGCACTAAAATGGACAAAAAATTTAAAATTTTTATGAAGGTTGTCGCACAAATTGGTCCATAACTCTTTTCCATTTTTTTAACTTTGTTGATTTCGGTTTGTTTCCGTTGGACATGAGAGTGTCTTACACAGACAGACAGACAGTCAGACAGACATGGCTCAATCGACTTAGATTCTATAAAAAAATTGATCGAAACATTTATATAAAATTAGGCTGCATTTGTAGTTATGACACACATTGTTCACCGTTTCTGGTGCCAAACTGTCATCTTTTATTTTATCAGCATTCAGCATTACATTCATTTTTGAAAGGCGCACATCGAAACAACGTCTGCCAATTATTGAGCAATGTTACCAAAATCAGCGTTTTTGAAAACTTTCTTTCCGCGACCACTTGTGTCAATACCATCTAAATCTGAGTCACAGTATATGTTATTAGATGATATGCGTGTGAATAGAATGTTGTAGTTGTAGCAAAGTTTATGAATAAAGACTGTGACCAATCAATTCGATGTTGTGTGCAACGTGTTGGCCTCTCGTATGAAACAACTTGTCGAATTTTACTCCAAGAACTTGGTCTAAAGTTTCAAAAAATCCAACTCGTTCAAGAACTAAAGCTGCCAAACTCTATAATTTCAGCCAATATGGCTGATGAGCAACCCAAAAGAATTCTCAAACTATTGTTACATCCGTAAAAATGCACTATTCCTGTCGTTTATAAACAGATGGAATTTTTGTACCGTATTCCTTTGAAAATAATGCCGGACAGAACAAAACCGTCAATGGCGAGTGCTACCGTATCATGATAATTGATTTTCTGTTGCCAAATATGAAGACCGTTATGCCGGCAACATTTGGTTGCAGCAGCATGGCGCTGCAGAACAAACGGCATGTTAAATAATGGTTTTATAGAAAAAAAAACTTTTAATTTTAATTTAATTTTGAATTTCTGACCTTTCAACTGGTCGCCTAGATAGAGATATATTACACCTCTGGCTTTTTTCTTTGGGATTATGTGAGATCAACATTTTTTGTAACATTTCTCGCGTATGTCGCGAGATAACTCTGATCTTTATTCATAAATGTACAGGCCGTATACATCTTGTTCTGAAGACATTTATTTAGAATTTCCGGTTCGCAATTATAAGGCCTTCTTTATGGTCTCCATATATCTTTTACACTCATCCGAAATACGAATAAATATATTTAACACTCATATACATTTTTTGTGAGCACAAATCTTGACGTCGCACAGTGTTTTAATGAATAGGTAAAAATCAAAAAAAGTTTTAGTATAATGTTACTAAGATTAAGAAACGTATTTTTTGGGGATTTTCTGGATTCACAAGATGTAATTTTTCTAAATAAATTTTTGGCTGAAATTGAAATTAAAGAATTATATAGTACTATATATTCGCTTTTACTATGTACGTATAATTAATATTTTATTATTGTAACAAGTATACGCGTGTGTATACCAAAATATTACATTAAAAAAATAATATCCTTCAGAGTTACAGTTTTACAAATTATTATCATAATTTCTGCACACAGAATAACTCTAAAGAAATTTTTCAATTTGTGGCACTATATGCAATGAACACTACAGTGCACTGTACTCATGTTGTGTTTGTTATATACATATATTTTATTTCCTACACACAACGAAAGTATGCATAAACACGTAAAGTCTATAAATTGTTATTTTTATCTCCTGTCCATACACAGGGACATTGCAGGCAAAATGTATTAAAAAGGAACAGGAAAAATGTAAGCAAACAACACATTAACATAACACTGTGGAAAGATGTAATGTTGACTTTGGATTTTCTTAGATCAAAGGGAAAAATCCCTTAAATTTCTCAGAGAAATCTTAATAAATTTGTAATTTTTAGTAGCGACTAAAGCCCAATTCTATGTATTGCGAAACAAAAAAATGTAAATTAATAATATTAATTTTATAATTCTTTAATATAATTTTTTTAGAATGCCAAATTTTGCACAACATCAGCTTATGTTAACTAAACCAATTCAAATTGTCAATTAATATATTAGTTACTGATTTTACTAATCCCATATATAATTGTATTTCCAGCAATGTGGAAACACTTTCACTTGTGGTTATGTATGTTAAACACAAACGGGTTTAAACTGCACTTTACTTAAAATGCAGTAAAGTCCACTTTTACATAGACAAATTCTTAGTGCTTAGTTGAGGGTTTAAGACTACCTTCACAATATATGCACAAAACATACTTGCCCACATGTATTCAGTTGTATGTATGTATTTATAGTAGGGTGTACCCTATTCGCCCTTTTTTGATTCGATGCTCTCAAGGTATAAAGTTGTTACCTGTCATCTATAAATGTAATGCTGCAACTTTGAACAAAGTCCTATAACGTTTAGAGATTGCACATTTTAGCAATAATTAAAAGAAAGTAATAAAAGCATTTATTTTCCATTTACATATTATTTTTAAATATTTGTACAATATAAATGTATTGAAAGTATTGGTCTTCGCTAAGGTGGAACTAGACGGTATGTATTTTGCAGTGTACTTGTCAGTTGTACGATACGTACGTGCGTGTCTGTGAAAATTGGCAATTTACAGGCAGTTTATAATTTTTGCTTTCACATGTCGGTTTTTAGTTTCATGTGATATAATCTACAATAGAAGACAACAGCTGTTTTTGTTATGATTATTTTCGCGGGAGTTTTATGAAAAATGAAATAATTGTAACTTGCAGCATTATTGCAGTAAAAGCTCCTATAAAATATAAAAATAAAAAAATTAAGCAAGAGTTACCTGAATCACTGCAGAATATTATGACTCTATCTACATTTAAAAAAAAAAACTTAAAATTTATTTATTAAACGACATTGAAGCACTCCTTATGTAACTTTAAACTCTTCTTTATCTTTTTTTTCTCTTTTTTGTTATTAATAAATTATTATTTCTTAGTGAAAATGAATATGTTAAATAATTAATTATAAATTCTTTAAAATATTGAATAATTTAATGTATATATTGCAAAAGTTGCCTGTATGCCCCTCTAATGCCAATCTTGGCACTGAGGCTCTTACTTAAATGTGATAATGTATAGTATATATTTTGAAAATAGAAAATATATAAAAAAAAGTTAAAGAAAGAATGTGCCAAGAATTGTTGTATGTATTTAAGTTAAACAAAAATTAATAGGTATAAAAACGTTTTTTCAATAAATATTTCAATATAAATTTATTGTTTTGTTTCATACAGTTTTTCTATACCCTTCACCATCATAAGTGGTGAATGGGGTTATAAATAAGTTCGTCATTCCATGTGTAATACTGAGAAATATTCATCTGAGACACAATAAAATATATATATTTTTGATCCTCATGGAACTCTAAGTCGATCGAGCTATGTCCGTCTGTCTGTCTAAACGATACAATAAAAATCAACTAAGTTCAAAAAAACCTGTTTATAATTCAGCAAAGCAGTTTGGTATTAAAAATCAGGAATATCGGTAGAGTAGAACCAAAGTAATGGCCCAAAATGTGAGACAACCTCCATAAACATTTTATATTCTTAAATATTATTCTTCCATTTTTTTTTTGGAAATATATGGCAGATATTGCCATGAAATTTAGTACACGGTATTTCTATGATAAAAAAAGAAAGTGGGAGGAAAATAGTAAACTTCGGTCAATGATGTCTCATAGCCTCCACACAAATATCTTCCGGAAAAATGGCTTAATGATAAATAAATGTCTGTAAAATAAGAATTTTAATACAAAATAAGTGTAATGTAAAAAGAAATCACAAAACGAAATTTTGTTTCGTTCGGTCCATGTTTGACCATAAAGTCTACATCTTAAATACACTTAAACGTATAAATCTGGTACAAGCTAACAGGTTTTAAATCGACACGAATAATTCTTGTAAATATATAAATTGTCGTACTTGGTTGGTTCATAATTGGTCATAGCTCCCATATAAGGGCCACGTCCGAACAAGTCATTATTCTTTATATATATCTTATAAATGTAGGCACCGACTCAAAACTTTATATTGATCATTTAAATATACACAAAAATCATTCCACAAAATTGTGTACATTTCGGTCCATATTTGTGCATATTCCCCATATAAAGCCCTCTTGGGGAAATCACCACAGTACTCATAAATCTCGCATAAATATCAATACCGATCCAAAGTGTTACACGGATCATTTACATACATGATCAAACTGCTTAATTTTGAGAATATCGATCTATATTTGACTATATCCTCCATATAAGATCCACTTCCGAAATTCACTTTAATAATAATATGTATCTTAAATTACGTTGAAATTCGACATTTTATAGGCATTTGTGTGTAATTGAGCAATACTTTGGGAAGATTTTTGTATGGGGGCTATAAGAAATCATTGACCTATTCTTACTATTTTCCTCACATTTTCTTATTTTATCATAAAAACGACATATACAAAATTTCATAGGAAAATTTTCACTATATTTAAAAAAAATTGGAAGAAAAATATTTTAATTTATAATTTTTAATGGAGGTTGTCTTATATTTTGATCCATAACTCTTGTTCTACTATACCGATTTTGCTGATTTTCAATACCTAACTGCTTAGGAGAACTATAAATGATTTTTTGTAAACTTTGTTAAATTCAGTTATGGCTTTTGGACGTAAGAGTGTTTTACACAAACAGACGGACAGACAGACAGATGTGAATGGCTCAATCGACTTAGAATTTCGTAAGGACCAAGAATATATATATAGTTTGTTGGGTCTCAAATGAAAATTTCTCAGTGTTACACAAGGAATGACAAACTTACATATATACCCTCATTCACTATTTATGGTGTCGGAGGGTATAAAAAAATATTCAAAAAATTAATTTGAGTTTGTTTTTTTTTTAATCTCGAAATTTCATATAAAATCTGATATGAAATTTAAGGTTACAGAAAACCGTTTTAAATCTTGGGAGCATTAAAAATTGGAAAAGTCCAATTTAGGGGCCACCCTAATATATACATTAACTTCAATATATCATTGTGTGAGTGTTTATTTTGTTAACATTGTTTCTTCTTTCCATTCACATCATATCGTGTCTTTTGATTTAAAAATCTCTATAGGAAAACTTTGTTTCATGTGTTATTGTATTACAATAATGAAAAACTTTTGTTTTGTTTCATTTTTCTTTGATTTGGGTTATTTTTTGCTCATTCCCTGCATCCTGCTTCCAGCTCTAAGGATGTCACAATGCATGCATGTTATAGAATTTTAGTAGCTGGGATTTACGAAGTACATACACATATACATATAATATAATACTTACATGTACAAGTAAGTAAGTATGAGTAAAATAACAAGTGTGGTATGATGAGCTTTACTAATAACAATCAGTAGTTTAGTTTTTAGTACAAATGTGTAGAAAAGGACATTTTGTTATAATATAAAATAACAGTGCTTAGATAGAAATGAATTTTCAATATGAGTATGTAGAAAGAAAATATTATAAACGATATGTACTTAGGGGTACTTGTAATTTGAAATTTTAATTAAAATAGTCGTAAGAGATTTTCGTTTTATATTTTATTGGATTCACAGGAAATTATATTTTTTATGGCAATTGATATTTGATCGTAAGTGGAAAAGAGAAAAGATTGTATAAAGATAAATATAAGATTTATGATTTATTATACTTTGGCTTAGTTACACAATTTAAAATTTGAGGAGATTCTACTTTTATATAAATAATTAAATCAGGTAAAATATTGTTTGTATAACTTACATATAAGGGATTCATATGTTTACCTTTCGAATGCAGTTTTAAGCTTTAGTCACTTATATGTCATTTTAAAGCGTACATATCTGTCACTGATTATCAGTTAGTTATTAACCCTCCGATGAGTGAGAAGGTCCCTAGGGACCTTTTTGCCTTTTAAAAATGAAACTACTCCTACTTCGGCCAGTTTATTTCTTTATTCTTTTATAAACACCAGTTCCCTGTTGATGGTCAAAGATTTTTACCGAAATATTGGAAAAATAAAATTAAATAATAGATAAATAAATATAAGGAACAAGTTTTTCGGAATTTTATTTATTGTTTAAATCTGACCTCAAGCCGAAATAAGAAAACAACATTAACAACAGGTCAACTATACACAAGGATTTTAATTTTTTGTTACATTTTTTTTTGAACAAAACACTTGGAACAAAATGCCTGGTCAGGCTCTGGTGTTTCCTTAAAGGTTAAAGTAAAATATCTTATAATTTTTGTATTGTAGTTAAGTCAGATTGTTTAATTTTTGGTATCTTTTCACAAACAAGGAACTATAGTTGTTAACATAATTAAACAAAGTATATATTAAAAAGAATATACCCTATTTTCTTTGGCTTAAATATTCGAAAATAGATAAATTTAGTGACATTTGAATATCTCCAGCTATACGAAAATGTTTAATATGTTAATTATCTTGGGATACTCTAATTATCCCTCTCTAAATTTGTTATATTTTGTTTGCCATACATTGGCCTTTAGTTTATAAATGAGATTTTTAAACTACTGATAACATATTTGAGAAACCTTTCATTAAACGACGATATATAAATTCAATATCCAGTGTCTCAAATTAAAGGATTTTTTTTATATATGTTGAAAATAGGATTTATTAGCATTGCCAAAAGAGTTTTAAATTATTTAAACAAGCCGTAGGTTTTATATACCTTCACTTTTATAAAACTACTGAGAAACTGTGTACTACATTTTAAAAAATTTCCTTATTTGGCATTAGGTCAGTTTAGTTATTTTTTTTTAATGAATCAAGATTTTATGCAGTATACCATGTTGGACAAAATAAAAAGAACGATGCTTCTCAATTTAATTCAATTGATTGATTTTTGTTTTCACTCGTATGTTGAACCTTAGAGAGTGTATAACTTAAAAAATGCGAAATATGTTCAGATTTTTAGCTTTCATTTTGAGACCAAAACGAAGGAAGCTAAATTGGGATACCCTGTGCTGAAGTGCAACGTATGCCACAGAAAACATTCTGCATCGATCGAAGTTAAAAAAAAAGTGGGATGGGGCAAACTTCCCAACCACTTCTTTCTAAATAGTTTTTAAGATTTATTGTAACATGTAGCCGAGAGTTGTCATGTTGCAATATTACGCTTTCATATTCTGGACGTTATTCGATCAATTATCTTTTCGAAGGACATAGTTGCATTCAGTTCCCTATTATTGGTTGCCTGGACTTCAAAAGCTTGTAATAAACCCTGCAATTCATGCTTTTCAAAATTGTTTGGCTGGCTGCTTCTGAAACCGATGGAAGACATTTGCCATAAAAAATTCAATGATTTTTTTAAATTTTAAAAAGTAAAGCAAAACTTCCCGCATTTTACGCTTTGTTGGCACAATATTTGAAATTTTGAAATAAAAGAAAACAGTGTTTTTTACACTACGAGTATAATGTTCAAAAACTAAGTGAGAATAAATGAAAGATATCCCAGTAAAAAAAAATCGTGTTTTTTGAAGCACTTAAGAGAAAAAGCGCATAATCGAGCGCTTCAATAAAAGCGCCCATTTGAAGCAGTAAAGGCATATGAATAAAATATACAAAAAAGATGCTTATTTAGTGCTGACAACGAAGGGGGTTTTGAAGCGAAAAAACAAAAATGAAATTATAGCCTACAGATTTACGTCTGACAACGAAAGACAATAACAAAACGAATATCGCGCTTCTCAATTACTATGAATTTGTCTTAAGCAAAAACATTCAGATAGAATTTGTTCTTTGATTGGTGTGCGCGAAGTGACTTAAAACACTTTAGGAAAGTGCTTTATTTGCATGTTTGATTAGGTTAAATGAAGCGCTTATTGTAAGCAGAAAGTAGTCCTCCAAATCGGGAACACCTCATACAAAAATCATGCATCCCATAAGCAGGTTTGTAGCGATTTGAGGTATGAATTTATACATAAATCCTGTTCCTTTTAAAGCACATTTTTTTGGTGTGATGTATCCTTCTAAGTGGCAAAAATGCCATCTCTTACGAATCCCGCATTTTACACTCAATATTATTTTTCTGTTGAAATAAAATTCAATTGATGCAGTTAATTGAAAGCATAATTCTTATTAGTTTCCCTATAAAGTTAGGGCAATTAAAGAGGCTCATAGAAAGCTTAACAGTATAGATTCATCATAAGATCATCAGTAGTTTGATAGAAATTATCAACAAAGTAATTTGTTTCTAAATTTTTGTTGTCATTATTGAAAATAAAGCAGCTGCTCTTATTATTTTTTGCAACACTGTACACCAAAAAAAAAAAAACAACTGACACTAAGGAACCTTCTTAGAAGATGAATAACTGAAATGGATAGTGTTTTTTTTTCAAATTTAAGAGTCTTCAGTCGAGTGTCTAATTTTCTTCTTCAGCTTCTATACATATGCTACAACTGGCCTTATATAATTTCATCTGTACAATGACTGCATTAAGTTAGAACCTGTATGACACCAATATACCTATACTTATTAGACGTTTTACTAAAAAGTACTTCCGAACTGTTATATTTGGGGTCAAGTAATTATGTTCCGTTAAAAAGACCGTCCTGCACACGAGAGATTTACTTATTTTTTCTTTCATAACAATTTGATGTAAATGCAGCTAAATATTCATTTCAATAATTAAAAAATGTGTCCAGATGATATGTGTATGTTTTTTCATGCCTGACGTGCTGAGCCTTTAATATTATATTTTATACAGCCACAAAGATTAAAACTAACCCCCTGGCCCATGATGTCGAATGATAACGTTTGCTTAGATAAGACTTAAGACACAAACTTAATTGTGGAATAAACAAACTTGATTGAGTAAAAAATAGATACGATAAAAAGTTTGTGCCTTAAGTCTTATGTAAGCAAACGTTATCATTCGACATCGTGGGCCAGGCGGTTAATCTAAATCATAGTCAATTCCTAAATATAGTCAATTCCTAAATATAATATATTGTGTCTCCTGACATAGCTTTCTAACATTTTAAAGTTATTTAGTTTACACATAAAAACTTCCTTTAATAGTTTAAAACTCAAACAATTGTAATCATTTAATACAAAGGACATTTGAGAGAAAATTTCTATATGAGAAAGTGCGATAAGGTCTCATTAAAATACAAATAAAATTATATTATTATTAAACTAATCCCTCAACTAAATAGTATTATATACTGATGTGACATTAAATGAAAAATATATGTACATAATATTTTATTCGTTTTGGCGCTTAGTTAGACCAAATTCCAAACAGAATTATAAATTTGTTTCTCATATGTTGTTCCTATTTAAAGCCAGATTACTGACTAAGCATAGTTTTTTTTTCTTCTTTTCTTTTGTACATTGTTTTATTTTGCTTTATTGTATACATACCTAGGGGAATTTCCCATTACGTGATTATGCCAGAATATGTGAGGTTTTTCTAGATAATATTTTATTATTACTGTGTTGAGCACACAAAAAAACACATTGCAATTTATATTGCTTTGTAATGTTGTACAAATATAATTTACTACATTTTAGACATACAGAATGACTAAAAATAAGTGTCTCAAAGTGGTTATATAAAGATTAATCAATGTGTTTAAAATTGGTACAGTTTTGCAATATATTATTTTGATTTTTCAGTATAATATAGGTCAGTTAATCTCTAAACTTTCACTTGCGATCTATCATCAACTAAGTGACAATCAGTATTTATAAACTCCTTTACATATATTCAAAACAGTTTCGTATATATATACAAAATATCTGAATTTCAAAGCAAGTAGTAAAAATAGAATCCCACACAATTATTTTAAAACTCCTGGGCCCTATTCCACAAAACAATTAATAAACTTTTTACTTTGCACTTATCAAATTGTTTTTTTTTACCAAAGTCACAATATTCTTTGCAAATCTCACTTTGCACTAAAATATTTTTTGAAAAGACTTTGCCCACTTTGTAAAGACTATGCAGTCATTGTAAAATCTTTGCTCTCTCCTGCAAAGTGAGTGTGCAAACTGTTCAACAAAACATTTAAACATATTTTCATTTTACTTTACCTTGCTAAATAGAACTTGTTAAAATAAATTGCAAAATAAAAATGACAAAAAACTTGCAGTATTTAAAAACGACAAAATTGTTTTCAATTATGCGTGTTTTTTTTTTTGTGGCAATAATTCAAAGAAGTATCTTCAGCGGTATTTCCAGTATTTCGGCGTAATGGTGGTGTCAAAAAGTTTATCATCCAAAACAACACCATCCGAAAATGCTCTTTAAAATACGTAGACTGACCCGCATGGAACTGGCAACCATTTCCGAGCCAAGGCCAGCATAGTAGCAGTTAATTTTCAGCCGATAAAGCATGACTACGCTGTGTATTGTGCTCCAATATTTCTCTCCATATACTTGTATATTATATTTCTCTAATTATATTTAAAAGGAATCAACTTAGATTTTATTTAAATGAAAGTTCTCTTTAAAATTAAAGTTTTGTATTCCCGAAAAATGTATACGTTTAAAAGCTTCACTAGTTATACCAATATGAATTTGTAAAGCAATCATTTCGTTGCAAATTTTTTGACAAACGAACGAAACAATAAAATAAAATTAAACAAGAGAACGTACGAGGAATAGAAATTGCAAAGAGAATATGAAAAATCACATATCATATTTTACAGTTCTCATAACATAAAGTTTTGCAAATTTACGAAAAATTTCGTAAGTGCAAAGTGAAAAGTTAATAAATTGTCTTGTGGAATAGGCCCCTGATCTTATGTTATACTTGTCAAATCATTCGTATTTGGTTTATTAAAAATAGTTATATGTATAAAACTTCTTTTTTAAACAACAATGAAATTCTAATTCTGCTTTTTTTCCTTTATGCAACTTCAAGTTACTATTTGAATATTTCGCCTAGAAAATTACACTATTTGTAATAGTCTATTACTAATAGTTCGGCAAACTATTTGCCTCTTAAGTAATTTGTAACAACTTGATCCATTTTCTTACGTTTCTGGTCTTATCAATTACAGTACACATGACCTAAATAAAAATATTACATTATTTGTTAAAAAAAATCAGAAACTTCGTAAGTAGCCTTGGTTGCGGGAAATAATTTATGTCACACGAACACATTCCCGTTCATTTATTTTTGAGTTTAAATTTTTATAGCAACCAAAAATTAAATATAAATTTATATTTCATTGTCCATTTATATTTTAAATGTAATAAGAATTTAAAAAACTAAGCAGTAGAATATTTTTATACCCACCACCAAAAAAATGGGGGATATATTGCTTTTGTCATTCCGTTTGTAACACATCGAATGAAGAAAATGCAAATAATATCCTGAAATTTTGCACACTTTAGTTTTATTATTGAAGGATAAGTTCTGTTGGTAGGAATCGGTCCACGATTTCCCGTAGCGCCCATACATATGTCTTCCCGGAATATGGCTTTATTGTACATAAACGTCTATAAAAAATCGTATCTAAACAAAATTCTGCAATAATAAGTTTCTCAAAACAATATTTTGTTTGCATGAGTCCATAATTTAACATAGATCCATACAAAGACCACTTCCAAAATTCACTTAAATAAACATAAATCTTTTGTAAAAATGACTATCAAGTTAAAATTCGTCAAGCATAATCAAAATATATACATAAATTATCGTACCAAATTTCATGATGGTCGGGCCATATTTTACCGTAGCTCCCATATAAGCCCTACTACCAAAAACCAATAAAATTCGAATAAATCTCTTATAAAACCACTAAGAAGTCGAAATTCTACACTAGTAATCCGTATATACATTTAAATTGTCGTACCAAATTTTATGAAGATCGGTTCATATTCGATCATCGCCCCCATATAAAGTGGAGTTTCGCAAATCACATAAATAAGCATAAATCCCTTTAAAACAACTATCAAGTTTAAATTCAACACAAATAGTCTATATAGATATAAAAATCGTCCATCTCAATATAATGATGATCGGTTCATATTTGACCGTAGCCGCCATATAAATTCTACTTCAGGAAATCGCTCTAATGCCCATAAATCTCCTTTAAATCTCCACAATATAGGATTTGTTGGGGGGGGGGGGGGGTGTATATAAGATTCGGCACAGCCAAATGTAGACTTTTTTTGTTATAAATTATTTTAATATTTTGTTATGTTAAAAAATTTTTATATATTTTCAAATAATTTGAAATTTATAAAAGAAAAAAATGTTTCTGAAGCTACTACACAAAGAAGTAGCGAAATATTGAAAATAAAGATTTATTTATTTAAAAAGACCTTAAGCTTATACAATTATTGAAATACAAATTTATAAATTTTAAAATGTAAATAAAATAACTTAAGGACCGGATTCAAAGAATATATACTCATGCATAAATAAACAAATACTGATTACAACCACTTTTTTTTGTCATATTTACCGCATTTCCTTACTATCTGATTGCAATTCTTAGTAAATATGAATTTCTAAAGGAAATAATTTTAACCACATTATAATTAAATTACAAAAGTGTATATAAAAAAATCCTTTAGTCTTGAATTGAAATCTTAAGATAAATATTTCTTTTCAATTCCACTATCAATTACAAGCTAAGTTTTTCAAATGAAATTGTTTCTGCAAAAAAACTTTTATACAAATTTAATTTGAAAATTGACATAAAAAAACTACAAATATTGAAAGAATAAGTATATGTATATAAAAGTTTAAAACACCTAATCTAACTTGTACGCGTACGTACAACTCTTTTGCTCCAGCCTTGCCTCACATATCTTTTTGTTTCGTTAGCATACCTTTGTACACATGTATTAAACTTTATGAATACTGTCATCAAAAGTTTATAAAAATGAAGTGAAGGATGTACAAAAAAAAAAAAAAAAGATGATGAAAAAAGAAGCGAAATGGAACAGAAAAAAAATGCAATACAACTATTGTAGTAAAGAATGTATGTATGTATATTAAATGTTAAAACTTTAGCAATGAATTGGCATAAAAACGAAAACTTTTTATCACGTCTGCAAGTAAGTGAAACAAAAAAAAATAAATAAATAAAAATACATAAAATAAGTGCTAAATACATTCAGTGTATATACACACATGTACACTACCATACAGCACAGGAACTTCCGGTAGATGCTGCATGAATTGCAATCCAATGTTTGAGTATTCATTTGTAGATAAATAAGAAAATAGTGGAATTTATATAACGACCATAATCAAATACTACTTCAGTAACTGTATTTAACAGACGAAAGCCCAGTATTAAACTTTTATAGGCGGTATTTCTGTTATTTACGTGGTGAGAAATTAAAAAAAAAGAATTATGTATATAGTAGTCGGCTCAACTGCATAATCTGTGTATATAAGAGAGGAACATCAGTAAGCTTCTGCAGACAAATATTTCCATCAAGTAATAATTCTTTAAAATTGTATACTTTCATAATATATATTCGGAACATGAAATCACATAAATAATCAATAATTCAATGTACATAAATGTTGCGACATTAGAAATAACTTCCACCAACTATATGTATATCTAACACCAAGGTTATTATTCGTTTATATAGATGTGACAGATAAGCAAAAATCTCTTCTATAATCGAATGATCATTTTACCTACGAGTATATATATATATCTGTTTACATAAATTACTTTAACAAATCCAATTTTTTTAAATAAAGAGAGTACCGCCAATAATTTATATTTATTAGTTACATATCTATAACCTATGTGTCCACGGTCGTCAGCTATTACAACGTTGTCCGAAAAATGTTCAGAAAATGTCCAACAATCGTGTAAACTTAAAATGTTTGTCTTGCAACGTTGTAAGAAAAAGCATTTTGAGTACATTGGAAGACAAAAATATTGTCAGACATTTAAAAATCGTGCAAACACACAATTTTGTCATTGTCATTGTTTTAAGGCAATTGCCAAATACTTTTCATTGTCATATGTGCAAAGTTTATGCACCTAAATTCAACTCAGTATATACGTAAATAAACAAACAAGTGATAATTAATAAAATTTTTGAAAAAAGTGGAAGAAAATTAAAGAATTAAATTAAAGTGTGAATTAATAATATTTTTGAAAAAAGTGGAAGAAAATTAAAGAAAGCTCGCAGTTGGGTGAGTAATTTTGCATAAAAACTGTCCTGTTGCCGCTGAAGCACCCAATCATCCTCGCTAATTTCTAGGACATAAGCAGATAAAATGGTTCTAATTGATATTTTCTGTTCCATGACAATATTAAAAATTTTTAAACGCAAAACGAATTTGACAATACCACACAGCAATCTGCCAACCGTGTGAACTGACAGTTTCGGTTGACAGTTAAATTCATTGTATGACAATTGTTAGTTTTCTTACAGTCGTCTAAACTGACAATTGACCTTTTGCTAACAATTTTTCAATGTCAGTACATTGCTAGATATGACAACGTTTTCATCTCTTCTATAATCGAAGGATCATTTTACCTACGAGTTTACATAAATTACTTTAACAGATCCAATTTTTTTAAATAACATATCTAATTCTTAGATTTTGAAGACTTATGCCAGACAGAAAGAATTACTGAATTAGGCCTCAATTAAATATTGATCATCCTAAAACATGAAAGAGTGATTTAGATTGAAAATCTTATTGCAAAGTTCTTCTAGATTTAATGACATTTATTTGAAAGTACATAAATCATTTTCGAAAAAGATGCTCTGATAAATTAGTGACAGATCATCAAAAAATTTGTCGATATGATTTTACTTTATATGGAACTTACTTGGTCAAAATATAGTTTTCATATTTCTACATTCGACTACAAATACAACACAAAACAGAAACAACGGGCATTTTGTTTGTGTAAAAGAATGTACTACTGTCAAAAATACTTGAAAAAATATTACTTTTGACATAAGTAAATTGTAAATAAAGTCAGTCAGCTGGGCTACTGCACTCACCTTGTATAATTACACCATGTCACGAACTATAACTTTCAATTTTCAAACGAAATTGTAGCCATTGCAACAATTGTCTAAGATTTCACTACTGTTATATCAACAAATAAAATGCCAAATTTTCAAGTATTTTTTACATGTCCCTGTTGGAAACAAAATACTCAAGTAGGGTGTTATGCAAAATAAAATTATAACATAACATTTACAATTATCAGGAATGTGAAACAAAGGCATCAACGGAGGAGCAAAAATATAAATGCACAAATATAAAAAATATACCAAACGTAGAGCAAGTACAAATAAATAGTGAGAGAAGGGAAGAAGAGCTTTAATCGAAAGGAAATGTAAGGAAAAGGTTGAGTTGGTCTAGATGTGTTTTACAAAAAAGAAATGATAATATAGTCGTATTGTTCCAGCAGGAATCTCTGCTGTCACAACAAAAAAATTAAATATTATGTATGTATGTGTGTATGTGCACTCACACATATTAATGTGAGATGAAGCAAGTGTTTTGTAATCTGTGCGTTTGACTGTGTGCAAGGAAACTAACGAGATGTGTCAGCATAAAAAAGGCTGCTATAAAATGCTGATGACAACAATAATTTTCAGACACATTTACGCAAGTGCTAAATTTATGCATTATTATACTCATACTCGTACTTTTCTGCTCAGTCTTGTACATATGCTTGTAGAAGGACTTATACCCTACAACACAAATACGATAATGCTTTATACATTACTTTAGTTGCATTACACCTGAATAAGGGAGCAGAGTGTTGAAGCTACCAACGACTACTACTTTAAATGGTAAACTAAAAAAAAGAACCAGATATTTCTCTAGGAAATCAAAAGAAATCGAAGAATATTGTCCTAATGAAACATTGTAATAAATTAAAAATCGTTTATCATGTGCACGGTAATACATAGTTGGCACTACCAGTATATATTATTTTACAAGTTCTTATGTGTATTTGTGCGAATGTATATGAGCTTTCGTGGGCGTAAGTATGTGTTTACATCTAATGTGTAATGAGTCTGAATATGAACAACTTCAAACAGTTATTAGGGCATGCATGATATTAAAGGGAACACACAAAAAAACGAACAAGCAAAAATAATAATAAGCAGAAAATGCAGAACAGTGAACAAGTATCTTGTGATTATAATATAGGTACATTACGTACAACATCATATATGATTTCTATTATTTATTTTCTTGTACTTATTTTTGCTGTTATAGCTTGTTGCTATTTTTTGCACTTACGACCTACATATATAGGTTATGAAAGGTTCAATGAATTTCTACAATACATTTTACAGATACAGATGACACAGTGATAAGGGGTCAAAAAGTTATAAGATGTGATATATAAGATCACAAACCTCTAACATGTAAAGTGTCAGCTGACACTTCCTATATGCTTTCATAGATTTAGGGACATATATTTAGATTATGCAAACGCATCGTGAGATGAAAACAAAGGAAAAATATATTAATAAATACAATATTGTAGTATGAGGACAAGTCTATCATTATATATGAGCCATAGTCAAAAAGCATTAATTATTTAACTCGATTGGAAGCATTACTAGAACTTATTACGTACTTAAAATAAAAGCTAACACAAAAGTTAGCAAATTTTATGCAAATCTGTCTTAATAAACGTTTGTTAAATTTAATAATCGTTTTTGAATAAGGGGGTAAGTCTTTAAAAATATTAGTTTAACTGGATGAAAACTAGAGAACGAAACTTATTTTTGAGAGGTTATCAATATTACGATAACGAATATTAGCACTGTACCGAAGTCGTCTAAGCAGTATTCATTCGAATAATTTTATAAAGAATAATCGAATAAAGAGGAGTAATATATTTATTTTTATTAACCCTTATGTATGCACCAAGGTACTCGGCTACCTTTGGCGTTTTTAGTCAAAGTTTTTTCATTGAAATTGATAACTTGTGTATGGGTACACGGGTTTTAAAATAAATGTAGTTGTAATAAATAATGGGGGTGACTTACAGTTTATGATATAATGTTGTGTTGACTGTAGGGTGATGTGGATGATGGTAAATTGGTTGATTTTACCTTAGTCCTGGTTGAAGTGGATGATGGCCAATTGGTTGATGTTCCCTTTTTCTTGATGCTAGAGGATGATGGGTGAAGATGATGAAATTGGATGAAGATGTTGTTGGTTGGCAAAGCCTTAAAATTGCCGAATTCTTTATTTAATAATATTTGCTGTTGCAAATGAGACGGCTTCTGTAAATCAAAGGCTTTTTAATAAGTTGTATTGATAAAATAATTGGTGGCTCTCAGTTATTGAGGAAACTTGTTCTACAATGTTTAATTTTTTTTCTTTTGTTTGTTTTTTATTCCACAATATATACTCAATGGAGTATATTTCACACAGGCTATATTTATTAAATTTTTAATAATATTAGTAATTCTAATATTATTTGTTGGCTTTTTTGTATTTGTTTCTTTACAATTTTACTCCAGCTTAAAGATTTTAAAGACTGGTTGCACTTGGTATTTTATTTTGAAATTAATTTAGTTGTTGTTTTTTTTTTTGCTTATAAATTTTGTTGACTAATTGAAACACTTTGTTGGGCTTTTTGTTTATATCTAACTTAATAGAATTTTTTATTTTTTTTACAATTTAATAATGTAATTACTAAACGGTTGATAATGAGTGATTGATGCTTTGATGGTTGAATAGAGAGTGAGTGTGGTTTAAAAAACCACCACCACAATTGTCTGTCGGTATGAGAAACAAAGAGACAAAAGCAACGAGTAACACTGCAGTTGCAGTGTTACCGTACGATAAAAATTACTTCCCTTGTTTATAGGGTTTTCGTGCCTAAACATCCCGCCCCCCTTGTTATATCCATGATAACAAAGTTGGGGAATGTTCAGGGTTCCTTATCCATACCAGACAGACACTTGTGTTTACATTATATGAAAATAGAAAATCACTATGATAATGTTGTAAAAATAGTATAACTATAAAAATTCACAAAAAGTACAAGAAAAATTCAATTTTTAGGAAATAGGTACATATGTATAATTAAATTTTAGATAAGTAAGGTAAAGTAAATGTATGTATATAATTCAGTATAATATACTTTTACAATGAGTTCATTTTTTTAAAAAAAAGAGGTAAGTATAATACAAGGAGAATTCAATTTTTAGGAAATAGGGTAGGTATAGATGTATAATTAAATTTTTAGGTAAGTAAGATAAGTAAAGATCTGTGTATAATTTTACAATGAATTCATTTTTATAAAAAGGAGGTAAGTATAATACGAGGAGAATTCAATTTTTAGGGAATAGGGTAGATATATGTATAATTAAATTTGTAGGTAAGTAAGATAAGTAAATATAGGTGTATAATTTTACAATGAGGTAATTTTAATAAAAAAGGGGTAAGTATAATACAGGGAAAATGCAATTTTTTATGGTGATTCAATATTCATATTTTTAATGATATAGAAAACAATAAAATGATGGATCTGGTTGAAATTAAGATTATTACACCCCGAACTTTCCAATAAGGACCCATCCTAAGACCGTGTCCTGAGCGAGTGGACCAATGTTTGCCACCTGAATGCCGCTTCGGATCATGCGGGGGTAGATATCCGCTCCCAGGATGAAGTTGATTGAATGGCTTTCAAAAAAGTCAGGATCGGCCAGCCTCAAATTGCGGTATGTGTCACTCACGCTGCGGTCCAAGGTCTTTTTTGATGTTTCCACGGGCAGGTCGGTATTAATTCGGGCTCGTATTGTGAAATTCCCGTGGTCTTCTTCAAACCGGCTCCGAAAAGTGAATTGGCACCACTTGTCGACATCAAACCTCTCAAACGGTAGATGATACCGTTCCACAATAAATTCGGCTATGGAGCTCGTGGGGGTGCAGGGGTCTATTAGGCCTCGTACTGGATGCCAATCATTTTTTATTTTTATTCGAATGATAACAGTGGGGGTGACAGTGGTGTCGGCTGCCCGGCTCAGGTAAGAGTTGGCTCGGGTTATTTCGGCCTGATGAAGAAGGGTGTGGTGAGGACCGTTGCAGTCACGACAGCGCTCTTTGCTGCGGCAGTTAGCAAATCTGTGGGAGTGTGCGAGGCAATTGCGACAGTACCGATGATGGTCCACGGCATCTTTCCTGGCGGAGACCGTCATTGTCAGGAATTTAGGACATTTGCGCAGCGGGTGGCCCTTTTGGCATAGACGGCAATCGGGGCTTTTGGAGCGCGGTCTCTCCGCCTGGCTGGTTTTCTCAATCGTGGCGACTTGGCTACTGGGAGGCATGTTTGCTGTAACGAGGAAAAAAGGGGGAGAATTATATTGCTACGACGTAAGGGGGAGTAAAACGAGTTTGACAATGGGGCGCGTGACGACGCCATTAGCTGTGCGTATTTCAGCTACTCTGACTCGATGATCGGGCCCAGTGAATATTTTCTCAATACGTCCGAGACGCCATTGATTGGGGGGTAAATTGTCATGTTTGATGACAACCAGGTCGCCGATTTCGAAGTTTCGATGGGGGTACTTCCACTTATTTCTTTTGTGGAGTTCGGATAAATATTCTTCCTTCCATCGACGGGCTAACTGGTGATGAAGAACCTTAAGCTTTTGCCAACGATTGATATAGCCGATGGAATGGCTTGAGAAATCGGGTTCTGGTGGGGATAAGAGTGGGGTGCCAATGAGAAAATGACCTGGCGTTAGAGCGCACAGATCGTTTGGGTTTTCACTCATGGGACTTAAGGGTCTAGAGTTTAAGCACGCCTCAATACGTGCCAACATGGTGCTGAATTCTTCATAAGTGAAATTGTGGTTCTGGCTAAGCTTTTTGAAGTGGGTTTTGAAACTCTTAACGCCGGCCTCCCAAAGGCCACCCATGTGAGGGGCGCCAGGGGGGATGAAATGCCATTCAACGGGGTTAAAAGCGTCTTGCGAGAGAAGGCCCTTATGGATCATTGAAAGGAATTGCTTGTTATCGCCTTTTAGGATGTTAGCTGCGCCAACAAAGGCAGTGCCGTTATCCGAATACATAGCCTGAGGTGTTCCTCGTCGCGAAAAGAAGCGAGCAAAGGCGGCTAGAAAGGCTTGAGTGGATATATCACCAGTAGCCTCGAGATGGATTGCCTTCGTGGAAAAACACACGAAGACTAGCACATATCCTTTGGTTACTCGGCAGCCACGACCGGCATAGGATTTGATGTCAAAAGGGCCAGCAAAATCGACTCCAGTGGAAAAGAAGGCGCGCGTTAAAGTCGAACGCTCGGGGGGTAATGCAGCCATTATTTGCTGACTGAGTTGACGCTTATGTTTTACGCATGTTACACATTGGGAGAGGGTTGTTTTTATGAGAGTCTTGAGTTTGGGGACATAATAACGCAATCTGGTCAAGCGGCATAGAAGCGCATTTTGACCGTGTAGGGAATATTGGTGGAGATATTTGAGAAACAATCTCGTAAAACGCGCATGGTAAGGCAATAAAATGGGGTATCGTTCATCGTAACTTAGAGTAGGGGAGTCCGCCAGACGACCATTTATTCTCATGGTTCCGTTGGAATCTAGAGAGGGGTTAAGAGCTAAGAGGGAGCTTTTTCGGGGCAGTTGTCTTTTCATAGATAACTGTACGTATTCCTCGTAAAAATGATATTTCTGACAGGCTATGATTAGACGGTTCTTTGCGTAGATTATTTCCCTGGGTGATAGCGCTGTTCCCTTTATGTTTTCTGTTGGATTTTTGGCTTTGATTCGTGTGTAAAATCGGAAAATATATGATATGACTCTTAATGCCCGTGGTAGATCTGAAAAGGTTTCCAGAATGTCATTTTGTTGTATGGAGGTAGTGAGCGCGTGGATTGGTCTAGCTTCTTCTTGTGTTTCATATTCTTGTCTATCTAATGGCCAATCTGAACGGGGACTCCTTAGCCACGCGGGCCCATACCACCATAACTCACTCGATATTAATTCATGTATGGTAGTACCACGGGACGCCAAGTCGGCGGGGTTACTTTTTGAGTCGACATGGGACCACGAGTCTTTTCCTACCTTTTCTATTATGGATGAAATTCGATTTTCGACGAATGTTTTCCATTTGTGAGCTGGTTTTTTCAGCCAAGCAAGTACGATTGTAGAATCCGTCCATAAGTAGAGTTTATATTGCTTGAGGGTTATTTGAGCTGTAATAGAATCGATCATATTAGCAAGCAATTCTGCTCCGCAAAGTTCCTTACGAGGTAGAGAGACAAATTTAACAGGGGCAACTTTCGATTTGGCGGCTAACAGATGGCTACTGACCAATCCTTGGTTTTCAGAGCGGATATAAATAGCGGCGGCATACGCCTTCTCCGAGGCATCACAGAAACCGTGTAATTCAATTTCATAGGATGGGTCGAAGTCAATGAACCGGGGAATTCTAACTTCCTCAATTCTGACGTAATCGTCGAGGAATTCGCGCCATTTGTTCATTGTAAGGGGGTTCAAATCCTCATCCCAGTCAGTACCGTCTTTCCATATTTGTTGCATTATTATTTTTGCAACGATAATTTTGGGAGATAGCCATCCTGCGGGATCGAATAGTTTGGCAATTTCGGAGAGTACGCATCTCTTGGTGGTTAATTCCCGGTTCGGGTTAGCTTTGAGTTGAAAGTAGAAGTGATCGTTTCCCGCATTCCACCGAAGTCCTAAAGTCTTTG
The DNA here is from genome assembly GCA_950370525.1 of Bellardia bayeri. Lineage (NCBI taxonomy): Eukaryota > Metazoa > Arthropoda > Insecta > Diptera > Calliphoridae > Bellardia > Bellardia bayeri. Next base: position 22,242,199 of record OX493267.1, read on the forward strand.
TGATACTGGATTCTGACAGCTGAAGGAATTCTTCACCCAGCAAGTGTGTTGGCGGCAGACCTTGTAATACCTGATCGTGGTTGGAAGTCCATTTTCGTAGAGAAAACCCCGCAGTTTCCATAACTTTTATGAGTTCATCACGAGATTTGATTGCCGACGATATTGTATGGGCTCCCGAAAGGACATCGTCAACATACATATACTCTCGCAAAATCTCGGCAACTTCAGGATAGGCGGTTTCGTTCTCTTGGGCAAGTTCTAACAAGGTCCGAATTGCTAGATAGGGGGCACAGTTCACTCCGAAGGTGACTGTATTCAATTCAAAGTCCTGGAGTAATTCATTCGGAGAATTCCGATGCAAAATTCGTTGAAAAGGGGTTTGTGTGGGGTGCACCAAGATCTGACGATACATTTTTTCTATATCCGCATTGAAAACATAGCGAAAAAATCTCCATCTCAAAATTAGAATCATTAAATCTGCCTGCAGGATTGGACCAGGGTAAAGCAGATCATTAAGGCTTATGCCGTTAGATGTGGGGCTTGAGGCATTAAATACCACGCGCAATTTTGTTGTAGTGCTGTCGGGTTTTAAGACAGCATGGTGGGGCAAATAGTAGTTGCCGCTATCACCATTTATGGGTGTTACTTTGGTCATTTGACCTAGAGTGGAATACTCCGTGATTACCTTATCGTAATCAATTTTCATCTTGGGGTTTTTGATTAATCTCGCCTCGTTTCGTAGAAACTGGGAGAACGCAATTTTTCGAGAGGGGCCAATATTTAATTTTTCGGGGTATTCTGGTTTAAAGGGGAGTGAAACTACATATCGACCTTCTTTATTACGGAATGTAGTAGCTTTGTACAAATTTTCGCAGTATGTGTCCTCCGGGGAGGGCGTTTTTCTCCTCGGGGTGTCCTCTAATTCCCAAAACCGTTGAAGTTGATTATTCAGCTCTATCGTGTTAAAAAATGATAACACTGCCTTCTGGCACGGACTTGCAAGTACCTTTCCCGTTATTATCCAGCCGAAAACTGTCCTTTGTGCTAGCAGAGATTGATGTGTGTCTCTTTGGAGACCGTCTTGTAGTATTTTCGGGTAAACATCCGCACCGAGAAGTAATTCAACTTCAGAGCAAGTGGGGCGATAAGGATCTGCCAATTGTAAGTGGGAAAAATGGTCATTTTGTAATTCTGATGACGTGAAGTAAGGGAGCTGTCCAGTAAGCCTATTTATGACTAAGGCATCGGAATAAGTTTCGAATGACTTATCAATTGGCGACCCAATTCTTATATGACAGCTTTGGGTTGAGGTGGCGGTCACGGTGTCGCTTAAACCGTGGACTTGAACTGTTGACTGTCGAGTAGGAAGGCCGAGATGCCTTTGTAATTTTTTGGAAATAAATGAGGTCTCTGAGGCGGAGTCGATTAGTGCGCGGACAGTGCACTTGAGGTCATTATTAAAAACGTCAACTAACGCTGTACCTAGAATAACTGATTGAGTAGTGGGTTCGAGTTGAGTGGAAAAGGATTGCAGCGTTCTACTTGCTGCCTGTGCCGATGTAGAGGGGGAGAAATCCAAATCACGAGGGGGGTTAGTGGTGCTACTAACTGGGGTATTTGTGACCGGAATAGTACTTGCGTTTCTTTGTTCCACTCGATGAAGCAACGTATGATGCTTTCCTTTACACACCCTGCAAACAAATTTGCTTGGGCATGTTTTCGCTCCATGACTTCCCAAGCAGTTAGTGCACCTATTTTGCTTCTTCACCTCGGTATAGCGTTCTTCAATTGACATCTGTAGAAAAATTGAGCAAAATCTAAGGGGGTGATATTGGGTACACAAATCGCACTTGCCAAGCTTGTCATTGGAGACATTAGTCTGGTAGCTGTTAATCTTGGATCCTAATGAGTGGTTTGATTTATGAGATTTTGCCGATTGAGAAGGTTTTGGGGAATGTGAGCTTATAAATGTCGACCGAATATCTGCGACCGAGTCTAAAGTCTGGAATCTCGAGGACAAGAATTCATCCAGTGCTTTCCACGTGGGCAAGTCAGTAGAGCGCGGTAAAGACTGTTCCCATAAACTTAGTGTGGTTTCGGGCAGACAGGTGGAGCAAATATACACGAAAATGACATCCCAATTGTCGGCTTCTATCTGTAGCAAACGCAGATTCGTGATACAGTCGTTGATGGCACGCTGTAGCTGTCGCAGATCAGCACTCGTCTCCTTCACGATTGGTTGTAGATTGAACAGCAACTTTAACTGGGCATTTACTAATATGCGCTTATTTTCGTATCGATTAACCAAATTTTGCCAAGCCATGTTAAACCCATCGTTTGTCATAGGGCAAGTCTTCAAAAGTTCGCGCGCTTCACCCTGCGTCTTTTTTACCAAATGACACATTTTTTCGACCGGTGATAGACGTTTATTGTTGCGGTAAAGAGCTGTGAACATATCACGGAAGGTGGGCCAAGATTGATAATCTCCATGAAAAATTTCGGTATCGCAAGGGGGCAATGAAATGTGAGGGGTTAGATCGACTGAGGTGTCGGTGGAGGGAGAAACCAATTTAGCCTTGGCTTGAAGATCTTCGTTGAGCTCGTGAATTCTCGCGACGACAGCGGTATATGCGCCAAAAGTGGCGTAATAACGTCCTTTGAGGGTATCGTAGTCGAGTTCATCTTTGATAGAATCGTATTGTTCCAGAACGGTTTCGTAAGATGACTCAAATCGGGACCAATGGATTTGGATCTGTTTCTCTTGTGTCTTCAAAGTGTGTCGCGAGTGCGATTCTACCGCGAGCCCATCAAAGTAGCTTTGAAATTCGACCACTTGATCCGAATAACGAATTAAGTTTTTTATAGCAGACATGGTTAAGGTGTGTATCGATAATGGGGATTTTTTAAAATTTTAGAGAAATTTTTCAGTTGCGCTTCGTAAAAGCGACTTGGGCAAAAATTAAAATTTTTTAAAGAAATTTTCAGTTGCGCTTCGTAAAAAGCGACTTGGGTAGATGTAAAAGAAAATTTATAGAAATTTTCAGTTGCGCTTCGTAAAAGCGACTTGGGCAAAATTTAAAAGAAAATTTAAAGAAATTTTCAGGTGCGCTTCGTAAAAGCGACTTGGGCAAAAATTAAAATTTTTAAAGAAATTTTCAATTGCGCTTCGTAAAAAGCGACTTGGGTAGATGTAAAAGAAAATTTAAAGAAATTTTCAGGTGCGCTTCGTAAAAGCGACTTGGGTATATGTGAAAGAAAATTTAAAGAAATTTTCAGTTGTGCTTCGTAAAAGCGACTTGGGCAAAATTTAAAAGAAAATTTAAAGAAATTTTCAGGTGCGCTTCGTAAAGGCGACTTGGGTATATGTAAAAGAAAATTTAAAGAAATTTTCAGTTGCGCCTCGTAAAAAGGCGACTTGGGTAAATGTAAAAGAAAATTTAAAGAAATTTTCAGTTGCGCCTCATAAAAAGGCGACTTGGGTAAATGTAAAAGAAAATTTAAAGAAATTTTCAGTTGCGCTTCGTAAAAGCGACTTGGGCAAAATTTAAAGAAAATTTACAGAAATTTTCAGGTGCGCTTCGTAAAAGCGACTTGGGTATATGTAAAAGAAAAATTTAAAGAAATTTTCAGTTGCGCTTCGTAAAAGCGACTTGGGTAGATGTAAAAGAAAATTTATAGAAATTTTCAGTTGCGCTTCGTAAAAGCGACTTGGGCAAAAATTTAAAAAGAAAATTTAAAGAAATTTTCAGGTGCGCTTCGTAAACAAGCGACTTGGGTAGATGTAAAAGAAAATTTAAAGAAATTTTCAGTTGCGCTTCGTAAAAGCGACTTGGGCAAAATTTAAAGAAATTTTTAGTTGCGCTTCGTAACAAGCGACCTGGGTATAATTTAAGCGAATTTTATTTTGATTACTAAAATATTTTTATTCTTTGTGATAATTTTGTAACGACCCTCGAAGACACAGTATATAAAATCTTATTTACCTATCAGCTGTTGTCCCACTGACCTAGTTATTTTCTTTCATATATATAGGTTATATATAATACGTACATACATATGTATAATATGTATGTGCCCTTTTTTTCTTTTGGTATCTTTAATGTGTATAAAAAAAACAACGAGTTGATCGAGTAGAGACAAAACAATTGAGAGAGAATAAGAAAGAGAGATTTGCAAAAAAAAACGGGAGAGAATTGAGAAATACGTGATGTAAAGAAGACACAATTATATGACGCTCACAAACAATGTGTATGTGGATTTACTGACTTTGACTCTTCAAAGTAAAAAATATAAGTTAATTGCATGTGTGGTATGTGTATGTGTAAATTTGCCTGGCTACGAAATAAGTTTTGGTATTCGCTTTTTGTTTGCTTGGTATCAAACTTACAAAAAATGCCAATAGGTATTTCATACGCCTGTATAAGACAAAATACAACAACAACAAGTACATATGCACTATGTTTCAATGCTGTGGTTGGTATTTTTGCTTATTGTGAGGCTACCGTTAGGTCTCTCGTTTAATAAAGTGTAGGGAATCGTTGGTACATAAGATGAGTAAATGAAAAATAGAACTCAAGAACACACAAAATATCATCAGAATACAGAAACAGCAAAAAAGCAGAGTTTGTATGTATGTATGTATGTAAATCTGCCTTGTTATGAAATAACTATGGTATTTGGTTTTTGTTTGTTTGGTATGAAACTTACAAAAAATGCCAATAGGTATTTCATATGTCTGTATAAGAAAATACAACAACAACATTAACAAGTATGCACTATGTTGATGCGGTATTTTGTATTGTTCTTTTTCAGACTACCGTTAGGTCTCTCGTTTTATAAAAATGCACAACAAGTAAACAACAAAATATTAAGATGCTGACGTTTTGTGGTTCCCTTTTTGTTGAAGCGTTAATTTACCGTATGATAAATAAGCGCAAATAAGGGACAACAAAATGTGCACCTTACAACACGTTGTTGTTTTTGTTAAAACGGCAATTTTTATTTTTTTTTGAAAGATTGACTATACATACTTACAATGGGACACAAATTTGTAACGGGATCAAGACTAAGTGTACACACAATATGTTAGAAATGGTAAGGGGGGTAATCTAACAATTTTTTCGCGAAAAATTATAACCATATACAATATATTTTTTTTTTATTTTGCGGAAAAAAGGAAAATGGCTATAATTTGCGGGGGAATATTATAGGCCATATAAATACGCGGGACGAAACGAAATAGTTATAATTTTTGGGGGGAATATTATAACCATATAATTTTTTCGCGAAAAAAAGGGAAATGGCTATAATTTGCGGGAGAATATTATAGGCCATATAAATACGCGGGACGAAACGAAATAGTTATAATTTTTGGGGGGAATATTATAAACATATATTTTTTTTGCGCGAAAGAAAGGAAAATGGCTATAATTTGCGGGGGAATATTAAAGCCATATGGATACGCATTTAAAACAATATAGCTATAATATTGGTTATAAAACCATAATTTATGTTGGGATTAATATTTTGTTTAGGGGTTATGCCGGGTTATGGATGGCCCGGTATGAGTTAATACCTAATGGTTAGGTGAGGGAGGGGAGTCTCTGGGTTATGGATGACCCAGTATCCGGTTCGAAGGACCAAAATGTATGGGTACACGGGTTTTAAAATAAATGTAGTTGTAATAAATAATGGGGGTGACTTACAGTTTATGATATAATGTTGTGTTGACTGTAGGGTGATGTGGATGATGGTAAATTGGTTGATTTTACCTTAGTCCTGGTTGAAGTGGATGATGGCCAATTGGTTGATGTTCCCTTTTTCTTGATGCTAGAGGATGATGGGTGAAGATGATGAAATTGGATGAAGATGTTGTTGGTTGGCAAAGCCTTAAAATTGCCGAATTCTTTATTTAATAATATTTGCTGTTGCAAATGAGACGGCTTCTGTAAATCAAAGGCTTTTTAATAAGTTGTATTGATAAAATAATTGGTGGCTCTCAGTTATTGAGGAAACTTGTTCTACAATGTTTAATTTTTTTTCTTTTGTTTGTTTTTTATTCCACAATATATACTCAATGGAGTATATTTCACACAGGCTATATTTATTAAATTTTTAATAATATTAGTAATTCTAATATTATTTGTTGGCTTTTTTGTATTTGTTTCTTTACAATTTTACTCCAGCTTAAAGATTTTAAAGACTGGTTGCACTTGGTATTTTATTTTGAAATTAATTTAGTTGTTGTTTTTTTTTTTGCTTATAAATTTTGTTGACTAATTGAAACACTTTGTTGGGCTTTTTGTTTATATCTAACTTAATAGAATTTTTTATTTTTTTTACAATTTAATAATGTAATTACTAAACGGTTGATAATGAGTGATTGATGCTTTGATGGTTGAATAGAGAGTGAGTGTGGTTTAAAAAACCACCACCACAATTGTCTGTCGGTATGAGAAACAAAGAGACAAAAGCAACGAGTAACACTGCAGTTGCAGTGTTACCGTACGATAAAAATTACTTCCCTTGTTTATAGGGTTTTCGTGCCTAAACAACTTGTATATCTGAAACTTTTTGAGAACTACTAACTTTCAAATAATTTAGTTTTTTGCAGCCGTACGCCTTGACTTTTTTTTTTTGTAATTTGCCTGAGATACCAACTTACCTTTAACACCCTTTAATGCGCATTAAGGTACCCGGGTACCTGTACGTGTTTTATATGAGAAAGCGGCCATTGCAAGTATATTATTTGAAGTTGTTAGTAGCTTGCAAACCTTAAGGCGTTAACTACGCTCCAACAATGTATTTAGTGGGAAAATGCTTTTTCTCTACTTAACTCTCATATAGGTACCCAGGTTCCTTGCAGCACATTAGAAGGTGTTTTTTTGCCGCATACATAAGGGTTAATTGTTATTTTTATTTATAAGTTTATAACTACAAAGATTCTTACATTTTAATGTTATATTAGAGCAACGTTTTGCATATATTTTGATCTAAAACCTATTTAGTCGTTTTTAACCATTAATGTTAACAATAATTATTTCTTGCAAATTCTTGCAAGATCACCTTATTTAACCCCTTTCATGTTTTAATTGTTCAAGGTTACCTTGATTATTTCCATATCGATATTTATGATAGATATGTATGTAGGTTAATATGTTATTCAGAAGTGGTCCTCATAAGAGGTGTCTGACTTTTTTCCATATTTCTCACAACATATGGATTCTGCTCTAAAATAACTGCTCATCTTTTGAGGCCAAAAATTAATGAAGCCAATTGCAGTTATTCAGTTTTGAAAAACGTATCCTAGAGAGAGAATAACCGGGCATGGTCTGGAATATAAGGCGGGTGTGGTAAAACTTCTTAACCACTTCTTTCTAAATAGATTTTCATTAAACGAATCATTTGCATTCAGTACAGGTTCTCTGTGATGGTTTTGTTAGATTTCAGCAGCTCAACATATACAGAATCCTTCAATTCTTGGACTACAAACTTTTTGGCTGGCCTGGGTGAACTTTGTATTTCATATCAAAATCCGTCTCTTGTCAATTCGTCTGTTGAAGGCACAATCGAGTTTCAAAAACAAGACTTAAAACATTCTTTGTTTTACCAAAATGTTTGGTTTTGAAAAATAACATCAACGGTCTAGTACGGTCTAAGTTATAAACCAACTTTGCAGACAACGCCATATTTTTCGGATATGTTCTGCTGTTTTCTTCAAATGTAATGCAGAAATATTGCAAATTTTGGTTTTATTATCAAAAAACAAGTTGTGTTGAAAATTGTAAGAATTTGTCCACGATTTATGATAACCCCAAATATAAATTTCTTAGTATTATATGGCTATATAAGGGAATTCATAAAACTAAATTTTATTGGCATCAGTTCGTATGTCATCAAAACCCAACCTAAAGTCCATTTCGAAAATAACTTAAATACTCATAAATTTCCTATCAAAATCAATATCAAATTTAAATTTGATAGAAATTACCCATATAAATTTATACACATACATATATACATATATGTATATACATATATATAATTATATATAAAGTATCGTACCAAATTCTATGTGATTGGTCTATATTTTTGACCATAGCCCAATCATCAAGTTGAAACTCAACACAAACAATCCAATATAAAGTTAAAGTTTTTACAATATATAAAAAACTACACAAAATTTACGGTATAATTGGATGTTTTAAATTCTTTCGTTTAAATTTAAACAATTGACCTTTATGGTTATTTAAGCGTTAAATAAAATTGACATTTTTGTTTCAATTAGTTGTGCATAAAAACCACCAAATTAACCACGCTTATGTAAACATTTCATTACAAATAAAACAAAATAATAAAAAAAAAAAAATAAAGAAAATATAATGAAAAGAACAACAGAAAATAAAAAAGCAAATGCCCTAAATAAACTTAAATAATTTAATATTAGTATTCAAAACATCATCGAATGACAGCAAATCATGATACTGAATTTGACCTTTGACGTACTTACTATATGTGTAGCATGTAACCTTTCAAATTTGCGATAATTTGCTGTACAATGGGTTTAATGGCTTCAGCATGCAATTTGTGTCCAGCTTCTTGCTCGTCGGCTAATGGGGGAATTCGGGGCCATTATTTATCCCAAGTATGACTTTTGCTACAGAAACTATTTTAATCGTGCATGCTGTAGTTTTCATAATAAGGATGGATAGATAGGACAGAACGCGAAATGAAATTAGAAATTATAGCTTTCCGAAGAGCTTACCCTGTGCGTATTTGATAACCTTACGCCAAACACCCACCCAACCTTGATCATGAACCACTGTTCCAAATTGTAAATACATGATCCCTTTACTAACAACCTATTTACCTAGACCCTTGGAAATCAAAACAAATGCTTTTAGAATTTCATTATAATATTCAAAAATTTATTACCAATATAATTCATATAACATGCAAGTATTTTTGATACTGTATCATTTTTAACTTCAAAATGTGTAAATAACCAAATAATTTATTCAAAATTTTTATGGATCTAGATAGCATGGAGTTTAAACAAACCAAAAATTAACTACTAAATATTTATAATATAAAAAAATACACCAAAATAATTTTAATGTTGTAAATTTGCAAAAATATAAATTTAATTTTCAATTCTTTTCAATTCCAATCAAATTACAATTTAAAAGCTTGATAAATCCTAGACTATAAATAAAACTATAATAAAATTTAAATGAAAATTTGCAAGAAGAAAATAGAACACACAAACAAATAAATGCACGAACCTGGATTCACCAATCTTTGCAAAGTGTATATTTTGACCTTAAGAAATTTTATTAGGTTTATTTGCACTCATAAATCAAAGTTTTACGATAATACTACTATGGTTCATTTTCATGTTAAATCGAATGTCAATTATTTTATTCACTTTCGATTAAATATTTAATTTTTTCTTTTTTTTTTTTTTTTTTTTTTTTTTTTTATTAGGCAACAATTTGAAATATCAAATTTGTTGGTGTTTTAAGACTGAGAAAAAAACAACAAAGCTGAATAAATTTACACCACACTTTGGTAAAAAAAAATTTCTAACGGCATAAATTTCCTAAAGTACATTGAACTTTGCAAGTCAAGTGATACCGTTAGATTTCAAGTAATTAATTACAATAATATTAATAATTTAACAACTTTAACATTTTTATCTAACATTTTTGGTATCATTTGGCATGTTTTGGAATTTCCGATACGAATTCTACCTAAAATTTTCAAAATTTTTGCTCTACGCTGATAAATCTATATTTGTCTTCTCACCACTTAACATTCAATATAACGTTAAACATAGCAGATATTTTTAACAGTTCATATTTATCGGTTCATAACATTAGTGTAGTTTAACTTACAAAATGTAATGTACATTTAATGTAAAGCAATAGCAGAAATAATAATGATATGAAATGTTAAGAAACAAATAGAGATTTATGCGTTGACAAATTCTTCGCTAAATACATATGTACATATTTCTAAACAAAAAATATTGAAATAGAACTTACATACATTGGTATTTGTGATCCATCGATGAAAGTACTTTCACTGGAACTCTGATGACCAATTTTGAAGGAAATAGATATGGGGTGGAATTTAATGTTGTTTTTTTCGGTTTTGTTTTTTTTTCTTCTTCTTGAGTTAAAATGTTTAATTGTTTTTAATTCAAATATTATTTATGTAGTTAAATATTTGATTTATGTTTGTAAAATAATTCTTTAGTAAAATTGGTTGTCTTTGTTTGTTTAAATTTTTTTTTTTTTTTTTTTGTTTTTAGGTATTACACATTTTGTGTAGACAAATATATGTACGTTTGTTTTATTCTTTCGATTAAACAAGTTTTTGTTGAGTTTCTTGCTTTTAGTTATTTTTTCATTTGATTTACACTTCTTTTTATTTTAATACAACCAACGCGGATAAACAATTACAAAAAAAAGAATTAATGTTATCGTTTATAAAGAAACTCAAAATATACACTTGGAGCAAAAAGAAGAATACCACGATTTCGATTTAAATATGGAAAATTAAGTGTCATTAACAAAATCACTAGATAATTCGGGTTTATTCAGAATAATAAAAAAATAACTATTTAACGGGGCAAGACAATTAATTCCAAATTCTTGCAAATTTCTTTGTTACCATATTACTTTATAGACATATATGTGCAATTTCCCTGTTCCAAAATTTTCCTCATTGTGATAATAGATTAGGTAACTTTCCTGTGATATTAAGATTAAGAATACTTATGTTGTGATTGTTTTTCCTTTTCTTTCCTTCTTCTTTTTTTCCTTTTTCTCAAATTATGTTCAGGTCCTCAATTTTGCTCGATTCCTGGGATTGTTTCCTCCTCTTGTTAATATTTGATTCCCTTGAAGCAGTGTCGAGTAATCGATCAGGAGCCAACTTTTATATGTATCGTGTATGAAAACGAAATCTTGGAAATCCGTGTCCACAGTTAGCACCGTGACATGTGCAAATAACGAAACATGCAAAAGAGTTATGTTAGAGATAATTTCGAGATCAAACATAACCTCCCTTCAAATCACAATTTGTCAGAATGTGATTTTCAAGTTTTCTTATGATAAGACTTTGCAGAGTCTCGGTAATATTCCAAAAAAAATCAAAATGTGAGGTTAAAATTTCCTCTTGTTTATTAAAAGAAAAAGAAGAAGCCAATCCCCTAACTTTGCCGCGATCTCGTCTTTTATACCCCCAAGCCATCTCATGGAAAATTTACGTTAGCACTAACACATTTGCATGAAACACCTCTACATCAATATAGAATTAGGTAAAATAAACTTCAACCAACTTCACACCAAATACCCGCACTGTATTACCATTTGTTCAATTCTTTGACGCTATGCACTATGGGACCAAAAATTCTGATTTTTTTTTCTAGTTGAACAAAAATTAGATAGTCATTTCAGAAATATCTAATATTATACAATTATTCTAACAAAACTTTATTGTAAAAACAGAATGGCAACAGTATATAACCAGATTTTGGGAATATCACTTGTTTAAATTACTTATTTTTGGAAACTATACGATAACTAAATTTAAGCTATCGAATAAAATGTGGTCGCTACATGTACTCTACAAATTCCCCCAGCCAAAATCAGATTTGGGGTTACCACAAAGCTGATACTACATGTAGCGAAAATTACAAATGTCGAAGTATTATTGGCGAATGTCTTTCGCGTGATAAATTCCTATTGAACGTCCACTTAGATCCTCTAGTTCGTAATAGCAGGATCCTGTTCTTCTTTTAACTCTAGCTTTAACAAATTGTGGTGCTAATTTGGCATTATAACCCTTACCGAAGTTGCTTTGTTGAAAGTTCCTTCTAAAGACTTCTTGGCCAGTAACATAATTAACTTCTCTAGACCTCAAATTATAGGCTTTTTCATTTCGTTCACGTTGTTTGTTCATACATTTGGCAGCTCTTTCCCTGATCACATTAAATGAATCATCGCGATTAAATTTCATAGATCTATCATCAATCATGTTCAAGTTTCTTAACAACTGATATGTATTACCATTGGTAATCATATGTTGTCCGAATGCCATGTAATAGGGTGAAGTACCAATAGAAGCATGCACGGCTGAGCGTAAAGCACAACAAATGCTGCTAAGATACTCATCCCAGTTACTCTGGTCGTGTTTAATATAAGCCCTAATGGCTGCTAAAACTGAACGATTAACGCGTTCAGCAGCATTAGCTTGAGGCGAATACACAGCAGTAAATACATGTTTGATTCCATAGTTCTGTAACAAGTCAGCAAACTTTTTCGATTTAAACTGAGCTCCATTATCCGATAATATTGTTTCGGGCGTACCGAATGTATGAAACAACTCTTCCTTCATATATTTTATAATAATATCGGCCGTAAATTTCTTTACCGGTTTTAAAAAACAAAACTTTGAGAAATTATCAACTACTATAAAAATCCCTATATTACCTGATCTAGAACGCGGATATGGACCTAAGAAGTCAATATAAAGCTTCTGGAAAAACCGGAATGTTTCACTTGTCCTCCCCATCGGTGGTCTCATCACAAAATTTGGGTGTTTTGTACGTTTACAAATTTCACACGAATTTACGTAATTTTTAACGTCACTAACTAGGTTCGGCCAAAAGTAAAAACGACGAATGCGCTCTAACATCTTATTAATCCCGTTATGTGCTGACAGATGACTATCATGAGCCTTTTGAAGGATGTCACCTATTAACTCTTTGGGAACCCAAAGCTTCCAGGTGAGATCGTCCTGCACTTGTTCACCTGAGCAGTGCTCTGTTTGTCGGTATAAATATCCATCCATTATCCTAAGGTCAGGTGTCTTATCTATATTCTTTCTAATTCTATCTAATAATTCGTTGTATTCTGTACTTTTAAAATAATTAGAATTTAAATCAATAAAAACTCCAGAGTCATCTAACACAGCTAATTGCAATCCCAGTAGTTCTGACAAGTCTTCGGTATTGGTACGCGATAGTGCATCCGGAACCACATTTTGACTTCCCTTTCGGTGCTCTATTTTAAAAGTAAAACCTTGAAGTTTCAAAGCCCATCTTGCCAATCGTGAACTAAGGTCTGTTTGGGACATGAGCCACTTTAGTGATGCATGATCTGTGATCACTGTGAACTCATGTCCTTCCACATACGCCCGGAATTTTTTTATACTTAGCATTGCTGCTAAGCATTCCTGTTCGGTCACTGAATAACTGCGTTGGGCTTGGTTGAGTTTCTTTGACATGAAGGCAATAGGAAACTCTTCACCTTCCGCAGTTTTCTGGACCAGCACACTTCCTATTCCAGTGTTACTAGCATCACAATGTATGTAAAAAGGCTTTGTGAAATCTGGACTATGTAACACTGGAGCTGTGGTCAAAATGGTCTTCAAATCTTCAAAGGCTTTTTGGGCTTCTTCATTCCAAGAGAACTTACGATTAGTTTTTAATAAATTTGTTAAGGGAGCGGTTACGGACGCGTAGTTTCGGATGAACTTCCGGTACCACCCGGACATACCTAAAAATCTTCGAATCTGCTTTACAGACTTTGGTACTGGGAAGTCTACAATTGCCGAAACTTTCTCCGGATCTGTCCTGATAACACCATTACCAACTAAGTGCCCAAGATAGGAAACCTCTGTCACACAAAATTTAGACTTTTCCACATTAATGGTCAGTCCGGCTGTTCGAATTTGATGAGCAACCTCTCGCAACACGTGTAAATGCCTCTCGAATGTGTCAGACACGATTAGCAAATCGTCCAGATAAACGAACACTTCTGCTCTCAATGCTGCTGGTACCACTTTGTCCATTAACCTTGTCATAGTTTGGGGCGCATTACAAAGGCCGAAAGGCATGACCTTGTAATGGTACAAAGGGCGGCCAGGAACAGTGAATGCCGTTTTATCTTTCGACAATTTGTCGAGAGGTATTTGCCAGAAGGCGTCCTTCAAATCAAGGCTTGTGATAAACTCTGCCTTAGGTAAACGCGACAAAATACCATCAATCATTGGGAGCGGATAAGCGTCTTTGACCGTTAACGAATTAACTTTTCGACTATCGAGACATAAGCGAATTTTACCCGGCTTCCGTACCAGTACGATAGGTGAGGACCAAGGGCTTTCCGATTCCTCAATTACGTCTAATTCCAACATTCTGTCAAGTTCGGCATAAATAAGTTTTTCAATGGCCGGTGAAACCGGAAAGTGACGCTGTTTAATCGGAGTAGAGTTACCTACATCTATGACATGTGATATTACAGTCGTACGACCTAAGCCTTCTTTTGCGAACGACGGAAATAATTTTATGACCAACAGTAATTGTTGTTTTTGTATATCCGTTAGTGGTCTTTGGTTTGATAATTCAGAAATCGATTTGGAAAATAAGCTCGAATTTAGATTAGATTCAATACCAAAGGGTAAAAGGTCAAATAACCGCCAAAAGTCAATTCCGAGATAAAGATCCTGCGAGAGGTTAGGAACAATGTATAACGTGATTGATTTTGTTATATTCCTAAACACAATATTGGTTTTTATAAAACCGGAAACGTTTTGAGTTTTCCCGTCAGCGGTTCTCACACCGGATCTTATTTTTTTAAAACTAATTTTGGAATTCAAAAACTCTTTTGCGGCATCTGCGCCCAAGCAACTGACGGATGCTCCTGTGTCTAGCAATCCTGTGAAAGTTTTACCAAAAATTTTGACATCAGCATAAGGTCTTATATCGTGTGGTTTGTCATAAATTGTACTTAAGAGGTTTCGTCGGGTATTACGTACTGACCTCCAGAATTGTTTCTGTCGTTCAGTAGAACGAATTTGACGTTTTGTTGGGGTTTCCTCATTAAATATTTTTGCACGTTTAGCATTATACTCTGCTAGTCTTATGTGAAATGGCTTAAGGTGTGTAGGCGTTACTATAGGTTTAGTTTGAGAAGCAGAAAAGGCCTGGGGTTCAAGGATATTTACAACTGACTTTGAATCGGTTTTAGATAATAGGTAATTATCATGAGTGATATTGGTGAAATGAATGGGTGTTTTAGAAAAATCTGAGAAGCTGTCAAACTTGCGAAAAATGTTATTTGGAGTATAGTATTTAACGGTATGACTATCTGGTGTAGTATTATTATTTGCAATACCTAGTGTAGTATTATTATTTGAAATATCAGGTGTAGTATTATCATTTGAAATATCTGGTGTAGAGTGTATTAATCTGTGTTGGCGCTGGTGGGATGAGTCGGTTTGAGTGCACTTTTCTGTGCACAAGATCTTAAGTTTTTTGACGAGTTACAATCAGGGCACTGAGGTTTATACACATTAACAGCACCACAGCCATAACAAAATATGCGTCTTTCTTGCAAACAATCGTGATAACGATGACCAGACTGCCGACAGTTCCAGCATATCAGAGCAATTGCGGACAAATCTTCGTCCGGTAATGGATTCAAATCTTCGTTATCAAACTCACTAAGAAATTTTCTATTCAAAGGTTTATGTAAAGTTTGTTTACGACCAATATCTTGCAAGAAAAATTCTCGTCTTCTACATATATCACGAAGATCTGATACAGTGTCAATCTTTATATTTAAAATCTCGTGTTGAATTTCGGTTAATAGATTTCTACGTAAAATTTCAACCAGAATTTTTTCGGAAAGTGGTTCGCACAATCGATCAGCTATATCAACAATTGCTTCATAGAATGAATCAAATGTTTCCCCCACCTTCTGCTTACGATCACGTATCATTTCACGATAGTCTACATCGGTTCTGGAGTCCTTATATTGTTTTCGCAAAGCAGCACATAATAGGGGCCACCTAATTTGAGGGACAGTTTGATGGTATCTCCAGAACCAGTCATTTGCCTTTGCGTCGAACAGAACTGAAATGTGATCACATAAAAGATCAAAGTTACCATTTAAGGTTTGAGATGTTAGAGCTCTAACCCTATAAATAAAGTTATCTACAGACATACCTCTAACATCTCCGGAAAATCTGACTTTCCAGTTGCTAATTATATGTCCTATTCTATCTGGTCTAAACGAGACTCCAGAAGCTGCGAATGTTTCATGTCCCGATGAATTCATATTAGGGTTATGTGGATTTGTCTCAGACCGTAAACCAAGAAGTTGCTCTAATGTTTGTTGTTCGACATCAGGCAATGTTCTCATTGGAACGTTTGAGGTAGAAATTGGAGGTTCACTGGTCGGTATAGCACCACTAGTATTGGGTTCAGTACTCATATTCAACCGTCGAAACCCTTCCGCAATATTCTTCTCAATTAAGCTAGTTAAAGTACGACTAAGGCTTGTAACTATTTCTTCATGTTGAGCACTAACGGCTGAAACTACAAGAGATCTAATCTGTTCATGTGGAGAATCAGACGACGTTGACAAATTAATTTGTTGAGAACCCTGAGTTGGTCCCACTGAAGGAGGAGAAACCTGTCCAGTTGACCTATTGGCATCAAAAAGTATAGTTCTCTGGGTCTGTAATCGCGTTCCCATGGCTGGAGGCAATGAAGTAGGATTAAGCAAAGGAGTTGTAGGAATCATAGGTTGTGATACTACTAGTTTATTTTTACAACTAGGACAATTTGGATTAGATTTCATGCATCTATGAAAACATGCCTTATGGAAAAAATGTCCACATACGGTTTTAACTAAATAAGACTGATCCGTTATAGCTGAATTACAGGACACGCATATTGGAAAACTTGAACCTGTATTAAATGGATCACCTAAACCTTCAGTCGACATGATAACTAATAATACTAATTGGTCTCAAAAGAAAATTTATAAACTATAAAAGAGATTATATACAATATAATAACAAAATCCGATCAAAAATCGAAGTAGTGGTCTCAATAATAAGAGACAGAAGAAATTTAAAAGGTTTTGTGAAGAAAAGTATAAAAAGATTTGCACCAATTTTAGACAATCTTATTTATAACAAAATAAAATTTTACTAGTACTACAGAACTTCATAATTCTATTATTTTTTTTGATGATTAATTTGACAAAAAACTAAATAAATAACAAGTATTATTCAATCTAGTTTGTTCCTCAAAAAAACAAAAAAAGTTATAGCCAGTTACTATATTCCTATGTTTCTTATTGTTTATTGCTGTAAACTGTATTACTAAAAAAAATACAACAAACTTTGCATGAGAATGTTTGATTTCCAAGAATCTAATTAAAATAGGTTGATGAATAAATAAAAGTAAGTCTAACGAGAAAACTATAATAGAAAAATGAATTATATAGAACTATTGAAACTAGTATATTTGGTACTTCTTTGTACACCTGCCACAAAAAGTCATTTCCAAATACCCCATATGAGATAGGAGAGTATTTAAGTACATATGTATATTTATTTAACATTCGGTCTGAGTTCAACCGTCAATCAAACAGCAGCATTTCCTGAATGTTAGCAGACTAAGAATATTAGACAATGTTTAATAATGTTGGCTATCAATCTATTTATACTAAGAATGATATTTTCCTAACATTATGAAACAAAACCTCTGTGGAAAGACCTTGAAAATAGAAATAAACAGAAATTTTTTTTTTAGGGCATAAGAACCTTAGATGTTGTTATTTTAGCTGTTCTAACTTTTAATTTATAATTTTGTGCCCCACGTTGGGCGCCAAAAATAATTTATCTGTAGCATGTAACCTTTCAAATTTGCGATAATTTGCTGTACAATGGGTTTAATGGCTTCAGCATGCAATTTGTGTCCAGCTTCTTGCTCGTCGGCTAATGGGGGAATTCGGGGCCATTATTTATCCCAAGTATGACTTTTGCTACAGAAACTATTTTAATCGTGCATGCTGTAGTTTTCATAATAAGGATGGATAGATAGGACAGAACGCGAAATGAAATTAGAAATTATAGCTTTCCGAAGAGCTTACCCTGTGCGTATTTGATAACCTTACGCCAAACACCCACCCAACCTTGATCATGAACCACTGTTCCAAATTGTAAATACATGATCCCTTTACTAACAACCTATTTACCTAGACCCTTGGAAATCAAAACAAATGCTTTTAGAATTTCATTATAATATTCAAAAATTTATTACCAATATAATTCATATAACATGCAAGTATTTTTGATACTGTATCATTTTTAACTTCAAAATGTGTAAATAACCAAATAATTTATTCAAAATTTTTATGGATCTAGATAGCATGGAGTTTAAACAAACCAAAAATTAACTACTAAATATTTATAATATAAAAAAATACACCAAAATAATTTTAATGTTGTAAATTTGCAAAAATATAAATTTAATTTTCAATTCTTTTCAATTCCAATCAAATTACAATTTAAAAGCTTGATAAATCCTAGACTATAAATAAAACTATAATAAAATTTAAATGAAAATTTGCAAGAAGAAAATAGAACACACAAACAAATAAATGCACGAACCTGGATTCACCAATCTTTGCAAAGTGTATATTTTGACCTTAAGAAATTTTATTAGGTTTATTTGCACTCATAAATCAAAGTTTTACGATAATACTACTATGGTTCATTTTCATGTTAAATCGAATGTCAATTATTTTATTCACTTTCGATTAAATATTTAATTTTTTCTTTTTTTTTTTTTTTTTTTTTTTTTTTTTATTAGGCAACAATTTGAAATATCAAATTTGTTGGTGTTTTAAGACTGAGAAAAAAACAACAAAGCTGAATAAATTTACACCACACTTTGGTAAAAAAAAATTTCTAACGGCATAAATTTCCTAAAGTACATTGAACTTTGCAAGTCAAGTGATACCGTTAGATTTCAAGTAATTAATTACAATAATATTAATAATTTAACAACTTTAACATTTTTATCTAACATTTTTGGTATCATTTGGCATGTTTTGGAATTTCCGATACGAATTCTACCTAAAATTTTCAAAATTTTTGCTCTACGCTGATAAATCTATATTTGTCTTCTCACCACTTAACATTCAATATAACGTTAAACATAGCAGATATTTTTAACAGTTCATATTTATCGGTTCATAACATTAGTGTAGTTTAACTTACAAAATGTAATGTACATTTAATGTAAAGCAATAGCAGAAATAATAATGATATGAAATGTTAAGAAACAAATAGAGATTTATGCGTTGACAAATTCTTCGCTAAATACATATGTACATATTTCTAAACAAAAAATATTGAAATAGAACTTACATACATTGGTATTTGTGATCCATCGATGAAAGTACTTTCACTGGAACTCTGATGACCAATTTTGAAGGAAATAGATATGGGGTGGAATTTAATGTTGTTTTTTTCGGTTTTGTTTTTTTTTCTTCTTCTTGAGTTAAAATGTTTAATTGTTTTTAATTCAAATATTATTTATGTAGTTAAATATTTGATTTATGTTTGTAAAATAATTCTTTAGTAAAATTGGTTGTCTTTGTTTGTTTAAATTTTTTTTTTTTTTTTTTGTTTTTAGGTATTACACATTTTGTGTAGACAAATATATGTACGTTTGTTTTATTCTTTCGATTAAACAAGTTTTTGTTGAGTTTCTTGCTTTTAGTTATTTTTTCATTTGATTTACACTTCTTTTTATTTTAATACAACCAACGCGGATAAACAATTACAAAAAAAAGAATTAATGTTATCGTTTATAAAGAAACTCAAAATATACACTTGGAGCAAAAAGAAGAATACCACGATTTCGATTTAAATATGGAAAATTAAGTGTCATTAACAAAATCACTAGATAATTCGGGTTTATTCAGAATAATAAAAAAATAACTATTTAACGGGGCAAGACAATTAATTCCAAATTCTTGCAAATTTCTTTGTTACCATATTACTTTATAGACATATATGTGCAATTTCCCTGTTCCAAAATTTTCCTCATTGTGATAATAGATTAGGTAACTTTCCTGTGATATTAAGATTAAGAATACTTATGTTGTGATTGTTTTTCCTTTTCTTTCCTTCTTCTTTTTTTCCTTTTTCTCAAATTATGTTCAGGTCCTCAATTTTGCTCGATTCCTGGGATTGTTTCCTCCTCTTGTTAATATTTGATTCCCTTGAAGCAGTGTCGAGTAATCGATCAGGAGCCAACTTTTATATGTATCGTGTATGAAAACGAAATCTTGGAAATCCGTGTCCACAGTTAGCACCGTGACATGTGCAAATAACGAAACATGCAAAAGAGTTATGTTAGAGATAATTTCGAGATCAAACATAACCTCCCTTCAAATCACAATTTGTCAGAATGTGATTTTCAAGTTTTCTTATGATAAGACTTTGCAGAGTCTCGGTAATATTCCAAAAAAAATCAAAATGTGAGGTTAAAATTTCCTCTTGTTTATTAAAAGAAAAAGAAGAAGCCAATCCCCTAACTTTGCCGCGATCTCGTCTTTTATACCCCCAAGCCATCTCATGGAAAATTTACGTTAGCACTAACACATTTGCATGAAACACCTCTACATCAATATAGAATTAGGTAAAATAAACTTCAACCAACTTCACACCAAATACCCGCACTGTATTACCATTTGTTCAATTCTTTGACGCTATGCACTATGGGACCAAAAATTCTGATTTTTTTTTCTAGTTGAACAAAAATTAGATAGTCATTTCAGAAATATCTAATATTATACAATTATTCTAACAAAACTTTATTGTAAAAACAGAATGGCAACAGTATATAACCAGATTTTGGGAATATCACTTGTTTAAATTACTTATTTTTGGAAACTATACGATAACTAAATTTAAGCTATCGAATAAAATGTGGTCGCTACATGTACTCTACATATGTATGTAGTGGCGTGCAACGTAAAATTTAATACCGAAATTGCGAAATTGATTGGGGTTATCATTTTCATAATAAGATTAAGCATGACAAATAGAGAAAATAAATTTAGTACTCTCGTTGACATTTTGTAAATGTTTAATCGCCTGCTATTATATAAATACATATGTGTATGTGGATATTTTTTAACAAATTCAGTATAAAATCACTAACATGTCAGTATAGTTGTGGTCCAAGCAGATGATGTTGTAAATACTCCAACATTTATCTAACTGTTAATGTCTGACAAATCAATACTGCTTTGTATCGAATTATTGGGTATGGAAAAAAGTTGAACTATTAAAACATCTTCATTATCAGTGTCATAGAAATAATATACATAGATCTTTCTGGTTAAAGAGTCCAGTAATAATCCGCCAACTTTGAAAGGTTCCTTTCATGTTAATCAAGTCTGTTTACTTTAATAGCATTTCAGGAGTTCTAGAGCAAAGGCACAATCATATCAATATCTGGCTTTATAAGTACTAAGCCTATTGCTTGGTTTTCACTATGTCATTTTTGTTGTCAAATTGTCCAAATTGTTGGCAATTGTATGAAAACGGGTTGTCATATGGCGTCACCTATGTTTGCAATCATGATTACAATCTCATTAGATGCCATAGACAACCCGTTTTCATATAATTGCCAACAATTTGACAACAAAAATGACATAGTGAAAACCAAGCATAAGCACGTGCCTAGATTTCGATTTATACTTAAAGATTTGTTGTTAAAACTAAGCTGTCCAACTGACAGCAATTGGTTGCTGTAGTGTTAATCACAATTTTTTTCTCACGCTTTTTATGTTGTTATCAATATTTAAATTTAAATTAAAATTCAAATCAGCAATCAAACCACACAATGTTTCATTAATTCTTTCGATTCTATCTCAAATTGTTACATTTTAATTTTTCAATTTAAATTTTTTATTCATTCATTCAGTTTTCAACTTCCGTTGTTTTCATTGCATAAATTTTATATATCATACGTTTTTAAAACAACCCATTTAAGTGCAAATCGTAGATAATTTTTTTTTTTCATTTTATGTGTTTATATTTGTATAATTTTTCTAATGCGGGACTGATTTCATTTTATTCTAGTTGTAGTCTTCCATTTATAAACGAGCCAAATGCATCACTGCACAGGGCAAATGTCAAAGCTAATACATTTTATCTTGTTTCAAAGTGTCACAATTTATGTGCCAGTGTATACAATATTTGTATTTAAAGTACGTGTGTACAGTGTGAGCAATATGTTTTCATACAGATTTAAAATGTTTTTATTGGTGTGATTAATTTAAAAGAAATACCAAATTCCCTTTTTTATTAATCGCTAAAACTGAATTCTAAAGCATATTGATGCTCTAATCATCTAGTCATCCGTCTACTGATTGTCTTAGATCGAACATTTCTGTGTAATAGTGCCTTTGTTGGCAGCTTGACTAGCAGCAGCTAAATCTATGTACATCGTGATATTGCTTCATATGTAAATGTACATTATCTTAGATTCTGGCTGTGTGGCAAGATTATATAAAAATAAAAATATGATTTAATTTACACAAATTGTATCCTTAAATACTGGCTACTTTGTTGAAGCAATTTTAATTTTTTTTTATTGCGTGCAAAATGTTTGTTTAGGAATGCATGCATTGGCGTGTTAACATGTATCTTTAGAAAAGTCAATTTGTATTTATTGGTAAGAGATTCAATACAACAAGTTACAAAATTAAGAAGAAGAAAATAAAATAAAGCACTTTTATTTAAAATTAACCCTTATGTGTGCACCAAGGTACCTGGGTGCCTTTGGCGTTTTTAGTCAAAGTTTTTTCATTACATTTGATAACTTGTATACCTGAAACTTTTTGAGAAATACTAACTTTCAAATAATTTAGTGGTTTTGCAGCCGTACGCCTTGACTTTTTTTTGTAATTTTCCTGAGAGACCAATTTACTTTTAACACCCTTTAATGAGCATCAAGGTACCCGGGTACCTTTACGTGTTTTATATTTAAAGTTGTTAGTAGCTTGCAAACCTTAAGGCGTTACGAAAAATTATATAAAATATCTCTTAACTACGCTACAGCAATGTATTTAATGCGAAAATACTTTTTCTCTACTTAACTCTCATATAGGTACCCAGGTACCTTGCAGCACATTAGAAGGTGTTTTTTTGCCGCACACATAAATGATAGTGTTTTGTTGGGCTAAGAATGGCCATTCTTTAATATATGTATGTAATAGTGATGTTGATACAAAATAACAATATGTAAATAATGGTTAAAAGTTATATGACAGTAATGTCATATCTTATAAACTTAAAATATATGTTATGTTAATGGTTAATGTTAACTATACAACAGATAGTGGCACAAAAATATGGGCATACAACAAATATGTTTGCTTTTAGAACCAACAAAGCTATTATAGTAATTATTCTACAAATAATGTTACGTATATATTAAATCCAATTATCATTCTGTATTTTGAAGAAAGACCAGTGCTAGTGCTAGTCAAGTTTGGCATATATTAATGGTTTAAATGTGAAAACATATTCTACGATTATAATGGAATATTACGCTTTAATATCTGCCGGCATATTCTTGGCCTTATCTGCCAATTCTAGCTTCAAATGAATCATTAGCATTATGTAGAGGTTTGCTGTGATTTTAGCAGCTCACAATAGATAGCATCCTCTTGGCATCACCAACTATAGAGAATTTACCTGGGCGCATGGATAATTAGGTTTGTTGTCGATTTAGTCTGCTTAGTCGGGCTTCACACACAAAATCTCTAAAGCTTTAGCTAAAAATTTCATGGACCCATTATTTATCGGATGCTAATCGAATACTAATCGTTTTTTTTTCAACTTTTAGCGTTTAGAACTCTTGAAGTGTTATCATATTTATTAGTTATTTACTTTTGAACTATGTACAGCTACGTGCATATAATTAAGGACAGTAGTATTAAATATTTAAATCGTTATATTAAAGGTAATCTTTATGAAATAAAATGCTAAAATTTAACACTTTTATTTATTTTATTTTTTTCTTTGTGGCGTTTTTTTATAATTTGTACAATAATTCAATCGTGCACTTAATTAAGGACAGTGATAAATTTATTAATATTTTTAAATACTGCTAATTTGTATAAGTTATGATAAATTTATTATGATTACACAGATTATTTTGCAGAGTGTTTTATGTGAAAAGTTCTTAATACTTGCTTAATCTGGGTAAAAGCAAATCCTGTGATGCCAGTACTAGAAAGATTATTTTACAAATGCATCAGGATGGAAACACTTATCCGAAAATCGCAACCGCCTTGAATATTTCACAGCCATGTTTTTTCAAGCCATGTTTTTTCAAGCGCTGAAATATTTCAGAAAGCATGCGACCACAGAAAAGGTGGTCCGCAAAAAAAACAAGCCTTAATACGACTGTTCGTAATTTGTGCGCGAGTTGAAAAAAGTTCAAATGAGATTCAGAATACAGTCTTTAGCCAAACTGAGCCGACATTGTCTGTAGATACAGCAAAACGTCGATTGCGAAAAGTTGGAAGCATTCTGTTTTGAAGAAATTTACGAGAGAAGACATTATTGTCTGAACGTAACCACAAGAAGTGACTCGAATTTGCAAACAAGTACCTCCTTTCGAAGGATATAGAATGGTAACCAGAATTATTTTCGTTCGTAACAAAACTAATAGAGTCTTTACAAATGGAAAAAATATGTTCGCCGGCCAAAGTTGAAATAATTTGATCTAAAATATACCCGCGCTAATTTTAAGCATGATGAAGGTACTATAACCCTTTCAGACCTGACGCAAAAATACTAGGAAGTTTTTATAATTTTTGGAATATGTGATCTGTACAGTATTAGGTTTTATTTAGGTTTTATCATTTTTATATCCTGCAAGGATTTTCAGGACACACACAATTGATGCATCTCTATCGTTTTTCATAAATGTTTTTAACTAAAACACATTTTTATTTTATGAAACGATTTCAATTAGTTTAAAATATTAAAATTTATAATTTTTAAATTAAATCTTATTTTATTAATATAAAAAAAGTTTCTTCCGAGCTCGAGTTCATTATTGAGTGTGGAGAGAATAATACGTCTCTTACAAATATATTTGTAATTCATTCTTTGATAATGAAATAGAGGGAAACATGTATAAGTTTAAGTATGCAAGAATTCTAAGCGATATAATCATGACGTGTGCTGATGAGAACATGCTAGTAGTAATGGAGACACTGGTTACTGTTCCCGACTGGCCTTCATGCAGTCCTGATAACAACCCGATTGAGAACTTATGGCAAGTTGTAAAAACCAAAGTAAACTCTGTAAAACTAAGTAATTTTAATGATCTATTTGACAAAAGCCACCCCAAGTGCATTTGTATGTAAAAACTCAATGCCTTGCAGTTTTCAAGCTGTTAACAATAAGAATGGATTTGCAACAAAATATTGATTTATTTTTAAATAAATACTTTTCCTTCAAAATTTGTGACACGGTCTTATATATATGTACGAGTGATATTAATCTAATTTAAAAAAATATGACTCATAGGTTGACACAATATGCTGTTATTTTCTAGTAGTAAGAGTTACATTGACTAAACTACGACAAATTTTGAGAATATCATAAAATTGTTGGTATTGTTTGCTTCAAGCTCACATGTTAGTATCGTGTCCTTAATTAGTTGCACGTAGCTGTATATACAAGTGTTTTACATCACTAATACTTCACATATTAGGCCTTAATTTTGTAAAACGCAACGCCACAATTTTTTAAGCGTTGCGTTAAATTACATTTTTCAAATCACGGCGTTCAAACAAGTGATTGTTTGCGTTGGTTCTTACGTTGTTGTTAATACAACTGTTTGAAATTATATATTTTGTAAAACGCAACGCTAAATTTTTTATCACTTGCGTTGTTACCGCCTCTATTTTCTTGGCGTCAGTTTTAAAAGTTGAATTAAAATATTATTAAAAAACAAAATTATTCAATTAATTTAATATTTTATAAGAACTTTATTAATACGATGAAAGAAAATATATGCAAACATATTCATTTAGTATAAAATACTTTTAAAATTTTTCTTAGGGCGCAAAAAGAAGCCACAACGGCAGCTCAATTTGAATTGTTGATAGCTGAAATGTAAAAGCAGCCAGATGTGGCTCGTGGAATGCCTAATGTTGACAGCTCAACGGCAACTGTTGATAATGTTTGGGAAGCTACGTCGAAACTCCTAAATGCAATTGCAATTGTTCATTCGAAAGTTCATCTGAAATCTTTATAAAGTAAATTAAAAATATTGTAAATCTCCACAGTGTTATTATACTTACTCATTATTCGTTAAATTCATGATGTTGATAGTAGAGCGCAATTTTTTCAATAGATATGTTAGGACGCTTGAAGAACCTTCATTATCCGAAGAAGAAGACAGACATATCCTTAAAAGCGAACATTTTTTATACCCCTTAATATCTTTAAAAGCTCTTTTCTTCACAATTTGAAATATTTTATTGATAAATAACCAAACAATATTATTGTCCAGCTGATAGGTCTGTAGCATTGCAAATGCAAAATAAATTTAGCTTTATGTAAATTTTTATTTTAAATTTCAGTAACAATATTTACAATGGCAACATTAACCACGCAATGATTTGACAGTATTGTAACAACGTAATATTTCTGCGTTCGCTAAACGCAGTGACGCTGTGATTTATAAAATTTCATATTTTTGGTGATGCATTCGCAAAAGCGTAGATGATGGATTGAACGCAAGTGATTTACAAAATTAGGGCCTTTAATTTCTCTAAGATAAGTTTTTATCATATGTGGCGTATGATAAATATTTTTTTTTTTGAAATTTTATTATTGATCATAGTAACAATTTGAAGTGTGGAAATGTGCAAGTAAAGAACTTTCTTTTCTTATTAAAATGTTGCTATTTTTTTTCCGAAAAAAGTTTAGATCAAAAGCAAAGTTCACATAAAATACGGTCTAATAAAAGTTTTAATACATTTAGATGAAGTGTATTTAAAATTCGCAATAGCCAGTTATTTTTCTATTATCTTATTTAACTGGGCAAATTTTAAAACTTTTAGGTACTTGCATCTATGTTTGTACTAAAGTTTTTATGCTTAATAAATCGTCGCGACCTTAGTTTTTCTGCATTTTTTTGTACGTATTCTTTGTATCGCCCCCTCGATAAAGATATTCAAGTAAAAAATAATCGATTAACCTACTTTTTGCCAACATTTGCAATATGGCAAAGAATGCTACAGCAGTTCCATTTAGAGCATTTAATAATTTATGAACCTGAAATGCAAGTAGTTCATTAAAATCATGTACACGAAATTCGACTAAAGTTTGTTTTCAGTTTTGTATATTTTGTTTTTTCAGCATTTTGTTGCTGTTGTTGCTTGCTTGTTGGCAACAACCATTAAATGTTGTTTTCCATAAAACTTAACAAATTAATTAACTTTTTCACACAGAATACAAACAAATAAATAAACAAACAAACAAACAAACAAACAAAGAAGCGAATAAAAGAAAGAACAAACGAACCAAGTAAATGCGAATAAAACGTAAGAAAAACTTCAATATAGACAACTTGGTTTGTTTGCATTTAAAGCAACAACAGCAATGGTAATAAGAACAACCAACTACCATGATAAATAAAATGGTAACCCCCTTTTTGTTGTCGTTTTTTTTTTGCTACTTCTCATTTGGTTTTTGTTGTTTTTTCCTTTAAAATTTTTCTTTTTTTTATATATAGAAGGTATATAGTGTTTTCTTTGGTGTTTGCATGAATGTCTTGTTCAAACACTATAAGCTTGAGGACATTTGTGTTGCTGCTGTTGTTATTCTTGTAGTTATTGCTGTATATTGTTTTTAGACAGAAGTACCAAAATAAAACATAAAGTGTAACACATAATAATGACAGTCCTTTTTATAATTGTTGTTTTCCACAAGAATTGTTTTCTTAATTCTTGTGTATTTTTTTATTTTATTTATTTTTGGAATATTCTCCATACTCCTAAATAAATAAATAAATACAAAAATACATCCAAATGAAAATAAATAATAATAAGAAGGTAAATGTACCTTATATAAAAAATATACAATTGTCCGGAGCAAACCTACAGACTCACATATGAATTTATTTATTGAAATAAATAAAACAAAATGCAAATATTTTTGCAAAATATAAAAATAAACATTCATACGTGCAGTACTAAACCATTCAAACATACAACTCACTCACTCACATATTTACATACATACATACACACATTTAAAAAGAACGGATCAGACACTGTGGGTTGAATAACTTCTTAGCAGGTCAGTACTGGGCTTTTAAAATTTAAAATTTTATGTATAATGTTACCTTTAGGAATAAATAAATACATATTTAACTATCAAATTATAAGATATTATTTATTTAAATCCACTATCTGTAATAATAAAATTTGAAATCGCAAGATTTACTAGACATGTTTGTAATGCTCAAATTATTAGTCTAACGGCAGTCTGGTTGACTGGCTTACTGGCTGTCCATTTAAACTTGAGCGAGAAGCATAGGTTTATATTTAACCCTTATGTGTGCGGCAAAAAAAGCACCTTCTACCGCGCTGCAAGGTACCTGGGTACCTATATGAAAGTTAATATTTTCACACTAAATATATTATTGGAGCGTAGTTAAGAGACATAATAATATAATAAAATAATAAAACTAAAGGAGGAGTAGATAATATAGATAAACTGTTAGGTGAATACACGAGCAAACGGACAACAAGTTGATGATCGTTGTCACTATTTTTTAATGCTTTTGACATTGCAGCACCAGAATGTAATACGCAACATCAGTCTAGTGGTCGTCATCGAAAATTCTTACAAATCTAAGCATTTGTTTGGGTCAGGAAACTAAAACATAAATTCAGAGTCATCCACATCATCTGCAATACAAATTTTTTATATACCAAATTTTGAAACTGCAACATCTCCATTACAAACAAAAGACACCAGTGGACGCATTCTAGTAGTCGGAAGTTGTAACAAGTGCTTGCAGCTACATCAGTATGAAAAAGATCTGTAGAGCTTTTACTGGCTGCTCCAAGCTAATCTGTAATAATCAATAATCGAATGGTCGACCAATATGTACAAACTGCTCCATAAGTTTGCGCCAAATTTTATTTCTATTGTTTTCATTACTTATTGAATTTTGTGGTTTTTATGTTTCTGTTTCCAAATAAGATGTATAATAAATTGTTTTTGTTTATAATTTATACAGACATTTATTTACTCATGCAAAGTTACTAATAACTTTAAATTATATACTTGCAATGGCCGCTTTCTGGTTATATATACTGATGCGCATTAAAGGTTGTAAATTGGTCTCTCAGGAAAATTACAAAAAATTATTTGAAAGTTAGTAGTTCTCAAAAAGTTTCAAATATACAAGTTATTCATTTCAATAAAAAAAACTTTGACTGAAAACGCCAAAGGTACCCGGGTAACTTAGTGCTTAAATTTAGTACGTTAATCTTTTTCGGTCCATGGATGATTGGTTGCCAAATTGATCCCTTATTTAAATGCTTACAAATTATAGATTTATTTCCATTTTTTAAAGAATTCTCCCATTCTGTGAAGTTTAAAATCGAAACTCGCTGTATTGTCAAGTTCGTTTATCATTTATGTAAATTAGTTTAATATAAAAAAGGCCTAACTAAATTTTGTTTCAAAAAAAAAATCAATCAAAAAAGCCTTTCTTCGATAACTTCATTAAACAAAAAAAAAAAATTAAATAAGAAATAAAATGTGTTGCTTTTTTATTAAAAACTAGCTGACCATCCCGGCTTCGCTCGGTATTTCCTAAGGTTTTGTATTTCATACAGAATTAAAAATTAAGACACAAAAATGTCAGTAAAAGAAAAAAATAAAAAATAAAATTCGATTATTATTATATGCAACAACAATTAATAATTAAAAACAAACAAAAAATAATTTTCAAGCTTGATGGTAAACAATGTTTTTTGGGGCACAAAATTAATAGTCCTGACGGTGTACCGAGTCTCGAGCACGCAACAGACAATTGACCGTGGGACAACATTGGGATTCTAGATTTAACCCACACAGTTTTAAAGATTGTCCTTGAGATTTATTTATCGTCATTGCAAATGCAAGGCGAACTGGAAAATTAAATTGTAGATCACTTGGTTTTAGAGGTATCCTGGGGATAAGCACTTCTTCACCTTTAAACTTTTCTATAGTTATCTTTGCGTTAATAGTGTTTGGCATCAGCATTTTAACAGCTAGTATAGATATAGAATAAGATGTATTCACCACCTGCCTGTTCTTATTTATTTGCAAATAAAATATCTAAATTTGTACAGGATACTTTAGGGATATATTTTCTGTTGACTGGACTCCCGGAATTCTGAGAATTTCAAATCGAATAAAAAAAATCAGACAAATCGCTCCAGACGTTCTCACGTGATGCCATTACACACATGGACCATTTAATTTTTATATATATAGATTGTATTAAAATATTTGTTGCATCTAAAATTTTACGGATTTATTAATTTTTTTTCTTCGTCTGTAAAGTAACAAAACATCAAGTTAGACTTTTTTTATATTAAACCATCGATATGTAGATGATTATAATTACAATCTGTTTGGTTTTACGAAACTAAAACAACATAATCTTGTTGTTTGTCATCGTCAGTTATGAAACTAAATGAATATAAAGAGCGTGTTATACCACTGTGTGACATATTAAAATAGAATATATATGACATAAAAATGCAAATTAAAGTAAGAGTAAAATGTTTGAAGTAACAGTCTACTTTTTCTGTATATATAAGCAAAATAAAAACAGCAACATAAAATGGTAAAATATTTTCATTTTTCGTATTGTTTTAATGGTAGACGTAAAACTTACATTTCACCTCTTATGAACTCTTTACCATAACCAAACATTTGAACGCATCTACTACAATATACATATATATATATATGTATATATATGTATATATATATATATATTATATACATTCTAGCTCTACTAGAAACACTACATGCAAAGTACTCGTATTCGAATTCTGTAACATTTAAAGAGTCATATGCATATGCAAGTTTTTGAGTAGAAAGATTATTACTTTTGGTATGTGTGTCAGGTCAACAAAGTTTAACATACGAAAACTTTTGTTTTGTCGCCCTTTTTTCTTAACACAACTTTTAATATTCTTTTGTATTTACCATATCCTGCAATGCGTTGTTTGGTGGTATATGATACAATTGTTGCTCAGATGATTTGTTGCATATTTAATTGTATTAGAAAACAATTATAAGATTTTTCAATAAGAAAAGGTCAATGATAAAATTTGTTTCACAATTGTTTTTTTTTTTAAATGGAGCTCCAAAAAAATTTTATGCTCGGCTGGTAATTTAGCAATGACAGGCACAAGTATAAATTGTATTAAATATTGTTCTGAAAACATACCGCTAAGAACACCAGAAGCTATCGATTGCTATCTTATTAATTTGTATAATAATCTTAAACTGGCTACTCAACTTGCTATCCAAACCCCTCAACTAACCAGATATTATAGAATTTATTCTGCAAATGCCGAACGGCTCTTAAATGAAAAAAGCACAGTTCGAAGAAAGTGGCAATTGCACAAATGCCCCAACTCAAATCTAAGCTAAAAGATTGCATAAAAAACTTAAAAAGCATTTCAAGAGCTTTAGAAAACTCGGAAATATGGGAAAAATCTGTACGCAACTCCACAATCGGATTAGTCGTTATGACGTTAAATTAACTGTCATTCTGTAATTCTCAAATAATTTTTATGATTCGTCACAGTCGAATATGACGTTCAAACTTGAGTTATTTATTTTTATGTGGTATGTATTTAAGATTCGTCACAGTCTTCTTGTTGTATTTCTTTTCCATATAGTGTATCGCCAAGTCAACTCAACCAAATGATGTATTTTAATTTTTTTGTGAGTTCACTTTCTTATTTAATTTGAAATATAACACCTTTGTGCTGTCGTGCAAATATGTGTCGTGACAGTAGTTGCATATTGCAGTATAGATTTTGTTATAAATCATCTTTACCCCTACTAACTACTCGGTGTGGTTTATGATGAAATATTGTGGGTATAGTGTTGAATTTATATCTCCCAACTGTCAAAAGGTTTCACTCCAAAGGCAAAGGCTAAAGTTTATGTTGCATACAAAAACAACCACAACCAAAACAACAACAACAGAAGGTGGTAAAAACAAAAGTTTAAAATTAAAATGAAGAGTATTTGTTACTCTTTTATTCTACTTATTGTTGTCATCGTTATACATACATATGTACTATTTGTATGTATGCACTTACTCTACAATATTCTATATATAAATAGAATGCATGTACATACATATGTGGCCTTCTACTTGTTTTGCTTTTTGTCTTGTTAAAAGGTGTGATTACTACTTACGGAACTGTGAGTATATACTACAAGGTAGTTGATAAGAAATGTAGCAATTTTGGATGATATTTTTTTTTACGTAAATAGACTACAGAAGCTAAACTTTCGTTATTTCCAGTGATTTGTTAACAAATTTAAATCACGAATAGATTTGTGAGATCAATAAAACAAAATCCGGGTGCCTGCAACAACTAACGTGCACAAAATCAAGAATGATAAAATAAAGATTACGCCATGCGCATGATTTCCGGTTATGTAACGTAGAAGTTCAATTCTAAGGGTTCTTTCATGTGTTAGAATTAAAATGTCTTGCAAAAAATGTATGTTTTATGTGATAGTTGGCAACCTTGCAATTGAAATCTCTCTGAGAGTTCTAAAATTAAAGGCGTTTAAAAAAAAAAAACAAACAAAAAAAAAAACAAAAAAATATATAAACTTGATGTGTTCAGTGAGCAAATGCAAGCAAAACAATAGTAAAAAAACAAGTGAGAAAAAATTAGCCAATAGAAACACAGAACGTGTGACGTAACAGTGCCAAAATGCGCAGAACATTTTTAAGAGAGTTATGCTCTTTTTAGTCATTTTTGGAAGTGGTCCTTATATGGGAGCTACGCCTAATTATGGACCGATCTTCACGAAATTTGTAGATGTGCTTTACTTCGTTTATCTGTAGTATATTTTGTTTGCATAATTCAAAGATATAAGCCCGGTAAACCCCAATTTCGGGAATACATTTTTATGGGGGCTAGGTGAAATAATGCACCGATTTCTACTAGTTTCAATCCCATTCATCCTTGGGTCGAAGAAATATCACGTACCAAATTTTATCGAAATATCTTCAAAATTGGTGACCTGTACTCTGCGCACAAGCTTTACATGGACAGCCAGCAAGCCAGCCAGGCGGACCGATGGACATCGTTAAATCGACTCAGAAAGTGATTCTAAGCCGATCGGTATACTTTAAGGTGGATGTTGGACCAGTATTTCTGGGCGTTATAAACATCAGCACAAATCCAATATACCCACCCCACTATGGTGGTGTAGGTTATAAACACCTCAGCTCCAACCATGTGAAATGTACTTTTGTATTTGTAACTTGTTCCCTTGTAAATATTATTTAAAATGTTTAACTTATTCAAAGACCCTACAGTATACTTCATACAAATGTTTTAATGAATGTCTTTTAATGTCTATTCATGTTCCAAAGAATGTATGCTTTCTCTCTGTATGTGGTTTAGTTACATAAAACAAACATTGTGTTTACGGTTGGGTAATCATGACATGTAAGTTTTTCACATAAAAAAAAACAAAAACAACTGCAAAAGGACTATTATATTCGCACATATTGTTAGAGTTTGAACTTTAAAAAAAAGCCAAGTTATGGTTCAACTTATTACTGTTTACACCTTAGAGTGTAATAAATTGTGCTGTTTTTTAGCCATCATCAAATTTTTTAAATAACGATATATACGATATATAGAAAATATCGTAAATTATCTCAAGTCACTTTCCAGTGCGAATTGAGTCCAAAAGTCTTGACTTTTGAAATTTATGCTTAAAAATTAAAAAAAAAACCCCAAGACAAACCCATTAGGCATGGTAAAAACAATAAACAAATACTAAATTTAACATTAACTAGAAAATATGCGTATCATATTTTTTTAATAGTGTAATTTATGTATTGCTGTATATTTGTACGTACTTAGGTACGAGTACATACATCATTGGTAAGGCATATATTTATAAAAAAATTTTTAGAGCGATGACAACTAGAGCCGCACAATAATTATTTATTGCTTTTTCTGTGATAAAGAAAAATGGGCATAATAAATTTATTATTCTATACAATGTGTGTACCACATATAAATTAGGGTAGCACTGATCAATATTTCTTTTCTTTAATTACTACTTTAATCTTAAATATAAAACTTTAATTAACATGTTCAATCTCTAAACGTTTGAGATTTTTCAGTTTTGGTTTACCGCTGAGAGAGAAAAATTTTCGAGCAAAAATTGCAAAATAAATACTATCCTAATATATACGCATACGTATATATTTATGTTGTTTTAATGCATTTATTTATAGACTTCTTTCAACATACCCATTCTATTCAATTTGTTTCTAATCAAAGAAATAAATTAACCAAAGAATTTATTTTTCAATAACTTTAAATTCTTTTTAATAATTATTAAGATTAAAATATGTAATTTTTGATAGATAATAAAATAGTAGGTTATAGTTTATTTCACATTTTATTAAACTTTTTAATTAATTATTTATTTTCAATATTTCTCTACTACGTTGTGTCGAATTTCTTTATAAAAGGTCTTAATGTTAAATAATTAATTTACAAGACAGAGTGCTTTTTGATGCTGTATATAATCCTAAATACCCTCCACCTAATAAATTGGACATTACAAATCTACAACGCACAGTGCTTCAGACACGCTTTATTTTGAAAATAATTCAGTATCTCGAAAGCAAATATCATAAAGAAATTTCAAATTAAGCTGAGATGTTGTCGAGTTGAGTTTTGGTTTTTTTTTGGCATCATAACCGAAAGGCGAGTCAGCGGTGGATCCTCAAAGTTATTCCCATTCATCTTTTTTAAATGCGCACAAATCTCTTATAAATCTGACTAGCAAGTTAAAAATCAACGCAAAAAAATTCGGATATACATATATGTATATAAATCGTCGTACCATTTCATGATAATTGGTCCATATTTGACCCCATATAAATTTTACTCCAAAAATCACTTAAATGCGCATAAATCTCTTATAAACATCATTTAGAAATTGTAATATTGGCCACGGACTTCCTTACAACGTTAACTTCTGAGAATAACCACAGAGTCAAAATGAGTTTCCTAAGGATATTTGCTACCCAAGCTATTGTGTGTCAAAGTAAATCTTTGCATGCTCCCTAAATATAAATAAAGACTTTTAACTTTAAATTCAGTTTGACAAATGCATGAATTCTGGCAATAAAAGTTTTTAACAGATTTTTAACATTAAATAGAATTTGCATGATATGTAGTTATTTTTGTAATTTTTGCCAATACTTTACATTAAATAATATAAACAATAATTTTAAATAAATTGAAAAGTATAAATAATCAGGCATGTGATGAAAATCGAAATCGAAAACGAATGAGTTTTAGAAGTCAATTTTTTCGTAATATTTCTGACATAAAATATAAAGGTATTGGGCTACTAAAGTGAATCTTAAAACTAAAATTTTAAAAATTAGATTATAAATGCATTAAAATGTATTTCCAAAACTGATTCCTTTTCGATATCGATTTCCATTGCTTGCCTGAATGATTTTGTGAAATGTAAAACATTATAATTTGGAAATAAAAAAAAAACTGATAATACTAAAAGAAAACTAATATTTGTTAACAGTTTTATTTGCACTTAACAAGACTTTTTATATGGTTTCTATTTGTATAATAATGCACATATTTTTTTGAGAGACTTAAATTCTATACTGAAAGAAAAGCATTATTATTTAAGTAAGTTTGATTTAAATAAATAACCATGCATTGAAAAAACTTACTAACTAACTACATATAGAGAATATATGAATCAATCCTGAATTCTTTTGGCAACAAATATTCGATTGTGTCTTGTGAATTCATATTCTTATGCAAAGTAGCTCCAGCAAGAAACGGTACAAACTATAATTTGCCTGAGAGACCAATTTACTTTTAACATCCTTTAAAGCGCATCTAGGTACCCGAGTCCCCTGTCCGTGTTTTTTATGAGAAAGCGGCCATTGCAAGTATATTATTTGAAGTTGTTGTTAGCTTTGCATGTATAAATAAAAGTCTTTATAAAT
This sequence comes from Bellardia bayeri, assembly GCA_950370525.1. Taxonomy (NCBI): domain Eukaryota; kingdom Metazoa; phylum Arthropoda; class Insecta; order Diptera; family Calliphoridae; genus Bellardia; species Bellardia bayeri. Next base: position 22,278,404 of record OX493267.1, read on the forward strand.
TATAAAGAAAAACAATTTATTACATCTTATTTGGAAACAGAAACACAAAAACCACAAAATTCAATAATTAATGAAAACAAGAGATATAAAATTTTAGCACAAATTTATCGAGCAGTTTGAACATATTGGTCGACTATTCGAGTGTTGATTATAGATTGGCTTGAAGCAGCCAGTACAAGCTTTACGAGTCTTTCTCTGTTTTATACGTAGCTGCAAGACTCGTAACAACATCCTATAGTTTCAAAGTTTGGTATATAAAAAATTTGTATTGCAGATGATGTCAATGGCTGTGAATTTATTTTTTACTATTTTTATCCCGTTCCTCAATATTTTCCTGACACAAACCAATGCTTAGTTCTTTTAAGAATTTTTGATCACTAGACTGATTGTGCCTTTTAAATTCCATATATAATATAGAATATATTTAGTGCAAAAATGCTTTATTTTATATAGGTACCCAGGTATCTTGCAGCGCATTAAAAGGTTTTTTTCCGCACACATAAGGGTTTAACACTTTTAGACTTTGAACGAGAGATAACACTTTTAGCACATTATTAACAAGTTTCTAAGCAAAATTCGTTCTAGTAAATCAAATTTTATTTATTGGTTTTAAAAGTGGAACGAAAAACAAAGCAAAGAATAGTTAGTCCCATGGTGTAACTATACAAGGTGAGTGCAAATCGACAACAAAGACAACACAATACAGAAACAACAAGCATTTTGTTTATGTAAAATAATGTACGAGCACTACTGACAAAAACACTTGAAAAAGTATTATTTTGGACATAAGTATATTGTAAACAAAGTCAGTCAGATGTACTACTGCACTCACCTTGTATAGTTACACCATGGTTAGTCCCTTGATGAATGCCTATAATGAATGAATCTATTATTTATTATTATTTAGATTATTTAGACATTTACTTCTTTCGCACATGCTCTGTTCTTCTTCTTGATTGAAGCTTTTTTTTTGTAAAGTTTAAAAAAATATTTATTCAGATTATTAAATTATTAAAAAGAGAAATATATTCTGAAATGTAAAATAAAAGTTTATGCCACAAAATGTGCTGACGATATGTTCACTTTAAGAAGATATAGTTGATTGTATAGATACTGCAATAGCAACAATGTTATTAAAATTTCAAACTAAAAAAAAAATTCAATAAAAAACAAATAATTTTGATTTTGAGAAAATTGTGTTTAAGATTTACAAAATAAATTTATGGATATCAGATCTCTTTCTATTTACAAATTTTATATTTCTGTGAGTGTAATAATAAAATTAAATGTTTTACACACACACAACCTAAATGATGTTGCCTCAATTTTCAACAATTATGTTTAACAAATACTCTTGTATTTACATATATTTGAAACACTATGTAATAAACAACTACATAACTGTGAATGCAAAATATATATTTATTTAAATATATACATATTTATTTATTTGTATATTTACTTAATTCTATAAATGTAGTATATTTATGATACATATTTCCTAATTTTGTTAATGCTTGGTTGATTTGGCCATACAAGTAAGCTTCTATTACTATATATAGATAATTATACACTTACAATTATACAAAAACAAACCAATTACAAACAAACAAAAATATAATCCTTAAACACTACTGTTTGCCACTTAGGGGGCAAATTAAAACTTCAAAGAGCCTTAAAAAGCTGGTAAATAAGATTTTTTCACAATTGCTCTAATACATTTATTTTATAAATAGAAAACATTGTTTATGGAAATTATCTTAAATAAAAATGATTTACTTTAAATTGTCTAACCCATATCATTCCGATATTCCATTTTCCGAACAATAAATTTCCAGCATTAGAACTTTCTTATTTTAAGATATTGTAGGAGCTTAGTTACAAATATAAAAGTTAAAGCTCGTACGTCCATCACTCCCCCTTTTTTACAAGGGAGAAAAACAAACATGAATTTTAGCCTTATTTTAAAAATTTAAAACTATATGTAAACCAAGTTAGAAAGTATAGTTAGTCAAGCTCGACCATATAATACCCTACACCCAGTATATGTATAAAACAGTTTTTCAGAAATGGGCGTTATATGGGAGATATAATATATTTTAAACCGAGCATCCAAAAATTTAGTGTCATGATGTCTGTGAATATAAATATTATATGTGCTAAACTTTATCTCGAATACTTTTAAACGATTTATGGAACTTAAAGTTAATTACGGAGAGGTTCTTATGTGGGAGCTTCGACTAACTAGGGCTCGATCATAATAAAATTGTACCATATTATTTTTAGACATATCATATATTTTCGTTCAATATTATTTGGATATCAACATTTTTGAGAGTGTTATGCCCTTTAAAGTGCTTTTCGGAAGTGGGCCTTATATGGGAGCTATGACAAATTAAGGACCGATCATCATTAAATTGGACCGTATAATTTTTATATATGTATATGAAATATATTTGTGTTCAATATTATTAAAAGAGTTATTCTCTTTAAAGTGATTTTCGGCAGTGGGCCATATATGGTAACTACGAGTAATTATGGACCGATCTGCACAAAATTTGTAGATGTGATTTGTCTTTATTTACCACTCATTTGTGATGCAATTTGTTTGGATACGTGCATAATTCAAACATTTATGATCAGTAAACCCCAATTTTGGGAGGACATTTGTATAGAGGTCAGGTGAACTAATGGACCGATTTCCAGCGATTTCAATCCCATCCATATTTGGGCCATAAAAATATCACTTACCAAATTCTATTGAAATATCTTCAAAATTGCGATCTGTACTCTGCTCACAAGCTTTACATGGACAGCCAGCCAGACGGATGAACGGAAATAGTTAAATCGACTCAGGAAGTGATTCTGAGTCGATCGGTATACTTTAAGGTGGGTGTTGGACCAATATTTTTGGGCGTTACAAACATCAGCACAAATCCAATATACCTTCCCCACTATGGTGGTGTAGGGTATAATAATATGGTACAATGATCGGTCCATAATTAGTCATAGCTCCCATATAAGGCCCACTTTCGAAAATCACTATAACGACCATAAATTTCTTAGAAATGTTGGTATCTAAATAAAATTCAACACAAATAAGTTTCATATACGAGTATACAGAAATGATGACACTTAATTTTATAATGGTCAGTCAATAAGTAGTCGAAACTCCCATAGAGGACCCTCTGCATAATTAACTTTAACCTGCATAAATATTTTAAAAGTGTTTATATCGAGATAAAGTGTAACATACATAATATTTAATATGATCGGTCTATAATATATATCTTATATATTTCGCATATAACGCCCATTTCTGAAAAACTTTTTATACATATACTGGGTATTATTTGGTCGGGGTTGACCTACTATACTTTCTTAATTGCTACTTGTACTTTTATGATTTGATTTCAAAAAGTAGTAATCGATTTAGAGAAAACTATTTAGTACTTTTGTTTTGTCTGAGAAAGGCTAGCTAAAACATAACGAATTAACATACATATTGAAATTTTCAAAAACATTTAATTTAACGGAAAGCATAAAAATAGAAAAAAGATTTTAATAATATAATAAATATATAGATACGTCCTTTGTATGAGCTGATAAACAAAAACTTTATGCAGTTCGGATTTTGGGAGGCAGATTTGTTGGTTGGACGGCACTCTTGCCAAATGTTTGCAGGCGGTAAGCCAATTGGGTTTGGGTATAAGTTACGGTGTCTCTGCTCTTCAACTGGATATCTTTGCAACTGCATACCTTATGCCGCGTCGGCTTAGGAGCCAATGTGGTTCTACGCTTATTAGGAAATGCAGGTTTAGGCAAACCGTGTATTTTGAAAACTTTTTCACTTCTTATTATCTCATGTGCCTACTGATTGAAAGAATATTGTATACGACAGGTACTGTGCAAGCAAATATAATCTGAGGCAATGAGCTCAAATCCGGAAAATCTTTGGAGAAAGGCAATAATGATTTTCAGTATGACAGCAAGAATAAAATTTTAATTTGCTATTGGCAGGACAGTCAAGAAGTCACAGTGGCTACCAATTTTTATCAAATTTACCCTAGTGTTCCTGCTTTTGCTAGGCAAAAGAAAAATAACGATGGCAACATAACAGAACACTGTCGTTTTGTTAATTATAACGTTGTTTTTCATCCTCTTCTTGCTCCAGCTCACCTTTTGCTTCAGATTCGGACTGTACTTGGACATTAGTGTTGGTCGGTTGCTGCCTCTAAGCATGTTGCAATAGCTCAATGGGTACATTGCAACTATATTCCAATGACACTTCCCTTTCACTCTTCACATTCGAGGTTTTCTTGCTGTTGGCTGGTATTTTAGGCAAAATTTGTTGTTCATTTTCTTCTATATCCTTTTCTTGTTCATATGGCCTTTTTGGCGGTCTCTTCTGCGGAACGATTAACACTTTGTAGTTATGAAACTAAATTGCGCATTTTATCGCGTTGTGTGCGGAGAGCTTCAAGATTTCTTTGCAATAGCTCTTGTTCAGCCAAAATTTCCGGACCAGCATCACCCATTAAGGAGGATAATTCGTTTTGATTTTGTATGAAAGAAGTAAGATTTTTCATGCGTCGCACCAAAGAAGCCATATCTGAATGTACCTGATCAATAGATTCATATTCGGGAGCACCATCACCGACATCGGTGACACGCTATGATCCGGCAGGAAAACTTACCCCCTGGCTCACGATGTCGAACGATAACGTTTGCTTAGATAAGACTTAATACACAAACTTGATTGTGGAATAAACAAACTTGATTGAGTAAAAAATAGATACGATAAAAAGTTTGTGTCTTAAGTCTTATCTAAGCGAACGTTATCGTTCGATATCGTGGGCCAGGCGGTTAATGTTTGTACCTGTTGTCACAATTTCTCCATGTCACTTAGATGCTTTTTGGTAGCATTTTGTAATTTAAGCAATTGCTGATGTTGTGCTTGCATATTTTATATATTACAACAGAGGAATGGGAGCAAATAAGTGGTACTTTAAATTCTTCATTGGTAAACGCTTGGAAACTTGACTGGTTCCCTCGTGTTTAAGAAAAAACCAAAAAATTAAATCGGAAAAGGATTTTTGAGTACACCTTGCGTATTTTTTTATGATGCAATAAGAAGATAGTGATTTAACGAGCGATGACAGTATTGTTGACTTACCAAGGTTTTCAACAAATAGTAATTTAAAAAAATGATGTCTCCTATTTATCTTTCATAAATTAAATAAATTGGTTTGAGTTAATGAAAAAAATTATTTTTCGTTATTCAAAATATATAAGAACACTAAAAGGATTATGCCAAATAGTGCCCAGTGTTCGATTAATCGAACACCATTTTTCTCAGAAATAGAAAATCTGAGAAAATATTGTGTTCAAATTCGTGGTTTCTGTTGCCAAATTACCTTAAAACTATAAAGTCTAATAACAATCGCTTGGGCGATATAAGTTAAGGAACCACCAAAAAGGCCTTACGCTTTTTGCCACTGGAATTATCGCACCTATAAGAATATGAGTCTTAGTTCTTATTTAAAGACGACCTGTATTTGCATTTCAACTGAATGCATTTTTAACCTCTAAAAAACAAAAAATCTTTGTTAAAGAATGTTTGTAACTTAAGAACAAAAACACAATTGTTGGGTAATTAAACACAGATTGTATGAGATTTTCTTTTTATATTTTTACACAAAAACAATCAAACCACAACTAAGCTATAAAATGTAGAACAACAACAACAGACTATGCACAGTGGCTAAAATTGTAGTAAAATAATGTCTGTCATAAATATTACTTGTGACTTGTGGTCTCTCAACTTTCTTTCCGGTTGAGACAAAGAAAGAACATTAGTCGAAGTCTAGCGATCGACTAAGAACTCTAAGTTGTCCATGAAAACCTTGGCAAAGTACCAAGTACAGATCGCAATTTAAAAGATATTTTTAATTTGTTATAACGTTTATATATCCATTTCATTCGGGCCAAGGAAAGGCTTTGGTGCATTGAAACTTTTTGACTATATTCTATAATTTATAGTCTATAGTATATTATTTCACCTAACCTCCATTAAAATATCTTTCTAACATTTGTCTTTATATTTTGTAGTTGCAAATATGCTGTAGTATGTACTCACACCATTTGTTAGCTTTAGCACTTCTTCAAAGCATTTAGAAATCATTTGTGTCAAAGAATACTTCCAGTATATTCATGCTATCTGACAGTAAGTTTTATGTTAATTTTAAAATATTTTCAATCAAAGATTGCTGCTCTGAATCTAGAAATTCTAGTCTTTTAGAATTTTTATTACAATATTCAAGATTCCTGAATGTAAATCACTTTCTTTCTTTCTTTCTTAAATACCTTAAGACAGAGCAGATGCAGCCATAGTTTAGTGTAGGTATACTCGTAGGTACTTTATGCCTGGATGCAACTTACTTCTAGTTGGTCATTGTAGAACTTACGACAGAGCAGAGGCAGTCATGTAGATACTTTAAGTGGCGGTTACTGCAGTTTGCTAACAGACTTAAATATTAACACTATTTTCCTACTTTTCCTCTTTACATTGCTTGTTCGCTCTGATGAAATGGTATTTTTCTGGCGATGGGTCAGTAGTACTTGATTCTACAAGTTTGATTACAAGCCATTTAGAAAAAAAAATTCAACAAAAACTATAGTTGCATAAACCTCTTTATAAGGTAGTAGTTTTTATCGACACCATTTCAGCTCCACGATTTTGACAACTACTGTAATTTGAATAAGCTTCATATTATTAAAGATTATGGTGAGGACTATGCTTTCAAAATGAAATAAAACAAGAAATGTATAAAAAAAATATTCAAAAACTAGCTGTACCCTGCGCACGTTGCTACGTTACCAATTAAAATAAATTTGAAAGAAAGACATTACAGAAATATTTAATTAATTTTGAGTAATTTTATTGATTTTTCTCATTTTGAAAAAAGTAGGCGGTCGAAAGAAGTATTCTTACTCATGCCGGAGTCTTAGTTCTATTTTGTCAAATTTTTAGTAAGATCGGTCCAGCGGTCTGGCTTTCCCGGCAGGCGTGTTCCTGCAAGAGATGGGGCGTGTAAAGGGGGCGTGGAGTAGGAATCTTAGTTTTTACCTCACCTAGAGTAACATGTGTATTCGATTTGAAGTAAATATGTTAAAATCCGAGTAGAATCAATTACACAATTTAAAAAAGTAGGAGTGGTCGAAAGAAATAAAAAGCTTTGGCACATAAAATTTATTCTGTATGCATGTTTACAACAAAAGCATCACATCTTTGGAGACATGTAGAGAAACATACATACATTGTTGACAAATATGCGTCTACATTTACTTTGCAAATATTTTACGAGCAGCTTTTGAATATTTACGATGGATATGTTCATCTCCGCTTTTGTCAAATTCAAAATATTTTGCAAAAAGTTTTTCCTGATATTGCCAACAATTTTAAAAGTCATGATTATATTTGCAAACGAACAGGGCAAAGTATGATGATGTCAACAAAATAAACCATTGGATTGAAGCTCCCGGTTAAGTTGTAAAGTACAAGTCGATTGTCACTATTATGGGTGAGGAATAAGGTGTCAACTACAAATATAGTTTTTTAACATTTTGGAACTATTTGGAAACACGCCTCTTAAATTTAAAAGTTGGTTCACCATTGATAAAAAATCCTGGGGCCAAATTACCGCATTCGATATCGTGTAAAATTGATCGTAATTTTCTTATTTGAGATTATGGCATTCGATATCGAGCAAGAAATTTAGTACATTTTATCATAATTTCGATATCGAAATCATTTTTCGATACGATAGCTCATTCGATCACGAATGCGGTAATTTGGCCCCTGTTTTGAGCTGTTGAAAATTCCGATTAGTTGTAATGCCGTAAAATTATTATGTTTACACACCTACCGAAAAAGGTCAAAATATTATTTATCCATTAGCATTAATATAAAAAAATTAATAAATAAATAAAATTTTCAACAAAAAAAAAACAAAAAACCACAATAGTAGTAGCTCCCATATAAGGCCCACTTCCTGAAATCACTTAAGGACCACAAATCTCTTAAAAATGTTGTTATCTGAATAAAATTTAACAAAAATTAGTTTCTTATGTACAAATAGGATGACCCCTAATTTTATAATAGTCAGTTCATAAATAGTCAAAACTCCCATATAAGACCATCTTCGTAATTCACTTTAACCTCCATAATTCTTTTAAACGTGCAAATATCGAGATAAAGTTTAACACACATAATTATATATTGACGGAAGGCATGGCACTAAATTTTTGGATGATCAGTCAAAAATAGGTAATGTCTCCCATATAGCGCCCATAACTGAAAAACTGTTTTATTGATATACTGGGTGTAGGGTATTATATGGTCGGGCTTGACCGACTATACTTTCTTACTAGTTTATAATATAAACATTTGGTTTTTACATTATTAGGTTTTTAAAAATATTTTGAAAAAAGTGACAGTACTTTGATAACGGTTCCAGCTATTCAATAATTTTAGTTCCTGATAAGTTATGAAATAACCTGGACATGGTTAGAGTAGCAAGTAAACAATGACATCTTTTTGGCCACCCTACACTAGTGCACATTGTAGAATATAAATAATTTTTTTTTTTTTTTTTTTTATTTTTTTTTTTTTTTTTTTTTTTTTTTTTTTTTTTTTTTATTATATTATCCCTGAAGAAGCTATCCATTGTGATAGCGAAATATCGGAAATTAATATATATAAATAAAATAAAATATTTGTATATAAAATGCAATTGACCTTATTGCTTGAAAAAAGAAGAAACTATTAAATATTAGAAAAGGTCAAATAACCGAACTAAATATTCAAATATGTTTCTAATTTAAATTTTATGGTAAAATAAATAAAAATTAGCCACTGTACTCCCATATCTTAAGATATATTTAAAAACATTATAATGGAAAATGAAAACAAATGTCAGTTTAATAAAAGTGATTATATAGAAACTACGCATGTATGTATGTCTGTTAAAATGCTAGAAAACAGAATATAATAAATGTTCTTTACATTCAACATAAACACACAAATACAACTGTATATATGTATACTCTCAAACACAAACATTATACATACACAACTAACATTGTCAAAATTATGTATGTTTAAAAGTATATGCATATGCAAGTTATTTACACATAAGCATCAAAGATCATAAATTTTGTCCAAGAACCACAGGAGCAATAACAAAACCAAAAATCTAAAGTGAAAACAACATGAACATGAAGAAGAAAGTCATAAAATAAATGTCATAATCTACAATAAACTCAGACACTGAGTGAACGAAAACATTTTACACAAAAATGTTGTTTTAAAGGACCATAAAATCGTAAATATATGTATTACAGAAAATATGACGCCGACACACAACCAGACTTACTTAAGGTGAAGATTATTTAATGTTTAAAATCAATTTTGATTGTTGTTTTATTTGTGTTTAAACTGCAATGAATTTTGGTTAGTGCACACAGGAGATAAATATATATATAGAGTGATTCATTTCGAGGTTCCCTACTTTTTTAAAGCAAAAAAAAAAACACAGGAAATTAAAATTTAATGGGGAATATTTATTATCATTTATCTATGGCATTTATTTTTTGAAGATTATGTCTGTCAAATGTTGGCCATTACTACGTTGACTCGTTCGAGCATTTCGACTGGCAACTGGCGAATGACACGCGTGATGTTTTCCTTCAAGGCCTGAATTGAAGCGGGTTTTTTCGCTTAAACTTTAGACTTTACATAACTCCACAGGAAAGTTGTAACGGTGTGATAACACATGATCTTGGTGGCAAATTGATCGGCCCAAAACGTAAAATTCTCTGCTCACCGAAGTGTTCTCTCAATAAATCCATTGATTGCTGCAATGTGTGCTAAATGGCGCCGGCTTGCTGAAACCAAATGTTGCCGAGATCACGAGTTTCAATTTCAGGCATCAAATAGTCAGTACAGAATCGACAGCTATATTTTCTTTACAGTATGCTGGACGTGGTCTATTCGGTCGAATATTATCCAGCAATGAACGCTGGGTCTCAAAATGAGTGATGATGTTGCGAATAGTATGCACAGTAGATCGATTATGTTGGCCATAAGTTGTGCGAAGTGCACGAAAGACATTCCTCGCAGAACGTGAATTTTCGTAATAAAGTTGAACGATTTGTAAACGTTGTTCAGGCATAAGTTTTTCCATTATGAAATGCCAAAATTGAAAAAAAGTATTTCTACTTGAATCACCCATTACAAGTACATAATCCAACTTGTATCATAATTTAATATAAAGCCTTTAAAGGGAATTTGCTCTATTTATGTGTGGGCCAGACGTAAGTGCAACAGTGTTTGCACCTGTTAAATAATGTGGTAATTTTGAGATTTTTAATCATAATTTTACAATTTCCGTAGTAATGAAGATTTAATTATTTAGTCTGCATACAAACTAAACACATGAATTGATAAGATTTATGGTCGTTGGTGCGTATGATTAATTTGTCTGCCCTATATAATAATTACATAATACTTATACGCCACAGAGCAATGTAATAATACATATGTATGCTTTTAACCTTTATGTCAACAGCTACATACCCGGGTATGTTTGGAATTTTAAAAACGCTGTATTTCCGAAAGTGGCTATTATATATTTCTGAAATTTCATGCTATCCTCACCAGAAGTGTTTTCTACTATATTCTGATATTTGAATAAAATTGGACAAATCAGATCATAAATGTGGTAATTTTTTCATTCCTACCCCTTACTTCAACAGCTGCATACCTGGGTATGTATATGAAAACAAGTGAAAAAAAGTAAAATTACATGTTTATTTTATAAAATATAAAATAAAAAAATAAAAATAGAATGAATATTAGCAACATATTATAAAATAAATTACAATTAAAGCAACTGATAGCAGATAACATGTTAAAATTGTATTTATTGAATAATTTTTAAATGCAATTTTTGCATTGCGGAATTTCTGTGGAATGTGCGGCACATACGGGTTTTTTGCATAATGAGCAAGATTTCCTGCTTGGTCGATGTTTAGTACATATGTAGCAGTTACCTTTGGTTTAATTTCTGCAACGCCCAAAGGACCACAATTTATGGCTTCAATTGCATTCCGTGTAGAGAATACTCTTGTAATATAGCTATTCTTGGCTCTTTTTTCTATTTTAGGCTTCGCCAGTTGTTCACTGAGATTATGTAGGAATATCATACGACGACTTGTAGAAGTCTTCAACTGTGAATTATTCTCAATATAAATTATGTACACTGCAAAGGCTGCCACATCTAGGATATTGTAGAAAAACGCTAAAGGCCATCTATTCGTTCGTCGCTTTTTAGGATATTCCGCCACGGATTTATCCATGTTATCGACGCCACCTTTATATTTATTGTAGTTCAATATCACAAGTGGCTTCCTCTTTGGACCTTTTACGTCGCTTGGATTATGGGTGGTAGAAAGGACTACAACTGATTTGTTTTTCTTTGGGATGTAGGAACATATGGAAATATTGATGCTGTAACCAAAAATAATTGATTCTACTTCACGTCCTTTTGGAAGAACTGACTGCGGTGGTACAAAAATACGTCGTTTATTTACCGTGATAAATTACTGTCCACCATTAAACTTTTCGCTAAATTGTAGCTGGTAAAGAAATTATAGCAAACAATATTTCGTCCACTTCCACGAAAAACATTGACAAATCATTTACTAACATTTCGCCTACGTTTTTATCTTGTTCACCGGATGCCGACAGACCAGTGTAAATTTGTCCCTTTAATTGGATAAGAGAAGACGGAGTCACACACCCACAATACTTTTATTCCATACTTGGCGGGTTTTGATAGTATATATTGAGTAAAACCCGTTCCACCACGGAAAGGATACAATTGTTCATCAACTGTTACATTGGCGCCTGCTACGTAATTTCTATGTAGATTATTGTTAAGCATTAAAAATATATTCATTATGGCTGCAGCTTTGTCGGTTTCTTTACGCCGTTTTCGTGTATTTCCGTTGTCGAAACGTATAAAACGGCGTACACAGATAGCAGTACGATATAACGGATGTGAGGTTGTTTTCCATAAGTCTTTAGTATGTACGTAGCCAGAGTGTGTCACGCCGCTCAGCAAAAGGAGACCCAAATATGCATTAAATTCAATTATTGATAATGCTTTCCATGTACGCTGCTCCCTTGTTGCATTTTGCGCATTTTCATGTTCATAGAACTGAGCAACTATCAAGTGTTTGTAAATATTTATAAATGAAGACAAAGACATAATATAAGTATTCATGCATAAAAACAATTCAAAGTAGGGGAAAACACAAACAAAATCCAAATAAAACATATAAAAACAGAAATATATTTAGAAATGTGTGAAGTCTCATATAAAATGTGCTTGCATACCCGGGTATGCTTGCTGTTGACGTAAGTATAATTTTTCTGCTGTTGACATAAAGGTTAAATTAGTTAAACATGTAGTATTGTATTGTATTGTTAAGTTTAAGGTAATTTATATAATAAATTATTTTTTTGTGAACTAAAGAGGTGTTTTAAAAAACAAGTACCTGATCTTGAATTAAATCAGATCAGAAGTTTTGCAAATTTCCTCAAAGTTGTTTCGGCAGCCCAACACGAAAAATGGTGCCTTAAATTTTTTAGTCAATTTTTATACATCTTATATGGGACTCCAATTTCGAGATATAAATTTTTTTAACACAATTTGTAGTTGTACGATTTTATGTAACATAACTGAAGAACAGTTTAACCTACTAAGTCAAGAGAAAAAATTAAAATTTAGCTATACTAGTACCTTCATTCTGCCCTTACATATTATTTACTCCACTCAGAAGTTTTGTACTTATAGCCAAATATATGACGAAAAAAAGTTATTTTTTTTTGTTTTTCAAAAATTCATAAAAAATAGAGATAATAACAAAAGTTCCAATAATTTTAAAAAGCCATATAGGCAGATATGCAATAATGCAATTTGTCTTTTTTTAATTTTATTATTAATTTTGCTTATTATTTTACAAACATTTAATATAATTAAATTTCTCCCTTCTTGTCTTCGGCTCAGATCCGCTGTATCCCTTCTTCGTAGGCGAATATAGCCTAAGCTAATGGGTTTGGGCGTACTTCAAGCTTCTTTAAGGGGTTTTCTGCATTTGGATCCCAGTTTTTACCAACAGCACGTTTAAGGCTTTATGGATATTCGAATTTTTTTACATACCAGGGGGAAGTAGTAGCTATTTGATTTGGCGTCTTCAAATTCTGTCTACATTTGAGACTGTTTCCCATACCTGTATTCCATAACATCGTACAGTTGTTATGATGGAGTTGTAAAGTAAGAGTTTGCAATCTAGGTCTTAGCTTAGAGTTTCTGCCAATTAGCCAATTAAATTGGGTCAATTTCATTTGAGTTAATTTTTCAGCTACCCGTATATGAGATTTCCATGTAAGGCGACGATCGAGATGTTTACCGAGATATTTAACTTCGGATTGTTGTGTCATTGGTTGATATAAATAGGAGAGCATGATTCTCTGCGCAATATAAGGGTTGCATTTCTGCTCATTTACTTTTATCCTCCATTGCTTTAACCAGTTTTCTAAGTCATATAAATGATATTGTAGGTAACGAGATTATTCTTGAGGGTTTTCGTGAATGCTTAGAATAGCAGTATCATCAGCAAATGTAGATGTGTAAGTACGATTGTTTGTTGGCATATCAGATGGGTATATCAAGTAGAAGAAGGGTCCCAGGGTGCTTCCTTGAGGTACTCCTGCTTCAATAGATTGTGCGGAGCTCAAGAAATCTCATTCTTTAAGCTTAAATTTAGTTTCAACTTGCCACACTTGAAATTTTCAGTAAAAAGAAGGAAAGTAATGGAAAATTTGTCGCATTCTTCATTTTTTATGAATTTTTCAAAATTAAAAAAAATGTTTGAAAATAATGTTAATGCAGCATAAATATAATACTGTAGCTGAATTTAGATTATTTTTTACTGAATAGAGTGAACCGTTTATTAATTACATTAATATATGTAAATCGTTTAACTACATAGTTTTCCTAAAAAATTAATATCTCGAACACTAGAGCTGATACAAAAAAAGTGAATTTGAGAAATTATAGCCCAGTACTAGATGCATACAAACTGGCGAAGAAATCTAAGGTACCTTGAAAAATTTTCACTGTGTCGGGCTGTGTTATTTATGTGTAAATTTCTAGAGAATATTCATAGTATTTTATTTAGACTGTATTTAAATTTAACGGTATTTAAATAACAACTTTTTATTAAACATTACTTTTTTGCCATTCAATGCCTGTTGACAACAGAATATAACCTGTGGTTTACCTTATGCCATACACATCGCCTTAAATTTTTATTAAATTTTGCAATTTTAATCAATTTGTCTATGTACTCGTACATACACGTTGGCAAAATCAACATGCATGTCGAAATGCTTCAAATAGCTCTCTTGTTAAATTTAATATTTTGTTAAGTCACCTCTTTTGAACTTTTCCAACAGTTTGACACAATTTGATGTTTTATGTTTATTAGTTTTTTTCTGTAACGTATGAAAATTAAACTTTTTGAACAAGCGAAATATCAGCAACATTGAGCTGAGTGTTTTTAAAATTATGCAATTATGTTTCATGGTATTGAAAACAATTTTTGCATGTAACACGCTAGAAGAGAAAAAAATAAAAAAAATAGAAACATTTTAAACAAAAAATTGTTTCTGTATAAATACACGTATTTATATACAATGTATGTACGCGTTTGTATCGTACATACAACACATGTATTTAAACGAAACACAATTTAAAACAATACTCAACCATTGTCCCAAACACAACCCCCTCCCTACAAACATACATGCAAATTACAAAACTATATGTATGTGTTTTTAGCATTAAAACCTATTGTAATACTTGAATTTTAGTTTTTGTTGTAGTGGCTTGTTGTCGATGTTGCAAAAATAACATGCACCTAATGGAATACATACAACCAGTTCACTGTTAGGCAACAAATATTAGGTAAAATAAGTAAAATAAAATAATTAAGAATGCCAGATGCGATAGTATCGAATATTAAATACCCTCTGTTCAAATATGGAACATTTTCTTTTTGCTATACCTTAATAATCCTTATGAAATTCTAAGTCGATTCAGATAATGTCGGTCTATCTTGGTGTCTGTGTAAAATACTCTCTTGTCTACAATACACAACAAAACCTAAATAGACTTACACCAATATATTTATCATTGCTATAAGCAGTTTCAGCAAAATCTGTCAAGAAAAATCAAAGAGAACTAAGAGAACACTTTTTTATATCCTCCAACACCAAAACTAGTGAATGAGAGAAATAGAGAAATAGAGAAAAGAAACTATTTGATAGTTAGAGGTCCTCAAAAAGTTTCAGATATAAATTTAAATTATAAATTTAAATGAAAAAACTTTGACTGAAAACGGCTAAGGTACTCGGGTACCTTGGTGCACACACAAGGGTTAAAACTAACACCATGTAAATTGAATGTACTATGGAAGTTTTCCTAGAGCGCTTCAGTTATTGTGGGAACATTTTAATTTTTTTATTCTTATTTATTAAATAACACAACTCTCAAAGTGTATTGTAACATTACTAAAGGGTAAATTTACATGTATTGAATAATCATTTTGGTTTTATGTATAAATAATTAACACTGACTTCTATATATTTACGTTGCTATTAAATACTTGTTCTATTCACATTCAATCATTTCCATTCCATATCTGAAATGCCAGTAAAGGTGTATGTTTAAAACTAATAAACCAACAAGGTTTAACGACTTATTAATTAATTTGCTTACAGTTGATTTATTTTCATTTCTAAAAACGCATTTTCAAATGCCATAAACTTTCCAGACGAATATTTGAGTGCTTAAAAGTTGAAAACAAAACTTCTAAATTTATTTCAAAAATTAGTAATAGTCGAAGTAGTACGAAAACTATAACTGAAGTAGTGTAAAACAAGTAAAAAATCTTTTAGTCAAATTATTTATAAATTCAATTGTTTGTTGCAGCCCAATTCATTCATGAAGAAATTCTCTGGAATATTGTTTTACTTTTTTTTTATTAAATACAACAATATTGAATGTTTTTTTTTTAGTGCCTAACAGAATTATTAAAAAGCCATATATTCGAATACATTGTACATACATAAATATAAACGTATATTTTTCATGTTTTCAAAGAAAATATTTTGGCTTAAAACTTACTCAACTATGCATACAAGTACAACGCAAACAATAGTTTTCATTTTAATTTTGGAATAATTTAACATGGCATACAAGAAATAAAAATCAAATAAATATGCAATATAGGTTATTAAAAGCACACTACACTATAATTTTGATTAGAGCTATAAATTTACGACTGAAATTTTGAAACTTTTAAACTAATTTTAGAGTTTAAGGTCGAGATAATTTCAAATTAAATTCAAAATTTTAATTTGAAATCGAGAGAGTTCTAAATGAAATTTAGAATTTCAATTTGATGTTGAGAGAATTCCAAATACAATTTAAAATTTGAATAGAAATTGTGAAAATTTAAAGTGAAAAAGAGAATTTGACTTTAAAATTGGGTAATTTGCAAATTAGATAGAGAATTTGTATTTGAGAAATTAGGAATTTAAATTCTTGATTGAGAAAATTCCAAGTGTTAAAGATTTGATATTGTAACAATTCAAAATGAAATTGAGAGAGGTATACAAAAATAAATAATAGTGTATACAATTATTTTCAAATAAATTGTTTATTTAACTAGAAATTTTACAATTAAGAAATTAAGAAATTTTACAATTAATATTCGCAAGAGGTAAACTTCTCATTTACTAACTAAATATAAAACAAGTAAGAAAATATAGTCGGTAAAGCCCGAGCATATAATACCATAAAAATAAAACAGTTTTTTAGAAATGTGAGCTATATGGCAGATATGACCTATTATGGACCGATCATC
This sequence comes from Bellardia bayeri, assembly GCA_950370525.1. Lineage (NCBI taxonomy): Eukaryota > Metazoa > Arthropoda > Insecta > Diptera > Calliphoridae > Bellardia > Bellardia bayeri. The sequence goes on from OX493267.1 coordinate 22,295,465, forward strand.
CAAAAATTTAGTGTCATGATTTCTGTGAATATAAATATTATGTATGTTAAACTTTATTTCGATATAAATACTTTTAAAAGATTTATGGAGGTTAAAGATGATTACAGGGAGGGTCTTATATGGGAGCTATGACTAATTATGGACCGATCACAATAAAATTGTATCGTATTGCTTGCATACATATGATATATATTTAGCGTTTAATATTATTTGGATACCAACATTTTTGAGAGAGTTATGCTCTTAGAAGTGATTTTCGGAAGTTGGCCTTATATGGTAGCTACGACAAATTATGGACCGATCTGCACAAAATTTATAGGAGTGATTTGGCTTCATTTACTACTCAACTGTGATGAAATTTGTTTGGATCCTTTTATAATTCAAACATTTATGATCGGTAAACCCCAATTTTGGGAGGACATTTGTATGGGGAAATAATGGACCGATTTACACCAGTTTCAATCCCATCCGTCCTTGGGCCGAAAAAATATCACGCACCAAATTTTATCGAAATATCTTCAAAATTGCGACCTGTACTCTGCGCACAAGCTTTACATGGACAGCCAGCCAGCCAGACGGACGGACGGACAGCGTTAGATCGACTCACAAAGTGATTCTGAGCCTATCCGCCGTGTTGGAGCAATATTTTTGGGTGTTACAAACATATGCAAAAATGCAATATACCCTTCCTACTATGGTGGTGTAGGTTATAATTAAATAAATTTATTTAAACAAACAAAACCAAATACAATATACAACTAGTAATTCCAACAGGATTTATTTTGTTAAAATTTCATATTAAAATATTATTTTTGTCTATACTGTATTTTAAGCTATAAATTTGACATGTTTTCCGAATAAACACATATGTTTCATACAAAATCGTTAAGAAATTAAATAATTTAAAAATCTGCACAAATTTTGTAAATTTCCTTACTTTACGTAAATTTATTCGCAGAAGCGTTTATTCGATGGTACGATTATTCATTCAAAATTCATATAAAACCAATATTTTTGTGAACAACTTTTTAGCTGTATAATCGTATTTTATTTTAATCAATGTTCTGAATAACCACGAAAATTAGTAATTTAACCTACTAATGCTCACAGCGATTTCGACTAGGTTAACTAACTAGTGAAATTTTAAACAGCAAGTAATCTGACTTAAATAAACTTATTTTAATAAAAAAAATTTTGTTTTTGTTCCAGAATGGGTTTTAGAAGCTGTTAAATATACGTAACAGTGGGCAGTACTTACAACTTTTCGACCTTTCCTTTTTCAAATTACACTAATATATTTTATAAACAAAACTTAACAAAAACTTCAATTTATTAATTAAAAATCGGGTTAAATATTCCTATTCGTCTGCACCTAAACAACGATAACTTTGAGGTGGTTTTTTGCTGCCATAAGATTTGCAATATCGATTAGCAATTGCTCGGTGAAAGCTCAATTGTGGCATATTTCCCTCTGCTTTACGATGTAGAAGCCAAGCATTTTATATGGAAGCATCTAATATTGAAAACCGCCACTTTTTCCCGCGCGCACCAATTCTATATGCATTGATATTTTGGTCCATTCTATCAGTTCCACCCATATTTTGATTATATTATTTTATGGCATGGGGTAGAGCAACCATAATTCTTCTTCAGTTACAACTGCATTGTCAACCCATTTTGCAATTTTTATAGCAGGATCGACCATTTTTATACCACGCTGTTGTTTTTTTTAGAACATCTTTTGAAGGTAGACGACATGATTTAGGAATGGAATTTTCTCGCATAGTTCCTGTTCCATAGTAGCCACGTTGCTTGAGGCCAACAAACGCAGATGGTGTCGTGAACAAATTGTCGAAATGAATTGAAAATTCAAGTGGTTTCAGATTTTCATCAAATTCATCCAGCATGCAAAATAGCGGAGTTATATTTTTTCCATACTTTGTATAATATTCCCGCTTCAAACGGGGATTTGATCCTTGGTACATTTCAAAATTAATTAAATACCCGAGCGGAGTATTTAAACTCCACATCTCGGGAGGAGTCTTTATCCCATTTTCCAATGATTTCTTTTGAGAGAATCTTCAAGCGATTGCACACTACATGGTGTGGTAGCAATAGTGGAAGAATTATTCACAACATCTAGTAAAGCTTCTTCGATCATTAAAATTTCATCGTCAACTATAGTTTGGTGTTCATCACATGCTCTGGACATGCGAATTGTAGTTTCACAAGATTGTATAAGCAGAGCTTTCGGCAAATTTTGGGGAGATCCAGTGCCATCTTTATCGCCAGAGTCTGCATCAGATGGCAAATGATTTGCACTGGGTGGCTCAATGACCACTTGTTCAATTTCATCTCCCTGGCTTTCGTCTGACAGAAGCTCCTCAAGGAACTGTGTGCCTTCTTCTAACGTTAAAATCCCATACCTTGCTTTTAAAAAATATATTATGCCAAATGTGTTGCTATTTATTCATTGTTGTAGCGTAAAAAAAAATGTTGTCTAAAAGGTACTGAGTTCCAACTTTGTTTTCTTCCTATCTTACACTATAAACCTCGAATATTTTTTTACACTTGTGTAATTAAAACGTGATGTGTTTTTTTATTTGTTTGTCGATAGAATTTTTTTTTGAGACAATTAATATATAAATAATTAACTTTCTTACCTTTTTTGTGTCGTCATATAAAATTTTTTTTGGGGCTTTCAAATTCAACACTTCACAAAACAACCATACACCACACACTGACACTTATAATAGCTAAAATACTACTTGTGTTTGTTAAACACATATTTAGTTACCCAATGAATAAGAAACTATTAAGTTTGTGTTCTTTCCCTTTTTTTAAATCGCTATTAAACATTAGCGATAGTAACGTTACGTATATGTAACAGTGGGTATGAAATCAATACAGTTCTTTAAGTATGCAATCAAAGTATTTATTTTTATGTGAACAAAGCTTTATTCCCGAAAATAACTTAAGGAGTAAAATATTAGAAAATATATATTAATAGAACTACAACGCTAACAAATATTTTGTTTAACAAATGATTACATTTACTTGTACTGGACATTAAAAGGTCTGGCATGTACGAACACGGCACTTTTACTTGCTCTTAAGTTACATGGTTGCATGTCTGGAAGGCTTTATGGTATAAGTAAACATTTTTATACCCTCTGTATACGTTTGTCATTCCATGTTGAACTTTTATTCCTTTGAGACCCACCAAAGTATATATGTATGTATGTATCTTCTCGACCCTTATGAAATTTAAGGAAGATTGAGCTACATACATATGTATGTCTGTCTGTCTGTGTAAAACACTCTTACATCAAAAATACACAACTTCCCAGCGGGAAAAATAGCAAGTGCTGCCATTTGCAGGCCTTACAGAAGACTTGTTTATACATATGTACATTCTAAAAGATTCGATACTCATTTCACTATGCCTTCTCTCAGAAGGCCTTCTAGAAGGTCTTTCATACACATTAAAAATTGCATTCCAAAAGAATATCAACAAATCATAATTTCAATAGTAAACACGAATGGTTTTGCAATTATTCCTGTATATCATAGATGCTCAGTAGTGGCTGATGTCAGCAAATTGAACTCACACGTATACTTACGCTCTTTTGTTTGATCGTCAATCAACCAATAGGAAATCAGCATGTTGAGTGTGAGAGACAAAATACACTTGCAGAACTTATGTGTCTTATTCATGATTCAAGAAAATAGAAAATGAATATTATTCAAATATTTTTGGACCAAACAAGGGAAATCAAAAAGGAAATATATTTAATGATTACATTTTAATCGTCATCGAGACTGAATTATATTTGCTCAAAAACACGCAATAAGCTGAATTCTTCTAGTTTGAGAAATATACTTTTACTGCGTAATTGCAATAAGAGTATCAACATGGAAGATTTCATTACTTTTTAATTGCAAATAGGACAATGATTAATATACAGTGTATATCGTCACTACAGCAACAAACAATACTTTACTCACTTTGTTGCACGATTAATAACAAAAAATTAAGAGAGCGTCTATAAATTTAGTCTTTCAAGAGAGTTTGCGGTGTTAAGTACGCGTGAAGTAGTACTTTATATACATGTGATTTTTAAATTAATTTAAAAATCTTCTTTTATTTTCCTCAGTATAATTATTAATTTAGCAGACCTTTAATAACGTCTTGTATGAGGCATTCCTTGGTGGACCTTCCAATTGCACGTCTCAAGTAGGCCTGCTAGCAGACATGTAGTCAAGGCCTTGACTAACAATGAAACACACCATATAAAATTAAAACGATTTGGCAATGCGGCTGGAAGTACTTGGGACTGCCAAAGAAGGCCTTCTAGAAGGCCTCTCTACAGCATATTTTTCGAGCTGGTTTGACCTAACGAAATTTGCAGATAAACATTTTGTATTGGTATTGAAAATCAGCATAATCGAGTTATGGACCAAAATATGAGGCAACCTTTATAAAAAAATTATTTTTTTTTCTATTTGTTTGCTATTTTTTTTCTAACTTGTTTTTATTTAAATGGAAGGTACGGTCACAATTAGCAAATATTTACTCAAAAAAGCGTAACCACTTTTTTTAGGCATAAATTTGTTTGACGTTGTTTACTCTTACAAGAGTTTTGCAAGATCAAACAGCAACAAATAAATGCAAACTAAAAATTTGATGCGCTTTAGTTTAAATAAGAAAAGGTCTTTTTTAAATAAATAAACGAGTTCAAATATATGTATGTTATTTAGTGGTTGCGTCTTTTTGGGCAAATATTTCTCAAGTGTGACCGTACCTTAAGTTAATTCCACATTAAAATCATATCAATTTAACATTAATGTAATACATACATATGTATATAATTATACTAAAGTGATTTACGAGTAATGCCAGAGATATTTCATTTGTGATCCAATGCTTCAAGATCTAAATGTTATTCCAGTGATAATGCAACGATAATGAACAAGTTATTGAAAATAGAACTTCCTTAATACTGTTAAAACTATATTTAAAATTCAAAAACAAAATGTCAATATAATCAATACACAACATTATATAAACATACATACATATGTCCATATATTTGTATGCAAAAATAAATAGTTTTTATGGCAATTATACATAAATATGTATGTATGTAGGTTGTATAAAAAATAAAATATACATTTAATTTTCTTTATTATCTATGAAAAAAAAATAATTGTTAAATATAAAAATGTCTACTTTTGAATTGTGGTTTGGATTCAATTGTTAATTGGAAAATTAAAAATATATGTAGAAATTGCTGTTATTTTTTTTTTTTGGAGAGAACAGAAATCTATGTTGCTATTAAATGAATTTTATTTATATATTTTTGCATATTAAATTTTATACAATCAAAGATACACAATTCTACAATTCACAAGTGATGTTGTAGTGTCGTAGGAGTTGTACGTCGTCTGAATTTTCAATAATTGTAAAAATATTGTTGATAATTTCTAAATAAATATGTTGTACAATACCTACGATATTTTAACATATGATTTTCAAATGTTGTATGTGTTGCCAAAAGTTAAAATAAATATGTATTTGCACATAAAAATTATTCAAAAAATTGACAAATTTAAAACAAGAAAATGAAATTAATGAACAAAAAATTTATCAATTGATGGTTTAAAGAGAGAGAGGGAATATTACTTCGGTATGTTTTATTTTGGAAACTGTTCATATTTTATGTTTTAAAATATTTTCCTTTGTCTTTTCGAAGCTTTGACAACACCTACATACGACTGTTCAAAATTGTGTTCACAATCAGAAAGTTGTATTATACAATATACAATATACAACAACACTTGTGAATTGAACAAATATATTTACACATTTACCTACATATACATACATATCTATTGTTGCACATGCAACACAAGTTTAAATAAAGTTTATTTTTTTTTATTTGTAAATTATTTTTGTTGCAATTTTAGATTTTAACCAATAACCGAAAGTGTGTGTAGTCGTTTATATTTGCATGGTAAATATACATATATTGTATATTTAAAATTGCTTTAATTATTAAATTGTTTACCATGCAAAACCAAAAAAAAAATCAATTAAAAGAACAAAATACTTTTGCACAACAACAAAAGTTTTACTTTATATTTGAACTATTAAAATAATATGGATTGCTCTATATTAAAGCTAATAGTGGGACTCGGAGATTTGTTTAAATTGTGTCGTAATATCCCAGTGTTTTGGCAGAAATATATGTTTGCGTGTTGCTAAAAAAATCGCCCAGATTTTGTTATTTCTCAAAAATGTAGATATTTCTCGAAAATTCTTTAGAAAAATGACTTTAGTTTCATAAAACAATTATTAATTTAATAAATTATTAGCTCGTATAATTTAAATATCCAGTAGTTTTTCAAATGATTAGCTTTTATTTTAGAATATTTTACTACATAAATTTATTAAAAGTATTGGCTATTGTTAGATATGACCTGCTCCCAATTTCCTTTCAACGTGTGGATTCCGCGCCAAAAGAATACTATTTGAAAAGAACTTAAGGAGAACTGCAATCCTGAAAACATGTGTCATGTGTAGTACTCCAACTAAGTCACAATTCCATTCCTGTGCATCTAAAGACCAAAGAAACTGGCCCTAAACACTGACTTAAGGCTAAGCGCGATAGACGCATGGAAGAATTGACTGTATGAAAATGCTAGTATCATTGGGAGTATGCAAAAACCTTCCCGAATACATTACTAATTGCACTCCTTCTTTACCCTTCTTTAGGAGAAACTTTGGATTCTATGTTCCCATTGTTATGCAATCAATAATATACGCAGATAGCTCCCAAAAGAGATTGGAGTTGGCGGAAATGTCTACCTCTAAGAATTTAGGATAAGGGTCTCCGCCCAAAATAACGTTTAAAAAAATAGCGGCTAATTGACTCAGATGTAGCAGAATATTGGGCAGGGATGTGCGTATATATACTGACAACCAAGCTGCAATAGAGTCTATAACAGGTGTATACACAACATTAGAAATGCCTGGCATCATTAAATGGGATGCCGAAACATTAGACAGTTGCTTCCATATTCTTACACAGAGACATAATAGGTTACTGTGATGCAGATAATTTGGAGAAGAATGACGTCATGCTACCTGATTAACATACTTGTGCAATTATATGATGGATATAGCCTAGTCTAAATAGGAAATGTACAATAAATTATGTAAATTAGAAAGCCTCCAACTTGGCATCTTAGTCTTAGCAAAGACTACCCTACAGTGACTTTTGCAGGAGCTGACATAACGAACAATAGAAGGAAACTATATGTATATCCCTCCGTATATGCCAATCACTCTTTATATATCATTTATCTAGAGTGATAAAAAAAAAGTTAGCAACTTAATTTTTTAATGGTAATTATTTGTCGGATTTTAGAAAAATTTTAATATTTTCGTTCAAAATAAAAATTGTCAATATAATTTCATATTAATTTGTAAAGACTACTGTTTTTCATAATGAATAATTATCTAATAAATAATTTCATATTTTAGCATCTATAAACGATATTCTTCTCCTCCTAAAAATTAAAACAGACACCATTAAGTTTCATTAATGGCCGAATTCACAGTCTTTAGTTAGCTAATGACAAAGGTTTAACTAGTGATTCTTTATTCGCAATACTTAGTTTGCCATAAGAATAACAAGTAATAGTTAAACAATAGTTAGTATTTTAGTTTACCAATGGTTAACTAATGACTGAGAATTCGGCCATAAGACATTTTACAGAATCAATAGAGAATTTATCATACCCATATGGAAATCTTAAAAATTTTGCATCTTTTTCCGTTGGAGTATATAAATCAAGTAATTTGAACAAGTAAGAGGTTATATTCGGCTGTACCGAATCTTATATACCCACCAAATCACCTATTTTGGGGCGAACTGCATAAAATAAAAAATATTTACAAAAATTTTATACATATTCCGATTATAATAAAGAATTTGTAAGGCTTTTTTTTGCAGAACTGCACTTTGTCTATGTTTTTGCAGCGCGTAACATAAAGCGATTTACTTTAACAAACAAAAATTAAGTACCAAAAGCCCTCGGAAACTGATTTTGGCTTTTGGAAACGTTAAAATTGTCACCTCTTTATACTCTGTGCTTATTCTCGAATGTGGAGCTTCTGCGGGAGCTATGCCCAATTAAGGATCAACTTTCTTTAAAGTCAATAGTATACGAGTATATTGTATAATATTTACATATGTACTTTTAACTTATATGTGTAAAAATTCGATTCGATATGGATGTTTGGGTACATTAATGAGTTTTCGGGAGTAGTCTTGATAAGAAAACTATAATTTATTACGGGCCAATCACCATGAAATTCTCTATGATGATTTATATCTACATATATACGAATTATTTGTCTTAAATTGCAATTTAAGAATGATTTTTATAAGAGATTTATGCACTTTTAAGTGACTTTTCGAAGTGAACTTACAATTGAGTATGAATATATCTGTATATCTGCTTATGCTAAAAAGAGATTTATGCGCATTTAAGTGATTTTTCGGAACTGGAATTTATGGAATTAAACGCTATTGTCGAATATGGAGCGATTAGTATACAATTGGTTACGACGATTTGAATGCATATTTGGATTATGCTTGTTGAACTTCAATTCGATAGTGATTTTTACAAGCGATTTGGGCGAATTTTTAATATGTCAAATATGGACCGATGCAAATAAAATACCTATTTAAGATTTTACTTTTATGAACTTTTTTATTTCAGAATTTTGTATGGATACGGATTTTCTATAGAAATTTTCTATAGACATTTATAAAGTCATATTCCGGGAAGACATTTGTATGGGGGCGATGGGAAATCGTATACCGATTCCTACTATTTTCAACAAGACCGGAAAACCCCATGTCATCTGAAACTTTGGTCTAAAACTCGGTTCTTACTTGACCGAATTGGGGAAAATTTCATTGTTCTAAAACGTTCGAAGCTCTATCATGCTGTTAGCACACTGACGGACATTTCCACGACAAATATATTGATGTGTTAGGTGTCTGTTAAAAAAAAGTTAATAAGTCCTTAATTTTGTTTCTCTACAACTGGTCAGTTTTTTTTTACAATTGAGACTTACATTGTCACAGAAGAATGCTGAACAGGATGTGTTGTCTCACACCGAAAATGCATTTCATTCTGCCATAAAAAATAAATAATTGATTAATTGACTTATATAAATATATGGGTATTTCCATGGTTGCGCACGTGACAGTCGCACATATTTAACATGAAGAAAATCCAACAAGTCACAAATATTTTTTTCTTAATTTAAGTTTTTGGTCCTGGTCTAGAAAACGTGACGTAACAAAAGATAGAAGTGTTTTTTGTTCTACATTTACTAAAGTGCAAACAACTTTAATGTACATTATTTGGGTATTATTAAGGAATAGTTTAGCTTTATTTTTTGACGATTTTATGTTTAGTTTTATTGATACAAGCTATAATATGAAGCGTGACGTGACATTGTGTTACGTGACATTTTTCCCCTTATGATAAACTGGAATAATTTTTGATTTAGTTTGGTTTTAAAGTTTTAATTCAACAAAAATAAATGAAAATTCAACTTCAGGTCAATGTTTGAAAAGGTACATAAGAATAAAAAAAATAGTAAAACGAGGTTATTTATTAAATATTTCTCTTTGACGAAATTGCGGTTCGAGGTACTTTTACTTGTAAATCTTCCTCGCATGATAAGTAGTGAATTTGAGATTCTCTTCACTTCTTTCCATTTTTCCGTTAACGGTGGGGAAAGTCTTTCAATTTCGTCTGTACTTATAAACGTTAAATGAATTCCATTTATGTGGTCTCATGCGCATTCGAATAAAGCGAAGGCGTCCTGCAAAATAATATTCTTTGCTTTTGTTATCTGCCAAACTTTTCTTTTAATTACAGCTCCTACCCCATCGACTGCTCATTTGCCATGACAAGTGGCAAAGAAGTTCCATTCCTTATATTTGCGGCCGAATTCCACTGGGTAAACTCCTATAAACTTGTTTTTAAATTGGCTGCTGCTTCCATGTGAGAAAAAGAAGATATTTTGAAAAGGTATTAAAAGTAAGTGAACGCAAGTAGCGTCTTATTTTGAATTTTACTAACATTTTTCTCATAATGAGTGTTAACATACGGTGTAAATTCTTTAAAATAACAAAATTTTAATATTTTTCTGTCATAATATTGGATAAAAATAATTGTTTAATAAGTTATAATTTTTTGGCAGCGGTAGACATTTCTGTGGAAATACCCATATACCTATGTAGGATGTTTTAGTTTTTTGTCTTAACAAAATTTATGTTGTTTGAAAATATTACAAATATGCAAATTTTATCTCATAAAATTTTTAATATTTTTTTTTTCAGATAAAAAATACACAACCAGTTGCAGATGAACTCTTCAATATCGTAGCAAATAAGAGCCTATTGAATTACAAGAGTAGTCAAGTTATCCAAAGAAGACTGCCATTGTCTATTATTATTTAAATTCGAGAGATATTTATAGATAAGAGATTTTTTATTATAAAGGAAATAGTTTTTTTATTCAAAAGGTTAAGCTGGGAATATACAAGTAATTCATTTTGGTAACAATAAAGTAAACATTTTGATGAAAAAAAAAACTGTACCCTGATTATTGCCTGCTGTTAGTAACAGCCATTTTAATGGAAATTATAAAATTTAGTATTTTATTCTCTTTATAGCTGATACCAACATAATTTTATTGGTTTTCTGTCGACGTTTTATTACATGTTGCGATAAATATTTTCCAGGATTATGCCCCCTATTGGGTGCATTATATTAAGTACTTATCTTATAAACAAGAAATTTAAATTATAGTGACCACAAATTGTAGCAAAAGAAAAAAGTATTTTCAAATTTAAAAAAGTTTTATTTATCACTAAAGTTCATTTTGTTTGTTTATCATGAAACACTTGGACCAAAATCTCATCCTGCAACAGGTACAAAGTTGGCAAAATAAACCAAAAATTTAAAATTTTTAGTTTCAGTTCCTTCTCTTGCAGTGCTACGGCTCTACAAACATTTTAATGGGTTTCAAATGCGTTTTGGCAATGTTACAATATTATCTGTGAAACACTTTAAATGTTTGGAAACGTTTTTGCCGACACCGCAAAACTGCACTTGTATCACTTTCACACACCCTCATATACAGATTTGGTGGAGTTTATGCACATTTTCATAACACAGAATGTTTTTGTGGATTTGAAACACATTATTTGAAGACTTGTAAAGAAACCTTTTGGCAAAATGTTGTAATCAGATTGTACACAAAGTAAAGCAATGTAGAAAACTAAACTAAAATGTTTTACAATTGCATGACAGTGTCGGAATACTTATTGTTTAAATATTTAACTGTCAGTCACATAAAAGCGAATTGAATAAATTGCATATAGATTTTGTGCATGAGCATTATATAGTTGCTGGTATATATGTTGATTGCTGCAACATAAACAGACTTGCAGATTGAAGTAAATATGATTATTGTTTTATCGAACATATTTTTAGAATTCCGTATTTGTTTTCTCTGTTTTATGTACATACATAGATACATGTATGAGTACGTATATGTATATATTTACGAATTTATTTATTCTTTTGCTCGATTGCAAAAAACATATTGACGGAAATTGAATTTGAATTTGTATATACTACTGCAAGCAAATATAATGTATACGTATAATGTATCAATGTTTGTCTTTATTTAATTAACATATGCATATATACTAGAGTTAACGGGTCCGCCATCTAACGTTTTTTTTTCAACTAGTGCTTATTTCGTGAATGGTAACAGTTAGCTTATGCCTGATTTGACAGATAATTAGTTGTATCCTTCCGCTGAACGAATATGGTTGTGTATACGCTTGAACAACGCTGGGAAATATTGCGACATTACTTCGAAAATCAGAATGTGTGCTAAAATTGCGTACGGATTTTGGAAGAAGAGAAGCACCGTCAGCTCTATATGTTCGTTATCTTGTGAAAAAAGTGAAAGAAACTGGCATCCTCATCGATAAACCAAAGCGTGAAAAGCCAAAAACAGTGCGTACACCCGAGAATATTGCTGCTGTGGCAGAAAGTATGCGTGAAGCGCCATCAACATCAATTCACCGTCGTTCTCAACAATTGAACATTTCGGAGACATCATTGAGAAGAATTTTCCATAAAGACCTAGGTATGATGCCATACACAGTCTAATTGGTTCAGCAGTTGAAGGCAACTGACCATCCAATGCGTTTTCGCTTCGCTAAGTGGGCCTGCGATCGACTTACAGAAGATACCGATTTTACCAAAAAAAATCATCTTTTCAAATGAAGCTCATTTTGATCTTGGCGGGTATGTAAACAAGCAAAATTGTCGCATTTGGGGCACAGAAAACCCACACGCATACTATACATTGAAAAGCCGATGCACCCAAAACGAGTCACTGTTTGCTGCGGATTTTGGTCCAGAGGCATAATTGGGCCATTTTTTTCGAAAATGAGCAAGGAGTGGCCGTTACAGTTAATGGCGATCGTTATCGGGCCATGTTGAACGAATTTTTGTTCAGAAAAATTGAAGAGGAGGATATTGGCAACATTTGGTTTCAACAGAAAGGCGCTACGTGCCACACAGCCGTAGCTACACTCGATGTTTTGCGCCCTGTTTTTGAAGATCGCATTATCAGCCGCAGAGCTGATGTCGTTTGGCCACCTCGGAGCTGCGATTCGACACCGTTGGACTATTATTTGTGGGGTGCCGTCAAAGATAAGTATTACGCCAACAAGCCAGAGATAATTGACGCTTTAAAGGACAATATTCGTGAAGCCATTGGTGAAATACAGCTGCACACAATTTATTGTACTTTCAAATAGAAAAAGAAATTTGAGAAAATATTCAGTAGTTTTTTTTAGCATTTTCAAAAAAAAAGGTATTTGGCGGACCCTTTATAATATTTAATGGCATGACGTATTAAAAACTATGAAATCACTTTTTATTGGCTATTAATGTTGGATATAAACTCACGTATCCATTCGAATAATGTTCGATCGAATACTACAATAATTTATTACGCATTATTATTGGAATAATTTGAAAAAATACAATTTTCGAATAAAAATTAATTTAAAACAATTTTATGCATGAATAATCAAACTTAGGGTGCAATATTCGGCTGTGCGAGTAGTCATAGTATATCCTAATTCTCTGTTTTCTATTCAGTCTTAGTGCAAATTTTTTTTATTAGTTTATATAATGTTTTGAAATTTTATCTAATTTGTCCATTTATAATTCATGCAATTATCAATTCTTACTAAAATTTGCAGAGTTTGTCTGATTTTCATAATACTTTTGAGAGTAATTTAACAACTTATAAAATTAAAAGAAAGATTGATGACTTTTGCGGATGTGGTTCTTATATGGGAGCTATGACAAATTAAAATAATATCTAGTGCAACAATTTATTTGTTGTGTATTATTTGAGTCGAATTTAAACCTATTTAAGTGAATTTAAGTGAATTTTATATGTGGACTTTATATGGGGTCTATGACCAAACATAGACCGAACAAAACAAAATTTCGCATAGCGGTTTTTTTTTCATGCCACTTCGTTTTGCCGAATTTTGCAGGCATTTAAGCCATATTTCGGAAAGATTTTTGTATGGAGGCTATGAGAAATCATGGACCTATTCTTACTATTTTCCTCACCATTTTCTTTTTTTATCATAAAAATATTGTGTACAAATTTTCATGGCAATATCTGCAATATATTTAAAAAAATTGAAGGGAAAATATTTAAAACTATGAAATTTTTTATTTAGTTTTGTCTTACATTTTGGTCAACTACTCTAGTTCTGCTATACCGAGTTTGCTTTAAGCGGGTTTTTGTAAACTCTGTTAATTTTGGTTGTGTCTTTTGGACGTGAGAGTGTTTTACACAGACAAACAGACAGATGGACATAGCTCAATCGACTTAGAATTTCATAAGGATCAAGCATGGTGAAATTATATATCAGGTGCCAGCATTGCTACAACAATTACAACAAGGTCAAAAACATCTGGCATAAAATAAAGAAAACAAACATACAAACATGGATGAAAACAGAAAACAATAGTGAATAAATTGTTTGTTTTATTTTCTCAAAAAATTTTTCTTTAAGTTACGCATAATATTTTTGCAGAATGGTAAATTTGTTTTTAAGGAATTTGAAAGATAAGGCATAAGATGCAACGCATTTTTATACAGCAAAAAAATCACTTTCAAAGAGGAATCTTAATATTTATCTTACAAAAAAAAAACTAACACTTTTAGTAAAACAACTCAAAAAACAAACACACTACCTACACATATATATATATATATATATATAAAAGTGATTGTGTGTCTGTATATATGTTTGTATGTTTATTATTATTAGTTTCTGATCTATAGACGGCTAAGCGGCTGAACAGATTTGCTTGAAATTTTTACAGTATGTTTCTGTAGGTCTGGAAGGAGCTATAGGCTACTTTTTTTTGAAATTTTAAGTGGGCGTGGTACCTCCCATACTAAGTTAATTTTAAAAATCAAATACTTAGGAAACTATAATAGCTATAGTACTCAAATTTTGTTTGTTTCGGAAAAATGGGAGTAGTAGCGACAGGGGACTTGGCACCTCCCATATGATGATAATTAAAAAAAAAATATATGGTATACAATAAGATATATGTTACGGTTGTTCTACCATCAATATTAATATTTAGGACAAGAATGGGCGGACTATCAATAGTGGGCGTGGCATCTCCCATAGATATGATGACAAATTATATACAGGGAAAGCTATATCAGCTATCAATATTAATATTTAGGACACCAATGCGCTGACTAGCAATAATGTTAAAATGTTAAAATTTGTATACATTTGAAACCCTTATCTACATATATATAAAAGTGAATGTGTGTTTGTTTGTTTGTATATTGTAAATCAATATAAGATAATGCAACAAGATTTAATTTAAAAGGAAAACTGTAAACTTTTTATTTCATTACGATACGGGTAGCAAAGCACACCGGGTTTTAGCTAGTTTAATATAAAATGTTTCTTTAACACTTTTAAACTATTTTACGCAGATAAAATGGCGACATAACCCACTTTTTCAAATACAAGATAATTTTTTTACTTTTTAATTAAAACGTTGAATTCTTTTATTTTTTTTTTTGTCATTAATTTGGTTTTAAACAAGTGCATAAAGTAGAGTATACCAGTTTAATAGAAATTTTGTTTATTTTCTTTGAATCTATAAAATATATATTTTACATTTTTTACAACATTGAACACAAATATTTAATTTTTTAATAAACGTATATTTTTTTTTTTTTTGGAAAAATACAACTTTTTACGACAAACAAATTTAATATTCTACAATTCTCTATCTGATTTATTATTCATTTACACTAATTTACGAACAAGTGCATAATCCCATACGCATATGGTCACACATCCCTGGTAGGATATAAATTTCCATTGAAATGTCATAAATATTTATTAGATTTATTTATATTCCCATACTGTTGTAAATTGTTATAAAAATAAATACTTTTGCACTCATTAAACTGGTGGACACTAGTATGTTTGTATGAATTTATATTTTATTTACGAGTATAGTGCAATTTACAGGTGGTTTAACTGGCCAACTAATGCAACAAAATTTTTATTATAAAATTTAAGTTCAATTGGCAACAGCAACAAAAAAAACAGGACAAGAGATAAACTGAATAAAACTGAAAATAATCATAACAAAATAATAAGTAGAGTGAAATGTGTATGAAATGGATTTAAATGAAATTGCAACAAATAAAAATTTAATTTTCTGTTAAAATTGCAAAGCTATATATTCATAAAAATATTTATAAACATATAAATTACAATCATAAATCTGGTTATTAGGGGCGTACAGGAAAACATAAATAATATTTGTTGGACACAAAAAGTCTAATAGTTCTTCCAGCTATTTTCTTAATACTGGACACTGTAGTTTTTTGAAGTTTTACACAAAATGAACCATTCGCAATAAAGCAATCGGAGTAAATTATTACCAATAATAATAATAATAATAATCATACGCCCTGAAGATCTTCAGTTTAGTTCGAATTTAATCAAAGATTCTATTGTAGACTGGTTGTATATTTGGGAACACTTACAATATATTTGTTTATATGGGTTTTACAACATAAACCTTTGTTTTGCAAAACAAATTTATATGAAAATCATAAAAATTTTCTGTATATTGGAAAGACCTATGTCTGGCTAGTATAAATCAATAAACGTCCACTACAATCTAGAATCGTCTCTTATTAAAATGTTCAATTATATTTTGGTAAAATGATTTAGTAAATCTATATCGTTTATTAAGTAACATTGCGTAACATGAGAGGGGCAGTCAATTTAAAGTTGAATTTCGTGATATTATGCGATCTAAAAATTTGATTTGTACCAAATTCAGTGTCGCGGTGACTGAGCGACAAATGGCGCAACATTCCACCCATCTTATATCTCACCACACAGCATAAAAAGGCTTCTCAATTATTGCCTTTGAATTTTGGAAACAAAAACAAGCAGCTTAATCTTGAATGCATTTAGAATATACAGCAAAGTGAATGATAAGACGACAATAATTCATGCACCAGATGTACCTTGTTAAGCTTCAAAGCTAAATCCTTATGAAAAACTGGTTGTTAATTGGGGCTATTATTATATTTGACGTTTACGGAATAAAAAAAAATTTGTAACGCAGCACGCTACTCACGGTTTCGATATTTGTCCTTAAATGACCTGTTGTAACGCTTTTGGCACATTGTGTAGCCATCCAATCTATCTAAGCAATCCTTAATAGCGACCTCTCATAGGGGTATGTTAAATTTGTCATTCCTTTTGTAACACATCAAAACATTGGTGGTAGAACCCAAAAGTCATTATGGGTCCTTATAGAATTCTAAGACGTTCTAGACATGTCCGTCCGTCTGATGAAGAAACAATATTATAGATTTGTAAAGCTTCCAAAGAAGACACAGAACAGTGAAATTGTGCCAAACATATTGGGTATGGAAAATGGGCCAAATCGGTACAATAGGATCCGAGTTACAGACCAACGTTTTAGATAACCATTACTTTTAAGTATTCATAGATTACACTGCTGGTATTTGGTGGTGGGTATATATGTAAGTATATTATATGTATTTCTTTAGTTGTGTCAACTGCACAGAAGTTAAAATATATTGGTTTTAACGTATCCAATGAATGGATAGCGCCACTTTTGGTAAAAGGCTTACCAGCGGAATATGACTTCATGTTATGGGTATGGAGAGTTCCGGTAAGTTGCAAAACTCAGCTCTAACTAACATAAAGACAAATAAGAGCGAGCACATAAATAACGTCCTATGTTATGTAATTCAATAATGCAATGAAATGTCTGCTGCGTATGTTGTAAAAGGTTTAAAACGGGATGAGTGGTATTACGACAGCAGATCAACTTTACATGCGGTCCAATCAAAAATATTTTTCAAAAGTATTCAGGAATATAAAAGTGAAGTACTTATTACCAATGACAAAACTATGAAATCAGGTAGTAAAGATACGATATTAATCGATGTTGCAATTGCGGTTGGAAATTAAGAAGTAACGGTCAAAGATATTTTGTATGTGCCATATATTGGAAGTTATTAGAATTAATAAAAGAGAAGTTTTTGATAAAATTGGTTGTAAAGTCTTAGATGAAAATAATAAACTGATATCTTCGACGGTATGTATAAGATACATACAACTAAATTTGGCCAGTGAATCATAAAATTTTGAAACCAGGCATAAAAGACTAGGCCTTATGAAAAAAGCTGTTAGCATTCTACAATTCTATCTATTCCATCTACCAGCAAGAAAGAGCATGCCGTAGCCTTGTCTTCGACTTAGGCATAATGTAGACTGATTAGGAAAACTATTTTATAAACTCGAGCCAGATATTCAAAGCAATATGTTGCAACACATGTGCAATAGCTTTATCATCAACTAATAATTATCGAGCTCGCTCGAAACAAAACCATATATGTCATAATTTTTTCAGCGAAAAAAAAAAGAATGCCAAACATGTTTAGTTTTTTCCCTATAAAAACTGATGAGATGACAGCAGATTATCTGACTAAGTCTACAAAGGCGCCAAAATATAATTTATGTTTTCAAAATCTGGGTTTAACGTTAAATAAATTGAAATGGGGGGTTTGCATTTATAAAATTATACTCTTCTTAAATAATAATAATTAATTTAGAATTACTCTGCTTAATATTTTAAATCTATCTATATACATAAATAAAAATCAAATGTCGTTCGTTGGTAATTACACCAAATGAGAACGGCCTTAACGATTTGGCTTATTTATTTTTCCAATGTGCGTCATAATCCATCTTAAGTTTTTACGAAAAGAAAAACTGACCACGCTGAGTTTTATGCCTTATTTAATTTATCTAAAAATTTGTTTAATTGTTCTTAATAATTCAATTTAAGTTTTTAGGGATAAATTTTACCACGCCCATTTTTTTTTGATATAAATAAAATGGATGAACGGCGACTTTGTTTAAATCCTCGGGTAACTTTATTTGCCCACAAAAAGTATGCTTAAAATAAAATGAATAAAACAAAAAACAAATTTGATTCTTTTTGCAAATGATAAAACAGCCGACACGAAAAATGTTGCCTTAAAGTTTTTAGTCAATTTGTATACATCTTATATAGGGCTCAAATTCCTCTAACTCACTTTTTTTTAGGTCAGCTCTAGTTTTTTGTAAAATAAAATATATTTACTTACTTCGTATTGAGATAACAAATAAAACATATTGCCCCTCACTTTTCAATAGCTTCTACTACTACCGATATCACAACAAGTAAAATACGGAATTTACAGGAAATTTCATAAAACAGGACAAATAATACAATCTAACAGATTTGCAAATAATTTGCACTTCCTTAATATTCTAAATATTATATTGTACAATTTTCATAATTATTTTAAGTTGTTTTTTTTTTCATCAAATATATACTTTTCAGTTTATTTTACATATTACATTAAATTTAGTTTTGAAGTGTTTTAACATTTTAAATTACTCTTCTGGAATAATTCTTTTAGAATTGGGCCAAACTTTAACAAAAGTTCAACATAATGCAAGAATGTTGAAAAGGTTACTAATACTAGTATAAAAACTAAAAAAAAAATCTCACTTTACAAATCTAATAAAACATTGTGCATATAAAATCAGGTCGCATAAATGTTTTTAAATTTTAGCAATATTTTGCAAATAAATTACACGCCATACTACTGCCTATTTGCCAAATTTTTAACTTTTGTATACTTATATTTTAGATCGTTTTGTCTCATTTTGGGTCCGGTAGCAGATTGAGATCAATTTGAACATATCATTCATCGTAATAATCATGATAATGAAGGCGATAAACTTAGTTAATTTATTTCGTGAAGAATGCTTGCCCATTTTGCAGCAACACCTTTCTGCCTTTCTCTACGACTTAAATGTTTAATTGAAACATACATTTTGTATATGCTGTCATTTTCTTAGAAATCTAAAATTTGATCTAATAAACATAGTATTTGCTTTGTAAGTTCCTGTAAGCTTCCGTTAATAATACTGTTCATTATTTCTTTTCTTTACAATATAAGCTTTAATTTGTATCAAAAGATATTTACGTTATTGCAACATAATTCTCACAAGACCAAATTAGTACAATACATAGAATAAAATTCAAAATTTGGCAAACACAAAATCCGCAGATGCTTTAACTTTTGTAAGTGGCAGCATGTGTCAGTTTTATTACCATTATACAGCCTTTATTAAGAACACCGAGTACTCGCGCACTTAAATCTCAACTACCAGTACTGTGTAATATAGTCACACTGAAACTCCGTCAGGTTATTAAATTCAATTATTTAAAAGATGTTTAGTATTTTGTTGCGTATCCTTTTTGATTCTCGATAGGCTTTTTGGAATCGATTCAACTAGTTTTTTGCACATCAGGACTTACTTGGTTCCATTCTTCCAGTAAAGCAGTTCTGAGCTGGTCTTTACTGGTACATAATCAATATTGCATCCGATGTCCGAGCTCGTCCCATAAATTCTCGATTACGTTAAGGTCTGGACTTTGCGCAGGTGCTGTGTTTTACACTTTTCTTAATATTTTTAGTGCAAAACTCCTCATTAGGTTTGCGTCACTCATAAGGCCGGCCATCGGACCCAAATAAATTGAATTTGCCTTCGTCCGTGAAAACAACCTGTAAGTTTTTAAAATGCTCATAGATATAGTACACAAGTGTGCATTGAAAGTAAATTTTTAAAATCATCTTGCCAGACTTTGAAGTTGAGCCACTGTATATTACTAGAAGAGAACAGCAAATTGTATGTATGTATATCCACAAGGAAACAAACATGTTTCCTAACAAACATGTTTTCTTCGGAAACTTTTTGCATTGAAGAAGTGCTGTAGAAAAATAAAAAAATTTGAATTTGTGACAAAATAGCTTTTACTATTACATAAAAAACTTTTTATATAGGGTGTTTTTTTAAAAGCTATAGGAAAGTTTTTCAAAAAAAAAAAAAAAACACATAAAATTCAGAAAAATGCATGAAATCTTTATTTTAATCGATAGTACGGTCCATATAATTTAATGTATGAAGATTATTTCATGCAAATGTTGACCTTGGCCGCGCCGCTTAGTCAAATTTTGGCATACTCTTTCCAACATTTTGGGCGGTATCTCACGAATAAATGCTTCAATGTTGTCTTCCAATGCGTCAATTGAAGCGGGCTTGTCTGTATAGACATGAGCTTTAACGTAGCCCTACAAAAAATAGTGTAAAGGCGTTAAATTGCACGATCTAGGCGGCCAATTGACCGGTCCCGAACATGAAATAAAATGTTTACCGAACTCGCCTCTCAATAAGTCCTTTGTTGCGCGTGCTGTGTCGCATGTGGCACTGTCTTGTTGAAACCACATGTCATGCAAGTCAAGCTCTTGCATTTTGGGCAAAAAAAAATTTGGATATCATCTCACGGTAGCGCTCACCATTCACAGTTACGTTACGATTCGCATCATCTTTAAAGAAGTACGGTCCAATGATGCCACCAGCCCATAAACCGCACCAAACTGTGACTTTTTCTGGATGCATTGGCAGCTCTTGCAGTGCTTCTGGCTGATATTCACTTCAAAATCGACAATTCTGCTTATTTAAGCACCCATTAAGCCAAAAATGGGATTCGTCGCTGCACACAAAGAAGCGCGCGATGAACTTTTTTAACAGGGCAAGCATTTTGATAATATTCACACGGGCCTCATGGACAGCAATACGGGTAACAGCACGCCAGGCATCTCTGGCACGATAAAGGAAGGTTTCTACTTCTTCCATTTTAAATTGGTAATTTCTAATAAAAAAAAACTATTAATTAGTTTAGAATAATAATTGTATTAAAATCATATAATTTACTTGATTACCTGTTAATCACTCAGATAAGGCTCCTTGAGCTGAATAATTTCCTGTAGCGTTTAATAAAATAATTTATTGTGCTCTTTGTCAGCATTGTCTTTTTTCCAAGGAACTTCTACACAATTTTCTTTCTATTTTGATTTTACATTTCTCAAAAATAAGCGCATTGTATTTATAAATTAATTATATTAAATCAAATTTCTAATTATTATTTCTATTTAGTATAATTAGTATCCATTCAAATTGCTAAGTCTAATAAAATTGCAATCTAAATATTTAAATTTTGTTATTCAATCAATAAATTATATTGTACGAGTAGATAGATATATTATTAACAGTAATCGATTTTAAATACGATTATGTATTAAATATAAGAGTAGATACTCTATAAGTATTATTGTTTTTTTATTAATTTATTTTCGCATATACAATAATTTATTGCTAAAGTATGTATAACAACATGAGGGATTATTTTGTACTATAAATAGACATTAGGGGGTCCCGAATAAATTTTTTGGGGTACTATTTAAACTTGTTGCAGTTGCTGCTTCAAACCATTCCTTGCTGGCTTTGATGGCATAAATTGTCGAATACAACAAGTTGTTCATCAATGGTAATATTTTCGTGACAATTGTAAAACATTGGAAGGAGTTGTTGCTAATAGTTCCACAGTGCACGAATAGGAGCAAATTTATCGCTACTACGACTTTGGCGTGGACTCAAAATATCATCGAAACGGAGAGCACTTGTAATCCTATGAAATTATTTTCATCAAATAAACCGTGGACATCCTCATTTTTTCCGCTGTCATTGATAAATTTGATATATTACAGAAATATGTAAAACATGAATGTACACACCGATAAACTCCAGCAAGAATGAGCACAACTATATATGCGCGCAGTGCATCATCAATATCTGTCCATTTGGCACTAAACTTGATCCTGGCGTGCTTATTAGTATTTTCAATGAGAATTCTTTATATTGGAGGCGGAAAAAACAACAAAAAAGCAGACAGCATGTCATCGCATCTAGACACTGCAAATCGAGTTGGGCCTGCTTGTGTTGTGATAATATTCTCAGCCCCAGTTCTAATAGACTGAGGTAATGTAGTCGCTCTCCATTCCATGTTGTTTTTAGCAATAAAAAGACGATCAACAGAGATAGCTTCAACTGAGATGGTTTCCTGTTCACTTTCTGTTTCAGATTAACAGTTCGAAATTAAATCCGTCTCCGAATCGGAAATATCAGATTCACTTTCTTCATTGATCTCTTCTTCGTTCAACTGCGCCATTTCGTAACAAAAACACTACCGGACTATTCAAAGAAACTTTCAAACTGAAAGAAGTACTGCACGTATCTGTGCTTCTTCACGACAAAAATAAAAAACGGGGAATCCCAAAATAATTTTTTACATTACAAAACAACAATTGAATGTAAATTCATTGCAAAAATGGGAAATCCCAAAATTATTTTTTCATTACCAAGTGAATGTAAATTCATGTCAAATATTTAGAGCATGTTTTTGATATGTCAAATACTTACTTTAGAAATTATTGAACCAAAATAGTTACATTGAATAAGATAAAATTATTATTTTGCATGAAAATTGCATTATGGACCAAATGGTCCCTTAACCTAAGATTTGTAAGTTTTTTCTAACCTAACAGCAGGGTTAAACTTGTTGCAGTTGCTGATATTTGTAACGCCTAGAAATATTATCACAACGTTTAATCTGTTCAGTAGCTCGTTTGTGTATTTCATGCATTGTAAAATTTCTCACATGAAGTGTGAAACAAAAAAATCCTTCGTTTCCCGATTTGTGAGAAAAAGTGTGTCTGCACTTGAATGCGAAAACATAATCAGTCTTATTCAGAAAAAAATCAAGTAGACTTCAAATGTATTTGAAGATAATTTCATATTGTCTAAAAGCACACTTCAAACCTATACTTTATTATACCCTACACCACAATAGTGGGGAGGGTATATTGGATTTGTGCTGATGTTTGTAACGCCCATAAATATTAGTACAACACCAACCGATACCGATCTGCTCAGAATCTCTTTCTGAGTCGATTTAACGATGTCCGTCCGTCCGTCTGGCTGGGTGGCTGGCTGTCCATGTAAAGCTTGTGCGCAAAGTACAGGTCGCAATTTCGAAGATATTTTGATAAAATTTAGTAAGTGATATTTTTCGGCCCAAGGATGAATGGGATTGAAATTGGTGGAAATCGGTCCATCATTTCACCTAGCCCCCATACAAATGTCCTCCCGAAATTGGGGTTAACCAGTCATAAATCTTTGAATTATGCAAGTATGCAAACAAAATTTACCACAGATGAGTAGTAAATGAAGCTAAAGCACATCTAACAAATTCGTGAAGATCGGTCCATAATTAGTCGTAGCTCCCATATAAGGCCCACTTCCGAAAATCACTTAAAAGAACATAACTGTTTTATAAATGTTGGTATCCAAATAATATTGAACACACATATGTTTCATATGTATCCTAATAATACGGTACAATTTTCTTATGATCGGTCCATAGTCGTAGCTCCCATATAAGACCCTCTCCGTAATTCACTTTAACTTCCATAAATCTTTTAAAAGTATTTATATCGACATAAAGTTTAACACATATAATATTTATATTCACAGAAATCATGACACTGAATTTAATAATAACGCCCATTTCTGAAAAACTTTTTTATATTTACATATACGAGGGTTAGGGTATTATATAGGGTATTATATCTCCAGTAAGTAAGTATCAAATACAAGCCAAACATTAACGAAGAAAAAATCAAAATAAAATCAAACCAGTATAAGGCTAAAGAAATTAAAATACAAAAATTGTGTTTTATTATTTAAATAAAATAAAAAATCACAAAAAATTATTTAAATGAAATAAAAACAAAATATATTTATAATTGAAACAAGTTAGAATACAACATTCGGCTGTGCCGAGTCTTTAATAGCCTCCACCTAAACGTAATAAGAAATAGAAAAACTACACTGGTTATAGGACTAGAATATCCTTATTCTTTATTTTCTATTCAGTCTTAGTGCAAATTTAATTATTATTTTATATATTGTTTGATAGACAATTTTACGACCAACATAATTTATGTTGAATGTTTTGAAATTTGGTCTAATTTTCACCATTTTTAATTGATTTAATTACAAATTCTTACTATAATTTACAGAGTTTGTCTGATTTTCATAATAATCTTGAGTGTAATTTAACAATTTATAAATTTAAAAAAACATTTTTCCATATATTAAGAACCACAGTATAAAACAGAGTGTAAAAAAGGATAAGCTATAAGGTGAGATTTTTTTGTTTGAATTTGATCTCAATAATATTATTTACAAAATATTTGATGGTGGTAATGGACTGATAGCTTTTAAATCCAGAATCCACTAATGTGATTTCTTCGTATTAGAGGCTTCTATTGGTTGAATTTCATCTCAATAGCGTTATTTACAAGAGTTGTATGGTTGGTGGTTATGCTCGGAAGTGGACTTAATTCGGGAGCTATTATTGACTGACAGCTACAAAATCCAGTAGCATAATTGCCGTATAATCGATATTAATATGATTTCTGGAATATAATTACTGATCTATATAAAAGTTTGTTCGATACTGATATTTATTTGACATTTTTGTGGGTTTATTTGTTTTCGGAAATGATTCTTATATGGCAGCTATGGCAAATTATGGGACGATCTTCTTAAATTTTGTAACAGTGATTTTTATGGATATGAGAATATTTCACGTCGAATTTCAACATACTAACAGTATATTTATGATACAAATACTGTAAACATGAATTTCGGAAGTGGACCTGTGGGGACATAGCCAAAAAAATACAAAAATGTGTTACTTTTGCTTTTACGCATTAAACACTGATGAAAACGTGTTGTTGGTTGTTTTTCACTTCGTGTCTTTTGGCAATGACTTTAGTTTTCTGTGAATTCGTCCGAATTCATTCAGGCTTGTTCCTTCTTAATTTTCAAATAAAGTACAGGATTTTGTCATTATAAACCCTTTTCACAGAGAACAATAAATTTATAAAATTTCAAAAATAAAATTTGATGACTTAAATACAAAATTTAAAATGGTTTCTCCGAACAAATTAAAATGTTCCATAAAAACTAAACAACTAATGGCGTTTTCTTTTCTGGCAAAAATGTTACATATATGTTACACTTTTTACCCATTTCCCATATAAAAAAGGAAAAAAGTGTAACATTTTTGCCAGAAAAGAAAACGCCATAAATGACCATTAAAGAGATTCGATTTAACAACTGTATATCTAAATGTGTCATCGGGTGTTCTCCAAGGAAATCATATTGGACAACTGCTATTTTCATTATTTATTAATGACCTCCTTAATAAAATAAAGCATTGTAATATCCTAATGTATGCTGACGATGTAAAAATATTTCATTCTTTTAATGATAATACTGGCCATGATTTGCTTCAAAAAGATCTTCATAACTTTTTTCGTTAGTGCAAATATAATATGATGGATCTAAACCTAAAAAAAAGTAAATGCATGCGGTCTTATTATTATTTAAAATAATTGCTTAGTAGTCAGCTATTAATTCGGTAAAAGTCATTCGGATCTTGTCGAATCATTTCTTGATCTGGACATATAATTAAACTGCATACCTTATATAACTTTAACTGTAAACAAGGCTAGAGGTATCCTTGCTTTTATAAGGCGGTGATTCAAGGAATTTTGTGATCCATATATAACTAAACAACTGTACATGATGCTAGTTAGGCCCATTTTGGAATGTGGGATCCTTATTATGAGATTTATAATGAACAAATTGAGTCCGTGCAAAAACAATTTTTGCTTTTTTGTTTAAGAAGCTTCCAATGGAATTACTCTAATTTACCATCTTATATGAGCAGATTGGCTTTAATTAAATTACCCACCTTGAAAAGTCATCGGATTGTTAAACGTATGTTTTATGTTGTATATCGTAAATGGAAATATTAGTTAAAATTTAATGTACCACTTTATAATTCTCGATACTATAAGCCTTTGCATATAAAATTCTGTAGTACAAATTATGCTGATGCCGACCCACTTGTTAGAATAAGTAGACTATTTAATGATTTATACGAATTTGTTGATTTTCATCTCAATTCTAATATAATTGAATAGAAAATTATTGTCCTTCTCAATTCTTCTCTTTTTTATTATACATATATTTATAATTTAAATAAAAATAAGTTTCTTTTGTCAATAGTCTGAAAGGATTTATATTCATAGACTAAATAAAAAAATAACAAATTAATAAATAAATAAAAAACAAATCATACAATTTAGTTCATATCTTAAATTCCAAAGTTTACATCATTACCATAGATACATATACGAGATATAACCGTTATTTTCCAATTGTCTGACTTACGTATGTTCGATTTTCGCATTTTTTTCTATTATGTTGGTACACATGTCTGTTTTGCCATTTTGGATTGTCAGTCTGTCTTTGACCGATAAAAAGATTAATCATGTTTTGGTGTGCTCTTCTATTTTTTACTATTCGAAAAAATTGATCAAAGAAACTGTATTTAGTTTCTGTAAACAATTAAATTAAATGCGCAAGGACATTTGAAATGTTGACTGTGAAGTTTGGCGAGTCTACTAAATATAAGCAGAACACAAGTTCAATTGTGGTATTACCAGTTTAAGGAAGGCCGAGAAGATGTCAATGGCGATGCTCGTCCTGGTTGACCGAGCACGTCAACAACCGATAAAAACATTGAAGCACTGAAGAAAATGATTTTGGATAATCGTTGAATAGCTATCAGAGAGGTTGCTGATGATGTTGGCATATCGTTAGGCTCCTGCCAAGCAATTTTTACGGATGTTTTAGGCACGAAACGTGAGGCAGCGAAGATTGTTCCAAAATTGCTAAATTTTGAGCAAAAATAACGTCGCATGGACATCGCTCAGAACATCGTCAACGACGATTCAGATTTCCTCAAAAAGGTAATAACTGGTATAGAATCATGGGTGTATGGCTATGACATTGAAACCAAAGCCCAATCATCATTCGAGGATTGGAAAAAACGCTGGCATAAGTGTATACTTTGAAGTGGACAAGATAGTTATTGATGAATAAATAAATAGTTTTTAAAAATAGAAAATAACGGTTATTTTTTGATCAGACCTCGTATACCAATATTTAGCTATGGTACAAGCTTAATTCCACACTGTACCTACATACAATTAAATTTGTAAAAAAACCCCCCTTAATATCAAATGTAACACAGGCGTATGATTATTATTTAATATAATTAATACTGATACGCTCTGATGTACCATTTAGTATTTTTTCTACCAAACAAAATAAAAATTCATTAAAAAGAAGGAAGTTGATTTTTGTTTCACGGTAATAAAAACAACACTCCCAGCTAATATATTTTGTTTAATAATGGAGGTGTTACAAACATGATGCCATAATACTGCAACACAGTATGTCAGTATGTACTACTATAGCAAAGGTAACATACATATATTTTTCTTTAAATCACCACAAGTGAAATAAATCACATCTATTAAGATTTATTTGTAAAATCCATTCAAGTTTAAATATCAATTTTGGGAAAACCTAAATGGAATTAATATTTTCTTTTTTTCAAATCAATTTCATAAAATAAATGCAGTAAAATTTTAAAATATTACAGAAAGGATAAACACATGTGTTTGGTTTTAATATTTGTTGTTATCTTCTACTTTTCTATATGTATCTGTGTTTATAAACAGAATAAGAATGGCTGTGTTGAACATGTTCATGCAATAGCACACGGTTTAAATAAAATAAACACGTGCTTGTATTGTCACAATGTCATTTAATACCTACAATAATACTTCCGGCAGATATATTTTGTGCTTTTATAGGATTGTACAATTCATATACACATTCATGTATATCTACATGCATACATATTTATGACATAAAAATACACAAACATACTGCCATAAAACCATGACATAGCGACAATAACATTTTTGTTTAAAAATGTAGTAAATGTTGGTTTGCTTTCGTTGGCCCAGCTAAAGTAATAAGAAATATTGATTTTTATTTATTATTTTTGTTCTTCGTTTCGTTTTTTTCTTTTCCTTTATATATTTTTGTTATTATTTTTTTTTATTACTATTTTGTTGTTGGTTGTGTTGGTATGGTCTGTGTGTGTCAATATGTATTTCTGCTCCTTCTTTATTCATGCGATTCGGTTGGCGTTTGGGTTTGTTTTTGTTTTTAATTTTCTTGTATACTCCTCATTTTATGGCTTTCTTACCAACTATTATTTTGTTAGTTTCTACAATTTCAATGTGTTTTTCCGTTGACTTGTTTTTAAATATAAAAATTTCATTCATTTTATTTAGAATTTCTATCTTTTTTTTTTGTAAATTTTTCTTGCCAATTGAAAGTCAATTGTACTTTCAATTTCAGCAATTTTCTTATACAAATTAACATAAAGTGTTGTATACAGACTGAGGAAATGATACTATAAAGACAGATAATTAACAAATTAACTAGCTAAGAATATTTTATTTGAACGCTAAAGACCACTAGCCAACATAAAAATGATGTATAACAGTTTCTTTGACTTGCGCCTGAAACACACTTTCGTTTTAAGAACTGTTTCAGATTTAATGACTGCTACAGTTGTGCTACAAAACATACCAGTGGTGAGATATGCTGAGGTACTGCTATTTAAGGCAGTTTCCCAATATTTTGTAACTTTAGGTCAAAGATTCACTAGAGCTGGCGACTACAAAAGTAAGCGAGGGAGGCAACTATTCAAAGCACTATAGTCTAACAAACTACATATGAAGGCGGTTCTGAAACTTCTTAGCCTAGCGTTCAAAAACATTTTTATTTTTCAATATAATCTCCTGAAACTTCAACACACTTAGTCTAACGCTTATGTAGCAATTCTATCCCTTGATTAAAATAGTTTTTTTTAAAGATCTTCAAAATACAACTGTTTACAACTGTAATTGCATCTTAATTTGAGAAACAGGTAAAAGTCACTGGGAGCCAAATCAGGAGAATAAGGTGGGTGGTCAAGCAATCTGTACTTTAATTCGTTGATTTTATCCATTGTTAAAACACTCTTATGCACTGGTGCGTTCACTTGATGAAAAAAAAGATATTTTGTGTTGTAAGCCGGGACATTTTTCTCGAATTTGTACTTTTAATTAATCCAAAATGTTGCAATAGTACTCTGAATTTATTGTTTTACCCTTTTGCAGATAGTCAATCAATAAAATACTTTTGAATTCTCAAAAAACCGTTGCCATAACCTTATCAGCCGATTGAATTGTTTTTGCCTTTTTTGTTTCCTCCAGTTTCAGTCCATTGCTTGGTTGTTCTTTTGTCTCTGAAATATAGTGGTGGATCCATGTCTCATCATTCGCAGTTATGAAACGGCGCTTTAAATCGATTTTATTTTTTTTTTAACGATCTCAACAAGCTTGAGAAATTTTCTTTCTTATTGGTTTTAGGTCGACTGTTAACAAATGTGGCACCCATCTTGCAGAAGGCTTAATCATTTAAGATGCCCATGATATTAGCTATTTGACGCATTTTTATTCGTCGATCATGTAATACCATATCATGCGCTTTGGCTACAATTTTTTCTTGTTTTCGGACTTCCAGTAAGTGGTTCATCTTTAATGTACGACCCTGTTTAAATTCAGCAACGCATTTTTTTACTATTGTATATGAAGGATCGGTTGGTTTACGTGGTAGTTCACTACGTGCGAACACTTAAGTAGAGTAGAAGGGACCCCGTTTTAAAAAAGAAGAATCACTTTCACCTGACACATTCACCATATCATTATGAATTTCTTGTTCTGATAAAGCTTTTTTATTTAAGTATTTAATGACACCACGAATTTCCATTTTTTTTTATTATAAACAATAGGTCGAAAGGCAATTTAACATGTGTTCATAGCAGAGATGGAATTTTTCAAAACACTTAACTTTTTTCTATTTATACCACACTTTTTATTCTAAGCTAAGAAGTTTCCGAACCGCCCGTGTATGCCAAATTTATTGGACAATCTAGTTAAGTTCCGTATAAGATTTCCGATCTAATTTTTGTCACAGTGATAAATAATTTAAATGCTTTTTTATAGTAACAATTCCATTACTGGATGTCTCATCAGATTACTCTCCCACTAACTTTACGATAAGGAATATTCCAAACAATATACAAAATAATAGAACTTCTAACAGAACGTCTAAATTACAAAATGTATGTTAGTTCACACTTTCCGAGTTGCAACAAGCTATTTATATTTCGGCAGATATGCACAGATACGACGTCAGAGTATCTATATCCGCATTATATTTGCGGTTCAAGCCTCAAGTAAGAAAATATCAGAAATAGCTATGCTTCTCAAATTAAAGCAACTACATCTTGTAAGGGCATTTTGATGTTCCAGAAGTTTTATTTTATAGCTGATCTTCTTTTGTGTTGTGGGTCCATTAAGTAATTAAAAATTTACGATGGAACATCGGTTATTATCATCATGGAACTTGGGCGTGGGTTAATAAGCAATATTAAAATGTGTTTGGAAACTTACATATTGTTATCTGTTTGGAAGGACTATTATCTCTTCACGCATTTTCAGCAAGGTAGCTTCATTCATTTAAGGATCATTAATGAAGGAAACCCAAGACCTAGTCAGATAATCCAATTCAAAAATACCTTTTGTTTGATATTGCAATAATCACTTTAGAAGTACAACAGACGATGACAAAGAAAAACTAAAACTTAAAAACAAATTTCAACTTCAAATTAATTGTAAAATATTTTGTGTTTAAATTTTTCTTTATACTGTCTAGTTTTGTAATTTGGAAAACACTTTCATACACACTTTCTATCGTTCTATTTATTTCTTTCAATTTCTTTGTTTGTTTCTGACTCTTTTATTACTTACATTTTACTTAAACAGCTTGACAAACATTGCGTTTATCAAGCTGTATGTTGTGCAGGTTAAAGGTTATTGTTGGACAAGTGTGTTTATTTAAAGGGTGTTAGAATTTTAAGACATGGTCTGGTTTCGTTAAAATACTTCAAGTTGGCATACATTTATGCAATATTCAATAATATGATTCAATGCTGTTCAAACGTTGACTTCAAATGATTTCAATTTGTTTAGACCTTCAAATAGTATTCCTGAAAATTAATTTTAATGAAGAACTTTTTCTGATTTAGTATTATAATTTTAATCAATATATCAATATTTTTTTTTTCAGAAAAATAAACATATTTTTTAGTTCCCCTAAAACCTAATGTAGAGTGTTTCAAGCTCATTCAAGCTCCAAACTGAATCAATTTGAAAGATTTTTGTACTTTTAGTATGCATATTTACTTTGTCTCTGCATTTTAAAACAAACAAGAATTATTTGACGACAGCAATTGGATTTATTAGGAAAAATGTTTGTTCTGTCTAAATTGATAATAAAATTTAAAAAGTCAAATATAGAAAGAAAATCAAATGGTAAAATTGTAAAGACTATTAAAGGAGAAAGTAACTACATAAAGCAGCTGCTATCTGTTGGTTTCAAAAACAATTGATTCATCTGAAAACATTAGCCATATTTACACTGCATATATCAAACAATGTTCCTGGAGTGTGATTATTTACTGGATTAACACCTTTCTTTGCATTACAATAATTTAGGGGGGAACTACTATTTCCTTATGCAAATTGTTCAACTCAATTTAGAACTGTGTCAAAATTGCTGTTTAAAAAAAAAGCGTAAATAACTGCTTAAAGTTTCCTCTTTCAATAATTACTTAAACTATTGATTTAAAGTACACAATTGACCTAAAAATCTATTAACTTCCATACAAAAGAGTCTACAAAAAATTTTTTTGTAAAGCCAATTTATATATTATTTCTTTTTTAAACCGTCCAACTTACGTTTTCTAGGAAATTTAATGACTGCTACTCACTCACGATACAATAAACATGAAAATTACTTTTGCAAACACGTAATCAAAAAAAAAAAAAAAAAAAACAAGTTAGAAAGTATAGTTAATCAAGATCGACCATATAATACCCTACGCCCAGTATATGTATAAAACAATTTTTCAGAAATAGGCGTTATATGGGACCGTAGACCGATCATCCAAAAATTTAGTGTCATGATGTCTGTGAACATAAATATTATATGTGTTAAAATTTATCTCGATATAAATACTTTTAAAAGATTTATGGAGGTTAAATTTAATTACGTAGAGGGTCTTATATGGCAGTTTCGACTAATTATGGACCGACCATTATAAAATTAGGTGTCACTATTTCTGTATATACGAAACTTATTTGTGTCAAATTTTATTTGGATACAAACATTTTTAAGAAATTTATGACCGTTAAAGTTATATGGGAGCTACGACTTATTATGAACCGATCATAACAAAATCGTACCGTATTACATATTTTTATACATATAAAATATATTCGCGTTAAATATTATTTGAATACCAACATCATAATCATGTACCAAATTTAATCGAAATATCTTTAAAATTGCGTCCTGTACTCTATGCACAAGCTTTACATGGACAGCCAGCCAGACGGACGGACGGACGGACATCGTTAAATCGACTCAGAAAGTGATTCTGAGTCGATCAGAAAATGATTCTGAGTCTAACGGTATACTTTAATGTGGGTGTTTGACCAATATTTCTGGGCATTACAAACATCAACACAAATCCAATCTATTGTGGTGTAGGGTATAAAATTAAGGCCAATAAACCTCCATATAAGTAAATATAATTAAAAATTTGATTGGCAATAGCAGCTTTATTAAATTATACAAACTACAACTGTATTAAATATTCTTAGTCCTCAAATAGCTACAATCTATCAATTTAAAAATTATCCAGCCGTTTATAGTAAAAGAAATTCAAATCGTAGCCTTTCTGAATAATACTAAAAGACTTCCTTATTCAGGTGACACACGAAATAGTACTACAGAAATACATGTCTTTAGACCTCAAGTAAGCACCAAAATGTGTTCACATAAGCAAAGTCCAGGGTCTAGCTGGGACTTCTTATATTTTGTATGGATTTAAATTAAAAATATTAAGTTTCATTATCAACTTCTAACTCGTTCCCAATATCAGAAGCATCGTCTTCATTTCCACCAACCTCATTCTGAATTTTGTTTTATAGTTATGTCATTGGCAATTGCCTCTGCCAATTTGCCATAATAGTTAGGGTCAGATTTTGAAACTGTTTCAAAGAATTTATCTAGTTCAGTAAAAAATAATTTCTGAAACGTACAACCACATTGATTCTGCTTTTTATACAAAGCACAAAATATATAGTTATAAGTTGATTTAATCTCTTTCACTTTTGTTTCGATTTTATTTGCTGCATTCTCTACATAATAGTATAGGGCCTAGCTGGACCTTGGTGTAAGAAGTAACCAGGCCTACATATAAAAAATTTTAAGTTTTTTTTAAATTTTTCTTTACAAAACACCTTCATTGAGAAACATGTACATAGAAAGCTAAAGGCTTCCGCCTAAGATATCTAAGTAAAAAACTATAAAAATGTTCA
Source organism: Bellardia bayeri (assembly GCA_950370525.1). NCBI lineage: Eukaryota > Metazoa > Arthropoda > Insecta > Diptera > Calliphoridae > Bellardia > Bellardia bayeri. The sequence goes on from OX493267.1 coordinate 22,329,662, forward strand.
AAACTTCCTGACCAGGCCCTGGTGTTTGCTTAAGGGTTAAATAAATGCATAATTTTAGTATATAAAAAATATGTATATTTTTTATTATTTCAGGAAACTAAAGCCAACACCTTGAAAATTGGTTGTGCAAAAAATTATTTTATTCTGAACTTTAGTTTAGGAGATATACTTAATAAAGTTAAAATGTGATTCCTTATTCAAGTGGCAGGCAGTGTATAATAAAATTGGTTTTTAAATGTATAAAGTTTATAAACTGGCAAGATAATATTCTTTAAATTAAACGCTGCTTTTAGACACATTTTAATATTATTTCAGTGTTGTAGACAAAGCATTGCCCAATAATTGTAAGTCGACGAAGTTTATAATCATAACTACATAATGCGAAATAAACATGATATTTCAAGTAGAAGTAAAAGTTTATATTCGGCTGTGCAAAACATTTGCAACTGGAATTTTTTCCAAAAAAATATTAGTTGTGATATTATTTGATTTTCATTATTACTTATTTTTTTAAATATGTATGTACATTTAATAAACAAAATTAGTTCAACATGTCTTTTATTTCTTTAACATTTAATAATTGTTTATAAAACTAATTAAAGGTACGCAAGACCCAAAGCGTTAGCAGAAAAACAAACCCAGGCCATGACATCCACATCCACATCCACAGATTTTATTTTTTTAAAACGTAATAAAATTCGTAAAACTGCAAACTTGTGAACTTTATATTTACTGGAGATTTCCTCTTGGGAAATTCCCTGGTTGAAATCGTCTTTCGTAGCGCTTTAAATAAATTATCAGGTGCCATAATTTTCGATATTTCAGCAAATTAGCAACTGTTTTTTTCTTTCTTTTTTTTCAATTAGCAAAACTATTTTTACTTATTAACCTTCATAAGGTCTTCGTGTCAAATTTCACCCATTTTGGAATATAACTAAATTTTTTTCTTAAAGTGAGTGGTTAATATGTTTTATATTTAATGACTTTTATTTAATTTTAAATGTTAACAACTACGTTAGGTTTTTAGAAAACAATTTGCGCAAAAAAAGGATTTATAAAATTGTTAGCACTACTTGTTGCATTTAATTTGCAACTAAAAGGAATCCGGTTTATTTAAAGAAAATACACTACCGGTTTTAAAAGCTAAAAACATAACAATATCTATTAAGTACTAAAACTGAGAGGCATTATTTAATTTGTTAAATTCATATTTTTGTACTTTTACTTTATGTTTAAATGGTTGTGTAATTTTTAGGAAATAACAAAATTTTGTTCACTGTCAATGAGGTTAAAAGCAAAAAGAACTGCCTTGTCGCAAACTTTGCTTTTATAATAAGGATTCAATATTGGTTTAATTGCTCAATTTAAAAGTTACTTAACCCTTATGTGTGCACCAAAGTACCTGGGTAGCTTTGGCGTTTTTAGTCAAAGTTTTTTCATTGAAATTGATAATTTGTATATCTGAAACTTTTTGAGAACTACTAACCTTCAAATAATTTAGTTTTTTTTGCAGCCGTACGCCTTGACTTTTTTTTTGTAATTTGCCTGAGAGGCCAATTTACTTTTAACACCCTTTAATACGCATCATGGTACCCGGGTACCTGTACGTGTTCTATATGAGAAAGCAGACATGGCAAGTATATTATTTGAAGTTGTTAGTAGCTTGAAAACCCTAAGGCGTTAAGAAAAATATCTTTTAACTATGTTCCAACTATGTATTTAGTGCGAAAATGCTTTGTCATCTATCTAGGTACCCAGGTGCCTTGCAGCGCATTAGAATGTGTTTTGTTTTTGCCGCACACATAAGGGTTAAAACTACCAATACAATCTTATTCACCAATTATTCACTCACTTAAAACAATATTTTGTAATTTTTAACGCAAATAATTTCTTTATGGTTTTTAATCAATCTAGTCTCTAAGACCGTTAATTTTAAATATTTTTTTTTCTAATGTGTAGAAGCTGGCAATTTTACAATTTTCGATAAATTTTCTTATTTTTTGAAACCTCATTTACTCTATTAACCTGTTCCCAATAAAGTTTCTCCGATATTCGTGTACTACTCATCCCAGACTACTAAGAGTATCATACCTAGTTTGTGCTTATAACTTAACCTAAATTTTAGCCAATCGATTTTAAACTTATTCACAAACATTACCAGGTGCGTGCGTGGGTGGATCCAGTATTAAAAAAATGTATCGATGATCTCGTTGGCTAAACAAAGTTGAGTAGAACTTAACATATTTTTGTATTGGTGAAAACAACGACTAGGGTTCATTATTGAGTTAAAATAAAGCTGATAAGAATTAAAAGATCATTTCAGTATTATAATTTTCTTTTGGTGATTACAAGCTAATGAAAATAAATGAAAAATACCGGGATTTTAGGAAAAATTTACAAGATTTAAAAATTTTAACTACTTTTGTAATTTTAAAAATACACTACGCAAACCAAAATACTTTTAAGTTATATACATATGTATATATATATATATACATATTAATCATGTGGTGTCTAGACTATCTACTATTTATTTTTGTGTGGCTCCTTGATATACAAATATTCTATAATAGGTAACATTGCAAAACACATATTTACTTTTGTCTCAACTTTAAGTTAAATATGTATTCGCACAAAATAACACAAAAAGATTATAGATTTTTCCTATGGCACAATTGCACAACAAAATAAAACAAACAAACGTAACCGAACGCGTGAACATACAGCAAATTAATATAATACAAAATTAAATAAATAAATAAAAAAAACAATATGACACGAAATGAAACAATGGCATGAAAATGTTAAATAAATCAACAAACCATTAAATTGAAATAAAATGAAATGTACGATTTTTGTTTATGTATGACAAGACACTTTATATTGCACGTAGATATCGCATGTAGTTACGAAAATATGTCTGTTAAATTTGATACAAAAAAAAAATAAAGTAAATACAACTAGACGTATGATTAATATGAATTTAAATTAAATGTCGTTAAATTTATTAAACTAAATATGAAATAATGTGTGTGTTTATTAAATTTTAAGAAATTTTAAAACTGATTACGTTAAACAAGAAAATTCTTAATTATAAAATGTTGCATAACTTAATTTTGTTCTGAATTAAAATGCAAAATCTGTTTGAATTAAGTTTCCATATTTTTCATTTTCTGCTTTTGTTTTCTGACAAAGCAAAAATAATAGGAAAATAACAATACCAAAGAATACAATCTTTATCCTTGTCAATTGTTAAAATATCTAAACCATATACAACCAATTGACAGATTTCATTTATATTCTGCTTTATGTTTACCACATGTGAAAGTTATTCATGCAACAAATTTTAGATAATTGTTATAAAACAGTATCTACTCGTAAATGGGGGAAAACAAAAATCAAGAAAACAGAGAGCTAATATTAGGGAAAATAAATCCAGAAAAATTTTTACAAAGAGAATATATAAAATATGAAATACATTTATCTACTTGTTTAAGTGTTATTATCAAATTCTCTTTGGAAAATATTGCCAATACATTTATTTAACAAAATAAGAAAGAATTTATATTCGGCTGTGTCGAGTCTTATACACCCACACCCAATTACCTATTATGAGGCGAATTTCATAAAATATGGTACCGTAATTTCTATTTATTTTAGGTTTGTTTTTGTTGAATTTCATCTCAATAACGACATCTATAAGAATTTTATGCATATTCCAGTTTATTTAAAAACTAATCCTGATGATTTAATCTTTGTTCTTGGTGATTTGCATTTGCCGCAAATAACTTGGACATTTTTTATCGCAACTTGTAGCTGTATGCCTATAAGTTCAGAAGAAAATAGTGACGATATATTCAATCAAATTCAAATCTGTGTCTGCACCAAATTAACGGAATATACAACAATTTAGGAAAATTGCTTGATCTGGTATTTGTTAATGTACCAAATGAATGCACAGTAAAACGTGTTGATCCAGTTACCTTTTACCGGATGACCGTTATCATCCTACAATTGAGATAAGTTGCAATATTCAAAGTTCTTGTCGTGATAAAATCTGCACTGGAAAGGATAAAGTTTATGGTTTCAAACGTGCAAACTGCAACGATCTTAATAATCTTTTGTATGACACCAATTGGCTGCAATTGTTATCCATCCCCAATGGCAAGCCAAAATCTATTGACAAAATAATTGAAACTTTTTATACAACACTGTATCAATATATGCATGAATGTATTGCAAAAATTTTACAACATTCAAAGTCTGGTCCACCCTGGAACTCAAAACAACTTTCTTCGTTAAAGAATTTGAAAAAATAAATACTACAGAAAATATAAAAAATCTGGCTGTCATCAATACTACATGAAATATTCTCTACTGCGTGCAAAATATAACTTGCTCAACAATAAAATGTATAGCGATTATTTAGTGACAATGAAACATAATCTTAAACACGATCCAATGTCATTTTTTAAATTTGTACACTCAAAAATGAAGAATAATGGTACACCAAAAAACATGAAATATCTAAGTACTGAATCTTGTGATGAGGTGGTAATCAGTGAGTTATTCGCCGACTTCTTTTCTTCTATTTACTCTGATGCCCAATTTGATGTTAATATTGTCTATCCATTAAAAATTTGCCATAGTCAAACAATATCTTTTTCATCGATCAACACTACACACATTATTGAATGTTTAAAAAGTTTCAAATATTCATTTTCAAATGGAACTGATGGCATACCAAACGGTGTTTTGATGGAATAAGTGCGCATTCCATTACATTTCCATTATATTATTTTTAATATTTCATTAAATAATGGCTACTTTCCCAATATTTGGAAAGAATCATATATTATTCCTCTATTTAAATCTGATAATAAATCCCACATAACGAATTATAGAGGCATAGCTATACTTAGTGCAATCCCAAAACTATTTAAGAAATACATCAATAATTTTCTTTCACACCAAATTTCTTCGTTACTAACACCTTTTCAACATGGTTTTCGCAAAGGATCATCAGCTATGACTAATATTTTCCAGTTAACATCTTTAGTGTCAACATACTGACGCCATTTACACAAATTTTAGTAAAGCCTTTGGCAAAGTTAACCACAATCTTCTGTTAAAAAAATTGGATGTTATGGGTTTCAACAACATTTGCTTAAATGGTCTGTAAGCATTTTATCCATAGACTAAATAAAAAAAAAAAAAATCAATAACTTACACTTTGTTTATATTTTCCCAACGTGTAACATAAAGCGATTTACTTTAACAAACTATAAATTAAGTACCAAAAACCCCTAAGCCAATATCTGTGGGCTTGAAAAAACGTCAAAATTGTCAAATCTGTATACTCGGAAGTGGAGCTTGTAGGGTAGCTATGCCCAATTATGGATCAACGTTCACAAAAGTCAACAGTATAATTTTTACATACTTATAACTTATCTGTGTAAAATTTCAGGATCAGAAATTTTAATGCATAAATCATATTTATATCGGTTATACTCGATTTTGTAGCTGTCAGTCAATAATAGCTCTTGAATTAAGTCCACTTCCGAGCATAACAACCATACAACTCTCGTAAATAACGTTATTGAGATAAAATTCAACCAAAAGAAGCCTAAACTACGTAAAATATCACATTAGTGGAAACGGGATTTAAAAGCTGTCAGTCTATAATTGGTCCACTTCTAATAGGACATCCATAAATCTCTTGTAAATAATCTTATTGAGATAAAATTTAACCAAAAAAAGCCACACCTTATAATCTTATCCATGGATCCACCACTATTCTCTAAAGACAAAAGGACAATACAAGAAATGGCCTGAAGCTGGAGGAAGTGTCCCAAAGCAGGCAAAAACAATTTAATTGGCTGGTAAGGTTATGGCAACGGCTTTTTGGGACTACAAAGGTGTTTTATTGACTGACTGTCTGCAAAAGGGTAAAACAGTAAGTTCAGAGTACTATTCGAACATTTTAAATCAATTAAATGTAAAAATTCAAGAAAAATGTACTGGCTTAAAACCAAAAAAAAAAAATTATTCATCAACACAATGCACCAGACTGTTTTAACAATGGTTGAAATCAACAGATTAAAGTACGAGTTGCTTGACCACCCACCTCAAAAGAAGATGCAATTGCAGTTGTAAACCACTGTTTTGACGAGATTGACGAAAACTATTTTAATCAAGGAATCGAATTGCTAGATAAGCATTGGACTAAGTATATTAAAGTTTCAGAAGATTATAGTGAAGAATAAAAATGTTTTTGAAAAACTAACTATTCTCTTTCTATACTAGGCTAAGCAATTTACGAACCGCCCTCGTATTTAAGATAAACCTTAGTCCTAAGCCATCATGGCATTAGTGGAAACGAAAATGCGAAAAAATTGTCCTGGATGGTATCTCGAATGGATTTTTTTCAATTTGGAAAATACCTAAGTATTCCAAAGTTTAAGGATAAACTTAAACTGTGCCATAAAAAAAAACAAACCAGAATTCCAATTGAAAATCAATAAGTTCTTAATCCTTAATAATTCTTAATATTATGCCATCTTATGAACATTATAAAGTTTCATCTAAATTTCAGAAGAACAATTTTATATAATATATTCAGCTCTTTAACATGCTTACTAATGTGTATAATATTAAACAAATTTAAGTTATATATGATTGTCCCTTACTCACAACCACATTCCTACTATGACATTTTCATACTGCATTAAAGTAAACTTCTCATCAGCAAACATTTGAATCGTCTATTATTAACTTGTTTTCTAATGCTAAATATGGAAACCGATATATCATTCAATTCTGCAAACCAAATGTCTATCAAAGGTTTACAAATATAATAAATGGGAGTTAAAATACAATTGAACAACAAAGAATGACAAGTTTACTCTACTCGTATGATACAACATTGTAGTGAGTAGGAAATTGGAAAATTGCAGTTGTCGCATTTATATAATAGAAAATATGCAGTGGATGAGAAAATATGGTTGTATGAGCAGAAATTTTAATTCAAATCTACACAAATATTTAAAGATTTTTCTTAGTTAAAATTTGTAGACATTATATTTATTATAAATTCCAGTTGGACTGTTAAAACATTTAAGGCTATTATAAACCCTTAAAAAGAGTAGTACAGCCCGAAACTATAACAACTGTATTGGATTTCTCTAAAACAAAATAAATATATAAAATCAAAGTAGATTTTTCAGTATACCTAGCTCATCAATAGTTGCCGAAATTTAATTATTTTAATTATACAAAAGCTTGGAGCAACAAACTCAATTGACATTCGTTTGTTAAAATACTACTATTACTGTACTTTAAATCCTCCAATAAATCTTAACTTTCAAGTACTAAATAGCCACTCGACATTTAATTGCATACACTGTATTTGTGTAGCTCTAACCTCATCGATACCCAGTTTTCTATTCAATGGCTGGCAAACAGTAAAATGAAATGAATAATACATACAAGTACCGCCACCACTGCCATTTTCGACCACATACAAATAACATTGTTAACTGCAGACTGATTTTGAATACAAATAATGTGGTTATTGCACACATACTTTATTGTAACATGCCCGAACAGAATGTAACACACAGATGCAAATAAATATGGTTTCTATTGTTATACGAACGTACACGTACCCAGTTCACAAATACACAATTATTTTATAATACAAACAAACAATATAATCGCAAAAGACCTTGATAGCCGTATTATGAATGCAGCTTTTCTTCGGTCTTCCCTTCGCTCTTGCTTTGAAATCGTTTTTATTTGCGCAATTACTAACGAGGCACATACTCGACATAACGAAAAAAATTCAAATTGTACCTATTAACTATAAATTTATGAATTCTTCCCTATTTAAGGGGGGCAACCTACTCTGTATTCATACTCGTTAGTTGTGTTGTGTATAATTGTTGTTGTTTGGTTCAAAATCTCCTCAATTACGTGTCATTCAAATATTAATAAAATTGTTCTTTATGGAATGGTGGATACTCATGTACATACTTACATATATTGAATGCTACATAAGTTAGTATTTTGTTAAAGAGAAAAATTGTGCACAGTGACATTTACATATTTATGGGAAAATATTATAAAAAAAAATATATGAATATCTATATTGATACGTATATAATTTCGTTGTATGTCCGGATGTATGTATGTATGTCGAATTCTCTTTCCAGAGCTTTCTGAAGCTCTTTGATATCGCAGAAAATTGAAATTTGGCATAGTTAAAGTATTTTTGCTTTGTTGGTGCAAGACGGAAACAAATTTCTGATTTTTGGCTTGTGGGCGGTGGGCGTAGCTTTGGAATTTTGTTACAAATCTTTTAATTTTTCTTATGATTTTCTATGATGAAAACGTTATACAATTCAACCTTGGTATAACGAATCTTAAGAGATTTAGAAAAAAAAAACGTTATATCGAATAAGTCGTTACCATGAGGTTCGTTATATTGAGGTGAAGTTGCACTTCTATTCGTTATAACGAGGTAATAAAAAATTTTGTGTATGAATCATCATCTGCTTACCATGTTATAGCAAACGATTTCCGCTAATACTTTACTAAACATCAAAGATCAATGATTGTCTATCGATTTAAAGTGTCTGAGCCAGTGATTAAACTGCTGCCACAAGCGTACAAGCTCTTGGCAACAATAAATTTTTCTGCGAATATTTCAGCCGTTAGTCTAATGCAGGCTGTTGTCGACTACGAATGTAGGTTTGCTGGAGACGTTGTCGTTGCAAACACAATAATTGTGTGTGTATCTGTTTTATATAATATGGATTAATTGATGGAAAGAGTTATGCAAAGGTTGTAAGTTAACAAAATTCGTTTAATAGAGGTAAATAATTATTTATATTTCGTTAGTCTGCAGTGAATGAAAATTCGTTATTACGAGGCTATTGACAAAAAATTCGTTAAATCGAGGAATTCGTTATAGTGAGGGTCGTTATATCGAGGTTTGACTGTATTATCCCTTTAAAATTTGACATAAGTAAAATACTCTGTATGAAGAAGACCATAATATAGTCAGATTTGTGATGCTGGGTCTATGGGGGCATGTATTCTTTATTTCGTTATAGATTTAAATTAGTTTTATATTTTTATATTTTTGTAAAATAAAATCGAATATGGGGTAATACAGTCAAGTTTCCAATATTCACTACGTAAGTGGAGATCTAGGTTTTTGAATTTTGTCATAAATGTCTCATTTTCTTTGTTTTTCCGTAGAATTTGTATATTTTCGCAATTTTTAAAGACGTGTGATGACACTGAAACATGATTTTTTGGTATACAGCACTTTCTTCCCGAATGAACACTGTGGGCAAAATTTTGATTTTTTGATTTGTGTGTGGGGGGTGTGGACTTAAATTTGTAAGCTATTCAATTTTTTTCTTTTTTGTTTTTGGAAAATTATATACTTATATAAAAAGGTACTCAAATCAAAGCCCCGCCAGTTTATGGTCCATATTGCTTCCGCATCCATGGTGAGATTTATTTTAGAGCATTAACTCTTCATCCAGAACTCGGTGATAAAAGAAAATACGCTCAATTGTATATTCTTGATCCAGATGAAGCCACAGAAGAGCGAATAAAAAAAACCCTGGATGTAGCAAATCTGTAATGCAAATACTGATATGGATGCAGATTCTGAAGCCACACAAAGGGGCCGTTAGTTACCATGGTAAAAAATACACGACAGATCTCTTGATACCAGAAGCTATAATGCACAAATAGTAGCTGCTATATTTCAAAACACGGAAGGAGAACCTCCATTTGAACGTGACCTTCTCATACATTTGAAGCCATTTCCATCGAATCCAAAAGGTAACAGTACCAAACGTATCTGCATACTTCATCCAAGCTTGGAGCGCATGAAATATTCCATATTATTTCCTTCTGGAGAGTCTGGATAACATCCAGATATACCATTGAAACAAAGTATGCCAAAAGAAATCGAGTTTCTCAAATGGATTACTACAGTTATCGGATTGCCGTGCAAAAAGGCTGAAATCAATATATTTTCTAGATTCTGACGTTGAAATTGAACCCAATTGTCTTCATTGGATCAAAGAACATCATTATGGATTTTTTACACTCAAATTAGGATTTTATAAAAACTACTACATTTTTATGTATCTGAGGATTATTTTAGTAATATTTCTTTTCAATAACGATAATTACAAGAGTTTTATGGGTATTCTAGTTGTTATCGTAAATGGCTGAAGAGATATGGAAAATATGGCCAACTATGATATTTACAAAATGGAATAGTATAATTTTTATACCCACTACCAAAACTATGGGGTGTATATTAAGTTTGTCATTCGAAATATTAGTCGTAAAGCCAAAAATTCTATATACTCTTGGTCCTTATAAAATTCTAAGACAATCTAGCCATGCCCATCAGTATGTCCGTCTGTGAAGGCACGCTTCAAAAAAAGAACAATGAATTTTTTGCCAAACATTCGATGACCCACCAAAATATTTGGTATTGAAAATGGACAAAACTCGTCCGGTAAGATCCGAGTTATAGTCCAAAGACAACCTCGATATTTTTCAGATATTTTCTGCCATGTCCTTCAAATATAATATATATAATATCATGAAATTTTGTGCACTTTAGTTTTGCTAGAAGAACAAATCCTGGTGGAGATGGGCCCCATACAATTATCTTCCCAGAATATGGCTTTATGGTACATACTCGTAAATGTTTATAGAAAAGCCGTATCTGAACAAAATTCTGCAAAAATAAGTTTTATGCAAAATGAAATCTCAAAACAATATTTTGTTTGGATCGGTCAATATTTTGACATAGCCTCAAATAAAGTCCACTTCCGAAAATCACTTATATGTACATAAATCTTTTATAAAAAAAAAACTAAAATATAAAATTCAATAAAAACAGTTCACATCTGAACCGCACAATTTATTTTTCATCCGAATTTTAGTTACACGCAGAAAAAAAAAATATAGTTGTGCATGTTTATCACAACTATTTCAACATGTTTAAACAATTTTTTAAAATAGTACAGTGACTGTAATTATTTATATGATTTCTGCCACCATAATATGGTTAAGTTACCATTCACATGATTATAGCAATCATATAATTGATTATAGCAATTATGTAATGTTTATGGTGAAAAGTTTTATGACGAAAGATTATACCATATTATGTTGTTCTCTATCATAATCAAAGTCATGTATATGGTTGTAGTAATCATCTGAATCGTAACTTAATCATATTATGGTTACTGCAATCATATAAATAATTAACATAATTTTACTCACTATTAACCACAGTTCAGCATTTTCGTGTTCACTGACCAAATAACAAATGCAAATTTTAACACTTACATACATATTTAACAATCTGTACATACAACAGAATTTTATGCGATTATATGCATATTTGCATCTACAACTACTTTAAATTCTGCCAACACTTGGTTATAATCTAAATTTACGTTGCCTTGTTAAATTCCTCTCCAATTTTTCTGTGGAAAAGTTTAATGTTATTCCCCTGTCATTATACATTCCACTTCATTTTGTTGCGCTTCATTATATGTAATCCTACTTTTTGCGTTGGGTGGTGTTCTTTCAAAAACGTTGCAACAGTTTGCCTTTATAGGTTCCAATGACCAAAAAATCGTCTCCTCTCTATTTTTGTTTAGCATTTAAATTTGCCAGCTTTTAGAGTCGCATTTTGCGAGTCATTGGGAACGAATAAATATGAAAGTTGAGTTTGTGCTGCATGAAAGTGCAATGATTTCTGCTGCAGTACGATATTGAGGATGACAGTGTTGGCGAAGTAAGTACGTATTTGCATGCATTTGGTGGTGGCAGATATACCGTCGGGTGCATGTATAGTTGCTATGCTTTGAAGTATGTTCGCCGTGGATGTGTTCATTTGACCATAATGTAATGCGTTTATTATGCACTGATTTACAAAAGGCAATTGAAAATCGCTTTGGAATACAAAATAACCAACTGCAATACACCAAATGAATATCAAGGAAGTCTTTCATTTCGTTACAAAATCACAACCACAAACTAGTCACAAAATACAATGAATACAACGACTATAACGAACGAATGAGCGACCGTCATAGCACTGATTGTATTTCGCAATTAATTGGAAAAAGTGTACATGCTAAACTTCCAATTGTACATAATTATGAACTTTTTCCCCCCTTTGAACATGGAACATTTTGGTTACAATACAAGAAGTAATTTCGAAATTATTGGTGAAAAGGTTTATAGGAATTTAATTCTGTTTGAATTTTTAACTTTTAAGCGTTCAAGTTGTTAAACTAAATTGATTAACTGGCATGGAATACAAAACAATATTTACAGATATTGATTTGAATTTATTACTTTTTTTCTAGTTTAATATAATTAATGTATTTGTATTGATTAATTATTTACGTTCGAATTTCGACAAAGTTTGGTTTTTTTTTTTTTTTTTTGTATTTAGGCGTTTTCTATTCATATAAAGTTTATTAGTCTAGATGAGGCCTCTGTCCTTTAGGTCTCTGTCCTTTTCAGTGCAGAGAGAAGTGCATTATATGAACTCGATATCTTGGTCGAAGGTTTCTCCAGTATATTTAGGTAGGCTTGGAAGTACGAGGGCAGTTCGGGAACTTCTTAGCCTAGCACAGGAAGAGAATAGTTTTTGAAAAACACTTTTTTTCAATATAATCTCCTTAAACTTCAATATACTTAGTCCAATGCTTACCTAGCAATTCTATCACTTGATTAATATAGTTTTCCTCAAGACCTTTAAAATAGTGGTTTACAAGTGTAATTGCATCTTAATTTGAGGAACAGGTAAAAGTCACTGGGAGCTAAATCAGGAGAATAAGGTGGGTTGTCAAGTAAGCCGTACTTTAATTCGTTGATTTTAGCCATTGTTAAAACACTCTTGTGCGCTGGTGCGTTGTCTTGCTGAAATATTATTTTTTTTTGTGTTGTAAGCCAGAACGTTTTTTGTCGAATTTTTACATTTAACTGTTCCAAAATATTGCAATAGTACTCTGAATTTATTGTTTTACCCTTTTGCAGATAGTCAGTCGATAAAATACTTTTGAAGTCCCAAAAACCCGTTGCCATAACCTTACCAGCCAACTAAATTGTTTTTGCCTGCTTTGTGACACTTCATCCAGCTTCAGGCCATTGCTTGCATTGTTCTTTTGTCTCTAGGGTATAGTGGTGGATCCATGTCTCATTAGCGGTTATGAAGCGATAATCCATTTTATTTTTCTTAAAACGATTCAAACAAGCTTGGGAAATATCATTCTTATGCATTTTTGGTCGACTGTTAACAAATGCGGCACCCATCTGGCAGAAATATTTTTCATCTGTAGTTCTTCATGCAAAATTATATGGACTTAATCATTTGAGATGCCCATGATGTCAGCTATTTCATGCACTTTTATTCGTCAATGACTTAATACTTTGAGTAACTGAGGATTATTATTATTATTGTCATTAAAAATTTCTATTCAAGTTCAGGTTATTATGTTTTATGTACAGAGTTACGAGATTTTACTTAATAGTATTACAACAATTACACATCTGAATAATTGTATAAAGATACTAATAAATAATATCACAGGATATAAATATAAGAATTCTTAACGACAAACACTATCAAAATTTTACTTTATGAAATATTCACTAGCCGTTGTTTAACAAAATTCTTATTGAATCAAAATCAGATTTTCTGCATTTTTTCCTTAAATGACAGAGTCAATTCCTTAGAGAACGTGCTAAGTAATTTATAAGAAATTTATAATGTAGCCGGTCGGTTGATATGCAAGGTTGATAGGAGGTAAGTTATGAATTATCTTCAGATGTTTATTTTGAATGATTTGTAGTTTCTTCTTGTAAGTTTTTGCAGCTTTTTGAAACCAGACTTGGCAGGCATATGTCATAATCGGTCGAATACACATTTTATAAATAAGTATCTGGTTTTTAATATTTAGTTTCGATCTTCTGTTTAGTAGGGAGTAAAGATGCGGTTGCGCTATCTTATTTCTTTTTTACAGATGTAATTAATGTGTTTTCTAAACGTAAGCTTTTTATGTAACAGCACTCCCAGATATTTTATTTCATTTTTTAAAGGAATGTCTATTCCTCTAGACCATAATTTTATTGTGGATGAACGTTTAGGCGATTTGTTGAACGGGAATATAATAGCTTGAGTTTTACTATTGTTAACTTTAATTTTCCAACTATGGAACAATTTTTGGGTTAAGTTAAGGTTATCCTGCATTCTTTTGACTATTGCATTAGAGACTTTGCCACAACATATAAAAGCACTATCGTCAGCATAAAACGCTGCTTCCTGGTTACTTCGAATAATAATATCAGAGGTGTATATTGAATAAAGAGTTGGAGATAGTACAGAACCTTGCGGTAATCCTGCTGGTATTTGTCTCTCACTAGAGAATATGTTGTCAACGCATACGACAAACGAACGGCGACTTAAAAAGCTTTTTATAATTTTTTGCAGATATATTGGAAATTCAAAATTGTTAAGTTTAAACACTAAGCCATCATGCCATATGGAATCGAAAGCTTTTTCGATATCAAGAAACACGACACCAGTACTCATACGATTTCGTTTGTTATTTTCAATAAAGTTAATTACTCTCATCAACTGGTGTACAGTGGAGTGCCCCTTTCGGAATCCGTACTGCTGGTGATTAATAATATTATTCTGAGTTGAAAAATCTAAAATTCTTTTAAGAATTATTTTTTCAAAAACCTTATCTAATAAGCTTAGAATACTGATTGGCCTGTAGCTCGAGGGCAATTTGACATCTTTTTCAGGCTTATTAATAGCAATGACTTTAGCCTTTTTAAAAGTAGATGGAAAGTATCCATTATTAAGACAAAAATTAAAAAACTTACTCAAAGTTTCAAAAAAGAAGTTTGGCATTTTTTTTTAGTATTATACTATTTATTTCATCCAAGCCCGGTGATTTGTTATTTTTTAATGAGAGTACGAGTGATTTCACCTCTTCAATATCCGTAAGAGTAACAAATGAACTGCCAACACTAGTTTTATTATTGAGACTGTTAATGAAGTTAGTAACATTAGCTTGAAATTGAGATGGGTTGATAGTAATTTCATGTGCTTCATCAAAAACATCAGCAATGGCATTTGCTTTTTCATCAGCCGTTTTCAGAACCTTGTCATTTATCTGAAGATCACTAATAGTAGAATTCTTTCCTTTAAACATTTTAGTTAGTTTCCAAAACTTTTTAGAGCCAGGAGACAGCTTAGAAAGAAATTTTGACCAAGAGTCATTTCTGTGTTTCTTAAGGTGAAAATCGATTAATCGATTTAAAAGTTTTAAAATACGGCTTAATTGAGTTCGCTGGTTCTGATCGTAGCATCTTTGAAATTTCCGCCTACATTTGTTCCTTTGAGTAATTAGTAATTTTACTTGTTTTGGAAATATCTTTGTGCCATGAGTTCTTACAGGCAACTGGTATTTTGTTATTAGTCTCCTTTACAATTTCTATTAATTTATTTAACGATGAATCAATGATATCAGAATTAGTTACTGTTATGTCAATGTTTCGGAAACAAATTTCTTCTTCGACCCAATTTCTAATTGCTGGCCAATCTGCACGACTATACAAAGGAATCGATTTTACTAAATTGTGAACTTGTCCGAAGATGTGACAGGAAATTGGAACGTGGTCAGACTGCAATAAGTTGAGAAAGGAAGACAGGAGTTTGACAGAAGAATATCCACTGTTGACGGTTGTATGGGGGATATATTTTGTCCAAATCGAGTGTAATCAGAAGTATAATATTTATAGTAATTTGATTGAATGCAATGACTGTATAGTTCATTTTCTGCTGTATTGTTAGATGCACAGTTCTACTGGATATGTTGTGCATTTAAATCCACAAATATGAAAAAGTCCCTTGAAGTGGAAGTTAATAAATTTAAATCCGCTTTAAAATTAACAGAGTAATACGGATTATATGCAGCAGTAAAAACCACAGGACGATTATTTATTTTTACTTGTATGGATATATTTTCCATTACTCGTGTTTTGGTCTTTGGTAATAACTGGTGTTCTAAGTTACATTTTATTGCGACGAGCACTCCTCCACCGTGTGTAGGTCTATCCTCCCTATATATCTTATAGCCTCCAAGTTTAAATTTGTGGTATGGTTTCAAAAAGGTTTCGTTAAGAAGAAGAATATCTATATTTTTGTTGTGCAGAACTTGTTCTAATTGTGAAGCTGCTGACTCAGTCGTTACGCCGTGGGCATTCCAGTGCATAACATGGACATATTGAAATACTGCTGAATTATATGATATGTTGAAGCATCATACCTAAGACTCTTAGCTTATCGTACTTGTTTTGACACCTTTGAAGGGCGTCGACAGCATTAAAAAATATTTCCATTAGTTGTTCATTGAAGATATCATCGTCATTAGGTTTAGCATAATTTTTATTTTTTGTAACTTCTGAGAAAAGTTTGTTATTATTAAAACTCATATTATTTGAAATACCTTGATATTCACGAGTTGGTAGTTGAGGAAACATATTATTGTCCGTGTTAAGCAATGAAGAATTTGTTATTTTACTAACCTCTCTAGATTTGTTTGTAATTCTTTGGCGAAGTTCCAAATATTCCTGTCGACAAGGACATTTGGAGTCGTCGGCCCTGTGATTTGCATTTCTAAAATTGTTTCTTATGCAATTATAACATTTAAAAACTATACTGCCTTCCTGATTGCCTTTGTTTAAAGTACAGTCTGAGTTATCATGATTACCCACTCAGGCTGCACACACTGTTACTCTGTTGGAATTTTTAGCCCCATGTTCAAACATTGAGCATTTCAAACATTAAGTTGGGCCCTTGCTACCTTTAAGTGGTCTTTTCCAATGTACCGCAATATTACAAAAATATCTTATTTTCAAGATATCTCTTTTTGACACCTGTTGCCGGTCGAACTCAACCATATAAAGCGCATCATCTGCATTAGACCTTTTTGTCATTACTTCTTTGATATTTAAAGGCCTAATGTTATGAGAGTTGATAAATTCTTCATTGATAACACTAATATTAAACTGGGGAAGGCCAAATAATACCATTTTAAAACTTTTCGAATCTTTGATTTCATGTGTATAGAAATTAAACTTCTTGCCCTTAGGTGCCTTGAGTGCTTCTTCATAATGGACCAATGACTTTGGCATTATCTTCGTTCCAACCGACATTTTCTTAAACGTAAATTTTTCGCCAATCATTCCAGATGAGAAACTGTGAGTAGAATCTTTTAAAATTACCTTTCTTCTTCATCAGACAGTAGTTGAAATCTATTTGAACTGGTACTAGGTTCATCTACTGTTTTGGGCACCTAAAATTTGGGGTTATTGCCCCAATGTTTTCTTATTTTTTGAGCAAACATTGCCAACAACCAGAAAATTAAAATATTTAATAGTTACTATACTTTTATTATTAAAATTCCAATTATCTTTTAAGCTCAGAACAACACGATGTTTATATTTTTATTCTAGATAATTAATAAAAGTCTAACTGGAACTTAACTTTTTTCTGTTTATACTGCGCTTTCTGTTCTAGGCTAAGAAGTTTCCGAATCGCCCTCGTACTTGAATCAAAGGTCAGACAAGCAAAACTACCCAGCAAACTATATGAGTCCGAAAAGAGTCTTTTCTGAGACCTTTTTCGGAGCGTTAACACTCTTTATGAACCCAAAAAAACAATCATAATTGCTCCAAAAACCTTCAGAAAAGATGGTCATTACGTTCGAAAATGGTCCGTCAGAAAGAGCTCTTAGATAATGTCAGAAAAGAGTCTTTTATGAGGGTTTTTTTGGGCTCTAAAAGAGCTCTTAGATAATGTCAAAAAATTGTTTTTTATGAGGTTTTTTAGGGCTCTGTGTAATTTTGTTTTGATCATTCTTGTGTGGTAGAGCTATGTTTTTTTTTTGTTCAAAGCACAAATAACAGGACAATAACGCTTTGGTACACACATAATTAAGTGAAATTTATGAGTCATACTGCGTGCCGACTCAGGACAGTAACAAGCAAATTTTTCTTTCGCTTCGGAAATGCTCTTTTGTTGGACCCTTTTCTGACTCCTTTTTTCGGAGCGCTCCTAAAATGGTATGCTGGGTATGCTGGGTATGCTCTACAAGTTTTGCAGATGATTTTAAGATTATTTGGTTTGTTGTTGCTGACGAACTAGGACAGCAGTAACATGAAGTTTTTTACAACCTGAGGAAGATGGGAACGGAGTTTCCATAAATTATTAAACTAGAGGTCATTGGTAATTCTTGGATATCATCAAAAAACTACAGCTACGATACAAACACTGTCATCCCACTGGGAGTAAACAGACCAACAAAGTGCTCAAAATCACATTCATTGAATAATATTTTTGATAAAATTTTTAGAATTTACATTTAAGTGCTTAAATCTAAATATGCCGCAGGACAATTCTACTGATTGCGCATTCACAGGATAAGCAGATTTCTCTTTAGCTATTATATTTCTCTTTAGCTGTAAAAATCATTATCATAATTACCCAGGAATTGCAATAAATGTCTAAAACTATAAAACATACTTAAATGTTTAAAGACAATTGAATAGATTTTTCGTCAAATACTGCAAGCAGCTTCATTTACAATGTCCTTTTTATTTTAATTGATTAAATTGTTAATTTAAAGTGCTAGATTAATTGAAACAATAATACTTTTCTGCAGTTTGTTCTTCCTACTGGCACAACCAAACAGTTAGCAAGCCATTCAAGCATACAACGTTTAAATCGGTTTAATTTTACCAACAGAATTTTATCTTCTAGCAGCGTTTAACTGAAATAATTAATTAGTTTCTGTATTTTCTTTTTTATTTTCATATTTTTTGCGCTAAAATTGTCTCACACTATTTTCTTTATTTATTGCAGTTTCATCTTTTTGTGTTCATAATTTTTTGCTGTATTTTTTTTTTTTATAAAATTCATATTACACACAATTGTTGCATGTTGAACCGCATGAACATGCAGCAATAAGGAACAAAAAAAATCAGCTTACAAAGGAGTTTGGCTTAAAGGGTTTCATAGAATTTTTTTTGCAATGATTTTGTTTTTTTTTTCATTATTTTTTGTTAACAGCAGTTTTTTGTTGTACACTTTTCGTTTTATCCTTTTTAAGCTGTCTCTGCTTCTGAAAAAAAAGATAATAACTTATATTCTGTGGCTGAAAATAAATTATTTTCACTTTTGTTTGAGATAAAAAAAAAGTGTAGACAAATTTAATTTAAGTAAAAGATTATTATGGTTATACTTACATACGTATATACATCTTTAAGGAATTTCTACTGGAATTTCTTGTCGTTTTTTAATTACAAAATTTATCTTTGTTTTCCATCATAATATTTAAAATATTAAAACTAAAGGGGGTTACTAAAGTGATTATAAACATTTACATTATGTATACAAGTTGACATATGATTCAAAAAAAATTTTTTTTTGCCAAATTATGATGTCTCATAATGCCCAGTGACATTAACAATTACTCACTATCATTAACATCCAAAAATTTGCGATAACAAATTAACTGCAATGCTATTCAGGAATGATTTCGTGATACTGGCTAAAAACTGTTGCAAAGAATAAAGTATTAACAATTTGCCAATATGTGCTAACCATGTTACCATCCAAAGCCAGAACCTCATTACATGGTAATTCTTTACTGGTCTTCATAATAAAACAACATGACTTCACTAATCTGAAAGCATTGAAACAAGTTTAAGGAAACTGGAGATCAAAGCTATTACTTCCAATAACTTACTATAAGAATTCAAAACATACAACTGATAACTATTTGCTCTGAGCAGTGTAATCGAGTTTGTTTTAATAAATAAAAACCAAAAAATTACAAATTTTCCGACATTAACTGTAGCGCTTTAGGAAAACTTCTATAGTCAAATTTACGTGGGGTTAGCTTTAATTAAATCATGTCAGTCTTCTAAGGTTAAGAACATCAAATATTTAATAATGCATAATTTAAGTTCGATTCCTTTGTTTGGTTTTAACAATTTTATTAGTACCAAATAAAAACCTAAATACGAAATATAGCAACTCACTAAATAAACTTCAGAGCATCTTTGAACTCTCACACATCCGCCCAAAAGTCAACTGTTGATTCTACATTTGTCCATTTATAATTCTAAAGGTTTCCCCATGGAGTTTCAATCATAGTTATTTCATCAGCAGTATAGAGAAATTTTTCATTCTCAATGGTTATACAATTTTTAGTGAAATTCCAATGGATAAAAAGTATATTTTCCAAATTGTATCCATTAAAATCCTTGCCTCAATTGCTTCATACGTTTGTCATTCCGTTTGTTACACATCGAACCACGTTCAAGACATGTCCGTCCGTTTGTCCGCCTGTTGAAGGCACGATAGAGCTTCGACATACAACAATGAAATTTTCACCAAACATTCTTTGATTCACCGAATGTTTGTATTGAAAATGGGAAATAGCGGTCCAGTAGGAACCAAATTGTAGGCCAAAGTTCCAAACCACCTTAATATTTGTCAGAAACTTTTTTTCTATTTTCCTCAAATATAATGCAAATGATATCATGAATTTTGCACACTATATTTTATATATAAAAGAACAAGTCCTGTAGCAAGAAATCGGTCCACGATTTTGCATAGCCCCCACATAAATGTCTTCCCGGAATATGACATGGTACATTAATCTCTATAGAAAAGCCGTATCCATATAAAATTCCGTAAAAATACATTTCATGCAAACTGAAATCTCAAAACAATATTTTGTTTGAATCGGTCTTTATTTGAGCAAAGCCCTATATAAAGTCCACTGAAAATCACTTAAATGAGCATAGATCTCTTATAAGCATCAGCAGCATGCTTAAATTCGACACAAACAATCCATATATATATATAAATCAAACTCAATTTTATGACGATCGATTCATATTTGACGTAGTCCCCATATAAAGTCCACTACTGCAAATCACTTCTAACAAAAATAAAATCTCTTATAAAAATCAATATCAATTTGGAAAGACATTTGTATGAGGGATATGAGAAATCCTGGACTGATTCCTACCATTTTCAAAATGTGGAAAATTGCATGATATTATCTGCATTTGAATAAAAAATAGCAAAATATATCTGAAAAAATATCGAAGTAGTCTGAAACTGTGTAAAAGTATTTTTCGAATATATTCGTAGGAATTCTCAGTAACGCGAACTATTAGAAAATAATATTTCCTGTAATTTTTACTGAGAAAATTAATTTTGAACAAAAGTACCAATAAGTATTATGGATCCGTTTTTAGGCCTTACGAATTCGAATTTCAAAAAGTACTACAAAGATTTCTACTCATTATTGATTTAAGCCGGATGAATGTTAATTTTTTTCTATGTTTATTTATTTAGCAGCTGCATAGGGTACTGCGAACACATTTTTACCCGTTTTTACTGCCGTTTGACCTCAATTTTGTCCGTTAAACAGAAAACATTTTAGAAAATTGTCATTGCAATTATTTATAAGATCTGGAATTAGAGAATAATATTTCTAGGCCTTTTAATTGAGAAAACATGTTTTGGCAAAATAGTACCAAAAAAAAAAATTCGAGTTTCAAAAAAGTACCGAAAAGATTTCTGCTCTTCAGTGACTTTAGTCGAATGCATATTAAATTTTATTTCTATGTTTATTTATTTAGAAGATACGAAGATTAACTGGAGATCATCTATAGTTCTATAAAACTTCGAATTTCCAAAAAGTACCAGACACCCATTCTCTCCTTTTTTTAATTAAAGGCAGAAAAACTTTAATATGTTATTCTACCTTTGTTAGTTTTGGAGATACACAGTTACAATATTTACCCGTATTTTTTTTTTCAAAAAATTCTTCTTAGTGGATATATATGATATAAAGGGAATCAGTCAAGTTTCTAGCTTTAGCGGTTTGGGCTGTGCAAGGATGAATGAATCAGTTAGTCAGTCAATCAGTCGCTTTACTCTTTTATATATATATACATATATGTATATGTACCTATATAGAGTATTCTACATTTAGTTATCATTGGCAGAAATTAGACATAACATTAATCAGTTAAGGGTTAATTTCACAACGATAAAAATCATTTTGTAGCACTTGGGAATCCTCTTTTTTGTGCTGTAGTTTATGTTTAATTAGTTTTGTCTTTGTGCTCTTAATGTTGATAATCAACGGTGCTAAGTCCATGACATTTATACACTCAGAAAATTATTGTTGGTTTAAGATAAACAAATTTTAGTCGACCCTGACTAAACTATAATAACGATTTACATTGTTTTTCTAAACAAAATTAACTAACTATGTAGTGCCTTAATTCAGTGGTAAATTTGATATACATAAACTTTCTTTTTTCTTACCTTAAAACTTCGAGTGTAGGAAATATGTAACAAAGTAGAATTAGAAATTTTAATTATACTTACCTCCGTATTATATAAAACAATTATATTCTATGGCACAGTTGGAAAGAAATAAGAAAGCAGAACTATTAAATGCGACAGTCCTTCTCTATTGCAATTCTCATTATTGTGTTGATAGGAACGTGACGTCTGCCTTTGCAAATTACAATGGCAATATTCAATTCCTACAAAAGTCTACATTACATAATATAAAATGTCTTTATATATATTGTCACAAGGTTAAACCGCTTTAAACCACACAATGACGTTCTATATTTTAATTATTTTTTTTTTAATTTTCCACTCCATCTTAAATTGTGTGGGCTGATAGCTAAACAGATGTTTAACTTTAAATAATGAAATTTGAAATAATTTATTAAATTTATGTTGAGCAATTTCTTTTCTTCCTTTTTTTATAGTGTGTATCTAAGTTGTACTGCTTAAGGTTTTGTACATATTCAAGTAAGAATTTGAAAACATTATTAGTTTTGGTTGCGAAACCTCAAACCAAAAGCAAAAAATCTCATGTTCCATGTTAATGTAGTGACTATGACTACGAGTAATTTGAAATCTGTTTTCCTCATTATAACCGCAACCAATTACCACTTAACGGTTTGTAGCACACGCAATTCAATCTGTAGTTCATAAATAATATTGAAAATAATAATAATAATATGTTGTAACGATGTTATTGGCAGATGAAATAAACATTAATTAATTCATTGACCTTTGATTGAAAATGTAGCTCAGCAATTAAATAAAAAAAACCTTTAACTTCCTACATGTAGGTTGTATTAGCGCTACAATGGAAAACTAGTTACAAAGACAAACGACATAATGACTTCGAAGGATTATTTAACGGATTTTTATACCCACCACCAAAATGATGTGATATATATTAATTTTGTTATTGCTTTTGTAACACATCGAAATAATGATCTCAGCACTAACCTATGCCGAATCGTATATACCCACCACCAAATCACCTACTATGGTCGTCGTACTCGTCGTATAACATTGTGACTTCAATTTCTTTTAGGATTATTTTGATTGAAATTCATCTCAATAATGACATTTATAAGAATTTTGTGCATATTCGATTTATAATCAAGAATTTATACTTGTCTCTTTCTTTCAGAACTGCACTTTGTTTATATTTTTGCAGCGTGTAACATAAAGCGATTTACAGACTATAAAATGAGTACCAATCTAAAATTAGAAACGTCAAAATTGCCAACTTTGTATACTCTGTGGTTATTCTCGGAAGTGAAGCTTGTACGGGAGCTATACTCAACTAAGGACCAACTTTCACAAAAGTCAATAGTATAGTTTTTACATACTTATAACTGATCTGTGTAAAATGTTGGTTCCATATGTATGTTTATGTTGGTTAATTAGTTTTCGGGAGTTGTCCTCATAACGAAGCTATGAGCTATTACATGGCAATCATCGTACAATTCTGTATGAATTATTTTTGTTGAATTTCAACAGGTTTATGCGCTTTTTTTGATTTTTCGAAGTAAATTTTATATGGGGACTACTGTCGAATACATATGTACCAGTCACCATAAAATTAAGTTGACGATTTGTACATACATACATATGTATGGGCTATTTGTATTGCATTCCAACGTAATAGTGATTTTTTACACCCTACACCACCATATTGGTGTATATTGGATTTGTGCAAATGTTTGTAACGCTCATGAATTTGGTTCAACACCTAACCTATATATCTTTCGACGCGAAATCACTTCCTGAGTCGATTTAACGATGTCCGTCCACCGTCTGGCTGGTTGTTCATATAATGTTTGTGCGCAGACTACTGGTCGCAATTTTGAAGATATTTCGATAAAATTTGGTACCTGATATTTTTTCGGCCCAAGAACGAATAGGAATAAAACTGCAGGAAATCGGTTCATTATTTCACCTGGCCGCCATACACATGTCCTCCCGAAATAGGGGTTTAACGATCACAAATGTTTGAATTATGCAAGTGTTCAAACAAATTTCATCACAAATGATTATCACCATAACGCCAAATAATGTCTACAAATTTTGTGCAGAGCAGTCCATAATTAATCATAGCTTCCATATAAGGCCTACTTCCGAAAATCCCTTTAAAGAGCATTACTCTCTTAAAAGTTTTAAATTAAAATTGGACACAAATATATTTCATATACATATACACATAATATGATACAGTTTTATGACGATCGGTCCATAATTAGTCATAGCTCCCATATAAGTCTCACTTCCGAAATTCACTATAACGACGATAATTCTCTTAAAAATATTGGTATCTAAATAAAATTCAACACAAATAAGTTTCCTATAGATGCAATGATGACACCTAATTTTATAATGGTCGTTTCATAAATCGTCGAAACTCCTATATAATAGTCTCTCCGGAATTCACTTTAACCTCCATAAATCTTTTAAAAGTATTTCTGTCGAATGTATGTTTTACATAATATTTATTCCACTTCTTCTGTGAAAGTCATGGCACTCAATTTTGCGTGTAAATTATTTTGTGTAGCATTAAACCAGAAATAAATGAAAAAAATTTGTCTATTTTCTTTACTATTATCAAGGCACTTTTTATATCCTCCACCACAAAGAGTGGTGAATGAGGGTATATTACGTTTGTCATTCCGTGTGAAACTTTGTTAATATTCATCTGACAAAGTATATATGAAGGTTGCCTCACATTTTGGTCCATAACTCTGGTTCGCTGATTTTCAATATTAAAAAAAACATTTTTCAGGAAATTTCGTTTAGTTAGTTTATGTAGTTTGGACGTGAGAGTGTTTTACACAGATGGACAGACAGAAGGATATGGCTCAATTGACTTAGAATTTCATAAGGATCAGATGAATATTAACAAAGTTCCACACGGAATAAAAAACGTAATATACCCTTATTTACCACCTTTGGTGGTGGAGGGTATAACAATATGTTAAAAATTTCCATCATCATGCAATGTTAGATCATTAGCTTTCTGGCCTACAGCAATTTCTCATTGAAATTTGTCACTGACAAGTCCAAGGTATTTTCCAAGACATTCCGTATTACATAAAATCATATATTAGAAGACTGATGATTCTTAAAGCTGAATTGTAGAATACAATTGTTTAATAAATTGTATCATATTGCAGTTTAAAAGTCTTAAATTTCTCTTGGTATAGAAGTTAAAAACAAGAAGTAACAACAGTCTCTAATGTTCTCTCTTTTTATTAATGACGTAATAAGATCTTCGAATATCTTAGGGCTAAATTCACAGTCTTTAGTTAGCTAATGGCAAAGGCTTAACTAGTGATTCTTTATTCGCAATGCTTAGTTTGCCATAAGAATAACAAGTAATAGTTAAACAATAGTTAGTATTTTAGTTTACCAATGGTTAACTAATGACCGACAATTCGGCCATTAATGTACGCAGATGATGTGAAGCCATTCTTAAGCTACAATCAGTTAATAGATCATACACTTCTGCAAAAGGATTTGAACTTATTTTATGATTGGTGTAGAGATTATCAGCCAATAATAAATTAATGCTATCTTAGAGAGTAATTAGATTTAATTTTAATTTTAAGATTTGAACACTTATTGTTAGGCCTAAAGAATTAAGGCAGATTCAATAATTAATAAAAAAAGTATAAAAAAAAGAACTTAATAAAACTTAATTTAAAAAAATGTAAAACTATGAGCTTTGCAAGATGTAGTCCAATAACTGCAAATTAGTTTTTGGGAAATCATAAACTGGATTTGGTTGAAAGATTTCTAGACTTGGGTATATTATATGACCCTAAATTAAACTTTACCCAACATATAAATTTTATAATATATAAAGCCAGGGCTGGTCTAAAGAATTTAATGATCCTTATATTGCAAAAACATTATACATGTCACTTGTGCGTCCGATTCTTGAGTATGGGTCAGTTATTTGGTATTCAATTTATCAGACACATTAAAATGCTATTAAATCGGTGCAAAAACAATTTCTCTTGTTTTGCCTGCGAGGATTACGTTTTAAGCCACTTAACTTATCATCATATCCTGCTCGTCTAGCTCTTATTAAGCTGCCAACACTAAAAAGTCGTAGAGTTGTGCTGAATGTATCATTTATTTTAAATGTTATTAATGTTGTTACATGCTCTAATTCTCTAATAAATGAAACTCTTTTCAACGTTCCAGAAATTTGTGTACATTGTCAAAAAGTTTTGTGAGATCAAACTATGCTGATGTTGACCCACTAAGAAGGATGTGCAACACATTTAATCAGTTATATAGATTTATAGATTTTTCATTAGATCCTAGTCTTATAAAACTTTATTTAATAAAATATAAAATGTATTTAAACTCATAGTGTTCTGGTTTATATGTTTTAAGTTTATTAATTTTACAATTTTTGTAAAAAAAAAACATCATATCATGTTGAAATTTATTGGATGTGAATTAATCATCAGTGGCAACTACTACACCGCATCAAGTTATTTACTGTAACCAGGCATATGTTGCTATATAAACCATCATTGGTATGTAACAAATTAAAACAAAAACACTCAAAACGAAAGTGTTAAAAAAGGCTTAAAAACATTTTTAACAGGAAACTGCATTGCATAGAGCACAACATTGACGATAAGGTGAAGCAACTCGAGTGAAATATAGTTAGAAAAAAAGTGCATAAAAACTGTCTTGCTTCTACGCGATTTTGGCTCAAGTGGCAATTAATCAGTTTGCACAGCAATAAAAAAGGAATGACTGGAAAGCATAAACTACGTCAAGTAGCCAAGGCTACTGCAATAGATGCATGACTGACCCACTGGCTCAATACAAGAATTCTATCCAACCTAAAAGTATAAAAAAAATTTTCTGACTAAAAAAAAGTTACATTTATCAAAAAAAAAAAAAAAAGAAGAAACTGAAACTTTGTTTATATTGCAAGGTATCTTCTGTTCAGCTTTGCACTGTATTTTTTTTTTTTTTTGGTTGCTTGCTGGCAGCTATACTTTTCTAAAGAATATGTTGCAAACAACTTTTTAGTGTAAGGTTCATGGTTTCATTCTATTTGTTAGTTTTTCACGTTTCTGCTACTGCTGTTGCTCTCTTCCTTTTTGTTTTTTTGTCTTATTTTCTATTCATTATTGTCGGGGAAAACACCAATTTATTTTGACCAGAGGCATTTCTTCTGACTTAATATTTTATTATTTTTCTTAGTTCTTTTATTTTTGCTTCAATATGCAAGTCAAGGTTTCACGTGTTGCTGAGTAATTAGTTGCGAAAACAAAAACAGATACAAATTGAAAGCATTTCTGTTTTATGGTTCATTAAAGGTGTTCGAAATGAATGAAATATGTCTCATCTGCATTGTAATTTCCATTGCAGATACCAATAAAATTCCTAAAAAGTCGTTAATGTTAAGAAGACATTTCTTTAATGGCTAAATTCACAGTCTTTAGTTAGCTAATGGCAAAGGCTTAACTAATGATTCTTTATTCGCAATGCTTAGTTTGCCATTAGTTTAACCCCCAAACGTCGTTGGTTAACTATTAGTCAAATAACAGCTGTTGCTATGAAAATAAAGTTTACAATTGTTTTCGGCAACAAATTGTAAATATGTCTTACGAATTTCAATAATGGCTAAATTCACAGTCTTAATAGTAATAGTTAAACAATAGTTAGTATATTTAAGATACATAGATTTCGGAAGTGGACCTTATATGGTTTATATAGTCAAATATAGACGGATATTCTCAAATTCTCAAATTTTGGATCGATATCGTTATGTATAAGATACTGTTAAAAATGCACCGAAATTCACAAAATTTTGTGGAATGATTTTTGTATAAATGATACGTGCAAAGTTTTGAGTTGGTACCAATATTTATACGATATATATAAAGATAAATGTCTTTTTCGGGAGCTATGACAACAATTTATATAAGGATTTTTTATGTCAAATTATAACCGTTTAACATTATTTATATCTGTTTTATACGTATTTAAGTGAATTTTGGAAGTAGACTTCCATGGTCAAACATGAACCGAACTAAAAAATATTTTTGCATAAAACTTATTTTTACTGAATTTTGTATTGATATTCCAATTTTATAGGCATTTATGTATAATTGAGCAATATTTCGGGAATATTTTTGTATGTCGCTTATGAGATATATGGACAACGTATACAAAATTTCATGGTATTATCTGCAATATATTAAAAAAAAATGGAAGAGAAATATTTAAAAATAATAATTTTTTTATGTAGGTTGTCTTACATTTTGATCCATAACTCTTGTTTTACAATACCGATTTTGCTGATTTTCAATAGCAAATTGCTTAGGAGAACCATGAAAGGTGTTTTGTAAACTTTGTTGATTTCTTATAATTTTTAAGGAGTTTCCTTCAGGCTAATTTGGTCAAATGTTTGTTTCCAAACGTAAATAAAAAACTTGTTCGATATTTATTTTTTATTTTATTTACCCAACGTTGCGTTAGTTTTATTCTAACTTCTTCAGGGGTCTCGTTCTAAATAATAGCTTTGATGTTTTTTATCATTGGATATTAATTTTTATTATTAATTAGTTACTAAAATACTAAAAAACGGGACATCACGAACAGAATTTTGGTATAAATAATCAAATAATTAATAAAAATATAATATACAATAAACGACCACAAAACTTAAGTCAAGTTTAACTTAAAGCTAATATCACAGAACTCTGTTTTCCGTTGTGCTCTTTGGACGTGAGAGTGTTTTACACATACAGGTCATGGCTAAATCGACTTAGAATTTCGAAGGGACCGCCAATATATATACTTTGTTGGGTCTCAGATGTGTATTCCTCAGTGTTACACACGGAATGACAAACTTATATATACCCTCGTTCACCATTTACGCTGGTGGAGGGTATAAAAATAACCAGAGGCCCAATAACATGCAGAAGAGCCGTTGTTGGTCAGTTCCTGTTACAATAAAATAGCCTGTGGAATACGAATATAAATAAAGACTTTATTTTGAAGCTAAAAGTAACAATAGTAGTTATTTTTTTTTTCTGTAATCCGAGTACATTGTGTAAATTCGTACATAAATATTTATTAATAAATGTAAAATAATACAAACATGTACAATATTATTCGTATGACTTTATATAGTAGGTACAACACAATGATAACAACGTATAGTCGAATTGTAAAAATAAAAGTTAAGTAATAATAAATAATCTGCAAATATTATGGAGTGACAAGTAAACAATGTGAAAAATTGAGTTTTTTGTAGGTAGCTACTAGGCCTGGGCCTTTTATTATGTTCATTATGCAGCTGCTTTTGGAGGTTCACCCAAAACTTATTATTATTGTTATTGTGATAGCGAAAGAGTAAAAAGCAGGTATCTCAGTCGGTTTCCATACCAAACCAACAAAATTATCCGTTTAATGAATATTAGTATCTGGTATTCACTCTCATAAGACAGTGTGTCCGCCTCTTCTTCATTATGAGAACTTCCGCAATATTCGTTGAACCTTAGGCCCATAGTAGGTACTTTAATGATAATTCTACGATTATACTGTACAATTTGATAGCAATAGATTTATGAATATTTGGCGGAATATATTTTTGATGACTTTTTCTAACATTTGTGGCGAATGTTGTCCTCCAAGTGAATAGCGACTTCAAACATAAATCATTTTCCAGCTAATGAAATGGCTGCCAGTTAAAAATTGTTGCCAACTTAACTTACTTCTATTAGCAATATTTTAGGATTTTTGTATCACTTCATCAATAATATTTTTATTGTTGATGGAAGAGCATTTTTAA
This sequence comes from Bellardia bayeri, assembly GCA_950370525.1. Taxonomy (NCBI): domain Eukaryota; kingdom Metazoa; phylum Arthropoda; class Insecta; order Diptera; family Calliphoridae; genus Bellardia; species Bellardia bayeri. The sequence goes on from OX493267.1 coordinate 22,360,009, forward strand.
AGTATTTTGTACTACGTTCCTGATATTTATATAATAAACAACTTTGTGTATTTAATTGTATTTGAAACAATATCTTGTGGAACCCACTATAAATGTGTAAAATAATTAAAGAATGAAGTCCTAAAGCTGAATAATGCAAATAATTTTACAATGGGATTTGTGGGATGTTATTGAAAAGCCAAATTCGTTAATCACAATGAAGGAAAACCAAAAAGCCTTTCCACAATTGCTATGTAAAAAATTAAAAAAAAAAAAATTGCATATGAATAAAACTGCAAACAGTTCATGAACGTCAGATTATGATATTTGTAATTTATATGACAAACGTATTTACATATATCGCATACTAAATACAAAAGAGTCACAACTCAAAATTTTCCAAAACTGACTTTTTTCCATAAATTAATTCAGATTGCACATCTCTTCTTTAACTGAAAAAATACGGTTATGTGTATTTTTATGTTAATTGTGTTTCTTATGCAGGATGAACTTTTTTTTTTGTCTCTCCTGAAAATTCTAGTATTTTGAGTTGTGACCCTTTTGCGATATCTAAATAGGAAAATATGCAAGAATATTTGGAAGACCTAAATGTAGTGCATTAGATCGTGGTGAGGATATTAAGGAAACTCTATTTCAATGGATTACCTTAAGGAGAAGTTGTGTGATAAGTTTGAAAGGCGTGGTTAATAATAATGCTTTGCAAGGTCAACAAAACTAAAAAAAAGCCACTGCAACAACTTGGATCCCTCAAGGAACCAATCAATTTGTTTGCAAGAAATCTTGCTGCATAATCAGATTTTGTATAATAAAGTTACTATTTTTCTAAAGGTCTGCAAATACGAATGAGTCGAAGCTACTTAGTGTCAAGGTTATTCTATCCCCGTTTATTGACACGAATTTCATGAGTCTGCACAATCAGCAGTGACAGGAAGAGAGTTTGGAAATGTATATAAAATAATAAATTACATATAATTTTTATCACTAATGGTAACTGTAAATAAAATGGCTTGATTTTGTTCAAGTATGTAAAATAAATATTTTAAATTCTAAAATTCAAATTCTTGAATGTTAACATTGTGAAACTGAACCTATGGATGTCAATATTTTTCCACACTTAAGTGTATTGTGCAGATAAGAAAATAGACCCTTGTTTTTTTTACACATCTCCGTGTGGTAACATTTGTATTATCGCATGCTGAGTATTTTACTGACATTAGATATAAAAAAAGTGTGCGTCACGTACGCATGCCTATTCTACAAGGTTAAGATTCGTAAAGATTGACTTAAATTTAAATAAAATTAATATCTTACAAATATTTAAAAATTTTAGGCTTTTCTTTTAGCTCATTAAGGACGGCTCATAGACCGCTCGCACGATTTAGACAAAACTTTCAGAATTTTACTTAGAGGTCCATAGAAGTTGATTGGTATAAAATAATATTTCATCTCCCGCCATTCCCGATATAGGACGATATACTTTTTCAAATATTTTTTAACAGTTTTGTTTTTCTTATTTGAGTATAAATAAAAAGCTATTTATTTGTTTACAAAATTATTAAGTTTTTTGACCACTCGAAGTTCCGGTACACCCTACTGTGATATTTAAAATGTACAGGGTTGCTTCGAAGAGCGTTACAAATATTTAAAATAACGCCGTAAAAAGTAAATCCAACTTTAAACTCTATAGCTTAGTAGTCTGTTTTTAAAAGGGGGATTTTTAGTGTGCTTCATCGTTGCAATTGAACAACCCTATTTACTCTACGAATATATTAAATATATGGGAGGTGTGGATCTTTTCTAGAACGCCATGAACAATTATCGCATTCCAGTTCGGGGCAAAAAGTGGTATTGGCCATTAGTTGCAAACGATTTCGATGCGGCTATGGTGAAAAAATGGAAACTGCATTGCTTTGTCGCAAATATAAAAAAAAACCCAAATGTCTCAATTCGATTTTAGAGTGTTAGATAACTATGAAGTTTAGTAGGCAAAATGCAGGTAAGATTATGATTTCCGTAGCACAAATGGAAGTTAGATATGATCATTTAATCGAGAAACTCCCAGCACGTTGTGGCTGCCGGCAGTACGGTGACAAAACAGAGTACGGATATTTGAAGTGCCAGGCGAATTTGCACCCAGCACCAGAAAGCTTCTGGATTACCATAGCAGTGTCAAACCAGATAAATCTAAAATTGCAAACTCTTAATAACATCTTATTTTCTTTAAATAATTAAAAAAAACGCCTTTTATTTACGCCAAAAAGATTTATTTCAATTAAAAAAAAAAAATAGTTAATTTTAGAACTCATTATGGACGGTTGGGTTTTTAAATACCCATTTTCACTTTTTATCGTGTGACCGCCAAGTGTGTTGGCAAACCTCTTTTATATAATTCATGTTACAAATGCGGCCTCTAAGGTTATATAAAATGTACATTTCTCGCATTATCCTTTATTTGACAAACTTTTTTCTGGTCATTTTTGACGCAATTTTTTCAATTCTCAAACTAAAGGTAAAAATTAAAAATAAATTTTTTTTAATTTGTTCAACATTAATCACTCTCTAGTATTAAATAAAAAAGCTACTTGCAGTCATTATCTCTTATCGGGACAACGCAGGAATTTTTTTTACTACTTTAACTTTTTTGGGTACTCAAATACCCCGTCGACGAATATGGGTTAAACAGATTTAAAAACAGAAAAAAACCGCTTATCAGTTTCGGATGTTTCAGTCATTACGTAATTCAAGGTAGATTCGCAAAATATTGGTAATTTTTACTGCTCAATACTGTAAGTAATATATGAATATCTTGAGTACTATAGATACTGCTTTTTAAAGTTTTATTTAATATTTGAAAATAGATTTTTTTCAAAGCAATATGAAAAATATTAAAATGTTCCCATATTTTATTTTATAATACAACTCTCAAAATATTAGAAATTATTAATTACTCGGAAAAAAATAGAAAATATGGAAATCTGAGTATCCAAATACTCAATATTTTCACTACAATAATTCAAAGCAACTCTCAGAAAAAATCCAGACAATTGCAAAAACTTTAAAATAAATTTCACTTACAGTCATACAAATTGAGGTTATACAAATGTAGCCTCTGAATACTTTTAAATTGGGAATATGCCGGTCATATAAAAATAAATTTAATGAAACACAACAAAAGTTAAATCAACGTAAAAGCGCAGACAATGCGTGAGGCAATCTTTTGTTGTATCATGATTTGTATGCATGTATGCAATGTAAGTACAACTATATGTTGTATTCCTACGTTTTGTAGAACACCACTGGCGGCAACAGGGAGACAAGAAAACTGAAAAAAAAAACTTTTAAAATTTCCACACAAGTATTCTTTAGTTTCTGCTGTTGTTGCTGTATGTAAGTATGAGGCTTAAAGAAAAAGTAGATTCCTTTGAAGTGCAACCACAACAGAAACGACTTAAAATTCAAATGATAAAAATAATGAAGAAAAAAACAGACAACACCACATTTACTCTCAAGTAAACTAAATTTGCAAGCTCATATTTATGCATACCCGCGTAAAAGAAGAACACAAAACCACCATATACATTTATAGAAGTGGAAAAGTGCTGCATTTACAACAGGTAGTTAACAGATTTAAATTCAAGTAAATGGCATTATAGTATCATCATCAGCGTCATCATCATCTGTATGCTCTAAGATTCAGTGTCCTTTTATAAATTCTCTACTTGAAAAACATTTACCATAATTGCGTAAATATTAATTTTGAAAGGATTTTCCATTGTAAAAGTAAAGAGAAACATTTTAAGATAAATTGCTCAAATAATTATAAAGACATTTGCATTAGACACTAGTTGTTAAATTCATAAACTTTTAAATACTAAATGCAAACGGGACATTCTTCAAGCTATGTGTACTAAATAGCTTGAAGAAGACTACAATTTAAAATTACATTTAGAATAATTCCCAATTGAATAGATATATTGTCTCAAAATAATTTGTAAAAAAAAATTTAAATTACAGTTAATTGTTTAAAATGTTCTTGTTAGTTGAGATACCAATTCTGTTAATAAATTTGTTCGAAGACTTCTGAAGAGCCTCGCGTATTTCCAGAGGAGCATTCCGGCGCACTCTCACGAACTGCAATGTAACCATAATATACACTTTAATAAAAGCCATTAAGAAAACAAACTACGATTTCTTATCTGTGTCCGTGGACTGTGGAAGCTATGTGCAACGATCACAGGATACTCTAGGAAATACTGGAAACTGTGCTAAAATCAACATTATAATAGATGAAGGAATATTAGGTTTTAAGTGCATCCAATCAAAGCAGAACTAATACAAATTATTCACAAGGTAATATAAAATTATCAATTTAGAATAAATGGATAATGCCAAATGCCTTAGACTAATATACCGGCTATACGATTTTATTATCAGACCAATTCAATTCCACTGGGATCAGTTGGGTGGTGAACGTTGCAGTTGAAGAAGCAATAAAACCTATTAAACATATTAGGAGAATGTTAACGATTACAGGTACGCATATTTTCAATATACAATATTTAACTGGTAACCACCACATTTAATGGCAAAACAAAGTGCCATGAACACCGCAATGAAAACATGAAAATACGGACATTTTGCTCTTGTCAACATCGACACATCAACGTGATCCTTCATATGAACGTCAAATTCTAGTCATGACTTTCAAAAATTCGTACAAAAATATTTTGCATTATTGTGGGTGCGAACCGAGTTTTTAAAAGTCATGACTAGAATTTGACCTGGTAGTAACAAATGATTAAGAATAGAAATGTTACAGAGCCATCAACACCGGTATACAAAATATTATGATCGGACTGAAAATAGCGACACAGTGAATAAAATACTAAAAGGGCACTAAAAACTGATTTCTGAAATTGTTTTAACATTATCTTTAATCCTAGGGGGTGACTGATACAATTTTTTTTTATATAGAAGGCAAACCACTCTAATGTACATTGTACATCATATTGAAAATTGTCACAAAATGCCGTGTGTCTCTAGAAGAGATAGGCATTCATCGTTTACACTCGTAAGGTTTCCTTGATACGCGAATATTGGAGGTAATAATAGGCCTGATGAACTTACGAAACTTCCAATATAAATTCAAACGAATTCGGAGATGATATTAACACACCTCTCAAAAAAAAAAAAAAAAAACTGATTTAAACAAACTTCATGGTAATGGCAAAACAAAATTGGAAGACCAGCAAGTTCTGGCCAAATATGGACAGGTAGAGATAAAGATCAGCCTAGAATCTAACTAAGAAACCTTAAAACGGGACACACTGGCCTCTAGGTGTACAATAGGTTCTCCCAAATAAAAATATTTAGGGCCCAAGGCAAATTTGATAGCTTATTTTAGAGTTTTTTATGGAAAATATTTTAAAAGTTTTTAAGTTTTCCAATCGGCTTTTCCGGCCGTTTTTGAGTTTTCTTCTTAACCTCATCAAAAACCACGATATTCTTTACTTTTTAAAGCAAAAACTTTAAGTTTTGGCAATGAATTTGCTCACTTAGACACCCTACATTACAATTCTTCATAATTTTTACATAAATTTCGTAAATAACGCTTTATAACTTTTAAAATTTTTATAAAAAATTTTCAAATACTCGGAATAATTCTCTTTTAAAATTTATATGAAAATTAAAAAAAAACTAATGCAAGTTTTAAAGATCTGTTACCTATAAATAATATAGAGGAAATAGTTTTTGAATTTGCTCTTACCGTTCCACAGTTATACCAATTTTAAGGTTTGTTAAAATTTAAAATTTTTTACTTTGCAATCTTCTTGCACGATATGAAGAGCTTGTTCGAAGGAAAAGCTCAACCTTGCGGAAAATCTAAAGAATCAAACAGAGTTCTTAAAAACAAATCGGAATTTTTAGAAAACGAGGTTAACTTTAGCGTTCGGACGATTCAATCTATGAACCTACAAAAAATTGGTTTATATAGAAATTCCAACTTTCTCATAAAAACACCAGCTTTGTGCAAGTCTTGACAGAACCGGAATTAGTTGCTGCGCTTATAGTGAATTCCTTCTTTTATTAAAGGCCAGCTTGAAGACAGGCAACCACGAGAAGACTATAAACAATTGCTTCATCTGAGCCTAATCCTTCTGGGTGATATGTCTAAGCCCTGTCCAACAGTTAAAACTATAGGAACTATTAAACGGGCTCGCTGAATAATGAAAAGTATATATTCTTTAAAAATATGCATTTTTCGAAACCATCTGCAATCTTACGCAGACAATTCAAAAATTGATGCCTTGCTTTATTTTAAGAATATATAAAGTATTAAAAATTGGTACCTCTGCCAATACATATTTTTAAAGAACATATAATTGTCATTGTCTAGCGCTACTGTACTTTAGGGTGGCCCCAAAATAAAGTTGCGGATGTTCCCGACTAATGTGAAAATTTGATTCATTTTAAGACTACGTTTCTTTTGTCCTGCGGTCAATATTTGGTGAGCTGGATCAAAGGATAAAAAGGTCCTTTTTAGAGGTTTTTTGATTTTTTCACATTTCTTCCAAAGTAACTATTTGTACATTTGGTATCATATGAAAGTATTTGAGAGGCAAAAATTAAAAAAAAAAATGTTTATTTCAAATTCAAAAATTTTAAAAATTTCAGACAAAATTTATTTTTTTTAATTTTTTCATAAAATTTACTTAAATAAATAGTTGAAATTTCTTGATTATAAACGTCATGCAAATTAAACCCAAATGGTTTTTCCCATTTTTTAGCTTATAAAATTTACGTTGTTTTAATACCCATTACACTAACGAATTGATTTAACAGAGATTGTCAGATAGGGAAGAATTTAGGTTAAAAAAATGAATAAACATTTATGTAAATAGAATTTTAAAAAACGGGCATGGCTGGAGAATAACAGCGATAATAATAATGCAAATCTAACTATAAAGACAGCCCAAACAAACATTGTTAGGATAGCGACGGGTACAAAAGAAATGAGAATATCCACAGAGACAAAACCAGCTTCCCAGACTTTTTACATGAAGACAGACGATCAAGTCTTCTATCTGCAGTGGGCCTTAATGAATACCAAAAATATATTTTTGTAAAGTTGTTTCATTAATTTGTTTATTTAAAACTGAGAGAAGTTAAATATGGATACCTCTTGTTTCCATTTTAAAGAGTGTAAAATACAATACATTGTATACAAATGAAAGTTTTAATTAATGAAAATGTTGGTAAATATTATGAATGTTGATACAAGCCAATACAAGCCGTTAAGTTTAAATTTAAATACATGTTCATAAAAATTGTTCCATTCACAACAGATGTTGTAGTGTCGTAGTAGTTGTGCGTCGTCTGAATTTACAATAGTTGTACAAATGTTGTTGGTAATTTCTATATACATAAATATTTTCTACAACACTCAAACATAAACTGATTGACAAATTTAAAACCAGAAATAATATTAAAAAAACCAAACATTTTTATATTGGATATTGTTGTATGTTCAACATACAACATTGCTTGTTACGAATTGAAAAAATATGTAGATTCATTAGTAAGAATAATTTAATTTTATTAAATTTTTAAGTTTTAAGTATTTTTTGATAGCTATGAAAAAAAAAATTATCCAAGGCTTTGAACTGTATGCGAACTCTCATGTAGTGCGACAACGATAGCTACATACATATGTAAGTACATATTCGTATATACGTATATGCCTGCAAGTCCACATTGCAGCAGATGTTAATCATAATGATGGTGATGACGATAATGATAACGAGTGTGATGTTATATTTATGCATACGTGCGTATATTTAATGTTTGAATGAGCGTACCTTAAAGTAGGGCTGCAATTGTCCTCAAGGCATTTTATACTAAATATAATATTACTGCTTTGTGATGACATCGTAAGTCTGGTCATGTATGCAAAATACACTTGAATGAAAAAAATGCAAATGTTAGAAAATATAATCATAAGGACATATATCAGAAACTCTTTAAAATAGCATTTAAAATTTTTTAAATTTAATTTAAATTAAAATAAATTTAATTTAAAATGCATTTGACAAAATCTATAAAAAAATATGCTTCAGTATTCTATTAACATCTTATTGTTATTTATATTTCACCATAATTTGGCGTGTTTTTTTTTCAGAACATTCAGTTTGTTAAACTGAATTGTTAAATAAAATAACCAGATGAAAAAAAAGTAACAAAATATTTTTTGCGGGTCCAAAAATAATTGATTTTAAATAAAGTTCAAATTTATACTTTCTATAAAATCTCCAAAAACTGCGAAAATTTTATTTTTTATTTTTATTATACCACCATAGTGGGGAGGATATATTGGATTTGTGCTGATGTTTTTAACACCCAGAAATATTGGTACAACACCCACCTTAAAGTATCGACTCAGAATCACTTTCTGAAACGATTTAACGATATCCGTCCGCTGGCTGGCTGGCTGGCTGGCTGGCTGGCTGGCTGGCTGGCTGGCTGGCTGGCTGGCTGGCTGGCTGGCTGGCTGGCTGGCTGGCTGGCTGGCTGGCTGGCTGGCTGGCTGGCTGGCTGGCTGGCTGTCCATATAAGGCTAGTGCACAGAGTACAGGTCAATTTTGAAGATATTTCGATAAAATTTGGTACGTAATTTTGGCCCAAGGATGGATGTGATTAAAACTAGTGGAAATCGGTCCATTATTTCACCTGGCCCCCATACAAATGTTCTTCCGTAATTGGGGTTTACCGATCATAAATGTTTTAATTATGCAAGTATTCAAACAAATTATAAACCAAATGAGTGGTAAAGGAAGCCAAATCACATTTTGTGCAGATCGGGCCATAATTACTCGTAGCTCCCATATAAGGCCATATCATTAATTTCTAAAAAATGTTGGTACCCAAATAAAATTTGACACAAAAAAGTTTCTGATATACAGAAATAACGAAACCTAATTTTATAATCTTCGGTTTATAATTATTCGAAACTCCCATATAAGACCCTCTCCGTAAATCAATTTAAGCTCCATAAATCTATTAAAAAGTTTTTGTTATATCTAAATAAAGTTTAAAACATATGTATAATATTTATTTTCACAGTCATCATGACACTAAATTTTTGGATGATCGGTCCACAATAGGTTATATCTCCCATATAACGCCCATTTCTGAAAAACTGTTTTCTATATATACTGGGTGTAGGGTATTATATGGTCGGGCTTGACCGACTATATTTTCTTACTTGTTTTATTATATTATTAGCCCATATAGTGTATATTTGGACTCTAAAAAATGCAAAAATTGGGATGTTTAGTTTGACTGTATTATTGATAAATTTAATTATCCTTTTCAAAATATCAAACACAAGTATTACGTGTTAAGATCTTAATGTATTTAAAGTATTATCAGCAATTTAGAAAGGATTGCACCATTTTGGTAACACAAAATATAAAGCATTGCCTTTGCGCAATGGATTTGGCTTTGTTGTCAATTACGCTGGTTGACCGGGCTTCACATACACTCCCTACGCGCTTCGATTTATCTTAATGGATCCATTCTTCAAGTAATGATTTCCATTTATCATGCTGCTTGCAAACGTTTAGAAAACAATTTTTTAAAGGAGGCGAAATTTTGTCCATTCATCCTGTATTATTAAATTTAGGTTATCCTTGCAAGAAAAATTTCTCTGCTTAATTTATTTCTCCAAATATAAATATTCCCACTTGTGCTCAATTGGACTGAGGTCTGGGGACTGCGGAGGAAGATCTAAAGTTTTTTTGGCAATTACTCTTTTACGATTGTGCAGATATGCTTAAAATTATTGTGCCGTTGGTAAATCCAGTTCTGCGTTAGCTCAAATTTCTCTACACTACGGTATGCATTGTTTTTTAAATAATCTGCCTTTTCATTGTAGATTCTATAAATGTCCCACCATGATGCCGCTATACAACCTCAGACCATTACTGTGAACAAGACATGTTTTTCACTCTTAGTAACATATTACTTTATGTTTCGTTCTTGGTTTGTCAAATTTTTAAAGGGTTTTTGAGTCGAAATATCTCAAACATACTTTCGCTGGTTCAAAGGATATTAATCGTGTCACTCTAATATGTAGGCTTCTTTAATGCAAAGGTCTACAAATCGTACTCAAGCTTACAGGTTTTCCCGAAGTTTTCATAACATTTATGGCTATTTTTATAGCACTAGATATTGAGTTTATTCCTACATCTCTTTCTATTCTCTTACTTCAGTATGAGTATTTGTAAGACGGTTTAGACATTTTGCACCAGGCAAATTTTCTACGGTATTGTATTTGGTATTTGGTATAGTTGTTTATAACTCTTTTATTGTGCAGTGATACCTTCCAACCTATTTCACGCAGAGATTTTCATTTTTGACGTCAGTGTATTATTATTTGCCAAGTTTCAATTGATATGGCTTCTCATTGTGAATTTTTCACTACTTAACGTCATAACTTAATATCTTTTGATGATAAATTATGAAGGTGGATTCACCCATTTGTTCCGAACAAAATATTTGTTCGGACAAAGTTTTTTTTTATATTAATATTTTCAGAGAGGCGTCAAACTTGATATGAAAAATACTTTGTGCGAACAAAATGTTTGTACAACATTTCTATAAATGGGTGAATCCAACTTCAAACTTTCAATTCTTTGGAACTCTACTTTACAATTATATTTTCAAAAAAAAATAAAAATTAACAATTAACATTTGGAGTGACAGGTGTTCTTTGCATAAGTATGATATCACTGTTTACCTTATTTTGACGCTGAAAAATTGGTATATTTTAAAAATCAATAAATTAAATTTGCATATGCTTTTGTTTATTTGTTTTGTGAATACAATTCTACTTATATTACTATATGAAAATACAATCTTCGTTTCTAATATAATATTATTTCTATTAATATAATTAAGCTTTTCTTGTAATAATATGTGGCGTTGACTTTATTTTGACGCTCACAGTAAGTTACTGAAGACAAAATCTGCATTCGAAAGATACTCCATCTGTTATGAATTCCTTATTATTTGAGGTTATATACAAAAATATATTTTTTGCTAACAACCTGTTATTAAGCTATTGGCCTAGAATGCTTTTCTAGTATACGCTTAATAACCAGGTTTGTATTCTATATAAAAGTTCTATATAAAATCACTAGTGTAGGTTTAAACCACATTTCTTCACAGGGGACCTTAAGGCAATCAAAGTGTTGACTTTTTTACTTTATACCTATGAATATAGCAGTTATCGTCCTCATATACCACGAACAGTCTATCGCTATTTGCATCTATTTTTAAGATTGTTTTTGTTAAAGTCTCAATGACATTTTGCATAATTTTTTTCATTTTCTACTTCTCATTTATGAGAACGCCTGTAAATACTAAAATACACATCCATAAATACATACATACATATATACGTATGCTGGCAAAAGCATATTTCTACTTTAATACATCATTGTTGTTTATCGTTTATATACACGTAGATCTTACCATTGCTGCTACATGCCTGCGTGCAACATTCTTGTTTGTATTACTCTATAGCCCTGAGCTGAGTTGTACGTACAACTCCTTTTTCCACCTCTAAATTGCATGCAAAATTCCAGTCAACTGAAGTCATTCGTTTGATGCAAAAGTTTTATAAAGGTAGAAATAATGCAAACATGGATGCATGAGTAAATATTTTTTTAATTAAGGTGGCACATTTGACTATTATACTTAGATTATATGAATGCATAATAATTTTGTAAAGTTACGACTCTACTCAAAAATGGTATGATACAGTTGTTTTTTTTTTTGACATAATTTAATGTACATTTTCTATAATCTAATATGTTTGTTCAAAGTTTGCGAACAATTTTCAAAATGTGTTAAAGTGTCAGGGGATAGCGTGAAAACTGCACTGTAATTCTTTGCATCACAAAATACAAAATTTGTTTGGTAGATACCGTTCCAGGGAATGTAATTTAAAAATGCTTCTTTTAAGTAGCAGATTTATTTTGTTCTAGCTTGTCAAATATTTAGTCAATCAATGTTCAAATGTTCAACCATAAAATATTCTTGCATTATGATGACGCTTTCATCATTAGTACCTTAAAAGTTGCAAGTTGTCAACATGTACCCATCTATATGAAAAATTTACCCTCTTTTCATGGCAAATATATCTACGTGTTGTGTGCTATTTGTTGTAAAGTTACAAACAGTTTTTTAAAACGTTTAAAATTCTTTAAGAGTATGGTTAATAATCTCCTTTTATTCAAAATTTCGGAGACAATTTCATTAATTTCAGAAAAAAATGTGCTTTAATATTTTCTTAGTGTTTCATAACTAATATGTTTATTTTATAACTATATTGTTTTATTATAAAGAAAGAAGAATACTAGAAAAACTAAGGTATAACGTGAAATTTTCAACAATTATAAAACACCGCATTGTTCGTACCATAGTGATTTTGAAAAAGGAAAAATTTCAGTTTTTATAAAAAGTTGTAGTGACAAATTTTGCAATACTGTAAAATACAGAAGGCCAATATGTTGAGTTCTTCGCCTTGCGCAACTAGTGAATGAACCAACCCATATTACATGCGTTTATGGGCATCAAAACAACATCCTCGAACTTTTTCTAACTTAACACCCTAATAAGTATGAGGTAGATGTTCTTGCATCTCTTGGTAATTCCGCATCTTTTTCGCACTCCGCACTTCGTAACGTTTTAAGACTAGCTACGAAACGTTTAACGTTTGTATACGAAAAGGCTCGTTGGACTGAGCTCAACAAATTTTTTTGTCATTTCAATTAGAAATTTTGTTTCTTATACAATAATTTCAATGCCATGGCGAATATGGTCGAAAATATAATTATGTTGGGGATGAAAAAATGTATACCATCAAGAAAAAAAAATTCGTTTAAATCTAAAGAAACATCTTGGTTTAATCAGAAATGCAAAACTGCAATCAAAGCCAGAGAGGAAGCATTCAGAATTTGGCGAAATAATAAAAACGCCGCAACTGATTCGCTACGCAAACGAGCGAGGTCTTCGTGTGCCAAAGTGCTGAGGCGTGAAAAATATATACAGGAGCAACGCCTCCGGGGCAGTAAAAGCTTTCGTTCCTTCGTTAAAATAATAAAGGATAATGCTAGATCTTCATTCCCTACTCTTTTAAAGAATGACCAACCATTCACAAACCGGGTTGACAAAGCTAACCTTTTGGCTGAATTATTTGCAAATAATTTAAACTTACCGAAAAGCAATCAACCACTTCCTGTGCTCGAAAGAGTATCAGTAAATATGCCAAATATATTCTTTCGCACGCGCGCAGTTAAAAGGTTTTTTTCGGATCTTAACATAAATAAGTCTCTTGGGCCAGATGGTATACCAGCATTGGTCTTGAATCAATGTTGCTAATGTAACGCCGATTCATAAAAAGAGAGAGGCTACAAACCCTGATAATTATCGCTCAATAGCAATCTGTTCTGCACTTTCGAAAGTTATGGAAATGATGGTAAATTAACATCTTGTTAAATATCTACAATTTACTTAGCGACCGCCAGTATGGCTTCCGTAGAGAACGCTCTACGGGTGACTTACTAGCTTTCCTGTCGGAAAAATGGTGTCGTTCTATACATCGTTTTGGCGAAAGTAAAGTTTGACAAAATGTGGTACTTTCTTATCGAAACTCATTGATTTTGGGGTCGGTGATAACTTTTCTCGATTTATATCGAGTTTCCTCAGAAATCGCACTATACGAGTTGTTATAGATGGGATCTCATCAGACGAGGTCAAGATTAATTCAGGGGTACCACAAAGCTCAGTTCTTTCTACCACTTTATTTCTGATCTTTATAAATGACATTCTATGTCAAACTTCACACCCTATTTATTATTTTGCAGATGATAGCAACATTTACCATTCATACTCATTTCACCATAGACCAAACCCTTTGGAAATTGGGGAAATAAGACAAAATATGAATGATAGGCTGAGCCAAGATCTTAAGAGAATCTCGGAATAGGGTTGTGCGAACAGTGTCGATTTTAACGCACGTAAGACTCATTGTTGTATATTAACGCACAAACGGACAACAGTTCATGTTCATCTGTTTTTATGGGCGGTGTAAATGTTACGAAATCAGACGCTCTTGACGTTCTAGGCATGAGAATCCAGTGTGATGTCTGCTGGACCAAGCACATATTTCAAATGTCAAAAGAAGCGCTGAAGTGCCTTGGTTTCTTAAAACGGTGTAGAAAATACTTCAGTCCATCTGATCGCCTTACTATTTACACCACTTATATTCGACTGAAAATGAAATACAACTCTCATGTATGGGCGGGTGCTTCAAAGTGTATTTTGAAGTTAGTCGACCTCATACAGGAGAGGGCGAAGATGTTTATCGGTGTCAGTAGGGTATCCAACTCTATTAAGTCATTGGAACAACGTCGCAAGATGGGTTCTGTTTCACTGTTCTATCGATACTATAATGGAATGTGTATTGCTGAAATCAGGGAACTTGTTCCTGAAACACTTAGTGTTTTACATAATACACGTTCGTCAGTCAGAGATCACCCATTCGTGATCGACTGGACAGTGGATGGCAAAACACACTACAGGGAAAATTCGTTCTTTAGCCGTACTGTCTGTATGTAGAACAAACTACCAGCAGAAGTCTTCCCTGCCACTTTCATATGTGAAAATTCAAGTCAAATGCTCAAAAACACTACTCCCTCTATCCACCCTCCCATAGCCTATTTTGCTAGTTCCCACACAATGCATTGCATAAGTAGGAGTCGTCCCCTGAGTGCTGGTCCAAAAAATTCCTAGACTATTACTAGTCAAAACCTGCTATCTGTGCAAGGCTATTACCCCACCACAAAACTGCTAGACTTGAATTTGCTAAAAGAAAATTAAAAACTAAATGGAAAGAGTTAAGTGGATAATCTTTATCAATAGATGCACTATTTAAACATATATTTATTTAAGGTTATTTTTTCCACAGAGAAAAATATAATCTTGATGATGCAAATGGTTTCAACAGATATTGGAGACACCTACGGAAGTAACCAATATATTGCTCAAAAATAAATTTCGGAGGCTTGATAGTTTAGAGAACAGTTTGTAAAAATCATATGTTCGATTTCGCGTTTCTAAGCACCAAAATGACTTAATTCAATTACTATATACAGTTTTTTTTAAATATGTCACAATTTATTTTTTAAAACTTGTTCTCCATATCAGAACCCTAAAACCTAAAACCCAACAATGTGAAAGCATATGTTATCTAAAATAAGTTGTTATAGATGCTTGGAGATCTGAATATACAAGAATAAGTCTGTTAAATAGTATGTCTTATCGAATTTTTGAATTGATTCAAAAAAAAAAATAAAAATGAGACCTAACAATAACATAATTGAAGTAAAATAATTTGTGAATAATTTTATTTTAGGTTATTTGAGTTTCAGTGTATTTATAGTTAAGAAACACTAAAAAATTAAAAAAAAAAAAATTTATTTATTGTTCTGCAACGTGTACTTCAATAATAGTACTTTTGATTATTTAAACCCACCTTTCATTCGAGTTATAGCAATATTTTTGTAAATTTGCTTTATAAACCTGTTATAAACTTGTTGTAAGTATTTATGAATAAGTGCAATAGACTGTTATTTGTCAGATAGTCATAATATAGATATATATTGGGTGTAATTTATTAGACATCTCTCAAAAATTTTGCAGGCATCACTTAGTTTTTGCTTAGTTTCATAATTCAACAAAAATTATTGAATGGATTTTCTGTAAATTTTTATGTTAAGTTTAATTCGAAGGAATATAGAGTAAACAAGGTTTCCCTAAATTCATCAGTGTCGCTTCTATAAACCGAAAGAGAGACTACCGTGATTTGATATATTTAGTAACATAATTATATTTAGTTTTTTGGACTTAGGACAAAACAGACTTAACAATTTTGCATAGTATAACAACGAGGAACCATTAAATTATTGTAAACATTCATTAAGCAACCATAGTTTTTTAACTTTTCTAAAGTCTTGCATTCAAATCTAATCATTATGCTAGCGTATACAAAATAACTAACTTAAATTGACAGAATCAGGGAAGAATATAGCACTTGATCCTTCACTACTTTCTTTCTTTGTGCTTATGAAATTCTAAGTCGATTGAGCTATTTTTGTATGTGTAAAACCTTCTCACGTCCAAAATACACAAGGAAAACTAACCAAGTTACCAAATAATATTTATTATTGTTCTAAGCAGTTTGGTATTGAAATTCAGAGAAATCGGTGCAAAAGAATTAGTGTTATCGACAAATATGTGAGACTTGTAATGAACAAAATGGTGATATAGCTAGAAATTTATTAGAATAAGAAAAATATTTTGTATTGAAATAGCTATAAGACTACTGACGGCTGCTGCTCTGAAAGAATGATTTTAAACAAATGGTAACCATTAGCATAAATACCGGGTATACAGGCTATTATATGTTCAGGCTTGACCGACTTGTTTTATATATAAAATTTTATTTTTGTAAACCAAAACACAGCAAGTTTGTTGTAAATACTGCAAATATCTTTCAAGATAAAATAACTCTTAGCATTTCCATTAAATATTAACCATTCTTTAAAAATATCTTCAAGCAAAATAGCGTCACTTAAAACAAATTGTAAACAAACGACTCCTTTCATTTGAATCCATATAAAACTTAAGCAAATGAACTTAAGTGAAATATTCAACAATCCAAACGAAAAAAAAAAAAAAACAAGGCTAAACAAGACTCAATATATGAATTTTATTTACATAACACACATACATAGAAGATACATAGAACAAGTACGAGTACATACATACATAGATTGTGGTAGATTGTGCAAAACTTCAGACATATATTATTCCTTATTTATCTACAACTTTCTTTCTTATTCACTTACTGGCTGACATCTTGTGAAAAGCTGGAAGTTTTTGCTTAAGCATTCCTTTCAACCAACACGAAGGTACACACGTATAAATATTCTAAGCAATTTTTCCTTGTCTTCTGCACTTTTGGTTGCGATGTATTTCGTTGAAATATTTGTTTATGGTGTTAAAACGGCGTAAAAATAGCACAAAGAGAAATGGGAAAGCTCAAAAAAAAAAAATATATTCCAAACAGATGATGCTACGGTGTGCAGGCAAGTAGCCATGCAACATTTTCTATTGTATGCATGTTTAAAGCCAGCAAAGTAAGTAATAGATAAAATATACAACCGCATAGCAAAGGTTGTATATAAGTACGAGTATATACAGATGCATTGGAATACAACAGTAATAACATGTTTATACCCTGAATATTACATACTACTATTATTATTATTATTATTCAAATGTCGTGCTTAAATCTCTGGAGGCAAAGATTTGAAAAGTATAAATTTGTTTTCATACTCAAACAATTTATGGTGTGAATATAATAGTTTTTATACCCACCACCGAAAAGTTGAAGGGTATATTAAGTTTGTCATTCCGTTTATAACACATAGAAATATTGGTCGTAGAACCAAAATCTCTATATATTCTGGGTCCTTATAAGATTCGAGGACGATCTTCAAAAAAAAAACATCGAACAATGAAATTGTGACCAAGCATTATTTGTTTCACCGAAATGTTTGGCATTAAAATGGGAAAAATCGGTCCAGTAGGCTTCGAGTTATAGACCAAAGTTTCAGACAACCTCGATATTTTTCAGCAATTTTTTGCAATTTCCAATAATGCAAATAATATCATGGAATTTTGCGCACATTATTTTTAATATATAAATACAAATTTTATAGAAAATGGTAAGAATCACTGCACGACTTCTCATACTAAGTTCATTTTCAAAAATCACTTAAATGCGCATAAATCTTTAATGCAAAGCACTAATCACCAAAGTGAAAATTTAACACAAATTATTCATGTCTACATATAAATCGTACTACCAAATTTAATGCTGATCACTCCATATTTGACCGTAACCCCGATATAAACTCCAATTCCGAAAAACACTTAAATAAATGGAACGACGCACGTTGGGTTGAAATGGGTCCAAAGTGGCGCTGAATTGAAATTTTAGCATTAATTTTTTGGCATAATGATTGCTATCAAATAAAACTAGATAAAATTCTACATTAATATTTAAAATTTGAACCATCTAAGTTGTTTACGTCATCCGTAGGGAGCTGTCAAAGTTAGCTAATTATTGCTGTTTTCTTAAAAAGTGAAAAAAATTCAAATTTGATAAAAAGCAGTACTTATTTTTTTTAAATTTAAATTAAACTTCAGCTATTTAAGTGTACAAAAAATGATTTTGTATTTAAAAAATATGTGTGGAAATATTTGTAATATTTAAAAAAAAAAACTCCAAAATCGGAGTATTTTTCATATATGATGGACCAGAAGTAACAAAGTAGTAAAGTGCCGGCTTTGAAATTGTGTTTTTTGAAAAGTATGGGATTTCTACTTGATATTACAAACAAAAACGTTTGCCTTCTTCTGGCCCCGTTTTGAGATATTAATTATTTTATGTAAAAAGTCTTGTTTTCAAAATTTTTTATTTACCATACCCATAGTGTTTTTGCTGTTACTATTGTCTTACTCTCAATAGTAGCTATTTTTGTTGTTGTTGATATTATGCCTAATTATTAAGACAAAAAAAAAATTATGACAATAATTGCACCCTTCCTTGAATTAATCTCCATTTTAGGTATATTCGAACCCACTGTGCGACGTGTTGTACCAAATGTTATGCTGAATGGTTCATCTCTCTTATGAGGACTACTTCCGAAAAACTCATTAACCAACATAAACGTCCATATCGAACAGAAATTTTACACAGATCAGTTATAAGTATGTAAAAATTATACATTATGGCTTTTCTGAAAGTTGGTCCATAATTGGCCAAAGCTACCGCTTCCGAGAATATCCACAGAATATACAGAAAAGACAATTTTGACATTTCAAAAAGCCAACATATGTTTTCTAGGGCTTTTTGGTATCTAATTTTTGTGTGTCAAAGTATATCAATACTCGCTGCAAAAATATAAAGAAAGGGTAGTTCTGAAAGAAAGAGATAAATATAAAATGTGCTTATCTTCCGTCTCATGGCACCTTTATACACTGGAAATACTGGAATATGCATAAAATACTGTAAATGTTATAGTTCAGATGAAATTTAAACAAGATAAACTTTAAATAAATATAAATTATGGTATAATATTTTATGACGATCGCCCCATAAGGGATCCGCAAAATATAATAGCCAGTATAATTATTGCTGCCGATACAAGATGTAACAAAAATTTGTTCAAAGTATTAATAAATAACACTACTGGTATATTAGTGGTGGGTTAATAAAATTCGGCACAGCCGAATATAAGCTCTAACTCGTTGTTTTTACTTTTTGCGAACAAAGTTGCATAACAGAATGTATCTGTTAAAAGTTCTAAGGGTTAAAAAATATTTGCTTTAATTTTAAAGTTTTTGAAAAATATAACCAGAGTTTAAATGATAAATGACCAGGTAATAATTTGGACATTAAATAATTAAATAAAGTGAAATTCAAGTAATAGATTTGGAAAACTCTTAACTGGGCGGTAAATTTATATTACATATATATGCAGGTTATTTGTTTTTGGAAGCTAAATAAACAACTGCTAGTGAGAATTTATTCATATTAATATTTATATACACTGCATGTCACAACTATAGATGCATTTTATATTTGATTTGATATCAACTTATTGACATCTTTCCTAACATGTTAAACGTCACTTCACGCACACCAATCAAAGAAAAATTTCTATCTGAATATTTTTGCTTAAGAAAAATTCATAGTAACTGAGTCCGTTGATTTTTTTTTTTTTTTGTGTACAGTGTTGGAAAAAATATTAAGAGCAGCTGCTTTATTTTCAATAATGACAACAAAAATTTAGAAACAAATTACTTTGTTGATCATTTCTATCGAACTACTGATAATCTAATGATGAATCTATACTGTTAAGCTTTCTATGAGCCTTTTTAATTGCCCTAACTTTATAGGAAAACTAATAAGAATTATGCTTTCAATTAACTGCATCAATTGAATTTTATTTCAACAGAAAAATAATATTGAGTGTAAAATGCGGGATTCGTAAGAGATGGCATTTTTGCCACTTAGAAGGATACATCACACCAAAAAAATGTGCTTTAAAAGGAACAAGATTTATGTATGAATTCATACCTCAAATCGCCACAAACCTGCTGATGGGATGCATGATTTTTGTATGAGGTGTTTCCGGTTTGGAGGACTACTTTCTGCTGACAATAAGCGCTTCTTTTAACCTAATCAAACATGCAAATAAAGCACTTTCCTAAAGTGTTTTTTTAATTCTATCTGAATGTTTTTGCTTAAGAAAAATTCATAGTAATTGAGAAGCGCGACATTCGTTTTGTAATTGACTTTCGTTGTCATACGTAAATCTGTAGGCTATAATTTCATTTTTGTTTTTTCGCTTTAAAACCTTCTTCGTTGTCAGCACTAAAAAAGCATTTCTTTGTATATTTTATTCGTAAGTATTTATTGCTTCAAAAGAGCGCTTTTATTGAAGCGCTTACTTATGCGCTTTTTTTTCGTAAGTGCTTCAAAAAACATGAATTTTTTTCATGTCACTGAATTTATTATTATGCCAAAATTTGTTTTGCAATATTCCATTTTTTACTATTATTACAACTAAATTTAAGCCAGAGTATTAAATATTATCTTATATCAAAAATATATTATTTCGAATTTTGTTTAAATATTTTAAATCCACAACTGCCTATTGTTGCTGCCCACAACTCTCGTTCGTTGTTGTTGGTATTGAATTTGCTTTAAGGACTTATAATTTCCCAATTGTAATACCTAAACGATACAAAATAATCACGTGATTTAAAGAATTAAATATTTTTTTTTAAATAAAAAAGAAAACTGTGCAAATACAATAAATAAACATTAAAATACTTTCTAAAAGCTTTGGCTGCAACTAATGTCATTTTCACAATTGAAAAAATGTTTCCAAACTGTAAAATAGAAAACGAAAATATGCACGCCATATTATCTAGAACTTCAAAGCCATTATTTGTGGTAAATCATTTGAAAATGTATTTATTTCGTTAGAAAAATGTAATAAAAAAAAATCGAAAATGTTTTTCTGCTGTTCTATATTTTGTTTTCAATTTACTGTAGCTTGTAAATTCGTTACAAATGCACATACTCCCTCAGTTGTATATATGACAGACAAATATACGTAGTGATAGTGAAAAAAAAATATAAAACAAAGCATAACATTTGTACTTGTATGATGGTGGATACACTATAAAGAATCGTTCGAATGTTACAGTAACTAGTATTTGTGTCTCCAAAAACATGTCATGTTTTGCAATGTTTAACCAGCAATTTTGCAATGTATTTTTGTATTAGTGTGAATGTATCTGTAAACGTCTATTTTGTAAATGTGTCCCAGCAGGCCATATGAGTCCGAAAAGAGTCTTTTCTGACACCTCTTTATGAGCCCAAAACACAATCATAATTGCTCCGAAAATCTTCAGAAACGAGGGTCATTCCATTCGAAAATGGTCCGTCAGAAAGAGCTCTTAGATAATGTCAGTAAAGAGTCTTTTATAAGGGGTTTGGACTCTGAAAGAGCTCTTCGATAATGTCAGAAAAGAGAATTTTATTAGGGGGTTTTTGGGCTTTGAAAGAGCTCTTAGACAATGTCAGAAAACAGTATTTTATGAGGGTTTTCTTTGGGCTCTGTGTAATCTTGTTTTTATCATTCTTGTGTGGTATAACAGGACAACAACAATATGGTGCCGACTCAGGACAGTAACAAGAAAATTTTTCTTTCGCTCCGAAAATGCTCTTTTGTTGGACTCTTTTCTGACTCCTTTTTCGGAGCGCTCCTAGAATGGTATGCTGGGGTATATGTATATATAAACGTGCAATTGTATGTGCACAAACAAATAGTAAATATTACTGTTGTGTACTTTAGGAAGTATACCAGCGGCATGTTTGTATAGAAGTTTTACGCTGTTAAAGAGTGTGGATTATAATCTCTTTCTAATGAGATAAATATGTAGGTACATAAAAAAATAATTTTACTGACGGCCTGATTCGACATCGAACAAATCAAAACGCTTAGTCATTACATTTTAACTGAGGTTCTGCTCCTGCTAAATGCTTCCAAATCAAAAAAAAAAAAAAACTTCCAAATCTAAATTTTATTATGACTTTCTACTGCGACAATGAAATTTATTGCAATAGAAGTCTTCATGGTATAATTATACAAGGTTAGTGCAAATTGGCAACAAATACAAAAGCTACAAGCATTTTGTTTGCATAGAATAATATACTACTGTTAAAACACTTGAAAAAGTATTACTTTTGACATAAGTAAATTTTAAACAAAGTCAATCAGCTGTGCAACTGCACTCACCTTGTATAGTTACACCATGGAAGTTTTCGTACCTTAGGGGAGAAAAAGTTTTTTATGACAATAGTAGTTGCAATCGCTTTTGTCGTCATATAATTAAATTACTTTTGTTAAAATTAGTATTATTAATTATTTTTGTAGTTTACATTAAACATACGTACATATGTATGTGACTTGAACTTTTTTATAGAAATAAATTTTTGTTCTAGCATGTATTTTCTGCTGGAAATTACGAATTTCAGTTCCAATTTAGAAAAAAAATACTCCTGGAGAGCTCCAGGAGTCTGTAGACGGACTTAGTAGCTAAACGGAAAAAAATTATTTTCAAAAATAAATCAAATATGAGAATTAAATTAAAGAATATTCGTTTTTTTTTAATTTTTTAAATTACATAATACCTATACATTTTCATAATACTCGTACATTATGTATCCATATGGTATCGTATGAAACAGTTTTTTGTCTTTGAAAAATATAGGTGGACGTTGTATTTGGTACAAAATATGTGTATCTGTTTTTTTACAAAGTTTACAAGATTTTTTTGAACCCCCTTGAGGGTAATGATTGCTTTTGTCGAATCTTACACTATCTACCGGATGAATGACTTTTTCCCAACAAGAGCTACAAGATGGATTTTCAACAAATGATGAACGACCAACCGATCGTCTCTTGATGGAAGCGCAGAGCTCTGAAGCGAAATTCATACATTGACATGGTGTTTCCATATTTATTGTTATAGTCATGTCAAGCAAATGATAAAATAATCTGGTTGTCATGTCCTGGGTTTAAATTTTGAGACCATTGCGACCCATATATGATACTGTTAAGTCTACAACTCCCATGTGCGCATTATACTCACGGATGATCTGTGGACAGTCGATATGGTTATAGCGTCCAATTTTAGATGGCTGGTTGACTAAATTGCTTCGTTGGAAAGGCATTATGCCAACATAGGTGCAACATAGTCTTACATTTTGTGTGTCCTTCCACATAACTATTGAATCTCCACCCCATAAACACTTCCAATAAATTTCGTAGAAAATCACGTGGCTCTTTTCTGAGTTCATCATCCTTGTCCATTGGAAGTTTGCAATTGGGAACCCGATTTGGTCTTACTGTGCCAAGGCTGTAAATACCACGCGCTCTTAGGTACAGCATAACGTATAAAAAGGCGTTAGGTCAAAACGCCCAAGGTCGTAACAAAAAGTGTGTATGGAGGATAGGATAGGATCTTTTCCTCCATGTAACCGGCTTCGCATAGTACCGATTCCCTGTAATGACAGCTATAATTTGAAAAAGATATTTCGCCCAAATTCAATGTCGTTTAGCCCAAATGGCAAAACGCTAAAATGTTTGGGCGTTATGACAATTTTGGTTTTGGGCGTTACGACCTTGGGCGTTTTGACCTAACGCCTATAAAAATTGTCAAAATACATAATGTGCCTTTTATTAAATCCATTTCTTGGTCACTTAACGAAGAAAGTTTTATTCTTTTAGCTCTATGGGAATGCCGATTTTCTCCATCTTGAGCTGACATCTTGTCTGTTGATGATCTCTTAGTTTATAGTCCAAAAATTAAGTAATCAATTATTTCTAACTCTAGTAAAAACGCTAGAACATTTTTCAGCTAAGTGCCTAAGACCGTCTACAGACGGTGTTCACAAAACTTAGCATTGATTCAATATTCTTGTTTTTTTTTATTTAAGTTATGTATGTAATATGATAGTAAACATTTAAATGACTTACAAAAAAAATACAGATTCAATTCAATAACCAGAATATATTATTTTTTTAAATTTAATTTTCACTAAATTTACAATCAATTTTTACAACTTTTTTCACCAAAGTTCTGATAAGAATGATTTTTTCTGTCACACGTTTTCATTTATTGCAATTTAATTTGTACCATTATATTGAGAATTTTTTGCTCATTTAACATATTTACGTACCAACAGCGTGGAGTAAACCGGGTTTTTATAATACTCATTTTACTGATGACCATCTCTAGACGGTCCTAGGCGTTAAAGGGATAATATAGATAATAATAGTATTTAGAACAATATAAATAAGTAAGAGTTAATATGATATACCCATCACCAAATGCCAGTAGTGTGATCTATGAATATTTGAAGCTATTTTTTGTTACATTTTGTATCGGCAAAGATAATTATACTGGTTATTTTATTTTGCGCATTCCTTACATGAGTGCTATCAACTATTATGGGGCGATCGTCAAAAAATATTGTACAGTAATTTCTCTTTATTAAAAGTTTATTTTGTTTAAACCTTAAGCAAACACAAAATTGTGTTCACATAAGCGAACCCCAGGGCATATCTGGGACTTTTTATAATTTGTATGGCTTTAAATTAAAAATCTTCAATTTAATTATCAATTTCTTACTCGTTCCCAATATCAGAAGCATTGTCTTCATTTCCATCAACCTCATTCTGAATTAAGTTTTCTATATCATTGGCAATTGCGTCTGCCAATCTGTCATAATATAGGATCAGATTTTGAAACTGTTTCAAAGATTTTGTCTACTTTAGTACTCATTGTAACACTATTAACACTTGTTAACTGCCAACACAAAAATAAAAAAAACTAATTTCTGAAACGTACATTGATTCTGCTTTTTATACAAAACACAAAATATATAGTTATAAATCGATTTAATCTCTTTCTCTTTTATTTTGATTTTATTTGCTGTATTTTCTAAATAATGGGACCGTGGTGTTACAAACATGTTGAGAGTAATTACCACGCCTAGAGATAAAAAATGTTAAGTTTTTTTTTTAAATTTTTTTTGTACAAAACACCTTTATTGAGGATTTCATAAAAAGTTAAGGGGCTCCGGCTAAGTTATCTAAGTAAAAAACTATAAAAATGTTCAAAAATGCCTGGCCAGGCCCTGGTGTTCGCTTAAGGGTTAAATATACAATAACATTTGCGAGAATTTTGTGCATATTGCAATAATTAAACAAAGTATATAGAGGTGTCACGAAATGGAAGATAATCACATTTTATATTTATGTCTTTCTTTCAGAACTGCCCATTGTTAATATTTTTGCAGCGTGTAAAGATTATATACCAAAGAGCCATTGGAAACTGATTTTGGCTCTTTGAAACATTAAAATTTTATCCTCTGTATATTCTGTGATTATTCTCGGAAGTAGATGTTGTATGAGAGTCCAAGTAGATTATGTATGTAAAATACTTAAAACTGATCTGTGTAAAACTTCGGTTCGATGTGGAGATTTATGTAGGTTAATCAGTTTTATAGAAACAGACCACATAAGAGAGCTATAACATGTTATGAACCTTTCAGCACAAAATTATTTACGACGATTTAAATGTATTAGTATGTGAATTACTTGGGTTGAATTTCGACTTTATACTGATGAAATAATTTTAGGAAGTGGACTTTGTATGAGGCTATAGCAAAAGATGCATGAAATTTATTTTTGCAATTCATTAAAAATTAACACAACTTGGAACTTATATTTCAGTAACAAAATGCTCCAATAAATAGTATATCCAAAGAGCAAAAATTCCCAAATTCATTCTCCTGCGGTACCGTGTAACGAACCATTTCAGGCGAGTCTTATCTTTCAGAAGAGTGTGCTACTAAATAGACCGACCATGCTCAGGAATAATGGGGGGGATCTTTTATCCTCTTAGAGAAAAGATAGTTCGTTAACTTAAAAATAAAAAATAATTAGTAGCATCAATCCCTAGAAACGACTACCAAAACTATATTGAGAAGAGAAAAATAAAAAAAAATTTAAGTGAATAGGGATATAAATGAACCATATTGGAATAGATACTTGGTGTAATTTGACCTACTCCTGTCTACTATACCGTCCCTTGACCTTTGCTATTCAATATTAAGTTTTCGAATAGCACAAAATAAAATATTGGCTTTTCTACATATAATCGTCTGCGTGTTTCGCGAAAGAATTAAACATTTAAAAATTAATTTAATCGCCTTTTAAATTTGTCATTTATATTTTACAGATGATATATTATAAGATGTAAAGATCTAATCAATCTCAAAGATTATTTCAGTCGAGTCGAGTAACTGAAAATCATTTTCATTTATTCAATCACATGTAATAAGTTCTATTTTCCATTCACTTTATTCCAAATTATATTTGGCTGGATAAATAAAGGTCCTTTTAATGCGATTAAGCCTCAAAATTTCGATTTTTTTTTTTCAAATTTCTCGTTCAAGCACAATATATTCGTAGTCTTTTTTCATTTAAAACTTTTTTCCACAAAAAATTAAAATAATATAGCAAAATGTTTATAATAAATTTTCCGTGCTAAATTATGTGTTCTTTCTTCTTCAAAAAAAAAAATTTTTTTTCCCCAGAAAAAAAATCCCTTCATTTTATTTTTTTCTGACAAAAAACTCAATTTCTTTTGATTCTAATATCAAATTTAAAAAAAATTTTGTTTTTCAAAGTGTACACAAAAATACATTCAGGTTAAATTAATATCGCAAGACCTCACAACCGACGGCCGTATACGTAATATTTAACATTTCGTAATTAAAAAACACTCATACGTACAACACAACAACTAATTCGCATGATAATGGCAGAAGAACTAAATTCTATGTTAAAATCAATTTTAACTAAAGAACTATTGTAAATTCAATCTCAAACTATTTACCGGGTTATTGTATACATTTACACTCTTCAGTACATACAAACATATTCTTAAATATTCGGATGAGATCATACATAACAGCAATCGAACAAATGATACAAACAACTCCATGCTATATGATAGTGTTTGTATTGAAATGAAAAATTTGAAAAATTGTATTTTGTACAAATTGCGTAAAATGATACAAAATGTTTATTTTTTTGCTTTGTTTTCTATTTGCTGTGTTTTAACCGATTTTGATATTTAAGTTCTTTGTTTTAGCGAAAACAGTGAAGCAAATTGGAGGTGGTAAATGACGGCTAAGAAGGAACTACAAATGAAAAATATTACAATATAAGTTACTAAAATATATAAGGAATTTGAATAGTTAGTTAGTGGAAAATGTTTGTGATATTCTATTGGGCTTATAAACTAAAATAGCAGAATATTCTCTCCGTGATGCGCTTCACTCTAGAATAGGATATCCAAAATTAGATTCATTCGTTTTCGACCTCAAAGGATGAGCAATTTATATGGCGCTGAATCCATATGTTGCCAGAAATAACAGATATGGTAACAGTTGAATATGGTCAATATATTCAATAAACATTCAATAAACATTTTGAAAAAACACACAAAACGTTTTAAAATTTGTTCAATATTTTGTTCAGTTTTTGTAATAAAACTTTACAATTATTGTGGAAATAATAAAATAAAGCAAACAAAAGAACATTTAAAGTGCATATAAATACTTAAGTGTGTCCTAAACGTTTATTAAAATTTTAAACAATGAAGTATTTAAATTTGATATACATTTTACTATTGATGAACAAATTAGTGTCTGTAATATTTACAATTAACCAGAATACGTAGGGTGTACATAAAACTTACACCAAGTTTTGCCGCAGAATTTGCTGGCACAAATGAATGTGCAGTATATGTTGAAGCAACAACAAGAACAATACAAACAATAAACAATTTAGAGTGCTATATTCGGCTGTGCCGACTCTTGAATACCCTCCACCTCAACGTAATAAGAAATACAGAAAACGCACTGGCTATAGGACTAGCATATCTTTATTGTGTGTTTTCTATAAATCTTATTGCTAATTTTAAAAGTATTTTATATATTATTTGAAAGACAATTTTACGACCAACATAATTTATGTTAATTACCGATTCTTGCTGTAATTTACTGAGTTTGTTTGATTTTCATAATAATCTTGAGTGTAATTTAACAACTTATAAAATTTAACATTTTTCCATATAGATATTAAGAACCAGAGTAAAAACAGGGTATAAAAATGGATAAGGGTGAGGCTTTTTTGTGTGGATTTGATCTCAATAACATTATTTCCAAGAGATTTATGGATGGCATAGAAGAAGTGGACCAGTTATGGACTGATAGCTTCTAAATCCAGTATCCACTAATGTGGTTTCTACATATGAGAGGCTTATTTTGGTTGAATTTCATCTCAAGAACGTTTTTGTCAAGAGTTGTATGGTTGTTTAATATGCTCGGAAATGGACTTAATTCGAGAGCTATTGCCAATTATTGACTGACAGCTGCGAAGTCCAGTAGCATAATTACCGTATAAGCGATATTAGTATGTTTTCTGGATTAAAATTACTGATCTATATAAAAGTTAGTTCGATATCGATATTTATTAAACATTTTTGTCGGCTTATTTGTTTTTCGGAAATGGTTCTTATATGGCAGCTATGACAAATTGTGGGCCATCTTCTTAAATTTTGGAACAGCGATTATGCATATGGCGATATTTCACGTCAAATTTCAACATAAGAATGTAATAATAACAACATAATAATATATTAGTATTAACGTGGATTTCGGAAGTAGACCTTATATGGGGGATATAGTCAAATATGTACCGATATTCTTAAAATCCATCAGTTTGATTTGGCATGTATGTAAATGATCCGTGTAAAATTTTGGATCGGTATGCTTATTTATAAGAGATTTATGAGTATTAAAGTGATTTTCGGAAGAGGGTTTTATATGGGGCATACGGTTGAAAATATACCTAAATTCACAAAATTTTGTGGGACAATTTTTGTATATATTCAAATGATATGCTCAAAGTTTTGAGTCAGTACCTATTTTTACAAGATATATGTATATAAAAATAAATGTCTTTTTCGGATGTGGTCCTTATATGAGAGCTATGACCAATTATAGGCCGACCACCATAAAATTAAGTACAACAATTTAATTATCTCTAAGGATTATTTATCCCAAATTTTAGCCGTTTAACATTATTTATGTCAGTTTTATACGTATTTAAGTGAATTTTTTTAAACATCGACCGAACTAAAAAAATTCGTTTTACGACTTATTCATGCATTAAACATATTCCTGCTGAGTTTTGTATTGATATTCCAATTTTTGTATGGGGGCTATGACAAATCATGGACCTATTCTTATTATTTTCCTTACACTTTCTTCTTTTATCATAAAGACAACGTATACAAAATTTCATGAGAATATCTGCAATATATTTAAAAATATTGGAAGAAAAATATTTAAAAATATCAATTTATTACGGGGGTTGTCTTACATTTTGATCCATAACTCTTGTTCTCCTATACCGATTTCGCTGCTTTTGAATTTCAAATTGATTAGGAGAACCATGAAAGGTGTTTTGTAAACTTTGTTGATTTCGGTTTTGCCCTTTGGACGTGAGAGTCTTTTACACAGGCAAACCGACAGACAGACAGACAGACGGTCATGGCTCAATCGACTTGGAATTTCGTAAGTACCAAGAATATAAGGACTCAGATGAGTACTTCCCAGTGTTACACACGGAATGACAAACTTATATATACTCTCATTCACCACTTATGGTGGTGAAGGGTATAACAATAGCGAGTCGAACTGAAAATAAAATCAACTGAAAAAAGATAAAAATAGAACGAAAACAAACAACATTGACAAATTAAGGATGTACGACAATACACTACAAGTCACTAGAATATGAATGTGTGTACACACACACACACACACCCATAATTGCTCATAGAATAACACATGTAGGAAATCGTATGTACTTGCTCGTATGTACAACTGTTTGAGTGTTTATATGAAAGTACACCACGCTGTTAATGAAATACAACCATGATTCAAGTGCATTTTTTTCGCGTTTGTATTGTTTTTGTGAGTGTATGAAATAAACAAATGATGGCATACGCCCATACATTCGTAGATATACGTCTACATATAGACGTATGTGTTATAGTGCTGCAAATAGTAGTGCCACATACACAAACTCAAACACCCACATAAATATGCACATAAGTTATGCCACAATTTTTCCTCATATCATGGTAATACGAGGTAAATTCGAAAAGTTATTTTTTAATAATATAATCAGTAGATGCTGTACCAAAAAAGTTTTCCCATGTACTAAATAGATTTGACTATGACTGCACTCATAAGAACAACAGATATCGATATGTTAAAAGTACAGATTTCGCTATGGAATTACTTCACAAGGATTAGCGCGTTTGATCATTAAGCATGAGTTGGTATTTTAAGCCAGGTCCATCGGCCCAAACGGACCTAATCTAACAACAGATTCAACTAATTTAACTAATCAATACGAATCTTTTAAAATCGCTTTGCAACATACCCTCGTACAACATCAGTTTTTTTCTTTCTTTTTTTAATTTTTTGTTATTTTGCTTGCAATTCTTTGATAGAGTACTTGCATGTACACTCATTCATTCATTCATTTCCATACTATCACTGGTAAAATATTTTGTTTTATCCCAAGGCTGTGATTAAAGTCAGCAATGACTTAAAACCACTCTTTGACACATTTTCCCACAAACATCAAATGTTTGCTTGGAATGACCAACTGTGTTGGGTAAGAACATCATTTGATGAAGTAATAATTAAACCACTTGGCTAATACAAAGTTTAGCGCATACATGGTAAAATTACTGTGTTCATTTGATTTTTTTTTTCTTTTGAGAATTAGTTTTTAAAATCAATGCTGGCAGTGAGTGATTTCATTGTTTAATCTGCAGGAGAATTTCTGTTGTTGCTTGGCATTTATTCATGTTAACACTATAAATTAATGACAAATAAAAATGTTTCATGGGGAAATGGGAATATAGGGGGGAGATACATTTTATAGCGGAATGGTGGAGGTATTTAATTTTCGGCTGTTAACCTGAAATAGTTTTATACGAGGGTGGTTCGGAAACTTCTTAGCCTAGAAGAGCAAGCACGGTATAAACAGAAAAAAATTAAACTTCCATCTGTGCTATGAACACATGTTAAATTTCTTTTGGATCTGCGAACTCCTTCATATAGAAACATGTATTAAAAAAAACGCATCCGCGATGCGTGGTGTCATTAAATTTTTAAATAAAAAATGTTTATCGGGACAAGAAATTCATAATGATATGGTGAATGTGTTAGGAGCACTTTCACTCCTTCATATGCAACAATAAAAAATTGGGTTGCTGAATTTAAATGTGGTCGTACAAGATGTTCAAAAACAGCAAAAACAACAGAAATTGTAGCCAAAGTGCATGATATGGCATTAAGTGATTGACGAATATAAGTGCGCGAAATAGCTAATATCATGGGCATGTCAAATGATCGAGTCCATTTAATTTTGCATGAAGAACTACAGATGACAAAGCTGTCTGCAAGATGGGTGCCTCATTTGTTAACAGTCGACCAAAAACGCATAAGTATGAAAATTTCTCCAGCTTGTTTGGATCGTTTTCAGAAAAATAAGATGGATTTTAAGTGTCGTTTAATAACTGTTGATGAGACATGGATCCACGACTATACTCCAGATACAAAAGAACAATCCAAGCAATGGCCTGAAACTGGAGGAAGTGTCCCAAAGCAGGCAAAAACAATTTAATTTTCTGGTAAGGTTATGGCAACGGGTTTTTTAAACTTGACTATCGGCAAAAGGAAAAACAAAAAATTAAATGCAAAAATTCAAGAAAAACGTGCTGGCTTACGACACAAAAAAAATAATTTTTCATCATGACAACGCACCAGCGCACAAGAGTATTTTAACAATGGCTAAAATCAACGAATTAGAGTGCGAGTTGTTTGACCACCCACCTTATTCTCCTGATTTAGCTCTCAATGAATTTTATCTGTTACCGTTTTACCTCAAATAAAGATGCCATTACAGTTTTAAACCACCATTTTGAAGGCCTTGAGGCAAACTATTACAATCAAGGGATAGAATTGCTTGATAAATGTTGGACTAAGTGCATTGAAGTTTCGCCCGTGTACAGCGAAATAAATGAATCTTACATACTCTTGTCTGGTGTTCATTTACCCAGTTTAGTATCGTATATTTTCATGCAGTTTCTTTGTTATTCTTTTAATCAGTTTGGTGTTGAAAGTCACACAAATCTATTCAAATTTATTGCATAGAAATTATGCAAACATATGTTAAACATTAAGCTTAACTGGAATTAATGATTATTGCTTTTAACACATTTACTCAATGAATCTCAAGACGGATTTCTATCTGTTCATGTTCTGTTTATGTTTAGTGATGCGTACATGAAAGACTTAAAAACGAATAACTTTGTTAATGATAGATGTCATCATCAGCAGGATCTCATGCTGAATCTTTACTTAAAAGCTTTATATGAATCTCATCAATGGCAATAAGTTAAAAATAATAAATACGATATTTTCAATTTTGTATTTATGATATGAATGCATTTCCTGGACAAAACATTTAAAAACATTACGCAAATAGAGACAAATTTCTGTAACTACTGCTTCTATTGTTTTCGTGTTGAAATAAAAATATACACTGCTCGTTCTGCGAGATAAAGCACAGTGGTTCAAAGATTGGAACCCGCTAATTCTTATTTTTTGCTAAAAACTTACTTGGTGATCACATAAGAAAGAATATATAATAAATGTATTTCTATTCTGATAAATATTCTATTCATAAAGTAACTTGAAAGATAGAGTAACTTACGAAAACAATAGTGAAACCGTAGTCTACACGGTTTTTTCTGAACAATCTGCTCATGGAGGCAGAATACGTAAAATGGAATAAATTAAAACATCATAACCAACTCAACGTTAAACGAATTTTAAAATAATAATTTATCTATCTAATATCTAAAATCTAAATTTATATTGGAGAAGGTATACTACGTTTCGGATGGGGCTCGTCAACATTTTAAAAACAAAAATAGCTACGCAAATCTTATAGCTCACGAAAAAGATTTTGGAATTCCAGCTGAACGGCATTCTCATTCAACTGCACATGGCAAAGGAGCATGTGATGGCATTGGAGAAAACCTCAAAAGAAATGCAGCGAGGTATAGCCTGCAGTGCTCTCATCACGATCGCATCTTATTCCGATGGGCAAAGAACCATTGTAAAGAAACTTAAGTAGTTTTTAGTAGTAAAGATGATCATGAGGAAACATTAACAACATTGAAGAGTAGATTCGACGCTGCTGTAACAATTGATGGCACATCTCAATATCATGCTTTTATACCACTTATCAATGGAAGACTCCGGTTGAAAAAGTCTTCTGCATCTACTCAATGCAATCCAAGAAAGGATTGGCAAAAAAAGCTAAAAATAAAATCAATAAATAGGAAGGAAGAAAGATTGGCAATTTCAAAATTTATATATTAATTTTATTAAATTATTTATTATTATTATTATTTAGTATTATAAGTAATAAATAGGAAAAAAAACAAAAAACATCCATTAAAAAAAAGAAAAAAAACATTTTGTGTATATGGTAAAATTCAAAAACTTTGTTTTTTGAGTTAAAATACTTTTTTTTATAGATATGCCTCTTGCTACTAAGTGACCACAAAGGAAATGGTCTAAAGTTGCTTTTTAGGAGAAATAAAAAAAACTCCATTTTGAAAAAAAAATTAAAAAAATGAGGGATTTTAAAAGTTGTGTCACTTGCCGTGAAATTGCCCATAGCGCTCCTTAAATACAAAAGCACCACAAGTCAAAATAAGCAAATTATGCAGGAGCGTCATTTTTAAAAATAATTTTAATTATTTTATGATTTTTGTAAAAACTATGTGTATTACATAGATTTTTTTTTTGGTATCAAAATATGCGTAATTAAATGGCCTATTTTTCAATAAAGTAATCTTAAACATACCTCGAATGGGTTCTCGAAAAATGCAAATAAGTTAGTTTTGTATATAAACTTTGGCTTCAAGAACATTAAAAATTTAAAAACTAAACAACCATATTTAGGAAAATTTGAGTTTTATTTCAAACACAAAAATATTTTTATAAAATATTTACTTAAAACTACATTGAGCTTAAACCAAAACATTAATAATCTGTTCCCAACAGTAACTTATGAACTAATTTAGAGATTAGCATAAAAAGATTCATAAAATCTTGGCACGACGTTTTTTTGTATTAGCTTTAGAATGTCTTGCTTCTTTGCTTCAGGAACTGTAAAGTTTGTTTAGAGACAAATTATTATCACGTAGTGGTGCCTTCGACTTGTTGCGGCATTTTCTCAATGTAGATACCGACCTGAACTCTTCCTTCCCGTAGGATGTTTTAAAGAAAAATATGCCATTGCTTTCTTTATCCACCTTCAGAATCTTTATATCGGTCCATTTGATTTTATTGTCATCGTCATCTATATTGTAGTTTCCTGTACTCAGAGGTTTGAGGTCAAGAAAATTCCCATGTGTCAGTTCTTTAACAATATAAGGCTTTCCAGTTTTTTTTTTGTTGTTTTAATCAAAGTGATATACTGCTCTGGAACATAAATTGAAATGATTTCAATGTTCTCGTAATATTACGTTGGATGACAGAATGAACACAGTCTCCTTCGATTTGGGTGTGCCCTTTTATTAGGAACTTATGAGTAATACTCTTTATGTTCGGCAATTCTTGAGTGGCATATTGGTACATTGCCAGCATGAATTTGTTCTTTTGTTGACCACAGCAATTATCGCTATAGAAAGTGACATCACAAAGTTCCGTGGCATTATCATTCAATTTTCTCAGATACATTAGAACATAGGAGCCAATTTCATTAACACCTCTCCCTCATGCTATACAGAACAAGTTGTGTCCTTTGTACCGAGCTCGGTTATTGTGAAATTGAGTACATTTAATTTAGACGTATAATAGAAACTAGACACATCAACCCGTGGACAAGGCCTCATCGCTTGGAGGTCATACACAGCCACTACGAAGGTATTACTCACAAATACAAAGATACCACATTTCGACAAATGTTACTTCAGCTTAAGAAATAAGCAAATAATTCTAATTATTTTTTTGCAAAACTAACTTAATTCAAAATATGGTAGTATTGTAAACAAAATTAGGAGAAAATATCAAATTTATAAATGCAAAACTAACCTATTTCGAAATATTGTACTATTGCACATACAAATTATAAGATACTTACGTGTATGTGATCTGCAACACAGGTAGAAGTTTGGAATGTGGTAGTTTTTCACAAAAAATTCGTGTGCTCGTGGCGAATGACTGTTGACAACTGAAAATGTGGTACTTATGTGCGGAACTCAGTTAGAGAAACGGTACAAAACAAAACTAACGGTTTTGCGTTTACGGGTGTTTTCGATCATAAAATGAATGTTAAAATGTTTTAACGAAACAAGAAAGTTTCACCGTTTAAAAAGCATTTTATGCAAAATAATAATTTTTGATATTTTTCGAAATGTGTGACTTTTGTATTTAAGGAGCGATATATTAAAAATTAAATGGTTTGTAAAAAAAATTAAAAAATTCCTAGAAAAACTCGGAAATTTTAAGTTTTTAAAATATTGCCTCCTGTTCACTTCTTATTTTTCTTAATAAGAGACATTTTTTGAGGAAACTTGAACAACTGGTACTAGAGCCTCCTTTTCACTTCTCGTTTTTTTAAGTATGAGATAA
This sequence comes from Bellardia bayeri, assembly GCA_950370525.1. Taxonomy (NCBI): domain Eukaryota; kingdom Metazoa; phylum Arthropoda; class Insecta; order Diptera; family Calliphoridae; genus Bellardia; species Bellardia bayeri. The sequence continues at coordinate 22,396,100 of OX493267.1, forward strand.
TTTTATGAAAACTTAAAGAACTTGCTTTCGCAATGGCGATAAATAAATCTGAAGGAAAATTTTTAAAACTGTGTGGGTTACATCTAGAATGCCAATGTTTTTCCCACGGTCAATTGTATGTTGCGTGCTCGAGAGTCGGTACACCGTCAGGACTATTCATTTTCTGCCCCAATAGCAGAACAAAAAACATTGTCTACCATCAAGCTTTAAAATGATTTTTTTTTCTTTCAATTGTTGTTACATATAATAATAATAATCATATTTAATAGGTTAATGAATTTTTCGAAAGTATCTCCATATGAGAGCTGCAACCTATTATGGGGCAATCACCTTGAAATTTGGTGTGATAATACATGAAGCGAATTTCAACTTGATAGTTATGTTTGTAAAAAATTTATGCATATTTAAGTGAATTTCAAAAGTGGACTATATGTGGGAGCTATCGTCAAATATGCACCTATCACCATGAAATATGGACTATTTATGCGCATTTAAGAAATCTGTGATAGTGGGCTTAATATGGGGGGGGGTGCTATGGTGAAATGTGAACCAATTTTATCTCTAAGCATTTATGCACAATAGAGACAAGTTCCGGGAAGACATTTTTATGAGAGCTATGACAAATCTTGAGCCGATTATACACATTTTGACATTATTTATTCTTCTTTAATAAAAATAAAGTCTAACTCGGATCCTAAAAGACTAAATCAATTCCATTTTCAATAGCATACATTCGGTGAAACAAAGAATGTTTGGGAAAAATTACATAATTTTACGTCTTTTTATTTGAAACTCTATTATGTATTCAACAGACGAACAGGCGGAGGGACACGGCTACATCATCTTAGAATCTAATAAGAACCCATAATATATACACTTTTCGGTTCTACGAAAAATATGTCGTTGTGTTATAAATTAAATGATAATGCATTATTAATTTTTTGGTTGAAAGTGGTGAAAAGTGAATTTTTGGGACATCGCTAGCAAAAACAAATACTTATTCAAGTAAATTTGTAAGTAGTCTATTCGAAAATTTCCTTCCACTTTTCAAGTTAATATGTAAGTGAAGTTTTGGCGGGGTAGTTGAAAAACAAAAACATTTTTTGTGAGTAATTAAATATATTTTTAAAACCAAAATGAAGACTTTATACACAAGATATCACTAGGTATTGTAAGGTAGAAAAGGATATCTACCAATTTCTCTAACAATCTAACGCAATGCCACTTATTTTTTCCAGAATCAAAGAGAACCAATCCATTGAATAATATGAAAGCGCCAAAATAATAAGAATCAATTTCTAATATATATAACAACCCTCTAATACGCTAAATTATGCAAATAATCTGCAATTTATAAAGCATTCGACATACCGGCCAAATCAATATCACTAAGTTTTAAAGATATATAGGTGCATTTAGCAAAAGTAGGGATACTGTTTTCAAACCCATATAATGAAAATTGTAACCATTGCAATATTACATTTACACTGAAAGGGCATCCAGAAATTTGCAGCATTAAGTTCATATAAAAATATATGATGCTTTAATACAATTTTTAGTCATCCCAATTTAAACATCACAATACGTATAAATTGTAGCAATAACCATTTGTTACAGAATAAAACTTAAAAGCATTTTAAGCTTTTTTATAAAATCTAAATTTGTCTTATATGTATATGACGTTTTGAAACCAATTTAAATTTTTGTTAAAATGTGTATGGAATTTATTACTTCAATAACAAAACACCGCAATATTTGAATGTTCCCACAACAAATCTTCTGCGACTACAACTGCCAACCAGCCTGCCTGCCACTACAGAAAATTATAATTTATTTCACTCATAAAACAATTTAAATCCTTTACCCGAAATATAATAAATCCATAATAAACATACATAAATTACAACAATTTCCAAAAGGAGAGCAACAAAGTATCTATAAGCAAAATGGATGTATATGTATCTACATATATATGTACATACATACACAAGTATAATAATAATATTAAAATTGCGCTAAAAACCTCTATTCATCCATTTAAACCTTTACATGCGAACCTCCTTCATATACTATTGTATACAATTACCCATCAAACTCCTGCAAAGATCGCTACATATTCACATACAATTCCATAAATATAAAATTTCATTTGTGCATGTGTTTTGTTGTAAGTTTTAGTCCTATGTATGGTTATAAATATAGGACATTTTGCCAACAGAACCTTCTAAACGAACATGCAAAAAAAAAAAAGTAAAATTACGTAGTGATGATATAAAATACAGATGTTGCCACTTAAGGAAAATATTTTTGGCAAATATAAAATACTACTACTACTGAACAAAAAAAGCAATGAAAATACATAAGAAAATACGTAGATGTACATATGTATGTATGAATACTATGAATTTTATGTATTTCAATATAAAGGTACAGTCAGAAACATATGTATGTTTGGATCCATCTGTATGTAAACTATTAATATGACGTCTCACTTTGGAGTGGAGGCTTGGTGTCACTTTCTTGGGTTACATCAAATCATCAATGATATTCAACATGGATGGATCATTTAATATCATCTTCTACACTTGTTCGTTTAAAAACTAAAAAAAAACTTTAAATTGTCTATGTTAATAGTCTTTTAAATTGAAACTTGATATCAAAATTATAACACATTCGAGGCCTATCAGGTACACAGCAAATTGAGATATCACAATATAGACAATATATAAAAGCACAATGTAGACCATTAACTTTTTTAACTCCTTGAAAACAGTGCAATCGCTTATTTCCGGATTTTAATCAAGCCAAGTTTGTTAATAACCTTTTTGTACCTACACCACCATAGTGGGGAGGGTATATTGGATTTGTGCTGATGTTTCTAACGAACATAAATATTGGTGTAACACCCACCTTAAAGTATATCGATCGAATCAAACTCACTTCCTGAGACGATTTAAGGATGTCCGTCCGCCCGTTTGGCTGACTGGCTGGCTGTCCATGTAAAGCTTGTGCGCAGAGTACAGGTCGAAACTTTGAAAATATTTCGATAAAATTTGGTACATAATATGTATTTGTTCAACCCAAGGACAGATGGATTTGAAACTGATGGAAATCGGTTCATTATTTCACCTAGCCCCCCTACAAATGTCCTCCCGAAATAGGGGTTTAAAAATCATTAATGCTCGAATTTTGCAAGTATCCAAACAAATTGCATCACAAATGAGTGGTGAATGAAGTCAAATCACATCTACAAATTTTGTGTAGATCGGTCTATAATTGGTCATAGCTCCTACATACATAAGAGCCATTTTCGAAAATCACTTTAAAGAGCATAACTCTCTTAATAATGTTGGTATCAAAATCAAATTCAAACAAATAAGTTTTATATATACAGAAATGATGACAGCTAATTTTATAATAATTGCTCCATAACTAATCGAAACTCCTATACAAGACCCTGTCCGTAATTCACTTTAACCTCTTTTAAAAGTTTTTATATTGAGATAAAGTTTAACACACATAATATTAATATTCACAGAAGAAATGCCACTACATTTTTGGATAATAAGTCATATCTCTCATAGCCCCCATTCTGAAAAACTATATGGTCGGGTTTGACCTACTATACTTTGTTTGATGTTCAGAATACATAATAACTTTGTATTTTAAAACAAAATAACACAAATAATTTATATTATATTAGAACGAATAAAGTTTGGTAATTATAAATGTAGAACGAAATCGGATAGATGCCCACCGCATTTGTCGCTTCTTTTATCAAAATATTCCATTATATTTTAGCATAATTTTTATATTGACCGAAGATATCACGAATTTTAGCTTTCACAGATTCACCATTTATATTTAAAATTTGTCACTAAATTTTGAGTCATTATAACAATTGTCAAAGCTTCTACTACTGTCACATGTCACATGACATGTCAAAATATTCATTTTATTCGCTAGTTTTGATATATCGGCATCACCTGTTCTTATATCTGCACCTACATTAACGCCGTTTGTGATCTCATTATTGGTTGGGTTACATAGTGGTTCCGATTTCATTTAACAATAAGAAACTACTTAGATCCAGACTTAAGTACTGCGAGAGTCGCACACTCCAGTTCTCTATAAATTAGAAAGGTCGGTTGGTATCTTCTGTACGTTCGGAAACTTTGTCTTCATAATGAACAGCATTACATTTGGGGACAAGCTGAAAAACTGATTTCTACGTTCCGCGACTGCATCAGCTGCCTAATTCAGTTACTCTGGTGTATATACGATCTAGATACTAACCAATCTAGATGGCTTATTAATGCAAAGTGTCTCTTAATGAGATGACGAGACATTCTAAACTGGAATAAGTACTGGTCAATATCATTTCGGGCGAACTGGCTAAAACTGTTTTTTGCACCAACTGGAGGAAATTAAATGGCTGTTTGGTGTTACGATTTCTTGTCCATCCAGATTGGTTTGCAAATACCGGGTGGTTCTTAATGGAGTGACGAGACATACTAAAGTAGCATTTTTATATGTACTGGATCATGTACCTGGCAATCATGTTTTGCATGTTATGATATCATGAATTCTGAATAATCTTATTAGATGCTCGACATCGAATTTGAACTCCATAAATTTTGGGTACAAGCAAAGATATTAAGTTTTAATTTTACAGACTTCTGTAGAAGTTGTCATGATTGCAAACGTGGAACTTTTTCTGAGTCCTTGCTTGCTTTCTTGAGATAAAAGTTTGCGACTTTTATCAGCATGTTTTTGTTCAATATGATGCATGTATTAAGAGTGGATATAAGTTGCCAATTAGTGGTCGGAGACATTATGATTAAAAGTATCAGAATGGGACCAGCTGAGGGACCAAGTTGTACAGCTAGCATATGTATATCTTAACCTTAATAGCTTACTATGCGTGGCAAAGTTGCTAAGCACTTCTAAGGCACTGAGTATGATAGGGCTAATCACTTTTAAAAATATTTCCTCAATCGTCCGCATAAGCAACCGTCTTTATCTTGGATGGTCTCCCAGATAGATTTTGAATAACAATAGGAATAATATTCAACAACTCGAATTGTTTGTCAAATAATTGTCCATTTCTCAAATTTATTCATTTTGTTTGTTAATATTTTGGATTGTTCCCTAAAACATGATACTCTCAAGTCCATTTTTAAATATGTTTCGTCCATAATAAAACATCTGCATGTCTGTTTTCTGTCACCAAAAATATAGGGGGCATATTAAGTCATTCCGTTTGTAACACATCAAAATATAGAGCCAAAAAGTCTATACATTCTGGCTCCTTATAAGATTCTAAAACAATCTAGCCATGTCCGTCCGCCCTTTGAAGGCACAAGAGAGCTTCGAAAAAAGAGGTTGAACAATGAAATTTCACAAAACATTCTGTGATCCACCGAAATATTTGCCATTGAAAATAGACAAAATCGGTGTAGTAGGTTCCGAGTTATAAATCAAAGTTAATATTTTTCAGATATATTTTGCTATTTTCTTCAAATATAATGCGATAAAATTATGAAATTTTGAACATTTTTTTTTTTTTATTTTTTAAATCCTGTTGGGAATGATTTCCACCATTCCCACGATTTCTCATAGCCCTCATACAAATATCTTCCCGGAATATAGCTTTATGGTACCTAACTGTCTATAGAAAAGTCGAATCCATACAATATTCTGCAAAAATTATTTTTATGCAAAATGAAATCTTAAGGCTTATTTTGTTTGCATCGCACTTCCGAAAAACACTTAAATGCGCAGAAATATCTTATCAAAATCACTATAAAGTTGGAATTTAACACCAAAAGCACATACATACATATATAAAAATCGTCATACTGAATTTCATGACGATCGGTTTATATTTGGCCGTAACCCCCATATAAGGTTGGTTCCCTTCGAAAAATCACTTAAATTTTTTTTAAATAATTAACAAACACAAACTGCGAAGCTTTTGGCTTATCTGCAGAAAACACCCAGAGTCTTTGCGGGAATCGAACCCGCAACCCTTTGAATGATCCGCCTAGTCTATCGGGGCACTCGGGGCATACCTATCTTAGAAAAATCAATATTAGTTTAAATTTAATACAAACAATTCACATATACAGTAAGTACCAAAACTGTACGTAGAAGATTAAAAGATAATGGATTAGTAGCAAGAACGAAACCCAAAAAGCCACTTTTAAATGAGAAACCCCGTAAAAGACGGCTTGATTTTGCCAAAAAGTACAAAGATTTTTTCAGTAGAAGACTGGATGCGGGAAAATTAACCGAATCGGATCAGATGGGCGGCAGTGCACATGGGTTGATAACAGTGTTGGGCTAAAGGATCGAAATATATGCCAAACAATGAAATTTTGGAGGTGGATCATTAATGGCTTGGGGATATTTCCGTGGAAATCAGCTTGGAGTACTTCGGTGCATTAGAGGTAAGATGGGTGCAAAGGATTACGTTACTATTTTGGAAGACTCCTACCTACCAAGTCTTGATATATTTGGGCTAGAACCAGAACAAAATGATGTATTCATGCAATATAACGACCGAAAACATACGGCAAAAATAACAAAAGAGTGGTTTGAAGGAAACGGTATTAAACTTTTAAATTGGCCACACAGATTTAAATCCGATCGAGCATCTTTATTCCATCTTAAAAAGAAAGATTTTTTCAAAAAACAAAATGCCTAAAAAGATAGATGATCTTTGGGATAGTTGTATTGAAGCCTGGAAAAGTGTCGATGCAGAAATTCTTAATAATCTTGTTAAAAGTATGCCAAAGAGGTTTAAAACAGTACAAAATGCGCACGGAGGACATACCACTTGGCGGTCATAAAAAAGGGAATTTTTGTTTAGTAGACATAATTATTCACACTTGCATTCTTATTTAAGTATACTATTAATCACAATGCGTCTTGTTTTAATTGAAGTTGTATTGAATTTAGTTAAACATTTTTTTAAATATGTATGCATAAACATAAAAATTTTGAGTAATGTCACAATAAATTTAATTTCGTGAACAGTTTTGTCCCTTACTATATATCTTAATCGTTGTACAGAATTGCATAATGATTCACAGTCTCTTTATGAGGGCTATTCTCTAAAACTCATTTGCCTACATAAACATCCACATCGAACCGAAATTTTACGCAGTTCAGTTATAAATATGTAAGAATTATACTATTAACATTTGTGAAAGTTGGTCTATAATTGGGCTTAGCTCCCGTACAAGCTACACTTCCGAGAATAAATACAGCATATACAGAAGTCAGGTCCGCTTAAATAATAAATTACGGTAAAATATTATATGACCCCACAATAGGTGATCTGGTGGTGGGTATATAAGATTCGGCACAGCCGAATATAAACTCTTACTTGTTTTTTTGTGCGATCACTATCGAATTTTGCTTTATTGAACGAACTATTTTTTTAGTTTATTTTAAGTTTCTGGTTCACAGAACTTTTTATTTCTTTTGCATTTTTTGCAATAATTGATCCCGACAATGTTGGATTTTAAAGAATATATAAACGTTTTTCTTTAAATTTTTACATTGCTTCACACTCAAACACCATAACCTGCGATAAATATGAACATTATAAAATTATCAGCGTAATATCAAATCAAATCGTTTGTTTTTAAATAAGAAATGTTTAAAGTTTATTTTTAAGGATGTGAAGATTTTTACTACAGACTGTATAGACAGGAAACTGTTTTTATAAACACATATATTTTTATGAATAAGATTAGAAGGTCCCAATTGTAAATTTTTATTTTATATCTGCCTATGGGTGGTATTAGATTTTTAATTCATATACATATACGAGTACATATATTTAAAATATACGGGAATAAAAAAGTTACGAAAAATTTTGCAAATTCAAACGATTGTAATTATGCCTTTTTTAGCAAGACATTAAACATTAATTCTGGGTAAAAAAGGCTATCAAAAAGTTAAGTTATTTTTAAAGATCATTACACATAGTGTTGTTGAACTGTTCGGACGTGTTATTTTTAGTGCGGCTGAATTTTCGGTGAAAAAATCGTAATAGGTGAAAAAGTGTAATAGGTCGAAATAAAACAAAAAGTTAAAAAATAATTCGTAATAGGTAAAAATACCTACGGTAAAAAAAAAAAAAATAAAAAACATTAAAAAATAAAAAACATTAAAAAAAATAATAAAAAACATTAAAAATCACATAAAAACTGTATGAGTGTTCCTCTCAGATGTAATTCTGAGAAAGAGCTTAGCTCGACTAGAAAATCTTTATGGATCTCTGAGGAAGAATCCTTAAAAAAATCTGTGGAGAATCTTCTCACTACAAGAGCCGTAGAACGGCGCCGTTCCTGTTCGCCCAATATAGTGATTTCATCAGATGATAAAACATCAATATATTCTACATCAAATAGTGCAGTCAAACCTAGAAAACAAGTAGGTATGGATAAATACGTCACAGTTCTTAAGCGACAGAGGAGCCCGACATCTGCTCAAACCTCATCAAATTCAAAAGCTCCCAAGACCGTGAGTATTGACAATCCAAATGATCAAAACAGGTTTGCTCTCCTCCAGACGGATGATCCAGAACTTCCTAAAAAAACGTTTAAGCCCCCACCAATTTATCTGAGAGAGCCCACTTCCAGTAAATTGGTACAAGGAATTGTTTCGGTAATAGGTGAAAATATGTTTAGCGTAACCTCAATTAAACATGGAAATATCAGCGAAACCAAAATTCAAGTGAAAAAGGAAGATGACTTTCGAAAATTGTCCAACCAGTTGGAGAGGGAGAGTAGGGATTTCTATACCTACCAGCTGAAAAGCGCAAAAGGACTCCAAGTCGTTCTAAAGGGTATAGACCCAGATGTTGATCCTGCCGAGATAAAGACTAGTTTAATGGAAAATGGCTTCAAAATTAAGAACATAACGAATATTAGAAACCGTGAAAAGATTCCTCAGCCTATGTTCAGGGTGGAATTGGAACCCGGAGATATAGTCTTAAAGAAAAACGAGTCCCATCCCATCTACAATCTGATTTACCTTCTGCATCGTAGAATCACCGTGGAAGAACCGCATAAGCGTCAGGGACCCGTCCAGTGTCTTAATTGTCAAGAATTTGGTCACACTAAAGCATATTGTAAATTGCCGTCAGTTTGTGTTGCGTGTGGGGAACTACATACAACTGCTCAATGTGATAAGTCGAAAACCGACTCAAAAATCAAAAAATGCAGTAACTGCGGAGGTAATCATACCGCAAATTATAGAGGTTGTCCAGTTTACACTCATTTGAAAGACATAAGGACCAACAAGACGTCAGTATTACCTGTTCATCCACAACAGCCTAATTTTGCATCGAGTAACAATTTTCCTCAATTGTTACGGCCCACTAGTCATGAAAACGCGCCTAGTTCTAGACAAGTTTCTTACGCTAACGTGGTTAAATCTAATATGCCAGGTTTGGAGCAGGAACCTAAATCTCAATATTACGAGCCTAATATTAACACTCTAGAGACTACTTTGCAGACACTTGTCCAAACTATGAAGACTTTTACGACCACTATGACATCCATGATGCAGGAAATGCTGAAAATGCAATCCACTATCTTACAAGCAATTTTAAAGAAATGATTTGTTTAAAAATTTGTTTTTGGAACGCGAACGGCCTCCGCCAACATAAAAACGAACTGGAACACTTCCTGATGGATAAGCAGATTGATGTCATGATGATTGCTGAAACTCACTTGACGGCGACAGGGTACTTCAAAATTAATGGATACGTGTTGTATGATACTAAAGATCCCCGCGGAAGAGCATGTGGAGGTTCGGCAATTCTTATAAAGAACAGAATAAAACATTATTTAATGAACAACATATGTGAGGATTACCTACAAGCAACAAACATTTGTATTGAATTCTGTCAATACAACTTTGTTTTATCATCAATTTATTCGCCGCCTCGATTTTCAATAAAAGAACATCAATACTATAGCTTCTTCAATTCCCTTGGAGATAGATTTTTGGTTGCTGGTGACTTTAACGCCAAACACACATTTTGGGGTTCACGTCTAGTGACCCCGAAGGGTCGTGAACTCTTCAACACCATTGCCAAAATGGGCTTAGATGTACTCTCAAGCGGGCATCCCACCTACTGGCCGACGGACCGACGGAAGATTCCCGATATTATTGACTTCGGAGTAGTGAAAAATATCCCTGTAGAATCGATACAAGTGGAGCCTTCATTAGACTTGTCTTCAGATCACTCTCCTTCTATTATTTCAATGCGTTTTCTTCAAGGGTATGGCTCTCCATTTCGGGACATGTCTAAATCCAGAGTAAGTTGGATAAAGTATAAAAAGTATTTAAGTTCCCACTGCACGGAAAATGTAGTGTTGAGAACTACCGAGGATATTGATGGGTCGATTGGCAAGTTTACTGAGGACATACGAAGAGCTGTGCATCACGCTTCCACATATGACGTTGAATGCAGAAATAGGACAAACAGAACTTATTTCGCTGAACTCGAACATCTCCTGACAGAAAAAAGAAGAGTTAGAAGAGAGTGGCAAATTCACAGGTCTCCTCAACTGAAAGCTAGGCTACGGGAATGCAGAGATATACTAAGAAATTTCTTAGAAACCCAAAGAATGGCTTCACTTAAATCATACTTGGAGGGAATTGACAGTTCCCCACAATCTGACTATTCGTTATGGAAGGCGGCACGAGGTTTAAAAAGACCAGTTAGAGGAAAGCCTCCTTTGCGAAATCCGATTGGTGACTGGGCTAGAAACGATTCCGAGAAAGGGACTTTATTTGTTAACCATTTGAGAAATGTGTTTACTATAAACAACTCAAATAATGCAACTGAATTGCCACCACTCGTTATTAGACCTCCTGTACCTCTATGACTTAGCTTTAATGATATTCAAAGCGCTATTGGTACTCTGAACCTTAAAAAAGCTCCAGGTATGGATAAAATCAGCAACAAAATGCTCGTGGAGTTACCTCGTGTAGCTAGAAGAATTATTCTCTTTATCTTCAATGCTATTTTACGCCTAGAATACTATCCTGCAGATTGGAAGGTATCTATGATTACCATGATTCCTAAGCCAGGGAAGGACCTCACCAAAGTAGAGTCATATAGGCCAATTAGCCTACTGCCGACAATTTCAAAACTGTTTGAAAAATTGTTAATGGCTAAGTTGATTCCAATTCTGAACGACACTCAATGTATTCCAAATCATCAATTCGGGTTCAGAGCTAAACACAGTACCATCGAACAAACACACAGATTAGTAAATGTGATAAGACGGTCGTTTGAAGAGAAAAAATACTGTTCCGCGCTTTTCATTGATGTTTCCCAAGCGTTCGACAAAGTATGGCATGAAGGTTTAATGCACAAAATAAAATTAGCTCTGCCTGCTAACACCCACAAACTTATGAAAAGTTATTTATATGGTCGCAAATTTACAATCAAAGAAGGCGATTTTTTAAGCCCCGCTCAGCCAATTGAAGCAGGAGTACCCCAGGGTAGCATACTGGGTCCTACTTTATATTTGATTTATGCATCCGATATGCCGTCAGACACCAATATACATACTTCAACTTTTTCTGACGATACAGCCTTTATTAGCGTTCATAAGGACCATCAAATAGCATCACAGAATTTGCAGAATTATATTTATAAACTAGAGAATTGGCTTGAGCTTTGGAAAATCAGGGTTAACGAACAGAAATGTATTCATATAACTTTCACATTGCGAAAAGATACCTGCTCGTCCATCAGAATAAATAACCAAATTATTCCGCAACACAATGAAGTCAAATACCTCGGAATCCACCTCGATCGTCGTTTAACCTGGAAGTCTCATATTGACGCAAAACTTACACAGATGAGATTAAAAGCAGTGCAACTTAATTGGCTAATCGGCAGAAATTCTACATTAAAGTTGGATTGTAAACTCTTGTTGTACAATGCAATTCTAAAGCCAATATGGTGTTATGGAATTCAATTATGGGGTACTGCCTCAGCATCCAACATTGAAAAAATTCAAAGAGGTCAAAATAAAATTCTACGTATAATTACTGCAGCTCCATGGTACGTTAAAAATTCTCGAATTCACAAAGATCTAGGCATTCCTTTGGTGAAAGACGAATTTACAAAATACGCCTCAAAATATGTCAGCAAACTTGAACACCATCCAAACCCACTTGCACGAGACATCCTTAACTTTAGTGGCCATGTTCGGTTGAGAAGGAGGGATACCCTTGCTTTAACTCAAACGCAAAACAGATGACTGGATCAGTGGATGTAAATTTTTTTGTAGTATCATAATATTTTGTCTAGCACTGGCTGGACTTATTATTTTCTTTTAGTATTAAGATTCGAAAACTTATTGTCATTTCAATATCTGAAGATTCAATAAATAAATATAATGTATTATAAAAAAAAAAAAAAAAAAAAAAAAAAAAAAAAAAAAAAAAATTTTTAAAGACAGCTGATAAAAGTCGCAATAAATAATATTGGGAGTACACCCATTTTTACTTCAAAGTAATTTAACAAGAAGCTAGTATTAAATTGTAAAGGATAAGGCAAAAAATGCAATGTTACACAAGTATCTGCAGTAAACAAAAAGCTTAAAAAACACACACACATACATACATACATACATACATACATACATATGTACAGAAAGTCTCAAAAAGTTAAATTCTTATTATTCATTTTATAACATTTTCTATTTGGCAGCATATTTAAATGTACATTTTCATTCCAAACTACATATATGCAATTATTAAAGACAGCAAAATGAAATTTTCATTAGATTACCACAAAGAAAGTCAAAGAAAAAACAAATGCCTGTCAAAATCTAATTTACGATAAATTGACCGAAATTACATTTTTTTCATTCTTCATTCAACAAAGTCTTATGCTCAAAAAAAAATAAATTCGTTCATACGTTCATATAAGAATATTTACATACGAGTATGTATACAAAAAAAAATATAGTGTTTTCTGTAACCAACCAAAAATTAATTACTTAAATTATGTAGGCACATCAAATTTGGATAGAAAATATTAATAAAACAGCAACAGATCTTATGATAGACACAAAGTTTTTGCTATGAATAGCCTGAAAAGTCACATAAAACTGCCAGATTTAGGACTTTAATTCGAAGCTTAGGAACATTTCATTGAATAAACAACATATTTTGAAATAATATTACTGTGAAATGAAACAAACTTAATTTTTAGTGGGTGACCAAAGTAACATTCGAATGTACTAAACATTTACGTTTCGACCCAGTAGTTCTTGCAGCATATGGTTAAGTGCACACGGAGAAAAAACATAGTTGTGAAAAACATAACCTAAGAGTGATAATATTTATAATTGTAGTCAAAACATATTATGATGAATATAAGTGCCATGAAATATCATATTATGATTAATTATCATCGTAATATTTTATCATAATATTTTCATGTTAATATAATCATAAAATTGTTATACATGATCATATTATGATCTAAAGTAATCATATTATGATCTAAAGTAATCATATTATGATATAAAATAGTCATATTATAATCATATGATCGAAATTAATCATATTATGATCTAAAATAGTCATAATATGATCTAACATACTCATATTATGATCGAAATTAATCATATTATGATCTAAAGTAATCATATTATGATCGAAATTAATTATATTATGATCTAAAGTAGTTATATTATGATCTAAAGTAATCATATTATGATTTAAAGTAGTCGTATTATGATCTAAAATAATCATATTATGATCTAAAGTAATCATATTATGATATAAAATAGTCATATTATGATCATATGATCGAAATTAATCATATTATGATCTAAAGTAATCATATTATGATCGAAATTAATCACATTATTATCTAAAGTAATCGTATTATGATCTAAAATAATCATATTATGATCTAAAGTAATCATATTATGATCTAAAATAGTCATATTATGATCTAAGGTAATCATATTATGACCGAAATTAATCATATTATGATGTAAAGTAATCATATTATGATCGAAATTAATCATATTATGATCTAAAGTAGTCATATTATGATTTAAAGTAATCATATTATGATCTAAAGTAGTCGTATTATGATCTATTATGATCATATTATGATCGAAATTAATCATATTATGATCTAAAGTAGTCATATTATGATCTAAAGTAATCATATTATGATAGTACTTTATCATAATATGTTAAAATACCAGTTGAAACATTATTTCAAATAAAGACACAATTATTTTAGTTTCTTTATTGCTTATTATTTATATTTTATATAAGCGCGGTACAAACAGAAAAGAGTTAAGTGTTTTGTAGCTTATCTACTATTCCAGATATCTTAATTATATTAAACACAATCAGATCTAAAATATGTTTGCAATATTGGTAATTTCCAAATAAGAAATTTCATAAGCCTCAAATAAGTTGTATCTAAATAGATTTGAACTAAATGATTTGATTTAAATGAAATTTGAAATAAATGAAATATATCACTTAATATCTTGATATATCTATAAGTAAGTCAGATTTTGGAAAATATTGATACCAAGTGGTGCATTATCCCACAAAGAACTGACGGGCACCTACATATGTATTTATGTTAAACTATAAATAAACTATACATGGGCATTGTACTCGTACAGTAAATAAGTAAATGTTATTACAATATGTAAAACTGGCTTAGATACCAGCAAAAAGCAGCAGCAGCAGCAGCAAAAAAATTAAGTAGATTTTTTGGCTTATATTTAGTAAATTCTTAAATTGCCCAACTGCTGCAAATGTATGTTGCTTACTTTTTTTTACTCCTTACATTATTTTACCTCATGCTCATATAGAAAAGTATTTTAGTTTTTTGTTTTTGCAACATTTCAAAGAGAAGGCAGACACCAGATGTATAAAATTGTATAAAATTTTATATTTTCTTTCCAAGAATTCGTAATGTTAAAGTATTTATACCAAGTTGTAGGGAAAAATAATACAAAACATGCAATAGTTATATGAAATAGTAAGATTTTAGCCAACATTTTAAAAATCATGAATTAACACTTTTAGTTTATACATGAGTAAAACAAAAATTCAAAGGGTGTGTCCAGTTTTACTTTATAATTTTAAAGTAGCAAAGCCACAAAAGGCCAAAGAGTTTCACAGAGAGACACAAACTGCTTTGTTACATAAGTGGTGGATTCAGTTAAACTTATGTATAAATTTTTTAGTTTGGAACTACATAGTTTAATATTAATATTATATAATATTAGTATTACTGAATTGTATATTTAACAAAGCCTTACTGAAAACAGCGTAGGCTGTTGACGCATTACTTTTGTAAGTTTGTGCAGCACTGGCCATTTAAACCATAAAGTATTTCGGAAATATTTATTTTTTGCATAGTTTTGTTCAAATATATATTTCTTCTTCCTATAATCGAGCAGAGAAAATGTCAGAAAGCAAATACTAAAGTGTTTTCTTTTGTTATTGTTAAATTTATGGCAAAAATGTAGAAAATATATTTTGGCAAACAAATTTTACATTTATCTTCACAGTTTCCCTTTTGTTGACAGATACAATTGAGTTAAAAGCAACATTTCGTTTTGGCTCTCACAATATTTCCATCACACTTAGAATTTGTGTGTGTGTGTGTGTATGTGTGTGTGTGTGTGTGTGAGTGTAGCTGTTGGTGTTGTTACACACACACACACACGCAATCACTAAACTATTTTATTTAAGGAAAAACATTTTTTTTCCTTTTTCAACAAATTGAATTCCTTTTCAAATTTACAAAGATTTTTCCTTCATCAAATTAAATCACAATAATGCTTGAATTTTTAAATAAAAATAATTAATTTGAATCATTGCTATCACCTGCAGTGCGTGCAAAGAGTGTTATAAGTTTGAAAATGAAATAAATTTAACGTTGTTTTTGCATTTTATTGAATTCGCATTTAATTAGTTGGATAACGTTGCATTTTCCGCTTCAATCCCCTCTTGAGAAATTTTCAACCAAAATAAAAATCAAAATTAACTTTAATTAAATGTAATACTGGCTGTTGGTAGTAAAAGGAATTAAACGATCTGTATGATTCTTCATTGTACTTGATTTATCATGATATAAATACATACATATGTCATGTGCGAGGTTTGCAACTAGATTGTTAGCAACTGTTAAACTGACACTACTTCCATGAAGCATGTATTTATGGATGAGAGCTGTAAATGGATGCTTAATTTATTCTTTGTCAAACTTTAAGGTAGCTTGAATTTATAGTATTTAATTTAAACAAATAACACCCTCCCTACTATATTGATGTTAGGGCATAAATACAGTATATATACTTCAGTAAACAACTAAACTTCTCACACCATCCTCGTTAACAAACTCCATCATGCGTGTAGTTTAAGAGAATTGCGTAATGTAAATCGTAAAGTGCATATAAGTTTCAAGTATTCGCATATAATTTTATTGTAATGTACGTACACAGAGTACTGAGTACCAAATAAGTGTGCTTTTATAAAAAAATTTCGTCTTCATTTCTTCATTTTTTTTATTGTGCATACTCTTATCTTAAAAATGAAAGCAATCTATAATAAACTGTGCATATCTACAATACATTGTAGGATATTAGGGCTCTTATGTTGAAACATTAAGGAAAACATATGTATAACATATCCATATGTGCCTGTACCTTTTAACCCAGTGTTTAATGTTGTGAGTAACTAATAGTTATAACTTTATTTCAAATGTTTAAATGCAATTTATTTTGCATGCAAGTGTTTAAATAATTAATTTTTCCTTTAAATTAAATTCTCTAAATTAGTTTGTATTAGAATATTAATCATCACATTAGACTGGTGCATGAAAAAATAAATAGGAAACACTTTTAATTTACTTAAATTAGACAACAATTTGGACCACTTTGAAATTATGTAATATGCCTTACGATCCAATAAAAAAACTTTTAATTAAACATTTAAAAATTTCCTGAAATGCTATTGGGTGTCTAATGTAAAAACGCAGGATTCATAACAGATGGCGGGCTTATGAATATATTTCAAACGCAGTTTTTGTCTTTAGTAACTAATATATCATTTTGAAATGTACATACGAGTATTAATGTACCGTCACATTTGGCAAATATTAACTCAAAAAAGAGTAACCACTTTTATTAGCACAAATTTGTTTGACGTTGTTTACTCTTACAAGAGTTTTGCAAGATCAAACAGCATCAAATTAAAACTAAATATTTGTTGTGCTTTGACTTAACTAAAAAAAGTTTTCTTAAATAAGTAAACGAGTTCAAATTACGCACTTTTCGGCAAATATTTGCCAAATGTGACTGCACCTTTAGGGTATCCATTCGAATAATAATCGTTCGAAGAATTTGAAGAATTTTAAAAAGATTAATCGAATAAATATTTTTGTTTTAATTTTTTTTCTGTTTAAAATTTTTTGTAATTTTTTAATTAAAACTAGTAATAATTTAACATTATTTCGTTTTAGTTTTATAAATAATTTATAAATAAGACATGTTTAATAAACAGATATTTGTATATATAAATTATATATACTATATTATTGTTCTTAAAAATTAATCTTTTTAATGGTGACATTTTTGAATTTCATCTAATCTAAATCTAAATATCCGTTTAGTGAAAAGTTACAATATAAAATTATGCTAAAGATTTTTAATATAAATAAAAGTTAAATAATGTCGTTCAATCACTATAAATAAGTGACACTGATATATTCTTACACAAATATAAAAATATACTGCAGTAAGTTATAATTACAAAAAGTAAAAGCTTTTATTTGTTACTACGAAAAGCTTTGAAAGTATTTAAAACATATTTTATTTATAATCAGAAAACTTGCCATATCCATCGGTTTGAGAAAATATGCTGAAATATTATCCAATATAAAATGTCATTACCTGAATACTTTTACTAGAGACACAATTGCCAGCTGAAAAATTCCTTCAGGAAATTTCCCTATCTAATAAATTTGATTTTTAGATAACTAATTTTCAATTAATCACAATTTTACGTTTCTTCCGCTTCCACAGGCAGTGATTGTAAAAATTAACAATGTAACATCTACATATGTATAAAGATTATAATCTTTTAGATATGTGATTAAATAAAAAATTAAAAATGATTAATGATTTTTTAATGGTTGGTTTACCTTTTAGGTAAATTATTAAAAGTTATACTCGTACATTCGTTCATACCCACATTTTACATTTAATGTCTATTGATCAATAAATAAATTATATTTCAATGAACATCCTAATGTCTGAAAACTTTCAAGGAAATTAGGGTAAAATTGTTAATGATATTTTAGTAATTTTTGTATAACCTAGACAGTGTGACAGAAAATAACTAATACAACTTGCAAAATATAACAACATTATCCATGCATCTATACAAGTAATACATAGTTATATACTCTGAGCTTTTTCACTGTCGTAAAAAAAATATATAATGTTAAATTTAGTCTAAACAATTCATTGTCGCTTGGTATCTATTTTCTAACTACCTATATAACCTTTAAAATCAAATTAGCTCTAAAACTTTATTAAGACCTTTGAAATTGTCTCTAAAATTTCATTAAATGTTTTCTAAACTAAACCTGATGCTACTCCAACTAACAACTAGGAGTATAAAATACTTGCCTTCAGTCATTAAAGCGGAAACACATCAACATCATTAAGTCGAAACTGGGGCACCTGCTTCTGCTTGAAAAGCAGTGGAAAACAAATTAATATCAAATTATCGAAAATATTTTGTTTTGTAGACACTTAAGGCCAGTGAGTTGAAATTTGTTTTGCTAATATTTATACCAATTAATATGGAAGAGAGAGTGAACGACAGCAAATTTTTGCTTTATTAGAACTTGTGACTTTATATAGTTAAGACATACAAACAAGCACACATAAAATATAAAATTCTAATTATAAGAGTAGTATTGTGCTTTCTAACTCTATAAATGTTTAGATATGTGTGAATATGTGTTATTATTTGCAAGTGTTAGTTATAGATACAAGATATCTTGCATATACATCTAAATATAGATTCAAGTTTGCAAAACACTACTTATAAACAGACATTTATTATGCTTTGTGAGTGTGTATGAGATAGTGTATGTGTGTGTGTGTGTGTGTGCGTGTTAAAGTGTTATTAATTACATTATCTAAGTCTAATGGAGGAGAAGTTTTGTTTTTGTGAGCAGTCACCCAATCAACTTTCCAGTATAGTTAATTTATAAAAGGCAACATGCTTAATATTCAAATATCTACACACAGATATAGTATATATAGTAGTATATTTCATATACCATAGAAGAGGTTAAATAACTATACCTATACATACAGATGTCCATACGAGGGCAGTACTACTATATAATATAAACATATAGCATATAGTCACGATTTTAACATGCTTTTACCTGATAGTAGTCTAACTTTATTTTTCTTCAAATAACTTTTAAGGTTTTTTTTAATACACACACAAATGATCTGGAAATTAAAAAATACACACAAATTACTTCTAACCCTCTACAAATCAATTGTAATTTGAGTGTCGGGCTGCAAAATTTTTAAAAATACCAACAATTGACAGCTGACAAAATGGTCTTCAGTTAAAAAAGTATTGCCAAGTTAAAGTTCTATAGAACTTAAAAAAAAACACCCGATTATTATTAATTTTATTATTAAGTGAGGCCTCAAGTACTACGACCTATAAGATCTTTTGTGCAGCCTTGAAGCCAATTATTCTATTAGATGAGAGATCAAATACATCCCCTGGGGCCATAAAGGACCTTCCGAGTCATCTTGTTCTGCGTATTGCCAGCATTGGGCACTCGCAAAAAATATGTTCAGAGGTTTCGGCTTCAAGTTCACAAAACCTTCACTGTTCATCCGCAACATTACCTAAAGTAAATTGGTGACACCTAAAGCCAACGTATCCTGTGAATAATCCAGTAAGTAATCTTAATTCACCCTTTCCGAGCGATAGCAACAATTGAGATCTTCGTTTGGACAGAGTAATAAACCCTTTGGACTGTCTAAGTCCTGTTAAGTTGTTTCAAAATCGGAAAAATTCAGATTCTACCCAAGAACTAATTCTTTGCATAGTGTATCCACGTGGAAAGCCAAAGAATGGTTCCGTGCCTATGAATGGGCGCCAAGCACCTCTATTGGCCAAGCAATCAGCACGTGCATTACCAGCATGGCCTTCATGAACAGGTACCCAGCACAAGGTAAGTTCATTATACGTGTCGAGTTCATTCAATGATGTCCAGCAGTCCATAACTACCCTAGGCCTAATTTCATATGAAGATAAGGCTCTGAGAGCAGCTTGGCTATCAGACATAATAAAAATTCTATTATACCTAACTCTACGTCTCAGACATTCATTAGAGCATATAAGGATGGCGTAAATTTCCGCCTGAAATGTAGATGGGAATGTACCCATTGGGATACCCCTTTGAAAATTGAGCCCATATATGCCAGCCCCGTTGTCACCATTGGCCTGTTTGGAACCATCAATAAACCACACTTGATCGGCATTAGTCTGCCATCATGTATGCTTTAACCATGCATCCCTTTTAGGTATAAGGACGTTAAACCTCCTATTTAACACCAGAGTCTTTGACATATAATCTGGTACTGCAATACTAGGATCATTCGCAAAGATACCTAGTATGCTCATGTGTCCAACGAGATCTACCGGCAATATATGGGATATCTCCGGTAGTCTGGATGCACTCCTATAGGCCTCCTCCATTATCAATAAATGTAGGGGTGGGATATGTAGGATTGCACCCAGAGCATGAGTGGGGCAGGTCCTCATGGACCCAGTAAGAGAAATACAGATGAGCCGATATACCCTGTCTTGTTGGTTATATTTAGAGCAGTCTGCATCCTTTCCGATATCGTTACGTCATCCCACCCAGTAACAGAAATTACCAGAAATAACTAGAGTCGACAATAGAGACGATAATACGCCCTATAGAATACAATCTAAATAAAATTAATATCTTTGTTCTTGTATATAATACATCTTAGAACATTTAATTATATCGCCGTTATTTCCTAATGAAGCAAATTTTTTGACGACTCTCGTATTCAGAAAATACATTTAGAAATGAATTTCTCATTTTTAGATAGTTAATATAATTTTGGGCAAAATTATATCAAAGTTTTTTTTTGTACATCCAAAAATTTAGTCATTCTGATTGTAAGGTTCTCAGTATTAAAGATAAAAAAAATACAATTCCTAAATGTTTTATTTCTATAATAAATTTAGCTTTCCTAAAGACCTTGCCAACAGTTGATCCAGAAAAAATTATGGTTTATTAAAATTGATTTTCAAAACAATTTACAACTAAAAAGTATGAATTATACCCTACACCACCATCGTAGGAAGAATAAATTGTATTTGTTCAGATGTCTATAACAATTGGTCCCACGCATATCTTCTAGAATACCGATCGAATCAGCATCACTTCCTGAGTCGATTTAACGATGTCCGTCCGTCCGCCTGGCTGGCTGTACATGTAAATAAGTAGTAAATGAAGCCAAATCACATCAACAAATTTTGTGCAGATTGGTCTACAATTGATCATAGCTCCCGTTTAGTCGTAGCTCCCATATAAGTTCAACTACCCTAAATCTCTCAAAAATGTTGGTATCCAAATAAAATTCAACACAAATATATTTTATATATACAGAAATGAGGACACCTAATTTTATAATGGTCGGTCCAAATTTAATCGAAACTCCCATATAAGACCCTCTCCGTAATTCTTTTGAAGGTGTTTATATCGAGATAAAGTTTAACATGCATAATATTCACAGAAGTCATGGCACTAAATATTTGGATTTAACTGGGGGATAGCTAATTTTATTATTATTAAAATTAATTGGGGAAATAACTGATTTATTGCACCTTGTAAAAAGGAATTAAATTTACCAAACAGGATGTTGCTTAGGGGTAATTGTGTGAGGAACACACATTAATGAGATTAATCTTTTATAACCGGGAGAGAAAGATTGTATGGAAATCTTTGTAGACTTCTAAGGGTCCTATAATAAATTAAAAGAGGATATTGTGTAGTTATCATCTCCGACTCGTTAGGAAGTCTTTTATTAACTGAAACGAGTTTTTTTATAAATGAATTATGTGACTTACATTTATCTAAAATATACTTAGGTATTTGTGATGGGAAGTGAGCAGTTGAGGTCCGGCCTTTTGGTGTGCTGGTTACTAACGAACTGAAAGTTTCATGATAATTAAAATCGCTCGTGACCTCAAAGACTCGTCATTTAAAGCTACAAATATACATTAAGCTACAATTTCAATGTGTGGATTACAAATTCAATCACATTAAATTCAATTACAATAATATAAACAGGGTTGGGATATTCAATTTATATGTTAAAGAAGGTTCTAATTGATATAGTATTATATAGTCGGGATTGACCGACAATACATTCTTACTTGTTTTTTTTTTCAAATTTATGTTTTCTCTACAATTATAATAATTATCAAACATGTTAAGTATACTCAGGAATTATCTACTTTACTTAAACTTAAACAAGAGCAATTTATATTTTTAAACCTTGTTACTGCCAAATCCTGCCAAACTTTCTGCCTGATTTTGTAACAACTTTTGTAACAATGCTTGTTATGAAACTTTTCATAACATGAATGAAACCAATGGCAAATGATAAAACAATATGTGTTAGCACACCCTAAAATTTTTTGAATACATGTCTAGATAAACTTGTCCAATTTCGAGCGTTTTTCCCATTACGAATAGAAAAAGAAATGTACAATTAATTAAAAGATAAAAAAAAGCAATTTAAACACAATTATGATAACAATTTGCCTATTCCTTGTTCACATATAAACCAGGCCGAATTGATGTCTTCTTTGGCAAATGGTTTTGCTAAACACGTTTACCAACATTATCTAATTTTATACGTTTCTTTAAAGCAAATTCGTTTCTGAACTTATTTAACTTTCGTGCCTAATAAAAGTACATTTCAGTATTTACATACTTTCACACACGTTTGTAATGTACACTAACACCAGTGGCCAGTTTCACGAAATACGTGTATAATTTAAATTAGCTTAGAACTATTTCTTATTTAAAGCTTTGTACAAGTCTTTCATTATAAATAAAAATTGTTTAAACAACACGAAGTTTTTGCCTAATTGTTCAGTATTTTTTCCAGCATAGATACAGTGTGTAGCAATTAAAAAAGCACCAAAAGACATTACTTATTTAACTAAATTGGTAAACGGTTACCAGTTATACGACTTGTGAGGAAATGTCATATTATTTTACTTTTAAAGTGTTATACAAATACTATCACTTACAACTGAATCAATAGTAACCGATATTACTGCACTCCTATACCAACGACATAATAAAGTGAACAAACTTGAATGGTGCCACATCCGCAGCGAAAGTAAATTTGTACCTTTTTGCTGCAACTAATGGCTTGAATCAGTTTAATTTTAAATCATACTACATTTCTTACAAATAATATACACATATTGACCAAGGAGTATACAAAGTATACAAAATCTTCCAGACAACATTGACTACTGCACTCCTTTACATTATTTCGAAATCAAATTTCATACGTTCATAAATTATTGATCAACTCCATTGAAGTTTAGGACGACGAGGAAAAGTATGAAAGATAATATTAATTCAGATTTGTAATAATCTCTGCGTTTATGTACGTTGTATGTATTTAGGAACCAGACACTATTAGGTATGAATTCAATATTATTTCATTTGCACACAGCCCTTCAAAAAAGCATTTAACTGTCTCGTATTTATACCCTACACCACCATAGTAAGGAGGGTATATTGGATCTGTGTTCAATATAGATGTGTTATAGAAATCTGGATAGTGGTAAAAATCCCTACAGTTGGTTGATAAAGCTGTTTTTTGTATTGAATAATAATTTCTATATTTCTGGTCTTGTCTATGTCCTGCTAATCTAGTTTTAAATTATGTCCCTGTTGTTCCTATATATATATATTTATATTTTACCATTACCACCACAAGGAATTTTTTTAATGGTCTATTAATTTATGGCAAAATTCCACAGATGTGGAGATTAAACACCAACCATAAGGTGTGCAGATGTTTGTAACACCCAGAAATATCACTTTCTGAGTTGATTTAACGATGTCCGTCAGTCTGGCTGGCTGGTTGTCCATATAAAGCTTGTGCGCACAGCACAGGTCGCAATTTTCAAGATATTTCGATAAAATTTAGTACGTGATATTTTTTCGGCTCCAAAAGGATGGATGGGATTGTAAATCGGTCCATTATTTTACCTGGCCCCTATACAAATATCGTCCCAAAATTCGGGTTTACCGATCATAAATGTTTGAATTATGCAACTATCCAAACAAATTTCATCACAAATGAGTAGTAAATGTAGCCAAATTACATTTTGTGCAGATCGGTCCATAATTAGTCGTAGCTCCCATAAAAGGCCCACTTCCGAAAATCACTTTAAAGAGCATAACTCTCTCAAAAATGTTGGTATCCAAATAATATTTAATGCAAATATATTTCATATGTGTACAAATTATATGGTCTAATTTTATTATGATCGGTCTATAATTAGTCAAAATTCCATATAAGACCCTTTCCGTAATTTACTTTAAGCTCCATAAATCTTTTGAAAGTATTAATAATATAATATTTATTTTCACAGACATCATGACACTAAATTTTTGGATGATCGGTCCACAATAGTTTATATCCCCCATATTACGCCCATTTCTGAAAAACTGTTTTATACATATACTGGGTGTAGGGTATTATATGGTCGGGCTTGACCGACTATACTTTCTTACTTGTTTTAAAATGATTTAAAAAACATATTTCTCTCTTTATGTTTCGATGCTACTCAATTACAACTACGCGGGCGGTTCGGAAACTTTTTAGCCTAGCACAGGAAGAGAATAGTTTTTGAAAAACACTTTTTTTCAATATAATCTCCTAAAACTTCAATATACTTAGTCCAGTGCTTATCTAGCAATTTTATCCCTTGATTAAAATAGTTTTCCTCAAGGCCTTTAAAATAGTGGTTTACAAATGTATTTGCATCTTAATTTGAGGAACAGGTAAAAGTCACTGGAAGCTAAATCAGGAGAATAAGGTGGGTTGTCAAGTAATCCGTATTTTAATTTGTTGATTTAAGCCATTGTTAAAACACTCTTGTCCACTGGTCCGTTGTCTTGATGAAATATTATTTTTTTTGTGTTGTAAGCCAGGACGTTTTTCTCAAATTTTTACATTTAATTGATTTTTATTGTTTTACCCTTTTTTCAGATAATCAATCAATAAAATACATTTGAAGTCCCAAAAAAACGGTGCTAACCTTCAGCCGATAGTATTGTTTTTGGAAGTGCCTCCAACTTCAGTTCATTGTTTGGATTGTTCTTTTATCTGTGGAGTATAGTAGTCAACAGTTATGTAACGATGCTTAAAATCCGTTTTGTTTTTCGTAAAACGATCCAAACGAGCTTGAGCAATTTTTATTCTTATGCGTTTTTGGTCGACTGTTAACAAATGCGGCACCCATCTTGCAGACAGCTTTTTCATTTGTAGTTCTTCATGCAAAATTAAATGGACTCGATCATTTGAGATGCTTACACAGAAAAAAATAAGAATAAGTTTCAATTAAAATATATGTGGAATAAATTAAAAATGTAATTGAAATCGGACCTGTAAACAAAATGATAGTATCAATTAAAAAAAATGTGAGTTTTAGTTGAAAATATAAGAAAAAGTAATTGAATCAATTAAAATTTTAATTGAAAATTATTTTAAAATCAATTAAAGGTTTAATTAAAAAAAAAACATGATTTTTTTCTGTGCACAATATTAGCTATTTCACGCACTTTTATTCATCAATCACTTAATACCATATCATGCGTTTTGGCTACAATTTCTGTTGTTGCTATTTTTGGACGTCCACTACGTGGTTCAATGCTTGTACGGCCATCTTAAAATTCAGCAACCCAATTTTTTACTGTTACAAATTTCATTATGAATTTCTTGTCCCGATGAACCTTTTTTATTTAAATATTTAATGACACCACGAATTTCTAATTTTCCCATTGTTAAAAAATCACAGATGCGTCTTTTTTGAACACCTATTTCTATATGAAGGTTTTTCCAGATCGAAAAGAAATTTAACATGTGTTCATAGCACTGGTGGAAGTTTCCAAAACATTTAACTCTTTTCTGTTTTACCGCGCTTTCTGTTTTAGGCTAAAAAGTTTCCGAACCGCACTCATTGTATTACTTTTCTATCAGTACTGTAATGTAATGTTGTCCCGATACCCGTTTATTAACTGAATCACACAACGCACTGACAAAATTGGTTCTTTAGACGTACCATCCTTATGTGGAATAAACTTCATGCAAAAGACTTTCCTATCACTTTCAAATTAGAAAAATGCATATCCTATGTCTTGAAAATAGCCAATTTTGATGATTTTGACAAAACGTTTTATTTTACTAGTCTTGAAAGAAAGACGACAATGACTAGAAAGTGCAATACCTTTAAAAAAGAAACATAATATAATTTCAGTGCCTAATTATATATATTATTTAATGACAACCTGAATAATTAGCAACTTCATATTGCAAACTTACTTTTTTGCTGCACTGTAACAATTACCGGCAATTGTTGGTTGCCAATTTTCATATTGTGTTTTCGTTTATTTTTACAGTAATTTGCCTTATCAACAAAATAGTTTGACAACACTGGTAGCACAACACATTGAGACTGTGTCATTAACAAAAACTAGGACTTTTAATTAGTAGAAAATACAATCAGCCAGGATAAAGACATACGGTAGTAAAGTTGGTACACAAACACATAGACACGTAGACACACTTATAGCACTCATACATACACACACACATATACACAAACATACTCATACACCCACATAATCAGTTTAATATAAATTAAATTTATTTCATTTTAGTATTGTGCAAATTTCTAAGTGTGTATTTGTATCAACATATATGTATGTATGTATTACTGTGGCACTAATTTAGCAGTTTTTGGACTAACCACGTTTCCAAGGTTGTTCCATTATTTTTCAATTAATTCCTAAAAATGTTTGTAAAATCGTATGTAGTAGTAAAAACCAGTTTCGTTACTCATCTGGGGCCTCTACTGTTCTCACCTTTTATTATTGACTTATCGAACGCGGATGATGCTACAATCAGTTAACAGATCCTACACTTCTGCAAAACGATTTGAACTTATTTTATGATTGGTGTGCTAATAACTAAATGGAAATTAATATAAAAAAATGTAAAACTATGAGCTTTGCAAGATGTAAGCCAATAATTACTTTTTGGAAAATCATAAACTGGATTTGGTTGAAAGCTTTCTGGACTTGGGTATAATATATGACTCTACATTAAACTTTACCCCACATGCAAATTATATAATATATAAAGCCAGGGGTATATAAAACGTTGGTCGAAAGAATTTAATGATCCGTTTATTGCAAAAACATTATACATGTCACTTGTGCGTCCGATTCTTGAGTATGGATCAGTTATTTGGTATTCAATTTATCAGACACATTCCAATGCTGTTGAGTCGGTGCAAAAACAATTTCTCTTGTTTTGTCTTCGAGGATTACGTTTGAAGCCACTTAACTTATCATCATATCCTGCTCGTCTAGCTCTTATTAAGTTGCCAACACTAAAAAGTCGTAGAGTTATGCTGAATGTATCATTTATTTTAAATGTTATTAATGTTGTTACATGCTCTAATTCTCTAATAAATGAAATTATTTTCTACGTTCCACAACGTCTTACCGAAAATTTGTATCCATTGTCAATAAGTTTTGTGAGATCAAACTATGCTGATGCTGACCAACTAAGAAGGGTGTGCAACACATTTAATCTGTTATATAGATTTATAGATTTTTCATTAGATCCCAGTCTTATAAAATTTTGTTTAATAATTCATAGTGGTTCTGGTTTATTTGTTTTAAGTTTAATTTTTATTAAATAATTTTTAACCTTGAGGTGACTTTATCTTTTTTATAAAAGATTTTTTTATTTTTATATATATTTAAGTCGATAATTCGATTTCCTTTGGAAATCTTCTTCAGGAGTTATTTTAATATTTAAAAAATAACAAATTTTCTATGTGAAAATAAATATTTTTATATAAGTAAGTTTGAAAGGGTTGACAAAAATTGAAAAATATGTGTTACAGAAAATATAATTTTAAATTTTCAATAATAACATTGAACAGTAAATAATTTTAACATTTTGAATAATGACATTTTGGAATGATAACATTTTTTAAATACATAAATTGTCTTAATTTCTCCTTTTATTAACATTTATATTTTTGTTCAATAGGTGTCTATAATTTTGGGCTAAATTTTCTGTGTCTTTTTTAAGATTTATTCTTTTTTCTGATGGTACATTATTGATATGTAACATTTCTAACATGTAACTTCGTTTTGTATGATTTTCTGTGTTCAATGTTATAGAAATGTGGATAGTGGTTAAAATCCCTACAGTGGGTTAATAAAGCTGTTTTTTGTGTTGAATTATAATTTCTATATTTCTGGTCTTGTCTATGTCTTGCTAATCTAGTTTCAAATTATGTCCCTGTTGTTCCTATATATATTTATATTTTACCAGTCCCTTGTCAAACGACCTTCATAGATGAGTGTCAATGATTCTCTCCAAGGTTTAAAATGAATGATAAACTGATCAGACTAAAAACCTTATCCATAATGTGTAAAGTTTTCTCTCGCTTTGAAATTAATGTAACGCTGAATGACAGGTATATCCGTGATATGTACAGGGAGATTAATTTAATTTTGTTTGGTATTAAATTATTATTGGTTATGAATATTAGAAAATTGTTAAATATTCATGTTTAAATAAAATACAAAACTATTTTTAATCAAAATGTTTATAAAATTAATTTTTTAAAATTCAAAAGATTATTCGGGTTTAAAATGTTGTTGATATGTTTTCATATAACAGAGAACAATTCTAGAACTGCAGAGCTTCAGAAATCGTAAAATTGCAAAAAAAAAAAAAAAAAAGGACCGCCCTAATATGCATATAATCACATGCTAAAAATTTAGTCTTTGTTTGTGTGGAAGTATTGTGTTTGCAGACATACAGTGTTAAGTTACTGTCTCTATTTACTTAAGTGTATGTATGTTTTAATGTATGTATTAGTGTTAAAGTTTGAATGTATATTTTGCAACTTCGTAAAATATGCCACTAAAACTCTTAGTAAATACAGAACTACTACATAATGAAATAAATTTGCAGCAGTTGTAGTACGAGGTTCATTTTAGAAGTTCTTTAAAAGTATAGAGAGCTTTACAAATCAGACCGTGATATCGATTGAGCTTGCACTTTACGTTTAACATTCGTTTAAAATAATGTAAATAATAACCTATGAGTTGCAATTAAATAGGTTTATTTAAAAGACTTAAAATTGTAATTTTAAACCACATAACAATATATCCTTCACATCAACATTTTGTTGGTAACATCTCTCAATAAATAATCATCAGAAAATAAAAAATTACAAGTAAGAGTTTATCTTCGGCTGTGCCGAATCTTATATACCCACCACCTTGACAACGATGTTTCTACGAGTTATTTTATTTTTTGGATCCCTTATATGGGATCTATTACACAATAATAATATTTTCATCAATAACGATATTTTCATCTTAAGAACGATATATTTTAGAATTGTTTTTTTTTTTTGAGAATTACAGCTATTCTTGCAAATTTACCTTATATGGGAACAGTGGCAAATTGTGAACTCAGCGTCACAAAATCAAAAATTTACATATGTATAACTGAATAGTTTAAAATTTCAGTTCGATACCGACATTTATATGATATCTACGAATTATAACGTGTTATCGGAATAAAATTCATAAAATTCGGTATAATGATTTATAAACAGTGCACTCGGGATATAGTGAATTAATTAATGCACAGGCCTGTTCATTATATCTAGAAATTCAATTTAAGAAAAATAAAATAAACCGAATTCCGTATCGACTCTCTCTTGAAGCCTTGGAGCCAACCTCGACTTGCATTAAAGCCACCCGCTTCGTTCAATAGTTGATGCAGTGTTTTGGCTTTTTGCATAAGCATTTCAACGCTTACTGGTAAGTGTTTAAATCGCTGCTTTAAAAACCAATAGAAAAGTCTTTTTTCAAGACGCGGATATTCTGCTTTTTGAAATGTATTTCTGTTAAGGGCACTTTTACTTAAGCATGGAACTCCGGCTTCCACTTTGTTTTTTTATGCCACTTATTGTGGATTTCGTTACATTAAATCTCTTTGCAAGAACAGTAGTTTCTATTCCATTTTCTAGTTCCTTTAGAATTTCTTGTTTCACTTTAATGGAAAGAAAATTTCTTTTTTTTTTTGCGCACGCATTTTTTAATCAATTTACATATAAACACGTGCCAAGATCGAATTTTAAACTGGCGTCAACTAATTAAATGTGTATTAAAACAAGAATATAATGCAAAAACAATGAATATATACAAGGTGGCGCAAAAGTAATCCTCCTATCAGAAAATGCTATAAATTTTGCGCAACTTGATGAATTGGGATTGGAAAACATGTGGTTCCAACAGGACGGTGCAACGGCACACACTGCACGTGCCACAACCGATATGCTGAAAGATGCATTTCCCGGGCGCCTAATCTCCCGTTATGGCGATTTGTACTGGCCAGCAAGATCGGCTGATTGGAAGTTGTTGTGCAAAAAACTGTGTTCACTTTATAGAGGCTTGTGGAGTTCATTATTTAGAGTGACTAATGTAAAAGATAGCCAATTCATTATATCGGGTAGTTCATATTACAAAGTGTTCACTATACCCCGAGTGCACTGTATGTATATATATATACTGTCGAGTTCTGTCGAGTTTCAACTTGATAGTGATTTTTATAAGAGATTTAAGTACATTTAAGTAATTTTCGGAAGTGTAAATTGTATGTCAAAATATCGTTTTGAAATGTCTCGTTGCATATGTATATACCACTACTAGATTTATATACCATAAAGCCATATTGGGGACTATGAGAAATCGTGAACCGATTCCTACCATTTTCTACGGAACTTGTCCCTCTTTAATCAAAATAAAGTGTGCAACATTTCATGATATTATCTGTATTACATTTGAAAAAAATAGCAAAAAATATCAAGGTAGTCTGAAACTCTGATCTAAAACTCGGAACCTACTAAACCGATTTTGCCCATTTTTAATATTAAACATTTCGGTGAATCAAAGAATGTTTGGTAAAAATTTCATTGTTTTATATCTTTTTCGAAGCTTTGTCGTGCCTTCAAATGACTGACAGATGGCAAGATCATGTAAGAATATTATAAGGACCCGAGTATATATAGACTTTTTGGTTCCACGACCAATATTTAAATGTTTAACAAACGAAATGACAATTTTAATACTTTGTAGTGGGTATAAAAAATCACACCTCAATAGTACATTAGCTCTTGGCTTTTCAGAAGCCCAAATGCGTTAGTTTTATCAACCAACTTCCTAATACTGATCTCAGAAGCACGAGTGAGTATGTTGAGAGAAAGTATCATGAATTTTACAAAATGCGTCAGTTTTATCAACCAACTTCCTAATACTGATCTCAGAAGCACGAGTGAGTATGTTGAGCGAAAGTATCATGAATTTTACAAAATATATCTTTTACAGATCCACCATTCTCACAGTGAATTGTTGAACTAAATTCATGGTACTTAATTTATTGTACTTGCATTATGTCAACAAGTATAATATCAACTCATGTTAAAACTTGTTATTCTAATTTTATTCCAATATCGGCCTGTTGAAAACAATATTTTCGTTGACAAATCTAGATAAAAGGATTTTTTTATCTTAATTCTATCAGATGTACATAAAGTTTTATGGGCTTTTCAAATATAGAGCAAACAACATATTATCAGCAGTACGAAAAGCAGGAATTTGAACACCTCAAATGAAAAAAAGAAATCGGTTGAAATCATTGAAATTCGTGGTTGCAGCACATCTTATTTTTTACATTTGCTGCTTATGATTGTGGCTTCTATTAAATTTGGCAAACGTTTTTTAACAGAAAGTTTTATTTCGTGCATATGAGCACCAACAGCTTTCCAGACGGCTTCAAAGAGTGAAAATACTCTCTTGATAGTTGACAGCTTATTCCTCACCTCATATGTAACTAAGTTAATCTATTAGTGTTCTGCTGACATCGTATTTTTTCAGACCCAAAATTGTTCGTTGCTGCGAACTTATCATGATTTTCGAAATTATTTGCAATATCGGGAAAACTTTCTGCACCACATTTTGAATAGATTACTGAATTTGGCAAACGTTTTGAGGAATAGATATTTCACTTGTAGTCAGATCAAACGAACATTTTCTATCGTCCATCAACGGATTTTTGCGCAGCAACTTCTTGTCAAGTGTCGGCAATGTATGTTTTTCTACATGTCTCTAAAGATATAAAGCTTTTAAACATGCAAAAGTCGGCTTCATGAATGGACTGAAAATATATTGTTTTATTGGTCTAAAATCATCTCTGCAATATTGCCGTAAAAAAATATCTAATGTAACCGGTTTGGGACACATCGGTTGAATGGTTTCGAAGTCTATAACGGATATAGAAACATATTTTATCTTTTATATATTTTATAGTTTAAGTTTATCTAAACTATTATAATCTATTAAAATAGAAAATTCACTTTTCAGCCTAACCTTCTAACAACAACATTAAACGAACAAGGCAAACATACAAGACTTCTTAAACAACCACTAATACTTAATTACATAAATTTATTAAAGATGTAGTAACAGAATTAAAATACCAACACATTTACACACTAACAAACATACACATATTTGTACATAAGTATGAGCTTAAAAATGAATACTAACATGTCTACATAAACACTAATGTATGCATGAACATACTTTTATTACATCTTAAAGTAACATTATTTTATGCTCCCTGATTTTTTTTATTTTTTTTTATTTTACTGCTTTACGTTTTGTTTGCTCATAAAGCTACTTACTATTATAAGGTATTTGAAAAATAAATTATACTCTTGTACACCTACACGTACATTTACATATACACACATATACACAAACATACATACTGATATGTGAATTTTTTTTTTTTTTATTATTTACCTCGATTTTTTCGACTGTGAGTACAAAGTTTTGTATGAGTTTAATTTGCATCGTCTGCAAAATAATTTTCTGTAATTATCCTTTCAAAATACATTAGCAATGCTTGAAAAAGGTATTTGCAAAATTAGTACTTAGAAACAGGGACGGCGTTTTGTTTTGAATCATATTTATATAAGAAGTATGAAAAGAAAATTACAACAAACCAGCAAAAACTTCGCCACAATCACTTTAAGGAAATTACTTTGTCAAGTCATTGAAATAAATCAAAGAGTTTTTATATGAATTCTCAATAACCTAGAACAAATTGTTCCAAAACCACACGATATCCTGGAAACATTTGAACCATTTACCAGTCTTTATATAATATCACCATTTGTAAGAAATATAAAGGTTAAAGTAATAATTTAGATGCAAGTGCTCAAGTATCATATGCAAGAATGTATAGTCTAGGTATCTCAGAATAAGAAAATAGTAATAGTTACATTAAATGTTTTTAGTTTTATTTGAAAGTTTTATTAGAAAATACTGGCTTATACGCATTAATGTTTTTAAGAGATTTCTGATACTTTTATCGGAAGTGGTTCTTTTAAATGCGTTGTGAAACATATTTTATCTAAAATTAATATCGACACCTATTTATCTAAAAGACATGTGGATGCCATGGAATGATGTCCCAGATTATTGCAACAGCCGCCTACTTCAGCGACTACTGGATTTTGGGAATATATGCATATAATTAGATATTTGTTCTATATGAGAACCACTTCAGAACAGAGAGATGGGTTCTTGATGTTAGACTTATTAGCTATAAAAATGAAAACTTGATTAGAAATTATAAAATGTCGGAGAATTTTTCCCTTTTTTGACTTCGAAAACTATTAGGAGAATAAACCCATGTGTTTTTTTAGATTTATCTTATATTAAATAAAATAGCTGTTAAATAAGACTAAACAAAATGGCAAATGGGCCACGTAAAACGGTATACGGTATAAATCGTCATGGAAACACATTTACTAGGCTATCAAGATCTATATTCTAGTATGTCCATGAAACACCAAATCAGAGCGTCGCTTAATATGGGCAGTAAAAAATGTATCTTAAATCCCTAGGTTCTGATGAAATAATTCCAGCTAACTTACAGGAAAATACGGATACTCTACTATAGTTTCATATACTACTTACGCTTATCACATGTACTTATCAAAATGAACCTACAACATAAAGAACAGGGCACTTTAGTTGCTTTCCTCAACTATGTTAAACTGAATTGGTTATAAGCGTTATGATAGTGCCGATCAGAAATACACCACATTGAGACGTACCGTCCCTCTACTGCTTTGGAACCTTAACATCAACATTCTGCTAAGAGCCATGGAAAAAACATGCTGCATGCCTAATGAAATTTTGGAATTAGCGCTAGAGTGCTAGGGCTGTAGACGGGTTTGAAATCCAGGCATAATTATTAACAAGAAGATTCAAAATTCCTCAATTTGTACCTCTGAGAGTCAAGGGAGTAGCACTAACTTATCTTGGATTTATATGGGAGAACCAGTTACACAATACTGTTGAAAAAGGCTATAAATATTTCAGTTCACTACCTGATACCTGAAGTCAATATTTAGGGATGCACTTGAGAATTTTAGACCACTATAAAGAATTCAATAGTGAAATTGGCATTTTTCTTTCAAAGAGTAAACAACTGATGGGAAAACGAACCCACCAAGGATATATGGCTTAATAAGAAAAAAAATAGGATATAATTTGAGACAAACTTGCCTTGAATCCATCTATAAAACCTTGTGACAGTCAATATTAAACAGTTCTATCTAGTTCTACAAGCACAAAGGTAAAAAAGAGAAGGCTACATAATACCTTTTTTGTCACTGTCCGGCATTTGGTGATCTGAGACGCATGATTCATGAACATAAAATGTTTATTGATAAATCTTAGCTATGAATATTTAATTATTATTATAATTAAACATAAAGAGTGACGGTCAAGAAATATAAGTCGAATAGTGTGATAAACACACGAAGAACCCAAGTCAGCAATGCTTTAGGCGGCTGCCAATTAAACCTAAAATATCCTTAATTGCACACATAATTTATATGACAAAAGAATAAAACTCTCATGGAATTTAAATGGTCAAATTTCGATACAAATTTTAAACATTTGAAATAAATGATTTTCGGCATAGCCAGAATGTAGAACTCTTATTAATTTTATTTTGATTTTGAAGAATTTTTAATAGTTTAATTAAATAAATTAATAATTTAACATTTAAAATTAATCCTATTTTTATGATTTTATTGTTAGTTATAAATAATTTAAAAAATAATTTATCATTATATTTTTTGTCATACCCACAAGCATCATATGCCGAATAAGAATGTTAAATTAAAATCATTTAATTTAATTGTTTATTATAATTTTATTGTTTGCACTACGGCAAAAGTAATATAATTACAACACTGAGGCGTATGAGTTATAATTTCATGAACACAATGAATATAGAGTCCTGCAATATTCGGCAGCATATTATTAAATAATAAAAAGATTTTAGTAAACTTCGTGTTTTAATAGTAATTAGAAAAATCTAAATAAAGTGTGTGTTGCTTATTATAATATGAAGATATTTCTAATAACAGTTACTGCAGAATCGTTACGAAAATTTTCACAAAAATTAACACATATCTTGAAGAACATAAATCCCTCCGGCGAGCTGTAAGTTTCAGAGCATAAGCTTAAGCTTTTGCTTGTATATAAGTTTGAAACACCCCTTTACACACAATATGTGCATATATGTGTTTCCAAATTAAACCCCATACAAGTATGAAAAATTTTAAATTCAATTTGGAAGATAAATCAATGAATTGCTGTACATGGTTTCAAATATAGTCAACACGTTTTAAAACACGTCTTCTTTAATTTCATGAGTTCATATTTTTACAAAATATAAAATCCTGTTGTATTAATATTTGTGTAACAAAAAGGCGATTAAATTTTTATTATTGAAATTTCTTTTATAATATTTTTAATAATATCTTAGAAAAACTGAAATTAATGTCCTCTTATAAAACAGAACTCCGCTTTAGCTTTCTTTGTACAATATTACTAAATTGGCCAAAGCTTGAAACAATTAGGGGGATATATATATATTATTCTATTGCGTGGACCTGATTTATTTTTTATTTTCCTTTTGCTTTATTGAACAGCCCAAAATATTATTTTAACACCCACATTATGTGACCATACGTCTGTCCGCCTGGATGGCTGTCCATGTTAACCTTGTGTGCAGAGTATAGCTCTGCCTAGTCTTTTGGGTGTCCCATAAATAGAGAAAGCTCCCATATAAGATCCCATCCTTAATTTACTTTAGTCTCCATAACACACAAATTATTTATAGGTACATAAGTCATGATGAACGGTCAATAGCTCCCATATAGCGCCCATTTATGATAAGCTGTTTTTGCACATATACTTGGTATAGGGTATTATATGGTCGGGCTTAACCGACTATACTTTTTTAATAAGTTTTTTTTTTTGTAACGCCGATTTTTTATAACCAGTTGTATCTAGCTGGGTACTAAGAAGGCACTGAAATTTCCCAAAATCTGTTCATATTTTCTTAAGTCTAGCATTACTGAAGGAAGAAAATATTAATATTAAAATATAAATTTTGAAATACTTGCAATTCTTCCCCTTGCTAATCAAATCCAACCACTAATCTGTTTAATTTTAAAGACATAAAATGCAAGCTTACGCTTTTTCATTTGAACAATGAAAAACATGCAGGAAATTGTTACATCGTTACATTACATTCTACTAACAACAGCAACACCAAATAGCGGCAACAGCAATGGAAACAATACGAATGCCAACAATAAACCAAACATCAACTGTATGAGCAAATAAAAACAAAAGCAACGACAGCGAGCATAGAAAATGGAATTAGTTTAATGGAATTAATTTGCAAAATGTGTTGATTGGTTTGTTTGGCGGTGTAGGTGAAATATATGTCGGTGTGTTAGTGACTTACGATACTTACGAGTGTGTGTGTGTGTGTGTGCATGTGTATTAAGAATTTGCCTTCGTTATCTATGCAAAATTTTTTATATTTTAACTTTAACTTTTGAACTTTTCCTAACAGAGTTTGTCTTATAATTTTTCTATGGTTTAGGATTTATGTCTGCACTAGTACATACAAACTTACAAAGACACATACATACATATATAAGAATTGAGAACACCCAACGAAGACAGACGCAATATTAGTAAACTAGAAAAAAGTACAGCGAAAAGTTGTTATTTTTTAATTAACGTGGAACTAAAGAAAAAATTCTACTATTTCAAAACGAAAGTTTTAATACGTAAAATTCTCCCCTTTTAACTGATAACAAAATCAAAAACTTTCGAAGAAAAACTTGTTAGGAATAAAAAATGGTGGAAAGTAATGTTGTTTTGCAAATTAATTTCATTACAATTTTAAGAGAATTGAACGGAAATTTCTAAATAGTATCACATCTTTGACTAATTGAACTTTGTTAAAATAAAAGTTTTAGAGTGAGAAATATTCACGCTGTTTGCATAAATTACATGACTTGTAATGAAATAAATTTTGGGTAAATATTGTTTAAATTGTCTTGAAAAAATTAATTTCTAAATTAAATAAAAAATCAAAATAAATTACTGTCTTTAAAACGCTCCAAAAATAAAAATAAAGTGTCTTTACACGTATCTTATGTTTACATGAAAATATACCTCAGCTGTAAATATTAATCATCACATAAACCTAAACTGATCTTAATTTCTGTTACGTGACTGAAAAATACTTAAGAGCCACAAAAACGAAAGTTGCATCATAAAAAAACGCACATAAATATATACATACATACATACCCGGCAGTACTAGATGGCTGTCCCAGAATTAATGATTTTAGCTATTATCTAGAATCATCACTCTTTACATCATTGGCAATGTTAATTTAATATGTACGAGTGCAAGGCGTAAGTCAAATAATCCAAAACAGCATCCATCGCTTGAGATTCACATATTGCATACAAAGAGTCAGTTTTCTTAATAGCTACGCAATTGATCACTTAACTGGCTACATAACTTATTTAAACATTTATTTGTCCCAGCCGAAATTTAGTTGATTTACTGTAAGAAATCTTAAAGACTCTTTTTTAACAAAGAGAAGTAACACTCAGGCAATTAATATGCCTATATATAATTGCGATACTTTCACTGGAAAGGGGATAGATTGAAGAAGTAAAGATGATGGAAGTAGAAGACAGCTTTATACCACAACTCTGCAATTGCGCATTATGTTTGTTTTAGTGCAGCATTGCAGCGCCTCTGGTGGTGAGTAGGTGCATTAATGTTAAAGCTTGATTTTATAGTCTTTATTGTAATTATTTTACTTTGGTGGCGTTTGAATGCTATACCACTGAAGGAGGGCGCTGTGATAAATATTAGATATGATTGTTTGAGTGACAGCGGCTGGGAATCAAACCAGGGCTACAAATACCAACTCATGCTTAATGATCAAATGCGCTAACCAATTAAGTTACAGCACCCATAAAGTCTAATAACCGGTTTATAATAACCGGTATCTAAAACTGTCAAACTGACTGCTACCAAATATCAGCTACGAAAAGACAATCTATTCTTAAAGTATGGTCACATTTGTCAAATATTTACTCAAAAAAGAAAGCGTAACCACTTGTTTTAGCACAAATTTGTTTGACATTGTTTACTCATACAAGAGTTTTGCTAGAACAAACATCATCAAATAAATTAAAACTAAATATTTGTTGTGCTTTGGCCTCAATAAGAGAAGTTTTTTTCAAATAATTAAACAAGTTCAAATATATGTTATTTAGTGGTTACGTTTTTTTCGGCAAATATTTGCCATATTTTAGTAGGTGACTTGTTTGGTATACGAACTTTGCTTAAGGTTTGCTTGTATTGTTTTATAATAAAATTTACAGTTTTTTTTAAAGAAGATTTTGCTTTTCTGCAATCTGACAAAGCTGGATTTTAAGAAATTTATGCAAGATTTTTTTACAATTTAGATTTTCTGTGACTATTTCTCACACTATTACAAATATTTTCCGACTGATTACACTTTTTCGACAGAAGGACTACGTTAAGAAAAAAAAAGCTTATAACTGTCTAATTACAAAATGTAAATGGCAAACACAAGCATATCTTTTAAAGGCCTTATCGGGGTTCTTAAGAATTTCCTAATTTTGGACGAATTACAAACTATTTGTTAATACTCTCAGCCCTATAGATATGAGCCTTAACACAGCCCCACAAAAAATAGTCTAAAGGCGAGAAATAAACTGTTCGCCATTGTTTCACGTGTTGTGTGGTATTTGGCTTCGTCTTGTTTAACATACATGTCAGCCAAGTCTGGCTCTTCCATTTTGGGCAAACAAAACCCAAGTAACAGCAACGTTACTGTCAAATGCCACCGGCCCATAATCCACGCCAAACAGGATTGCCAGTTCTTGCAATGCTTACGGCTGATCTCAAGCATTGTTGGTTAGTAAGTCGATTCATGGTTAAATTATACAACAAACTGCACATGTTCAACAAAAACATGTTACCCGAAAACAGCTCAGCTGCCAAAAACAGTTTTGACAAAGGGTTTTCTGAACAAAGGGCAAAGGTATGGCAAATTAATTAGATTGCTGTCTCAAAGGAATACATTGACTGCTGGCAAAACTGCTGGGTAAGTACAGGCAATCATTGTATAAATTCATATAAATTAAAGCATTTATTTTAGCGAAAATCCTATTAAATGAAAGATGTATTAATAAATGACACGAAATAACAGGTAAAACTACATTATACTAGTACTTTTATGCCACAAAACCCCACCAGCTGCTGTCTGCTGACCAACTACATTATTTATCTAATGGATAAATTAAAAACAGGTAAAGAAACCAAACGAAGCAAAACCATTTAATCGAAATGTACATTTAGGCCACAAAAATATCTACAAAAAAATATAAAATATATATAAAACGAATGCATACATACTCTCACTTAAAAATTGAAAAAGAAGCCGAAACTGAAAATAAATGAAAAAAATGTAAGGAATTCAATGTAGAAATTTTAACAACTTTCTTCCGTTTGCAAGTTTTATTATACTTCGTTTTATTCGATGGCATTTTTTATTTTTTTTTTGTTCATGCAGGCCATATTGCTTGTGAAATCAAATAAATGAATGGATGGTATAATAAAATACTTACTTGAACTTACATATGAATGTATGTCTACATGTATGTATTTGTGTAGAAACCTACTAAATCAGAAGCATAAAAATATACCACCATGAAGTAATCCTAAATTAGGGTGTTCAGCATGAGCCAGGAATCAGGCTTATAAAAATATTTATTGCGAATAATCGCTTATAAAGTAAATCATTAATAAATGTCATATAAAATGTAGGAATAAATATTATTTGATGACTCGAAAAGTTAGCAATGCTGTAACAAATGTGATAAGCTCCCATGAAATGAACATTTTAATAGCTGCATGAATCTTTTTGGGATGAAAAGTTCTATTATTTGTGGCAAAATAATTGCAAATAAGTTTAAGTGGTTTGTCTTATAAGGGTCAGATTTTATAGATAAAATGTCACTACATTTACAGTTCAACAAAAGGAAATATTTTAAATGATTTAAAGTGGTATGATTTTTTTTTCACAGTAAATATTTCTATTCCAAACTCTTGTGGTCAAACACTGAGACAAAACAGTCACAAAAGTCAAAATTTTACCGAGTCCGAATTTAAGCCTTCGTCTTACACATGTGTCTGGCCAGACCTGTTCCAATTTGAAATGCTATTATATGTAGTTTATTTAATACTTAGTTAGAAATTTCAATTACCCTTCTAGAATTTAGTTTGCTATAAATATTTTAAAAAAATCCTAGACAGGCTATAGAAGGACACTTGTTTGAATATTTTACTGCACACATCACATTTGTAACATATGGCTCTGGTCAGACCTGGTCAGATATTTTAAATTGTAAATGCTGTTTTTCTTCATATTTTTCTTGCTGTTTTTAATTATTTTTTGTTATCTATTATTGCGTCGAATTATTCATTTCGTTCCGCGATTGTGGAAATAAATTGTTTGTGCCCAAGCACAATTTAAAATTATTCATAGCGTTGCTGTGGTAATTTTTTTCTTTTTGTGGCATCATCTCTACACAGACAGTATTGCGGCATGCCGCAGGAATGAATAATTATATATTGCCTATCGGCCGCTCTGAATCCATTTTTTATATCTGTTAACCAATGTTAGGTTAATTCGGAAAAAATCAATAAACCATAGTATGTAACTCCATCTAGGTAATTCATTAGATACAAGTTTTATTGAAACTGTGGTTACAGTTTTCACCACCTCTGCTTTATGTTTGTGTTAATGATAATAAAAGTTGTGATTCCCCTTTTAACATACATATGAATATTTATGCCCTTATTCATAAAAAAATTAAAGTACATCTGAAACTTTAAGAAAATTTTGAATGAAAATTTTGCCTAAAAGCACACTTCAAACCTACTTTATTTTTTATGAATACGACAGTTATTCATTATTTATTTAAAAATTATAATATATATATATGTATATGTATATATATATATATATATATATACATATATATTATTCACATTTAACCTTCAGCTACTGAGGTGGTGGTATATTTGCCCTTATGTTTTTATATTTGTACAGTTTTTTTAGTTCTAAAAAAAAGTGACTATGAAATAAAATCCTTGTTTTTTAACTAGAATTTTTCTTTTTTTTAATTTGATTACTTTATTAATTTAGAAATTTATTTTCTTATTCCAATTGAAAAGAAATACACGTAACACACTTCGTGTAAAAAAAGACATTGATCGTATGCAAAATAGTTGATTGGTTCCTCATCTCTAAAACCTTTAGAAATTAGTGAAAAACAAGGATTTTTTAAGAAAATTTAAGCCCAAAAGATTTCGAATCGTGCTAAATAGAATAAAGTCGCGTAAAAAAATGTAAATTTTTGTTTATTTTCAAACCACGTAAAACTAGAATTAGGTGTAATGAAAAAATAAAGTTTTTTTGACAAACACTTTTAAAAATTAAAAAGTGTAAAATTTACCACCACCACAACGACTACGCCCAAATATTTCATCACAGTAGTTAAAGGTTAATTGAATTTTTTTTTCGAATTACTAAGTACTTGAAAAACTAACTGGGTCTGGCTAAGCCTCATGGCTTACGAATGTTAAATTCACAACATGTGTAGGAATGGTAAAATTTCTCCTCCTAAGATGATGAGGGATATGGTATATTTAATTTTGTAATTTTGATTTCAAATTCTAATGTCAAGATAGTATCAATATTTTTTATCTACTGAATATCATATAGTAAAGAAAAATATATTTTGCACTTAAATTTTGCAGTAATTAAGACGAGAGGTGTTTTCAATATGGGCTAAATATAAGAATTGTGTAAGAGATGGATAGGACGACATTAATCCAAAAATCATACTAATTAAAAACTTACTTGAAACCTGTACCAACGGTCATATGGAAAAATTCGTCAGCAAGTTACGGCCGCCCTCGTATAACAATTTTAGATAATGAATTGGTATAAACATTAATTTCAAGGTCGCCAATTGGCCCCAAAATAAGATCGAAATGCTTGAACTTATTATTCTTGCTAATTTAATATTGTGTAATTTGGAAGAGGAATAATATGCTTACTGGAACTTTATTATAAAATTGAAGCTTGCGACCGAATATTGTGAACTGTATTTACACATCGGCAGTTAGACCTATGTGACAGAGGTGCTAAAAAATTTACTAAGCATCTACGAGTCTGCTTTTGTTAAACCATTGTGAGTGATCGGGGGCATCGGGCATGATGTCATTGGAATGACGGACAATATGAAACTTTGATTAAATTGTGATAACCTAAATGTTTGCGCTTAAAGAAAATCATGTTTTTCAACAAGCTTTATGGAAACCATATTAGAATTTTGTTTTTGACTTTGGCCAGAAAACCAGCACTATTTGGTATACAAAATGCATATAATGACAGCCCTACTATCATTAAATAATAAGACATAATAAAATGTTTGTCAATTTAGTGACAATAATAATAGCGAGCAATCTGAAACGTGCACTAATTGAATCCACCTACTGCTACTTTGCAAATGAATCTTTACCAATCCCAAATACTCTCGTCGAATTTTCACAGTATACCTTCAGTTCTCCCTAGGATGGATATATTACCAATATCGGGAACAAATATGAAGATTATTTTATTAATTTAAAAATTATAGTTATATTTTTTATTTATTATTTTTATATTTCTACAACTATAAGTAGTAGTATGAATATCAAATAGAGAGTAGATACATGTTTGCAAATTAAAAATTGACAGTTTCAAATAGATTATTGATTTGACACACGAATGCAATCAAATCGAGAACGGTTTGGTGGTGTCAAATCAACAAAGTTCCGTTTTTAATTCTTTATTGTCAAATTGATATCATTCGTGCATGATATGTACATATAAATTTTTACCCAACCTCAAATGGTGTTATTTCATACACAGATGTGTGTCATGGCCCGATGATTCTAACATATCAAAAACCTATCTATGCTTTTCTTCAACTCTTACGACAGATTTTACTTTAGACTTAGGAAAACTTTCAA
Organism: Bellardia bayeri; assembly: GCA_950370525.1. Taxonomy (NCBI): domain Eukaryota; kingdom Metazoa; phylum Arthropoda; class Insecta; order Diptera; family Calliphoridae; genus Bellardia; species Bellardia bayeri. Next base: position 22,440,172 of record OX493267.1, read on the forward strand.
GAAAAAATCTAAATCTTGAGGATATTTTGACTACCCCCAGTCCATTTTCTACTAAGTTGGTTTATCATTTCTCCTCTGGCTAATTAGATCTCAAGTCAAAATACAATTCCGTAAAGGTGTTGCAGTAATAACTGGTAGGTATTTGCTAAAGCTATGTAACAGGATACTGTCAAAGACCTTCAGAAGCGTATAGCTTCATTAATTTGGGATGCCAACCCTACCCCAATGAATCCGTCGGTATTGGCCTTAAACGAGAACCTACTTCCAATGTTTATTTTAGAGTTTGAATGAATTCAGATGAACATCAACATTAATCACTCTGTCCCAGTTAACGCACTTACTACCTAAGCTACGAAATGGGTATTATCTTTTTGTGTGTCTCAGTGTTTCAAGATTGTATGGACAAACAAAAAATGCAAGCTACAGGCCGTCCTTACCCCTAGAATTGTTTTAACTATTCTAGAAACATGTTCCGGAAAATATTGGTATGGTACGATAACGTTAACTGGCGCCGCAACGGTTCTGATGATTTAAGATGCATTCACAAGGGGAAGAATTTAATTTTTTTAGGTATTTCAAACATTTTGCAATTAAGAAATTATTTTTGCAAAAGAATCGAAATGTGTTCGTAATTGTCGCTCTAATAACGTATAAAAAAAATAATTGGTACAGAAATTTTAAAGCTATTAAAAATTCCCAAGGCTACTTGCGTTTCACCGACCACTTGATTAAGAAATAAAAGATAAAAATTAACTAGCAGCCATTATTAGTACAGCTCACTTAGATCCATTCGGTGGTCGTTTTATGCTAAATACCAGCATATTTACAATTATATATACGATTGCAGTAACTATGTATGTATTTGTGGCAATCATGTTAATAATGAATTCATTTATCGTCATTTGTTGTTCTGTGATTATGATGGAGAACAACATAATATGGTATAATCTTTCCTCACAAAACTCATCACCATAAACATTAAATAATTACTATAATCAATTATAAGATTGTTATAATCATATTATGGTTGCAGAAATCATATAACTAATTACAGTGCCCATAATATTTTAAAAACTTTTTTAAAAATGTTGAAATGGTTGTGGTAAACATGCACAACTATATTTTTTCTCTACGTGTAGTGTGGTAAAAAAATGATTTTTGAAAAGCCGTTTCAAAATACCATTGCCAATTTTTTTTTTATTAAAAATAAATGAGGAACAAAAATAAAAAAAAACATTTCTGAAATGATATTTTGAAATCTTAGAATTTATTATAAATAAATAAGGGAACAAATATGAACAAAATTGTCATAGCTTCAACAGTTTTTCTGAACCTGCGATTTAAGTTTTGCGGATTTCGGGAAAAAATCTCAAATGGTGCGTTCTTCTTCGATTGCAATAAATTGAGGAGAAAGTTTTTGCAGATTTCGGGAAGAAATCATTTGTCTAGCAGTAAGTGAAATTATATTTTGAAATCTTAGGATTTATTAAAAATAAATGAGGGAACAAATATGAAGTATACCTGCGCTTTAAATTTTACGGATTTCGGGAAAATACCTCAAATGTTGCCTTCTGCTTCGATTGCAATAAATTGAGGAGAAAGTTTCCAACTACTTCTTTATGAATAGTTTTTAACAGGTATTGCAACCTGGCAGAGCGTTGTAATGATGCAATATTACGCTTTCATATCTTGCCGCACATGCTGACCGTTTTTCGGCTAATGTTCACCTTAATTGAATAAGTTGTGGTTGGTACAGGTTCCCTGTTATGGTTTGGCTAGAGTTCAGCAGCTAATACTAGATAACACCCTTTTCGTCCACCAAATACAGCTCGGCTTTGGTGTCGATTCGGCAGGTTGTCAGGTCATCGGGATTTCGTAATGGATTAATTTTTCATCGTATTAACTAGTATGTGCGTTAGAAAGTTTCTTCCATTTTGGAAACCCTTTACTATACTAAACACTTACAAGTGCAGAATAAAAAACATGTTCAATTTAAATGGTTATAAAATAAACGAATAATAGAGAAAAACAAAATGACTTAAATTACTAAAACGTTAAATTTTTGTGCAATTTAAACATTTCTAGAATTGCTTTCCACCATTACAAAACACGAGAAATATGTGCAAAAAAAGTAAAATGCTTCGAAAGAAAAAAAAAAATACAAATACCAAATGCAGATATTTGATCGCTACTTTGCATTGTGTTGTGCTAGTAGACTTAAAAAATTTATTTGTTCTAAAGCCACATAAAAGAAACTTTTAAATTCCAAATTACCAGAGGAAATAGGAATTTAAAGGAACGCTACAAAGAAGTATAGTTATTGGGATAATGAATGGGAAAACTATATAATGAGATTTTAAATACATAAAATATAAAATACTATAACAAAAAATATATATTTGATTATTTTCCTATATATATAATCAAAACTAGTTTGATGCTAAGTAATTTTAGGAAAATTTTAAAAACGTTGTAAGGTTTAAAATTTGTTTATATTTTTTTACAGCAGCCTAGATCCTTAAAGCATGAATTTATATAAAACAATTAATATAGGAGTATGGGTATTATTTAGATCGCTTGCCACGAACAAAACGTACCTATTGTAGTGTGTTGTTAAATTTTAGCAGAAAAATCCTTTAGTTTTACACCAAAATTGCCACCGAAAACAAGCCACATAAGGCAATAAATTTCCATTTCATTTTACTCATACTGGCCTTTTTTCCATTTCTCCCGAGAAAAAGAAATAAAATGTAACCTGCTGTAGTAAATAACTTTTCAATTCTATGCATAACAGTGGAAGACAAAACTGCGCTACTGTGCTCTATATTTTGAAAGGTTAGCTATGAATACAGGCTTATATTTTACAGCTGTTGAAAAACTATCAAAGAAACATTTCCAAATATGTACTGCAAATATTATATTAAATTATTTGTCCTTACAAATGTTGGGGAATTTCATACTCACTGTTAAAACTCTTGTATTCATATAAATGTAAACAAAACTGCTCCAGTAGTTCTTGTGGCGTTTGGGTAACTGGTCAATTAGCTAGTGCGAAAGTGTCACCACTAGTAATATGATGAGTTCCATGTGATAACCGAATTAAAAAGTCATTTTATACCGAACAATTTATTTCGTTTTCAATTCCCTACTGATGTTAGATAATAATTAAAAATAAGAGCACTTCCATTACACATAATAATTAAAATCAACTTTTATTGAATATTTCTTAAAAGTGGACAATTTTTTGGTATCTTAAAAACGGGCATAACTATTATTGATCTTTGCTTTTTAATGAATTGTGAAGTAAGCTTTTTAAATATGGAAAGTGTACATTACATGTACCATGTACCATAGATAACATGGGACAAGTCAAATAAATAACCAGATAAGTAAACAAGTTAGAGTGCAATAATCGGCTGTGCCGAATCTTAAATACCCTGCACCTAAATTAATAAGAAATAAAAAAAACTACACTGGTTATAGGACTAGAATTTTTTTTATGCAGTGTTTTTAATACTAATAGTTTACGAACAACATAATTTATTTTAAACGTTTTTAAATTTTATCTAATTTTGATATAATTACAAATTTTCACCATATTTTACTGAGTTTGTCTGATATTCATAACAATCTTGAGTGTAATTTAACAATTTATAAAATTAAAAAAACATTTTTCCATATTCACCACAAGTTAAGAAACAAAAAAGGGTAAGATTATAAGGTAAGGTTTCTATTGGTTGAACTTGACCTCAATAATTTTATTTACAAGAGATATGTATATGGGTGCCATAGCAGAATTGGACCAATAATGGACTAACAGATTTAAAATCCAGTATTCAGTAATGTGATTTGGTTAAAATTCATCTCAATAACGTTATTTACAAGAGTTGGTTTTTATAATCGGAAGCGAGCTTAATTTGGGAACTACTGCCAAATATGGACTGGAAGCTACAACATTCAGTAGCATAATTTATGATTTCTGGATTACATTTCTGATCTGTATTAAATGTTGTTTCGACATCAACATTATTGAGGGTTAACTTGTTTTTTTTACATATATGTGAGCAATTACAGAACATGGACCGATCTTCTTAAATTTCGGAACAGAAAATTTTATACATATGTCCTCATATCCCACGTTGAATTTCAATAAGTATAATAATAGTACATTTAAGATTCGTATTAGTATTAACGTGAATTTCAGTAGTGGACCTTTAATGGTGTATAAGGTTAAATATGGACCGAAATTCAAAAAATTCTATGAAATTATATCTATAGGATATATATAAGATATATTTCAATCTTTTATTTTCTCTTATGTTATTTTTAATATTATATTTTAAGACCTTCTAAAGTTTAAAACAAATTTTTTTAAAAATGTTTCCTTCATTGAGGTTTAAAAAAATAGACTGCGGGAAGTTTGTGTCAATAGTTTTTTAATTGCATCAAAAAAGTTAACAATTTATAAAAATTTTATGACTAATACTCAAAATAAAACAAGTTTGTATGAGTTAGTTCCGTTTACTTTTAAAGTGTGTCTAAATAGCAACAATACCAACTCACAGGCCAACGCTATAATGAAATGACAGGTTACTCTCTTGCAAAGTGTTAGAACTGAAACCAGTCCCTATTATGGAACTTATTCTGTGCCTTTCTTCCCCTTATTGAAAATTTATTCTAAAATTTGCGATTTGTAATAATAAAGTTTCAACTTACATGGTGACAGTTACCAGGGCCAGTTATATGGCCAGTCTACTTTGTTAAGTACTGGGGCTAAGGAGCACCACATTACATATAAAACTGTCGGGCATTTTCCTTGTATTCTAGTAGCTGTACTTACAAATATAGAAACAAGTATAAATGTATATCTATGTATGTGTGACCATATTCTATAAAATATTTATAGTTTCATACTAGTATAATCGAACTCATATGTACATTGTAACTACATTAATATATAGTTTTGTATGTCTGTATCGTTTTACCACTTCCTTCCTTTTGAAGGAATATATAAATTTTTTTCAGCATAATAATCAAAAGTAAAAGGCGCGAAAGAGTAGACAAAATTAAAACCACAAATACTGAATTCAACTGTTCGCTTTGAACGTTATACTTACTTGGCAAAAGCTACAAATGTGTTTATATTCATTCACTTTTGAAATATACGAAGGTTGTTACATAAATTTGGCAAAATATTATTAAAAAAATATTTCCACAAAATGTTATTTTTTTTTAGATAACAAACAAATCGATAAAATGGGTAGTAGTAAATAAATTATTATGAAACCATTTCTAAACATATAAAATAGTTTTTAAAATATCTACATATATAAAACAAAATTTTCTTAAAGTACACTTGAAGTCTGCTTTAATTTTTTATAAATACGGCAGTATTTTGTATGAAATGTTGTGTGAAATTATTCTTTAATTGCTTTCCAAATCAAAAATAGAAAGTGTAAATCATGGGAAATTGCTGAAAATGCGGAAAATTGGAAAATCTTCCCGCAAAAGTCGGAAAATTGGAAAATTAATTTTTTTTGTACGAAATTTTGTGTGAAATTATTCCTTAATGGCTTTCCAAATGAAAAATAGAAAGTTCTTGGTGTAAAACATAGAAAATTGTGGAAAATGCGGAAAATTGGAAAAATTGAAAATTAATTTTTTTGTATGAAATTTTGTGTGAAATTATTCCTTAATGGAAAAATAGAAAGTTCTTCGTTTAAATCATGGGAAATTGCGGAAAATGCGAAATGCGGAAAATTGGTAAATCTCTCCGCAAAAGTCGGAAAATTGTGTAAATTGTAAAATTGATTTTTTTGTACGAAATTTTGTGTGAAATTATTCCTTAATTGCTTTCTAAATCACAAATAGAAAGTTCTTAGTGTTAATCATGGGAAATTGCGGAAAACGCGAAATGCGGAAAATTGGAAAATCTTCCCGCAAAAGTCGGAAAATTGGAAAAATTGGGAAATTGATTTTTTTGTACGAAATTTTGTGAGAAATTATTCCTTAATGTGTAAGTCATAGGAAATTGCGAAATGCGGAAAATTGGTAAATCTCTCCGCAAAAGTCGGAAAATTGGGTAAATTATAAAATTAATTTTTTTTGAACGAAATTTTGTGTGAAATTATTCCTGTTGTATTATATTATTACTCTAAAGTTTAAATTAAATTAAAATTGGGGCGAGGCGAAGTTCGCCGGATCCGCTAGTTTTATATAAAATTCACAGGTCTATTCTTCTTTCTCATATTTATTCTTTTAAGTTTTCTAATACAGATTATACTCGTAATAGTTAATAAGACAGAAAGACTGAGACCAGTAAGCTCTTAATTATTGTAAACTGGAACACATGAACATTTTTTGGTTTAACACATGATCTGCCGTCACGAGTATTCCGGAACATCAATACGTCGGAATAAAAACCGACATACGATCGATCGATCAATGTTGTAGAGTAAGCTACTCCAATCTACTTGACCGCTTGTGATCTTGCGAATACTGATCCTTTTGACAGGCACCAAGAAAGAACATACGTAAGCATGAGAGGAAGAAAAAATGGCGGAGTCGTAAAGCATATAGGAGAAGTGATGTAAAGGTGGTTAGACCTTTAAATTGATTCCTCGTATTGATAAATGGTAAGGCGAGCTAAGACTTGGCACAATTTCTTACAGAACATATAGTAGTTACTATATTTCGATCAAAAGATGCAGAACATGTCACATCTACATGCAATTAAGTAGTCTTTATTTCGGACCAATCTTTCATTGAGAACTAGCTTCGACTGCCGACGTTACCAAGCTACTATAGAGTGATTTATTTAGACCTTTAAAACACTTAAGAATAAGATCTAGGAATCTTTGTTATTACCTAACAGAACAATCTTTGATATTAACATTTAAGAAGTATTGGCATTTAAATGTTGGTCGTTACTACGCTGTTGTTCATTCATTTGGAAGGTGTAAATTGCGATCACTCTTTCCAGCATCGCTACCGGGATCTATCGAATTGCGTTTTTGACTGCACATAACCCCAAAGTAAAAACGAAGAGGTGTGATATCAAACAATCTGGGCGATCTGGGCGATCTGATCACAGGCTTGGAATGAAAAAGTAGCTGCTCACCAAAAAGATTTCTTATTTAAGACATTGTGCAGAAAAAAATTTGTCACAGCTGAATAATTTGAAAACGTTGTTGCGGTGTGCATAAAAATAAGAAGACTGTGTAACATCAGTCAGGCATGGTATATGAAAAAAAATAATTAAAAAAAGATCTAAATGGATCTCCCTATACTTGGTCCGGATAAAAGTAATTTTAAGGTACGGTCACATTTGGCAAATATTTGCCGAAAAAGACGTAACCACTAAATAACATATATTTGAACTCGTTTATTTATTTAAAAAAAAACTTTTCTTATTGAGGCCAAAGCACAACAAATACGCTTTACGCTTTTTTGAGTAAATATTTGCCAAATGTGACCGTATATTAAGAGTGATCGTGACTCGCCCAGTAAGAGCTATCTTCATATCATCATTTAAATTTTTGAATTTTTTATTCATTATTGGTTCCCGAGTGAAACTAAGTAGCCACAAAAGTACATTTTAGACAGACACATTCCAAAACAAATTAGATATCTGGTTATACTCCAAACTTTTTAAACAAGCCACACATTTAAGCATCATGGATGGCATTTAAAGTTTAATATGTCTTTTTCATTTCAATTGTTGAAGTATTAGTGATTGTATTCATTGGTATCGTTGTAGTTTTTTCTTGTTTTTTGTTGTTGCATTTGTGTATGTGTATTTGGTGGTTTAACTCTAACAGAATAAAACCTCAATGCAAATTAATTTGCATACATTTACATGGTAAATTCAGTTGGTTACCAGTGCTTGTACATACAATGAAATCAATGCATGTAGCGCTGCCTTTCTGTCTGTCTGTCGGTCTGTCTGTCTTTAACAACTAGCATTACTCTCGAAATTGCAAAAATACTGATTAAATCTGTTTTTGTGTTATGTATGTTCTTCATGCATTACATTGTTGCATTGTACTGGTATTTGTTTTTTGTATACATAATCCTGCATGTATTGTATTCATTGATAGGAAAACAAAAATTAATGGCTTTAATGCTGTTTTCTAATAATTTTCCAAAAAATAAACGAGAAAAAAGTAACCAACAAATCACGAAATTTTCCAATTGCTATGAAATGTTCTCCGAAATTTGTATAAATACGAATGCCGAAATTCATCTGCATGTATGTATGTATGTAATTTTGTACACAATAAATTTAAAAATTTTTTAAACGGAATATACAATTTTGGTAGGTTTTTTTATACCCTATACCACCATAGTGGGGAGGGTATATTGGATTTGTGCTGATGTTTGTAACGCCCAGAAATATTGCTCCAACACCCACCTTAAAGTATACCGATCGGATCAGAATCACTTTCTGAGTCGATTTAACGATGTCCGTCCGTCCGTCTGTCCGTCTGGCTGGCTGGCTGTCCATGTAAAGCTTGTGCGCAGAGTACAGGTCGCAATTTTGAAGAATTTTCGATAAAATTCGGTACATGATATTTTTTCGGCCCAAGGACGGCCGGGATTGAAACTGGTGGAAATCGGTCCCTTATTTCACCTGGCCCCCATACAAAAGTCCTCCCGAAATTTGGGTTTACCGCTCATAAATATTTGGATTATGCAAGGAACCAAACAAATTTCATCCCAAATGAGTAGTAAATGAAGCCAAATCACGTTTACAAATTATGTGCAGATTGGTCCGTAATTAGTCGTAGCTCCCATATAAGGACCACTTCCGAAAATCACTTTAAAGAGCATAACTCACTCAAAAATGTTGGTATCCAAATAATATTGAACGCAAATATATTTCATATGCATACAAATAATACGGTACAATTTTATTATGATCGGTCCATAATTAGTCGTAGCTTCCATAAGTGGTCCACTTCTGAAAATCACTTTAACGATCATAAATTTCTTAAGAATATTGGTAATCAAATAAAATTCGACACATATAATATACAGATAATAATGACACCTAATTTTATAATGGTCGGTCCGTAATTAGTCGAAACTCCCATATAAGACCCTCCCCGTAATCAACTTTAATTTCCATAAATCGTTTAAAAGTATTTATATCGAGATAAAGTTTAACATACACAATATTTATGTTCACAAATTTTTGGATGATCGTAATAATAGGTCATATCTCCCATATAGCGCACATTTCTGAAAAACTGTTTTATACATACACTGGGTGTAGGGTATTATAAGGTCTGGCTTGACCGACTATACATTCTTACTTGTTCTTTTTTTTTTGAAAAATAATACATTACTATTGCTTGTATATACATAGATATCTGCAAATGTATGTATATGATTGCATGAAAGTACGTAGATTAAAGTGTTACATTCATTTTAGAGCGGAATTAAAAATTTGAAACACGAAAGCGAAAACTAAATAGAAATAAATTTTAGCTGTTAGCTGTCAAAGTTAAAAGTTTTAAAAATTTTTAATTTAGAATTATTTATGATGAAATTTTATGCGATGCTTGTGTGAAGGCATGTCGATTTTTTTTAAATATTCCTTTAACTGTGCTTTTGTAGTGGAAATTAAAAAAATATTGGTGAGTAATCATGTTTTTATTATAATAAATAAAATTAAATCATGGTTGAGGAGTCAAGTTTATATATATACTCAGTGAGTGGAGTGAGTAATTGTGTTACTTTTTTTTATCATAAACTGTTTTCCAATCTCTATTAACATTTGTATTAAGTTTTCTTTATGTATCAAACTTACGAAATGTAATGTTGTCCTCAGGTTTACATCAGTGCTTCCCAGCCTTAATGGTGCCATTACCCACTTGAAACACAATTCGTAAAAATAGTTAATTTTCTTCGTTGTTTGAACTTTTCATCTTAAAAATTTATTTTTGATGTTTATCTAATAATTCGGAATATTTTAAATGAAATTTTGAGCTACCTGTCACTTATATAATATTTGTATATATTATGGCATTAATTTATCTTTTAATCAAAGTCATGGTGTAGCACAGCTGACTGACTTTGTTATACCCTACACCACCATAGTGGGTAGGGTATATTGGATTTGTGCTGATGTTTGTAACGCCCAGAAATATTGGTCCAACACCCACCTTAAAGTATACCTATTGACTCAGTATCACTTCCTGAGTCGATTTAACGATGTCCGTCCATCTGGCTGGCTTATCCGCAGAGTACATGTCGCAATTTTGAAGATATTGGAATAAAATTTAGTACGTGACATTTTTCGGGCACAAGGACGAATAAGATTGAAACTGGTAGAAATTGGTCTATTATTTCACCTGGCCTCCGTACAAATGTCCTCCCGAATTTGAGTTTAAACATCATAAATGTTTGAATTATACAAGTATCCAAACAAATTACCCCCCAAAAAAGTAGTAAATGAAGCCAAATCAGATCTACAAATTTTGTGCAAATCGGTCCATAATTTATCATGCTCCCATATAACGCCCACTCCCTCAAAAATATTGGTATCCTAATAATATTTAACGAAAATATATTTCATATGTATAAAAGTAATACCGTACAATTTCCTTATGATCGGTCTGTAATTAGTCGTAGCTCCCATATAAGGCCCACTTCCGAAAATCACTTTAAAAAGCATAACTCTCTCAAAAATATTGGTATCCAAATAATATCTAACGCAAATATATTTCATATGTATACAAAAAATATGGCCAAATTATATTATGATCGGTCCATAATTAGAAATTCCATATAAGATCCTTTCCGTAATTAACGTTAAGCTCTATAAATCTTTTGAAATTGTTTATATCGAGATAAAGTTTAACACATGTAATACTTATATTCACAGACATCATGGCACTAAATTTTTGGACGATCGGTCCTCCCATATAATGCACATTTCTGAAAAACTGTTATATACTGTTTATTAGGGTATTATATGGTCGGGTTTGACCGACTATACTTTCTTACTTGTTTACAATTTACTTATGTCCAAAATAATACTTTTTCAAGTGTTTTTGTCAGTAGTGCTCGTACATTATTTTACACAAACAAAATGCCTGGTGTTTCTGTATTGTGTTGTATTTGTTGCCGATTTGCACTCACCTTGTAGAATTACAACATGACGAAAGTCTTATATATATATTTTTTTTGGCCTGATTTATGTACGGTTTTAAGATTTTTAACGTAAAACAAAATAGAAATAAACAAACTACGAATTGGAAACTAAAGGAAAATGGAAAACTACATTTTCTTAGCCCAACGAATGCTTTATTAGCAATATCTTCAATTCTTTACATGTTCCCAAAATCTGAATTTGTTTAAATATATTATAAAATATTAAAAACTACCCTTAACATTTTTTCTCCATATTTTAGATGCGAATTTATTATAGCAAAACACTGTGAGACAAATGGTTGGGGTCAGTGATCGGGAAGGGTTCCAACTACCGGGGAAAGTTATATCGGGAAAAAAGAAGAAGGCGTTTCGCTGGGTCACGTCTAGGAATCGAGATATATCGATTTGAAGTTAGTAACTATCATATGGGGGAAATTGTCACCTTTGGTGGTCTTTTTCTTTTGACATAACTGTTGCATAGTGTAATTAACAATATTTAAAACCAGTTCTTGATTCCGTTCTCTGGAACAGTACTGTAAAGCTAAAGTTCTTCTAAATGATTGATTTTTAATAACATATCAAAATAAACGAAGAATCGTTAGCGACTATTATCTCAGTAAATAAAAGACTTTCAACACTTAGGTTATAATAGATTTAGGAAATTGTGAAAATTACCGCTTTTCAAAACTTTGTTCCAAACCTAATAAAAGAGGTACTGGATCAATTACTGTGAGCGTCAATATAAATAAAACACGTTGTTTAAAAACTATTTCTATTATGAAAAATGTTTTATTATATATTAGAAGTACAAACTTAAAATAAAATGTAATGCATAATTCATAAGTAAATTAAAACTTATTAACAAAAATATTTCTAGAATCGTTTTTACATTACCTTTAATCCTAGGAGTTGACTGACACAACTGTTTTTCGAACCGCTCTACTGTGATGGTGAGAACAAAGAGTGCGTTACGTACGTGTCTCTAAAGTATTACCACACTAGTCATACTTACTTTTGTAATAACTTTTTCACAGCTTAGACTCGAGCAAACAAAATTGATGGCAGTCCACATCTCGAATGCCAGCATCATATGATCAAGCAAATCATTTGTGCGCGCGTCCCTAAACAAATCAAAGACACTTCTACTTTTAGTAATTATGAAGATATAGCTAAATGCAGTCTGATGGAACAGAATTTCCATAATCTTTAAATTGGACATCAAGTGTAATTCAACAATAAAAACTAAGCGTCAAATTTGTTTTCACTGTGGATCATGCATTAAAGCTGTGTATCTTGTATCTTGCGATAACGCAATAATAATAAAAAATTGTTATCTTCTGTTCAAATAAACATATTTTCAACTTTGGAGCACATCATTATTATACCATTATTTTGCACATGAACTTATGGGTTAACAACTCATGTCGTTGCTATGTTCATGTTGAAACATTGTCAGAACATATGTTTGAACTATGTCTGCCATCAAATCTAATTTCCTAATAAAAAGAATGTCAGTTCAAAAAATTATAAACATGAACATCGACACGTTCTCCCCACACGTTTTTTAATATAAGTACAAAACGATGGCTCGCTAAAACGTGCCATCAATTTGTGCACTCAGTGAAAATTTCTTGTCCCTCCCATGTGAACAACTTTTGTCATTCTGTGGTGAACTAAGAATTTCCTAACATCCATGCAAATATTTATATTTTGATATATAGAACCAATATTTCAGCTAGCTACACTATATGGAAATGTAGTGAACATACATTTCAGTATTTTTTCAGCTTCGTATTCCATACAATATGTTTATAAATAAAATATATTTACCAGATTTGTCTGATTTGCAAAAATTAATTTCATTTAATATCACAAAATATCTAAGTCATACTTTACATGACACAAATGTGCTGTTCAATTACGATATAATATACCATAATAGTCACTATTTCGAGGACATACATAGACAATTTTCTAATCGTATCATCATTTTTATGGACTAAATTACATATTTTTCTTTCATCACTCTCTCGCCCGCACCCACCCCTCTCCAACATCGACACATTTGTCGTTAAAAAGGAAAATTATACTAAAAGAAGATAAGTTTTATGTTGCAAAACTACAAGTACAGGCAAAATTATAGACTCGAAACAGCAATTTGGTGTATATGTATGTATGTAATACATGAATGTATATTGTAATATGTATGTCTGCATTTATGTATGTGTAGTTGTAGTTATGTTTATAGATGAGTGTATCTTTGCCTGTGTCACTTTCCTGTTTATCGAAGAACTATTCAGCGACTGTGGCATGAATGAAACTATAAACCTATGAATGAAATAAAATGCAATAAATACTTATCACGCCACGTTACACATTTACAAAATGTTACGATTTTCTTCTTACCCCCGCTGCAACAAAATTGACAAAAACAACAACGACGACAACAAAACAAAATTGTTTGGCAAAAATTGCATACAAAGTGGAATCGTTAAATTGTGCTGGAAAAATAAAATGTTTTTAGAAATGTGTGAATGGCAACAAATCTTATTGGGAAACTCATTCACCACAAACAGTCAAACAGGCAAACCCATGTAACCAAACATAAGTAGTCATGAAAAACAACTATACTCCATTCGCTGTTTTTAACACAAGGACCAGCTGGTTAAAGTGGAAAAGGAAATGGGGTATTCAATAAGTTTTTTTCACTGTGTCAACAACGATTCCCAATATTTTTGCAGGGAATTGTTTTGATCTCTTACATATCAGTACGATCGCTGAAAATTTAATTTATATGATCTTAAGAAATGACATCACTTCAAATTAGTTGCAGGATAAATAATGAATTTAACGCAAATTATTTAATGTTTCCTCTTGCCCTAAAATAACTTTTCAGTCTGTGCTAGTGAAAAAAAAAACTATAAAATACGTTTTTATTATTATTTTTCTAACATTTCTTGTACTTATTATTTTGCATAAAAGTTTGTGTGCAAATATTAAAAAGAAAGTGTGTAAAAACATACATATCTATTTAAAATGTAGTAAAAAATACTGAAACGTTTTATATACGTTCATGTTCTCGAAAAAAAAACTACTTGACTTAAAAAGTAGTAAAATTTATGTTAGCAAAAAAAGCAATTGTAAATAAAAGACAGAATAGAAGTGTATAAAATAAAAGTAAAAAAGTAAATTATCATTTTTCGTATAATTTGCACTAAAAATGGAAAATAGAAATGCTAGAGTGCTGATGTACATATGTATGTATGTGTATCTGGCTGCAGGGTTATTTTCGAATTGTAGTCATTTTTATACTTTCACCAAGTTACAAAATACTGCATACATAAAGGCGTTTGCATACCCATACATTACTCGTATATGTATTTACTTTAACATTTATGTCTTTATATATACGGAAAAACTTACATAAGAACATACATAAATGTACATTAAGATATATTTATAAACAAAAACCAGCAATTCTGTCTAGTTGTACGGTCACCAGCAATTACAGTGTTAACTATGTGACCAGTAATATTCACCCTTTATAAATTACTAAGGCTAAACTCAGCATTACAAAAACATACTTAGTGATAATTGACTCTCCTATATACAATTTCTGCTGGTAAACTAATTACTTTCTGAAGATCAAACAAATATAGAAAATACAAAGAAATATTTTGAGTGACTACATTCTAGATTACTTAAAGATACTAGAGTGATAAGTGATTTTACGCTAGATTACCTGGGATGCCTAGAGTAACGAATTGTAAATAAGAGTCTGGCTAATAAATAATTACTGTCTAAATAAAATGCTCTCTTTAAAAGCCAATGTAGCATTGCTACTATGTGACATATGTCTAAAAAGAGCATCACAAATTTAAGGAGTGTCCCAGGGTAGCATATTGGGTCCTATCTTATATTTTATTTATGCCACCGACATGCCGTCAGACCTCAGAATACACACTTTAACTTCTGCAGACGATACAGCCTTTATTAGCTTTCACCTAGTATCAGAGAATCTGCAGAATTATGTTTATAAACTAGAGAATTGGCTTGAGCTTTCGAAAATCAGGGTTAATGAACAGAAATGTATTCATATCACTTTCACATTGCGAAAAGAAACTTGCTAATTCATTAAAACACACAATGAAATCAAATACCTCGGATTGCACCTCTTTCGTCGTTTAACTTGGAAGTCTCATATTGACGCGAAACTTACGCAGAAGCGGTGCAACTTAATTGGCTTATTGGCAGAAATTCTACACTGAAATTTGATTATAAACTATTGTTGTACAAGACAATTCGAAAGCCAATTTGGTTGTAAGGAATTCAACTATGGGGTACTGCCTCAGCATCCAACATTGAAAAAATTTAAAGGGGTCAAAATAAAATTCTACGTATAATTACTGCAGCTATATGGTATGTTGAAAATTCTCAAATTCACAAAGATCTAGACGTACCTTTGGTAAAACTCAAATCTACAAAATACGCGTCAAAGTATGTCACCAAACTTGAACACGATCCAAACCCACTTGCAAGAGACATCCTTAACTTTAGTGGCCATACTCGATTGAGAAGGAGGGATACCCTTGATTTTACTCAAGCGCAAAACAGATGACTGGATCAGTGGATGTGAATTATTAATAGTATCATAATATTTCTGTCTAGCACTGGCTGAGCTTATAGTTTACTTTTTAGTATTAAGATTCAAATACTTATTGTCATTTCAGTATCTGAAGATTTAATAAATAAATAAAATGCATTAAAAAAAATTATTTCCTAAAGTTTTTGTATGTTGCAAAATTGAGTAGTTTTAGTTTTGTTCGTTTTTTCTTAGAACTCCATATTTTATTTTTGATTATTTAATTAACAAATAAATTAACAAATAACAAATAAATGACATAAACAATTTTAAATTTTGGTCATTAGCTTTTTTTTTTTAAATGATAACAAGAACACAAATACAAATATGTACTTATTTGTGTTCCACACTGTATGTGCTTTTGAAAATGACATATAGCTTACTACAGAAAAAACTGCGTTTGAAATATACGCCATCTGTGAATCCCGCATATTCAAGATATACGCCCAATACAAACTCAAATAGCAAAATAATGTAGCATTCTTAAAAAAAATTCAATAAAATTTGTTGCACGAGTTGCAGTTATGAAGAGTATTAATTTCTTCAGAGTCGGTATATGTTTGAATAAAGCTCCAATACAAATATGCACTCAGAAGAAAGCTCAATTGCTAATAAATGTGGATGGATACATAGACATCTTAATGTAAAACATTATACAGATGGGTCCATAATTAATGATAAGACGCATAATCGTCCACCCCCCAAAAGTGGTGCATGAGGATATATGTATATAAGTTTCTCATTTCTCAATACTCATATGATACCTATCAAAGTATACATATATATTCTTGATCCTTATGAAATCTTTAAGTCGATTGAACTGTGTCCATTTGTATATTAAACACAATATCAAGTCCAAAATAAACAACCACAGCTAAATATTTGTCATTATCCCAGCTTGGTATTGAAAATCAATTAAAGAAAGTTAAGTAGGATCGTAGTTATGAAACAGTTATTTATAATTAAGTTAAATTACATTTGTATTTATTATACATTTATTGAATTTTATTTGGATACCAACATTTGTAACACATTTATGATCGTTAAAATGATTTTCAAAAATGGGCCTTATCATCAAACTTATCTTCATAGGTACATATATAAAATACCAATACAATTAGAGACTTCTTTTAAATTAACCCCATACAATGGATTCTTCTAAATAGGACCTTCTAAAAGGACTAAAGCTAAACTTATTTTCAAATATGTCCACAATTTACCATTGGCACTACACTAGGATGCTATTGGACATTTTATAAATTAGCAAAAATCTCTGAAAGATTTTAGTAACAAAATAAAATTAGCAGCAGATTGTTTCTTCATAATTCCAATTCATAATTTATTTTAACTTCCATATATTTTTATCAACTAAAAAAATTTATTGTTGAAAAATTTTTATTAAAAATGTAGTGTAATAATGTCATCATTTTACATAATTTTCATCTTTACTAATGTTACACTATAACTCTTGTTCTTATTGTTGCAAATGATATAAAACTTGTATGTATTGCCATTTTTCTACAAAAGGGAATCCTTTATGATCCTTATCCTTAAGATTTCATTTTCGTTTCTGCAAATATAGTAGAGTGTGTTTATGTGTAGACAGTACACAAGCAAGGAATATAACAAAACCTTTCAATTTTTTATTTCGTTTGTATATTGTGACACATGTGTGTCTATTTCAAAAGACTCTAGAATAAAATTTTGTTACCTTTTTAAAGAGCAAATGTATTCATCACTTTTTGCTAAAAACACATACTTTATTTTTCATTTCGTCTACGTTTATATTTCTCTACATCATTATATTAAATATAAAAGTAGTTTTGCGCCACTTTTATTTTTTGTTATTCTGCAAACACATACATATATATGTATGTGTGCAAATATGAAATTATATTAGAGGTCTTCGTTTGAAAAATTTGTTTACCTACCACCAAAATAATGGGGGCATAATAAGTTTGGCATTCCATTTGGAACACATCGAAGTATTGGTCGTATAACCAATATATATATTGGGTCCATATAAAATTCTAAGACGATATAGCCATGTTAGTCTGTTGAAGGAACGATATAGCTTCTAAAAATAGATTTAGAGCAACGAAAATTTTCCCACACATTCTCTCTTTTACCAAAATGATAGATATTGAAAATGAGCAACATCGGTCTAGTAGGATATAGATCAAAGCTGCAGATATTACTGAGATATCAAATATAATGGAGATAATATAATTTAACCCTTTAACGCCTAAGACCGTCTATAGACGGTCATCAGTTGAGTATTAAAAAAAACCGGTTTTTCCCCGTTTAGCTACTAAGACCGTCTACAGACTGTCTTCCTTGTTTTTGTCCTGGAGCTTGCCAGGAATATTTGTTTCTGAATTGGAACTGAAATTCGTAATTTGCAGATGAAATATATGCTAGAACAAAAATTTATTTCTGCAATTTCAACGTATTTTCAATTTCAGATATTTAAGGGTTAAACATTTAATTTTCAGTATGGAAGCACAAGTTTGAAAATGGTAAAAATCGGTCCACGAAATGAAATATAACAAAGCAGTGTTCATACAAAACTCAGGAAAAAAAGAGAAAGGAAAAGGGAATTCATAAAACGAAATGTTGTTTGCATCAGACCATATTTAACCATATCCCCTATATAAAGTACACTTCCGAAAATCACTTAAAAGCAACAAGTTTAAATTTGACACAAATAGTTCACACATATGTATATAGCCCACATATAAAGTCCATTTTCGAAAATCACATAAATGCGCATTTATCAGCCATGTCGCAGAATTTAATTCCGTTTGGAACTGGAATTATTTTCGTATTTGACTTCTCTAGAAAAAGTATAACGAAACATTTTTTCGAAATAAAATCACTTAAAATTAAATTAATAATTAACCCCCTGGCCCAAGATGTCGAACGATAACGTTCGCTTAGCTAAGACTTAATACACAAACTTAATTGTGGAATAAACAAACTTGATTGAGTAAAAAAAATAGATACGATAAAAAAGTTTGTGTCTTAAGTCTTATCTAAGCGAACGTTATCGTTCGACATCGTGGGCCAGGCGGTAAATAACTTATAATTAAAAGTACTTTCCTTCCGAAAAAATTTTTCATTTTACTTTTCCAACAAATGCAAAATACGGAATTAATTCCACTTCCGAAGGGAATTAAGGTCTGTGATATGGTTGTATATCTCATAAACTTTAATATCACGTTGAAATTCAACACAAATAATCCACATATACATATAAATCATCGTACTGAATTTCATTATGATCGGCTCATAATAAATAAATACTTAAATATCCATAATCAATCCAAATTTTTAAAGAGATCAGTTAGACGTATGTTCAATTAACACTATTGGCTTTAGTGTAAGTTATTCTATAATTAGCCATAGCTCCCAGACAATGTCCACTTCCGAGAATTACCACAGAGTAGACAATTTTGATATTTCAAAAAGCTAAAAACAGTTTTTTGGTATCATATTTATTGTAAAAAAATACATTATAAAAAATAAAAACAAAGAGGAGTTCCAAAAGACAGATATAATTATCTTCCGTCTCGTGACACCTTTGTATGCATAAAATTTAACCAAAATTAACCTAAACTAAATAAAAATTACGGTTGACTCCTATCCTATCTATACAAAATGTAACAAATATTAGTTTCAAGCATTCATGGATATCACAACTGGTATTTGGTGGTGGGTATATAAAGCCGCGTTTTCACTAGGTTTTCACTATGTCATTTTTGTTGTCAAATTGTCCAACATGATTGCAAACATAGATGACACCATATGACAACAGGTTTTCATACAATGGCCAACAATTTGGACAACTTGACAACAAAAATGACATGATGAAAAACAAGCATAAGATTTGGCATAGCCGAATATACAGCCATGTCACAGAATTTAATTCCGTTCCGAAGTGGAATGAATTCCGTAATTTGCTTCTATAGAAAATGTAAAACGAAAATTTTTTCGGAATGAAACCACCCTAAATTTGCTATATGGAATTGTAATTTTCAGAATTTCTAGGTTTCATTCCGAAAAAATTGTTCGTTTTACTTTTTCTATAGAAACAAAATACGGGTTAATTCCACTTCCGAATGGAATTAAATTCTATGACATGGCTGATAAACAACAGCTCATACTCAAAACATAGAGATTAAATATTTTAATTAGGAAACGATCGAGACTGATCGCTGTAGGTTTTTGAACGCATATATCTCAAAAATTTTATTTAATGTTTAGAAATCAGACCAACCTAATATATGTATATCTTTAAGTTCCAACATAAAAGCAGCCACATTAATATGCTCATACAATACTCCCAAAAAAAAAAAGTGATTTATTATTTTAGTAAGTAATTTATATTCTCTACTTTAATTTTATACTTGTGCTGTAAAATATTTAAATTGTAAATAAAAATATATTTTAGTAAATTTTTATAATAATAATAATAATAGGAGAGTGCGAGACAAAACATTTTTCTTTATTATATTAAAATAATTAAGTTTGGTTTTTGTATGTGTCCTAAAACCTTTATACATATATGAAAATATGTCTGTATAAGTTAATCTAGCCTAATTTCTCATTAGAGTAAAATAAAAATAATGAAGGGAATTTTATATTTTTTATTTATTTATTATTTAGAGTTTTTAACTATTTAACTTTTTAATTATTTAATAAACTGAATTTTATAATTTTATGAAAAATTTTAATTTAAATTAATTTTCACTATGTGAAATTTTATTCTTTTTTTTTAATAGCAATTAATTTAATTTTAATTCTTATTTATAGTTTTAAGCTAGATTTACACGATTGAAATTTTCTTCCAAATTGCTCTTCAAAATGCTTCAAACTCCTGTAAATATCAAAACTTCTTTAAAATGTATTTATTTAATAACTATTAATAACTATTAAATAAATAAATTTTGAAGAATTTTTGCTGTTTCCACGAGTTTGAAGCATTTTGAAGAGCAATTTTGAAGAAAATTTCAATTGTATAAATCTAGCTTTAGACTATTTTAGTTTTTAATAATTTTAATTTTATGGAAAATTTTTATTTTATTTAGTTGCCACTATGTGAAATTTTAATCTTTTTCTAAAAATAGTAATTCATACAATTTTAATTCTTATTTATAGTTTTTGATTATTTAAGTTTTTAATTTTTTAATAATTTAAATTTTATAATTTTATAGAAAAGTATTATTTGAATCAATTACCACTATGTAAAATTTTATTCTTTTTCTAAAAATAGTAATTAATAAAATTTTTTTCATTATCACCCCTATCGCAAATAAAAATTCCACGTGATATTTGTTCCCTTTTCACATTTTCCCTATTAAAATCCATTGTTAAAAAAATAACAGGGAACAAATTTCATGTGGAATTTTTATTCACGATAGGGGTATATATGAAATTTTATTTTTTTTTTTTTTAAAGGGAATTTAATACAACACTCTTTTTTACAATTATTTATTTTCTTAATTATTTAACAATTGGAATTTTGTTACATTGGGATTTAAGAAGTTCAAAAAACCAACTCTTCTGAGATCAAGAAACCAACTTTTGCGTGGCAACAAAGAGTAAAAAAAAATGTTAGTTATTATTTTCATTTAAGAACTTCAGACAACCAACTCTTCTGAGATCAGGAAAACAACTGACTGACAAAATAGGAAGATTTACTCTAGTAGTATGAAAATGAAAATTTTTTTTCTTTCTTTTCATTAACGTATCAAGCAAATTGACCAAATTTCAAAATTAAATCTTCAACATTTCTTTATTTAATAGTAATTAATAGTTATTAAATAAATAAATTTTGAAGAATTTTTGCTGTTTACACGAGTTTAAAGCATCTTGAAGAGCAATTTTGAAGAAAATTTCAATCGTGTAAATCTGGCATTACTCTTTACGCCACGCAAGAAGCAAATATGAATGAAAGGGGAAGAGGTGAATGAATTTTTCTTTCACCATAGCAACAAATTTTCCATTCATTCATTATTGTTTTCTTCTCTCTTTCCAAAATTTCAATCTACGTTTTGTGTAGCCACAAACAGTAAAAAGATTTCATTTATCAGGTTAGTTAACTTATATAAATATGTATAATTTAATTACAGAAATTTTCCATCTACGTAAATAATCAATCTTAAACGTATATGCAATAAACTAAAACGTATATTAATCATACGCACTTCGTGATTCAAACCTTATTGAATTCTGTATGTATGGTTTGGTTTTAGTTGGTTCTTAAGAAGTATTTATTTATGAAACCAAGACGGCATTTCATATTAATTAATTAAAAAGAAGAACTAGTAAATATGCATAAATATTTATGAACTTAAGTGGAATTAAAATGTTTGTAATAATTAATTTTAGAACACACACAGAGAAGAACTACATATTAAAATTATTTATTAACAGACAAATAGTGGTATAAATATATTTATGACTTTACTCGATGAAAGTCAGTATATTATGGTTGGTGTTACTGGTACTTGAATAGGAAGCTGTACATTGAAAAGAAACTGATAAATTTTGAAACTATGTTTAAAAACAAAATTCCAATTAATCTAAAAATAAATAGTAAAGAAGGAAACTTTCATTTCCTCCTAAATATTACAGGTTAGCATGTAAATTAAGATGACATCGAAATGGTTTTAAAAGGTTGACAATTATAATTTTTACCTAAATTTTTACTACTACTTTATACACAGTAATAAAAAGAACAAGTAAGAATTTATACTCGGCCTAATCTATATTTAAGTAGTGTGATCTATGCATACTTGAAATAAATTTGTGTAACATTTTGTATCCATAACATTGTTTATACGAATTATTTTATTTTTGAATCCCTTATAAGGGATCTATTACAAGTTATGTGACGATCGTTATAAAATATTTCACTATATTTGAGCCTTATGGTGAATTTTATATCTCAATAGCGATATTTTCATCTCAATAATGATATATTTTATAGTTTTTTTTTTTGATATTACAGTTATAATCGGAAATAGAACTTATATGGAACTGTGCCAAATTATGGACTAGCCTTTACAAAATCCAATAGTAAAATTTTAACTTACATATAACTGATCGGTGCAATATTTCATTTCGATATTTAAAAGACATTTACGAACATTAATGTATATTTCGGAAGTAGTCGCTATATGGAAGGTGTGACCAATTACACTGTGGAACAAATGCAGGTTAGCAAAAGTTAGGTCAATTCTGAGAGTGGCTGGTGAAAAAAGAGGCTAAATTAGAAGACCCATATCGCGGCGTTTGTTTATATTTGCAGTCCAATGCCAATTTTCAGCATATTGTTTATATGGTTTTTTGGCCATAACTCGTCGACTAATTGACATTTTTTTATACCCTACACCACAATAGTGGGGAGGGTATATTGGATTTGTGCTGATGTTTGTAACGCCCAGAAATATTGGTCCATACCCACCTTAAGGTATACCGATCGGCTTAGAATCACTTCCTGAGTCGATTTAACGATGTCCGTCTGTCCGTCCGTATGGCTGGCTGGCTGTCCATGTAAAGCTTGTGCACAGCAATTTTGAAGATATTTTGATAAAATTTGGTACGTGATATTTTTTTGCCCCAAGGAAGGATGGGATTGAAACTGGTGGATATCGGTCCATTATTTCACCTGGCCCCATACAAATGTCCTCCCGAAATTGGGGTTTACCGATCATAAATCTTTGAATTATACATGTATGCAAACAAATTTCACAAAAAATGAGTAATAAATGAAGCTAAAGTGCATGTAAAACTTTCGTGAAGATCGGTCCATAATTAGTCGTAGCTCCCATATAAAGCCTGCTTCCGAAAATAACTTTAAAGAGCATAAATCTCTTAAAAATGTTGTTATCCGAATAAAATTTAACAAAATAGAGTTTCTTATGTACAAATAGGATAACACCTAATTTTATAATAGTCAGTTCATAAATAGTCAAAACTCCCATATAAGAGTAATTCACTTCAACCTCCATGAATCTTTTAAACGTATTTATATCGAGATAAGGTTTAACACACATAATATTTATATTCACGGAAGTCATGGCACTAAATTTTTGGATGATCGGTCCATAATAGATAATATCTCCCATATAGCGCCCATATCTGAAAAACTGTTTTATTGATATACTGGGTGTAGGGTATTATATGGTCGGGCTTGACCGACTATACTTTCTTACTTGTTTTAAATATGTAAAAGCCAAATTAAATTTTAATTGTTTCACACGTCTCTTGCCTATAATTATAGGCCGATCATTATAAAGTTGGGTTAATATGATTTATGTATATTTATGTATGTAGATTATTTCTGTCTGAATTTCAACTTGATAATGATGTTTATGTACATTCAATACATTTTCGGTAGTGGATTTATATGGGGGCTATGGCCAAAAATTAAACAATCATCATAAAATTTCGTAGGGTGATTTACATGGATATGTGGATTATTTATATCTAATTTTCACGTATGTCAATAGTAACGTTTATAAGAGATTTATGCTCATTTAAGTGATTTCCGAAATGGACTCTATATGGGGGCAATATGGACCGAATCAAACGAAATACTTTTTGTGATTTATCTTTACGTGAAATAATTATATACATTTATGTACAACTCAGCCATATTTCGGGAAAACAATTGTATGGGGACTATAAGAATTCGTGGAACAATTCTTAATGTTTTCAACAGGACTTGTCCTTTTATAATAAAAGTAAGATTTACATAATTTCATGATATTATCTGCATTATATTTAAAGAAAATTGCAAAATATATCTGAAATATATTGAAAGTTTGGCCTGTAACTAGGATCCTACTAGACTGATTTTGTACATTTTCAATAATAAATATTTGGGTGGACCAAAAAATTTTTGGTAAAAATTTCATTGTTCTATTTTTTTTCAAAGATCTACAGACGGACAGATGAACGGACAGATAGATCGCGTAGACAGCTAAATTCGTTTCTTAATCTTATAAAAAGCTAGAATATATAAGTAGACTTTTTGGTCTTACGACGAATTTTGACAAACTTAATATACCCCATCTTTTTTATGGTGGGTATAATCAACTGAAAGAAAACACATTAAAGTGGGCATGTATAATTTTTGGCTACAAGAGTACAACATTATAAACTGTTAACAATTAAATTCACATTATAATTGTATATTTCAAAGTACTTAAAAAGTGTAAGCCTTACCATGATGAATTGTCAAACAATAATGAATACAAATAAAATGAAAATATGACTACGGTCATAAAAAAAACTAATGGAAAAAGGCCAAAATGGAGCAGCCTATATTAACTTTGTAAGCTGCTGGTTTCTTTAAATAAAATGTTTGCTTTCTTTTTGGTTACAATCTGTATTGTAATTACTTATATCAGTTTACAGCTTCATTTTGATGAGTTTTTAGAAGCTTTAGGGCTTTTTGCAATCATTGAATCCGATAATTATCCTTGAATTTTAAATTAGAAGTATTTTTCAACAGAATAAATGCAGGTGTGATAAAAAAAACAAAACAAATCTCCACCAGGTTTTTAAAAAAGGATGTAGTGTGGATATAGAATTATATTGTATATTACCGTGAAATTAACAAAACTAAAATAGAAAAATTTTACAGTTGTTGTATGAAGAGGACTTTGTTGCCACCTTTACAATTATGACTTTAGTTATTTATAAAAAATAATACCTGCTGCAACATCTTACTAGACGTCAACCACCACTCATTTGTAACGCTACAAAGATTTAGCCACCTGTTATTATTCAAGTTATGTTGTTGTAATTTGTGATACGCCTTTAAGTCCAGCCTTCTTATGACAATATGTGTAACGGGTTTGATATTCCTTGTGTTGTACTAAGTGGCCTTGTCCATTAAATCGCAAGTACATATGAATGTTGTCACTAGACTGGCTGGAACCCCTCTTCGAGGATCTTTTAAAATATTCCACTAATCCATTTGCAATCACTCTTCTAAAGGCAAAATGGTCCATATTTCCGTCATACCAACGATGTTGGTTGGTTGGTTTACGTGGCGGTTTACTACGTGCGAACACTTAAGTAGAGTCGAAAGGACCACGTTTTAATAAGACCACAGCACTCGTCAGATTTAATGTCGTTTACATCATAATGTAACTAAAATGTGTACAAAAAGTTGTGCTTGCTAGACCCAACCTGTAGCTGTAAGATATCTCAGTAGGTCATTGAGTTTTGACCGGGCTACCTCACCAAGGCTATTCAATGTATAGTTTCCCATGAATTTATGTCTCTTGACACTCAGGGCTGGGCATTCGCAGAGAAGCTGGAAAATCGTTTCCTCTTTTTCCCTATCCATACAACTACGATAATGGCAGTCCCAGACGATTAGCGTGCTTGCCTAACGAGTGTCCCGTTAATACTGCCAGCAACCTTGATATATCCTTTCTATACGAACGATATAATAACCAGCTATTTTGTTCAGCCATTTCTATACAATGACAAATGAGCTCATTAGTAAAACTTTAGCGAAACATCGCGCTTCAATTTGTGTCACATTATGGCTATCTGCATATATATTTGTGAGTTCAACAAGCGAGTTAAATATACCATCGCGAAATAGTTTTCTAAAAACTTCTATAGGATCTGGATTTTGATGGCATTCTGAAAGTACCTTCCATGGTGGTAAGCTAGAAACTACATCCCTTTTTTACCATTTATTTACACATTTCGTTTTTAGTCGGTCTTGGCTCTGCAACCCTTTTGCGTTGACTAGGTCCGCAGCCTAATTAACACAGAATAAAAACAAAATAATTGTAAAAGTTTCTTTAAGCCAACAATATACATATATTTACTTATTCTAAAGTTTTGTATTAAAATCTAAATATTCATAAATTTAAAGATGTAAAACTATTCAGAGACAAAGTGTCTTTAATGTCTAAAAATATATTTATACACATGTTTAATTAAGTTAAAGGCAAATAATTCATAGACTCCTACTACTTTATGCACACTAACCGCAACCACTACCTTCAAAATAAATTAATCTTTTCATTTGTAAAGATTTCCATCTCAATAGTAATAATTCTTAAAAACAAATGAAAAGAACCACAAACTTAATGTTTTTATTTGATTTATTGCCCTACTGCCTTTAATAATATTTCAACTGTATTATAAAACTATGTCTAGATACATACAAACATATAAAATTTTACATATTTTTTATATATTATTGTTTTTATACTCATTTAAAATGTTGCATTAAATTCTTTAATAGTCTCCATCTTTTAGTTTATATTTTACATCTATATATTTTTTTTCTTCATTTTTCTATAACCTCCAATTTCAAACAAACTAGAACTGAACGTTCGTTCGTTCGTTCTACATTCATTTGTTAAAGTTTGTGTTCCACTAACGGAAACTACAAAAAAAAAAAAATATAAAATAAAAATGAAAAAAAAAACCATAAATGAAAAAGCTGAAAAGATGAAAAAATAAACTTTAAAAAATCTAGAAACCTTGTAACTTAAAAATACAGCAAGCATAGAGGTTTTTTTTTTTAAATTTTCTTTCTATATTATTTTTTATAGTTTAAGCATCTTTTTTGTGTTTGTGCTCTGTTTTTCATGCCATACAATTCGAAATTACACCATTTCCGGAAAATTTAATTATTGTTTTACCAGCTTCCTCGGCTGCTGTAATGTTTCAGAGTTTAATACGAATTAGTTTCTTTCATATTTGAAAGTGTGCTGTTAATAACTTTTCACAGGAAATGGTGTAATGGTATATTAAAAGTTCTGTTAATAAAAATGTACATATATATTTGTATTTAGTTGTTGCTGGTTGAAAAACTAAGATAGAGTGTATGTGTGCCGTTTTTGGCTTTTGGCAATGAATTTAAATAAACTTGAATGCTTTTGCATGCTTTGGTATGGTTGAAAAGTCTTTTTGGCGGTATTGTAAGAAAACAAAATAAAAATTACACAAAAACTGAAAAAGCAAAATACTCTTGCTTTTCATTAATTCACCACATACAATGTTCAAGTATTTTAATTTTATCAAAACGTTTGATACACTGCACGAGAGAGTTAATTGTTTGCTCTAAATTTCTAAAGAATTTGAATTTAAAAGTGCATGACTAAACTTAAGCAAGTAAGTCGGTCAAGCCTGAACATATAATACCCTACACCGAGTATGTGAGTAAAAACAGTTTTTCAGAAATGGAAGCGCCCATAATACTTCGACTTCTGCTTTAAATTTTACTTAGATATTAACACTTGTTGAACTGATTTTCAGAAGAGTGTCGTATATGGGAACTTTGATTTATTATGTACCGATAATCATAATAATTATTTTGAATATAATTTGGTTACCAGTATAACTCTTCTTAAAGAGATGTTCGAAAGTGGGGCTTATATAGGAGCTATGGTGAATTAAAGACCGATTACACAGGTCAACACGATTTTTGAGTCTACGTTCTGTACCTCTGATTTTGATTACTTATGCCAAACTAAAGAAAGAAAAAATATTTTTATCTAATAAAGTTTGCTTTTGTAGATACCAGAACGAAATTTCAACATTTATGGAAAAGGTCTATTTTTCAATGTTAATTATATTTAAAATTAAAACAAGTTATGAATTATATATTTTAATTAATTTTTATTATAAAAGACAGCACAAATAAACATAAAAATACAAAAAAATGATACAAAAGAAGCTTCAAAAATTAATACTCTTAGTATTTCTAGTGTAATCGTCAAAACTTTCTCGTTTGAGCATCCAAATGTAGTCACCCATAATGTTCTCATTATATTGTACTTGATATCTTTGTTCAAAGTTCATTATATCCTAGTGGAAGCGTTCCCCTTGCTCTTCTGAATATTCACCCAAGTTATCTTTGAATTTATCCAAGTGCGCATGTAGCATGTAGTATCGATGAAATTTTTAGGCCTCGCGACACATCAAATACGTTATTCCTCTAGAAAGCGCACTCGCATACTGCCATGACACTCTGCTACCTCTCACTTCTCACTTCTCACCCACAGTCCCTCTCACCCCCCTCTTGCATCATAAATGCAACGGCTTTTAAAAGTATATGCAAAACCACCGTATATTTAGTTTTCATTATATTAAGTACAAAAGCAAACTTTATTTATTATTAATGGAGTTCCTGTTTACTTTTCCATTTATATAATCAGAAAATAATCACTAAATAAAAGACTCAAAAAAAATTTTTTTTTGTTGACCTGTGTAATTAATAAATAATGAGTAAGATTATATAAACCAAAGTAGTCCATTATTATTCCTTTTCTGTGATTATAATGTGATTTCCTGCATATTCTAGTTTTTTCAATTCGATGTATTGTTTTAATAAACAATTATATTTTATCTTCGAGATTAAGGTCTAATATTGTTTTTATTTTTTTTTTTATTTTTTCCGATATTTCGCTACAACAATGTGTAGCATCTTCAGGGAAACAATAACAAAATTTAAAATTAATAACAATAAAAATATTTTTCAAAAATAACAAAAATTGTCAAAATTTAAATATTACACAAACAAAAATATTGATATAAAAAATATTTTAGTTTTTAGTTTTTGTGTTTTTATAAATTAAGTATCTATAAGTTTGAGCAACATTATCTGTATCTACTTTAAAATTAATTCAAAGATTTTTTTGGTACATTAATAATTTCTAACATTTCTAACATATAACGAAGTTTATAATTAATTTCTGTTTTCAAAACTGATATGTTCTCAAAGTCGGGAGAGTGATTCAAATTTGCACAATGTGATGATAATGCTGTTTTTTGTGATGATATATCTCTATATTTTTGATCAGATTTGTATCCAGCTATTTTTAGTTGTACCTACATTTGTCATTGTTATTACCATTACATGGTATTTTATAAACTACGTTTGGCATTTCTAATTTAGGTTTCCTATCTTTTATTTTACTGGATAATCTGCCTACTGTATTATACATTTTTGGAGGCATTTTATATTTGGTGTTATCAAATATATTAGATATATAATATATTTCTAATCTTTCGGATATATATTTTATATATATATATTTTATATTTTAGATACATAAGATAATGATTTATATATTTTAGGTTCAAAAAATATTTTTGTGTTATTCATTTTAGTTTTGAATTGTCTTATTAATTTACAAATTAAATCATTTCTTGTCCAATTACCAATCACTTAAAAGGTCTTTTAAGACTTTTAGTTGCTCGCCATAATGAGTAATCCGATTGTGGAGTTGCGTCCGGATTTTTGAGATATTTATTTCGAGATTCAGTTTTCCGATATTCCAATATTATTCCTTTAAGTCTTTTTAGCTTAGATCTGAGTTCATGCGATCTGTGCAATTACCACGCTCTTCGAATTCTTCTTTTCATACCCACTCCAAAAAGGTGGGGTGCATTAAGTTTGTCATTCCGTTTCCTTTCCGGGTTCTTATAAGATCTTAAGACGATCTAGTCATGGCCGTCCGTTTGGACGTCTGTTGAAGGCATGATAGAGCGTCGAACTAACGACATAGAATAATTATATTTTTATCAAGCATTTGGCGCATACGAATTTCACTTTTTTCATTTCAAAGACTCTCAACATTTGCAGAATATTAATCTGATTAGTCGGAGGGTTTGGCTAGCTACAGCCAGTTTGAGATCATTCTTCAAATTCAAAAAAGGATAATCGATATTTTTGATGCCCTTAGCTGTATGTTTCCAGAGCAATGTGCATATAGGTATTTTCTATATTTAATCTAATTTGCACTTGCGCATTTTATCGCTAAATTACCAGTTGGTGATACAATTTCTGGTGGCTCGATATAGTAACAATTGTGGGTGAGTGATTCTAATGAAAATCCAACTTGACACAATTCTCTCGGTTTATTTTTATCACTTCCAAATCAATAACATCTATATTACAATCATGTAAGTCATCAACAAAAGTGTAAAATATCGTAAGCTTTGAAGTATCAACCACTTTACTTTCGAATGATATGAAATAATATGGTGGAATGAAAATTGTTAATATTCTTTGAAAGGTCTTGCGTAAGTGATGATGACAAATGAATAGTCAGTTGTATGAGATTTTTCGTCATCTACATATGTAGTCTACATAGGTGAATCTAACTTCAGCGCTTGCCCCGGCTTGCCCACGCTGTATGAATGAATAAACACATATATGCACTAAGTATCTTCAAGGGCGTAGTCTAGGATTGCGCTAAAAGAGACAAACCAAGTCAAGTGATATACCAAGTTCAATAAGATCGGATAAATATCGGTGTAACTAAATCCAGTCTAACTGATAAACATCTTAAACCTTGTCTATATTTGTTTAACTCCATTGACAAATTGATAATAATTTGCCATAATTAGACAAATTAAATGTTTTAACTTGTTTTAAGTGTGTTTAGAACGCTTCAGACAAATTTTCCAAAGGTGAAATTAAGTCGCATTAGACGTACTGGAATATTCCTTATCATTTACTATTGTTAAATGTTTTTGGTAAGACTAGAGCGCTCAAACGAGTGGCAAATGAATATGAGAGTGTACGATTACAAACATTTATGTAGTGGGAATATGGGGACTGTGGGACTGTATCCAGTGATGAATTCTCTGGTTCAAACATATTTATATGCATTTGAAGTAACGCACTCTTACACTTACGCCACATTTAAATATGTGTGTGTAGTGTTTGAACATTCGACATCATGTAGCACATTTTTTGAACAAATGTCTGCTTAAAAGTTAAGAAAATTATAAGTCTTTCCTAGAGATACAGATTTATCATACTATCTGTGAAAGAGTATGTATATCTGTCAGTTTTCCTATACTATAAGTTTGTATGTGTGAGTATTATGTTGTAGAATGTAAGCAATGATTGAAGCGTGCTGTTACATTCATATAAACACTTAATATCTTTTTGTTCTTTTGTTTTTGCAAACATTTTATATTTGAAGATTTTATTTTTAGCAGATTAATGTTCGCTAAAGCGTACAAGACATTTTTCTTTTTTATTCTACAAGCCAGTCAGCAGCGATAGTTGCAAATGTGTC
This sequence comes from Bellardia bayeri, assembly GCA_950370525.1. Taxonomy (NCBI): domain Eukaryota; kingdom Metazoa; phylum Arthropoda; class Insecta; order Diptera; family Calliphoridae; genus Bellardia; species Bellardia bayeri. The sequence goes on from OX493267.1 coordinate 22,472,059, forward strand.
TGCTACATAGATGAACGATTATTATTGATGTTGCACCATTACAATGTCGTATTTTTCATTTTGGATAAAAAGATTTGATATATTAGTGTCTTTTATTGTCAATGATAGTTTAAGAATTTTAAAAGATATTGTTAAAGTGTACAAGTGTAAATATACATATGTAACTAAAAGAAGTTTTTATTTTTAATAAATTTTATTTTAAAGATAACAAGTTAGAGTGCTCGATTCGGCTGTGCGTAATCTTAAATAACTTACACCTAAATATAACGAGAATTACAAAAACTACGCTATTGTCAGGACCAAAATATAATTATTCAGTATTTCCTATTCAGTTTTAGCGCAGATTTTAGTAGTATTTTGTATATTATTTGATAGACAAATTTACGCACAATATAATTTATTAAAATTGTATCTACTTTAAACTTATATAATTGAAGTAATTATCAATTGTCAACATTATTTACAGAGTTTGTATATTTTCATAACATATGTAATCTAACAAAACTAAAAATAGTTCTTGATAAATTTTAGTTAGGCTCGAGTTCATTAAAGACTTCGTCTCGAAAACTTGAATACATTTGTTTTTGTTTATTATGTTTTTGTCCACTTTCGTACAACATGTAAACATTATGGCTTGTGCCCTAGCTATTTTTATAGAATAATTATTAATTTCATAATCGAACTGTTAATTCGAAATAGGTTCAACATTACACCAGGTTAAGGAAAAGCGTACATATAAAAAAGGGTAAGTTTATAAGAGGGTGCTGTAGCTTAATTGGTTAGCGCATTTGATCATTAAGCATGCGTTGATATTTGTAGCCCGTGTTCGATTCCCAGTCACTGCCACTCAAACAACAACAATTTCTGATAATTATTAGTTTTCTTCTATCTATCATAACTAATATTTATCACAGCGCCCTCCTTCGGTGGTATAGCCACCAAAGTGAAATAATTAAATAAAGGCTATAAAATCAAGCTTTAACATTACTGCGGCTACTCACCACCAGAGGCGCTGCAATTCTGCACTAAAAACAAACATAATGCGCAATTGCAGAGTTGTGATATAAAGCTTTCTTCTCCTTTCACCATCATTACTTCTTCAACTATCCCCTTTTCAAAGAAAGTAACGCATATTAATTGCCTGAGTGTTACTTCTCTTTAAAAAAAAAAAAAGTTTTGTATATATCATTACAATAACGCTATTTACAAGGTGTTATAGTGGAAGTGGAAATTATACCAGATTTCTTCAAAATCCAGTATCCAATAGTGTGATTTCTATGTATTTGAAGCTTATTTAGGTAGAATTTCATCTCAATAACATAATTTACAAACGTTTACTGGCTGTTATAATAATATTTCGAAGTTTATTTTATTTTGGAGTTATTGCCAAATATGGACTTACAACTACAAAATTCAGTAGTATGATTGCGACATGTCCAATATTAGTCTGATTTCTGAATTAGAATTGCTGTCCGTACAAAATGTTGGTTTGATATCGATATTTATTAGACATTTTTGGGGGTTTACTTGTTTTTCGGAATTGGTTGTATTACCGATCTTCATAAAATTGGGTACACAGAATTTTATATATGTATCTATACATCTCCATGGTATCGAATGTCGAATTTAACAAAATATCGGTATATTTAAGTGAGATATGAGTATTTAAGTAATTTTCGGAAATTGACCTTATATGCAGGATATGGCCAAATATGCATCTATGATCTGTGAAAATTTTTGGATCAGTACTGTTATTTATAACAGATTTAAGTGGTTATGGGAAGTAAATTTTGCATGGGAGCAATGGTCAAACATGGATCAAACTAATCAAATTTTTGTTATATGCTTAATTTTCATATGAAACTTATTTTTGACTTTTTATTGATTAACTATCTGCAAAAGGGCAAAACAATAAATTCATAATACTATTGCAATATTTTTGATCTAAATGTCCTGGCTTCCGCACCAGCGCACAAGAGTGTTTATTGCTTGAGCACCCACCTTATGCTCCTGATTTAGCTCCCAGTGACTTTTACCTGTTCCCAAACCTAAAAAAATTGTAAAACACAATTTTGAAGGCCTTGAAGAAAACTATTTTAATAAAGGGATAGAATTTCTAGACAAGAGTTAAACTAACTGAATTGAAGTTTCAGGAGATTATATTGAAAAATAATTTTTTTTTTTTTTAAACTAACTATCTATTCTCTTTCTATGCTAGGCTAAGAACTTTCCGAACCGCCCTCGTATATATACTTTTTTGGGCCTCAGATGAATATTTCTCAGTGTTGCACACGGAATGACAAACTTATATATACCCTACCGATTCTGGTGGTGGAGGGAATAAAAACGGTTTTTTTTTTTTTTGGATAAGAACTTTGCTTTTCAAAACAAAATAAAACATTTAATTTATATGAAAATCATTAATATATATGAAAAATTATATTGGGTTGGATGTTCACCGTGACTACGCATATACATGTCGATTGTTGTATCAAAATTTTCACTCACACTTTGGCAAAATGGCGGGTCTTTTTCATTACTCACGTCACCGATTTTGAGTTTTAAGATTCTTATTAATCTTTAAAGTCTTGCTTGTTTTCTATTCAATTTTGTATTAGAATGATATTCCCCATAGATACATATATATAAGAGAAGTTTATAGTCTAAGTCTGATTTTGTCTTTAGTCTGACTTAGGACCAAAACACCAGTACATTTTCGTAGACTTCAGCTGTTAATGTGTTGCTTTGGATTTAATATGGTGGATCTATGTTCGACGGTTGTCGAGATAAATAACAAGGTAAATTACATAGGTTTTTTCGGGAGTTCTGATATTGTTAATCTGTATTGAAGGGCAACTATCTCTACTTAAGCAGAAAGTTTTATTTTTCATTTGTGAAACCATTCCTCGAACTCATTTGTTGTGAGACTAAAGTTGATCAGTTGTTATAAAGGTATCTAACAAAAGCAGTATTGCCTGCAAAGGTCAAAATTCAGAATTCTCTTCTTTATATAGGGGTGGCCCTGGAATACTTCTATGGGGCACACTAGAAGAAATATGCCAACGTGAAGAGACAACGGATTTTAACTTATTTAGAAGCATTTAATTATTTTTACATTCACAGGTAATTAGTATTTATTTAGAATATAAGTTCATCCTGTCAGACTTTATCAATATATAATGCAGAGCAGAACTGTTTCCATTACGTTCTTGATAACGGTTGTTATTCTATGCAATGTTAATTCATACTGTGTCTCGTTTTGAAATCAAATTGATGGTCGGAACTAAAATCATTACACAGAAAAAAAAAATCATGTTTTTTTTCAATTAAACCTTTAATTGATTTTAAAATAATTTTCAATTAAAATTTTAATAGATTCAGTTACTTTTTCTGATTTTTCTGATATTTTCAATTAAATATCAAATTTTTTTTTAATTGATACTATCATTTTGTTTACAGCTCCGATTTCAATTAAATTTTTAGTTCATTCCACAAATATTTTAATTGAAACTCATTTTTATTTTTTTCTGTGTAGTATCAAGGTTTGGTATCAGGATTTCAAGCAACAACATTCAAACAATTTTGAGAATATAGACAACAAACTAAACGGTCGTTATGATGTTTCTTAACTAATCTACTTGATCTTTTCCGGGATTAAACATTTCATACGACCGGATATTTTCTAATATATTTTCTAATATTTTCTAAAATAAATCTCAGTGCTGAGAGGAAAAAAACAAAATAAAAATATATGGGTAATTTAAGTTATTTCTGTAAACCAATACAATATTGAAACTAACAGAATGTTTGAACATGAATATTTAAATACATATTTATACAGCTGAGAATATTATTCTATACATTTTGTCTGCTATATTCAGAAATAAAATTCAATTTAGATAAAAGCAAAAAGAAAATAAAATTTTAAATTACTGCAATCAAGAGATACTAAACGCTTTTAAGGTCGTGGAAGACATCAAATAAATACGAATGTATAACAAAATTTAATAACCCGAAAATCCTACCTATTCCCAACACCTCACAAGATGCACATAAATAAATACACGCAGTTTCAACAAAGATGAGTTTCTGTAATCAAAAGAAAAATCGCGAATAAAAAAAAGGCCACCTCAGAATCGCACATACACAAGGCAAGGTTAAAGTTTGCTATCGTTATGGGACTGTTGTCCATGGCTTCACTCATGCAGGAGCACATGTCTCCAAACAGAAAAATACTCGTAAAATATCCAGTGTTAAAGTAGAAAACATAAAAAATACAAATAAACATATCATATTCAAATAAAAATTCTGTTTATACTTATTCGTGCATAGGTATGTACTCATGTTTGTTTGTTTATGTATAATGTTATCAAATATTAGGGTAACTCAGAATTTAATTAGATTTTCGAATATAATTTTTATTAGTTTATTAATAATTAAAAATTTTGTAATCAACCTTTTGTTATTTTCAGAGAACTTGTACCGACTTAAAACTAGAAAGAATCCAAGTTTTGATATCGTGTACCACAGATTTTCTTTGCAAGTCAAAAATCAGTCTCCATTTTAACCGATTGTAAACTTATTAAAAATTCTTAGTTACACGTATCTGAAGATTACAATTTAAGCATTTTTCAGAAGCTTAAGGGTCTGTATTTTCAATATCTAGGCCAATTGTACTAGATTTTTTTCTATGATAAACAATATAATTGTCAGTCACTTACATATAAGAAGTCCAAAAATAAACTATTTAATATTGGAAAATTAAAATATTTTCTTAATGAGATTCTCCTTCTCTAAATTTGTCTTGAATCAACGTATCAAACATTCGTATTCTATACGACACTTGATTTCATAACAGCCTCAATATATTGCGTATAACTTAAAAATGGTATTCATAATAGATCGTGTAAGCTTTAAACTCGGTTTTAGCATTAGTAACTTATTAACTTAGTCTTAATTTACACGCAGCAATTTTTATTGAAAAGTTTGATACAATTTTTATTTGAAATTTCTTCTTTGTTCACACAGCACAATTTTCATTGCTTAAGTCGCTCATATTTTTATTTCACATTATGCACTCATACGAATAAGATGGTAACAAGAATTGCTAGTACAATCAAGTGTACTCGTATACTCGTCTTATCTTCCTCTCACCCCGATATCTAAAAAGTAATCAGCTTAGCTTAAAGAATAGCGTCGTGCAAATTGAGGGATGCAAACATTAAAGATTAAACAACAACGTTTTTTTTTTTTTTTGCTTCGAAAAGTAAAATTTTTTACCAAGAAAGTCGTGCCCCACTCCATTGCGATAACCAGAAGATTAATAGATCGTACGTATTTTGTGGGACCAGAAGGATGCTATCCATTATAAACTGCTGAAATCTGGAGCTGTACCCAATGCAACTGATGTGTTTCCAGCGAGCATTGGCCGAAAAACGCCCAGACTATGCAGCAAGATATACAATTGTTTCTATCGATGCAAAACGCTATCTTAGGAATACTCTTTACTTCAGAACATAGTACCCTGCATTGGCTTAGTCCGTGCTTGACCTCAAAATTGTCGCAGTAAATATCATGATGATTGGTCCATATTTTGACCATAGCTCCATATAAAGTCCACTTCCGGAAATCCTTCAAAAATGCATATAAATCTCTTATAAGAAAATTTGATACATATAGTTCATACATATATGGAAATATTCACACCCAATTTAATGATAAACGGTCCATAGTTGAGCCTAGTCATCATATAAAGTTCAATTTGAAAAATCACTTAAATATAAAATTCATTATTAAGTTCAATCCAACACAAATAATTCGCATTCGTACATAGGTCATAGTTCCCATATGAGGACTACTCCCGAAAACGCATTAACCTACAAAAACATCCATTTCGAACCGAAATTTTACATGAATCAGTTATAAGCATGTAAAAACAAGTAAGAAATTATAGTCGGTCAAGCCCGACCATATAATACCCTACACCCAGTATATGTATAAAACAGTTTTTCAAAATCGAGCGCTATATGTCTGATATTACCTATTATGGACCGATCATCTAAAAATTTTGTGCCATGATTTCTGTGAATATAAATATTATATGTGTTAAACTTTATCTCGATTTAAATACTTTTAAAAGATTTATGGAGGTTAAAGTGAATTACGTAGTATATGGGAGTTTTGACTAATTATGGACCGACCATTATAAAATTAGGTGTCATCATTTCTGTATATATGAAACATATATGTGTTAAATTTTATTTGGATACCAAAATTTTTAGGAAATTTACGCTCTTTAAAGTGATTTTCAAAAGTGGGACTTATATGGGAACTATGATCAATTATGGACCAATCTTCACAAAATTTGTAGATCTGATTTATCTTCATTTATAATTCATTTGTGGGGAAATTTGTTCAGATACTTTCATAATTCAAACAGTTGTGATCGCTAAACTCCTATTTCGGGAGGACATTTGTATGGGGGCTAGGTGAAATAATGTCCGTCCCTGGGCCAAAAAAATATCACGTACCAAATTTTATATCAATATCATCAAAATTGCGGCCTGTACTCTGCGCACAAGCTTTACCTGGACAGCCAGCCAGCCAGCTAGACGGACGTACGGACGGACATTGTTTAATCGACTCAGAAAGTGATTCTGAATCGATCGATATACTTTAAGGTGGGTGTTGGACCAATATTTATGGGCGTTACAAACATCAGCACAAATCCAATATACCCTCCTCACTATTGTGGTGTAGCATTGAGATGAAATTCAACTAAAACAAACCTAAAATAAATAGAAATTACGGTGCAATATAAGATTCGGCATAGTCTTGTTTAAATTATAAATATATCAAGTACTGACTATCCCTAATATGGTTTGCTAAAACTTGAGTTTGAGATTAACATAAATAGAACAGTTGACAGAAAAAAATACTTTTTAGAAGTGGGAGTGTTAAAATATAAAATAATATTTTACAAAACCTGCAAACAATACAATAAACGGGGTTAGGCATGAATATTATTAAATTTTTATATACTCGTATAATATACACCAAGTCCTAGTTCAGCAAATATTACAAAGTAGGTATGTGTTCCATTTCAAATATAAAATTCTCTTAAAATGACTAGTTTTAATCAATTTATTTAAAATGTTTACAACTTCTTTTATCCAAACATTCATATATTAATGCTTTTAAAGAACAATAGTATGTTATAAAAGTAGAAAACCCGTAAAAATGGCTTTATGTATCAAGCAAACGTATCAAAACATTAAATACTATGAAGGGGAAAACAAATCACGGTAAATCATTCTATGAAGATGTGAGTATCTATGCAGAGTTAGTGGATATTTTTGTGGTATATACGACTCTTCCTATGTATTTGCTTACTCTGGCAATCGTAAAATTTTATACAAACTCCAATAAACAAAAAAGTGTTTACAAAAGTGGAAACAATAATTTTATGCGAATATGGATATGGAATATATTTTATGGAGTATGGATGAGAGTAAAACATTTACTAATACATATTCATAAATGTTGTTTTCTTTTCAACAATATAAAATACATTAAAGCTATATAAAGAAATGCCAGTAGGTTTATTAGGGTAATCCCTGTATTAACTAGCAATCTAAAAAAAAAGTATCCCGCATATATACAGCTATAGATTAAAAAACTTACACAAATAAATAAATCGACGTTAACCGCCAGCAAATATTTCTTATCTGTAGATCCAGTTCATATAACTTTAAATAGCTGTTCAGGGATCAAGACAGGACTTTGGAACGTTGGTATTTTTAAACCATTCTCTGACTTAAAATTGCTTTGTTTTGAAAAATCAATTGACCAAATAATAGAAAACGGAGTCGAATTACTTATTTCAAAATAGGCTTATGAGAGCTAATTGAATGCAAACCACAAACAGATTGTATAAAATCAGCAATATCAATTTCGAACACGAGCCAGAAAAACCATTTTTACACGCCAACCAAAGTCACCAAACGTAAACGAAAAGAGCAGAAAACCGACGAGACTTTGCCTTACCCTTAAAGACTTCATTTATAATTAGTTTACACGAAACTGGCACATTATCTAAAATGGGAATTTACTTTTTAGATTTTTTCCTAAACCTCAGTATTATCATTTCTAATCAAGCGAATTCATAAAGTACGGTTTTCAACGGAAACTCTGATACACCACTTGGACCCTACATATTGCTATTTACGCATAGGTAGCAGAAGACGTTTACCATTATCGGGATCTTCATATGCCATGTACCGAACACCAAATTCTCTACCACCAAACCTTTTATAAAAGCAAACGGAGACTTGACAAACTCAAAAGAGAAGCATTGCTCTCAACTTCAACTCTAAACATAGCAAGCATTTGCTCCTGCCGACATCACGAGCCATGTGCCCCATTCAATGTTAAATACCCCGATAAATTTTGCTACATAGTGTAGATTTTTCTGGATACTCTAGCAGTATCGCATCATCGAACTGCTATAGGACAAAAAAGCGTGAAAGCAAGTGCGTTTCTATATTAATTTTTAGTTCTCGGCTTGTCCATAAATATACACCAAGCGAATGTCGTGCAAATAAACAGTCCTAGACAATAAAAATCAGGGAAAAACCAATTGACATTATAACCTCATTGTTCTAACTGGGCAATTTCATAACAGCCAATGGAGGTTCAGGCGAAGATAAATTCTGATAAGAATACACGTCGTCTTCACCGCATTTAAAGCGATTTGGAAATCAACACACATCTTCAGGAGTACACAAATTAATCAATGTGAATATTGTGTCAGTGGTGCTACACCGAAAAGGATTTTTCAAGCATTGCAGAACTTGTTATCATTACGAAGTACGACATCTCACGTTAAAAAAAATACACGAAAATATTACCTGTAGATAACTTTATTGAACCAGGAAAGTGACAGATGAGAAAGACCTTCAAAGACATGGAGTAGAATATTTGAGCCTTAGCTTATGGAAACAGTGTTCAAAGTTTGTTACGGCACTATAATATTTATAGCAACTATGGGAAATATTTATATACAGCCATGTCACAAAATTTAATTCCGTTCGGAAGTGGAATTAATTCCGTAGTTTGCTTCTATAGAAAAAGTAAAACGAACAATTTTTTCGAAATGAAACCTATAAATGTTTAAAATTACAATTCCACATAGCACATTAAAGTGGTTTTATTTCGAAAAAAAATATCGTTTTGCTTTTTCTATAAAAGCAAAAAATGGAATTAATTCCAATTCTGAACGGAATTAAATTCTGTGACAGGGCTGATAAAGGTCTTTTAGATTTAGACCTTTACACCATATTTCCTTTGTTTTTTTTTCACAGGTAACGCTAACTTTTATTCATTATAGTTTGATAATTGATCATCGAAAGACTCACACCGCAACGACTTCTCCATATTATTAATTACATAACGAAAATCTGCACTGGGAGAAATTTTTTTGAGCACAGTGGGTTTATTGTGGAATCATTTAGTGATCAGCTAATTTTACCTTTACGATTTTTCTTTGGGGTTATGCCCAGTCAATGTCGTAAATCGCGGAATACGGGTAACAATGCTGAAATGAGTTGTAATTCGCATCGAAAATCGTAGTGTAGTCGAGGCCGAACTAAATATTTTTTTAAGGTAAATTCAATGCCAAAACAAAAACTTATACGTCATAATCAAACATACTTTAATTGCTAAAAAAATTTACACCTAATTGTGTTTTACACGGTAATTGGTTCCAGGAAACCCCGTGTAAAAAAACATTGATTGTATGCAATATAGGTGATTGGTTTCTTATTTCTAAAACCTACTGAAATTTGTGAAAACGAAACACGATTTTTTAAGAACAACTATTCAGATTTATAATATTAAATCACATATACAATGTGTTTTTTACACAAGCAGAGTTATTAAAGAAATTATAGCTAGTTGATATTTTTTAATTTCTCAAATAGCCCCTATTGGCTGATTAAGTTGATTTATTATTTTCTCTATTGCATTTCTAATTTTCAATATAATAAATTATTATTACTTTGTTGCTTTTATACCTCAAACAGATTAAATTAAAAGTTATTAAATTAAAGTAAAAACTTAAAAGTAATGTAAAAAAAATGCATGAAGAGTTTATTTAATTGTATGCACTAAAAGGAAATTCCCCAAAATGTTTGCTATTTAGTACGCTTTCAGACTCTTCAATTCTGACTCGCCAAGGCAAGTATTTTTAGATGAGAAGGGAAAAGTAACTAAAAGAGGGTAAAAACTTGACGGTACTAGTCAGATTTCTTATTTCCATTTGTTTTTTTTTTTTTCTTTCATTCATATTGATTTGCATTAAAAAGTAAGAAAATTGAATTGACGTGTGTGAATGAAATGGCAAGTTCAAAAGAAAATTAAACAAAAACCGAGAGTTTGAAACAATACATACTCTGGCCAGTAAATTTGTTTGTATCCTCAAAAAGGGAATTCCCCTAAATTTGTGATATGAACATATTAGTCGCATGAAACCAAAAAATTTTAGCCCAAAAAATTGTGCCAAATGGATTAAAAAATTTTAAATTTGTTTATTTTCAAGCTGTGTTACATCAAAACCGTGTGAAAACAGAATTAAGAATAAGACATACATAACGCGACCACACGGTTTTATCAAAAAGCGAAATATTAATAATGAAAAAGCGGGATTTGGAAAATTATGACATGGAAAATCGGTTGCTTTAGATTAATCGTATATGTATATACTATATATATTCGTCACGTAATCTGTCCCTTACGTGACGCAGTTTGTTGAACTTATTTCTATTAAATACATAAAAATCAATAGTTAATTACAGTTTTTTCTAGAGATAGGCTATGTTTTTTGCACTCCACGATTTTTTCATTGGATTTAATAAAATGAAAGCTTGAAATTCCAGTTTATTCCATGGTGGCGCAGATATTATTTTTTGAGATATTACACGGGTTTTTGAAACTAATTTAGATGCCAGATCAGCAAAGTCTTTAGCTGATTGAATGACATTACTTTAGTTCTGGCTCATAATTTTCTCTCTAACAAGTCTTTCCATATTTCCACCGACTCCATCTATCACACCTTTTCCGTGTGATGTAGCAAACTATTTCCAAAAAAAAATTTTGTCCGTACTTTTTACTCAACACTGATGTTAATTTCACCATAAAAACGGTTTTTAAATTCTGATCGCTCCAAATTATTTAAGCAGAAGGTAAATCTTCACTTACCATGTGTATTAAGTCGAACAACTTACTTAAAAACACAAAAACGGTATCCTTATCTTTAGAAGTCGCATCAGAACATACAATATATATTTGACAATTTGATTTACAAAAACTTGCAGCGGTAAACAAAAGGACGCTTGTTCGTGACCATAGTGCGCTTTGTATTTCATTCTGGTATTCACAACTGAAGGACATTGCAAAATCAACTTGAAGGATACGTACATTTAAGAAGCAGTTCCTAGAATCATTACAAAAAAGAGACACGATTTAAAAAAAAATGTTTATAGAACTAAATATTTTTCAAAAGTCAATAATTCTAGGAGATAATTACAAAACCGAAAACAGTGAGGTAGATCCAATATTTTTGTTAAATAAATCTGCCATTTGTAAACGGCTGTTCTGAAAGGGACAAAATTTTACATGGCCGTAGCCAAGAATTAGACATGTAAATTTACAATTATTTCCCTTTTTTTTTGTTCTTTATCCGTTTGCAAAGATATTTTGATTTTCTGAAAGTCTCTGAAAGCGTGTGTTCTTATAATTTTCAATTTAAACGCATTTGAAAATTTAAATTTCAAATTTAAAATATTGCAAAATTTTCTTTATTACTTAAACAGCAAAATTCTCAATTACAGATAGAAACCTTGGACCCAGTATCTTTTCCCGGTCAAAAAATATATGTAGTTTAGGCCATATGTTGTAAAATGCCAAAACCGGGTTTACAAAACGAAAAGATGTTTTCAAAACCTTAATGCATGACAGGGGCAAAATTGACATTTGTAGAATAAAACATTTTTGTGAATTTCACCTCATTTTTGAGAATTACTGAATTTTCGTTGTACTTTAATAATAATAGTGTAATTGTTAGGAAAATAAAGCCAATTAAATTAAATTAAAAAAAAAACTGAAACAGTAACAACCGGGATTTTGGTTTGAAAAGCGTTTTATAAAATCTAGGCGCCATGAATTTTCAAAAAACGGGAAAATCGCGCCAAAAGCAGGATGTATGGTCATGTTAGGTATACACCACTTTACATAATCAAAATCTCTGAAGTATTGCTTGGCATTTACAAATTTTAAATATGGAAATCTGGACTTATTATAATGCGTCGTGTGCTATTTAACTTTATACAACCAATACTTAAATATAAAAATATATTTTGTGCTTGGAATTTTATAAACATAGAGGTATGTCACCTATTATTTACGCCAGAGAAAACAATTAGATATCGCAATAAGTGTCCTTCTTTTAAACCATACTCTCATGAACAAAAATTAAGGCAAATTGCGATTAGTTGTATTTAATCCTTTTGATAAAACAAAATCTAGACTCATTGTACGTAGGGGAATATACCACATACATATAAATACTTACGCAAATTATATACATAAAAGTTTATTGTATGTAAATCGTATATACATATACATATAAGTATACGAGATGTATGCAAGTATAGGCATAAATAACTTTTAATATACACAAGTGGGCACAATAAAATTGTCATAAAATCTAACTAACCGTATTTAACAACCAAAACACATACACATGAATTAATAAAACTATACACATAAACATGTATTAGGGTTAGTTTGAAAAGTCCTTTCAATTTGATCAAATTATACAGTATATCATTTATATCTTTTCTTTTAACAAAGCACTTAATTGATTTAATATGTTATATTGATTAGAATTAGAATATTAAAACAACAGGGAATTGAAATGTTCAGTGTGTTATTTTGTCCACTTCAATGTTTCTGTGAGCCCGTTGTTCCAAAATTGGAACGTGCCCAAAATCACGCCTTTTACAATTTTATTTTTCTTTCAAAAGCTATTAATTTGACGTACATACATAAAGAGGGAAAGATAAATTCATTTTCAAAATTTAAGGAAAAAAAATTGAGTCGGGCAAAAATGGGTTAAACAGATAAAAAAAAATATGGATGGACATGGCTCGATCGTCTTAAAATCTTATAAGGACTACGAAGATATAGACTTTTTGGTTCTACAATCATTATTTCGATGTGTTACAAACGGAATGACAAACTTAATATGCCCCCATCTTTTTGTTGGTGTTTATAAAAGTCATGCTTTCTGAAAGCAGTTTAAAAGAAGGAATTTAACTTACCTCCCCTTTAAAAACTAATTACAAGTAAGCTCCAATTTTTGCTGGTAGTGACTAATATTATTTCGTTATTATTTCGTTTATCAAATGAGACATCAGGCATGTCACATAATTCGATCGGAATGGTTTCAATTCCGTATTTGCAAATCGATCGTTTGCATTCTCTAGATTCCGATCGATTTTGTTTATTACCAAAAATATTTTTAACTCTCGATTTTTAACCTAAAAACAAAAAACATTAGTTTTTTGTAATAAAAAGTATAACAAAAGCGAACAAAAAAAAACGCTGACAAAGAAATTTTAGCTAAAAGTCAACAAAATTTTCTAAAAATGCCCAGAATTTCAATTGTTGCTGTTTTAAATGAACAAAATCAGCAAAACGCAGTTGAAAAGCTACGAAGAAGAAATTCCTCTGTCATATTCCAGTGCTGTGTTAATATTTTTAATTTTTGTAATTTTTTGACAAAAGTTTTCTTGTTGCTGACACCAACTTTGAAATTTTGAAAATTTAATAGAAGTATCAATGAGAGAACTAAAAAAACAATGAAATAATAAAATCATTTATTTAATTGTCATTATAAATTAGTAGTATGAGTTTTTTCAGTATAAAATCATAAAAAATAACAATTCCACTTTAGAAATCTAAAGTGGTTTCATTTCGAAAAAAAAAATTCGTTTTTCGTTTTCTAAAGACTCAATTTACGGAATCAAAACCACATTCGATCGGAATTGAGTTCTGTGACATGGCTGATTGATAGGAGTTTTTGTATCTAAAATACCCAAATGTTACTTCAAGAAATTATAATTCTAAAATTAAATATCAAATACTGTAAGAAATTGCTTTACATTAGTAAAAGGCTAAAATCCTTGTATATTACTAGAATATATCAATTGGAATGCCTAGAATATATGGGAAAACATAATTTGTGTTACAATATATTATTGGGGTAGATAATGGGGAAAAAAGTGGGAAAGAAATCAAAATGGACTGGTTTGGTTGCTTTGGACTTTAAATTGAATCCCTGTTATCCTTATAACCTAACCTAAAGTGATGATGAATGTGAGGTGGTAAAAAAGTTTGGCTAAAGTGATGATCATCATTTTTAAATATAAAAAACTCGAATGTTATTAGATGAGGCTTTAGACGATACTAATTATTTTATATTCCTAATTCTAAGCAATCACATGATGAGCAGTCTCCGACCTTGAATTCATAATTTTTATCGACTTACTTTTATCGACTAAAAGACGTTTGATTCAATTTTTCGTCATAAAATATGTTGCACTATTTCTAAGGACACTGCTACACGTTCAATAAATATCGTGATATTTGGATCGCGAACCATTTTAAAGTATTGATGGATCACGAGCGTATGCTACATGTTCAATATTTATTGCATCAGTATTTATGTTATTTTTTGCTGGGTGGGTCGTTTATCAATTGTGCGAGAAAACAAAAAGAAAGCCTGTTTAGCTATTTTGTCTTCATTGGTTAATTCCGATTCCACCGGCAAAATCCACTCGCTTTCACTGGCTACTGCCATTACTCTTTATTACAATACACAAATGTTGTCAATTGTTTTAATTTTGTTTGTTTAATTTTATTTTATTTCTTTTATTTGTCACTTTTTACTGACTGAAAATGCTACACGTTCAATATTTATCACGAGATCCATGATCCGCGATCTGGCTTTCATATTTTAGGCCATTCTGCGATATGGATCGCGATCCATCAATATTGCATGTTACACGTTCAATTAATATAGTGATACTAGAAATATTACGATATTTACAAAATGATAATTAGACATCCTCTCGGCACTGAAATATAAACCTAGAAACTTTTCAAAAACTTCAAGAAATACCAATGACAACAATGAACCCGAGAAATCGTTCAACATACGCAGACATATTGCAATACACATGGATGTAATTTTCTGCATAATAGTACTTAAGGTACGTTCACACTTGGCAAATATTTGCCGAAAAAGACGTAACCATTAAATAACATATATTTAAACTCGTTTGTTTATTTTAAAAAACTTTTCTTATTTAGGCCAAAGCACAACAAATATTTACTTTTATTTTTATTTGATACTGTTTGATCTTGTAAGAGTAAACAACGTCAAACAAATTTGTGCTAAGACAAGTGGTGGTTACGCTTTTTTGAGTAAATATTTGTATTTAGCAAATACATACAGAAAATTGTACCTAATGTAAGAAATTTGTTAAAATACTTTTCAATTTACCAATGTATCGTTATACATAATAACTAAGAATGAAAAATGTACGAATGATTTTATTTTATTATTATGTATTTTTTTTTATTTTTGCTTTTGTTTTATTTTGTAAACATGAATGACTAAACAGCAACTAAAACATCATGAACGCTATAAACCCTAATGCGTATACGTAATTTATGCACACACATAGCGAACTAAACACACACACATATGTATGTAGATAAGTATGTATTCGTGTACATATGGATTTGCTTGCATGGCTGTAGGAATAAACAATAATAAAAATTAAATGCTCACGTTAAACACAGTGATGTGCAAATAATAGTCACGTCATACTGACACAACATTTCGCATGATTCCGTCACAACTAATATGACCTGCATTGCTATTTCTCAAATAGAACAAGTAGGAGTTTATATTCGGCTGTACCGAATCTTATATACCCAGCACCAAATACCAGTTGTGTGATCTATGAATACTTATTAAATCCTTAACCAGGTTTTGGATTTAACCCGATGTTTGTAAAGCTCAAAAATATTAGTCTAACGCCCACCTTAAAGTATATCGATCGAATCAGAATCACTTTATGGGACGATCCGTTCATCCACCTGGCTGGCTGACCATGTAATTAAAATTAGTATGAGCACTTTGTTCGGTACAAAGCCCTTTTGGATTGACTTAGGTTGTAATTGAGGAGTTTTGTCCTAATGGTGTCAGTAATGGTGTGGACTTGCATGGCTGCTTCCGCTGTCTGAAATCTTCATTTTATAGAAGGCACAATGGATAAAAACATGTATCTTGATATTTTGAAGGCAAATGTTAAACAAAGTACTTATAAATTAGGGATTGCCAATAACTTTAAATTTTACCAGGACAATGACCCGAAACACACATCGCTAATAGCGAAGAACTGGTTGTTGTATAATTGTCTTAAAGTCCTCAAAACACCTGCGCAAAGTAGTCGAGCATTAATGGGATGAGCTCGGACGTCATATGCAAAATAGATTATGTACCAGTAAATACCAGCTCAGAACTGCTTTACTGGAAGAATGGAACCAAATAAGTCCTGATATGTGCAAAAAAAGCTGTCGAAAATCAAAAAGGATAAGCAATAGAATACTAAATATCTTATAAATAATTGACCGACTTTCAGTGTGATCATACCATTAAGGTTTTTTTTTAATTATTTTGTTTTTATTTCTGTGCATAAATCTGTTACAAGTGCTGGTATGGGTCTATTATAAAGTCATAGCTCCCATATAAGACCCTCTTCTAAAAAAACACTTTAACATGCATAAATCTTTTACAAGTGCTGGTATCGCGGTCAAATTTAATGTAAATAATTTGTATATACACAGAACTTACGCTACTATAAGCGCTCCCATTTCTTAAAAACTGTTTTTACTCGCATACCCGGTATAGGGTATTATATGGTCGGGCCTGACCGAATATACTTTCTTACTTCTTTTTCTTAAAGTTTGTATTGATAACGATAATAATACTGGTTATTTTATTTTGCGCATCCCTTACATGAGTGCTATCAACTTTTATGGGGCGATCGTCATAAAATATTGTACCCTAATTATACCCTACACCACCATAGTGGGGAGGGTATATTGGATTTGTGTATATGTTTGTAACGCCCAGAAATATTGGTCCAACACCCACCTTAAAGTATACCGATCGACTCAGAACTCAAAAACTTTTAAGTTTATTGAATTAAATAAAGAAACCGAAATTCGGCAACAAAATTATCTAATTAAAATTAGATAAAATTTAAACACATTTCAAATAAATTATATAAAATATATAAAATACTAACAAAATTTGCGCTAAAACTGAATATCAAATACTAAATAATTATATTTTGGTCCTGACAACAGCGTAGTTTTCCTAATTCTCATTATATTTAGGTGCAGGGTATTTAAGATTCCGCACAGCCGAATACAGTACTCCATCTTATTTTTACTACATTTTAACTCCATGTCAACATTAGGAGTCTTATAGACTTATTTAGATTGATTCTTACGAAATATGTCAGCATATTATAAGTAATATAAATTAACATAAATTTTCGAACAATTTATGGCTGAACAACATTAAATTGACCTTAGACAATTATTCAAAGTCAATTCATATTATTTATGGTTTGTTTAGTTTATGATTTATATTTATAGTTTGAATCAACATAATTGCGCAGGGTATAGAGTAAGTCAACATTCACTAACGAAAATCAAATTATCTAAACACGATTCCAAACATGCAATTTCAAAAAATGCATAATTTGTTGGGTAATTTGTTTTGTTTATAATAGACAGATGTACGAAAGGATGTGACGATTATTGTGTTGGAAACACAAAAAAATTATATTGAATGTAAATATTTAAGTGGATTCCAGTTACAATTTGTTAATAAAACTGTAAAATATACAGGTAATTATTTCACATTATATGTAAATATAATTGATGACCATGAATGTTGCATTGAATATTTTTCCAGATGCTGCACATCAAATCACAGTTTTGCGATGATGCAAGTTACATTTAGATACTAGATTTTTTTTTTTTTTTTTGGTAGTGACAAATGTTAAATTTTCTTTAACAAAAGCTTCGATTAAATTAAATTATGTATATATGTATGTAAATTATATTTTATATATACATACTTAGTTATGCAACATTATAGTGGAAACCACAATGTTTTGTTTTTGGTTCGAAAATTGGAATTTTGTGACGACAAAGAGTCATCGCTAATGCACACCGAAGCTTATGGTAAATGTGTACCATCGGTTTTAACGTGTGAAAGATGGTTTGTGAGGTTCAGAAGTAATGATTGTGATACGACAGGCAAATATCGCTTAGACCAGCCAAAGAAGTTCGATTATTTCTGGCAAACTTAATAAGAGCTTTGGGAGCTACTCTAGCAACAATTTCAAAATGTTTGCGAATAGCAGCATTCATCCAAAAGCAGGAGAACTTAATACCTTTGAAAGGCCAGTTTTAATGTCCGAAGTACTGCTTAGACCCTTTAAAAAGCAATCATTTTTGAAACGAATGATTACTCGTGATGAAAAATTAATACATTTCCATAAAACAAAATGTGTGGGATCGTAAGTGAAGCCTGGCCAACCATCCAAATCTACACAAAGTCAAATATCCAAATAACAAAACAAATTCTGTATATTCTGAGGTGCTGAAATCTGTCCAGACCATCTCAGGGAACCTGCACCTGTTAAAAACTATTTACAAAGAAGTTGTTGGGAAGTTTTGCCTCACTTATAGTCCAGACCTTGCCCCTTCTGACTACTATTTGTTTAGATCGGTGCAGAACTCTCTCTCTCCCTCTATGGCATACGCTTTTAAATTTTTGCTGTTTTTCCCTGTTTTTGTGTTTCTTAATTAGAATGAGATCAGGGCAGTGTGTTGGCCATTTTCAAACATTTATGTTTTGTTCGTGAAGTATGTTTGGGCTCATTGACAATAGTAGCGGCAAATTTTCTTCAGGAAATCATCGTATTTTCTAATATTTTTATGTAAATGCTGAACCGTTTTTGAAGAAATTCTGGCTAAGAAATTCTTTATTAACTCTTCGTCTTATTATATTAGATGAAACATCAATCCCTTGTGATGACTGCACTTCAACCTGTGCCAAAACAGTTGAAAAATAAAGAACTGGAGGTATTACTCCATGTAGTTCTTTTCTCGCCAAATGCATATGTTGCTAGAAAAATGGGAAAAGGTCATAGCAAGCAATACTTTCAACTTTACATATATTATACAAATATTGTAAAAAAAAGGTCAAAATTTAAAAAAAATCGAGTTTTTTAACTAGTATTTGAAAGGACACTTGAATAATATTGGGTTATTGTCAAACAAAGGTTAAGACGAAATGGTACTGTAGCTTTTGACTTTGTGTTAGGGATGTGAAGTAAGTGTAAAATGAAATGAAATGTTGATTGTACAACAGGAATTTATGTGAGCCATGCTAATTTACTGTAAATAAAGGGTGGTTAAATTGTAAGGGCCGATGTTGAATGTGAACCACACCTAAACGCCAAGCTTTTTTCCGAATTTTATATGACATTTCTCTATTTCAGACTTACTCAATTTGAACCATGGAGAGATACACAAGCCAACAACGTGTTGAAGTTATCCAGACTTGTTATGAAAATGGGCGTTCAAATCAAAATGCATATCGTGCACTTCGTGATTTTTTTGGTCAATTTGATCGTCCAAATGTGCGTACAATCGCAAAAATCGTGGAAAAATTCGAGCAAACCGGGTCTGTAGAAGATGTGAGAACACCAGTGCATGTTCGTACAGCTCGTACTGCAGAAAATATTGCTGCTGTTCGCGATAGTGTGGCTGAAGAGCCGTCCACCTTAACTCGTCGTCGTGCCCAACAATTGCACCTCTCACGCTCGTCGTTGATGAACATTATGCATAAAGACTTGCATTTACACGCTTACAAGGTGCAATTAACTCAAGAATTAAAGCCTCTTGACCATTCCAAACGTCGTGAATGGGCAGAATGGTGGCAAGAAATAGCAACAGTGGATGATCAATTTTCGAAGAAAATCATCTTCAGTGATGAGGCACATTTTCACCTCAGTGGATTCGTCAATAAACAGAATTGCCGCATTTGGGCGAATGAGAATCCAAGAGTGATTGTCGAAAAACCAATGCACCCACAAATAGTGACTGTTTGGTGCGGTTTATGGGCTGGCGGCATCATCGGGCCGTATTTTTTCCAAAATGAGGCCGGTCAGGCAGTTACTGTGAATGGTGTTCGCTATCATGAGATGATAACGAACTTTTTATGGCCCGAATTGGAAGATATGGATGTGGACGATATGTGGTTTCAGCAGGACGGTCCCACTTGCCACACACCTAACGAAACAATGGCTCTTTTGCGCAACAAATTCAATGGCCGTGTTATCTCACGTAATGGTGATGTCGATTGGCCGCCAAGATCATGTGATTTGACACCGTTGGACTTTTTTCTTTGGGGTTATTTGAAAGAAAAGGTGTACGTCGATAAGCCAGCAACAATTCAAGAGCTAAAGGATGAGATAATTCGGCACATTAACGGCATAGAACCTCCATTATGCCTCAGGGTCATCGAAAATTTGGACCATCGGATGGAGGTGTGCCGCCGTGGTCGCGGCGCCCCTTTGGCCGATATTTTGATCCATACATAATTGAGTAATACCAATATATCATAATAAAATAAAATTACAATAATTTCCTAAATAGTTTGTGCTTTATTCAAAATCAACATCGGCCGTTGAAATTTAACCACCCGTTAGTATAAAATCCTTGAATCCAAAAGTATTAAAATATGATATTTTAATTAATTTCTAAAGACTACTGTTTTTTTTCATAGTGAAAAATGGTTAAACTTTATATTAATAATTATTAGAGAAAATTTCTTATTTTTTTGGCTTGAGTTCATTTTTAATTAATAACTCAAGTTGTAAAGTTTTCTAAACAATTGGCACACTGGAATGCATTTCTTACCCTGCCAAGGGCGTCATCAGCAATGTTTATTGTCCAAGATCTATTCGTAAACATCATCTATTCTATTCAAACTCACCATTTATTGAGAAATAGAATTCGGGAATTAAACATATTTCTTATTACATGTTATGAGTTAGAACGAAATTTACTTATGTTTTACAATGTGTGTGTAGTCTTCTTTATTGTTGTTACTTTTTTGCTGCTTCTACCGTTGGTTGACAATATCAGCGAAGTATATTGTTGTTGTCATTTCTCCTTTATGGTAGATTTTTTTTTTGTAACTATGAAAACACCGGAGCTAGGATGACAACTTTTTTTACACCATGCCTTGTGTGTTTTGTTAATTTGTAGAGACTACTCAAGCCAAAATAATAAGAAAATTTCTCTAATAATATGATATTTTAACTGTAGAATGCGGTGCAATAACAACCTTACAAAGTGTGTAAAATAATGCAGTTTGAAAATACAGTGAAGAAAGTGACATGGTTATATGCTGCAAAACTGGCCCCCTATGATAATGTGCAAAATTAACAAATCAACAAATCCTCAGACCCATAATAGTTGGAAGTAGATGTCCCCATATCAGAAATCACTACGAAACCGCACTAGACATCTTGGAACAAACAGTTAGACTTGTGATTTAAATAAAAGCTTGTTAGATCGAAAATAAGAATATTTCTCTTAACATTATAGTCTGACACACACCGAATTCCTAAATATGTTGGAACGAAACTCCATTTGCGATTTTCAACTAAATAAGCAAGTACCATAGTTTGTAAGTTGTAATTATTTATTTCAATGGATGTAGAACTTTTTAATAATGAAAAAAGTAATACTTTTATAGACATGTATTATGTTTGTTTCATCTTTATCGACTGATGAGAAAGACATCATCACATCCAAATTAATCATGTAGATACTATATATTACGTGGAATGCATCAGGCTAGATTAAGCTGCAATCCAGCATCTCATCAGTACAAACATCCTGCTTTTTATAAGAATTATTCGAAAAGGTTATTGGCTCAACTAAGCCAAGATCAGGCCCTGTGGAACAATTTAAAACATTACTGAAGCTGTCATGAATCAATGTGACTTAGAACTTTATTTAAAACCATAATACAGCTGAATATTCTAATATGCAACGTCAAATACGCAGATCTAGAGAATTTTATATGCCCAATAAGCAAAATAATCTCTTCATTTTAAATTCTTCCTGAGTAGATTTAGCGATGTCCGTCCTTCCGTCATATAAATGAGATTGTCTTGGCCTCAAAGAGAAGCTGAAATTCGGATTAGCTTGAATTCAGATTTTGAAAGCCCTAAAGGTGAAAGGATAGAGTAAAACACATCGCGCTCTTCATTTCGCTTATTATAATAGAGTTTCAAAATATATTTAATAACTAACAAGTAAGAAAGTATAGTCTGTCAAGCTCGACCATATAATACCCTACACCCAGTACATGTATAAAAGTTTTTCAGAAATGGATATATATATGGGCGCTATAACCTGTTATGGACCGATCATGCAAAAATTTAGAGCCATGACTTCCGTGAATATAAATATTATGTATGTTATAATTTAGCTCGATATAAATACTTTTAAAAGATTTACTATTACTAAGATGGTCTTATAGAGTTTTGACAAATCATGGACCGACTGTTACAAAATTAGGAGTCCTCATTTCTGTGCATATGAAACTTGGTTTTGTCGAATTTTATTTGGCTACAAACATTATTAAATCCGTTATGCTTTTTAATTTATTTTCGAAAATGGGCCTTATATGGAAGCTACGACTAAATATGAACCGATCAGCATAAAATTATACAATATTATTTGTATATATACGAAACATATTTGTGTTCAATATTATTTGGATAACGACATTTTTAAGAGAGTTATGCTCTTTAAAATGATTTTCGGAAGTGGGCCTTATATGGAAGAATTATGGATCAATCTGCGCAAAATTTGTAGATGCGATTTGGCTTTATTTATATGATCGTTAAACCTCTATTTCGGGAGGACATTTGTATGGAGTTAAGGTGAAGTAATGGACCGATGTTCACCAGTTTCAATACCATCTGTCCTTGGGGCGAAAAAATATCACGTACCAAATTTTATAGAATTATCTTCAAAATTGCGACCTGCACAAGCTTTACATGGAGAACCAGCCAGCCGGACGGAAGGACGAGCATCGCTAAATCTACTCAGGAAGTAATTCTAAGTCGGTAGGTATACTTTAAGGTGGGTGTTAGACCAATATTTATGGGCGTTACAAACACCAGCACAAATGCAATATACCGTACCTACTATTGTAGGGACTATTTCAAGAATATGAAACCAATCAACAACACATAGTATTACTACATCACAGCTGGTACCGTTGTAAATATATATGACTAAGGAATATTATATGTGGCAAAGTACTAAGACTTTTTCGGTACAAAACACATCACTTACTAAACATGCTAGTCGAACTAGGTCATTTTTAAGAAGGGCTATGTTATCAGAATGTGTGCTAAAATTATGCAATTAATAGTTTCTGGTCGATATATATACTAGCTCAAGAAATTTCGAGGATGATCGATATGAAACCAAATTATTGTTATATAGCCCTCACATCGCTACAATGTAGACTGGTAGGGATACATCTACTAAGTTAAGCACCCACACAAATTTCATTCCAAATATAGAAAAGAAGATGAAGATTGAAGAACAAGTGAACTTAATGAAATAGCATAAATGGTAGCCAGCCTCCTCACTCCACATACATGATGGACACAGTGTTCGACGTAGCATATCATAATGATAAGAACTTTTTTAGTATTTAGTATTTCTTAATTAATGTCATTAAAAACACTCCTACACCATCTTCCCATTAATTATTTTAAGAATTTGAGAAAGTTCATTAAGATTTACATAAAACTCAGTGACTTGGAAATCATAATGTTTATCTTTGATATTCTTTTAATCAATGGCAATTTGTAACTTTTAACAAATTTTATTTGTTTTTCAAGCACTTTACAAAATGTTAATTAATTTTAATTACATCTATTCTTTTAAATATACGTACAATGTATTTTTGTTCATGTTTCCATAAACATTGTAGATAAAAATGTAAAAATAAATACTTACGTTTACTTTTGATATCGACGATGATTTTAGTAAATATTTATTATTCTTACGTCTTTCTTTTAATATCCTTAAAGTTTTGAGCAAACATTTTCACGAACATTTGAAAATATTGTACATACATATTTCTAAGAAAACAGAAAATACAAATACTTGGAATACTAATGCTCCAGTTGTATTGCGAGAATTGTTTGAAATTTCAACAAAAACAATATTAATACTCGTATCGTATTCATAAATATATTTATAGCAATATTATTTCTTGAATATTCCAATATACTTCAAATAACTCTAAATAAAACCAACAGCAAAGTGTACAACTATAATGGACTCTGTAGGAATAAATTTGGTATAATGGTACTTTTAGTTGATGCAATTAAGCCATATACGTACAATGCAATTTCTTAATAACAACTTAACAAATTATCGCTTAGGAGTCGGGCTCCCTGAAATAAACTATTCTATTCATTCCTATTCACTATCTATTCATTCTATAGAAGTATAACAATTGACACACATTGAGCAATTTCCAAATAAGTGAAAATAATTCTATATTGTCTAAACTCAATTTTTATGTTATACCCTACACCACCACAAGTGTTAAATGAGCGCATATGTCTGTACATATATATATATATAGGTCTGTCATTTTGTGTGCAACATTGAGAAATATTCATCTGAGACCCAACAAAGTATATATTTTATTGATATTTATGAAATTTTATGTTTTATGTTGTTGTGCGTAAACTTGTCTATTAAATACACCAATACCTCGCTTTGCGTCGTTTCGTTTTGTCAAAGTTGCATCGCTGCTTCACAAGTACTAATTAGATTTTCGAGGATGCGTTGTTTTGGGTTCGAGTCTTTATTTATACCCTCCACATCCGAAAAAGCCATTTATATTTATATATACATCGTATTATTATCGGTATCGACAGAAAACTTTGCACAGATCATTAAAATATATACAAAAATCATACCGCAAAATGGTGTGAATTTCGGTATATTTTTAACCGTATGCCCCATATAAAGCCCTCTTCCGAAAATCACTTTAATACTTATTAATCTCTTATAAATAAGGGTACCATTCCAAAATTTCACACGGATCATTTACATACATGCCTAAATCAAACTGCTGGATTTTGATAATATCGGTCCATATTTGACTATGTCCCCCATATAAGGTCTAGTTCTGCAATTTACGTTAATACTAATATACATCTTAAATATACCATTATTATGTTGAAATTCGATGTGAAATATCCTCATATGCATAAAAATAACTGTTCCAAAAATTAAGAAGATCGGCCCATAATTTGTCATAGCTGCCACATAAGTACCATTTCTGAAAAATAATTTAATCCACAAAAATGTCAAATAAATATCGATATCGAACCAACTTTTATATTGATCAAAAATTTAAAGCCAGAAATCATATTAATATCGGTAATACGGCAATTATGCTACTGGATTTTGTAGCTGTCAGTCAATAATAGCTCCTGAATTAAGTCCACTTCCGTGCATAACAACCAACCATACAACTCTTGCAAATACCGCTATTGAGATGAAATTCAACCAACATAAGCCTCAAATACGTAGAAATCACATTAGTGGATACTGGATTTAGAAGCTATCAGTCCATAATTGGTCCATTTCTTCTATGCCACCCATAAATCTTTTGTAAATAATATTATTGAGATCAAATTCAAACAAAAAAGCCTTTTTTATACTCTGTTTCTTAACTAACTGTGAATATGAAAAAAGGTTCTTTTAATTTTATAAATTGTTAAATTACAATCAAGATTATTATGAAAATCAGACAAACTCTGTAAATTACAATAAGAATCGGTAATTACATCAATTATAAATGGTCGAAATTAGATAAAATTTCAAAATATTTAACATAAATTATGTTGGCCGTAAAATTGTCTTTCAAACAATATATCAACTCATAAAAAAATGTCCACTAAAACTATATACACGCAGAGAAAAAATATGGTTGGACTTGGTTACGACAACTACACTTTGTTTTTGGTAACAATATATTGTTGTGGTACACAAATAATTGTTATTTTAATTTCATTTTAACGATAATTTAGTTACTATAAACATTTTTATGTTTATCGCAATTATAAAATTGAATATGGTTCACTGAAAAATAATTATTGTTATTAAATGTTTACCACAACAATTGAATGATAATTATTCAAACATATTATATTATTTACAACTATTTAAACTTAATCTTAATATGATTACTTTAGATCATAATATGATTACTTTAGATTATAATGTGATTACTTTAGATCATAATATGATTACTTTAGATCATAATTTGATCATGTATGACAATTTTATGATTATATTAGGTTATAATATGATGTTATAATATCAAATAATGATTAACAAGAAAATATTATGATGAAATATTACGATGATAATTAATCATAATATGATATTTCATGGCACTTATATTTATCATAATATGTTTTGACTACAATCATAAATCTTATCATAATATGTTGCTCTTAGATTATGTTTACCACAACTATGTTTTTTCTTTGCGTGTAGAAAACACAGAATAAGGATATACCAGTCCTATAACCAGTGTAGTTTTTCTATTTCTTAGTACGTTTATGATTCGGCATAGCCGAATATAGCACTCCAAGTTGTTTTTTTTTTAATGTTTGTAAAATCTGCAACATCAATAGATGCTAGAACGATGACCCATACAAGAAGTGCTTTAGTAAGGGAAATAGAGACATTGCTTTCTATTTGGATTGAAAATCAGATAATACCATTAAGTCAAATGGTATTTCAGACAAAAGCAAAAAGCTTATTTGATGGCATAAAAAGTAAAGGATTATCCAACAATACTGCTGTAGGTAGTAATACAGACAAAAAAAGCTATTCAGCAAACTTTGGATCAATTTTTTATGAAAGAAAGTCGGCGACTTAGTATTTTCGTAACCCTAGAAGCTATCTTCGACCTTTATATAGTTTGCTCTAGAAAATCTTAATTCATTTTGCGTCATTAAATTTTGCGTCGTGTTTTTTTTTTTTTTTTTTGGAACGAAACACCGACGCAAAGTGAGCGCTAAGATTGAATAGAGATATTTCAATCCAAACAGTGGAGGGTATTAAAAATATATTTTTACATGTGTTTGCATTCTCAGATGTTAAGAGGGTGTCGCCATTAATTAAATATTAGACATTATACTGTTTCTGTTGATGGAATTGGATTTTGCCTATTAAAAATAGTATTTTTATTCATATTTATTTATGTATACTCACTCAGTTGTAGATAAGTTTGTCATGCCGTGAGTAACATTGAGAAATAGTCATCTAAGACGCAATAAAGTATATACATTATTGAGTCATATGAAATTCAAAAGTAGATTGTACTAGGTCCAATTGTCTGTTCATGTGTCTGTAAAACACTCTTACGTCTAGAATACATACCCAAAATATACAGAGTGTACAAAAAAACATTTGTTTTAAATAATTAACAAACACTAATTGGCTTAAAAAATACTCAGAGTCTTTGGCGGGAATCGAATCCGCAACCCTTGGAAAGAACAACGTTTACAAATCGTTCAAATTTATTACGATAATTCTCGTTTTATGAGGAATATGTTTCGTATACTTCGCTCAACTTATGGTCAACATAATCGGCCTACTGAGCGTAATATTCGCAACACCATCACCCATTTTGAGACCCAACATGCATTATTGCATAATCGTGGACCGAATAGACCACGTTCAGCACGTAAAGCTCGTGATTTCGGCGACATTTGGTTTCAGCAAGACGGCTTGACTTCGCACACATCGCATTAATCAATTGATTTATTGGGAGGCCACTTCAATGAGCATATACTTCTACGTTTTGAGCCGATCGATTGGCCAACAATATCGTTTAATATCACACCGTTAGACATTTTCCTGTGGGGTTATGTAAATCCTAAAGTTTATGCGGACAAATCCGCTTCGGTTCAGTCTTGAAGGAAAACATCTCGCGTGTCATTCACAAGTTACCAGTCGAAATGCTCGCACGAGTCATCAAAAATTGGACTCAATGGACCATCTGCAAAGTAGCAACGGAAAACAATCTTTAAAAAATAAATGCCAAAGAATGTCTTTTAAATGATAATAAATATTCCCCATTAAATTTGAATTTTCTGTGTTTTTTTCTACAAAAAGAAGGGAACCTCGAAATGGCAAACGCTTTATCAGACTGTTATGGTAAATATACAAACTCTGTAAATAATGGTAAGAATTGGTAGAATTATTAGATGAAATTTAAAAACATTTGAAGTAAATTATATTGTGAGTACACAATATATAAAATAGTCATGAAATTTGAAAACGGTTTAGCATATTTTTGCTCTTGCTGTGTGTTTTGTTGGTGTAGAGCAACAATATGCTAAACCTATATTAGGCATTGACGAATATAGCACTTTAAGTTGTTTATGATTAAAATTAATATTCCTTAATATTGGTACTATTAACAATAAATAAGCTAGTTTTTGTACTGTTTGCATATTTAATTTAAACATCACCGGTACGAGTGGATATAAATATATGTGAGTGTGTCGTCCTACATATGTATCTTCATATGTCCTTCCAAATACAGCCACTCAAATACATGTGATAACAAAATATGTCTATATTGTTGTATTGATGTGTGTTATTGAACAATTTCTTGAATAACATCATCATCGTCATTGCCATCAACAGCCAGGACAACATTGACGACAATAACGACAACATAAAAATTTCATCCTGAATCGATAAATATTTACATACGTTTTGCATTTACTTAATAAACGACATTCAGGCTATATACACAATCTTTGAAGACAGAACGTTGAAAATAAAAATAGTATTTTTTTTTTTTGGTTTTTATGTAATTAAATTGAAAACTAACAAGATGACTTCCTTTGAATTGGTAATTTTCTATAAAATAATTAAATTTGTTTCTTTTTTTTTGCCAACTGTATCAAATATAATTTATTATTTGCATATTGTTATAAAAAACAAGACAGATAATTGCTGTGTTCTAACTGAATTATGAACTGTTAATTGAATAAAGAATAATTGTTTAAAGAAAACTAAACTAAATATCCAACACTTTTGCTGACATTTCATATGCTCAGGATGTGATTTGCTTTGAGCAATTATGTGGATATTGTAAATGTAATATGGAGATTTTTCTAATTTATTTCAATAATTTATATTAAATTATATGAAAATACAAAGAAGCTGACATTGCCTTGCTTTATTGTAATTTCTAAAACCTAAAACAAATCGAAAAATTAAAACAATGTTCCCAATGTCCCCCATTAACATAATGTTAAGCGAGGCCCTTTTGTTTAACGTGCTTCTGGAACACGAATTTTAACCAAAAGAAACTCCATAACGATATGCTTTTAATAACTTCTAAATTATTTAAATTTGTTTATGTTTAATGTTGCCCTGCACTTGATCTCACAGTCAATCACTGTCATTACACAAAGTTAATCTCCCATTTAAAATTATTTATATATTTATTTTTAACCTGGCACAATTGTTTCATCGCTCAGCAATAATTTTGTTGGCGGTTTGTTTCATTTAAATATGTTCTTCTTTTTTCTCTCATAATCTGATGAATGGTGATTTAACAAAAAATCATCAACAAAATCCCATTAATCCGGGCCATTACGTTTTCGCTCATTGTTTTAAATCCTTTATTTTTAATGAATACAATAAGTGTGTATGTATGCACACATTCATGTTTGTATTTATTACATACGCACACTATATATATTATACATACATACCTACATGCATGCATTCATTTCAAGTATACACTTCATTAAAAAATAATGAGAGTTAAATAAAAATACACAAGCATTGCAAGCGTTCATTATCTTGTTATAATGGCTGCAAAATTGGTGATTGACAATTGCACCGAGTGGTTACAATGACCCTCAACTGGATATAAATATCTAAAGGAAATGAAAAGATGATAAAGTCAAACAAACGCATTGAGAACATATTGATGACATACTTAATATGTATTTTTAATGGTTATTTACGTTAGGTTACTTTTAGTTGTTTCAAAAACATCCTACTGTACAGTGTAACAGCTGGTATTTTTAGTAAATAATAATCACGTAATAATGAGAAAACAGATACTTCCTCTTTTTTGCAGTAGCATTTACATATGAATATTGCATTCTGAAAGGATCGTATGTGGGATGTTCTGATTTATCTGATTTAGCCACTCATGAACACTTTTAAGTGTAAGTTTCAGCTGTAAGTTGCAACTGTACGAATGTGGGTAATAACTGGCAGTTCAACTCAACTGAGAAATTTAAAATTATTATATTTTTAACTGACAGCTTCAACTGAAGTGAATATGTGTGGGGGTTCAACTGTGCCGTTCTCAGTTCAATTTGTGTCGAGCGCGAGTAAGTATCATGTCGCGTAAACAGAATCAAGTGATAGTTGATTTTATTGCAATATATAGATCTGAGACTTGCCTATGGCAAGTTAAATCTGGCGATTACCATAATCGCGCCAAAAAAGATGCTGCCTACAATAAGCTGATGAAGAAGTTACAAGAAGTATAACCTGACGCGGAAAAGAAATCTAAACAGCTTAAGATGCGCTTTTTGCAAAGAAAAAAAAAAAGAAACTTGAGGCTCGTCCTGCTCGTTCGAATCTATGTTAAAAACTGAAGCACTGAACTGCACCACCGAAAAAAGCACGTCAAGTTCGGTCAAATATGAAGGTTATCTTCGAATGCAATGGCGTGGTGCATCATGAATTCTTGCCACAAGGTTATACGGTCAATAACGGATACTATCTTGAAGTTATGCGCCATTTGCGCAAAGCAATTCGTCAGAAACGCACAGAATTGTGTAAAACTCAATCATGGATTTTGCACCATGATAACGCACCAGCTCACACATCGATGCTTGTGCGTGAGTTTTTGGTCAAAAACAAAACTGTTATCATGCCTCAATCACCGTATTCACCGGACTTGGCCCCCCGCTGACTTTTTCCTCTTCCCAAAACTGAAAACACCGATGAAAGGAAAGCGTTTGGCTACGATTAAGGAGATAAACGAAAAATCGAAATGCGATCTGTTGGCGATACCAAAAAGCGCGTTTCAGAATTGTTTCGAGGATTAGAAAAAACGCTGGCATAACTGTATTATATTTGAGAGGGATCTTTGAAGGGGACAAGAAAGTTATTGACGAATAAATAAATAATTCTTTAAAGAATTTAAAATAACGGCTATTTTTTGATCAGACCTCGGCAACTGCTCCACTTAAAGCGAGCATTGGCTGAAAAACGCCCAAAATATGCGACTGAACATAAAAGCGTAATATTCCATCATACCAACATTCGGCGTTAA
The DNA here is from genome assembly GCA_950370525.1 of Bellardia bayeri. Classification (NCBI taxonomy): domain Eukaryota; kingdom Metazoa; phylum Arthropoda; class Insecta; order Diptera; family Calliphoridae; genus Bellardia; species Bellardia bayeri. The sequence continues at coordinate 22,503,734 of OX493267.1, forward strand.
TGAGATCGACAAGAAGTGCTCAGTTTTTTCGTGCAGTCGCAAAACTCGCCGTTAGCCAATGGCAATTTTTTAAGGAATACTGGATATGATAGGTATCAACTGTTTCGTTGCAAACCAAGCATCGTTCTCGTTTAATAGAGCTCGGGAACTGGTGCTAGATCTTATGAAAGCACGTGTATACAACGAAAGGTTTCCAAGAGAATTGCGCATGACCATCAAGCGAATTCTTGGAAAAGACTTGCCCCCTCCACTTCCAAAAATTCTGCCTGAGGCTGCTACTGGTAGAAAGCTTTATCATATATGTCCGCCTAAAATAAAAAGAAAACTAAAATACAGCTGTTTTTCTTGTTTAAAGCCTATTTGATTGCAGTATTTCAGCCCTCGATGTGAAAACTGTCAAGAAATAAATTAATATTTTGAGACTGAATAATACACTGCCGCTTACTTGAATAGGTTCACAATTTTTTCACATTTAAACTAATTTTTTCCAATAAAATAATAAAGTAATTGGGGATGTTGCTTTTATAAATTTTAAAGTATTGCAATATATATAAATAAAACAGAAAAAATGGCAGCAATAACAAATAACTAGATTTTTATAATTTGTTTTTTTTTTCAAAATACTACGTTTTGGAACCTTACTTTTTTGGCTCATTTGAATAGGTTCAACGTCTTTTGTTCCAAAAAAATCCAACAATAAATAATCTTTATGTAACTTTTTATTTTTAAAGATTTTTTATAATGTTTTAATAAAGATTTACTACCGATATAAAAAATAAAGTAGTCTTGAGGTGTGCTTTAACACAAAATTTTCATACAAAATTTTCTTAAAGTACAATTGAAGTCTACTTTAATTTTTTATAAATATGGCAGTTAATAATGTGTCTATCCTCCTTTAATCGATATAACATCAAAAATACGATTTGGGAGGGAGTTGAAAAGTTTTTTTGATTAATGGTAAGAAAATTTCGGCCTATGCTTTTTTTTTATTCCTTCAATTAAGACTTCTTTAGTTTCATGTTGTCTGCCCGACTTATACACTTTGCGAGAAAGCAATTCCCAAACATTTTCTATAATATTCAGGTCAGGAGAGTATGGTGGCCACTCCAATATATTGACGTTTTGCCTTCGAATCTTTATTCTTTTACAAATCTTGCAGTGTGGATCGGGGCATTATCTTGTTGAAATGTCCATGGAATGGGTACAAAGACTGTAGAAAAATGAGGAAACGCCTTTTCAACAACAGATTTGTAATTATTTGCATTCATTCTAGATGAAAGAAATTGAAGCTCACATGTCCCATAGTATAAAATTGCCCCCCACACCATCGCACTACCCACACAGCTATAAAGACGGCTCAGATAATGTTCTTCTTTCCGCAAATCATGAAAATAATAATTATAACCATCTGGACCTTCCAAATTGAACTTATTTTCATCCGAAAAAACAACAAACGTTGCCATTCTTTGTTATAAGACATGTGTTCACGGGCAAACTGAAGTCGTTTTGCTTTACGAGTGGCATTTTTTTAATTTTTAACCTCCGATGAGTGACAGTTCTGAACTTCACGGCCGTGTGAAAAGGTCCCTACGTACCTTTTTGTAAATCATGTTTTTTTTTCATATAAAAAATGTTTTTTTGATTTATTTTTGTTTTTTTGTTTTTATTGTTTATAACTAAATTCTACATACAAAAATAATTTTTAAAATTTTTTTAACTCAAAGACATTAGGGATGATGATAAAAATAAAAAATTCTAAGCACTGGTTTATTGCTAGTAGTATAAAATTAGAATATTGTGCCTTTCCTTGAAAGCAATAAAGTTCATGTCTTCGAATTTTTCTTAGAATTTTTTTGTTTTTATCAGCTTCCCTAATGTCTTTGAGTTTAGGTCTTTGTGTTCAGAACAAGTAAATTATGTGTTGAAACAATAAAAAAAATTATAATGATGCCCAAAAACATGCATTTATTAGTGAAATTCAGTACAAGGTCCATACGGACCTATTCACACGTCCGCGTACTATTCTCACTAAAACCTCAATAACTCCTAAAGTAATGATCCGATCGGCTTAATTTTTGGAATACAGAGTAACTTTGGGGGGGGGGGGGGGGGTTATAGTGGCCGAAATATGAGTAATTTCAGTTTGAAAAGGCAAAAAGGTCCCTAGGGACCTTCTCACTCATCGGAGGGTTAATATTTTCAAATGCTTGACACTACGTATAATACGTTTTACAGTAGCTAGAATTGATGTAACACCCGTTTTTTGCTTAATTTTTTCAGCAGAATTACTGGAATTAGAGGCAACTCTTATGACAGCTCTTCTGTCCGCTTTTGTGACATGTTTGTTTTGAAACATATCACAACATGTTTCATGTTTTTCCGTAATCTAACTGGTTTCTTATAAAATTGCTCACAACATTTTGACTTTGACTAATATTTTTTTTTGCAATATTCCTGTGACTTAAGCCACATTCAACAAATGTCTTAATTTTGCCTTTTTCTTCTTCAGTTAACTGCTTTTTGCGTTCCATTTAAATTTTTTTTTATTATTTTAAAATGGCAAATATTGTCAAAGGTAAACTGGTTTTATTTTGAATTTTGAAAATTTACATGTGTTTTTACTGCATTTTTACATAAAAGCAAAAAATAACAAAAACTCCTAATTTTACAGTTAATTTTTTTCTAAATTATTATTATACAAAAAGTCTCTCAATTCTAAATTTAATAAAATTTAATAAAAAATAAATCATACCTATAAAAACACCTGTTTTTTTCAAACTTTAATCTTATGTTAGCTTGTAAACTATTATAAATGTTGTAAATAAGGCAAAGAAGGAAGTTAGTTTAAAATGGGTCTGCTAGACCCCATGTCAGCAATTTTGTTAAAATTAGTGCATGTCAGTTGCAGATGGTTAAATTGTTGGATTTAAACAAATTTATTTATTAAGTGCAGTACATACACGTATACAAGCAGAATTTAATTTCATGCCATTTATGCAAAATTGACAGTTTTTAAATTAAAACTCTTTTGTTTCTAAAAAAATAGTTTTGTTCTTTCTCTGCTAATAATAGTTTGCAAAATAAACTTGTATTAAGAAATTACAAAAGAAGAGCATTTAAGCAATCGACCCAATTGCATGTACTTTTCTTTGTAGTTGTTTTTATTGTTTTCTGTTGTTATGTATGTTGGAAACATTTTGCGAAGATGTCATAATGTCAATTATTAAACAATATTATTGCAGGTTTTATGGATACATTCAAATGCATAAAACTTGCACTGAAACAGCAGGCCAGTAATCCAAATGTCTACATACATGTGTGTATTTTTCTGTTTCAATTTTAGGTACATCAAACTTCTTTTTTATAAGGAAGCAATCTGAAGAGTCGTTTAGAAAAAACATCTATCTGTCTTGGCTACTAATTCATTGTTAAAACTAAACCTCTTGCTTTGAATAGAGACAAAGTGAATTTGGCGCTTGAAATTTTCATATCTGCTGCAAAACTACTTTTCCGTTTATCCTCCTAATTGTGTGTGTTTGTGTATATTTGTGTTTTACGATAATGGTTGAGTTTATGGTGGCATAATGGCCAGAATAAAATGAAATGGGTTAAAAATAAACTGTACAATTATCCATTGAGTAGAGTAGAGCAACAAAAATGCACAAAATAGTATTATCGATTTCAACCAAAATGTTTACAAATATTCAACAATGCCTGCACTTATTATGCATACGAGTACGAGTACGTACTATAAATGCATGTACGAGTATAGGTTTATAAATAGTACTTTTGTTTGTACGGTTGCTTGTCTGTTGGTTGGTTGGTTGGCTGGTTTGTAAACTATTTAACAGCAAGACAAAATAGATGACAATTTCGAATTATTGGCAACATTGTTGCAGTTGCATTTCCGCATGACCTTTTTTATGCTTTCTGTTCTTTCGAAATTGTCATTGTGGTTGTTGCATGTAGGCATAATTTTAATATATTTATACATGTTCAGATATCTGTTTTTTATTTCAATGTAATAAACACAACAATGTGAACAGTAGAATGGCTGGCAAATAACTGCGAATGAACAGCGAAATTCATTTGAATGAGTCAGCATTTGCATTTTTAAATGACTCTGAAAATGCGGTTTGACCTCTATTGAAAGTTGTGCGTAAACACACAACACATATGAAAAGATACACCGAAATGCATACATATAATATTAACAAATTTACATAAAAACATTAACCACACAAGCCATAAACATTCATTTGTAATTCAAACTAATTTTACAGATATTCAGAAGAGTGCATTCCTTCTACTTACAAAAACTTATCAGCTAAACGTTAAAGAAATCAGAATTAAAATAGGTTAAAGTTGTGGATATGACATATGACCGTTAATGTATTGTAAGCATAACAAGTCTTCTGCGCACTGCAGAACAGTATCAGATAATTAATTCAATCTTAAACCGGTGCTTTCTTCAAGATGCAGTTTTACAAACTACAACATCTTTCTATAATCCACAAGCATGATGCTTATATTGTAAAACAAGACTATCAGCCATATCACAGAATTTAATTCCGTTTGGAATTGGAATTAATTCCGTATTTTACTTCTATAGAAAAAGTAAAACGAAATTTTTTTTCGGAATGAAACCACACAGAAAAAAATAAAAATGAGTTTCAATTAAAATATTTGTGGAATCAATTAAAAATTTAATTGAAATCGGACCTGCAAACAAAATGATAGTATCAATTAAAAAAAAATTGAGATTTAATTGAAAATATCAGAAAAATCAGAAAAAGTAATTGAATCAATTAAAATTTTAATTGAAAATTATTTTAAAATCAATTAAACGTTTAATTGAAAAAAAACATGATTTTTTTTCTGTGTGCACTTTAAATTTGCTATGTGGAATTGTAATTTTAGGAATTTCTAGGTTTCATTCCCAAAAATTGTTCGTTTTACTTTTTCTAAAGAATCAAAATACGGAACTAATTCCACTTCCGAACGGAATTAAATCCTGTGACATGGCTGTATAGACTGGACTATAAGGCGGGAGAGGCAAAACTTCCCAACCATTTTTGCCAAATATTTTTTAATGGCTATTACATATATAGTGATGCCTCCAATGCCCGCTCTTCAAACTTTTTTGGCTGACCTGGGCAATCTTTGCCTTCCGTGTCAAAATCACCGATGTAACTCATTTACCATATCTCTTTATAGCCCAGTGTGACATATCTTTAACAAATCCAAACAATTTCTACAAATTAAATAATAACAACGTTTTGTTGATTTAAGTAATTGTAACACTATGGCAACACACTAATTAAGAATTTCGTTTACAATAAGCCATGGTGCAACTATACAAGGTGAGTGCAGTAGCCCAGCTGACTGGCTTTGTTTACAATTTACTTATGTCAAAAGTAATACTTTTTCAAAAATGTTTGACAGTAGTACATTATTTTACAGTAACTCCGTATTTTTGCAAATGTAAGTTTAGCAAATTTAAAATTTTATAAAAATATGTTAAAAGTATAAAAAGCTATTCTATTTTAATAAAAATTATAGGTAGGTGTATTTTGGTATTCTGTAATTTTTAGCACGCAGTTTTGTATTATTAAAAGAAAAATCAAACATTTATGTTAATAACATTCCTCTTACATTGAGTGAATAAAAATTGCACATAAAATTTTTTCCTTTTCACATTTTCCTATTAAAATTCAATAAAAGGGAACAAATTTCATGTGGAATTTTTATTCACGATAGGGGTGAATATGATAGTGATAAATATTCATAGCCATGAAAGTGGCATCGTAAGCACTACGAGAAAGTAAAATATATGAAGTACTTTGCCAGTACAATAGTGAAGATGGGCTAGAGGACGATGATGATAGTATTGCTGACTCCGACTTTAGTAGTAGATGATGAAGAAAACGTCAATAATGATCGACAATCGACCTTGGATAAGCAGTAATCCTGATTCAAGTTCTTCAGCTTCAGAACCAGCAAAGAAAGTAACTAAATTAGCTTCGACAATACTAAAATAACGAAATCACGAAATCAGCAGTTCAGATGGAACCAGCAAAAAATACAGTTTACGTGAAACACTGCACTACCATCAAACTTATTCGAGCTCCAAACACCTATAGAATTTTTTTTTAATTTTTTTCCAAAGTACTGTAAAGTTTAGAATAATATGCATTAAAATTAGAATAATATAGATTAAAATGTCAATCATCATTGGTATCTTAATCAATTTATACACCCATTATACAGGAGATAATGCCAAGATAAAAGTTTGAAAATATTAGACAGTTCATTCATTTCAATGACAATTCTAATTTACCACCACGTGATGCTCCCAACGCTGATAGGCTTTACAAAATAGGACCTGTAGATGAAAAGTTAAATAAAATCTTTAGTGGAGTTCCAACAAAAGAATATTTTTGTGTCGATGAGTAAATTTGCTTACTGAATGGAATTAATATTTCAAATGTCATAGAGAAAGATAACAAAGTGGTAATGCTCTTATCAACTTTTCTGGTGACTTGCCTAAGATCAAAAGTAGGCGATACGATGAAGCAAATAAAAAAAATATTGAAATTAATAGCCCTTTTGTTGTTGGGAAGTACAATCGGCACATGGTAGGCGTCGATTTAATAGACAGCATTATGGGTAGTTATACAATTGAGGTACGGAGCAAAATATTGCAAGTTCGAATGTTCTACGATTTAATAGAGTTGGAAATTCAAAAAATATTGAAGGTAAACAGATGTCCTCAGCATATTTTCGACTTGAGATAGGAGTGACTCTATGCAAGTTTGGATCAAAAACTAATTTAAAGAAAAGGTACTCTTTTGAAAATGCTCTTCAAGCAAAGAAACACAAAGGCCCATCACAACATGTTCCGTCTATGCCATAGCTATGGCGGTACGGCAGGATCAAATAGGCCATTTGCCGATTTGGGTTTAAGAAAGAATACAGTGCAAGTTTCCCCAATGCACTGGCGTATCACAAACTATTTCTGCAAAATGTGTTACAACAAACAAAATAATTGTGTAAAACATTTTCATACAATTTAAGCCTGTGTTTTTTTTTTTTGAACTTTTCACCCAATGTTACAGAAATGTCACAATTGAAAACATTTTTTTTAAATTCTGTCAAATATGTGTTTATTGTTATTACATAAGTAAACGTTATTTCGCAATAAAATGGATTTTTATGATCTTGAGTTATAAAGGGATATGCATCGGTGAGAAATCAATGTGTTTCAGCGGGCCTTTTTTGAATTAAAGAATTAAAGCAACTTTCCGCACATGAAGCTTTATGGGCAAGAAATTGGACTTTTTCAAAGCAAAAAAAAAACTTTGTTGTTTAGACTTTAATGTTCAATAACTAAATAACAGTCTAATTCATAAAAACTTATCAAGGGTTTATAATAGGCTTATAAAGCAAATATCCATACAAAATTTTCTTTATAAGCCTGTTATAAACCTTTGACAAGTTTTATGAATAAGGGGGTAAGAATAAAGAACAGATATGTACCTTTCAGAATTTCAAATAAATTACTAAAGACATAAACCAATAATAAATCCTGTGTGACCATACCTTTACATTATGTTAAGCTGACTAGTTGTTCTCAGATATTTCTGGCAGTCAACTTGGAAGAAACAACTCTTTAAAATAACTCGTACAACTTACATCAAGTACTGCTGTATTTTACATATTTGTCGCTGTTTGTGTTGCACTGTATGAAAAGTATGAATTTCATATTGTATTAACGGTAATTATTTTAAATCGTAATGATTTTCTTGTCTCTCCCCGAAGACCTCTGTCGCAGTTCATGAAATTGATTTAATTTTTTTTATTTGTTTTTGTTGCGCGTTGTTGTGTTTTCTGTGTTTTAAATTAATGCATAAAAATTTGTATTTAAATATTTCGTTTTTACCACTCTATCATTCAGTCACCCAAGCCACCACAAAATTGTGGCATTTACATGGATATAAAACGTTTACGCACAATCATTTGCACATGAAAACAATTTCACACAAACACAACGGTACAAACATACATGCACACACATAAACACACATAGACAAGAATAATATCAAAACGTTTTAAAATTTTATTTTAATAGTTCATTAATATAACTTTGGTAATTGCTATTAAATTGATTCCTCTCTTCTGTTCGGTTCTGTTCTGTTCTGTTCCCTAACAAAATCGCAAGGGTGTTCCAGTTGGTGGGTGCGTGTGTGTGTGTGTGTGGTGTATGGTAGTTTGAATGAGTGTGTGTATGTGTACATTTTGTTTGTTGGTATTATTTAAAATATTTAGTGGTTTATTGTTTGCCATATAATTTGAATATAAATCGGTTTTTACCCATGTCCTTGTGTTTATTTGTTGGTTTTTTTGTATTTTCAATAATGACTTTTTCCAAAAAGACCATCCCATTTATTCATTGATTATTTCTGATAATTGTCATTTAGTAACTAATTTTATTAGTTGTGCTCTTTTAGCAGCTCTCGTTGTTGTCGGACATTGTCCTTGCACTGTGGTACTCGTACATGTGGGAAATAAAATTACAATCAAACTAAAATAACACTTTCCCATATTTAAGCAAATTTGAACATCAATTTCATTGAAACGTCTCACTGTGCATCCCACACATTTATTAATGCATATGTGATTACATCTATTTACGCATTTTGTTGGCAGAGGCTTTGCCACAATCCTTTTGGTATATATTGATTTGTAAATTTTGTTAAATCGTGTCAAGTTTTATTTTCAATGCTTTTGTAAAGGATGTTATGGTCATTTATTTAATGACCATATGTTCCATACGACTGCACTTTATACACACTGTCACATTCCTGCAATCATGCATATGGACACTATCCTTTCAGCTGGATTTTCATTTATGAGAGAAAATATATTTTAATTATTTTGTTATTGTGTTTTACTTAAAAGATACTTTGTGGTATGTGTGTAAGGATTTGCATTTATTATCAAAATTTTAATGATATCGTATACAAATTTATTAATATTTTAATACTTAATGTGCAAAGAATATTATCCTTAAATGTCATAACTGTCTATTTGTAGTTTATTGTGTGAGTATTAACAGCAAAAGTAATTAATTTTTGTATTTTCAATTAAATTAATTATATGTATGAAAACCCAATTCATATATGTACATATGTATACAATTTAATTATAATATGTTTCCTTTAGAACAAAAGGCAAGCTAAATTAATAATCATTAATTATAATTAACTAATTTCTGGTATCCAAATATTAATCATGGACATGACAAAAACAAATATTAAATATGTATGTATTCTGATTGAATGCTACATAAATTGCATTCTGAGTTCATCAAGTACACACTGAATGCTTGGTAGTGATTTATCAATATATTGTTACAAAATTGCTAGAGGATGCCACATATATATTATAGTTGCAGCTGCAATATGGGGTATCAGTGTATTATGAATGAGTGTTTAAACATAAAATGCACAACAATCCATATGTCTTCTAAAACACTAATTAAAGTAAAGTAAAAATGTTAATTACATTTATTATAACATAAGGCCTTGCCGAATCTTATCTACCCGCCACCAATATTAAATGTAAATATTACACACATTACACTGGTTTACAGCCAAAAATACCAAGAACTCCACCTGCCTAGATAAGTTAATTGGGAACTCCTGAACACGAAAAACGCTGTAAGTTGTGAACGATGTCCTGGAATGTTTCCCATTCGTTCAAATGAGCTGGACCTAAACACTCATTAAATGCTTGGTCACCATACAGAGCGCGAATTTGAGGTCCATCAAATATACCAGCTTTAATTTTGCTCACTGTGGCTCTCATAAATTTTTGTTTAAGGTAATTCATAGCAAGACTATCTTTTGGCAACTTTTTCACATTATTTGTAAATAGCCCAAGCTTAATATGTAACGGATTAAGTATTATCTACTGCTGACAAATGAGTGGGTCATTTTTGATATTGTAATCTCCGTGCGCATGTTCTCTTCGATCGGGCCAAACTTTTCGGCTGTAGTGATTCTGACGGTCACAGCTGTCCCATAGACATAAGAAAACAGGGAAACTTTGTATTTTTCGCATCAAATGTTGTGATTTCCTTTTCACAAGAACACCACAAACATAACAAATTTCGTTGGGATCGATTGAACACATTTTACTTTTTGCACGTACAAAGCCAAACTAACAATCAGGGCTACCAAATTCCTTTTTTTTAATACGTTAAAGGCTTCACTAGTCTTTACTTTTTGTTGCTGTTCTGTTATGTATCGTTCTGTTGTTAAATTTTTGTAGTTAGTTTTTCCGTATAAACGCATCAGCTGTTTTAGGCAAACAGACCACACATACCGCGAAAATAAATTAAAAAATACAAATCAAATATGTCATTACTTTCGACTAAAGTAATGAATTTTTCGTCATCCATCGTTTAATTTTTATATTTTTATAACATTTATACAAAAACTTAATTAAATTCACAGAAATTGAAAATTTTAGTAATAAACCAATAATTTTTTGTTGTGCGGATGTCAGCTGTTTTGTGCTGTCACTTACAATTAGCTACTAAGCAAATTTTTGGTTTCAACAGGTTCGTCCGCAACGGCATTTTCTATTTAACAGAATCAAGTCAGCTGATTTGGAACGGAACAGAAAGTAAATACTAATTCTGTCTTAAAACTGATGGACGCCGAATATATTGTGTGAGCAATGAAAATGAAAATATTGTCGTTCCACAAAATCCTTAATAAAAATTGTATTCCGTTTTTTCAAATTACGCTTAAAATATTGGTAATTACATAAACTATTTGGTAAAAATAAAACATTTCAGATCTTTACTATAACGTAGAAAAAACGAAATAAAAATTACAAATTTTGAAACAAACGTAAAAAATAGACAAATTTTGAACTTTGAGATGCCATAACACAACCATTTCTTGTCAGATAGTATATCGATGGAAAATGCATTCAATTACCTTTCCAACGATGTGCCATTTCGCGATCGAACTTTTCGGTTGGGCTCCACAAGGTTTTGAGTGAGACTATATACCAAAACACACAAGAGTACCGTTATCTAAAAAACGGTACTTAGAAAAAAAAATACAGCGTTTTTTGTGTTCAGGAGGTCCCAAATAACTTATCTAGGCATGTGGCGTTCTTGGTATTTTTCCAAATTCAAAATTTGTAAAACAGTGTTATAGATTCATACATTTATGATATTGAGAGCAAAGTCTGTATAGTGATAATTCTGTACAAAGTTTTTTTTCTATATTTTAACCCTTAAATATCTGAAATTGAAAATACGTTCAAATTGCAGAAATAAATGTTTGTTCTAGCATATATTTCATCTGCAAATTACGAATTTCAGTTCCAATTCAAAAAAAAAATACTCCTGGAAAGCTCCAGGACAAAAACAAGGAAGACAGCCGGTTTTTTTTTTAATAGTCAACTGATGACGGTCTTAGGCGTTAAAGGGTTAAGTTGTTTTTTATGCTGGTTTTAGACGGTGTGTCTTTTTCAGTATACTTGTAAGTTGTACGATACATATGTTGTACATGCCTGCCAAAATTGGCAATTTACGGGCACTTTATAATTTTTGCTTTCACACGTCGGTTTTTAGTTTCATCTGACTTAATCTATCATAGTACACAACAGCTGTCTTTGTTATGATTATTTTGGCGGCAGTTTTGTGTACTTGCAAATTAAGTTTTAAAAAATGGATTAAGAAATTTATTAAATTTAACTTGCAGCATTATTGCAATAGTAGCATCTATAAAATAAAAAAATTAAGCAAGAATTAAAGAGAAAATGTGACATGTTGGGCCAATAGTTGTTGTATTTAATTTAAATAAAAATTAATATGCATAAATACGTTTTTTAAATACATATTTTAATACAAATTTATTGTTTTATTTAATACAATTTTTTTAAATATAAATTTGCTGAAACACAAACACTATGTTCTTGGCGCTATAAACAATTGACTTACAAAACAGCTGGTTGCAGGTGCTTTGTCAGATGAAAATAGAACATGTTCTAATTGAATATTTTATACTGCAAATGCAGGCTGACATTTGCAGAAGCATTTTTGCTTTGCTTTTACACGACGTGTATGCATTTTGCAGTGGAAAATTTGACAACCACACTGCAAAATACATACTGTCTAAAGGTAGCTTTAGATATACATTGCTAAACCAATAACTATTTGCTGCAAATTCATTCATGGTCACCTCGGTCATGTCTTTAAATGACGGATATTTTCTAATTTTTTTGTTTTGTAAAGTGTAAAATTTTGTTTTGATATCGTTATTTATACGATAGAAATTGACCTACATTTCATTGTTTTTACGTCTTCCTTTATGAAGTGGGCCGATCTTCATAAAATTCGATACGGCGATTTGTATATTGCTGTCAAATTTCAATTTTTAAGTGATTTTTATAAGAGATTTATGCGCACTTTAATGTATATCGGAAGTGGCCCATAAATGGGAGCTATCACTAATTAATATCACACTTTTATGATATCAATTTTTATTACATATTTTTCCATATTTAAGTGATTTTCGGCCCCTTTTATGGGAGCTATGGCCAACGTCATAAAATTCGGTACTTGGATTTATATATGCATGAGGACAATTTACTTAAATTTTTAACGTGATAACTATTTTTTTAACAGACTAATGCGTATTTAAGTGTTTTTCGGTCTGTACGGAGTGGACTTTATATGGGGGCTATGGTTGAAATTCTACTTCTATTTATTGAAAACTTATTTCTGCTGACTTTGTATGAATATTGCTTTTCTATTGCATTACTTGCAACATATTTAAAGCGAATAGCAAACGATTTTTGAAAAATATTAAAGTTGTGCCGGCCCATTTTCAATACCAACAGCCCTGATAAACAAATTGCCATACAAAATTTACTTTATAAACCTGTTGTAAGTTTTATGAATAAGGGCATAAGTGTATAAAATTTAATGAATTATCTGCATTATACGCGATTTTAATTGAAAACAGTGATATTCCGAATCATCAATTTGAATTTAGAAAAAAAAAACATAGTACTATCGAAGACAGTAAAAAGAAGACAAAAATATTATTCTGCGCTCTTTTTGTCGACACTAGAGTGTTAACAAACACAAACTGTGGCTTATCTGCAGAAAACACCCAGAGTATTTGGCGGTAATCGAACCCGCAACCCTTTGACTGATAGTCCGGCAATCTATCGACTAGTGGGGACACTCATGGCATGATGGTCTAATATACAAGTTGAATCTAAACTAAACACACGTAAGCCATTAAAAAACTAATTAACTGGTTGAACTTGATTTTTTCCAAAAGATTCGCAACAAAATACTCTTGGAATACAGAGTAACTTTGGGGAGGGGGGGTTGTAGTGGCCGAAGTAGGAGTAATTTTAGTTTGAAAAGGCAAAAAGGTACCTAGGGACCTTCTCACTCATCGAAGGGTTAAAAGAAGAGGGCGAAGATGCTTATCGGTGACAGTAGGGTATCCAACTCTATTGATTGGAGCATCGTCGCAATGTAGATTGTGTTTCACTGTTCTATCGATACTATAATGGAATGTGTTATGCTGAAATCAGGGAACTTGTTTCTGAAACACGCAGTTTTTTTACGTAATACACGTTCTTCAGTCAGGGCTCATCCATTTGTCACACTACAGGGAAAATTCGTTCTTTAGCCGTACTGTTCGTATATGGAACAAACTACCAGCAGAAGTATTCCCTGCCACTTTCAATATAGGAAAATTCAAGTCAAATGTTCACAAACACTACTCTTTATATCCTCCCTCATATAACGTATTTTCCTAGTTCTAACACAATGTATTGCATAAGTAGGGGTCGTCCCCTTGAAAAATTATTTGTAATCCTTAATAAATGAATCAATTAAAGTACTCATCTCAATGATAAGTTGTTGTTAATAATAATTTTTAATTTACTTTACACACACATGTATCAGTAATAAGTTGCCTTTTAATATTTTATATAGATTATTAACTTTATAAAATTTATAAAAAAAATACAAATAAACTGCATTCAATGTAATAAATTTTATATGTGTTTAATGTAAAAATGAAATTCATCTACATTGAAAACTTTTAGCTTAAAGTTATAAAATATTTCTTTGCAAACCACTTACACAATTTTAATTAAAACTCATATTAAAAGTGAGTCATATTAACTAATCACCAACATTTTAGTTTAAGGTATCCGCAAGCATTTTTGTTCTCAATTTTACTAGAAATACGATAAATATCTAATAACATCTTCCGGCAATAAATTACTGGGTTATAACAAAAATTTATTATTATTTTTATTTAGATAAAAATGTTTGCGTTTCAGCACTTTATTAGGGTGGTTTATTATTGCTTTATGCAGAAAATTCAAAACTCCTTTCTACTGATACTTATAAACATGTAGGCTTGAGGAGAAACCATAATTTATACATTTAATTCATTAAACTATTAAAACAGACATCAACATTAGCTGGAATCTACATGCATTCTCCTTCAATCAGGTCTTATACTAAGAAAAGTCATTGAAAAAAATATTTTAAGCCAAATCCCCAACAACAATATAGTTTCTCAAAAAGGAATTGGAACCACACTAATGTTCATACAAAACAAATTAAGCACATACGCATTTAAAAGCAAATCCATTTACACATACATATTTCCTTAACATACACTTTGTGATCTCTTCTTTCCTGTTGTCTCGTGCAATCTAAGTGTCATCCTCTAGAGTTAAAACTTTTAAAAATCTGACCACAAACAATTTGTTGTATGTCAGATCTTTAAAAACAATAAACTAAGCCAAGAAAAAAAGAATTTTAGTTACTTTACTTAATGCAACATCAAATAACATACATACATATTACGGTTAGAAAAAATGATTGCCAAAAAAATAGAATACATACCTACACACATAGATTCACAGATACACTATTTATATACAGCCCCTTATAACTAAAAACTATTTATACAAACATACTTAGGTAAAGATATTAGGACGGCTCAAAATAATAATAATTTGTGGATGTTGGCAACTGGAATGAACATTAACTTTTATTATAAAATTTAATTTTAAATCAAAAATATAAATTGGTTTAAAATAATATACATGCAGGTAGTTATATGTAGGACGATCTTAATGTTAAAATATCTTTGACATGCATAGACCAGGGTTTTCGCTCCGTACAGACGATAACGTCCTAATATTCTTAAGTGCATAAATAAAACATGCTGTAAACTCACCAGCAGTTTTTTAAGTGACATCTGCAAACTTTACTTTATGCCCATCATGGAAAGGACACTGTAAAAGATTTTTTTTTACAGCTCCTAGCAAACATACACATTGTTGTTCTGAATTAATGACTACCAGATGTAAACAGCTTTGCAAGGGAAAAGAATTTGTAACTTTTGTAGCATTTAAGCAGCATTTCCGACATGCAAAATCGGCTTTCAAGGTCTCTCGGCTTCAATTCATTTGATGCCCATTTTCATTGCTTTTAGATAAACGTATTGAAATTGCTGCTTAAGTAGCTCCCAATGAGTTTGCAAGCTCTTATTGACAACAATCTTAATAGAGTAACGCCTGCAATTCTAAGTCTTCAAACTTTTCTGACTTCCCTGGGCGCTCTTTGTCTGTCGTATCAAAACCACCAAATTTGCACATTAAAGAAGTAAAACAAAACTTTACGCGTATGAAAATTCAATATATTTGAATCAACTGGTGACAAAGTGCTATTGAAAAAGCAACACTATTTGCTGATCATTAAAATAGAGTAAGAACTACGCCATTAAAAGCGCTTTTCACATAAACTGGCTGCCGGTGGATATGATGTCGCCTCAATATGCTCACAGCTCAGCTGCGAGGCTAAATGCTAAACACTTTTGGTCTTAAAGGGACTGCGGTTACTCTAGGATATTTAACTACTATAAGAATCTTTATAGCAATGTTGATTTCTGCACATCGCAAACTTTCTTCAATATGCAAATTTTTTATAAAACTTCCGAAAAGCAGCTCATGGCTTATATGTGTCCCTGGATAACTTTATAGCTGATGAATTAGTGAGAAGGGTTGCAATGATGATTGGGGTTCCATTGACCGTTTGCTGGTATTTTTCTCACGAGTCTTAAAATGAAATATTAACAAGAACTTTTTGTACTTGTTGAGACAATGCGGTCTAATGGAACACTTGTGCTATTTCGAGGTTAACCTGGCCCGTATTTGATATAAGTAAGATAGGTAGTAATACACTCATCAAGTTTCGTCGTGACCAAATCATGCTTATTTGTTCAGTTGTCACAGGGCACTGTACGTTTAGAACACAAGCCAGGAAAATATGCCCACTGTTTAATGACCACTGTAGGAGCTGTCATAATGAAGAGGAGGAAGAGAAAGTATCTCACTTACTCCAACAATGTCCGGCTCTAACAACCACGAGAGAACGTATATTTGGTATATCTTATCCAGGATGAATATAAGACGCATCCTAACTTTTGCCGACGAATGAGGATGGTTCGATATGGAAGCAACAAGTGTCGACTGATCCACTAATTATTTTCTAATGGTTAACACAATGGGATCTACTTAATGGATCCAAGTGAACTGTTTGGAGAAAGGTTGCCCCTGGAACCTTACCCAACCCAAAAATAAGGTAATTCCACCAAGCTCTTCTATAAATAAGTTAGAGTTGAATGCAATCCCTGTTTCAACAATTGCTAATCGCTATAGTCATGGGAAACGAAACATCCTTGATGATTAAAAACCTTTCAAATATGTCAATAAAGGTCCTATTTATATCCAAACTTCTGCAATAAGAAAGATTTTGAAGAAATTTAAGATCATCAATTTGTATCCGTTAACTTCATGGGATATTAAATAAGTCAATATTTTAACAATATACAGTATTTATAGCAAGTGTTGACTGATATCACTGGTTACTCAGTGAATAATCAAAATCCTGTTTAAAACTATTTTAAAACCATATAAAACGTATGGAATCCAATTATACATAGAGCTGAATATAAAATACTTGAGCCTTGGTAGGAGCACCACATAACAAATCCATAATAACTTCAAAGTGACATTGATAAGGGACGTGTTCAAGTAAGTTCATGGCAAAGACAGTGTTGGAAAAACTAATAAGAACTGCTTCTTAATTTTCCATTATGCGAAAAAGAAACACTTTAAAGCTTATCAGTATAGATTAATTTTTAATTTAATTCTCTTTAATTGCCATAAGTTAATTTCTTTTGTATTTAAGACATCGCTTGCAACATTTCTTGTACAGATCCAAATATAATCAAGGCTCCATAGAGCTAAAATAAAGCCTTCCAGTACAAATCAAAATGGTTCTAAAATTTTAATATATTTTGTAATTCCTGTAAAAAAATAAATAAAGAAAAGTAAAGTAAAGAAAAATAAAGAAAACTTAAAAAAAAACTTTACTATATCGATACTGTGACCTGTTCATTTAGTTCTAAAAACAAACAGTTTACGCAATTACAAAGTTAACATCAAGGTACCACCACCATTCATCAGTAATAAACAATGGGTTATGCTATTTTGGCCATTACATTCATCAGCACATTACTGGTTTTATGATTTGCAGGGTAAACTTAAAATCTTTTAAATACATATAAACATATAAACAAACAGACCATGACTTTCAATGTAGTTTGCCGAAACAAAAATTTTCTAATTTAAATTCTTTTTCTTTTTAAAGCAGGTAAAATAAAAAATGTTTTCAAACAGTCTTGACCAACAAATGGCCCTGATAACTGAAGCAATTGTAGACTTTATTATTAATTTATACCTATTCTTTATTAAATAAACCCTACAGTTATTTGTTGTAATAATTTGGTCTTGCAATTTATATGAAACTATATTTAAATAATTTGTTGAGGAAATTATTTAAATTTTATTATATTTTGGTAAGATTTTAATACCGATTCTTACTATTTCCTTTACTGTTTCATTGCGCTTGCATAGGTTTCTGGTTTTATCTGCAAAATATTTAAACACCATAAAAGCAAATTTGTGATAAATATCAACTTTTTTGTAGATTGTCTAATATTTGCTGATTTTTGATAACAAACTTGGTAATAATGATAAACATTTTAATGGCTGTCGTGTTAGTTGTAGTTCTGTATTGTGGACATGAGAGTGTGTTACATAGACTTTTACACAGGATCAAGAAATTATATAATTTGTTGTATCTCAGATGAATGTTTCTCAATGTTAGATATTTACGGAATGACAAACCTATATAAGCACTCATTTACTACTTATAAATAAATTAGCAACTGAAGGATTATGGCAAATTTCAGATCTCTAAGCTTTTTTCGAAAAAAACTTATATTTTTTTCTCTGACAAAATCTTCAAATTTTATTTTATATTTGTTACACTACGTATGATAAATTTTTAAATTTGCATAAAAATATTACTCATACATCACATATGATAAAACCCACATTGAAGCAATTAAGCATATGTGACGTATGAGTAATATAAAAGATACATAATTCAATAGTAAGTTTATAAATAATTACTCCAATCGTGGAAAAAATTCGACATTAAATTTGTTCCCTTTTCAGATTTTTTCTATTAAAATTCAATGTTACAAAAATAAAAGCGAACAACTTTCATGTGGAATTTTTATTCACGATAGGGATGAATATATTCTATATTCCACTACGAAGTGAAACTGAATTCTTTATCAATTCCACTTAAACAATTTTACGGCGTTCAAGAAAACGAGTGAAAATTTCATTCACAAAAAACCAAACTGAAAAAGTATTTTACTTTTTAACAGTCTTATTCAGAATAAATTAAAGTAGCCTTCAAATGTACTTTAAGAAAATTTTGTCTAAAAGCACACTTCAAACCTACTTTATTTTTTCTGAATACGGCAGTAAAACATTTTCACAAAATTTAGAACACAAACTTAATGAAAATTTCACTTCAACTTCATTTTACAAATGTAGAACCCAGCAGAATATGTTTGGAAATAAATGAAATTTTAAACAGCCTGAGCTGCGATGGTTTTGAGTTGAGTAGTACAATATTATACAAAGGTTTGTAATTGGAATGAGGTCTTGTGGGCGATTCCCTAAAACTGGTAAACTTTTATTAAATTCATTAAATTCATTACAATACAAATAGCTGGTTATTTTGTAGTATCGGTCAGTTATATTTCTTATGTAATTTTAAATAAACTAAATACAATTTTCTGACCTTTATCTGAACTCTATAAAAAGTTACACAAATCAAGATTCAGGACACGCAACAAAAGTTTATTTTTGTCTGTTTTGTTTTCTTCTTATATGATATCATTTAAAACAAGTACTTATTACAGCTGCTCATAAATGGTCATTGTTTTTTATTATCTCATTGATATTTAAATAAAATGTTAAAAAATTCAAAGTGGTGCCAGCAACAAGAAAACTTTTGTCGTTTTTAGATGCATTCCTTAAATTTCTTCTTGGTGGCTTGTCAACTACGTTTTGATGTCTTTGTTCATTCAAAATGACAACAATTGCAATTCCGGACATTTTTAAAAACTTTTGTTTACTTTTAGTTAAAACTTCTTTGTTAGCGCTCTTTTTGTTTGCTTTTGTTTTACTTTTTATTATAAAAATCATATGTTTTTTTATTTTGCTACTATATTTAATTCAAAAATCGGGATTTCAAAATTCTTTTGGGAGTAAACGAAATTAGATACCGATCGAAGAACGTAAGGTAATTACAATCGATATGCAAATGCGAAATTGAAAGCATTCCGATCGAATTATGTAATATGCCTGATTATCTGTATTTGAATATCATGGTAGAAATTCAAGCAAATAAGGTTCAAATTAATATGTAAAATCTAACATATTTCAATGTTAACAGAGAATAATACTGTGTATCTTTAAAACTACAGCTTAGATCATTGTGGGCATCCTGTTCAAATAGTCAGTGATATACAGAGTATCAAAATACACTATATACTACGCTTTTGACAACTACAAGTGTAATTAGATTTGGATGGTTTTCAAAATACTTTAAATTCGAAAATGAATTATATTATAAACTGATACAAGCTAACCCTAAATATAGATCGCTAAAAAAAACAACGATATGGTTTATACTATGTGGAATCCATGGAGACCAAGTTTCCTATTACTTGGCTAGAAAAAGAAAATACATGGGGACAAACCAAAATCGCGAGATCCACAAAGAAAAAGAAAATTTTGTTTTGATTTTTATTTTATTCAAAACATGGTGTAACTATACAAGGTGAGTGCAGTAGGCCAGCTGACCGACTTTGTTTACAATTTATTTTTATTAATATTTTTTCAAGTATTTTTGACAGTAGTACATTATTTTACACAAACAAAATGCCTGTTGTTTTTGTTTTGTGTTGTATTTGTTGTCGATTTGCACTCACCTTGTATAGTTGCACCATGATTCAAAATATATAGTGATCGATATCACTTTCCTTTTTTTTTTTTTTGTTTTCTTGTTTTTTTTCGAATATAATTTTTAGTTTACAAAATTTAATTTAACAAAATCAACTAATACAAATTGTATGTTAATAAGTTATTAAAC
The DNA here is from genome assembly GCA_950370525.1 of Bellardia bayeri. Lineage (NCBI taxonomy): Eukaryota > Metazoa > Arthropoda > Insecta > Diptera > Calliphoridae > Bellardia > Bellardia bayeri. The sequence continues at coordinate 22,524,387 of OX493267.1, forward strand.
GACTAAAGGAAAACACGATTCGCCAACATGCAACAACAAGGTGAGTTAAATAGATGATGTTTACGGATTGATTGTGGACAATGAAAGTTGCTGATGAAGCCCTTAGCAGGTTAGAAAATGCGTTCCAGTTTTCCAATTGTTCTAGTATTTTACAATAGTATTCTTTGAAATTATTTGAAAAATTTGAACTATTAGCCTGAAAGAATAAAACTTTTCTCTTAAATTTTATATTTCATGCAAATTGACAAAGGAAATTATCTATAGGTAATATATGATGACATATGCGCTATAGATGTCCTCTGGTATTACGCTTAACCTTTATGTCAGCAACCACCTACCCGGGTATGTTCTTTTTTATTCAATTTGATATATTTTCGCCACCATTTGAACTATCGACTTGAAATTTTGAATATGCTCCTAAAATATTGTTTTTTAATTATTGAAAAAATCAACAAGCAGTTTTTAGAAACCAAACTCTAAATATATGTACAACCGGCATACTTGGGTAGGCGCAGAACAATTCAATCCAGAATCATTATAGGCTTTTGTTTTACACCTCCAATTTTGATATTATAATATATATAGATATAGATAGAAGCACAACCGATCTGTTTTTTTAGAACAAATGAGGAATATATTAATCCAAAAACTGAAGATTATACTTCTCTTCCTTTCGAATTAGAAAAATCAGCTGGAACAAATGTTTGCCTTTTGTTTACGGTGCTCAAGATAGACTAGATGCTAAATTGTAACTAGGAGGATGAGATTTGAGTGCATAACAAATCCACTAGACCTTTATCCCATATTTCGCCGGTTTTGAAGGAATATAATGTGTGAACCCAGTTTCGCACGGAAGGGCGAAGACTGCTCTTCAACCATGATGTTGCCTCCTGCTACATAGATATTTTGTAGGTTTCTGTTTAACATCAGATATGACAGTTGCTTTATCATACATATATGCTGATATGCTGATGATGATTCTGGGTCCCCTTTTCCTTTACCTATCAGCACTAGTCGCTTTCGTTTCCAGACTTCTGGAAAGAGTCCTCCTTGGAGGCAATGATTGTACATTATCAGCAGTACCTGCGGTTTGTTTTCCGCAATTAATTTAAGAATTTCCGCTGGGATTCCGCCCGGACCTGGTGCTCTTTTGTTTTTCAACGCTCTCGCAGCGGTTTTTAGTTCTGCTATCTGATGATGGACCTCTATTTGGCACTGGCTCGCCTGTGGGGAATAGGACGTTCACTATGTTTTCCATTATGTCCTACTTTAAGTCTGGCGTTGAAAAACATGATCCGAGCTTCCTCATGACTAGTTTATATCATAGGCCTCATGGGTTATTGTTAAGGTCCGACCTTAATTCCTCCCATTTTTGCTTCTTGCTACTATTTTTTAGCTCTCTTATACTCTTTGGCTTTCGATGCTGCAGCATGAATCCGTCTGGCTCTAGTGTATTTTCTTCTGTATCTGAGGCACTCTCGCCTTAGGTTGGAAATTTCATCATTCCACCAGTATACTGCTTCTTTCCGATATTCTTTACCGATAGTAGGCATCGCTGCATTGCATGACTCCTTAATGAGTATCATGGTGTTTCGTACTACATTTCCAGAGCATCTATTTCTTGGCGTTGTGTAATTTTGACTTTCGAGTGGTTATCGTGGTATTGGGCCGAACTGTGGTTGTGCTTCTTTTCATACTGTACGTAATGTACTGGTGATCGCTTCTTGTGCAATCTTCCAGGATCGTACAGTTTATCACCTGGCCCACTATATTTTTCGAGGCCAGTGTGATGTCTGGGATAGTACCATTGCATCCCGGACTCCTAAAAGTAGCGATGCTTCCTTTGTTCAGTATAACAATCCCCATTGTCATGTCTTTTCCAATAACAGTCTTCCTCGGGAGTTTGTTATGCACGAACCTCATTCGTGTGCATGATAGTTGAAATCCCCTCCAATTAATAGAGGGTCTCCAATGCCAATTCTCTTATCCTCTATACTGTGCAGCTTGTCTTGAAAGGCTGTCTGTTTCTCGTTTGGAACTGTTGCAACTGCACAAGTTTGTTGATAAAAATAAAAAAAAAACAGTAGCAGATTCACTTGTAAACTATATGACTTACCCGTATATGACGGTTGTATGGACAACGAAAACTTTTTGGTTGTAGACACAAAGGTTTAGGCAAAACAGTCCAAACAAAGGGAAAGCCAAAGATGGGAGTACCAACACCATTCATCCAAAGTTTAACAATCGCAAAAAAAAACAAAGAAAGAAAGAAAAAGTTTTATTTAAAGAAACCTGAAACCTAAAAAGAAAATATAGCGTTTATTAAAGCAAATCTTGTTGTCAGTAAACAGCTGAATCCAAATGTTGTGTTTGTGATCCATCAAAACGGATTTTTATAAGCGGAAATGAGTTTTAAGTTATTCTTAAATATTTGTTTTTAATAACTGATTTAAAAATAATTAAACGCTTCTTTTCTTAGACAAATAAATATTAATGGCCGGATTTTATTTGAATAATGCTTTAGTACTGAAAACAGAATTTTACTTTGTCCTATTGACAGTATGTAAAATGTTTACTAAAAACAGAGAAATCAAATCCAACTGCTTCCAAATGGCAACAACCACTTTAATATAAATATTTTCATGTTCTGCTTTTTTCTAAAATTATATTTTTGTTGTCATTACAATAACTCCTGCATTATTAGTGTTCCCGACCATTAAGTAAATGAATAGGTAACAAAAATAGAGAAATTACATACGAATTCCAAGATATAAATTGTAAATAGAAAGGAAAACAACTACAGATATGATAAAAAGTATGTCACCATATATAGTATATATGCATCGTAAAATGAATTTCAAATACATACTTTGTGTATATAAATGCCACATATAGCACTAAAAAGTAGAAAAAACTATATCTTGTTTATGTGGTGTTTTGTAATTAAATACTTGAAATCTTATTTTTCACTAAAGATCATAATAAATTACCAGGAAATTTAGAAAAGTAAAATACATTTATATTCTTTTGTATGCATGTGTATTTACGGGTATGTGGTCGTAGAAAACATTCCAAATGCATGAACAATTAGTTTCCTTAAAGCACAAGCAGAAAAAATGATTATGAACATCCGGTTGCTGTTGTTGTGGGTTCTTTAATAATCCAACAATTTGGCAAAAATAAAACTCTGGCCAAGGAAATGGGAAATAAGGATTACAAAAACAAATATAAATTAGTTTTTTAAATACAGCAACTTTTGCCACAAAAATACTCCACAAAACCATTTTACCTAAAACGTTTACAGACCCGCAAACTAATATCAATGTAGCAACAACTTCAAATACACACATTTACGAACACACATCTGTATGTAAATAAATTTACTCACACTATAACACGTATAAGGATGTGATTGTAAAATAACAAAAAAAATCTTAAAAATTGCAAAAAAATAACACAAAATTGAACTCTAGTCTAACACTCATTCATACGTAGAAACATAAATGTGTAAGTATGTACATAAGACTATTCGCTGGCGTTCTTATTGATGTGTAAACTCTCTATGGCACAAGACTGTTTACTCCCTTCCATACCAAACACTCTAATAAAACAACAAACTTTTGCAATTTTTTTTTTACATTTTTTTTTCAAGCTTCACCAAAAACAAAAATAACGAGAGCAACTATGGAAAAAAAATATATTTTGCAAAAGTGTGTAATTTATACTCATTCATACTAAAGAAACAACAAATTTACATGAATAGTTACAAGTACACTGAAGCCTTTGTGGGCGCTATAGATTTTTGTTTGAACCGATTTTAGTCAAATTTAACACCAATCATATTTGTAAAAAAAAATCAAATTTTATTGAAATTCTGACTTGTGCGTTGCGAGCAAGTTTACATGAACATCCAGCCAAACAGACGGACGGTTCAATAACTCGACTCCAATAGTGATTCTAAGCCGATGTTGAGTGTTATACAAATATATTTGAGCGCTATATACCTCCTTGTTATAACAAAATGTCTAAACTGAAAATGTCTAAACTTTTAAAACGTCGAATTATATAAAATGGAGACGATCAAGAAGACGCCTAGTTATTCTACGGCTTTGAAGTGTAATATAAATCTCAGCAATATTATCATTGTTTGCATTTGTCAATACCTTGTTGGTAGCACTATGTTTATTTTTTTTTTTGAAATTTGTTTGTTATACATTCGCAATCCCGTTTTCGAATCCGTCCAAAAAAAAAAGGAAAAAGCAAAAATTAGTTTAAACTAAAATTGTACAAAATCCTATTATTTTATTCTATTAAAAGTTATAATGCATTCTTTAATATTTTGAGTGGTTTAGCTTGCAACACATGTATTTTCCGGTCACGTTTGTAATAAGGTTTAGTTTTTTATTTATTTATTTATTTAGTAGTATTCATAATACTTTAAAATTTTTGGCATATAATTATTTTACATTTTTTACAAATTACGATTGTAATTAATTACGAAAAATTGTACTATACATATTTCTTTTACATACAGTGGCACAGTAAAGTATACATAGACTTTTCTGAGTTTGAAAAATGAATTTTATATATTTTTGTTAATAAATATTGTGTGCAAAAAATGTTTGGTCATAATTTATTGTTGGTGTTCGATTGAATTTGTTTGAAATGAACTTTATTGCTAAATTGTTCATTGATAACCCAAAACCCCGTTCTTCAAGGGGGTATGTATACTTTAATGTGCCACTGTATATTAATATTTCTTTCTCTTTTTATATTTTCTGGTAATGTATTATATAGTTTACAACCTTTAAAGAATAGAAATCGTTGCATTGCAGTTGTTGTTACCCTTGGTAGTCTGAAATTATCTTTGTTTCTGAGGTAGTATGGTTGTGCTTCTCTCACATAGCCAAGTTGTTTGCTAAGGTATTCTGGTGCGTTTCCAATTTTCATTTTCTGAATGAATTGCAGTGTATGTATTTAGTTCAAGTCTTTGTTGAATATTTAACCATTTCAGTGTTTCTAGCATTAGTTGATTTGCAGCATGTATATTGTAGTTCAATATTGACCGCATATCATTATTTTGTAATTTTTGTAGTCTTTCTATTTGGGTTGTTGTGCAGCAGGTGTATAAAATTGTGGAGCCGAATTCAAAATGTGGTTTTATCATTGTGTTATACATTGTATTGCCGTTATTTTATATACTTTATTTCTAACCCGTTTAAAGAAACCAATTTTTTTTACCAATTTTCTTACATATATAATCAATATGTTCTTTTAGTTTTAACCCCCTTATTCAAAAACGATTATTAAATTTAACAAACGTTTATTAAGCAAATTTTTATATGCAAATCTGTCTTAATAAACGTTTGTTAAATTTAATAATCGTTTCAGAATAAGGGGGTAAATCTTTATCTATTATAAAACAGAGTTTTTTAATTTTATTTACTTTTTCTATTGTTTCATTATTAATTGTAATCATATATTCACTGTTCATATTTATTTCAAGTATTTTAGTTATGAGTTCGTTAAGTTTTAATTTTTTTTTTTTAAGAGAAGTAACACTCAGGCAATTAATATGTCTATATATAATTGCATTACTTTCTTTGGAAAGGGGACAGCTTAAAGTAGTAAAGAAGAAAGTTTTATATCACAACTCTGCAATTGCGCATTATGTTTGTTTTAGTGCAGCATTGCAGCGCCTCTGGTGGTGAGTAGGCGGCGCATTATTTTTTTTAAAGCTTGATTTTAGAGCCTTTATTTAATTATTTTACTTCGGTGGCGTTTGAATGCTATACCACCAAAGCCAGTTATTTATGTCGTGTAGTAGGTTTTCCCTACATTGTTCATCTATGTCTCCTTCCGCATAAATTAATGTCTCATCTGCATACAGAATTATTTCGCATTTCTTTAGTATATTTGGCATAACATTTATGTATATTATAAATAATAGTGCGCCTAGGATAGAACCTTGTGGAACTCCAAATTCATTGTTCAAATAATTTCAACTCTAAATTTCACTAAATGCAAAAAGTTTCCTGTTTATTATTTATTTTTGTATATGATTCAACTTTAGAATATTTATATATTGCGTTTTTCGGTTCTTAAAGAATATGACTTTGCTTTAAAAAGTATTTATTCTTTTCATCATCTATCTACTGATAATAACTATTTTTATTATTTATTATTTAGTAGCTTTCATTTTATATATTTCCAGATGGTTCTGCGATTATACATTGGTATGAGGGCCAGGTGAAATAATGGACCGATTTCCACCAGTTTCAATCCCATCCATCCATCATTGGGCCGAAAAAATATCACGTACTAAATTTTATTCAAATATCTTCAAAATTGCGACCTGTACTCTGCGCACAAGCTTTACATGGACAACCAGCCAGACAGACGGACGGACATCGTTAAATCAACTCAGAAAGTGATTCTGAGTCAATCGGTATACTTTAAGGTGGCTGTTGGAGCAATATTTCTGGGTGTTACAAATATCAGCTCAAATCGAATATACCCTCCCCAGTATGGTGGTATAGGGTATAAAAACTGTGTTTTTGTTTATATTAAGTATTTAATGACTATAAATCTAAGAACTTAGAACTAATTTACATTTCGAAATGACTTCCGTTTGCCTTACAGAACGACTTGAGACAATGTGATCACTCATCGACCGCGTGACGCACTTCATGCATAAGGAAATTGTCCACTGCACAGACAAGGGCGAGCTTTAACGACTCAGCATTAGAATTTCGAGTAGAGCAAGCCATGTTCTCAGTGGCCACAACTTGTAATCCCAAGGGTTATGGTCTGGACTAGCAGCTGGTCAATCATCCGTTGATATCAAATACGGAACGTTTTTTTTTTTAAGCTTGATAATGCCATCGTAGCTTGCAGACTCGGGATGGTGGCCTCTTTTTGAACCCTCGGTATGAGTTTAGATGCTTCGCTGGATGACCAAGCATACATACAATAATTCTGTTTATTGAGCGATGCTTCTACGGTGAAAATTTTTTCATCAGTAAATATAATTTGTCGGTGAGTGTTCTTTGCATACCGGCTAAGGAACGCTTTCGATTTTTGCTTCCGGTTTTCCTTCAATACTACCGTGTGCAGGTGTACAGTGTGTCGCTTGAACGCGCTGAGTCCCAAATCTTCGTTGATAATGCGAGATATGGATTTTAGCAAAATTTGCATTTCCCACGACAAGATTTTCTGTTTTCGCAGTGGTTTTCAGTCTATACATCTCTTTACGGCTTTGATCACTTTCGCAGTTTTCATGTGTCAAATCACAAGCAATACGAAATGGATTCGCCCAGTGTTACATTCGTAATGAGTGTGTGAGATGTGTACCAGTTGTTATACTTGACTAGGTACTTAAAGACATATCGAACACTCAGTCTAAAATAATATAATATATATTTATATATAAATAAATGTAAATTTTTAACAAGTATACGATTCGATGTAAAAATAACTTATTTTAGGCATTTTAGGTTGTCAGCTTTCAGCATAAATTTGACGGCTATTATTCCCCAAATGTTATCAATGTGGTTGTGATCCAGAGAACATGCAAACCATTCAAGTAAATTAATATTTTTTGAAGACAATCATCCCTTTTTCTGACTAGGTGTATTGTTTAGTTGAAAAGTAAATTATTTTTCTTTACTATTTTCTAAAAATGGCACTAACTTCTCATTTAGTAATTGCTGTTGAAACCATCTGGGCCAATAAGATTGTATTTATTTTTCATCGAAAAAAAAATCATCTTAAACAGATATACCAGTTTCCAGCTAGTTTGTTAGTTTCTGTTAACGAATTCAAGTCTAATAGTTTTGTGCCGAAGTAATAGCCTTGGCATAAACAAGAGCTTTCGTGGTGTAATAGTCTGGGACTTTTTATTATCAGTCTACTTATGGTTGATTTGGACAGATTTATCTCACATTTTTTGCAGTAATTTTTCTTTGTTTATCATAAAATGTAATTTTAGTAATAAAACACTAACAAAACATTAATGCAAAATTTCTATCTTGAATTAATGAAATGGTCTCATAAATTTTAGATAAAATTTGTATATGTTTTTTTTTTAAAAGCTGTTTGCAACAAATTACAAACACCAAATGTAATTATAGTAATGCAACAATGTATATTCTGCGTCCTAATGAGACTATGTCACTATTTATGTCTATTCAATTGTACGTCTGGTGTTGACACGAAAGAGTCTCGAAGAAATTACTGAGAAGATAGAAATTGTTTTCAAATATTCTTTGCTAATCAGGGTTGTCCAAATCGGCGCAGTAGAACCAGAGCTATGGACCAAAATTGAAGACAAACGCATAATTTTGTAAAAATTGTTGGCTATTTTCTTTAAATATTTTCCACATAGTTGCATGAAATATTGCACATATTGAACAAGTTGAAAATGTTATAATAAAAGCAATAATACATACAAAATTCAGCAACATTTCGTTTCATGCAAAGATAAATCTTAAATCAATATTTCGTTTACATCGGCCAATATTTTACCATTGATTAACCCATAATTGGCCATTGCTCTCTCACTTAAAAGAATAATTAAAATACTCATAAAATTCTTTCAAATATCGTTATTGGAATGAAATTCAACCAATATAATAGATATTACAATGCAGTATATAGCTCCTATGTTAGGGAACCGAAAAATAAACTAACCCGTTTTAATATCGTTATCAATGCAAAATGAAAGACACAGCATAATATAAACTCTTATTTGTTTTCTATTAGGAGTTTGCTCAGAATTCGTACAAAAGTATTCCAACTGATTACATTTTTTAACAAAATATTGTTAGTTATGTTTAAGAAAGTAAATCACTTAAGAGAGAAAATTTTGCCATAGATTTTTTAAAAAAATCTATTTAGAGCCGCCGAATTTTATGTGAACAATGCTTTATATATTTTATAAGAACAAAATTTTAGTTTTCCAATTTCAATTTTAATTTTTTTTTCTTAATATTAATTTGGATTTTTTCAATATCAATTTGCTAATCCCAATTTCTAGTTCGATTTTCTGATAATTAATTTGGATTTGCTTTTATACCCTCCACCACCATAAGTGGTGAATGAGGGTATATATAAGTTTGTCATTCCATGTTTAGCTCTGAGAAATACTCATCTGAGACCCAATAAGTCGACTGAGCCATGTCCGTCTGACTGTCCGCCTGTCTGTGTAAAACACTCTCACGTCTAAGGGACATTACCGAAATTAACAAAGTTTAAAAAAAACCGTTCATAGTTCTTCTAAGCAGTTTGGTATCGCAAATCAGAAAAATCGGTATAGTAGAACAACAGTTATGGATCAAATTGTAAGACAACCTCCATAAAAATTTTATATTTTTAAAAATTTTTTTTTTGTTTGCTATATTTTGAAATATATTGCAGATAATACCATTAAATTTTGTATACGTTGTTTTTATGATAAAAGAAGAAGGTAGGAGGAAAATAGTAAGAATCGGTCCATGTTTTCTCATAGCTCCCTAACAAAAGTCTTCCCGAAATATAGCTCTATTATACATAAGTACCTATAAAATTGGAATATCAAGATAAAAATCCGCAAAAATAAAGTTTTATTGAAAAAGAAATCGCAAAACGAATTTTTTTTTAGTTCGGTCCATGTTTGACCATAGACCCCATATAAAGTCCACTTCCAAAATTCACTTAAATACATATAAAACAGATATAAATAAAGTTAAATGTCTAATATTTGACATAAATAATCCTTCTAGGTAAATAAATTATTGAACTAAATTTTACGGTGGTTGGCCCATAATTGGTCATAGCTCCCATACAATTACCACATCCGACAACGACATTTATTCCTCTATATATACTATAAATATCTGTACCGACTCAAAACTTTGTACATATAATTTACATATACGCAAAAATCATTCTGCAGAATTTTGAGAATTTTGGTCCATTTTTAACCGTATCTCCCATACAAAGCCCTCTTCCTAAAATCACTTTAATACACATAAATCTCTTATAAATAAGAGTACCAATCCAAAATTTTGCACAGATCATTTACATACATACCTAAATCAAACTGCTGGATTTTGAGAATATCGGTCCATATTTGACTATATCCCCCATATAAGGTCTACTTCCGAAATCCACGTTAATACTATTATATATCTTAAATATATATGAAATTCGACGTGAAATATCCTCATATGCATGAAAATAACTGTTCCAAAAATTAAGAAGATCGGCCCATAATTTGTCATAGCTGCCATATAAGCACCATTTCCAAAAACCGAATAAACCGACAAAAATGTCTAATAAATATTGATATCGAACCAACTTTTATATGGATCAGAAATGTTAATTCAGAAATCATATTAGTATCGGTTATACGGCAATTAAGCTACTGGATTTTGTAGCTGTCAGCCGATAATAACTCCTGAATTAAGTCCACTTCCGTGCATAACAACCAACCATACAACTCTTGCAAATAACGCTATTGAGATGAAATTCAACCAATATAATCCTAAAATACATAGAAATAACATTAGTGGATACTAGATGTAGAAGTTATCGGTCCATCTTATCCTTCTTAATACTCTGTTTCTTAACTTGTTGTGAATATAGAAAAATGTTCTTTTAATTTTATAAATTGTTAAATTACAATCAAGATTATTATGAAAATCAGACAAAGTCTGTAAATTACAATAAGAATCGGTAATTATATCAATTATAAATGGTCGAAATTAGATAAAATTTCAAAATATTAAACTTAAATTATGTGAAATTGTCTTTCAAACAATATATCAAATCATAAACAAATTTGCACTAAAACTGAATAAAAAACACAGAATAAGGATATACTAGTCCTATAACCAGTGTAGTTTTTCTATTTCTTAGTACGTTTAGGTGGAGAGTATTTAAGAGTCGGCACAGCCGAATATAACACTCGAACTTGTTTTAATATAAATTTGAATTTTCTTAATTTCAACTTTAAATAACTCTGTAGCTGTGAAAATTAAAAAAACACATACTCAGACATTGAAATTCTTGATACGGTTAAAGTTAGTAATCAACTGAAACTATGAATAATGACTTTAAGACTTACCAAAACAAGTAACCAAGTAAAAATTGTATTAAGTGTAGAAAATAAATACAAAATTCATAGATACACATGCATGATGTATGTTAAAAATATTCTAATGTAATATTGTGGTATTGTATGGTACCAGTTACCAATGGTTTGAACTCTTTCTATTTACAGTTGGGCTCTGACAATTGGCTTAAAACTATGAAATTTTAGTAGTACATACATATTTCTTCTAGCTGAAAAGCATAACAAAAATGATTTGATTTTAATTTATAATTTATTTTGCTTAAAGATGTTTTATAATAAGACCTTTGTCCCATAGAAAACACACTTTAAGCTGTTAGACTATATGACTAGAAAAAAACAAAACCAAAAAATCCCTTTTTTACGCTCTTCAATATTAATGATTGTTAGCTGTTTGTTTCTTCATTCAAGGCAGGTTGTGTTTTTTGTTGCTGTTATTTATTTCATATAATTTGTGTAAATATTTCATGACTTTAAATGTGCTCTTTGCCTTAAATACATTTAACACTAAAAAAATTTCCACTTGCCAGGATAACCAATATACACCACATTGTAGGTATTTCGCTAGGTTTTATAAAGAAAATTTTCTGAGTTTGCTACTCCTTTAAAATTTGACTAAGTTTTTGCGCAGAGAGTATTTGACAGTTTTTGAGTATTTGCTGAATATGGAGTACGAACTCTTTTGTTCTCCCAAAGAGTATCTGCTTACTCTCTAAGAGAGCAACTCTACAAAGAGAGCGAACCCTTTTTTGTACATTTTATCCATTTTATCCATTTTATTCAGCACTATGTTAAATTCAAAAATTCAAATTGTACTGTTTGGCGCCTCAAGTTTGCCGTTATTGTGTTCCACTTTACAGTCCACACAAGGTCATTAAACATTTCAAGGTTATTTTTGTTTTTGTTTGCAACATCGACATAGTTTTATGTTGGGTCCTAGGACAACATTTTTGTTTTGTCACTGATTACAATAGATGCCTGGATTTTTTGTTTTGTTTATATATATTTTTTTTTAATTATGAAATGGTTCGAAATAATTGCAGGTTTTATTTAAAAAATTTTGTTTAAGCTAATACGAGTTAAATATATAGAGGTAAAAATTAGTTTTCTTATTAATGCAGCTTTTAATTCTTAATTGGCTTTAAAACTTTTAATGAGTGTAATTATTTTAAAACAAATTTACTGCTGTTTCCCAGTATTTGACATTTTATGATTTTAAAAGTGAGTGTTTTTTTTTTGTAATTAAATTTGTACACTGATTAAAAAACTTTTAATTTCATATAAGCTCACAGACAAATTATGTTATAATAATTCAACAATATTGTAATAAATCCTTAACATGATTGTTGCATTTATGTATTATAATTTCCGAAATCCTTAATCAGAGACCGCAAATCGTGAAAGTGTACAATGAATTTGAATTTGCTTAACATCCTAAGTAGTTAATTCGAAAAGACCATAGTACATATATGTAGGTATATGAAACTGGTGACTGGTTGCTAATTCCACAATAGTAATTTTATTTGAAATTATACTGGTAATAATAAATATATTCTGATATATGCTGCGTGTCACAATTTCAAATGCACCATTAATATAGTCCATATCAAAAAAATATATTTCTAGTAATGTCATTATAAGTAGATCAGAAATACATTAAATTCAAACATAAATTTTATTTAACAACGATCCCTTTTTGTAAGATCTCTTGATCCTGACCGATTTTAAATGTTGAAGATGACAGAAAAAGCTTAAAGATTAAATCAAATTAACTGTTCCAATCCATTCTATCAATAGTATCAATGATGATTTCTGTGATACGACCTGGTGAGAGTTCGGGCCTCAGAAAAATCTATTATTGTCGACAACATAAGAGTTTTAGTACCCTTACGACTATACCTCTTATTTCAATACGGGCAGATATGATTATTATTCGCCGGCCGCAGAATGTTCAAATATGAACAACCTTTATTTAATTTATTATTATGTTGTTACCTTTAAAATATATTTCTTATATATTCCTTAATATTAACATTGTTATATTATATTTATGGATTTCAATATTTTTTCACACATGTGTGCATTTTGTTGATAAGAAAATAGACCCTTGTCTTTTTACACATGTCCGTGTGATAAAATTTGTGTTATATGTAGTAGGCATAGTATTTTATATTAAAGATAAGAAAGAGTACGCAGCGTCACGTACACATGACTAGTTACTATACTAGATTAAGATTTGTATAATTTAAGGCCGACTTAAATGTTAATCAAATTAATATCTTACAAATATTCAATATTTAAGAGCAAACGCTACTCTTTCTCTTAACACCATCAATAATTCTTTGATTCCAAGAATACAAGGATTAAATTTACATTAAGATAAAATGAATCTGTGCATTTTAGATATTTTAGTACATTTAAAGTAATTGTGCAATTCTTTATCCCCACTAAATTTCATTGAAATCGGATAAACTAGTTAATTGACATAATACATGGTGTATGGGAGCATATGTATAAAATATACTCCAATCACATGATTCGGTTTTTAATAAGTTTTATCATATTCATAATTATACCATGTAGTCTCATATTTAAATAAGTGAACATTGCACTATGGTCTAGAATTTGATTTTAAAACGAAAGAGATTATAAAATGTTTTAATATTTTTTATTACAAATGATTAAGAAATCACCTTTTTCTTTTCGTGTTAAAACTCTTGTTTGGCTGGACTTTATATGTACTGAGATATCCAAAATTTAATATGTACTTTTATTGAAAGTATTGTAAGTTGTTAAACAAAAACTTTCATAATTATAAAACCCATTGAAAAAAAAGAAAATCAAAATACTTTATTTTAGGATAATTAAGTATAAAGGACATTTCCCGATTTTGGAGGTTATTTTGCTAGAATATATACTTTTTATAAAATATTTGTAAATATGAAACGGAATCGTTTCAGATGACAGCAACATTTTTAAAATCGCACGACTCGTTCCTAATTTATTCTATCCTAAATATTGCTAATCGACTCTCCACGGTCTTCGTGTACACTCTGAGCTATGGCCGCAAAATTTTCTTCACAGCCTGCTGAACGTGGTCTATTCGGTCGGATATTGTCCTATAACGAATGCTGGGTCTCAGAATGGGTGATGCCGTTGCGAATAGTACGCTCAGTAGGCCGATTATATTGACCATAATTTGAGCGAAGTGTACGAAACACATTCCTCACAGAACGTGAATTTTCGCAATAAAGTTGTAAGTAATTATGAAATGCCAAAAAAAGTCTATTGAAAAAACTATCTCTACTTGAATCACCCTTTATTATAGTATAGTGAATCGTAAAAACTAATTTTTAAACTTCAGTTATTTAACAAACTTTGATATTGGTGCTTTTAAAAAAGGTGTTAACAACGTTTACACTTTTTGGCCATGATAGGATTGAACAAACTTTATGCTAATTAGACAAAAATTTGCATCAGAGGTTTTATGAATGTTAAGAAAATGGAAGTAGAAGTGTGTCATAAAATTTTCTAAAATGAATAACCAATTTGAATAAATTTTCTTTTATATGCAGCCTGGTATGATCCATATTAATAAATATTTGTTCAAAGCAATAAACTTTTTTTCTACTTTTAAGCAGGCATTAATTTATGTAACCAAAATAAATAAAATGTTTAGCTTTTGATCTGTACTTAAGTATAAATAAATACCTACTTTTAATATTCAAACATCCTTTAAGCACTCGAAATAATTTGTCAAAACAAAAATTAAATATTTATGTAAAAATAAAAATCATAATATGAAGTATGTTATTAATAAAATTCTTTTAATGTACAAAATTTTTTGCATTAACATACATGCATTTGCAGATTTACATAAAATGTTTATAACCCTATAAACAAATTTATCGTTTTTGACAATTTCTTTAGATTTAAGTAAATAAATGGACAATATAAGAAAGATACTATAATTACTATATAAAACTTTTATGCAAAGCAAAAATATGTTTTAAATTAAAAAAATTTATAAATCAAATAATGCAGAGCTCCGCATAACATTTGAATACTTAATATTTATTGGGTAATGTTACACATTTTGTCACATATATGTATACATACATTTATATGCATGTTGATGTGAGTACTTGAAAGATACTTACTTATTGTATGTACATATATACAAATATACTACATATACTTATGTATATAGCTACATAATATAAAATATTCATTAATTTTTTAAACAAAATTCATAAATTAGCATTTAATTAGGCCCAACATACATAAATATATTCGTACTTTAGTACTTGTACTTTATACGTATTTATATGTATAAAAACCTACTTTTACATACATACCACACATAAGTACATAAAATTGCTGTATTTCTTTTACAACGAATCGTAATAAACCCTACAGAAACATTTGCATTGAACGTTATTTCAAAATTTAACAAAACAATATATATGCTCTAAGAAAGTTTATGCGCATTTAAGTTTTTTTTCGAATTGGACTTTATATAGGGTCAAATATGGACCGATCGTCATAAAATTGGGTATAAATATTTCAATATATAAAATATATAAAATTGAGAATGACCAGTTTTGCATATATACGGACTATTTGTGTTGACTACCAACTTGCTAGTGATTTGTGTAAGAGATATATGCGATTTTAAGTGACTTTCGGACGTGAGGCTATGATCAAATACAAACAGATCATCATGAAATTGGTACAACGATCTATTAGCAGATATGTATTTGGATTATTTTTGTTAAATTTTAACTTGATAGTGTTTTTTGTAAAAGAAGTATGCACAGTTAAGTGATTTTCGATAGTGGACTTTATATGATCTTCTTAGAATCTTATAAGGACCCAGAATATATAGACTTTTTGGTTCTATGACCAATATTGCGATATGTTACAAACCGCCCCATTTGGTTGGCGGTAGATATAAAAATATTAAAACATACATATATTAAGACATGAAGGAACTAAATGATTGTTTCTTGTAAACTGCACAATGGAACAGAATCAAAATATTGTGGACTCAGAATTTAATTCGATTGACATGGAATTTCACATAGGAGTATCAGAGGAGTTTTCAAGTTTATTTTTTAACGATGGATCCTGTAGATCCACCAGGAGCCCATTTTCTAGTGACTCACTTCAAACGAACCAGTTGCATTAGGCAAAGGCTCCTTGCGATGGTCTAGTCAGATATAAGCAGCTCATAATAGCTAGGACCCTTTTGGTTCTAACAGAGTATTAACGCCATGACTATTTGACTTCACATACTATATCTTATGTTTCGGACTATCGTAATAGATTAATTTTACATCGCAAGTAATTCTGATTGTTTGCAGATTGATTTTATAGCAATTTATGCAAAATTTCAAAGACTCTCGGATTCAATTTATACGATACCTAATTTCCCTGCTTTTGAAATTACTGCTTGAATAGCTGCCAAGGATTTATTTTTCTAGCTCTTGTTGAGTTTGACAAAAATCTTTATGAAGCAATAACTCCAATTCCAGATCTTTAAACTTTCTTGCCTGCCCTAGTCAATCTTTATTTTCTTATCAAAATCTCCATTTCTGAACTGAACAAACCATCTCTCGCATATTATAATTGATGGAATAAGCTTCAGTAAGCAATATGTGTGCTTCATCTGCACATTTTTTTAAATAATAGAAGTAAATCAAAAGGCGTATAACGCTTTGTTGGCACAAAATTCGTATTTTTGATTAAAAAAAAAACATTGCGGTTTACTTTAAATTGCTCAAGAACTTGGGAATAATAAAAAAAAACTAAAAGTTACCTCCGAAATGGCACATAAGATTCTAAACACAAATACTGCGTTCAAAAGATACATCTTCTGTTATACATCTCGCATTATACATTATACACCAATTGCGATAAAATTCTAAAATTCTTAATACCCATATATTTAATTTCGAAGAAAGGAATGAAAAACTAGCTATCTGAATTAAGTTTCAATTGAAGCCCACATAAAGTGCTGTTCACATAAAATCTGGTCGCATTAATATTTTAATATGTTTGACAAGAGCTCAATATTGTTTAATTTACCGAAGCTGGGGACAATATGGGGGTTCATATATTTCCAATTACAGCGAAGCGGATTTTATGTGAACAATACTTTCAATTTAAATTTACTATGAGCATTGTTAGCACTTTATAACGTTACTGCCGTATGCATAAAAAATAAAGTAGGTTTGAAGTGCGCTTTTAGACAAAATTTTCATACAAAATTTTCTTGAAGTATATTTGAAGTATACTTTAATTTTTTGTGAATAAGGGCATTATAGTCTTTAATTAATATTTCGGCATGTTACAGACCCGCTGACCAAACCTACATCACCTTTATATTTCGTGTTGGGTATTAAAAAATGAGCATAATGTGAATGCATAATTGGAATACATATGAAAACGAGTAAAAACACACAGAGAAGTGGTGGCAAATTCAAATTTACACATACATACATACATGTATTCACTCATATATTTAATACTAAACCATAAAACGGAAGGCACACATACATATTCGTGTACATTCACAGCCACTTGCCGTATTATAAATAAAAAAAAGAACACTGGAAAAAACCTCTGGAAAAAAAATTTCCATAAAATTTAAAAAGCTACTTACAGCGCACAAAAAATTCTTATTACACAAAAATGCAAAGAGAAGCGAATACAATTGTATTTCTGGCTGTGCAAGGATTTACATAAAAATGCCAAAAATGTACAACACACATGTAAATGGAAAATTAGTTAATTTACGCTAATTTTCGAAATCATAAAAGGCGAAAAAATTTGTTTAAAAAGGAATTCTTTGCTAACAAAAAGAAATGTTTTCGCAATTTGAATGTGTTCATTATACATATGTTGTTTTTTTTTCTTTCATTTTCAAGAATAACAATTTATGTTAAAGAATTGTGGCAGGAAATTTAAATATTGTGTATTTTGACACTAATAAAGCTATAATGATTAAAATAGGAATGACAATAAATATTTTGTTGCTATCACAACGATCTGTATAAAATATGTTACCAAAAAATATAACAACAAGTTAGGCTATGCCGAATCTTTTATACCCTCCACCTAAATGTAATAAGGAATAAAGAAACTACACTGGTTATAGGACTAGTATATCCTAGTTCTGTGTTTTCTATTCAGTCTTAGTGCAAATCTAATCAGTATTTTATATATTGTTTGAAAGGCAATATTACCTGTTGGTCGTAATTCACTAATGTGATTTAAAATAAAAAATGTTTTCAAATTTTATCTAATTTTGATCATTCATAATTGATATAATTACCGATCTCACATATTGGTCTATAACTCTGGTTGGCCTAAACCGATTTTGCTGATTTTCAATACCAAGGTTACCTGCAAAATAGGAAATATTTTACTAGAAATTTTGTTTAGTTAATTGTATAATTTGGACGTGATAGTGTTTTACAGAGACGCACAAACGGACAGATGAACAGACAAACGGGCATGTCTCAATCGACTTAGAATTTCAGAAGGATGAAGAATATATATACTTTGTTGGGTCTCAGATGAATATTAAAAAAAGTTTCACATGAAATGACAAACGTAATATACCACTCTTGGTGGTGGAGGGTATAAAAAAGAATACACACATCTACATCCATGTTGTCTAGTAATTTAACATATATTTTTGAGTTCAAATAAAAACTCTAAGTGCACAACAGGTGGTATGAGTAATATTTTTCTTAAATATTTATTAATATTCTGCATGACTTTTATGCTAAAAGTTGCAATTTGTCGGTGTGTTTAATAATAACTAATATTAAAGACTTAGAACACTAACAGCCAGCAAGCATTTTATGCACCATTGTCTAAGAGCCAACAAAATTATGACAGAAACCAAGAATTTACGCATTAAACGGAACGCCCAACAAAAGCAATAAACCACGGCCACAGACCGACTCACTCGTACTGAGATCCGGATACTTGGAAACGTACTGCTAGCTAAATTTTATTAATACAAATACCATAAATTCACATATATAAAAAAACAGTAGCTGTGTTCGTTTAAATTTCTAGTAGTAAAAAATTTAAATCCTAAAAATAAATTAAAATTATTCCCTAACAATCAAAACAATATTCTACTATCTCCCACAAGAAAGATTTATTCAAATTTAAATTAATAAAACGTGAAAAATATTACTCTTCGAAATCCTATTAATTTCTATTATTTTGTGTGTTAAAATAAAAGATATCTAAACAAAATAATAAAACTAAAAAAATATTAAATCTCACCCCTATTGTTTCTTTTTAATTTTTTATGTTCTAAATATTTGTGTAGCACAAAAAAAAGGAACACCAACCGAATCATTTATTAAAAGAGCTTCACAGTTTTGTTGCTTGTTGAAGGCATTGAGGCTCACAGTACGAGATTTGGCAGATCTGGAGAGCGAATTCTTTTTAACACATAAAATTACTCAAATTTTTGGACTATAATTCATGACAGCCATATAAAATATAAAATTCAATTTACAAAATTCAGTAATAAATGTATTAGATTGGCTGTCAAGTTACAAGCTAAAATTAATCAAGCTCAAAACTATGTCTTTATATAAAAACCAGGTACTTAATTTAATTAAAATTTTCGTGGTGTTTTTTATACCAAATTAATAAAGGTATATATGTATATACACACAGCTTCAAAGGTGTGTAAAAACCAGTGAATTTTTTGATTTTTTTAAGATTATGAAAAGCATTATAGTTCAACTTAAATTTTTTTTTCATAATCGAATCTATTATTCAACCAAATATTCAACAAAACGAAACTTTTAAATTTCAATCGATGGATAGATTTAGGAAAAAAAATCAAATAATTTGTTGTGTTTCCTCACTTTTAAGCCTCATAGTATAATTAAAGAATATTGTAATACAAGGTGGCGCATAAGTAATCCTCCTATCAGAAAATGCTATAAATTTTGCGATTGGCCCCTAATGTCAGTTCTGTTTTGACATTTGTGTAGTAAACACATGCGAAATACACGTTAATAAACAATGTTACGCTACACTGCTCCAGAACGCGGAATATTGCTGACTATTTATTTGACCAATAATCGGTCGGTGACTTTGGCACAACATGAATTTCGTCACAGATTTCTTGGCCGTCCAACGCCTACTGGTGAAACACTGCGACGTTTAGCCGCTCACCTCCAAGAGACTGGCACAACACGAGATGCTGCCAGGCATGGCAGACCCCGGAGTAGCCGTTCTGCAGAGAATATTGCTGCTGTAGCCGAGGATGTCATGGAAGCGCCGTCGACATCGACCAGACGACGTGCCACGCAAATGGGTATCAGTCGACGGCCTTTACAGCGAATTTTGGTACAAAGTTTACGCTTCTGGGGCACTGAAAATCCGCGTGTAACCCACGAAGAGCCATTCACCCGCTCAAAGTCACTGTATGGTGTGCTGTTTTTGCTGGAGGAGTCACCGGACCTTTTTTCTTCGAAGACGTCGCGGGCCAAACGGTTACTGTGAATGGTGAGCGCTACAGAGCAATGATCAACGAGTTCTTTTTGCCGCAACTTGATGAACTGGGATTGGAAAACATGTGGTTCCAACAGGACGGTGCAACGGCACACACTGCACGTGCCATAACCGATATGCTGAAGGATGCATTACACATTTTGGCGATTTGCACTGGCCAGCAAGATCGCCTGATTTGACCGCTCCAGACTTCTTTTTGTGGGGCTTTTTGAAGTCGCGGGTTTATGTCAACAAGCCTCAGACTCTTGCAGCTTTTAAAGACAATAGCCGTCAAGAATGTGAGAACCTATCGCCGGAAGTTTTGGCCAAAGTGTTGGAAAATGCCATAAAAAGGGCTCAAATGACAATCAACTGTAGCGTCGGCCATTTACATGACATTATATTCTCGACTTGATGTAAAAAAAATTAAAAGACCAAATAAAAATAATCCACAAGAAGTTTTTAATCGGAAGTTTACTTTTGCGCCACCTTGTAGTTACTGTTTCTTAACTACAAAGAAAAACACTAACAAAATTTGTGTAATAACGAAATATTAAATAAATTTAATTTAGAAGGTATCGTCCTTAACCTTAGCAAGCTTAAAAATCCTTTCTGTCATTATTTCTAGCAAATTTACTTTTAATTTGTTAATTTCTTTATGCCAATTGTTTATTTTATGTAAAATAAGCACTAGTACTGTCATCATCAGAATACAAGGACCAAACTTTAATATTAAGATTTTCAACCAATACCACATTTATTGCTGAAATATTAGTTCTAACTGGGTAATTTTTAATCACAACCTCCACATACACATGTACCTCTTTATTGTTCTAGAAAATAATACGATTAGCCATCTTAGTCTTAGAGCAACACATCCCACATAATTAACAATGCGCTATTAAAATGACTTGAAGAATATCTAGATTTCATACGCAGATCTTTTCAATTCTTATTCAATTCAATTATTAGAAAAATTATTTTAATCAAAAACTATTAAATTTAATCGACACAAAAATTATGAAAATTAATAATGTAAAAACATCAAGTATATTGACATAAATTATTCCAGTTACCTTGACAATTTTCTTTGCAACATCAAAGTAAGTATGGAATTACCATGATCATGTGAAGAAGTAATTATGGAATTACTATTTTGGTTTTTCGTCTTTTAAAGATTTACGTACATATATTAATGGCCAAATCTATAATTATTTTATATTTTTCATAAAAAAGCTTTCAACATTATTAATACTGCGTTTATCTGATCCCATGATATTTGTTTGTTTGAAATTAATATGATAATAATAAACTTTGAAGACGCTTAATTCATTTTAAATAAAGTGGGTTTGTTGTTATAAAACTCTAAGAAAAATATACAATTTTTATTTATTGCAAATCACAGAAATATTCAAAACCTGTTTATAACTTAATAAAAAATTAAAAATAATGCTCGCTTATAGCTGTGATACGCAGATTACTAAGAGTATTCAAAAAAGACTCTTAAAAACAGGTTTTCGGGTTATTCAAAAAATAAGGTATTCTAAAAAATCAGTTATCAGAATAAGGTTTTAGTTTAACAGCTGGTTTACAGTGTTTACCATATACGTATTTTATTCAGAAATGTCACAAGCTGGCAAAACAAATTAAAAAATACAAAAGAAACAAATTAAGAAATTAAAAAATCTTAATTATTAAAACCGCTTGCCAAAAAACCGGTTTGTCAAATAACGCGAAAATAAAAAATATTTGAAACCGATCAATATTTCAAAAACGGCTAAAACCAGTTTACCGCTATCCGGTTTCCGTTTCCATACCCTTCATCCTCCACCACCACAAGTGTTGCATGAGAATATAATCGTATGTTTATGTATAAGTTTTTCATTCCGTGAGTAACATGACCAACTAGTCATCCAATTCAGTGCTGATTGAGCTATGCCAGTCTGTCTGTCTGTCTCTGTTAAACATTCTCACATTCTCTCTAAAACAAAATATGTAATCTAAATCAGCAAAGTTTACAAAAAACCGTTTACACTTCTCCTAAGCAGTTTGATATTGAAAATCATCAAAATCGGTTCAGGCAAACCAGAGCTATGGACCAAAACAATCTCCATCAAAAACTGTTTTCTGTTTTAAACAGCTTTTTTCTAATTTGTTTAAATATATTGCAGATAATACCATGAAATTTCTCACACGTTATTTCTACGATGTAGATATAAACTGTGAACTCAGAATCGGTCCAAGATTTGTCATAGCTCACATACAAATTTATTCTCGAAATATGGCTTAATGTTACATAAATGCCTATGAAACTGCAATATCTATAGAAAATTCAGAAAAATAAGTTTCATATGATTTCTTTTTTTATAATTTTGTTTATTTAATGTATTTTCATTAAAAATGAACTAACAAGTAGCATATCAAATCTTATATCTAAAAAATTCTATTTCTTAGTCCAGCCAATGACGGACGAATTGGGCTACTGAAGAGAATCTGGAAACAAAACTTTTAAAAATTAGATTATAAATGCATTAAAATTTATTTCCAAAACTGATTCGATTAATCAATTATGATAATCGAGTTGAAAATGGTTGATCGAATAACCCTAAATCGATTATTAACATTACATACCACTCACTAACCTGTATACTAATATTTTCAACACTGCGTATGATTAATATTGAAGACATGGTGCTAATTAAATATTCCTCATATGTTATGGTGTATAATTTACATACGCTTTAAAAAATTGTTCCAAAGCAAAAACACAAAACATTACACTTTTAGATTTTTTTCTTATGAATGACAATAATTTCGGCACACAGCACCTCAAATGCATCACATCGAATATTTGAGGATTCCATCTCCGGTGTTTCGTAGTTACAAAAAAATAACATAATCAACCAAGGAAAAAAAGGTGAAATGACAACAAAAACATACATTGCTGTTATTGATCTACAAAAAAAGCAGACGCAGTAAGAAAAGCATAAACAAATTTGTAATAATACAAGATTTGTAAATAATAAAAAAGAATACACATACATTTGTAAACGTACGTAAATTTCGTTCTAACTCACAACATGTAAAAAAGAAATATGATAATTCTCGAATTCTATTTCTCAAAAAACGGATGATGTTTACAGATTGCTCGTGGACAGTGAAGATTGCTAATGACGACCTTGGCAGGGTTGAAAATGCATTCCAATTTGCCAATTGTTCCAGTACTTTACAATAGTAGTCTTGAAAATTCTCTTAAAAAGATAAATATTAGTTCAATTCCTTCTCTAATTAATAAAATAATAAATTAAGTTTAAAAATATGGACTCCCACACAGACCAATTTAACAATATTAGTATATTACCTAATATTACTTTATAGAGTTCCAACGAGTATTTGGTTTTGGACTAGGCCAAAAATCGGAATAATATCCATATACGCCATATTTTGCATGAATACCAAAACTTTCATAAAAGAAAAATTAATATTATGAAATTTTTAAGGTGATACAAGTTTTTAACATAATTTAATTAATTCATAATTTAATAAAAACATAATAACAATATCGTAAAAACTGTTGCTTAGAAAAAATTTGTGAGTTTATAATGAAAAAAAATAGATTTATGGAATTTGCAATTTAGTTTTGTCACTAAATATGTTATAATATTAAAAAATATGATTTTTTTAGAAATAAATAGTAAATTTGAAAAGTTTCGGTTTGTTTCGGATTAAGTCGAATATTACTTTTGGTTGGCTTAAAAGTACCAGTTTCAGTCGGCCTCTATTATTTTTTTTTTTGCCTTTTACTTATTTTTTCAAAGTCACGCTTATTTTTCGAAGGGCAATATATTTGATCGAAATCATGCATGCGTAGATGCAACCAGTTCTCATTATAGTTTGACGCTGTTTAATTTTTGTTTGAAATTATATACTTCAGAACTGGCGCTAAAGAAATGTTGCTGAATTAGCTAACTTTATGGTGAACCACTTTTTTAATCAAGAATTGGAACAAGTTTTAAGAAGCGGCTAATACTTTCAAGAAGAGGAAATTGTTTGTTTATTTTGATTATTTATGGAACATTATATTTAAGAAGACTTATAAAGCGTGATCCATTTCGAGGGAAAAAAAACGCAGGAAATTCAAATTTAATGGGGAGTGTTTATTATCATTTGAAAGAACATTCTTTGGCATCTATTTTTTTGAAGATTATCTGCCATATTCATAAAAAATAAAGTATGTTTGAAGTGTGCTTTTAGACAAAATGTTCATACAAAATTTTCTTAAAGTACATTTGAAGTCTACTTTAATTTTTTGTGAATAAGGGCATTCGTCTATCAAATGTTGGCCTTTGCTACGTCGCAGATGGTCTATCCGTTGAGTCCAATTTTCGATGACTCGTTCGAGTATTTCGACTGGTAATTGGCGAATGATTTGAGACTTTACATATCCCCACAGGATATGTCTCATTCGCAGTTATGAAACGATGCTTAAAATTCATTTTATTTTTCTGCAAACGGTCCAAACAAGCTTGAGAAATTTTCATTCTTATGCGTTTTTGGTCGACTGTTAACAAATGCGCCACCCATTTTGCAGAAAGCTTTTTCATCTGTAGGTATTCATGCAAAATTAAATGGACTTGATCATTTGAGAGGCCCACGATATTAGCTATTTCGCGCACTTTTATTCGTCGATCATTTAATATCATATCATGCACTTTGGCTACAATTTGCTGTTTTTTAACTGTTGCATATGATGAAGCATTTCATTATGAATTTCTTGTCCCAAAAGATCTTTTTTATTGAAATATTTAATGACACCACGATTTTCCATTTTTTCCATTATAAAAAAAATCGCAAATGGGTCTTTTTTGAACACCTGTTTCTATATGAAGGAGTTGGAATATTGAAAAGAAATTTAACATGTAGTCAAAGCACAGATTTAAGTTTCCAAAACACTTAACTTTTTTCTGTTTATACTGCTCTTTCTCCTCCGAATCACCCTCGTAAGCAGCCAAGTTTGAAATTGATGAAATTGTGATTTCTAGAAAGAAAATGTCAGAGAAAACAAGTAGGGAAATAATTAAACTATTTCCACCGCCAGTGTTTAGTTTAAATTTCACCTAGATTTTAGATTCATAAATTTTAATATTGTCGAGAAAAAAATGGACATAACAAACTTTTACCCAATTCAGCTTATTTGCTCGTTTTTGGACATTGAGTATTTGTTAAAAATACTTTGAAGGTCATCTCGAATTTTATTTGTTTTAAAATCTTAATGTCTAATAATTTCTCCATCTCCGGTACAAACTATTGATGTACCGAATATTTTGCTCAATAACCAGACTATTGAGATTGTTGACTGATAAAACTATGAACCTTGGGATAATTTTCAACTCTACACTCACCTGGTCAGATCATATTATCAATTCTACTGAAAAAAGATTCTCAATATTACATGCACTATGGAAAACCCTACACTTTACACCAGTTTCCATACGATCTTCGTGGCCAATCGACTGGCTCAAAATGTGAAATTATGTGCTCACTGAATTAATAAATCCATTTATTGATGCGATGCGTCTTGCTGAAACCAAATGTCGCCGAGATCATGAGCTTCAATTTCAATTTTACAGCGTGCTGGTCGTGGTCTATTCTGTCGAATGTTATCCAATAATGAATGCTGGATCTCAAAGTGGGTGATGGTGTTGCGAATAGTATGCTCAGTATGCCGATTATGTTGACCATACGTTGAGCGAAGTGCACGAAATACATTCCTACAGAACGTGAATTTTCGTAATAAAGTTGAATGATTTGTAAACGTTGTTCAGGTGTAAGTGAAATGCCAAACAATGTTAAACAAAAATAACATGACAGCATGACACGACTAAAAAAAAAGTCTATTCAAAGAAATATCTCTACTTGATTCACCAAAATATTTCATGTTTTTGTAATCATTAAATTTCAAGGATTTTATTAAGTAATATAAAATGTTTCTTGTTACACTAGTTCTACAACTAAATATTTGACAACATGTTATGAAAATGTTAGTGGATTTTATGTTGTTTTTTTTTTTTCTTTAAATTTGAAGAAAAATATATTTTCTTCGTATTCCCAATGAAAAGGCTTCAAAAATAGTTTCTGTTAGTTTGCATTGCAACCAATGATTTTTGTATGAGCTTGTCTCCTTCTGAACAAAACCAATATCTCTTTCTTGACATAGTCCTAACACTAACACTTTTCCTATAGACCAATAACTAGGTCAATGAATTTGGGCACGATTTTTTTATATTTTCTATTGCTCATACATTGCCTCCGGCTGCTTGTATTCACTAGAAAGAACTAGGATTTTTGCACTACATTTACAATGACGGATCTTCGAAATATGAATCGATGTAAATTTGTTGCGGTGAGCACAATATTTCAAGTTTTTAGATATGTTAATTGAATAAATCCATTAAAAGCCTCAAATAACTATGTGACTTTATAATAAAAGTCACAGAACGGGTTACAGAAGTGTTTGCAATATCACTAGTTATCAAAGAACGTAATCGTAGTACCTTAAGAATTTCGTAGAATTTGTTCTGCATTCTAAGTTTGAGTGTCTTAAATTCCGCCAAAGAATAACAAATAAAAACAAAATGATGATTCATTTCATAGGCCGACATAAAAATAATGAAAACCTACATATAATTTAAATAAAAATTACTCAACATATTTTAAAGTTCATTTGAATATGATAACACTGTGTTACATATGTATTTATTTTTCGAAAATACATTTATAAGAAAATTTAGCTTCTTCGGATAATAAAGATGGATCATCTAAATAAAAAAAAATAAAAATGACTTTCCAATTGCCATTACAAAATGGATTAACTTGCACTCATGTTTTTCCAGCACAAAGGTAATCACTAAACAAAACAAGAAAAAAATATTTTCTAACCCATATACACAATTTATTCCGTACAAAAACCAATAAAAGTTCCTCACAAAAATTTACATTTTGTTGTATCACTCTTAAACAAATAAAAAGTTTATCTTGAAAAGGGGAGCGAGCGGTGGGTGGCTGACTAAAGGAAAAAGTATTGAAAAAGTTATACATCTTTGTAGTTGTAACTTTAATAAAATTTCACATTTCCTTAATCAAATCCATTATTAAATTATATGTTATATAAGGAAACAACAATTGCAATTCTTCTTTATCCTTTGTGTTATGTTATTTTATTTTCATTTAATTTTTGTTCTTCTTATTTTTATTCTATTCTACTTTCCGACTAAAACAATACAGGAACAATAAAATCAACAGCAAACTAAAATTATTACCGTGTTGTTTTTGTTTTTATTGTTATATTCTTCTTCTACTTCTTTATTTCTATTTCCTTTTCATTTTATTAGAATGAACTGGGTAAAAACAACCTGTATGCATGCGAACAAATATATGTACGTACGTACACAGGTATGTGTGAATATAAAACAAAATATAAATACACGAGGGTATGCAAAAATTTTCCCAAAAAATAAATAGAATAAGAATACATACACATTGTAAACGTACATATGTATATAAATTCCGTTCTAACTCATAATATGTATAAGGAATATGATTAACTCCTGAAATCTATTTCTTAATAATGGTAAGTTAAATAGATAATGACAACAAGTATATCTTGGACAATTAACATTTCTGTTGACGCCATCGGCAGGGTAGAAAATGTATTCCAATGTACCAGTTGTCTAAAAATATTACTTTACAATGCACTATGGTTTTTTTTTTTTGGCATAAAGTCAATTTTTTTTTGTTAAGTATTTTAAAATGTTGTTGATTTTTAATTTTTAAACGCCCTACTTAGATAAAAAAATATTTAACTTTAACATGTAAAGCAACACTATTCTGTTTGCGTGCTGTTAAAGTCAGCTGATTATGTACCAGACGTTTTGTGTGAAATTGGCGGGGAAAATTTTGCAACTTTGATTGTTTGTTCTGGCGAAAGTTTACACAAAAGTGAAAAGGATTAATATGGAAAACGATTGTCCAGCTATGTAAAACTATAGTTTACTAATGTTTGTGTGGTTTTTATGTGTTTTTGTCCAATTGTACCGTGTTTTGTTAATGTATATTTTTAGAATGAGCTTATCAAGTGTAGTTGTGTTTCGTGGATCAGTACTTTTGCATGGCAAAGCGTTGCAAAAAGTTGTTAATGAGAAGTTATTAACCATAGTGTGCAGATTAATAGTAAACTAATCTTTTTTGTCCGAATCCACACGTTTTCGAAAAAATCAAACTTTTCTAGTACAATATGTGTTTAGTCGTGCTAAGCTGGTTGACATTTGGAGCAACAACAATCGCTCAGGAGACGCCGTACAAAAGCACATATTAGAAAGCATTGCTCTATAAACAATTAAATAACGAGAACATTAAGTCAATACATGAAACAGTGAAAGCCTTCGTTAATTATATAAATAAACACTTGCCGAAGTGTAATTTAACTCTGGAAAGATTTAAGGAAAAGCACTCAAAATGGCTTGCCAAAAGCATATTCATAGAAATCACTGATAATTATGCGTTAGAAAATAAAGTGGGTCACCCAAAATGTGATTACAAAAGCGCTGGTCCTCGTCTGAAAAGAAAATTAGCCACGGAACTCTCAGAGGAGTATAACAACTTAGCTCCCTTACTCATACATGCTACCACAATAGGAGATGAATACTGAAATTTGAATTTGTATAATTATTATTCTTTTTTTCATCAAATATAATAGAAAATTTAAAAATAATATTTTTAATGGAAACGTCAAAAACCTAGTTGCATGTTGGCCAGATTGGCTATATAGCAGCTATATGAAATAGTGCACCAAATCATATGAAACTTGGTAGGTCATTTTGGAATTGAATTTTGTGAATTTCGGTCAATTTTTGACCACATCCTCCATATGAAACCCACGTGTACCCACGTTAAACTTAAACACATCTGTGTAATGTGATTCTAGACACAACATTCATTGTTCTAAGTGTGTCAGAAAATTCTCTTTACAGTTCTTTGATCCACTACTATATCTCCAGGATTTCGTATGTACAAGATATTTTGAAAATATTAGGTAATATTAATATTTACATAGTTTCCACAAAAATTTAGATATAACTCCACCTAATTGTGCTACCTGAAGATTATGCATGATGTCTGTAATAACGCAATAAATATCCGATGGCAGCCCTCAAGATTTAAAGGGCTTCAAATATGCCACTGCCACGAAATTGTATCTTCTCTTACAATGGCACCTACTATTTAATTTATGGCTTGAGACACCGAAAGCTGCTCTAAAACAGAGCCTTACTTACCATTAACTAATAGCCTAAGATCTCCACAAACTGCTTCCATAATTATGTTTTGTTCTAGATTATTTTTGAAAAGTTAGAAGTTGAACTTTTTCACTGTATTTTAAACCTTCAAAACATACAAATCATATCAAAGAGTCTTTAACAGAAAAGTAACTGTATCAAATATAGTATACCGTCAAATCGTTCCATTACATGATGCTTACTTTTTATACCCATCACCAAAAAGATGATGGGAACTATATAACGTTTGTCATACCGTTTGTAGCACATCGAAATAATGGTCATAGAGAAAAAAAGTCTATATATTCTGGGTGCTTTTAAGACGATCGAGCCATGTCCGTCCGTCTGTAGAAATCACGATAGAGCTTCGAAAAAAGACATAGGACAATGAAATTTTTACCAACCATTCTTTGCTCTAATCAAATAATAATTGGTATTGAAAATGGGCAAAATCGGTCCACTAGGATCCAAGGTATAGATCAAAGTTTCAGACTACCTCGATATTTTTTGCTATTTTCTTCAAATATAATGCAGATAATAACGTGAAAATCTGCACACTCTATTTTTATTATGGAACGACAAGTCCTGCTAGGAATCGGTCCATGATTTCTCATAGCTCCATTACAAATGTCTTTTCAGAATATATATAGCTTTATTGTACATAAATTCCTATAGAAAAGCCGTATCCATACAAAATTCTGCAATAATAAGTTTCATGCATCGGTACATATTTTAAACACAAAGATCAAGACCACTTCCAAAAATCACGTAAATGCGCATAAATATTTTATAAAAATCACTAACAAGTCGAAATTTAATAGAAATAAACCGCATATACATCTATATAGTCGTGTTTATTTTCGTGATTATCGGTCCATATTTGAGCATAGCTTCCATATAAAGTCTACTTCCGGAAATCACTTAAATACGTACTAATCTCTTAATAAGCATCAGCAGCAAGTTTAAATACGACACAAATAGTCCATGCGTATATAAAAATATTCAATGAGCGTTCAGTCATCATTATTACATTGAAATTCAACAAAAATAATTCGCATTTAAATATACTCGTTAATCGTCGTACAGAATTGCATGACGTGCAGAGTCGGGACTAATCCCGAAAACTTATTAGCCTACAAAAAACATCCATATCGAATCGAAATTTTACACAGATCAGCTAAAAGTATGTTAAAATTATGTTATTGACTTTTGTGAAAGTTGGTCCATAATTGAGCATGGCTCCCGTACAAGTTTCACTTCCGAGAATAACCACAGAGTTGACAATTTTGACGTTTTTATGAGCCAAAATTTGTTTCCTAGGGCGTTTTGGTTCATAATTTGTTTTACTTTATGTTACAAATGTGTACTTATGTTGCAAAACTAAAAAAAAAGTGAAAATTATTTATTATAACTGGAATATGCATAAAATTCTTATAAATGTCGTTATTGAGATGAAATTTAAGTAAAAAACAAACCTAAAATAAATAGAAATTACAGTATAATATTTTATAAAACTCATTTCATAATAGGTGATCTGGTGGTGGGTGTATAAGATTCGGCACAGCCGAATATAAACTCTTACTTGTTCTTACTTCTTTTTGATATAAATAAAATTACTTAAAACTACTACAGCTGTTTATATAAACATTTCAGTTTATCCTCGTACATTTATATGGCATTCTCGAACATGTTGGTGTATATCATGAGAAAGTATTAAGTAAATAACAAAAATCACATGCATATATACATTCACATTTACAGGTATTGTGTATAAATACATACATATGTATATTTAAATACTTGTATACCAAGGCAGACATAAGAAAAGTTAAATATTTAGCAAAGCAGCAACCTTCATCATCAACAGCATCATCATTCTATGTACAATCTAATTCCATACATATACGTATTGTTGCTACTCTTATATGAAAATGGATTGTTATTCAAAGTGCTATGGTAACGAGCACTTGAAATGTTTTTCCAGTCACCCTGCAAGTCTTACAACTCCTAAGTTACGTATTCACGAATGTGTTAGCTATATTGATTACAAAACACTGAGAGTCAAATAGCACTTAATTTTTATAACTTTGTATTACACAGAAAAAATTATTGCCCGACAAATTTTAGTTAAACTTTTAATTGAGTCTTAATTGATTTTTAATTAAACTTTTAATCATATAAATGTAATTTGTAATTGAAAAACAATTTTCAATTAAATAATATAATATTTTTTTTAATTAAAACTACTTTTAATTAAATTTTTACAAAATATTTTAATTGATACTACAAATTGCTTCATCGGTCCACTTTCAATTAAATGTTTAATTAAATATACGAATATTTTAATTGAAAATCAATTTTAATTTTTTGTGTATAACTCGTGATGTACACACAAAACGCAAAAGTCAAATAAAGTTTTTGTTTATATTTATTTTGATTTACTCACAAACGCATTAATAATTCAACTACAACTATATCCTGCAGCATTAGACTTTAGAAACCTCCGAAACTGCAGGCTTTTTGAACATACATATATTTACGCGCGTATGTAATGCATATGTATGTGTGTGTACATTTATTAAATAATATATTCGTTAGGATATTGCACTAGTACTAAGCACTGTACTATTTTAAGTTGAAGACTTACTATTGTTACCTTAATATAAATTGGCATTCTACTTATGTACCCAAATACAGTGGAATGAAAGATTGTAATAAATAATAAATTATTAGATGATTTACATTCACTACATATTCAGGATATAAATTATTAATTCTATGGACTAGTTTTTACAACAATAGCAGCTTCGTTAATTGTCAGAATGTAATATTACCATATTCAACTCCATTATAAATAGACTTATCATTTTTAAAAAGAGGCTGCAAAATCCGCCTCCAAAAATATACATGGAAAGACGCCAGTGTGAGGAGTATGGTATGGGAATAGAAACGATGGCAAAAGTTGTTCCGTTTTTGCCGGTCCCTAACATTCTTCTATTAAAAATCAAAGGCTGCATGTTAAATCTGTGATCACAGGACACAGAAAATTTAGAAAGCTTTAACTATCCTCAAACGACTTCGATGCAATAATATAAGGACCGCGGAAAAAATTAGGTTTGAAGTTGTCATATACGAGCTGCTATAAAATCATTCCTACATATACCTCTGTACTCGTATTTATATCCCAAGTGCTGCCAGTTAGTGCAATTTGTGCCTGCTTGCAGATTAGTTTACATATTGTTGTCGATGACATCGGTGGGTATAACTGCATGTTACGGGCAATGAAGTAATTCTAAATTTTCAAGAACGAAAGCATTTCATCCATCTTTTCGTATTGTTCGGAATTGTGGAATGCAGAATTGCTTGCATCAGTGTGGAATGACTGACAGTGTCGATGTGGTGATGTTGTGCGTTTTTCGGAATCAATTCTGCTGATAAGCTGATGGTTTCAACAGAATACACTAGAGATATCAGCTAGTATGAATGTCCCTTACTCCTACGACCATTAAATGCTTAACTGCAATAATCGCTCTTGCAATTTTAGTTAGCGAATACAATTTCAGTTCATTCAATACAATATAATACGAAGAACATTATATCCGTCCGTAAATCGGGTTATCTCATAATTTTTTTTGGAAGGCCACTGTAATATGGAAATCATCCCAAGTTGTTAATGTTTATGCTACATATTTTGTATCCACTGCTGTTGTTGTAATTATGTAAAGTTGTAGCGTAAAACAAAGACGATGATGTTGTCGAATACACCGATGAATTACGTCGATCGCAGATTGAGGCAACGTAAATTTCAGAGCATTCAATTTCATGACTAAGTCCGAAAATTTCATAAAGTCATATCAGCCCTTAATTGCGTTGATATGTGATGCTGCCGTTTTGGCAAACCATACAGAGCTATAGTCCAGTATTTCCTTCAACTTCAGTGTGGACCCGTAAAATAGGAATCAGAAATGTCGGAAGAGGCAGATCAGAAATTAAAAATTACTCGATTGTGGCTTTGACCATAAAACTAATTCTATTTTCCGTCTCTTTCCCGCTCTTTCTATCCTCTCCTTCCCAATCCCTTTACTATTTTTCATCTTACAATAAATGGAGGCTGTTTCTTCTAACTACTTTCCTTATTATTGACTCAGTTCTTATTCCCATTTTTATATAACGCTCAAAACTACTAGTCCAGCACCCACCTTAAAGTATACAGATCGACTCAGAATCACTTCCTGAGTGGAAGTAACGATGTTCGTCCGTCCGTCTGGCAGGCTGACACAAGGTTTACATGGACAGAGTGCAGGTCGCAATTTTAAAAATATTTTCATAAAATTTGGCCCAAGGACGGTTGGGATTAAATTTACTTATCCCCCATACAAATATCCTCCCAAAATAGGGGATTATCGGTCATTAATGTTTGAATTATGTAGATATGCAAAAAAATTTGTCTACAAATAAGTTTTACATGAAACCTAATCATGTAAACAAATTTTGTAAAGATCTGTCCATAATTGACCACAGATCCCACAGCTGAAAATCATTTTAAAAAGCAAGACTATCTTTAAAATGTTGGTATCCAAATAATATTCAACACAAATATGGTTCATACATACACAAATTTATAATGATCGGTCCATAATTAGTCATAGCTTCCATATAAGGCCCACTTCAAAAAATCACTTTAACGACCAGATATCGCCTAAAAATTTTAATATATAACTGAAATATAAATTCCATAATTTCTGTATTCATTTTGAATATATTTCAAAAATAAACCTAAATAATTCCTATTTCCTTTTAACAAATGATGTAGTTTAACAGATTGGATGATAAATATCCCTTAGTGGACTTAATAGAAACACAAAAAGAATTAAGTTGATAATATAAAAATTTACATATTTTGCACTTTCTGGCTGGTGTTATAGAAAATGTCCTACTGTGCCTTAAACCAGTAATAAGAATTAAATTAAGAATTTCAAAAATCAAGACCTATAAAGCTACCAAACACTCATTCTTTCATACAATCAAAGGAAAACAGTAAAAACTAATGAAAAATATTTATACATTCATAAACATATACACACATACATGCTTATTTACATAAATACACAAGGATACAAACGCCTACAAAAAAAAAACAAATAGCAACTGCAACACAGAGAAAAACTCTGTTAAAGGTTGAAGGTATAAATACGTTCTCTCATACACTTAAGCTAGATTTACACGATTGAAATTTTCTTCAAAATTTATTTATTTAATAGTTATTAATAGTTATTAAATAAATAAATTTTAAAGAAATTTTGCTGTTTACAGGAATTTGAAGCATTTTGAAGAGCAATTTTGAAGAAAATTTCAATCGTGTAAATTTAGCTTTACACTTTTGTATGTAAATATTTAGTTTATGCCTGGGTTTGTGTTTGTATGAATTCACATATCACGCACTTAGTGTTGCTAGTAATTTCCAGCAATTTAACACAGATTACCAAACACAACGTGCGACCAACAACAAATGACTTGCCAAATGTGTGTGTTGTATTTGGAAGTATGCGTGTAGGTATGTGTGATTGCGTTTTCGCACAGTGTGGTGGAACACATACAATTCCTAACCAGCGGAATGAAATCTAAAATGGAATCAGAAAACCAACAAAAAAAGAAAGAAATCAACTAATATACTCTCACGCTTTTATGCAAAGTCTCACTCAAATTATGAACGAGGTAAGAGGGAATGCAGCAAATGTCGTACAATGTTTAACGGGCGGTTGTGTAGAAGAGGTTAGGTAAGTGAGTTGGAAGGATTAGTTAAATGTTTAAAAAGTACATAAATTAGTGCCACTACATAAATTCTTAAACAGCAGGCATTAAAGATGCATGTATGAATGTATTAATGTGTATGATTACATCCTTACCCACACTCACAAACACGCAGTTGCATATTTCTAAACACAAAAATCATAAAAAAGTTTAATTTTTGCATACACATGTGTGTACTAAGGACAGAAATGCGTTAAATTTTCTATGATTGAGTGTAGCTAAATTGTACTTAAATTTGAATTTATAAAAAAATCCAAATATCTGGGTAAAAATCCAGAAGAGTTTCAAATATTACATATCACCACTTAATAATTGCCTGATCTCAGTCCTTATATGAACTTACTTCAATATTAAGTCTACATACATATTTATATGCATGAAAATGTACATATGTATGTATGTACCTTGCTTATGTGTATTTTTTTATGATAAATGAAAAAGCTAATAGCAAAATATAATACGTATAATAGGATGGCCCCTATTTTTCACCTTTTATAACCACCACCAAAAAGATAGGGGGTGTATTAAGTTTGTCATTTTGTTTTTAACACATCGAAATATTGGGCGTAGAACCAAAATATATATACCTATATTCTGGGTCTCTATAAGATTCTAAGAAAATTTAAGAGAGATTTAAACAAATTTAATTTTTTTTAAACATTCTTTTATTCTTAGTTTTATATTTGGTATTGAAAATGTTCAAATCGGTCCAGTAATAGGCCAAAGTTTCGGACAACTTCGATATTTTTCACATATTTTTTTTACTATAATGCAGATAATAACATGAAATTTTGTACACTTTAGTTTTCCTATAGTGGGTTAGGTGCTGTTGAAAGTGGTAAGAATTGATCGCAGATTTCTCATAGGCACCATACAAATGTCTTCCCGGAATATGGCTTTAGGGTACATAAATATTTTTATAAAAGCATATCCATACAAAATTCAACACAAATTAGTTTCATGAAAAAGAAAATCATAAACGATATTAGTCCACATTTGAACATAGTCCATATAAAGTTCACTTCTGAAAATAACTTAAATGCTCAAAAATCTCTTATAAAAATTATTGCAAAGTTAAAATTTGATACAAAAAATCCATATCGTATATATGTATAGAATTAACAGAAACAGTGGCCTCTACTGAAAATTCATGAATTTTGAGTTGTTACTCTTTTGGGGAACAAGTGCGATATATACAAATCGGCGTACCTAATTTTATGACGATAGTCCACTTCTGACTAAATAGGCATAAAAATCTTATGAATATCGCTTTCGAACCTATATTTTACACAGATGAGTTATATGCATGCCCCTATTTTGAGAATATCAGTACATGTTTGATCATTGTCCCCATATAAAGCGTACTTCCGAAAATCACCTAAATACGCTTATATATTTTACATATATCGGTATGAGGTTAAAATTCGAGACAAATAATCCACATATATATAAAAATCACGACGATGGTTTCATATTTGGTCGTATCTCTCATATAACGATTATGACCGAAAAACAAATTTACCACTTTATAAACAGTAATATCAAAATAAAATTTTGCACAGATCAGTTTTGTAAATCCAGTAGTATGTACAAACGTTACCACTAACGTAAAATACGTAATCTCTAAATAAAATATATTCGAACTCGGTTATTTATTAAAAAAAAAAGCAAAATTATAAAGCAAATTTCCATACAAAATTGATATTGTACTTTCTGGCAAGACTCTTGTAAGAGTAACCAAAGTAAAAACAACCAAAGTCCTTTAGGTAACTATGGCCTAACTTCTTACTAATAGTAATGTACAAACATTTACAGGTTAAGCCAAATCTTGTATAATTTAAATTAACTAACTCATTACCGCACGTAGTTGTGGTACATTTTGGTCCAGACACAGACAAACGGACAGACGGACATAGCTCAATCGACTTAAAATTTCATAAGGCTGAAGAATATATATATACTTTTTTGGGTCTCAGATGAATATTTCTCAGTGTTACACACGGAATGACCAACTTATATGTACCCTCATTCACCACTTATGGTGGTGGAGGGTATAACAAGTTTCATGTAAAAAAAATCGCAAAATGAAATTTTGTTTAGTTCAGTCCATGTTTGATCATATACCCCATATAAAGTCCATATCAAAATTCACTTAAATACGTATAAATCTGATATAAATATACATAGTTATCAGGTTAAGGACAATATTCGAAAAAGTCATTAATATTTATATATATTTTTTAGAAATATCGGTACCGACCCAAAACTTTACACAGATCATTTACATATACGCACAAATCATACTGCAGAATTTTGTGAATTTCGGTCCATATTTGATCATAACCCGCATA
This sequence comes from Bellardia bayeri, assembly GCA_950370525.1. Classification (NCBI taxonomy): domain Eukaryota; kingdom Metazoa; phylum Arthropoda; class Insecta; order Diptera; family Calliphoridae; genus Bellardia; species Bellardia bayeri. The sequence goes on from OX493267.1 coordinate 22,562,531, forward strand.
TACAGACTTCTTCCGAATTGCACTTTAATACTAATATGTATCTTAAATACAACGTTATTAAATTGAAATTTGACGTGAGAAATTCTTATATGCAGAGAATTCTCTGTTTAGGAAGACCGGCCTATACTTTACCATAGCTGCCATTTAAGGACCATTTTCGAAAAACAATTCAATGGCTACTAAATACATCGATAGCGAACCAACTTTTATACAGATCAGAAATTTTAATCCAGAAATTATACTGATATCGGTTATACGGCAATTATGCTACTGGATTTTGTAGCTCTCAGTCAATAATTACCAATAACTTCCAAACTAAATCCACTTCCGAGTATAATAACCAACCATACAACTCTTGTAAATAGCGTTATTGAGATGAAATCACATTAATGGATACTGGATTTAGAAGCCTTGAGTCCATAATTGGTCCACTTCTACTATGCCATCCATATATCTCTTATAAATAATGTTATTGACATCAAATTCAACCTCACGAAGCCTCACCATATAAACTTACCCTTTTTATACTCTGGTTTTTCAACTTGTGGTGAATATGGAAAAATGTTTTTTAATTTTATAAAATTTTAAATTTACTCAAAATTGTTATGAAAATCAGTAAAAATCTGTAAATTGTGGTAAGAATTGATAATTACATCAATTGTAAATGGTCAAAATTAGGTAAAATTTCAATTTATTTTAAATAAATTATATTGGTCATAAAATTTTCTTTCAAACAATATGTAAAATATTAATAAAATTTGCACTAAGACTGAATAAAACTACAGAATAAGGATATTCTAGTCTTATAACCAGTGTAGTTTCTTCACCTTCATGAGAAGCCATGTCCGTCTGTCTGTCTGGATGTTGAAATAAATTTTCTGAAGTCCCCAGATATCTGCAGGATCCAAATCTTCAATAATTCTGTCAGACATGCTTTCGAGAAGTTTGCTATTTAAAATCAGCAAAATCCGTTCATAAATAACGGAGATATGAGCAAAAATCCGACACAACCTCTGAAAGTTTCATCAAAAAAACTAAGTGTATTAATATTGTTACGAATAATTTCATAAACAGATGGCGCTGATCAAACAAAGTGTTTAAGTGTGTTCTTAAACCGAAATATAAGTGTGTAAAAAGACAGTGTGTTCATTTTTTTTAATTGTGTTTGTGTACATTTAAATAAATAAAGACTCGTTATATTTTCTTCAAACTACTTGACGCTTTTATTTTGCAATTAAAAAGAATCCGGTTTATTTAAAGGAAATGCCGTTTTTAAAGGGTAAAAACGTAACAATATTTAAAAGGTAAAAACGTAACAATATAATATATATATGTATGTATGTATATAATATAATTATGCATCCACAACAAAGGTGAAGGGCATATAAGATTCGCCATAGCATAAGATTTATTAGGTTTAGGTGGAGGGTCTTTAAGACTCGGTTCGATTATTTGACTTAATGAAATTTTTTTAAATTTTTTTAAATTTCATTAAACACAATTTTCAAAATGTGAAATTAGGGATTTGATATACATATGTATGACATTTCAGTAGGTTATCGATGTTAGAAATTCTTAATATTAAAATATCTATAGGCAAATCAAATGTAAATGCAATTTAAATTGCATTTTTATCAACATTAAATTTTTGATTTTTTCAATATTGCTCTTGAAGAGCACGTAGAGTAATTGTAGACCTTAAGAGCATTGAAAATTCAAAAAGTAGAGCCACCCTAATGTATAAGTAGGATATTGAAAAGCACACAGAGGCAAACGGAGAACTCCTTTCATTTAAGACAATAACAACATGATTAGTGTAAAAACAACATTAATAACTTACTCAAACACAGATACACTAACACAAATCTACACAGAATTCATGTACGTGTATGTGTTTACTTTTAATGTTTTAGCATTAAAGTTTTAAAGATGAAAATTAACTCAATGAAAAGGAAAATATAAAAAAAAAATCTGATAATAAAATTATGTTATTAATTTTCGTTTACAATTTTTCTTATTCGTTTTCCGTGCTATAAACATGAAATGGAGCGACTACAAATACAGTTAATATCACATATAAAAGCTATAAACATGAATAAAACGTAAAATATATTCCAAGTCATAATTTGTGGTGTTTTTGTATGATAAATTAGCAGCTACATGTTTATAAGTATGACAGTTAAATTGTGAAATATCGAAATGATGAGTGAGTGATCAGAAATTATGTTGTAACGAATATAATTTTGTATAACTAAATTGAAGTAGAAAGAAAATAATCTTTCTGGATCTGTCATTTTTTCAAACGAAACCCATTTTGCTTTGTCTGAATACTTAAAAAGCAAAACTTAGATATCGAGAGATGTTAACAAATTTTGTCCCATTATTGATGATTTGAATATCACTGACATGTGGTCACACAGTAAACCGAAACAATGAAATTATTGGAAACTAAATTCAGCTATTATTTGGCCGGCCCAATCATGCGATCGAGATTATTTTTTGAGGGACTAAGTTAAATATAGAGTCTATACAATCGATTGCGAAATATACCCGTGAACATCAGTCCGCTTCCACTATTTTAATTTAATAATTGTACTATCAGATTTTAAAATCGATCCTCTTCGATTAATACGTTTTGTGCAAGACTAAATCTCACTTCCAAACTTTATTCGGTTGGGATCTATAACTGGCTATAAATCCTACATATTGGTATTCGAATGAAATTCTTTTAAATTATTATCTTTTAGACAGTCAAAATATTCCAGATTCATGGATACTGAAAATATAAAAATGATCCTCAAGGATATTGTGAAAATCATAGAATATGCCGATTTAAAGACAATGTGAATATTTAGGAAATCCTAAAAAATTTGTTAAATTAAGAATTATTTGAGTTGAAATTATTCCGATCCCAATGTTCATAAGATTTTACAAATTTTATTAGAATTTGATATTTTGGGTATATGAATTAAAAATGTGTGATTCATAGCATATGTCGTATCTATTGGTGACTTTGACACGGAACATTTTAGAATTGGAGAATATTACTCCATGAAGATTGTTGTTAAACTCAACAATAGCTTTTAAAATAAAGGGGATCTACTCAGGCAGCAAAACGTTTGCTAGCGGCAGAATTCATCCAAAAGCAGTGAAATTGGATAACATATGAATTGAAGATGAAAACCCTTGAAAAACGATTTTGCATTTCCTATAAAAGAAAATCATTTTTGCATCGAATCATTCCTTGTGATGAAAAATGGATTGATTACGATAACCCGAAGCGTAAGAGAGCGTGAGCTGCTGTAATCTGGCCAGACCATTACTGCGAACCTTCAACAAATGCAACTGATTCGTTTGCAGCGAGTATTTTCCGAAAAACGCCCAGAATATGCAGCCATACCTGAAAGCGTAATATTCTATCATGACAACGCTCGTGTGGCTCTCTGGATACGCTTAACTTCAGAATAGGGGGTTCAAAATTGACTCGATTCTTTCGTTTCCTCGAAAGATGGGCAGTTCTTTAGGTAACAATGACCAAGGTTTTGATTAAATTTAATGTTTTAAGTGTTTCAAAATAAAAGCTAAACAATTGAATAATCGTCCCTGTACGTAGTTTATATTTCAGCTTATTGTCTCAATGTTTTGTATAAATTTCTAGACAAAGCGCTCTAAGCTTTCAGTTCCCTTCGGGTCTTTTTCCAGTAATATAATCTTCTTTTTCAACATTGCCTCTCGACAGATTGCGAGGCATGCCTATTTTAAGCAGTTATGGAAGAACATTGTTTGTATGTCTTCTAATTGTACTTCCTATGTAAACAATTCCGTCTGGTCCTGAAACTATTTACAGCTTTGTTCACCATCATTGACCTAAAAGACCAATCGAATCATTATTATTCTTGATCTTAATTAAGTAGTTATCTTGAACACGAAAACTGATTTCTGCTTTTGAAATTATGTAAGTTACAATGAAAAAATCCCTGAGTTGTAGATGATTTAAGTCTACTTTTATTTTCATGGATATAAAAAAGCACTTTCAAGGGGATTGAATTTGCATTGAGGAATATATAAGTGAAAAGTTTAACCTTAAGCATCAGAATAGCTCTTAGTTTTACTTTATATTATATACTACTTAATTTTTACATTTAGCTAGAGAACCAATAGCACTTAATGCTCCATCAAAATCAAAACAGTGCAGTAGACGAATTACAAACATTTGTTGTAATGTTGTAATCCTATTTCAACAACAATCTACACTTGTTATCTTAAGTTTCTACTTATGCGATTACTGCTGTTTCGTATTATTATTAGTTGGTGCTTTTTTATATTTCTAGTTTTATTCGTTATTCTTTCTGGTTGTAAATTCATAAATTACAGCTACACAGCAAATCTTTACTAAATCACAAGAAGGATACAACTAACAGCAACAACCAGGATAAGAAAATAAAAAATTGTTAAACCACATACACACCCAAACATCCACAATATACAGCCCAGAAGAAAAAACGAAACTTAAAAATGAAAATAAACAAATCCAATTCAATTCATTCAAAATGCAAATGCAATCAGTGGCAATAATTGTACTCAAGTTTTGCTGTATGATTGTATGGGTGTGTGCGGTTAATATGTAGTAGTGCAGTATGTAAACAACCAGCTACTGCCCAGTTGGAAATATTGTATCAGACTTTTCAACTTTCAGCGATAGACTTGTCCTCAGATTGACTTTTATCTTCAGAAAAAGTACTAAATTGCCATAAAGGTATATTTAAAAATAATTTCAAAATTTCCAACTGGGTTTAAGTTCAGTCAGTCAGCCAGGCCAGCAAACAGTTGGGAGTCAGGCAGGCAATGTCATTGAAATTCATGGAAAATCAAAACATAACCTCGTTGTGCTGCAAGAGCAAGAATGGGAACACAACAACTAAAACTAGTAAGTAAAACATCAACAGCAACAACACCAAACAGTAAAATGTAAATCAAACCTACAAAACTCAACAGTAGTAGTTTTTGGTTTAGTAGGGTACTCATACTCTTACAATCACACACACTCATTTTTACCTACTATTATATCCATACTTGAACTTTTTATTTTTATTCAAGCTTTCAGCTTCAAGCATCATTTTGTTGTTTTTCGAATTGGAAACCATTGAACAATTCTTTCGTTTGCAATGAACAACAAAAACTACATCTAAATGGAACAAAATGAATCAAACAAATCAAAACAAAAAACTAACAGAAAACAAATGTAAAAAAATAACCTAAACAAAAAGCAACAAAAAATATAGGCTAACAAAGGGGTTAAAGTAAATACCGGAAATAAAACTTTGCCAATGTCACTTTCTTTTTGTTTCTTGCTTGCTTTTTTCATTTTCATTCCATAGCATACTTTCAATACTTTTACGTTCCGTTGTATATATACATCTGCATAAACATAGATGCATTGAACCACCCACCCCTAAACTTAAAGTTCTATGTTAGTTTTAAGTCCTTTAAAGTACCGCTTAACAGTTTAATTTATTGCGCCTAAGTGCAGGCAATATTGTGTTGACTACTGTGTAATACATGTGTGTATTTTTTATTAAAGTATATGTTTAAAGGCTGTGTGCCTGAGTATTAGGGTAAGACTAAAATTGTTTCCAGTTTAATATTAACAACCAAGTAGTTGTATTAAAGTGTCGCGAGCTAGTGATTTTATTATTTTAATTATATTTTATTTTAATTAATTATGTGAGTAATTATTTTAACATACACATATGTGATCTATATATGTGAAAGTCAATAAATTTTAGAGTCAATTCCGCATTACAAAAGGACACCTATTTATAATTCGCTTTACAACAGACTTTCAAGTAACTTAAGTGAGATATTAGAGTAGTGGCTAACGCTAGATTAGCAGAGATATATAAAGTAACCATATGACTTCTGTCCGAATTACATGTTGCGCATAAAACATTGCACAGTGGTTTAGAAATGGTTTTTGGGGGAAATAATTCGATATCTTGAGAGCTATTGGAGATATTGTAACGAAATTTTACTTAGTTTGAACTGAGGCGTTTTCGAGGAGATTAACAGTTTATCGTCTTCGTATTTCCAAAAATCCATTTATGATCCGAATGAGCTGAAATTAAAAATATAAATAATCCTTCAAAAGATCTACAAAAAAAACATGCTTACATGTGTACGTTATCCCTTTTAGTTCAAGAGATATTTAGTTTTTTTTTTTAATTCAAATTAAAATTTACACGCATTCATATTTGGAATAAGTTGTTTCTCAAAAAGTCCCCATATTTTTTTTCTTCTTTTCATATAATTTTTATATGATTCGGAAAGAAAACTTAATGCATTAGATTGTAAAATAAAATTTGGATTATTTAAGCGGACATAGCCCTCCACAACCCTATAAAACTTGGAATATTTTGTTAAATCAACTTTAAGTTTGAGTAAAAATTCCAAACTTGGCCAATTTTGATAAATCAAATTTAGGTTTGGGTAAAATATTCTAAAAACGCAAAGCACTGATCGTGAAATAAGCTCCACATTTCTACATGTTACTTAAATACATACAAAGTAATTATACAATCACATGGTAAATAATGTCACAGTGTGCACTTATATAGAAACCTCAGTTTTTGCACTTTTATAAAAAAAAACTCAGTTTTTGGAACATATTTTTCCCGTTTTACGAATTTAGGTATTTCAAAATAAAAATTGCCAAAAATGATAATGCCATTGATTAAAGGCCATTTATTAAGGCATCTATTAGTTGTACATTTTTTTATGATATCTTAAACCATTAAAATTTATATTATTCTTCGTGGAAAAACACCATATTATAATTATTTTAGTTTGACGTCCCAAAATTTTTTTGTAATTATTTTATTTTACAAAAATATCGATCTTACTAAGTCCTAAGGTTTTCGTCAAAAATCGTTATAAAAAAGCTTGTATTTACTCTTCAGAAATTCCACAAACCTTGCTCCCTTCCAAATGTTTTTTCATATATTGGATGCAAATTGTATGTACACACAATGGTACAGAATCGAATTTTTTTGGAAATAAATCTGGCATTTCTAAACCACTGGTCCGATCGAAATAAAATTATACAAGGGAGTAGCAAAGGAATATTTGTGTTTAAATTTTGATGATGGATCCCATTCAAATATTTTTTATATATTATTAAAATAATTTTTTCCAGTATTACCGGTGAAATTTGGCCAGACCATCACAGGGAACCTGTATCGAATGCAACTGATTCTTTAAGGGGAAAACGCCTAGAATTCACAGCTAGAAATGAGAGTGTAATAATCCATCATGAGAACGCTTGGCCACACATTGCAATGTTAAAAGTTATAGAAAGAAGTGGTTGGATCAGACCAGTCCCCGTCCGACTATTATTTGTTTCGATCGATACAGACTGCTTTCTCTAGGATATGTTTGTCTTCAAAACAGGGTATGCGAAATTAGCTTAATTAGTCCTTGACCTTAAAAGCTGAGCAGTTCTTTAAAACAGTCTTAAAAATTGGAAAAAAAAATTATTGTGCTTTCGAGTCGGAATTTAGACTAGGCCAAGTTCAAAAATGCCTACATATCTATGTCACTGGCAATAATCGAACGCGTTACTCTAAACATTGCTGACTAGTCTTTTGGAACAGCTCCATAAAAATGAAAAATATTATTTCCTTTATGTAGTAAATATATGAATGTTGACAAGTTCGCTACAACATAATTTAAACTATTTGTGCTTAAAACTTAATGTAGTGTTATATTTTTTGTTTGCGCAATTCCATAAAACTATATGCTACCATATTATTAATTGGTAGCTGTTCATAGTTGTTATAAAATCAGTCACATTCGTACAATCATACATTTCACAGCAACAAAAATCGATGGCATACTTACAGCTGCTACTGATGCTGCAAACTAAATATGTTCTAATGCTAAAAACGTTAGTTCTATGTTTCTTGTAATAGTTTAGTTTTCTGTTTGTCAGATATTCTATACAATTTTTGTGTGAAAATTGTATACAAACTATTGGTATCGTTCTCACACATTAGGCTACATCAGCCAACATCATCAGCTGTTAGTATAAAAAGGGGCACTAACTTTATAGCATGTAGCACATACAAATATGTAGTTGCACCAAGCGTCATCATTTACTTGGGGCATGTAAGCAAGCAAATATATGAATATTAGAGTGGCACTTATTTAACACTATTTAGAAAAAGCCAAATGCTTAAAAAGTTATCCAAATCGGTTAACATTCAGAGACTACACATTGTAGTTAAAGTGGCAATATTTTCCCTTTGAAATTGCTGATTTCGAGGAAATTTAGTTTCTGTTCGCAAATTAGTTAAAATTATTTCTTGAGAAAAAATTTTGTTGCTAATTTAGTTGTTTGTAATTTTAAATTTCAAGGACAATATTAACATTTGTGGTCAATATTGTGTATGATAAACATTTACACTAAAAATTATTAAAAATGTAAAATAGATAAAATTACTTTGTTAATATAAATTTTTGTATTCTATTAAACCGTGAGTATTATGAAAAATAAAAAACTTTTTCACTTGGACATCTTTTAATCATATTAAACCAATGTCAATTACGCTGTTCAAAGCAATGGTTTTTAGATAGCGTAAAACAATTAGACCTTGGGAGCAAAATAAGGGCCACTCTAATGTACATATGTACCAAATACATATAATATATATTTAGTTACTTGAAATGTTGTAGGTACATATTTATATTCGACTAGGCTAGATATCTAATGTGTTATAGTTGTGTTTGTTGAATGCTTTAGGGATTCTGTTGTCGTTTACGCCTAAAGTTTACCAAAGCTAATACTAATGTACTTTGCTGATAACTCATCCATAAAGTAGGCTATATTTTATTAATTGAGCTAACACAAGTGCAACATAGACGTAATGCAGTTAACTATTCTTCCTATTCTCTCTAACTCTATCTCTCTCTCTATATATATACACTTTACTTACAATTTCTGTCTAAAATATAGTTTTGTTTCTGTTTAGTTTAAACTATTATATAGATGCTTTCAAGGTGGCTACGTGCAATGAACTTTACTTTTTCTATAAAGATAGAAAATGTATCTATAAATTACAAACATCTCTTATTAAAAAAATGTATATATTTTAATTAATATACAAAAGAGTGGCAAATGCTTTTGATGCTTTCTTTTTGCTGCCTTTCTACCTATCTAACACTTAAAGTAGGCTGCAGTTTTTCCATAATTATTACGCCTTTAAGTAGGCACTGCATTTATTCATATACACACCCCTGGGTATACTGGTGTCTTGCCTATTGTGCGGGCTGTGTATGTATCTATAAAATAACTACTATCTATGTATTGTATATTCAAATGAGTTTTATAATAGAAAATACGAAAGGAAAGCACATTAACCTCAGAATTTACATATTTCTATAAATTCAAACTAAAAATAATTACAATACAAATTGTTTTTTAATCTTGTGTTTTAATGCAATATTCGTATGAGATTGTGTGGGTTTTATATTCACTGTTCCACAATAGTTAAAATAATATTTTATTTATGTTTTAAATAAACAAATAATATGTACATATGTTTTTAATTTAATTTATGTCCAGAAAAAATATAAAATTAAACCAATTCAAGTTCGTAAAAAATATTTTCTCTCTCTCAAAAAGAGAGACGTCAAACTTCATATAAAAATAAATTGTTCGAACAAATTTTTTGTTAAGAACGAATGGGTGAATCCACCTTTATAGGAGAGAAGGACATCCTCCACTTTCACTGAGAATGGCTGGTTTTTTATAGGAAGCATGTGCTCCAAAATGGCGACAGTTACAATGATCCAAATTCAAACCTTAAATTCAAACCTTAAACTCGAAAATCAAACTAAATAAAACAAGTAAGAAACTATAGTCGGTTAAGCCCGACGATATAATACCCTACACACAGTATATGTATAAAACAGTTTTTCAAACATGTGCGCTATATGGGAGATATGACCCATTATGAACCGATCATCCAAAAATTTAGTGTCATGATTTCTGTGAATATAAATATTGTGTATGTAAAACATTATCTGGATATAAATACTTTTAAAAGATTTATGAAGGTTAAAGTTGATTACGGGGAGGGTCTTATATGGGAGTTTTGATAAAATTTGGTAAGTGATATTTTTTCGGCCCAAAGACAAATGGAATCGGTCCATTATTTCACCTGGCTCCCATATAAAAGTCCTCCCGAAATTGGGGTTTACCGATCACAAATGTTTGAATTATGCAAGTAACCAAACAAATTTCATTACAAATGAGTGGTAAATTAAGCCAAATCACATCTACAAATTTTGAGCAGATCGGTCCATAATTAGTCGTAGCTCCCATATAAGGACTCAAAAATGTGGGTATCCAAATAATATTGAACGCAAATATATTTCATATGTATACAAACAATACGATACAATTTTATTGTGATCGGTCCATATGTAGTCGTAGCTCCAATATAAGGCCCACTTCCGAAAATCACTTTAAAGAGCATAACTCACTCTAAACTATTGGTATCCAAATAATATTGAACAGAAATATGTTTCGTATATACACAAATAATACAGTAAAATTTTATGATGATCGGTCCATAATTAGTCGTAGCTCCCATATAAACCCCACTTCCGAAAATCACTTTAACGACTATAAAACTCTTAAAAATTTTGTTATCCAAATATATAAAAGTTTTTATATCGAGATAAAGTATAACATTTATATTCACAGAAGTAATGGCACCAAAATTTTGGTTGATCGGTCGATAATAGATAAAATCTCCCATATAGCACCCATTTCTGAAAAACTGTTTTATATAGATTCTAGGTGTAGGGTATTATATTGTCGGGCTTGACCGACTATACTTTCTTACTTATTTTAATATAAAAATAAGTATGTACTTCAAACTTGTGATCAACAAAACGTGTTTTAGATGTATCTGGTTTTTTAAACAGGGTTCTTCCCAGCTCCTTCCAAATGTAATCCATTTTATATCAAAATTTTAAGGTTAAGCTGTTTAAATTTAAATCTAACAGTGTTATTAAATGTTAGATACGTCAATAAGTTTAAAAGCACTATGTAGGTCCTTTGACAGCCTTGAAACTAAATGTGAACCTAATGGCCCAAAATCTTAAAATTTCCTATTTTAGAATTTTTATATATTTCGAAATTACATTTTTTTTTTTGTTAAACTGATTATTTTTTCAATAACTAAAAATTAAGAATTTCTCATCTTTATATTTAATGAAAGTGATTTTTTTTGAACACATACATAACATCAAGCATTCAAATTGCGGTAAACTGCAACTTTATCTTGATATTTAATATTACCCATACAAAATATGCAACTTAAAAATACATAAAACAAACTCAAATTGCCAAACTAGTTTGTGTAGTAAAAAATCAACATAAATAAATACATACTAGTAAAACTAAATACAAACATTTCTTGAAATAAGAATTTAATTAAAATAAGTACCGCACGATGTTTAACATAGTTTTAACACCGCTTTTGTTTTATTGTCCTAGACCAAAACTGAAACATGATGTCAAACAATTGGTTTGTTTCTTCCAACATTTGTTGTGATTTTTGTGGACTTCATACAAAATTATTATGTTAAAGTATATTCCACCCTGGTCTACAAGGACTGTTAATTTGTCCATTAAAGAGCAGGATATTTTCTTGCGCAGTATTAAGAGAGCTTAATTGTGTTGCCAGTACTATTTTTTAAAGGGATTTTAGGTAAAATAGTAGTATATATTTGAGAGAGTTTTGGTGTTTTGGATAATGGTGTTGGCACTTTTCAACGGAAAAATACGTTACTTTTGAATTTTAGGCGATTTTTCTTTGATGGTATTAGTGAGAAAACAATAGTGTTGGCCCTTTTTATATGAGAATATACGTTACATTTGAAATTTAGGCGATTTTCTTTTGCCTGTATTAGTGGGTGAGAGAACGGGATTGGAATTTTGTTTTATGAGTATATGTGTGTTTCATTTGAATTTTTATGGTATTAATATAAATTTTCTTTTGTAAGTTCATCAAAATTCAGAACTTTGTTCTTATTGTTATTAAAGCTTATTTTTGAGATTTGTAGAAATTAGACTAAAATTTTATTATTCTTTCTTTTAATAATTAAAAATTATTTTCCTTAATTTTTCTTTTAAATTATAAAGTTATACCGATTTTAATTCAAAATGTAAGAGATTTTATATATAAGAAATACAGCAAAGTTTTTAAAAATTTCTTATTTTCGTTAATAAATTACCAAAACTTAAAATTATAGCCAATTAAGACGAACTTTTTATCATATAAAGAATACAATTTTTATTCAAAATAAGTTAGAGTATTATATTCTGCTGTGCCGAATCTTATATGCCCACAACCCAATATTGTGCCGTAATTTCCATTTATTTTAGGTTTATTTTGGAAGAATTCCATCTCAATGACGAATCAAGAATTTACACTTTCTTTACTTTAAGAAACTATAAATTAAGTACCAAAAAGCCCTAAGCAACTGATTTTGGCATCAAAAAAAAAACGTCAAACAATCTGTATAGTCAGTGGTTATTCTCGAAAGTGGAGCTTGTACGGCAGCTATGCTTAAATATGGACCAACTTTCACAAAACTCAATAGTATAATTTTTACATACTTATAACTAATCTGTGTAAAATTTCAGTTCGATATGAATGTTTATGTAGTTTAATCAGTTTTCGGGAGTAGTCCTGATAACAGAACTATGACCTATTACGGGTCAATCGTCATGAAATTCTTACGACGATTTATATGTACATGCAAATTATTTGTGTTGAATATTAAGGTAATAATGATTTTTTTAAGAGATTTATGCACATTTAAGTGATTTTTCGAAGTGAACTTTATATGGGGACTGCGGTCAAATATGGACCGATCATAATGAATTTTACTACGACAATTTAGATTCGTCTATGGATTACTTGTGTTAAATTTCGACTTGTTAGTGATTATACCCTACACCACAATAGTGGGGAGGGTATATTGGATTTGTGCTGATGTTTGTAACGCCCATAAATATTGGTCCGTCCGTCCGTCCGTCCGTCTGGCTGTCCATGTAAAGCTTGTGCGCAGAATACAGGTCGTAATTTTGAAGATATTTCGATAAAATTTGGTAGGTGGTACTTTTTTGACCCAAGGATAGATGGAATTCAAATTGGTGGAAATCGGTCCATTATTTCACCTAGCCCCCATACAAATGTCCTCCCGAAATTGGGGTTTACCGGTCATAAATCTTTGAATTATACAAGTATGCAAACAAAATTTAACACAGAGTAGTAAATGAAGCTAAAGCACATCTACATGAAGATCGGTCCATAATTAGTCGTAGCTCCCAGATAAGGCCCACTTCCGAAAATCACTTAAAAGTACATAACTCTCTTAAAAATGTTGGTATCCAAATAATACTGAACACAAATATGGTTTGTGTATATACATATAATATCGTAGAATTTTATGACGATCGGTCTATAATTAGTCGTAGCTCCCATATAAGGCCCACTTCCGAAAATTACTTAAAAGTGCATAACTCTTCTAAAAATGGTGGCATCCAAATAATATTAACAACACAAATATGTTTCGTCTATATACATATAATATGGCAGAAGTTTATGATGATCGGTTCATAATTAGTCGTAGCTCCCATATAATGCCCACTTCCGAAAATCACTTAAAAGAGCATAACTCTTTTAAAAATGTTGGTATCCAAATAATATTTAACACAAATGTATTTCATATGTCTAAAAATAATACGGTAAAATTTTATTGTGATCGGTCCATAATTAGTCGTAGCTCCCATATAAGACCCATACCAAAAATCACTTTAAAGAGCATAAATTTCTTAATCTTGGTAATCAAATAAAATTCGACACAAATAAGTTTCTTATATACAGAAATAATGACACCAAATTTTGTAATGGTGAATGGCTCTCCGCAATTCACTTTAACTTCCATAAGTCTTTTAAAAGTATTTATATCGAGATAAAGTTTAACACATATAATATTTATATTCACAGAAATCATGACACTGAATTTTGGTCCAAAATAGGTGATATCTCCCATATAACGCCCATTTCTGAAAAACTGTTTTATATATACATATACTAGGTGTAGGGTATGATATGGTCGGGCTTGACCGACTATACTTTCTTACTTGTTTTTATAAGAGATTTATGGGTTTTTAAGTGAAGAAGTAAACTTTATATGGGGACTACGGTCAAATATGGACTAATCATCATAAAATTTACTACGACAATTTAGATGTGTCTACGGATTACTTGTGTTAAATTTCGGCTTGTTAGTGATTTTATAAAAGATTTATGCGCATTTAAGTGATTTTCGGAAATGGTCTTTGGAAGGGGGTATGGTCATAATATGGACCGATGCAAACAAAATATCGTTTTGAGATTTCACTATACATGAAACTTATTGTTGCAGAATTTGTTTAGATACGGCTTTTCTATAGATATTTATGAACCATACAGCCATATTCCGGAAAGACATTTGTATGGAGGTTGTGAGTATTCGTGGTCCGATTCTTACCATTTTCAACAGGACTTGTCCTTCTATAATAAAAATGAAGTGTGCAAAATTTTATGATAAAATCTGCATTATATTTGAAGAAAATAGCAAAAAATATCGAGGTAGCCCGAAATTTTAATCTACAAGGTGGCGCAAAAGTAATCCTCCTATCAGAAAATGCTATAAATTATGCGATTGGCCCCTAATGTCAGTTCTGTTTTGACATTTGTGTAGTAAACACATGCGAAATACACGTTAATAAACAATGTTACGCTACACTGCTCCAGAATGTGGAATATTGCTGACTATTTATTTGACCAATAATCGGTCGGTGACTTTGGCACAACGTGATTTCGTCGCAGATTTCCTGGCCGTCGAACGCCTACTGGTGAAACACTGCCAGGCGCGGCGGACCCCGGAGTAGCCGTTCTGCAGAGAATATTGCTGCTGTAGCCGAGGATGTCATGGAAGCGCCGTCGACATCGACCAGACGACGTGCCACTCAAATGGGTATCAGTCGACGGTCTTTAAGCGAATTTTGGTACAAGATTTGAAGATGTTTCCGTACAAAGTCCAGACGGTGCATCAGCTGTTAGCTGCTGACCGCCAATCGCGTCTAACATACGCTCAAGCCATCCTTAATCACCACCAAGAGGAAGATGATTTTTCGTCAAAAATAATCATGAGTGATGAGGCCCATTTCCATCTTAGCGGGTACGTAAATAAGCAAATTTTTGTGGGGCTTTTTGAAGCCGCGGGTTTAGGGCTAAAATGACAATCAACTGTGGCGGCGGCCGTTTAAATGACATCATATTCTCGACTTTATGTAAAAAAAAATTAAAAGACCAAATAAAAATAATCCACAAGAAGAATCAAAGTTTTTCATTTTTTTTTAATTACAGCCATTTTCATCGGACATTTTCATCGTCTTAGAATCATATGAAGACCCAGAATATATACCCTTTTTGCTTCTACGACCATTATTTCGATGTGTTACAAATGGAATGACATTCTTTTGGTGGTGGGTATAAAAATTGGTTTCCATTATGCAATTGGTTCAAGATTTTTCCATATTAATAAGGAAAAGTTTATAAACAAGTTATAGTGCTAAATTTGGCTGTGCCGCAGCCTAAATACCCTACACCTAAATATAATGAGAATTACAAAAACTACGCGGTTAATAGAACTAGAATATCGTCATTAAATGTTATCGCATATTTTATTAGTATTTTATACATATATTGTTTGATAGAAAATTTTACGCACAATATAATTTTTTTATACCCTCCACCACCAAGAGTGGTAAATGTGGGTATATTACGTTTGTCATTCCGAAATTCTAAGTCGATTGAACCATGTCCGTCTGTCCGTTTATGTAAAACACTCTCACGACAAAACTATACAACTTAACTAAACTCAATTTAGTAACTTTGGCATTGAAAATCAGCAAAATCGTTTAAGGCCAACCAGAGTTATGGACCAATATGTGAGACAACCTCCATAAACATTCGATAATTTTTGTTGCAATATTTTGAAATATATTGCAGATAATACCATGAAATTTTGTATATGTTGTGCGGAAAATAGTAAGAATCCGTCCATGATTTCTCATAGCGCCAATACAAAAATCTTCCCGAAATATTGCTCAATTATACATAAATGTCTATAAAATTGGAATATCAAGACAAAAATCAGCAAAAATAAGTTTTATTGAAAAAGAAATCGCAAAACGAATTTTTTTTTTAGTTCGGTCCATGTTTGACCATAGACCCCATATAAAGTCCACTTCCAAAATTCACTTAAATACGCATAAAATAGATATAAATAATGTTAGACGGCTAAAATTGGAAATTTATAGGCAAATAAATTGTTGTATTAAATTGTATGGTGGTCGGCCCAGAATTCTTCATAGCTCCCATACAAGGACCGCGTCTGAAAAAGATATTTATCCCTATATATATTGTATAAATATCGGTACTGACTCAAAACGTTGCACAGATCAGTTACATATATACAAAAATCATCCCACAAAATTTTGTGAATTTCGGTCTATTTTTAACCGTATCCCCCATACCAAGCCCTCTTCCGAAAATCACTTTAATTTAATTTAATTTTACACTGATCATTTACATACATGCCTAAATCAAACTGCTGGATTTTGAGAATATCGGTCCATATTTGACAATACCCCCACATAAGGTCCACTCTCGAAGTCCACGTTAATACTAATATATATCTTAAATATACCGTTATTATGTTTAAATTCGATGTGAAATATCCTCATATGCATGAAAATAACTGTTCCAAAAATTAAGAAGATCGGCCCATAATTTGTCATAGCTGCCATATAAGAACAATTTCCAAAAAAAAAAAACCCATAAAAATGTCTAATAAATATCTATATCGAACCAACTTTTATATTGATCAGAAATTTAAATCCAGGAATCATATTAATATCGGTAATACGGCAATTATGCTACTGGATTTTGTAGCTGTCAGTCAATAATAGCTCCTGAATTAAGTCCACTTCCGTGCATAACAACCAACCATACAACTCTTGCAAATAACGCTATTGAGATGAAATTCAACCAATATTATGCTAAAATACATAGAAATCACATTAGTGGATACTGTATTTAGAAACAGTCCATAATTGGTCCATTTCTTCTATGCCACCCATAAATCTTTTGTAAATAATGTTATTGAGATCAAATTCAAACAAAAAAGCCTTTTTTTATACTCTGTTTCTTAAATTGTTGTGAATATGAAAAAATGTTCTTTTAATTTTATAAATTGTTAAATTACAATCAAGATTATTATGAAAATCAAACAAACTCTGTAAATTACAGTAAGAATCGGTAATTCTGTGACCGATATATCCGTCAAGTTTGATATCTCAGCGGTGACCGATATATCCATCAAGTTTAATATGTCAGCGGTGATCGATATATCCATCATTGTTGTTTAATCAAATGTGACCAATATTTCTATCAACATATAGCATTAGAGTGAGCAGTTCAGACATATTTTCTACGTACGGTAAAACTTGTTAGTTAGACAGGGATGCAAGATCACACGTACACAAAAGTTTCCATAATTTTTTTTATATTGGCCTTAAGAAAATGATAGAAACTTTGTTCTACGGGATGACCGATATATCTGTCAGCAATGACGTCATTTGACCGCCCTACAAGAAATTGCTGATGGAACCTAACACATACAAAACTTATAAACTAACACACTTGCAGCAATTTTATATTAAATTGTTGCTGTCGGCGTTACCACAGTGGGGGTTTTCATACCAAATTTAATAAATATTTGTTAAATTTTCTCTTATACCTAATTTTGCTTCGGCATCATTTTTATATACGTATTTGATCATAGAGATACTCTTTTCAAAAGTTTTAGTTTTTTTGTACTTTTTTTAAATAAATTTCATGGTAATATTTTGATTTTATATATTATGGAATTGTGGGGATTTTTGAAACAAGACCTTGTTAATAAAAAATGTTACGCAATGGCAACGCTGATTAACAAGTTCACAAGTTGGAAAGAGAAAAAGAATCACATGTACACGAATGTTTACATCAGGTTTTTCACACTGCCCTTAATAAAATGATGGGAACTACTGATGTATAAACCCATCAGCAATACCCATCAGATGATGCATCAAATGACTGTCATTGTTCTTGTAGGGCGGTCAAATGACCGTCATTACCAATGTCATTACCGATTCTTACCATTCTTAACAAAGTTTATCTTTTTGTCATAGCAATCTTATCTATAATATAACAATTTATAAAATTAAATATTAATAATTAATATTAAAGTTTGGATAGTGATTTAATTTAATACAATGAGCAGATAACGTAGTTTTTTGTAAAGTAATATTGTCTCTATATCTTTGGTCTGATTTATTTCCAGCAATTCTGGTTTTTAGTTTATTTTCTTTATCATTTCCGTCACAAGGTATTTTATATACAACATTTGACATGTTCAATTTTACTGTTTTATCTTTTTTTTTTACTAATAATTTATCTAACAAGACTTATAATACAGTCTTGTAAGCCATGTATCGACAATTTTTGATCTCCTTAATCGTTCTGATATCTCCGGATTATAAGTTATTGATTTGTAAATTTTCGTTTCTATTGTGTTTCTTGTATTGTTTTTATTTTTGTTCTTATATTAATTTATAAATTTATTTATTTTCTTTATTCTCTATTCCGATAAATACGGAATCAGTAGATACTACGAGTCTATCAGTATTTACGGATGGCTCCAAAAAGGGTGAGAGAGTTGGCGGCAATGTCTACATCGATGAATTAGGATGTCTTTCAGGATTCCAAATGTTTGTAGTATTCTTCAGTGTGAAATATTGGATATAAAAAGAGCATCTAACTGGCTTACTGTGTCGCTATTTCTAGTTCGATCATAATATTTTGTGAACCGGTGTTCATGGCTCTATAAGGGCTACATTTCTATCCTTAATCATTTTTACTACCATGTCAAATTCTTGTCATGACTTTTAGAAATTCGGTTCGTACCTACAATAATGCTAAATATATATTTTTTAAAGTCATGGCTAGAATTTGACGTGGTAGTAAAAAATAAGTAAAATCTGGTTTTCAGAAGTGAACCTTATATGGGGAATAAGGTCAAATATGGACCGATATTTACAAAATCCAATAGTTTAATTTTGATCGGTACTTTTATATATAAGATACATATGAAGATTAATATATTTTTTGAACTATGACTAATTATGGGTCTATCGTCAATAAATTCAGTGCAGTGATTTTTCTATATACCATTTATACATATTTAGGTGATTTCCGAGAGGGGACTTTATATGGGGTTTGTGATGAAATAAAACCCGATATTCACAAAACTCAATATAACTTATTTGTGTAAATGTTGGTTCGAAATCGATATAAGATATTTGTGCTTATATAAGTGATTTTCGATGTGGACTTTATATGTGGACTAAGATAAAATATAGACTGATCTAAACAAAACATCGCCTTACACTATATTTTTAAATGAAGCTTATTTTTGCTGAATTTTTTATTGATATTGAAATGTTATAGGTATTGAACCATATTTCGGGAAGAAATCTTGCACCGATTCTTACTATTTTCATCGTAGTTTGTCCTTTCATCATAGGAATAACTTGTGGATTTATAAAAATTTTAAAATATTTCTCATATTTTTTTACCCTACACCAAAATACTAGCAAAAGTATATTAGATTTGTGATGATGTATTAACACCCAAAAATATGAGTCCAATCGAGATGCCGATCAACTCAAAATTATTTCACTTTAAAGGACTTGATGTCAATGTAATACTTGTCGCATTTTAAAGATATTTTCATAAAATTTAGTATGATAACTTTTTAAACGCAAATACAATTTGGATTGAAATCGATCCAATTTTGCATCTAGTCTGCATATAAATGTCCTCCCGAAATAAGTGTTTATCGGTCATAAATGTTCGAGTTATGCACGTATTTAAAGAAATAACGCAAGAAATAAATTTTACATGATGCTCCCATATAAAGCGCGCTGCCAAAAATCACTTTAAACAGCATAACTAAATGTTGGTACCCAAATAATATTCAACACAAATAAGTTTAATATATACAGAAATCGTGACACCTAGTTTTAATAACACTGATCCTAATACAAAGCGGTTTATTTTATTTCTGATTTTCAATACCAAACTGCTTAGAAGAATATCAGTTGCGACTTTGAGTTAACATTTTTTTTGAAAGCCTGTTTAATTGTATTTGTACATATATGTATCTTGGACGGAAGAATGATTTACAGAAACACACAATCGACTTAGGATTTCATAAGGATCAAAAAAATTTGGTGGGTCTCAGCAGAATATTTCTAAATATTAAACACGAAACGACAAACAAATACTCGTATATACTCAAATTCACCACTTACGGCGGTGGAGAATATATGAATTATCCAAGACCACACAAAATTTATGGCATGAGCGATTGCCTTAAAAAAGGATCTACTTTGAGTCGATCTTTCTACACATCTAAAAAGTTAACAATCTCTGATCATATTGATCTTAATCTACTACGTTTTGCTGATCACACGTGCGTCGTTACGGCCAGTTTGGTTGCCAAAGCAAGATATAATTAAATTCGAAATTGGTGAATGGTAATTTTTTAGCAAAGCTTAGTGACCATCTATATAATGTTATAGTTATAAGTTACTTTCCTAAAATGTATGGTAATACAAAGTCTTGTATAGTGGCTGTTAAAATATTTTTATATTCTTATTGTTTTTCTTAATTTTATGCTTTCTAATTTCAGGAAAGGGCTACCTGGAGGACCTTTAAAATGTGGATCTACATAATTCTAAAGTTTATTATTTGAAGTCGAAGTCCATGAACTTGAGATGTATAATGTGGAGATTTTGATTTACATTCTCTTTTGCACTCTCCCATCATTGCTGATTGTTAAATATTAGGCTGCTATATAAAAATGTTGGCTCGTAATTAGTACTATAAACTATTTAATAAAGCAGAGAGTACAGAAAACTTGTAAGTTATCAGTGAACCATTTCAAAAATGTAATAATATTCTGTCTGGAAGTGCCTAATTTTGTATGCATAGACGTATTGCTGTGAGGTATGTTTATTTTATTTTCGGTTTACATTTTTGAAGTTTGTCCGTCTACTGGGGTTATTTTATAGAAAAAAAGTGTCCGCGTCCGGTCCGTCTAGAAGAGAAAAATTATTTTAAAACAACAGGCTAGGAAAATTGTGCGTTTAAATGAGGTGTCCGTTAGTAATGTTGGGTAGTACTTTTTCAAATGAAATATTTATTTGTTTTCCAATGTCAAAAAGTACGAAATCATCACTGAATGTGCTGTACCAATTCGAAACTGGAAAAATGCTAAAAATGAGCTTTTTTTTCCAAAACTGTTACGAAAAATTAGGAGTTTTTCAAGTAGTTCTCCACATTTTCGATGATTCGAAAGAAAATATTTCGAATATACTGTATAAATAGAAATTTACTATAAAATTTTATCCGTAATTCTAAATGGCATTACACAGTATTTCGGAAAAATGTAATCGGGTCATAACTAGTCTATAGATGGCGCTTAGAATCTAAATAGCAAATAAAACGGTGTATAATATTATTATTACGGCGAAATCAAGAAAGAGAGAGACTTACTCCGCAAATCGGTTTGTTAGAAATAAGTAAATACACAAACCATAATATATATTAGTTACTATAAAAGACAATCCACTGTCTAAAAAACAGAATCCAATACTATAATACAGCACCCACTTTTATAAATTACAATCCACGATCCACTATGAACTATTGGGTGTTAACATAAGCATTGTCCTTAAATTCATCCCTTAAATTTTCTTGTGACAATATTATGTACATATTGTAAAACTTGCTTGAAAATGTTGTTCTGGTGAAAAACAAACAAAACAAATAATGTTCAACAGTATTGTTACAGTTTTAATATTCTTCGACAAAAATCTAATTTGCTGTCAGGGTTTTCTGGAAATTTTGCAAATTTTGAACTAAGTAAAATACAAATCGGTCAAATTTTAAAACATGGTTTCTCTTGGTTGTATATTGCATATGTGCATATGTGTGTCAAATTTTTTTTACATGTTTTTGGAGTCGTAGATGGAAGGGGGGCCAATTGGTGGCTCCTAAAAGTTTGTCCGTTAGGATATCTCTCATATTTTTTTAAATCGCCAAAAATCCATTTATGATCTGCATGAACTGAAATTTGAATGAGAAGATCTACATTAAATACGTTTACATGTATATGTTATCTCTTTTAGTTTAAGAGATATATATGTAGGTTAATTTTTTATTTTCTTAATTTTGCTCGATCTTTTTTGGTTTTTTTTTTTGATATGGCAGTTATATGAAGGTTCGAAGAAGTGTTCTATAATAGCAGTAATCTCGCTTCTATAAAAACTTACACGCATCCAAAATTGGAACATGTACTTGTAAAAAGGTCCATATTTTTCCCAAAAAATTTCTATATTTTTTAGAAACAACTATAATTTTTGTATTAAAGAAAGAAAACTTAATTCATAAGCGTGTAAATAAAATTTTATAAATTTATTAATAACTTTTATTTCCCTGAAGATGCTACACATATTTGAAGAAATAAGATATAAATAAAAGAAATTGTGTCCTTAAGTTTGTAAAAAATATAATTTTTAATTTCTTAGAAAAATTAATAATAATTTAATTTATGCGGCAAGAAAACTGCTATAAAAACTAAATATTACAAAAAAAATTTAATCGTTACTAAAGTTTTGTTTTATATAAATATATTTTCATTGCAAATTGAACTTTGAACGTAATAAATGTTTTCTCCGTGACTGAAAATAAGAAATCGGATGTGTAAGATGATTTATTAAATGCATTATTTATGTTAAAAATTTTTTCTATGGCAAACTTATAATATTTCTTTATTTCTTTAAAATATAATTTATTTTCTTGTAACAAATAATCTCAAAATGTGTATCCTTTGGAGCGTTGTTTTTCTTTAATAAAATTATAAAATTTTGTAAAATAAATTTTTGATATTTATTTAGTCGGGCTCTAGTTCATTAAATTTAATTTTCATTAAATTATTTTTACTGAAGGTAGGAATTGTTTTACAACTTGAAAATTTTTTTATTATAAATTTTTTTTTTATTGATAATTTTCTTGGCTGGGATTCGAACCTGGGTTGTTGAATTTACATATGTTTCGAGAAACAGCACTTTCTCTCATCAGAATTCTTTGCGTTCTAACCCTCTGCACCACTTGCGGTGCCTGCTAGCCAACAGACAAACATCAATCTTTTAACCAGTGTTATCTGGTGGTTCGAAATTTACTGTAATTATCATTTTTATTTATTAATTTCTATTTTACATGTTGCCTCCTTTTCTTCAGTTTCTTCGTTTTCATGTCAAGACTTCGTCTCGAAAACCTGAATACATTTGTTTTTATTATGTTTGTTGTCCACGTTCGCCGACACTTTATGTGTACTACTTTAAGTACAATTGCAAACATTAGCTTGTGTCCTAGCTATTTTAAGAACAATTTATTATTTTTTTATTCGAACTGTTAATTTTAAATTTTTGATATTTATTTAGTCGTGCTCGAGTTCATTAAATTTAATTTTTATTAAATTATTTTTACTGAAGGTAGGAATTGTTTTACAACTTGAATTTTTTTTTTTTATTATTAAAATTGTTTATTGATAATTTTGTAAAATACTTACAGTCTAATGCATAAAAACTTATCAAGGGTTTATAACAGGCTTATAAAGCAAATATCCATACAAAATTTGCTTTATCAGCCTGTTATAAACCTTTGATATATAATATATAATTAAGTTCCCGGGATTCTCGGTAAATGTAATTTTTCATTTCCGTTTCCCGGGAAATCCCTTACCCTAGACACAACTGAGATCGGAATGTAGCCAGAGGTTTAATGACAACTGGTACCGCTTAGAACGTTCCGTCTATAATTTATGCCCAGCTTGATGCTTGATAAGTCACCAAGGGTCATGCAGTTGAATCGTATATCTGTAGATTAGTAAATGAGATTAATTGGAAGACTGCTAGTGTGCTTGAATAGTCCCACCCCAACATCACCAAGAATGTTTATATGATGGCCATTAAGTTTGAAAAATTTTAAAATAATTAATTTTAAATGATAACCATTCTAAAAAGGCTGTATCCGATTAGCTTAAAGCACAAAATTATACTTCATTAAACTATTTTCCCTTAATAAAAAGAAAACACAGTAAAATACACATTTTTTTAATATGATTTATTGATTTTTCAACATTTCTTCAATAATATTTATTATTTACTTTTTCTGTTTGTTTATTTTAATTATTTCTTATTTCTTGTTGAATAATAATTAGTTTTTATTACAAATATTTGCTATTTGGCTAAACAAAATTAACTTAGAATCACAATTACAACATATAATTATAATATAATAATAAGTACGATGGCAATCAACAATAAATTTTCTTTATTTTTTAAGGGGATTATATCTTGATTTTCTTAATTTTAAAAGAAAATTTCTAAATTAAAATTTGTATCTAAAAGTATGCAAATATTTTGGATAATTTTGGAAGAATAGAAATAAATATGATTTCTTAAATTTGGATTTGGATATTTACAACAGCTTTAGTTTGGGCAGATAAAATAAAAATAAAGATAAAATAGAAATGATTAGAAAATAATATTAAGAGAGTTGTCTTTATAATTTGTTTTATTCATTAATCATTACAAAATTTGTGTCTTTTCTTGCTGGATTAAAAATTACCAACCGCTTTCCTGTTTTATATTTCTATAAATATCGATATCGATTCATTAATGCATACAAAAATTATTTATTCTTAATTAATATTTAAATATAATTTGATTTCAAAGATTTTTTAATCTTCTCAATAAGATTGTATAAAAAACTTGTTTAATATTGTGGCCTACTTTGCGGCCACTTACTTACTTTAGAGCCTATTTAAAGGCTGGTGTATTTTTTTTTTATAAAATCTTATTAATTTGAATTATGGATCTCTAAATTTGATTTTTAGTTTATTGTTTTAACTTTTCTATGATCTTTACATTTTTATTTTATTTTTCGATTAGTAGTATTGCTATTTTGAATACCAGTACAAATATTTACTTTATTGTATTAATTTCTTGTTATTAATTGTTGTGTCTGTTTTTTCAATGATTTTTGAGTAGAACTGAGTTAAGAGTATTCATTTATAGTGTCTGAGATATTTAAATGATGTACATTTGTATGTATGTATGTATGTTAATGTGACAACTAAACTGATATGTTGATTCAGTTTAAAATAAAATTATGAAAATATGAAAAAATTCAGGTTTCAATAGGATTAAAGTACACTCCTCTAAAAATATTTAAAGCATCACAGTAGGTCTAAAAAAGTACAAACTAGTTGTTAGTGCATACGTTTCAACGTACATATATACATATTATGGTTGCCGCAATCATATAAATAATTACAATTACTTTAATAGTGTTGAAAAAACATTTAAAGATTTTTAAATGATCTCTGCATACGTATTCTTATAAACTTTACAAATTCATAAAGGACTGTCAAGGTACATCTTTGATATACATATAATACATATATAATCGAAGCTCTAATTAAATAAGTTGGTAGCTATCAAATCATCAGAACTTTTGGTTCATTGCAAATTTTCAACACCATTATGGCGAACGGGAAGTTTAATTTCCTATTTTAATTTCGAATTTATTTTAGATCTTATTTTAAACCAAGATTCAGCATTTTCAGCTCGTCTTTTTTTTTTGGATCTAAATTTGGTTGGCGGCGCATTAATCCCTCAAATTGCCAGGTTATCGCACGATCGATTCTAGTAAGTTCTAGCACGACCTATACCTTCAGGAAGGAAATTAATACAAAATACATGTGACTAATGCACAACTTACTAAAACCGTAACGCGGTACAGTTAGAAGACGCCAAGCATTAACCAATGCAACAGTGAGACGCAAATCTCCCGAAGGCAGCGAAAATAGCACGGCCTGATTGCCCTTAAGCGTTGATAATGGCGTGCGAGCTCTTCCTCCACTCAGAGCTGAATTACGACTGTTGAGCTCGTCTTGTTAGCCAACAAGTTGTTCAATCGGCGAACAATTATCCGCACACGCATTTGTCTCGTGTGGACCACTGTTGTCGTCGTTATTTTCTTGTTTGCCATTCATATCCGAATTCTCGGTCATTAGTTAACCATTGGTAAACTAAAATACAAACTATTTTTTAACTATTACTTGGTATTCTAATGACAAACTAAGCACTGCGAATAAAGAATCATTAGTTAAGCCTTTGCCATTAGTTAAGTAAAAACTATGAATTTAGCCATAAATGACATTTTTACTCAAAAAGAAATAAACAAACTAACGTCCATAATTCTGGCGAAGTTCTGTACGACATGAGCCACTTAAAAACAAAAGTTATTCTTTTCAAAATAAAAATTTTGCGAAATAGTTCTGAAAGCTTTTACAGCGAGTAACTGTAATAGAAACTTTGTATAGCTTCCGTTCATTCCGATTGCATCTGAGTGGAAATTTTTGCTTGGCTATGTAAAGATGTAGATGATTGCATTAACAGTAAAACAATTCAGAAATTTTTTTTTTTTTAACAAATTTGTGTGTTTTTAGTTCCTTGTGTTCTCTGGAAGCTTCTCAAAGTTCATGTTTGTGTATAAATGTTAGTTTATGGACCGCTTTCATGTCTATATTTAATATTGTAATCTCATGTGGACACGTACATTATTTGGTAGCTTCGGAAAGCCGTTTTCAATCAACAAGTGATCTGACTGACAGACGCATATTCTATCATATGAGTCGACTCCACTGTCTTAAATAATCCTCAATTTTGAAATTGTTGAAATTACACACTTACTCAAGGTTAAGAGTAAAATACAACCTATAAACTTCATTTATCTAAGAGTTTGCAATAATTGCAATTTTCTTAAATTTGAGCTTAATTCACTAAACTCTTATTTAGTTTTTTTTAGTTTTTAATATTTTAGAAAATGAATTAAAAACATTTTCCAAAGCCTATTTGTAATAGATTTGAATTGAAAATCCATCAATTATTTTTTTTTGTATTAGTTTGTAACTAAATGAAAATCAAATGATTCAAGGATGATTCAAATGATTGAAAAATTAATTCTGAAAGGAATGAATTCAATACGTTTAAAGTAATAGGCAACTGTTTGGAATGATTGTATTTGAATTTAAAATATAATTATATATTTAAGTATTTAATGATATATTACCAAAGCATTCCAGTAATTTAAGATTAGATTTTTATATTGTATATATTCCTCAACTGGCATCTATGATCTTGAAAACTGAATTAAGAATTAATTTTTTCGAAGTTTTCAATTGGCATGAAAAGAGTGAAATTAAATTATAAAACACGCAGACAGAAACAATTCCAAGTGGAACTAAAAGGAAAATCTCTCTGTTTAAAATAAGCTGCTATATATCCACGATCGAATATACAATTATATTGGGTATATAACTTACAAATGCAGGATTCATTACAGAATTTTTATAGCGGTTTTTGTATTTAGTAGCTTATGTATATGTCATTTTAAAGGGTACATATCTGTCATTTATTCTCACTAAGTTTTTTGACATTATAATGTAAACAACAAGTTTTATAAGCACAACGAATTGAGTTCCATCGGTCTCAATGTGCAGGAAAGAGTTTGTGCGATTCAGAAGTGGTAATTTTAAAACGGAATTCAATCGCCCAGGATATTCAAACAAATTTTAAAAACAAGAATTGTAGGCATTACTCCAGGTAGATAATGCGAGTAACAGAACTCATCCAAAATTGAAATGAAACCGAGAGACCTTGAAAATCGATTTTGCATGTCCGAAATGCTTTAAGCAGCTGTAAAAGGAAATCATTTTTCTAGCTAATCTTTACTGGCCATGAAAAATGGATTCATTATGTTAAACCAAAATGTAAGAGATCGTATCTTAAGCCGGCCAACCAGCAGATCCACTGAAACAAAGCCAAATATCAATGGCGCTAATTTAATGCTTTGTGCTTGGTAGGACCAAAGTATTAAACTGGCCAGACTATTACAAGGACCTGAATCGAATGCAACTAATTCGTTTGAAACGAGCATTGACCGAAAAACTCCCAAAATATGTGGCCAGAAAAATGAGAAAGGTTATAGTTAACAATATATAGTTACCTGTAAATAAATTCATATTTTATAAATGTCTCAATATTAAAGCCAAAGTTATAAATTAAGTTATATACCCGATATATAAACGTAAGAATGCAAAGTTAAAGTTACTTAGTAAATGGTATTTAATAAGTTTCATGGACCTAAATGAACCTAAAACCTGAAAATGGTTTATAAAGAAAAATATGCTTGTTTTAGACTGAACATTCAGATGAATGTAATATTGTAAAAAATATATAAAACATAAATTAAAACATTAATAATTTTATAAAATGATTATAAATTCAAAACAAAAAATTAATAAATAAATTTCTTTAAATGGTTTTAATTTTTAGGCAAATATTTACAATTGTTGTTCCTAAACTCCTTGGCCATTAAAAATTTAACTTAGAAAGTCAATTCAAACTCATAATCACGCACTTAATTTTGCATTGCAATAAATTGACTTTGAACGATTCTCAAAGCTTAAATGGGATGTTTAATAATTCTAGTTTGATGTAAGATCACAATGTTGCTGATCTGTTATTATGTTTTTAAAATTCCGGGGATTCATACAGTTTAATCTTTGTTTCTAATACTTGTAGCCAAGTACAAGGGAATTTTCACTAAAATCTTAATATATAAAAAAATATTATTTTTATTCATTTAAAACTATAATTTCAATTACTTTTTTTTTTGTTGAATTATCTTGCACATACAAATTTTTCTTTTATTTTATCTCTCATCATACACAAAGAAAAACTAAATATTTCCAAGATATTTATATATCTACATCATCTTTTACATCATTATTAACTTCATTATGTCAGTATTTGTTTAAAAAATCTTAGATTCTTGCGTAAACTTAAACTTACATGTACATACATACGTATAGTATATGTTTGAACGCGCACAATTTTCTAAAATAATTTCGTTTTTCACTTACTTCTCCCTGCCTCCCTCACACTAACTAACTATCACACATGCACACAATCCCTGCGGACTTTATCAGTTTAAATCTTTTCAATTAATTCCATGGGTGTTTGAGGATCACCGGTACTTGTGCCACCACTTACTAACTCTGAACTTAAATCATTGATCGCTGTTACCACCGTGTTGACAACAGTATTCAGCACTTCTGGAATGGTGGCAATTGTGGCTGCGACCGTAGATATAACGGCCAATGTAGCCGTTGATGTAACCGAAGGCGGAGGAGCCATAGTGGTAGTGGTTATTGAACCAATTGCTGCCAAGGAAGTGGTAGAGTTTAATGTTGTTAAAACTGTTGTTGTTTCAGTACTTGTTGTAGGCGTGGCAAGCGTGGAAGTCAATATGGCTGCTGCTATAGTTGCCGTATTGTTTAGTATGGTTGCACTTGTTGAAGTGTATTGATAATGTGGATGGTGATCCATGATGTAGGGATACTTGGGGCAGGGATTTGTGATTTGTGCACCCAGCATTGATTCGAAAACATAACCGATAAATGAACCCACTGTAAGGCCCACATTGTAGGACAAAGTCATCATATTGCCAGTAACTTCCCTTAAGGTAGCATTAACTTTAGCGGGAGCCAACATCATAGGCAAACTTCCGGCCAAACCATTGCTTACACCCAAAGCTATAGTAAAGATAAAAGCAGCAGTTTCTCCCGATATTACTGGCTGATGTCTTGGCGCACAGCATAGTAGCAATAAGGGTACCAAAACTATCCTTAAACCCGACATTAAAATCAATTGTCTGCGTGACCAAGGATATGGCACACCAGCCAATGTTTTTCCTATTAAATCCGAAGTATTAAACGTAAACATCAATAAAACCGGCATCCATGTTCCCAAACTGCAAGAAATTATTTCCGATTCTATGCCAGGGTACAGCGATAAGGTCACGCAATAGGCCAAAGCTATACACACCATATATGGATAAATAGATTGTGCAACCTGCCATCTTGATGCAAAGCCGGTTTTTAAATCACTCAATTTTCCTGGTGTACAAGTTCCTGGAGTCAAGACATGTTCCACTTTGAATGCTACAGTTGTAGGAGTTGCAGGTTCTTGTGGTGTACCCGGTATATCGGGTAGATTATTAAGACCCTCTATAACACTTTCACCGGCCGATGGATTTGAAAGTTCGTAAACGGGATTACTGAAGCTTAAAGCTCCTGGTGTAGTTTTAGTTGCTATGGGAGCTGTAGGACTGCTAGGTTCCAACGTTAAAACTCCATATTTGGCTGTTGGTGTTGAACCATCTAGAGCATTCTGAAAATATAAAAAACGTCTGAGTTGATAATACTTAAAGGCAGTTTTAGATAAGAAAATAACACCTCCAAACATTTACTTAATAATAATATCTATAGCATAGGTCGGCACCCTATAGCACTATTGTGCAGAGAGCACTTCACACATACACTTAATCTCTTTCATTCAGTCGTCATTGAGACAGCAATGTGTGCACATGCGGCGGATGCTTTTATATTTTTTCCAGAAATACTTCCCAACAAACATTTGAAATTAATAATGAATTACGAAAAATATTTTATAAGCTTTTGAAGTATTAAAAATTCCGTTTGTATATCAATCTCGTTATTAATTTCTTATATGTTACGGAAAATATATTGTGAGTGTATGTTTCCAATCTAAATTGTTTTGTATAATTTATATAAATATGTTTATGTTTGTTGGGTAGTTCGCTCACACACACAACCTCATTTTACGCCTTGCCTACCTCTGCTCTATATCCAGAAAATACATGCGGCTATGCAAGCTGTTGCTGATTCCTCTCATTTACCACGCCTTAAATTCGATATGATTCTCAGGCTTAAGGCTGGGGTTTATATCATCTTTTATATAAAGTTAAGGCCTTGGTATACGAGTATGTTCTTACTGTACCATACTGTACTGTACCATTGCTACAAAAATAAGTTTACATCAAGTGGCATCACGATTTAACAAATGATATATAGCTAGAAATATTTTCTAAGTCGAAAAATTCGTTTAACAGCGTACGAATTTCTTTGGGATTTAATCAAGTTGTTAGATTTGATACACAAAAATATTACGATCATTGCTTTGAATTGAATGCAAAGCGAAATGTTTATTTTGGAGGTTTTCTTTGTAACCTTTGCAAAAGTTTTAAAAAGGACTATTATGAGGACAATTTCTCATAATTATTGTTCATTGCACAAATTCTCTACTAATGACTTGCAATCACAATTTCATAAACAATATAGGTTCGGTTTATAAAATTTCGTTTTTTTCATCAAGATTTCGGCAAGTTTGTAGCAGTTTCATATAATTTGATAGCATTGAACTGCATATCATGTCTAAGATAACTCATACAATTAACAAGCATGATTGCAAGTTCCAAACTTGTCTATATATTAAAACAAAAGCAGTTTTTTTACATTTCGTTTAAAAAAAATCGTTTGATACCTTGAACCATCATGCAAGGACTATGACCGATAAATAACTAGAGAATAAAATTCGAACAATCTGTTGCAAAGAATTGTTTTCTTCACACGGCTTTTATAAATTTAGAAATTTATAATTCGATTACTGAAACATCATGTAGAGGCTTTGGCTGTCCACCACATTACAACGGCCACTTGCAATTGAAGTCACTTGCAGTGGTTTAATCTGCAATAAAACAACGAAAATGTGAACTTTAATGTGACATTTTGGGATGAGCTACGGTGTATGAAGATTTCGGCGATTTTACTATAAATTGCAGATCGTCTTTAAAATTCAAATACTAAAGCTGTGTTCAAAATTTTTCATATTAGTCTGCAATAACAATTCAAACCCAATTCACACGAAGCAATTTTTATTGCAAATATTGAAACAATTTTTTCTTTAAAATGTTTTCGGTGTTTACACAGCACAATATAATTGCTTAAATCACTCGTATTTTCATTTGAGAGTATTCACACTTTTGTATAAATATACATATGTAAGAGAGTAACAAGAATTGCTAGTACAATCAAATGTGTACTTGTCTTATCTTTCCCTAACCCCGATTTCTAAACGGTAATCAGCTTAGCTTAAAGAATTTCTTCGTGTAAGTTGAGACTTAATACCAAGAATTCAAAGATTAATTAAAAGCATTAATATTAAAAATATGTTTATAATTATCACTTACCAAACGGTCTTCGTCCGGACGTAAAACTATTTTGGCACATGCCTTCATATGATATCGTACAAATGGCGAATTAATAGTGGCCAAATGCAAAAAGTAACTGAACAATATGTAAAGCGTTGAAGTAAAAAAGAAAATCACCGTCGATACACGATCGTTTTGTATTAAAAGTTTCGTACCAACACGATTGGAAGACACCAGAAACCCGGCCAAACTTTCGCCAGTCATAACAGCCTGTGTATAACGTTTGGGAAACATACTTGCAAATCCATAAAAACTTGATTGTTGTACTGCATACAAAATAAATACATAAAGATACAAATTCAATAAATTATACGTGACTGTAATTTAGATTGTAAATAAATATTTCATTACCTGTACAACCGATGGCTACCAACGATACGGCTGCCAAATTTACTGAATACGCCGTATTGGCTGCAAACATATGCCAGGCAACTTCACACACCGCCACAAATACAAGTGTTGTAAAGGATACAATATAACCAAACATCACACGCACCCGAAATGGAGCCAACGAAAGGAAAACATTGTTCAATAATACGGTAGCAAAGGCCACTATTATATACGTCATTGACATGTCCAAAGCCACAGAGCGTCCAGGAAAACGTGACTGCCAATAGTCTGAGGCGATTATAAAACTATAAATAGAATATTGAGTATACGATAATAAGAATACATTAACAACAAATAACTACAAATGTATGTATGTAGTTAGAGGAACTCCTTCACATGTACATACGTAATATTTATCAGGGAACACACATACTTAGAAATAATTTACGTACACTCACATAAAATTAGGTCATAATATTTGATAGGTTTAACATTTAGAAAAATATATTTATAAATATGTTTGTGTGTATGTTGAATATTATTATTGGTACAACTCTCAGCACTCACAGAGTTAAGACGATATTGAATTTAATTCAATTTATTTTATCTCTAAACAG
Source organism: Bellardia bayeri (assembly GCA_950370525.1). Taxonomy (NCBI): domain Eukaryota; kingdom Metazoa; phylum Arthropoda; class Insecta; order Diptera; family Calliphoridae; genus Bellardia; species Bellardia bayeri. The sequence goes on from OX493267.1 coordinate 22,595,979, forward strand.
ATTGAAAATACATACATACATGCAAATGTTATTTAACAAGTCTGCTTAAATTGAAATATGTAAGATGATTATTATTTTTGGCTTTTAATTTATTATTTTATTATTTATTATTAGTTCGAGAACTATTCTTCCGTTAGTCTTTATTGTTAGAAACTGTCTTACTTGGAACTTCTTTATATATATAAAAATTAAATGGTCCATGTATGTAATGGCATCACGTGAGAACGGCTGGAGCGATTTGGCTGATTTTGTTTTATTCGATTCGAAATTCTCAGGAGATGGTTTGTAATGAAAAAAATTCAAAAATTCCTGGTAAAACTCGGACATATTAAATTTTTAATATATTGCCTCCTTTTCACTTCTCATTTTTCTTAATAAGAGACATTTTTTGAAGAAACTTGAAGAACTGGCACCAAAGCCTCCTTTTCACTTCTCATTTTTCCTAATAAGAAATTAGTTGTTAAAACCCTGATGCCAAACACTATTAAAGCAAAGATAATTATAGGAAAGTTTAAAGGTGAAACAGTGTTTATCCCCAGGATACCTATGTAACCAAGTGATCTACAAGTTATTTTAAACGCGTCCCATTTCCAGTTCGCCTTGCATTCGCAATGACGATAAATAAATCTCAAGGACAATCTTTAAAAGTACGTGTGTTAAATCTAGAATCCCAATGTTTTTCCCACGGTCAATTGTATGTTGCGTGTTCGAGAGTCAGGACTATCCATTTTCTGCCCCAATAGAAGAACAAAAAACATTGTTTACCATCAAGCTTTTTTGTTTTTTAATTAATAATTGTTTCAATTGTTGTTGCATATAATAATAATCGAATTTTGAAGAAACTTTTTAAGCAATAAATTGATACAATTTTTTTTCTTATTTTTTCTTTTACTGAAATTTTTGTGTCTTAATTTTTAATTCTATATGAAATACAAATCATTAGTAAATACCGAGCGAGGCTGCTGCGGCCAGCTAGTATTAAATATAAATATGTATGTATGTTCTTTTAAAAAGTGATTTCACCAGTTCTTGAGCGATGAATATGCATGTTGACATATCTTTGAACATAAATAATATTGCAACATCGGCAGTGATTCTTACACCACTGCAACAAAGGGCTTCATCTGTTACTTTAACTGGATTTAAGCTTTTTTTATGGGAATTTTCAATTCAAAAAATCGTAGAATAAAATTAATCTAATCTAAAATTAATTTTAGTTCTTTCACCTTTATTTCTGCAACATAATTTTGTAAAATTTTATTTTTTGTTGATGATTTTGTAAATGATTGTTAACCCCTTCCCTGTCCTGTGCATCTCATATGATGCACAGCAAGTTGCTTTCATACGCTTGTGCATCACATGTGATTCACAAGTGGTATATATTTTCAAGGTTTGTATTTTAAAGGATTTCCGATATTTTTTATAAGGGAAGGGTATATATAAGTTTGTCATCCCGTTTGTAATTTCCACAATATAATTTTTCGACCCTATAAAATATATATTTTCTGGATCCTTATAGATAGCGGAGTCTATTAAACCATGTCCGTCTGTCTGTCTGGATGTTGAAATCAATTTTCTGAAGTCCCCAGATATCTTCGGGATTCAAATCTTCAATAATTCTGTCAGATATGCTTTCAAGAAGTTTGATATTTAAAATCAGCTAAATCCGTCCATAAATAACGGAGATATGAGCAAAAATCAGAGACTACCTCTGAAAATTTCATCAAAAAAACTAAGTGTATTAAAATTGTTACGAATAATTTCATCAACAGATGGCGTTGATCAAACAAAATGTAATAATATTGTTACGAACAAATTCATCAACAGATGGCGCGTTTATCGGCATAATTATGCATCCACAACAAAGGTGAAGGGTATATAAGATTTGGCATAGCCGAATATAGCACTCTTATTTGTTTTATTTTTAAACAGTGTGAATTAAACAGTGTGAATCATTTGTGATGAAACTATGATAAAAAAATGTCTGTGTATCACATATGATTCACACTTTTTTTTAAAGAAAAACAGTTTCTTCATTAAACAAAATTAAAATTTTGGATGTACGGTATAAATTTCTTTTTATAAAGGGACAGGCAAAGGGTTAAATGTTTCTGACGCTTTAAGAGAAGAAGAAGTCCAATTCATCTTCGGTCTCCTGACTTTTCAATAATATTTTCCTTTTCAAGTATGTAAAGGGTGATTTTTTAGCAACTTTATTTTTGGCACGACAGTTTTTGTCAGTTCTGCTGTTTTCACGTAACATTGTACTGTTACATGTGTTCAGTTTGCTCTATAATTTAACCGTGAATCCACTTTTTATGGCAAAATTATGTTCAGCCAGGAAGCCCATTTTTGTTTAACTGTTACTTAAAATAGACTATTTTTTGTGGAGCTATATTAAGTTTTATATCTATAACAAGCCCGCGACTGGAAGCTAATATTAAAGAATTTTTCCATACGTTACTGGTCGATGTGTTGGAGAGAGTATACCAAAATTGGAGCCAGCGTATAAACCATACATAGATCGTTCTATCGACTCAAATAAAGATTTCATACATTTATTTAAATTGTAAGAAAATTCAAATACCGTGCTTGTATTGGTGTTACTTGTCCAAATGCTGTTGATGATCATACTATAATGGTTTATAATCTGTGTAAACAGACAGTTCTCTAACTTCTATCATATATCGCAACTCTAATTAATTCCCTATCCCAGGTAGTAACAAATATTGCATCTAATGATATGTCGGATGCATCAAGTGCAAGTGGCAAGTGGTAGCGTTCAAATGTGTTTTTTATTTCGTCTGTTATTCATTTACAGTTTGATAATTTTTCATATTTCCTGTTGTACAGATTCTGGAGACATTTTCTGTTAGAAATCAACTGACAAAATGTGAAAGTTTGTTTTCGTCTAGTGAGGACATACTCATATGTATATATGAGGTCTGGTGTCGTCATGCATATTTGAGTGAACTAGGATCGCACAATGAACTGATATTGGAACATACTTAAATACCTGCACAAAATATCTTGTGATCTTATGAGAGCTTGAAGTCTCAGTAATATTAATCATGACCAAATAAACTTTGAGTATCATTCCATATACATATATGGATGTTCCATGGAAATATGTAAATTTCGAAAAGTATAAAAAATCAACAACAAATAAAGCTGTACTTTTGTATAAATTTCTGGTAAACTGAAATTATCAAATTTTCTTTAGAAAATAATTTTGTGACAATACTTAAAGTATAAGGACTGCTCGATAATTGATTCAGTATAGTTAACGTGACCATACATCCCGACTTATCCCGCTTAAATTTTATATACCGCTATTCAAACCAAAATTCCGCTTTTTGCTAATTTGGAAGAAAATATAAAAACTCAAAACTGTGATAGTTGGCCTCTTCTTTAAACATTTCAATTTAATTGTCGTTATTTTAGTAACAGATTTTAATGACCATTAAATTATTTTACTGGCAACGAATGAAAAGTAAAAAACCCAGTTATTGGAATTTTCTGCTCATTTTCTGAGTATTGCGAGGTTATTCATGTACTTGTGTTTAGATAGCCCTGATTGGACCAGCCATTTAGAAATGGCAGACTTATTTCCAAAAAATTTAGAGTCTAACCATTTAGATTTTAACGTTTCTTCAAGAATAATTCAATTTTGAAAAATGTTCAGATTCATGTTTTTGTTTAAATTGTCACTGGCTTTTAAATCACGAATTTGGTAAATTTTATAAGTTCTAAATAAATAAAAATATAAATATACATATGTACATATGTAATTTTTAACAGTTTTTAAAATATGAATTCACTAGAATCCTTTTTGTAAAATGGATGTAATTTAATATTCAGCAGTAATTTTGATTTTGCTAGTTTTAGAATTAATGATTTTCCTAAAAACGTAAACATTTTTAAAAGTTTAAAAGTAATAAATATACACAGAAAAAAATAAAAATGAGTTTCAATTAAAATATTTGTGGAATCAATTAAAAATTTAATTGAAATCGGACCTGTAAACAAAATGATAGTATCAATTAAAAAAAAAATGTGAGATTTAATTGAAAATATCAGAAAAAGTAATCGAATCAATTAAAATTTTAATTGAAAATTATTTTAAAATCAATTAAAGGTTTAATTGAAAAAGAAACATGATTTTTTTTCTGTGTGAGATTATGTATAAAACGAACTTTTTCTTATCATTATTTTAAAAATCGCTCTTTTTCATATATTTACTTCGCAATCCAGCTTTTTCATCCTTAACATTCCGCTTTTTGATAAAAACTATCTGGTCACGTTATCTATAGTATGTGTCTTATACTAAGTCTAATTATTAACTGTCACTAATCAATAAATATTTTAATTAACTTGATGTACGATTTACGATCCAACTTTGAAAAAGAGTAGATTTGTATTGTAAACAACAACAAATCAAAGTGAGGATTTTTTATGAATTTCTGTACAAATTTAAGAAATAAAATAAATTTGTGTTTTACAAAACAAAAAACTAACTTTACAAGTATCAATTAGGGTTCCATAAATTTTTTAATACTAACTAATTTTTTGTTTTAGTCTTCACAAATAATGCACATCAAAGAATTATGAAAGATTCGTTCGCGCATTCGGCAGTTAACGAACCTCTGCTACTTTCTAGTTGAATAATGCATGTTAGTGATACGGGAAGTTAATATCACAAGAACTGTTCGGAATCAAAACCAACCATATTTTGTACGACTAAAAAAGGAAAGTTGGTCTTAACTATCCAGACCATCTGAAATTGGAAATTTATTGCATTTGTTATTTTTCCAATTTAATATATTTAATATTATTTCGAAATTCTCCACTTAATTTGTAATTTTATCAATTTAAAATATAAATTTTTAATTTCAAATTATAATTTTCAATTTCATTGGGATTTTTTAATTTTAATTTGTATGTAGTTCTAAATTTTATTTGGAATTCTTGAAATTTTATATTGAAAATCTCAATTTTATTTGTAGATTTCTCAATTTAACCCTAGGATGTTCAACTGGGCTTTTCGAGGCCCATTTTGATTTTGAGTAATCGCCAAGTTTTTACCTTTGCTCTGAGCGAAGAAATATTTTATGTCAACTACCGCTAATGCCTTCTGAACATAATGAATTCAGTAAAATATTGTTACTATTGATTTCGTAGAACAACCTTGTTTGTTTATGTAAAAATGTGGTAAGTGTACCTACTGGGCCTCATGAAGCCCATATGGAAAATTAATGAAAGCTGATCCACATTCAACACAGTTGACCTTCTGATTGACGTTAAGTTGAACAAATCTGAGTATTTTAAGGCATCATTAACACCCACCAAAACCCCACGCCCACGCCCAAATCTGAGCAATGAATTAACAATTAATGTGGTACAAGACTTCTACAGACTACACAATCCCAGCAATCAATTAAAAGCTTAAAAGAGGGGAAACCCCTAAGAAGGGGAGAAAAGGGCTTCGCCAGGCCCAGTCACTTACCACTGCCCAGGCAGTCAGACATCCTAGGGTTAAAAGAGAATTTCCTAATTTTATTTAAAATTTTTTTCAATTTTAATTTAAAATTCTAAAATTTATGTTGAATTTTTAGATTTCATATAGAATTTTATGATTTCTGTTTCTATTCTCTAAATTTTATATTCAAATTTACCATTTCATTTGTAGTTTTCTAAATTAAAAATAGAAACAAAACTCTTGAATTTCCCCAATTTCAATTCTTAAATTAATTTCCAAAGATTTTTCTCAATTTTATTTTGAATTCTCAAAATTTTATATTGAAAATCTCAATTTACTTCTAGTTTTCTTAATTAAAAAGAGAAATTCTAAATTTCAGTTACAATTTCTATACACTCCACCACCGAGAGTGGTGAATGAGGGTATATTACGTTTGTCATTCCGTGTGAAACTTTGTTATTTTTCATCTGAGACCCAACAAAGTATATAAATTCTTGATCCTTATGACATTCTAAGTCGATTAAGCTATGTCCGTCTGTCCGTACGTGTAAAACACTCTCACATTCAAAATACACAACTTCACAAAATTACCAGAAAACTGTTTTATGTTTTCTTATGCAGTTTTGTATTGAAAATCAGCAAAATCGGTATAGTAAAACCAGAGTTACGGACCAAAATGTCAGACAACCTCCATAAAAATTTTTTATTTGTTATCGTTTTTTCTTCCAATTTTCTCAAATATATTGCAGATAATGCCATGAATTTTTGTACACGTTGTTTCTATGATAAAAGAAGCAAGTGTAAGGAAAATAGTAAAAATCGGTGCATGATTTCTCATAGCCCCCATACAAATATCTTCCTTAAATATAACTCAATGCTACATAAATTCCTATAAAATATGAATATCAATACAAAATTAATCAAAAATAAGTTTCATGCAAAAAGAAATCGCAAAACGAATTTTTTTTAGATCGGTCCATGTTTGACCACTTCAAAAATTCACTTAAATACGTGAAAAACTAGTATAAATAATGTTAAAAGGTTAAAATTTGACATAAATAATCCTTATAGGCAAATAAATTGTTTTACTAAATTTGATGGTGGTCGGCCAATGATTGGCCATTACTCCCATAAAAGGAGCACATTCGAAAATGTAATTTATCTTTATATATATCTTATAAATATCGGTATCGACCCAAAACTTAATATAACTAAGTTACATATACACAAAAATCATTCTGCAAAATTTTGTGAATTTCGGTCCATATTTGACCATATTCCCCATATAAAAAGCCCTCTTCCAAAAATCACTTCAATACTCATAGATCTCTTATAAATAACAGTACCGCTCCAAAATTTTACACTGATCATTTACATACTCGTACATGCCAAAATAAAACTGCTGGAATTTGAGAATATCGGGCCATATTTGACCATGTCCCCCATACAAGGTCCACTTCCGAAATTCACTTTAATACTAATACATATGTATTTTAAATATATCAATATTATGTTGAAATTCCACTTGATGTATTCTCATACACATAAAATTCTCTGTTCCGAAATTTAAAAAGATCCGATTTCCGAAAAATAACTGTCTAATAAATATCGAATTCGAACCAAATTTTATACAGATCAGAAATTTTAATCAGGAAATTATACCAATATACGGAAATTATGCTATTGGATTTTGTAGCTGTCAGTCAATAATTGGCATTAGCTACCGGATTAAGTCCACTTCCGAGTAAAACAACCAACCATATAACTCTTATAAATAACGTTATTGATTAACCAAAATAAACCTAAAACACATAGAAATAACATTAATGGATAATGAATTTAGAAGTTATCCATAATTGGTCCACATCTACTATCCATAAATCTTTTGTAAATAATATTATTGAGATCAAATTCAACCAAAAGAAGCTTCACCTTCTAATCTTACTTTTTATACTCTGTTTCTTAACTTGTGGTGAATATGGAAAAATGTGTTTCCATATGACAATAAAACAAAATCTATCGTAAAATTGTCTTTCAAACAATATATAAAATACTAAAAAAAATTCCACTAATACTGCATAAAAATACTGAATAAGGATATTCTATTCTAGCCAGTGCAGTATTTGTATTTGTTATTATGTTTTGTATTTTTTATTATGTTTATGTTGAAGGCATTTAAGATTTGACACAGCCGAATATTGCACTCTAACTTGTGTTTTAACTGATTTTCTGTTGCTGTATTGTGTCGATATAATTATTGGATATTACTACGAATCTGTTTTATCTATGCAGAAATATTCTTGAAATTAAAAGAAAGTTTACATATACATACATGCATATACCTACATAATTCCTGGAATTTCTAAAAACAAATATTTTAGGAAACTTCCGTTAAAAATTTTTCGAATAGGAACCTTTGAAAAAACTGATTAAAAACTGATAAAAAAAAATCATTGTGTAACTTTGTATAGTAATTAGCAAAGAAATAGTAATTTAAACGTCCAACATGCACACAATGTATTAGAAAAACACCCTACACATTAATTATCTTTATACATACATATGTATGTCTCAACCTAAACAATGTTAAAGAAAAATTCTTAAGTTTTTTCGCAAAACAAAACAATTAATAAGAAAACAGTAAAGCAGGAAATTATTAAAATAAAACAGAGAAAACCCCCCAAAAAACTGACCTATTCCACATTAATTTACACTCACCTATTGTATGGCAAAACAAAACCAATGCCCGCTGCCAACATGGCCAAAAAAACCATATGTTTTTGATCTTTTGGAGCACGAACATCATTTTCCGGACTATCCATGGGTTCGTGACGTATACCGGAACCACGACCTTCTAATGGTTCATATGTGGTAGATTGTGTAGATTCCATTTTCAGTTTATATTATTTTTGTTTGCGTTATTTGTTTCTGCTAAGAGACGAAACAAAAACAAACAACTAAGCGGAAGTTGCTTTAAAAATTATTCGCAGGATTCTAGAGTTTAGATGTGTTGCCTCTGTCTATTTAGTAAAATAATAGGAGCAGCAGCAGCTACTATGAACGTTAAATATTTTTGTTGTTTGCAAATACATATGTACATATATTTGAAATGTCAATGTTAATCGCAGCTTAATCGTGTAAGTACCTCTTGCACTACTACATTGACAGATTTGTTTATTTTTTATTTAAATACAGTTTTCCGTTGTTTATGAGGGGTATTTTTAACCGAAGAGAGAGGAAAAAGAGAAATGTACTCAATCTACATACAAATAAATTTACTTATACATATGTATGTATGTATGTACATGCATACGTAGAGCAAAAGTAAAAATTTTTTATTATTGTTTAATTTATATTATTTGCAAATATTTCTTTTAAATTTGTACATATAACTTTATTTTACTTCAACTTTATATGCTGACACAAATTTTGTTTAAACTATATTTTAAATACATAAATTCCTTTACAATTATTATAGATTTTTTCGCACTTGAATAATTTTTTTTCTTTTCTTCACATTCTTAAGGCGTTTCACTATACAAAAATATTGATGTTTTTCTTTTCGTAAAAAATATTTTCTAGCCGTTTTGTTTTGTTTGAACTTTTTCTAGTTTCTTTTTTTTATTAATATTATTATTGTATTTATTTTAAATATTTTAGTACTTTCACTACAACATCTGTTATATTTGTGTATTTTTCTGTGAATTTTTGTTTAAAAAATAAACTAAATATATTTTTATACAACGTTTTTGTTCTGTGATGTGTTTTCTTGTGTTTGCCGTTGTAATATTTTGCGCATGTTTGTAAAAAATTGATTTTCCCTGTTGGATTTTGTCATTTCACAGCTCTCTGTTTATTTATTTAGGTGGTTTTTTTTTTTGTTTATTTTGTACATCTTATTAATCTGTCAAGTTGTGTAAAATTGTATGCTTGGTCTTGTTAAGTTATAGGGTTTTATACTTTCCACCACTAAAAGTGGTGAATGATGGTATTTATAAGTTTGTCCTTGCGTGTGTAACATTGAGACCTAACAGAGTGTATATAGTATATATATACTAACTATAATTCTTGATCCTTTTGATTTTAAGTTGATTGAGCTACATACGTCTGTATATGTAAAACAAAATTACTCTACCAAAATTAACTAGATCTACTGAATCATTCTGTCTATATATTATCCTAAACAGTTTGGTATTGAAAGTCAGTCAGTCATAAAACCACAGTTTTGAAAAAAAGTTAGAGAACTTTAAAAAAGTTTATATTTTACTTTCTAAGAAAAACTCACAAATAACTTTCAAAAGTAAATTTTTGGACGTCAAAAATAGGGCTATTCATGACAAAACAATACCAACGTTAGCAACATTTCTGTTTTGAAAATGTAATGTAAGTGTGTTCTTAAACCTTAAAAGTGTAGTAAAAGACAAAGGGTTCATTATACCCTTCTCCAGTGCAGATCGATCCATAATTAATCGTAACTCCCATAAAAGGCCCACTTCCGAAAATCACTTTAAAGAGCATAACTCTCTTCAAAATGTTGGTATCCAAATAAAATTCAACACAAATATGTTATATATATGTACAAACCATTTTCCAGAATTTTATGATGATCGGTCCATAATTAGTCATAGCTTCCATATTGACTGTACTATTATTGGTGTCCGTATTCCGAGTGGTAACATCATTCAAAACAGAAGGAAGACTGATTAGGTGTTGCAACATAATGCACTCCCACAGTCTTTGATTACTCCTACTATCATTGAGAATAATAATGACATTGAAACTGCAGTAAACGTCTTTTCTTCTACGACATCTAGGGGTAGGAATAAGCCTCCCTCGTGGAATCCTGATATAGTGCATGCAAGAGGTACAGGTCGCAAACTGCTGAATGAGGCAAAACGGCTGGGTAACTAGACAGCCTACAAAGCTTCATTAAATCATTAACCTAATAAGGAATGCAAAGAAAAAAACTTGAGGGACTTCTGTAGCGGCGTAAAAGGATCATCCGAGAGGAGACTTCGTAAGATACATTCATATACCCTGCGGTAGTTGAACCTTGAGTAGTAAGGAGACCCTTGAGGTTTTACTTTATAGAGGGAATTATTTCAGCAGATCTTCAGAAGAAACTGATATCCATGTTAGAGTCAACGGAGATCTATACTGTCATATACCAATAGATTCGTATTGAAGTGCTCTTTTGGAATCCATAGTGATATTAAAAAACGATCTCAACTCCACAGTTATGAGTTATTTTGCAACGAAAAAATAGAAGATCGAATGAAACTCTTAAAAAGAAAGTTTTATTTTGCATTCATAAAAACTCTTGTGAGGAGTTTTATTTTTTTCGTCGAAAATAAAAATCCTCAATATAGTTTTATTTTTTCCGCCTCAAATAAAACTCTTCTTCGTTTTAAATAAAACTCAAATGGTAATTTTTCTGTTGTGACTAACTCAACACACGCTTTTTTCATTTCTTCAGGAGTCATTGTTACCAAAAATTGAACTTTTTTTTTTATTGGTACATCACATTTATTATCGTCATTATTCAGTTCCATGTCGTATTGTTGTATATGCTTTTTGATTAAATGACGCTTTAAATTGCTAACATAATTGCCTTTAAAAACGCTTTTACACAGCCGACATACATGTGTATTATCAATTTTTTCATAAAAACTACGACTAGTAATATCAGGATTTCGACCCATATTCACGATTTTAACTTATTGCAAAAGTAAAATGTTGTAAATAAATGTTATAAAAAACTTTTTTGATATCACTTATAACCGTTACGGTCTCTGGAATTAAGACATTGTCATGGCTCCTTAATATAAGCTTGTATTAAAAGAAACTATGTATATACCATAACTGTGAACCAAATGTAAGGTTGTCTTTATTCACAGAGGTTATTTATCCCAAGGGTATCAATTGGATCTTTAACGCTTCTGTAAAGCTCATTCTTTTCTTTGAAGTACTGATGTAGTGGTATGCACTGAAGACTTTCACACATGCAGTTAAACGTGTACAAAGGAACTATTAAAGGTGTCTACTCGACATGCAGGTTAACCGCAGAATGCCGGGTGTCTCTGAACGAGATAGAGGAACATTCTGGGATAACGTGTATTTGGGACACCTTATCTATTAGGCTTGGAGAAGCTATCAATGATGAATCTAAAATGCATATACACCTTCGACAAGAAATTTGGATGGTTTGTAATGGAAACAACCAGTGCTGAGTGATGACCAGTTGTTTACCAAAGGAGTAACACAATGGGATCAACTTAATGTACCCAAGTGAGCTGTTTCTGAGAACGGCTGCCCATGATATTAAACCTAACCTATCGATTGAATTGGCTCCGTATAGACTTTATCTTTAACATAGTCCAAAAGATAAGCTAGTGGTATTAAATCACATGGTCGGACGGCCAATTAACTCCTGATTTTCGTAAAATTATGCGAACGGGAAATTTGGTTTCCAATAAATTAATTTCATTCCTACCATTAATAATAGACTAAAATAAGTACTGCTAAAATCTCTTGAATCGTGATCCATTTAACATAACGTTATTTCCAACCGAATTCTTAAAAAGAAACGGCTCAATCACTCCTCCAACAACTTATAACATTCAAATTCTAGTCATGACTTTTACAAACTCGGTTCCTACCCACAATTATGCTAAATATTTTTTGTTAGTTTTTAAAAGTAATGACTAGAATTTGACGTGGTAGTAAAAAATTATTAAGGATATAAATGTAGCCCTTTCAGAGACATGAACACCGGCATACAAAATGTTATGATTGGACTAAAAATAGCGGCACAGTGAATAAAATACTAAAAGGGCCGTATTTGTAGGCGTGGCAAAAAAATTCAAAAATTATTTCTGGAATTATTTTTACATTATCTTTAATCCTAGGGTGTGACTAACACAACTTTTTTTCGAACCACTCTAAGGCACACACAAAGTTTAGTTTTTATTGTGTGTCATCGTTGAGTGATCAAAGAGTTCGCAAAGAAGTGTGTTGTTTTTGTGTAATATTTGAATAAAAATAACAGTTTTTTGAAACTACTTGAAGCTTTTGCAAAATAGCAATTGAAAGGAATCCTTTAAAGTCTTTTTTCTAACAAATAAAACTGAAACACCGTAGAACTAAAAAAAAGCCTCCCTTGTCGTCATCTTCGCGTGGTTTTTTTCTTTTGCTTGCTTTTTTTATTTGAAAATCGGTTGTATGCGAACATTAAATTAAGAATACGGGCATTTTGTTTTTAACATTTCTAAAAGGTGCTGCCCTCTATGTATTTTTAATATAAATGCCTCGAGCAAAATATTTTAGCTGGATATGACGGAAAACTCGCTAAATTACTAACACTGCTTACTTATATAAAATCAGCTGTTTTAGCTTACTCACATTTCTCAATTTTCATAACAAATTACGTAGATTTAAGAAATATAACGAAATTATAACAAAATGGTAACTAAAACGCACAAAATTAACAAAATAAGTTTAATACTTAAATTATTATTAATATTCCACAGGCATCTTCCATGATTTTGGCTGGCCTTGGTGTTGCAGCTGTTGGCTTTGCTGGTAAACACTTGATGCGCCGCATGCCTGCTATGACCACAAAATTTAATGAGACTTTAAAGAATATGCCCAAATTTGATGCCGAATCTTTGGCTGCTTCAAAATACTATAAGGGAGGTTTTGATCCCAAAATGAATAAAAGGGAGGCTTCCTTAATATTGGGTGTCAGTCCAAGCGCTTCAAAAACTAAGGTATACAAATATTGTTTACTAAAACTCAGTAATTTGTACTAATAATTTGTTTAATTCCTTAAAGGTTAAGGATGCCCATAAAAAGATAATGTTATTGAACCATCCCGATCGTGGCGGTTCGCCTTATTTGGCGGCTAAAATTAATGAAGCTAAAGATTTTATGGACAATGTGAAATAAATTATTGTTTGTAAAACAACTGGCAAGCTATCGAACATTTTTTTCTGTTTTGTTGACTTTAATGAATGAGTTTGAAAAAGTTCTTGTTAATATTAAGTTTTAGTTTACATACATATATATTAGCAAACAAGTAGTACCTAATTAATGAAGAATTTTTAAAGCAATTTAAAAAAAATTAAAACCAATTGATTTCGGTCTAGTTTATTAAAAATAGTAATAATATAGTACAAAAAATGTGTTAGTAATAATTTTTATTGGAAGCTTTTAACATACATATGGTTCATTGCCATCCATGAAAAAGGCATAAAGTAATACAAGTTTACATATGTATGTACATATATGCATTTTATTGTAAAATTTCTGAGCATCAAATATTAATGGGGACCATAATGTAAGTTGAAAATACGAAATATCGATTAAAACATCAGATTAATATTTACTTAATGGTCGAAAATCCCAAGGTTTGTCCATGGGACAAAGTATAAATGTGTTCGCAATTTTGAAGAAACAGGTGCAAAATAGGTCTGAGTTGATTACTAACTCGCGCTTCATTGTCATTATTTCTTATGGACAATCCGGATCGTTTTCGTTTTTTTTGTCTTCGACAATTTTGCGTCTCGCCTGGCACTTTTTATAACGGTTTCCGTTCTACCTCATTTACACCAACCAATTTTTAAAAACCGTGGTGAAAACCACTAAAAACTCTACTTTAGTACTTTAAAACTTAAATCGGAATCTGGTGGATTATCATTTATAATTCATCGAATAAACTAGTAGAGTACCATTAACGCTATTGATATTAATTTGAAGGCTTTAGCTAGGGGTGTACTTAAACTGACGTGCGATAACCTGGTAATTTATAAGATTAATTCTCCATCATTTAAATTAAAAACACATATATGAATAATCACACCTAATATCATAACGAACGGTACACAATTACTCAGAACTCCCATTAGTCAAAGTTCCCCTTCGAAAATCAATTTAACATGTATATATATTTTAAAAATGTGTATATCAAGATCAAATTTAATACAAAAAATATTTGTATGCACAGAAGTCAAGCCACATCATTTTTGGAGAGCGGTCCATAAGAGGTTATAGTTCCCATATAGCGGTCATTTCTGAAAAACTGTGTACTTGTTTTTTTAATTTTTTTTTTTTAAATATCAATTTAAAGTCATCCTATTAAAAGCTACATAGTATAAATTTATAAATATTAATAAACATATATGTTGTTCTATGACACGCATTCTCCCAAATCGATTATGGTCAACATAATTGTCCTTTTTGGACCGCTATTAAGAAGATGGTTGATAAAGTTGCTTCACTTGAGTTTCTAAAAATCGAAGAGCATTTGTTGAAGCGGAACATGTGGTCTGGACCTTTTTTTTTAATTACCAAAATGTAATTGAACATTTTAATAAACGAATCGACATCTGAATACATGATCGGGATATCATTTTTCATTAATAATTGTCAAACCTTACATTTTCAAATACAATTAAACATTTGAGTGATATTTATAAAAAACTATGTTTTAAAAACCGATTTACTACTTTGTAATGTAATTTTTTGCTGGGGTGTGTTTATTAGCATACATACTTACGAGTATATATATGTACCTATATGTATGTACATAATTGTTCAGTTTAGAGGAAAATATAAACTGAATCAAATGTAATGATCTTCACCACAGCTCGAACTTTAATATATGTTTACTGTGTTTATACCCTCCACCACCATAAGTGGTGAATGAGGGTATATACATATAAGTTTGTCATTCCATGTCTAACACTGAGAAATATTCATCTCAGACCCAACAAAGTATATATGTATGTATACTCTTGATCCTTATAAAAATCGATTGAGCTATGTCCGTCTGTCTGTCTGTCCGTCTGTGTAAAACACTCTCATGTACAAAAACACAACCAAAATTAACAAAGTTTACACAAACCCGTTTATAATTCTCTTTTTCTCCGAAGTATTGATAATCAGAAAAATCGGTTTAGTAGAACCAGAGTTATGGACCAAAATGTGAGACAACCTCCAGAAAAATTTCATATTTTCAAAAATTTTTCCAGCATTTTTTTTTAATATATTACAGATATTGCCATGAAATTTTGTAGACGTTGTTTTTACGATAAAAGAAAATGTTAGGAAAATAGTAAAATCGGTTCATGATTTCTCATAGCCCCCATACAAATATCTTCCTGAAAATTGGAATATTAATACGAAATAAAAGAAATCGGAAAACGAAATTTTGTTTTGTTCGGTCCATGTTTGACCTCATATAAAGTCCATATCTAACATTCACTTAAATATGTTTAATATGGTACATATATAGTTACCAGGTTAAAATTTGACAGAAATAATTCTTATAGATATATAAATTGTTGTACTAAATTTTATAATGTTCGGTCCATAATTGGTCATAGCTCTCATATTAGGACCACATCCGAAAAAGTCATTAATCTTTATATAATCTTTATATACATATAAATGCAATTCTGCTACTGGATTTTGTAACTGTCAGTCAATAATAGCTCCTGAATTAAGTCCATTTCCGAGCATAACAACCAACCATACAACTCTCGTAAATAACGTTATTGAGATTAAATTCAACCAACATAAGCGTAAAATACGTATTTGTTTTGAATAACATTTTCAAGGGAGTTAGATTCTTGAAGTGGAGCTTATATGGGAGCTATAGTCAATAATTAACCGATCTGAACAAAATTTGTAGGTGTGATTAGACTTCAACTGATTTGACGCGAAATTTGTTTGAATACTTGAATAAATTAAACATTAAACCCTATTTCGGGAGGACATTTGTATTGGGGTTAGGTGAAATAAATGATGGACCGATTGTAACCAATTTCAATCCCAACCGTCCCAAAATGTTGGTGTAAGGTATAAAAATTTAACTTTAGTTGCTTATAAGTCTTAAACTATGAAAAACCGAACAAAAATGTTAATACATGTGTCAGAAGGGTTATTTATATTGTTTATTAAAATCTATGCACATAAAAATTTTAAATCAACATACATACATCTAAACATCTAGGACATAAAATAAATTTAAATTACCCGCTTACGTTTAAACCACACAAAAACAGTTTTTTTTTTTTTGTATTCATTGATTACAATAAAAACTACATTTGTTTAATAGATATTTAATTTAAAATCGCTATAAATCAGCCTTTTAAATATTTTACCTAAACAAAAAACCTATCTAATAATGGTGAAATTAATTTAAAGTAATTTCTAATTTTTTTTTTTTTTTAACACTGCTACCATTTTATACATTATCTGGTTAAGATTGCTTTCTGGCAGCACTACTCGAAGCTGGCAAGGCAGTGCAAGTAAGTAAGGCAGTGTTAAAGTTGACACAAAATCGCAAAAATTTATTTATTAAATACAAAATTATTAAATATTTATTCACTAAGGTTTACATTTGCCATATTCTATTTTATTATAATAGGAATGTAACTAAATACGTTATAAATTTAAAAGATAATCATATAAATTATAACAATAATTTTAGTCTATTTATTATATAAATTGGCATCATTGGTTTACCCCTTTACACGACGTCAATGTCAGCGTTGTCAACTTGGTGCGTTACGCACCATTTTTGGTGCTTTTTTTTTAAATTTTTAGTGCGAAATATTCTAAGTTGCTGCGTGGAGAACAAAAGGTGTGTGTGTGTTGGCTAGCTAGTAATAAAGGTAGTGTAAATTCTAGCGTAAACATTTTTTTTTTGCTCGTGTAGTAGGAGTGAATTTTTTTAAATTATAAATAAATGTGGTGAAAATATCGTGGTGAGTTAAAAAATCCCAGTGAGTATAAAATATTGTGGTGAGTTTTTAGAAATTCACCACAACACCCTTATTTCAAAAATTTCAAGGTCATTAAAAATTTGTCATCCTAAAAGTAGGCAATGTGTTTTTTTTTTTTTTTTTAAGAAAATTTCTACAGCATTACTTGAGGATGTCAAAAAATATTTGAGTCAACCTGTACCCAAAAATCAAACAAGATGATGCAATGTAATATTATGCTTGTTACCAGCGTTGTCAATTCCGAATAGCATATACATATGTATGTACATATGAGTATTTTTACTATTAATCGTTGATCTCTTTTTAAAAAGCTAAAAAAAGGAAGAAATTAATTACATCTGATACAAAGGAATACATACAAACAAATTTGCTTAGTTTATTTTTTATTATTGTTAAGTTTTTTATTTCTGTTAAGTTGTTTATTTTTTATAAAAGCACTGAACTGTTGAAGACTGTTATAATACAAAAATATTAAATTTTTTATGTGAAATTATATCAGTAAACTTTTTTATTAAATAAAAATGAAAATCTAAATTTGGTGCGATTTTTTTTCAAATGGCGCGTTTTCTTCTCCATGTTGGTGCGTTTTGAAATTTCAAAGTTGACAACGCTGGTCAATGTATTTTCAATTTTTCATCTGCTGCTACTGATACAAAAGCAACAAGTTCATTACAAGCACAGACTAACCAGAATCGTCAAAAGTGACTTTTACAAAAGTGGATTATCAGCAGTGCTTAACCCCATAATGTGATAGAGAGAAAAAAAACGCTACATGCGTATAGCAATGAGTTGGAGAAAACAGCTATACGTTACCTTTTTTACCATATGATGAAAAATAAAAATTAAAGTAAACAAACATTTTTTTGATGAAATGTGTAAAATGTGTGAAATGTGTGCAAAAATAAAATTTTTCCAATTTTGTTGCGCCAAATTAAAGAAATTTTTCACAAACAAAAATGTAAACAAAAAATTTCATTTAACCCCATCGAAGAATAAGGATAGCTATACAAATAACAAAATATTTGCTATCCCTTACCTACGATGGGGTTAAATGTGTGATGCCACTTTGACACATTTTAGTTGTTTCACTGACCGCTTGGTGGCCGTGTCGTATCTAGTCTTAATCTATGATTACAAGTGTTGTTTTTTATATCTATTTTTGTTACCTCACGCACTGGTTGATTCATTTCACATTTTGTTTTCCTCCTTAAATATTTTATTTTGTAAATAAAAAGTAAGTTTTATTAATACAACTATAGATAACCATTTAACTTTGTCAAAATTTCAGCGGCATTAAAATGCGTCAATTGAAGGGAAAAGTTAAGGAAACTCGCAAACAGCGCAAAGAACGTAAATTGGAAAATATCGAAATACACAATAAAATGAAAACTGTGGTTTTGCCCATTATGGGTGTTTTTGCCATGATAATTGTTGCATTTGTTTATGTGAAAACCAGACCTTCCGTAATGGCCTAAAGTAAGAAACTCCCTTCCACAGTTACTAAGGCATTGAAAGTTCGTTGAACTATATGTACCTATAAATATTTATTGCTATTTTAGATGTCGGACAGCGTATAAGAAATTATTAAGAATTACTACTACTGTAATTAAGTGTAGGAATATGCATTTTTTAAATTCATAAGATTTTTAATTGTTTATTTTTTTATATTAAAAGAATTTTAATTTTAAATAAAATATTTTTTTGGTAAACATTTGTTAAAAACATGTTTTTTTGCCTAACGCTTTTTTTCGTTGCTCTGTTGGCAAGTTAGATTAAATAAAAAAGGTTCTAGAATTTTTCTTTGAACAACTGTTTAGTATTTTTTTTTAAACGTTTGTATTTGGAATTAATTAAGAAATAAGAACAGTTCAAATGAATATATTGTTTTGAATAGCTGTAGAAACATAAATATTTACTAAATTTTTTAGTTTTTTTTATGTAAGTAGGTATGTAATATTTGAATTAATTAGATGTTTAACCCCGGCTTATAATTTGTTATAGGTATATACCTAAGATTATTTTTGACATTAATAATATGACAGTAGAATTATGAAACGACTGCTTCTCTACTATTGTAGTGTTCAATATCCTTTTTTAAACATTGTCTTTAGACTTTATTTATTCCATTAACAATAAAGTTCATTAATAAATGCTTATCGCTCAATTTGACAAGGGGTCGGGGGCATAATTCATTCATTTTAAATTTTGATCTGAGTAATGCATAACATTCCTTTGAATAAGCACTTTCAGATAAACGCATCTTTCCCTTCGCAAATCTTTAACTTTAAGCGTGTTATGACTTGGTCAAATGAATCAACATGCGCTATTACGCATTACGAGGCCTGCATATCTTCTTTGTATCAATTATCACTGGATATTGTAGGTTTGTTGTAAATGCAGGCATGTTCGACTTCTTAAAGATTACTGTAGAGGCTGTCACAATGAGGAGGATTAAACTTCAATTAGTGCAAGCGAGTACGTACTCGAGGACGTTCGTTATTTGATAAAATTGTGTTTTTCAAAAAGAACATTGTTTTACAACAGTAATAGAATAGAAAGAAGCTTTGGTCATTAAATGCAAAAATTAATTTTGGCCTATTATTAAAACACTGGATTCAACAGGACGGAGTCATATGTCACACAGTCACCGAAAAAATTAATTTATTGCAAACCAAATTTCCCGATAACATTATTTCACGAAAATTATCTGTCTCAATCATGCGATTTAACACACCACTGGATTATTATTTTGTGGAGCTATGTTAACTACAGAGTCTATACCTACATAGTAAATCGAATAGATTACGACCTTAAATCTCAAAATCCTGCTATTTTTCCAAAATGTAGTTGAAAAGTTTATATAAGTTTTATTCCGATATAATTGCCAAACCTATACAATAAAAATTTGTATGATTTTCATATAAATCTTTATCTTATTTTGTTGTCAAAACCAAAGTTCTTGTTGCAAAAAAATGTTACGTAAATAACCTATCGTTCAAGAAAATTTCCATTATTCCATCGGCGTTAGAAAGAATTAAATAGAACTTAAGTTTTATTTATTTGAAAAAAATAGTTTTAATTAATTTCGTAAACTTTTATTAATTAATTATTATGATTTCTATTTTAATTTATATGTCTGTACTAGCTAAACCCGGTGTGCTTCGCTACCCCCTCCTCTTTTTGGGCCGTTTTTATCCCTATTTACACCATAAAAATGCGAATTTCAAAAAATACTTACTTTGATTCGAATCTGCGTCCCAAAAGGAACCTACATTCCAAATTTCATACTACTGGGACCTTTTTTAAAAATATTCCCTTTTGGGACGCTTTTCCCCCTTAAAGTGCGAATTTCTAAAAATTTATATTTTGGTTGGCGTCTGTGTCCTGAAAGGAACCTACATTTCAAATTTATAAATAGGAAATTATTAACTTTTTATTTATTTATATATTTTGTTAGTTTTTCGCGATAAGTTTTTAGGAAATACTAGGTTCTTAAATTATTATAAATGGCTAAAACAAAGTAGTGCACACCGGAACAGCGAATAGTTAGTTATTCACCAGATGAACTCTACATGGAGCACCATTAGCGATATTGCAAGTATTTTATTTTGCTTAAGGAAGAAGATCTATAGCGCTTTAAGCCACATTATAAACTATGGGAATGCGAGGTGTTGGGAATGCGATGGGCACGGTGTAGTCCTATACATAATATCGATGCTTATCACAGTATACTTTTAAATACAATGATTGCATACCTCAAGTCATGCACTGTGATCAGTTGCTTGGAGATCAATAATAATATTGATGTGTTGAATTGGCCAATGCAATTGAGATCCTATAAAATGATGTGGAGTAACATATAACGGCAGTTAGGCCCTAGAAATTAAATCCAAAATGCTTGTATGAGAGCGCTGTATGGCATTGGTGGAGAGTATGTACAGGGGGGTTATGTGTATTTCGATTCAAAAAGAAAATCGTTTGAATTTTTAAACTTTTTACATTGTATTTCGAAAGGTTTTGCTTTCGACTCGAAATACACAATAACCCCCAGGAGATGTGTAGCAATCATGTGATCTGTATATCCCTTTATTTTTTATTGTATTCTTTATTCTGTTTGAGGGTATTTGCAATTAATAGGCAATTTATTTGAATTAAACGTATCAAAGATTTATCCAGAACAAATTTAATGTAAATGGGAAACAACATTTGATACAGCTAAATAAGGCCTAATTTTCATTTACATACATATTTTTATTTTATTTAGATTCGAATTTTGAATAGATCTATTTCGAAAAGCGGACAACTTTTTTTCTGGTATTTTAATGTAAAAATAAAGGACCCAACATAAAATTATTTGTGTAAAATTGCTATGAAAACCTTTCGGATCTGTAATAACTTTTGAATCGGCCCAATCATGAATAAAAAATCAGCGGGAGTTTTTTTAACATTGAATTTGAATAGGGAAAAGGGAAAAACTCCCGCGGAATTTTTATTCATGATTGGGCTGAATATATTAAACATATAAATTTCTATATTTTGCTAGTTTTTCGAACCCCCAGGAGATATGCAGCTGTAACAAAACAAAGGATATCATACTAAATATTAGAATTTAAATAAAGTTTTTTGTTTGTTTCTCTTATGAGAATACAATTTTTATTTAGTGCTAAATTACCGTCCAAAGTTTTTTTGTGTAGTTGTAGTCTGGAAAGAAAACCACCAAAAAATACAACAAATCAATAAAACAAAAAGTGTAGTGGCGAGATCTTGGGCTAACATGTAACACGTTTAACTTTGCATCCACCACTGTACATTCAAACCCAACATATATTTTCACTAAATAATATTCGCTTTTTATTAAATAATTTTTGTTTATAATCACATACTTCATACAACATCATTATAATTAATTATTTTTTTATATGGTATATAAAATTATAAATGATTAGTTTTTTTATATTTAGTTTTAATAAAAGTATAGTATGCACTTAAATATAATAAAGTATATAAAATTAATTGTAAAATAATACAAAGTATTAAAATGGAAGAAACAAATAAATTACAAATACACAGAAATAATTAAAGAAAATCAGTCAACACAAAATATTAAGTTTCTTTTTTAAATAATAAGTAGTTCAAGTTTTCTTTAAATTAATATTTTAAATAAAAATTGGAAGAATAATAGAAATTTTTTGTTTTTGTTTTTGAAATACCTATCTTACGTTTTTAACTGCTGATTGCTTGAGGGTATTTTCATATCTAATACCCACACGTTATTCTACATATATATTCTATATATAAATAATTTACAAAGTTTGTTTAAATTGAATTTTAAAGTATACTTTTAGGCTGTTGTTCAAAAACATTTTTTTTTTATTTTAAAATGCATAGTTTTTTTGTTTGCTTTATTTAAGTTTTAATTTTATATTAAATTGCACATTT
Organism: Bellardia bayeri; assembly: GCA_950370525.1. NCBI lineage: Eukaryota > Metazoa > Arthropoda > Insecta > Diptera > Calliphoridae > Bellardia > Bellardia bayeri. The sequence continues at coordinate 22,618,686 of OX493267.1, forward strand.
ATATTTTTAGTTTTTCTAAATGTATTATGTTTTTGTTTTTGAAAAAGAAAGTCATCATTTTTCCATCAACTAAAGTTTTTTAAATTTAGTTTTTTGTAAAAATGTTAAATTAAAGAAGAATGAAATTATTACCTACATATTTACTTGTAATAGTTGTGATTGTCATTCAAATAACCCCAGGAATGCTGTATTATTTAAAATAAAACGTTTTCTTTTGGGAACTTTTTGGCATCACAATGGTGCGCAGAGAAGTAAAATAATTATTTATAAATTTGTTTGCTCAAATACAATTAATAAGTTGTAAATTGGTGTGAAAAATTTTTTTGTAATATTGAAAACTGTTTTCAAATGTATGAAATGTATTGATAAGAAATTAAAGATCCGAAAGGTTTCATAGCAATTTTACAAAATTATTTCATGTTGGGTCCTTTAATTTTACTTTAAAAATAACAGAAAAGAAGTTGTCCGCTTTTCGAAACAGATCTATTCAAAATTCAAGTCATCAAATGTTGTTTCCCCAAAGGAGAACATAGGACATCTGCAGACCCATTTGCATAAAATCTGTTCTGGATAAATGTTTGATTCGTTTTATTCAAACAGAGTGTTAGCTTTTAATTTAACCAAATTGGTCTGTATTTATAGGAGTTCTAATTTTATATATATTTCATATTCTGTTTTAAAATAAAACATTTCTCAATTACAGTGTACAAAATACATTCGAATTATTTTCTATTCTTAATGCCTTTAGACATCTGAATTTTCCAACAGAAAACAGCAGGTGTTATTGGCAAAACTAAACGACATAATATTAGGGAATAATATTTCTTCTAGATTTGGATAAGACATCCTAAATTAGTATTTCAAAATCTGTTTCACAAATCACATCATTCTATTGCAAAATAAAACTTTTTCTTATTTTTTCAATTCACCAACAATGAAGCCATTATTTAAGATTAATTTCTTTTAAAAATATATGGCAATTTATTACAACTGAATGAATAGTTTGAAATTTTACTAAAAACTTATTGATAACACATTAATGTTAAATGTTTTGTATTATTTTCTTGTTTGTTTTTTAATTGCAGTTGAAAATGCTGTTACAATTTTGTTTTTATATTAATATTATTTAAAATTTTTATTATCACATACATTCTATTAAAAATTACATTCATACATTACTAAATATATTCATTTGTTCACACTTGCCTAAAGTTAAAAGACTGACAGTTCAAATCATTAGTGTTTATAAAACAAATTATTCGAAATATGTATATTAAAAATTTTAGAAATCATTAAGCAATTGATTTGATTCATTAATTAGCAACCTATTGGATTTATTAAGAACCACATTATTTTAAGCTTCTAGTGTTTTGAATTTTACTTTTGAGTTTAATTTATTCGGGGCTAATTAAGTAATACGGCCTGAAACGAAAACAGACCGATAAACAATTTTTACATTTCTGTATAAAAACCACTCAGTTTCAAATAATATTTCACAGTTTTTTTTTTTATAAAACTTTTAAAATTCTTTTCCGGTTGTGTTTCTGTATCAATACCCCTTAGTTCAGTTTTAAATATTTTTGTATGATTTTCACACAATTTACTGAATCAGGAGTAATTCAATAAACTCTTCTAAATTGAACTGTGAATCTTTCAAATATTTAAACTTTTTTCAATAGATTATCATTCTCATTTACAAATAAAGTTTTTGTTATTTACTAACAAAATATAAATATGTACGTATTAAATATTATTATTATTATTATTACTTTTAGACATTATACGAAGTTTAAACATAATTTTTTTGTTATTTATAAATTTGAGGCTTAAGTCTAGATGAGGGGCGTATAAAAAATTAAGGGTGTTAAGGGGAGTTACTTTTTAAAACATTATTATTCGGTTTACGTATATAGATTGTTTAGTGTGTTTTTGTTCAGAATTTTAAAAATGTTCATAAAAACTTGAAAGAAGTATAGGAAAATAAAAAGTCATTTTAAACTTTTTAAGCAAAATAGATAAGATACATCTATTTAGGCAATATTTCTTTTGAAAAAATTATATATAGCACATGCTAAGTAAGTTTTATATACTTTTAAAACGATTAAAGTTTCGAGTCATATTTTTTTGTATTGTTTCACAAATTGTATATGCAATGTAAAGGACATTTCTTTTGCTTTATCACTTCTTTTTTGAATTTTTTTTTTCGGTTTCCTTAGTTGTAAATTACATTTTTTGTATTCCCTACAGAATTTTCTTTTCACATACTTTCCTTTTTAGTTTTTTTTTTCGCTAAAATGTTAAATTAAAAAATTTTCTTTATAAAAAAATATAAAACAAATAAAAACCTAAATAACAAATCACAGCATATCGACAATAATGCCACCAAACCAGGCCATATACAATGGCATTAAATACATAAATAAAGCACGACGTAAGGACATTTTCTCTGGACCCGCCGAACCATTTGAGTTGAGTCCCTCATCGTCTTCATCATCAATACTATGATCATGATGTTCGCTGTCGTCTTCCTCCAACACATTCGTTTCGTGTGGACTGTGGGGTCGTGAGGTGTGTGTCTGTATGCCACCACCCAAGCCAACATTACCGCCCAAATTGGTGCGTTCCTCAACGATATCCTCATCTTCGTCGTCGACATTGTTGACATTGAGCGAAGGCCGATCAGTATGATCTGGTTTGTGACTAGGTGTAAAGGGACTACCCAAACCGGAACCTTCATCATCGTCCTCATCATCAACACCACCACCAGAACCGGAACCACTGCCGTAGTAAGGTTCTTCTGTAAAATTAGCCATAAATTAAATGAAAATTTGTTTTAATAATTAAAAAAAAAAACAAAACACAACTTACCCTGCTCACTCCAGTCCACATCTTGGCCATTGTAGGCATTACGCAAATGGCTAATAGCATTTTTCAAATAATGTATCTGTGTGGCCACCTGGCTAATTTGTTTAGTGGTAGCTGGATTTCCCGGAAATTCTGGATTGGAACCATGTTCTGTAGTCACCGAGTGCATATATCTGTAAAAACAAACACAGACATTTAATATTACCTGTTGCCTGTTTTCATTCATTTTAATCATTTTAAATAATCACCTATCAATAGTATGTCCATTCCAGCACATGCCATCAGCGTCGGTGGAGGTTGAGATGTCATCATTGCTGCATATTTGATGTGGCAAATTCGACCAGAATTTCTTATAGTCCTTAACTCTTTGCTTAATGTCCTTGACCAATTTATCCAAAGCCGGATCACGTCCATTATATTCATTCTCATCGTTTTTGCGATTCTGCTGCTTACGTTTGTTATTACGTCTGTTATTATTATTGTTGTTGTTGTTACCACTGCCGGCTCCAGCATTGCCACCACTATTATTACTAGCTGTCTCACTACTATCACGATTGGCAGGATCGGCAGCTCTTCGTTCGCGCAATACTATAGCATCATCTAAGGCAGCATCAATGTCTAAAATATCAGTTTCTAGTTGCTCTATAACTAAGAAATCGGAGTTGGTAGAACGTTTTTTCCGATTTTTAGATTCTTGGTTGCTGTTCTGTGCTGTGGCAACGAATTTGGGGTTAACACTGCGTTTTATACGGCCCAAGGATGGACGACCACAGCCCTGGAAGACACGGGTGGTAATATCGTGACCGGAATCCTAAAGAAAACAATAAAATAAAAATATGGTAATATTATAAATATGTAAAAACAATCACCCCTATCGTGAATAAGAATTACACATGAAATTTGTTCCCTTTTATTTTTTTAACATTGAATTTTAATAGGAAAAATGTGAAAAGGGAACAAATTTCATGTGGAATTTTTATTCACGATAGGGGTGAATGTGTATGGTTTTGAGATTGAAAGAATGCAATTTAAATGTTGAAATTAATGTTAATGTTTTTATTACTTGTAATGGTTCTTCATCAATTTAAGAATTTGAGTCTTAACCAAACTTGCCTCAGAGAATGCTTGAAGCTTAATAAACACTTGTTGTCCAAAAATATAATTTTTAACACAAAATCCATGCCTATATTCCCTCAAATTTATTTCAAATCTATGTAGGTCCCGGTTTACATTATGAAATTTTTGTCGCTGCGATTCTTGTCGTAGGTATCTTCTTTAAAATTGTATTTGCGTCTACATTGTGAGATTTTTGTTGCAGAGATTTTTTGTGGATGTATACATGTTTTTATATATTTTTGACAATTCCTTTTCAAAATAAACAAAAAAAAAATCAAATAAACACATGTATTTGATTGTAGCTAGCACATACATACATACATGTATGAAAATAAAAAACAACGAATGAGGGAACAAAGCGTGTTTCACGAGTACATATGTGTGCATATGTATACCCCTCACCGCTCTCGCCTACGAAGCAAGAATCGCAGCGACAAAAATTTCATAATGTAAACCGGGACTAGTTAATTTAATTTCTACAGTTGACAATTATGTATTTTACTTTATCGTATAAAAAGGAAATGATTGTTGGGTTTTTGTACATGAGTAACTGTTAAAATTCAACCACATTTTCACCTATTTTCTATTTCTAACACCTCTGCACTTTTTTGTTTATGTTTTGTAAACAGCCACGTCTAAGTCTTAAATTACACTTGATATCTAATCAGATGATTAGACGTAATAGACAACCGCAAGAAAAAATATTGATAAATATCAATAAATATATTATAAAACTTAGTGAAGACAATTGTTCACCTCTAAGCATTCATTCACTCATTCACTGATTCAGTCGTTCAGTTAGAAACATCTAAAAAGTAAATGGGATATTGGGGCGTCTTAAAAATTATTTGACGAACAAAGAATGAAAATGTTGAAAGTCTAAGAGGCATACATAACTATTTATTAATGTTAAATAATTTATGGGTTTTTCAACGAGAACTTTATTTTTTCAAAATAAAATAAAACAAATTTATACGAAAATCGTTCAAAATTGGATTGTGTTGGTTTGACAATTAAAAATGAAAAATTTAATCGGACGATTACTGATCTCTTTTATCCGAATTTTAAATAAAATTTTGGTAAAATCGCGAGTCTATTTTGTTAATTTCATCACGGATTTGGCGTTTTTTGGCTGAAATCGATTTGAGTGGATCTTTATAGACTTTATCTTTTTAGTAGTGTTAAATCGCATGATCGGGCGGCCAATTAACAGATGAATTTCGTGAAATTATGCGATCGGCAATTTTATCAACCAGAAGTTTGTTGTCAGTCTCGGAATTACGATTATGTTGACCGAAAATGACACAAATTAAGATATAGGTTTTACAGATTTTTAAAAAGAAAAACTGCAGTACATTAGCATTTTCTAAACCAAATCTTCAGTTCAGTTACAAAATCTTCAGCATAATTTTCTATAGTATTTTCTATTGAAATTTTTCAGTATAACACTCTTTTCTATAGAAAATCTTCTGTATAACAATATTTCTATAGACAACTTTCTGAATAACATTCTTTTCTATAGAAAATCTGCTGTATAATAATATTATTTATAGAAAATTTTCTGTAAAACAAATTGTTCACCTGTCTCAGAATTACGATTATGTTGACTGAAAATGTCCCATTTAAATCTTCAGTATATCAGTTTTTTCTGTAGATAATCTTCTGCATAACAGTACTTTTTATAGAAAATCTTTTGTATAACAAGATTTGCTATAGACAACTTTCAGTATAACACTCTTTTCTATAGAAAATCTTCTGTATAATAGTATTTTTTTTATAGAAAATCTTCTGTATAACAAAATTTTCTATAAAAAACTTTCAGTATAACACTCTTTTCTATATAAAAGCTTCTGTATAACAGTATTTTTTTATAGAAAATCTTCTGTATAACAGTATTTTTTTTATAGAAAATCTTCTGAATAACAAGATTTCTATAGACAACTATCTGAATAACATTCTTTTCTATAGAAAATAGTATAATAGTATGTATAATAGTATTATTTATAGAAAATTTTCTATAAAACAAATTGTTCACCTGTCTCAGAATTACGATTATGTTGACCGAAAATGTCCCATTTAAATTTTCAGTTTAGTTACAAATTCTTCAGTATATCAGTTTTTTGTGTAGAAAATATTCTGCATAACAGTACTTTTTATAGAAAATCTTTTGTAGAACTGTTATACAAGAGAATTTCAATAAAAAATACTGTTATACAGAAGATTTTCTATAAAAAAAATGTGTGATACTAAAATTTTTCTATAGAAAATCTTGTTATACAGAAGATTTTCTATAAAAAAATACTGTTATACAGAAGATTTTATATAGAAAAGAGTGTTATACTGAAAGTTTTTTATAGAAAATTTTGTTATACAGAAGATTTTCTATAGAAAAGAGTGTTATACTGAAAGTTTTCTATAGAAAATCTTCTGTATAACAAAATTTTCTATAAAAAACTTTCAGTATAACACTCTTTTCTATATAAAATCTTCTGTATAACAGTATTTTTTTATAGAAAATCTTCTGTATAACAAGATTTTCTATAGAAAAATTTTAGTATCACACATTTTTTTTATAGAAAATCTTCTGTATAACAGTATTTTTTATTGAAATTCTCTTGTATAACAGTATTTTCTATAGAAAACTTTCAGTATAACACTCTTTTCTATAGAAAATCTTCTGTATAACAGTATTATTTATAGAAAATCTACAGTATTGCAATAAGTAATACCGAATAATATCTGGGAATAGATTCTATCATTGGCTAGACTGGGAAAGTAAATTGCACTGTCACCTCAGCATTCTTTATAGAAAACGAAATTGTCAAAACGTTTGACAAATCGTACAGACTTAAGAATTAATCCTTAAGATGTCTATTTTTAACTGTCAAATAATTAAAAATAAAAAAAACTGCAGCTAATAGATTCGATAAATACAATTAACAGTCTATAAATATCTTCATATACCCAATACTAAATATATGCTGAAGTTGGCTAGACATTTAAAATGTATTGGGTGCATATAGTATACAAACAGCAACAACACCAAACGTCGTCGTATTAGTATCAATTACAGGAAATTAGATAAATTACAATTTATCTACGATAACCAATCAACCAACCAACAGAAGAACTTTAAAAACTAAATAATGTTAAACTATTACGAGTACTACTCTGTACTCTGTAATTCGATGAATGAATGAATGAATAAATAAATAAAGGTGTTGGTTGTTACTTTAACCCTTAAGGTATATAAAAAAAGTATGTATTTGTAAACAAATCAAATACACATACATATGTAAACTGCTTCCTATACGCGAAGTTGTTGGTGGTGCTATTTACTGACTAAATGAGATTTCAGATAAAAATAGTAAAGCACCTAAAATGTAGGTGTGCACAGTGGGATTGGCCAAATTCCTTTTATAATAATAGAAACTAAATTTGTGTGCTATTGAATTAAAAAAAAAGAAATCTTCATTAGGAAAAAATCAATTTTTATCTCTTAAATTAGTTTCATTATAATCTTAAACATTATTGCTACTTCTGGCTCACTGTTTTTTTTTATTTTTTTTTTGTTTTTTGCTTGAATTTTAATCAATAAATCAATCGACAAATTGGAAATTTAAAAATAACTCCACGGGATTTAAAACAAATTTTGTTTGTACCAGCAGTAAGCAGCACGTATTCTATGCGAAATTAAAAATTAGGCTTGTAGAAGTAAAACACATGTTGCACAAAGAGTTTGTTTATTTTACAAGATTTTCAAGTATTTTCTTTTGCCGCAAATTTGTTCTGTATATTAATTTCAAGAAAATTTATCTTTTGATTTTAAGATAAACAAAAAAGATTGAAAATTATAAAACAATATACACATATAATAGAAACAAACAGGTAAATAATGTAAAGATCACAAAACATAAACAATTTTTTATCAAATAAAAAAGTTAATTTATGTTTTAGTTGGTTAAACTAACAAGTATAATCTACATAAGTCTTTATCTACATCTTAAATACGCTACATTCAGTATAATTTTGAAATAAGGATTAATATTGGGAAATATTGAATCTGGGATTCGATTTTAAAGACCTGGGGCCAAATTACCGCATTCGTGATCGAATAAACTATCGTATCGAAAAATGATTTAGATATCGAAATTATGATAAAATGTACTAAATTTCTTGCTCGATATCGAATGTCATAATCTCAAATAAGAAAATTACGATCAATTTTACTCGATATCGAATGCGGTAATTTGGCCCCTGTTCTAGATTTGTTTATTCAATTGATGAATCAGATTAAAAGCTATACATATCAAAAAGTTAGACTAGGGCCAAATTACCGCATTCGATACAATCTGTACTATGCGAAGCCGCATATTATGAAAAAATATGTTTTTTTTTTAATTTTTTAGATTTTATAATTCTGTGATTATAAAGCTTAATGTCTTGGCTATTTATATTAATAAACTAAAACAACACTTATATAGACTTTTTTTAATTTTTTAGATATTAGAAAAAAATTAGGGTCCAAAAATATTTTTTTCGGATTTAACCCATAGTCGGTCCATATTTTATAATCATGATATACATATATACTTGAAAAGATATTTTTAATACCTTTAATTTGATGTATTATAAATTATCATATACCCAGTAGTTCCCGAGATATAATTGCATATAAATACATAAAACATAATAAACTTGATTTTAAATACCGTGAAATCTCCCCCTTTATATTAGATGTGGATTAAAAAGATTTTTGTGACAATAGAGAAAATAAAATTGTAAATTTTTTTATATTTTTTTTTAAATATGGTCACACTATCTATCATTATTGTGCATCACACGGCGAATTTTTACAGCGAATTGTCACCGGCTAATTCATCGTTATGGGCGAAATTCAACGTTCGTCCTAGTTCTGTTTCTAGCATAACAATCAAGGTCTATACTGAGTCCAAACTTTACTCTTACTTTGTATTTAACAATAGCCGTAGGTGTAAAGGTGGATTCACACATTCGTTTTGAACAAAGTTTTTTTCATATAAAGTTTGACGTCTCTCTTTTGAGAGAGAGAAAATATTTTTTTCAAACAACTTTCAGCTAGAATTGGTTTAATTTTATATTTTGTCTGGACAAAAATAAACTGTGTTGCTAACAGGTTACATTTTTATCTGTAGTGTTTGTGAAATTAAATTATTTATTTCATTTATTCATTAAAAATTTTGTAAATTGTTTTTGAAAAATTTGCACAATATTTTAAAATAATTTATTGTTTGTCTATTTAAACTTAAAAACCGAGGCAAAATCAATGGCCGCAGTATTACTACTTGTAAAAGTAATAGATTTCGTTTATATATTTCAGCTTTAATTTTTCAGAAAAATCATTGCAAATGGGTGAATCGTGCGACATAAAACCGTCAGTAAAAAATAGTTCTCCGGACAAGAGACTGCTTCAAACAAAAAAAAAACGCCCAGAAACAAATTTCAGTTTTCAAATAATTGGGAAATTGGGCTTCGTTCGAGTTTCGAAATTAGGTCCTTAATATATACAATTAGTAGAGATGTGACGGATATCCGGCAACTATCCGGTTTGCCGGATATCCGGCCTAAATTTACTATTCGGACTGATACCGGATAATGAGCTACTATCCGTTATCTGGCCGGATATTTTCTGAATTATTGTAAGCAAATAAATTTTTATTAAGTAACTAACAATAAAATAGCTTTTATTTAAAGGTAAAAAAGTAACAAAAACTTACAAATTATCATTTACTGAAAAATTTATGTATAAACTAAAAACTTAAAAACGTCCAATTAATAAAACGACTGCCATTAATACTCAAAATTAAGAAGAAATAGATTATGGTGAATAAAAACTAAATTTTCAGCGTTCGCAGACAATAAACGAGTTCGCTTGTTTTCGTAAATCAAGCCAGCTTCTGAAAAAAGAAAAAAGGAGCTGAAAGGAACGTTTTGGCAAGCTTATTTAAAATTAAATATTTTTTGGAGTTAAACGACCACCAAGCGTAAGGATCCTGACTGCGATCAATTCGAACTTCCTTCAAGAAGAATTCAATCTTGGTAGCAATTGGGTTCTTCTCATGATGCCGAGACTGAATGTTGTTTTCATCTGCCACTTCATTAACACAATCCCAAAATGTTTTGTGAGATTCACGAGCTACACTTGAATCAGTTTCATTTAATCGTAACTGTTTAGGTCTAGTTGAAGACGTCGATGAACAACTACTGATGGAAGACGTGTCGCAAGTCGTTTTTAAGTGTTTCAATAAAATAGTCTTTAATTTACTATCCGGCCGCCGGATATCCGGCGAAATCACTATCTGTCACATCTGTAATAATTAGCACTCGAACATTTTACAATATTTTTCGAAAAAAGTGTATTTTGTTGATAGAGTTAAAGGTAATTGGCAAATATTTGTGAAAAAACGTAACCAATAAATAACATATATTTGAACTCGTTTATTTATATAAAAAAACTTTTCTTATTTAGGCCAAAGCACAACAAATATTCAGTTCTTGGAAGAGTAAACAACATCAAATAAATTTGTGCTAAAACAAGTGTCTACGTACCTTAAGAGTTTTAACAAAATTTCCTAGACTTTGCTAAAGCTTTAAAAATATCCCAAAATTAATTAAACAATTTTTTGATTGATCTAAATTGACTTCCAATAAATGGATATGCATATAAAGCGTTTCAATCACAAAATCGTTTCTCATTATTATTTTAGAATTTAAACACAATAAAAAAAAAAAGAAATAACATGTTTCAGTTTTTCAAAATATGAGTAAGAATTTCATTTGTTTAAACTTCGGCACGCTATAGACGAAACCCAAATAATTAATTTCGCAAATAATAAATATAATTTGTATATTTTTTTGTATTGGAATTTGTATATGTATTTAAATAAACAAAAATGAAAAAGTGTTTAAACAAAAATCAGTCACACACGAAAAAAAAGAACCTGCTTGAAATTCTTAATGAGAATTTTAAAAAAGTATTGAAATTTGTTTTTGTTTCAATGAATCGCTTTTTTAACCAAATTTTACGTGTTAATTATAATCATGTCAACAGTGTTGAAGTGAAATGCCAACAAATAATAAAGTTCTTGTTGTTTTAAAATAAAAGATTTTTTTTTAATTAGCAATCCTTAAAAGGAATTGTTAATTATAAATTAATTAAACAAATTTTAAAAGTATATATCGTTGGTCTCATGCAGAAAGGCGCTAACTCGCTATTTTTTCGAAATTTGTTTTTTTTTTGCGATTCCAATGTATTTAACGCAAATACACCTCCTCACAAAAATTTTTTGCAATAGTGTAAAAAATAACGCTTTTATAAGCAGTTGTACATGTTGAATATTACAGTTTCTATTATGTTTTTACCTTCTCCTGTAAAGTTTCAAATATGCGAGTTAGGCCCTTTCTACATGAGACCATCGATATATATAATTTTCTTGGTTATAAATCTAAATTGCACTTAATTTAGTAAATAATATTAAAACTAGCTAGATTTATCAATCAATCCGCTGTCAAAGTTTAATATAGGGTGTCAACATGATCGACCTTTATCATTTCTGTTTATTTTCCAGCAATTTACCTTTAAAAATATGCTTAATATGCATTAAACGGGAAGCTGTATTAAAAAAAAAAATTAACATAAATTAACCAAATTTAAAATATACATTAGCTGTAGCTAGAAAGCGAAAACTTTAAACAAATAATTTTATTTAAATACTCAAAACGAGTGGGTAGATTTTGTCTTTCATCAAATTATTGTAAATATATTCTTTTGTAAAATAAAACTACCAGAAAAACATGCCATTATGTCGCATAAGTCTTTGTAGTGTTTTTTTTTTTTTTTAATTTTAGAATTGATTTAAGTAGGTGTTAAAAGCTCGTAAAAATTTCAGCTAGCATTAAAAGTATTAATTAAATAAGTATTTAAAAGATATTTCATCAGTATCTAGCTAACACTTACTTGGAAATTCATAATGGCCTCTGAAATTTTAATATTTATGGGTTCAACCACCATAACAATATTAAACGAACCCAGCAGACGTTCAGCTAATTTTTCCATGGCCATGGCATAATTTTCCCACTCCGTATCCAATTCATTGTAATAGTGTAGACATCCTTTAATGACATTAATGCAATAATTTGTACAGGGTTTTTCGGTGTAACCCTTGCAAGAGCCACAGTGTTGCATTTTCGTTAGAGCCGAGGTGCAGTCAGCGTTTAAGCGTACCTAAGAAGTAAATAATTATTTTTATATTTAAATTCTATAAACTTTTATCAAATAATACTTACACTAACTAATCTTTTGGAGACATCACCCGCAGTGCCTAAAGCCTGGCCATAAGTGCGCGTGGCTACAAATGATCGTTTGATTTGGACGGATAATTTGTCGGGCACATCACCAAAGGGTTTTAATTCCTTCATGTGTTCACTGACACAACGTAGATATCTGAAAAATAATAATAAAATAAATTCAATTTTCGAAAAATATAGCAGCTGGAAGGCAAATCTAGAGAAAAATTAATTTAAGAAATTAATTCGTAAGACAATGATCTTTAATTTTATGAGAGTTTTATGGTCAATTGTAGTGTCATTATTAAGTAATATTTAAATCATATCGCTTTCTTGTAATTTATTATAAATTTTACATTTCCGATCGAAAGCTGAGGCGTTCGTTTGTACGATTTCACTCTTGAATTTTAATTTATTGCACTTCTATTTACTGTTCTCAATATCACCATTTTTTGTGAATATTAATGAAATCTGCGCAGAATATGGAAATTGTAACTGATTGTGGCATTCCTCTTGGATCCATATAGAGATGACTTGAAAGCTTTTGTAACCCGGCATTTACACATGCAAGTGCAAGTTCGAAAAACTCAATACACTCACATTTTTTTTACTAACACAATCACACATGCAGGCACTTGCAGCTCACTTGCAAGTGAATTTAGCTGGACAGTGATTTTTTGACACTTTCAGCAATAAAGTGACAGAAAGGTAAACAGAGTTGCCAAATAAAAAATTCAGAATAAATGTAATGGATTGTGTATTTTACCACAATATTAATATTAATATTAATAAATATTTAACTTATTTTATGTATATTTGTAAAAAAAATATATATTTTTTTTCAAATATGGAAAAAGAAGTGTATTGATGTCATTTTAGAGCATTAAATAATAATTAAAATAATAATAATAAATGGTAATAACTATTTACCTACAATTATACTCATGTGAAGGCCATGACAACTCTTGGTAAACAAATACAAACTTTGTGCGTCATTTGTTAATTTAAACTAATTTTTTGAAGTTTACGCTTTGACAACATTTTGAAAATGAACTTTCACTGTACACAGGACAGTAATGCTGCTTGCAAATGATTCGAGTTTTTCAAATACACTCGCACAGCACTCGCATGCAAGTACTTGCATGTGGAAAGGCAGGGTAATGATCAAAAACAAGCAATATTCAGCTTGTACATAAACTCTACTTTGACACTTTTAATGTTATTTTGGATAATCTAACTAAACGCACTTTATAGTTGGAACTTGAGTTTCAATTCCATCAGAACTGAAATACTGCAAAAAGTATTGGTAAGGATATCAGTTCCTGGAGGGTTAGACGCGCATTAAATAGAATTAGTTTAATAGCCAGTGTGAAAAAAAGCCAGCAATTTCCGATAGAAATGTGAAAAAACGCCTTTATTTCTGTAAAACCCACAAAAGTGGGACAGCAGATGATTGGAAACAGGTTATTTGGAGCGACGCAACGAAAGTCAACCGATACCAGTCTGATGATCGAAAAGAATACTATTGGCATAGGTCGCATGAGCGTCTCCATGAAGCACCATCTGTATATCAAAGAGTAGTGGGCAAAAAATCGTAATGTTGGGTATCGGGATGGTGCATAAAAAATAGAACTGTACAGGTTTTAGAGACTAATGAGAAAATATGTTACAATTTTATTTCATTTCAGAAAAATGCAATGAAATAAATTATTTAGAAACACTGACATTTTTAAAACTTAGTGATTTATATCGCTATAGACGCTATGTCAATCATCTTAAGAACTAGGGATACATTACTTTCAGAACTTATGGCCAGTTTTTAACTTGATATTTAAATACGAAATTAGTTAATTTGTCCTTAAACTTTAGTTGTATTTAAATACGGTTTAATTTTTTCAGTCTCAAATTAAGTTTGTTTATGATAATTATGATAAAATTAAATGTCAAAAAAAAACATATAAAAAACTTCTTCATTTGACAGCTGATTTACTATTTAGTTTACAAAGACCTGTTTCACACTTATCAGTTCTGACTGTCAAGTCAAGTTATTTTTCAATGAGAAGGAAAGAGAAACTTAACTTGTTGTAAACTAAATGGACAAAAGCTGCATCATTCATATCCTCTTCATTGTTTTAGTTGATATTAGTTGATATGTTTTTATTCGTGGCGAGTTTATTAAATAATAAAAAAAACTTCAATGCGCAATTTTTATAATTTGCAGAACTGTCAAAATCATATGGTAGTATGAAACACTTAAGTTGTATTTAAATGGACGAAGTCAGTGATTTAAGTTATATTTAAATATGATCTATAAAAATGAATTTGGTAGTTAAACAGAACTTAAGTTTAAACACACTTTAATTGTTAAGTTAAAAACTGGCCATTATAGTCGTATATCTGACTCGTTTTTTTTTAGCTGTAATTTGTTTGCAGTACACAACCATTTTAAATATTTTTTTTCACAGTCTCACAGTTTGAAAGAGGAATGTTTTTAAATAAAATTAATTTATTAAAAATTTACAAAAGAGAATTTTTTTAATGATTACATTTAAATACGGAATTAGAACATCTTTTGTCGCTTTATTGATTTCTTCTATTCGTTTTTTTTTTGTTTTATTGTGCTCCTAAGTTGAGTGTATCAAATAGTTTAATTTCTTAAAACTAAAATAAATAAATTAAAAAAAAAAAAAAACATATACATACATACGTAATACGTTCCTACAAATAAATGCAAATTTTGCATGAAGAAAATACAACCAACCAACTGATTCAACAACATACTCGTATGAATAACCTCCATCAAAAAGTTTATTGAAATTTAATGCCAAAACAATATGTAGTATGTATTTGCTGTTGCTTTTTTTTGTGTGTTTTTAATGTGTTATAAACCTAAACTTAAATTCTTTGGAGCAGAAACTATCGTCGTACACAATTGAATTGAAAATAAAGAACAACGAAAAGAAACAAATGAATAATTTTTTTTTTTATAAAACAAACAGAAACAGAATCAGCACTTGTAGGTCTGCATCATTAACTCGTTAAATTAAATACAGCTTAAAACAAATGTTACACACACAAAAGCAAATAGCTACATACATATGAGAACTTTTTCATAAGTATACTAGATAAGGGGATAAATTGCATGTGTAAAGAAGAAATTTGAAATTAGTATAGTTTCTAGTATTAAGAGTATTACTCATTTTAGGTTTAAATTTGCTTTAAATGTCTAAAATTTGTAGAATGACTGAACAAATATACGTCCTGAACCGAAACTTTTTCAATTACTTTCATAAGTAAATTCGCTACATTTGAGAACACGTTTCTGCACAATTTTAAAAGTCTGTCCTCCAAAGAGACGCGAGCTCAGTGGAGTGTTATTGAGATTGAGATTGAGATTGAAAAGCGAAAACGGGCACTGGCTCGCGATCATGATCCCTTGCTTTCAATGCGTAAAGTTTCCTCAACAATAAAGTCGTGAAAAGAGTCCGATAATTTAATCCCAAGACATACATAAATCACTGTTATCTACATGGAGACTCTTATATCCATCACGACTCAGGCTATGGAGTGCCCAACGAATGGGTCGTTTTGGACGAAATTTTGCCTCAAAGGGAGATTCATATCCACTTGTTTTGGGTTTCCAGTAGTTTGATGAATGTTTAATTAAGAGTTGGAACGAACAATTTAAACTGCTTTGGCGCGAGAAAGAATCTATTGCATTTGCCTCCTGGTAGGAAGAGAAAAAGGACCGTTAAGTTATATGACTGTCCCGCTCTACAGAAACAAATATTTAGATATTTTGGTACAGACCTCTTTCAGAACGGCATCAGAGATGTGTAACTGTGGCATATGGTCAAATACGTAAGAATTTCTGGTTGGTTCTTAAGCAGACTTGAAGATTCACAAAGTTATAACCTTTGACGTTTGGGCCAAAGACACTCCACGATATTTCGGCTTCTCTATTAGCAATCTCGATACGGTCTTTATTTCTTTAAACTCCTGTGGCGCTACATACTCGTCACACTCTTAAGTTAAGGGTTAAAGTGTTTTAAACAATTGTTAGCCGCTTCACTTTGGCTTAAATGCCATCTTACTCTTCAACATAAATTAGTTATTGTTGTTGATAATTGTGTTTTAAAAATGTTAACGCGTTGGTAACATGAACTTTTACGGTTTATTGTTTCAAGTATTATTTTTCTTTAGAAAATCAAGAAACAACTTAAAATACCTCAAAACACACCAATTCAAAAGTTTTTTTTTCCAACTCAAAAAAAATCTTGTAGGTATTTTTTGTGGAAATATAATCTCTGTTTACAAATGTAACTACTTGACCATCGATACAAAAAAAAAACAGTTGGCCCAAACTGTGCTTGATTGTTGGTTTTGTTTTTTCTTTCTTTATTGTGCAAACATTGTAAATGTTTTGACCACTAAAGTACCGGTTGTTTTAAAGCTTTTATTTCTTTTTATGAATGAAAATTGGTTTGGTTGTACCAACCATTAAAAAGTCAAAGAATTTTAAACAAGAAAATTTTCGAAACAAAACGACTGACATAAAAAGTGCGTTTTGGCTTGTTGGTTTTAGGTATTAAATTACGTTTTCATATTTTGCAGTACAAGTACCCGCAATAAAGTAGGTAGGTGGTAATGTTTACAGTTTTTTTAACCCAGCATACCATTCTAGGAGCGCTCCGAAAAAATGTGTCAGAAAAGAGTCCAACAAAAGAGCATTTTCGGAGCGCTCCGAAAAAGGAGTCAAAAAATAGTCAAACAAAAGAGCATTTTCGGAGCGCTCCGAAAAAGGAGTCAGAAAAGAGTCCAACAAAAGAGCATTTTCGGAGCGAAAGAAAAATTTGCTTGTTACTGTCCTGAGTCGACACGCAGTATCCCAGCATACCATTTTCGGAGCGCTCCGCAAAAAGGAGTCAGAAAAGAGTCCAACAAAAGAGCATTGTTGAAGCGCTCCGAAAAAAGGTGTCAGAAAAGAGTCCAACAAAAGAGCATTTTCGGAGCGCTCCGGAAAAAGAAGTCAGAAAAGAGTCCAACAAAAGAGCATTTTCGGAGCGAAAGAAAAATTTGTTTGTTACTGTCCTGAGTCGACACGCAGTATGACTCAGAAATTCCACTTAATTATGTGTGTACCATAGCGTTGTTGTCCTGTTATTTGTGCTTTTAACAAAAAAAAACATAGCTGTACCACACAAGATTGATAAAAATATGATTACACAGAGCCCAAAAAAACCCTCATAAAAGACTCTTTTTTGACATTATCTAAGAGATCTTTCAGAGCCCAAAAAACACTCATAAAAGACTCTTTTCTGGCATTATCTAAGAGCTCTTTCTGACGGACTAGTTTCGAATGTAATGACCCTCTTTTCTGAAGGTTTTCGGAGCAATTATGATTGTTTTTTGGGCTCATAAAGACCGTTAACGCTCCGAAAAATGTTTTAGAAAAGACTCTTTTCGGACACATATGGGTTGCTGGGAATTTTAAGTTTACCATTATATTATAAATTATGTTATCGCTTTTAGTTCTTTACAAGCCTAACAAGTACTTACTTTTCATCGAATGTATACTGAGCATTTAACACCTGAAACATTTTCTGATACAATGTATTGAAAAATGTATCCATAACATCAAGCAGGTCGACACGGCCACGTGCATAATAGTTTTCCAATTCATTAAAGAGATCAGAAAATACATAGGAATTCTGTTGATAGATCACACCATAAGTGCGTGTAAACATATTGTGGAATTCCGCTTTGGATTCTTGCAGCAGTTTGCGAAAATGTTCTGTAAAGATAGATAAATAGATGAAAAAAAAAACATAAATAAATTAGTAAATAAATAAACATAAACAAATAATTTATTAGAATGTGATATGTGTTAAATGATGAATTAGCTACACGGTACATATATGTATATGTATCTTTAATTTTATTCAAAAGTAGTTGGTTCTAAGTAATTATTTTTATATTCTCTTGACTCTTCAACTTACTTATTTTAGTTGCAATTACTTAATTATAGCATATTTTAAGTTTCTAAATTGTTTAGCAAAAATAAAGAGTTTTTAACCATACGAGGGCGGTTCGGAAACTTTTTAGCCTAGAACAGAAAGCGCCGTATAAACTGAAAAAAGTTAACCCCCTGGCCCACGATAAGACTGTGTTTTGTGGTAAGTGTTTTGAAAACCTCCATCTGTGCTATGAACACATGTTAAATACCTTTTCGATCTGCCAACTCATTCATATAGAAACAGGTTTTCAAAAAGACGCATCCACGATTTTTTTTATAATGGTAAAATTAAAAATTCGTGGTGTCATTAAATGTTTAAATAAAAAAGGTTTATCGGCACAAGAAATTCATAATGATATAGTGAATGTGTCAGGTGAAATTGCTCCTTCATATGCAGCAGTAAAAAATGGGTTGCTGAATTTAAACGTGGTGAACCACGTAGTGGAGTGGACGTCCAAAAACAACAAGAGAAATTGTAGCCAAAGCGCATGATAGTGTATTAAATGATCGACGAATAAAAGTGCGTGAAATAGCGAATATCATGGGCATCTCAAATGATCGAGTCCATTTAATTTTGCATGAAGAACTACATATGAAAAAGTTTTCTGCAATATAAGTTAAGAAAGAAACTTTCTCAAGCTTGTTTGGATCGTTTTAAGAAAAATTAAATGTATTTTAAGCGTCGTTTCATAACTGTGGATGAGACATGGATTCACTACTATACTCCAGACACAAAAGAACAATCCAAGCAATAGCCTGAAGCTGGAAGAAGCGCCCCAAAGAAGGAAAAAACTTACAACAAAAAAAAAAAATCATTTTTAATCAAGACAACAAACCAACGCACAAGAGTGTTTTTACTCTAAATCAACGAATTAAAGAAGGAGTTGCTTGACCACCCACCTTATTCTCCTGATTTAGCTCCCAGTGAGTTTTAACTGTTCCCAAATCTAAAACAAGTAAGAAAGTATAGACGGTCAAGCACGTCCATATAATACCCTATACCCAGTATATGTATAAAACATTTTTTCAGAAATAGGCGTTATGTGGGAGATATAATCTATTGTAGACCGATCATCCAAAAATTTAGTGTCATGATGTATGTGAATATAAATATTATATGTGTTAAACTTTATCTCTTAAACTTTTAAAAGATTTATGAAGGTTAAATTTAGTTACGTAGAGGGTCTTATATGAAAGTTTCGACTAATTATGGACCGATCATAATAAAATTGTATCGTATTATTTGCATACATATAAAATATATTTGGGTTCAATATTATTTGCGTTCAATAATAATTGGATACCAACAATGTGATTTTCGGGAGTGGGCTTTATATGGGAGCTACGAGTAATTATGGACCAATCTGCACAAAATTTGTAGATGTGATTTCGCTTCATTTACGACTAATTTTTGATGAAATTTGTGTGGATACTTACATAATTCAAACATTTATGATCGGTAAACCCCAATTTCGGGAGGACATTTGTATGGGGGCAAGGTGAAATAATGGACCGATTTCCACCAGTTACAATCCAATCCATCCTTGGGTGTGATGTGAATTTCCACGTGTAAAACGGTGGAGGCATTTGGCAGCCAAAAAGCTACCATCAGAGTATATTGAAAAAGCATAATCCAGGAGAGGTAGATAGGATAGAGTTTGCAAACTAAATCTAAAAATTGGTCTATACATCCAATGCGATCTTGCTTCAAGTCTTTGGTTTTTCTCTGCCTGTTTAGAAATCCAGAGTATAACTATTCATTCATAAAGGACTGAAATCTACTATTTAATATTTTCTGATGAAAAGTACCACTTCATTATTGTTCGCATTGATGACCACAGGATCTTCCTTGGCATTTTATAGTAATAGCCGATTTATTGAGTTCATTTAACGTGGATTTCTGCACATTATTACTATAAAGTTAGGGAATTTCATGAGATACTTGTGTTTAGGGAAAAACTAGCAAAAATTCATTGTTATCAATTGCAATCAATTAGATTCATACAGAAAGAGGTTAAAACAAATATGTATTTCAGAATTATTTTTAAGAGAAAAAAACATTGTGTTCACAATTTATATTTGATAGGAGAGAATCAGAGCATCTGAACCATCACTTTGAGGCAGAACATATCACGATCGATCGGTTGTCCAATTCTATCTTTGTGATTGTCAAATTTCCATGTTCTATATTTAAATCACATAAAGTTTTTGCATTATTAGTTCAAACTTGCCATAATTTTCTGACACAATAAACGATTGAGGAGATTGATCTGTATTTGGCAGTGGTTATTCTCTAGTTACCAAAGAAACTTTGGATAACAACTGCTGGTTCAACATTACTTAAAGAATATTATCTGTTGGATTGATCTGGAAAAACAACTGAACGTTTATGCACTACAATCGACTAATATTCAGATTCGGAAATATCGTAGTATATCATGATCGATCGATTGTCAAATTGCAAGTAAAACTATTTGACGGTCAAGTTTTCTGACACAATAACTGATTTTAGATGGTTTTCGAAAAATCTGTGCTTGGTTTCAAATTTGAAAATTGATTTGCTAATTGAATGAGTGATGTTGAAACAGCATGGTGCTTTATCACTAAAAACCAAATCAAATTGATCAGATTTGATGTGATTCATCACGTTCAGTAGAAGCTTGCTATAGATTCAACTTGTAATATTGTGATCCCCTGGTGAAGTTTTGCGTCTAGAAACTGAACTAAGAATAGTTTTATTAATTTTTCCAGCATCCCAGAAACTTTGGTATTGTGATTAGAAGAGTTACAAAATCTTTCTGTTGAAGTAACTACACCAAAATTGTAATATATTAAAATATAAGTAGTAACCCTCGTAAACAGACAAATTACGCAAAAATAAGTCATTCTTAATTAAAATTTGTCCAGTTTCTATAAAAATTACGAATCATAATTCCAAAAATATTAATCACAGCATGAATCACAGACATCTCCAATTAATATTACAATTTGTTACAAACATAATAGTAACACAGCTATGCCCGCCTTTCCTGTTTGTCTTGTTTACTGCCACCGAAAAAAACTAAATAAATCTATAATTTCCGCCACTATATTTGTTGTAAACTATACAAAACAAAAAAAAAAAAAAAACTATATGATGACCACTTGAGACAACCAAGCCAGTGAACCCAGTATCATTAAAAATAAATTAAACACATTGGAAGATAGTGTCTGTCTGCAAAACACAAATTCCGATGGCAACATAAAACAATGGAAGTAAGAAAACATTAAACAGAAGCCCGCATGCGCCATCACTTCAAATCATCATACTCCTCCTACTACCACGACATAAATACGTTACGCTACAACATTATTGTCTACAGAGCCGCGAGAGCATCATCTTAAGCTTCACACCAATCTCAGTAAGGTTGTCTCAAGGTTTCATGTACATATTTCAACAGACGATCGAATACAGTCAAACTCTTCTAACTGATCTTGTCTCAGTAGCTCTTGTTAAATGTTTATTTAATTTTTTAACTAAAGCTACTTGTGGTGTCACAATTTTCGTACTTTTCGTGTTGTTGTTTGTCATTATATATGTACATACTCGTATATAATTTTAATGTCAAAAACTGCTGCCAAATGACATGTAACATTAAACGCCTTTAACCCAACTTCAACCCAACAGAAAATTTATAGAGGTTTGATTTGTAACTGCTGGGTATATTTGTCTGCTACTTGAGCAATGAATGATAGAACGAATGAAAAATAAAATCTCAAGTGGGTGTTGAATATTGTTTCGGCTTAAATTTTAGTTTTGTTTAGTTAAATTTTTTTTTTTTGTTTATTCTTTCAAATTTTGTGGGCTTTATGGCAGATTATTATGTTAGAAGTCAAATGAATTCTAATTATATATTTAGACACAAGTGTTTAGGAAGTGATTTATTATGAGTTGCAGAATATTTTTTGTTGAAATTAAGAATACTCGTATATTTCATTTTGGGGTTAAATTTTAGATTTTATTATTTATGGGTTTAATTTTTGAGTTTATTAGGAAATATTAACATTTATAAGAAGCAATTGAAATTATTTCTTTCAAAATTTTTATGTATTTTTTTTTAACGAATTGCGAAATAATATTTTATTTCACAGATGGGAAAAATAAACATTATGTGAATTATCGATAATTGTACAAAAATACAAGTTTTATTTAATATGTAATTAAAAAAAATCTACTTAGACCTGTTTCACACTCATCAGTTCTGACTGTCAAGTCAAGTATTTTTCAATGAGAAGGAAAAAGATAAAAGATAATTTTCCCTTTCCTTCTCACTGAAAAATAACTTGACTTGACAGTCAGAACTGATGAGTGTGAAACAGGACTTAATGACACAATTAAAAATTCCAACATTAAGGACATGGTGTAACTATACAAGGTGAGTGCAGTGAATGTTGGGTGCTGTAGCTTAATTGGTTAGCGCATTTGATCATTAAGCATGAGTTGGTATTTGTAGCCCGGGTTTGATTACCAGCCGCTGCCACTCAAACAATACCAGTTTCTGATAATTATTAGTTATCTTCTATCTATCATAATATTTAATCACAGCGCCCTCCTTCGGTGCAGTGGTGGATTTACGCCTAAAATTTAAAGGCAAAAGAATGTAAGGCAATTCAATTTCGAAAATTAATTTGGCTGAGTTTTGTTTTAAATTACAGCATCTAGAAACAGCTATTCTAGTCATTGTTTGGAATTTAAATTTAATAATTTTCGACCGTTTTAATGCTGCTAGTAAGAAACTACAGTGGATCACACGCTGATTTATTATCTGTTATCCAAATTTACGGTTCTCTAGCCTCATTTCTTCAGGATATGAGAAATAAACAATTTGAAGAATTTGAAGAAAAAGCCAAAGCGCTATCTGGAGTTCAGGGGGGTTACTCCGTATTTCGATTCGAAAGCAAGAGCTTTCGAAATACAATGTAACAAGTATACAAATTCGAATGATTTTCTTTTCGAATTGAAATACGGAGTAACCCCCCTGGATTATTATCATTATGATACTCGTCGCAGAAAAACCAGAAAACTTCAGTCAGATGAATCACGGGTCAATGAAAGCGCACAATTTTCTGGACAAGAAAATTTTCGTACAAATATTTACTATCCCATTTTGGTTACTCTGAGTTTACAGTTATCCGAACGTAAAAACGCATATGAAAAGGTTTTTGTAAACTTCAGTTTTTTTTTTTTTGATAATTTATATAAAATAGATACAACTGAGTTAAAAAGTCAGGCAAATAAACTCGCCAAAAAGTATCCTGGTGATCTAGAAGAGATATTAGCAAATGCATGCATTCATTTACATTATCAACTCGAAGATTCATTGGCAAATACTGAAGATGTGCGTTCTGCACAAATTTTTTGTTTGCAAATTATAAACAAAATTTTATGCATGCATAAAAAATTTAAATATCTATGAAAAATAAGACTGATATGACATATGTACATGTATGTATAAGTACATGTGAATTGAAAAACGTATTGGTATCTAAATTAATAAAAATTAATACACAATAATTAGAAATTATATGGTTTGTTATTATTACTTTTGTATAATCAAAAAGGGCGGCATGCCAAAGAGTGCTTAGAAAGAAAGCAGGAGTAAATCCGCCACTGTTTCGGTGGTATTGCATTCAAACGCCACCGAAGTAAAATAATTAAATAAAGCCTATAAAATCAAGCTTTAACATTAATGCGCCTACTCACCACCAGAGGCGCTGCAATTCTGCACTAAAAACAAACATAATGCGCAATTGCAGAGTTGTGATATAAAAAGCTTTCTTCTACTTTCACCACCTTTACTTCTTCAACTATCCTCTTTCCAAAGAAAGTAACGCAAGTATATAGGCATATTAATTGCCTGAGTGGTACTTCTCTTAAAAAAAAAACTATACAAGGTGAGTGCAGTAGCACAGCTGACTGACTTTGTTTACAATTTACATACTCATGTCAAAAGTAATTCTTTTTCAAGTGTTTTTGACAGTTATAAATTTTTTTACACAAACAAAATGCCTGTTGTTTCTGTATTGTGTTGTATTTGTTGCCGATTTGCACTCACCTTGTATAGTTACACCATGATTAAAGATTTAATTAAAGTTTAAAAATATCTAAATTTTTCAAAAATTATGCAGACTTACCATTAAATTTTTGCGCTTTACTACTCAGCATACTTGACATTTTCAAAATCTGTTCTTTGGAATGTTTCTCCAATTGTAGACGAGATTGCATGGCCATTTTTGTCTCCATACTATATGTACAACATGTACCCACCGAAGGTGATTCACAGTAACGCAAACCCATTTCTGTAAAATAGAAGAAAAATAAATAATAAATTGAATACAATGAAGAGATAACAAGAAGAATTTTTTAAAAAATTTGCTTTTCTCTCAAATCAATAACAAGAAATTTAAGATTAATAAACATGTCATAATCTTTAAATTAGACGTACACACACTAAAAATCCATGGAAACACAATAGAATCTAACAAACAAATAATGAAATCTTACAGCACGTTTATTTTTTAAAGGTGTTTGCGTTTTACTTCTTTTTTTTAATGAATTTTAATTTACGAATTGAACTAAATAAATATTGGAATATTTTGTAATGTGAGGTAATGCATTTTTCCCAGAAATAGCAACAACCAAAACCAGCAGCACTTAATAACAATCCCAGAGAATTCTGAGGAAAAATAAACATAAAAACTGGGATGGAGGCAGAGAAAGAATCATGTAAAAAACTGTGTGTGTGTTTTTTTCTTTAGAGAAAAGGTGTGAGGAATAATAGATGAAAACGCATTGAATTGTAATAATGATTATTAAGAGTTGTGAGTTAAATTAATGAACTAAGAAGTTCTGTAGTACCCTATATTAAGTTTGTTTAAGTGTAAGAAAATTAAGGAAAATATTTTTAATATTTATTAAAAATGCTTCTCAAACTGGTTAACGTCCACATGTCAATAAGTAGTATCAATCAGGGATAATATAAATAATTCAATATTTTAACTATGATAGTTAGTTAGTTCTATCATATCATATTCTAACTATAGGTACGGTCACACTTGGCAAATATTTACTCAGAAAATCGTTACCACATGTTTTAGCACAAATTTGTTTGACGGTGTTTACTCTTACAAGAGGACGATTCTATTCTGACGGGTGCAACATGTAGACGCTTTAAACGTCTTTTACTAATAGAAAGAAACACATTTTCAATTAAGTTCTTTCTAAAAGGAGTGATATTTTCCATATATGTACTATTGTTATATATTTACAAAAATCTATATGAAACGACCAAAAAGCCACGAGAGAGCTTTAAAGTGCATGACGGGTGCAACCAAATTGAACTTACAAGAGGACGATTCTAATCTGACGGGTGCAACATGTAGACGCTTTAAACGTCTTTTACTAATAGAAAGAAACACATTTTCAATTAAGTTCTTTCTAGAAGGGGTGATATTTTCCATACACATATATATATACTTGCATATACATATATAATATATAACAATAGTATATTTACAAAAATCTATATGAAACGACCAAAAAGCCACGAGAGAGCTTTAAAGTGCATGATTTGGTGCAACCAAATTGGTCAACTTTCATAAGATCATACCACAAAAACACAAAACTTAATTTTAATTTTTAAACTTTTATTGTATTATGCCCTTATTCATAAAACTTACAACAGGTTTATAAGAGGTTTATAAAGCAAATTTTGAATGGAAATTTTCTTTATAAACCTGTTGTAAGTTTTTATGAATAAGGGGGTTATTCTTTTTCAGCAACTTCGTAGAGAAATATAATCCAATAATAAGAAATTTGCTCTTTAAATCATGACGGGTGCAACATGAATGAATTTTCTGTTCGCGCCAAATCTATGAATCTTAATGCTTTGAAGTGCACAACAAATTTATATTTTAGCTTACGTCTAAAATAATTATATTATTATAAAATTAAGATATTTTACTTTATACTTGCATCAAAAAAAGTATCAAATAGTGTGATTTGAAAATTGACGTCAAAAGTTGTCTAGAATAGAATTACCCAAGAGTTTTGCAAGATCAAACATCATCAAATAAAATACAAAAATTAATTTCAAATAAATTTTATAATTAATTAGAAGTAAACTTCGAATAAACAAATGTTATTAAAAATTTTTACAATAAATACTCGCAAGAGGAAAAATTCTCATCAAATAAAATACAACTAAATATTTGTTGTGTCCTGTCCTAAATAAGCCAAGTTTTTTTATTTAGTTGTTACGTCTTTTTCGACAAATAAATATTTACCAAGTGTGACCGTACCTGAAGTAGTGTGGAGGTAATAGTATTTGAAACATATGTATGTTTATACTGCAATTGCAAGTCATTATTAAGTTTGAGTTGGACTGTTTTAAGATGAGAGTACTTGTGATGGATTTTTAAATTTTTTGAGCTATTTTAACTATAATTTGGTAAAGTGTGTCATGAGATCGTCATCTACTTCAAAACTTGTCTCATGTCCCAAAAACAAATAAAAATGTATGGATACGGATTCAAAACACAACTTCATTATGAAACTGTTCAAGACGACGACGACGGTGAATGTTGCATTTGGATGAAGATTTCATTTTCCGTTGAACGATGAAGTCGAGTTAGTGACAAGTAAATGTCAGACGAAAAATTAAGTAAATTGTTTATTTAAGCATTTAACACATTCGCACCATTAAAACCTGCAATCAATGAATGGTAGAAAAGCAACTAGCTACGTCAATAGATGAGGTAGAATCAGGGCAACACAGGACGGTAGTGAGTGGCAGTCTTATAAAAAATATGTATTATCAACATTAGTGTAACAGGAGTATTGGTAATGATATTTTAGCCTTTTTTTCAAAATTTGTTGACTACATACTTGGTTGACTGTTGCGCTTACTGGCGGAGTGTTTAGATTGGCAGCAGTATTTGTTTGCTTAAATGTTTGCCTTAAAGAAATGCCAAGAGCTTGTTGCCTGGCTGACAATGTTATGGTATAAATATGTTTGTTTGTATGTTTATTGACAATTTTATGATAAAGTCCACGACTACGCGTACTTGAGAGCAACGTCAACACCATCAGTCATCAACCGATTTATCAATTCTAAAGGTACAACTATGTAAAGAATTTTTACTTGGTATTTTAATGAAGACTACCACCACCTAACCAACCAAAACAAATCTATAGCAGAGACTTTCCTTGAGTCTATGAGGGTTTATTTCACATTTTCTTATGGTGTTAGGAAATCTAGACCAGATAGTGAGAAAAACAATTTAGTTTGGTTCTTTGTGAAATCAATGAAATTCCTTTGCAGTTTCTGTCATAGTTTTAGTCTACGCCAAGGGAAACTGGTAATCATTGAACAATTTTCTTTATAAATTTACTACACTCGTAGCTCTTTGTTGGATTTTCCAATAAGAAAACTTGTATGAGTATTGATTTATTATTTCCGGTGAGTGTATACGTTGTAGGAAAATAATAAAAGAATTATTAATGTCTGAGAATGCTTTTTTTTTTTTTTTTTTTGATGATTGCCAGTACTACTCTCATCATATATGGTAGATATTTAGTTGTTAATACAGGTTTCTATGGGAAATGCAATTGAATGTCTTAAGCTGTGTTCACATTATGTGTATTTGTCATGTGGACTGTCACTTTTTCGCATGTCAAATTTGTACATATAGTCTGAACACCTTCAAACAATATCATGTGTTATTTCTCTGTGTGCAATACACATGGCATTTTTTTTTTGTATTTAGAACGAGTTCTATTTTCAAGTGATAAACCATCTGACATCAGCTGTTATTTATAACCAACATTTTGTGGCGGTAAAAATTAATTGAAATTTTAATAAATATAATTTATACCTAATAGTAAAACAAAAATACAAAAAAAACTACAGAAATTTATTATTGAAAATGGAGGGAATAATTGAAAAGGAGTTAACAAAAGTAAGTACATACATATGTGTGTGACATAACCAACATATGAACATGTAATTTATAAACCATATGTAAAACTCAAATTTTGGCATACACATGAAATCACATATGAGTAGAAAAGTGACATTCTACATGACAAATACACATAATGTGAACACAGCTTTAAATTGCTAAATATTCCAGTAATTTTGTATAAATGAAACATCAACATTGTATTAATGTGCTGTGAGTAAAATCAAAAGAAAAAGGTTTAAGTAATTCTAAAATTTTAATTGCTTTCCTTCTACAAAATAACTTGTCTTAAACCGAAAATTATGTTAATTAATTTCTTAATGCATGTTTAATGTTAATTTACTGTCCAAATAGTAGACAATTATTTAGATTTACCTTCAAAATCTTCATACAAAAATTATGTTAATTAAATATCATTTGTATCATTAAAGCCTTAGAAATTTATTAACTCACAATGGTAGAGTCGGTGGCTGAGAAAGGACTCACTTTATTTTCTTTGCCACAAACAATTAAGATAAAGCCAAACCAACCACCCATTTCAATAAGTACAGACTTGTGGTGCGTACTCCGAGTATTTACATAGTTGGCTAAAGTGGTTCGAGGAGTACTTTTACATCACTTTTTATTTACAATACACACTTGTAAACAAAGTACTATGTACATTTATTGTGTAGTGTATACTTAGTATTGTGAGTCGCTTTGACTAAAAACAATTTAATTGTGTTTTTTTTCCTTGGCGTTGTATTTGTATTACAATAATAAGTTTGTTGTTGCTGTTGTACATACATATATTGCCATGTTTAATGCATGCAACACTCATAACAATTACTAACAATTGTTGGTCATAAAAACTAACTAGGCAAAAAAGCTAATACCCATACGCTCATACATATACATATGTGCGAGGCATATCTGAAAAGTTCATTAAAAAGTGAGTGAAAAATTTTCATCTGCAGCTAAATAACAAATAGCATGAAACCACCTGGACTTGCTTATATATGATATTTGCTCAAACATTACTACAAATAAATCACCTAGTTGTAAAGAGTATTGAAAGAACTACGACATTTCAGTACAATTCATTTGTGAGAAATTTAGAGGTTTTCATCAGGTTTTTTATTCAGTTGTACCAGAAAATATTAACAGGGACTTAACATTTTTATTTGAAAATCAAACTTTATGAATATGGGGCCTTTTCGGAAATGTATTACTGCGCTGCATCTGATGCGCATCTGTGATTAGTTTGCGATGCTGATGCAAATCAGCTGATGCTAATTCTCATTTATTGCATCAGCCATTTTTGTGATGCTTATTTTTATGATGTTTGCGCATCACCTGCTTCACTGTTGCATTTTAGACTACAATACATTTGCAGTTATGCCAACTGTTGCTTTTCCGAACGTACAACGCAGTGATATATTTCCGAAAAGGCTCATGAATACATTTTAATTCAACAAACATTTACAAAATTAGTTGAAATATGATATAATTACCCAGCAAACAATTTTTAGATTTTAGGAAGCTAAAATGGACCTAACTACTCCAGTATTCACTAACTCATTAGGAAGCAGTATATAAACGAATGTCATTGAAATAATTCCTGTATTAATGCAATCAAAACTAAATGAAAACTGTTATCCCCTACAGAGAAGCGATAAAAATTAAGAATTATTGAATTAATATCTTATCAGGAATTGCAGAGACATGCTTTCAAGTAGGAATTCGATATATAAAAATCATGCCTTCTGGTAGCAGGTTGTAAGGGAGAATTAAGCTTCTCTCCCTTACAAAAATGCTTACAGGTAAGCACCAATTTCTGTTGGGTACGATTTGAGTGTTGATCCAATGAAAGAATTTACAAATGTCAAATCTTATCATACTGATTTTTTCTGGTCCAGCCCCAGCGACCAGCTTCAGACATCTTCATTCAATTTACAAAAGTCCGGATAGTTTTTTGGTGCTTTTTGAAATTCTAACCTTTTAGGCGAGAGAACGTTAAAAATTGCATTTTAGACTTATTTGGCACTCTATGTAGCTTGAAAAAAGCACAGAGCTCAACATTTTGAAGCGCATTATTTACTTATGAGCTACCACTGCGATACTAAAATTTATTTGTATAAAAATTTGTATCACCTCAAAGGGGGAAAAGTGCCATAATTTTGATAAAAACGGGTAAATATATTTCATTCTAAATTAATAAGACAACTTTTATAAAAGTTTAAATATTGTCATACAAAACTTAACTAACAGAGAGTTATTTGGAATTCGAGTACGAAGATGTAGATTTTAGCAAATCAGGGTAAACAGTTTGGTACTTTTTTAAAACATATTCACCCCTATCGTGAATAAAACTTCCACATGAAATTTGTTCCCTTTTATTTTTTTAACATTGAATTTTAATAGGAAAAATGTAAAAAGGGAACAAATTTCAAGTGGAATTTTTATTCACGATAGGGGTGATTTATTTCTGTGTGCAAATGAACAAAGATTTTAAGCATTTGCGACATGTGTTACAAAACAAATTTCTCCTAAATAGAGTATTTTGAAATTTTAAATTTCTTATAATGCCACTTTCTATAGTGGGGAGGATATATTGGATATGTATTGATTTTTGTAACGCCCATAAATATTAGTCCAACACCTAAGTCTTAAATTATACCGATCGACTCATAATCACTTCCTGAGTCGATTTAACGATATCCTTTCTTCCGTCCGTCTGGTTGACTGGCTGTCCATGTAAAGCTTGAGCGCAGAATAAAGGTCGCAATTTTGATATTTCGAAAACATTTGGTAGATGATATTCTTTCGGCCCAAGGACGGTTGGCATTGAAATTGGTTTTCACCTAACCCCCATACAAAAGTACACGAAGCTACCATAAAAGACTCATAGGTCATTGTTCCCATATTGCACCAATTTCTGAAGAACTCTTTTACACATATACTGGGTGTAGGGTGTTATATGGTCAGGCTTTCTTTCTTGTTTAATATTTTAAAATGTTTGACATGAAAGTGTATCAGAAAACGTTTAAGTGAAGTAAGAATCAAGATTAGGGGCCTTAATGTCCACAGGTCCACAAATAATTGTACCTTTTGAATTTTCTATAATAATAGAACTAAAAATAAAAGTAGTTAGTTTCAAATAACTTTTTAGCCTTACCCCATGTATACATATCCAAATGTATGACTTTGCATAAGAGAATTCTTTTCAAAACTTGTCTAGGGTATTATTTATATTAAATTTAAGTACTCTTATATTGTATAATACGTTTGAGTAAGAGTATGTGTAAAAATTAGAGATATTATCTTATATAAGTACTAACTTAAACTCGTATTTTATTTTACGACTTTATTTTGTATTATTTTGACAGTAGGGGTGGGTAGGTTGTGTTATTTATTTCAAGAGAATTATGAAAATGGTAACAGTTTTCAATAGCATTTGTTACAGTGTTCTGTGATAAAGATCTCAAGTACTCTGGTTGAACATGATATGTTTAAGGTTTTGTAAAGAGATTTAAATTATTGCTTATATTATTAATATTTATATGGCTATCATAACAAGTTAGGGGAAAAGGCTATAATTCAGTAGCATGATTTTAATAAATATAAGTACGGGCCTGTTCGTAAATGCATCATTGCACTGCATATTATTCGCATTACATTCAAGAATGGCATCACTGTTCAAAAATGCAACACTACTGCATATTATGCGCAAATAAACAAAAAATTCTAAACATCAAAATGGCTGATGCAACTAATGAGGAAGAAACTAATGAGTGAATGTGATTTTTAATTATTTATTTTTGATTATTTTATTTTTGAAACATTTTTAGCCACGTTTCTTTCATATTTGACAAATATTTGTTCACAATTTCATAAATTAAATTTATAATTATTTTTTTCATTTTTGCGCAGTGTTTGCTCGTTCGTAAATGCAAACAATAAAATAAGCAAAAATAGGCATCAGCAACATTGTGCAGCGCAGTGATGCATTTACGAACAGGGCCTACATTTTTGATTTTGATTGATGTTTCAAAAAACTTGTAGATACTTAGGAGACTTTATTGGGGATATTTCAAAATATTTCGGGAATAAACTAGTTAGTATAACAATAATTTTATTAGCGTTGATAAAGTATAAATTTTAACTATAGCTGTGTCTAGCAATACCTGTTCCAAGGATCGATTTTCCATCCAAAACATTTTTATTTAGCAATAATCATCGAATAACCATCATGTCATATAAATTATTACCCCTCGTCTTGACGAGCCTTTAATTTATTCAATCTTGTGTAGTCCACCCTTGTTAATGTTATGTTCTTGCTCAAATAACATTTTTTGCTCTACGATGTCTGCCATTAAATGTAATTTTCAATATAAAAAGTAGAGAGTTAAACGAAATGACCACAATTTATTACAATAAAAGAATATCGAAATTAATGTTCACACGTTTTCCCCACTCAGAATCACATGAACAAATTTTTTGTCCGCACAAAACAATAAATTATCTAGACATACAGTTAAGAAGAGTAGAGTAATAGTCATTGATTTTTAATGACACACATACCAACACAGTTTAACTGATAATGTTTTACGGATTGATTATTCATATACAAATTTTTAAATCAATTTTTAAAATTGTTAATTTCATTATTAATGGAAAGCATAAGCTAGTTATTGGAATAATAATTTAATAATTTAAGCTTTATTACACATATTTAATTCATGTAAATAATGTAATTCTGTCATATCCAGAAAATGTCAACCTATTTGAAAAGGGTGCAAATTTTTTGTGTTGTTGTAAGTATTTTTAGCAATATTTCAAATGCCCATTCGATTTACACGTAAGCATCTATTACAAATATTTCAATATAAAGGGTACGCACGTTTTTTTTTTTTTTTTTGTTAGACACTTAAAAAATGTCCCATTAACAAGGATTCTATTATTGAATAATTCATGGATTTGTAAACTGCTGACATAAATGTTTGCAACTTAATTGTGTTTTCATGTTTCTTGTCATTTGCAGGCAACAAAAGCCATCTTTGTAAAAACTAATTTGATTACCGACTTTCCGGAGCGGAAATTGTTTACATTTTAAAATCTATGCCGTAGTTAAATGAAAATGTACAACTACTGTTAATTCGTTTCCGTTGCCAAAAACAACAACTACAAACTAAATGCAATCCTAATGGATGTATTTATTTTTTTTCTGGACAAAAGCCAAAATACACTACGTCGTCTTCCTTCATACATCCATACATACACATACATACCTATGTAATATGTATATACATGTAATGGTAAATATTTTCCTTAAAATAAACTTATTTTTACTACTTCTATGTCGAAATATTTTTTGTGTAAGTCACACTTTAGCAGTAACCTAGACATTGAAAATGAAAATTTTTTTACATTGAAACGAATCATTTTTACAACGACCCTTTTTTACACATACTATTTCCAAAAAAGGGAAACTTTAAGAAAGAGAAACCACAAATACTCTCTGTCTCTCTCTCTCTCTCTCTATCTATCTTTCTCTTTCAGGTTAGTTGTTTGTACGTTTACATTATATGTAAGTTACAAATAGTAAGTTATACAACAACGCCTTGTAATATTTACTGAAATCCTGTTACAATTGCTTGTAAGTTTAATTCTGTTTCTCTTATTCTTTAAGAGAATTCTCAAGAACTAGAAGAGGACAAACAGCAACCAGTAATAATAATAACAACAACAACAACAACGGCAACTTTTAAAATAAACGTTTCGTTTGTTGTTTTTATTTGAACGAGCAAAAAGATGAAAGAAAAGAAAAAGCTCTTAACAACACTTAAATTTTGTTGGCTGAATATAAACACTGTCAATACGACTCGTAAGAGGGGTAGTTAAAGTTCATCAGTAAGAGAGACAAAAAAAATTACAATGAAAATATTATGAAAATTTGTTCAAAAGTAACTACAGCAAAAGTTGCAAGTAAATTAAGGATATCAGTTGAAGAATAAGATATGCGCTATTTTCAAATATGTATTGGCAGTTTCAAAGTTGTCTTCTGCCAAATGATTAATGGCAAATACCATTCGTTTTACGGAATACTTGCTCCCAACATCATCATTATTGGCTTTATTTATATTGGCCCATCGATGAATGATCGCTGGAGATGATCCTTTCCTACAAAAGAAATTGTCCGATGTTTGAAAGTTACTGTTAAAATTGGCTTAACATTTAATTAAAATTTTTGCTTACGTTGCTACGAAGAGAATTAAAAGAAACTGAAATTTGGACAATTTAGAATGTAATACTAGTCCATGTTTTTATCCAATGACACGCAATGAACCTTCAGGAATACACTGGATGAAATGTGGCAGACCCAGCTACTAGGAGCTATTTTTCTTTGTACTTCGTATTTTATTGCAAATTTCAGATTTGATTTAATATATGTTGCTGAATTTCGGTAGAATAATGATATCTATAGAAGTTTGTTAGGTAAATAACCGACTAATACAGCCGTCGATGGATGATTTTTTTTCGTTCAGATTTGTTCAAAGTAATACCGGAACGATTGTCTTTTTGAATTTTATGTTCTTATAAGCAGCAACGATTAATCTTTATCTCGTGCCACGATTTGTAGGCGTTTACAGCTTTTACTGCCTCTCGTAGTCCTTGTGGACTCTAGCCTATTTTGTTTCTATTAATGTATACGCAAAACATGTCCGATCTTCTCATTTCACACTTAGCTGGTGTCTATCCGGTATTTCCACAAAGCTTGTGTAGTGAGGCAATGGTTCATAAAAACTTGCACTGATTTGATATTACAACGAATTTCAGACCATGATTAACATTCGTTCAAGGCAACAGGCTCCGACAACTATTGAATATATTCAGCTTGAACCGTCTGGAGATTTGTTGGTAATTTCACAAATGATTTAGTTGGCCAAAAGTATTTAAACAGTGCTAAAGACGTCTGTAGTGGGCGAGAAAAATCGTAAAAATTGTGGTACCTCTATATTCTTCAGAAATTTTTGGATATTTCTAAGGCTTGTATTAGCTTTTTGTGTAGATACTAAAGGATCCGCAAAGTTTGTTATTCAATTAGCTTTTCATATTATGGAAAACTAGAGTATTGTACTGAAATTGTTTTACAGTTTATAAGAACCCTTGATGTTACACATTGTTCCGTTTGTATATAATTAATTTTAAATGTAGTCTTTAAAATTATTACAATCTAAATGATCGATCACATGAAATTATTGCTATTTCTCAAAAAAAAAAACTTTAACATGCCTTAAAGTTTATTTAACAACAATTAAGAATAGTCTTCTAAACTAGTTATATCAAACATTTTCTTTAAAAAAACCTGTTGCACCCTATTCAAACATATATAATTTACCCGAAATACTCGTAATACTCTTTTCTTAAAGAATACTATTTAAATTAAATAAAAAACATTTATTTCATATGCTGCGTTTTTACTTTAGGAAATTTGCTTCTGTTGTTTCATTTCCAAACGGGGGAATAAAACACACCAAAACGACCACTATCGAGTACGGCTGCCAGAAGTTTATTTTATTTTCCATAATAATGTTCAAGTTTAGCACCCTTTTGTTTAGTTGGATACAATTGTAGCAACATTGTCGTGCAACAAAATAAAACTGAAAACACGTATAGTCGGTCAAGCCCGACCATATAATACCCTACACCCAGTATATGTATATAACAGTTTTGCAGAAATGGGCGTTATATGGGAGATATAACCTATTATGGACCGATCATCCAAAAATTGAGTGCCATAACTTCAGTGAATATAAATATTATATGTGTTAAATTTTATCTCGATATAAATACTTTTAAAAGATTTATGAAGCTTAAAGTGAATTACGGAAAGGGTCTTATATGGGAGTTTCGACTAATTATGGACCGCTCATAACCACCCTTATCGTGAATAAAAATTCCACATGAAATTTGTTACCTTTTATTTTTTTAACATTGAATTTTAATAGGAAAAATGTGAAAAGGGAACAAATTTCATGTGGAATTTTTATTCACGATAGGGGTGAATAATATTGTACCGTATTATTTATATACATACATATGAAATATATTTACGTTAAATAATATTTGGATACCAACCTTTTTAAGAAATTTATGATCGTTAAAGTGATTTTTATAAATGGGCCTTATATGGGAGATACGACTAATTATGGACCGATCATAATAAAATTGTACCGTATTATTTGTATACATATGAAATATATTTGCGTTAAATATTATTTGTATACAAACATTTTTGAGAGCGTTATGCTCTTTAAAGTGATTTTCGGAAGTGGTCCTTATATGAGAGCTACTAGTAATTATGGACCGATCTGCACAAAATTTGTAGATGTGATTTGGCTTCATTTACCACTCATTTGTGATGAAATTTTTGGATACTTGCATAATTCAAACATTTGTGATCGGTAAAATAATGGACCGATTTCCACCAGCTTCAATCCCATCCATCCTTGGGCCGAAAAAAATATCACGTACTAAATTTTATTTTATTTTAGCCAGCCAGCCAGGTGGGTGTGGGACCAATATTTCTGGGCGTTACAAACATCAGCACAAATCCACTTTGTTTGTGTAGGGTATAAAAAACAGTAATTTTTCACAGAGTTTTTTGTGTGTGTCGTTGCTAAATGGATAGGGAAATGGATGGTTTTTTATGCCAATGCTTTGTGAGACAGACTTTATCTAGCACGGCAGGAGTTTTGTGAATGGTTTCATTTTTTCTAATGTTTTTTTGTTGATTATTTTTTACTCTTTATATTGTGCTTGAGCAACATTATATAGTAAATCATTTTAAATGTCTTTCTACTGTTGTTTAGTATCCTGTTTCCTTTCACAGTCGTTTTACATACTTACAAACTAATGGTGCTGTAG
Source organism: Bellardia bayeri (assembly GCA_950370525.1). Taxonomy (NCBI): domain Eukaryota; kingdom Metazoa; phylum Arthropoda; class Insecta; order Diptera; family Calliphoridae; genus Bellardia; species Bellardia bayeri. Next base: position 22,655,920 of record OX493267.1, read on the forward strand.
CAGGCAGTAGTGCTGCTAAAAATATAGCAAGCAAATGTTAATGGCTGCAGCAGTAGTGGTGTCGTTGGTGTCGATGGTAACTTTGTCGATGATGGTGGTGTATTTAAGTGAAAATTGTTTAACCTTAATGCAGGCGAGACTGTTTGACATACCTTTTTTTTGTTGGTTGAAAATGGGTGGGTGGGATGAATGAATAAGTATATGAATGAAGCTTGCTGGCTGGTCGCTCGGTTAAACTCAATTCCGGTTTTTTTGGGGGAAAATTGTATGCGTTCTAGTTATTTCCTTGATGTTAGTGTTTATTTAATCAGACCATAGATAGATTATACATGCAGAGAAAAAACATGCTTGGACATGGTTACGACAACTACACTGTGTTTTTGATAACAATATTTTGTATAATTGTTATTTTAATTTGATTTTAACAATATTTTAGTTACTATAAACATTTTTATGTTTATCGCAATTATAAAATTGAATATGGTTCACTGAAACGTAATTAGTTTTAAAAAATGTTTACCTACCACATCTATTTAATGATAACTATTCAAACATATTGTATTATATTATTTAGAACTATTTTAACTTACAAATAACCATTAAATAATAAGTTTCTATAAATTATGTTTAAAATGCAAACAAAATATGTTTCATTGTAATAATGTTTTATTTTTACCATTTGTAGAATGCTTGTGCATGAGTTCAAGTAGTTTGTTTGTGTGATATCGGATTATTTATTTGGATGAAAATGTTGCAATATCTAATTGAAACAATTTCATTATTCATAAAAACTAAAGTAGGTTTGAAGTGTGCTTTTAGACAAAATTTTCATACAAAATTTTCTTAAAGTACATTTGAAGTCTACTTTAATTTTTTCTGAATAAGACTGCATGTATTTAAAATATACTAAATTTTACTACAAATACTAAAATTTCAAAGAAGTATAGAAGAGCCAAGCAAAGTGCACATAAAAGAAGTAATCTAAAGTTTTACAAAATAAAAAAAAAACTATTAAAAATAAATGTAAATTATTTTATATACGTTGAAAGTGCGCAAATATTTTTTTACTTGCAAAAATATTAACTAGTGTTTGTAAGTTTTGTGTTTATTTGCAAAGAAAAATTGTAGAAAGTAAATAATTGCGATTTACGTTTAACAAATTATTGTTTTATATTTAACGATTAATATGTTTTCCATTTAAAACATAATGTTGTAATTTTCAAGTTGATCAATATATTACGATGAGAAACAGTTTTTCATCAAGGTTGCCAAAAATCCTTGATAACAAAGTGTGACACTTTTTGATTAAACAGTTCAAAAAATAGAAAAACTACCTGTCTTTAACAAAAATCAATAAAAAAAATATCTGTTTAGTCTATTTATTTTATTTACTATAAGTTTAAATTTAAGTTATTTTATAAACCTGGAAATATTACCACAAAATGGTCAACAAATGGCGTTTTACTCAAAACAAATATGATTACTTTATATCATAATTACTTTGAATCATATTATGATACTTTTGGGTCATATTATGATTACTGTAAATTATAATATGGTTACTTTGGATCATATTATTGTTAGTTTGGATCATTATATAATCATGTATTACAATTTTATGATCATATTAGATTATATGATCCTATAATATCAAATTATGATTGACAAGTAAGAGTTTTTATTTGGCTGTGCCAAACTGGACTTTATATGGGGACTACGGTCAAATATGGACCGATCACCATGAAATTTAAATGTATATTCTGATTATGCTTGCCAAATTTCAACTTGATAATCATTTTGATAATAGATTTATGCGAATTTTAGTGATTTTAAGAAGTGGACTATATATCTATCGGGGCTACGGTCAAATATGGATTGATTATTATGAAATCTAGTAAGACGATTTAAATGTATATATGGATTACTAGTGTAGAATTTGGACTTCTGAGTGGTTTTTATAAGAGATTTATGCGAATTTTATTGATTTTTGGAAGTAGACTTTATATGAAGCGATCATCATCATATTGAGATGGACGATTTTTATATATGTATGAACTATTTGTGTTGAATTTAAACTTTATAGTGGTTTTTATAAGGGATTTATTAAATGTATATTTTGATTATGGTTGTCAAATTTCAACTTGATAGTAATTTTTACAAAAGATTTGTGTTTATTTAAGTGATTTTCGGAAGTGGTCTTTGTATGGGGCTATGTCAAAATTATGGACCGATGCAAACAAAATATTGTTTTGAGATTTCACTTTGCATGAAACTTATTATTGCAGAATTTTGTTTAGATACGGCTTTTCTATAGACATTTATGTACCATTAAGCCATATTCCGGGAAGAAATTTGTATGGCGGCTATGAGAATTCGTGGACCGATTCCTACCATTTTCAACAGGACTTTTCCTTCTCTATTAAAAATAAAGTATGCAACATTTCATGGTATTTTCATGGCATTATATTTGAAGAAAACGGCAAAAAAAATAACTGAATAATATCGATGTAGTTCAGATCCTACTGGACCGATTTGCAATGCTAAACATTTTGGTGGAGCAAACAATGTTTGGTAAAAATTTGATTCTTTTATATCTTTTTTTCAAAGCTCTATCGTACCAACAAAAGACGGACAGACGGACGGACATATCTAAATCGTCTTAGAATCTTACAAGGACCCAGAATATATAGACTTTGTGGTTCAACAACCATTATTTCGATGTGTTACAAACGGACTGACAAACGTACCACTTTTTGGCCGTGGGTATAATAAGAAAATATTATGATGAAATATTACAATGATAACTGCTCATAATACAATAGTATTCATCATAATACGTTTTGCCTTCAATCATAAATTTTATCATAATATGTTGCCCATAGATTATATTTACCGCAACCATGTTTTTTCTCTGGGTGTACTAGAGATTGTTGGTTTGGGATAATGTTGCATCATATTTACTCATAGACATACAAGTTTAATGAAATTCATTTATTTCGTAAAAGTATTTTTCTTCATTTCCAGTTATGGTTTCCTCTATAAAGAACATTACGTCCATTAGGGGTGAGTGTGGTGGATTGTGGAAAATATGATTATGGATTTCACCTAGTCATCCTGAAATCGATTATTTTCATTTTTTTTGTTTAGTAGGAAATCTCATCTGTTGTTATTTTTTTAATGATAATATAATACATTTTGTACCAAGATTTGTATTGAGAGAATATGCTTTAATATAAAAGTGTATTTTAATAAACGGCTGCAGATAATGTTTAAAGAAGAATAAGTATAATGGGAAATTATTTAGACTTTTATTTGAAATTCCAAATGATATTCATTATATGTAACTTAATGATTTATATTCCAGTGTTTAGCGGCTCCATCGAAGTTTTTTATTTTATTTATATTTTTTCAAACTCTAGCTTTTTGTATCCAGCATGGTATGGGTTAAGTTTAAGTTTATTGTATACGCCCAAAAGTCGCGGTCTATTAATGTGGAGGTTATAGCTCAGAAAAGCTCAGTTTAAAAATGTGAAGCTCTGCTTCGTTCCCTGGAGTAACATCCATAATTTTATCAGAATTTATTCAATGAGGTCAAGACTTCGATTTCGCTTAAGTGAAGAGAATTATACATGTTTGTGCACATCCTTAGCCAAAGTCCTGTTTCAAACTCTTCAGTTTTAGCTGTCTAGTTTTTGTTCAATTCAATTTTCGTACTTTTGCATGCAAATAAACATGCATGAAAGACTTGTACAGAATTTTTGATATGTAATTGTACAAAGAGTTTTGTTGGAGATCGCAATTCAGGGGCCAAATTACAGCATTCGTGATCGAATGATCTATCGTATAGAAAAATGATTTCGATTTCAAAATTATGATAAAATGTACTAAATTTCTTGCTCGATATCGATAATCTCAAATAAGAAAATTACGATCAATTTTACTCGATATCGAATCCGGTAATTTTGCCCCAGATGTATACAATGCAAAAGTCCTTAAAATTACTAAAAGGGCAACACAGTAAAGATTGGATCAACACTACAATGCAGTTACTTATGTGTCATGTTCTGTTTTTGCCAACTACTGGTCAACACCAATCGTTTGATTGTATTTTGTTAAGCAGTAAATGCGGCTATTACACCAGTTGTAGCGTATACAAATAGAAACATTGCCAACCCTATCGTTTTTCAACTTTTTTAGACAATTTTCAAAATAACAAAAACTAAAACAAAACATAAGTACATACATAACTAATTTAAAAAAATAATAAACAAAATTTGCTATAACTGAAGCAAAATTATGAATTTAAAACAGAATTAAAAGAAATATTGGTCCTAGAATTTTACCAATTAGTAACGATTTTTAATGCTCTCTTAGAAACAATATAATAAAGTTCGACAAAAAGGCTGTAGAAAATAAAAAGTCTTCTAAATCCCGAAGATCCAGAAATCCGCAATCTCAATTTGAATAAGCCAATCAATCAGGTTGTCCAGGTCAGTCAGAAACTTTAAGACGTCCTCGTATGTTTATTATATATTTGGTTGATTATGACATAAATAATTGCAAAAATATTTATTTAGCAAATGTTGGAAAAGAAAGAATATTTAGAAAAATAAAATCAATGAGTTGGTTTTAAGTTCGATATGCCAAAGTCAATGTCAAACGCTTTTTAAGTAACAAAAACTCATATCAAAAATTCTATAAAAATCAAACAATGTAAATAATTTAAACGAGAATTCGTAGCCAATAAATTGTAAATTTTTTGCGCACTTGCCATCCATCTTAATTTTATTGAAACTGATGAACAAATTCTAAAATCAAAAAAATCTAACGCTAAATGTTGCAATCAAGAGACCTGCAAACGAAATAATCCCCAACAGCAACATGTCAATCAACCCTGTTGTGCAGATCAGCCACAATGTTCCACACGTTCTCGAGCGGTGATATTATATTTAAATAATGATGACATAATAGAGAGAGGAAAATGATAATTACAGCAACATCTTTTTTATAGAAACTATCTTTATTAATTTTTTGTTGGCCATAATGAATTTATTTTGCTAAATGAAGTCATTAACTCTTTTTGTTTATCTTTTTTTGTTTAAGACAAAATGTTCGCCCATGAGGTGGGTTTGGGTTCAGCCTTTCAAAGTCAAATCGTTTTACATTAACCTTAAAGGAAAATTAATAAATATCATTGGAAAATTGTAAGACGAAACGAATACAAAACCCACACAAATTTTCACTTAAGTTTGTATATACAACAGATAATTATCTGGATAAATGTGGCTAGTAAAGGTGTTCACTGTAAGAAGATAATCTAAATAACAGAATTTTCTATAGAAAATCTTCTAAATAACAGTATATTCTATAGAAAATCTTGTGTATAACAGAATTTTTTTTGTAGATAATCTTGTGTATAATAGTATTGTCTGTAGAAAATCTTGTGTATAACAGTATTTTCTGTAGAAAATCTTGTATTAACAGTAATTTCTATAGAAATCATGTATATAACAAATTCTTAATAAAAAAGCTTGTGTGTAACGGTATTTCTATAGAAAATCTTGTGTGCATCAGTATTTTCTATAGAAAATTATGTATATAACAGCATTTTCTATAGAAAATCAATTGTCTATAAAAAAGCTTGTGTGTAACGATATTTCTATAGAAAATCTTGTGTGCAACAGTATTTTCTATAGAAAATCTTCTAAATAACAGTATATTCTATAGAAAATCTTGTGTATAACAGAAATTTTTTTGTAGATAATCTTGTGTATAATAGTATTTTCTGTAGAAAATCTTGTATTAACAGTAATTTCTATAGAAATCATGTATATAACAGTAATTTCTATAGAAATCATGTATATAACAGAATTCTCTATAAAAAAGCTTGTGTGTCACGGTATTTTTATAGAAAATCTTGTGTGCAACAGTATTTTCTATAGAAAATTATGTATATAACAGCATTTTCTATAGAAAATCAATTCTCTATAAAAAAGCTTGTGTGTAACGATATTTCTATAGAAAATCTTGTGTGCAACAGTATTTTCTATAGAAAATCTTCTAAATAATAGTATATCCTATAGAAAATCTTGTGTATAACAGAATTTTTTTTAGATAATATTGTGTATAATAGTATTTTCTGTAGAAAATCTTCTGTATAATATTTTCTATAGAAAATCTTCTGTATAACAGTATTTTCTATAAAAAATCTTGTGTATAACAGTAATTTCTATAGAAAATCGTGTATATAACGGTATTTCCTATAGAAAATCTTCTGTTAACCAGTATTTGCTATAGAAAATCTTTTGTATAACAGTATTTTCTATAGGAAATCTTCTGCATAACAGTATTTTCTATAGGAAATCTTATGTATAACAGTATTTTTTATCGGAAATCTTCTGCATAACAGTATTTTCTATTGAAAATCTTATGTATAACAGTATTTTCTATTGAAAATCTTATGTATAACAGTATTTTCTATAGGAAATCTTCTATATTTTTAATAGAAAATCTTCTGTATAACAGTATTTTCTATAGATAACGGAATTTTCTAAAGAAAATCTGTATAACAGAATATAGAAAATCCTCTGTATAACTTTATTTTGCAGTAGTACTAATATGATGTTAAATATACCGGCATTTCAGAACAGCCTGGATGTATTTAAAAGCATTTAATAAGGACTCAGATGTAAAAGAAGCCGAGATGTGATCTTTTTAAACTGGCGTTTGAAAAGTTCAAAGCTAACATATATAAATTCTCCCCACTAAGTGAACACCCCTACTACAAGTGTCGTTAACATGGCCAAACCATAAAAGGAAAGTGTAGGCTTAAATGACTGTGCCAAAAATAGAAGAAAATATAAAATTATTTACATTTTTACTCTATTTTGTTTCTTCTCTATATCTCAATTCATTCATAAACATTTTGCAATGTAAATAAACTTGTTGCATGATCTGCCAACCATAAGGTTAATATGGCTGCTTATACTTATACTCGTATGCGCCTTTGCAGTCATGTAACGTCAAACCTGAACAAGTAAAAAGTTTCTCAAAAATGCAAAGAAAAAACCTATGCAAATATATATGTACATACATACATATGTATGTATCTTTGTACATTTATGTTATAACAGGGAATAAGAAATTTCTAACAGCCAGAATTTTTGGATTTTTATTTTTGGTGACCACCATCAGGCTCTATAAAATGTGCTTGATGTCTGTTTGGTTTGTTGCATTTGGTTGCTGTATTGATTGGCTCTGGCTGTGCGTTAAATGTTGTTTGCTGTAGCAACATTCTTGTAATTTCTCTTTGTTTTTTTTTAAAGAAAATTTTATTTTGTTGTAAACAAGAAAAATCAATTGAGGCTAATGTACTATGTAACACTACTCTAAACGTAAAGAGAAAGATGCCTTTATTTATTTCTTTGCAAATGTGTTTAACTGCAATAATATTGTTAGTAATTTTGTTTGTTTATTTATTGGTTGGTATAAAAAAAGAAACTATAATAAAAAAAATTTAAATTAGCAAACAAAATAAACAACAAAAATATAAATGTGGCAATCAGAAAACATCAGTAAGCTTTTTTGCCATTTAAATTGACTTGTTGTCTGTAGAGAACTAAATGAAGCAATAATAAAAGAATTTTAGAACTAGCGGTCATGCTCGTAATATGCAATAATTAATAAGAGTTTTTAATTAATTGCAAAAGCTTTTAAAGTATCCCCTAAAATATCACCTAGTTGTGTTGATTTCAACACAATATTTTAATCAATTCATATTTTGAGCTACTTTAAATGTAGACAGAATTCAAAGACGCCAAAACAAATTGTTATGAATGATCACAATTGCCTCCTGGCAAATAAAAAAATTCGAATACCCATAAAGACCTAAATGTGCCTTTGGTAAAAACTGAGATCGAAAAAAAATGCAGAAAAACATTTAAAAAAGCTTGAAGTACACCCAAACCCATTAAATAATAGTGGCTATATTCTACTAAGCAGCAGTATCCCTTCTAGCGGATCTGAGCCGAAGATAAGAAGAAAGAATGTCTACTTAATACTTATAACCAACAATGGTCCAACAATGTTCGTCCGGCATTGGCTGGACTAATAATTAAAATTTTTACCCCATAAGATTTGATATACTCGTACTTATTGTTAGTTCATTTTTAATGAAGATACAATAAATAAACAAAAGTACAAAAAAAAAAATATTTTGAACTACGCCTTGAAAATATTAGATATAAGATATTTTTAACACCAACGCCTTTTAATTTGGAGACTATGTTACATGTTGCATGTTTTTCAGTTCTCCTGTAACTTGATTGATATTTCTATTAATTATAGACAATTTGTTGGTATTTTTAATGAAAGCATAGGGCGGGTAGAGTTCTTGTAATGAATTGATTTAACAATATTAATTTCAATAATTTTTCCCTGAAACAGTAGAGATCTTTCCAATTATACAGAGGATTTCTAGCATCATTTTCGGAATATAGATTTTGTTTTTACAATATTTAAATGATAATTTAATAATGCTATAAATTAACAAGTAAAAAAGTCTTGCCCGACCATATAATACCCTACACCCAGTATATGTACAAAACAGGTTTTCAGATATGGGCGTTATATTGTGGACCGTGAATATAAATATTATATGTGTTAAACTTTATCTCGATATAAATACTTTTAAAAGATTTATGGAGGTTAAAATGAATTACGTAGAGGGTCTTATATGGGAGTTTCGACTAGTTATAGACCGACCATTATAAAATTAGGTGTCATTATTTCTGTATATAAGAAACTTATTTGTGTCAAATTTTATTTGGAAACCAACATTTTTAAGAAATTTATGATCGTTAAAATGATTTTTGGAAGTAAGCCTTATATGGCAGCTACGACTTATTATGGACCGATCATAATAAAATTGTACTGTATTATTTTTAGACATATGAAATATATTTGCGTTCAATATTGTTTGGATACCAACATTTTTGAGAGAGTTATCGTCTTTAAAGTGATTTTCGAAAGTGGGCCTTATATGGGAGCTACGAGTTATTATAGACCGATCTGCACAAAATTCGTAGATGTAATTTGGCTTCATTTACCACTGATTTGTGATGAAATTTGTTTGGATACTTGCATAATTCAAACATTTATGATCGGTAAATCACAATTTCAGGACATTTGTATGGGGGCCGGGGGAAATAATGGACCGATTTCCACCAGTTTCAATCCCATTCATCCTTGGGCCGAAAATGTAATTTGGCTTCATTTACCACTGATTTGTGATGAAATTTGTTTGGATACTTGCATAATTCAAACATTTATGATCGGTAAATCACAATTTCAGGACATTTGTATGGGGGCCGGGGGAAATAATGGACCGATTTCCACCAGTTTCAATCCCATTCATCCTTGGGCCGAAAAAATATCACGTACCAAATTTTATCGAAATATGTATCTTCAAAATTGCGACCTGTATTCTGCACACAAGCTTTACATGGGCAGCCAGCCAGACGGACGGACGGACATCGTTAAATCGATTTAGAATGTGGTTCTGAGTCGATTGGTGTATTTTAAGGTTGTACCAATATATCTGGGCGTTACAAACATCAGCACAAATCCAATATATCCTCCCCACTATGGTGGTGTAGGGTATAAAAACCCAACTAACGATTTCAATTTATAAAATCTTTCAAATGCTTTCAAAAATCTAATAACACCCAACAATTAATATTAGGAAATGTATTTGTACAAAGAACTGAAAATACAAATTTGTAATTTGAAAAACATTTACAAATTTACAACTAAGCCAATGCATTTTAATTTAGTTTTATATTTCTTGTTGTTTTTTTTTAATTTCAACTTCCTACATAAAATTTTAAAGCAAACCACACTGTTGATTCAATCTTTTACTGTCTGGGTGGTGCTGGCACAATAAAGAAAATAAGAAGAAAATAAAGAAATAACTAAATATGCATTTCTGTTTTTGTTTGTTTATATTTTTTTAATTGCATTAAAATTTATTATTGTACAATTGTGCAAGTAGCATTTATATTAATTAAGAGATACAAGAGCTAATGTGGTATTTAGATGTAGCTATCTATCTATCTATCTACAACATTGTCATTATGATCAATTTACATAGTGTTTCCTAAGTGTAACCAATGGGTGGTAATTAAATTCAATCAATGTTGCTGTGGATGGATGATCCCAGCACAGTTAGTGAGTGTGTGCCACCAACAAAGGAAAAGTTGAGTCTTGGGAATTGTTGGCAACAGGAAATTAAGAAGAGGGAAAAAGTTTTCTTGATAAATAAACGTATTGTGTTACGTGTATTTAGGTACATACATATGTATGTATATAATTATGTTAAAAATTAGTTTGTTTTAATTGTAAGTATTTAAATTTTAAAGAATTTTAGAAATTTTTGAAAGGAAATATTTAAAATGAGATTTTATTAATTGTTTTTTGAATTAATAAATAAATAAACAATTAAGACTGGTTCCCACTATCAGTAACTATGTATTTCCTATGTAGATACACTTATAGAACTTAATAAATGTTACAGTAGTTAAAGCATAGTTAGAATAAAATCATTTTATACTAACGAAGTCTTGATAAGCCCTAAACTTTTTCACCCAGCGAACAATGTCTTGTGCCCACATAAATTTATCTTGTGTGGACAACTCTTGTCAATGTTATGTTCTTGTTAAAACAACGTTGACAGAACATTTGTTCGCACAACTATGGCTGCCATCAAATATCATTTTCAAACTAAACGGCAGTCATTTAAAAAAAATTAAAAGTAAACTGTGAACATGACTTCTACGTGTTTTTCCCTCACAAGAGAACCTAAACAAATTTATGTCCCTTATTCTACTGACGTTTTGTCATTGTTCGCACAAACCAAAACGTCAACACAAATCAAATAAAAAAAATTACGCTCCGATAAAGACCGATCTTTTCGATAACTTTCGATAGACATATTTGGGGTCAAAATAGGCCCAGTTACAGTTCATTTCATTGTCTAACCCTTGTACCTTTTCCAGCTGTCTTTGTACATTTCTTTGCTGTTCCCCTTGGTTATTCATTTCACAACTTTTATTTGTCCTAAACAAACTTATTTTGCAACATTTGTTGCAAACAAATAAAAACACACTCCTGCAGTCAACATGCTACACTTTCTTAATAATTAGTTTAGCTGTAATTAAATTACAGTTGTTTCTGTTTCTTTTCAGTTAATTATTAACAACAAAGGCCTTTTTTCCTTTTTGTACAATATTTAAATAAAGTATTGCGTGCGACTTCATTGTCCCCTCTATCTGAAAAGAAAAAGTATAAGCAGAAGCAACATTTGCCTTGGACGCCGCGCCGTGCAAACCCTATGACCCAACAATTGGTCACATCCATTAGTTCATTAACAGTGTGAACGTGTTAATTTTGTTAAAAAGAACTCAAAATTTAGTAGACAAAAATACATACATACGTATAGTGGAGGTGTGTTTGCCTTTACAAATGTCAAAATATATTAAAAAAAAAGAAAACTAAAAATAGAAAAGAACATCGAAATTAAATAAAGTTATTTTAATGATTTGTTAACATGAAATCTAAAATATGTACATAAATATTTTTAAACATTTTATTTAAATAATGTCTAGCCGTAAGCTAATTAAAGTTATTTATAAAAATATTGATAAAAATTAAACAAAAAATGTGGCAAAATGCTGCTATATTTAAATAATATCAAGGTTTTGTTTAACGAGTGAGTGAGTTGTCATATAAAGAAATGTCTAGAATTTCGCTGTTATCCTTTCACATTTATTTTAACAATTTTAAAAATTTATTATAAAAATATAACTGTATAAAATTCTAACATCCGTGTTGATATGCCATCAATTTGTTCACTCAGCAAATAATTACTTGTCCGCACAACATTTTGTTTTGTGTGGACAACTGTTGTCGATGTTATGTTCATGTTAAAACAATTGTTCGCACAACTACATATATCTGCCATCAAATGTAGTTTTCACACAAAAAGACCGTCATTTTGAAAAGTTTTAACATCAACACTTTTTCCCCACACAAAAGATCTTGAACAAATTTTCTTGTTTCATGCTTGTCTAGAGACGTGCGGTAACAGATTTTTTGTTGACACAAGCGGCTAATGTCAGTAATGCTTAATAGTAAGTATAGAGTATTTTATAAATATGAGAATAAATCATCTCGTATTTTAACACAATACCGGCATATTTATGAGATATATGAGGATTTAAGTGATTTTTGGAAGTGAAACTTGTATGTGGGATATCGCCAACCAATTATGGATAAATTCACAAAATCCTGTACTATAATTTTTGTATATATATACAAATCAATACTATGTGTAAAGTTTTGGGTCGATAACGCTATTTATAAGAGATTTGACCAATTATAGGTCGACCATCAAAAAATTCGTTATAGCAATTTATAAATATAGATTATTTGTATCGAATTCAATTCACAAGTAATGTTGTAGTGTCGTAGGAGTTGTACGTCGTCTAAATTTACAATAGCTGTACAAATGTTATTTGTAATTACTAGATAAATATTTTGTACAACACCTACAATATTTTTCCATTTTCAAATGTTGTATAAAAGTTTAAGTGTTGCCAAAAGTAAAAACATGTATCTCAACATAAAAATTATATTTTATCAATATCAGTTTAAAAAAATAACCAAACGATAACACTCAAATCATAAACTGATTAACAAATTTTTAAAATATTTTTCATTTTAAAGGTTTGACAATATAAATATACAACTTTGCTCAAAGTTATGTTCAAAATCAAATAGTTGTATTGTACAATGTACAACATACAATATCAGTAATGAACTGAATAAATCTCACTTTGCGATTTAATTTTACATGAAACTAATTTTTGATTTTGTATTGCTATATATGTATATATGTGTTTTATAGCTATTTATTTCCATTGAGTCATATTTCGGGAAGAAATTTATATGTGGACTATGAGAAATCATGAACCAATTCTTACTATTTTCATCACAGTTTATCCTACTATCAGTCAATTACTCTGATTCTACTAAATCGATTTTGCTGATTTTCAATACCAAACTTTCCGACAAAATAAATATTTTTCTGGAAATTCCGTTAAGTTAAGTTATCTATATATCGACAGCTCAATTCCAAAACATGCTAAGTCAAAAAAGTGAGTTTTGCAGGAAAAGCTCCTAAAGTTTACAGGCGATATCTAAAAAACCATATGAGGTAGAACTTTGTTGTTTATAACTATTGATTGGACTAGCCAAGCACAACCAAAATTTGACAGCATTTAAGTTGAAAAAATCTAAATTCAAAAACGCAAAAAAATTAAAATCATGCTAAGTGGACATAGCATGGTTTGGAATTGAACTGTCGATATATAAAAGAGTAACGTGACTGACTGATTCATTCATCATTGCATAGCCCAAGCCGCTAAAGCTAGAAACTTAAAATTCGGGTAATGGGATAAGAAGGGGTTTTTGGAAATTCGTACGTTAAGGGGGACAAATGGGGCAAAAACGGATAAAACCAGTACCTCTATATCTCCAAAACAAATAAACTTAGAAATAATATTTTAAATGCGTCCGCCTTTAATCAAAAAAAGAGCCGACAGGAGTCTGGTACTTTTTTGAAATTCAAAATTCAAGTGGCCATATGGGGTAAAAATAGTCCCCGTAGAACGCTACGTTAATATATATATCTCTTACATAAATAAACATATAAATACTATATTAAATGCATCTGGCTCAGATCAATAAAGACTAGAAATCTTTTTGGTACTTTTTTGAAATTCGAATTCCTATGGCCTAAAAATTGTATTCTTTTTTGGTACTTTTTTATCAAAATGTATTTTCTCACTAAAAATTCCATGAACTATTATTTTAAAATACTACGTATTACGGATAATTAATAGGTACTTTTTGAAAATTATTTTTTCGCGGGTGACAAAAACCGGACAAAAACGGGGTAAAAACGGACATTTAATATCATTTATCCAATTTAAAAATAAAAAAAAAAGATAAAATATTCTTCCATCCGCACAAAAAAAACCCAGAACATGCTATGCATGACTCAAATATAAAGGTGTACAAAGGGCCAAATTTCAGTACACTTATATTGGTACTTTTTTTAAATTCATTTCTACTATTCTATTCTAGCAAACTGTACATCTGATCATGTTATTATCTTTGGCAAAGTTGTTGTGCATGAGCCCGGTAAGTTTTCTGAGTTGGTAGGACCACGCCTACTTTAACGCCCACTTTTTTAAATTGATTAATTGCTTCTGCATGGCTTTTTACAGATTTACTTCAAACAAGTTGTATACTTATCTTACTAAAGGTGAGGTAAAAACACAAATGTTATGTGCCACGCCCACTTTCATGCCCCATCTCAAAAATAAATATTTGTATGTATGTATGCTGGACTGATCTTAATAAAACTTTGACGGGATATAACTAAGACTCCGGCATGACTAAGAATACTTATTTCGACCGCCTACTCTTTTTCAAAATGAACAAAATCAATCACCCCTATCGTGAATAAAAATTGCACATGAAATTTGTTCCCATTTCACATTTTTCCTATTAAAATTCAATGTTAAAAAAATAAAAGGGCACAAATTTCATGTGGAATTTTTATTCACGATAGGGGTGAATAAAAGTACTCAAAATGAATTGAATATTTGTGTAATTCCTTTTTTTTAAATTAATTTTAATTGGTGGCATAGCAACGCGCGCAAATGCCATCTAGTTTTTATATATTTTGGATGTGTGAGTGTTTTACACTGACGGACAGATAGTCGGACATAGCTCAATCGATTTAGAATTTCATAAGGCTCAAGAATATATATGCTTTGTTGGGTCTCAGATAAATATTGTCAATATTTCACATGGATTGACAAACATATACGAGTATATAACCTTATTTACACTAATAACAAAAAATGTACCCAGATTACACGAGTATATGTATGTACATGATTTTATAAGTTCTTAATTTCAATTTAAGCTTTTAAACACCAAATAATAAAACATTCATTTAAATATCCATTCTATCCATCCATCCATCTGTAGTCTATCGCTAGTAATACAGGTGTTAATTTGACACTTATTTGGAGAGCATAAAAAATTATCAACTTTCCCTTATAATTCTATATGCGATTCAATAAAAACACAACTCAAGAATTGCTAACATCTATTTAATTTTATATCCCCGCATATATTTTGTCCATTAAATAGATTACACTACCGCTTCGGCACAAATTGAATGTTTTTTTCCTGCTCCGTTCTCTTAAGAACAGCCATTAATTTCAAAACAATTTGTATGGTTGACATTTTATGGGTACTTTTAGGGATTTAATGACAATGACATAAAATAAAATAATAAACAATGGAGTATAGGGAGAATTGGATTGAAACTGAGTGTAGAGCAGCACAGCAGACGCTAGACAGATTATTGACACGCTCAAAAGTAGATCCATATAAAACACCAAGAATGAATGAAAAGCTGTGTGCAACACGACCTATACAATTGTGGGAAGGGGACTAAATACAACACAATATAGTGAAAATGTTTGAATGAATAAATGAATGGCTATATGTATGTATGTTTGTCTAAAATAACTTGTAAAAATGTTTTGTTTGAATATCATAAAAAATTAAACAACAAACGTTTAAAAATCTATAAAAAAAAAAAAATTATGAGCGGTCTTGGTTTTTTGTTTAATTTTATAGGTTGTAAATTTTTATTTATACACAAACTCGTAAAAATTAAATTTAAGAAACTAACATAAATTTTAACGACACTTAGCGAGCCAGTCACATATTTAAATTTGGGCCAATTTTAATGGTTTAATTTAACTAAAAATAGAAAGAAACTCATAATTTTTCATTTGTTTTTAAGAGTTACGGGCTGAAATATTAAAGATTATTTGACTTTGTTAACAATTTTAATAGTTTTTATTGTTTGTGTTGTTGGAATTTAAAAATCAAATCAAATAGGGTTTCAAACAAAAGAAAAAATTCAAATTTTATATTTATTGGCTCAAATTTCATATTTGTTAGACCTTTATACCTTTATATGTTGTGACATTTGCATAACTTAATAAATGACTTTATAATTTCATAATAAAATTTCTCTTTTACGTCAAATAAAACATACATACATACATACATACATATTATTTTGAGTATTTTAAATTTATTAACAGACCCCACAGACATCGGACGGTCTATGTTTAAAACTCTTTTCAATTCTAACAGCATCAATGAATTTGTATGTATGTACATATGTTAATTGATGAATAATGTATAAAGAAAGTTGATGATTATAGCCTATCTTTACCTGGGTTCCAAGTTCTCTTCGATTAATACTTGAACCTGTCACATAGTGTCTGAAATGTGTTAATTGCACTCTCCTAGGATCATGTCATGTAAAAGTTATAAATTAAACCTGTTCTTACTAATAAGCGTCCAGTCAAATAACTAGTTGCGTGCCAGATCCATTACGTTTAAGGACGTAACTTATAACCTAAAGTTTACATTATTATTCAAACACAGATCCGTCAACTCTTGGTGGCTGTTTGTGTAGGCTAACATTTTCAAGGCTATTGGAACTAATCTCCCTAAACACAATTGAAATTTAATTTCGAATTTAAATATCGGAGCGTATGACGACAGCAATTCAGTTCAATCATTCCCACGACAGGCAGATCTCTGTTGCTCCATTCTGACCTCAGTTGCTACTGAATGAATATTGTTTAAAGCAGAATTCTGTCGGCATCTACTATAAGTTTGACGATCAATATTCAAGTGCAAGATTCATACTCATATGTACACAGGAAAAAAAAAACATTTTTTTTCAATTAAATCTTTAATTGATTTTAAAATAATTTGCAATTAAAATTTTAATTGATTCAATTACTTTTTCTTTTTTTTTAAATTTTTTGAATTGAATCTCAATTTTTTTTATTGATACTAGCATTTTGTTTACAGGTCCGATTACAATTAAATTTTTAATTGATTCCACAAATATTTTAATTGAAACTCATTTTTATTTTTTTCTGTGTTTAGCTATTATGTAATAACTGGAATCAATTGGATCGTGTACTTCTCGTACATTCATAAATTGATGCTGTCTGATATCGAAGTTTAAATGACTCCTCCCATGATTTCGAGAAGGGACTATTGCGATTCCTTATTAAGAAGGTGACCATATTCGTTTGAGCGTTTTATAGGTGGCTAACAAGGTGTTCTTATTTATACCTGTTCAAGGCCTTGAGCACTTTAGTCTTATTTCGTAAATTGCGCGTGGTTTTATTGGCTTGTGCTATCAAAAAATTCTGATGGTGCACGTTCAGTATATGCACGTCATCGAATGTGATGCATAAGTAAAATTTCACTTTTCACCTTCGGGGGAGAAGAAAAGTTACTCCCGCAATATAGCAACGAGAACAATCGAATCATTTAACAGACATTGTCGATTTACTCTTGCCAAAGTATTTCAATTATCAATCAGAGAATATAGACTACAACTCTAACACTTTAATCAGATAGCAACCCACTGCAGCTATATAGATTGCACCCAAAATAATCAAGGCATGTGTGTTATAAAATCAAAGTCACTTTAATAAAACTTTTGATGCTTAACACTCAACATGAGGTCAACAGTTTGGAATGAATGCAAACAAATGTTGAACTCTGCAGGTGTAAAATTTGTAACACCTTACTTTAAATACACACAACATACAAGAAAAAAATGCTGTAAATGTTGCATGAACATCATAAACTAAATAAAACATGAGATGTCAATTTAATATCTTGTACAATAGCAGTATATTGAATCAAATAGAGAAATAAAAATAAAGAAAATAAAATAATAAAAAATTTAGAAATTTAAAAAAAAAACAAGTAAATGGAACACAACAGGAAATCAACATGCAACAACAAACAAATATCTAAATAAAAAAAGAAACAAAGAAACATTAAAAAAAGTTCTTGCCATGTTAGTGAAGGCGATGCAGCAGTTGATGTTAATATGCATGCAGTAAATGTTGCCATAATTAAGCTAAAAGTATTTCATACACCATACGCTCACTGTACCCAGCATGCTGTAAAGCGGGAAGAGGAGTGCAAGGGGCACACACTGGCACGAGTAGCAAATAAAGTGCAGTACAGCACAGTGGAGTCTGGTGCTGTGGAGCTAAAAGTGTGCGTGTGTTACTGCTGCTGTTGGGCTAGCTAAAACATGGCAATAATCATGATGATTTACCAGAAGAACATAATCATAATGATGATGGCGCTGATGATGTTACAAATGGAATAAAAGGTTCTTTACATTTTTCTATCATTTTAACATTTTTACTTTGTTTATGTAATGCTATGCCAAGAATAATTAAAATTACTCAACTGTGTAGTAAAAAATATAAAAATATATAAAAAAAATAATACAAACATTTCAAACGAACAAAATAGAAAACAACACTTTTAATATTTAATGTCTGCACTAAATACCGGGCCGGTTTGTATGCTGATGGCTGATTCCCTAATATAGTATGTACTATGCACACTTACTACATGTATAAATTTGTTAAATGTATAAATATGTACATATGTATATATTCAGAAGTGTTAAAGCTTGTTGTTTTTGTTTCTATAGAGAATATCATCCTCATCAGCAACGAAAAATCAACATCAGGTTCTACACTCAGCAATATTTGAGTATGACAAAATACAAGTACAAGGACAATATTTTACTAAATTTCAAATGATACCTTATTTGCTGCAGTCTGATAACTATCGTAATCCTACAATGATGATTCATTTCATGTTGCATGATGTAATGCGTGACATGTGTCATACTATTAGCTCTTCTTACGATTCCCTTTTGTTGGACAATTCACCATGGAAAAGACTCACACCGCAATGTCCAAATTATTCAGTTGCACAACAAAATCAGAATTCTGTAAGAAAAGTTTGCATCATCAACCTCACAAATTTTGCGTTCCGGATCTGACTGACCGCCAAGATCGGTGATATCGATAAGCCAGCTGCGGATCTTAACATAAATAAGTCTCCTGGGTCAGATGGTATACCAGCACTGGTCTTGAAGCAGTGTTCTTCGACGCTAGCTCGTCCATTAGCTAACCTTTTCAGCACCTTATATCGTGCCGGTGAATTTCTCATGTGTTAGAAGGTTGCTAATGTAACGCCAATTCCTAAAAAGGGAGAGGCTACAAACCCTTACAATTAGCGCCCAATTGTAATCTGTTCTGCACTTTCGAAAGTCATGGAAAGTATGGTAAATTACCATCTTGTAAAATATCTAGAGTCCAAAAATTTACTTAGCGACCGCCAGTACGGCTTCCGTAGAGGACGCTCTACGGGTGACTTACTAGCCTTCCTATGGGCAAAATGGTGTCGTTCTACACACCGTTTTGGCGAAAGTAAAGTGGTGGCTCTAGAGATTTCTATGGCGTTCGACAGAGTCTGGCATGCTGCTCTCTTATCGAAACTCATTGCTTTTGGTGTCGGTGATAACTTCTCTCGATTTATATCGAGTTTCCTCAAAAATCGCACTATACGAGTTGTTATAGATGGGATCTCATCAGACGAGTTCAAGATCAATTCAGGGGTACCGCAAGGCTCCGTTCTTTCTCCCACTTTATTTCTCATCTTTATAAATGACCTTCTTTGTCAAACTTCAAAACCTATCTATTCTTTTGCACATTTAACCATAGACCAAACCCTTTGGAGATTGGGGAAATGAGACAAAATATGAATGATACGCTGAGCCGAGATCTTAAAACAATCTCGGAATGGGGTTGTGCGAACAGAGTCGATTTTAACTCACGTAAGAATCAGTGTTGGTTACTAACGCACAAACGCACAACAGATCATGTTGCTTCATATGTTTTTATGGGCGGTGTATATATTACGGAAACAGACGCTCTTGACGTTCTAGGCATGAG
The DNA here is from genome assembly GCA_950370525.1 of Bellardia bayeri. Classification (NCBI taxonomy): domain Eukaryota; kingdom Metazoa; phylum Arthropoda; class Insecta; order Diptera; family Calliphoridae; genus Bellardia; species Bellardia bayeri. The sequence continues at coordinate 22,675,935 of OX493267.1, forward strand.
AATCTAGGCATGAGTGTGATGTCCGCTGGACCAAATACATTTTTCAAGTGTCAAAAGAAGCGTTTAAGTGCCTTGGTTCTTTAAAACGGTGTAGAAAATACTTCACTCCATTCTATCTTCTTACTATTTACACCACCTATATTCTTCCGAAAATGAAATACAACTCTCATGTATGGGCCAGTGCTTCGAAGTCTATTTTGGAGTTACTCGACCGCGTACAGGAGAGGGCGAAGGTGCTTATCGGTGACAGTAGGGTATCCAACTCTATTGATTCATTGGAGCATCGTCGCAATGTGGGTTGTGTTTCACTGTTCTATCAATACTATAATGGAATGTGTTCTGCTGAAATCAGGGAACTTGATCCTGAAACACGTAGTTTTTTACGCAATACACGTTCTTCAGTCAGGGCTCATCCATTTGTCGTCGACTATATAGTGGATCGCACAACATACTACAGTGAAAATTCGTTCTTTAGCCGTACTGTCTGTATGTAGAACAAACTACCAGCAGAAGTATTCCCTGCCACTTTCAATATGTGAAAATTCAAGTCAAATGTTCAAAAACACTACTCCCTCTATCCTCCCTCCCATAGCCTATTTTGCTAGTTCCAACACAATGCATTGCATAAGTAGGGGTCGTCCCCTGAGAGCTGATCCAAGAAAAAAATAAACACTTTACTGTTGCCAAGTTATCTTTTCTGGAATCAATTGACAATCAACTGTTCCTTAAGTGTATTAATATTTTGTTATCTAGTTTGAAGTATCTTTGTGGTTCAAAGAATAACTAAGGCAAGACTCGGATAAAGGTTTTGATGGTGAATGATGGTGTTATTTAAAACTATAAAGTTGATTTTTTTTTGGTCTGCGCACTTAACCCTATTCGTCTTAATTAAACTTTAGTAAATACCACCAACTTCCTTCTTAATAAACATCAGTCAAACCCATTTAACTTTAGTCTAATTGAAAAGGCGCAATATCTTCACTAGCATTTCAAAGATGTCCTCGAAACAGATAATGATAAAACATGTCATGAGAAAACGATAATTTTACCAGCCAATAAACACAAAAAAACATCATGATCACATGCGTTATTCCATCTGGGATGTCTTCGGAGTAACAACCTCAGCATAATGTATTTGGTTTTTACAACATATGTAAATGATGACAGTAGGGATATCATGCTATTGCAGAAGTTGAGTACTTCTAACATAATTGAGATCTGGAAGGAGCAACGGCCTAATGTATATTAGCGTGCAAGTTCCAATATATGCCCAGTTTGTAAACAAAACACTATTCTGCTTTACTGAACTTCAGTCAAAACCACTTATATTCATCTTAAAGATCTATGTATACAGCTAGTTGCAGTGGCTGTAATAAGCCTTACCGAAAATAGGATGTAATATATCAATAATTGTCAATGTTTAAACTTTTCTGTACGAATATATATGAGCTTTTGGGATCAGACTGTGTGGTACCTGGATGCGACAGTTTTGATACCGTACTCATCTCTTTAGATCATGTTCCTCAATCTCTATGAGTGTTGTGGTCTCATTAAAGCGGAATCATATCGATTCTACCTATACATGAGCTACCACTTAAACCAAAAACTAACATTCCCTAAGAGGTGTTCAAAAATTGATTTCTCAAGATCTCTATTATCGTTAAGTTCCACTTGTACATTTAGCAGGTAATCAATTTATTAGTACTGGATAATGCACAATTGAATAATCACTAAAAATGTTTTCATTAATTCTCAGCCGATGCTTTAAAAGATGTCTGTAAAGGTATGGTCGGTCACACTTGGCAAATATTTGCCGATGTAGCCACTAAATAAAATATATGTAAATTCGTTTATTAATTAAAAAAAAACTCCGTTTGTTAAAAACAAGCCACAACAAATATTTAGTTCTAATTTATTTGATGATGTTTGATCTTGCAAAACTCTTGTAAGAGTAAACAACCTCAAAAAAATTTATGCTAAAAGAAGTGGTTATGCATTGTTCACTAAATATTTGCCAAGTGTGACCGTACCTTAAGATCAACGTATCGTTCGCTTATGTTGTTTTCGGGGAAAACGGAAATGTAAAATTATCAATTTGAACTTTGGGTATATGTACTTTGTTGCCTGATTACCTTATTCATTTATCACGTAAATTCTACAAATGCTTCAATGTGTTGATTATGTTTTTTTAAAATGCTTGCAACATTTCAGCCAATAAACACAGAAACAAATAAAAAAGTTGTAAAAAAAACTACCCACAAATATAGTGAAAACAAACATGCAGATCAGTCTTCCCTACTCTCTGTATTACGATTTAGAATATAACAACGTGTTTATGTTTTTGGCGTTTAGTTTGCCCCTTGTATTTATTTGCAACACACTCACAGGTCTTGCGTTCATTCCTTGTTGCACACACATGTATTTTTTAATAGCTGTGTGTGTTTCAATGTTGCAAGTTGGCATTTTATGTTTTACTTGTTTAAACTGGAGTTTTAGTTTAGAAAAACAACAATAAAACAGCAGAAAAATGCAATCGTTTATAGTTTATTTTTTTCCCCTCACATTCTACATATTTGTTTTGTAGCTAAAGGGTCCGCCAAATAACTTTTTTTTTTTTTTTTTTTTGAAAATGCTATAAAAACAACTACTGAATATTTTCTCAAATTTCTTTTTTTATTTGAAAGTACAATTCTTCCGGTTAATAATGGAAAATAATTTCATTCAAATGGCAGCCTTTGCTGCCCATGCAGTAGCCTACACGATCGGTCCAATTTTTAAGCACATTATAGATTGTGTGCAGCTGTATTTCACCAATGGCTTCACGAATATTTTTTATATTTAAAGAATAAAGCGTCAATTGTCTCTGGCTAGTCGGCGTAACACTTATATTTGACGGCACCCCACAAATAATAGTCCAACGGTGTCAAATCGCGGCTCCGAGTTGGCCAAACGACATCGGCTTTGCGGCTGATAATGCGATCTTCAAAAACAGGGCGCAAAACATCGAGTGTAGCTTCGGCTGTGTGGCACGTAGCGCCGTCCTGTTGAAACCAAATGTTGCCAATATACTCCTCTTCAATTTTTGTGAACAAAAATTCTTTCAACATGGCCCGATAACGATCGTCATTGACTGTAACGGCCACTCCTTGCTCATTTTCAAAGAAAAATGGCCCAATTATGCCTCAGGACCAAGATCCGCACCAAACATTGACTTGTTTTGGGTGCATCGGCTTTTTTGTGCCCCAAATGCGACATACCCGCCAAGATCAAAATGAGCTTCATCTGAAAATATGATTTTTTTTTTTGGCAAAATCGGCATCTTCTGTAAGTCGATCGCAGGACCACTTAGCAAAGCGAAAACCCATTGGATGGTCAGTTGCCTTCAACTCCTGAACCAATTGGACTATGTATGGCATCATACCAAGGTCTTTATGCAAAATGCGTCTCAATGATGTCTCCGAAATGTTCAATTGTTGAGAACAACGGTGAATTGATGTTGATGGCGCTTCCGCACACTTTCTGCCACAGCAGCAATATTCTCGGGTGTACGCACTGTTTTTGGCTTTTCACGCTTTGGTTTATCAATGAGGATGCCAGTTTCTTTCAATTTGTTCACAAGATAACGAACATACGGAGCTGACGGTGGTTCTCTTCTTCCAAGATCCGTACGCAATTTTTGCACACATTCTGCAACATTACCATGATTTTCAAAGTAATATCGCAATATTTCCCAGCGTTGTTCAAGCGTATACACAACCATATTCGTTCAGCGAAAGGATAAAACTAATTATCTGTCAAATCAGACATAAGCTAAGTGTTACCATTCACGAAAAAAAAAACGTTAAATGGCGGACCCGTTACATACGAGTACATATATATTTTATGCTAAAATTTAAACAGCTTTTGGCATATTTTAATGTCTAAGTGCATTTTTGTTTCTATTTCACAGCATTTCTCCCTCACGCTTTAGGTTTTTCATTTGTTTGAGGTTTTATATTTCCTGGTAAAATTAAAATATTTTCCATTAAAAATATTACACACATATTGATTTTACAACAGAAGTTTGTTTTGTTTTTCTAATTCTCGATGTGCTCATGGTTTATAAAATTGCAAAGGACTTGGTGGAGAGGGGAATTTATGGTTGAAATAACAAGTATATATATACAAAACATATTAATTAAGAAATATGTAGTAGTGTAAGTTAAAGATTGTTTGTTTGTTTGTTTGTTTGTTTGTCAAAGGAAATAAATGTTATAGTACATAATTACAATGTAATTATAATACAAGTTGATAACGATTTCAAGGTGCAAATTTTAATATTAATATAGGCTAGAAATTAGACATAATCAGGTATGTGATGCAAATCGAAATCGAAAACGACCTGAAATACCTGAATATTTAATCCATTCCCAGCCAAATTGCTTTACTCATGTAGTTATACATTGACATTAAGATATTTAAACGAAAGCATTTTTATTTAAATACTAGCTGATCCGGCAAACGTTGTTGTGCCTTCAGGTTTGGGGTACGAGGTCTGATCAAAAAATAACCGCTATTTTAAAATTTCGTGAGTTACGTCTGTTATATATGTATGTTGGTAATATCAGCCATTTTGGATTGTCAGTTTGTTTTCGACAGATAAAAAGGTAAGTCGTGTTTTGGCGTGTTCTTCGATTTTTTACTATTCGAAAAAATGGATCAAAGAAACTGTATTAAGTTTTGGGTAAAAAATTAAATTAAATGCGCAAGGACATTTGAAATGTTAAGGAAGGCCGAGAAGATGTCAATGACAATGCTCGTCCTGATCGCTCGAGCAAGTCAGCAACCGATGAAAACATTGAAACAGTGAAGAAAATGATTTTGGATAATTTTCGAATCACTATTAGAGAGGTTGCTGATGATGTTGGATATGCCAAGCTCATGCCAAGCAAATTTTAGGGGTGTTTTAGACATGAAACGTGCGGCAGCGAAGATTATTCCAAAATTACTAAATTTTGAGTAAAAACAACGTCGCATTGACATCGCTCAGAAGCTGTTGAACATCGTCAACGACGATCCAGATTTCCTCAAAAAGATCATAACTAGTGACGAATAATGAGTGTATAGCTATGACATTGAAACCAAAGCCCAATCATCCCAATGGAAATGTCCAGAAGAGACCGAAAAAACCACGTCAAGTTCGGTCAAATGTGATGCGTGGTGCATCATGAATTCTTGCCACAAGATCGTACGGCCAATAAGGAATAACTTGAAGTTATGCGCCGTTTGCGCGAAGCATTTCGTCAGAAACGCACAGGATTGTGGTAAAACCAATTATGGATTTTGTACCATGATAACGCACCAGCTCACACATCGATGCTTGTGCGTGAGTTTTTGGCCAAAAACAAAACCGTTATCATGCCTCAACCACCGTATTCACCGGACGTGGCCCCCGCTGACTTGTTCCTCTTCCCAAAACTGAAGACACCGATGAAAGGAAAGTGTTTTGTTACGATTGAGGAGATAGAATTTTGGCGATACCAAAAAGCGCGTTTCGGAAGTGTTGCGAGGATTGGAAAAAACGCTGGCATAAGTGTATTATATCTGAGGGGGATTACTTTGGAGGAGACAAGATAGTTATTGATGAATAAATAAATATTTTTCGATAAAATTTAAAATAACGGTTATTTTTTGATCATACCTCGTATGTTTTATTTAAATCTGCAATTTAAGTAAATGGTGTTTTAGGTGCTTTATTTCCATTTTGAATAATGGATATTTAGGTAAATAATTGGAATAAATACATAAATACTTCTTTTCTATGGCTTTGTTGTGATATCATAATATTGTTCATTGAAATGCTTTTGACATTTGTTGTTTTTTTGTCTGGAGCGTAAACAAATAATGCTGATGGTGTTCCGACACGGGAATAGGCGACATAGAATTTACCATGAGAGAAGCATGCATTTTCAAGACAACAAAAAAATATGTAGCTCCTATTCTTAGTTATCATAGAGAGCGCATACAGATGTTAATATTTTCACAAACTTTTTAAATTTGAAACACTTTTATTTTTTTTACACTATTTTGCGTGGACATTCAAACTTGTTAAAGAGTTAAATTTTTTCACTAAAAACTTAAAAGTGGATTACTACGAGCAATCAAAAAAAGTTGTAGATAAATTTAAAAAAGTAAGCGTAAAAGTGGGCGTGGTCAGTTTTTCTTTCCATAAAAACCTAAGACGGGTTGTGACGAACATTAAAATAACAAAAAAAAAATAGCCAAATCGATGCGGCCGCTCTCAATTGATGCAATTACCAACGAACGACATTTGATTTTTATTTATATAAAGTGCATTAAAAATTCAAACTTCTTTACGACCAACAAACAACAAATAATACGTATATTAGGTATGCCGATAAAGTGGACGTAAAAACGGAGGTGGTCAATTAAACTTGAACTTTTCCAATTTTTCTTTCCATATAAATTAGCGAAATCGTTCAAGCCGGACATCGCACAGCATTTCATTTTTATTTCTATAGATTATAGTGCAGAAAAAGGAATTTAAATCGATTTAAACCAATCACAGTGGACTGCAGTTATGTTTCTAATCTTTGCCCTTATAGATTATAATCTTAACAAATAGTTTATCCTTTCTTCGTTTTTGGTTATGAATATTTTCAAAGATCACAATTTTCTTATTGAATACTTACATACATACGATGAGTTATAGAAAATATAAAATTTAACATACCTGAAAAGAAAGTAAACCAAAAATTATAATTAGTACAAAGTGAATTTATACGAATATTTAAATAAGACAAACAATTTAATAAAATGTAAATTTTCATCTTATAACAAAGAAGTTCCTAACTGTTTCAATAACGACCAAATCGTTATCGTTAAATGTATCTGTATCTTAATCTTCACACAGTGGTCATATAATTAAAACACTCATCAGAACAGTAACTTAAGCTAGATTTACACGATGGAAATTTTCTTCAAAATTGCTCTTCAAAATGCTTGAAACTCCTGTAAACAGCAACAATTCTTCAAAATTTATTTATTTAATTGTTATTAATAGTTATTTTATTTGCGGCCCTTAAAAATGAGATCATAAATCTATGAAAATAAAAACAAATTAAAGAAAATCGTTACTGGGGTTCGACAAATAATTAAAACATTCAACACTGTTTGATTATACATAATAATTTTTTAATTTTCTTCAAATAATTATAAATTTACCAATAATATTTTGTCAATAGCCCTTATTTGTTATCACATGAAGACATCTATTTGGCACAAATTCGACCAAATGCCTGCAAAGTTAAATGGGATTAGCTTGCCAGGCCGCCTCAATATTTTTCCACAATCCACCTAAATTTTTGCTGTTTTTCATTCCCAAACTTTTCTCAACTTCGTTCCATAAGTTCTCAATTTGATTGCGATCAGGGAACTGTGCTGGCAATTTTAAAACATTTATGTTTTGTTCCTGTAAACAACGCTTAACAAGTCGTAAAATGTGTCTGAATTAATTGTCGTGCTTAAAATTGCATAGTAGCGACAAAATTTCTTTAGAGAATGGTATCATCGTATTTTGTATCTAATATATTTTTATATAAATGCTCATCCATTTTTTAAGTAATCCTGGCTATAGGCCCAATACCGTGCCAAGAAAATGCACCTCAAAGTTGGTACTTTACAATGTTAAACTTTATAATTTTTGCGTTCAACTATCATTAGTAAAGTTGTATAGCGGATTTTAAAGCTTTAACATTGTCTCTATTGAATAGTTAACATGACTCTGTTAACATAAATGGTTTGTGTCTAGGGTGTTAAATTTCAAATCTATCTACGGAATGTTCTGAAATCACGGTTATTTTAAATCACGAATGATTTTGAAATCACGGAAGGAATATTTTGGTGTACTTTAAGTTTTAGTAGTGATTTTGATTGTTCTAAATCACGAGCTAACAGCTGATTTTCTTTGTGTTGACTACTAAAAAGTAAAAGTAAAGCCCGAAAAATGTAAACAAATCTAAAAAAAATGGTCCGCAAAAAGTACAACGTCTTACTAAATTTGTAAATTTGAAGTTTTTTCTGTGTAAAATAGTTAGTTTTATTTCAAGAATTCAATGAAAAATGCTTGAAAAAGTCTAAGTGATTTGAAATCATTAGGCTGTTAGATGACCGGTTTTAAATCACGAGATTTCAATAATTTTGTGCACAGAACACCTTTGCAGTGATTTCAAATCACTTTACGAAAAAGTGATTTTCAGAACATGCTTATATAAGTTCATTGTCTCTTAGTTTCTCTTGTAAAGCTTGTATATTACTTCAGGTGAGTAAAATATTTGAATTGAATTACTTTCTAAAGTGAAATATTGAGGGTATTTTACCTGTCTAAACTTTAGACTACATAGAGACACTACAGTGACAATAGACTTTGAATTAGAATACCTAGAATATGTATGTGAAGAAACCAATTGCATTATTTTTACATTATAATGTAAACATCAACATATGTAAATCTATATCTAACTGTATTTATCTTTATCTTCTTATATATTTATGTAATGCTTAATCTAAAGCCCTCATGTTATTTCTGCGCTATACTTTGGGGGTACCCCAGTAACACGGTTATGTGAATGGGAACTGTTGACCTAGAATATTTACAAAATAAAAGCCAATTTGATTAAATTCCATTAAAATTAAATCGTGCCAAAACAAGGTGTGTATTAGATACAACCACCCCTTTATTCCACCTTTTAGTTTTTGGCAACGACAACAAATGTCAGCTCTAAATGATGATAATTGAAAAAAATCCTTAAGCTAGATTTACACGATTGAAATTTTCTTCAAAATTGCTCTTCAAAATGCTTCAAACTCGTGTAAACAGCAAAAATTCTTCAAAATTTATTTATTTAATAGTTATTATTAGTTATTAAATAAAGAAATTTTGAAGAAATTTTGCTGTTTACACGAGTTTGAAGCATTTTGAAGAGCAATTTTGAAGAAAATTTCAATCGTGTACATCTAGCTTTATAGTTTTCACAAAGAATATTTTCAATTCATGCAATTAAACAACAACAACAGCAACAACGTAAACAGTAACAACAACAACAACAAATTATACATTTGTTGTATTCACCTTAACATCCTGTTAATGTGTCTAAATGCGAATTAATGTTGCGTGCTACATAATCCTGTTAAAATACATACTGTTCGTAGACCGTAAAAATGAACCAATGAGAGAACAAAAAAAAAAAAACAAAGAAAATATTTCATTATATTCAAACGTATTTGTTTGCCGCTTGTTTGCCAACAAAAAAAAAGCCAACTAACTAAACGGTTGGAAACTATTAAATACACTTAGGAATGAAATGACTACTAGAAGAGAAGGGTTATTAATTAATGATAGAAGGGAGGCAGTTTGTATAAAGAAGTAATCAGTATAATTTTGTTGAAATAGGTTTACGTGTTGATAAAAAATTTTATTTGCCATACAAATAGCTGAATAATCAAATCCATATGAGAAAATACCATAAATACATACGAGTTATAAATAAAATATTCATATACTTCATTTCATTTCTGCATGTGTAGCAATTATGAGTATTAGAACCCAGTAGTTTTGATAAGAGCGACAAACTAGTGAGTTTGTCTGTTATTTTCTGTCACCTCGACATTAATAAGGAAGTTGACTCCATCGTGGAATAGATTACTTTAGATGAGTAAAATAATTACTTCCCTATGTGATATATAAAATAGTTTAAACTATATACTATACACTCTAGATTACTAGGAGATACTAAAGTGACAACTGAATCTAAGTAAGATTGTCTCGATTCAGTAAAGTAATTAATTTTAACTTAATTGTGCATTACAAAAAATATATTAAAAAGTAAAATAGAAAAAAAAATGTTAAAACTATTTACATTCTAGATTACTTAGGGTCATTAAAGTGATAATTGAATCCAAGTTAGATTATCTAGAATGTGTAAAGTAACCAATTCATTTATCTGTGCATTACAAATCATCAAATGATATATATAAATTGATTAATACTATAATTGATTATACTGTAGGTTACTTAGGGACACTGAAGTGACTTTAAAAGTTAGATTACAAGAAATATCTAAAGTAACCAATTGCCTTTTTTTTTAATTGCAAGTCATAGGAATTAAATGTTACAACATATGACTTGAAGTGAAAAATAAAAACTTTTTAAACAAGCTACGTTTTATATAACCTTGGATCGCTTAGAAGGTGTAAAGTAACCGATTAATTTATTTATACCTTGCAAGACATTCATAAAAGTTAAATCGCTCAAAAATATATGAATTATACACCTTTCTATAATGAAGGGTAGAACATTTTTAAACTGTCTACTCTGTATATTACTTAGGAGCACTAAAGTGACAATTACATTACCTGTAGTGTGAAAAGTAATCAATTGACTAATTTTTGTATTACAAGGCAAACAAATGGCCGGGAAGAATTTCAATTGAAATGTCTCCTAAAGTAAAATATAAAAATTGTTTTAACTGTCTGCACTCCAGATAACGTATTGGCTCTAAGTTAGATTACATTGGATGTGTGAAGTAACCAATTGACTTATTTTAGCATTACAAGAAAAACATAAAAGTCAAATGAACCAAATTATATGAAATTTAGGAAATAAGAATTAAACTTTCTTAAAATATACATGTATGTATATGAAGTCAACCAATTAACTTAACATTTTCAAAATATGCTGTTTAGAAGGGAACATTGTCACTACCAAAACTACGAGTAAAGGGCAGTGATGGCGGAGTAGTAGCAGACTATAATAAAGTATGTGTGACAACATAATTTGTAGGTCTGTGATGATTATTAATCATTATTATGTGTTTTCTCTTATTTATTTTCTTTGTTTCATTTAGGCCTTTTTTCTAAACCTTTAAATGCCTGGTACAAGATTGTTGGGCATTGGGCTTTTGTTGAGAACGTAACATAAAAAAGAAGTTATTTTTTTTATAAATTATTGTACGGTTAGAACGAAAATATAAAAATGGGAGGAGTTTTACATAATTATATGTATTTAGTAAAGAAAGGGGGAAAAAGAGTTAAATATCTTTATTATAAAATTTTTTTAAATATTTAAAAATCTAAAAAAAACATGTTAAGTGTTTTAAAAAATAGTATTTTTTTTTGTATAATTATTGCCAAATATTGAAAGTTTTATTAAAAATATTTTTTAGTTATTGTTATAACACGGCGGATTTCTACTTGACGATAAATGCTGCTTGAATAAATTTAATTGTGGAAGCTACTGATCATGTCAATTATTATGGTCTTGATAAATTTTAAGATGTTTCGAACTAATTATTTTTTCCATTTTCTATGTAAGACTACCTAGAATATATAAAGTAACCAAATGACTATTATGTATTTGTATTACAAGACAAATATATTAGTCAAATGAACTGCTTCCCAAATGAAACATAAATTTTTAAACTGTCTACAATCTACAAAGGCATTCAACTGACTGTAAACTAGATTACCTAGTATTCATAATCAAGTAACCCTATAATAATTGAAATAAATTTGTATATGATGAAAAAAAAAATACTTTTAGTTTAAATTTTTTGCACGAATTCCATGCATCTTTTTTGCATTAAATTCACCACACCAGCTGAATATTATTTCACAATTCTTCCTTATTTTTGGATTTTATTGGCCCAATCTTTTTTTCTTTTTTCCTATTTTCCAAAGATTTTCTATAGGATTAATGTCCGGCGATTGCGAGGGCCAACCTATTACGTTTACATTATTGTCCAAAAACCACTTTTTCGCAAAACCCGAAGTGTGCTTCGTATCATTAACTTATTGGCAATATCACTTAAGGGGCATTTCCAATTCTGCATAAGGCAGCATCACTTTGTCTAGGATATGGACATATAGATTCTTATCCAATATATCGGTCCTTTATCCAATATATCGTTCCTACACACGAAAAATAACCCCACACAATGCTAGGGCATTGTAAGCAAAATTCTGAGATCTTCCAAGAGTTTTTGCTATCGTTCTTTGTGACTGGCCTTTACTACTTAACCTTTGCGCTGCCCGGCCCATATTTTCTATGTAACACAATTTTTTTCTTAAATGTATTTACAAATTTAAAGCATTTAATTCCGCTTTTTTAAACGAAATGCCAAATTTATTTTTTTTTAATTTTGAATATTCTTTAAAACTGTTTAAAACTGTCTACACTATAGAAGAAATAAACTTACTAAGACAGCAAGAGAAGCTTAAAATGTTTAGGATGTTTTGGCTATGCGATGTATGCTGAAACTAAGTCACTAGCAAAAAGGTTAAAGCTATGTGTCCACGATCGTCAGATATTACAACGTTGTCCGAAAAATGTTCAGAAAATGTCTAACAACCGTGTAAACTTAAATTTTTTGCCTTCCAACGTTGTAAGAAAAAGCATTTTCAGTACATTGGAAGACAAAAATATTGTCAGACATCAACAATCGTGTAAACACACAATTTTGTCATTGTCATTGTTTGACAATTGTCAAACACTTTTCATTGTCATATGTGCAAAGTTTATGAATCTGCCAATGGCAGCATTATCATAGAAATTATTTCTAAATAAACAAGTGTGCATTAATAAAATTTTTGAAAAAAGTGGAAGAAAATTAAAGAATTAAATTAAAGAGAATAAAAAATGGATAGCGACATATCTTTTGATGAATCCTGTTTAATAGAGTGCAGATTAAATGGTTTCAATTGCTCTTTTTTGTTCCATGACAATATTTAAAACTTTTAAACACACACGCAGAGCTGCAAAACAATCTGACAACCGTGTGAACTGATAATTAAGGTTGACAAATCAATTCATTGTGTGACAATTGTGTGCAAATGAAATTGTTAGTTTTCTTATAGTCGTCTAAACTGACAAATTACCTTTTGCTAAAAATTTTTCAATGTTAGTACATTGCTAGCATTGACAACGTTGTAATATCCGACGATCGTGAACACATAGCTTAAGTCTAGGAACTATCACACAGAAAAAAATGTAAATGCTAGTGCTGGTTTCTCAATTCAATTGTTTAAAAGGTGATACAAAATTCGCTGCCCCCGGAATGATAAAACTAACTTTTTAACTGCATTATTAGTTAGTAATTCTCCCTTGTAGGAAAATAATCAACCGCTGCCAAGCTTAATAGCAACGCCAAATATATTCTTTTTAGCTCGTGGTGTTAAAGGGATTTTAGTGGATCTGAATACTTTGTCTTAACTTTCACTGCATACTTCAAGGCTGCTAATGTAAAAACAATTCCTAAGAAGAAAGAGAGTATTAACTCTGACAATTATCGCCCAATAACAATTTTGTTTAGCACTCTCTAAAGTTATGAAGAGTATGATAAACTATAATTTTGTGAAATTAAAAGTTAAACTCTAACTTAGCGTCAGCATGGCGTTCGCTCTAAGCAGACTTGATAGCATAGCTGCCAGATTCGACGATTTATCGTCATTTTACGATTTTATGTTTCAAAAGTAGCAAAGTGACGACTTGACGATTTTTCATTGAAAATGACGATTTTCTGAATTATTAAAATTTTCTATCATTTGTTTGTTTTATTAATGTTTTTGTTACCAAATTCTCTGTTTTTTTTTTTTTTTTTGAGACAACAACTATTCTTCTTATTTAATATCATAAATATTAAGAAGAATTTGACATATTTCAAAAACAAAACTAATAAAGAAAACTGTTTTCTTAAATATTGACAATTGTTAAATTTAAGTATAAGAAATCCAAATAATAGTAGAAATTACTTATTTATCTGTAAACATAAAAAGCAATTTTAAATGCTGAATTGTATGAACTAAAATTTTTAGAGAAAACAATTTCTGAATTTCAACTGGTAAATTCGAAAAAAAACTTCACCTATTTTAAAAAAAACATCGAAAGAATATTTAGCCAAATAAATTTAAATAACAAAAATACTGAATTCTTTGAATATAAGTACCTGTATATATGTTGGATGAATTGAATTCTTTACTCAAAATGTTATTTAAAACTTAATAAACTAAATTGTTTTGACATTGTAATTTAACCTGTATTAATAAAATATGCTAAATTCAGATATTTATTTATAAAATACTGTAAGTCTTGTTTCACACTCTTCAGTTTTAGCTGACCAGTTTTTGTTTAACACTCATTTGAACTTAACCTTTCATTCACACACGTCAATTCAATGTTCGTAGTTTTTAATGCAAATCAACATGCATTAAAGAAAGAAAAAAACAAAAGGAAATTAGAAAATTTACTAGTACCGTCAAGTTTGTATCCCTTCTCATCCAAAAATACTTACCTTGACGAGTCAGAATTGAAGAGTGTGAAAGCGGACTATTATATTATAAAAATATTACACAAGTTGTGTTTATATTTTTTGTGATTTCTTATTTAAAAAGTTAAAATTTATGTATTTTGATGTGTATTGTACCAGAGACTATTGTATAAACTTGAAGTTTTATGTTTTCGTTTGAATAAAATTTTCAAAATACTATTAGAAATAGTGACTTTTTATTTTTCCGATTTATTGACGATTTTTCAATTTCGAAATGACGATTTTTTTTATCGCAATTTCGACGATTTTTCCGAAATTCATCTGGCAGCCCTGCTTGATAGCCATCTTATTGGAAATATGGTGTAGTTGCATTCGCCGTTCAACGGAACAGATTCATTTACTCTTTTCCTTACGCTATAAAATATGCAGTAAATCTTAGCAATTTCTTTCATTATGAAAAACATAATGATTTGGCACAAATATTCAATTAATGTTCATTTAAGCCTATACAATGAAATTCTTTAGATATATCTAAATATACACATATATTAAAAAATAAAAATAAAAAAACATTTAAATCGAATAATCTTTATTCCAAATCTAAATAAAATAAATAGCTTGAATATCACACTCATCAGGCAAACCAACACTTACTTGCCTTTTACAATCAAATGGTCAAATAAGTGGACGGATGGGCGGACAGACAGGCAGTACCCGAGTTATAAGACTATAACATACAGCACGAGCATAGAGAGAGAGAGAGAGAGAGAGTGTATTAATTCAAAATTGGCTCACGCATAAATATCTTAGCAAGAGACAAAGCGAAAGAAAAAATCAACTGATTTCAATTACTGCTGACACTTTGAGATTTGGGCCAAAAACCTCATGAATTATAAAAATCACTTAAAAGTACAGAATTTGTACACAACATATTTTTTATATAGACAGACTATATAACAATATATACAGACACATGACTTTTCCATTCAAGCAACTAGTCAGTCAGCCAGCTAAACGTGCCCAGCATATTCAATACCATACCTAAATATTCTAAAAGTCTGCTGTTTGAAATGTATCTACCATTGGTATGTACAAGTATGAAGTGTTTTATCCAGTGTTCTTATCTCATTAAAATCTGCTGATGATGATGATGAGCCGGCACTTACGAGTATAGTTTTTTTCTTTTTATTTTTGCTTTTGGTCACTTGTATAGATTTCCGTTTAAAGCATAAAATTTAGTTTTTGTACTTTTATTTGTATGTTTAAGCAAGACTATTACTAAAAATATAAGACACACAACCAAAAAAAAAAAAAATAGAAAAAAAAACAGATTTTATTTTTTTTTTTAACATTAGAATATGTTTTTAATGAAGCACATTTTTATGGGGTTTTGGCGGATATCTACTTGATCTAACATCAGCCAGTTATGCCACTTTGTCTGCCTGTTAGATGTTGTTTGTTGTTCATATGGTCAAAACATGTAATTATTGATGCGTCTCAGCAGGAAATATTTAAACACTGAGCGCTTAAGAAACGGTGTTATTAGTTTTTTAAGGAAGTCAATTCTCATATTGATTGATCATATAATTAGAAACTTCACCAGCAGGATTTTTGTAATTTCTACAAATGTTTTCTGTTACCCCATAGAGTTTACAAAGTTCTAGATTCTCATGAGAGGTCCTTGACTGTTTTTCGATCAGAGAAATTGATGTTGCTGGATATTTAAATGTTTACAGTTCCTATAAGCTTCGATAATCATGTAATACAACTGCCGAAAGCCAATATGTTAAAGTGTTTTTTATTATCTTTCTTAGATAATGAGCAATGCTTGAATATTACCAACAAAATATTCTCGATCATTATTAATTCCATTAAGCATGAAAAGGATGTTCTTACATCTCTTGGTAAATTGAATCCTTTTAAGATGTCGACCTCCTTTTCGTTCATCATTCAAAAAGTACCACTTTTACATTTGAAATGTATCTTTGGGCTTAATAATTTCTTTTATAATTTCAATTGTAAATTTTATTTCTTGGACAATAACGTTGATAGAAAGATCACATTGGTTAAGAATATATCAAAGAACAAATCAAATAATACCTATCGAGCGTGAAATCAAAAATATATATAAAAAAAAAGGTACCTTCAAAGAAGAAGGTCCATCCATACATACGTTGAAGACACAAGTTTGACAAACTGCAGATAACTGATCCTTATAGAATCCACAAAAGAAGGATTCTCAAATTGGCGTAATAATAAAAAAGCTGAAAATTAATCATTGGCACACACGTGCCAATAACAAAGAGGGTACCCAGACGAGAAAAAGATGGTGAGATATTAAGAATATAAAAGCGGATAATTTGTTAAAACCCTATGATTCTTATAGAATCCGCAGAGGAATAATAATGAAATTTCAGTAATAATAAAATCTCTGAAATTAAAATAATAAGCACACACGTATGTAGGTTGTCAATGGATAGAACAAACTGGAGATCATTACGCTGAAACTGTACCAAAAAGGCGAGTAGTTCGTGCGGTTCTTAAAAACTATATACATATACGAACAACGTCACAGGGAAAAAAACTACAGGTCATTCCTAAAATATAGTGCTAGTTTCTAAATTCCGAATCTTTGAAAGGCTGATCAAACATTCAATGGATCGTTTTGATAAAACTATAATTTGTAATTATCATTTGCAATTATAACTTGCCGGGAATTGCTGAATAAATGCCCGAGAAAGAATATTAGTAAGTATCTATGACATATAAATTCTTCTGAAATCTTGCCATATAAATGGTTTTAGAGGATTTCAACATAAAGAATTCGTCTTAGTCAGAAGAGGAAAGTAACAGTGGTTTGCGGTGCCAGCAGATCCTTAGAATTCCCTATATGTTTGAATGCTGTTAATGTAAAGACAATTCGTAAAAATGGAGAAGCTAATAACTTTGAAAATGATCACCCAATAAAAATTTGTTTTTAACTTACTAAATTTATGGAGAGAGTGACAAACTATCATCTTTATAAATATCTGCATTCCTACAATGTACTTAGCGACAGTATGGTTTTTAGCACCAACAGCGGCTTGATAACCTTTGTATTGGAAAGATGGCGTCCTTGCATTCACCAATTTGGCGAAATATGTTTTTGTAACACATCGAAATATTGGCCGTGGAACCAATAAGTCCGATCCAGCCATATCCATCCATCTGTCCGTATGTTAAAAGTACGATAGAGATTCGAAAAAGACTAACACAATGTTATCCAACGACCAGGTCATGTTTAAAATTTAAAATTTAGAGATTTTGAAGTATTTTTCGAACACACAGAGATAAAATATAGTTGCATATCTTTACCAGAACAATGTCAACATTTTTACAAGTTTTCCAACAATATTATGGTCACTGTAATTATTTTTATGATTGCCGTAACCATAATATGGTTAAGTTACAATTCAGATGATTACGATTGTAGTAACTATGTATATTTTTGTTGCACTCATATTCATTTGTTATGAATTCATTTAACATTATTTTGTTGCTCTTTGATTATGATAGAGAACAACATAATACACAGAAAAAATTATTGGCCGACAAATTTTAATTAAACTTTTAAATAAGTCTTAATTGATTTTTAAATAAACTTTTAATCATATCAATTAAATTTTTAATTGAAAAACAATTTGCAATTAAATAATATAATATTTTTTTAATTAAAACTACTTTTAATTAAATTTTTACAAACTATTTTAATTGATACTACAAATTCCTTCATCGGTCCACTTTCAATTAAATGTTTAATTAAATATACGAATATTTTAATTGAAAATCAATTTTAATTTTAGTTTTTCATCATAAATCTGGTTAACATAAACAGTACATAATTGCTATAATCATATAATTGCTATAATCATGTGAATGGTAACTTAACCATATTATGTTTGCAGAAATTATATAAACATTAATATTTAAAAAAAAAATTTTCAAAATGAGATAGTTGCACAACTATATTTTTTCTCTGCGTACGGTGAATTTAATGACGTTTTTTTTTCTGTCAAAATGTTACACGTTTTTCCCATTTCGCACCTTTTTTAATTTTTTTGTGTTCTTTTCTGAAAAAATGTCAACACTGCTAAAGTGTAGTGTGTTCTTTTCTATAAATGTCACACTATAAATTTAAAAAATGTTACACCTTTCACACTATGTATTTTTAGAGGGGGAGAATAGCACGATAAAACAGCTGATATTTGTTTTGTTTATGAATGTGTTGTATTTGTGCTAAGAAACAAAAAAATATACAAAATGGAAAATATTACTACTTTTTTATGTGCCGAGAAAATGTTGGATGACTTGTTGGATTCATCTTCATCATCTGATGATGATGAAATATTTGATATGATTATGGAAAGAAAACCACAACCGCGAGTGAGCTATCTGCTTCTTCTTTTTTAACAAACAAAAAAACAGCTGTACATGAAAAAAAAGTGTTACACTGTTGTGATTTTATGTTTTATGCTGATCATTAAAAACGCGACATCTTTAAAATGTGGGGTAAACTTTATAAAAATGTACATAATAAAGGTGTAACATTTTATTTCAGAAAAGAAAACACCATAAGATTTGTATTTTAAAAATTATAACATTTGTAAATTTTAATTCACTCTTAATTCTAAAATTGCAATTTACAGTTACAACTTCAGTGTATTCCATTATTTTACCGTACACTAAGTCTCAAATGTAGCCATTTTCTAAATATAATTTATTACATGCATATTTGTAGTTTATGTTAAATTTGTCTGTTTAGATGTTATTTTCGCGTACATATTTCTAAAATCAAGTAAGTAAAAATTTGTTATAAATTGTGTTGTCTTCTCGCCAAAAATTATAAAACACATGCGACAACACACGCTACTCTGTCTGCCACCAAATTACAGATGTTTCGTTTTTTACCTTCTGTATGTTGTATCTATGTATTTGCAACTGCAAAACTATTGCACTGCAAACCAAACAACTGCCACTTCATCTAATGTTGGCAATTTGTTTCAATTTTTATTTCAATTCATTCAGACTCGTATTTATTCCTCTGCGCTTTGTAGTTAATTTTTGTTTAATTCAAAATTGTTTTGGCTTATTAAATGACATTTCAATTCAGAGAAAAATAAATAAATAAATAAAAAAAAATGTATAATTTTTTCAAATCTTTATTGCTGCGGCGTCTATTTGCTTTTGATTTATAAGTCATTTTGTTACAGTGTAATAATAATAAAATTACAGTGCCACAACATGCGATAATTTAATATGCATGAATGTATGTATGTTGCATTTGTATTTCGGTGAAATGTCTAACAAACTGTTGAAATAAATATTTGAGATAATTTTTAATTTCAACACATACATACATACAAAAGAAAATAAAGCCAGTGGCTAAATAAATTGTTGAATTGTATATTTTCATTCTTTTTAATTTATTTGCAATGACAAATGTAATTGAATTAATTAAATTTTGAAATTTATATTTATTTTGTTATACATACATACAGCCAAGGAAGAAATTAATTAATTAAATAATTAAGTAGTGGTAAAAACTATCTTCCCAACAACAATAACTTCTCTGATGTAGACATCATAAATTTATCGTTATTTTTTGGATTCTGTTTTTATATCGTTGTTTTCACATGAAATAATTATATGGTACAAGTAAAATTTTTAACAGATTTATCTAACAATTTACAACTAAAACAAATTTTTTGATGCAAACAATATTATTTGGCGAAAGTACAAAAGAATATTATTTTAAGCAAATAAAATAAAAATGCCACGTGGAAACCAACTTTCGTTGATAGAACGTACGCAAATTGAGTTGTTGAGGAAAAATGGGCACTCAATAAGGTCCATAGCAAACCGTGTTAAGAGATCTAAGACGACCATACAAAATTACTTGGCGGATCCAAAATCATACGGCACTAAAAAAAGATCTGTTAGAAAACCAACAGTTACTGACCGCGATAGACGATCAATCAAGCGCCTAACTAACACAAATAATTTCAGTTGTAACCAAATAAAGTCGGAGCTGCAACTAAATGTGACCAAAAGACGGATTAACCAAATTCTAAATGAATTTTTAGATGTGACAAAACAAAAAATGATTCCCAAAATACGATCGACTCATAGACACAAGAAAGCCAGATTATCGTTCGCTGAAAAGTATAAAGTTTGCCAAGAGGAGTGGCGTAATGTTTTATTCAGCGATGAAAATAAATTCAACCTTGATGAACCTGATGGATTCCAATATTATTGGAGGAAAAAAAGGCGGCGTTACACAAACCATAATAGCACGCAATTTTCAAGGAGGATCTCTGATAAGTTGGGTTGCTTTTAGGTATTGAGCACGTTCTCCAATTTGTTTTATTTCCCATAAAATGAATGCGGAGAACTACGTAGAATTACTGGACAGTATTTTGATTGAATTTGCTGAGGAAAATTATGGAAATAATTTTACTTTTCAGCAGGACAACGCCCCTATACATAAAGCCAAAAGAACTAAAGCATTTTTTGAAGAAAAGGATATAGCTGTTTTGAACTGGCCACCTCTTAGCCCTGATCTAAGTCCAGTTGAAAATCTCTGGGGAATTTTAAGTGCCGAAATATATAAAAATGAAATGACTTATAACTCTTTAAAAGCGCTCAAAGAAGCTTAAGTAAAAAAAATGGAAAGAAATTCCTCAAGATGTGTTAAAAAAATTAATAAACTTTATGCCATTTCGGTTAAATGAAGTAATTAAAAATCGAGAACGACATTCGCATTAATAAAATTTATATTTCAGTTGAAAATATTTAATTAGTTTTAGGTTTCGAATTTTTTCTTATTTTGTAACGTATAAATATTTCCTATAAGAATTTGAATTAACAGTAAAAAGTATTTAATAAAAATAAACAAACCCTGAAAATCTTTTAATTTAATTTTTTGTTTCTCTGTACTAAATATAAAAAATATTTAAACTTTTACATTAGCTTTAAAACCCAAGAGATTTCTTTCTTGGCTGTAGATACATAGTTAATAAAATAATTGACTAAATGAAAAATAAATGTTACTTTTCGCATAGTCTATATTTTTATTAATTGATTGTTCCACATACTGAATTTATATTTTGTCTTTTTATTTTATTTTTATACATTTTGTATTAAAAGTTAAATAAACTTTAAGGATGTCATTTAAAAATAACACATTTAATGGATAAACTTATTGATTTTGTAAATGAATTTACCATTATATGTACATACATACACATCGAGTAGGTATGATTTAAACCAGCCGACGATCAAAACCAAACCAAACGTAGGCAGAATTACGGACACAAATTTGTTCATGTCCAACTCTGTGGTGAAAACGTGTTGTTTTTTATGTTCACAGTTTCCTTTGTAATAGGCATCTTTTCGTGTGACAATTAAATTTGTTGGCAGACATAGTTGTGCAAACAAATGATGTAACAATGTTGTTCGCACAATCATATAACATCGACAGTAATATAACATCTGTGACACAATAATCACAGAAGAATTAAAAATTGCAATAAATTCTTTGTGATTGTTATGCATTTTCCATATGCCAATAAGCACTTTAGTTATTAGAGAGCACAAAAAGCTCCATTTACAGCAGTGGTCGGCATTTACAACCACCTGGACTCATCATTCAGATGAATACAACACGAATACTGGTAAAGAGATTGTTTTACAAAAACAAATCATATTAAAATACATTTAACACTGTGACTTGTTCTAACTATGTCGACTTAAGTCGGATAATTACAGACCACAGACAAGATGTACAAATGTATTAAATACAGTGGCTCACAGCTTATTTAATATAGTGCATTTTTTGTTTTCAAAGCTACATAAAAAGAAAACTAACAGGAACTTAAAAAATAAATTGGTGCCATTAAAAAGAAAAAAATTTTATAGTCTAACAAACAAAAACAATTTATTGTTCATTTTAATATATTAAAACTAAAAACACAAAAAAAAAAAAAAGAATTGCTTTTTCATGTCACAGCTTATTTTATGCAGGCACGTATGGGTTTCGCAGACTTGAAATTAAAACTGGCAATTACACGATTTAAATATTTGCAGTGATAGCAATAGATTTAAGGCGATTTCTTTCACATAACACCAATTTCTTGTTCCTGTTAGTTTTCTTTTTATGGCATAAAATAAACTGTGAGTTACTGTATGTTTAAACAGTTTAAAAGTTGCCTTACTGGCCTCTGAGGTAAAAAAAAGTGAAAGAAGTACAAAGGTATATACGTATTAGTTAATTAAGAAATATTCTTGAAATGGAACAATTGTTTCTAAAGTTTTTAAAATATTCTATTTAATATTTTCCTAAAAACAAATGTCATTGTTTTAATTTATATTTTTTTCATTAGATTTGTAATTAATTTTAAAAACATTTTTCAATTAAAAACATCATAGCAAAAATATTGGTAATACCAAATTTTATTTAATTAAATAAACAAATGTAAATAAATAAATAAATTGTGTTAATTGAATTATTAACGATACTCACAAATTGTTTTAAATATACTATTTTTGCTTCTAGAGAAGATTAAATTCTAACTGGTGGTTGTCACAATGATTATTTGGAATTGGGGTGAAATAAACTGACACAGAACGAATTAAGTGACTGGCACTTCGGGAGTAAAGAGCGGATTAGAAAGAAACACTAAGGTGCAGGGTAATTGATAAAAGTAAAGAGCGGCTTAGAAAAAAACACAAAAGTTGGTCAACTAATAACACAATATTTTGCAAATGCAACTGTTTTTCTTCCAAAATGTCAATGGACTTATTAAATATACCCGAAAAAAGTTTTAAGTAAACTAACCTTTCAGCCATAACTATTGTAGCTGCACAGATATATTTAACATTCCCTGGGGGAGTAAAGAAATTGATACATAACTTGTTATGGGAATAAACCCCGATTCTATATATGAAAGGGAATTATTATATTATAATAAGGTCTAGGAGGAGATGTAAAATTACATCTTACTCTGAGATAAAGCAATGAACTTGTTCTATTTGGATATATACGAATTACTGGTTACCTAATTGAGCTAAAAGTAAATTTGTTAATTGTTTAAAATTCAGTAATACATTGTCAACTATTTGTCACAAGAAATTTTGTTAAGTCAAAAAGTAGTCTTTTAAAAGTTAAGGGACTAGTGCAGGGAATGGCTTATTACACATTTAATGCAAATAATTGCTTTTGATGTCGCTAATAACTTCTCTCGATTTACATACAACTTCCTACATGATTTGTTTAGATAAAATCTCATTAAATGACTTAAAGTTTAACTCCGGAAGGCTGTTTTCTTTCTTTTGGCCATCAAATTGGGCTACAATTAAATTTGATAATTTGTTTGCTTAAAATTCATTGATACATTTCAACTGTTTGTCGCAAGATGTCGCAAGTCATTTGTACTCTTTCAAAAGTTACGTGACTAGTGCAGTGATCGGCATAAAGATAACAATGTATTATAGTCAGAGACCGAAAATAACTCGTCCATTTAATCAAAAAATCAAAATTGTGATTTATATTTTATTTTTAAAAATAAATCACTCAAAATAACTGTTATAAAATGATTTCTGTTTACATGGTTTGGGTATGACCTTTATAAAGCACGATGGCCACGTATCAAACTGATTTGACAAACTCAGTTTTTTTTTTTTTTGATTGTGTTAGTGAAACAAATCTCACACGTATGTATATGTTGATGAGAGTTTGACGAAAATCAAAACAATTTAGATTTCACTGCCGCCGCTACTTCAAACTAAATATTAGCAATTATATTATTTGTCAAATCAGTTTGATACGTGGCCATCGTGCTTTAGTTTTTGTTGGGTTTTAAATGTTTTGGTGAGAGTTAAACTCTTTGGATTGTGTTTGATCTTAATAACTGTTAATATTTGTTCTCTTTTATTTACATATTATGAATATGTTGAATATGAACTAAACACTGCCGATATTGGGAAAGAATTAAAAAAAAAGCTAATTTCATATTCAAGCTTCATTGATTTGCATTAAATGAACTTTTGCCATTTATATTAAAATTTCGAAAATGAAAGTTATAAACTGATCTTTATGAAAAAAATAAATAAATTTAAATCACTTAAATTGATTATTTCTGTTATTTTCTTTTCTGTTTCTCTCAAACACAAACCTAAAATGTTCTTACATAAATCACTCTCTCAGTGACATAAAAGAAAAAACAAGTTTTAAATGGTAAATGGTGACAATTAACCACTAAAATTAAAGTGGACCAGTTATTTGCAGTCTCTGAATATAAATAAAATATTATGCACTTTTATTTAAAGTTGTAACGATTTATGTTTTTTTTTTTTTATAATTTTTATGAATTTCGTTGTCATTCGTAAGTGATTATTTTAAGCTCGTAGACGTTATTATTGCCGACCACTGATTTTAAAGAATAGATTTAAATCGTTTGTATAAATTTGATTCACAAATGCTTTACTTTTTCGTTTGAAATTAAAGCAAATGTAAAAGGCTGTTAAAATTTTCCAGTGTAAATAATAAATTATAATTTCTAACAATTATAGAATTAAATAATAAACTCTGAGCACTCTAAATTTCAAACGCTATTTAATGGCGGTTATAATTTCTATCAAAAAATCACCATAACTACATGACATTTATTTTTTCCCCCATTATTTATCATTTCAATCTATAGATTATTGTAATTTAAATGACATTTTGTGAACAAAAATGTAGTTGAAAAACTTGAAACTTGAAAAAAAAAACGCATAACAAATTATCAAATATGCCACATAAGTGTATTGGCAATATGGAGTTTATAAATATGTTTCTATATAAATACATACATATTGTATGAACTGTAGATATTAAAATATTCATTAATCATTTGATATGGCTTAATTAATTTAATTGATTTTGTTTTGTATCAAATAAAAACCACAAGATAATCAATTTTTTTTTGTTTTTTTTTTGATATACTAACTATGTGATCATTTTATTGAGTAAGTAAAATGAAATATAAAATGATGGCAAACCACGAATGTATAAGGTACTACTTTCATTTTAAGGGAATAGAAAGGATGGCAACCCAAGGTGTTCCCACAAACTTTCAATAATGTAGATTGATGTATCAATTATTTGATGGGAATGAAAACACTAACAGAACTAGCTAGGTGACTGGTCCTTCGGGCTGAGTACCGGGTCTAGTTCTAACAACTTATATAAAAGGTTTCACTTAGTTTAACTGCAAAGTTGTTGTTCTAAGAAATAAGGTAAGAAACACACATACAAATAGCCTGTAGGAAGATAGAATTTGCCAAAAGTAGCGTATTTTTAAGACTAACAACATAAAAATTATTGACCAACTTGTTTTGAATACATATTATGGTTATTGAGTTATAATTTTAGATATTTTTTTTTTTTTGTACACATTTTTACTTCACTTGTGCACTGTTCGCTGAACTCTACCAGCCGTCTGATTTGATTTGGAAACAATCGTAAATAAAGAAAACTGCTCGATTTGTTAAATGTTTGTCATTTGATTAAAGTTACGCTTTGATATGGTCTGGCTTTATATCTTTTTTCCTCTATAAACTCTATAATACTATAGTAATTGTCATCTCAAAAAAAAGGAGATAAAAAAATAACAAACAAATATGTTTTAAATAAAAAAAAAGAAAGACATTTAAAGCTGGATAGTTTTGAACACAAAAAAAAAATATAAAAAATACACATAAATGCCGACAAAGCATTTATAACAAAAAAAAAAAAAAACTTAAGTATACAATTGTACGATTTGTCTTATGAGCTGTCATGTTACTCGTTCATTCTTTTTTTTATTTTATTTCATTCAATATTTCACTCGTAGTTTGTTGGCTTTGTTGTGCTGGACTTATACTAACTTTCGAAATTGTTTTTGGTATGTATTTTTTTCCATCTCTAAATATTGTGACTACATATTTAATTTACGATATTTGTTTTAAAATCACAGAAACAAGTTGGAGGCTTGTTTTTAATTTTGTTTGGTTGGCTCATTGGAACATTTGAAATGGTTTGATTGTTTATTTAATTAAAAAATTCAAAACTTGTATTATAATTTTAGATATTCACGAATTAATTTAATAAGCCTGTGATTAAAACAAAACTGGTGTTGCTGGCCAAGCCAAAGTAACCCTAACAAAAATTGGTTTAAAAAAAGTTTAGATCTAATAAAAGTTATAGTACACTGAAATATATCCTACACTTGAATTCATTAATCTGATTGAATTCAATTCTATGGCAACATTGTGGAATTTCAAATGTATTTATATATACAGTCAAACCTGGATATAACGGCCCTCACTATAACGAATTCCTCGATTTAACGAATTTTGTCAACTTACAACCTTTTCATAACGATTTCCATCAATTAATCCAAATTATATGAAACAGATACACACAAATTTATTGTGTTTGCAACGACAACGTCTCCAGCAAACCAACATTCGTACACAGAAAAAAATAAAAATGAGTTTCAATTAAAATATATTTGTGGAATCAATTAAAAATTTGGTTGAAATCGGACCTGTAAACAAAATGATAGCATCAATTAAAAAAAATGTGAGATTTAATTGAAAATATCAGAAAAAGTAATTGAATCAATTAAAATTTTAATTGAAAATTATTTTAAAATCAATTAAAGGTTTAATTGAAATAAAAACATGATTTTTTTTTCTGTGTAGTCGACAGCATGCATTAGACTAACGGCTGAAATATTCGAAGAAAAATGTATTGTTGCCAAGAGCTTGTGCGCTTTGTTGCCGCAGTTATTTTGATTTATTAGCGAAAATCGTTCGCCATAACATTGAATATGATGATTAATATACCAAATTTTTTATTACCTCGTTGTAACAAATAGAAGTGCAACTTCACCTCGATATAACGAACCTCATTGTAACGAATTATTCGATATAACGTTTTTTTCTAAAGCCCTTAAGATTCGTTATACCAAGGTTGAACTGTATGTATAGTCGACAATCTACCAAGAAAACAAGGAAATAAACAACAGCTGTTTTCGGGAAAAATAATGGTAAACAAATGAAATAATCATAGAACACAAATTCTCTATAAAATGTTTTGTTGAATGTGATTCCACCATTTATTAAACAAAAGAAGATTTACTTATTTTACTGATTATCAACATTTTTGCCTTTTATTGTTTAGTATTGTTTTTTTTTAAATAAGCTAAGTTATTGAAAATATAATTCGGTTATAAATTTTTTGTTTTTGTTTTTTATTGAAAATTTTATTGGTTTTTTAGGATGCCGAAGGCTAAATTTCCTACCGACCAAGAAAAATTTCAAATCAAGTTTTTTCATGAGGAAGGTTATTCTAAAAGAGAAATTGCGCGAAAAATTAACCGCACGAGATCAACATGTTCAACATACAGGATCGTGTGTATGAAGGCATTAATACCGTTGAAAGTTGTTAAGTAGGTGCAGCCATCACCTCTTTTCTTGAGCAACAATATATACTTTACAACATTTTAAACATTATAAGTCCCAATTTACAATTCTTTAAGCTTATCTGAATACCTTTCAGACATCGGGGTGAGAGGAAGATAACACGAGTACACACTTGATTGTACTAGCAATTCGCGTTGCTCTCTTATTTATATTACATATGTCAGTGTTGGTAAACATGATACAATTGTACTTTTTTTTATACAATTTAGACTCAGTTGGTACCGTGGTACTACAACAAGTCATTTGGTACAATTTCAAATTACTGTTGCATTTGGTATTTCAGAAGAAATATATGATTTAAGTGCAAGTAGAAGAGATGATTTTATTCAATGACATGAACACTTTGAAACTGATATACATATGATCTTTAAATATGCATCTATAAGATGGTAATCACGACAATAAATTGCTGGTTGAATTATCGAAAAATGGGAATCTCTGAAATATTAACTAACATTAAATGATTTTGAGGTCGAATTCACAAACTTAAGCTTAATATTTAGTTAATCGGAATTTTACAAACATTAGAAGTTAAACCTTCAATTTTTTTTAATATATTCTTGAAATAAAAAAAATTAGTAATTTTGGAATTCTAATCGAAGCATGTAAGAGTAAATATCCCGATACTTCATAAATAAGACTGTTATAGGTAATCATGATAATAAACGAAAATAATCTTCTTGGTGATTCAGAAGTAGTCTAACTATACATTGAAACAAATACAGGTAAATTTCGAATACATATAGATAATTTACAGGAAACATTTTATTACGAAACGAGCTCTATTTCTTTGCCTCTAATTTATCTTTGTTTCAAATGCATTAATATAAAATTCTTACTCTATCCTTTGATAACTTTCTTCCTGAAACACTAGTTGTATATCGTGAGCAAGCATTTTATCTGGCAGCATTTTCCAATATAGTTAGATTGTGATTCTTTGAAGAAGTCTTACACCGTATTCCTATTTTATCATCAAATCAATACCAAAGCTTCATTTCCATTTCATTTCGACACTTTTTTGGGACCTTCTTGTTATACGAAAAGGTCAGTGTTAAAAATTTGGTCGTTCGAGTATAAAATTGTTTAAACATTCGTTATATAAGGTAATGTTAAAAATGTTTTCGTAAGTGACCATATCGAGTTTCTGGTTAAGTTTTATTATTATTTATCAAATAATAAAAATGGTACCGTGGAGGTCTAAAAAGTACTTTATATTTATATATTTATATAGTTGGTACAAAATCCAAAAAGCCATTTTCCATCACTGACATTTGTATATGTACATACTAATACGAATAAGAGAGTAACACAAATATGTGCATTCTCTCAAATCAAGATAGGAGTGATTCAAGCAATTATATTGTGCTGTGTGAACATCAAAGAAATTTCAAAAAAAAAATTGTATCAATCTTTTCAATAAAAACTGCTTCGTGTAAATTGACACTAATCAAAGTAGTATGTAGACAATTATATTTTGAGAAAATATTCTAATCACTCCTAAATTCCTAAATAGAAACTGACTTTTGACCTCCACGAGTAGCGGACAAGTATTTTATGTAGACTTTAATGTACTTACTGAACTAATATGATACGTAACTAATCACTAATAGTTTAACAAAGGCGGTATTTTAAAAAGGTTTCTTTATCCACTACCGATTTTTAAGAGGATTTATAAGTTTATATGTGAATGTAATGTAGTGTACTTTGAAAATAAAAATGCTGTTAAAGTTAATTCTCAAAATGTCAGTCTGGTTCGCTGTTGCAATTTCTGACCAACAACTAGACTATGGCTATAATTTTATTTTCTTTGCAGAACTCTACATGCACATAATGTTAAGTTGGATTCTTAATATTTATTAGGGATTTTGTTAAATGTCTTCAATTTTAAAAATTTAACAAATTAATTAATTTATTTCTTTCAAGATGACATTTCTTCAGAATTTACTTTAACAAATAATATTGAACACAAATATGTTTCATATATATAGAAATAATATGGTAGAATTTTATTATAATCGGTCCATAATTAGTCGTAGCTCCCATATAAAGCCATTTTTTTAAATCAATAATATTAATATTCAATATTATTATTAAATAATAAATAATAATATTGAACACAAATATGTTTCATATATGTATATAGAAATATAATGTAGAATTTTATGATGATCGGTCCATAATTATTCGTAGCTCCCATATAAGGCTTACTTTCGAAATTCACTTTAACGATCATCAGTCTCTTAAAAATGTTTGTATAGTGTGATTCAAGTAGAGATACTTTTTTCAATAGCCTTCTTTGTGACAAATCACGTGTGAGTCGTCTCATGCTGTCATGTTATTTTTGTTTAGTATTGTTTGGTATTTCATAATGGGAAGACTTACGCCTGAATAATGTTTACAAATCGTTTAACTTTATTGCGAAAATTCACGTTCTGTGTGGAATGTGTTTCGTGCAATTCGCTCAACTTATGGTCAACATAATTGGCCTACTGAGCGTACTATTCGCACGACCATCAGCCATTTTTAGACACAGCATTCATTATTGGATAATATTCGACTGAATAGACCATGTCCAGTGGTTTGTATGCCGGTGCAATCGTCGGTCCATATTTCTTCAAAAATTATGTTGGTGCGAACGTAACCGTCAATGGCGACCGTTATCGTGCCATGATAACCGACAATTTAATGCCTGATATTGACGCTCGTTATCTCGGCGATATTTGGTTTAGCAAGACGGCGCCATTTCCCACACATCGCATCAATCAATGGATTTAATTATTTCACGTTTTAGTTCGGTTGATTGGCCAACAAGATCGTGTGATATTACACCGTTAGACTTTTTCCTGTGGGTATATGTGGGGATATATACAGAAATGATGACATCTAATTTTATAATGGTCGGTCCATAATTAGTCGAAACTCTAATATAAGACCCTCTCCGTAATTCACTTCAACTTACATAAATTTTTTAAACATAGTAGTATTATTATGCACAGAAGCCATGGCACTAAATACTGTATTTCTAAAAAAATTGTTTTATACATAGACTGAGTGTAGGGTATTATTAGGTCGGACTTGACTTGTTTTTTTTTTTTTTTTTTGATAATTATCTTGCAGCAGTCTAAATATAATGTTAAATGAATATATTGTTTGTATTTATTAGAGATTTTGTTAAATTATCACACATTCTAGGTCTCCAGTTGTAAAGATTTAACAAATCAATTTAATTCTTTCAAGATGATTTTTCTTCAGAATCTACTTTAACAAATTTCTGAAGAAATTGTTTAAAATACATACTTACAAATGAATAGTCAAGTACTATAAAGTTATTAATATGAAATATTTAACATACCTGAAATGAGAGAAAAAACGAATGAATTAATATTAAACTCGCTGGTAATTATGTACACAGAAAAAAATCATGTTTTTTTTCAATTAAACCTTTAATTGATTTTAAAATAATTTTCAATTAAAATTTTAATTGATTTAATTACTTTTTCTGATTTTTCTGATATTTTCAATTAAATCTGAAATTTTTTTTTAATTGATACTATCATTTTATTTACAGGTCCGATTTCAATTAAATTTTTAATTGATTCCACAAATATTTTAAATGAAACTCATTTTTATTTCTTTCTGTGTAGGTACTTTTAGAATAATTGCATATGTTTAAATGTAAAAATGATTATTTTTTATTGACACCTCGCTGATTTTTCTATATTATTATATCTTATTTAAAACTCAACTAGTATACGAGGTTCAATGTAAAAATATTTGAGAATTTAATGAAAAGAAATAAAGTAGATTTTAATTTTCCAAAACATTTGATTTGCTTTGTCTATTAACGGTCAAAGGTCCCCTTAATTGGAGGCTTTTTGATTTTTGGAATATAAAACAAATCATATTTTACAACTTTACGTTACTAATAATATAGTTATATTCGTAGATAATTTTATGTTAATTAGATTTCATGATCTTTAGTCTTTAGCCTCCCAACTTTTCATATCAATAATATTAACAAACACATAAGAATTTGTTGAAAGAATAATATGAAAAATATTTCAACACTTAAAGATTAATAGTTAATTAATTTAAAATTAATATTTCTAATGAATAATTTAAAACATAAAGAAAAAAAAAAGAAATCATGTAAATCAATTTGAATGTTAATCGTAAAACAAATATTATTCAAAGTAAACATTTACGAGTATTTTGTTTTATTTGATTTAATTTTTTATTGTTTAATTTTTGCTTTGCTAAATAAATTATACATTTTTTAATACTAGAATTTAATTAACTAATTATATTTGTAATAGATAATTATTTAAATATGATTAAGTTTTATGTTAGCTTTATCGTTATTGTGATCTTTACGTTTTTATATTGGCCGGCATTTAATAGTTTAAAATCTAATCCACAAATGAAATTTTATCGATTTGTTTTTCTTCAGACTGCCAGTATTTTTAAAAATTGTTTATTTTTGTTTTAACTCTTTTTTTTTTGTTGTGTGTTTTCATAATTTGTTCGGTTTATGGCCAGTTTCTGTGTTTGTTGCTGGGGTATTTTAACTTCTTATTCTTTGT
Source organism: Bellardia bayeri (assembly GCA_950370525.1). Classification (NCBI taxonomy): domain Eukaryota; kingdom Metazoa; phylum Arthropoda; class Insecta; order Diptera; family Calliphoridae; genus Bellardia; species Bellardia bayeri. The sequence goes on from OX493267.1 coordinate 22,708,387, forward strand.
TATTGATTAAGAGCCATTTATTTATATTTGTTTAGTGTTCCCCTTTCCTCTTCATTTAATCTTGTTTCTTTGTTTAAAATTGAGTCATCTCATGACTGAATATTTTTGTGGAGTTTTCTTTCGTCTCAAGCTTTTTATTTTTATTTTTTGTTTTTAAGAATTTTATATTCAGTTGGCAATAGTGTGTATCACATTCTGAAGAAAATTTTAATTTATAAAGTTAGGAAAACCTTGTTGGAAAAGCTACTGACTGGTCGGTGAACTTTGAAAAAGCACCTATCAAAGGTTTTACTGCAGATTTGGCACAATAGCCAAGTGAATTTAAAGTAAAACACTGTAGACCTTATGTTCTTATGATCTCAATGTAATGCTTATGGTAATGAGTTGTTGTGACCCGAATAATCTGAATGAAACTTACAACTAATGCTATATTTTGCCATCATTATCATTTGAATAACAAAATTGTATTTGCTCAAAATTTACAACTGACCTCAATAGTGACAATATTTTCTATTGGATCTGCAGATAGACGACCTAGAGAATTTCTACATTGCCTAACTAGTGAAGATGAAATTGCGTAGGCATTAAGTGAGAGGAGCTCAAACAGCAGTCACTTTGTTTGTGTAAAATAATGTACTACTGTCAAAAACACTTGAAAAATTATCACATTTGACATGGGTAAATTGCAAACAAAGTCAGTCAGCTGTGCTACTGCACTCTCCTTGTATAGTTACACCATGTAAATGGATTTTCCCTACTAGTGACGTAATACAGTGTTCTAATAGTACTTTGACTGTTGTAAATCATTAAAATACTGACTTGTTATATTTCCTAGAAAATATAAATTTTCTGCTAAATAGAAAATTGATCTAAATCTTGATAATTTTCTTAAACAAACAACTCAAGAAGAAATTTATAGGTAAATTGGATTTAAAAATTGGTTGCGAAATCAACGTATGGTTAATCTGTATGGCGAGTGACTCTGTATAAGCTCAGGGATGTGACCCCAGATCATTTTGCACTTACTACTTATTGATGAATGACAAAAAGGAGCTTAGTTAAATTCTACTCTGTGAATCTGGCTTTCATAGATGGACTGTCCGGAAAACGAATATCAGGACAACCTTAGTCGAAGTTGATGAAAGGAATGTTTGGAAGAGTTTCGAGCTACTGGACGCGGTATTCACTGAAGGATCGAAGATGTTCTAGTATCTAAGGAGTTGAGACGGCGATTAGATTTAAACATTCAGATGAATGTAATAGTTATCAAACAGACATTCTGCTGATCTTCAACTCTTCGTTGAATTCTGGAAGTTCTCAAGGTCAAGTCTACGCTGGTTCATGTTGAAAGAAAACCCTAAACATGTTGATAAAATACGACTGAATCAAGCACCAGGTAGGGCGGGAGTTTGTGGAATCATATAAAGCACCGAAAAATCCTGGATGGGCAGGGTATATGATGTCTACAGTTGAGATTGCAATTCGGATATCTTCCAAACTTATGGATGAATGTAATGTCTGACGGCTCTGAAAGCTAGTCATGCAGAGCTGAAGGCTCTGAAAAGCCTCAGGGTTATATATAAGCTTATACGTGACTACAAGAGATCCCTAAAAAGGGGAATATGGAAGGTTGATGGATCAGGAAGTGCGGAATAAATAGGTAAAACTTATAAAGCACCAACAAATTCTGGATTTTTAAAGGAGACTGCAGAGTGGCAAGAACTTTCTACGTTAATAATCAAAGTCTTTGTTGACGACTCTGTTAACTCTCAGAATCAAATCTAAGCTAGTACATGGATTTTTTTTTATTCTATGAAATAGGACTATGTTTCATAGCAGGAAGTGCGGGAGTAAAGGGTGAAATGTTCAATGCAGGTTTCGAATAGAAGATGGTATTGCAAAAATAGGAGTTGGAAACTGTGCTTTATAACTGCTCGTAGTTGCAAGTCCTCCGTTTGAGAAGATATCGTTGTTAGATGATATCTTCCTCAGTAGTTTAATGGCATATATTCTTTGTTTTATTTTTAGGGATTCACAATGGACCCAGTAAAATGGGAAGAACAAACCTTTGCTGCCTTGCATATCTAAAAAATTTTCATATAAGTACGAGTATGTATTTCTCTTGAGTATAACTTCAATTAAATTTTAACAAATTTTTGTTCCTTGTATTGCAAAATATTGTCGAGGAGTTCCTTTCAATTCTGTTTGTTTTAAGCTTCTGCTTTCATATAAAAGAGTTTTAATTTATTTATTAAAATGATATTTTATTATATCAATTCATTCAAGATTTTCAAAAAATTTACATAGTAGATCAGTTTTCTTCATGAATCAAATAATAAAGATTACACATTGCGCAGGAGCGTTTTATTTTACAAAAACTGTGAGAATAAATTTGAGAGCGAAATTATTTCTTTCTATTGAAATGCAAAATACTAAAGTGGAGCTCCTCTTGACTCGACTTCTGATGACACTTGAACCAAGTACAGTCATATTCAAGTAGTTCAAATTACAATAATTTTTCAACAAAAACTGTGAGTATGTTTTTAATCAATTAAACTTAATTATATTAAAAATTAATTAATTTGATTAGGAAATTACAAGTTTTTAAATTTTGAAAATTTTAACACAACAGAAAGATAAGCAACTTGAAGTTTTTGAAGATTATTTGTACATGCAATAAAATGTAAAGTGAGGTACTTCAAATAATAAGGGGTAATCACAGTTGGTAATAAAGAATATTTAAAAAAACATACAGCCCAATCATGTATAAAAATTACGCGGGAGTTTTTTTTTCCTTTTCCCATTTTTCCTATTTAAATTCAATGTTAAAAAAATAAAAAGGGAAAAATCACCCGCGGACTTTTTATTCATGATTGGGCTGATAAATTATAAATAATAAATCAATACAAGTGTTTAGCAATTGTTAATAGCATGATAATATTTATTAAGTACTATACTAGCCTAAACAACAGAGTCTAGAAAATCTTAGTAAAGTTATGCATAAAGTAATGGGTAACTATTACTTTGTAATTTTTAAGGTAATGACGTATAAATAAATAATATATTATAATAAGATATGTCAGTAAGATTCTAGAACAATTATTTTAAGTAATAAGAATATTAATAACGATATCCTTATTAAATTTAACTTGCTTCTAAATTACATTACGCACTTAAGCTTTTCTTGTGTTAAGTATTTTAATTCAACACATGCTGTGAATACCCCTAAACTCATCCGTCATGCTAACTTAAATTATTTCAAAAGAATATAAACATTCTATACTTTTTATTTACAAATTTTCATATATTTTTCTTGTTAAATCTTTTAGAAACACTCGTTATATCCGCAAATTGTTGAAGTGGTGGCATGTGGCATAAAAAACAAACAAACACATATTTGCAATATAGTTTTTGAAATAATTTTTGACATACATACATACATTCGCTCGTTCAGCCTTCGAAAATGTATCAATAAATAATTTTGTAGTTCTATGAAAGAAAAATAAAAATTACACCATAAAATTGCGTCATAAATGACGTAAATTGGAATTGAAATAAAATTAAAATTTGTGTGTTCGTTTACAGTGATGCTTTAAAAATTTTTTAAAAATGCGCAAATAAATTTACAATTTAGTTACTTGAATGGAAAATAAAAGAAATCTTGTAAAAAGTGGTCATCAACTTCAATTTAAATGCTTCACTTTTTTGTATATAAAAAAGAAAATATTCTCTAGCTGAAAAGATTTACTTGACATGAATAATGCACTCTTGTAAATGTTTTTTTTTTTATTCTGTACTTTAAGAAATGGTCATTATTACTTAATAAATTTAAATGGCTTGTTGGCTGCATATATACATTGTATGTCTTGCAATTGTGCATTTTTAAATCATTTAAGTAGTCCCACTCAAAGAAAATTTGTTATAGTTTGGTTACAAAAGCAGTTACTAGTAATTACAAAAGTTAGTAGTTTTACAAAACTGATAAACTCAAATGAAAACAGAAAAAATGTAAATTAAGAAATTAAAAAAGTTTTAAGTGAATTTAAAGTAAAACACTGTAGACCTTATGTTCTTATGATCTCAATGTAATGCTTATGGTAATGAGTTGTTGTGACCCGAATAATCTGAATGAAACTTACAGCTAATGCTATATTTTGCCATCATTATCATTTGAATAACAAAATTGTATTTGCTCAAAATTTACAACTGACCTCAATAGTGACAATATTTTCTATTGGATCTGCATAAATTATATACAATTACAAACTGCAAATATTTTTCAAGTGTACCATTAAATTTGCATAGCATTTTACATAAATAAATTTTAATTTTGTTGCGTCAGCTATATATTTAATTTAGTCCAGACAATCAAATTGCCATAAACAAAATTATTAACGGTCAAATGTATTTCTCTTCATAAATGTCTGAATATGACTGAAGAAGTAGAGTAGTATCCGCATAAAATTTTGTATAAAAAAGCAAATATTAAAATGACAATATTAACAAGTAAGAATGCAATATTCGGCTGTGCCGAATCTTAAATACCCTCCACCTAAACGTACTAAGAAATAGAAAAACTGCACTGGTTATAGTACTAGAATATCCTTATTCTGTATTTTTTATTCAGTCTTAGTGCAAATTTAATTAGTATTTTATATATTGTTTGAAAGACAATTTTACGACCAACATAATTTATGTTAAATATTTTGAAATTTTGTCTAATTTTCACCATTTTAAATTGCTTTACTTACAAATTCTTACCATAATTTACAGAGTTTGTCTGATGTTCATAATAATCTTGAGTGTAATTTAACAAACAGAGTATAAAAAAGGGGAACAATTCGGTTTTAGTGACTTTGCTCAAAAAAAAAACAAAAAAAAAAAAACTTCAACAAATAGGGCTTTTAGAGGAGATACCAGCCCGTAAATTTGATAGGCCTTTATATCGGGAACTACTGGGTGTCTGAAAATTTGTAATACATTAAAAAAAAGGTATAAAAAATACCTTTCCAACGATATATATCATGATTATAAAATATGGACCGAATATGGGTTAAATCCGAAAAGAATATTTTTTGACCCGAATTTTTTTTAATATCTAAAAAAAATTAAAGAAATGTCTATATAAGTGTTACTGTTAATATTAATAGCCAAGACATTAAGCTTTAATTTAAGGTATCATATGTGTATGTAGGTAGTATAATCACAGAATTATAAAATTTTGTGGGATGATTTTTGTACATATGTAAATGATCTGTGCAAAGTTTTGAGTCGGTACCGATATTCATGTCTTTTTCAGATGTGGTCCTTGTATGGGAGCTATGACCAATTCTAGGCCGACCACCATAAAATTTAGTACAACAATTTATTTGCCTATAAAGATTATTCATGTCAAATTTTAGCCGTTTAACATTATTTATATCTGTTTTATACGTATTTAAGTGAATTTTGGAAGTGGACTTTATATGAGGGCTATGGTCAAACATGGACCGAACTAAAAAAAAATTTCGTTTTGCGATTTATTTTTGCATAAAACTTATTTTTGCTGAATTTTATCTTGATATTCCAATTTTATGAGCATTTATGTATAATGGAGCAATATTTCGGGAAGATTTTTATATGGGGGCTATGAGAAATCATGGACCGATTCATACTATTTTCCGTACACTTTCTTCTTTTATCATAAAAACTGCAATATATTTCAAAATATTGCAATAAAATGGACAAAAAATATCAAATTTTTATGAAGGTTGTCTCACATATTGGTCCATAACTCTGATTGGCCTAAACCGATTTTGCTGATTTTAAATAGCAAACTTCTCGAAAACATGTCTGACAGAATTATTAAAGATTTGGATCCCGAAGATATCTGGGGACTTCAGAAAACTGATTTCAACAGACAGACAGACGGATATGGCTTAATCGACTCCGCTGTCTATAAGGATCCAGAATATATATACTTTATAAGGTCGGAAAATTATATTGTGGAAGTTACAAACCGAATGACAAACTTATATGTATATACCCTTCTCATGAAGGTGAAGGGTATAAAAATGAAACTGTTCAAGTTACTACAATTAAATTAAAGGTTAGTAATCGAACTACGTTAAATGTGGCATAAATCAGTACCAAAATATTGTGAAACACTTAAGGCATAAACAAAATTAATTGTAAATCCTTTTGCGATAATTAGTATTAAATTTCTAGTTCTCTGACTTGCGACTAGGGTTTGGGATTATAAATACTATTTTTCCCGGAAAACGGGAATGAAAAATTGCATTTTCCGGTATATCCGAGAATTTAATAAATGTTTTACAAATAATTATAAAATTGTAACATTTTATTAAAGAAAAACAACACATTAGGATGGATACACATTTAAGATCCTTTGTCACTAAAAAAATTAAAATATATTTTACAGAAATAAGAAATTAAATTAAGTTCGTCTAGCAAAATTACTGTTCTTTTAGAATAACTAATTCATTGAATAACTCATCTTACATCTGACTTTTTTATTGTTTCAATTGTATTTTTGAAAGTTTTTAATGTACAGTCACACTTGACAAATATTTGACAAAAAAGACGTAACCACCAAATAAAATATATTTGAATTCGTTTATTTATTTAAAAAAATCTTTTAGGACACGACACAACAAATATTTAGTTTTAATTTATTTGATGCTGTTTGATCCTGCAAAACTTTTGTAAGAGTAAACAACGTCAAACAAATTTGTACTAAAACAAGTGGTAACGCTTTTTTGAGTAAATAATTGCCGAGTGCGATCGTATCTTTAGATAATTTATCAATGATATCAATAAAGTTCTTTAACTAAACATATTTTGGAAATGAGTGGAGTTTATAGATAATACGAAAACGGTTTGGAAACTTCTTAGCCTAAAACAGAAAGCGCGGTATAAACAGAAAAAAGTTAAGTGTTTTGGAAATCTCCATCGGTGCTATGAACACATGTTAAATTTCTTTTTGATCTGGCAACTCCTTCATATAGAAACAGGTGTTCGAAAAAGACGCATACGCGATTTTTTTGCAATCGAAAATGAGAAATTCATGGTGTCATTAAATATTTAAATCAAAAAGGTTTATCGGCACAAGAAATGGTGAATGTGTCAGGTGAAAGTGCTCCTTCATATGCAACAGTAAAAAATTGGGTTGCTGAATTTAAACATGGTCCTACAAGCATTCAGGTTGAACCATGTAGCGAACGCTCAAAAACAGCAACAACAACAGAAATTGTAGCCAAAATGCGTGATATGGTATTAAATGATCGACGAATAAAAGTGCGTGAAAAATAGGCAACTCACATGATCGAGTCCATTTAATTTAGCATGAAGAACTACAGATGAAAAAGCTTTCTGCAAGATGGGTGCCGCATTTGTTAACAGTCGACCAAAAACACATAAGAATGAAAATTTCTCAAGCTTGTTTGAATCGTTTTAGGAAAAATAAAATGGATTTTAAGCGTCGTTTCATAACTGTTGATAAGACATGTTTCCAACTCTATATTCCACAGAAGAAGAACAATCCAAGCAATGAACTGAAGCTGGAGGAAGTGACCCAAAGAAGGCAAAAACAATTGAATCGGCTGGTCAGGTTGTGGCAACGGGGTTTTTTTTTTGGGAGTTTAAAGGTGTTTTATTGACTATCTGCAAAAGGCTAAAACAATAAATTCAGAGTACTATTGCAATATTTTGGATCAATTAAATGTAAAAATTCGACAAAAACCTCTTGGCTTACAACTCAATAAAAATAATTTTTCATCAAGACAACGCACCTGCGCACAAGAGTGTTTTAACAGTGGCTAAAATCAACGAATTCTCCTGATTTAGCTCCCAGTGAGTTTTACCTGTTCCCAAATCTAAAAAATTTCCTAGCTGGCAAGCGTTTTGCGTCAAATGAAGATGCAATTACAGTTGTAAATCACAATTTTAAAATTCTTGAGGAAAACTATTTTAATCAAGGGGTAAGCCTTGGACTAAGTGTATTGAAGTTCTGTTCTAGGCTAAAGGCAGAATTAGTCTTTACTTTCTGTTCCGTTCTTAATCAGCTGACTTGATTTTGTTAAACAGAAAATGTGTAAAAGTCGTTAGTTGTTTTGTTACTTTCCGTGCCGTTGCGCACGAACCTGGATGACGAAAAACTCATTAATTTAGTCGCAAGTAATGACATATTGTACAATAAAAAAACTTTGATTTGTATTTTTTGATTTATTTTCGCGGTATGTGTTGTCTGTTTACCTAAAACAGCTGATACCTTTATACGGAAAAACTAACTACAAAAATTTAACACGGAACAGAACAGCAACAGAAAGTAAAGACTAATGAAGCCTTAAGAAGTTTCCGAACCGCCATCGTAGCTGTTCATAAAAATGTTCATATACCTACTGAAACCTAAATAGTAATATTTTTCAGTGTGGAACAAATACTTAATCTGCTCTTCATTATTGCGTTCTATAGTTTAAGAAATTACGAAATCATTCGTACCATTCTTGTCCACCTAGTCCCAAACTTTGATCAATTCTTAATACTTAACAATTGTTGTCTCAACAGGGCTTGTAAAATAATTTGAAAACGATTGCGTGCGTCAGGATTTATTCAAAATATCCAGACTATGTGGCCAGACATAAAAGCGTAATATTCCATCATTATCGTTCCCGTTTTCCCGGTAAATTTTAACCCTATTTCTGACAGACATAACATTAATAACTTTTTATTTGAAATCCCTAGGATTTATATAATTGGGAATAAAACCTTGAGGCTTCGAAAGGAATTAGAGATATATTCAAAAACCCCAATTTACACAAAAGTTAGTCAAATCGTGTGCACTTATTTAAACATTAAATGAAACTATTCATCCTTGCCTGAGCATACACCAAGTTATTCAAACTAAATATTAATTGGCCAACCTATATTAATGAAGTAGTTTTTCTTTTTGAACCGCCTTAATTTTTAAATATAATGCTAATTCATTTTTAATAATTTCTCCATATCCGCTGTACAATATTCCCATCCTTTGCAATAGTTCGAAAAGGTGTAACAAAATCTGTTACTTATTCAACAACAAAAAACAAACCGCTACAGGAAGGGGCGTTAGTTTTAAGGATAATAATTAGGGTGCTCATAGCAAACAACATAACAAAAAGAAATTCAAAAAACAATAATTAGTTATAACAATAGTAAAATCTATCTATTATACCTATAAAACCCAGTTCACATAAAACTATTCCGTTTACCTTTGTTTAAACAATGATTGAATGTCAAAAATAAAACTGAGCTGGCATATTTGAGATTATTTATGGTTTATTATTTGAATTGTGGGCATTATGAAAACTATAAAGAATTAAACAAAGACTACAAATGTCATTAATAAAATAAAAGAAAATTATTGAATAACCATAGTAAATTAAATCTAATCGTATTTTGTGACACAAATATTGGTCACATTATCTCTTTTGTGCACGAGTACAATTACTACTTTACTTCTTAATTTGTTCATACACAGTTTTTATCATTGATAAAATTTAGTTTTATTTGTAGGTATATTACTTAAATTTTAGCTGTATTACTTTAATTATATATGTATATGTACAAGGTGGCGCAAAAGTAATCCTCCTATCAGAAAATGCTATAAATTTTGCGCAACTTGATGAATTGGGATTGGAAAACATGTGGTTCCAACAGGACGGTGCAACGGCACACACTGCACGTGCCGTGGAAGTTTACTTTTGCGCCACCTTGTATGTATACTGTGTATATTATTGTGATTTTATGTGTTTTTATACCCTCCACCACCAAGAGTGGTGAATGAGGGTATATTACGTTTGTCATTCCGTGTGAAACTTTTCTAATATTCATCTGAGACCCAACAAAGTATATATTTTCATGATCCTTATGAAATTCTAAGTAGATTGAGCCATGTAAATCTGTCTGTCCGTCTGTCTGTCTGTGTAAAACACTCTCACGTCCAAACTATACAACTTAACTAAACGAAATTTCCAGAAAATAAATTCTTATCTTGGTATTGAAAATCAGCAAAATCGATTTAGGCCAATCAGAGTTATGGACCAATATGTGAGACAACCTACATAAAAATTTGATATTTTTTGTCCATTTTATTGCAATATTTTGAAATATATTTTTATAATAAAATATATTTTTATAATAAAAGAAGAAAGTGTGCGGAATATAGTAAGAATCGGACCATGATTTGGCATAGTCCCCATGTAAAAATCTTCCCGAAATATTGCTCAATTATACATAAATGCCTATAAAATTGGAATATCAAGATAAAATTCAGCAAAAATAAGTTTTATGCAAAAAGAAATCGCAAAACTAATTTTTTTTTAGTTCGAACCATGTTTGACCATAGACCCCATATAAAGCCCACTTCCAAAATTCACTTAAATACGTATAAAACAGCTAGAAATAATGTTAAACGGCTAAAATTAGACATGAATAATCTTTATAGGCAAATAAATTGTTGTACTAAATTTTATGGTGGTCGGCTCCGAATTGGTCATAGCTCCCATACAAGGAGTACATCTGAAAAACACATTTATCCCTATATATATTGTATAAATATCGGTACCGACTCATTAACATATATATATACAAAAATCATCTCTCAAAATTTTGTGAATTTTGGTCTATTTTTAACCGTATGCCCCATATAAAGCCTTCTTCCGAAAATCACTTTAATACTCATAAATCTCTTATAAATAAGGGTACCAAGTCAAATTTTTTTACGGATCATTTACATGCATGTCTAAATCAAACTGCTGGATTTTGAGAATATCGGTCCATATTTGACAATATCCCCCACATAAGGTCCGCTCTCGAAATCCACGTTAATACTAATATATATCTTAAATATACCGTTATTATGTTGAAATTCGACGTGAAATATCCTCATATGCATGAAAATCACTGTTCCAAAATTTAAGAAGATCGACCCATAATTTGTCATAGCTGCCATAAAAGAACGATTTCCAAAAAACAAATAAACCCACAAAAATGATTAATAAATATCGATATCGAACCAACTATTTATGGATTAGAAATTTTTAATCAGAAATCATATTAGTATCGGTTATACGCCAATTAAGCTACTGGATTTTGTATCTGTCAGTCAATAATAGCTCCTGAATTAAGTCCACTTCCAAGCATAACAACCAACTTGTTATACAACTCTTGTAAATAACGCTATTGAGATGAAATTCAACCAATATAATCCTAAAATACATAGAAATCACATTAGAAGCTATCAGTCCATAATTGGTCCATTTCTTCTATGCCACCCATAAATCTTTTGTAAATAATATTATTGAGATCAAATTCAAACAAAAAAGATTTTTTTATACTCTGTTTCTTAAATTGTTGTGAATATAGAAAAAAGGTTCTTTTAATTTTATAAATTGTTAAATTACAATCAAGATTATTATGAAAATCAAACAAACTCTGTAAATTACAGTAAGAATCGGTAATTGCATCAACTATAAATGGTCGAAATTAGATAAATTATGTTGGTCCTAAAATTGTCTTTCAAACAATATATCAAATACTAATAAAACTTGCACTAAGACTGAATAGAAAACACAGAATAAGAATATTCTAGTCCTATAACCAGTGCAGTTTTTCTATTTCTTAGTACGTTTAGGTGGAGGGTATTTAAGATTCGGCACAGCCGAATATATTTTTCGAACTTGTTATTATTTATTTATGACAAACTCGTATCAATCAGTTGTCTGTTCAAAACTGAGTTAAATTTTTATCAATTTTATTTTATCATTATTTGAAATATGTTTCTTATGTCTAGTGAATTGTAGTTTACAAATCAAAAATGTTTATGGCATATTGACTGACTTCTGTAAGAATTACTTTATTCTCACACATTAATTAAATTATTAAATCAAATTAAATCAAATGACATTTTTTGTCAATCTAATATTATTAAGTTTTTAAATAATTGTTAATAAAATTTTGTTTACAGCTTTGCTTTATAATCTTTAGTAAATTTTATAATTGCAATTAACCATTAGGACTAAAGTTGTTTCTTTTCAAACATATTTTTATTTATTATATGTAAGTTACCTTTTGAAATAAAGGGTCCGCCAAATAACTTTTTTTTTTTGAAAATGCTATAAAAACAACTATTGAATATTTTCTTCCGGTTAATAATGGAAAATAATTTCATTCAAATGGCTGCCTCGGCTGGCCATGCAGTAGCCTACACGATCGGTGCAATTTTTAAGCACATTATAGATTGTGTGCAGCTGTATATCACCAATGGCTTCACGAATATTGTCCTTTAAAGCGTCAATTGTCTCTGGCTTGTCAGCGTAACACTTATCTTTGACGGCACCCCACAACGGTCCAACGGTGTCAAATCGCAGCTCCGGGGTGGCCAAACGACATCAGCTCTGCGGCTGATAATGCGGTCTTCAATAGCAGGGCGCAAATCATCGAGTGTAGCTTCGGCTGTGTGGCACGTAGCGCCGTCCTGTTGAAACCAAATGTTGACAATATCCTCCTCTTCAATTTTTGTGAACAAAAATTCGTTCAACATGGCCCTATAACGATCGCCATTGACTGTAACGGCCGTGCTCATTTTCGAAGAAAAATAGCCCAATTATGCCTCTGGACCAAAATCCGCACCAAACAGTGACTCGTTTTGGGTGCATCGGCTTTTCAATGTATGCGTGTGGGTTTTCTGTGGCCCAAATGCGACAATTTTGCTTGTTTACATACCCGACAAGATCAAAATGAGCTTCATCTGAAAAGATGATTTTTTTCGCACACATTCTGCAACATTACCATGATTTTCAAAGTAATGTCGCAATATTTCCCAGCGTTGTTCAAGCGTATACACAACCATATTCGTTCAGCGGAAAGATAAAACTAATTATCTGTCAAATCAGACATAAGCTTAGTGTTACCATTCACGAAATAAGCACTAGTTGAAAAAAATAACGACAGATGGCGGACCCGTTAAATAGTTAATTTATTATTGATTAACCAATTTGTTTTAATATGAAACAAAATCGCGAAAAATCCCGGGACTTGAAAACCCCGTCTCGTTTGGCATCCCTAATTCTAACACAGCAATGTTATTGGAGACAATTGTTTTAAGGTGGTTTCACCCATTTGTTCTGGACAAAAATTTTGTCCGGAGAAAAATTTTTTTACTGCGAGTTTTTTGCAGCACGATTTACCCATTTCGAACGATTTTTCTTGAAAATCAAGCTGCCATATGTAAACAAAATCTATTAGTTTTACAAGTGCTAATACTGCGGCCATTGATTTCTTTTGCTTTGTCCCCTTTTACAGTTGAGAAATTGAAAGAGAGACAGACGAAGTTTGTAGGCAATGTATTGACATATGTATATGACAGACAACATATAATTTTAACCAATTCATGTTCGTAAAAAATATTTTCTTTCTCTTCAAAAGAGAGACAGACGTCAAACTTCATATGAAAAAAACTTTGTCCGAAACAAATGTTAAGAACAAATGGGTGAATCCACTTTACTTAAACGCTGACAAATAGATATACCATTACTTTGATGTTTGAAACAATAGGTTCGAGGTAATGATTATTATAACTCATTGTAAAGACTTAAAGAAGTCGTTATAGTACGGCCCGTTTCGGTATTAGATCACTGACTGCTTTATTTGTATTTTGTATATATGTACATACATATATAGGTTTTTATTCACTCCAATACACAAAATTACATAATCTTAAATTTTCTTACATAATTTTTCTTATTAAACAAACTCGTTATAAATTACTAAGATTATCACAAATTCTACACCCCTTACAACACATGCTTTAAACATTCTAAAACATGTCAGTTGTATTTAAAAAAAAAAACCTGCAACAGTACAATGTTTAAAAGACATTTTCTAAACTCCAAATGCATTAGATTTATATATTTCTTGATTAAATTCAGTCAGGAAGCAAAATGTATAAGAAAAAATCTTAGAATTTAAAATGCATTTCACTTCAAGCGTCAAACATGTCAATTATTTAACAGAGATGAGAAAGAACGAAATAGGAAGACATAGAGAGAAAGAAAGAGAGTGAAAGAGAGAGATAGATAGAAAAAAGGCATCAAGCTAAATGTAAGGAAAATGTGTGCAAACATACAAACAGAAATACATAAATAAATAAATTGTATGAAATGTGAAAAGTTGTAACTCCTGTCGCAAGCGGCATTATTCACTTTGATTTCAAGTTCAACAGACTCAAGTGTACCAGTGTACACACATGTCACAGCCTCATCATCATCAGATGCAGCAGCAGCAGCAGCATCATCATCATTATCATGCACGTCGTTCATCATCACAACGAAAGAGTTCTGTTTTTGTGTTGCTGATGATGTTGTTTCTAACATTATCATCAGCTGTAGAAGCATCTTTATTTATGTAGTAGTCACATTCATTCATTCACTTGCACAGATTCTTTTCTTTTTTCAATACATGTTTGAAGTGTGTGAGTGTTTAAAACGAAGGTAGTCTTAAAATTTATCAGTCAAACTGATAACATGACCTATTGTCAGACTGTTTCCTCTTGGGTCAATGATTTTAAATGTTGCACATTAGGCCCCATATATGTTATAATATTGGTACAATAAATAGTAAACTTCTAGTATAAAGACTAGTATGGTCAGGTTAGGCAGCCGTTCTCAGAACAGCTCACTTGGGTCCATTAAATTGATGCCATTGTGTTATCCTTTAAATAAACAATTAGTCGATCAATCAACACTGGTTGTTCAAAACTACTATGATTGATACAAAACTTACAAACCAGTAAACCAGTGGTTGGCACAAAGAGAACAATACATATTTATAATTTGCTAAGTATTTCTTTATGCACAAGTATTAGCTTTTTCAACTTGGTGCGTTTTGCACCATTTTTGGTACTTTTTTAATTTTTTGGTGCGAAAAATTTTTTCGTTGGTGCGCGGTGCGTTTTTTTTTTAAATTTTGGTGCGTTTTTTAATTTTTCCAAAAATGGGATGAAATCTTTATTGTTACTAATTTTTAATTGCAATTTTTTAATAATTCATTATTATGAAATTTATTTGATAAAAAATGTGTTTTAAATACGAATGTATGATAAATAAATACATAATATCAAATTCGTCACATGAAGGTTAATGCTAACCCGGGGTTTACACATGCAAGAAACAGTTCAAAAAACTCAACTCATTTTTTTCACTTGCAGAGCTAGTCGAGTTCTTCGAATAAGTTTTCGTATATGATACGTACACAGCACTCGCATGCAAGTACTTGCATGTGTAAAGGCAGGGTTTAGGTAAATAGAGCGAAAATCTTTGTTTGAAAATGAAATTAACATTTTAAACATGGAAATAAAAATAGCCTGATGGTTTGGTCTACTGAACAACCAGTGTTAGAGTCCCAGTAATAGAAGTACTTACAAGAGCAAATAAAAACATTTAAAAAATATGTACCGGAATTAGCCCTTTTTTACCAATTAGTACTTCAGTTCCGAATAGCATATTGTGAGTAAAATTTTGAGTGGTTAAATGCTTATTTTATCTTTATTAGTTCGTTTATTAAAAAAAGGCTTTTACTATTATTACTTTTACTATTAAACGTTGATCTCTTTTAAAAAAAGTTAAAAAAAAGGAAAAAAATAATTTCATATCTAGTACAAAGGATAACAAACAAATTTGTTTAGTTTATTTTTTATGTTTATTAAGTTTTATTTTTTTTTTTCTAAAAACACTGAACTGTTGAAGACTGTTTTTTTTTTTGTTGTTACAAAAATATTCACCCCTATCGTGAATAAAAACTCCACATGAAATTTGTTCCCTTTTCACATTTTTCCTATTTAAATTCAATGTTCAAAAAATAAAAGGGAACAAATTTCATGTGTAATTTTTATTCACAATAAGGGTGATGTGAAATTAATTCAATAAACATTTTAAATAAAAAAAGAAAATCTAAACTTGGTGCGATTTTTTTCAAATGGAACGTTTTTTTTTCTCCATTTTGGTGCGTTTTGAAAGTTCAAAGTTGAAAACGCTGACAAGTATGTATGTATTGTATACAAATAACATTTCAGCTCTTACCTGGCGGCTATACATATATGTATATTACAAGCTTCATACAGCAAACGTAAAAGCACTTTTCATTGGGACCTCATATATGTAGAACAGAAGGCAGCAGCAGGTAGGGACACGAGATGTTGAATATTTTATAAATGATAACCTTAAGCCAGCAATTAAAAGGAAAATACAAAGTATGAACATGTTTATATCTGAAATGTTACTCTGTTTAATTTTTTTCAAAATTCTTGCGCCAGTTTTTTTTACAATTTCTTAAGGCAAGTGATGCACAGCTTCTAACTCTTTGCTGTTGGTATGTTTCATATGTAATGAAACAGTTATAAAAGAAAATTATAAACATAATGCACATCATCATCATCATTATTATCATCAGTTTAATTGAAATGTATAACGTATGAGGAATTTTATTTTCATCAAATCACAAAAATCATGTCTCATCTATTACGCCAAAAAGTGGGGGTTTTTTTTTTTTGGTGTGTGTTGTTACTAATTTACAAAGTTATGCGTGTTATGTTGTTGCTGATATTGTGTTTTTTTATATTTCTTATCATAAACAGCTGCTTCAAAGTTTAAATCTTTACATAAGGTTCCTAGATTCTTTGTTTGGCAGCAACTCAAACCACCTGTCTCCGGCTGGCATTCTTTGCCTTTACTCTAAATTCACATTTATTCACTCAAACAACCCGTCTGCTATTTAGTCAGCCATTGTGCCACATGCAATCGGCCAACCCACTCACTTTGTTTCCTTTCATTTCAAGATTTTTTATTTTTATTTTCGTTTTCCTTTTTTTGTAATTTTGCTGCTGTTGTAGTTATTGTCCTCAACAAGGAATAAGGGGAAGTCGGGAAATGCGTGTTGAGAAATCGCGTTTTTTTTTTGTTATTGTGTTTATTGTTGTTGTTGTTATTCTTGTGATTGTTGGTATATTTTGTCAATGACATAAATGCATATGTTAACTTGAGTTGTTGCAAGGCTTAAGAAGCAATACATGGTGATACACACATAAATACTTGTATGTATGCATATGATGGATGAACAAGCAAATACTCATGCATTACCCAATAAACAAATATTTGAGATTGTTCTTTTTAAGCTTCATCCGGTTTAGTTCGGACGTATTATGAACTAAACCGGATGTTGACCTGACATAAACAATCTATAGAGATTTAAACGGTTTTCTGTTGCAATCTCCACCAATAAACTTTGCCACCTTGCCGCGATGTTTTTGTAATCTTGCTTAATCTTCCTTTATAACAATTGATGTAGTTTTTTATAACTCATCTGTCCAAAGAAGATTCCATTTTAGACTAATTCTTTTTTTATACTAATTTTAGATAATACCCAAGTCTAATATTGATTTCCCTATTTAATACTTTTCTGATAGCTAATTGAGAGACCATTATTAATAGTTTAGTAGGATGCTTAGCATCGTCAAAAAAGATCCTTTTCTCAGTTAATCTTCAAGGTAAAATATCCCGAATTGAGGTTAACGATGAATTATTGCTGTGTCAGCAATAATTGGCGAGAATCGTCTCAATAAATACTTTAATTTAAAAAGGTTTGATGTTACACATTTTCTTCAGCTCAGATGACGGATAGGTGAAGCTCTTGTAGGATAACTCTGACAATGCTTGAGCTATATCAAAATGATTTGAACGCATATAAGATCGCGTAATGTCTGATAAACTTAAAAATGTCCAATAGCTGTAGGAAAAGCAAAACGTTATAATACATTTATGCGATATATTTTTTTAAATATCTTGGCACAATAAGTCAGCACTATATCCATAAATTCAGCTATGTCACAGAATTTAATTCCGTTCGGAAGTGGAATTAATTCCGTTTTTTGCTTCTATAGTAAAGCAAAACGAAAATTTTTTTCTGATAGAAAATTCTTCTTTCTCCCTAGTGGTAGAACAATAAATTCCTTTATTAAGAGCAGCGGCTAGTTCTGACAATATCTGCGTTCGGGTGTATAAAAGCATGGAAACCTCTGTCTTTTATTCCGTTTTAAGGTAAGGTCACATTTGGCAAATATTTACTCAAAAAAGCGCAACCACTTGTTTTTTAGCACAAATTTGTTTGATGTTGTTCACTCTTACAAGAGTTTTGCAAGATCAAACAGCATCAATTAAGTTAAAATGAAATATTTGTTGTGCTTTGGCCTAAATAAGAAAAGTTTTTTTTTTTTAAATAAATAAACGAGTTCAAATATATGTTATTTAGTGATTGCGTCTTTTTAGGCAAATATTTGCCAAGTGTGACTAACCGTACCTTTAGTTTTACTGTTTCTGCATCATTCTACTCTACATATAAAAGCAACATTCATAAATCCATATAAGAAAATCTAATCGCCTAACATTGTTCTCCAACACGACAAAAGGAGTGTAAAGAGTGACGTAAAATTCAAGTTATAACCAATGAAATCTTGTATGCCTGAACATCCGATTTCAATGATTTTTGATTGAATTAATGCCATGAAATAGAAAAATAAAACCAAGCTGTTTTCTTCCGAAAAATCGGTTATGCTGCCATTAACTGATTAATATCTTTATCGATATTAGATAATCAACTTGAATATTTTAAGCCTTGAGTTGAACTATCGAACAAAAACATGAAAGAGGTTTATTGGTTTCATAACCAAATTAAGGAATTTCTCAAAAACAAATGTTAATGTTTTTTGGGTTTTTGCAAACAACTGAATATATACACTTGATATAAAATTATTTTTTTTTTCATAAAGCTCTTAATGCCAGTTGCCATACAAAATGATATATAATCTCTAAAACAAGCAGACAGACATACAAAAATATCCTTTAACAACACCATGCTGCAGCAACGACAACAAACAATACAATGAATGCAATACAGCTGCAGCTTTTTCACATTTTTCAGCTATAAGTACTTCTAGAGCTTTTGCATATGTAAAGGCTGCTTTAAAACTTGCACAAAGAAAAAACATGAAATCATACTACGAGTTTTTGTAATAAGGCAATAATTGCTTCAAATTCGAAAATCGAACAAAATAATTTCACCTTGATACGGGCTCTATATTATCAAGGAGTCAGATGTGAGTAAAAGTCGTTGTAAAAATTCCTGAAACAAACTCCACGTAAATGGAGCCACTCTAATGTGTATATAGGCATATACTCTTCTAGGTTTATTGTATCAACATTTGTCTATGTAGTTAAATATGTGTGTGTCAACCGTCAACATACAACATGCCTTTGCATAAAATCGGTAAATTGTTAAAGGCTCTTAGGCCGTTTTTTATTGTTGTCATTGTTGTTGCTTGCTGCTGTTGCAATTGCAATATTTAATATTTGAGAGGGGGTATTTTAGAGAGGCAGAAAGGGACGTGTTTTTTCATATTGCATACTTTTGTAGCAAAAAACGTTTCAGTTTTTTTCTTTTTTTTTCCATGATATTTTACTCACTCGCTTTGGCACTACAACAATTATAAGGAATTTTTCGAGTCTTTTTACATGATTGTTTCTTGTTTTTCTTTTTTTTGCTGCATGTGATTTTGTAGTTCGTTTGCGTGGATGTTAGTTAGTTTGTTTTTCGCTTTTTTGTATCCTTAAAAATTCCAGTTTTTCTACATCTAGGGAAACCTTGTAACCATTTTTCATTGTAGCATGTGTTGTGAGCTGTTGCAACGACATAAAAAAAAATGCATAAAGTCTTAAAATAAAATCATTACATGTTGCAGGTGGAATTCACATACAGATGTCTGCTATATTTCTTGTTCAATAGTCGCGTTTTTTCTTGCTTCAGTTTTTCAACTTGGCAACAATACGAGTATGTACGCTGATGAAGAAGAATAAACAAACAACTGTATTGAAATTGATTTCACACTTTTAACAGGAGTACATTTTTGCAGGGTTTTGTGGTATAAAGTAGCAAGCAGTAGTTTTAACAAAAATTTTATTTTAAAATATTTTTGTTGGTTTTCAGACTTCAAGGCCATGAATTTAAAAATTACTTAAAAAACGTACATTAATCTACATATATTGTGCAGTGACGACACAATAGAGCTAATATTTTTCCCATCCTTTAGGAATTTTCTAAATATATTCTCATTTAACCTAAAATAAAAGAATTACCTCTGCAAAAAACAATTATTTGTAAACTTTGACCCTCAATATATTTAAGAGCAAACTTAACAAACTTACCTAAACTTACAAACACAAACTTTGTCATGTGTCCAGTACCAAAGTGATACAAACTATTACTAGTTGCAATATATGAAGGTGAAATATCAGTTTAATATGTCGATGGCTTAGTAGAGAAGACATTAGGAGGTGGTAAATTGAGTCTTTTACCAACTTTATTTCTTTCCACATGTTAAGATAATTGAAATAAATTTTTTCGTAGAATATTTAGAACCACATTTTTAGCTGAGTCACTTAAAATAATGTCAAATGTAACAAAGGGCAACGGGAAGCAAATTGTTAAATTATAACAAATTGTTAAATTATAATAAATTGTTAAATTATAAAGAAACAAAAACAGAAAATTCCAATTTAATGGGGAATGTTTATTATCATTTGAAAGAACATTCTTTGGCATTTATTTTTTTAAGATTATGTCTATCAAATGTTGGCCGTTGCTACGTCACAGATGATCTATCCGTTGAGTCTAATTATTGATGACTAGTTCGGGCATTTCGACTGGTAACTGGCGAATGACACGCGCGATGTTTTCCTTCAAGGCCTGAGTCGAAGCGAGTTTGTCCGCATAAGCTTTAGACTTTACATATTGCCATTGGAAAAAGCCTAAAAGTGTGATATCACACGATCTTGTTGGCCAATCGACCGGCACCAAAACGTGAAATTATGTGCTCACCGAAGTGTTCTCTCAATAAACCCATTGATTGATGCGATGTGTAAAACCAAATGTCGCCGAGATCACTAGCTTCAATTTCAGGCATCAAACAGTCGGTTATCATGGTACGATAACGGTCGCCATTGACGGTTACGTTCGCACCGGCATCATTTTTAAACAAATATGGACCGATGATTTCACCAACTGGACGTGGTCTATTCGGTCGAATATTATCCAATAATAAATGCTGGATCTCAAAATGGCTGATGGTCGTGCGAATAGTACGCTCAGTAGGCCGATTATGTTGACCATAAGTTGAGCGAAGTGCACGAAACACATTCCACACGGAACGTGAATTTTCGTAATAAAATTGAACGATTTGTAAACATTGTTCAGACGTAAGTCTTTCCATTATGAAATGCCAAACAATACTAAAGAAGGCTATTGAAAAAATTATATCTACTTTTTTTTAGATTATTTTTTTCCCCTGCCGATGACCAACAAAGTTGAAAGGTCGAAATATTGGAAATAAGCAATAAAAATTCAAAACAAACAAGAGTTTTAGTATTTTTTTATAAAACATACCTCAAGCCAAATTAATAAAATACAAAGATTTGTTTAACAATAAAACAGACTTACAGAGCACATAAAAAACAAACAAAAAAGTAAAATATATTTTATGCCAAACTTTTAATAAATATCGAATTAATATAATATAATTTTTGTTATGAATTAGCTAAGGATGCAAACTTATTCAATTATATGCAACATTGATGTTAAGTTAAATTTCCTCAAAGTCATCCAAAAATTAAATATTTTAACCAGGGGTAACTGATATTTCAATATGAGACAAACATATCGTGAAATAAAAGAAGGCTTGAGCATAATATCCACTCGCATACGATTAACATGACATGAACATTTGACCATATTTAATTTCATAATCGCTAAAGTCCTACTATTAAAAACTTTAAATACATTTAGTAAAATACATTACGACCATGGTAATATTCGTGGGACAAAGAACCAGCATTGAAAACACCAAACTTAAAGGTGCTCTAAGATTCGTTCTGATTTGTTGCCCAAATTTGGCCTTCCGAGTCTTGTTGACTCGGCATAATTTGAAAATCGTTCAAAAATTCTCCTGTAAATTGTGTTTTGTAAATTTAACAAAAAAAAACAGGATATTTATGGCTTATGTAAATCCAAAAATAGCTTTTCATATATAAAGTACAATATTTCGAGAGAACTAGTCGCCTGTTAATTTTTCGAAAATCTTTCGTTTAGAACAGAATGAAACAACAGAATACAACACCTAAAGTTGGGCAAAAATATTAGAAGAAACAAAACTTATTGCAAACTTATTTGAATTAAACAACTGGTTAATGTGTTTAAAATTTCTTCGAGACATTTTACTATTACAATTAAGAAAAATATATTCACCCGAAACTGAATGGCATTATACTAACAATAGTGCTAAGCATCTTGGTATTAGCCGGGAAAGAAGACTAACTTTGGATACCAATATCTAGAATAGGATAAACAAGGCCAATGAGACCAAATGCTATATTCATGCAAAATGGTTATTGCTACTAATAGTGAAATTGGTCCGTGAAGTATTAAGGAATTCTTCAAGACTGTAATTATACTGGTCTTGTTTTATGATACATCCCACGCCACCGAATTAATTACGAATTATGCTAATTTTCTTGGTATTATCCGGGACGGGAGACTAGACTGAAATCTCAATATCTAGTATTGGTTAAATAGAAATAATGAGTCCGTATGCTCAAAAAAAATTGGTCTTTAGTGTATCAATCAAATCTTTAAGGCTATAGCGAGTCCATCAGCAGTTATGCAATAATAATGTGGTGGCATGGTATGAGTCATGCTTCCCGAAAAGCTATTGAAGGTGTTCTTAGGTCGCTTCCTGATAACAAGAGCGGTACATTTCATGCCATTGAAAGCACTGTTTAACATTATTAAACTCATTGCAGCTCGTTTTGTTGGTGATACAAATGGCTCTCCAATATGTTGTGAGGCTAGTGGTTGAAGGCTAGTAGACCATTAGCCTTCCAAGATCTTGGAATTTTATGAGCCTATAGTTAAGCAAGTCGAATGCTGCGTACCGAAAACTTTGTAATTCTCAATATTTACTCCGAAGATGAATCTATGGCTTAAACCCCTTGCAGGTGTAGTTAAAGGATATGGGCTATCTGACTTTGTGACTAAAAAAAGGGCTGGCTTATCAGCACAAATGCAAAGTCCACTTATCCCATATATAATGCTGATGAAAATATTTGTTGAATTTAATGGCAACTGTTTATTAACTTTAAGGCAACTGTTATTAACAATTACAGGAAACTGCATCATACGAGCTCATACTCTGAAACTTCCGAAGGATGTCATTATAATGCAGAGGAAGAGACGAAGAGATCAAATGTATTCGTACTTGGCCACTATGAGAGATCGCACCATATGTGCCTTCTATAAGTTATAGAGAATGCATCTCAGAAACATTTTCTCATTTATCAGAAAATGTTTCGGAATGGTGCCTTTGATTATCAGTTTTGGTCGAGTGCTGTCCAACAAACTTAAAAGTATCGAATCGTTGGAGGATCTGGGGATAAAGTACATTATTTTTCTAGAAGATTATGCTCAATTAATTGTGAGCATTTAAAGTTATTAGAAAATTTAATGTTTATTACATTTTACATGTAAAAAACTGGTTTTCCATAAATAGTCCAGAAGCTTTTTAATCCATTTAGTTTAAACTGAACAAATCAAGCTGCTGACATCTTAGTTCACATGAAACTGGATTTTCTTCAAGTCAAATTATTAATGAATTTAACTTGTTGCATTAATTTATATTTATTAAAAAAAATATCACAATAGAAAAATAATGTTTTAATTTTCGCACGCACTGTCTACAATTCATAGTTACCGTGGTCTTTACTTTCAAACTAGTGAATGAAAATCTAGAAAAGAAAGAAAATGGCATTCATGTATTGTACACCTGGTTTTCCCAGCCTTTTAAATGAAGCATTCAACTGTATGTATTAAATAATTGAGCCAGGTAATTTATTGACATAAAAGATGATTATTTTTCAATCAAACATATGATGTAAAAAGACAAGAATGAATTTTTAAACGCTTTTCTGTTATGATGATATTTTAAGCAAGAAAAAAACTAAGTTGAATGAATAGAAAACTCAAAAGACCGGACATGAGGTTTTGTTAAAGATTCCAACATCGTCACCACAATTAACAGTTCAATCATTATTGGCCAACGTTTAAGACTAAAACGATAGAAATTGAAACAAATCCCGACAATGACTTAAGCTACAACTGATGAGTTGGGTATAATGTTTGGAGAGGGAGCAATAACAATACTAAATTAAGTTGTTGCCAAGATTGTAAATTGTTTTTTTATTATTATTTAAAACACAAAACAACTAAAACATAAATATACCTTTAGGAATCAGGTTACACTACCAAAGACACAAACAATGCCTGAGATGACGATGATGAGGTTTGTGATGTGAAAACACATTCAAGAATGTAGCTGAAAATCCCAACCAAGACACAAGCTCATAATCAGGGCTAATAAAATGTTTTGAAATCTAGATACGACTACGGATACGTACGTTTTTATGCCAGTCTCTATTAACGGAGGATATGACTTGGCAAAACTATCGAACAAAACAAAAACTTTAAGCTCAAATTGTTACGATACAACATAAATATATGAAAGAAATACTCGTATAGATGAATATAGATAAATATTCTCACATATAGCAGTCAATAATATTTTTGTAAAGACAGTTTTTATACTACACAGTATAATCATTGATTTGTGTTCAATAATAAAAAAGAGTATTACTGCTTTTTTTTCTTCTTTTAAACATTTATTCGTTTATTCTGTCTTTTGTGTGTTTATGGTATAAATTTGATATCATTAAATTGTATTGATATGTTTGTAAATGGATTGGTAATTGTATTATTTTGTATATATTTTGATTTATCGTAGATCACATTCAGAATGTGACGATGAGTCAGTGGAAATATTTATCAGTATAAACTTGGTTAGTTAGGGGAAATTTAATATTAATATTTAATTAGTATCTGTTTTGGTAACGTTACTTTAGGATCTTGAACACGATAGGGTTTGGCGATAAAATTGGATCTCAACTAGTTATACGATAAAGCTAAACCCTGGAGGCTTATGCTATGGTAAGAACTCTGGGTACTCCAGGTTCATGCAGCTCAATACTGCCGAATACTGCATACCGAGAACTTTTATTGCTTTGCGATTCTCCACACTTATACCGAAGAGGGATAAATGTCTTAGGGGCTATACCCACTGCAGATGTGAGGCTATATACTATTGGCTTCAAAAAAGGGAAAGGGAAAGAAATAATATTCGCTAAAATCTATATTCCAACTATCTGGGGGCTAATTCTGGCAGTCGTGATCGAAATTGTCTTCGAATGAAAATTTATTCGCATCCGAATGCGAGAATTAGCCCCCTGATTTTCTGTCTGATCAAAGCGCTGCCTTAAATGCATAGAAATTACGTATGTGTGAAAAATCACACACCAGGGTAAACAACGTTCCTTTTAAATATTTCTCCGTCAAAACGTATTTTTAAATCACGACTGTGTGAGGCTATATACTGTAAGCTTCAAAAAGAGGAATTAACCGTTGTCGCTGGTTTCTACATTAAATAATAGCCGATAAAATCTACTAATAATTGTTTCAACTTAAGGTCTTATAAATAAAAAAATATAAAAAATAAAAAAAATTTTCCTAAAGATGCTACACAAAGAAGTAGCCAAATATCGAAAATAATGATTTTATTTAAAAAATACCCTAATTTAAACAATTATTGGAATAGTGATAAAAATGATCAACTATACTATATAAGAATAAGAATAGAAATATAATAAGAAATATTCTATAAAATCTATTTTCAAACTATCTGATTTTCTGTCTGATCATAGATATTGCTTAAATGCATAGAAATTACATGTGTGTGGAAAATAACACACGAGGGTAAACAATGTTCCTTTCAAATATCTCGCCATCGAAACGTATTTTTGAATCAAGTACTGTGACAAACTAAATAAAACGGCAGGTAATGTCTAGAAATTTCATAAATGCCGCTCAAAATTAATAAAATAGACGAATTTTGTATGGTTTCCCGAACAAGGGTAAAATAAAGATTAAAAGTCATGAATTACACTCCAATATAATCGTATAATTCAGTCATAGAGACATTTGAAAGTGAAAATTAGCTCTCATTCATTTAGAGAAAGGAACAACATTACAAAAAATTTTGATAAAACTCAAAAGTAACAAGAAATATGATTAATTACCGAAATTTTATTTTCCAATAATGAAGAGTTAAATAAATGATATTTACAAGTGGAACTTGGACAATGAACACTACTGATGTCGGCCTTGGCAGGGTAGAAAATGCATTTCAATTCGCCAATTGTCTAAATATCTTTACAATACTATTCTTTGAATTATTACATTAATTGAACTCAAGCCAAATAAAAGTACTCCTATAGTAAAGGTAACGGTCACACTTGGCAAATATTTACCCAAAAAAGCGTAACCACTTATTTTAGCACAAATTTGTTTGACGTTGTTTACTCTTACAAGAGTTTTGCAACATCAAACAGCATCAAATAAAATTAAATATTTGTTGTGTCTTGTCCTAAACAAATAAACAAAGTTCAGATATATTTTATTTCGTGGTTACGTCTGTTCTGGCATATATTTGGCAAGTGTGACCGTACCTTAAGAAATAATAATCATAATCTATAAGTAGTTTTTTAGATTTCAACCGAGAATGAAAGTGCATAACACGATATAATAATACATATTCCATATTCTCTCTATGCCGATCACTGCTTTAAAAGCATATGTGACCCGGCCTATGAAAAGGTGGCTTATGACTCCAGAAAAATTTTGCCACTTTTTTTTTTTTTGGTTTCGATAGTTTTTGCGACGCTCAGTCACGTGGTGAAAACTAGAAAGTCCTAACTTGCTTAGAAGTGTACTAAAAATATAGAGAAAGAAGAACTACTAAGAAACTGACGAAATGAATTGTTTATCTTTAACAGCTGTGTCTTGCAATTTCTTTTTTGAGTCATAAGCCAGCTTTTCCTAGGCCGGGTCACATATAAACTTTAGTAATACAGTGGCAAACATTTCAAATGTTTCATCATTTGGCTTTCATAATTAAACTAATAAACTAAACTAAAAAGGAAATTCGAAATAAATGATAATTTCATACTGGGGCCAAATTACCGCCTTCGATATCGAGTAAAATTGATCGTAATTTTCTTATTTGAGATTATGGCATTCGCTATCGAGCAAGAAATTTAGTGCATTTTATCATAATTTCGATATCGAAATCATTTTTCGAAACGATAGCTCATTCGATCACGAATGCGGTAATTTGGCCCCTGATTCAAACAAATAAACAGACACAAATCGTTTACAAGCAGGCCTTCAGCTGTAGTTTTAACATTAACAACTCAATTTAGCTTTAGTATAAAAAATGCTAAATAAAATTATGATAAATGTTGTAAATGTGTTAACAAGACCAAAAACAAGGTGTAGTAAATAATGTACAACAATAAACACCTATAAATAGAGAAAACTTTATACATAAAATAAAACAATGTAAAGAATAAACAAAAAATCTAAAACTCTACCAAGTAACTAAAAGATGCAACCAATAATAATATTTACACAAAAATAAAACTTTTAGTTAGTTCAACACATGGTTGGACATGGGTAAAACAAGGGACAGGCGTAACAACAAATCTACAAACAAAAGCTATAAAAAATTCATTTTATACAAATAAAATACAAATTTATCAAGATAATAAATTTTATAGAAAATTAACAAAACTCCAATACTGCTACTGTAGCTGTATTTTGTTGTAGCTTGTTTCAAACTAAATAAATAGTTCTTTCATTACTAACACTTATTTATTGCATTAATTACCAATAAAATTATTAAGACTGCAACAAATCATGTTCAGGTTTTAAAATCAACAATTTGAGAAGAATTAATAGCAAGAAAGATGCCTCTTTCTTTACGTACGAGTGCGCATAAACCATTTAAAGGAATTGTTTACACTATAGTTTATTTTTCAAGAATATTTTTCTTTTACATTTATCTTGGCGGAATTAGCTGATGTCGAGTTAATTGAACCCCTTGACTTTTTTCTAAGAATAACGCAAGAAATATATACAAAATAATTAAAATAAACTTATGAGATTGTGTCGACTGCTGCTTGCTTAAATATAATTATAACAAGCTGTCTAATAAATTGTATTGTCTAATTATAAATCTTTTCGAAACATATGGCGCTAAGGAAATGCCACTTAAAATAATATTTATTACAATAGAAGAAATATTTTTGGTATGCCATAATATGCTCTATAAGCTATGCAATATTTTGAATGTCAAAAGAGGTGGTTTTAAGCATAAAAAAAATAGTTAATTTAAACACAGGGTCGTACATCAACTCGCTCCGACTTCATGATTGTATTCGTGATTGATTATTGATTTTAAAATCTAACGCGCTAACACTGATGACAACTGCTCATGAACGAAACGTCGCGTCTTGACATGCCATACATTTTTTCACTTGGCGTACAATTTAAATTTGCCTCATGTGGACAACTCTTGTCGGTTGTTATACTACTCTTCAAACCACAATACTTGCCCTCCTTAAATAACATGTTCATTTTAAACAATTCCCAAGAAAACTATAAACATAACCAGTGACACGTTTTACCCATACAGAAGAACATGAACAAGTTTGTGTCCGTAATTCTACCGATGTTTGTCAAGTTGTAGTTTTAGCTCCAAATGCGTTAGAAAGCGCTAAATATTTTAAATACAGGGGCCAAATTACCACATTCGATATCGAGTAAAATTTATTGTAATTTTCTTATTTCAGATCATGGCATTCGATATCGAGCAAGAAATTTAGTACATTTTATCATAATTTCGATATCGAAATCATTTTTCGATACGATAGCTCATTCGATCACGAATGCTGTAATTTGGCCCCTGGTTTCAAATATATATATTTTGTTAAAAGAAGTTTCACATTCATATTAACAGAAATATTTGGCAAAATAAATGGAAATAGGAAACTTTGACTGGTCATGATAATTCTGGTGTTAATAATTTATATAAAAGTTATACTGAGTTTTTTCTTTACTATATCTTTAAAGTTGCGACTATATGTTGCATTGTCACAACCTTTACAGCACTAAGTGGATCAGTTTATTTAAAACAAACACTCTTAAACGTGCATCAGTTTTGGAATCGGCCAAAAAAATATTATTGATGTTTGGCTTATTAAAAAGTGCTAAATTACAGCTCTACACACAGATAAAAAATATAGTTGTACATGTTTACCACAACAATGTCAACATTTTTCAAAGTTTTCCAACAATATTATGGTCACTGTAATTATATTTATGATTGTGGTAACCATAATATGGTTAAGTTACGATGCAGATTATTACCAAAATCATATATACGATTGTAGTAATTATATATATTTTTTGCAATCCTGTTTATGATGCATCCATTTATCATAATTTGTTGCTCTTTCATTATGATAGAGAACAACATAATATGGTATAATTTTGCATCATAAAACTGATCACCATAAACATTACATAATTGCCATAATCATATATATGATTGCTAGAATCATGTGAATGGTAAACTTAACCATATTATGGCTGCAGAAATCATATAAATAATTATAGTGACCATAATATTTAAAAAAAAAAAAATTTTAATGTTGAAATAGTTTGGTAAACATGCACAACTATATTCACCCCTATCGTGAATAAAAATTCCACATGAAATTTGTTCCCTTTTATTTTTTTAACATTGAATTTTAATAGGAAAAATGTGAAAAGGGAACAAATTTTATGTGGAATTTTTATTCACGATAGCGGACATTTTTCTCTGCGTGTAGACTGGAAGGTCGTTCATAATCAGTGGTTATGCTAGAAAACGTTAATGATGTGTTTGAACTTATATAAGACTCGAGCTCTGCTCGACTTTTTTCTGACTTTTCGATTTTGACTTTTTAAGCTAAAATTTAATGAGTCCAAAACTTATCAGCAGTCGAGCATATTTTAACTATAGTTCCTCCCACATAGGACTGCCATTACTAGCATTTGGCAAATTTTTACTTCAGCATTAGAATTCGGCCGAAAAACGCTTAGAATTTATCATTTAATGGAGTTTACAGCATCATGCGGCGATTCTTTAACTGGAATGCAATGTTAAATTTCCTTTTCATTTTCATTCATTCCTGGAGAGAGTTTTAATTACCCATGAAATATATTCTTAGTTTGTTTTTACCGAAATTCGCAGAATTAAAATCGAAACAGTCTAAAATACAAAAGCAGAAGTGTCTATTTTAAATCCAAAAAACATATTTTTAAATTCTTGTAGACTGAGAAACTCATATTCAATTAACTTAGCATATATGTATTTAAAGTAAAAACATACATAATTTAATTAGGATATTTCTCAAATCGTGTAAAATTCTTTTCTAGAATCCCCAATCAAAAATATTGGAAATTTCACAACTATGTTTCTTGCTGTGTTTGGCCATAAAGTTTATTATCGACTAATGGAAATATAAATCATGGAAAATAATTAGTACTAATTACATTTAGAAATACCTGCAAATATCGAATTGTTTAAAAAATTAACATACCTGCAATGAAAAAAGAAAACAAATATTAATATTTAGTTAATAATTAAAAAAAAACATAGCAGGCATTTTAATTAAACTTAATATAAAAAAAGGCATGACATATAAAATTTGACATTGATATATTACTGGTATTTAGTTTGAGATTTTATCTGCATTTGACCCATTTCAAAGTAAATACATAAATATTAATACTACTCTTACTATTCTCACAAGTAATTTATTTTATTTTGAAATTTCAAAACCAACCCCTATTTTTTTCTAAATGCAGTCAAACCTCCATATAACAACCCTCATTATAACGAATTCCTCGATATAACGAACCTCATTGTAACGAATTATTCGATATAACGTTTTTTTTTTCTAATCCCCTTAAGATTCGTTATACCAAGGTTGAACTGTAACTGCCTTACTATGACAAACTGTTAAAACTATTATTACCTGTCACTTGCATTCTTTTTATAACCACCACCAAAAATATGGCAGGTATATTAAGTATGTCATTCCGTTTGTATTACATCGAAATATTGGTCGTTGAACCAAAAATTCTATATATTCTGGGTCATTATAAGATTCCAATATGATCTAGCCATGTTCTTCCGTCTGTTCGCCTGTTGAAGGCTCATAGAGCTTCGCAAAAAAGGCACAAAGAATTTTGTTACAAATTTCACTAACTTTTACCAAAATTGGTAAAAACTTCACTGATTTTTACCAAAAATCTTTGTTCCACCGAATATTTTTGGTATTTAAAATGTGAAACATCGGTCTAGTAGATCCGAGTTATAGACCAAAGTTCCAGCCAACCTCAATATGTTTCAGATATTTTTTGCTGTTGTCTTCAAATATAATTTAGATAATATTTTTTTTCTTTTTTTTTTTAAAGAGAAGTAACTCTCAGGCAGTTAATATGAAAGTAGAGAAAAAGCTTTTCATATGACAACACTATTATTGCGTGTTATGTTTATTAGTAGTACAGTATTGCAGCGCCTCTGGTGGTGAGTAGGCACATTGATAAAATCTTGATTTATAGCCATTATTTAATTATTTTACTTCGGTGGCGTTTAAATGCTATACCACCGAAGGAGGATGGTGTGATAAATATTAGTTATGATAAGATAGAAAAACTAATAATTATCAGAAACTGATGTTGTTTTGAGTGCCAGCAGCTGTGAATTGAACCCAGGCCACAAATACCAACTCATGCTTAATGATCAAACGCGCTAATCAATTAAGCTACAGCACCCGTCAATAATAATAATAATAATATCATGAAATTTTGCACACTTTATTTCTATTATAGAGGAATAAGTCCTGCTGAAAATGTTTTTCCGGAATATGGCTTTATGAAAAGCAGTGTCCATACAAAATTCAGCAAGAATAAGTTTCATTCAACGAGAAATCTCAAAAATATATTTTCTTTTATTTTGTCACAGCCTCATACAAAGCACACTTCCGAAAATCACTTAAATGCACATAAAACTCTTATAAACATCACTATCACTGATCGGTCCATATTTGACCGCAACCGCAATATTGACTACACTTCCGAAAATTCCTTAAAAGCATATATATATACATATCAAGCGTCGTTTGTACATAACTTCGTTCAGCTCTCCTATGAGAACTACTTCCGAAAAACTCATTAACCTACATACTCGTAAATATCCATATCGAACCGAAATTTTACACAGATCAGTTATAAGTATGTAAAAATTATACTATTGGTTTTTGTTAAAATTAGTCCATAATTGGCCATGGACTTCCATACAACGTCCACTGTCTAGAATAACCACAGAGTATACAGAGGAGACAATTTTTACGTTTCAAAAAGCCAAAATCAGTTTCCTGGGGCTTTTTGATATTTAATTTATTGTGTGCCAAAGTAAATCGCTACACGCTGCAAAAATATCCATATACTTTGTGGACTAACTAGAATATGCATAATATTCTTGTAAATGTTGTTATTGAGAGGAAATTGAAATAAAATAAACGTCAAATTTGAATAAATTACGGTACAATGTTTTATAACGATCGTCTCATAACAGTTGATAGCACTCCTGTAAGGGATCCGCAAATTTAAATATCCAGTATAAATATCTTTACCGATACAAAATGTAACAAAAATTAGTTTCAAGTATTCATAGATCGCACTACTGGTATTTGGTGGTGGGTGTATAAGATTCGGCACTGCCGAATAAAAACTCGTACTTGCTGATAATTCATATAACAAAATTTTATATTTATAAAACGGTTTTTAATTAGTTTTTTCTATTTTTTTTTGTACGTATTATAATTTTGAGAGAAATGTGTAAAATGATAATAAAATTCTATTAGACACCCCGTTAAACACCATAATATTTTACTGTCTTAAGTTATTAAAACTATATAATAAAAACTATTCATAAAGATCATATGGCCCCGATTATCGTTCACAACACTAAAATGTTGTGTTGTCTCGACTACAACAACACAACATGCATTTATTTAAGATTGTGCCGATATGTGTTGTGAATCGTAATCGCAGTTTACAACATACAACATTAAAATACTTGGTGTTGTGAACGGTAATCGGGGCCTATGTTTTTAAATTGTCTTAAAGAAATTTTAATATCATATGTTTGAAAAGATGAAAGTTTAATTATGACAAAATTAAGAAACACAACACAACATGTTTAAACACCTTTTGAAAAAAGGCCCGAGTAGATAATTTAATTTAAATTTTTATTAATTTTTATACCCACCACCAAAAATATGGCAGGTATATTAAGTTTGTCATTCCGTTTATAACACATCGAAATAATTTTCCTAGAACCAAAAAGTCTATATATTTTGGGTCCTTTTAAGATGCTAAGACGATCTAGCCATGTCTGTTCGCCTGTTGAAGGCACGATAGTGCTGCGAAAAAAAGTGATAGAACAATTAAATTTTTACCAAAAATTTTTTGATATGTTTGGTACTGAAAATGGGCAAAATCGGTCGACGTTGTGATCAAAATTTCAGATGTACTAGATATTTCAGATCAGAAATTGTTTGCTATTTTCTTCTAATGTAAGGCATATAATATCATGAAATTGTACACACTCTATTTTTGTTATAGAAGGACAAGTCCTGTTCCAAATGGTAGTAATTGGCCTACGATTTCTTAAAGCCCCCATCTAAATGTCTTTCCAGAATATGGATTTATGGTACAAAGGCCGTATCCATACAAAATTCTGCAATAATTAGTTTCATGCAAAGTGAAATCTCAACACGATATTTTATTTGCATCAGTCCATATTTTGACATGGCCTCATATAAAGTCCACTTCCGAAAATCACTGAAACACGCATAAATATTTCATAAAAATCACTATCGAGTTAAAATTCAACCGTAGTCCCCATATAAAGTTCACCTCCAAAAATCTCTTAAATGTGAATAAATCTCTTATAAAAATCATTATTACGTTCAGATTAAAACAAAAATAATTCGCATCGTTATTGAGATGAAATTCAACTAAACAAATCAAAATACATAAATAGAAATTGAGGTACAATGTTTTATGAAGTTCACCCCATAATAGATGATTTGGTAGCAGGTAAATAAGATTCGGCACAGCCGAATATAAAAACTCTTACTTGTTGAATATGATAATTTGGATTTTAAAGAAAAGTTGTTTAATTTAGTGTTTAATAAAAACGCCCAATGTTTGATTAATAAACAAATTTAATATACTAATTTAAAATTTAATAGTTTCAAAAAACTTTAATAGATTTTTAATGTTATATTTAAGGAAAGTTAACAGATATTTAGTTACCCAAGTGGAGCAATCTTTGCAATGTTAAAATCAATTTACAAATATTTTGAACCTTAAACTTACTTCCCCACCCTTTTACTAGTAAGCCTCCCGCATTTATTTTACTAAATACAATAGAAAACTCTTTTAAACAAATATTTTGTTTATTCTTAACAAAATTTAATAATAAATCTTTCTAGAATTTCTTTCAAAAAAAATCTAAAAATATGTCTGTATATTTAGTATTTTAACTGTCAATGTCAGCGGAAACTTTGTGTTTGTTTAGTATTCATACATATCGCACATTTAAATGTTCTTAAAGATTTTCCTTGTCATCATCTGATCTAAAATAAAACTAATTGCATTTTTTTTTTAAATTGTACACAACAACGAAAAAGAAGAAAAATTTTATTTAAAATATCAACCACTACAATACACATAATTAATCCGTTGGATACAGAAACCACCATACGGCCAACCTGGCAAGCAACTTACGCAACAACACGGAGCTAGCTAGCTGCCTGCTGTCAAATACATTTGATAAATGTGAGAGCATCTACAAACGAAAATCTATCTCCTGATTTTTTTTAATTTTTTTTGTTTTTGTTTACATGTATTTAGTTGTAAACAAATATTATATACATACATAGGTTGAATTTAATTTAGGTAAATATATTTTGGTTGTTCTTTTACGAGTATTTACACATTTGTATGAGCTTGTCTTTAGTATCTGTTTGAATTAGATGAAGCAGTGATGGGCAATAAGTACATTTTCAACTACATAATATAAAAATTTTAGTTTAAAATTATGTTTATATTAACATTGCATTTTTTCTATGAAAACTACTGCTATAGATACAATCACCAAATGAACATAATTGCAATTGGCATCAGATAAGGCCAGCTTCTTTGATTTTTTTTGTTAAAGTAGTTTTTAGGCATTTTCAAGTTTTTCTATTAAATTGTTTTTGGTTAATGCCTTATTTTAGGTTTCAATTAATTCAAACTTTAAAGAGTTCCATAATATAAATTCCAAAAATGTCATTTTTTCGGTTCTCAACTTATTTAGGTCCTTAGGTTTAGTAAAAAGAAAACAAAATAAAGAATAAATCAGATGAACGATAGTGACCTTTCTTGCCTTTCTGAATTCTTAATAATTCAGAATCTTATGTGTTCAGACTCCTGATTTCATGTTATCTGGCTAATTATAATTCAGTCGTATTATTAATTATTATCACTGGAATATTTTAACAGCCTTTTACATTTGCTTTAATTTGAAACGAAAAAGAAAAGCACGTGTGAATCAAATTTATACAAACGATTTAAATCTATTGTTTAAAATCAGTGGTCGGCTACGAGCTTAAAATAATCACTTACGATTGACAACGAAATCCATAAAAATTATAAAAAAAAACATAAATCGTTACAACTTTAAATAAAAGTGCATAATATTTTATTTATATTCAGAGACCGAAAATAACGGGTCCACTTTAATTTTAGTGGTTAATTGTCACCATTTATCATTTAAAACTCGTTTGTTTCTTTAATGTCACTTTTCCATCCCTGTGTCAAAATATTAAACAAATTAATTTAAATAAATTATTATTCATTAATGTATTTGCATATAAAAAATTGTACTCATTTCTTTGTCAATAAGCGGGGAAATAAATCTTTTTTTCAAATTAAACAAATCTTTTTAATAAAGATTTATATCGAAATAAAACCGACCTGTAAATAGTTGGAATATTTATTGAAGAGAAAATTCTCCAAAAGGAAACTACAGTGATCTATTAATATTGGGTCTGATTGATAATCAGATATCGAGTTTTTACTTCTAAGCAAAGAAGCATTAGAAATTTAATGGTAATTTCGAAAATGTCGGATATTTTCGATTATTTTGTAACGATATTTTGGAGGTAAAGGGAATTTAGGGGTTACGGTGGCTTAGCGACGGTTAATGTGGTTAAATGTGTTAATATTGTAAAAATGTTTTAAATTTATTGCAAAACATATAAAATTATAAAAAATCTAATTTTAAATTAAATTTTGATTTCTTCGACCTTTTTTAAATCTTACTTTAATTTAAATCAATTTTCAAAATGATTTTGTAATTCCTTCAAATTTGTTTTATTACAATAAATTATCTACAAAAAATACTACAATAAACGAACGAAAAAGCAACAAAAAATAATGCTAATAAATCTTAACCACAGCACGCATTTTTATAATTTAGATTTAATAACACAAATAAAGATTATTAAATAGAGAAAAAAGAACTGGCTACAAACTTAAATCAACATTAAAAAGACCTCAAAAACAGTTAATTTAAGAAGAAAAGGAAAAAATCAGAAAACCAACAAAATCAAAAAACAAAAAAAAATACGAGTATATATTTATATATAAAAAAAACCTCCAACATACCAAAACGTAATACATTTTTTGTGGTTTGATTAACCATAAGAGTTCAAGACTGTGCAACAAGCCACACACCAAAAACAACACAATGAATTACTACAACTTGGCCAAAATATAATACAAGATCAAATGGTCAGCATGTACATATGTTTTTTTAGGATTCAGTATTTTGAAAGAGATGCAGTTTATTTCATTGTACTTGTATGGCCAAACCAAGTAAGAACTAAGAAGATAAAATAATTTTAAAAATTAAACCAAGAAAAATGGCAAAACCGCAATTTTAATGTGTTTCATTAACGTGGCTTTAATATAAAAAAATGCGTAAAATTTATTTGTTGCATCTTATAAGGGTACTGCAATCTCTACACTTTAAGATACAGGGTGTGTGGTGGTATTGGAATATGAAAATGGAACAGGTTAAATTCAGGTAAACAAGTTTGGCTAACTTTACCGTTATGCTATCTTTAAGCCTCAGTTAGCCGACTGTAACGGAATGCAATGTAATGACGTAAGAATGTAAGCAAATTCTATTTCTTACAGATTCATACATTACGGTGTTGCGTTACCTTTACATCTCCATAACCATTTGCATTACTTTACGCATAACAATCACCATCAGCTGTTTCTTACTGTTGCAGTTACATTCCGTTACAGTCGGCTAACTGAGGCTTTATTCCTAAAGCATTATTTCAACTCGACTATTGTTGTCCCTAGAATACCATATACACCAATTACCGTTATGCACTGCATGCGCTCCTCCTCTAGTGAATCTAAATCATTGGTCGATACAAACATGAATTTGTCTCGTGTGAACAACTCTAGACGATGTTAAGTTAAGTTTCGCTCATAATAATATTGGGTACATCTAAATAGCCGATTGCGTTTTCTTACCAAAACAAAGTTTAAGTTTTTTCCTATTTATTTGTGAGTCTGATTATTATTATACATTAAAAAATTTAACTAAAGCTGCCATGGACTACAAGTCAAAATGTCCATAACAGTTTTGTTTGTGGTATTCGCCTTATTATGTATTATGATTAAAGGCGTTAACATTTATGTTTATAGCACGTACGATTTCTTCCGCGGCAAAGACATACACATTATGAGGCATATATTTTTCAATTTATAAAATCGCAGAGCATAAATTTATAATATACCTTCGATTTTACGCCATAAAATTTCTGCAAGTGTAGAATGCAATTAACCGAAATTCACCACAAAACAATAATACACAACGGAAAACAAGAAGAAGAATAAGGACAACAAAAATGCATGAAAGACACATAAAAAGCCTACATATTTAACCAAAATGTTTCAGCATTTTTATAAAGAAAGGTGTTGTTCTACTTTTACTTTGATTTATTTTGTGACAAATACAAAAAAAAAAGTTGAAAAATACCTAATTGGTGGCAATTTTTTTTTCAGAGCAAAAACGTTTTGTGCAAATGTTACAATGAAAAAACAAACAGTAGAACAAAAAGTTGCAACAATTAGTGTAATTTTAGCAAACAAAAAAATTTTAATGCTTTTAACTCAATTCCCTAAGGAGCTGTGGACCAAAAATATTATTAATGTTGAATGACAGTGCATTCATTACAATCTTTTTTTGTTCCTACAATTTTAAACAACAATAATGAGTACCTGTTAGTTGTGTATAATAATGTAAGAAAATTTACAATTTAACAAAATGGTTTTATTTGATTTTTATTTTTATGTTTTGTTTTTCATTTCGCCGCCTTAACCTTTTGTTTATTTTGTTTTGTTTCTTAATTTTATTAAATCCACGTTTAGATGTTTGCTTCTCATCTCATTTTGCTGTTAAACATCAGCAGCAGCAACAACAGCATTTATTTGTTGTTGTTTTTGCGGCAGCAGGTTAACAGTTCACAGGCGCCGCCAATGTTTTTGTTGTCGTTGTTGCCATTGCTGTTCACCTCAACTATAAAAAACACAGATAAACGTGTTTGTTTGGAAGTTTACTCTTGTGAGTATGATGTTGTTGTTTTGTTTGTAAGTAGGTTTTTCTCCGAACTTTATTTTAACGAATGTTGTTGTTGGCTTTGATTTTGGAAACTGTTCTTTTTTTTTGTATAAAAATTTGACATTTTCGCGGTGTAAAGGTTAATCAGCTGTTGTGTAAAGTTAGTTAGTAATGTGAGATATGCAATTATTTATTATTAAAGAATTAAATGCACGATACCCATTCAAAATTGTTTTTCCGAACTGTAATATGATACTTCTTGATAAATTTTTAGTTAGGCTCGAGTTCATTAAATTTAATTTTCATTAAATTATTTTTACTGAAGTTAGGAATTACAACTTGAAAAATTTTTATTAAAAATTTTTTTTGATCATTTTTCTTGACTGGGGATCGAACCTGGGTTGTTGAATTTACATATGTTTCGAGAAATCCCACTTTCTCTCATCAGAATTCTTTGCGTTCTACCACCTGCACCACTGCGGTGCCGGTCAGCCAACAGACAAACATCAATCCTTTAACCAGTGTTAGTTCTGGTAGTTCGAAGTTTTTGCTGTAATTATCATTCTTTATTAATTTCTATTCATAGTTGTTTTTTTCTTTTTCTTCAGTTTTTTCGTATTCATGTCAAGACTTTGTCTCGAAAACTTGAATACATTTATTTTTGTTTATTATGTTTTTTGTACACTTTTGTACAACATGTAAACATTATGGTTTGTGCCCTAGCTATTTTATAGAATAATTATTAATTTCATAATCGAACTGTTAATTTTTACTTCTTGATAAATTTTTAGTTAGGCTCGAGTTCATTAAATTTAATTTTCATTAAATTATTTTTACTGAAGTTAGGAATTACAACTTGAAAAATTTATTATTAAAAATGATACGTTATGGATGGGCATATACAAATAAAAATTAATTTGTCGACATAAATAATTAGTAGTAATTTATTAAATTACGTTTACAGAAATTGCATTTTATTAGAATACCTATATCCATCTCAGAAGGTGAAAGACTGCTAAAAACTTAAAATATCATCTTACCAAATCCAATACAAATGCAATACTTATGCAAGAAGACTAACGGCCGAATTCTCGGTCATTAGTTAACCATTGGTAAACTAATATACTAACTATTATTTAACTATTACTATTAAGACTGTTAATTTAGAGATTATTTAAATTCGTAAGACATATTTACAATTTGTTGCCGAAAACAATTTTAAACTTTATTTTCATAGCAACAGCTGTTATTTGACTAATAGTTAACCAGCGACGTTTGGGGGTTTAACTAATGGCAAACTAAGCATTGCGAATAAAGAATCATTAGTTAAACCTTTTCCATTAGCTAACTGTTGAAGTTACCTCAAACGTGTTTGAAAATATTTAATAAAAAAACCAACCTATTGCAAAAATAAAAGTTGAATCACAGCTGGAACAAATCTTTATTAAACAAGGATCTTTATTTCAGAACAAAATACACTTTATATGGTGATACGTATTCATTTCTTTCCCATTCGTCACTTTATACTAATATTGTCATGACGAAATATGGTACTTCCTTCCACCTTTTAGATATTTGGTGACCCGCTAAAAGTTTGCTGCAAATATTCCAGAACACTGACGCCATGATCTTCTTGACAGACCCGTCTTCGACTTCGATTAACCAAGAAGATCTCTCAGTGCCTTAATCTCTTAATAGAAATGGTTCACATGTTATCAATGTTATCCACAATTTGGCTTATTCCATCAAGAGAGCCACGTTCCTAGCAAATTCTACCTCGTATATTCCAAATCACAGCCATCATGATCAAATTGTCAAAACCATCTTACATATACATATGTGCATACATACATATGTATATTGGGATGTGCTTTACCTTGAGCAGCCAACTGTTTTGGATTTTCCGGAATCTCTTGAGTATTGCGATTAATATACATACATATCTCACTTGAAGTGAAACACCGACAAATGGTTATTTAATGTCTTAATTGGCACCAATTCCTCCAAAGAAATGAACAGTTTCAATAAAAAGAGAAGTAACACTCAGGCAATTAATATGTCTATATATTAATTAATTAATTGTTTTACTTTCTTTGGGAAGGGGATAGTTGAAGAAGTAAAGGTGGTGAAAGAAGAAAGCTTTATCACAACTCTGCAATTGCGCATTATATTTGTTTTTAGTGCAGCATTGCAGCGCCTCTGGTGGCGAGTAGACGCATTATTTTTAAAGCTTGATTTTATAGCCTTTATTTTAATTGTTTTACTTCGGTGGCGTTTCAATGCTATACCACCGAAGAAGTGCGCTGTGATAAATATTAGTTACGATAGAATAGAAAACTAATAATTATCAGAAACTGATGTTGTTTTGAGTGACAGCGGCTGGGAATCGAACCCAGGCCACAAATACCAACTCATGTTTAATGATCAAACGCGCTAATTAATTAAGCTACAGCACCCGCATTCTACGTTTCTTCACATACATATAAACTTGTTCCTTGTTCTTTTAAATGTTTTCTCAAAATTATGAATCTGAAGATTGTCACCATCACTTTATTTGATCTACAGACATAACTTTTTTCGCTGCAGATCCAGAGAAGACTCCCCTTTGCCTTTGGCTTTTGTCCTAGTAAATACTTATAGTTATTTCTAAATTACTATATTCGACCATGGCTTGATAGCTCTAAAACATAGTTCCCAGTAAAATGAATTTGAATGTTTGTCAATGATTTGAACTTTTTCTATATTATCCACCACAATACATGTCATATTGGCAGGTGGTAACATATGCACGAGTAGTGTGGTCCACACGAGAGAGAATGCAAAATGGATGTTATCAAGCAATGTAAAAAAATAATAAAACCACATTTCCGTGGTTGCTTTATTATACGTTTAAATAATTCACATTTACCCGAAAGAACCCAGCTTATCTATTTGAATCTTCAAGTATAAATTGCAT
This sequence comes from Bellardia bayeri, assembly GCA_950370525.1. Taxonomy (NCBI): domain Eukaryota; kingdom Metazoa; phylum Arthropoda; class Insecta; order Diptera; family Calliphoridae; genus Bellardia; species Bellardia bayeri. The sequence continues at coordinate 22,750,233 of OX493267.1, forward strand.
ATACATAAGTATGTTGTTTGAAATATGAGCTAAATCAGAGCTTTGTATTAATATTTTGAATTTAAGCTTAATTCACTTAAAACTTCAGAATTTAAAATATTAGCAATTCACTAGATATAAACATCCCCAACAAAGCCCATTTTAGCATTATTCAAATGCTTTGATTTGAATAGAATTATTTCATAATAAAATTCATTTAATCTTTTAATGATTGAATTTTTCTTAATTCAAATCTAATTAATTATTATTAGATTATTAAAAATTATCTAAAAATAATTATTAAATAATTTACAAAATTAATTTAAGCAAATTATACAAAGCCTCTTTGTAATAGATTGGACTTGAAAACAAAATCATTCAATGAATTTTATAAAGCTATTTTGTAATAGTTTGTAACGTCCATAAATATTTGTCTAACATCAACCTAAAAGTATACCGAACGCCTCAGAATCACTTCCTACATTAATTTAACGATTTCCCTCCAACCGTCTGGCTGTCCATGTAAAGCTTGTGCGCAAGTACTGGTCGCCATTTTGAAGATATTTCTATTAAATTTGCTACATGATATTTTTTGGCCCAAATACGGTAGGAATTGAAATCGGTATATTATTTCACCTAGCCTCTATGCAAATATCTTCCCGAAAAAGGGGTTAATCGGTCATAAATGTTTGATTTACGCACATATACGAGCATATTTCGCCACAAATAAGTTGTACATGATAGCTAATTACATGTTAAAATGTTGTGCAGATCGGTACATAATTTATAATGCCCACTTCCGAAAATAACTTTAAATAGCATAAGCCTCTTAAAAATGTTGTTAGCCAAATAATATTCAACACAAATATGTTTCATATATAGTATGTATACAGAATATTATGTGCATAGACATCATGCTACTAAATATTTTGATGATCGATCTATAATAGATCATAGTTCCCAATTAGCGCCTATATGGTCGGGCTTGACCGACTATAATTTTTTACTTTACTTTAAATTAAAAAAAAAAAACTTGATTGATAATAAGGAACTCATTTTCAAAGGTATGTAAACAATTTTATTGAAGTACATGGGCTAATAAGAATGTATTCAAAAATTAAAACTATAAAATATTTCATAATAAATGCTCAAATCGAATAGTTAAAATTCAATTAAAAATTAATTTTTTCGAAACTTTGGCACAAATATTTTATTAGTCTTTGAAAAGCGTTATTAGGAAAAAAGAGTGAATCTTGAAACATAGTGAAAGATAAAATTACTATAGCAGGTCTTTTTACTATATCTCTAAAATAGTAGTAATGTTCATCTTGTTAAATTGGCACCCAATGGATTAGCAATAATCAGCAATACTTTTACAACATGAAAGTGACAATTAAACATAACAAAATATATAAAAGTTGGGTGGTATATTATCATCTAACTTCGAAATTAACTGCACAACATTAATTTACTTATTAAAATAAGATGACGTATTTTATTCATTCACAAAAACACAATATTTACCCGTATATTTCGTCCCGACAAGAAAGTCAATAAAGAAAAAGGTACAAACTGTATTAAATTTTAAATGTTTAAATAAAATTCCCATAAAAGTCTAACACTTTTATCAAATCATGAGCCGTTTCAAATTACCGCAACATTGTAGACAACATCAAACCATCTAGCCAGATAGATATCAGGCGGACAGACAGACAAATAGTAATATTTAGTGATAACTTGTTTAACGAACAGGATAATTGTATACGAATTTCTAATACTATAAACACACAAAAGACAGATGTTTACATTTTGTTTATTATATACTTTTTTGTTCATAAAGAACTCAAGAATTTGATGGTGATTTGTGATTGTTACATAGGATTGCATCGTATGTACAATATATTTTTTTTGTCTATGGAACTAAGAAAACCAGGAAAACCTGTATAGATATAGAAATAGATTTAAACAAACTGAATAACTTCAAACAAACAAAAAAAAAAAAAGGAGTCCTTTAAACAAACTTCAAACTAATATATCTTTTTTTTTTTGTTTTTTTTTTTGGTGGCTGCTGCTTTTATCAGCCAACAAATCAACTTCTAATGCATTTTAACCAAGTCAGTCGGCTTGTGTTTATGAAGTACTTGTATGTGTTGTTTGTCAGGCACAATACACAGAAAACAATAAAGAAAAAGATGAGTTTGTAGATTTTTCCCATTTATTTGTAAGTCTGCTTCACAGGTTTCTTTATTTTCTTTCATTATTTCCATTTTTATTTCTTTTATTAAAAAAAAAACACAAAACAAGGAGAGAAATGTCATTATCCTTTGTATTGAAAATACTTGGGTAAATACCAAGTCATACAATAATGTTAGCGACAACAACTAAACAGACATCTTAATCGTCTAACATGCAGGTGCAATTGCTATTTTGCAATTTCTTTCATCTTGTAGAGATTATATTTCCATTAAAAATCCATATCTTTACGGTAATCATACACCCGGAATTAGATATACTCGTACTGTTCATACTGGCTACTTTTTTAAACATTTACTCAAAGTCATTCATGTAATTTTGCTTTCAACATTGAACATTGAGCGATTTTGTTCTGGTTAAAACATATTTTAGTATCATATATTTTTAATATATTTTGCTAGATATTTAACAAAGAAATTTGTCATAGTTTTTAAAGCATTTCCGCTTTTTTCATGTTTTTTTTTTCAATAACCCAAAGTACTTTAGGTACTTTTCAATTATACTTGTGTACACAAATTTGTTAATACACAAGATGAAAGGCCAAGTTTTTGTGGAGCTTTTTGTTACCTTTTAATTCAAATTATTTGGAAATAAACAAAAAGAAAATTGTCACAGTTTTAAAGTTAATTAATAGTCATATTCATTTGCTATGCTTTGACAAATTCTGTTAACAAATTAAATAATATCAAGCTTGAAATAATGTTGGCATTAAGCCAAATATTGATGGTCAATCATTGTTTCATCGTAACTAACAATGATTCTTCTTTCTAATTATCATGTTCGGCATCATGGGAAAATAAATTTATTTTCGAGTTGTCAAATGTGATATTTGCCAAACTATATTGTGACAAATTATTTCCTGAGAACAAATATTCCAAATTAAGTCCACTTCCGAGCATACCAGACAACCATATAACTCTTGTAAATAATGCTATTAATATGAAATTCAACCAAAATAAGCCTCAAATACGTAGAAATCACATTAGTGGATACTGGATTTAGAAGCTATCAGTCCATAACTGCTCCACTTCTACTATGCCACCCATAAATCTTTTGTAAATAATGTTATTAAGATCACATTTAATGTTCTTTTAATTTTATAAATTGTTAAATTACACTCAAGATTATTATGAAAATCAGACAAACTCTGTAAATTACAGTAAGAATCGGAAATCATCAAATACATCAATTATAAATGATCAAAATTAGATAAAATTTCAAAACATTCACCCCTGTCACTCGAAAAGTAGTGGCAATTCTTATAATTTTTCTTCGTTTAAAGGTATAATGGTAAAGTGCCTTTAGGTCTATTTATACCTGCCAGTGTCTATTTTGTACAGCTTTCTTCTGTGTTTGTTTCTATTACGGGAGACATGATGCAGTGTGTTGGTATAGGATGAGGCATTTAGGAAACAGAATACTGGGTATATCCGTAGCAAAACCAGACGAAACTTTTGAATTTTCGAAACTTTTAAAACGTCCTCTATACTCCTCTGTATGACTATCGAAACGTCCTCTATAGTATCAGACTATAATAATATCTGACTGTAACCCACTCTGGTATTGTACAAAAATTCAGAAGTACTTTCTTTAAATAACAGTTCGGTGTGGTACTCAATATTAAAAAAGTGTTACTCTGGACACATAAGTGCTGGTCCGTGCCAAAAAAAAAAGGAACAAGAAATTAAGCCTATGAATTAATTCATAATTCATAATTAATCCATAATATCAAATGTTTGAAACAATTTCTTAAAGAAATTTTATAAAAAATTAATGACTAAAAGGACTGAGATAATTAACTCGAAATGAATTCCCTAATAGAATGGTGAGCAAATAATTTGTTCTTTCACTAAACCATGCGATAACTTATCTGGGTTCAAGTATGTGCAATCATTCATTGCTTAATCCCAGATACTGATTTTTTTGGACAAAGTCGGGACAGAACAGTAAAGATTTTTCGGGATGCACGATGTGTTACCTCTGAGCACATGAGCATTTTAAATGTTCAATGTTGGAGTTGTGTAGAGTGAATTGCTTGAAAAAAAAATGGAGTGAACGGCTGATCAATATTTTGTCTCTCATTAAACAGAATAATTGGTGTCATACGAAGCCTGAGCAGATTGTGTTGCAGTTTAGAGTTTCAAAGAGTTTAATCAAGAGAACTCCATATCTCAGAATATGCTGACTATGTTTTGGAAGACATTAGATCCGAGAGCCGATTAAAAACGCCAGAACGTTTAAATTGAATCCACTACTGCTGCCTCTGATTTCATACATGGAAAATATGTGGCTTTGTTGTACAAATTGGTCCCCAGATATAATTAACTAATAAATACAATATATCCTTTAAAAAATAAAGCTTGTATGTTTGATTTATATTCATGTATGTACTGAGTATATTATTACCACTTTAATCACTCTACACTTAAGCGGCAAAATTCAAACAAAACTGAGTTGTATTTATTTTTTCGCACTCAGGTAAATATCATTTACGTTATTGTAATGATTTTTGTTATAATTGCTCATTGTACCTTTGGAAATATGTAAAGAATATGTACAAAAAATTTAATGTTTAATCTTTATTTTTACTTTGCACACACCGACACGTTAACGTTATTTTTTTTTTTTTTGTTGGTTGTCCAATCGAAAAATATCTTTAGGATTAAAACTAATTGTTTTGGCGCACTTAATTGTCCTTCCCATACTTGTACGCTTGAATACCTTTAAATAACAAAAGAAACTGGAAAGAAAAGTACGTGTCTAAATAGTTGGAATATTATGCAGGTGTGGTCCATTAGATACGTAAATGGTTATACAGAGAATAAAAATGTAAATGAAATAAAAGATATTCAAAAGAAGGATTAAATTGACAAGTATTTAAAATAATTAAATTGGCTGGCTTTAAGAGAATTTTGAAATTGTCAACTTAATCTCAATTTAACTAATTAATATTAATAGTTGGTGTTTCCTTCCAAAATATTTGAGACGCTCTTTCATCAGGGCTAGAGAGTGGTAGAGAGGAAGTTGAAGGGCTACAAGAATTAAACAGTCGCTGCAATGACGGTGCGCACATTGAGTTGGCATTGTATCTGTATCCTGTACCTGGTCTTGATATGTATGCTAGTAACGATCGGTTCGATTGTTAGGAAAATAATTTGTTCTTGGGCTAAATCAGAAATCTCTTCAACGTAACATAACTTTTCTGGGATCAGGTTGACCAAACGATTCATTGCTCAATCCCAAAAGTTGCTACGCTAGGAAAGAACGATTTTGGAATACTTTCTGCACTATTACCAAATAGTATCCCTAATTATATTTATTATGTTTAAGAGAATGGATTAAAAGAACCTCCATAGCACTGGCCGATATATTTGGTATCTCATTAAACGGGATAATTGGCTCCATACGGAGACTGTGTAACCAGTTGTGTTGAATTTTAGAGCTGCACAAAGTTTAATCATGAGGAATTTAATTCTCCGAGTCTTTTAAGTGTGAGAACAAATTGAAAAAAGTACGACTCTCTCTTGTATTTTGCATCTTGTTCTTTGCATCTAACAGAAATAGTTTTAGAATTTAAGGTCCAAAGTTTTAATTTTTAAAATGTTATGATGTTAATTACATCATTCCATCTCAATGCTTAACGAATCCTTGGTTGGTTGGTTTACATGGTTGCCTGCTGCCTGCAAGCATTCAAGTGAAATCCTTTGATTCCGTTTTGAAAACGACCACAACGTTGAATAACTCCTTGAATAATGATAGGACTAGATCTTTTCCAGATGCTAGTATATAATGGCTGCTATATCCAGCCTGTTGCATTCAAGTATCTGATGAAATCGCACCATCTGATACGTGATTGATGTCTCCGCTAGGTTGTTTAGTATATGTTTCTCCCCGTCGTGGTAACTATGGCAGTGATTGAAGGGAAGTCCGAGTCTGTTTGTATGCTTACCAATCGTCCAGTGACCGGTTAGCACCGCTATTCTCGAGATGTCATTTCGTTTCACATTCAAGAGCTGCAAACTGGCCACATATTTCTAGTGATCCTGCTTGTTCAGAGTGTCCAGATTACGCCACCTAATTCCAGTTTTTTGAATGGTCCCAAGTGGTATGGCGAGTATTGAAGGTATTGATACATATTAAGCGGATCCTTCTATGGCCAGTTCGTCCGCCCTTTCATTACCGTAGTAATCCCTATGTGCAGGGACCCAAACTAGAATAATGTCAGTTAGACAGCTTTTCTTTGCATTGCCTAACTAAAATAGATGTTGTACGAGTAGTAGGGGATTTAAGTGTAACGAATCCTTAGTTTAATAGGATAACTATCGTATAATACGCCGACTATTTAGTGTATTGCTTCCAGGTATCTATGTATGATCTTAGGACCTCGTCTCAGATAGATGAAGCATTTTCTTACATTTATTTATATTTTAGGTATTTTATACTTTAGGAACTTAATACCTGTGACCTTTGATCACGAATTTTTCAAGTAGCGGAGATTTAAAATGATTTAATATCATGAATAAAACCTTAATTAATGATTAAAATGTCATTTATTCACTTTAAACAAACTATTTTTCAAATTATTTAACATTTCACCTTAAGGGAAGGAAATCGTTAACGAATATCTAAATATAAATATAATTATCTGCAATTAAGATAAAATTTTAATGTTTCCAAAGTCTCTACATATTTTCACGTTTAACTATTGCATAATTATTTCTTTATTTATTCTCATACAAATTTTCGCTTTTTTTCTGCAGCATTTTGTCTACGTAATATTTATTAACATTTTTTTTTTTAATTATTCGGTTAAGATTTAATTAAAAGATTTTTATCTTTATTATTTTCTGGCCTGTTTTTTTTTTTTTTTTTGTTAATTCTTCTTTAATGTAGGTACTACTCGTATATAAACATTTAGCCACAAAATTTACTTGATAAAACAATTTAAGGCGAAGCTAAATATTTAGCTATGAATATACAAAAAAGAAAGCCTGTAAACAGCAAAATATAATAACACAATAAAGAGTAATTAAGATTAAATTTTTATATTTCATTATGTTTATTTTCTGTTTTGTCTTTAATGTTCGTATTAACTACGTAAAGGGTGATTTTTTAGCTATTATCTTTTTGGCAACACTGGTTTAAACAGCTGACGCACGTTTCGTGTTTTGTTGCACTGTCAAACATCTTCAGTTTGGTCTATAATTTAACCATGAATCGTCTTACAAACGAACTACGCTTGCAAATTATTGAAATTTATTATCAAAATGCGTGCTCTGTTAAGAAACTTCATCGCGCGATGAATTACCGAAAAATTGTGTTCAGCGACGAAGCTCATTTTTGGCTCAATGGTTACGTACATAAGCAGAATTGTCGATTTTGGAGTGAATATCAGCCAGAAGCATTGCAAGAGCTATCAATGCGTCCAGAAAAAGTCACAGTTTGGTGCGGTTTATGGGCTGGTGGCATCATTGGACCGTACTTCTTCAAAGATGATGCGAATTGTAATGTAACTGTGAATGGTGAGCGCTACCGTGAGATGATATCCAACTTTTTTTTTGCGCAAAATGCAAGAGCTTGACTTGCATGACATGTGGTTTCAACAAGACGGTGCCACATGCCACACAGCACGCGCAACAATGGACTTATTGAGAGACGAGCTCGGTGAACATTTTATTTCACGTTCGGCACCGGTCAATTGGCCATCTAGATCGTAATATTTAACGCCTTTAGACTATTTTTTTGTGGGGCTATGTTCAAGCTCATGTCTATACAGACAAGCCCGCTTCAATTGACGCATTGGAAGACAACATTGAAGCATTTATACGTGAGATACCGGCCGAAATGTTGGAAAGAGTATGCCAAAATTGGACTAAGCGGATGGACCATTTGAGGCGCAGTCAAGGTCAAAATTTGCATAAAATAATCTTCAAACATTTAATTATATGGACCGTACTATCGATTCAAATAAAGATTTCATGTATTTTTTTGAATTTTATGTGTTTTTTTGTTCTTTTGAAAAATTTTCCTATAGCTTTTAAAAAATCACCCATTATTTGTAACTTGCAGCTTTAAATCCATCCTCTTCCCTTGATAAAATTTATATAGTGACGTATGTAGTAGATTATGGCTCTGTTCGAGTGCTGGTTGGTATTAAATACTTGTAACTTGGTACACTTAGGAATGTCTTAAGCTGTAAATTAATTGGATTTTAATACAGTAAATATTTTATCAGCAAGTTTATCTCAATAAAATCAACATAATCAGACAAGTAGGTGGCACTGGAGTAAATACACTACAGTACTACAAATATATAGATATATATATATATATAGATTGGGGTAGCCAGGTTGCTGCAACATATAAACAGTTGTTGTAAAACGTACTTACTGAATTCCAATGAAAAAAGTTATAAACTTACCTAAAAAAAAATAGAAATAAAAGAACTATTAATAATTTGTTTAAAAGAAATATATTCAAATGTAAAATAAACCTTTTATTAATTATAATTATGTTATTTAAACAAATGCATATATTTCTTGGCTCTGCCAAAAAAGAAGATTTGGGATATAATTTTCAATCTACAAACATATTTACTGTAAAATAGGTATAATAAAATACTATTACGTCTATCCAATAAACCATTAAAAATCATTTGTTTAGCAAAAATGTATGACTTAAGGTACGGTCACATTTTACTCAAAAAAACGTAACTAATTATTTTAGCACAAATTTGTTTGAGGTTGTTTACCCTTACAAGAGTTTTGCAAAATCAAACAGCATCAAATAAATTAAATTAAATAAATAAACCAAGCTTTGTTTTAAGAAATAAACGAGTTCAAAAATATTTTATTTAGTGGTTACGTCTTTTTCGGCAAATATTTGCCAAGTATGACCAAGCCTTTATGTTTATTCTCTTGGTATCGTCATATTCAAACATGACTTTTTTGATAAATGTGTTGGTACCAAAAATGAGCTATTGGCCTTTTGTCACAGTAATCAGACTGAAAGATCTTGCAAGATATTCAAGTTCTATAGACTTATAAAATTTCTATTTCTGGGAACATGATACCCGCTCATTTAGGCTGTAGCAGCTATTAAGCGAATGCTTTCCTTAGAAATATTTGATATGGATGACACCTCCAAGAACGTGATAAAATATATGTATAAAATATATGTATTCTTGCAGCTTAATACCTAAGTCCTTATGGATAATTCCCTGATACAGATCAGTATTCGGATCATGCTTGATAGCGCATAAAAATTTAACAGATTTCAATTCCAAACAGGTCAACAATCAAACAGATATTCGAAAAGGTATGTAGGACTATTAACTCCTGATAATAGTGATTACCTAAAAAAAAAAAATTTAAATAAATGATGTCTGCTAGATCGCGATTAGCTATGAAGAATGAAGCAAGGGAACCTTTCTTCATTAGAAATAAGACAGATTTCTTTTCACACATAAAAATACTAATTGGATTACTGAAATGTGTCTTATGTCTAATGCAGAACTTTTAATGGACCAATTATGTATGATATTCTCGAAGTTTTTGAGAATAACCCTTCCAGATTAAATTTTACCGTTCCTCGTGTTGTATAATAATTGATAAGTCCTTATGGATAAGTCCCTGATACAGCGCATGATAAAGCAGATTTGGATTATCAATAATTCCAAACAGACCAACAATCAAACAGGCATTCGAAAATGTATCTAGAAGATATTAAGTGAATGTCTTACAAATATTTGAAATGAATGAGGACTCTTAGAACGCGATTAGCTATGAAGAATGAAGCCAGGAACTGGGTGAGGCATGTTATTCTAGGAGTTTTTGAGAATAACCCTTCCAGATTAAATTTTACCGTTCCTCGTGTTGTATAATAATTGATAAGTCCTTATGGATAAGTCCCTGATACAGCGCATGATAAAGCAGATTTGGATTATCAATAATTCCAAACAGACCAACAATCAAACAGGCATTCGAAAATGTATCTAGAAGATATTAAGTGAATGTCTTACAAATATTTGAAATGAATGAGGACTCTTAGAACGCGATTAGCTATGAAGAATGAAGCCAAGAACTTGGTGAGGCATGTTATTCTAGGAGTTTTTGAGAATGACCCTTGCAAATTAAATTTTAACGTACCTCGTATTGTATAATATTTGATAAGTCCTTACGGCTGATACAGATCAGTGTTGGATCAAGATCGGGAAAATTGAATAGGATCATCAATAATTCCAAACCGATCAACAATCAAACAGGTATTACAAAATATTTTTATATACTATACATATGTTTGAAACGAATATTTATACCATCTATATTTTTGTTAGTGACAGAAATGGAAAGAAAATGTTAGTGGTTTGAGGATTTTTTGATTTTGAAGGGCCTAAAGCTTTTATAAGAAAAGGTGAGGTAAACATAATAGGGTATCATTGTGCTGTGTACTTGATAATGAAGCTTCTGCTAGCAAAGAACGGTCCAACTGTTAACATTATAAAATCCAAAAGATTCAGAATTCGGTTTATTACTCTTTCTCGGGTAAAATCCCAGAAGTAGTTAGCGCTCTAAAAGAGACATTTAAAAACAATATGATCTTTGATACCACTACATGCATTGAGCAATATTGGGTCAAAGCTGTGTATATCTTTCGAGATGAATGATGAGAACTGCAAACATTAGATTGGTGTTAAGGTATTGAAGAGCGAGGTAACTCACAATAGACCTAATAAATATGATAGATGATTTTGGTTTCTGAACAAACGGCATAATTGGAATGACGTAAAGGCTAAATTGGGATTGTATATAGAGTCTTTCTAATAAAAATAACTGAAAAGAAGTTATTGTAAATCACACAACAAATTGTCTAATTAATACATGTTGTTAAAAAATTTTATAAATGTAAAGTATTCATGAAAGATATACATACATTCAGTTTTGACTGCAGAAAATATGCACAGGTTGCTAAGTCTGGAAAAGTGTTTTGGAATATGATCTATTTTTCTTTAAATTACCAGGGAAGTAATATTAATAATTACTATTGATTATTTCTTGTTTTCTTTTTAAGGTATCTCAGAAAAACTTTCGATGTCAGCTACAGGTTCATATTGACTTACTGAATGTCAATTTTAAATCAGCTGCTTCATTGCTGCTAAATCATAGCAACCAACTTTTTTGTGATCGCCCCATAATTGGTAATAGCTCAAATATAGTGACCACTTCCAAAAAAACATTAACCTTCGTAAGTATCGTATAAATATCGATATTGAGCTGAAATTTTTCATCGATCAATTATATTTAAGTCAAAATTGTACTATTAGATTTTGTGAAGCTTAGTCCACAATTGGCCACAGTTCCCATATAAGGCTCATTTCCGAGAATAATTCGAATACACAAAAAAAACCTGCATTGTAAATGATACGCTTAAGACGAATGTTCTAAAAATCTCGGAATGGGGATTTCCAAATATGAACCATACTGGCTCGACTCAATAGGAATTCTTGAAAACTTCTGTAGACCGCAATGAATAGAACAAAGGTATTATAAATTAAGGTATTGTTTATTAGGATTATCATTGAACTACATAGCTGGATTGTTGAATTCAAATGTCTTAGGCTTTAACTACTACATACAATACTACCTATGTGTGACTGAAAATGGGGTAGTACTATCAGTAGGCCCGTCCGAGATAGTACTTATAAATGAAGAATTGATTCTTAACAACATACTTGATCACTAAGTCTAAGTTTCTTAAAATAGTGTAAAAAATACTTGACCTTCATATATGCAATTAAAAGTATATTTAGGAACTGTATTACACTCGAACTTCTTACTATTAATAAGTCGTTTTTATGGGTCAAAATAGCATAATTCTTTATTGTGGACTCGTACTTCAAAGTAGGTTTACAAAGTTTTGCATAGTGTAAATGTTATACTGAATGAGCTTATAAATAAATATATTGAGATTTTTAATACTGATACACTGAAAATTCAGTCCATTGTTGCAATTGGGATTGTGGGATTTCCAATTGTCGCCTTTAATTGTGTTTGTTTTTTCAACTGGTAAAGCAAGTTTTTCCTACTGTTTCACCTTACTGTTCAAACTCTATCAGGCATGTGATGGAAATCGAAAACGAAAACGAATGAGTTTTAGAAGTCAATTTTTCGTAATACAGTCAAACCTCGATATAACAACCCTCACTATAACGAATTCCTCGATTTAATGAATTTTTTTAAATCCCCTAAAACGCTCCATAAGATTTAATACAAAATAAACCTCTCTATTACGAATACATTTGTTAATAGCCTCGTTATAACGAATTTTCATTCACTGCAGACTAACGAAATAGAAAGAATTATTTACCTCTATTTAACGAATTTTGTCAACTTACAACCTTTTCATAACGATTTCCATCAATAAATCCAAATTATATGAAACAGATATACACAAATTTATTGTGTTTGCAACGACAACGTCTCCAGCAAACCAACATTCGTAGTCGACAGCAGCATGCATTAGACTAACGGCTGAAATATTCGAAGAACAATTTATTGTTGCCAAGAGCTTGTACGCTTGTTGCAGCAGTTGTTGTTGCAATCTTAGTTAGTTAATCACTGGCTCAGACTTATTATTTTATAAATGTAAACTATTTTTGTATTTTAAAACTACAAAATACAGTGCCTTCAAATGTGTTTTGATTTATTAGCTGAAATCGTTCCATATATATAACATGGTAAGCAGATGATTATTAATATATGTATGTACATACAAAATTTTTTATTACCTCGATATAACGAACCTCATTGTAACGTTATACCAAGGTTGAACTGTATTTCTGTATTGAAAAACTTTTATCACATAAAATATAAAGATATTGGTCTACTAAAGAGAATCTTAAAACATACATTTTAAAAATTAGAATATAAATGCATTAAAATGTATTTCCAAAACTGATTCGTTTTCGACGAATTGAAATTGTGATAAAACCCGTGTGTAAAGACGAGATTCAAAGTTTGTCAATATATTATTGTGGTTGATCTGGTCACCCCAAATAGAGGAGATTACAGTTAAACTTTATGACTGCAACAACAGCAACAACAGAGAAAAAAAGTACTCATGACCTAATTAACATTTTAGTGTGCGTATAATGCAAAAGTGCCAGTCGACGTAGTGGTGCTACATAAATTGTAATAATGACGTCTAATGAACTCAACTATGGCTTTTGTGTAATATACGAAACGAATGTGCACGTAACAAATAATGGAGTTTTGTGTTTCAGGTCCATGGTAGACAGAATAAAAGAGTTGATTTTGAAAAAGAATTAAAGCGTTTTTAATAAAGTTTTGTTAAGCATAATTTTCAAATTTGTTATGGTGTGTTAAACACGGCAACAGCACAAAATAACTCTATAACGAGTTCAAGTTGTTTTGGAACAACAGGTCGAACATTTAAAAAAAAGGTCAAAAAATAACTAAAACAGAAACTAAAGTATTTCAACAAAAAAAAATAAAAAATAAAAATACACAAAGAAAAGAACACAAAATAAAACTACATTCATAAAGCGTGAGAATTATGGCTTTTGTTTTAGTTTTGTTCATAAATAGTGATGAATGCCGGCTAAGCCAGACAGACTACGAAACACCACCACCTTCTCGGAAATACATTTAATAATTAAACGCATTTTTATGTTCTTCATCTACTTCTACTTCATTCACTGTCTGCTCTCACCGTTTTTATTGTCTGAATATATGTAACACCTAAATTGCTGTGTGTTGTGTTGGAAATGTTTTAACCATAATAAATCCAGTTAAAAACAAATCTTAGACACTTAGATAAATTTCATAACAAAATGAAATTCATTTAACATTTCTTCATCATCATTTGGCCGTGTTTGATCTTGACTGAATAAGAGTGGCGGCCATAATGGTGCAACAAGTAGAAATAGAGGTAGCGGGCTTGCTTGCAAGTGTTGAGTGAAAAATATGCAAAATTATTGGATGCTATCAGAGCGAGTGAGTGAGTCTGTGTTGGTAGAGGGAGGAAGCGATGTTAGATTTTGATTGTGGCTTTAGATAAAGGTGTTAAAATGTTTAAAACATTTACGATAACCAAACGTTGCATTTTAGTTACCTCCTTCTTTTCTTTTGTTGTTGTTTTTCATCTTTTATTAGTGTTTTTTCCAATCAATATCAATATTGCGTGCACGTAAAGATTACATTGACTAGATAAAATTACACACAATTACACGAATGCAGCAGAACTACAAGGTGACTTACACTCAGAGAAATTTATATCAATATTTGTTCGACATTCAAATTATTGAATTTTTCTTTAGTACTGAAGAGAAAAAACATTATAAAATTTAAAGCATCGTCCAGAACCTGAAATCCTAGAAGAATTTTTCGAAATGTACTTGAAGTATGATGGTTTAGATATTTTTCCATCTTTAGCGAGGTAGAAAAACAACAGTTTGCGAGACATTAAATCAAGCTCTTATTTGATAGATACATATTTTGGGCAAACAAAAAAGATAATTACAAAGTCCCGTTGGTTTCTAACAATACAAATTGTTTTAAATACATGATGTGTTCAGCATAACCCAACGTAAACAACAGCCTGGTCGGACTTGCTCCTTCTTTTAATCGGTAAACCACTGTACTGAAGAGCAACAAAGGTCAACGACCTCGAAGCATCTTCCAGAACCTGGAATCAGTAACGTCTATTTTAGGATTTTCCCCCATCTTTAGCTAGGAGAAGAAAATAATTATCACATTCAAGTCGTCAAAAACTTGCTTACAGAAACTATGTTTTTTGCTAGAAGACACTCAATCAAGAAGTTGGGCAAATCGACAAGCTTTTGAATTCGGATAATACAGGTCCTCCCTAATATGAGATATCCCCTGCATAATTCAAGTTAAACAACAACATGGTTGGTATTGCACCTTATTTTAGCAGTCCCCCATTCAGTAATATTCAGAAACAGAGGACTTTGTACTCGATGCATCTTTCTGAATCTGTAATCGTTGACGAATTTCTGAGCAAAACTTGAGAAGCTCTATTACGTTTTAAATTTTCACTCATCTTATGCGAGAAGCCGAAAACAATTATTACTTTCAAGCGGGATATATCCAAAATAAAGTTAAGCAATACCATGGATTCTTCTTTTGCTCGGGAACCCACTCAGTACGTACCACGAACTTTAAGCATCTGGGTCTTTGATGCCTTTTTGAGAAAAACTTGAGAAGCTCTATTACGGTTCCAATCTTATTTCATCTTTAAGCATACAACGATTATATTTTTTTGCAACAAGTCTCTGAGTTGACAAAAGAATTTATTGAGCAAATGAACAAGATAAATAAAAGACCTTTTGGATTTAAACCATGCAAATAGTTTCCAATAGGAGTTATATCCAGGATAATTTAACATAAGCAACCCACTCAGTAATGAAGAGAAACTTCTTCGAAGCATATAGAACTGGAATCCTTGACGCTTTTTTGTGTAAACCTTGAGAAGCTCTATTACTTTGAGATGAAAAGATCTTCTTAACCAACAGAAAGCTGAATTGAGTTGAGCAAATGCACAAAATAATTACAAAGCCCTCTTGGATTTGCATATAAAGTTAAGCAATAGTAAAAACTCAAGGACAGGCTCCAAGACTAGCGGTTGAAAGTATTTGACTGAACTATACTTGCATATGCTTTTGATATTATACCAATATGAAATTTCTTGAAGTGTAACTTCTATACAAAAGAAAAACCAGAAATAATAAAAAGCAACAACTACCACAACAGGTACAAATGGATATTAACAAATATGGTCAAAACTATGCCTGATCATGCATGCAGTTACAAATACAAATCGAGAAAAGCAATGAAGACGAATAAATACCTACAATACAAACAAATAAACGAAAAATAAATACAGCAAGAACAACAAACCACTTAAAATGGTTAAACATTCTTTACATGTTTTCATTACTGATTGTAATTGTTGGAAATCTTTCAATATTTAAAGACCTCACACACGCTCATCACTTCAAGCCAAACGCAGGCTAAATAATGGTGGTCTTTTCATGATCTTTTGCAGCAGCTTTATTTGAACGTTTACTCATTTTATTTTAAACTCTTAAACTATGAATTCTTTCATAATTTCTATACTTTATTTTAAATTTTTTTCTGTAAAACCTTATGATCGTTGATCATTGAATTTTTTTTTTTTGCAATTAAGTCGTAGTATGTATCTGTGTTTAGTCTAATCTGCACCCATAATATAGCACACACTTAGCTAAAAAAAACACACATATCTAAGATATAATCAGGCTTAAAATCTTTTTGAATTTCCCAGTACATATTGTCAAAAACAAAAATGACGTATCGAGCGGCGTTTTGTACGCAGCATGATTCATTCAAAAGAAATTGTTGTTTTGTTCAAGTTATTAGGTTATTTGTATAAAAGTATGTTACACAGATAGATGGCTGACAGACAGACAAATAGACAGACATACATTTAGACACGACACGATACTCTCGTGTGACAATCCCAATTTTTTGTCACAATTTGTATGTGAAACTATTTTTTTCTTTTCTTATACTACAATATTTTGTTTTTACAGTGGGAAGCAAAACTGAAAAAGTAGCAACACTGGCACCACAAACTAAACAATAGCGAAGAATGACAAAATTAAATGTCAAAAGTTCGCGTTTTTGCTTACTTACATGATGCGTTCTCTTTGCGTTTTATATTGTGTTACTGCAAGAGATTTGCGCTTAACGGACGAAGAGAAAATACGAAAATGCAACAAAGGGTACCAATTGTTCGATTACGTTTCATTTTTCTTTCGCATCGCAATAGAGAGTAACCTCCCAGCTTTTATTGCTCTATTTGTGCATTATTATATGAAGTGATTAACTTGATTTTTAAATAAAAAATTAAAAGATCTTTAAAAATTAGAAAAACGCCAACTGATATTGAAAACAATGTAATCATGCCGTAAAATTGCTGAAAAATTAAATTTAAGTAAATCCACGGTATATGATATAAAAAACGGCGTAATGTAGCTTGCAATATTAACCAAGGGGGTCGACCAACACTGCTTTATTTCCACGACAGCCGGTTATACGCACCGGAATGTTCCGAGATCACTCGGCCAAGGGCTGTCAACTCAGCAATTACTGCTCTTACAACAACAACAACAACCAAGACTGCTTTCTAATGGTGATGCTCGGCGATTAAACGTTTGCTACGTAATAAGGACATCAAGACCTCAAGAAATGCTGCGAAAAAGTATTGGCAAAGTCGTCAGTTCCTGGGCTGTTAGACGTGCATTAAATATAATTGGTTTAGTAGCCAATGTGACAAAGAAAAAGCCAGCACTTTCCAATAGAAATGTGAAAAAACGCCTTTATTTCTGTAAACACACAAAAATTGGACAGTAGATGACTGGAAACGGGTTATTTGGAGCGAGCAAATTAAATTCAACCGATACCAGTCTGATGGAAAAGAATACTCTTGGCATAGGGCGCAAAAGCACCGTCCTTAATGCAAAACATCCGGAAAGTTTTGCTTCCCACTGTATGTATGTATGTAGAATGATAAGATTCATTGAGTTACTACCTAAAAATGTAAACAATAGAAAGATAAAACAGAAAAAAAAATAAATATTTTATATTTCAAGGAGAGAAAAAGGCACAGAAATGTGTATTTACTCATTATAATGTGTGTAGTATTTATTGTTGTACGAGTATTTATTGTATTGCGAAATTATGATGAAATCATGAACTAAATTATTTCGAAAGATAGTGAGAACAATTCTTGAAAAAGTCTTATATAAAAACTTATTTTCGATATATGTATAAACTTTGACCTTATAACGAATTTAAACAGTTCTAAAAGTCTTCCAGGAATTACCATTCTTAGCAGTTTTATTAAATAAATACCTCCAAGTCATTTACTGTCACTCAATCACTTATTTCTCTACATTTTATGCAAATCATGTTTCGAAAAACTATTTGCTGTCATAAATGTCACTCAATTCATCTCTTTTATATACGAGTTTAATTTATTTTGTCGCCACTTCAATATTTTTTTCATACGCATTAATTTTACTGTGCCAGGCATTAAATTTAAAAAACTTCTTACAACATGTGATTGATAAAATGGGTTACGATATCAATTTAATTGGTAATAATGTATTTCTTTTACATTTCAAGCCATCAATTATAGCTGCCCTAACGAGTTTGAAATGTCATATTAATAATTTGTTGAACGCGTCTGAAGTAGTCAGACGCTATAAGATATGACAACAAACACATTCCATTTAAATGAAATAATGTTGTGTGTTCAGAAATTTATTGTTGAGTGTTTAAGATTTTATGAAATTTTAACGGTTTCGCAATTAGGACCTTATGAACTAATTAATTTACTAAGGAGTGGAGAACACTCCAATATGAGTAGCGAAATGTCGTGATGCGAGGGTTGAAGTAAGTGAAAATTAATGGCTAATGAATGCCCTTTTCTATAAGGGATGGGTATTACAAATGTCTGGTCCTTAGGGTCTTGTTGTTTCGCCTCAACATAAATTGTTTCTGTACTCCTTTTGAAATATTATGAAATAATGTGTGTCTTAATTTAATAATGAAAGACAATAGATCTTCTCTGTCTTCTCTTCATATAGGGTGCTGGGTATCATGATCGTTGATCCGCAAACTGAAATTCAATATAATCTTTCCTCATATTAAGCATTTTTTTCAGTATAGCGGCAGTGTTTTCAAGACATTCAATAGGCATAATATGTAAACAGCTGAATTTGCAAAACGTTCAAAAAAAATACAAGCTTTGTGTATCCAGTATAGATCTTTAAAATCTCCACACTCAACTGCTGCAACGTCGGTTTTAGATTGCAGAAAGTTATTAGCGCCAGGTTTTACTAGATAACTGAATTTACTAGTGCGCTATGTAAAACAATCAATCCGCAATTAGGTCGTAAACCGAGCTTGTTACAGAGTGGGTCTTCCTTTTCATTTCAGTTGCTGAATATTCGAAGAATGATTCAGCGTTCTCGTTCATGAACCCAAAGCACACAAATCCTTCCAAAAGGGTTTACGGAAAGCAAAATAAGAACTTTTTGCGATGGACAAGAACTCCTATTGAAGCTTTAAGCTGTGTCACTGATCCTACAGAAAATGACAAGTCCTTCAAATCAAAAGCAGCTACTAAAAGGCGATATTAGGTAGACAAAATATTAGTGATCCGGAATGATTTACTACTTCTATTTTACTACTTCTACTTT
The DNA here is from genome assembly GCA_950370525.1 of Bellardia bayeri. Lineage (NCBI taxonomy): Eukaryota > Metazoa > Arthropoda > Insecta > Diptera > Calliphoridae > Bellardia > Bellardia bayeri. The sequence goes on from OX493267.1 coordinate 22,769,755, forward strand.
AAATAACTGGTTTATGTTTAGCTTGCAGTATCAGCAATGGGACCTGAAGTTGCAAGCAAGAGAGATTTGCCTCAGGCGTTTGTCGAATCAGCACAAGTGATGGAAAATTACCAAGGAGATCATTCGCCACAATGATCTTATTAAAAGATTAAAACGTGCCAATCCCCCTGCAGAAGATGATAAGCCTAAACGACCCACATCTGAAACAGCAAAGTATTGTATTTTAAATAAATGTTGTGTCTAGTTTACGGTATCGCTGAGCTTTGAAATGGAATAGACTATCTGTAGTGTCTTTTCTAGAATATGTTGATGGTTTTTTTTTTGGGATTTCATTTCTGATTAATCTCTTGTATGCGATGGCTGTGTTTATGCGTTATAATTAAAAGAGGAAGATCTATAGTGTCATGCCAAAACTCCTCACATCCTTTAAAAATTATTTAACTAACATACCGCTCAATACCTTTAAGCATACTAAAATCATTTGACATACATTTCATTCACCTATCCTTAAATCCTTTGATGGTCAACTCGTTTATATCCAAAAACACAACTGCTATCTTTAAAATCATTGTAGTGTCCAGGAACATAACCAATATAATCTCATACTTTTCTCGCCATTGTAATCGCACTCGTTCGTATAAAAATATTAAACATGTAGATCACATTTTGAATATTCACATTTCGCCAAAAGCGCTCGACAACAAAACCTTGTCATTAATCATCGCATGTGTCTGGAGTAATGAAAACGGCGCATTCCTTAAACCAAAAACCAAACAAAAAGAAATTAAATAAAAAAAATAATGTAGAGACGAAAAAAGTAATAAAACATGTACAAATACAACAATTTTACGCCATAGACGGTTAGTATCCATTGCGCTTTGTACTCGTATCTTTAGTTAGTTAGTGAGTTAAATTCAAGCAAGCAGCTCCATTAAGAAAATTCTAAAACCAAAAAAAAACGTTGTTGTGGTCAAGAGCGCCTTTATTAGATGCTAAACTGTGTGTTAGCTATCACACGCATGGGTTTTGATTATACCTGAGAATTTTCGTTATCAAGGGAATACACAAAGAAATATTCCCTTTAAGGAGGGAGTTCAGTGATTGTTTTGAGTTGAAATGTATCGGAGAAGATTTGTTTTAAGGAATGTTTTATTTTTAAATTCAACCACCTTAAAACTATTTTATGTAATCTAAACATGTCTTCCATCAAGATTGGTACTCTATTACATTCTGGATGAAGTCGATTTTTACTCTTTAATAACACAAGGGTCGTTTTCCGGTCTACAAATCCGAAAGTTTTGTGAGTTTTTCCTTGGCCGATGTCGTTTGCGCCAGCACGAATTTCATGGAGATAATTCAAAATCGGAAATATACATTGCACGACCATATGACTGATCATATGTGAAATCAGACCTAATTGCACGTTAATTCAATTATGATTAACCGAATTTTTTATGTTTAGGTGATTATTCCAAAATACGTTAAAAATCTATTCAACCAAATTCAGCAAAAGTTAGATAACCTTCGTGACATGTGATCACTGCTACCACAGTCCATAGTCAATAGCGTGAAATGTTTTCCAGTATTGCAGATCTGCAACAATCATAATTGGACCATATGGTCCTTGTTGTCTCACATATAGTCTCAAGCGACCATCTGAATATGCGCATTTGCAGAGTTCTTCATACACTTAACATTTACACTTTAAAAGCAGAATTTCAACCATTCGATCAGTTGCCTTAGTCTTAGCCAATGTATCCGTAAAGCAGTTTCCTAGAAAGTATTCAGAAGAGTCCAACTGTAGAATGTCTCGCCATCTTATTAAGATATTTCCGTCGTATAGAAACCGAAAATAGTTTAATGGCAGTCTGGCTGTCTGTATAAATTCAGTTCGCTGCCCTACCTACGACTGATGCCTCAGCTTGAAGAACGTGCGATATAAAAAACAAAACCCACAGTCATATCCGATTTCGAAGATCAGTGATGATCCCGATCGGGTTCTCCTGGAAGGATTGTATACCATCAGTCCTTGCATACGTGATCGATACATTAAATCTCCCGTCAAGGAAGAGTGCAATAATCGATATTGTCCAGGGGACGTTTAAGACAGCTAATAATAGTTGCATGTTCGAAGCTCCTTCGATTCTATACGCCAGTGTTATATTTGCAATATAGTGTCGAGATATTTTCACCAGACGGGAGACGTCAAGCAGCATATGTAACAGTTATGTAAAACATCGAATCAAGTGGCATGAGTGTTGTATTTATCGAGGTTTCCAACGGTTCACCACCTACATACATAGATATGTATGAAATGACCCTACGCTCAGAAGTATTTTAAAATGTTGCAAACGTGATAACAAATTAAATACACTCTTCAACATTTAGTAGTTAGTAAGATACAGTGAAGGGAAAAGTAAAAAAAAGTATATACTCGTATAAAGAAACGAGTACAGATTTCATGTTTTAGCATGCTGAGGTTGAAGCTGCCGTTGCTGCTGCAATTGCTGTAGAGGATGCTGTTGAGTGCTGATTTCATTGCTCTTCCGTTTTACTTTTCAGTGGACGAGGCCACATTCCATTGATGTCTTATGAATGCGTGAGTAAGTGTGTATTTATGTATGTTTGTAATCACATGTCTAGATGTGGGTATGAACGTGTAGTCGCGGTCGTTCCTCATGCAATGCCATGAAACTTGGCCAGCCAGCTAGCCAACCTACAGCATGCCCTTAGCGGGTGTTACTATATATTTTTGTTTTATAACTCAGGTCTCTGGAGTACGAAAATGAATGTGTGGAAGTTTATATACATACATATATCTACTTCTTAGGCTTAGTCTTCGTGTGAATGTGTTTGTATGTTTGCTGTGATTAAAAAGAAACCTGGCCTCAATCTTATGGTATGCATTGCATTCCACTAACCAAACTTTTTTTTCTGGCAATATTTTCTTTTGTTTTATTTCATTTAGTACAATTTTTGTGTTACGTTCTCACGGAGTTAGTTCGTTTAAAGTTGTTGTACTTTAAGGTTGTACATACAAAACATTTTTTTCCCTTACGTATTCGTATTTATTTTTTTAGATTTAATTTGGCCGTTTGTGTGTTTCGTTATGGGACTTTTCCACATGCCCCCTTCTTTAATGGCCAGTGTACAATACTTCAGAGAGTGAGTGTTTTTTTTTAATACACTTATGGTAAGAAATCATTATGTAAATGTTTGTAAGCGCCAATGTGCAATGATAGTTTAGTTAATTTGAAGTAAAATTCGTCCTTTTTTTTTTTTTTTGGTTCATTACTCGTATATTGTTTGGAAGTACAAGTTTTAATGTTACTTTACTTTGCTTCTGCTGGCTGCCGTTGCAGCTAAAAAGAAGAGGACAACAATGATAGTAATAATGATAATTATAATGATGAAATTTATTTTGTTCTTTACTTAATTTTCTTTTATGGAATTTCGTTTTGGACTGGTTTCATTACATTTGTTAGCGTTTAACAAGCAAATAACTACTTAATTAGTTTTTGTTACCTTCTACACATCACAAATGCCTACTTGCCATTTGTAACCTTTACTTTATTACAGGCTGACAATAGAAGGTTCAAACAAATTATTGAAAATCAAACATGGGACATTATTATGTATTACTAGTAAATTTGTATGGATATTCATAAGTATTAGGAAGTATTATGGATGTCCTAGTATTCGGTACGAGCTACATAATTAAATCTTTAGAGTCGAATTCAATCATCATTATTTGGAAAGGATTGTGTAACTGTAGGGTTGTATAATCTGTTTCTGCATGAAAGTTGACACTTCAATCTTTGATGCAATATCCTATCGGTAGTATTTCGTTCCAAAATTTCTTTCTGAATAATTTTAATCCAATTTTATGATCCGTATTTGAATGTGACCTGTCCTAGACCAATCCATGTTAAAGTATCAGTTGTCTTTCATATAAACTAGAACCGACCCCTATTCCCGACGAAGCAAACAGTTTTGTTGCAGTTCCCAATCCCCAAGAGATTTGTTATGAGATCAAATTTAGGTTGTGTAAATACGAAGAATATCAGTTCTGGGGCCAAATTACCGCATTCGATATCGAGTAAAATTTATCGTAATTTTCTTATTTGAGATTATGGCATTCGATATCGAGCAAGAAATTTAGTACATTTTATCATAATTTCGATATCGAAATAATTTTTCGATACGATAGCTCATTCGATCACGAATGCGGTAATTTGGTCCCTGTTTCGATTTCCTATCATCAAAGAATGGGTTAACTATATCCAAACACATAAATGTTCTTTGGAACATTTTGAATATACAAGTAATCTGCATGAACATCTAACGTTGAGCAATATGCAATACTTATTCATATTAAATTTGAAGAACCTGAGCTCAGAAGATATTTTCATGCTCAAAGGTCAAAACTATAAACTGTTTTACTGAAATGTTCCTCCTCAAAACCTGTGGATACTCAATCAACGTCCATTTTAATACAATCTCTTCTTGACTGTCTACGATTGATTGTTATGAAAAATGTTGACATGTTTTGCCTTCTAACACTTGAAGTTGAAGACGAAAACTTCCTTCGTTTGAAAGAGAATCGTAGAAATGAAAGTTTAAAATCCAAGTTCTCCATTCAACAAAAAATGTATGTTTTTAATTTAGATATAAAACTTTCTATTCTTATATTAGCTTTGCTACAATACAGATGCTGAATATCATCTGGAAGAGCGTTTGAAAGAGGATGGTATGAATAGATGTTAATTTTTTTTTTTTTTTGGTTTCACTTTTGAAGACAAAAATTAACATAAATCCACTGATGGAGGTCCTAAATCCAATGAGAAAATCTGATGGAAGTTTGTTTAGAAACTAAAGGCATTGATCTTTACCAGACATTTAAGTGTTGTATTTAAAACGAATTGCCCACTTAATGAATTTATGGCAAACGAAACTACATCATGCCTCAGACGATTATTGTTGATAACCATTTTGAAGAGCTAGAACTCAGAAGGACATCTGGATCTGTATGGAAAAAATTTCTGACTGACAATGACTATTTCAGTTGTTTAAATTAAATAACAAAGCCTGTGGATGCTCAATAAACTTTCTTACAATCAAGAATTTCCAAATTTTCTCTCCTTGAATGTCTAAAATTGACTGTGTTTGAAATGTAAAAAATTAAAGGATCTGTTTGTCATTCGAGATTGAGGAACAGTTTAGCTTTCGTCGTGAAATGAGTTATTCACAATTCATCCATTAAAAGATACGGAATTATAATACAGTAACTGTTGCGAAGCTAGATTTCTCTATGAGCGTTTAGCCAACACCAGGATAAATAAAGTTATAGTTTTTTTAACGAGGTTTAAAGATGTATTAAAGATAAAATAGGAAAAAAACTTGATGCAGAAAAATGATCGGAGTTGCTATCGTAAACATTATGTCTGAATACATATATTTTATCATGTGTATATTCACATATATTCACTACTTTAAGTAAGTATACATAGTATTATAGCTGGTCATGTTCTCTACACACTCATCTTTATTTTTAGTGATTTTCGTTTTGAATAATTAATTTGTTTACTTTTTTTTTTTTGATTATAAGTACATACCTATGGGAAAATGTATTTAATATTGTCTTGTGAATAATTTGTTGGCATTTTAATTGTTAGTTAAATATTTAGCTTCTCTTACAGTTAATTGATGTGTTAAATGGTCAAAATATACTATACTATGTATCGAAAATATAAATGGATATGTTAATTTGTATGATTATAAACTGTAGATTTGTGTGCATAGGAACCACACAGTAAAAAAAGATGAGAAGAAACATTTTGGGAATGTAATACACAATTTAAATGGCAACGATATTATTACCACTTTCGTTTTTCCAGACAGTGAATATTATAAACAGACATTGGTATGCATTTTAAACAGTTACATAAGATTATATTCTCTGAGTTCTTGTAAGATTCTAAGACGATCTAGCCATATCCGTCAGTCTGTCCATCTGGTGAAGGCACGATGGAGCTGCGAAAAAGAAAGACTTAGAACAAATTTCCCAAATTTCTTTATTGAAAATGGACAAAATCGATCCAGCAGGATCCAAGTTATAGACTAAATTTTCAGACCACCTTGATATTGTTCAGATATTACCAATGCAAATAGTGAATAACTCATTGAAGCTGGTCGATTAAATAAGTTTTCTATACATATCGGGTTATAAGGCATACAAATAATGAAGAAATGTTGGAAAAAGATAACAGTTTTAACACTTTCAAAAAAAGAGCCAGAAGATCTCAAACACTAAAAGAGTCAGGCGACCTACAAAAAATATGCAAGCCAACATACCTACACCCCAGTAAAAAATGTGCTCCAAAAGAAGCAGGTTTTATGTATGAATTCATACCTCAAATCGCTTCAAACCTGCTGATGGGATGCATAAGTTTTGTATCAGGTATTCCCGGTTTGGAGGACTACTTTCTGCTGACAATAAGCGCTTCTTTTAGCCTAATCAAACATGCAAATAAAGCACTTTCCTAAAGTGTTTTTTTATATCTATCTGAATGTTTTTGCTTAAGAAAAATTCATAGTAACTTCGTTGCATTTTTTTTTTTTTTGTATATTTTAGTCGTAAGCATTTACTGCTTCAAAAGAGCGCTTTTATTGAAGCGCTCGATTATGCGCTTTTTCTCTTAAGTGCTTTAAAAAACATGAATTTTTTTTACTGGGACCGAACCTTGAAAAGACCTTTTAAATAATGGGTTGATTATGTATATCAACTAAACTGGAGTTGGGTTGTCAATAGGAAACGCATCTGACATGCAAGTTATTATTATGTAAGGTACACAGAAAAAAATAAAAATGAGTTTCAATTAAAATATTTATGGAATCAATTAAAAATTTAATTGAAATCGGACCTGTAACCAAATTATAGTATCACTTAAAAAAAATTGAGATTTAATTGAAAATATCAGAAAAATCAGAAAAAGTAATTGAATCAATTAAAATTTTAATTGAAAATTATTTCAAAATCAATTAAAGGTTTAATTGAAAAAAAAACATGATTTTTTTTCTGTGTAACTTTCGTAATATGTTTTTCCAAGTTTCGAGTAGAAAACATACATTTATGTACAGATATATTAAAATTATAAATAATTTAACAACAAAACTACTAACATTGAAAATTTACCACTTTGAATAAAATCAATGCAACCACAAATCGTCAGTTGCCATGTTCGGCATGCTGGCAGTGGCAAGTGTAATATGTTTTTGGCAACTGTTAACTCCACTGAGGTTCGGTTTCCATCGTAATCGAGCCATAAGATAACGGCACGAGAAAACTGAAAACTGGTGTGTCGCGATCTCAGTCTGAAGGTTTAAAGACAGAAATGGTTATTGGCACTGGAATTTTCTATGATTGGTTTATTTAGATTCAATTGATGGGTCACATGTATATATTCGGTTAAAGTTAAACTTTCTCTTTTGGTTTATTCCTTTCACTTTTAATATAATTAAGCTAAAATTGTATATTTTTAGACGAGAAATAATCGGGATTTGATATTGAAAATATCCATACTTAGTTACTACAAATTCAAGCATACAACACCTGGTATAAATTCCAATTTGCTGCAGGATGTTGGCAATAGCTTGTAATTAATCATTTAAATGAAACTTTAGCCTTTTATAACCAAACTTGACTAGTAACTAAGTAGCAAATGTAATCACCACAAAACCAAAGACAATCAGAGACAAAACTATTAATATTATACGTTTAATTTATGGCATTTCAATAAAGATCAATGTCAGTGAATATTAGGTTAATAACTCATATGTACGTCCACTATAACAACATCAAACAAATAAACCAGTAAATCTACTTTATATTCTAAAGATACATATATATATTTTTTCAATTTTCAAAATCACATTTAAACTCCTTATTTTTTTCTAAAACAATATAAATAATTTATTCCCATGCGAGATGTACAACAGCACAAGAACATACCATAAAATTGATCACTTGGAATATTTATGAGTCAATCTGATTAACCCGTTTATTCTCTCAGTATGAGTTGAATTGACTTGGATTTTGGTTGAATCACATTCTTTGTTGCTTTATTTAAATAAATGTATCGAAAAAAAAATATATACTCAAGATAGGCCTACATTATCTGCATATCTAACTGAACAGAAGACAGAGAGCTGGTAAGAATTGTTTTAAACAAAAATGGAAAGCAATACAGACTACTACAGCTACTACTACTGAGGCTTAAAACATTCTTTATATACAGTCATATAATATAAACGATTTCAATGACACCATGATTAATATCAGCAACAAACATAAATCCTTGCACAAACGCCGAGAGGCAGTAAATAGCGGGACGGATGGACGGACGGTCGGTCGGTCAGACAGACAGAAAGATACAGTCCACTAAACTGCAAGAAATAACAACTAATGTGAACATCAAATGTGTGTAAAGACGCTTAAACGTGGTCGTAATCAAAAATGTGCGACACTAACAAAGAAATTCGCAATTGCTGGCAACCAAAACGAAATCCCCAGAAACCAGAGGAGAGCAAAGAAAGAAAGAACGAAAAACGACAAATTCTCAAAAGTGTATGGAGTATTTATGCGTCAAGGAGCAAAGGCCGTGCTAAGCGACATGCAAAAGCCAACAAAATAAACAGAAACACGCAGGTAACAACACCACCACCAATTCACTACTTTACCTTTCGCAGCCCAGAACTCTCTGCCTTTACAGGTAGTTAAAATGCAAGTCGAGGCGCATAGCGATACATTTAATATTACGAGTGTGGTAGAGTGGCAATGAATATTCAAGTATAAACTCTAAACTTACAGACAAACAAATATAGAAGTGTGTAAGTATAAAGTAATGATAGGCTAAATACGAACACAACGGCCAGGAGGAAGGAGGAGAAACATGCATATGAAGTGGAAGCACAAAAAAAGGCTGTGAAATGTGTAAAACCTAAGAACAGGTAAATCGTAAAAGTACATTAAACAGAATCTCTTCCAAAGAAGAAAATCCTACAATCCGATGCGAAGCGATGCATACTAAAGATTAAGAACAAAAACAACAACGACTGCAACGGCAACAACAGCAAATACAAATCAACATTTAAATCTTTTTAAAACTGAATCAAATAGGCGATAAGAGTTGCCAGATAAATGATAACAACCATTTGCTCTCCTTGATGCGCTGTTTTTAACGTAGAATATCAGAAAACCTACACACAAAACTTGACATACAGTGTGCAGGATTAATGACTTTACGTCTTAAATGGTCACTCATCTCAAACAGACCCTCGAACCAAATATGCATATTTCTAGTTCAGATATTTAATAAACGTAGAACACTCAACTTACATGAGAAAAAATCTGCTGCAAAGCAGAGACTATACAACGCTATTAGACAAGTGAACTACCATTGTTGGGAAGAGGTTCGTAGAAATGTTCGAAGATTCAAGTTCTCCAAAAATGCTCACCTAACTAACAAGAGAAAGGACAACTGCAGAACTAATTTTATTTGAAAAAGGATCATAGGAATAGAAGTGTGAATACTCAAATTAGTTCTCCCTTTAAATAAAAATGCATATTTTAAATTCAGATATTAAACTTTATATTATAATTCAGCTTAGTATCGACTGGTTCTGCTGCAATGCACACAGATAGATGCTTTTTAGAAACTAATGAAATGCCTTTGTTTGATGTTACATTTTACAAACGTTTTCCTTTGAAAGAAAACAAGGTAGATAGACAAAATCTGATGGTAATTGGTATGTTACGGTTGTGAAACTAATATTAATTTATTCTAAAATGTTATCCTCTTTGACCACAGTACTATTAGGAAAAGAGAGAGCTGTCTTAAGGTCGATTTGAGCAACATCACTGTTAAGATTATATTGAATAATACTGTATTAAGTTTTTGTCTTTAATATATTATAGAGTATGTAATGCAGAATAGGTAAGTTCTACTCAATATTTTTTTGTTTTCTACGTACTTCTTTTATCGTTTTAAATATTTCTATCGATGCTTAATATTAAATAATGTTCATTACTTTTAATTCTGGGTTACAACTCAATTATAAAAGATCTAATTCCATTATTTATTGAAAAAGGAACAAAATTGAATAATTATATAGAAAACGTGCCGATTTAATTTGCAACGTGTAACTTTAATTTTTCAAGAAGTTTCGAATTACATCATTCGATAACTGATTGTAAGTACAGCGTTTTTGCATAAAATGTCTATGTATATTTGTACGATGTCGAGAATATTGTCCAACTAAACTATACCTAATAAAATGAAGCCCCCATAGTTGTCGATCCCAAGTCTTTCAATTATCGGTTTCAATCAGGCAACTCTGAAAACATATACTAGTCTTGATATCAGAAAAGTACGTGAGAGTTTTTCGGTATAAAGGAAATGTTCGTTTTTTTATTGTACAAAAAAAAACATGTTGTTGATTTGTGATTTCTTTTACAAACTAAAAAATGCATGTTGCCAACTCATTTTGAAATTATGTTCATACGTACTGCATCAACAGACAACATCAACAATAAACATTAACAGAACTATGCGCGTTGGCGCATGCATAATATTGTCTTAGCAGTGCATACTTGAGAATTTCGAAAATGCTACAGACAAACATACACACTCGTTGAACTCATAATGGCTGTAAATGATTTGTGAAATGCTTTCGGACAGCAGCAACAAAAATCGCAATACCCCACAAACAAACCAAATAACTCTAACTACCGAACGATCCTACCAAATTACCAACCAGCCAACTTCTTTTTTAAACAAGATCATACAAAAGCAAAATTCTACAACAACAACAACAACTCATCCAAAACAGCGATCACAGCCATTCAGTTTAAAATACAGTCATTGATCGTGGTGGCGATGTGGAAAAGTAGTATGACAACATTTTTTCCTTGGCCGCTGTTAAGGAATTCCATGCAGCACACACAGATGTACATGGCTGTAAGAGAGTCAGAGAAAAATTAAGAGAGCAGCAGCATATATTGGCATGTGTTGAAGATCTATAGTAAATCCACAACACTGGCTGACTGCAACAATATTAGAGTGTCCATATAGAGCCCGAATTTTTCGTTGTTCTCTGCTGTTTTTGGTTGGAGCAAGAGAAAACAGATTGAAAAAATTCAAACAAAAATGTAACTCATTGAGCTGCAGCGAAACTAATATATTACAGTAACAACGACAACCTACAAAGAATTGAATATGGTTGTTAATAATGTAAAATGTGTAAAGGAGTAGAGACAATCATTTTTGTATTTTATTTCATTTTTTTTTTTAATTTGGTGTCTTATAAGGTGGCCTGAACTTGTTCTTCTTGCAACTACAGTAGTTCTCGCTTAATGTGAATTCCTTTGCTAAATAAAGGATTCCTTACATATTGGGAAAATCTATTGACATTTTTAAAAGAATTACCAAAGACATCTGCGGAATTCCAATGTAATTGCATTTTATAACTATAGCACACTTTGGAAACCACATTCTAAAAAATTATTGCAATGAAACAGGGCCATTATATCGGTCTGAGTAACAAGTTTTTAAGTATTTTAAAACTATTCACTTTCGCATGGATGCTTAGGAGTGAACGACTTTGTAATTATTTGTCCGCTATATTAACATTTATCAAAAAGTTAATTGGACTAACTAATTTCAAAAATAATTCAGCACCTTGTAAGTTGGCCAAGTGGAATCCATTTTGAGCGTGTTACTATCATTTGCCAAGGAGAATAGTCAGGACAGTATTCAAGCCTTCCTGATTAAATGATATTAATACTTAAAAGAAGTAAATATGTTTTAGTTTTAGACATTAAGCTTTAAGATGAAAGCGCAATGCTGAGTCTCTTATGGACAAAGTCATCAAAACGAATTCTACGCTAGATGTACGCAGTGGTCATTTGAAATTTCCTTATAACCCCTTGTTACTTACAAAGTGCAGAGCTTACGTTCACTGAAGCTCAACTCCTTAAGCCAATTTGGAGACAATGATCATCAAGCTGCTAAGTCCAGGTGCTAAGTCGGCCCAAAGAATTAAAGGGTGGACAAGAGTGCATCCTATAAAGAAATCAAATAATGTGGTTCCCAGTTGAACTGAACTAGTTTGATCATCACCGTGGGAATGAGAGGGAATGTGCAAACGATCTTGCAAAGATCTGTATAGCGGATTCGCATTATTTTGATTGTAACATAGAATATTATCGAACAGTGAACAGTGAACACACAGAGAGACGACACACCGTTGCAACTTGTAGAACATCTAATAAGCACTGGCATAGAAAATGACCAAGACTCTTCTATCTCTTGGTAAAGACTTCAGGAGACTACTTATAGGGTACTATAGATTGGTTTAATGCCGGAACGTATAGATTACCCACTGCTAGAGTTTTTTGGACAAGGAATATGCGGATTAAGCCTAGTTTTGTTTGCCCAAAAAAATCCATTTTTTTGTTTTTATCCCATAAACGGTGGCGTTATGTTCCTTGTTGCCTTGAAAACAGAACCGTTTATATGTTTGCACAATTTTCAAAGCTTGAGGAGATTTTCTGGTAATGATGGACAGTCTTTGCATTTTAATATCTGAATTAGAAATGTAATATTTCTAAAAGTACCGGCTGAAATTTATAGTATAGTAGTATGAGAACAACTTGTTTGCTAATCCATTTTATCAGCCGGTTATTCCAAAATGAATGACTAGTTCTTGAAGAAGACCAATCATTCTTCATTTAAAAACTGATGAATTATTTAAGGAGATTGAATTTCAGATTGAAAAGCTTATGGCTAAAGAAGATCTTCGAAATAAACAATAATCTATTGAAGATTAAACCACCTAGTCTTGTGTCTTAAATCAATAAAATTTTAACTCTTTTCTCGTTTCTTGCTCAATCTGGACATTAAAGATATCTGTAGAAAATTATATTAGACATCAAATAAATTCTCTTAAATTCACACCACTGTACATTTAGAGCCTAAAACAAACAAAAAATATTAATAAAATTATGTAGTTTAGGTTTTCAAGTTTATTTTTTTAAGCAATTCAAAAATATGTTTCATCTTCCTTTTCTCACGCCGTCTTTGTTGCGCTCAGTCGCCGTTGGCAAGCAAATGATTCATGACTGGCAACATCTTTGATCGTGATAATGTTGGTGATAATGTCTTTGTGTTGATCTGTTTTTTCTAAAAGATGCTTTTTTATTGTTGTTCTTAAGCACAGACAATCAAACTAAATATTGTGTATGGAGGACAATAATGATCATGATCAAGAGGATCTTGTTTAGTTATACTATTTATGTAGCTGGCTGGCTTGCTGGTTGTTTGTTTGTTTCTTTGTATGGGTGTAACTCTGCTCTGCCCGTAATTGGCAGCTTATCCTGAACACCAGTATGCCCCCTTATGTCTCTCAGTGTATTATTGTATGAATGCAGATTAGCATGACGAAAAATGAAAACATAATAAAGGCAATGAAAATAAATACGCAAGTAAAGTGCAGAGGAGTAAGAAAACTATAAAGGAAAGAAAGAAACTATAAAATGTGGAATTTTAAGTTAATTGAGCAATAAGCTAAAATTATGAAATTTGCCAAGTTAATGAGTTAATTAAATGGTATTTAAGTTACAAATGATAAAATATCGAATTTAAGAGTTTGTCAGTTTGGGATAATGATCATCTTACACTTGACCATGCAACCGATCCGGGCAATGGCCAAAAGGGTTGTTATTTTTGTGCTTATTTTTTGTTAAATTTTACGACACGCGTGTGTTTTGAGATGGTTGTTTCTTTTTATCTCATCACATAAAAAAGCTGGTCTACAGCAGGTTCTCAGCAATTAATTAATATTTTTACGCGTTCACTGAGTGGTTTCTGAGAGTGGCAAGTGTGTGAATTTTGTCTTTTGTCTTCCTTTCGTTTATAAAGTTTATTATACCTTCCACCAAAAATATGGGGGGTATATTAAATTTGTCATTCCGTTTTAACACTTTGAAATATTGATCGTAGAACCATAAATTCTATATATTCTGGGTCCTTATAAAATTCTAAGACAATCTAGACATGTCTGTCTGTCTATCAAGTTGAAATCCTCCACAAATAACCTACATATACAGTGGGAAGCAAAACTGTAAAATGAAAATAATACAAATATAGCTATATTATCATATATATGTATGTAGTTTTTATTTAATTGAACCTTATTCTAAATTATAAAGCACAAAAACTCACATAAATTGCTTCAAAACAATAAAAAATTAAAAAAAAAATTCAGTATTCAACTATTATCAAGGTATTGCTGTGACAAGTTGGTTTTTTTGTTTCTTGCGATCTTGTTATCAAGCATTTATTGCCCTGTTTGTGCATTATCATTTGACCTGTGAAGTCATTAACTTGATTTTTAAATAAATTTAAAGATCTTTAAAAATGAGAAAAACGCCTACTTATATCAAAAACAATTTGATAAAGTTGTTGCAAAATAATTATTCATGCCGTAAAATTGCTGAAAAATTTAATTTAAGTAAATCTACGTAAATGATATTAAAAAACGGCGTAATGTAGCTTGCAATATTAACCAAGGAAAAGAATACTATTGTCATAGGCCACATGAGCGCATAAAAATGTACCATCCTTAATGCTGTAGCTTAATTGGTTAGTGCATTTGATCATTAAGCATGAGTTGGTATTTGTAGCCCGGGTTCGATTCCCAGCCGCTGCCACTCAAACAACATCAGTTTCTGATAATTATTAGTTTTTTTCTATCTATCATAACTAATATTTATCGAAGGAGGGCGCTTCGGTGGTATAGCATTCAAACGCCAACGAAGTAAAATAATTAAATAAAGGCTATAAAATCAAGCTTTAATATTAATGCGTCTACTCGCCACCAGAGGCGCTGCAATTCTGCACTAAAAACAAACATAATGCACAATTGCAGAGTGGTGATATAAAAAGCTTTCTTCTTTCACCACCTTTACTTCTTCAACTATCCCCTTTCAAAAGAAAGTAACGCAAGTATATAGAGGCATATTAATTGCCTGAGTATTACTCCGGACAGTTTTGCTTCCCACTGTACATATATATGAAACGTCATACCAAATTTCATTGTGATCGGCCCATAATATGTCATATGTCGCATATGAGGACTACTTCCGAAAAACTGAATTACATGCGTAATTATCTCATAAATATCGACGTTCTGAAATGTTACAAAGATTAATTTATTATGTATGCAAAAACTATACTGTTTGATTTTGTGAGGGTTAATCCATAATTGGACATAGCTCCCTTATAAGATCCACTTTTAAAAATAACTGGAACACTTATAAAATGTTTGTATAGGTATATATAGTTACGGAGATGAAATTCAACTTAAATAAGTCTCAACCATATAGAAATTATGGAACAATATTTAATGACGATTGGCCCGTAATAGGTGATCCGAAAAATAAAATAACTTACATATATAAATGTCGTTATCGATAGACAAATTATTTCCAAGTATCAATAAATCAAACTACTAATATATTGGCGGTGCATATATAAGATTCGGCCCAGCCGAATATAAACTCTTACTTGTTTCTATTGCATTTAATTCCATTAGAAATTGATAGGGTATGTAATAGCTGGGTATTTTTAATAAGCCTTTTATTAATACTATTTTTTTCTAATTAATAATTTCAGTATTATTTGAAAATAAACAAATGTTCGAAACAGTGGGTCTGAATGGAATATGCCGATAAAATTAAGAGGGTCATAAGACGCAAGACTGCCTGAATTGTGGAGTTTTATTTATAGTATTGAAGCAGTAGTTGCTGCAATATTCATTCTTGAGAGGCTTGGAATTCTCTTCATCTAAAAGTTAATAAAGTAGTTTATCATAAGAATCGTTTACGATATAAAGTACAGGAATATTTAACAAATGTCACAAGGATAAAGACGCAAGTTCTTGTCAAATTTTTTTTTTTTTTGTGAAGATCTGAAATTTGATTACTTTGAAAATGGATGTCGAAAGTATTTCGACATGCGAAAGAGAAATTGGTTTCATCTTTCGAGAGCATCAAATGAAAACCGTTTATTTCTAAAAAACATTGTTCAACACAGTACAGCATATTACTTATTGGGTATCAGAGAAACAGAACATTGAGGCAATTGTTCCTCCAAATTATCATTATAATACGGCATCAGTGATGATGGTTGTTGTTAGACTCTGTCTGTTGTTGGACGTGCATATAATTTAAATGTCGACCTTGATGACTGTTCTGAAAAGTGTGTTATCTAGTGTGAAGCGATCTAAGTTCTCTGATCTTAGATTGCACGATAACAGCACCATTTTCCAGTAGGAAGTTTCCGAAACCGCTAGAATTAGAAATATAACCCTCGAGACGTTACCATTGATAGCTACGTGGATCTCAACTCTAACATTTTAATTTAATTTATTCCCTAGCCCAGCAAAACAGAGTAAGTAGGGTTGCAGCACATCCACGGTAATCGAATTGCTGAGGAAACGTGTCGTCTTTGTGTAGCAAAGTGACATTTATAAAACCTTGATTGCGGTACCAAATAAGCTTAATGAAAATACCCTGCCAAGGAAAACCAAGTTAATGTGAGTTCCAGAACATCCATGCGCATACAAGGAAATGAAATTTCTGAGCAATCGGGTCGTCTTACCCTCTTGGTTGCATTACCAAATATGCTTGAGGAATGGTCACTAAACACCACTTGTAATGTACAAGAAAAAAAACTCTGACTAGGAAAAGGAGAAGTTCTCCTTATTCACAAGATCGTCCGGTTATAAATGTATCACAATAGGCTTAAGATCCTCCGAATCTATTTTATAAACAATTAGAACGTAGTATAGCATCATCTAATCTAAGAAAATTCCTCAATCTGTGAGGTGCAAAATTGGAATATACTCGTACAATGAGCTTTAATAAAAGTAAACACTTTATCTATGTTAAATATTCCTAGATTAAATTGAAAAGTCTTTTTAATTAACACAGTGTGTGCAGCTGTAGCTAAGATTCAACTTTTTTTTACTTCACTCTAATATTTACAATTCTTTTGAAAATAAAAACTAATTAATATCTTAATTCCAAGAATTATAACATTATGTCATACTCCCAGACTTCGAATTTTATTAGACAATTTCAAATCAAGTAACAAATAAATTTAAACAAATAATAATAAAACCTCTACACTGATTTGCAGACATTACTTTACAATCAGACTAGACTACTGCTCCTCTAAACGAATAAAGTTGAACTACAGTAAATTTATGGAAACCCCAAATGAGTTTGAATGAGGCATTGTACGCATCCTCATACTAAATTTACAGAACAAAATAAAACGACTTAACTTGACATTTTAATTAAATTTTCACAACCATTTGCAATAATCTTTTGCAAAAATGTATGGCAACATAACATAAATTTAAACAAGCAGTATAATCGGTCAAGCCCAACCATATAATACCCTACACTTAGTATAGTTTTTCAGAAATAGGCGTTATATGGGAGATATAACCTATTGTGGACCGATTTTAGTGCCATGATGTCTGTGAATATAAATATTATATGTGCTAAACTTTATCTCTATATAAATACTTTTAAAAGATTTATGGAGGTTAAAGTGAATTACGGACAGGGTCTTATATGGGAGTTTCGACTAATTATGGACCGACCATTATAAAATTAGGTGTCATTATTTCCGTATATTTCTGTCAAAGTTTATTTGATTACCAACATTTTTAAGAAATTTATGATCGTTAAAGTGATTTTCTAAAGTGGGCCTTATATGGGATATGTTGGACATTCTTGAGAGAGTTATGCTCTTTGAAGTGATTTTCAAAAGTGGGCCTTATATGGGAGCTACGACTAATTATGGTCCGATCTGGGGCCAAATCACCGCATTCGTGATCGAATGAGCTATCGTATCGAAAAATGATTTCGATATCGAAATTATGATAAAATATACTAAATTTCTTGCTCGATATCGAATGCCATAATCTCAAATAAGAAAATTATGATAATTTTTACTCGATATCGAATGCGGTGATTTGGCATTTTAGATGTGATTTGGCTTCATTTGCCACTCATTTGAGATGGAATTTGTTTAGAGACTTACATTATTCAAACATTTATCATCGGTAAGCCCCAATTTCGGGAGGACATTGTTTGGGGGCCAGGTAAAATAATGGACCGATTTTTACCAGTTTCAATCCCATCCATCCTTGGGCCAAAAAAAATATCACGTACCAAATTTTATCGAAATATCTTCAAAATTGCGACCTGTACTCTGCGCACAAGTTTTACGTTGACAGCCAGCCAGACGGACATCTTTAAATCGACTCAGAAAGTGATTCTGATTCGATCGATATACTTTAAGGTGGGTGTTGGACCAATATTTCTGGGCGTTACAAACATCAGCACAAATCCAATATACCTCACCACAGATACGAATGTACATACCTATGCATACATACATATATACTATTCTTTAACACACACTAGAGTATTAATTCACTACTACTCTACACTACACTAGACACAAGCGTTTAAAACAAACACAAGTGTACGAAATATTTTTTAAACAAAATGTTTTTTTTTTTATTATTTTGCTAAATATGCCATTTAAATTTGATGGCTCATGGTTGGTTGGCTGGCTGCTGGGTTGTAGTTTCATTTGTTTGGCTGGATGACTGTATGATTTCGCTGACTTTGTGTCTGGTTTGAGGTCTGTCTATTTACATCCATCTGTCAGTTAACACTTCCATTTGTTTAACCTCACTCTCGCTTCATGTGTGTTTCAAACTATGTGCGTTTTGTTTTCTTTTTTTTTCGTTTCCTTATTTATTTGCGATCTTAAAACGTATTGCATGTTCCTCTTTACTATTTAATTGCTATATTTGCCATAAACACATACTCATACTAGTAGATTTAGCCCACCACCACCACCCTGCTCGGCACACAGCTTCAGCTATCATACTCCAGCCAACCATTCAACCAGCCAGCCATAGCTTCTACCTATAGTCGCTTAATAAAGAGTTAATTAATGTTGAAAAAACCCGACGACAGGCTGAACTATTAAATAATTAATATATTTGAGTTAAAAAAAATCCATATGTACTATGTAGCTCGTAGGAATGAGTATTGCATGTTTTATTACATTCAATATATTTAATTTGACATGGGATATGTAACGTATTAAAGTAATATTTTTCTGCAGTGTTTGTTACTCTAAAAAGTGAATTTCGTGTGACTTTACATAATGATTTTTATCTTGATAATGTAATTTGTTTGCTGATATGTGAGTTGAATCGTAGAGGTTGGAAGAAGCAAGTGGTCCAACCAAGTATGGAGTAAGGTTCCTAATTAGTTATTTGATACTCTTTAATAATGACCAATTTAACGTTACTTTATATCTGGGGACTCATATTATAAAGATAAGTCTTTTTTCAACAACTATTCCAAGAGCTATTATAATGAACTAGAGTAGAAGTCTGGCTGAAAACTTGGCTGTCCGATTTTCTTTGCTTTGAACGTGCTTTATGACCTTACTTCATCTCTTCATATACAATATATGAGAACTTCAACATCTGGTTAGGAACATCTGCTTGAGGATGGTGAGTAAGAGACGGGATGATAACCTGGTGGGTTACTCTCTATTGCGATGCGAAAGCAAATTCAATGCGTAAGTGTATCGTATCCCAATAGAGAGTAAACCACCTGAACACTGCTGCTCTTGACAGTTATAACGGGCCACTGCATCCTATAGAAATAAGACTTACACAGCAAAAGTTTTTACGATTGAATAGAATAGGAGACTGGTTAAGAACTCGAACACTATCCGATTTTCTTTTGAAATTAAGGAGGTCCTTTCTTTATCTCCGGTACCTGAAAACACGATCATTTAGCTAACCAACTTTTTGTGTTTGAAGGTCCTTTCTGACCTAACTACATTCCTACATATCGTATACAGTAAACGTAGTTAAAGCGCTTCAATCTTGGCCGTTTGAAATTTATTTAATACTGAACCAATGCTTGTCAACGAATGAGTCTTACTTTTGACGACTTCAGCAAACGCTGTCATGAGGATGGCAATTTGATTTCTTTGGTTTGTAGAACCTTTCTGACGTTTTTACTTTAATTCACCACGAAGATCTGTGAATTCATAGTCACTGTTATCGTTGGAAGGACCATTCTGATGTTACTACATTCCTTCAACTCGTAGACAGTATCCGCAGTTATAAATCTAAACTTATACATCTAAAACCTTTGATAAACAACCTTTTGTGTTTAGAGGTCCTTTCTGACCTAACTACATTCCTTCATATCGTAGACAGTAAACGAAGTTAAAGTGTTTTGATCTTGGCCGTTTAAAATACGATCGATATTGACCCAATGTTTGTGAATGAATGATTCTTACTTTTAACGAGGACGACCTTTCTGACGTTATTATTTTCTTTCATCTCGGATAACTGACAACCTAAACATTTGGCATTTCGATTCCGGCGTTATAACATTCCTCCATCTAGTAGACAGCGAATGGATCTTTGCTGTTTCAAATGCGATCTAAAAAAAAGCCAAATACCTCTACCCTAACTAAATTGTACATGATCTCAAATGTTTCCTTTTTCTCTTAATAAAGCTTCAGCTTTCTATTCTGTAATATACAATACTCATATCAATAGTACTACTTCTTATAGTCTTAGAAACTATTAATAAGTTATTCTACAAACGTTGTTAACTTATACTTTCATGAAAAATCGTATCAATAACTGTGAAACCATGATTTAAACGATTTTAATATGTAATATCAAATTGATTTCTAAAAATCCTTAGCTTTTCTTAAAGATACAATAGACATTTTAACCGGTCTAATTATCTACAAAGCCTCAGCTCTTGTCTCTAAAACACAGAAATTCTTATCTTTTTCTATAAGGCGTTAATTTAAAATATTAAATTCCATCTTGCAATTGGATGCAATTACAATGAAACCTCTCTAACTGCTCTCTCTTTTCTAATTGTTAGCTTGATCTGCAGCGGTTAATAGCTGATATTTAATTGCCTCTAGCAAATACTTAGTTAGTACATAATTTATTAAATGAATTTCAGTTAACAGCTTTGATAAACACTAAATTGCTACCTTTTGTTTGTTTCATTTCTATACTTGACTTAAGCCAGTTTAATAATAATTATGGCTAATTTAATTAACACCATTATGTTAACAATTATTTAAGTGGTTGTCGATTTTTCGATATTATTCATTTGATGAATGTTGCATGTATTCGTTAGAGGTTTTTTTATTTTTATATCACAAATAATTTTAAATGTTTTCATGTTTTTTATTTTAGATATATGGCTAAATAAATAAATAAAAAAAAGTTGTGATATAAAATAGAATGGCTGATACGTTTTTTTTTTTAATATTAATTGGCAACACAGTGTGGTTAATAAAAAATAGACAGAGGAAAATAGTTTTAAATTATGTATATGCATTGATATTAAATAAATAGGTACTAGATAAACGATGTGACATATTTTAGGTATTTTGCTAGTTTTACGATTTAGAGTTTTTCTTTAATAAGACGTTTAATGACCAGCAGAATTAGACGATTGGACTCAATACAAAATTTAAAAACCATGATGGAAGCAATATGTTACATAAGAAATTAAAGCATTTATAACGAACATTAGATAAATGATTATTGTAGCTAAAATGGGTTTAAGATATTAACCCCCTGGCCCACGATGTCGAACGATAACGTTCGCTTAGATAAGACTTAAGACACAAACTTGATTGTGGAATAAACAAACTTGATTGAGTAAAAAATAGATACGATAAAAAGTTTGTGTCTTAAGTCTTATCTAAGCGAACGTTATCGTTCGACACCGTGGGCCAGGCGTTAAGTATTCTAAATTATTATAGCAGATGTGTCTGCATTTTATTTAAAAATCATTTATTCATAATATTATTGTATATAACTATACGAGTATGTACTTATTTTACCACTGATGGCAAACATGGTACAATTGTACTTTTTTGATACATTTTAAACACAGTTGGTACCGTGGTACTACCACAAGTCATATGGTACAATTTCAAAATACTGTTGCATCAAAATTTGGTATTTCAGATGAAACTGATAAATATCAGCCATGTGACAGAATTTAATTCCGTTCGGCCGTGAAATTATTTCCGTATTTTGCTTCTAAAGAAAAAGTAAAACGAACAATTGGTGTCATTCCGAACAAATTGTTCGTTTTGCCTTTTCCACTTTCGAACGGAATTAAATTCTGTGACATGGCTGTATATCATATAAGTTACTATTTGTGTAATAGTGCAAGCAAAAGAGATTTTATTAAATTTCATGAACATTTTGGAACTGATATTAATTTGATCTTTAAATATGCATCTATAAGATGATTATTACGACAATAAATTTTTGCTTGAATTATCGAATAATATGAGTCTTACATTAAATGATTTTGAGGCTGAATTCAAAAACTAAAGCTTAAAATGTAGTTAGTCAGGATTTCAAAATCGTTAGAAGTTAACTTTTCTATTTCTTTTATTCTTACAATAATAATTCTACTTATTTTGGAAATATATATATTTACCAAGGTTAACTTTTCGCAAATGACTCGATACTTCATAAATAAGAATATTTTTAATTAATCGCGACAATTAACGCAATAATGTTCCCATAAGATATATCGAATTTTCGATAAAGTAAATTTGTGGTAAAGTTTTATGATTATTTAACAAATATTAAAAATGGTACCATGGATGTCTAAAAAGTACATTTTATTTATATAGTTGGTACGAAAAACAAAAACCCATTTTCCATCACTGTATTATACATATGTATGATCTTATACGAAGGGCCCAATCATAAATCCTTGTAATCATAACGAAGCACAGTGGTACATAAGAAGTGGAAATATTCACAAAGATAATTTTAAATCGTTGGTCCCCATTGGAGAAGTCGTGGAGTCACTAGATGATAGTTACTAGTGACTCCACGACTTCTCCAATGGGGCCCTGGGACTGCGTCAACATTACATCAGGATGGGTGGTTTATTTTGTTCTTGGCTTCATTTTTGTTTCGTTCCTACATCGGAACTATCGAAAATCTTTCTTTAATTCTTACATTCTTCTTTTGACTTTTCGGCCGTTATTTTCATGCTATCCTTCCATTTTCCCACTTTGGGCATTCAAAAATTATATGCTTTGCTGTTTCCTCGCTTGCTCCGCATGCCTCACAGTTGGTAGTGTTTCTCAAATTAAACCTGTGTAAATGCTGGCTGAAGTGTTTCCATTTGATCTTTTGATCCATTCTCTAATGTTTGGTATAAGTTGATAGTCCATCTTCCGGTTATCTCATGTGTCCATCTTTCCTGCCACTTGTTCATCAAACGTGATCTAGTGTTCTTTTTTAGCTCAGCTTCTTGTTTTCTACGTTCTATTGGATTCATTCCACTCTATCGATTTATTTTAAACTCCTTGTGTGTTTCTTCCACCTCTATTATTTGCAGATCTATAGGTGGTAGTTCAGCAAGCACTAAAGCTGCTATTGTTGGAACTGCGCGATATGCCGAAATAATTCTTAAAGCACTAATTCTTTGAGGTTTTTGTAATTCTCGTACGCTACAGTTTTTGTCCATTGCTGTGGCAAATGTTGACGATTGGTCATTATTTTGGCCAGCGATACTGCTGTTTTTAGTGCTTTGTTTCTAGTATTGCAGATATGCTGTGCAAATGCTAACTTGTCATCGAATTGCAATCCTAGGTAATCCTGTAGCCTAATTCTTGATGTGGCAAAAGCCGTTCTGGATGTGACGAGTTTAACTTGTGTCTTGGCCGCTGCCAGCCTTTTCTAAAATTTAAATGTTTCTTATTTTTATATTCTTAGAAATCATAAGTAAATAATTTAACAAACGATGTGAAACTGTATTATATGTTTTAACTAATTTTAATAATTAAAATGTTAATTCTCAAAGACCTTTGTTCAAATTCAAAGTTCAAATTCGGTCTTATGTAATAACACTTCCACCAATAATATCCAATACACATATCCATCTCAATTTTATGAAAAACGTATTCTATTAACAAATCTTTTCAAATAGAAATTTAGAAAATAAGTTTTGTTATTGAGAAAAACAAATTATTAGTGAAATAAAAAAATATTTAATTGGGTCTCCAAATTAATATTGAAAAAAAAAAGAAATTTAAATTCAGAAAAACCAATTAATATTGAGAAAAAACAAATCGAATTTGAGAAATCGAAATTACAATTGAAAACGAGTAAAAAGGTATAGTCGGTCAAGCCCGTCTATTTAATACCCTACAACTGATAAAGTGATTTTAGATTTAAGGATGCCAATCTTGAAAACCGAATCCCAAAAATGCCGGAATTTTTGTGTAAAAGATCCAGGGAGGTATAATTATGCAAAATGCAAAACATCTTCACTTACAGCCCAATAATGAATAAAAATTTCGCGGGAGTTTTACCCTTTTCCCATTTTTCGTATTCAAATTCAATGTTAAAAAAATAAAAAGGGAAAAAAAACTCCCGCGGATTTTTTATTCCTGATTGGGCCATTAATGTAAATGAATGCTTTTTTTTTACTTTTCTTTAACAAATAGTTGTCATTTTAAATCCGGTTAAAGTAACAGAGAAGTCATATCTCGCACTGATATGAATGAAGCTCAAAGAGATATCAAAAAGTGATTGTACATATATTAAGTCCCAATTTACACTAAGCAATTCTTATTGAAAAGATTGATACAATTTTTTCATGAAATTTTTTATACACCCATATATAACACCAATAAGAGAGTGAAAGGAATTGCAAGTATAGGGTGATTCAAGTAGATATTATCTTTTTTCAATAGAATTGTATTGTTCGGCATTTAATAATGGAAAGACTTACGCCTGAACAACGTTTGCAAATCGTTCAACTTTATTACGAAAATTCACATTCTGTGAGAAAAGTTGTTCGTGCAGTTCACTCAACTTATGGTCAACATAATCGGCCTACAGGGC
The DNA here is from genome assembly GCA_950370525.1 of Bellardia bayeri. NCBI lineage: Eukaryota > Metazoa > Arthropoda > Insecta > Diptera > Calliphoridae > Bellardia > Bellardia bayeri. The sequence continues at coordinate 22,794,856 of OX493267.1, forward strand.
GTACTATTCGCAACACCATCACCCATTTTTAGAGACAGCATTCATTATTGGATAATATTCGACCGAATAGACCACGTCCAGCACGCTGTGAAGAAAATATAGCGACCGTAGCTGAGAGTGTACACGAAGACCGTAGTGAGTCAATTTGGCGCCGTTCGCAGCAACTCGGGCTGACGTATGGAACGACTTGCCGCATTTTACGTCGAGACCTTTAATTGAAAGCGTACAAAATATAGCTTGTGCAACAACTGAAGCCGCTCGACCTTCCCAATGTATTTATTGAGAGAACACTTTGTTGAGCACATAATTTCACGTTTTGGGCCGATCGATTGGAAACCAAGATCGTGTGATATCACACCTTTAGACTTTTTCCTGTGGAGATATATATGTAAAGTCTAAAGTTTATGCGGACAAACACGCTTCGATTCAGGCCTTGGAGGAAAAAAACATCACGCGTGTCATTCGCCAGTTACCAGTCGAAATGCTCGAAAGAGTCATCGAAAATTGGACTTAAAGGATAGACCATCTGCGACGTAGCAACGGCCAACATTTGATAGACATAATCTTAAAAAAGTAAATGCCAAAGAATATTCTTTCAAATGATAAAAAAAAACATTCCCCATTAAATTTGAATTTTCTCACCCCGATGTCTAAAAGATAATCAGCTTAGCTTAAATAATTGCTTCGTGTAAATTGGGAGAATTATTGGATAAAAAGATATAAATCTTTTTTTCGGAGGATGAGAAATGCAACCAGCGCAGAATAATTTACTAACAATTTTATCCATTAAAATTGTGTTTATTTTAGATGGCTTAATCTTTTTAAGAAGCTTTTTTTCGAACGATAATATTCTATTGATTTTCAATTAATATAAAAATTAAAGGCCAAATGACAAATTATTTTTGTCAATCTAATTATGTAATGTTGTTATATTTTTAAATTATTAATGATTTATAAAATTTTGTTTACAAAATACAAAATTGGTTTATAAAGTTTTAATAAATTTAAAAATAGCCATGAGGACAGAAAATGTTTGTGTTCAAACATATGTATTTATATGTAATATAAGTTATTGTTTTGAAATAAATAGTTTTTAATTTTAATAAACCAAATTGTTTTTATATGTTTTAATCCCGGGATTTTCGGGATCTTTTTATGGTGTCAAACGTTGTATTTCATATGTTCCCCATATTATTTGGAATCCTTCATAACAAGATACAACCAATTTTTATCTTATAGTTCCAGAAATTAACTTGTAAAAAATTATAAAACTAAAAGTTATGGAGTTTACCATCAAATAAAGTTACGGTCACATTTGGCAAATATTTACTTGTTTTAGCACAAATTTATTTGACGTTGTTTACTCTTACAAGAGTTTAACAAGCTCAAACAGCATCATATAAATTAAAACTAAATATTTGTTGTGATTTGACCTAAATAAGAAAAGGTTTTTTTTTTTAATAATTAAACGAGTTCAAATATATGCTATTTAGTGTGACCATACCTTAAGTATGAACATTAAGGTGGCCACGTTTGTATAAAGAAAAAATAAGGTATCAATGTTCCCGACTAATATGAAAATTTGATTCATTTGAAGACTACGTTTCTCAATTTTTTTCTAGGGTCAATAGGATAAAAATGTCCTTTTTAGAGGTTTTTTTTGATTTTTTTCACATTTCTTCCAAAGGAACTATATGTAGATTTGGTATCATATGAAAGGTCTTTGAGCGGCGCATTCAATGGTTTATCAAAAATTATAAAAAAAAATAAAATAAAAGTTTGAAATATTCGACCTTTTCTTTGTAGGATCCCAAATTTATAAATACTCGAGCTTGAGTATTTATAAATTTGGGATCATAAAAAAAAATATAAATTCAAAAATTTTCAAAATTTCAGACAAAATTTTAATTTTTTTTTTATTTTTTCATAGAATTTACTTAAATAAATAGTTGAAATTTCTTGATTATAAACATTATGCAATTTAACCCAAATGGTTTTTCCCGTTTTTTAAAATTCTATCTATTTAAATTTTTATTATTTTTTTTTAACCGAAATTCTTCCCTATCTGACAATCTCTGTTAAATAAATTCGTTAATGTAATGGGTATTAAAATAACGTAAATTGTATAAGCTAAAAAACGGGAAACCCCATTTGGGTTAAATTGCATGATGTTTATAATCAAGAAATTTCAACTATTTATTTAAGTAAATTCTATGAAAAAATAAAAAAAATAAAATTTTGTCTGAAATTTTTGAATTTAAAAAAAAAATTAATTTTTGATAGACAATTGAATGCGCCTCTCAAAGACCTTTCATATGATACCAAATTTACATATAGTTTCTTTGGAAGAAATGTAAAAAAAATCAAAAAAACCTCTAAAAAGGACCTTTTTATCCTTTAATACAGCTCATATTAGTCGGGAACATCCGCAACTTTATTTTGGGGCCACCCTAATGAACATACATAAGTACGAGTATATTAAACCCAGAACCGAATTTATGTTTATAAACATAAATTAATCCTAAATATTATAAAAGGAAATCTTAAAATAAAACTGCACTTACCATTACTAGGTTTCTGCGGTATTTCAGCCGGATCAATGCCACGACTTTGAAATATATGTGCGACAGCACTACAATTTGGACTAAATTGTTCCAGGATCGATGAACCCCCTGGTGCAGCTAAAGCCGCTGCCAGAGGAGGCGGTGGAGCGGTTATTGAATCCAAAGCATGTGCCTGTTCAACAGGGTTCAATAAACCAATCACTAATAACAAGATAAACAAAGGACGGTAAATATTCCCAGAGTAAAGGCAGTGTTGTTGTGGTTCTTGAGAGGAGGAAGTGGAAGAATACATTTTTCTTGTAGTTGTTGTGGAGCGGTTTGTAAAGGAACTCAATTTGTTAATATTTATGCTGAATGTTCTTGTAAACATTTTGTTTTTAGTTAAGGGGTTGTGTTTTATAAAAAGTTAATTTCGTAATAATATAAAATGTAAGTACCTACTCCTTTATATAAAAGGATAAAGTTTAAAGTAAAAAAACAAAAACTTTTTTCGATAATTTGTTTTTATTTTTATTTGAATTAAGAATGGTAATTTTTCTTTTTATAGATTTATTTTTAAACTTTTAGTTTTGCTGCTTAATTTTTCATTATTTCTGTTTTATTTGGTTTTGTTTTGTTTTGTTTTATTCACTCAATGTTGTTTTTTTTGCTCTATCCTTTTGTTCTTCAACAGATTTGTATTGTTGTATTTATAGCCGTTTGTTTTTATTAATAGTGCAGTTGTTGTTATTGTTGTTAATGTTTATTTGTTTGTTGGCTGTGCTTTGGTTAAGTTCACTACTACTCCTATTGTTATTATGGTGTTGTTGTTGTCGCTGTCGTAGTAGTATGTAGTTGTTGCTAGTGGTTGTTGTAGTTGTTTTTGTTCATTTATGTTTGCCGGCAAAATGTGGTTAAATGTAGCAAGTGTTGCAAGAAACAACAAAAACAACAACTGTGTTTTTACAATGGGAAAAGGAGTAAGTGAATCGCTAAAGAAGAGCAGCACAACACAATAAAAACAAATTAAAATGTGCAAAGAAGAGGAAGAAATCAAAGCACGGGGTGGCTTGTTATTATTGTTTTGTTTGTAGGTAGTTGTTGTTTTTATACATAGGTAGCAATTTTTGTTTGGTTTTGCCTTTTTGGAAGTTGTTGTAGGTATGTATTTAGTTTAGGGTTCGTTGTTGTTAGTTAAATGGATGGATGGCAGCTTGGCTGACTGACTGGATGGATGGATGGTTGGTTTCAATTTATTTTAAATAAAAAAGCACGCTAATAAAAGGGGGTGATATTTTTAAAGTAGCAGTCGTAGTTGATTTTGTTTTTAAAATTTTCTTTTAACTGGGTGAAAAAGGCACTCTTTTGTTTTGTTTTGTTTTTACACTCAGCGAGGTTTTAACAAAACGGATTTAAATCAGATTGTTGGTAACCAACAAACAATTATGAAGCCAGCAAAAAAAAAACTCATCAAAATAAATTGAATAGCAGGGATTTTTTGTTGATAATTTAAACACCTCTTTATTAACAAAGACTCACTAACACTCTTTCAAATAAAAACGCGCACACACTTCAAAATGCATATAAACACAATTATTATTGATATTTTTGTTTAATTTCGTGTTTGATATTTACTTTTTTATCGTTTACCCTTTATTATCTAATGCTAAGATTCACTTTCACACTTTATTTTTGTATAATTTAGCACTTGTTAGGCGGTTTGACTTTGAAATTTTATTCGATCTTTTTACGTATGTATGTATGTATGCACATATATCCAATTTCATTCATTTCTTGTGGCAAAACAATTTGGAGCAAAAATTTCGTTTTTTTTTTTTATTAACTTCACTATGTTATTTTTATAACTAAAAACTTTTTTACTTCTTGCTAATTTGTGTAGTTTTCTCAGAAATTTAATATTTTAATCAAAACACTATCCGCATTTGTTTGTTATGTGGCTGTTTACTTTTTGTGTGTGTATGATTTTTTAATCCTACCGCAAAATCCTGTGGCGTTCAAAAATTTAATAACGAACCGCACCGCGCGACAAGCTGCAAACGACTGATGTTTTTCGTAGTAAAATTGTAGTTGTCATGAAACGAACGGCAACCGAAAGCAAGTGTCACAAGAATTTTGTTTAGAATGGCAGAACATAACAAACGTCAGATTAATCATTACACACAACCGTATGCAATAGCAAATTATATCAGTTAGTCGATCTCTAAACCTATATTGCTGTCATTCAACTGGAGATGGCGCTTTAAGTAGTAAGTGTTAATTTTCGTGGTGAGTATAAAAATAGTGCTAAGTTTTTATAAATTCACCACAAATACCGTTATTCGAAATTGTTCAAGGTCATTGAAACTTGTACAGAAATATCTATGTACATACATATATACAAAATTAGATTTGTCACCGTTTTGCCGCCTGCACTCACCCATGTACGGTATAAGCAGCCATTTAACAACCGTAGACAAAACCATAGTGCCCAATATGACTTCATCAGTGGTCTTTCGGCAGGTTTTCCGTCTTCTTTTTAGCTGATATTGTCTTTGCGCCACAGACCAATCTACACTGGAATTTAGGTATGTATATGGTTTAGGCGAACCTTACCATTATCTTGTGCCCCATATGATGAAGACTTATGCCGTGACTAATCAAGAAATCTGTATCAATGGTTACTTTGTCTACAATGTCGGCAACATAAAATTCATTATTGACGCTAATGTTGGCAATGGTAATTTCACATTTACTTTACCATAGACAGTGGCAGGTTCTCCAGTAGCTGTGGGTAAACTTACCCTGCTCAATGGTTCAATTGTTTTACTTTACCATAGACAGTGGCAGGTTCTCCAGTAGCTGTGGGTAAACTTACCCTGCTCAATGGTTCAATTGTTTCATCTGCGATGTTTAGTTTTAATAGTGACCCTTGGGATAATTGACTATTTGCCTGCCGGTTGTTTCTTGGCGGCGAAACAGATCGCCGTTTTCTGGGTACTTTGCAGTTTTGCTGAATATGGCCGGCTTCACCGCAGTTATAAATAACATTTTACTTTAGCTTTGCTTTGTTTTTCATCTAGTATCTTCTGCATGGCAAAATTATCTAAACATGTTATTAAAATAAATAATTTTTTATGTAAATAAATATGTAGTATATTTTAAGAGTTTCAGATTGTTTCGGAGTAGGCCGAATATCGATTTTTTTTACCGAATATTAATTTCGGTTCAGTTTAGACCTGAAATAAAAACGTTTCGCTTGGACCCTAGAAATTACTATTAAAAACTCCACGGAAAAACTTTAGTTTAAAAATAATATTTTTTTATTTAATAATGTTTTCTCAATAGAAATTGCAATTTATGTAGGTTTATAGACATATAAATATATATGTATGTAGTTGGTTGGATGTACGGTATCGAAGATATTTAAATATATATTAGCATTTTAAAGTTCTTAAAGTAGGTGTATTTATAAAGTTTATTATGTATTGATTTAATATTTTTATTTATATAGTTAAGTATATATTTAAGGTTAAATAAACAAGTGCAATATTTTTTAGTATCAAACCAAAATAAAAGTTTAAAAGAAATTAAAATAAAATAAACTTTTCATCATCGTAAATGTAACCACTAAAAAAGTAATAGGAAAACATAACAGATTTTTTGATTTTAAGAAATAATTAAAAAATAAATACATATGTATAATTTGGGAGTATAAGCAAATTTTTTTATGATGTAGAAAAATATTTATCGATGTCAGATTCTGTCGAAATCATTTCCAAGGCATGGAAATTTGTTTTTATATACGTTTTGAAATCAGCTATAGCTGAAAGAGTAAAATAAATGTTTAAAATATTTACATAGTTTCTTCACAACTTACCCAATTTGCCATCCATAACACGATTGGTTAAACGTTTGGCCAACATTTTGAATAATTCTTTGGTAGCAATTTTGCGTTTATAGTAGGGATTCAGATAGTCGACTACGGTTTTACTAATTTCATTGAGTTGTTTTTGAGCGGCTTCACGTTCTGATTGTAATTTTTGTTTAGTGGCCGTTGAACTGGTAGAGGAGGACGATTTTGTATCATGAACGTTTTGGGACTTTGGTTTGATGTCCCTGGAATTAGTTACAGATGAAGATGAGGAAGAAGTATGAGCACGATGTGATGAAGAAATATGACTATTAGAGGATTTCGTTTTAGCAGAAGCAGATGTGGAAGATGAGGATGGCTTTATAAAGATTTTATCATTTGAAGTTTTTTCTTTACTTGACGAGTGATGATTGTGAAAAGAGTTTGTTTTCTCTTTATGGGAATTACTGGCTTTTCTTTCCTCATATTTTTTCTTCTCGTTTTCAATTTTATCCAACAGTGATAGTATATCATCTGGGTCTTTTTCATTCTCTTCCTCATCTTCTTCACTATCTGCGGAGTCGTTATTATCATTTTCCCTTTCTGTATCAGGTGGTGTATAGATTAAGTGACTGTGATATTTGTCCTTAGAGTCTTTGTGATAGTGTGATGTTCTCTTAGGCTTGAAGAGACTACCAAAAGATGAGGATGATGATGGGGTGGCGCCTTTTTTTAATGATTGTTCATCTTTTTCATTGAGCATTTTGTTTTCTTTTAACATGATCTTCTCTTCCTCATTCTCAACATCAGCCTTTTCTTCTTGTTCCAATTTCTTAATTTGTAATTTCAATTCTTGTTCTTTAGAGATCAGTAATTCTAAGTTGTCTTCACAAGCACCTCGATCAGTATCTACCACCATGTTACTATCCTCTTCCTTATCTTCTGATTTGATGCCTAGCTCCTCCTCATTTTCTGAAGAATCAATTTTTTCTAGCTTAATGTTTTCCATATTTACATTCTCTTCCGGTTCTTTGTCATCCGTACTAGTATTTGAAGACTCCTCATCGGTACTTTTGGATGCATTAAAGAAGCTACCAATAGTGGTTTGTTTAATCATATCCTGTTTATAGCTTTTGGGCTTTCTCAATGCTTTGGGTATATCGTTTTTACTCTTGCTTGTTTTTGCTGCACAATCCGGGTTTTCTTCTTCCAGTTCCTTAAGTTTACGCTGAAAATATTCCACACTGCCACCATTCCAGACACTCTTTTTAGCTGCTGGTTTGGGTACATAGTCCATTAAAATGGGCATTAAACGTTGCTTATTGGTCAATTGTTTTATGATGGAAAGCTGCACAAAATAAAATTATTTTCAATTATTAAATTGCTTTAAAAAATATCATTTACGTCTACCTCTTTTGCCACCGCATGTCTGTACATATTAGCCACTTTTTGTTTCGAAAAGCATTCGTATTCTATGTCTGCTGCCACAGCTTCATAATCTCTCTGTACTAAGGCACTTCTAGGTCTGTCTTCTTCACTTTTCTGTACGTTGACCTTAAGGGCTTCTGCTAATGTCGTTAAGTAATTCTCACGCATTGATATTTTCAGACCGGACACTTTTGTTGTGGTCGCTTGAGGTTTATGTATTCGTGTCATATGAGTTTCCGATTCTTGTTCCAAGTCTTTGGCCGCATCTAAACATTTTCGCAATTGAAATTGTTTGCGTATGAAATCTTCAGTTTCACGTTTAGCCTTTTTAGCCAATTGATCGTGTGAAGCTTCGCCAAATTCATCATCAGAGTTGTCTTCTTTGTTTGTATATTCTTGTGCAGCTCTTTTGATGCCAGCACGACCACCTGCATTAAAATAAAGAAAGTTAAATATTCAATACGTTTGCGTGCAACTTTTCAGTTTCAAATTAATTGTATTGATAAAATTTTATAAAATTCGACTTATGTATATTTCAGAAATTTGGAATTATATTTCCGAAACTGCTAATTATGAATGTACGTTTGATAAATTTCTAATTGTACTGAAAATAAATTTATGTTTAACTTTTCGATTTCTCAATTTCTTACCTTCATACAAATCAGCACTATCTTCCAATGAAATGCCCGTCTTAAAAGCAGCATCCATACACAAACGCTGAAACATCTGCAGAGCCTTTTCCATCTTCTTGGGATTCTTACATACGTCACATTTGTCCACGCAATCCGGTGGTGGATCACCAAAATAATTGGAGAATAGTTTATGGCGGCACTGTAGCATCTCACAAAATGCTACGATTTCATCAAAATTTTTTAAAGCTCTCTTAGCCATTTCTTGTTTTCCGGAACACGAAGAAGAGTGCGAACGATTTATATCATTCTGCAGCAGGAAACGTATTGACTTGACATCCTCGCGACCATAATAGAGACGACAGTACGACTTAAGACCATCACGACCAGCGCGACCAGATTCTTGATAATAAGCCGCAACATTTTGAGGGACATCCCAATGTATTACAAATCTTACCGAGGCTTTGTCAACACCCATGCCAAAACTGTTCGTGGCCACAATGATGGGATATTCTCCTCTCATCCATTTCTCTTGGGCATCTACACGCTCCGAGCCCTTGAGGCCGGCATGATAAGCAATGGCCGCCACACCTTGGCGGGATATGCCATGAGCTACGCGCTCTACATTTTCACGGGTACGACAGTAAATAATTCCACAGCCTCGTTTGGAGGCAGGTGTATCACGAAATTCTTCTTCATCGCCAAGACAGTGCAAGGCAAATGAGGCCAGATGTTGGAAATCATCTTCAATCGAGTTCTTAAAAACTACATCATAAAATAGATTCCTACGAAAACTGGGTGTGGAAAATTTTGCTACCGGTTGATTTAAACTTAACTGGTTGAATATGTCCTCTCGAACTTGTTTAGAAGCGGTGGCTGTTAAAGCTATCCACAAGATTTTGGGATATTTTTTACGCAATTCACCCAATTTCAAGTAGTCGGGACGAAAATCATGACCCCACTGAGAAACACAATGGGCTTCGTCTACTGCCATGTAAGCCACCTTATCGTATTTTACTAATTGTGCCAGCAGCTCTTGGAATCCCTTGGTAGCTGCTTGTTCGGGCGTAATGTATAAAAAACGTATGCTGGGTTTTATGGCCTTTAAATCAGACACTACACGATCTCGTTCCTTTTGGGACATTTTTGAATTTAAGGAATCTGCCTGGATTTTCCATTTGGCCAAGTGATCTATTTGATCTTTAATCAAAGCCAAGAGGGGAGAAAAAACGATGGTTAATTGACCCTCCGCTATGAGGCCAGGCAACTGAAAGCACAGTGATTTGCCGGAACCAGTCGGCATACTCACATAAATATCTCGCTTTTCTGCAATTCAAAACAAAGAATATTAATACAAAAAACACTTGTTAGAGGTATTATTTATTAGCTCAGAAACCACTAACTTTTCACTGCACATTTGATGGCCTTTTTCTGCAACTCAGACTTGAATTCCTTAAAGCCAAAATGCTTCGCCATACTTTCATACATTTTCACTTCAATTTCGTCTCTTTCACCACTCATTTTGCTGTTTATTTATTTGATTTTTGTGTAATTTATTAGTTTTGCATTATTTTTTTTTTTTTTTTGTTTTTGAGAAAATAAAATCCAAATTTGTTTAATTTTCTGTCTTTTTCCTCGTTTTGTTTTTCCGTATGCCAAAAAAAATGAACACACACTCGCAGCTGTCAAAAAGGCGCCAACAGCTGAGCATGTTTGCATTTAACATTTTTGTTATTATGTGTTACCAGAGTTGTTAGCATGTAACAGAACATCGACCAGAGAAATCTATTACAATTTTTGACATTTTAAGCAGGGATGTGTTATCTTTTTGATTACTTTAATATTTCTATATCGTAAATGTATTATTACCATCGAATAAAACAAGCAATTCTCTTATTATATACAATGTTTTTCATATTACAAAAAAAAAGTTAGAATGAATAGAGTTGTAAAATATCGTCTATATTCAGAGTTGTATTCTTTAACCCCTAATGTTGCGGCAGCAACTTATGAGCAATTGTCTTTAATTTGAATTATAATAAAACGCACAAATAATTTTTCTTTTTCTTTAAATTTACAGGCTGGGTTTTATTATCTACATAATAGAAAATTAACAAATAAATTATAATTCACAAAAGGAAACAAAAAACTTACTTAATTCTTTTCCAATTGGCTTCTTTACTGGAATTGTCGTTTATTTCAAATTCCCTAATAATTTCAAATTGGTTACTCTTATACCGAATATTATTCACTGAATACAAGTCCAGAGTAGAAATACCAAGTCTCAGAGATGTATAAAATAAAATCATTAAAATAAAATTCAAATTATGTCAGTTAAATTTACAAAATTCACAACACCTAAACTCCACATCTATATTTATATAAGTTTCCCATTACAATTTTAATTTCTATAAGAGTATATGTTCTTGATCCTTATAGATTTAACTATGTAAGTTTCACAGTGTGTAGAATTGGAAAATTTTGGTGTTGAAAATCTGCAAAGTCAGCCCATAAATGGGTGATATGAAAACCTACAACGAACTCGATGTTTTACCCAAAATATAAAAATTTATAAACAAAATTTAACCTTTGGAATCTTTCAGAAAAATAAGAGTTCAATTGGGATGCTAATTCTGCATTATTGAAAGTTTTATATATATATATATATATATTTTTTTAAAGAGAAGTAAAACTCAGGCAATTAATATGCCTATATATTAATTAATTAATTGTGTTACTTTCTTTGGAAAGGGATAGGTAGCGGTAGAATAGGTGGTGAAAGTAGAGAAACGCTTTTCATATGACAACACTGTAATTGCGCGTTATGTTTGAGGGTGCTGTAGCTTAATTGGTTGGCGCATTTGATCATTAAGCATGAGTTGGTATTTGTAGCCCGGGTTCGATTCCCAGCCGCTGCCACTCAAACAACATCAGTTTCTGATAATTATTAGTTTTCTTCTATCTATCATAACTAATAGTTATCACAGCATTCAAACGCCACCGAAGTAAAATAATTAAATAAAGGCTATAAAATCAAGTTTAAACATTAATGTACCTACTCACCACCAGAGGCGTGGCGAACCTACCCGTTCGCTGCATCATGGGGCAGACCCTCCAGTAATTCCATTTCATTCGGCATGTAGAAACTTAAGTTTCTCGAGATAAAAAGATAATAGGTGTTCAATGGAAGATTTTGCATGCTTCCAATTATATTAGTTTTTCCATATAGTTCATACTTCCATTTGCCTATAGCATTAATATGGAGGGAGGTAATGTATTAATTGCAATTTCAAACTTCTTTTCTGAAAAATCACCAAATATCTTCACAAACTTAGTAGACCTTACTATAATGTAGCTCATAACAACAATTAAATTTTTCTGAGAGTCCGCCAACAAAAAAAGCATCACAAAGCTTTTATTTAATTTACAAACAAAATCTATACTACATAGTAGTACATATATACATATATAGATAAAACAATTGTGGACAAGTCAAAGGTGATTGAAATAAATATTTTCTTGTTTATATATGTACATATGTACCTATTATTGTTTATATATTTTCTTGTATATAATTTATTTTGTCATAATCTGAAATTGTAAAGCGAATATTAGTGCTGGGAACAACAGTTTGTTTTAAAAAATTGAACTGTTTAAACGTCATAGAGAATAATAAATATTTTTAATAATTTATTTTGTCGCTAAACGCTAAAATGAAACTGGATAATCTGTCTAAACATGGCATTCTAACAGCTAGTTTAATAATTATATTTCTGACGGCGATGACTATATTGGCGGCAAATAAGATACACGAAATTAACTATTTAACCGAAAAGTTTAGGGGCAAGTACATGTTTTTTAAAATAGAGTTTTGTAATTACCAGAGCTTTGAGTTAACTAATTCAATTTAAGCTTAATTCACAAAAGTCTTAATTCAGAATTAAAAATGTCGGGTTCTTTAGCTTCAATCAGGCTTTTATTTAATTAGAATTTAGTTATAATAAAATTCATTCAATCTTTAAATGATACAATTCTTGTTAATTCTAATATTATTCAAATTGAATTAAAGTATGTGTTTTGGTTTTGATCTCAATAATTTACAAAATAAATTGAAAAAATTGTCGATTTGTAATGAAAATGAATCATTCAATACATTTTATTAAGCTATTTTGTAATAGATTAAAGACAACTTGAATTAATTCTCTAAAGGAATGATTTTAATACGTTTGAAGTATTAAGGATTTAGGACTATGAATCATTTCTTTAGCGAATTCTTCATGAGAATGGTGAAGAGATAAAATTTTATTTGACTTTGAAAATTTAATTAAGATTTATGTAGTTCTTTCAAACTTTAGTTTTATACATTTTAATAATAATATACACATAAAAAGACTTTATTAAATTCTCTATTGATTATTTTTTTAGATTTTAATGAATTTGAACAAAATTCCCCGCCATCGCTGGATGTGCCAATTGCTGTTATTGTCATATCATTGGTTATGCTCATTATAACTGGTCTAATGATTTTGGGAATTATTAAGGTCATTAACATCTTATTCAATTCTAAACAATAAACAATATTATCAGTCATGTCACAGTATTTAATTCCGTTCGGAAGTGCAATTAATTCCGTTTTTTGCTTCTATAGAAAAAGTAGAAACGAAAAATTTTTTTCGGAATGAAATCTAGAAATGCTTAAAATTACAACTCCACATAGCAAATTAGGAGTGGTTTCATTCCGAAAAAAAATTTATTTTTGCTTTTTTATAGAGGCAAAAAATTGAAGTAATTCCATTTTCGAACCAAATTCTATGACATCGCTGTATATGATTTTCTGAATTATATAATAAAGTTCAAGAAACGATTTTAAGTTAGTAAATACGAACTTAATTCTGCATTTACTTTCCCATTTCAGGAACACCTTTTATTTATTGCCCCCTGGCTAATACTTTTCAGTTTTGGAATCATTGGTGAAATTATATTCTTTGTGCATCAATTAATTCGATATTTTTCCCTTGAACTATTATTATATATCTTGTGTATATTAGGTAAGTAATGGACATGTTTCGGAATCCCATTTTATATTTCTCTAAATATTTAAATTTAATTTATTTAATTACAGGCATACAAATACTAATAGTCTCACCCATTGCTATGATATTCCATGGTATACGTTGTAAGAATAGAGTAAAACATTTCTTGGAGTCGAATTTACAACAAGAAGTTCAAACAAATTCACATGCAGTTGCTCCAAAACATAGTATTTAAAAGCTTATGACGAAATTGTTAACTCCATTTTATAATGTGTATGTGAAGTCTAAAAAGTATATAAGTAGGAGATATAAGCATTGAAAGTTTGTTAGACGTAGAACTTTCGACAAAAACAAGCACAAAATACTCAAATCGAGATAAAGGAAAATATAAGAACAAATTTTACTCCCTTTCGAAAATTTTATAAGGATTTCGGGAAAATGCAATTTAGTTAATAAGCCTTTTTAAAAATGTACCTACTATTGCTCAGTTTTAATAAAACAAATTCTGAATATGTATTTTAACAAGTTTAGTTATTTAATGTGTCATATTCTAGAATAAATTCACTGAATTTTTGGAATAAGCCAGTTCCGCTTAGCTTTACTAAAGGAATTAAAATGATTTGAACAAAATGTAGCTCAATTTTGACGAAATTTTCTGGCAACGCTTCTTTGTAACATGTTATTAATAATTCCTAATAAAATAGTCTAAAGCTACTTTTTCAACCCTTGCAAACAGATAATGTGTTTAACGATTTTAAGAAATTATACGACCAGTTCGACATCAGTTTCGTCAATATAGATATTCCAGTTGACTGCGCGATACCTGAACCAACTTTCGATTCAGATTTTGTTACAAATATAGCGCAAAGATCCGAAAGTGGCATCCATCATTTGGAGAATGTCATACAGATATTTACTGACGGGTCCAGATAAGGCGTCAAGGTTGAATGTTTTATTTTTTCGGACCAACTGAATATGAGACTGTGTCTTACGATGTCTTAGAATAAGGCAGTATAATTCAAGCTAAAAGAGTAGCCTGTAACAGATTCAGTATCTACGGGTTATCGACCAGAGATATCCACTGCCAGCAAAGGGTCCATTAGATTTGCGGATCTGAGACGTGCAATTATTAGGTCCTAGGAATTTTGAAAGATCCTTAAATTACAATGTTTCTAAAGACAGAAAAATAGTTTCATAAATGTTCCTTTATACATATATGGCCCGGTACACATAATGGTTAAGTGAATAAAATTGGGAATATTATATGTACATTAAATTCAGAATATGAATTTAAAATTGAGAAAAATCCAAATGAAATTGACATTATACAATGTTTTAAATTGGGAATTTTCCAAATTAAATTGAGAATATGAATTTAAAATTGAGAATTTTAATTTAAAGTTGAGAAAAATTCAAATGAAATTGACAGTATGTATATATTTTAAATTTTGAATTTTCCAAATTAAATTGAGAATATAAAGTTGAAACTGAAATTTTAATTTGATATTAAGAATTTGAATTTGAGCAAAATCCAAATAAAATTAAGAATTAAATTTGAAATGGGGAAAATTTTAATTCAAATTGAAAATTTTATCATGAAATTCATGATAAAATTAATTATTAATGCAAATATGCAACTATTAATTTAAATAATGCCTGCTGCACCATATCTGGGCCACGGGTAGTAGGTATCGTAAGGAATATTCGAGTTATTTCGAAATTTCTAATTATCATTTGGAATTTTTTCAACTTAATTTAGAAATTCACAATTTAATTAAGATTTCTTCCATTTTAAATTATCAATATATTTGGAATTTTCTCATTTTAATTTTCAATTTTATTTAAAATTCTCTCAGTTTAATATTTAAATTTTTAATTTAATTTGAAATTAACTCAAAATAAAATTAAAATTCTTAATTTATTAAGCTTTTATTTTGTGTTGCCTCTTTAAATCCAGCAATACAAAATATTAATCAATTCTTAATTTAGTTTAAAATTTTCTCAATTTCAATTTGGAATTCTGAAACTCATACAGAATTTTCTCAATATACATATATTTTTAACCTTTAACTTACGAGGTGAAATTTTTTAGCATATTTAAAGAGGCAACTACTAAATAAATTGCTAAACAAAAACTAAGTTAAAATTTCGGAGATTTTAAGAAATTTGTACTTTCTTTCATAAGCCTTTTTGACATAAACAAAAATATAATTAGGTTAATTTATTTGTTTGTACCATGGTGTAACTATACAAGGTGAGTGCAGTAGCATAGCTGACTGACTTTGTTTACAATTTCCTTATGTCAAAAGTAATACCTTTTCAAATGTTTTTGACAGAAGTGCATTATATTACACAAACATTATTGTTTTGTTTTTGTTGTCGATTTGGACTCACCCTGTATAGATTTGGTCAAAGTCTTCGTGATCAAAACTATTAGAGTCATCATTAGATTTGTCATCATAAAACTCTTCATCTTAATCTAATAAGACTCTAACGATTTCCACTATTTTCATATTTTTTGAATGTACCATTTTCCACTAGTTAATAAAAAACCTTTCTGGAACTCAGAAACGACTACGTTGTAATAAAATATTTTTTATGAAAATTATTCACAAGCGACGACGTTACTGTAACATGCGCAAGATAAAACACAAGTAAGAAAGTATAGTCGGTCAAGCCCAACCATATAATACTCTACACCCAGTATATGTATATAACAGTTTTTCAGAAATGGGCGTTATATGGGAGATATAACCTATTGTGGATCAACCAAAAATTTAGTGTCATGATGTCTGTGAATATAAATATTATGTAACTTTATCTCGATATAAATACTTTTAAAAGATTTATGGAGTTTAAATTGAATTACGGAGAGGTTATTATATGGGAGCTACGACTAATTATGGACCGATCATAATAAAATTGTACCGTATTATTAGTATACATATGAAATATATTTGCGTTCAATATTATTTGGATACCAACATTTTGGAAAGAGTTATGCTCTTTAAAGTGATTTTAGGAAGTGGGCCTTATATGGGAGCTACGACTAATTATGGACCGATCTGCACAAAATTTGTAGATGTGATTTGGCTTCATTTGCCACTCATTTGTGATGTGATTCTGAGTCGATCGATATACTTTAAGGTGGGTGTTTGGACCCATATTTCTGGGCGTTACAAACATCAGCACAAATCCAATACACCCTCCTTACTATGGTGGTGTAGGGTATAAATACGAGTGATTTAAGAAAAAATTTAATATAAATACAACGTACTACATTTATTGCTCTACATATATTTAACTAAAATTAAAACACATTTTGAGCTGGGTATATAAAAATGCCAAGTAACATTTTCGAATATATTATTTAATTTATTTTAAAATTATAAAAATTTATGTTTGTTCTTAAATATTAGTTATGTTTAAATAAAGTGTGTATGTAAATATCTATTAAAGTAGATACTTTTTGTACATTTTGTTTATTTGTATTATTTTTACAATTTAACATCAATAAAAAAAAAACACAAGACAATCCTAGTAATAAATATAATTGTACAGTTTTTTTAATAAGAAATTTCAAAATTAAATTTTTGCTGTATTCCCGTTACTGTCATATAATAATATGTAATAAAAAAAGGTGTACTCGTATGTACATATTTTGTTTTTTATTGACTAATTCCGACTAAAATCTGTAAATCAGTTTTTAGTACGGGACTACACACAACTTATGTTAATAAAGTGTTAAATGTTAAAATAAAATATGTATGCGGCATGCTACTTCATGTTTTCACTGTAAATATTACAGCGAAATGTTAAGAAAAAAGAAACTGTATGTATGTAGGTTAAGGTTAAGCAAAGACAGCAACCTGCTAAGAACAGACCACAGACTAAACAGTTAGCTAAGGCACACAACTACAACAGCAGGGTTGTCTAGTTTACATAAATAAACATGTGAAACAATAATGGACGGATATGGATGGAATATAAAATGATTGGTGTATAAGATATTGCTTTTGTAAATGGAGTTGCCACGGTAACACGATTAAATTGATCAATAATATGTGTCTATTCTAAAGCACCACTTAAACCAAAACGCAAAGTGGCCAAAATATCCAAAATATAAATGAGAGCAGTGACTAAGGACACGGAGGCAGCGCCCAATACCAAATCCAAACGTTGCATATTGGGATGCCAGTAGTTTAAATCCTTGGTAGAAGACCAATCGCGGAACAACAAGGCGGTGGAGGCCACAAACAGAATAAAAGCCACAATCGACCACAAAGCAGAGGTGCGCCAAGGCGTTCTAAATGGGAAAATAAGAAATAAAACATACACATTAAATTATTTAACTTATTAAGTCTATAACAGAGATGTATGTACTTACAAATCACCAAATAAAGCCATAATTAAATAAATGGTGGTATAAATTAACAAGCAACCAAAGGTCACATAACATAAGGCCACCACGCGTGGCGTAATAAATATGCGTATAGATGAATGAGTGGCCGGTTCATCGATCAAGCCAATGCAGCAAATGATGAGACACTACAACAATATAAATGATCATAATTATTTAATTAAACGAAACCAATTACAGCTTAGCAAACTATTAGATTGACTCACCAATTCTAGCAGCTTTAAGGCCACCAGAGTATAAGTGGCCGTTTTACTGGGACCCGTTGTATATGCATTTTCCTCAGCTGGCGACATTTCAACACGTGATATTTCTGAAAATTAAAAAAAAAAAAATAATAACTGACTCTATGGTCACTATAATAAATTAAAGATATTACAACAATAAAACTACCTATAGAACTTAAAAAACTCATGTTGTCCCAAATTTGCTATTAAAAAGATAAAGAACAAATATTGTAAATGATGTACATTATTATGTCATCTTGTTTTTCTCCAAATTAGTTTCAATTATTTTTCAAAGACCATTAACTTTTCATTAAATATGTAGTAAAAACATTTATGTATGTGCTTGAAAGTACAGTGAGAAATGTTCACAAATTAAGTAAAAAATTGTGTTCAGCAATAGAATTGTGCAATCATGCGTTAAATGTGGGTAAAGTTGGCCTTTATTAAATAAGAATGAGTTGGTTTTGAAAAAATGTATTTGTTTAAGGCCAAGGTTAGCAGTTAATCTAATTCTAAATTGCATAGTTGAGGTTAAGAATCATTTAAAGAAAATGTCTTAATTAAATAAGACCATATTTCACTTATCTTCAAACAAATAAGAATGTATAATGCTGTGGATTAAGTCCGACCAGTATATGTGTTGTAAAAACAGTTTGGGCTATGACCTATTATGGACCGATCATAAATATTTTTTGTGTTAAATTTTAAAACATTTATATGGACATGGTAAAGTGATTTTCGAAGGGGCCTACTGTTACAAAAGAGGTTTATGGTCGTTAAAGTGAGTTTCGGAAGTAGGACTTATATTATGGACCCATTATCATAAAATTGGGCCAAATTAATTTTTGTATATATGAAACTTATTCGTGCTGAATTTTATTTGGAGACCAACATCTTTAAGAGATTTATGTTAAAGTGAGTTTCGAAGTAGGACTTATATGGGAGCTTTGACTAATTATGGGTCGACCATTATAAAATTTATTACAATTTATTTATTTATAAGGATTATGTATGTCGAATTTTAACCTGGTAATAATATTTATACCAGATTTATAAGTATGTAAGTGAATTTTGGAAATGGATTTTATATGGAGTCTATGGTCAATAATGGACCGAACTAAACAAAATTCCGTTTTGCGATTTTTTTATAAAAAAAAACTTATTTTTGCTAAATTTTGTATTGATATTACAATATTATATGCATTTATGTGCCACTTCAACATATTTCGGAAAGAAATTTGAGATCTCATGGACCGTTTCTTACTACTTTCAGCACAGTTTGTTCTTCTATCGTATAAATAACGTTAACAAAATTGCATGATATTGTCTGCAATCAATTTAAATAAAATAGCAAAAAAAAAAAACTGTTGAAAAATATCATATTTTGATGAAGTTTGTCACACATTTTTGTCCATAACTCTTGTTCTACTGTACCGATTTTCAATACCAAACTGCTCAGGAGAATTGTAAACGATTTTTTGTAAACTTTACTGAATTTGGTTACGTATTTTGGACGTGAGAGTGTTTTACACAGACAAACAAATGGACAGACATACAGACGGACATAGCTCTAGCGATAAAGAATTTCATAAGGATCAATAATATATATATACTTTGTTGGGTCTCAGATGAATATTTCTGAATGTTACATACGGAATGACAAACTTATATACATATACCCTAATTCATCACTTGTGTTGGTATATTTATTTTTTATGAATACGGCAGTTAGTTATGAATTAAATAACAATTTATATTCCTAATTGTATGAATTAAATAAATCTTCAGTAAATTGACCTTAAAATTTTTAAAACTCTTTCCATTACGCGTTTTATTTCACTTTATTTCTCAAGACAGGAAGCTGTTGAAAATTATGTAGAACAGCAATTATTTTTTAGCTGTTTAGTGTTACTTGCATCTCTGCATCTTAATAATTTTGCATGGTATAAACAAGACTCGAGCCAGAAATGAACTGTTGCTAATATAAATTACATATAAACAAATAATTCTTCTACATATAAATATTATTTAGCGCCAATTTATTTGTTTATTTTTATGTTGTTGGTTAATATTCATTAAACGTGATTGTATATTTCAATTGAAAGAATTCAAAAGTAGAAAACCTACAAAGTTTGTTATTAACTTACGAGTACGAGTTACAACATGCAATCAAGACAGCCAAGTGCAACCAAGGCAAAACAGAATTTTACCTAGCAGACAGGTTTCTGTTGACCAAACTGCCCAACCTCCTTTCAACAACATCGATGTGCTACAGTAAAAAACATGTGGAATAGAGTCAATAACCGTACAAAGTTCTAAGGTTTCATCGGCTAAAGAGAAAATTATACTTTGTTATAAGTAGCTGGCCTAAAGCTTAAGCACAAAAAAAAGGCCGAGAAAGAAAATTGCATTTAAAGTGGCAAGTAAAAAGCTATTGTTAGATACATTAATTCTTATGAGATTGGATGAAGTGAAGTGAGCTGACTAGTTTATTTAGAAAGTCTTTCTAAAAAAATTAGATTTGTATATTGATTCGGGGATCTGATGTTGGAATGGTTGCTTATTTAACATCGTAAATCTTTAGATTCAAAATATTTCTTTATATTGAATTTAAATTGCAACAAAATTCATAGAACATACTTTGTTCCAACTATCAAACACTAAATTATTTTTCTGAAATTTTATTCTTTGGGTGAGCACGGTTCCAAAAGCTCCTATGTAATTATAATGAATATTAAACAGCTTGTCTCATGAGTTTATTAGTACGAGCTTGATTATCATGTCTAATAGCCAAGGCAATAGCTGCCTTTGATGCCCTCATTAGGGTCTTTAGGTTTTTAGTAAGAAAAAGTAGTAAGAAAAAAAAATGTCTAAAGTTCTAATATCACTAAGATAATATCTTAGAGTTCTCGTTCTCACAAGATATCGATCAAGATCACTCTCAGTGTTTCAGCGACTGATTAGATCAGGACAGTTTCCAGTCTAGAATGATTTTTAAATACTTCACAATGTTTGAAAGTCTGAGTTTCACTCTAGTAAGGCGCGGTAGTTAAAAAGAATAGTACGAGATCAGGGGCCAAATTACCGCATTCGATATCGAGTAAAATTGATCGTTATTTTCTTATTTGAGATTATGGCATTCGATATCGAGCAAGAAATTTAATACATTTAATCATAATTTCGATATCGAAATCATTTTTCGATACGATAGCTCATTCGATCACGAATGCGGTAATTTGGCCACTGATTTCGCAAGATTTCAACCAAGATAACTATCAGTGTGAAGTTAGTGCAGTTTGTAGGTATTGTGAGAGATTCGCCGGATATCTCTGACCGAGATTTCCTGACATGACAATTATGTTTTTTGGTGATGGTCATGCGAGTAATTTCCCGGCTTATCAATTCGAAATTGTTTAAGTGATTTATTAGGGATTAATCATGAAGAAAGGATAGTTTGTGTATGATTAAATATTTTAGAGGATATGTCGACAGCTCAATTCCAAAACATGCTAAGTCGAAAAAGTGAGTTTTGCAGGAAAAGCTCCTAAAGTTTACAGGCGATATCTAAAAAACCATATGAGGTAGAACTTTGTTGTTTATAACTATTGATTGGACTAGCCAATCACAACCAAAATTTGACAGAATTTAAGTTGAAAAAATCTAAATTCAAAAAACGCAAAAAAATTAAAAACATGCTAAGTCGACATAGCATGGTTTGGAATTGAACTGTCGATGTTTTCAGGGGCCAAATTACCGCATTCGTGATCGAATGAGCTATCGTATCGAAAAATGATTTCGATATCGAAATTATGATAAAATGCACTAAATTTCTTGCTCGTATCATATGCCATAATCTCAAATAAGAAAATTACGATCAATTTTACTCGATATCGAATGCGGTAATTTGGCCCCAGATAATGTTAGTTTTTTATGTATGTAAATTGATTGAATTAATGTTTGCGTAACTTATCTAATAAGAAATTTAACATTTAACAAATTTTTACAGATAAGCATTATTGTAAGATTCCGAGCAATTATACAACTACATATGTACTTATAATACCTTGTAGTAATTTAGACAGGTGTGGTCAGTGGTAATGTTTATGTGATTTACATAAATAATTAATACCTTTGAGGCCACTTGTTGGCCAGTGCATACTAGTACACATTTCATTTCAATACAGTACAACTAAGAGATAATATACAAATTTTTTGCTCCACTCTATTACACTACTTTAATTTCTCTCCCTATTTTTCTCTGTATTACCAACTGTCATTGACCATGTTAGAAAAACCAGTTGCAGTAAAGTTTGTTTACATTTTTTTTTAGTTTTCGTTACCAACAACCAACTATATTGTTTTTTAAAAACTTGTTTTTATTTTGGTTGTTTTGGTTTGGAATTTCGTCATTAGAAATGACACAATAAAAGAAAGAAATAAAAATAAATCACCCACAAAAATAGTGACGTAAAAAAGGTCAAAACTCAACTGTACAGCAAATACGCCGTACATTTGAAGAGGGTGTGCTTTGTATTTATCTCACTCACTAGTCCGCTTAAATTCAAAGAATAGAAATAGGAAAATAGAAGGGATATAATTTTCCCCCCTTTTTCGTTATCAATTCAAAACAAAACTTGTAGTTCATGTTGTTTTCGTATGAATAACAACAAATTATTTATTCACATGCTTTACGTCCAAAGAGAAGGAGGTCAAGCGCAAAGGTGTAAAGTTCACATACACATTTGTTGTTTATATCATGCATTACAGTGTTGGACAAAATATTTCACGAAAAATAACTAAAATATGAATTGTTTATTATTAGTAAAATATATATTTTAGTTTTTCTAAAACGTATGAAGTGGGGAAATATAAGATATTTGGATGCTAATATAGAACAAAATAGATTCTTGAATAAGCTTGTTTGTCAAGTTATTTTAAGTACTTTGGCTTTGCAGGATTTAAAAGCCCTTGCGATAAAACTGGTTTGATAACTTGATAACGAATATACACCTAATTCTGTTTTTGCACGGTCTTTTTTACGCGGTTTTGATTTAACACAGTTTGAAAATAAATAAATTTTAAATTTTTTACACAATTTTATTCCAATTTTATTATATAGATAAGAATATAAGTTACACTTGTTTTCTAAAACGCCGTGAAATTGGCCATGTGGAATGGAAAACGATTTCAGTTTCACTTCGTACTGAAATATAGAATCTAGGCGAATGTCTTTTTACACGGTTTATTTTTAACACGGGGTTGCCTGGAACTAATTACCGTATAAAAACGGAATTAGGTGCATAGTTTTTCCAAAAAAAATATGCTTTTATAATTGCAAGAGATGAATAATTGGTGGCTTTCAGTTTTAAATATTCTTTGAAAATATTGACACAAACTAAAGCTATGAATAGACGGTTGTCAGATCATACAATGTTGTCAGATCTAGTAATGTGCTAGCAATGTTCTGGCATTGAAAAATTGGTAGCAAAAGGTAAATTGTCAATGCTTTTTCTTACAACATTGGAAGACAAAAATTTTAAGTTCACAAGGTTGTTAGACATTTCCTGAATATTTTTCGGACAACGTTGAAAGATCTGACAAGAATATAAAATTTAATTCATTGCTTTATGAATTAAAAGGCAGTCGAACTCGTTTAAAATTGGTTGTCTTTTTTAAATACTTTTTTCCGACTAAGAAATCGTATTATCAGCCGAATTTTTAATGTAGACATTAACATTTCTGATATATTCGAAACAGCCATCGTATCTAATTGGAAAAAAGTACTTTACAATTTAAGTCCTAAAATGCTAAACATCTCTTAATTTCTCAGGTTGACTCTTCTGGTTACCGGGACATCAAAATATCCTAGGAGACTGCATAGCGGATTCATTGGCTAAGACGGCGTGAAGTATTACTCTCGTAGGGGGAGACTGATCGAATGGTTGGATAGTGACCAATTATGATTGTCGCAGAACTGCAACACCGATTCTAATTTCACGGAATAAAGTAGCAGTGATCACAGATTGGTCAGACTGGTGTTCATGCTAGTAGATTAAATCTCCCTTATAAAAACTTCTGCAGAAGTACGACACCACCTTTGCCAATGTCTGGCTCTTGCAAACCAGAAATGGAATAGTCTGGGCGATCTATCAGTGATCTATCTATCAGTCAGCTAGACATGATGATTCGACTTAAAATTGACCAGTTCTCAACGGGACCCATGGAGAACGTGTGTCAATTTAATTCCAAGTTGGCTGTCTGTTTAACCTAACCTTACCATTAATTAATTATTTCGAACATTTGGTCCAGAATAAACATTCAAAATGCAATTAAATATAGATGCAAAATATTACACAGGCTTTGATGCAATTTTTTATGCAAAATAACTATAATTTCATTTAAACAGACTGTCGTTTGTTTTGCTTCCCACTGTATGCGTGTTTATTACCAAGTAGTGTTTACATTTTTAATTTGTTGTTGGTCAGTTTTCTATTCTCTCTCTCTCGCACTCCTCGTTCTCTCTTACCAAATCCCTTTTATAGTTGTATTTTATTGCATTTCTTTGTCAATGATTTTATTGCCTCAGCTTTTTATTATTACCATTTTTATACCCTACACCACAATAGTGGGGAGGGTATATTAGATTTGTGTTAATGTTTGTAACGCCCACTAAAAAGTATACCGATCGACTCAAAATCACTTCCCGAATCGATTTAACGATTTCCGTCCGTCTGGCTGTCAATGTAAAGCTTGTGCGAAGAGTACAGGTCGCAATTTTGAAGAAATTTCAACACAATTTGGTACGTGATATTTTCTCGGCCCAAGGACGCATGGGATTAAAACTTGTGGAAATCGGTCCATTATTTCACCTGACCTCCAATAAAATGTCCTCCCGAAATAGGAGTTTAACGATCATAAATGTTTAAAATAATGCAAGTATCCAAACAACTTTCACCACAAATGAGTAGTAAATGAAGTAAAATCACATATACAAATTTTGTGACGATCGGTCCATAATTGATCATAGTTCCCATATAAGCCCCATTTCCGAAAATCAGTTTAAAGTGTATAACTCTCTTAAAAATATCGGTATCCAAATAATATTTAATACAAATATATCTCATATGTATACAAACAATACGGTACAATTTTATTGTGATCGGTCCATAATTAGTCGTAGCTCCCATATAAGCCCCATTTCCGAAAATCAGTTTAAAGAGTATAACTCTCTTAAAAATGTTGGTATCCAAATAAAATTTAACACAAATATAACTTATATGTATACGAACAATACCGTACAATTTTATTATGATCGGTCCATAATTAGTCGTAGCTCCCATATAAGGCTCACTTCCGAAAATCACTTTAAAGATCATAAATTTCTTAAGAATGTTGGTAATCAAATAAAATTCGACACAAATAATATACAGATATGATGACACCTAATTTTATAATGGTCGGTCCGTAATTAGTCGAAACTCCCATATAAGACCCTCCCCGTAATCAACTTTAACCTCCATAAATCTTTTAAAAGTATTTATATCGAGTCAAAGTTTAACATACACAATCTCCCCTATCGTGAATAAAAATTCCACATGAAATTTGTTCCCTTTTATTTTTTTAACATTGAATTTTAATAGGAAAAATGTGAAAAGGGAACAAATTTCATGTGGAATTTTTATTTACGATAGGGGTGAATATTTATATTCACAGAAATCATGACACTAAATTTTTCGATGATCGGTCCATAATAGGTCATATCTCCCATATAGCGCACATTTCTGAAAAACTATTTTATCCATATACTGGGTGTAGGGTATTATATGGTCGGGCTTGACCGACTGACTATACTTTCTTACTTGTTTTATTTTAAATTTAGTTTATTGTGTTTAAGTAGTTTTTTGTTGTTTTTATTAAAAGCCTCACGTGTTTAATTTTCGCTGTACTTATGTTTGTGTTGTTGCTGTTGTTTTTAATTGAATTTGTAGTTTTTGTTGTATTTAGTAAATGCCAACACGAATTCTATGTGTCGCCTGTAAAATCATCGCTGAAAAACTATATACGAGTATTTGTCTAGTATTTATACTGATTAATACCTACTAAGTCATGCCAATAGAAAGTTGGTCAAATTGTAGGTCAAAAAGC
Source organism: Bellardia bayeri (assembly GCA_950370525.1). NCBI lineage: Eukaryota > Metazoa > Arthropoda > Insecta > Diptera > Calliphoridae > Bellardia > Bellardia bayeri. The sequence goes on from OX493267.1 coordinate 22,821,128, forward strand.
CAATGAGAAGTATAATGTGTTTATTGCAAACAATAATAAACTATTGGCAAAATTAAATTATTCAACATTTTCCCTTGTAATAATTCCTTAAAATTTAAAATTCTTAAAATTCTCGCAAGAGGAATAATTCTCAATTAGTATATAAAAAAAGTTAAATATACGAAGTTTGAAAATAAACACTATTAGACACATAGAATGCTGATGACGGCTTTAGCAGGCCAGAAAATGCATTACATTTTGCTAGTGTCTCTTTGTATATAATTGTATGATTTTACATTTATGTTTTCCAACGAAAAGCTATGTGAAACATATAACAGAAATATACAAAAATAAATTGTAGTGTATACAATTGTTTTCAAACTAATTTGTATATTTAACTTGAAGTAAAACTTCGAATATAAATTTTTTAAAAGATTCCTTAAATATTTTATTAATTCGTATGAAATCATATTAAATGCAATTTGAGCTGCTGCTGTTGTATGTACATATATTAAAAGCCTGATAACAATTACAACTACTTTGCAATATATTTGCTGAAATATCTGTACTAGAAAGGTCTTGATTGTACGAATTTGTGTGAAAGTCAGTGGTTGTTTATCTAGTGAAAAATGTAGCTGCAGTTTACATAATTGTTTCCATGAGAACAGTTGTGCTTTCAATAAACTTAATAATGATTCAATTAAAAATTACCCCTTCATTTTGTTATAATAAATTTAATCAACGTTGTTTATTGCCTGTTAATTTTCATTCATCTCAAAGTTCAAGAAGTTTAAAAGTGCTTAATAAAAGGGTTAATAAGGAATTTCATTCAAAAAAAAAACACAAATTGAATTATTAAAATGAATCATTAAGATGTGAAGCGAAGTGCATGTCATCGTCTAACATGTATCATCATGCAACAGCACTCACTGATGTTATCGAATTTAATTATTTAGCAGATTCTAAAGCAAAAAATCTAAACATTAAAGTACATACAAGTAGCTCAAGTAACTATTTCTAGGAATTTCTTAGCTTGCTTTGAAATTACATACAGTTTTCTGCAGTCATAGCAGTTTCCTGCAGTTGCTGAAATCAACTCGTTAAGAAAAATATCGCTTCTGTTTCTGTGGCAACATAATGTGAAAATTTACTGAAACAATCTAAGATTGTAAATAGTAGTTTATCGCGTACTATATGTTTCTCCATCTCTGTCCAACAAACAATAGCAAAAACAAACTACAAAAGTTCAATTACTTTTTCACATGTGGACACACTGTTTTGTTCAATAGGTTTTGCTGTTGTTATTGTTGTTATTTTGCGCACAGAAAGGAAAATTTAGCTAGAAAAACTACTTTTTAACTGGAAACCAGTTTTACTAGTACATTACATTACGACTGACTACAAATTAGAGAAAAATTGCAACGAAATAAGCTAAAAACTATAAAACTATATATGTACTCGTATATATAAAAAGTGTAGCCAGATTGTAGCAATGTTCCATATATTAATTTCAGATTGCTGCACAAAAGAAATCTCATTAGCACTGCAATTTATTATAGCTCCGTGTCATTTCTATTTCTATGTCCGAATAAGTCAGTGTACATAGTAAAGGAATCAAATGTTATAGATAAGTTAAAGATATTGAAAACAAACTATCTTCAGATATCTTACAAATATCTACAAAACATGCATTTATATATATGTAGATATAATAAAATCTGTTAAGTTTTCCATTTTTTTTTGCAAGGTTTTCGAAAAGGAAAAGGTTTTTTGGAATTTAAAAACTATGAATTATGTCCACAAAACTAGTAGAAAATGGCGTGGGATATTCCGTTTTGATTTTTAGCAATTTTTATTTTTGATTTCTAGTGATAAAATAATAGATTTTTAAAAATTTTAAGTTTTAATAAAAGTTTGAAATATTCGACCTTTTCTTTGTAGGATCCCAAATTGATAAATACTCAAGCTCGAGGTCTTGAGTATTTATCAATTTGGGATTTTAAGTTTTATATAAAACTAGCTGACCGCCCCGGTTTCGCTCGGTATTTACTAATGATTTGTATTTCATATAGATTTAAAAATTAAGACAATTAAGACAAAAAATTTCAGTAAAAGAAAAAAAAAACAAAAATTTGTGTCAATTTATTGCTTAAAAAGTTTTTTCAAAATTCGATTATTATTATATGCAACAACAATTGAAACAATTATTAATTAAAAAACAAAAAAGCTTGATGGTAAACAATGTTTTTTGTTTTTCTATTGGGGCAGAAAATGAATAGTCCTGACGGTGTACCGACTCTCGAGCACGCAACATACAATTGACCGTGGGAAAAACATTGGAATTTTAGATTTAACCCACACACCTTTAAAGATTGTCCTTGAGATTTATTTATCGCCATTGCGAATGCAAGGCAAACTGGAAATTGGACGCGTTTAAAATTAAATTGTAGACCACTTGGTTTCATAGGTATCCTGGCTATAAACACTTCTTCACCTTTAAACTTTCCTATAATTATCATTGCTTTAATAGTGTTTGGCATCAGCGTTTTAGCAACTAATCTAGTACCTTTGCATAGTGTTGGCTGATTCAGATTTCGTAACATAACTATTACTGATCCAACCTTAAGCTGCAAGTCATGCGTTGGCATGACTGGTGTCAGTTCTTCAAAAACTGCTTCTTCTTAAGAAAAATGAGGCAGTAAAATTTAGTTCTTTGAGTTTTCATAAAATTGTCTCATATGTACTTAAAAAAAATGAGAAGTGAAAAGGAGGCTTTGGTGCCAGTTCTTCAAGTTTCTTCACAAAATGACTCTCATTAAGAAAAATGAGAAGTGAAAAGGAGGCAATATATTAAAAACTTAAAATTACCGAGTTTTACCAGGAATTTTGTAATTTTTTTTTTACAAACCATCTCTTGAAAATTTTGAATAGAATAAAAAAAATCAGCCAAATCGCTCCAGCCGTTCTCACGTGATGCCATTACACACATGGACTATTTCATTTTTATATACATATGTATGTATATAGATAGAAGGGGTTTTTTTTGAGAAAAAAATTTTTTCTTTTTTAATAAAAAGTTTTATTCAACAAATACATGGCAACGCTGCATTGCGGATGCATTTGTATGTATGTAAGTATGTATGTAGAAAACGTAAACACAAACGTTTATGATGAGCTTTATAATCTGTTTCTCTATTTTTCTTTCAACGACCATCATCGTTACTCTGCACGTGCAAAATAGTGCAAAAAACACGAATGTATTTTGAAAACCTATTAAACAAAACAATGACAAATATTTTATTTAATAAACAAACCAAATATGTCAGTACCTTTGTAGTCGTTGAGTGGGGGCACTTGTTATGAATAAGGGGAATTAATAACTAAAATGTAAGAAGACAACAATCAGAAAATTATAGTTTTTTTTCCTTTTAAAAACATATTAAAAAATAATTAACGGTATTTAGTGTTGTTGTTCAGTTTTGTTATAATTTTGTTAATATCATATTTTTACCTATTGTGAAAATTGAAATGTTTACATACTTATAACGGGGTTTTCAAGAATAACTTTGTTTTCTAAAAGGGGCGTATTGGAATAACATGACAGTTTCTACATTTTACTTGTTGACGTATGTATCAGTAGTAGAAACTTTGGCAATTCACTTGAAAATCGCATTAAAAATTGACTATGAAAATTGTGGATTTGTAAAAGCTACATTGCCGAATATTTTGGGTAAACATAATCATCCTTCTAAGATCGCTATTAAGAATTTGGTAGATATACATAATGTCCCAACATCAATGCGTGTTCGACCGGGTCGTTTAAGTGAAAATTCTGCGGCCGAGAGCCACAGTATTGAAAAAGATTCCGATTTGTCAATTCCTACACGTTCTCAACAGTTAGTCCTAATTGCAGAAATTGCGCTAACTATCTTACAAACTTATTCTTTCTGATACAATAAAAATATGAATTATTTTCATATTAATTCTTTGTGACCGTAACTTATTAAATATATTCTAATAAACTCTACAATACCGCTATTGTATTTTCCATAATTTCGGAACTTGAGAAAGGGAATTAACGCAGCCTAGATTGATCATTTAATAAGATCATAATAGAGAATTTATTACCGACAACAGAGTATGTTAGAACACAGAAAAAAAATCATGTTTTTGTTTTCAATTAAACCTTTAATTGATTTTAAAATAATTTAAAATTAAAATTTTAATTGATTCAATTTTTCTGATTTTTCTGAAATTTGCAATTAAATCTCAAAATTTTTTTTAATTGATACTATCATTTTGTTTACAGGTCCGATTTCAAATAAATTTTTAATTGATTCCACAAATATTTTAATTGAAACTCATTTTTATTTTTTTCTGTGTAGTAGCATCACATTATTCTCACCAAAACTCTGAAGGGACGGAGCTACGTCTTGTTTTCCAAATTAAATCCGGCAAGTTTCGCTTGTCAAACCGACATTGTCGGTGGCTTTGTTAATTTTTGGACTCTAAATATTAAACAAGATTATGGTTTACGGAAGAAGATAGCTAATGGATGAGTGATCATCTATGAGCACTCATTTAAGACTAATGTCTGTATGTCATCCACGTTAGATATTTTTATGTTGAGATCCCCAAAAGTCCCTTTTAATAGCACGTTAACTATAAGATTCAGAATCACACACTCAGAATATATAAAAATCTCGTTTGGCGTGCCTACCTAGGAAAATAAAGGTAAATATTTACTGAAAAAAGCGTAACCACTTATTTAAGCACAAATTTTTTTTGACATTGTTTACTCTTACAAGAGTGTTGCAAGATCAAACCGCATCAAATAAAATAAAACTAAATATATATTGTGTCTTGTTGTAAATACATGAAGTTTTTTTTAAATAAATAAACGAGTTCAAATATATACAAATATAAATATTGCGAGCATAAAAATGTACTTCATTCCTAGATTGTTAGGAAATCTCGGTTAAGTCTTTAAATTCTGTTTTGGATTATTTGTATCGATAGTGCTATTCAATAGACAGTTATGTACTATAGAGCCTAATTACGGGAATACATTTGTATTGGGGCTACAAGAAACCGTGGACCATTTGCCACAGGACTTGTCCTTCTATAATAAAAATAAAGTGCACAACATTTCATTATATTCTCTGCATTATATTTGAAGATAATAGCAAAAAATATTTGAAAAATATCGATGTTGTCTGAAACTTTGGTCTAATACACGGATCTTACTTTACCAATGTTGCGAATGTTTAGAAAAAATTTAAGACTTTTTTTCGAAGCTCTATCATGTCTTGAACAGACGCACGGACATGGCTAGATCGTCTTACAATTTTCCCAGAAGTGGTTTTGGTTTTACGACCAATACTTCGATGTGTTACAAACGCAAACTTAATATGCCCTCCAACTTTTTTGTGGTGAGTATAAAAATGTATGTTACAAATTTGAGAGATTAAAAATTATATATGTATGTATCTTATTGGGAGACATTTCGGGTTATGGCACTGTTAACGGACCTTTAAAGCAGTATAAAAAAATTGATGTTGACTTGAACTTCCTTTCAATGACTATTATTGCAGCTATATGATCCAGTTATGAAAAGAGAAGACAGTCCCTGATACTCTATGATAATGTCTGACACATTATGACGTCAAATATAGGGCCTTAGGAAAATTTATACTGTTTGTTATTATATTAAAAACACGAAAACGAATACCAAATATAAAGTTTAAGGAATTTTAGATCGAATTTTGAGTCATATACCTATTTATTATTTTATTTTTCTGTTTACAAATAAGAGTTGGAAATACTAAAATCCTACATCTTAATTATTCTATTAAATTATTTTTTGTGAGTATTAAATCGTTAGTATTGAATTAATTTTTTAGGAAGAATCTACAATATCGGAAAGGGTATCGATGTCAGACATTCAAATATTTCCTGGTAGCTTAGACTGGGTTTCTTTATTTTAAGGCGCAAATATTCCGTTGTTATAGAATAAAATCGTTTCAAAACCATGTTATTTACCAAACTAATTCTAAAATATTTCGTCATTGCAATTGTAGGAAAAGTAACAATAAAACCTGCACTTTTTTTAAACATATGTACATACATTCACGTATCTAAACTCGATATGAGATTCTTGACAACATTTTTTATTGAAGCTTTTATCGATATGAAAAAGGCAACTAAAACTTAAATCGCAGTTAATGCAAATTCACAAAGTAAAAAACACCCTCTTTGCAATATGTATAATTAGTATACAGTGTGTATGTAAAGGTGTTCGAATGAAATTCGAAAACAAATTTAAGGAGGGTTTAGTAGAATGTTGTAAACTGTTGGTGTAGGTTTTAATAAAACCTTTACCCAAAATGGGGAGGAATATTTCTGCTGTTGACGTTGCCATTTACTTAAAATTTCAAAACAAGGCTAACACAAAAGCCTACAATTAATACGAACTGCGTAAATTAAATGTTAAAACGTTTACACGACAATTACAGTGTTAAATGAACATGAGAAGACTTATTAAGGATATAAATGATATAAATGCATGCGAACTTTTTTGGCTACTTGTCACAATAATTTTTTTTGCGAGAATGTTTGTAGGTGTAATAAAACAATTGAATGACGTCATTGTAATCAGAGATTGAAAGGAGTGAAATGTGTTTATAAGGTACATGTTGAATTTTACGCGAGCATTGGCCATATAAAATCTGGTCATACAATTTCTGTTGAAAATCGCAATAATAATATTAAAAATTTGCTGTAAAAATTGTAGATCCGTAAAAGCCATATTTCGTAGAGTTCATTATATTTTCGGTCTGCATATTTGTCCTTTTAAGACAGTTATTGGTCGATAAATTTGAGTCGACTGGCTCGCTATGTAAATTGCCACTATTAAAGCGTGTTCAACCGGGACGTTTGTGTGAAAATATCGCAGCCGAGAGCCGAATTGATAAAGAAGATCCCTATTTATTTATACCCAATCTTTGTCAACAATTGGGGCTATCCAGATCAACCACATTAATTCATAAAAAGCAACCCGCTATTTTTTTACTAGTAAAAAACATTATTTTCAGACAAGACCATTATCATTTGTCTGGATAAATTTTCAAATAATATTGCCGCATTTGAACTTATCTAAGAGCAATTATTGACTAGCTGAATGTATGTTGTGTTATATGTGAAAACCTTGATTGGATAGCGCTATTGGGAGATGTTAGCAACTAAATTTTGGCCTAATATTGATGTCATGAATACTACTAATATGTGGTTTTAACAGGACGGTGCCATACGTCATACAGCCACCGATCATAAATTTATTGCAAACTAAATTTCTTGATTGCATAATTTTACGAAATCAGCTGTTAATTAGCTTGCTTGATCATGCGATGCAACGGCTAATATCTATACAATGCCAATCGATTCTATTACAGTCTAAAAATTAAAAAAATAAATCGACATCTGTATGCGCATTTTTCGGTTTTAATTGTCAAACCTTGTTTTTCCGGTACAAATAGTTCTTGCAAGTTCTTAACATGTGTATGTATGTTAATGCTTTAAATTTATTATGATAATATTTTCATCTATCAAATTATCAATTGTTAAAAAATGTTTTAAAGTGCAGGCAACACAATTAAAGAATATTCAACACATTTAAAGATCTGCTTGGAAACAATAACAACCCAGCAGTTCTGGTGACTCTACACTAACAAATAATTTTACCAAATTAGCTATTTTTGTGTAACCTAGGAGGTAATCATTAGAACATTACACTTCGGATTAGAAAAGGGCACTTAGAGCTAATTGTTTGTGCAGTCAATTACTAAGTTTAATTAAGTTTAATACTGCAAGTAAAATTAAAAATAAAAAACAGTATGTATAACAGACTACACTCTAGATTACTTAGAGACACTAAAGTAGCAATTGTGTCTAAGCTAGATTACTAGGGATATGTAAAATAATATGTTAACATATTTTTTAATTGCAAAGCACCCATTGTTGTCGCTTGACTAAAATTATATTAAAAGTACTGTTTAAATGGAAGACTTTGTTACTATTAAAACTGCTGGAAAAGTAGGTATTGAGCAGGGAAGTAAGGGCCAATTAAGGGTTATAGAGGAGATGTAATAGAAAGAATCATATTACTTAACCAGCTAACGAATACGAAACAAAAACATTCCCAAATGATTCATTTAACATAAACTTTTACATTTTTTTTTGAAAAATAAACAAATAAATGAATGAAATCATTTATTTATGTAAATACATCGATATGTAAAAAGTTTTAGAAGTACATCTGTACGTGAACAAATGTAAGTAAATTATTTGTTAAAAAATGTCTGTTAATTTAAGGTGTGGCCACTATTTCAAATTGTTTTCATTAGTTTTTTTTTTCTATTTTTTCAAATTTGTATTCAAAGTGTTAAAAAACGTTTTATTTTCATCTAATAAAAGGAAAAACCAATTGAAATAATAGTTGCGTTTACACAACTGTTGCTTGTTAAAATTGTTTGCTCTAGGTTGGTGATGATGTTTGTTTGTTTTTGTAGTTGCTGCATGAGAGTTATTTGTTTGCATAGTTGTTATTGGGGTTGTTGTAGTTTTCTACGTTTTAAAATCAAAAAAATGCATTTATTATTAAAAAAATATTTTAAAAAAATCGTAAATTCAGAAACATAATTGATTGAAACTGGTTTAAATTTTTTTTCCAATAAAATATTTGTATAAATAAATAATATTTTAGATTTTTAAAATATGTATTTTTATGTTTAATAATTTGTAATTAAATTAAATTATAAAGAAAATTCAAAAAAAGTAGTTTATAATTAAACAAATATGAATAATAAATTAGTTAGTTACACACATTTGTTGCTGTTGTTAAAACTGTTTGTTATATAGGTATGTAAATATTAAAAGAAATACTATTTTATAATTTTGTTACTGGTGCAGTTTAGTATTTTCTTTTTTCAAAATCGCTTTCAAATCATAAAATATTTCGTTTAGTTTTTGATGCGTTTGTTTTTTTATATTTTAATTTCCGTTTTTTTTTTTAGCTTCAATACGACCGTTACACTATTTTCACGCACGCGTTCTCCAGCACTCTTAATTTACAACTAAATTTCTTTGGTTTGTTTGAAAATTTATTCAACTAGGAAAACGCTTTTTTTGTTGTTTTCATGAAGCTCTCTCTTTTCTAGCAACTTTGCATTGTTCTCTTTAAGTGTTAAAAGTTAGTCACAAAATTATTGAAACAGCTTTTGCTAAAGTCGTGCTTACTTATTTTAGATAAATGTTAAATATTGTTGCAACAGTCTGTTATTATGTAGTTAACATATTAAAAACTTTATTAACAGTAAAAATATATGCTGGGTATACAATGTACATAAAACTGTTATTAAAAAGTGCAGGGAGTTATTATTTAACAGTCTTATTCAGACAAAATTGAGGTAGACTTCAAATGTACTTTAAGAAAATTTTTTATGAAAATTTTGTCTAAAATCACACATCAAACCTACTTTATTTTTTATGAATACGGCAGTTAATGTTTATGAAATATTAATATTAAGGCACAGTGGTTGAAAAACGTTTTTAATCATATTTTATTTAATTTACTCTCCACCGCCACAAGTGGGGAATGAGGGTATACATATATAAGTTTGTCATTTCCTGTGTAACATTGAGAAATATACAGAAGAGACCTACGGAAGGAACCACTATATTTCTCAAAAATAAATTTCGGAGGCATTTCTTTAATGGTTTGGGGAGCTTTTTGGAGACAGTATGCTTGATTTGGCATTTCCCAGCATTAATTCTTCTGATTACAGATAATTACAAAAAATTACTAGAAAATAGTAATAAAAAACAATTTATTTTTCAACAAGACAACACACCTATAAATGAAGTCAAGCAAAGTGAAAAGTCAGAAGGCCGGTGTAAGGTTGTCCCCACACCATCACCCAGAGACCAAAGGGATGGTTATCTTCGAAAAAAATTATGATATGTACTTGAATTGCCGGCATGTTCTACAGATTTGAACCGCATTGATAATATTAGGGGAATATCAAGCCCTCAAATTTATGCTATATGAAAGCATACATATATCACCTACATAAAGCTGTTATAGATGGCTGGAAATCTATATCTAAAGATATAAGAATAAATCTGGTGAATAGTGCCTGAACGAATTTTTAAATTGACTAAAAAAGGGAGGCCTAACACATTATTAAAGTCTTAGTAAATTTTTGGAATTGGGCTTTATAGAGGAGCTATTCTCAAGACAAGTTATATTTTGGCAGGACATGAAGTAAGATTTTAAAAGATTTTGTCATTGTAACAAATGCGACATAAATAGGGTTCATATATATATAAATCATTTGGTCCAATTTTATGATGATCGGTCCATAATTAGTCATAGCTACCATATAAGGTCAACTTCCAAAAATTACAGTAGCGAGCATAACTATCGTAAAAATATTGGTTATATATACAGAAATAATGACATTTAATTTTATAACGATCGGTCCATAATGTAAAAATAGAACCGTATAAAAAAAGACATTGATCGTATGCAAAATATCTCTAAAACCAATTAAAATTCGTGAAAAAAAGGTTTTTTTAAGAACAACTATTCAGGTTTATAATATTTATTCACATATACTTATGTACATACACACATATGTAGGTATAATGTGTTTTTAATCAAGCATGCATAGCTATTAAAGAAATGTAAAATGTAAATGTAAAAAAAATGTAAATGTAATGTAAAAAAAATGTATGACAAGTTCATTTGATTGTATGCGCCAAAAGGGAATTCCCCCAAATTTGTGCTATTTGCAATTGCTCTGACCAGTAAAAGGGAATTAATTCCCCTAAATTTGTGATATGAACATAAAAAAATTAAATTTAACCAAAAAAATTTAAGTCCAAAAGATTTTGAATTGTGCTAAATGGAATAAAATCGTTTAAAAAAATTTTAAATTTGTTTATTTTCAAACCGTGCAAAAAAGAGCGTGTAAAAAGAGAATTAGGTGTATAATTCCGAATTTCGTAAACAAGTACTTATAGAGGGTGATTTTCCAGCAAATTTTTTGAAGACTATTTTTGTCAACTCAGCTGTTTTCGTGTAACACGTTTTTTTTTTGCTTGGACCAACAGTCAGGGGACGACACCAACTCATGCAATGCGTTGTGTTGGAACTAGGAAAATAGATTATGGGAGGGAGGATTGAGGTAGTAGTGTTTGTAAACATTTGATTTGAATTTTCCTATATTGAAAGTGGCAGGGAATACTTCTGCTGGTATTATATTTCACATACGGACAGTAAGATTAAAGAACGAATTTTCCCTGTAATGTATTGTACGATCCACTGTCTACTCGATCATGATGGGCCCTGACTGAAGAGTTAGATACACGTGGCAGGATAAGCATCTTCGCCCTCTCCTGTACTTACTGTTAAACATGTTCAGTTTTATCTATAATTTAACCATGAATCGACTTACAAACGAAAAACGCTTGCGGATTATTGAAAAGCTTATTTCTGGTTGAATGTCGTGTTTGGTGTGAAAAGCTGCCAGATCATTGCAAGAGCTACAAATTCTTCCCGCACTGTTTGGTGTCGATCAAAGACAACTAATGGCAAGCGCAATCGTGCTATGATTAAAATTTTATTGGCCAAAATAGAAAAGCTAGACTTGGCTGGCATGTCAACAAAACGGTGCCCAATTGAGAGCGGAGTTTGGTGAACATTTTATTTCACATTTGGGGCCAGTCAATTGTTAATACTCATATCTATAGGAACAACACCACAGGACCAGTAATAATTGCACACATAATATCTAAGTTTAATATTTAATTTATTTACATATTTATTTATTAATTTTTTTCTTTTTTGTATATTATTTCTTAATTTTTTTCATTATTTCGTCTTTGTTTTTATAATAAATAACATTAAATTGCAAATCGGTTACAGTCTTTCGTTACTCTCACACACACAAAAATGCAGCTACTTAAAAACTAACAAAAAATAATAATAATAATATCTATAAAGAAATTAAATATTGATAATAATTACAAGATAAAAATTTAATGCTTTAAATAAAATTTATGCTAAGCTTAAATTTTAGAAGTAAGACACGTTAAAACAGGAAGAGGTTCAGTAGTTTAGTCAATGTTAAAGACTTCTTATGTTTTTTGTTAAATCTTTTAATTCTTATAACTAAATAAATACTTTGTTAAATGTTTCTGTATTAATCATTATCATTTTGTTCTTTGTTTGTTAACAATTAATGTTCGTTAATAATTTATTTAAATTTCTGTTAGTTGGTTGGTTGATTTGTAGTTGTTGTTGGTTGGTTGGTTTGTTGGTCGGCTGGTTGTATTTACACATTTTTAAAACACACGATCACGCAAAACTAAACTTAGGGGAGTTTTAGGCGCTAATAGAAATTCAAATTCTGTTTCCAGTGGTTTTGTGAAGCTTACATCGAAGGCAAGTAAAAGCTGAAGACAAATAAAGTTTAGATACTTTTAAAAATGCTTTTCAATTATGTTGAGGAATATTACCTTTGCTAGCAGTAAAACAATTTCCATTTCGACAAACCGTTTACCCGGACACGTTCTTTTACCAATGCCAAACGGCACAACTATTGTCGAACTTTCAATATTAACACTAAAATTACCTTCCTTATCGATCCATCTTTCGGGATGGAATGTTTTGGCCTCTTTGAAATTGATGTCCTTATGACAGGCAATCATATTTTGACACAGGACTACTGTCTGCAAAGATACAAAAAAAATTTTAGAATTAATTTTAAAGCAGATTCAGATAATGTTGCTCAAACCTAAAATTGAATAGAATTCTTTTTCGCTACTTTTATGTTTTTTTAATATTAAAAAAAAAAAATATTATGACAATTACTGTTATATCGAAAACCTGTTTTATTGTAGTTTTCAAAAAATTTTATAAATTTGTTAATAAATTTTATTTCCCTGAAGATGCTGCACATTTTTGTAGCGAAATATCGAAAGAAACTTTAGCTTGAAGACAATATAAAGATAAAAAGGTCGAACAATTAGTTTAATAGAACAAAAAATAATAATACAAATAATCAATTTGAACGTTAGTTTGCCTGGCTTTCTGTCAGTGTTTATCAATAAAAATTATCTGTAACCCTTAAAATTTTTGACACTAAATTAGATTACAGAAAATTCTAACGAAATGCCTACTTACCCCTGCCTTTAAATTATAACCGGATAATTGCATATCCTCTTCTAATATCCTCGCCAAACAAAACGCCGTTGGCCTAATGCGATACGACTCCTGTATGCACGCCTTTGTGTATGTTGCATTTGTAAAAGCGTCTTGCAATATTAAAGTACTGTGATACTCTCGGAACTCTTCTAGAATTCTGGTAATTACCACTGGATTACTAGTAACAGAACTTAAAACAAATAATAAAGTGTTGGCCAGCTGAAAGTCACAAACAAAAAAAAAAATAAATAATAATAATTATTATGCGAACTAACGAGGGCATTAACTAAAATACTCACAGTTTCTATGCCGGCTGCTATAAAATCTATGATCGCCGATTTCTTATCCCTTATATCCAGATCTTTAATCTCCAATATATTCAGGAAGATACTGCGTAAATCATCGTCGTGATGCATGCAATTTGCATTATTCTCTTCCAATGCTTTATCCACCATTTCCGAAATCACACTAGGCATGAACTGAGAAGTTACTTTCTAGATTTCTTAAGAGCTGTACAAGAATGTAACAATGTCTTTAGTAACTTACTCGTAAATAGTGTCCTCAGCTTTGGCAAACTTGCGATAGGTTTTGGTGGGAAAATATTTCCATAGACCCATACCGTAATAGGAATCGCGCTGCGAGATGAACAATTGCTTAACAGCGCCGGCCAGTTGTTTGATTTTTTCCGGTTGCTCTGCATTGGTGGACAGAAAACCCATTCGTCTGCCCAGCATAAGAGTGCAAACAGCTTCTAGGCCCATTAAATTGGCTATATCCTCAAAGTTACGTACCTCAAAGGTGTTGGGATCACGGTGCACCTTTAGGACATCTATGAAATCATCACACACCAAATTAAGGGCTGGCAAAAATTTTTGCAAAATTCTGGGCGATGTTATGTAGGAGGTAAGCGAGGAACGTAATTTCTGCCATGTAGGACCCTGTCTAAACAGAAGCTATTTTTAATACAACCATACACTCAAAGGCGAACCCAAAGAGACCAACAAACACTTACTCATTTACAATGCCCACACTGGCATAACGATCGGGTTTCGAACGTCTGTAGGTGACCACGATTTCCGTGGGTGGCCTAAAGGGATACTTGCTGGGATACTTTAACACCTTTTCCAAATCGGATCTATTGAATAAATGTACTATAGGTATGCCAGAAGGCATAACTTCTAACACTATATCGCCATATTTGCGATTAAGATCTGTAATATACAAAGAAATACACAGATCTTAGTATTTTAAAATATTTTTTGACTTATGTATATAAAAATGTTTTACCTACCCGCATATACTTCGTGCAAAGTAGACATTTTGTATTTACGAAAAAACACCATAAAAATCCACTTTGTTCCTAACAAAGGCAACGACTTGGGGCCCGGTATATCCCACACCCCTTTCGGTCGTATCTCACGAGCATGATAGTAATCACTGTCCGTTATTATCGATGCCTCTGAATCTTTGGCAAACTTATTCAGTTGATCGGGTTTAATTAGCAGCGGTTTAATGTAGCTTTCCGAAAATTTACGCAAATCGAAATTACAATAGAAGGCCAGTAGAATGGCAATTGCCATTAGTAACACAATAGCCATAACCATAGAAAATCTATAAAAATAAAAAATCAAATAAATACACAACAAATATTAATTAAATCAATATGAATACAATAATTTATTTGTTACATTCATTTATTTGGCACAACAACTAGTTCATGCGATTTTAGTTCAAGGTATAAATTAATGTACAATTTTTGTAATATCAGATAATAAATTTTAGAAATAACTTGTTTTCAACTAAATAAGAATTGCACTTATTTGAATTTTATAACTGAAGGAAATCAAGACATAATTAATACGTTTTCTCAACTGCACTGTGCTTTGGGAAGAATTTGTTTTGTATGAATTTTATTTATTATTACAAGAAATGTTTTATAGATTTAATTATTCTTAATTCACTAATAGTCCCCATTTACACAGAGACACATTTGGAAGGGAAACATCTGGAATTCTCTTTTGTATTTTCCTTTGCGGTCATACAGGGAAACATTGTTGTCGGAAACATTCCAGTTTATATTTGTTTTTTGACATTTGTCTAATTGCAGTGTTGTTTTTTTAATTTCTACTGTTTTTGATTTGCTAATGTAAGTATGTATATTTGATTTGTGAAATAAATAAATAAATTATAAAATATAAAATTTATAAAAACATTTATTTTATTTTATTTAACATTATTTATTTTTTTATTTCTATTCAAACAAAGTCAAATATAAAACATAGAGAACAAAGCACGCCGAAAAGAAATTAAGCAAATGCCAAAAAGCAAAGCAAATGTAAATAATAAGAATGAAAGCACAAAGCGTGCATCCGAGATCGGGAAACAAATTTCATATTCTCTTCCGCACCCGTCCCACTCTACCAAAACAAAATGTTTCCCAGTGTAAACGGGGACATATTGTGTCTAATAATAAACAATTTTATTTTATATATAATATTATATAATATAATATTTATTCAAGGTTTCAATTATTTTGAGGTATGCATATCGTATCAAAATATATGTACAGTAGTTCCAAGCGAAATTCGTACCGCACGATTTGTTTTTATTTCTCTTATTTATAGGAAAATTTCAATTAATACAGTTTATTTGTGGGATGTATAGTGAAACAGATACTGATTAACCTTAAATACTAATGACCTCTGATTATGAGCCTTATTCCAAGGATCATTGTCGTGGTAGAAATGGTAGTTGTAATTAAGACACAGCTTTGCCTTGAATACTAGCAAATTTTAGATTTTTTGAAAAAGCCGATATCTTTTGGACGTTGAAATGAAAAACTGCCACACTGGACACCTGCCCACGGTAGCATTGAATAAAAAACGGAAGCGAAAATCGAAGGCGGTCATCAGAAAATCTTCACCGTAAAAGAATCGTTCAATAAACAGATTGATCGTGTGTATGCTCGGTCATCCCGAGGGTTCCTCCCGTATCTGTAATGGTATGGTGGGCCATTTCTGCGAGAAAGGAGTGGAATCATCGGCCATAGTTTATAAATCGAGCGTCTTGGTACCCTTAGAAAAGTCTCTTAATTAATTAATTAGACCTTAGATCGACTGAGCTGGCAAGATTTTCTCCAGCTCCCCTTACTACCCAATGACACTACACTAAAAGTTATATTTATTTTAATATCTTTCGGAAAGGATCAAAGGTTGACTAAAAGTTATTTTAAAAGGTTGTTAACCATGCTGATCCACACATTAATGATCTTGTGAAATATACTCATTAATATTATGATCCTCTTTTAAGAAAATCTGACCTAATGTAATGTCGGATTAACAAGAATACAAATGTAAGCTATTGTTGGAATTATTCGATCTACTTGACTTGGTGGTTTTGGATTGCAAACATTCAACCGCAATGAAAGAGTCTCCAAATAGGTCGGTTACACTTGCAAGTTTAGACATTTTCTGAACGAAATTGATTGTTAGTGATTCTTATTCACATATAGTGATGATAGTACACATGTACCGATGCGGAATATTATGGGATGGATGGCTAATTCTATACACAAAGAAAGTGTATATCAAAGGTACGATTCTGAATGGTACTTGAGAAGATGTGGCAGATCAGCTAATGGACAAAGTGACATTGTGATTTCAGGCATTGAAACTGGCAAACGATTATGTTTCTTTGACCTTTCTTTGAAAACAACCTATTTTGAGCGGTTGATTAACAAGTATGGATTCAAATTTAACAAATTGGGAGATTATTCACTAAATAAATTACAATACTTATTAACGATAATGAAAGACAATTTCTGAATTGGGATAATCCAATCTGCTACAGATGAGGGCATAAAAGAGTACCTGGTTTTAAGATTGTTATATAATGTAATAGTCGATGATGGACTAAGAAGGAACATTCTAATTAGTAGGTTTTGTGAACGACATACGTTTAGTAGTTGTGGCGAAATATTCACAGAAGGTAGTGCGTATTAAGGCCACTACTGACTATCCTTTTTAGTCGTACGGTATTTTCATAAAATGATAGTTTCTATGCGATCAGAGTTGTATTTTCTAATACAGCTGATAAGAAAACAACAATGTCGTCTTCATTGATTTAAAACATATGTTTTTGCATCTTTTTTGTGTAATAGTGTGGCACCTATGACAGACTTTGTTGCGATGTTTTTTGAGTGTCAGATTTTCCAGTGAATGAATCGTACGATTGTGTAGGATATTAAACTAATACAATCGTGAATAATATAATGGGAATTCTGAATTCAAAACAGAGGCTCTATCACAGCATTTTAATTTTCATAGTCACATTATCTAATCTAGAAAGAATAAAAATTAAACTGTTTAATTGCTAATCGATTATTTTAGGTTGATATTTAACTTAATGCAATTAAAAATTCTACATTGAAGACAAATTATGATTATCTGCTTGCAATATTTTTTTATTCCTACATTTCTCTTACAAATCACTGTTGTCCATATGTGGATGCAAAAGTTGTTGCAATAATTCGTTGGGGTCTGTGAAGTGTTAAACAAATAACTGGTAGAAATTTAAATTTGCATTTTGTGGTTTTTAATGTATTTTCGAAAAACAAACAATTAGACAAAAAATACGCTAGACTAACAAAAACTCTAACTGTCTGGCAACTGTCTAACCGGTATTTAAATATTTGCTTAGTTATGGTACCTAATCGTTGCAGTTTGTATTATCTATGAATTCAGGGTGTATGCTACACAAGAGGAAAAATGTTGGTAAATATAATTTATATAATATCTTAAGCTCTTTAACGAAAATTTGATGATTTATAGAACTTTCTAAAGCTTTACAAAGACCAAGAATGTTTCAATTATGTAGATATACTTACAATAAATACTATTCGAGTTTCTAATCGTAAGGGAATCAGATTTTTGTAATTCCCATCATTTTGTCATTGAGAGCCTTACATACATACATACATATATGTATGCATGTATATGTATGCATATATATTTTCTAGTAAATTTAAGTTTTTAAATACGTAAAACAAATGTATAATGTAGAGCGTAGAATATTTATTTATTAGCAATAAAATTTAATTTATTTCATCTAATCAATTTTAAATGTATTGCTAATAAGTAGTAATAATTTATTTACGATGCAGAATAGTTAATTTACATTTTAATACTAAAATTATAGAAATACTCAATTATTTGCGACTAACTTAAATTAATTAGCGATTAAATAATTACAAAATTGCTTAAAAATTTATTTAAAAACACACGATTTTTTCAAAGTGGTCTAATTAAATGGTAATGAATGCTAAACGATTGATATAATTATAGGAGGGTTTCAGTAATTTATTTAAATTACTAACATATCTAACGTTAATTACAAATGTCCGAACATTTCCTTCAGTTAAAGTGAAAATTCCAATGTTTTAGCAATGTTTAGAAGGTGTCAATATAATTTAGATCATCCAAAAAAAAAAGGATTTGAATTGTTTATTGTATAGAGCAATTGACTAAACCAACGTTACCGATATTGCCAACGATTTATGCAAGTCGTCATTGTTGCCTTTAGTGACGATAAAAAGTGTGTGTGAGTATGTAATAAAACCGCTCATCTTGACGAGTCACAAATTTGTTACGTGTGAACAACTCTTCTTTATGTTATGTTTTTGTTCACACAAGAAAATCAAGTTTAAAATACTCCAGTATTGATCTTACTGTATGCATATAGAGGGCCTAATCAAAGAGACTTGAAAGTACCACTAATAAGGAATGAGTTGTGGAATGCCCCTGATACAATGCCACCCGAATGCGTTCGCTAGACTTCTCGCACAGAACCAAATACGAACAAGTCTTTATAGAACCGATCTACAACCTGCTAAAATGATACCTATTTATCAATCAATGCAATTATTTGTATACCCACCACCAAAAAGATGAGGGCTATATTGCGTTTGTCATTCCGTGTATAGCACATCGAAATAATGGTCGTAAAGCCAAAAAGTCTATATATTCTGGGTCCTTATTAGATTCTAAGTCGATCTAGCCATGTCCGTCCGTCTGTTGTTGGCACAATAGAACTTCAAAAAAAGACATAGAACAATGAAATTTTTACCAAACATTACTTGATCCACTGAAATGTTTGGCATTGCAAATGGGCAAAATCGGTCCAGTGGGATCAAAGTATAGATCAAAGTTTCAAACTACCTCGATATTTTTTTGCTATTTTTTTTCTCAAATATAATGCAGATAATATCATGATCATTGCTGTAGTCAGTTTTTTTAATAAATGAAGAAATTTTATAGAATATAGCCCCTATACAAATGTCTGCCCGGAATATGGCTTTATGGTACACAAATGTCTAAAGAAAAGCCGTATCTAAACAAAATTCTGCAATAATAAGTTTCATTCAAAGTGAAATTTCAAAACTATATTTTGTTTGTATCGGTCCATAATTTTGACATAGCCCCATACAAAGGCCACTTCCGAAAATCACCTAAATTAACAAAAATCTTTTCTAAAATCAAGTTGAAATTCGACAAGCATAATCAAAATATATATTCTAATCGTCGTACTAAATTTAATGATGATCGGTCCATATTTGACCGTAGCTTCCATATAAAGTCTACATCCGGATATCACTTAAATGCGCATAAATCTCTTGTAAATATCCTTAATATGTGATTTGGTGGTGGGTATATAAGATTCGGCACAGCCGAATATAAACTCTTATGCCCTTATTCATAAAAGTTTTTATAAATATAAATAAGGGGGTTACTTGTTAATTTTAGTTATAAGATTTAAATAATTATTCTTAGGCCAAATGAAAGAAGGCAGCTCAAATAAACAAATAATGCGTTAAAAAATATACAAACCAAACTACCATGAACATCCACAATCAACGAATTTTTGAGAACAAAACATATTTAATCCCAATTGTATAAACCTCTATAAACAATAAAATAATATATTAAAGTCTTTTATATTTAGACTGGTGGATTCGAAATGATTGGTTGCCGTAGTTAGTTACTGCTAATATTAAAGGCATCGATACGCTCTAACTTCACGTCTGATAGTTCAGAGATATTGTCATAGAAGCGGTGTCCCAAAATTCTAAAACGTAAGAGAAAATGGGAAGTAGTTACCTTCTCTTCTTCTTTGTAACAACTTCTGCAAAAGTCATTAAAGGTTAATCATATTCTTCTTGCATGTTTCACAAATTAACAGTGTCCATTGTACGTTCATCATTCATTCTAAGCCATAGCAATCTTGTGTTCGTGCAAGTTGGTTCATGTTCTTTTAATGTCTGATCAAGCTCGGCAGCATGACGCCTTTCTTCGTCACTTCATCAGCAACACAATTGCCCATGATATCTCTATGGCCTCATACTTATATGAGTGCGTCTTTTGCCATCCTATTTAAAAATGTCCGGCATTCCTGGACCAGGCTACACCTTTTAGAGACTTTTTAACAGCTTGTCTATAGTATACATATAGATATATCTGAGCCAATTTCTTGTTCTTTTAATAGCTGATATTTCAGACTGAATAAAATGATTTGAATTTTTGTTCCAAATTCATGGACGTCTTACTTTTAAGTCTTTTTTACGTCATTATAGTTCAATGGGCGACCTTTCATTTTATGTTTTTATTAAAATTATTGAGGGGACCGTGGAAGCTTAGTTTCCAATTGTTTTCTGAAAAGACAACAATCTCTTTTGAAATCATCTACAAGAGTTGTCCTGACGAGATAAATTCATATGCGGACAATAATTTGTTTACTATAAATTTATGGAATGTCAAGAGGGGTAATAGAGGTTTATTTTTTTACAGGCTTAAGGTACGGTCACACTTGGCAAATATTTACGTAACCACTTATTTTAGCACAAATTTATTTGACTTTGTTTACTCTTACAAGATTTTCGCAAGAATAAAATAAAACTAAATATATGGTGTGTCTTATCCTAAATAAATAAAGTTTTTTTTAAATAAATAAAGGAGTAGTAGTTACGTCTTTTTCGGCAAATATTTACCAAGTGTGACCGTACTTTTAGCTATTTAAACAAAATCTAATAAAATGGGAATTCAGAACTCGAAATGATTTAGTTTAAATAACTAAACATGTTTATAAAATTGTTTATAACTAATTTAACTGTAACAATATTTTCGATTATTTCAGTAACGATACTTTAGAGATATTGTTATTTCAGGGAAAGCGGTGTTGTCAACCATCATTGATTGTGCCGATTTATTGTACTAACATTTGTTTGTGAGTGTAATAAAATGTTCGTATAGAATACATTGAAAATGAAATATTGCAGATCTATTTTCTATCAGAAAAACGACAAGTGTGACTAAATACAATTAGGTTTGTTTGAACGAATGTTTATTAATTAAATATTTCATTTTAAATATTTACCTGCCATTGAATTTTTATACATTTCACTAACAACAATAACTTTGCAACTAATACAAATTCGAATTAAATGTTTAATATTTTATTACATACAGAGTTGGAAAAAATAATAGAAACGCATAAAATTTTTATTATTTCCTTAAATTTGTATTTATTTTTAAGTAAATGATATAAACATAAACTTAAAAGGTATCTCCATTGTCTATTAAACATAAAAAATAAGTTAATTATGGTTTCTTCTTGTAATTTTTTATATACATATGCCTGGAAAAAATAATAGAAACGTTTAATATTTTGGGGAAAAAAAGTTTTTGTTAAATTTTACCATCAAATCCTAATACTATTATACCCTACACCACCATAGTGGGGAGGGTATATTGGATTTGTGCTGATGTTTGTAACGCCCAGAAATATTGGTCCAACACCTTAAATTATACCGATCGACTCAGAATCACTTTCTGAGTCGATTTAACTATGTCCGTCCGTACGTCTGGCTGTCCATGTAAAGCTTGTGCGCAGAGTACAGGTCGCAAATTTGAAGATATTTTGATAAAATTTGCTTAGTGATATTTTTTCGACCCAAGGACGTATGGGATTGAAACTAGTGGAAATCGGTCCATTATTTCACCTGGCTCCCATACAAAAGTTCTCCCGATATTTGGGTTTACCGCTCATAAATATTTGAATTATGCAAGAAACCAAACAAATTTCATCACAAATGAGTGGTAAATGAAACCAAATCACATGTACAAATTTTGTGCAGATCGGTCCATAATTAATCGTAGCTCCCATATAAGACCCACTTCCGCAAATCACTTTAAAGAGCATAACTCACTCAAAAATGTTGGTATCCAAATAATATTGAACGCAAATATATTTCATATACACTCAAATACTAGGGTACAATTTTATTATGATCGGTCCATAATTAGTCGTAGCTCCCTTAAATGGCCCACTTCCGAAAATCACTTTAACGATCATAAATTTCTTAAGAATGTTGGTAATCAAATAAAATTAGACACAAAAAATATACAGAAATGATGACACCTAATTTTATAATGGTCGGTCCGTAATTAGTCGAAACTCCCATATAAGACCCTCCCCGTAATCAACTTTAACCACCATAAATCGTTTAAAAGTATTTCTATCGAGATAAAGTTTAACATACACAATATTTATATTCACAAAAATGACACTAAATTTTTGGATGATCGGTTCATAATAGGTCATATCTCCCATATAGCGCACATTTCTGAAAAACTGTTTTATACATATACTGGGTGTAGGGTATTATATGGTCGGGCTTGACCGACTATACTTTCTTACTTGTTTAATATTTGGTTCATGCTCCTTTTATTTTGATAACTTCTTGACACCGCCTATTTATTAAACCAACAAGGTTAGCACAAATATCTGGAGAAATGGAATACCAAGCATCCTGAATTTTACTACATATTTGTTGCTTATTTTTAGATTTAAACAGACCAAACTTATTCCTAAGGACTTCCCAAAGATGTTCAATGGGATTTAAGTCAGGTGATTGTGATGGCCATTGCATTACGGGGACTTGATTTTTCCTGAAACCCAGATTTTACACTTCTTGCAGAGTGTTTAGGATCATTGCATAAACTCCCACTTCAATGAAATTTCCTCCTTAGCAAATGGAAACATTTTGCTCTGGAGTATATCTAAGTAATATAGCGCTGTCATTTTCCACTGTACCCAGAAAATTGGACCAACGCCAGACGCTGAAAAACATCCCCATATCAATAAGGACCCGCCGCCATGTTTGATTGTCTTTTTTGTGTATTTTGGATCAAACTCTTTATTGGCAGGACGACGTACAAAACATTTTCCGTGTGATCTGAACAAATTTATGTTTGTCTCGTCAAACCATAGCATGTTGTTCCAATTTTTGCGATTTTGATGTTGTCTGGCAAATTGTAACCTTTTTTGTAAATGTTTTACTTGGAGCTTGTTTCTTATATTACGGCTTAGATGCTTTAGCATCTAGTATATTTTTCCGTCCATAAGGGTTACTTTTGGAATGACGTACTAAAATTTGATCAAAACGCGTGGACGTTTTCCTCTAGTTTCCATATTTTTTATAGAGTAATTAATATTTAGAACACTTCATTATTTGGGCTATTTTTCCAAGTGATAAGCCATCAGGTTTTAATTGAAGGATGAAATTTCTTTAAGCATCAGTGGTATAAACACTTCGACCTACATACATATGTACATATTTTTTAAAAGATTTAAAACATAAGTATATTCAACACGAAAATGTTGCAAATGTTCTAAAACAAATTATTTTAATTTAATTTTTACCACTTCTAAATATTTCATGTAAGTAAAAAGTTTATTTATTTTAAATTTAAACACATTGTTAGAAAAGCGTTTCTATTAATTTTTCTAGCTAAATTACGTATTTTCTTACTTTTTTTCTGAAAACCAATTAATTAAAAGAGAAGAAATCACTAAAGTAAACAAATAATAAAATCCCGTTACATTAGCAAGAATTTGACAGTGATTTCCAACAATAAATGTTCATTACGAAAAAGTATACAATACTTTAATGATGAACTAGTAATCGTTTCTATTATTTTTTCTAACACTGTATGTACATACATACATACATACATACGTATATATTTTAATTTATTCAGAAAAAATGCACAAACACGTTAACGCACAAATGATCAAACATTTTTTTACTTTAAACAATATCTTAAGAAACTGATCGTTTTTGTTTAATTGAAAAAATTTGTGCACAATTTAGGTTTTTGTTTTTCTTTTTTGTAAATCTTTTGAAATTGTTGTTTTAATTATTAAATTCACCAATTGCGTATTACGGAAAATTATTATTTTTTAGTTGGCATTTTAACAATGTTTTTAATTGTTTATTTATTTTTGTGTTCCTCGTGTAATGATGACTTTGAAATGAATAAAAGTTTAATACAGAATGAATTCAATTTCGTTGTTGTTGCTGTTGTATGAAATTATTACATAGTTCAAGTGCAAGTAGTCAGTATGATTTTTTTTTTTTTTTTTTTGAAATTCTGATCACCAACACTAGCTTTAACAACAACAATAATGTAATGAAATCAACAAAATTGTATTTGCAAATACAGAAAATTTATTGAATTAAGCAGTGCTGCCAGTATTTTTTTAGAGCTTATCCCCAATTTTGGATTTGTCATCCCCAAAAATCCCCAAACTGATTTTTTTTGATTTCATTTTTTTTTTAATTTTTATTTTATTTAAAAAATAACATATTTATTTAATAAAATTAATTTTTATCGATAGCTACATATATTAATATTCAAACTATGTAATTCGATTTGTAATTATAAATCTTGTAAAGAAAAAATTACACATAATTTAATATATAGAAGTATAAAAAAATATTTACCAGAGTTTAGCATTTCCAAAACTTCAGAATAAAAATCTTCTGATTCATCAGCCTCAGAAATTTTGTTGTACATATTGCTTATATTAAAAAGCTTTAGCATTTCAGCAGATGGTTTAAATTTCTCACAACAAATTGAATTATTTTTAAAGTATGTGTTTATTCTGAGAAATGCTTCCAATAATGCATAATTACGTTACGTTACGTATTTTTGTTTTGGTAGTATTCATTATTGAAAAAACGCGTTCAACGCAAGCGTTCCACTTTAAAAACATACTCGTATTTCTTCAAAATATAATAATTGCGAATTGTTTTTTTTTTTAAATTTTAGTAAAACGAATTGTGTATTTTATGGTGAATTTTCAAATAAATTATGTATATGCTTTTATGATTTTTTTTAATAAAATTCGTATTTGCAGCCATTTTAAACAGTAAACAAGTAAGAAAGTAATTGTCGGTCAAGCCCCACCATATAATACCCTACACCCAGTATATGTATAAAACAGTTTTTCAGAAATGTGCGCTATATGGGAGATATGACCTATTATGGACCGATCATCCAAAAATTTAGTGTCATTTTTGTGAATATAAATATTGTGTATGTTAAACTTTATCTCGATAGAAATACTTTTAAACGATTTATGGTGGTTAAAGTTGATTACGGGGAGGGTTTTATATGGGAGTTTCGACTAATTACGGACCGACCATTATAAAATTAGGTGTCATCATTTCTGTATATTTTTTGTGTCTAATTTTATTTGATTACCAACATTCTTAATAAATTTATGATCGTTAAAGTGATTTTCGGAAGTGGGCCATTTAAGGGAGCTACGACTAATTATGGACCGATCATAATAAAATTGTACCGTAGTATTTGAATGTATATGAAATATATTTGCGTTCAATATTATTTGGATACCAAAATTTTTGAGAGCGTTATGTTCTGAAAGTGATTTTCGGAAGTGGGCCTTATATGGGAGCTACGACTAATTATGGGCCGATCAAAATAATATTGTACCGTATTATTTGCATACATATGAAATATATTTGCGTTCCATATTATTTGGATACCAACATTTTTGAGTGAGGTATGCTCTTTAAAGTGATTTGTGGAAGTGGGCCTTATATGGGAGCTACGACTAATTATGGACCGATCCGTACAAAATTTGAACATGTGATTTGGTTTCATTTACCACTCATTTGTTATGAAATTTGTTTGGTTCCTTGCATAATTCAAATATTTATGAGCGATAAACCCTAATTTCGGGAGGACTTTTGTATGGGGGCCAGGTGAAATAATGGACCGATTTCCACTAGTTTCAATCCCATCCGTCCTTGGGTCGAAAAAATATCACTAAGCAAATTTTATCAAAATATCTTAAAATTTGTGACCTGTACTCTGCGCACAAGCTTTACATGGTCAGCCAGCCAGCAAGACGGACGGACGGACATAGTTAAATCGACTCAGAAATTGATTCAGAAATTGATTCTGAGTCGATCGGTATAATTTAAGGTGGACCAATATTTCTGGGCGTTACAAACATCAGCACAAATCAAATATACCCTCCCCACTATGGTGGTGTAGGGTATAAAAGTATACTTTTTTTTAAATATTTACATACTTCTTCTATAAATAATAACACACATTTTTAGACTTGCCAGTTATAAATAAAATCCCCCAAAAATCCCCTAAAATTGTGTTGTCATCCCCAACGTATCCCCAGATCCCCAAGAGGAAATGTTTATCCCAAATCACGAAAAAAAATCCTCAATTTGGGGATAAATCCCCTAAACTGACAACGCTGGAATTAAGTATGAAACAGATAACAATTTAAACAACAACAACAACCACAACAATAAAAGGCAAAAAATAAAATAAAATCTAAAAAAAGTCACAATCAGTGTAAAAATATAAACGGAGTTGCCTTTATGTTAAAAGTCTGTAACAACTGTAACATTGATTCGATTAAATACTATACTTGTGTATAATCGTAATGTTAAATTTGAAATATGTACTGTTAACGATAACTGTCATCTCTTACCCCTCAGAGACGAAATTAAAATTTCTATGACATCATTTTTATATACAAATCAGTTCAACTTTTAAACGCCACTTACATATACTACAAATAAACCTATTACGTCCCAAGTTTTCTTATACATTTTGTCTTAAGTTAGAAGCAGAAAATTGGGTACTTTTAATGAGTACCTAGTACAAATATTTATTTTGTATTTCTTCATTACATTCGAAAATGGTCCGTCAGAAAAGAGCTCTTAGATAATGTCAGAAAAAAGTCTTTTATGAGGATTTTTTTTTTTGGGCTCTGTGTAATCTTGTTTTTATCATTCTTGTATGGTACAGCTTTGTTTTTTTTTTGTTCAAAGCACAAATAACAGGACAACAACACACATAATTAAGTGGAATTTCTGAGTCATAATAAGTGCCGACTCAGGACAGTAACAAGCAAAGTTTTCTTTCGCTGCGAAAATGCTCTTTTGTTGGACTCTTTTCTGACTCCATTTTTCGGAGCGCTCCTAGAATGGTATGCTGGGTTAGTACTCTTAATTGTTATGTACCTAAATATATTACGTACTTTGAGTGGTTAGAATAATAACTACCTAATATATATAGCAGTGAACATAAAAATTACTAACACATATACACTAATAGTCAGCGTTGCCATAATGATGGGGGTATATATTCATCTGAGACCCCACAAAGTGCAGTGCAACTTCGACAATCTGGACACATATAGTTTTAGGGACGGTCGGATTAGCGAGTTGTACGGACTACAGTAGGTGAAAATATTGAAATAATCTAAGTGAATTTAATTGTGTGTACATACATGCATTGTACTATGATTTATTAAAAAACCATTAACTATAATATTTAATTACATATTATATTAAATTATTAAAATAAGTAATTATAGGTATTCGAAATAAATTGTTTTATCTTCTCCTTATTTTTTTTTTGATGTCGCAAATCGTTGTTTTAGAAACATGGAATTTTTCGGCAACCTAAATAATAGTTTTTCCCTCGTCAAGACTTTGTAAAATATCGCACTTTTCCTTTACGGTTAGTGTTTTATGTTGGCGTTTATTATTTAAAAACATGACACTTGGAATTGAATTAGACAAACACGAATAAACCGAAACTGAAATAATGATAGTGCAAAATGTAAATCAAAGTATGAATAAAAAAACATGCGAGTAAAAAACGGGAAACCCCTGAATTTTAATATTTATTCATTCATAAAAAAAATTTGTCCGGATTGTGGAGGTAAACATTTTAAATTGTTCGAAATGTAGAAGCCTCCGAATTATTGGAGTGACCGGACTGGCGCATGTCCGGACTGTAAAAGTTGTACTGTATATCTTGACACTCTCACGTCCAAAGGACACAACCGAAATCAACAAAGTTTATAAAAAACTGTTTATAGTTCTTCTAAGCAGTTTGGTATTGAAAATCAGCAAAATTGCAGATACTACCATGAAACTTTGTATACGTTAAAAGAAAGTGTGAGGAAAATAGTAAGAATAGGTACATGATTTCGCATAACCCGAAATATTGCTCAATTATACATAAATGCCTATAAAATTGAAATATCAATCAGTGATGTTAACTTTTTTATTTCGATTACCGTACAGCCCTAAAAAAATTACCCTATGCTTTTGTCTTGTACAAAAATAATTATATTTTCAAAATGGGTTTATATTTATAATTCAATATATTTATTTAAAAATCAACAAAAACATAAGGAAACAAAAAAATAATACAATAAAGTAGTTAAAATTTGTACTTTCAGTAAAATCTATTTATATATTTTTGTAATAATGAAAGCTTAGTTAATAATATTATTCTGTCTATATAAGTTTTTGATTGTACATATTCATTTTTTATGATCATAGGCATTTTGGTTAAAATATAGAAAATGTTTGTCATTGAATTTAATATTTAAATTATCACTAGAATTAGCAAACATTTTTGCGTGTAGAATTCCTCTAAGTGTACATATTAGTATTTCAAAAGTAGAAATTACCTGCCTCCAGTACAGAGGTCTAAATTATCGTACAATACGGTAATTACCGTACGGTTAACATCACTGTTATCAATACAAAATTCAGCAGGAATAAGTTTCATACAAAAAGAAATCGTTAAATTAAATTTTTTTTTAGTTCGGTCCATGTTTGACCATAGACCCCATATAAAGTCCACTTCCAAAATTCACTTAAAAACGTATAAAACTGATATAAATAATGTTAAATGGCTAAAATTTTACATAAATAATCTTTATAGGCAAATAAATTGCTGTAATAAATTATATGGTGTTCGGCCCATAATGGTCATAGCTCCCATACAAGAACCACATCCGAAAAAGCCATTTTTCTTTATATATCTACAGCTCAATTCCAAACCACGATATGTCGACTTAGCATTTTTTAATTTTTTTGCGTTTTTGAATTTAGATCTTTTCAACTTAAGTTCTGTCAAATTTTGGTTGTGATTGGCTAGTCCAATCAATAGTTATAAACAACAAAGTTTCACCTCATATGGTTTTTTAGATATCGTCTGTAAACTTTAGGAGCTTTTCCTGCAAAACTCACTTTTTCGACTTAGCATGTTTTGAAATTGAGCTGTCGATATATAGTATAAATATCGGTACCGACACAAACCTTGCACATATCATTTACATATATATAAAAATCATCCCATAAAATTTTGTGAATTTCGGTCCATTTTTAACCGTATCCCCCATACAAAGCCCTCTTCCAAAAATCATTTTAATACTCATAATTCTCTTATAATTAACAGTACCGATTCAAAATTTTACACGGATCATTTACATACATGCCAAAATCAGACTGCTGGATTTTGAGAATATCGGTACATATTTGACTATGCCCCCTTATAAGGTCCACTTCCGAAATCTACGTTAATAATAATATATATATCTTTAATATACCGTTATTATATTGAAATTCGATGTGAAATATTCTCATATGCCTAAAAATTACTGTTACAAAATTTAAGAAGATCGGCTCATAATTTGTCATAGCTGCCATATAAGAACCATTTCCAAAAAACAAATAAACCCACAAAAATGTCCAATAAATACTAATACCGAATCAACTTTTATACAGATCAGAAATTTTAATCCAAAAATCATACTAATATCAGCTGTCAATAATTGGCAATATTTCCCGAATTATGTCCACTTCCGAGCATACCAACCAATCATACAACTCTTGTAAATAACGTTATTGAGATGGAATTCAACCAAAATAAGTTTAAAACACATAGAAATCACATTAGTGGATACTGGATTTAGAAGCTAGCAGTCTATAACAGGTCCACTTCTACTATGCCACTCATAAATCTTTTGTAAATAATATTATTGAGATCAAATTCAAACAAAACAGCCTCACCTTATATATTACCTTCTTTTATAATTTCTTAACTTGATGTGAATATGAAAAAATGTTCTTTTAATTTTATAAACTGTTGAATTACACTCAAGATTATTATGAAAATCAGACAAACTGTAAATTACAATAAGAATTGGTAATTATGATAAGAAATGGTCAAAACTAGATAAAATTCCAAAACATTTAAAATAAAATTACATTAGTGAATGACGACCAACAGGTAATATTGTCGTTCAAACAATAATAATGAAACTAATAAAATTTGCACTAAGACTGAATAGAAAACACAGAATTAAAATATACTAGTCCTATAACTAGTGTAGTTTCTGTATTTCTTATTACGTTTAAGTGGAGGATATTAAAGATTCGGCACAGCCGAGTACATATATCACTCTAACTTGTTTTAATTAAGACTTTTTTCTTTTAATTAAAAAGTTGGAATATTTTATAGTTCCGGTTACGTTTTAAATATTATATGGAGTGACCCATATAGAGTAGACAAAAATGCAACAATTATTCTTTTGATTTGATTCAAATTTGATTTACGTACAACAAGAAAGACATGGCATTTGGTAGACATACACACAAATATAATATAATTTAGATTAGATGCATTTTTGAGTAGTTTTACTAAAGTTTTATAAATAAATGGTGCGTTTTAGAACTCCTAATTACACGTTTTACGTTTATAAAGTGCTTTATTTTTGTAAATAATTAGCCAAACGCTTTGATTTTTGCGACACTTCTTTAAAAGAAATTTCATCTCTTGATCAACATACATAATATTATAAATTAACACGTTGGTTGCCACGTCGCACGTTTTCATATGACACCCAGATGTTACCCTGAGGCCACGTCGCACATTTTCATGCGACACCCAGATGTTACCTTGAGGCCACCACGCACATTTTCGAACATTTTAATATGGAATTTTATATAGAATTTGGATTCTGTGGCCTGTAGTGAACATTTTGGTGTATTTCCCATGGCCGCTGTGTATTTTTAATGGTATTTTTTGGATAATAAAAAAGCAAAACAAAAAAGAACAAAAATAAATTGTTGGCCTCAGGTGACCAAAATTGTTAAATCACATTGCTACTGAACGATCTAAAAAGGCTTTGGCAGTCAACGTGTTAAAAAAAGTTTTTCATTGTCTCCGCTAATGGAAAGATTTCCAAATTTAATTAATGAAAATGATTCTCAAAATTTAAACGATTAATTTAGAGAACTTCGTCATTTAAATATCACAAACTATTTTCGACATTTACAAAATCAATAACACAATTCATGAGTTATTTAAACATGTGTATTTTACTGCACCTTATAGATATACATTAGGGTGGGGCGCTTGTGTATGGGAAAAATAAAAGTTAATTAATAAAGTTCTAATAATAATATTTTGCTGTCTTAGACTTAAAAAAAAATATTCAATTAAGTGATATCTTTAGCCCGCGCATGCGTCTTAAAATTTTTGGAATTTTCATAAAAACACTTTTCATTTAAACTTCAATATTTTAAATATTACATAAAACACTACATAGACTTTACAACAACTGCGATAATATTGAAGTTTAAATGAAAAATGTTTTTATGAAAATTCCAAAAAATAGTAAAAACTACAAATTTAAAAAATGATTTTTGTTGCAAAATAGGATTTTTTTTCGTAAAATGATAATTCTTCACCAAAATATTCTGGCAACACTGATAATAGTAATAGTCTACTCTCAAAAATAGAGATATTTCTCTCTTCTCTCCTTTAGAGATGTTAATAATTGTATTTATAAACATTTATTATTTATTTACTTATTTTTACCATGGCAAACATAACAAAACAATATGTATTAGGGTAGGTCAGGAACTTTTGAACAAGTTGTGGCAATAACTTTCAATATAATAATTGGATAATATTTAAAAACATAAAAACGTTTTCAATATTAATTTATTGAAATACTATGGTTAATATAGAATATTATATATCTATGCAGAATTTAAATTTTTTTGTAGGCTGGAATATTTTCTATAAAAATTGTGTTAACATAGTGCACATTTCGACAAGAATTTACAATATTTGCCTGAAGTAAACATACACTTTAAAACAAGATAGTTAGGCTCGAGTTCATTAAATTATTTTTACTGAAGGTAGGAATTGTTTTACAACTTGAAAAATTTTTATTATTAAATTTATTTTGATAATTTTCTTGGCTGGGATTCGAACCTGGGTTGTTGAATTTACATATGTTTTGAGAAACACCACTTTCTCTCATCAGAATTCTTTGCGTTCTAACCCTCTGCACCACTGCGGTGCCTGCTAGCCAACAGACAAACATCAATCTTTTAACCAGTCTTACCTCTGGTGGTTCGAAATTTGCTGTAATTATCATTTTTTTTTTAAATTTATTAATTTCTATTTTCATGGTGTCTCCTTTTCTTCAGTTTTTTCGTATTCATGTCAAGACTTCGTCTCGAAAACCTGAATACATTTGTTTATTATATTTGTTGTCCACTTTCGTCGACATTTTATGTGCACCACTTAAAGTACAACTTCAAACATTAAAGCTTGTGCCATAGCTGTTTTTTAAGAACAATTATTATTTTATTTGAACTGTTAATTTTTAATTTTTGATAATAAAAATTTTTCAAGTTGTAAAACAATTCCTACCTTCAGTAAAAATAATGTAATGAAAATTAAATTTAATGAACTCGAGCCTAATTAAAATAAATATCAAAAATGAAAAATTAACAGTTCAAATAAAATAATAATTATTGTTAATTGATAATATTTTTAGCAAAGTTTTTTTAAGATTCGTTCATGAATTGTCAACTTTTTACGACAATTATTGACATGTTTGTCCTTCTTTACTGGTCACAGGATTGTTTTAAAATAATGAAAACAAAATAACCATCAAAGCATTGTAGTCTGCTCTCTAAGGGATGATCCTTGCCGACCACACTTTGCTCACATGGGATGCTTATTTATAGCCTAGACGATGATATAAATTGCAAAACGGGATGTTCGAATAATAGTCCTAATTAAGCAATTTTTATTTTTCTCAAATTTAAAGTATGGACTCTTTGTTGTATAAATTAAAACGTTAAAGTATTAAGTACAAAACGACACAAACCTTGTGATATTGTGTAACGGTATGAGCAGTTATTTCGGTAACGTTAACGACAGACGAACTGAATGAAAATTTATGGTTAATGGTGGACAACATTGTAACATGTCAATTGAGAGAATTATTGTGCCTTGACCCAAAAACCAAACAAGGTGTTTGCCAGTTGTTGGCTTTAGTTCATATTTTTTAGCTTAAACGGTTTCCAACCTTTTCAATGCTGACGTCATTTAGACCTAAAATAGCTCGAAAGTATAGTAGTTGCTAAGTCATTATTCTCTAAATTGTGGTACCTAAATGATTTGTTTACCTATAAATTATACATACATATTCTCTAAATTTAGACCCATGCTATTATTATTTATTTCCTGGTTTCCAACAATTAACAAATTGTTTCGGCCACATGCCGATATTTGCTAAAAACAGAACTATAATATCGAAATCATTTCGAAAACACACTTAAATTCTAGTTTTTAATTGACGTTTAATAAACTACAAATTAAAAAAAAAAAGAAAACTTGTTTCTCAGTTTTGCCAAACTTATTATTTTGTTTGTGTGAAAATAAATTTAAGTATTTTATGCAAATTCGAAATCTTATGATCGGTAGGCTTGAATCTACTTCCGTTATACATACATGCAATAATCATAAGTACAAACATATGTATTTATGTAATATCATATTGTCTATGATTTTTGAAAGGAATATAAACTAAAACTGCCTGTTTGAATAAAAAAAAAACACTTCCGAAACATTCTTTCTATATATGTACAGTGGCTCACATTGAAACTCGGGTAAACTGTTTTTAAAATATTAAACCCTATTTGAAAAAAGAGAGCTTAGAATTTTAAAATTTTTGTTTTCCAAATTAAATAAATTATTTATTATTAAACAGAAACACAAATAAATAATGTATTCTACCATTAATATAACAGAAACAAAAACAAAATAATTAAAAAAATCACACTGAAAGTCGGTCAGGTCATAAAATTTAATTATTTACTAAATACTAAATTTTGTGGCGTATCCTTTTTGATTCTCGACAACTTGGAGTCTTTTTGGAATCGATTCAAACAGTTTTTTTTCACACATCAGGACTTAGTTGATTCCATTCTTCCAGTAACGCAGCTCTGAGCTGGTCTTTACTGGTGCATAATCTATTTTGTATCCGACGTCCAAGCTCTTCCCATAAATGCTCGATTACGTTAAGGTCTGAACTTTGCGCAGGTGTTTTGAAGACTTTAAGACAATTATACAACAACCAGTTCTTCGCTATCAGCGATATGTGCTTCGGGTCATTGTTCTGATAAAATTTAAAGTTATTGGCAATCCCCAATTTATGAGCACTTTGTTTAAAATTTGCCTTCAAAACATCAAGCTACATTTTTTTTTATCCATTAGCCTTCTATAAAATGTGGATTTCCGACACCGGAAGCAGCCATGCAACCACACACCATCACTGACAAGCCACGTTATTTTACAGTTTTCTTAGTATTAGGTTTGTGCCACTAATAATGCCGGCCATCGGACTCAAATAAATTGAATTTGCTTTGGTCCGTGAAAAGAACCTGTAAATGTTTAAAGTGCTCATTAGGGTGACTAAATCTTATAATGGGGGGACAAAATGTCGGAATCTTGTTCATCTGGACCAAACAAAATAATTCCTTTTTCCAGATATTGGTAGATGCTGTCCTCTTCAGTTGCTTCTGCTTCTTAGTTTAATACTTATAACAGTCACTACCTTTGTATGAAAAATGTTTCAGGTGTTCCGTCCGAAACTGTGATTGAATCCCCGACCTCGTGGTTGATAGGCGAGTGTCTTACTCATCAAACAGAGTTACGAAATACTTTTTAACAACAAAATTTTTATTCCGAGAGACGTTATATAAAATTCTGTAAAATTCTTAGTGTAATACCAAACAGGCACCTGCTGGTACCAAGTCACGTTTTTGGGGCTAAAGACTGCTGTAACTCGGGTTAACTTAAAATAACAGCAATTGTGTATATAATATAAATTTTGAAGAACAACATTAGCTTTCTTTTGAGATATTAATTGTTTCTTTTACTTATCGTTTTGGAATTACATTTACATTTATTACATTTTTGGACAAAAATTTGGAATTTTTCACCGTTTAATCGAGCTCAGTTTTCGGCTATCTCAATATCTGAAAGGGGAATCGTTTTATGGGGTCCAGACAAACGAAATTCTGACATCGTTTTTTTTGTGGTCACCCTTGTTCCTTGCACGAATTTGAATGTGAGCCACTGTATATATATGAAAACTATGCAAAATATGTGAGAGGAAACATAATAATTATTACCTATTTATTTAAATAAAAATAAAATACGTAAAACAGCAAACTTTGGCAAACATGTTTAATACATTTTATTTTAACAATTTTTATTTTTTTTTTCGTTTGTTTTTACTAGTTGGCGCGTCGGTTGGTTGGTTTGTAGCAGCAGAAATGTTAATAATGACTTTCTTAATTTCAAGTTTTTTTATAGATTTTAATTTAGAGTTTTGCACAACAACTAATATGTATATTAAACCCGATTATATTTGTTTTTTTTTTAGTTTTATATTTTTAGCACTATTTAAATAAATTTTAGAGCTGTACTATCTATTATCCAAATAATTAAAAGAATTCTAAAAACTGGTTCATATATAATCATGCTTGATTAAGATGAAATATATTTTAAGAATATTATTTAGGTTTCAGTTTTGCTGAGTGGCCTCCAAATATATTTTTAGGAAGCATGAAGTTTTTGTTTGTTATCTTATGATTCGGGGATTTTTTTTAAAAAGAATTTGTTTTATATTACGCATATTTTGATAATAGAGTAAAAAATAATCCAAATATTTTAATGTACTTTTAAGGCAAACAAATACCTATTACACTGTTTATTCATTCGCGTTAATGCTTCCGTCTTTGGGAATTTAAGAAAATATATTTCAAAGTGAGTTTTTAATACTACAATTATGATAAATGTTTTCGGCAGTATTAAATACTTTTATTAAAGATTTAAAAAAAAACTTAATTAAAGACTGAAAAGCTTTAATAAAGTCAAAATTGTTTAACAAATGTTAAAAGTGTACATAACAGAATGCTAAGGCCCCATCATGTAACCAAAAACAAGCTCGTTATAAAACTTAGTTTAAAATGAAATTCAATGTCTTACATACCTTTTTTTAGTCAAAGTAATGTTTAAGTAAACTAATTATTGCCTGGCTATCCTTTAACCATTCATGGTCTATAACCATTCTAGATCAGTTGTTATACTGAAACGTTCATATACCCTGACATTTTTCTAACTCCTTAACCCTTAGTTGGCCAAATAGTCAACTTGCAGCCAACTATTCTTAATATTGAAATACATTAACTTGCCCCCTAAAATGTGGAACTTCATGTAAGTATTCTGGTTTTTTTTTTTATCTTGAGACTTTAAAAATAAATGTCAACTGCATTCCAAGAATTTTCTTTCTCATTACTTATCCTAATAGGGATATATGGTTAAATGGACTCTTATCTGATGGCTTCCAGATGGGGAGTAAGAATTATTAAATTGCAAATATATGTATCAATAATTGCAAACAGATAATTAATAAAATTGAAGAATTCTGAATGCATACAATTACAAGTACGAGGGCGGTTCGGAAACTTTTTAGTCTAAAACAAAATGCGCGGTATAAACAGAAAAATGTTAAGTTTTTTTAAAACTTGTATCTGTCCTATGAACACATGATAAATTTCTTTTCGATATGCCAACTCCTTCATATAAAAACCGGTGTTCAAAAAAACGCATCCGCAATTTTTTTACAATGGAAAAATTAGAAATTCGTGGTGTCATTAAATATTTAAATAAAAAAGGTTTATCGGCACAAGAAATTCATAATGATATGGTGAATGTGTTAGGTGAAAGTGCTCCTTCATATGCAACAGTCAAAGAATGTGGTACTGAATTTAAACGTGATCTTACAAGCATTGAGGATGAACCACGTAGTGGACGCTCAAAAACAGCAACAGCAACCACAACAAAAATTGTAGGCAAAGTGCATGATATGATATTAAATGATCGACGAAAAAAAGTGCGTAAAAAATAGGCATCTCAAATGATCGAGTCCATTTAATTTTGCATGAAGAACTACAGATGAAAAAGCTTTCTGCAAGATGCGGCACCCGCATTTGTTAACAGTCGACCAAAAACGCATAAGAATGAAAATATCTCAAGCTTGTTTGGATCATTTTAAGAAAAATAAAATTAATTTTAAACGTCGTTTCATAACTGTTGATGAGACATGGATCCACTAATATACTTTAGCGATAAAAGAACAATCCAAGTAATAGACTGAAGCTGGAGAAAGTGCCCCAAAGAAGGCAAAAACAATTCAATCGGCTGGAAAGGTTATGGCAACGGGTTTTTTGCAATATTTTGGATCAATTAAATGTAGAAATTTAAGAAAAACATCTTGGCTTACAACACAAATAAAAATAATTTTCATCAAGACAACGCACCAGCGTACAAGAGTGTTTCAACAATGGCTAAAATCAACGAATTAAAGTATTCTACTGATTTAGCTCTAAGTGACTTTTACCTGTTCCCGTTTTATCTCAAATTTAAGATGCAATTACAGTTGTAAACCACTATTTTGAAGGCCTTGAGGAAAACTATTTTAATCAAGGAATATAATTGCTAGATAAACGTTGGACTAAGTGTATTGAAGTTTCAGGAGATTATTTTTCTTTCTATGCTAGGCTAAGAAGTTTCCGAACCGCTCTGTAAATTTAAAAAATACACTAAGCGAGCAGCGTGTAATTATCGATAAGTGTTACCAATTGCTAATTTAATTTGTTATCTTCACGTACTCATGTTTATATTTATTTATTTTTTTTTTTTGTATTATTCATTAATTATTGCTATAACTTTTTTTTTTTCATATTTATTTCATACTTTGATATTTGATTAAAAGTTTCATGTGAACGTTTTTCCATTTCTGCCTTGTCATATTCAAACTTATTAAATATTATTATCGAGAGAATGATAAGAGTAGAGCAGTGATTAGCATTTTTTATGCTAATGTTATTATTGCTTCATAATTATGAATATTGTAGAAAAGAAAATTAGAAAATTATACCAAACAACCATTATGTTATACATATTTTAATTAACAATATACTGATTTATCAAAATTATGTTGTTATTTTATTTTCATAACATTTTGTGAAAGACACACAAGCGCCATATGACAAATATTGTCATTATTTGTTTCTTATTTTTTAGTGTTTTTTTTTTTGGTTTAATTTAAATAATCGTACAATTAAGTTTGTGTCTAAAAAGTCATTAACCCAATACAATAAAACATATTGCTGTACAAATATTATGAATATATTTCTTTTTTTGTCTAAAAATATATGTATGTATGTATGTACCTCCTTTTATGGTTTTAAATACCATCGTTATTAAGAGGAATACAAAAAATATATAATAAAACAGGCTTATTTTGCGTACTATACTAAATTAAATATTTTCTTAAAGAAAAGTGGCCAGCTTTGTGGAGATTCTTTTTAAGCAATGTTCAAAAAAGTATAATTTTCTAATATTTTGGGGGTTCCCACAGAAATTCAAAGAAATAATGCAAAATTTCAAATTTAAACTTTTAATAATGTCCATATCCACCGATTTGAGTGAAATGAGCTTTTCTTTTACGAGACCATATGTCCATTGAAAGTTCGTTCAAACATAAAATTTCCATAAATGGCAGGAAATCGGAACTAACTAAATGGCGAACCATCACTTTGTAAATGCAAAAGGTCTTCGCAATATTTTACAGTTTCAGCACGTAAGAAAGTATAGTCGGTCAAGCCCGATCATATAATACCTTACACCCAGTATATGTAAAAAACAGTTTTTCCAGAAATGGGCGCTACTCGTATATGGAAGATATTACCTGTTATGGACCGATCATCTAAAAATTTAGAGCCATGACTTTGCGGAATATAAATATTATGTATGTTATACTTTATATTGATATAAATATTTTTATAAGATTTATGGAGGTTAAAGTGAATTACGGAGAGTGTCTTATGGGAGTTATGATTAATAATGGACCGACCATTATAAAATTATGAAACTTTTATATGAACCTTATTTTTGTTGAATTTTATTTGGATAACAACATTTTTAATAGATTTATGGTCATTAAAGTGATTTTCGGAAGTAAGCTACGACTAATTATGGACCAATCATTATAAAATTCTACCATATTAGTTGTATAACTATATACGAAATATATTTGTGTTCAATATTATTTGGATACCAATCAATTATGGATCGAAATTTTTAGATGTGATTTGGCATTTGTAGTGAAATGTAGTGAATTGTTTGTATACTTGCATAATTCAAACATTTATGATCGTTAAACTCCTATTTTGGGAGGACATTTGTATGTAGGCCACGTGAAATAATGGACCACTTTCCACCAGTTTCAATCGCATCGGTCGCTGGGCCAAAAAAAATATCACATACCAAATTTTATTGAAATATCTGCAAAATTGAAACCTATATTCTGCGCACAAGCTTTACATGGACCAACCAACCAGCCAGACGAACGGAGGGACGACTGACGACGGACATCGTTAAATCGACTCTGGAAGTGATTCTGAGTCGATCGGTATACTTCCAATATACCCTTCCCACTATTGTGGTGTAGGGTATAAAAATGCAGTAGTCAGTCCCTATTGATCAAACACAAAGTTGCTACAAATTCCTGAAAATTGGAACTACCTGAATTCGAAAAAGCTCAATCTTGCCTATAAATTCAAAAGATCTTGTTAAAATTTAGGTAATAACTAGAGCTTTAAGTTTCATGTCATGGAACACCCAAAACAACAACAAGTATGTATCTACTGTACAAACGCGAACAGGCCATAAAACTCAGAAAATCTACTCTAAACTGCAACCGATCCTTTTGAACTCAACTCAAAAGATTTTCATAAAATTTTTAATTTAGCTTTCATCTTCTTGTTATGGAACGTCTCTACTATTCAAATACGATCTTACAATAAATTCCAGCAAATATTAATGAGCTAAGAACCAGCCAATAGTTTCGAACTATTGCTGATAGACGCAAAAGAGCCTGGCAGAATTGCGGTTTATAACAAGAGCTTTAAACTTCATGTTGTGAAATATCTTTTGAACTACTCATCATTTTAAACTACACACAGACCAATATTTTTGATAAACCGAATAGATCAGGTTAATATTTTGAAAAGTAACTAAAGCTTAAGCTTTATCTCGAGAGACGTCTTAAAATTGCAGCATTCAGTTTCTACTGCTGGACTATAGGAAAGTTTTGATGTCAAAAAGATCGTCCACTGGATCTAACGGCAATTGTTAGTCCGATACTTCGTAGTATACACTAATACCTCGCTTTGCGTTATTTCGTTTTGCGTTTTTTCGAAGTTGCGCCGCTGCGTAATTACTACTAATTTTCACTGTGCGTCGTTAGATTTTCGAGGTTGCGTTATCTAGATGCTAAAACGACGACCCGTACAAGAAGTGCTTGTTAACATGAATGGATCTTGGCAAAAGAAAATATACAAACTTGCTTGTCGTAATTATATTTATATAATATTTCTGACAGAAAGAGTATGATTTCTTTAAATTGAACAATCCTGAATACTTTACGAAATGGTATTTTTGATAGAAGGAGGAATATTAAATTTGACATAATTGTACGATCCTAGGTTATTAATATAATTAAGAGATTGTGAGAATAAATAAGTATGGCTGACTGCGAAAGAATGTTGTTTTCACTGCTGTTGAGAATGTCTATTCTGGCAGTCGAACTACCATTGGGGCTCTGAAATATTCAAAAAGATGAATGCAGCAGTTAGGATCATTTGGGTCATAATAGCTTATCTTGGATACAAACACTTTGCCATTTAAAGGGAAACTTGGCGAATATCAAACGGGTCAACAGAAATTAACACAGGACAGCTAGAGAGGCAACTGTGTGTGATCTACTTTGGGTGACTAGAACGCCTCTCTCAGGCCTATCTATAGGATATGGGAAGATGAGAACGAGGTGAGTTTTATAACGAGCTTTAATTGATTTAATAGAAGGCTTCTATGGTATCATTAAAACAGAAGTATAAAAATTTAACAATTTATATTATTTATATACAATATTGGGATTTTAAAAAATCTTAATGGGATAATATGCACGTTGTCAACTTTGAAATTTTAAAACGCACCAAAATGGAGAAAAAACACGCCATTTGAAAAACTTGCACCAAGTTTAGATTTTCTTTTTATTTAAAATGTTTAATTATTAATTTCACATAAAAAATATAATATATTTGTATTATAAATATAACAAAAAAACAGTCTTCAATAGTTCAGTGTTTTTAGAAAAAATAAAACAAAAATAAATAATAAACGTAACAAATTTGTTTGTATTCCTTTGTACTAGATATGAAATTATGTTTTTCTTTTTTTAACTTTTTGTAAAAGAGATCAACGATTAATATTAAAAGTAATAATAGTAAATTTTTTATTAATAAACGAACTAATAAAGATAAAATAAGCATTTAACCACTCAAAATTTTACTCAGAATATGCTATTCGGAACTGAAGTACTAATTGGTAAAAAGGACTAATTTAAGTACATATTTTTTAAATATTTTTATATTCTATTGTAAGTACTTCTAGTACTGGGACTCTAACGGTAATTGTTCGTCTACATTTCAGTAGACCAAACCATCAGGCTACACAAGAATTTTTATTTCCATGTTTAAAATGTTAATTTCATTTTCAAACAAAGATTTTCGCCCTATTCACCTTTAGCAATAACCTTGATGTGACGAATTTGATAGTATGTATTTATTTATCATACATTCATATTTAAAATACAATTAAAAGGGGTCCTTTTTCATCAACTAGATTTCACATTTTTACAAAAATTAAAAAACGCATCGAAATTTAAAAAAAAGAGCACCGCGCACGAACTAAGAAATTTTTCGCACCAAAAATTAAAAAAAAGCACCAAGTTGACAACGCTGAAAATATGTCTCAAAAAAAAAAACAAAAAAAAAAACTTTTCTAACACTTTACAACTTGCACATTGTCGCTTTAAGCATTGAACACATTCCAGACAGCAGGCTACACGACTACACGAGTGCAAATGCCACTGGATACTTCTGCCACCCTGTAACCAGCTACTTAATTATTTTTAAACCACAGCTTCATAGTCAGCAGCTGATCCTGAAATCCGACGTTTTAATAAAAAATAAATTTGCTCTTTGAATTATATAAATAACATAATGGCTGAAGAGAATTTGGTTAATTTTATAGAAGCTATTACTAAAATACAACAAAAAAGTAAATAAAAACATTAAAAGTAATAAATCTTAAACAACAAAACACTTACAAACTTTAATAAAACAAAACAATAAAAATATAAACAGCTGTTGTAGTAATCCATTTATATTTCAGTGGTGCCACTTAAGGCTTTTATTTTTTTTTTTTAAAGTAGCGTTTTATTTATGAAACATCAAAAACATATGTGCATGATTCCAGATATGCTAATAAACTTCACTCATTTTTATTAATATAAAATATATTATTAATATAATATAATATTGTTGACCATATTACCATTTTAATTTTGTATTTTGCTTTTTATTTTATTTAATCTGCTTTACACATTTTGCTATATGGCCAACACTGTTTTTGTTTTGTCGCCAAGAAAAATAGAATTTAGTTTAATTTGACAGCGACGAAAAAATCAGCATGGACAACAACCTGCAGTCGTGTTGCCTTATGTCATCAATGTAAACATATAAACATGTGTATTTTATTTTTGACATATTGTAGTCGGTAGCCTGCTGTCTCGAATGTGTTTAATGCTTAAATAATATATCGCTATAATTTAAACCTTTTTTTTTTTAATTACACCACAGATAACACTTCAAATTTTTGTGTGACACATTAGGTATTCAAATATAAAAGATAGAACAAAAGTTATAGAGGAGCGATCCCAGTAGAGGCGAAAGGGTTAAGCAAAGCTGAAAAAATGTTCTTATTAACTTCATAAGTTTGATAACAGTGACACTATTTTTGGAATGGAATAAATCTGTATGCTATTTATCAACTTAAGGCGTTGAGTAGATTAAAATAGATATTAAATAAATTTGAATATTTAGCTATTTTTAAAGATTGCGAAACAAAAGAGTATAGGATAGGAAAAAGTAAAATTAAAATCACTATTTAGTATAAATGTTGATGCCAATTGGAGTCCAATCTAAGCATACAAAACATAAGAAATTCTAATACATATTATAATTACTCATTATTTATACATATTTTCTTATTCAATTTCAAAATTAGCTGAAACAACATTGTTGCAAACTGAGGCATGGCCTTGACCTTGGCACCATCAGATTAGCAACAATTTTTTGTTCACTTCAGCAGCACATGAGAAATGAAATTGTAAAATTGTGTCTAATGATAATGACCTGTAGGCACATTTGTTTCACTGTTTTAGCTGATAAGAGGCACGAAATCATAAAATAATCATTAAATATAAATAAAAATCTATAATTAATTAAAAAGCTTAAATAAATGTGCTTTATTTTGCGTAGACAGCTGGTCACTTTGTTTGCAAAATATAAACAACTAGTTTGTTTGTTTGTTTTTTTTCAAATTATTTTTTTCTTTCTACAGCCACTCAACGATTATGTCACTTTTTCTACGCTTTAATTAATTTTTTTTTTGTTTATGGCTTTAAGCAGCTATACAACCAACAAACTAGCTACCATTCTAAATAGAACTTTTTCTTTTCTATGATCTTTCTAATGCCTCTTTTTTAAAATGAAAAGAAAAAAAAAAAAAAATAAAACTGAACATCACCTCAGCTTAAATTGGCTAAAAAAACAAACTGGCAGCGAAATTAAAAAGAAATACCATCTCAAAGCAGTCCACATCTAACCATTTGGTCAATACTGGGGAGTTTGTCGGTTGGTTCATTGTACGTTGTACAAGAATTACTTTAAAAACAAAATTATTCTTTTTCTTAACTTTTTTTCACTAGACTA
The DNA here is from genome assembly GCA_950370525.1 of Bellardia bayeri. Lineage (NCBI taxonomy): Eukaryota > Metazoa > Arthropoda > Insecta > Diptera > Calliphoridae > Bellardia > Bellardia bayeri. The sequence continues at coordinate 22,865,848 of OX493267.1, forward strand.
GGCTTGTTCCCCGTCTGCCTGTTAGTTGCGAATTTCTTGAGAAGAACACACAGAATTTAGCTGCCATTGATTTGTTGGTTTTACAGCAGTGTCTTAGAATAATATTAGAAAATTTTTTTTTATTCATTTTGCTATTTTTTAGTAGGTTTTATTTTCTATTTTTTTTTTTCTATTTATTCACTAACTACATACATACATACATACATACATACATACATACATATTAAATTATAGCAGCAACAGGAACAAAAACAACATGCCATGTTTAAACATTCTTGAATATATAAATGATCTGTCTAGAATCGTATAAACTGGAGAAGTGGTGGAGAAAATTTTAGCAAAATTAAATAGAACACATATTTCTGTTCTGTACCGGGAATATAAGAAAATATTTAATAAACACATAATTTATGAAGTCCTTAAATTATTTTTTAAGGATATATTTGTATTAATTGTTTTGTACTCTAATTGATGAAGAGAAAGCATATCAAAAAGTGAACAATTGTATAATAAATATAATTAATCATATTTGATATATTTTTAATTTCATATTAGGAATTAGATATTTCCCGGCCTGAACGGATAACTGCCAGATAGATGTATGTATTTCCACTTTAACGCTCTTCAATTCTGACTCTTCAAGGCAAGTATTTTTGGGTGAGAAGGGAAAAGAGAATTAAAGTGGTACAAACTTGATGGTACCAGTCAATTTTCTTACTTTCTTGTTTTTCTTTCATGAATTGAAGTGTGTAAATGAAATGGCAAGTTTAAACGAACAGTGAACAAAAACTGGTTAGCTAAAACTGAAGAGTGTGAAACAGGATTATATCTAAACCAGGAAAATATTTTAATCAGATAATATTGTTACGTTTTTAACTTTTAAAAACGTTGGTTGGAAATATCCTTTAAACAATTCCAATATAAAAGCATCAGTAGTTTTAAGAAAATATAATAAGTCTTTACTTATTTAAATGCCATCTTCTTGTAACTTCTGGCGGCACTTATAGAAGACAATAGAAAGTTCCTTTGTATGACCTTTAAAATTTACCGCCTGGCCCACGATGTCGAACGATAACGTTCGCTTAGATAAGACTTAAGACACAAACTTTTTATCGTATCTATTTTTTAATCAATCAAGTTTGTTTATTCCACAATCAAGTTTGTGTTTTAAGTCTTATCTAAGCGAACGTTATCGTTCGACATCGTGGGCCAGGGGGTTAATGTTGTCATGCTGCGTATTAACAACAGCGTTTTATCAACATATAAATGCAAATGTTGATACCAGCCGTTAATTTTAAACTGAAATACAATTTCGTTGCAATATTTTGTCAATATTTATAATAACTTTTCAGAAAGTGACACATTACTACAAAACGGGTACATCGCATAACAATGCCCAGGATCATTCACATATACATTATATACTGTAAATATTTCTACGAGTGCAGTGAATCACAAATCTAGCTCCTCTCAAGCAAATAAACAATATTTCAATTCCCGAACAGGACCGTGTAATAGTGGAAGGCCAATGTAAACGGCATGCGGCCGCTGGCGGAAACAGTATTACCAGTGAATAAAAGTTTTGTTTCTTTACAAAATTATTCATAGAAAAATTTTAAAGTATCGCAATTTACTTAATATGGCAATGCTGTGAGAAGAGGTCGCGTGGCAAAGTACAATTTTGTTCAACTTTGCCGCTTACACTACACAAGTTCACTGTATAGTTTTACAAACCTGAGCAAATATCAAAATCATGGTTTTTACTACACAAACGCACTGTACAGTGGCTAGACTTGAGCACTGAACTTGTGTAGTGTATGGGCGGCACTACCTACAAAAAGTATAAATGGCAAAAAGCATGGATGAATACCGCCCGCGGACACATTCCGCTTACATTGACCTTCCAATATAAGGAATCCAACTGGAACTAATTGTGCCAACCAATTGAAATCTTAAATAAGACAAATCCAATTAAATAATGTTTAAATACACTGTATTATTTGCCTAGACTACAATCTATTGAAAACTGTCTACTTATTAAGGTAAAAAAATTATCTGACTTTTTCTTTGTTCGGATAAAATGAATAATTCGAACAAGAAATTGCAACTTGTTCGAATAATTCGATTACACATTTGAAATTAATCGCATTATTCGAATAACTTAAATGTTCTAAATAAAGAGAAATGAAAAGTTTTTCTCTTCATCAAGAATTGCGTAAAGTATATTTAACGTCACATATTTTTTTATATTTTAACGTCAGCATCATCAATATCATCCTTAATATCGCTTTCTTCAGCATTCTTAGTTTATAGTTTATAGGGATGACACTGGTTCAATTAAGAAAGCGATCCATTATGATTCCAATTTCTAATTTCATGTGTTCAAACTTTTTCTAAGCTAACATTTTGATTAGTTTTACTTATTTTAACATGATATTAATATTTATAATAAAGGATGGTTAAATTTTAAGGGCCGATATTGAATATGAGAAGTACATCTAAACGCAAACCACATCTGCGTTTCATTTGACATTTCTCAATTTCAGACTATGGCATGAACCATGGCAAGATACACAATCGAGTAACACGTTAAAGTTATTCAGGCTTATTATGAAAATGGGCATTCAAATCAAAATGCATATCGTGGACTTCGTGCAAAAATTTGAGCAATGTGATTTGACACCGTTGGACTTCTTTCATTGGGGTTAGTTATTTGAAAGAAAAGGTGTACATCGATAAGCCAACAATAATTCAAGAGCTAAATGATGAGATAATTCGGCACATTAACGGCATAGATCCTCAATTATGCCTCAGTGTCATCGAAAATTTGGAGTTCGCGGCGGCCATTTTATACCATACATAAATGAACCATACCATATTATCTTAATAAAAAGAAGTGACATTAACTTCCTAAATAATATGTGTTCTATTCAAAATCAACATTGGCCTTTAAAATTTATATACATACCCGTATGTAGGTATTATATACATATCTCCAACATATTTTCACATTAAGGTCGCCAGCCATATCTATTCTAAAATCGTTCAGTCTTTTTTCTAAAATAACTAAGATTTCTTATTAGAATAATAAGTTATTGCAGTAACACTTATACATTTGTGTAGTAAGAGCTATCGGAGCACTGATCTGAATCGATCGGTATCGTTGGACTAATATTTTTGGGCGTTACAAACATCAGCACAAAACCACCATACACTCACTCACAACTATGGTCACGCAGGAAATAAAAACACTGAGATCAGTTTGACTGATCTAATTATGCTGTGAACAAAGACAAAATGTACTTAAGGTATTGTTCTTTTAGATTTGAACACCTCAATTCCCTGTGCTCAACGAATAATCGGACATAGCGGAGTAGAAATGATTGAAATACAAAAATCAAATATTTAATATTTTGTAGCTTATCTTTTGATGTCCAGAGCGCTCTTTAAACGTTTGCGAATTGATTTCACCAAGTTATGAAAAACTTCCGGTTCTATATTCCAACAAATGCTTCTTTAGCTGACCCAATGAGTTGAACTAATTTTGATACACTCTTCTGACTCATTCCTCCCAAATAAGCTCAATTACATAGAGGTCTGGGCTCTGTGAAAGGGGTTTGTGCAGTTTGGGGTAGTTATGAATCAACCAAAGCTTTGTATCGTTATCTTGATAAAAAGCAAAGTTGTTCTCGAGTGCCAATTTCTCTATATTCTTTACATTTTGCTTTAAAATGTCGAGGTAGAAAAATTTGTCCAGTTTAGCATCTATAAAATGCAATTTGCATACTCCAGCACTCGACATGCTGTGTTTAGCTGTGGCTTTTGTATTTTAATGGTTAAATTTGGTTAACGCCATACAAATTGCTTAACGTCTGAACCATGTAAGTAAAATTTGCTTTCATCAGTAAAAAAAACAACTTAAAATAATGCAAACTTTCAATGGAAACATTTTTTTAAGATGATTTACCCCCAAAGTAGCTGGTTCCAAAAATACTTTGTTTTAAGTAAATACTCTTTGGCGAACTTTACTCTACGATATTTTTATATTTAGGGCTTATAAATGGCTTTTTCTGGCAGTTCAGAAGGTTTTGCCATTCAGAAACTTTTGCCAGGCCTTGCTCCGTTCGACTACTATTTGTTTCGTTCGATGCATAACGCTCTCCCTGAAATATACTTCAATTGGTTAGATTCGTTCTTGGTCTCGAAAGATAGGCAGTTTTTTTTTTTTGGCGCGGAATACATATTGCCAGAAGGAGAGAAACTGGTCATAGCTAATAATAATAATATATTAATAAATTTATATAAATTTATATAAAATAAAAACTAAAACATTAAAAAAAAAATCCCACACCTTTCCTTTAAAAAGTCTAATAAATATTTAAAATCCCTCCAAAAATATTATTCTCTTCCGTTGAAGATGGAATTAAACAACAAAGCAGTATGCATGCAATATGGACTGAGACTTTAGCGCATTAAATGCTCTCGGAAATTGTAAAGTTTCGCTCTTAACAATTCGGTATTTTGGATTCTAATAAATCAAGATGCGCAGGTCTCCTTTTAAATAGTTAAAAAAAAAAAACATTGTGCTAATATTTTGGACACTTCTGTTTGTATGTTGACTTGATGGTATGAATGTAAGAAGTAAATAGAAGCAGCAAATAATGTACATGTATGTAGTAAACATAAATGTCTGTGTGTTGTTTTGTATGGTGTATGTTTAAATTAGCAGTAAAACAAGTCATTAATAATTCATACTTCATTCTTAAAGAGTTCGACGACGACTTAGACTTGTTGTGTAACTTTTACCTGTAAACATTGTTAGAAAATGATAGTTAGAAAAGTGAAAGAAAGAATCTTTCATTCCATACCATCACTACCAACGCTACCAATACCAAATAAATACATAAATAACAATTCTCTCTCAAATACCAACTGAATGTATGAGTAAACAAGTCAGAAATGAATGAAGATAAAGAATTTCAGATACAAACTTGTAAATTCATGAATAAAAAATAAAAATAACGAATATAGTGGGACAGTAGGAAGTGAAAATAACATTTTTTTTATTTAATATAAATTCTAAGAATATTTGTTTTCTTAAAACAAAAATAATGATAATTAGTGGAGCAAATCTTACTAAATTGGTTATAAAAATTGTTAAAAAGCCAATTAGTTATAAAACACATTTGATAAACAGAGTTTGTTAAAGCATTAATGGCCGAATTCTCGGTCATTAGTTAACCATTGGTAAACTATACTAACTATTTCTTGATAATTTAGTTAGGCTTGAGTTCATTAAATTTAATTTTCATTAAATTATTTTTACTGAAGTTAGGAATTACAACTTGAAAAATTTTATTATTAAAAATTTTTTGATAATTTTTCTTGACTGGGATTCGAACCTGGGTTGTTGAAATTTAACAAATTAACAGTTCAATTATGAAATAATAATTATTCTATACTAACTATTGTTTAACTATTACTTGTTATTCTTATGGCAAACTAAGCATTGCGAATAAATAATCATTAGTTAAGCCAATGCCATTAGCTAACTAAAGACTGTGAATTCGGTCATAAGGAGTACAGACTGACGTTAGAAAATGTTTATTTTAGCTTAAGGGGAATTTCAAAATTCTTATTTCTTATTGTAACGCTGACTAAATCGAGAAATTCTAAGTAATTATGAAAATGTATTTTACAAGCGCCATCTAGTCTGTTAAGCAGTAACCGATATCTGCTGGAAGTTGAAGCTGATTTGCATAAGAATTCGGTACAAAACAAACATGCATTTATGAATAAACATAAAGTTAAAACGTGCCTTTAAATACTTAAACTACGTTCCTATATACATATGTCAACATATGTATATAAACATAGAGAATAAAAGTACGGTCACACTTGGCATATATTTACTCAAAAAAGCGTGACCACTTGTTTTAGCACGAATTTGTTTACTTTTCAAAGAACTTTGCAAGATCAAACAGCATCAAATAAATTAAAACTGAATATTTGTTGTGTCTTGTCCTAAATAAACGAGTTCATATATATGGTTTTTAGTGGTTACGTCTTTTTGGCAAATATTTTAAGGCTTGAAGCGAACTGTAAACAATATTTCAATCAATCAAAATTAAATTTTTCACAAATACCCAACTCAAACTTTCGTATCTGCGAGTACATATGTAGTTCTATTTTGGTAATATGGGCATTTGCTTTGTAAAGTATTTTTTATGAAATTTTAGCATTGCAACAAAATTTGGCAAACATTTTTTTAAAATTAATATTTATTGTATTGAAATTGATATGTCTATTTTTTTATTTTATTTATTTTGTACGTGCCAAAGTGATTGCTTAACAAATCATTAGACTTTTTTTAGAAGTTTTATTTTTGTTATTTTCAGCAAATATTTTTTTACTATTTCACGCACAACATTTCGCATTTAAATTTGTTTTCGTTTTATTAATCTTTCCAATTACTAGCCAAATTCTTTAATCGTTAATGAGAACTTTTCTATAAACAGCTTTTATATTTGTATGCACATAGAGTTGTCGTTCGAATAAAAGTAATTCGGTTCAGAAGTGGTGATTTTGATAAGGAATACAAAGTTTGCTCAGGTCAGCCAAAAAAAAGTTTAAAGATGGAATATTTTATGCATTACTCCATGAATATTGTTTTTAAATGCAACAAAAGCTTGCACTCACAATTAACTATGTACCAAATATCATTGACATAGGTAAAGAAAAAATGCCCAAAATATGGCGATCTAATTTTTTGTGTCATATGGGCGGTGCCACGCCCCTTTGTCCACTCACTCCTTTATATAGTCAAGAATTTATTATTTCGTAAGAATATCATATTATGAAAATTTAATGACGATCGGTCCAGTAGTTAAGACTCTATAACAATTTTTAATTTCCTAAAAAGGGACGTCGTCCCACCTACTTTTCTCCTTGCACGTATTCGTAATTATGCCAATACCATATGTACCTACCACATATCATTGACATAGGTCAAAAAATGTCCAAAATATGGCGATTTAAATTTTTGGGTTATATGGGCGGTGCCACCCCCGTTTGTAGAATCAAAACTTCATATAGCCTATTATTCCTTCCAGAGTCACAGTAACATGCTGTGAAAATTTCAGGAAGATCGGTCCAAGAGTTTGGCCTCCTATTAAGCACAAACATACAGACAGACAGACAGACAGACAGACAGACATTCATTTTTATATACTATACATATATAGATTTTTAAAAATTTCAGTGCGGGCTATGGTCAAATATGGACCGATTTAAACAAAATGCCGTTTTGTGAACTATCTTTACTGAAACTAATATTTGCTGAGTTTTGTATGGATACTGCTTTTCTAAAGGCATTTATGTACCATAGACTCATATTCCGGAAATACTTTTGTATGGGGGCTACGAGAGATCGTAGACCGATTCCTAACATTTTCAACATGACTTGTCCTTCCATAAAAAATAAAGTGTGCAAAATTTCATGATATTATATGCATTGTATTTGAAGAAAATTGCAAAAAAAATATCGAGGTTTTCTTAATCACAGCTGCATTACTACTGTGGCTGAAGTATCAGAGAATATTCGACAAAACTTAGATGATGGTAATGTCTCGTATCTTGTTCTTCTGGATCATTCTAAGGCTTTTGACTCCGTTGAATATAATATTCTATGTTCTAAACTCACAAAACTCTTTAATTTATCCTCTTCTGCTATTTCGTTGCTTAACTCGTATCTTAATGGGCGTGCACAGACTATTTTCTCAAACAACTCCATGTCAGAGGTTCTTCCAGTATTAAGAGGTGTAGCACAGGGTTCTATCCTGGTTCCTCTGTTATTTTCTTTATATATTAATGACCTCCCTTTGCAGTTGTCGCATTGTAATATACATATGTATGCTGATGCCGTGCATACCCTTATGACTTAACTGAATATGTGGCCAAATTGAATAGCGATCTGTCAAGAATACATTGCTGGGCAACGGCAAATGGGCTTTGTCTCAACCCAAAAACATCTAAATGCTTGCTAATACAAAAGACATGTTCTGCACAGATTCGCGAACTTAATATACTACTGAATAATGTACCTATAGAAATTGTGTCACATGCAAACAACCTTGGGATAGTTTTTAATGATAGGTTGACTTGGTCAAATTATATTAATGCTATTGTAGGTCAAACGTATGCCAAACTTCGATCACTCTGGCGAACCCAACATTTTACCCCGCAAAATATTAGAATGCTACTAGCAAAAACGTACATTATGCCCGGTTTGCTTTATGGCTGTGAGCTTTTCGCCAGCTGCGTTTCCGTAAGTAAGCAGAAGTTAAATGTTATTTTCAATAATGTAGTTTAAGACGTGTATAGGATTAAACGTTTTGATCACGTGTCGAATTTTTCCCGCCTTTTTATCTTTATCAGACAATTCACTTTAATAGAAGCAACAGGGGAAAGAAAATTGTACCATTAAGGCGGTGCAGTCTTGTTTCCGAGTGGCAATTCTTTATACATGCTGTTCGTCTTTGGAATTTGCTCCCACATAACATTCAGCTCCTTAGTAATGCCAACGCTTTTAAGAAAAATATTTTTGAAATCTTTAAGTGATTTTTAAATAATTTTGTTTAAAAAAACTTCCTAACTTTGATTTTTATATGGGTACTCGTTCGTACATACAATTTCATAACACCTTAATTTAATTTTATATCCATTTTACTACTGTATACTGAATAAATTTTTTTTGCATGCGTTTGGGTGCCACCTTGAATGGTTTACATTCACAAAACAGCCCGGCAGATGGCGCTCCAGTCGGTATCTAGGTTATTCAACTATACTGCCCCTTTTCAAAAATGACACTGGTGGCCTTTCTTATTATAATAGACCGATTGGCATGTAACCTTTCCAATAAAAATAAAATTTGAAGGCAAAGCAACGTTTGCCGGGTCAGCTAGTATCATATAATTATTTTTTACTTATTTTCATACTTTAATTAAAATTAATTTCTATACATCTAAAATTCATGTACTATAATTAACAGATTTAATCTTGTTGTTCAGGATAAGCACATTAAATAAATAAATAAAATATGCTTTGGTCTATAACTCAGACGGATTTTACGCATTTTCAATACCATATATAGCGGGGAAACAAGGAATGTTTGGAAAAATTTCATTGTTCTAAATTTTTGTTCAAAGCTCTATCGTGCCTTTAAGAGACAGACAGACGGACGGACGGATATGGCTAAATCGTTTTAGAACATATTGACTTTTTGGTTCTACGACCAATATTTTGATGTGTTACAAACGGTATGACAAAATTTATATACCACCCCATCTTTTTGGGGGAGAGTTTTTAACTTTCCCATTGCGTATTAAAGACTGAGTTCACCTCATACATAAACATCAGCGAATATTGATGTTTTTGACATCATATATTTCGGTATACAGATTCAAAGTTGATACATATAAGTGAAGTGGGTGCCCCGATAGACTAGACGATAGTCCGCCGGACTATCAGTCAGAAGGTTGCAAGCTCGATTCCTGCCAAAGACTCTGGGTGTTTTCTGCAGATAAGCCAAAAAGTTTCGCAGTTTGTGTTTGTTAATTTAAAAAAGAAATAGAAACTTAATAACATTAATTGACTTAAAAGCAGAAAACTTTACTCTCACTTTGGGTTGTAATTTATAGCACGATTGAAAAACCAAAATATTACTATGGGCTACAGCAACAGGGCTACGTTCTCAGATTCAAGTAAGATTCAGTAAGAAGTGGACAAAGAAAGGAACAAAGCAGAACTGAGTCTAAAGCTAAAATTATGGGTACATATAAAAAAATTTCTTCCGGACCTGGCTGGACTTTATAAATATTATATTTTATATAAATGACATGCAATAATTAGTAAAGCAACAATAAAAAAAAAGAATATGAAAATTAATACACAAGACGCCAGTTTAAAACTATCGTTATTTAATGATGAAATAAATGTCTGCTCTGGTTTAATTCAAATTATATTTCTTACTAAGGAATTAAGCACTATTCTTTGTAAAGTTTAAAATGACAATTTCAATAGTCCACAAAAATCCAGCGATTGCACATTTGTTTCCCAACTTGAAGTAATAAATAACAACTGCTCATACTCTCGTATTAACCAAATATAATGTAAATTTGTTTGAAATATTATTGAAGCTTCAGTGTCAAGTTTAAAGAGATCTCATGTTACTTACAATTTAGACCACTTTTATAAATACATATTTATTTGGTATTATTAATTGTAATTGAAAACTTGTATTGCTAAATGATTCATTAACATCTAATTTGAGTATTAAATTATTGTTTTATATTGCGATATCAGTGCAAATGTTATTATTCGAAACGTAATTTGATTTTAACTAAAATATGTATTAGTGTTAATTGAAATAGAATTCTTTATAAAGGTCATTGACGTTAGTTAGTTAGTTAGTTTCGTAATCAAACTTAGTTGTCAAAAGATGAAAAAGATGTCTTTTTAAGGATATTTAAAAGTCAGTATTTTTACAGGCAGGTTATTTTTAGATCAATATACACATTTTAAAGTCCTTGTTTTAGACAAGTGAAATCTGGTATGTTTTCTACTTTGTGTGTGTACGGCCCAGATAATTGGTAAAGAACCATTCCCAATCCGGCGAGCCTCAGCCTTGGCAAAACGCAATCATACCAGTAACACCAACGATCTGGCCACCCTTTCATATTTACTAATTTGTCCCTTTTGGGTGACAAATGCAACTCGGGTATATACTTTATTTGACACACAATAGAATGGCGCCCAAAGTGGTGTCACCCTGTTATAGTTGATTAATAAATACCACACACACACACACACACAATAGAATTTAGCTTTAAATTTAAACTAAATTCACACCAAGTTACAATTTATACAAAATAACTGCATTCATTCACAAAACTGTATTATTCATACTTAATTTATTAACTTTTAAGAAATTAAAACACAAAATGCTGTTAATTGCCTAAATTATGACTGTGCACTTTAAAATTCCTTGTGAAAACTGCAAATAAATGGAAAGTAAATTTCGTCTTAATGATTAATTGTGTTAATATTAAAATTGTCTTTGTTATTTATAACAAGGAAGTGCTTGTGTTAATTAAGATAATATCAATTCTCTACACAATAAACTCTTTGGATATTTTTATGTGTTCAAACTTGCAATCCACAATCCATTTGCTACATTTCAAACTAAGCCTTGCACTTGACAATTCTACAAAGCAAGGAACATATCCACAACAAACCTAGAAAAGGTATGCTACGTAAAGCCAAAAGCATTTAGACAAACATTGTGCATATCCTTGGAGGGTATGTATTCCCTCCCGAAAGAATGGGAAAAAGACAAATACCAGACAATGAAATAATATCCAAACATCATTAAGGTTAGACCCAGCGGACAGCTCTACCGAAAGTTGCATTCCACATTGCAAGATCTGTTGATCTAAGAGCCATCCCCAAATACCGGCGGCAAGCGTTTTTTAACTGTCAAAATTTCTCATGCTCATACATTTTGTATTATGGAGCATAACGAAACAACGCGGCGGCAATGCTTTGCTAGTGGAAAATCCGATTTTGACAAGGCGTTTCACAGTGAAGTTAGTTGCAAAAGAAAACAAAACAGAAGAAAAAAAAGAAAAATAAAAAAGTGGAATAAATAAAAACTAAATCAAAAATTTTTGTAATTCTTATTAGAAAATGGTGGTAAGAAATTATTTTCAATATGATTTAGTATATGTATGTATGTATGTATGTTTATAATTTTATATTTCTTCTTTAAGGTTCAACTAAAGGTTCAACTAAATTCAACAGAACATTGAACTGTTTCTGTTTAGCCTTGTGGATTTGAAAAATAGCTCCGGGGGTTTTTCCGAATACTCTGTAGTTTTTTCAATCAAAATATAAACCCCGGTTGAATAAAATCCGTGCTAATCTCGATTTCCTTCCCTTCTGTTGGCCATCATCCTTAACACAAGTAAGTTTTCCAAATCTTCCAACTCATCAAAATAACTACTTTTTAAACTTAAATATTTTATTTTAATTTCAATAAAAAAAAAATCACAAACAACAATGTCCAGCTATTACAATAAACAGTTGTGACATATCGTTGCCACTTTTGTTTAGGTATGGGGTATCAGCGTTAACGCTCAGCGTAAAAAAACGTGTCGTGTATTTATTAAAAAAACGGAATTTTCTATAATGTTCTGACCTCGAGTCCTATTCATTCCATAAGTCGATTTGGTTCGAATTAGGACATGCTAAAAAACTTTTTTTTTAACTTTTCATTGTATAGTTGAATTGTTAACATCAATTTCTTAAAACTTAAAACATAAGCAATTGTTTTTAATATGAATTGTGAGTGTAAATATTAGCGCCATTCACAATTTTGTGCAAATGGTATTCAATCATTGTAATTCCTGCATTTTTGTGGTTCTTGCCATTTTTTTTTTGGTGCCCTGTTAATTGTTCCACATTGTCTATGACCATATCGGTAATTTTTTATTGGTCAGAGAGATTAAATGTACATCCAGAAAAAAACGCAAAATTCCTGTCTATAGAAATAAGACAACAACTAGGAGTAGTAATCAACTGGAGATTGAAAAGGAAGGATCAACGTAGGCTCGAAATGAAATGAAAAAATTGGACATAAAACCAAATGCTATACAAGATTGTAATACTATTGATACATCATCCACAGAGAAGAATGTAAATATAAACCTCTTCAAAGAATACATAAATAAGGCTGTATACCGTCAACTTAATACGAAAAGGCCCTAACTCATGTTTTTCATAGTGTATAGGAGGAGAAAAAATTTAAATAAAAAAGATGCAATATTAATACAAAATTTTAGTTAGGGCTTTTCTTTTTTAGGCTATAACTTCGGTATTTTTTTCCGAATTCATCTGATTTTTTTGGAAGAGGTGTATCTAGTAATAGTCTATCGAAATATGTAAAAATATCGATTTCGAAAAATTATGAGTTGAGGCCTTTTCGTATTAAGTTAACGACACGCACCTACTGTGCAATGAAAATCACTATTGAGAGTATTCGATCAATATTAACGAATCGATGAATTCAGACACCAAATGATAATGAGCGAGCTCCTACAAACTACCCGAAATATAAGTAAATACTTCTGTGTAACGTCAATCGTTAATAAAAACCCTAAGGAACGATAATATTAAATCTCAGAACGTTTTACAATGCAAGAATGAAATGTGCTTAAAGTATAACTGTGACAATTTAGAGATACTAATCGAAAACGATGGATAAGATACCAATGGATGGATAAGATACCAAATTTTTTCAGGCAATTAATATGCCTTTATTTAATTGAGTTAATTTCTTTGGAAAGGGGTTGGATTGCAGAAGTAAAGGTGGTGAAAGTAGAAGGAAACGTTTTTTTTTTTATATCACAACTCTGCAATTGCGCGTTATGTTTGCTGCAGCGCCTCTGGTGGTGAGTAATATTATTTTTAAAGCTTGATTTATAGCCTTTATTTAATTATTTAACTCCGGTGGCGTTTTCAAATCTATACCACCGACGTACGGTCGCTGTAATAAATATTAGTTATGATAGATAGAAAACTAATAATTGTCAGAAACTGATGTTGTTTGAGTGGCATTGGCTGGGAATCGAAGCTGGGCTACAAATACCAACTCATGCTTACTGATCAAACGCGCTCACCAATTAAGCTACAGCAGTCTCTTACTGGTTGAGACATCCAAACATTGACATCACACAGTTTGAGGATTCCCCGAGGCTTGTCAGGCAGGAGAACATACAGGATCATTTGATCGCAATGAAAGTAGCAGGATACCAATTGAATGTCGTACTAGGAGGTCCTACACCCCCCATAGCAGACACCGAGAAGTTTATCTGTAAAACAAGAGTCATTCAGGCACAACTAAGATCAAAAAGCAGCAACAGGCTTCTACTTCACTATATCCAGGGAATTTATGTACTCATTCAGTCTTGATTTACAGGCTGAAACAACCGACTTAACATTGTTGCTGTTACAATAACAACAACCAATATCCTTTGGGGAAATCCAAACCTAAAGAACATAAAATGTTTTCCGAATTTAAATAAAACAAGACTAGTTAATATATGTACATATTAACTGGATACACATGTCAGACCTAAAACATCTCAAAAATTCACTACAACTTGCTATAGCGTCCAATATAATTATAATATTAAGAAATGTTTTTCCACATTTAGAATAAATTTAAAAGCACGTACATATACAAATCATTATTATAAATAAATATGTAAGTATTTTTGTACGTTTTTCTTAAAAATCTTTTCAATAATTATTTTCAATAATGAAACAATAAATAAATAAATGAATTATTGTCTACGTATGTATGTATGTATATACATACATAAAAATAACTAAAACATCAACTGCACATGTAAAATATTAAGAGACCTTAAATAATAATAATAATAATAAAAGTAATAATAAATAAATGTTACTGAACCACAAAAACATCTCAACGCCCCAGAAAATAATGACCAATAAATGAATCTGAAAGATGTTGTAATATTGCAAATAAATGAAAGTGCATTTACCGCTACTGCACAACACTACGTATTCGAATACAATCGCTTCGCATTAAATCGCACACAAAAACACTATGAACTCTTCAAAACATGTCGAATTACATGCTAAATACGTGCAGTGTATTAAAAGAATTTTATCGCTACTTAAGTGAATAATGAAATAATTATTGAATAATACTAAAGTGAATTCAAGATCATGGCAAATGAAATGTATAAACACAATGTAATATAATTAACCTTGTATTGTAAAGTGATTAAATTATTTTTGATTTGCCTTTTCATTTTCAGTCACTGATCTGTTACGTTAGAATCGCAAGAATCGCCATAACGAATTTTAAAATTAACGTCTTATCAGGGTTGGCAATCGAATCGGTAAAAAGGCAACTTCATTTTGGCTTATTATGGTCAAAGTTAGTTAGTGGTAACGGTATTTTGGCTTATTTCGGTATCGGTATTTTAGCGTTAATGGTATTTGCTGTTACTGATTATTATTAATAAAATTTACCATATAATATAATTTACCAACGTTCTATACATTTCAATACCTTCTATTGAAAATACTGGAGAAGGTAATTTATGTCTATATAAGATCATCTCTCGGACCAGATACTCTGTCAGTGGCTCAACATGTCGACACCAAAGGTAGATCTACCGATTGATACTGCACTACATAAAAAAAAACGTTGAACTATTGGGTTTTTCACTAAGAGAGCTACAAAAGTTTTTTTTTTAAATAAAAGAAAAACAGTTTGTGGATATCAATGAAATTCTTTATTCCTGTAAAAGTACGTTCGATGCCACTATGTATGGAACTCGATTTCTTTTGCATGGCCACCATGGTTACGCTTGCAAAAGTCCAAACGCTGAACCCAATTTTCGACGGTTTTCAGGCATTAAGCGGCCGCTACTGCTGCAATTTCACGTTCGATATTCGTACGAAGTTTATCAATCGTCGCTGGCTTGTTGGCATAGACCATAGACTTGACCTAGCCCCACAGGAAATAGTCTAACGGCGTCAAATCGCACGACCGAGGCGGCCAATTGACTTGACCATTTCGTGAGATAACACGTTCTCCAAACTTGGTTTCTAATAAATTGATTGTGAAATTCTCTGTGTGACTTGTGGCGCCGTCCTGTTGGAACCACATGTCCTCCAAGTCATCCAATTGGGGCCAAAAATATTCTGTTATCATTGAACGGCAGCGATTCCCATTCACAGTAACGTGAATTCAATGATGACACATGGAGTACTGACTACGAATTTCGGTATCGTATATCTGTCCATCATGAAATGGCAAACCTTACAGAAGAGATATGTCGAAAGAGCGGCAAAAATTTTGGCGTCGTTTGCTGTCCCTATCGGTCTACTTTTGTAGTGTTCCTGTTGAAAAACGCTTTATAATAAATAAAGTTTAGTTGTCCCAATAGTAGTCGATTCTTAATAATAAGCTAAATTGGAATAATCAAAATATATGTATACTGGATATACGATTTTATATAACAAACCAATTCAATTATACGCAGCATCGGATTAGTGGTAAGCATTGCAGAACGTTGGCGAATTCAATAGCCATGCACACCGGAATTGGGGTAAATGCCAGGACCGGGAGAAAGAAGAAACAGTGTTTCATCTTCTCTGTGAATGTCCGGCTATTCAAAACTCTAGACTCAAATTTTAGATGGTGCGATTTCATCAGATACCTGAACGCAACAGGCTTGATATAGTAGCCACTATATATACTAGTATTTGGAAAAGATCTAGTCCTATCAGTTATTCGACGAGTGGTGTAATCGTTTTTAAAGCGGAATCAAAATATTTCACTTGAATGCTTGCAGGCAGCAACGTAAACCAACCAACCAAAGGAAACTAAACAAAACTAACTTAATTCCATCATTGGGGATGACGCGATTTTCATTAATATTTCAGAAAACTTTTGTGACAATTAGGGATCCAAATTATCTGTTATTTATTATTATTATATTATATAATAGATAAGACTAAAGATCAGTCGTGTCGTTTAACAGAAGCCACCATAACTAAATTGCCAATTACAAATTTTGAAACTAATGGCTTCATTGACCTTGAGAGGATTCTTTAAGCTAATGGAATAGATATGTGACAGTGATGGAAAATGGCATTTTGGATTTTGTACTAACTATATAAATAAAAAGTACTTTTTATACCTTCACGGTACCATTTTTAATATTTGATAAATAATAATAAAACTTAACCAGAAACCCGATATAGTCACTTACTGAAACATTTTTAACATTATCTTATATAACGAATGTTTAAGCAATTTTATACTCGAACGATCAAATTTTTAACACTGACCTTTTCGTATAACAAGAATGTCTTTAAAAATTGTCGAAATGAAATGGAAATGAAGCTTTGGTATTGATTTGATGCGGTGTAAGACTTCTTCAAAGAATCACTCATCTAACTCTATTGGAAAATGCTGCCAGATAAAACGTTTGCTCACGATATACAACTAGTGTTTCAGGAAGAAAGTTATCAAAGGATAGAGTAACAATTTTATATTAATGCATTTGAGACAAAGATAAATTAGAGGCAAAGAAATAGGGCTTGTTTCGTAATAAAATGTTTCCTGTAAATTATCTGTATTCCGGATTTGCCTGTATTTTTATTAAATGTATAGTTAGACTACTTCTGAATCACCAAGAAAATTATTTTCGTTTATTATCATGATTACCTATAACAGTCTTATTTATGAAGTATCGGGATATTTACTCTTACATGCTTCGATTAGAATTTCAAAATTACTAAGTTGTTTTTATTTCAAGAATATATTAAAAAAAATGCAGGTTTAACTTCTAATGTTTGTAAAATGCCGATTAACTAAATATTAAGCTTAAGTTTCTGAATTCGACCTGAAAATCATTTATGGCTAAATTCACAGTCTTTAGTTAGCTAATGACAAAGGCTTAACTAATGATTCTTTATACGCAATGCTTAGTTTGCCATTAGTTAAACCCCCAAACGTCTTTGGTTAACTATTAGTCAAATAACAGCTGTTGCTATGAAAATAAAGTTTACAATTGTTTTCGGCGACAAATTGTCTTATGAATTTCAATAATGGCTAAATTCACTGTCTTAATAGTAATAGTTAAACAATAGTTACAATTTTAGTTTACCAATGGTTAACTACTGACCGAAAATTCGGCCATTAATGTTAGTTAATATTTCTGAGGTTCGTTCCCATTTTTCGATAATTCAACCAGCAATTTATTGTCATGAAATTGTACCAAATGGCTCGTGGTAGTACCACGGTACCAACTGAGACTAAAATGTATCAAAAGAAGTAGGTACAATTGTATCATGTTTGCCAACACTGACATGTAACAGAATGATTTCACACCTTTAACCAACTGTTAATAACTGAAGCATGCAATCAAATCGAATAAAAACGGTAGCCGCTCAAAAAAAAAACTCTGTTGTTTCTTTTGTTTTGTTTTTGGTTCAAATAAAGGTGTTATTTAAAACCATCCCAAATCAAACATTTTTAGTATCTCGTATTTAAACAAAAGTATGGATGGCTATTTGTCCGATACAAGTATGCAGGCAGCAGTACTTACTTACATATACATATATATACAAATGTATGCATGCATGTATGTATTATGATTGTATGAAGATACGAATATTTTTGTGCGAACACACGTCATTACTGTGTTTATTGTTGGTGTTGTGTTATACTTACACGTAACAAACTTGTTGATACACACATGTATGAACAATGTGTTGTATGAATGTGCACACATGCGAGTATGTTCGTATGTTTATATTTTAATAATACAATAATAATATTGTATTATTTTTATTTCAAGTTCATTACCATCATCATCATCGTGATTATGCGAAAAAAAAGAGATTGTACGTGAGTGTTTGTTTATACCGCTCATAGATTAGTGTTGGAATAGTTGGGAGTTACTTTTAATGATCATCAACGGCAACGGCAACAGCAACATACACATCAACACCGTCATCATCGTCAACATCTTTAGCAACAGCACATAACATTGCTTTTGCAGCACACATGCAAATACAACATACATATGTATGTATGTATGTTTAGATTTACATACCTACTGTGATATTTAAATAGATACGTTAGAGAATGGGCTTTCTAACTGTAATATAATAATAGCATCTATGCTATTATAGGATTTGTACACTGAGACCTAGTAAGTCAGCCTGAAGTATTATAAATATAATTTAATAACGGCGTATAACTTTCTTGATTTTTGTACAACTTTCTATTTCACTGCTTTATATGTTTTGTTAAAAAATGCTTTTTTATTAAATGAGTGCCTCAATTCAATCCTCCCTCCATTTAGTCGTATGCATGAATTTACATTAACTTTTATACACCACCATAGGATGGTAAGACCCAGAAATAATGAATGGGTAATATTTTTTTGGACTATTATTTTTGAGCGTTACAAGAATCAGTACAAATACAATATGCTCTCCTTCTCTTACTATGGCGGTGTAGGGTTTAATTATTTACGAAGTCTGTTGGCTTTTATAAACTTCACAATCGAACTAAAGATAGCCTTTTTGGTCTTCACAGTGCGGTTCAAAAGTAGTGATTTGGAGGACCAACTATTGGTGGTATTACTCCATCAAGATTGTTGTCAAACTTAACCATAGCTTGCATAGTCATTGAAGCAGCAAGATTTATCCAAAATCAGGAAAATGGGTACCATATGAATTAAAATCGAAAGACCATGAACGCTGCCCAGAATAATATATATGTAATATTCCATCATGCCCAGCATACCGTTCTAGAAGCGCTCCGAAAAAGGAGTCAGAAAAGAGTCCAACTAACGAGAATTTTCGGAGGAAAAATTTGCTTAAAAAATTAATTTTTTTTCCATTTTTATATATTTTATTTAAATGAATTCCATTTTATTTTTTTTTTTTACTGTAAATACAATTTATTTAATTTTTTCCATTTCTAATTTAGTTTATTTGTAAATGAATTCCCTTTTTGTTTAAGTAAAAAACAATTAAAGAAAAATAATAATAAATGTGAAATTTTCTGACATGATGTAAAAGCTATTTCTGAGCCCCAAAAAACCCTCATAAAAGACTCTTATCTAAGAGCTCTTTCAGAGCCCAAAAAACTCTCATAAAAGACTCTTTTCTGACATTATCTAAGAGCTCTTTTTGACGGACCATTTCCGAATGTAATGACCCTCTTTTCTGAAGGTTTTCGAAGCAATATTGATTGTTTTTTTGAACTCATAAAGAGCATGAACGCTCCGGAAAAGGTGTCAGAAAAGACTCTTTTCGGACTCATATGGCTTGCTGGGTGGTTGCAATATCTGAAGTGGTTAGAGAGTTTCGCAACATCCGCATTACAGATATTTGGTCTATTACTTATACAAGCCAAGTCAAAATGTATAACTACATGAGATGAGGCTTCAACTGTTTTTAACGTCTCCAACTGTCAGTTTTGCTTTTCTGATCAAGAACTAAACTAAATATCGTTTAGGAGAATGGCTCCATATTTATATTAAATTGCTATAATAAGCAATAATGTCCCACAATTATCTTACTTGTGGGACTCTTCATAAACTTGCAGTTTTTAGCAAAATTAACATTTTTTTTTTGTAAACAGAAACCATTGCACAAATTCAGTAAGGATACGTTCAAAATTGATTATTAGATTCATAAAAAGGAGACCAGTTATTTATACAAAAATATCCAAATTTCTATTCTAATCTTCAAAATTGCGACCTGCAATTTAAGGTTTACATGGACGGGCGGACTCAGAAAGTAGTTTTGAATTGAATTGTATACTCCCAGTTGTTTGCTGAACACAAAGTTAGGTTATAATGTTTAGATTTACATACCTAATTTGTATCTAAAAATAATAATTTAAGACTTTAAAAACATTACTGAACTGATATTACTGCCATGTTTTAAGTTTATTAATGGTACAATGAATGAACTGCTTCTCTATGAGGAGTCTAAAACAGTAAATAAACGTTTAATTCATGATCCGCTGCGTAAAGATATCTGGTTTAATCTAGGAAACATTTTTAACTTAATTTAGTATTGTTTTGTTGTGATTTGGAATTAAACTATAGTTAAATTCAGTATATTCCATAATTTCTTAAATTTACATCTTGTTAACCGATCTGATCGACTAGAACCTTTTAAACTGGCATATAATTGAAGGACCTTTACTAGTCTTGCTACTTAAAAATATTTAATTACTTATGCAACTATCATAACTTCTCATCGTTGTCTCAAAACATGTGGTGCCGTTAAAATTATATTTTAAAATAACAGCTTAGAGGTCTGGCAATTCTCGTCAATCGTCAGCTGTTACCGCATTAAAACTATTACCAGAAATACTGTTACCTCTAAATACCCAGGCCGCTTTTTTATAAATAATTTCAAATTGTAAAGATAAACATTTCTAGTTTCAAATTTCAATGGCTTTATAACCCGATCTTACTAGCGAAAAGTGCCAAAACTATTACGTTTAATTTATCAAATATTGAAAAATGTTAATGAGAATGTTTTAATAAAAGCTGAAAAAATGGTTTAAGACACTGAGATATATTTAAGGTAGAGGAGGTTATAGAAAGGTTATATTTTTACCCAAAATATTAAGGTATACGATTTTATAAAGCTCTTTCTCAAATGAACCATATCATATGTAGCCCTTAAGGTATTATTAGTATTTGCAAATACAGTTTTTAAATATTTTACAGATAAAACATGCTCGTGCATGTCACACGTATGAAAATACTATTGGCGCCTGCAATAACAACACGATAGAAGCCATTAATAAAGACATAGTATGTATAAGTATATGTACATATACATATTTAGTTTTTAATAATTATTGAAATTTTATATTAAAAGTAGTTTAAAGTAATTTCTAACATTCGAAAATAAATAATGAATGCTATTGACTCATATTCGTTTTATATTGTTACTTCTTTCCCAAAACTTATGTTGTTTTACTTATTGCTACTGTACATATACATACATACATATGTATGTATATCAAAGAAAAAAACACTAAAATATTTATTTATGCAACTAAAATTAAATAAAGTTTTTGTAATGCAACGCCTCGGTAGTCAGTGCATTGAACTTCATTATCACGTTACACGAGTACTGGGTGTTAATTTATGCTTCTTTATTTTTTCTTATTTTGTAAGAGGCACACATTAAATTTGTTTTTTTTTTTGTACAAAACAATTTTATATTTTATTTGCAAAAAAAAAAATAATAAAAAAAAATTTATTTTTGTTTACTACCACCAACACTTGTCAAAATTTAAATGTGATTTAATTTTTTTTTTTTTTGCAAACATAATTTACGTTTTTTATTTCATATTTTTTTGCGCATGTAAATTTTTTTTTATTTTGGATAGTGATAACAAAAAAGACAACAACGAAAAAAAAAACTAAATAAACAATCATTTGGAATACATTGACCCGCAGCAGCACATTGACTGAATTATAAATATAAGAAGTAAATGTGATATAAAGGGGCTGGGTCGAATATTTTATACCCTTCGGGATAATAAGCAAATGATTAGCAGGGATTTGCTTAAGAAGTTTCTTTGAAAGTGCTCAAACACTTAAATAAAAAACTCTTTGAGTTCAGTTACTGAAGCATTGTGTATGTTGGAACTCAGAATTTCGATTTCAATCCCTTAAAAGCTGTTTCAAGGTGTCATCAAGTTGGACTTTGATTAGTTGAAAAGGGCAAAACTGCAGTAAATATTAACATAAATTTAGTTTAGTTAAAAATGTGTCCTTGATAACAAATTATATAGATATTATCCAAATTCTAAATGTTACAAACTCAACATACAATTTTATATACACATGTATTCAATATATGTACATATGTATGTATTAATATTAAGAACCATAATATTAAATCAACAGTAGAGAAACTTAATTTAACTAATTATTAATTTAAAAATCTTATTTAAATTTTAGTAGCATGTGTTGGCTTTAATATGCTTTAATATATAATTTGCAAATTTCCAGCTATATATAGAATTTTTAAGCAAATAGCTGAAATCATTGAGGGGCAATATTCGTATTAGTTATAACATTATAACAAAGATTTTTAAATAATAGATACTAAACCAAGTTAGAGTGCTATATTCGGCTGTGCCGAATCTTTAATACCCTCCACCTAAACGTAATAAGAAATACAAAAACTACACTGGTTATAGGACTAGAATGTCCTTATTCTGTGTTTTCTATTCAGTCTTAGTGCAAATTTAATTATTATTTTATATATTGTTTGAAAGACAATTTTACGACCAACATAATTTATGTAAAATATTTTGAAATTTTATCTAATTTCGACCATTTATAATTGATGTAATTACCCATTCTTACTGTAATTTACAGAGTTTGTTTGATTTTCATAATAATCTTGAGTGTAATTTAACGATTTACAAAATTAAAAGAACATTTTTCCATATTCACCACAAGTTAAAAAACAGAGTATAAAAAAAGGATAAGATATAAGATGAGGCTTTTTTGTTTGAATTTGTCTCAATAACATTATTTACAAGGGATTTGTGGGTGGCATAGTAGAAGTGGACCAATTATGGGCTGATAGCTTCTAAGTCCAGTATCCACTAATGTGGTTTCTATGTATTTTAGGCTTATTTTGGTTGAATTTCATCTTAATAACGTTATTTACTTCTGGTACAGTGCAATAACTCCCAAATGAAATAAGTCCCAATGGAAAAATGAAATAAATCTCAAAAATTTGTCCATACAAATTGGGACTTATTTCATAATTTTTGTTGGGAGTTATTTCATAATGAACTAACTTCCAAATGAAATAAGCCCCAACAGTTTTTTGTTGGTAGTTATTTCATTTGGGAGTTATCATTGGCTCTTATTTCAAACACTATTTTATCGTTGGGAGTTATTTCATTTCTCTTAAAATTGCATTTTAGTAAATTTTTATGGTTTTGTAACGGTTCTTAAAACTGTCTTAAAGCAAGTATGTAGTTGCAAATACAGGGAATCTGTACTATGCGAAGCCGGTGTTTTGTATACCATGGAGGACAAACTCCATCCGCCCGGCCGTAGGCCGTCAATACAGGGAATTTGTGCTATGCGAAGCCGGTGTTCTGTTTACCATGGAGGAGAAAATCCTTCCGCCCGGCCGTAGGCCGCCAATACAAGGAATCTGTACTATGCGAAGCCGGTGTTCTGTTTACCATGGAGGAGAAAATCCTTCCGCCCGGCCGTAGGCCGCCAATACAAGGAATCTGTACTATGCGAAGCCGGTGTTCTGTATACTATGGAGGAGAAAATCCTTCCGCCCGGCCGTAGGAAGAATACCGGCTTCGCATAGTATATGCATATGCTTACATATAATTGTGAAATAAAAAGCGTTCTGTAAAAGGAAACCAAAAAAAAAAAAATGGGAGTTAATTCATTTTTGTTGGGACCTATTTCACTGGGAGTAAATTCATTTTTATTGGGATTTATTTTTACATATTGAAATAAGTCCCAAAAAATTGGGACTTCTTTCATTTTGCATTTGGAATTTATTTAATTTTTTTCAGTTGGGCGTTATTTCATTTTTCATGGGACATATTTCATTGGGAGTTATTGCACTGTACCGGTGCAACTCGGAAGTGAACTTAATTCGGGAGCTATTGCCAATTATTGACTGACAGCTATAAAATCCATTAGCATAATTGCCGTATAACTGATATTAGTATGATTTCTGGATTAAAATTTCTGACCGGTATAAAAGTTGGTTCGATACCGATATTTATTAGACATGGGCCGATCTTCCTTAATTTTGGAACAGTAATTTTTATGCATATGAGGATATTTCAACATAATAACGCTACATTTAAGATATATATTAGTATTAACGTAGATTTCGGAGATGGACCTTATATGGGGTATATGGTCAAATATGCACCGATGTTCTCAAAATCCAGCAATTTGATATTTGCATGTATGTAAACGATCCGTGTAAAATTTTGAATTGGTACCCTTATTTATAAGAGATTTATGAGTATTAAAGTGATTTTCGGCAGAGGGCTTTATATGGGGGTGCGTTTAAAAATGGACCGAAATTCACAAAATTTTGTGGAATGATTTTCGTAAATATGTAAATGATCTGTGCAAGGTTTTGAGTTGGTACCGATATTTATACTATATACATATATATAGAGATAAATGGCCTTTTGGGATGTGGTCCTTGTATGGGAGCTATGACCAATTATGAGCCGACCACCATAAAATTTAGTACAACAATAAGGATTATTTATGTCAGATTTTAACCATTTAGCATTATTTATATCAGTTTTATATGTATTGGAAGTTGACTTTATATGAGGTCTATGGTCAAACATGAACCGAACTAAAAAAAATTCGTTCTGCGATTTCTTTTTCAATAAAACTTATTTTTGCTGAATTTTGATATTCCAATTTTATAGGCATTTATGTATAATTGAGCAATATTTCGGAAAGATTTTTGTATGGGGGCTATGAGAAACTATTCTTACTATTTTCCTTACACTTTCTTCTTTTATCATAAAAACAACGTATACAAAGTTTAATGGATTATCTGCAATATATTTAAAAAATAGCAAGAAAAATTTTTAAAATATCAATTTTTTATGAAGGTTGTCCTACATTTTCATCCATAACTCTTGTTGTACTATATCGATTTTGCTGATTTTCAATACCAAACTAATTAGGAGAACTTTAAGCGGTTTTTTGTAAACTTTGTTGATTTCGGTTGGGTCTTTTGGACGTGAGACTGTTTTACACAGACAGATGGAAATGGCTCAATTGACTTAGAATTTCGTAAGGACCAATAATATATATATAATTTGTTGGGTCTTAAATGAGTATTACTCAGTGTTACATACGGAATGACAAACGTATATATATATACCCTCATTCACCACTTATGGTGGTGGAGGGTATAAAAAGATTATTTCTGTTACTGAAACGAATGTAGATTAGTTTTGGACTATTAATTTGAAATTTGTATAATTTTTTTGTTGTTTAACAAATTTAAAGTGAAAACGGGTAAGAGGTGTTTAAACAAATCGTTAGAAACATTTAAAACATATAGTAACTTATTGAGAATTGTTTAAAAGTGAACACTAACTATAATTACCGCAATGTTCCTTAAAAATCTTATAGTTCATTTGTAAAGTTGCCTAAATCTCAGAATCTTCTACAAACTACCATTAAATTTATATTGTTAAAATGTGCACAATTGTTGCTAACTTATTAACTGGGCGTTGAACCTAATCTACTCTACAAAAATAAATAAAGTAACGTGCTACTTTTAAAAAGATTTTTCAATTCCTAGAAATTTCTTCGATAAGTGAAAGAAAAACAAAATAATTGTAACGAGTTCTATTTAATTTCGTAGAAAAAAATATAAAATACACATACCAGGGGATTTATTTGGTAATTTAATATATTTTTTAATAACATTAAATCAAATTTAGGCTGAGAAATTTAAATATTATTAGAATTTGCAAGAAAATATTGAAATTATTGTGTGTTACAAAAATGTATTTTTTGTTCAGAGATTTGCCCATTTATGTTAAAAAATCATGTGTATAATTTTTAACATTTCCATTTCTGATCGAAATTGAAAAACAAACAAATACAAAAACAGATCTTGTTATGTGACTGGATATACGAAGTAGGGGCGGCTTTGAGTACTGAAAGTTTAAATATGAAACCTATAACTATAACTTTTGCATAGGATGCAAATTTATAACTTTTCGACACTGTGTGACAGATCACAGAACTGACACTAATGGTCACAAATTTAAATTTTTGTTACCAAATTTATGTTCAGCCAACAAAAAGTTCTGTGTTTTTTTTCTTTTAAGTTACAGTCCATTTTTTAAATGAAGCTAAACATATGCTAAAATACACATGAAACCCTTTGCTAACTAAGACGTTTAGTAGGTCTTCCATGAGGGCGAATGAAAAACAAAAATTAAATTAAATCAAATTTAGTGTTTACGAATGTGTCATTCGCATAATCAGAAAGAGAAACAACAACATTTTGCGTAGAAGATTTATCGGTGACTTAATTTTTGATTTATCTTAATTAGCTTCAATGAATCTTGGATAATGGATTAACTGATTGATTGGCGTATCATTTTTATAATGAGACGATTGATCCAGAAGGGATTCTTTGTTTGTAAGCAGTCGACACCGCAACATTAGCGATCAGCAACACTGATAAACCCTCCAAGTGATCGACTACGGAATGTAGAGTCAGTGATCACTGGTTTCTATTTGGTGGGCAAGGTAGGAAATTTAATCTCCTATATAAGTAATTGTGGTGAAGGGGTGGGGAAGATATTATTTAATGGCCTACGTTTTATTGCAGATGATAGACTGGCTGTTAAAACTAATCTAAGTCTTTTTCTATTCCAAATTTATTAATAGTTTTTTTATATAAAATTCGAAATATTATACCAAATATGCTTATTTGGCAAACATACATTTTTTTATACTAATTGTTGACTGATATTTAGATCAGACAGACAATTATCATATTGGAAGAAATAAGAGTATGAAAACAGGCTGCAGATTAGTTGCATGATCTAGATATCCATAAGCCAAGTCTCATCCCTAGGCAATCAGTCTGGATAATGATTGGCTGTTATGGTACCGTTGTGAATATCAAATCAAAATGACCTATCATCACTTTTGTGAATTTTCTCTTGTCGCAAAAATAAATTAAAGCCTTCACTTTACATAAATCACTATATTGGCAATTTCGCTTCAGAACGAAGCGAGTTTTACTCGGTAAAATGTTGTCAACTCAGCTACAGATGTATCAATTAGTATTTTTCCCAGGCATGAACTTGCTGCAACAACAACAACCTAATAATGCTTTATGGGCCAGTTTCCGGCCAAAGAATATTTTAATACGAATTGTATTTATTGGCAGCAGTGTGAATTTCATAAATATCTAGTTTATTACGATTACTTTAAATCTTAAAGAAACAGAAGCAATAACAAAAGAACTAGAGAACTAGAACTAGATCAATCCAAGTCGATATTACTTAGGATATAAGATTTTTTGAATTAGTCCTTATATAGGACTTATATCTAGTTATTGCCCGATCTTCACAAGACTATAATTTCTGGATAGAAATTACCGATCTGTGTAAAATATTGGCTTGCAAACGCTAATTATTAAATATTAACGTAGGTTAACTTGTTTTTCGGAATTGTTTGTGAGCCGATCTTTATAAAGTTCATTACAGCGGTTTTTATATACATACATACACCAGCTGACCCGGCAAACGTTGCTTTGCCTTCAAATTTTATTGGAAAGGTTTCAAGCCAATCGGTCTATTGTAATAAGAAAGGCCACCAGTGTCATTTTTGAAAAGGGTCAGTATAGTTGAATAACCTAGATACCGACTGAAGCGCCATCTGCCGGGCTGTTTTGTGAATGTAAACCATCCAAGGTGGCACCCAAACGCATGCAAAAAAAATTTATTCAGTGACATACACACGTACAGTAGAATTATATACATAAAGAAGATTTGTATGGGAGGTACAACGCTCCTTTGCACAATCCCGCCCATATTTGCAGCAGCACTTAAAAAATGCACACCAAACCGACGTACCAAATTTTGTTCAAATACCGTTATCAGGAGCATAAATAGTAGATTTTTAATTTGTGGTTTGTATGAGAGGTACCACGCCCCTTTGTCCAATTGGACCGAATTGTAAATCTAAACCACCCGGGGCGCCACCCAAACGCATACAAAAAAATTATGCAAATTGGAGGAGTTTAGTCACAACACACGTACAGTAGAATTATATATATAAAGATATATGAGGTTTACGGATAAGGACCTTACACGGAGGCTATGGTCAAACATAAACCGAAATTTATACTTTGCGTTTGGGTTACGTTCCAAAAAAACACGACACAAATTGAAACGACGCAAAGTGAATTAAGGGTTTCCAAAGCAAATCATTTAAATACCGAAAATAGGTTGTAGGGTTACGAAAATACTAAGACGTCGGCTTTCTATCTCAAAAAATATTGTTCCAACGTTTGCTGAACAGCTTTTTTTCAACGTAAAATAAATTTAATTGTAGTAGTTGTCTATATTACTACCACTTACTAATTAATCAGCGACGCAACTTAAAAAAAAAACGCAAAACGAAACGACGCAAAGCGAGGTATTGGTGTAGTGGAAAAATATGTCTGTCTGTAAATAGTGTGCTGGACTATCAGTCAGTGGGTTGCGGGTTCGGTTCCCGCCAACGACTCTGGGTGTTTTCTGCAGACCAGCCAAAAAGCTTCGCAGTTTATGTTTGGTTAAAAAAAATTTTTTTTTAAGTTTTCCTCAAACTTTTATTTTTATTACGTAAAAAATAAAGCTAAAGACTAGAACAGATTACTGCTCTAAATTATACTTCTACAGTAGTGCAATGTTTAATTTTATATTTACATAAGTAAATTTAGTATCATACTCATTATTGGATAAATCTCTAAGAAAAAGAAAATTATTTTCTTAATTTTTGATAACATTTGAAATAATTTAAATTTTTGAAAATTAAATTAAATCATACGCCCCTGTTCTCTAATACGAGTGATTCCAAAAACGAATAATTTGCAAGTTGAAGTTCTGCCAATTTCGTTTATTGAAAGTGATTTATTTATTTGAAAGTAAAATGAGTACTTGAGTGGATTCGATTTACAGAACATAAAAATATGTGAATTAGTTTTAAAATCGGAAGCTTTTATCTAATACGCGCAATAAAAATAATTTGAATATTTTAACAATTCTAAAACTCACTTTTGATTATTATTTTTATAAAATTTTTATTTAATTTTTTTTATTTCGTCATCCATTGATTTTTAAAAAAATAATTGTCCCGCATTTATAGACTTCACAATTAGTTATTTCATCACTTTAATTCAGTGCATATAAAAAAAGAATTAATGATTTTGAAATTTATTTGTAAATTTGAAGTATTCCATTAGTTTTTGTGATTTCTTTTAACTTTTTTGTTATAAAAGGCAATTTTCTTACTTTTTTACATTATTTTTCTTTTTTATATGTTTATTGTACATAAGTACATAAATAAAACAGAAATTACAGCCTACCTTTTATTTTACAACACCGCAGCAAAAGTTTTAATATTTAATCCACAAAATAGCATTGATTAAATTGCTATTAAATTCTCTTGAATAAAATTTGTAATATTTTTTTTTAATACTTTTAAATTCCTTTCAGGAATTTTTAATAATTCACATACATTTATGAAATGGCACACTGTTACTTCTTTTTAAATTAAACACAAAATTTACTTTTTAAACAAAATAATTAACACAAATATGAAACCAAAGCAAAATAATATTTCTTTTCAAACAAGATCTTCTTAAAAATTCTTTAAGAATTTTTCATTCAATCACAATTGAGCTGCAACAAAATAGTTTCATATGTACGATTAAATACACTACAAAACAATTAAAAGGAGTGAACTGAGTGAGAAACAATGAATGAAAATTGTGCGTGAATGTGTGTTTTGTATAAAATAGAATTTTATTAAACGCTTTTAATTCTAACCGTTTTGAAAACCGCGTATGAACGTATCCGTATCCGCTTTCGTCAAAGACTAATGCCACAATGCGAACATTTGAACGAAACGAGCTGAGCAAACGACGAATAAAAACATCATACTACGATTCAATTCGACTCAAGTCAACAAAAAACAAAACGAATTAAATGAGAGTGATCGTAAGTGAGCAAGCGAGGCGAAGCGAGCTTGCCCGTTCCTCCGTCAATCAACAGTTTGTCGTGGATGTAAGACAAATGCTAAATAATAATATTTATTCATGTTAAAGTGTGTGTTAGTATCTGTGAGTTTGTACGATCGACAATAAAATCAACAACAAGTAATATGAATATATGTAAATAATAATAAAAAAACAATAACAAACTATGTATACACATCACCAACAATAAACGCTCCACTCCACTATGTATGAATCGTAATCACGAAATCGTAGTAGTACTTGTATAGGGTTTTCCAATAAGGACTTGACAACTCAAACTTACTCTTCAGTAAATCGATTGTAACGTGTGCTGTGTGGCTTGTGGCACCGTCTTGTTGAAACCACATGTCATCCAAGTCCATGTGTTCCAATTCGGGCCAAAAATAATCGCTAATCATTGCGCGATAACGATCGCCATTCACAGTAACGTGACGATCGTTATTGTCGACGAAAAAATATGGCCAAATGACGCCGCCGGCATGCAAAGCGCACCAAACAGTAATTTTTTGTGGATGAAGTGGTGATTCGTGAAGCACATGTGGATTTTCAGCAGACCAATAACGCATATTTTGCTTATTGACGAACCCATTGAGCCAAAAATGAGCTTCGTCACTGAAGATGATTTTGCGATGAAATTCATCATCTTGGTGCATCTTCTCCAGAGCCCAATCGGAGAACGTACGTCGACTCAAATGGTCCATCGGCTTCAATTCTTGAGTCAGCTTAATCTTGTATGGGTGTAAACCCAGATCCTTACGCAAAATTCGCCATAAAGTGGTCTTGGGGATGCCCAGTTCTTGAGAACGCCGCGGAATCGACTGATTTGAATCGTTTGCTACGGACGCCTGAACGGCAGCGATATTTTCGGAACTTCGACCAGGCCGTTGTCTCACTGGCACGACAGCATCACACAATGAATATGTAGACTCAAATTTTTGCACTAAACTTGTTATTGCTTGTCTACTAGGGCGATAATTACGACCGAAAATTGGAGTTAACGCTCTTAAAGTTGCGGTCACCGACTCCGAATTTCGGTAGTACATTTTTATAATTTCCAAACGTTGTTCCTTCGTGTACTTTACCATAACGAAAATGTTAAGTTTACTGAAAAAAAAGAAAGCAACAATTAGATGATCAGTGAAATAGTGCGT
Organism: Bellardia bayeri; assembly: GCA_950370525.1. NCBI lineage: Eukaryota > Metazoa > Arthropoda > Insecta > Diptera > Calliphoridae > Bellardia > Bellardia bayeri. Next base: position 22,897,464 of record OX493267.1, read on the forward strand.
TCACAATTTAAATTCAGAGTTGTCAAGTAGCTATTAGAAAACCCTATAGTAGCAGTAGATACCTAATGATCAAACGACCGTCCGACCCATCAGCCAACCAAACACCGAACCAACCAGTGAAATAAAACCAGCGAACAAACACACCCAACAAACCAACTAACCTAACAACCGATCTGCAAGTCTGAACGTTCGTTCAACAGAGGCCACGAGAAGAAGACTAAAAAAAATGTTGTGTTTGGCGATTGTAGGTTTGGCGCCGTTTAATACTGAAATTAACAAAAAACTACAACAACAACAACATCATGAGCATAAAGCAACATCTACGATCTTATTGAAAAGTGTTGTTGATCGGTCGCATGGATGACTGGTTGCTGGTTTGGTTTGGCTCTTTTAAATGTTGATCGGTCAGGCGGTATGTTTTTCGTTATTGTTGCTTATCTTCTCTCTTCCCATTGATCGATAGACGTTAATCGATTGATCTTGCATCACCTTCACCATCAACATCAACATCGTCAGTATGCAGCTATTGAAACTGAATGAAATGTTGTCATTCTTTTCTTGTTTTGTGTTACTCACAGAAAAAAAATAAAAATAAAAAGATCAGTTGTTAAACAGCTGTTTTTTTAAAATATAAATTTAGAATTTGTTGTTAATGCAATAATAAAAAATTATAGTAAATAAAAAAATTCTGTTGTTGTTTTCTAAGCAGCTGATTTTTTTTCTTGGTTTTCTTCAGATTTTGTGTTACCAGAAAATAATGTTTTCAATTCCCAGTTGGGGAATAAAAATGTATTATACATAATTAGACATTTATTGGAGGTTATCTCGTAGTAGCGACTAACATAATGAATTCGCAGCATCAATACTATTTGAAGGGAAATTAACTTAAACACCAAAAATAGCAATATTGAATTGGTCACATAATTAGAAACTAAAAAATATATACAAAAAACCTTAGGGAGGTTTAACAAAACGGACTTTTTTTTTGGCAACAATCGCTAGTCTTTTTGGTAAACTCTTAATTAAACGCTGTCATTTTTGCGGAGATATGTTTTTCCAGCTTTGTTGCACCAACTGAAACTATTCATCATTATTTCGTGAATTTTTGTCCTTTAGGTCTCTTTTTACAATTGCCCATAAGTTTTCAATTTTGTCAGGACCAGCCAAGACCATCAATATTTTGATGCAAAAGGAAACTTGTGGCCAGCATACAACGAGAAACACAGTACACAGCTCCAGAATAGGTAAATAGCAAATGACCGGTCTTCATCTATTTAGATAAAAAAAATTCAACAGCCAAATACTGAATGAATCAGATTGTATAATGCTGAATGCGACAGTTTGGATTAAATACTCTATCTACTACTTACTAGCATCTGAATGTGATTTAGCTGAATTTAGCTGTCTTAATGAGTGGTGTAATCCTTTTCAAAACGGAATCAAATATACTCTACATGAATTTTTGTGCGATTCAAGCAACTAATCAATTAAGAAAAATTATTAGAAGAATTAGTCAAAATGATTTATTAAATTTCAGACATGTTGTTCCCATTTTTAGTGGAAACATGACAAAAATATTCACCATTATTTTTGCAGGAATATTGAAGATATGATTTTTAGCTGACAGGTAAATCTTAAACAATTTTAAACGTGTTCCAATAAGTCATTTGTTTTAAAATGCTCCCGTTCCCAAAACCGATTCCGGTCATCCTCTCTCTATTGCAGCACAATAAATTGAGGATGTTCTTTTTGACTGACAGACCTATCAGGGACTTTTTCAAAGACAATCATAAAAGTCAACTGTTTTCAACCCCCCCTCCAAAAAAAAACACCGAGACGTCCTTCTCTATCAAAGCAGAAGAAATTAAGTATGTTGGCCGATAGACCAATCTTCGACTTATTTAAAGCTGATTCAAAAAACTAACTGTTTTTAACTACATGCGCATTTAAAAACGACTCCGGACGAACTCTTCTATCAAAACACAATAAAATGGGGATGCAATTGTTAGTAGACAGAATAGAAAGATCTGAGACCCTTTTCAACGGCTTAAATTGCTACGATACCGAGAAAGTTACCTGAGAGACTTATTTTGCCAGATTATCTTAAAGATCTAAAATCAGGTTGTAAGAGTCTTTACACACACAATGAAAATTTGACATGGTGTCATGTATGATCTTACATATTAAAGATGTAAGTTCAGATTATAGTTGAAAGAATCCAATATATGAGCCATATAAGTAAGTGGGTTGAGCTGTGCTAAGAAACAACTTTTCCGAAGTTATTTGATAAATAGTTTTTTTGATATATTAGCTATTCCACACAGCTGTATTCAGCGATAGTTCAAAATCTTTGTGTACAGATTCTACGTGTTCCTACTTTTTTGACAATCCCCTGACATATCAAACAAACTCCATAACATGCTCACTAATTTCGAATTTCTATTTTCGTGTTAGTAAATCCTTTAAATGGATAAGTTTCAAAATTATTAAAATTCTACTTCAATTATCTTTATGTCTGATGGCCCAGCCATATTTTATTTCGTCCTCTAAAGATTCTTGTTTCAAAAGGATTAGAAGTTTCATATACTTTTCTAACAAAAACATTTTTCATTACATTATGGCCGCGTTTTCACTATGTCATTTTTGTTGTCAAATTGTTGCAATTGTATGAAATCGGGTTGTCATATGGCGTCATCTATGTTTGTAATCATGATTGCAATCATGATATGAAAACTCGTTTTCATACAATTGCCAACAATTTTGCCAATTTGACAACAAAAATGAATAGTGAAAACTAAGAGCCAGGGAATTTAAAGGTTTCTTATACATCATGTCCATTCTATAAGTTCAAATAAGTTTTAAAATTGTAAAACTTCATCTTCTAACATCGCTTTGAATGATACTCTCGTCATTTTTTCTGTTTCAAAACCCACCTAATTGTAGGATACGGCATTCCATAAAAAACCTTCCAAATAGTCCATTGCCATACAAAACACTAATTTTAACCACTTACAGACAGTGTGACCATTTTAGCATTTTTGCGGCTAAATTTAGCTTATTTTGTTTTGATTAGAATTTTACATTTAGTATTTGGCATTTCTTAATAATAACTGTAGCATTTTTTAGCATTTTAAAATTTAAGAATACTAATTTATTTTCTGTTCAAAATATCTTGAGAAAAAGAGAAAATTATAAAAACATTTTAAAGCACAAATGTCAAATTTATTGACAGATGAAATTTCAACTCTTGAACCAAAATAGCAAAAATTAACTTGATAGGAGTGGGAAAATCAAAACTCAACCGTAGAATTTTGGAAACAAATTTGTAAATACAAGAATGCGTTTTATGAAAACTTTCTTTCATGTTTTGTTATGAAGATTTTAGTTTTGCCATTTAGTAATTTAGAAGTTAAACGTATATTTAGTAGAATGAATTTTATAAAAACCAAGTTAGAATATATAGTCAGTCAATCCAGATTATAATGCATGTCGAAGTGATTTTTATATCAGAGCTATGACTAATTATCGACCAATCGTAAAATTAGGTGCCATGATTTCTAACTCTTAAATGCATTTGGATATCAACATTCTTAGGAGATATATGGTCGTGGAGTTTCGGAATTGTGCTTTATATGCAAGCCATGACTAATTATTGACCAATCTGTACAACATTAAAATCATTATGGTTTTTATTCACCCCTATCGTGAATGAAAATTCCACATAAAATTTGTTCCCGTTTATTTTTTTAACATTGAATTTTAATAGGAAAAATGTGAAAAGGGAACAAATTTCATGTGGAATTTTTATTCACGATAGGGGTGAATAAAAACCATAATGATTTTAAATACCATGAATTTTATCATTTATATTAGATGTGGATTAAAAAGATTAAATAAATGTTTCAAACTACAGAAGACTTAATTAGGGCCTGATACAGTACAAAAAAAAGTATGAAAATTACACAAAAAATATTTAACAGGTTAGACTCATGAAGAGAACATTTATTAGTTTTATTCTCGAGTTCAAAATTGTATTATTCATATAAAATGTTTATTTTTTAATCATGCATTACTCAGATTGTAAAAAATTATTTCAAGGATGTACATACCTATTTTAAAAAAACTTAGCACATTTTTGTTTGGCATTTTAAACCAATTTTAGTATATTTTAGTTTATTTTTAAACTGATTTAGCCGCTTAGCTTTTTGAAAAATCTGTGGAGTATGTGGTCCATTGTAGCTAAAATATAGTGACTACATCATGGTCCTATGTAATGCACTTGTGGACCATTTCATTTTCAAATCAGAACTTCTTGTAATACGACCATTATTCGTGCTTTAACGACCGTAATCGTTGTTTTAAAACATTTAATGTAGTTACAAGCAGTAGTTTTGGGACTAGTCCCGTGTTATGCAAATCTGGATTATATGGTCCAGTCCTAGGACATCGTAATGTTAAATGGATTAGTTTTCTTTTTTAACAAATGGATTATGTTTGGAGTACTCCTAGTCTATTGTGGAGTAGTCCATACATGTGTGTATTGAGTACTCACATTTTTTGCAGGGATGGTCATACTGCTTACAGACATATGGACATGTCATTGCACCATTTTCAAAAGAGCAGCTCTTAAATCTACGTTTGTCATTAATTACTGTTTTTTTTTCCAATTTTCTACATCTTGTATCAGCGTTGTTAAAAACTAATAAATCGAATCAAACAGATTCTGCAATATATCAAATGCATATCGTCGTTCCGAAGTTATCTTCACGTATCTCCTAAAAATATTTTTTTGGGAAATTGAGTTTTATGTTTCAAACTCTTATAGAAAAAAAGTGGCGCGAAAAAAGTTGTCCAATATTTTTGTCAGGCGTAGTGCTTCGATTAGGTGAAAAATATCCAAGGTTGTGGAAGAAATTTTTTTAGTTAGAACCATTTTTATCGATAAAAAAATGTTCTTTTTGTTGTATACGCCACCATTTGCGAAATATTTTTTTATGGCGCATACGTGAAAATAAGCCGTAAGAACCGTACTATTTTTTTCCCGAAATTATGTTCACGTATATCCACGATTCATGCAGGTTGTTAGAATTAGCCAGCACTAATAATTTAAAGAGTTTTAACGATAAAAATCCAGTGTTAAACATATCACTACTTCGTTAGTTGAAGGTCAAATAATTGTCTTTAATCCGCTCCTCCTTTACATTATTATTTCTATTCTCGAAGAGATGAAAGAGAGTGAACTATTCCTCGTCGTTTGTTTTTATATACTTCATAGGTTTTGCATAAAAGAAATAATCTGAAAACAATCGTTTAAAAATTTTCAGAACCAGGTCATTCAACAAATTCAGAAGATTGACGCTGTCCATAGTGCAATAGACTGGTTCCTAAAAGTAAAAGAAATCTACAGTCCCTTAGATTTGATAATAAAATTAAAAAACTATTGAATTATTGAAATTATTCCGACCGATTTTAAAGTTTATTCGTCTTTTATTTTCTCTGCAATATAAAATGTCTGCAAGTGAACTTGATGATTGAAAATTCTTCAAGTCTAAGAAAACAAGCGAGAAAGGAAGTTATTGCAACTGCAGAAACCATTTTTGCAAAAGAACTTAATACATGTACAAAGATAAACATTAATCCAGACAAAAAGAATGATATTGAAAGCCTCTATGTTTTCCTTCCAGAAAATCATGTGAGATTCTTTTCAGATTTGTTAATGTAAATTTAATGTGTATACATTCAGCTAAATTTCCAAAACTGAATTTATACTCGAGTAGTATACAGGTATATTTGATATTTTTTGTTATTACAAGTATTATGTTATAAATGGTTTCCATCTTAAATATGTTTATAAGAAATAAGTTTTAGTTTACCTTACAATAAAATTCATTTAAGAAAACGAATTATAAATCTTTTTATCTTTTACTATCCATCTATATTAATTAAAAAAAACGCCCATTGACTTTATCCGAAAATATTATTGAAATAAGGGACAAAAACGACATGTATATGCATATTAATATTGTGATAAATTCTTTCAAATATTTTTTTTGCACATACGTGAAGTAACAAAATTTTTTTTTTGATTGTATATCCACACAAATGGTTCATGCGGTAACATAACGCGTTAAATTTTTAGCAAAACTGGATATACAACAAAATGACACCATAATATCTCAGGAACCGTAAGAGATACGAAACTGGAGACGGGACAGATCGATAGATCTTAAAAAATTATCCCAAGAAGTGGTATTATCTAATTTTTTTGTTTTTGATTTTGTGATATACGTGAAGATAACTTCGGAACGACGATATGCACATACATTGTATATTAACCTATCTGGCAGCACTTAATAATCATGCAAAAACCAGCTCTATTAAAAATAGAGAGTTAAGGAAGAGAGAACATATCCGACTTTGCAATTTTCTAAATAAAGAGAACAACAATACAACCGTGCATGAATGTTGTCGTTGTACAAAAGAGAGTAAGAGTGATAAGAAATATTGTTAAGAATTTTAAGTAACGTTCGAATAGCGGTTTTTTGCAAAATAAAAACAAAACAAACAAAAATACCGTCAACTACTACTACAACTTGCATGTTTGTTTGGATGGGTATGGTTATACAACTGCTATACGACTCGTATCCATCTGGAATGGACGAAAACAACGAAAACCAACAGCAAAAAAAAAAAAAAATAAACCCAAACAAATAACGTTCTGTAGGTATTTGATTGAAAATGAAAATTCACGATCACTTGCTTACATACGTACGATTTTTATTTTTTTATTAGTTGTAAATCAAGTTGTAGTATTACGTTGTTGACGTCCAAATAAAACAACAATAACAACTACCACCACCACCACAAACAATTGCAACAAGTGTACCAGACAAGTGTGTGTGCGAGTGTGTTTGTTGTGTTGTGTGTTGGCTGCGACTGTGGTGTTTGAGAGTTTTAGTATTTATAACAGGTTCTCGAGAATATAATAAAATTCTTTCCCATCATCATCGTCATTATTATCATTAACAACGACGTCATTATCAATATCAGTAGCCAGGTTTATGCTAGAAGAAACATTGGTATGCCATCATGATCAGCTGTAGTTTTTTAGGCAATAATTATGATCGTACAAAGAGTTGCCATTGGAGATGTGATGAAAAGGTTCTCCTCATGATGTTACTACAGAAATATAATTTGTTTTCTCGTAAAATTGTTTTGTTACGTGTAACCCAATTTTGACTGGTTGCCTTGAAAAATGCATTCCAACCGATTGTGTGATCATAAGAAGTTATTTATCTTATAGGTATTAATTTGTGAATATTATTTATTGCAATATTGTATTTCATAATACAAGTTGGCGCAAAAGTAATCCTCCTTTCAGAAAATGCTATAAATTTTGCGATTGGCCTCTAATGTCAGTTCTGTTTTGACATTTGTGTAGTGAACACATGCGAAATACACGTTAATAAACAATGTTACGCTACACTGCTCCAGAACGCGGAATATTGCTGACCATTTATTTGATCAATAATCGGTCGGTGACTTTGGCACAACGTGAATTTCGTCGCAGATTTCCTGGCCGTCCAACGCCTACTGGTGAAACACTGCGACGTTTAGCCGCTCGCCTCGAAGAGACTAGCACAACACGAGATGCTGCCAGGCGTTCTGCAGAGAATATTGCTGCTGTAGCCGAGGATGTAATGGAAGCGCCGTCGACATCGACCAGACGACGTGCCACGCAAAAGGGTATCAGTTGACGGTCTTTACAGCGAATTTTGGTACAAGATTTGAAGATGTTTCCGTACAAAGTCCAGACGGCGCATCAGCTGTTAGCTGCTTAATCACCTCTTGGTGGTGATAATTTTTCATCAAAAATAATCATGAGTGATGAGGCCCATTTCCATCTTAGCGGGTACGTAAATAAGCAACATTTTCGCTTCTGGGGCACTGAAAATCCGCGTGTAATCCACGAAGAGCCATTACACCTGCTCAAAGTCACTGTATGGTGTGTTGTTTTCGCTGAAGGAGTCATCGAACCTTTTTTCTTGGAAGACGTCGCGGGCCAAACGGTTACTGTGAATGGTGAGCGCTACAGAGCAATGATCAACGAGTTCGTTTTGCCGCAACTTGATGAATTAGGATTGGAAAACATGGAACCACATGTTTCCAACAGGACGATGCAACGGTACACACTGTACGTGCCACAACCGATATGCTGAAGGATGCATTTCCCGGGCGCCTAATCTCCCGTTTTGGCGATTTGCACTGGCCAACAAGATCGCCTGATTTGACCGCTCCAGACATCTTTTTGTGGGGCTTTTTGAAGTCGCGGGTTTATGTCAACAAGCCTCGACTCTTGCAGCTCTTAAAGGCAATATCCGTCAAGAATGTGAGGACCTATCGCCGGAAGTTTTGGCCAAAGTGATGGAAAATGCCATAAAACGGGCTCAAATGACAATCAACTGTGGCGGCGGCCATTTACATGACATCATATTCTCAACTTGATAAAAAAAAAGTAAAACACCAAATAAAAATAATCCACAAGAAGAATCAAAGTTTTTATTTTTTTTTTTAATTACATATAGCATTTAAACGCCACAAAAGTAAAATAATTAAATAAAAGCAATAAAATCAATATTTAGCATCAATGCGCCTACTCATCACCAGAGGCGCTGAAATTCAGCACTAAAAACAAACATAATGCGTAATTGCAGAGTTGTGATATAAAAAAGGATTTATATGATGCAGTTTTAAATAAATGGCAAAAAGTTTCAAAAGACACAGTTGACAAATTGATTGTGTCAATGCATCGTCGATGTGATGCAGTTATAAAAAATAAAGGATATCCAACAAAATATTAAGTTTTGATAACTGGTCAACTATTTTTATTGAAGTAAAATTTTAGTTTCCATTGTTTTGTCAACCTCTATGAATTTTTTAAAGTATTTATATCGAAAAGCAGTTTAACACACAGAAGTAATAGCACTAAATTTTTGGATGATCGGTTCATATTGGGTCATATTTAATTTCTAATATACTGAGTGTAGGGTATTATATTGCCGACTTTACTTTTTACATGTTTTTTAATAATACTTTTATAGTTTTTTTAATGAATGCGCATATTTAAAAACTTGAAATTATACATATTTCATCCTGAATCAGTTTGATTCCTTAAAGATATATTCTCTAATTGTATTTTTTGAACGTAGAAACATGAAATTAAACAAATATGGTTGAATAATATGGGTGCCCCGATAGACTAGGCGATAGTGTGCCGGACTATCAGTCAGTGAGTTATCTGTTCGATTCCCGCCAAGACTCTGGATGTTTTCTGCAGAGAAGCCAAAAGCTTCGCAGTTTCTGTTTGTTAAAAAAAATTAAGATGGATGGATAAGAATCTACTAAAGGGTCTTTGGTAACTTTTTAAATGTTTTATTATAATGAAACTAGAATGATAAAATTTGCACTTATGTTTCTGAATGAGATCGAATCCACTTAAAGTTGACTAAAGAATATTAGCAATCGTTGTTTTATCATTGCTGTTTCAATTTGGAATTGAAGAATCCACAAGAGGTTTTTATTATACTATTTGCACTTCTAAAGCTATGTGTCCACGATCGCCAGATATTACAACGTTGTCAGAAAAATGTGCAGAAATTGTCTAATAACTGTGTAAACTTAAAATTTTTGCCTTCCAACGTTGTAGAAAAAGCATTTTCAGTACATTGGAAGACAAAAATATTGTCAGACATCTAACAATCGTGTAAACACACAATATTGTCATTGTTTTAAGACAATTGTCAAACACTTTTCATTGTCATATGTGCAAAGTTTATGCATCTGCTAATGGCAGCATTGTCATAGAAATTATTTCTAAATGCAACTCTGTATATACATAAATAAACAAACAAGTGTGTATTAATAAAATTTTTGAAAAAAAAAATGGAAGAAAATTAAAGAATGAAAATAAAGTGTGCATTAATAAAATTTTTGAAAAAAGTGGAAGAAAATTAAAGAAAATAAAAAATGGATAGCTACATATTTTTTGATGAATCCTATTAATAGAGTGCAGATAAAATGGTTTCAATTGCTCTTTTTTGTTCCATGACAATATTTAAAATTTTTAAACACACACACAGAGCTGTAAAACGAATTTGACAATGCCACACAACAATCTGACAACCGTGTGAACTGGCAATTTCGGTTGACAGATAAATTCATTATGTGACATTTGTGTGCAAATGAAATTGTTAGTTTTCTTACAGTCGTCTAAACTGACAACTTACCTTTTGCTAAAAATTTTTCAATGTCCGTACATTACTAGCACATTGCTAAATATGACAACGTTATAATATCTGACGATCGTGGACATATAGCTTTAAGCTTTGTATTACGGTTGTCAGACCCTACAACGTTGTCCAATAAATGTTCAGAAAATGTCTAACCATCCTATGAACTTAAAATGTTTGTCTTCCAACGTTGTTAGAAAAAACATTGACAATTTACCTTTGCTAACAATTTTTCAATTCCTGTACATTGCTAGATGTGACAACATTGTATGATCTGACAACCGTCTATACAAAGCTTTAGAATGGTAATTTTTAGCATTTTCTTGTTTTTCATAAATGTAGAATCGTGAAAATGAGAATACGTAGACTTAAGTGAATGAAAATCCACATAATACTTTCTTTTATAATGGAACTTTTCGGCTTTTCTATTGTAATGTACTTGAAACTTGAAATACATTTTATTCTGAATACAGAATTCCGTATTTGAATGGTACTTTTTGCATTTTTTTAAATAAAAAATCTAGGAAAAATATGTTATGATTTTTAATAATTTAGAATTTACAAAAGTAGGCTTACTGCAGTTTTTTTTTCTTTGTTCTAAAAGAACTTTTTGAATTTTTAAAATTAATGAAAATGGAAACATTAAATTACATTAATGCTGGTCAAGTAGAAACCGTTAACATGGGAAAACTTATTTAGAGGTGCTCTTTGTTTATTCCCAACAAATTGTTAATTAATAAAACAAGTATAACATAAACTAGATACAAAATAAAATAGCTGGTTAAATGTTATCAAACGTAGCTTCTAAAACAGATGTGCTTTTATGTATATATAAGAAACTGTAAAAAGCGATAAGAAAGAATTAGTGTTAGCCCAAAAAAGTATCATTATATAATATGCATGTTTAAATATACATATGTATGTATCTAATTTCATTAATTAATATTTATCACATTCCCACTATCCTTTGTTTCATTTGGACCGCAATACAAGGGCCGCTGGCAACACTAAAAGCATGATTCCTGTTACTATCGAATTCGTGTTCACGTTGTTCATGGTGAATTATAATATTACAATGTTCTAAAGGTTCACATTAAGGCAATATTTTATTATACTCCCATAGATTCGTCTAAACACCTGTACATATGTATGTACACCCAAATGCACGCATATCCCCATGCTCATACACTTAAAAAATAAATTAAAAAGAAAAAAAAAAAAAACAACATCCAAACATATAAACATTTACTTATGTATGTATGTATGAACATTTTTCATTTCACGAGATCATACACACAAGCAGACATACACACATAGAATGTTGATCGTTTTGAATGTTTGTGCATTTGTGTGTAAGAGTGCCAATGAGTTTGTGTGATTGAATGAGTTTTTTTTTTTACCATTTAATTGTTTGTCTGTCTATTGATTATGTTAATACATAGATGGATTTTACCTACCTAATCCTGACATTATATACTTACATATCTACACGTATATTATTACAGGTTTTCTTAAATTTGATTTAATAATCTGTCATTAAATCCTTAACATTCTCACTTGTGTGTATGTATGTATTTCTATTAGAGTGTAAGTAGTGAGGAAAAATTTATTCAATTCAGCAACATTTTTGAGGCGTATTTATTGAAATTGGATATTGTATGTATGTAATGTTAAAGGATTTTCTATGACGAAGAACTTTTAATTCTTGATTTTCTTTGCACAGTAGCTGAAGGATATATTGAATCTTAGTTTAATAAAAATCCGAAACAATTTTTATATAACGAATGTTAAAATAAAATGTATCGAATATCGACAAATATAAAACTCAATCAAATGAAAGACATCATTTTTAACATTGCTAATAATAATCCTCGATCTCTGATGCAGAGTGATTATTCCCTGATGGAAAAAGGAGTTTTATGTTTTCATTTGCAGTTGTCAAACTTTATTCTTTCTAATACAATAAAAATTTTAATTATTTTCGTATTAATTTTTTGTTTTATTTTATTTTATTTTATTTTTAAAAATTGTTGTCGTTAAAAATTCTTAACAAGGAGATGAAGACAGACACTCAACCATTTTACTAGTTTGATTAGCTGTGGTGTATATTGCACAAAGTTAAGTTTTAGAAGTACAATATCAGGATGCGTTCTGACTCGTCAAGGCAAGTATTTTTGGATGAGAAGGGAAAAGAAAACAAAAGGGGTACAAACTTGACGGCACTAAACATTTTCTTATTTCCTTTTGTTTTTTTCTATTTCAAGTACGAAACTTGAATTGACGTGTGTGAATGAAATGGCATGTTTCAAGGAGAATTTAACAAAAACGGATCAGCTAAAACGGAAGAGTGTGCAACATGACTATATTTATTCCTAAGTTTATTCAAAAAAGACTTTCCTATAGACTGACGGCAAAACTGAAAAGTTGGGCACTTATATATGACAAAAGAAATTCAACTGTGTTAAAATTAGGCATTATTAGATTGTGACATGTCAGCTTAAGGTCGTATATTGGATAGAATGTATTTTGCAGTATGCTTGTCAAATGTTCCACTGCAAAATGCAAAAAAATCTTTTGCAAATGTCAGCCTGCATTTACAGTGTAAAATTTTCAATTAGAGAATGTACCATTTTCATCTGACAAAGCACCTGCAGCCAGCTGTTTTGCCAGTTAATTGTTTATGGCGCCAAGAACATAGTGTTTGTGAATTCAGAAAATTTATATAAAACAAAATTGTATTAAACAAAACAATAAATTTGTCTTAAAATATTTATTGAAAAAACGTTTTTAAGACATGCCTATTTTTATTTAACTTAAATAAATACAATTACAAGTGAAGAGTGTGTGTTATAGACGCTACAGAAATCCGAAATCCATACGACAACTGCACATAATTTGATCCGGTAGCTAAAAAAAAGTAATGTCAAAAGTAATCTAAACAAAAGAAGAATATTAGACATTGGCAGAAACCACCTTGCAGTAGGAGACATCGCGTTAGTATTTTGTCTTGAAATAATCGCTGATATTTTTTCAAGCAACTCACAAAACTTCTTATAATTCATCCGCGACAAATTTTGGAACGCTTTTGCAACTTGCAAGCGCAGTTCGTCCATAACCATTGAAGCGATGCCAAGTCCACTATATCTTCTCAACAACCATTTTTGGCTCCATATCGCTCGATTTCTCCTTAACTTTTCTTGCTTAATTACTTTATTTTTATATTTTATAAAAGCTGCAATTGCCATAATGCTGCAAATAACAATTATTTCATTTTCTAAATCCATTATTTAAAACTTTATTTGCAAGCAGACAAAACTTTCGCGAATATAATCAGAACAAAACAAGTAAGAAAGTATATTCGGTCAAGCCCGACCATATAATACCCTACACCTAGTATATGTATAAAACAATTTTTCAGAAATGGGCATTATATGGGAGATATAACCTATTGTGAACCGATCATTCGAACATTTAATGTCATGATGTCTGTGAATATAAATTTTGTGTATGTTAAACTCTATCTCGATATAAATACTTTTTACGGAAGTTAAAGTGGATTACGGGGAGGATCTTATATGGGAGTTTCGACAAATTACGGACCGACCATTATAAAAATAGGTGTCATCATTTCTGTAAATATGAATACTATTAGTGTCGAATTTTATTTGATTATCAACATTCTTAAGAAATTTATGATCGTTAAAGTGTTTTTTGGAAGTGGGCCATATATGGGAGCTACGACTAATTATGGACCAATCATAATAAAATTGTACCGTATTCCTTGTATACATATAAAATATATATGCGTTCAAAACAATTTGGATACCAACATTTTTGAGAGAGTTATGCTCTTTAAAGTGATTTTCGGAAGTGGGCTTATATGGGAGCTACGATTAATTATGAACCGATCTGCACAAAATTTGTAGATGTGAGTTGGCGTCATTTACCACTCATTTGTTTGGTTTCTGGCATAATTCAAACATTTATGATCGGTAAACCCCTATTTCGGGAGGACATTTGTATGGAGGCCAGGTGAAATAATGGACCGATTTCCATCAGTTTCAACTCCATCCGTCCTTGGGCTGGAAAACTATCACGTGCCAAATTTTATTGAAATATCTTCAAAATTGCGTCCTGTACTCTGCGCACAAGCTTTACATGGACAGCCAGCCAGACGGACGGACATCGTTAAATCGATACAAGTGATTCTAAGTCGATCGGTATACTTTAAGATGGGTGTTGGACCAATATTTCTGGGCGTTACAAACATCAGAACAAATCTAATATACCGTCCCCACTATGGTGGTGCAGGGTATAAACAGCTGTTGTCTTCTATTGTACATAGATTATGTCACATGAAACTAAAAACCGACGTGTGAAAGCAAAAATTATTACCTGCCTGTGTCTGTAAATTGCCAATTTTGACAGGCATGCACATTTACATACATATGTATGTATTGTACAATTGACAAGTACACTGCAAAATACATGCCGTCTAAAATCAACTTTATGAAATAATTCCCGGTTACCAACTGAGAGAACTAAGAAATATGTTGAACAAACGGAAAGGTAGTAAACTTCTAAAGTTATAAGTGATTTTAGGATTTTAACAAAGATTAGCGTATTTGAAAATATATTCTTCAATACAATGGGTTTATATGGGTTTTTAGCAAATGTCCAATATTAAGTTCAAATTTAATAAAAACATACATATACAATAAAATTTATTTGAATCAATCAATCAATTGAATGCTAACGTTTTCAAACCACTTACATGCTGTAATGCTACATATTTATAAATAAATAAATACCAATACGTCGCTTACATACGCTTGCAACTACATATCTACTTGCATATGTGTATGTAAATGATTAAAGTGTTAAACATCATTTGATCATCCCTTGATATGGTAGTAATTTAAAAATTTAATTTTATAAACCTCATATATTTAATGCATTTAGCATGTGATGGTTTGTTTTACATGACACATACATACATAGTACACAGGATAATATTTATAAATTTCTTGTACTGACTGGCTGGCATACAATGCAACGTACAGTCTAAGGATTATGAATAGGAACGTTATAAAATATAAGTTTTTCAAAGAATTTCCTCAGTTATTTATTAGAAGTAATAACGACTCTGTATTCAAAGAAGTTCGAGTCACGTTGTGTTAGTTTTATCTAACAAGCATTCATTATTATTTACTAACTAACTTGACTAAAGAGTTACTTAACGTAATTTGATTGGCCAAAACTGATCTACCTGCGTAAAACTGTTTAGTCTCTTTTCACTTTGCAGCTGAAAGAGATCAAATATATGTTGTTGTTTATGTTTGTTAAATACATGAGAATATTGTATTTTTGCGAACTAAATATTTATATGTTTTAAGGAACTCAACCTTAATTTTAACTGGTCTTCATACATGAGAACACACATCGCTACAGGTGGTAATAAAGAGCAGGCTAGCTAAACATTCTCTCATACAATTAGAAAAAAATGTCATTTTAGTTTCCAATAAGCAGAATTTTATTTTTTGTGAGTGAAATAAGTGCCAGTATTTTGTAAGGGAAACATTTTTATATTTCTGTTTCATCTAATTAATATATTAATGGCAACACAATCTACTTATATTTTCATAGATATGACACTAGGGTAAGCATATTAATAAATCGAATAAGAAATTTTAACTTGTTCGTATAATTCGATCACATATTTGAAATTAATCGAATTATTCGAATAATGTTAAATAACAAGTTTTTCCTTCATCAAGTCGTACAGGAAGCAGTATCTAATCCTCTAATGGCACCTTTAGTAATATCACTTCTAATTTTAATAAATATGTGTCTGGTCTATTTCAATGTTATCATTTTAAATTGTCACAAATTCAATACATCATTCACCATCACCTTGGGTTGTAATTTGGTACGTGACATTTTTCGGCCCAAGAATGGATGGGATTGAAACTAGTGGAAATCAGTATTTCAACTGGCCCCCATACAAATGTCCTCCCGAAATTGGGGTTTCCTGATCATAAATGTTTGAATTATGCAAGTATCCAAACAAATTTCATTACAAATGAGTGGTAAATAAAGCCAAATCACATCAACGAATTTTGTGCGGATCGTTCCATAATTAGTCGTAGCTCCCATATAAGGCCCACTTCCGAAAATCACCTTAAAGAGCATAATAATTTTCATATTTCTAAAAATAATGCAGTCCAATTTTATTATGATCGGTCCATAATTAGTCGAGACTCCCATATAAGACCCTCTCCGTAATTCACTTTAAGCTCCGTAATTCGTTGAAAAGTATTTATATCGACATAAAGTTTAACACATACAACAGACAACATGACACTAAACTTTTGGATGATCGGTCCGCAATAGGTTATATTTCCCGTATAACGCACATTTCTGAAAAACTGTTTTATACATATACTGCTTGTAGGGTCGGGCTTAACCGACTAGAATTTCTTACTTGTTTTAAAGGTAGCGAAATGAACCCATCTGATGTAGAGTATAAAACATGAACATAAATATCATTAAACATCTACTGATAAGTATACCTATAGAATATATTACGGTTGAGCTTGATAAATTATATTTCTTAACTTATTTTTTATCATGCAGACAGATAAGACTCACATTGAGGTTTTCCCATTTTGATGTTTTAAATCAAATTCCCGCTTCATGATTCGAACGAAAATACCCACTCTTACAGCAAGTCCAAGATTTCTGATATCTTATAAACGATAAAGATTTTATTTAAAACCAGCTACTTGTAATCGTAGCTAAATGAAAATGTCCTTATTTTTATTACCCTGACTGTGGCTTTACATGTACTTGACTGATTGTGATTTAATACTGACTCTTTCATTATTAATAAAATTATTACGTAGAAATGCATAAATGTATTAATGCAGTTTCAGTTTCAGTTGCTGCTGTTCCTGCTGCTGCAACAGCAATTGTTATTGGTGTAAATGTGAATGTGAATGAATGATTATGGTAATTTAAAAAAGACTCAAACAAATAAAAAAAAAAAAAACACACAAAGTTACACATTATTTACGTTGTTGTACGAGTAGTTCACAGTGTTAAGTGTATAGAAGAGATGCAGCACTTGTTGCAGTTGCACACACAAGCGACAACTATAATAACAACAACTATTAAATGAGAAAAAACAACATCGAAAAGATTATTATTTAAGTACTACAATCACTATTATCAGAAGATGTGCAAATTAATTTTTATATAATAATATTTTATTTTAATATTTTTTATTTTTTTTTTGCTTATTTTCCCTTTCGTAGTAAGAGGGTCGGATGGTCGGTCGGGCAATAGGTGTGAAAAATAATAAAAAGTAAATTATTTACTTGCACATGGATTCAATTGAAGTGTGAATTTAAATGAGGAGAGAATCGGAATCGTTGTAGCAACAAATTATTATTATTATCATTGTTGATATTGTTATTATAAGAACAACAATAACAATAATAACAACAAAGGCAACACATGTATTATTTATTTTAATCTGATTTACAATATTTAAGTACTTTACAAGTAACTCATGTGTTTAAATTCAAAGTGGGCAAATACACAAATGACTATAAAGTTAACAATTTGGAAGATTGTTAAGGGTGGTCTGGCACTGGCAATGAGAATACTGGCCTTGTTTCTTTAGAATGGTTTCAAAATCAATTTTTATAGCCTAAGTTTATTGTTCAAGATCTGACAGAATCAAAATTATAGCTGGTACATATTTCAGTGCATTTCGAAAAGAGTGCTTCTTATATGTAATAGTGTAAGAATTACACACACACACAAATTTGTTCAAGTTCTCGTGTGTGGCGAAGACGTACGTGTTGATGTTTAAAATCAAAAATGTCTTTGGAATTTTCTTAAATGGCGGTATTTTTGTATGAGAATTACATTTGTTTCCAGACATACATATGTAGTTGTGCGAACAAATGTTCTGACAATGTTGATTGAACAAGAACAAAATATCGAAAAGAGTTGTACCCACAAAACAAATTCATGTGCGGTTAAGAAATTGCTTGTTGAGGGAAAAAATTGAAGCGATATCATGCCCGGGGTAACACGTAGTTATCAAAGCATACAATCATTTGAATTGAATTCAAGTGATACAATGCAATAACTGTAAAAAGTACAATTTAATACTTCTTACGAAATGATATGCTATGTATTCAAATAAATAATTTAAATTTATGGAAAGACGATAAAAATTCCAAGATTCGAGTATTGTGACTTCAGCTAATGTGTTTTAAAATCATATCAAAAACGTTCACAACTACATTTTGTGTATTAATTTGAGCATAAATTTCAATGGATATGGAACTGACTCCCTAAACTGGCAACACTGACTGCTACTACCTCTGTAGGAGAGCAAACAAAGTGCTTTACATACACACATTTGTATACACATACATATATAATACAAATGTGTGTATGCTCTCAAATAAAAACACGAGTGATTTCAGCAATTATATTGTGCTGTGTCAACACCGAAGAAATTTCAAGGAAAAAATTTATAACAATCTTTTCACTAAAAATTGCTTCGTGTAAATTGCTATTGAGAAAATAAAAGATCACTTGTAAGTTGGAAAATAAAATTAATGATTTAAACAGAACTAAATAAACACAAAACCTGCTTTAAATTGGAAATTTTACATACAAGAAGACAAGAATTGTCTAAAAGAATTTTAGCGCTGCGAAGCACTTTTGCCGTAGTTGCTTCCAAATTATTGGAAGAGAAATTAAAAAGTTTCTCAGTTGTTCATTGTGCATTCTCACTCATTCTATTCATGTGTGTTTAATTTATGTATCCAGAGTTATTATAATATAGAAACTCGAAAAGATCACCATAAATGCAAATAATAATAAAGAAAAGGTATACATTAATTATCCTGTGTCGGTTCCGAGAAGCCACGTAGGAGGTCAATAACACCCTCCTCCTGTTACAGTTGCTGTTAAAGTTCGTGTGTTCTTGCAAGCTTACCTATTGTCCAGTCCAGCTAAAAAGTACCCTTAGAAAGAAAAAGTACCAAGTTATCACTTGAACAGCCTTCTAGTTTGATTTTTCAAAATAATCCATTTTGAGGATAGTTTTTGTGGCACATACAAGACTTGAACGATGCAAATATATGTTCATTATCACAAGAAGAATTATGAGTTGTCAAACAATCAAATAAACTTTTTACCTACATTTTCCAGCTTTTAAAGTCTTTCTGTTGAAGGCGCGATAGGGCCTAGTGGGAAAAACATATGTTGGTTAAACGTTCTCCTTTGATTTGAACTGTTTGATACTGAAAATGTTTGCTCAAAATTTGTTCGGAGATCGCGAGTGAAAGCAGCTTTCGTTTATAACATGCATATTATCTGGGATCGGGATTGGCCGACTGTAATTTCCTACTTGCTTAATTTTTCCAACTTGAAAACACCCAATATTTAAAAAAAAAAATCAGCCCAAATATTAAATTTAATTAAATGACTTATCAAACTAGCCACGTAAATGTGTTTGTAAACACTTTACTATGACTAAAATAAAAACAGATTACATGTGTACAATGTAAAAAATGCAAATAATAGTAATAAAATATAATTAAATAAAATTAAGTTTTATTTATAAAAGAAAAAAAAACCTAAAATAAGAGAGTGAGTTTAACTTGAAGAAGAACAAGAAGATTGACTAGAAGTAAAAATATATAAAAAATAAGACCAAGATTCTCTTGTGACCCAATGATCCACTGTTTATACACAAGCACTATTTACAAACATCCACACACACACACCCATGTACTCATACAGATAAAGAATCAATTCAAGGGAATCAATGCAATTGAAACGAGTAAGAAAGTATAGTCGGTTAATCCCGACCATATAATACCCAACACCCTGTATATGTATGTATAAAACAGTTTTCAGACTTATATGAGTAAAACTTTATATCGATATAAACACTTTTAAAAGATTTATGGAGGTTAAAGTGAATTACATGGGAGTTTCGTCTAATTATGGACTGACCTTTGGACCAACATTGAAAGGGATTTTCGGAAGTGGGCCTTATATGGGAGCTACGATATATTAGAGGCCGATAATCATAAAATTGTACGAGATGATTTCTATATACATATGAAACTTATTTGTGTTCAATATTATGTGACATAAACATTTTTAAGAGAGTTAAGCTACATTTACACGATTGAAATTTAATAACTATTAAATAAATAAATGTTGAAGAATTTTTGCTGTTTACACGAGTTTGAAGCATTTTGAAGAACAATTTTGAAGAAAATTTCAATCGTGTAAATCTAGCTTTATGCTCTTTAAAGTGGTTTTCGAAGGTGGGTCTTGTATGCCAGCTATGATCAGTTATGAACCGATCTGCACAAAATTTGTAGATATGATAAGGCTTCATTATTGCATAATTCAAACATCTATATAACGGACCGATTCCATACAATTTCAATCCCTACCGTTCTTGGGCTGATATATTATCATGTACCAAATTTTATGGAAATATCTTTTAAATTGCGATCTGTACAGTCAGCCAAACGGACGGACGGACATCGTTAAATCGACTCAGAAAGTGATTGAACCAATATTAAAGGACGTTACAAACATCAGCACAAATCCAATTATGGTGGTGTAGGGTAAAATCAATGCGTTCATGCAGACATTAAATGCGGTATTTGTGAATGGATGATTTGCAAACGTTATGATTGAGATAGTCTGTACCCTGCAAAAATCTGTGGAAAAGTCTGTAGCTAAAATGTAGTGACTACATCATGGTCCTATGTAATGCACTCATGAACCATTTGATTTTCAAATCTGAACTTCTTGTTATGCGACAATTATTCGTACTTTAACGACCGTAAACGCTGCACGCTGTTGTAAAACATTTGAAGTAGTTGCAAGGAGTAGTTATGGGACTAGTCCCGTGTTATGCAAAGCTGGATTATATGGTCCAGTCCTAGGACATGGTAATGTTAAATGGACTAGTTTTTTTTAAACAAATGGATTATGTTTGGAGTACTCCTGGTTCATTGTGGAGTAGTGGGTAGGTAGGTAATCACAAGTACTACCACTCATGTAAATACATATGTTAACACTTTAATTAGTGTGTTAATTACAATTAATGTAAGCAACGTATTTTGTCGCTTTTTCAACAGCAGTTATATGTTTCGAATATCGAATAATCGAAACCGCCTTTAGTCGAATTCCCTTGTATTAGTCTTTTACTGTAATCGAATCTCGCCAAATCAGCGTCTGATCAATTAAAACTTGATTTTGAATTGCAAAGTTTGTTGTAGTTGTTGTTGTTGCTGTTGCTGCTGCTGCAGCTCTTGTTATTGTCTACAGTATTTATTTATTTATATTTGTCTATTAAAAATAAAAAAAAATAGCATCTCAATTGTTTTGAAAGTATGTAAATTGTTTAAGGAATATGAGACATCCATGCATTATGTTGACGATGGTAATTTAGATTTAATAGACTACAATAACAACAGCAACAACAGCAAAGAGCTTGTTTGAGCTTCATTTGATCTATGTGGTTGTTGTTGCAATTGCTGCATATTTATGTTGTTATATGTAAATAATCATTTTTGTTCTTTCAATATTTGAATTAGCTTATTTTAGTTATTATTGATTAATTGCAATTTTGTTTTTCCATTAAATTATTGACTTTGTTGTAGTTGTTTTATTGATAACAATATTGTTGTATTCAATTTAATAAGATTTATAAAATACGTGCGAAAAGGACTTAAACAATATTCAGCAAATAACCGATACAAACTCTCAGGGCCATATTAAGAATAATAATTCAAACCGTAGTAAGTTTTATTGCAAACATATTAACACTGTCATTTTATGATAGATTTCTAATTTGAAAATAAGTTAGAAAGTTTAGTAGGTCAAACACGACCCTAGAATACCATACGCCGAGTATATGAGTAAAAATAATTTTCTTTAATTTTGTTTCTATGTGGGCGCTATAACTAATTATAGACCGATCATCACAAAATTAAAATCCATGATCGGTATAATTAAAAAAATTTTTTTGTTTAGAATTTAATTTGCGTACCAACTGTATGCCCCAAGCTAGAATTGTGGATTAATTTGTATTTAATTTTGTTTAAATAAAGCGTTTTTCAACAGGCACGCTACAAAAGTAGACCGATAGGGACAGCAAACGACGCCATATTTTTTTGCCGCTCTTTTGACATTTTTCTTCAGTAAAGTTCGCCATTTCATGATGGAAAGATATACGAGCCAACAACGAGTCGAAATTATTAAAATTTACTACCGAAATTCGGAGTCAGCGGCCTCAACATTAAGAGGGCTACGTCCAATTTATGGTCGTCATAATCGTTCTACCAGATCAAAAATTGAGCGTATAGTGGACAAATTTGAATCCACAGGCACAGTACATTATGTTTCCGTGCCAGTGAGACAAAAAAGTGCCCGTATGTGTCCAAATGTGTCTCTCACACGTCGTTCTCAAGCGTTGGGCATCTCTATGACGTCGTTGTGGCGAATTTTGCGAAAAGATCTTGGTCTACATCTCTACAAGATCAAATTGACGCAAGAACTGAGCCGCTTGACCTGATTTTGGAAAGTGTACCATAGCTGCCATGGTCTATTATGAAATGATCTATCACAACACAGTGATTCTGAGTCGGTCGGTATAGTTTAAGGGTGGTGTTAGAAAAATATTTTTGGGGCGTTATCCGAAATCCCTAATATAGGATATACATAAATACGATGGTATGACCAAGATTGACTACCGTTACCGTTAATTTATCACTATCCCTAAAATACACGTCCGGAAGCTAACTTGAGTTCATCAAGACTGAGATACTATTGTGATCCCATCCCCGAAAATTAACAGGCAAATATTTGAATCGACACGTGTTGTGTTCATATTTAATTGTCTAAGATTCACTCTAACAGTTACTCCAAGTATGTAAGAAAGGCCAGAGCCGGCCTGATACACTGTCTCTTTCTCTTCTTAAGTAATAGCTTCTACAGTAATCGTTGACGCGTTGAACCAATACTAACACCGTGTATTGGTTCCTAAATGACGAAAGGTAATAAGTGAATTTTGACTACTTCAAATACACGTTAAATTGACCTTCTAATAGCATAGGTGGCTTGATTGTACCTTGTACCTTGTCTGTGAGAGTTTAAACATTTCGTGCTGTACAATAATTTTATAGTTTATAAGAGAAATACAGCTAAAGGGGTCAATCGCCTCATCAGTCAGCATCCCACCCTGCCAGGCCAGTTCATAATTTATACAGTCATGTATACAAATTTTTCATAGTAATATAAGCGTTATTTTAGAACATTTCGGCCGAAAAACTTTTAGTAAATTTCCCAGATGTACCATAAAAACTAAGACAGGGTGCTGCGCGCTTTATAGTAGATATGACCAGCTTGCAAATATGGCCAAGAGTGAAAAATCAGGTAGCCTGAAAGAAGATTTTATACCAAACTTGAGAATTCACCATTTTCACATTTTTTCTTATTGATACCATCAATGTCATCAATTTAATATCGACATTCCTATGTCAAACGATGTCGTAATTTATGAACCAAATCATGAGCAACCAGCGTTTAGTTTCACAGTTAAGATGAGAGCAAGTTGTTTAGCGTAAGATCCATGGCAATAGACATAATTGTTTCCTTTTATTATAAGAAATAACTATGGTCCTTAGTACACATTCAACGTCTTTCTGATGGACAGAATTACGAGTTGTCTCTAAGAATTTTTTAACTGGTAAGAATTGTTTAGAAATTAAAATTTGTGGCAACAGCTAAATATACCCACAAAAAAAAAACAATCAAATCAATCAGTCAATACTACCAGTATAACATTATCTACAACTAAATTTACTCCGCAAAAAACCCCCATCGAAATATTAAAAAATCGTAGTCAGTGTTCGCGTCATGCTTATTACGATTTTTTAATATTTCGATGGGGTTTTTTTTTGCGGAGTAAATTTAGTTGTAGATCATAAAGATATCAAAGTGTTCGTAAAAAGTGTTAAGTCATTATCAGTTGGTAGGTTCAATTGTATTAAATTAGATGGCACGCTTGACGAAATTCATTTTATATTTAAATTTTTAAGACAATAGTTTTATAAATTATACAATGATGATGTATATACATACATATACATATGTATATGTATATTAATGTATATATGTATATTAGAGATTAGATATGTCTGTTTTTATTTTTCGATTATAAAGATATCATTTCACGTCTAAATGTATTGAGTGAATAAAAATCGCAAACATTGTTGATCAAATAATTACAATTATTATCTGACTAACTGCTATACGTTTATCAAAAATTCTACACAAGTTCAAGGTCATGTACAGTGTTGTCAAATTAAATGAAATAGTTAAAATAGTTTTTAATAATTATGCGCTACTTTTAATTTAAAACCAGCTGAAGTTGCTTTTAAATAATTTAACATCACTTTAAAATCAACCAGCGGTTTATGCAAAAAACAAAAAAAAAAAAAACTGGATGTGTACAAAAATATAAAAAAGTAAAAAAAATTCTCTTTCTGCAGTAGTCCAGTAGTAGTTATCAAAAAATCAACGCCAAAATACCCTTATTATGATATTAATCTTACCTTCTCCATTTTCCACCGCAAACACTTTTCCTTAAATTTCCCGCTTAATTTTATTATTTTGCCGATGTTTGTTTTTTTTTCAAATTTCAATGACAGCTGTTTAAAGCTGCCACTTGCTTATTACCAAGAGTGGTGAATGAGGGTATATTACGTTTGTCATTCCGTGTGAAACTTTTTTAATATTCATCTGAGACCCAACAAAGTATATATTTTCTTGATCCCTATGAAATTCTAAGTCGATTTAGCCATGTTCGTCTGTCTGTGTAAAACACTCTCACGTCCAAACTATACAACCTAACTAAATGAAATTTCCAGAAAAATATTTTTAATTTTGCGGGTAACTTTGGTATTGAAAATCAGCCAAATCGGTTTAGGCCAACCAGAGTTATAGACCAATATGTGAGACAACCTCCATAAAAATTGATATTTTTTGATAATTTTGTATACGTTGTTTTTATGATAAAAGAAGAAACTGTTCGAAAAACAGTAAGAATTGGTCCATGATTTCTCATAACCCCCATACAAAAATCTTCCCGAAATATTGCTCAATTATATATAAGTGCCTATAAAATTGGAATATCCAGACAAAATTCAGCAAAAATAAGTTGTATGCAAAAAAAAATCGCAAAACGAAATTTTTTTTAGTTCGGTCCATGTTTGACCATAGCCCCCATATAAAGTCCATTTCCAAAATTCTCTTAAACACGTATAAAACAGATATAAATAATGTTAAACGGCTAAAATTTGACATGAATAATCTCTATAGGCAAATGAATTGTTGTACTAAATTTTATGGTGGTCGGCCCAGAATTGGTCATAGCTCCCATACAAGAACCACATCTGAAAAAGACATTTATCCCTATATATATTGTATAAATATCGGTACCGACTCAAAACGTTGCACAGATCATTTACATATACAAAAAAATCATCCCCCATATAAAGCCCTCTTCCGAAAATCATTTTAATACTCATAAATCTCTTATAAATAAGGGTACCAATCCAAAATTTTACACGGATCATTTATATACATGCCAAAATCAAACTGCTAGATTTTGAGAATATCGGTACATATTTGACTATATGCCCCATATAAGGTCCCCTTCCGAAACCTACATTAATACTAATATATATCTTAAATATACCGTTATTTTGTTGAAATTCGACGTGAAATATCCTCATATGCATAAAATTCACTGTTCCAAAAATTAAGAAGATCGACCCATAATTTGTCAATTATGCTACTACATATGTAGATTTTGTAGCTGTCAGTCAATAATTTGCAATATTTTCCGAATTAAGTTCACTTCCGAGCATACTAAACAACCATATGTGACCCGGCCTATGAAAAGGTGGCTTATGACTCAAAAAAGAAATTGCGAGACACAGCTGTTAAAGATAAACAATGCATTTCGTCAGTTTCTTAGTAGTTTTTCTTTTGCATTATGAACAGGCAATCCAAATGCCCAAAAGGCAACCAAAAAAGACGAAAGAGCGATGCTGCTTTCAATGCAAAGCATACTGTTTGCCAAAGATCGGGTTTTTTCTTGATTCAGGATTTTCAATAAAATTCTGTTTTCTTTCATTTGTACACTTCTAAACAAGTTTTCACCACGTGAAAGAGCGTCTCAAAAACTATCGAAACCAAAAAAAAAGTGGAAATTTTTTTTTTTTGAGTCATAAGCCACCTTTTCATAGGCTGGGTCACATATAAGTCTTGCAAATAACAATACTGAGATGAAATTCAACCAAAATAAGCCTAAAATACGTAAAAACCACATTAGTGGCTACTGGATGTAGAAGCTATCAGTCCATAACTGGTCCACTTCTACTATGCCACCAATAAATCTTTTGTAAATAATATTATTGAGATCAAATTCAAACAAAAAAGCCTCACCTTATATCTTATCCATTGTTAAATTACACTCAGAATTATTATAATTATCAGACAAACTCTGTAAATTACAGTAAGAATCGGAAATTACATCAATTATAAATGGTCAAAATTAGATTAACTTGCAAAATATTTAAAATAAATTACGACCAACAGGTAATATTGTCTTTGAAATAGAAAAGGGGATCATTATCAACAAAATTACAGGCTTATAAGTGCGCAAAGGTACACAAACCAGTTTCTTAACCGTAAATCTGGATTTTGGAGGTGTCCGGCATATTTCACTATTGGAACCCTACAAGAAAAATAATATCCGGTCCCAGGTTTTTCTATTTCATTCAATTTTGTATCACTGGGTAATCTGTTTAACTGACAACACTTAAAAAACAGTATCTAACACACCACAAGTATTTTTAGATTATTGTTAAATAAATAATAGAAGCATCTAGAAAATAATATTTGCTGAAGTTAAAAAAAAAAAAATATATATTTAACGGGAAATGGTAGATTAATAAATGTACAAATAAAATAACGACAACAACAACAACAACAAAATGTACGTTATTTTTACAAAACAAATAACGAACTAAAGCTAGATTTACACGATTGAAACTTTCTTCAAAATTGTTCTTCAAAATGCTTCAAACTCGTGTAAATAGCAAAAATTCTTCAAAATTTATTTATTTAATAACTATTAATAACTAATCAATAAATAAATTTTGAAGAATTTTTGCTATTTACACGAGTTTGAAGCATTTTGAAGAGCAATTTTGAAGAAAATTTCAAACGTGTAAATCTAGCTTAACTCACTATAAGGGACGAAGTAACGAAGTATGTACTTACACTGCACTAAACATTATACAGTGGAGTTTTAAATTAATACAATATTTAAGATTAAATTATTTGCAATGAAAATAAAAAAAGAAACTAGAAAATAAATAAATATATGAGTTCCCTTTTTATTTAACAACAGACTGCAATAATAATTTTTATAGCAAAATAGCAGAGAAATAAAACTAAAAAATTATTAAAATGGAGCATAACATCTAATGGGGTTTTATCATCAACAAATGAACAAAAAGTCGCTGCAACGACAACAACAACATCATGGCAGCACTGCAATAGCAACATCAACAACAGCAGCAGCAGAAGCAGCAGCAAAAAAAAAAAAATAGAAGAAAAATTTAAAAACTAACTCATTGTCATCTTTATTTAAGTTTAATTCAATTTATATTCACGTACTTTGTTTAAGTTGTTGTTGTTATTGTTGTTGTGATTATTGTTGTAACTAACTATCTTGTAGTTTGTTGTCATTTAGGCTTGTTCTACTTCCTGGTAGACGACGACAGACTATGACGACCACTAAAAGATAAATTGCACGCAAAATCTAGATCTTTTTTGCATTTGTTTTTCAATACCCTACACAATACGAACATACATACATATGTATGTGCAATGTGCTAGATGTCTAACAGCAAATAATTGCTCTTTTACCACTTTTAAGTTTATACCGAAAATCAATATGTTCTAAGTTGATGAGATCCAAACTTCTTAGTCATGGCCTTTGAAATACATTTCATTTGATTACATATTGTCTGTTTACAGAACATGAGACTAACCATTGCTGGAATAACAGAACGACCTGTAGTGTATCAAACAGAATTCGGCCCATGTTGGACTTAGCAGGTGCCAAGTTACTATTAGGATTAAACCTATTTACAGAACATACCTATTTAAACCGATGTTGTTGAATTTTCATAAATATATCTAGTGATATGCTTAACATAATCTTTCAGACACGAGTATTAGCTGTTCAATCGAAAAAAATCTCCTGATCCGTATGATATTACAACACTAGTTCTAAGTTTTTTGCTGACTTACATACTCGTACCTATAGAAGCCTATAGAAATGTTTTAAATTTTTCCCGTTTTGGATGAGTGACAACGTCAACACAATGAAACCTCTACACCTCTACAACCCAAATAACTACCAACCAATTGCAATCGAATTTAAATCTCAATGATAGACCAATGGATTGTACAGTGGTCGTTCACTGAATATTAAATTGTATTTCTCTCGGGGTGCTGCAGAACAGTACACGGGTAATTGAGCTGGATTCCACAGACTGTGGCATAATGTACTGGTTGCGAATCATTAGTTTCGATCATCTCGTATGGTGGTGGAGCTTAATTTTCACTTACTCTAAATATAAGTAAGAAGAATTGATAGTTCAATATAAGAGCTCAAATAGACTTGTTCTTAATCTTCTCCTTTTTAAATTTTCTTCAGCTATTGAAAACCAAATTATGCCTTCGCATCTAATTGCTTCATTTTCATTTTCTAAGAATAGACTCTCAAAACTTAATATAGAAGAGAGTATACAGATGGGTATGAATTGAATCGGCTTAATTTGGTCACACTTCAGACGCAATTTAGGTTATTGATTGTGTATCAGTGCATTACTGTCATATCTTCGTAACGACGAAGAATAATATGACAATAATATGACATTCATTTGAATCATCATATCTTTGATATGGCAAAGGAAACATTTAGGTGCTTGGGTTTCTTGAGACTTACTTTCCATTTTCGTGGTTCCTCGTAAATACGTTACCTACATTCTATAACAAATTTAACTTAATTCCCCTACATTAACCTCAGTCTGAAGCTACACACGATACACGCTTATCACATAAAGCTTTTTGATATCTATTGATGGTATTAATTGTTGCAATGATATTTGGTGATTAGAATGACATTGTAACTGATCAGGAGTAATCTGGTTATGGCATTCTTCTCTAAGATCTGCTATTATGCCACTTAATAATATATCATATTGCTTCAATACGTTGAATTATTCCTCACAAGCTTTGCAGGTAATTGCATGAAATCAAAACGATATCTAAATCTCCGTTGTTTCAACTGTCAGCGTAAATATTCCTCATGAAAGTGTTTATCTTTAATTGGACTAAATGCAGGATCTCCATCCTCTTATTCAGATGCTTTGCCCAGACGAGCCAGATAACGCTTTAGCTTTATATATCCAGTTAAAACATTAACTGGAATTCTGAGTATTGATCTATTTAGGTTTAAAATTTTCATTGTATTCTCTCTTGATTTGACTTTCCACATAGTATGTCGGTCATTCAACCGACTGTCAGTCTCTATCACATTCATTTATTGCATATTCTTTAAGTTTTGATATTTTTCAGGATGATGGTATTAATGCATGATCTTGAAAAGATCATGATGACACCCACGTCATCGTAAGAAATTCGTAATTTGAGTAGAAATTTATCACATTGTTCGTTTGTAAAATGATTCGAGATCTCACACTGTCGTTTCTTAGGGTTTTCAAAACCGTTTGGCTATCTAGAAAAATAAGAAATGGAGAATTGTGATCTGGTAAACGAAAGTATTTACCCATATATTAGCTTAATTCGTAAAACCCCATTTCCGTGCGATCACCAATACTTCCCTTCCAATAGTTATTATGGTGATGCAGGTACTGTTAAGATATTTAGTTTGAATTCTGTTACATCCTTCAGTAATATGTCCTACGATGATTGACACAGTCTAAATTTATAAAGCAGAAAGGGCTACTGGAAACTTTCCAGCTAACGTAGCAGCCTACCTCTTTTCCGTTGTAAGGAATCGTTAAATGAAAATATACTTTCATTTTCGCTACCAAAATGCTTGAGTTTGATTCTCTAATGGCGGTAACACATATCGTTTAAATATCGTGTAAAACTCAGCGGGATGCCTCAATATACTTTGTGCCGTTTTTCAAAATCAACAACAAATTTAATTCAATTGAACAGACTATAGTTTTCCTACTTGTTTATTGCACAAAAAAAAAAAAAGAAAAATATTATGAAATAGAGAAAAATGCAATCGCATGACCGCTCATTTAAATGGGATGATAATCATGTTATAAACACGTTTTTCTAATAAAATCTAGAGTATACGAGTGCAACAGGCAACAACAGCAGCAATGAGTGCAGCAGAGAAAACAACTGCATTAGCAGCAACCTCAACGCCATAAACATTAGGGCGGTATTTAAATTAATCAGACAATACCAACAATATTCGAAAACATTGAAATGGAACTAATCTGGGTTATAATCAAATTCTTTTAGATTATTGTTTAATTAACAATAATTTAGGAATTTTAAGTCCCTATTATCCTATTATTAGGATTATTCGAGTCTTGTTTTTTTTTTTGAATCTCAGTAAAACAAAATATTTATTTTGCCATTTAAATCAACCGATTTTAGGCATTCTGTTTTCATATTTTTTAAAATTCTAAATGTATCATCACACTTGGCAAATATTTACTCAAAAAAGCGTAACCACTTCATTTAGCACAAATTTGTTTGACATTGTTTACTCTTACAAGAGTTCTGCAACATCAAACAGTATCACATAAAATTAAATATTTGTTGTGTTTTCTCCTAAATAAGAATAGTTTTGTTAAATACTTCTTGATAATTTTGTTAAATAAATAAACGAGTTCAAATATAAGTATGTTATTTAGTGGTTACGTCTTTTTCGGCAAATATTTGCCAAGTGTGACCGTACCTTAAGACGATCTAGCTATTTCCCATAAAATTTTAACCAATATCCCTTGTTGCTCAGACTAAATACTAGACCTCTACAATGCAGAATAAATTTTTTGCACAATTATTTTCCGTTACCACCTTAATATGATTTGTAATTGGAGTAGCAGCAAGTGTCGTTCGCACTGTAGAATAATTTTACACAAAATAGAATAAAATGGAAAAAAGCGTCCAGTAGGCCTAGGCTTTGACTTTGTCTCTAATAATTTACAAATTACGATATCTACAAGTTGCATTGCATAACACGACTAGAACGACGACGAACAATAAGTACAAGTAAAATGACAGTAAAAGTAAATATAGAATTTACTCGTTAAATGAAAAGAGAAATAGAAATATTTAGATAAACAAATTTACATAATTTAATAAATATGTATATCAAGAGTTGAACAAAATGTTTTTTATTACTTGAAGTTGAAGAAAATTATTAATTATAATTTAATTAACTCTTAAAGTGCAATGACCCAGACAGATTTAACAGAGACCCAGACTAATTACATACTTTGTAAATTAATGGCGTTTTCTTTTCTGGCAAAAATGTTACACGTTTTTTCACATTTCGCATCTTTTTTAATTTTTTTGTGTTCTTTTCTGAAAAAATGTCAACACTGCTAAAGTGTAGTGTGCTCTTTTCTATAAATGTCACACTATAAATTTAAAAAATGTTGCACCTTTCACACTCTGTATTTTTAGAGGGAGAGAATCGCACGATAAAACAGCTGACATTTGCTTTGTTTATGAATGTGTTGTATTTGTGCTAAGAAACAAAAAAATATACAAAATGGAAAATATTACTACTTTTTTATGTGCTGAAAAAATTTTGGATGACTTGTTGGATTCATCTTCATCATCTGATGATGATGAAATATTTCATATGATTATGGAAAGAAAACCACAACCGCGAGTGAGCTATCTGCTTCTTCTTTTTTAACAAACAAAAAAAAAAAAAAAAACACATGAAAAGAAAAGTGTTACACTGTTGTGATTTTATGTTCTATTCTGACCATTAAAAACGCAACATCTTTAAAATGTGGGGTAAACTTTATAAAACTGTACATAATAAAGGTGTAACATTTTATTTCAGAAAAGGAAACACCATGAGTGTTTGCTGCCTCTTTCACAAATTATAAAGAGGTGATAACTTTGATCTTTCAAAAAAGTAGATCAGCTCTCAGGGAAAGAGAAAAATATAATAATTTCTGGCTTCTATTTTTTGTGACTCGTCTGTATACCTTGAAGTTTGAATGAATGACTAAAAATTGAGAACAGCTTTTTAACGCTTAGATTTAAGGAGAATCACACAGTTAATAAGCTATGATCGTTGATCGATAGTAACTCCTCAACTCCCGTGGAACTACTGAACTATACTGTTTTTACAGCTTAATATGGTTACAAATATATTTTGAACAATTACATGCCACATATGTATGTATTTATATAAATGAAATAACCCAGTTGGCCAAATGGTCGTAGACGACATTGTCTTTGACGATTTATGTAAGACATTTTTGAATTTGTCTCCTATCGCTGAAGTTGGTGTAAACGATGATGTGTAAGAAATATCCGTTAACGACAATATTAGTGACAAAGACCTGAAAGTTGTCATCTTTTAAACCTTATTAAAGACAAAGTGAACGACTACATCTTATATATTGTCCTGTAGAGACTATGTTAATGACAAGATGCAAGTTAATGTATTCAACGTTGTCTTCTATCAAACACACTTGACGACAAGATGTGCAACAATGTCTTCAATGTTGTCATATCTCTAACTCTGTTGACGACTATATGACCGACATTGTCTTGCATGTTCTTATTGCGTGAACGACAAACTGAGCGACATTGTCTCTTTTTTAATCGTCCACGATTTAGGCGACATTTGTTCGAAAAAGTCGTTGAAGATTTGTTCTGGCATGTAGGACATTTGTCTTCGAGGACTTAACACTGTCATGCTAAAGTGTCTTAAAGACGTGGCCAACTGGGAAAGTGCACTTTTTTGATATTACTAACACACACAATAAACATATAAATCTATTTATTGACCGTTTATCAACATTTGTTTAAATAAAAAAATAGCAATAATTTTGTGGTTTTTATTACCTGAAACCTTTGACTTTGTTTTTGAAGACTGATTAAAAACATCAAATTTTTTATATGTATGTCCCCATCAAAATGCATTCACATGCCAAATGTTCACAGAGATTATTTAATAATGATCACAATTAAATGAATATTTGTTTGCACTTGGTTTTAATAAGAAATATTTTAAATTTTTAAAACGTAAACTCTTATCAAAGATGCTCTCATAATGTTATTTTTAATTATTTGAAAATATTTGATTGACTTTGATTGAAACATTGAAAAACATATTATTTTATTTTTAAACATCATGTTAATTATTGCGGTACTAAAAACAAACAAATTACAAATAGATTTGAGCCATGGATTAATCTTGCTCTAAGACTGGTACAAATTACAAATATTTACAAGTTTCTAATGTCAGACAAATCGTATAAAACTTAGAGATCTCTACACAGAAAAAAATAAAAATGAGTTTCAATTAAAATATTTGTGGAATCAATTAAAAATTTAATTGAAATCGGACCTGTAAACAAAATGATAGTATCAATTAAAAAAAAATGTGAGATTTAATTGAAAATATCAGAAAAAGTAATTGAATCAATTAAAATTTTAATTGAAAATTATTTTAAAATCAATTAAAGGTTTAATTGAAAAAAAAACATGATTTTTTTTCTGTGTACATATGTATATGGTTGCATGTTGACAGCTCGTAATTGAGTTTTGCCGCTTGGAGACAATGATGCAAATCGACATGTTGATTGAAATGGTCGTGTCATTCCTAAGTGTTTTAATCAAAATTGTTACAAAATATAAAATAATCTTCTAAAATTTAATTTTAAAAGTGCTTTTCTTCTGTTTCAACTGTTTTTCTCTTACTCGGAAAAAATATAATATTCAATCTATTTTTGAACATATTGGTTAAGAATGAGCCTTGCAGGTTAAACAACAACAATTGCACAGTGATGTTCTTAGGATAAAGTGGATGTAATAATTTAGCCATACTTGGTGTTATGAAGTGGTTGATTAATAATGGGATGAAACAGGACGAAGAGAATTAGACAATATCAGAAGATGTTATGATACTTACGGCATTGGTTACTGGACATTGAGATTTTTGATAGCACCAGTTTGTTCTGTGATATCGGGTTCAATTCAATTAGGATTCCAACATTTGTCATTGAAGATAGTTTTTAAAGTTAAACCAAAAACCATTATATTCTTTCGACTAAATAATTTTCATAGCATATTGAAGGTGTTGTAAAAGGTAAAAGTTTTCACGTGTTCGGTCTCGTCACATTCGTGGTGTTATGGGGAGTATACCTTGAAAATGCGGGATTCATAACAGATGACTTATATAAATAAAATAAATAAATAAAATAAATAAATATTGTAAGCAACAAAGTTTTTTTTTTGTTTTGAAAATTTACAGTATTGTGTCCACAAGGCGTCAGCTGGAAGTTTTACTTTATTTCTTTAATTTACTTTATTTAAGTACAGCCAAAGTACACCGATTGCTCACCAAAGCTTATGGTGAATGTGTTCCATAGATTTCAATTTGCGAAAGATGGTTTGTGCGGTTCAGAAGTGGTAAATTCGACACTGAAGGAAATCATCGCCCAGGCCAGACAAAAAAGTTTCAAGAAGAGCCAAAGCTAGAAGCATAACTACATAAATGCTGCCAAGATCTTACCTTACCTTAAATCGTTTTTAGCTATACAAGCAGCAGGATTTATTTAAGAGCTGGAAAATTGGATCCTACAGGAATTGAAGTCAAGACCCCTTAAACGATAACTTGCATGTCAAATTATTGCTTGCGAAGAAAAATGTATCCATTATGATAATCATTCCATGGCTCTAAGTTAATTCTCTGTATTTTGAGGTAATAAAAAACTTCTATATTTTATGAACTGATAATATCTGGACGATCACATCACCATTACAGGGAACACGCACCGTTTGAAGACAGCATTGGCCTATAAAAGAGTCCAGAATATACGGCCAGACATGAAAGCGTAATAATCTATCATGACAATGCTCGGTCACATGTTGCAATATCTATTAAAAACAGCTTAGATAGAAGTGGTTGGGAAATTTTGCCCATTCACCCTATAGCCCCAGCCTTGCACAGAAAAAAAAAATCATGTTTTTTTCAATTAAACCTTTAATTGATTTTAAAATAATTTTCAATTAAAATTTTAATTGATTCAATTACTTTTTCTGATATTTTCAATTAAATCGCACATTTTTTTTTTACAGGTCCGATTTCAATTAAATTTTTAATTGATTCCACAAATATTTTACTTGAAACTCATTTTTATTTTTTTCTGTGTGCCCTCTGCGATGCAGATCGCTCTCTCAGGAACACTCTTCACTTCAAAACAGATATTTGATATATTGATTCGTTCTTGACCTCAAAAGATGAGCAGTTATTATGGCGAGGAATCCATCCATATGTTGCCAGAAAGATGAGAAAAGGTCATAGCTAGCAATGGCCAACACTATTATTATTAAATGATTTTTTTTTTTGAATATTTTTTTTTGGTTATCCCACGATCCCAAGTCGACCTATACCTTCATATAGGAAGCTGGAACGCTTAAATCTTTTATTAAAAAAAATTAGCATGTGACTAATGCACAACTCCGAACAACTGTACGGCGGTACAGTTAGACGACACCAAGCATTAACCAATGCAAAAGTGAGACGCAAATCTCTCGAAGGCAGCGAAAAAAGGATTGCCCTTAAGCGATAATGACAATGACGCACGAGTTCTTTCTCCACCCAGAGCTGAATTACGACTGATAAATGGTTTAAAAGATTTTATACTAAGATAAATCTGTAAAACTGAGTAACTCGTATTTAAAGAGAACATTTTTTCAAATAGCAAATTTGAACAACTTGTTTATGTTTTTCAAATAGATTGATGCAAAACTTTTTAACTGTTCATTGTATTTTGTTCATTTTTTAATATTTCTAATATTTATAATTAATATTTTAGCAATAACTATTTGTTTCACATTCTTGCCAGGTCTTCTCGTTTAATTATTTAAAATAACGGACGACATTTTGTTCAAAAATGTTTGATTAGTACAATTTTGCTAGTTTTATTGCCAAACTAGCTGTACCCTGAATTTGAAAGAAAGACATTACACAAATATTCAATTTATTTTGGGTAATTTTATTGATTTTTCTCATTTTGAAAAAAGTAGGCTGTCGAAAGAAGAATTCTTAGTCATGCCGGAGTCTTAGTTATATTCCGTCAAATTTTTAGTAAGATCGGTCCAGCAGTCTGGCCTTCCCGGCAGGCGTTGTCCTGCAAGAGAAGGAGCATGAAAGGGGGCGTGGAGTATGAATCTTAATTTTTATCTCACCTAGAGTAACATGTGTATTCGATTTGAAGTAAATATGTTAAAATCCGAGTAGAATCAATTACACATTTAAAAAAAGTAGGAGTGGTCGAAAGAAATAAGAAGCTTTGGCACATAAAATTTTTATTTTTACCTCGTCTTCAGTAAGATGTGGATACAATATGTATGAAGTAAACCTGTAAAAACCCATGCAGAAGCAATTAATCAATTAAAAAAGGTGGGCATTAGAGTAGGCGTGGTCGTACCAACTAAGAAACCTTCCCGGACTCATACACAATAACTTTGTCAAAGATCATCACATGATAAAATGCATAGTTTACGATTATATTACATTAATTTTTTGTAATGGAGAGTGAAAGTGGGCGTGGCACATAAAATTTTTATTTTTACCTCGCCTTTAGTAAGATGTGGATACAAAATATATGAAGTAAATCTGTAAAAACCCATGCAGAAGCAATTAATCAATTAAAAAAAGTGGGCGTTAGAGTAGGCGTGGTCTTACCAACTCAGAAACCTTCCCAACTTTGCCGAAGATCATCACAGATGCATAGTTTAGGAGTCTATAAAGGACATACATACAAACATTCATTTTTATATACTATATAGATTAAATATTTACTTTGTATGGGAGCTGACATACCCACTGGTCCGATCACGCCCATTTTTCCCATGACTATTCACATTAACAAATAATCAACGTGCACGAATTTCTAAGATTATTCTGATCAGCAAAGAATATTTGATAAAAATTTTAAGTCCTTCCCACAAGATCGACTGGGAATAAACATACATATACATATATGTATATACCAATAATATAATGGAAGGACAAAATCAAAATACCCTCTATTTTTGGTGGTAGTTATAATAAGATATATATGTCCTTGTAGAAGAGCGCTGCGTAATTATGGAGCGATAGTCCCAAAATCCAATAGTTTGATTTTCGCATACAATTTTGGTTTGCAATTGATGTTTGTTCATATTTAAGTACTTTCAATTTAATTTCTGCGTTTATTAAATAGATGTGTGCAACATATTTGGGCGAAATCAATATTTATTATGCATATTTAAGACATTTTCGATAGTGTTTGGATCGGTCCAAACGAAATATCGTTTTGTGATGCCTTTTTACATTAAACTTATTTGTGCTGAATTTTATATGTTGTACTACACTCCGTGAAGAATATTTTTTAGGAGGACTAGGAGAATTCTTTTGAAATTCCATTAGCATCACCAATATTTTTAAAGAAATTAGCAAAATAGTTTGTTTCACATTTTGGTCTGTTACTCTGGTTCTATTAAACTAGATTTTTAATATCAAACACTTCTGATCAACAAAAATATTTGAATAAATTCTCAGCACTGCACCTACAATAGACGTTTGGACGTTGCTAAATCAAACCTCGATATAACGAACCTCATTGTAACGAATTATTCGATATAACGTTTTTTTTTTCTAATCCTCTAAAGATTCGTTATACCAAGGTTGCACTGTAGTATGTATATACCTTTTGGTATATACACCAATATTTTTTTGAAAACAAACACATTATAAGTATTGTGATAAATTTTTTGTTTAGAATAGTTCAGAGTATTTCGAATTTCCTTTGCGTTTATTATTGATGCCAAAAACATTACGTATTTTTGAATGGGCATTATTATTATTTATTTATAAAATTAAAAACACGTTCTTAATATTCAGAAGTATTAAATAATCTCCTTTTTTTTGAATTTATATCATTTATGTTTG
Source organism: Bellardia bayeri (assembly GCA_950370525.1). Taxonomy (NCBI): domain Eukaryota; kingdom Metazoa; phylum Arthropoda; class Insecta; order Diptera; family Calliphoridae; genus Bellardia; species Bellardia bayeri. Next base: position 22,936,140 of record OX493267.1, read on the forward strand.
CTATGTTTGCTTACATTATAATGTATGCATTCATATCCTATGTAAATGCAAATTTATTAATGCTACAATTCAATTTTATGGCTAGTTGGAAATTGTTTACAAAGAAAATTAAATAATTTCTATTTTGGTCTACATTTTAATAATAAAAATACTAGACACAAAATTATAAACGAATTTAAACAAGATTTCATTTTAAAGTTCAAGGTTGTGAAGACGTTTTCTTATTACTTTAATATGCGACGCGACATTTACAAGTAAAATACTCGTATGTGCATATTTTTATATTTGCACTCCAGTTAATTAAAAGTGGAAAATTTTTCAAACTACACTCGAAGAGGTTTAGGTGTTATAATAAAACGGTAATCTGCTATAATTTAAAAATATATAAAATATAAACATTTATTTTTAAACTGAGTATGTAATTAGGTAACAATTTTGCTTTTTCTTATAAACGTTTTATAACAATTTCTACAATAAGGCGAAAAACGGGCACCTTCACAGAAACCCGTCTTCTGAGCGACCAATATCGTGATATATTTGTCTAGTTAATCGCCCCTATCCACATGAAATTTGTTCCCTTTTATTTTTTTTAACATTGAATTTTAATAGGAAAAATGTGAAAAGGGAACAAATTTCATGTGGAATTTTTATTCACGATAGGTGGGTGAATATGTTCTACCAACCGAAATTTCCGAACGTGTAGCAGTTCTATCTTTTGCATTTCGTAAACTTGATTTCATTTTCATATTTTCAAATACTTTCATCTCTTCAATGCAAGCAATGTCTTTGTTTTGTATAATAAACCAGGGACCAGAAATAACAGGTCCAATTTAATTTTTATGATTAATATTCACCATTTACCCTTTATATCACTGAGAGAGTGATTTATATAAGAACAGTTAGCAGTTGAGAGAAACAGAAAAGAAAACAAGTTAGAGTCCTATATTCGGCTGTGCCGAATCTTTAATACCCTCCACCTAAACGTAATAAGAAATACAAAAACCACACTGGTTATGGGGCTCGTATATCCTAATTCTGTGTTTCTCTATTTAGTCTTAGAGCAAATTTTATTAGCATTTGATATATTGTTTGAAAAACAATTTTAGGACCAACATAATTTATCTAATTTCGACCATTTATAATTGATGTAATCACCGATTCTTACTGTAATTTACAGAGTTTGTTTGATTTTCATAATAATCTTGATTGTAATTTAACGATTTACAAAATTAAAAGAACATTTTTTCATATTCACAAGTTAAGAAACAGAGTATAAAAAGGATAAGATATAAGATGAGGCTTTTTTGTTTGAATTTGATCTCAATAACATCATTTACAAACGATTTATGGGTGACATAGAAGAAATGAACCAATTATGGACTGATAGCTTCTAAATCCAGTAGCCTCTAATGTGATTTCTACTTATTTGAGGATTATATTGGTTGAATTTCATCTCAATAACGTTATTGACAAGAGTTATATGGTTGTTTAGTATGCTCGGAAGTGGACTTAATTCGGGAGCTATTGCCAATTATTGACTGACTGCTACAAAGTCCAGTAGCATAATTGCCGTATAACCAATATCAGTATGATTTGTGGATTAAAAAAAGTATTTATTATTTCATGCATATGAGGATATTTCACGTCGAATTTCAACATAATAAAGGATATTTAAGATAGATTTATGTGTATTAAAGTGATTTTCGGAAGAGGGCTTTATATGGGGCATACGGTTAAAAATAGATCGAAATTCACAAAATTTTGTGGGATAATTTTCGTAAATATGCAAAGTTTTGAGTCGGTACCATTATTTATACAATATATGAGATAAATGGCTTTTTCGGATGTGATCCTTATATGGGAGCTATGCCCAATTATGGGCCACCATAAAATTTAGTACAACAATTTATTTGCGTATAAAGATTATTCATGTCAAATTTTAGCCGTTTAACATTATTTATGTCTGTTTTATATTTTATATTTTTAAACATGGACCGAACTAAAAAAATTTCGTTTTGCGATTTCTTTTTGCATACAACTTATTTTTGCTGAATTTTGTCTGGATATTCCAATTTTATAGGCATTTATGTATAATTGAGCAATATTTCGGCAAGATTTTTGTATGGGGACTATGAGAAATCATGGACCAATTCTTACTATTTTTCAATGGAAATTTGCTTTATAAACCTGTTATAAACCTGTTGTAAGTTTTTATGAATAAGGGGGCTAAACTTTACACTTGTCAATAATTAAGAAAACACTACTATTACTTAGTTTTGTTTTTGAAATATGTCAAGTTCTTCCTAATATTTATGACATTAAATGTGAAAAATAATTGTTGTCTTAAAAGAGAAAATTTTGTAACAAAAATATTAAAAAAAATGATAGAAAATTTTTATTATGCAGAAAATCGTCACTTTCAATCGAAAAATCGTCAAATCGTCACTTGGCTATTTTTAAAACAAAAAATCGTCAAAATTACGATAAATCGTCATACCAAACCATGTAAACAAAAAAATATTTTGCAACATTTATTTTGAGTGATTTGTTAGAGAAAAATATATGTGTATGTATGTATAGATAAATCACTATTTTGATTTTTGTAATATAGTTATTTTGAAGTTATCTTCGGGCTCTGATAATCACGTTTTAATAACGTTTCAAAGTGTTGCCAACTAATAATATAATAAAAAGCCCCAAAGTATGCTACACTTACAAAAAAAAATCAATACTGATCTACAACCCAACAAACAAAAACGTCTATAGTTGAATAATTGCACAAATATATGTTAAAAATGTTTTTTGTTAAGTCTCACATTAATAAATGAGTACCAATAATTTTCATTTTCAATTATTATTATTGTTTTATACAACCAAACAATTAAATAAACACATTTATAGTAGTTGAGCAACGGCCACAAACATTAATTAAAAAAAAAAAAGAAATAAAATATAAATAAATACAAACGGATATATAAATGAATGTTTTGTAATATTTAACCAACCAATTGTTTTTAATTATTTAAAAATGTTGCATAAAATCATAATTAATCATTTAAAATCATAGCACTCACCTGCTGCGCTTATTTTTATTTAACCTCAAACACACTCTACTAGAAACCCCATTTCATTGCCATCTCTTTCGCATACTCCAACACAGACAAAAAAAAATCAATTCGTGCGGAAACACCAACAACATTTATAAGTCTGTTTAACAAGGAGTAAAAACAAATAGACTGTACGAGCAACATGCAACAGCAACAAACAGAGCTCTATGTAACAACATTGAAATCCATTAAATACACCAAATTAATTATTGCTGTTGTTGTTGTTGTTGGCTGCTGTTACTATTATTATTATTATTTTATGAATATTAAATTTGTAGCATTTAATTTACAATAAAAGGGGTATATAAGAGATTTTCTATTTTGTCTTCCTCCTCCTGCTGCTGCTTTTCACTTAATTTTCCATCCCAAAGCCTGTTAGTGGGGGTGGTAATTAATGGAACGAGTTAATGGTATTTTGGCGCCAAATGAAACTTATTCTGTGTGTGTTCTACAATTATGAAATGTAATGAAAACAAATGTTTTTAATTAATAAATATAAATTTTGTGGCTTAAATATTTTACATGGATTTCCACTGCAGCTTTTCCTAAATGTTTATTTTTTTTTCTGAGCAAAGTCATTTAATAAGTTGATTAATGATAATATATATTAATGATGCCATAAATATTTAAATACACAATCTTTTGGAAGAAGTATTAAGATTATTGAAAATATTATTAAAGATGGTAATAGATCCTGTAATTTAAAGATGGTAGCAAATGTGTAGTTTGAAAGACATATTTAATGAGAACTTTAACCAATATGTGAATCGTTATCCTTTAAAGTGGAGTTTTTGACTCACAAATCTTCAGTGTTTATCAAACTTTTAAGATGCTTGTTGACTCCTTATAAAATACCTATATTTTTAAGGAGTACCATGTCCTATTAACGATGACGATTATAAAGAAAGTTGATTTGAATTTGTTGCTAAAAACTTGAAATTGAATGTTCTTGTATAGAGCTTTAGTAAAGACATTAGCACAAGTTTACACCGTCTTGGACCCATGTAGTGTGATTGTTGCAAACAGATAAATTTTGCAAGTTTCAACGAATTGGGAAAACATACAAAATCATAAATGAACTTCAACTGTACACTTGTTTAGTTGTCCTGCTGTTGTTCATTAGTCTTCCAATACAATTATTTCCAACTGTGACCTGTAGGTCCCTGTAGTAATCCGTATTAACTTCACCTAGCAATCTCCAAAGTTTCCACTCTTCCTAATAGAATATGTTCTTCAATTGGTAGTAGATTTGAATGATTCATTAGTTTTTTTCATATAGTAAAAACCGGAGTGCTTGATGCATTCGTGTATTGTTGAAACATTAGGATTATATGGATGTTATTATTTTTAATGTACTAATGTTTTTCAATGTTGGCTGAAAGGTTGTGGCCTATAGCTGGATGTGATACGATCCACCTTATACAATATAACCTTGTAGTTCAAGTCTAGCGCTGACCGAGGCTCAAGGAGCCAGCTCACTATAAAATGTGTCACTTTGGTTTTAATTTGATGGGTTCATGTCAAACGTTGGTTGAGATGTATCCTCTTATGGTTAATTGGTATTAAAAAGCCACAAAGGTGGCTGTAACACGAACACATTTTATATCATTAACTTTCATATACCATCTGAATTTCTCGAATTGTTCATATGCAACATAGGAACCTTTGTGAATGCTTTGATTAGACACTAGTTACACTAGTGGAAGTAGATATTGCAAAGCCATTGTGTTTGCTACCGGAGGCTTTCCTGATTAGGGTTGTTATTCAATATAACTGTTTAATAGTACATACTGTGTTTTTGGGAACATTTCTAACAAACTGAATGGTCGATATGACCGACATCAGTTGATTAACTACTTTTCTGGGTTTAAATATCATTAATATCTTTGAAACTTGCCATGAGGTAGCGAAGTATTTAATATGTAAATGACAAGTCCTACGGTCCCACACAGAAAAATTAAAAATGAGTTTCAATTAAAATATTTGTGGAATCAATTAAAAATTTAATTGAAATCGGACCTGTAAACAAAATGATAGTATCAATTAAAAAAAATTTGATATTTAATTGAAAATATCAGAAAAAATAATTGAATCAATTAAAATTTTAATTGAAAATTCTTTTAAAATCAATTAAAGGTTTAATTGAAAAAATTAACATGATTTTTTTTTCTGTGCAGGTTTTTCTATTTCATTCAATTTTATAACACTGTGTTATCTATGCATTTTTATTTCATATAACCGAACCCATCAGAATTATTCGATGTCCCGTTTTCACATCAAAAAAAAATATGGTCACTTTAGGTATGAACAATAAAAACTCCAATTAAAAATCCATAATTAATATTTAAATTTTGTTTTAAATCTTTTTATACCCATTTCCTAAAAGATGGCGGACGTATTAAGTTTGTAATTCCATTTGTAACACATCGAAATATTGGTCGTAAAATCAAAAAGAATATACATATATTCTGGGTTGCTAAGATTCTAAGACTACCTAGCCATGTCCATCCGTCTGTCCGTCTTAGAACTATGATCATTTTTTTGAAAATGGCCAAAATCGGTCCAATAGGATCCGAGTTATAGACCAAAGTTTCAGACAACATTGATATTTTTGAAATATTTTTTGCTATATTTTTCAAATATAATGGAGATAATGACATGAAATTTTGCACACTTTATTTTTATTATAAAAGGACAAATACTGTTGAAAATGGTAAAAATCGGTTAACGATTTCTCATAGCTCGCATACAAATGTCTTTTCGGAATATGAAAAAGCATTTTGAGCAAAAAGTAATTTCATGCAAAGTGAGATCTCAAAACTAGCTTTGGTTTGCATCGGTCATATTTAGATATAGCCTCATCCACTTCCGAAAATCACTTAAATGCGTATAAATCTCTTATAAAAATTCATTATCAATTTGAAATTCAACACAAATCCTTTACATGCTTATGCATATAAATCGTCGTATATAATTTCATGCTGGATGGTTCATAATAGCATAATACATTAGCATCCATATCGAACCGAACTTTTACACAGATCAGTTATAAGTATGTAAAAATTATTATACTATTGACTTTTGTGAATATTGGTCCATAATTAAGCATAGCTCCCGTACAAGCACCACTTCCGAGAATAACCACAAAGAATACAGGGGCGACAATTGTGACGTTTCAAAAAGTCAATATCAGTTTCCAAGGTTTTTTGGTACTTAATTTATTGTGTGTTGAAGCAAATCGCTTTATGTTACACGTTGCAAAAATAAACACAAAGTGCAGTTCTGAAAGAAAGTCCCCGTTTACACAGGGAAACATCTGGAATTCTCTTTTGTATTTTTCTTCGCGGCCATACAGGGAAACATTGTTGTCGGAAACATTCCAGTTTATATTTGTTTTTTTTTTTGACATTTGTCTAATTGCAGTGTTGTTTTATTTTTTAATTTCTACTGTATTTGATTTGCTAATGTAAGTATATTTGATTTGTGAAATAAATTATAAAAGATAAAATTTATAAAAACATTTATTTTATTTACTTATATTTTATTTATTTATTTATATTTATTATTTATTTTTTGATTTTTATCCAAGCAAAGTCAAATATAAAACACAGAGAACAAAGCACGCCGAAAAGAAATAAAGCAAATGTCAAAAAGCATAGCAAATGTAAACAATAAGAATGAAAGCACAAAGCGTGCATCCGACAACAGGAAACAAATTTCATATTCTCTTCCCCACCCCTCCCTCTCTACCAAACAAAATGTTTCCCTTCCAAATGTTTCCCTGTGTAAACGGGGACAAAGAGACATATAAATTATAATTGGAATATGCATAAATTTTTTTTTTAAATATCGTTATTGAACTGGAATTCAACAAAAATAAAACCTTAAATAAAAATAAATTACGGTACAATATTTTATGACGATCGTCCCATAAAAGCTGGTTGGGTGGTGGGTATATATTTAGGATTGAGCACAGTCGAATATAAACTCTTACTTGTTTATTTTGTTATTTTTATTTTATCGACATTCTTATTATTCACAGTGTAACTCACTCACAACAAATGCAATTCAATTGTTTGTTTTTAAAGAAGAACGAAAAATCAATTGTTCTCCATATGTCAACTTTTAAGGTCTTACCAGAAGATATTTGAATGATTGTTTTTTAAAGTTCTTATTTCTTATGACTAACTTTTATACATATAATACACTTAATCATATTTCTTAATATTTAAGTCCTTTTCATAAACATTTAATTGTTATTTCCCAGCAACACTTTAACTCGTACACCGTTCTATTCTATTCTTTGCCTTTCCTTTAAAAAACTTTTATCATTTTCATCATCTCTATTATTTTCATCGTTATTGACGCTTTTTAAATGTTTATCAAGGGAGCAATTAAAACGAACAACCATAAAAAGGAAACAAAAAATGGGAAAAACTCGCGTACTCGGGTTGATTGCTGAGTGGGTTGAATGGTGGTTTAGATGTTTTCATGTTTGTGTTTATTAAATTTATAACTTTATTTTCCACTTGTTTCTCTTCATGGTTTCATAACTTTCTAAACAATTGCTTTTTTTTTGGGTTTGTGTGTGTGTGTTTCTTGTGTCTTCTTTTAAATATATGTTACTTTTATTATTTATTTATTTTCTAACCTCCCGGAAGGATTGTTAATACGCATTTCTTAAAATGAGTACAAACAAGTCTTTCTGTGCTTTTAAATACACTTAATTTGGCTGGGGTTTGTTTGGTTTCCCCTTTTGCTTGAACGGAATGAGTTTATTACTTAAATTCTTCCTACGTTTCATTATTTTTTCGTTTAGACCATTTAACAGCTCGTACATTCATTTCATCCTGCAATTATGGCCTTTACAAGCTTGTTTTTTGAAGTTTTATTCACAGTCTTATATGGGAAACAGAAATATTTTTAGTGTGTAAGTTTATGTTATTTTTTTTTTTTTTTGGCAATTGCTTTTTGAAATCCATTACTGCATACCGCTTACTTTTCAAAATATTCAAGACGTTCTTTTGGGTTTGTTAGCCCCTGTTCTATGCCCTGCTTATTGGGTGTCATTAAGTGCTTTTTATTTTGTTAAGTGCCAAAAATGTAGCAGTATGTAGTTTTATTTATGGTTTTACAATCTAACGTATTATTTAAGTGTAAAAAACTAAAACGCGGTTTTATCAAGTGATTTTTTTTTTGTAAAATAATTGCACTAAAATGCCATAAAGTAAGTACCCTCATTACTATTTTGGCAACGGATTAATATGCCTGGATTTACAGTGCAATTAGGACTTTGCAATCTTTTTTTGTTGTAGGCGCCTGCTCAACTATTTCGCAATTTATATTTTATTGTGTCCCACTAGCTTCGTTAGAGAGACAATGTGCGAGATTCGGTGAATTTAGATTGTTTATACCCTACACCACCATAGTGGGGAGGGTATATTGTATTTGTGCTGCTGTTTGTAACACCCAGAAATATTGGTCTTAAAAAATACCAGTCGACTCAGAAACACTTTCTGAGTCGATTTAACGACGTCCGTCCGTCTGGCTGGCTGGCTGGCTGTCCATGTAAAGCTTATGCGCAGAGTACAGGTCGCAATTTTAAAGGTATTTCGATAAAATTTGCTACGTGAAATTTTTTCGGCCCAAGGACGGTTGGGTTTGAAGCTGGTGTAAATCGGTTCATTATTTCACCTAGCCTCCATACAAATGTCCTCCCGAAATTAGGGTTTTAAGATAATAAATGTTTGAATTATGCAAGTATCCAAAAAACTTTCACCACAAATGAGTGATAAATGATGCCAAATCAGATCTGAAAATTTTGTGCAGATCAGTCCATAATTTATCATAGCTTCCGTATAAGGCCCACTTCCGAAAATCACTTTAAAGAGCGTAACTCACTTAAAAATGCCGGTATCCAAATAATATTAAACACAAATATGTTTCATATATATACGAATAATACGGTACAATTTTATTATGATCGGTCTGTAATTAGTTGTAGTTCCCATATAACCCCACTTCCGAAAATCAGTTTAACGATCATAAATTTCTTAAAAATGTTGGTATGTAAATAAAATTCAACACAAATAAGTTTCATATATACAGAAATGATGACAACTAATTTTATAATGGTCGGTCCATAATTAGTCAGAACTCCCATATAACGCCCTCTCCGTAATTCACTATAACCTACATAAATCTTTTAAACGTATTTATATGGAGATAAGGTTTAACACACACAATATTTATATTCACAGAAATCATGACACTAAATTTTTGGATGATCGGTCCATAATAGGTTATATCTCCCATATAGCGCCCATTTCTGAAAAACTTCTTATACATATACTAGGTGTAGGGTATTATATGGTCGGGCTTGACCGACTATACTATTTTACTTGCTTTAAGTATTTAATATGGTGATGATATAATAGTCGTAAATAAGATCTAACATAATATGCCAATACTAAATTTATTTCGCAGAAAATATCACTTTACTCGTATTTAAATAATTATGTACCCTTCATAATAATACACAACACGCCAGACAATTACATTTTATGTTCACGTACATAGACGATGGTGAACTTGCTATCTCCTGAGATATCCCTGTTGATACCCCTTGTCCAGTACTTAGTTAAACCTTATTGAGTCCATAATTACTGTGTCTTCTAGCTTTAATAGTATGCAATGTTAGTCACGATTGCAATTTTAAAATGTTCGGTATATTCGACAATATCCTTATTATGGATCCCATTATAATTTTCACTGTTGTTTTGTAATTATTAAATATTTTTTTTTTTTCAATTTTGAAAAATAATAAATATATTAAATTAAATTTTGATTTTTTCGACCTTTTTTTAATAAAATAAAAAAAGTTTTTTCGAGCTCGAGGCCTTTTTTATTTTAATAATAAATATATTTTTTTTGTAAACAACTACATATGTCTATAATTTTACAATTATAATTATACCCTACACCATCATAGTGGGATTTTTGCTGATGTTTGTAACGCCCATAAATATTAGCCTAACACCCACTGTTATCATCATTTCCAGAGTCGATTAAACGATGCAATTTTGAAGATACATATTTCAATAAAATTTAGTACGAAAACTTTGTTAGACCCAGAGAGAGTTGGGCCATTATTTTAACTATCCCTTATACAAATGTCCTCCCGAAATATGATTTATCGGTCATAAATGTTTGATTAATGAACGTATCCCAACAAATTTCGCCGCACATAAGTTTTACATGAAGCCTTATCACACCCATTTTGTGCAGATCGATCCATAATTGATCATTACTCCCATGTAAGCCCCACTTCCGATGGCGCTCCCACTTTTGAAAACCCCTTTTTTTACTCGCATACTTAGTGTAGGATATTATCTGGTCGGTCTTGACCGCCTATACATTCTTAATTGTTTTGCTTCGGAAATTTTTAATTTGAATATCAGGCTAAAACCGAAAGTTTTCAAAAACATTTATAAATAAGCAAACATTCATTAAAAACTATTAAGGAAAAACATTTTGGCCCGATCACGGACTGTCTTTAAATTATTATTAAAAACTTTCATTTACCATGATATTTGATTTGGAGATACCTCCTCTCCTAACCTCCATCAAACAGCAGCCCCATATAACAAAATGAATTTAATAACAGAGTCGTATAACCAATAACGACTTTTGGGGTCAATTTCCCAGTTAGTTTCGATCCGAAGAAAAGATTTTATTAAATTTCATGAACTTTATTATTTAATATTATTTAATACTAACACAAGATACAGTATCTTATAAATTACAACTTTAGAATCCGATAAGTATATATAATATAATACTGTTTGGGTTTCGCTATTCTGTTTTGTGTATTCCGATACCTATTCAGCCCACTATCAGACTCAAATTGTTGTCATTTTAAGCTGCATTACCATGATGTTGATGGCACATTAGATTTGTGCTGATGTTTGTTATGCCCAGCATACCAATCGGCTTAGAATCACTTTATAATTTTGAAGCTATTTTGATAAAATTTAAAATATCAACTTTATGAGGTCAAGGTCAAGGACGATTGGAATTGAAATTGGCTGAAATTGGTTCAGCCCTCATTTAAATGTCCGCTCATAAATGTTTGATTAATACAATTATTCATACAAATTTCGCCATAAATAATATACATATATACATACTTAAAAATTGTGTGCAGATCGGTCCATAATTATGGATATAATTGATCATAGCTTCTATAGGAGCCCGCTTTAGAAAATCACCTTAAATAAATCTCTTAAAAATGTTGGTATCTAAAAAATATTTAATACAAATATCTGTCGTATATACACAAATCATTTGGCCTTATTTGATGATGATCGGTCCATAATTAGTCATAGCTTCCATATAAGACCCATCTCAGAATATCACTTTAACATATAATATCCTCTTCAGAAACCACTTTAACATGCATAAATCTTTTACAAATGTTGATATCGATATAAAAATTAATGCAAATAATTTGTATATGCACAGAAATCATGCTACTAAACGATCAGTCCATAATAGATATAGCTCCCATATAGAGTCCATTTATGAAAAACGGGTATTTCTTGTATACTCGGTGTAGGATATTATATATTATATTTCTTACTTGTTTTTAGATATCAAAAGGATTATTTCATTATCTCGAAAAACAATTGAGAGATGATTTCAAAACTTCCAATAGCAATCCAATTTACAAAGCAATTCTTTAAGTTAAGCTGATTACCTTTTAGACATCGTGGTGAGGGAAAGATAAGACGAATACACACTTGATTACACTAGCAACTCGTGTTACTCTCTTAATTGTATTACATATGTGTGTATGCTCTCAAATAAAAATACGAATGATTTAAGCAATTTAATTGTGCTGTGTAAACACCGAAGAAATTTCAAGGAATAAATTTTATCAATACTTTCAACAATAATTGCTTCATGTAAATTGGGACTTACCGTTAGTAAAATATTAATATTCCAGGTATAGAACTCGTGTTACTCTCTTAATTGTATTACATATGTGTGTATGCTCTCAAATAAAAATACGAATGATTTAAGCAATTTAATTGTGCTGTGTAAACACCGAAGAAATTTCAAGGAATAAATTGTATCAATACTTTCAACAATAATTGCTTCGTGTAAATTGGGACTTATCGTTAGTAAAATATTAATATTGCGGGTATAGAACTCGAGTTACTCTCTTAATTGTATTACATTACAGAACGTTGCTGATAGTTCTAAACTCCCTTCGGTATACCTCGTGTTACAATTCTGATAATATTGGAAGCTTCAAAACTGTATTGTTATAGCCTAAATGTAATTAATTTACACCGACATTACTCATGCCGTCAAAGAATACAATAGCAATAATGCAATTATGTTAATTTCCTGCTGTTCGGCAACCTTTCTTAGCTAACGAGGGAGTAAAGTGCAGTTTCAGTCGATCTAGCCCGTTGATTCTTGGAGTAGGATGTCTCCCCTATAAAATAAAAGATTACCTTAAATGCGCAGACATGATCCAAAGAGTAGTAAATATTAAAATCGGTTTGCTGATACTAGGAGGTTTTTATGAATGGAAGCTTCTAATTATACAATATAACTGTTTAAAAAGGTTAGACTGGAATGAGCAAATGAGATCCGCAATATTGTAATTTCTTATCAATCTGTAATAGTTACCACTAATTAGAATAACAACTGGTATCTTACTTCATGGTCGATTGACATACATACACAAGAATGATAAAATAAAAATTACACCATGCGCATGATTTCCCGTTATGTGACGTAGAAGTTCCATTCTAAGGGTTACCAAGAATGTTTCATGTGTTAGAATTAATTTTTTTTTTTGCGAAAAATGTATGATAGTTGGCAACCTTACAATTGAAATCTCTTTGAGAGTTCTAAAATAAAAGTTGTGTAAAAATGAAAAACAAACAACAAAAAATATAAACATGAAGTGTGCAGTGAGCAAATGCAAGCAAAACGACAGTAAAAAAAACAAGTGAGAAAAAATTAGCCAATATAAACGCAGAACGTGTGACGTCACAGTTCCAAAATGCGCAGAACGTTTTAAAATTTTACGCGCGTTGGCGTAATCTTTATTTTATCATTTTTTGATATATACATACATATATAACAGCTCATGTGTAAGAGTTTTAGTGTTTTGTTTTAAATGATGACAGTTCAACAAATCATATGGAATAACGGGCTCCAGCTTTACCTAGACCCACTACTTACATAATAATGTTTGATCCAATTTATTTTATTTAAATAATTTCGCCAAATGGTCGTCCAAATGAACTCTGCTTAATTGGGTATAATCAGTTGTTCCCTTTGTGTTGCCTGAAATAATGGGAAATGAAAAGACATGAACGGTAGAAATGAAGAGAAAAGTAGGAAGCTGAGATATTGAAATGTTATATGAAAAGATATAAGGGATGCATTTGCCTGGTCGCCATCCATTTATTTTTGCTAATAAACGCTTCATTCGATACGATCTAACTTAGTTTCCAATAGTCGCAGGAATGACAATGAAACTGAGAACAATTTTCTTTTCCGTCTTCATTATGACAGCTACTATGTACAGAATTTATCTATTTTATCTATTTCTATTTATGATAACTTCTCCTTCGGTGGTATAGCATCTAAACGCCACCGAAGTAAAATATATAAATAAAGGCTATAAAATCAAGCTTTAACATTAATGCGCCTACTCACCACCAGAGGCGCTGCAATTCTACACTAAAAAAAACATAACGCGCAATTGCAGAGTCGTGATATAAAAAGCTTTCTACTTTCACCACCTTTACTTCTTCAACTATCCCCTTTCCAAAGAAAGTAACGCAAGTAAATATAGGCATTTTAATTGCCTGAGTGTTACTTCTCTTAAAATGAAATTCTAATTTTCAAATCTTTATGCTAACTTTGAGATTTTCAATAATAATGATTTGAAACTTAAATAATATTCTTTTTTTAAAGCAAATGGGTCTAGAATGCTAGTCTCTCTGCGAAGTGGCTAAGTAGATATTACTGTCATAAATAACATGGTATTTTTGTAAAGGCAGTGATGGTACTAAAAAATCAGCCTGTGACTTGAAAAATAATAAGTTGCATTTGTTTTACCGTATCCGTGAAGCGATGGTTCTAGGATGCTGGGTCACCACTAGCTATGGGGAACCGTCTCTTGGGCCAACATTAAAAAACTGCAGAGAAAACAAGCAATACTCTAATGGACATAGACGCTTAAAAAGAGTGGGCCCAGCTAAATGATGTTATCCGTGACATTTTTTGGTTGGATATTACAGTGACAATAACAATGTCAAAATTTCAATATTTATTGTAAAATTCTAAAGGGATATAAAATATAGTGTAATAAAATAAAGCACAAAAAATTAAGTTGAAATTAGCACCATCTTCATCTGATATAAAGCAAGAGAAGAATCATACGGACTGTCTCCAAATATAATCGACTTATGTATGTGATAACACACTAATATTGATATATAATATCACACTATTATACAGCATTTGGTGATTTATAATTTAATTAAATTAACGCTAATTACAGCTTCGACTTCATGGCGCAACATAATTTATAACCATCGCAAATTATTGTTGCACCTTCTGCACTAATAATTACAAACTTATTTTAAATGAATGATATTTTTTAAAACAAATTATCTAAAAAAGCACACACACTAATATTATTTCTTAATATTCCCGATTGCAGTGGCAATATGTCATTTTTTTTTTATAAACAACAAACAGCGGAAACACAAAGCACTTGAAAAAAATAGAAGATGGTAAAAAAAATGTATGTAGCTGTTTTTAAAAGAAAATAAAATTTAAAATCACCATTAAAAGTTCAATGATTTTTCATTTCCGTTCCGTACTGCGAACAGTGTTTGCTGTATTAGTGCATTTTTATTTCAAATTGAAAAAGCGAAATCAATTGAATGCGAAATGCGGAAAATGGAAATGAAAGCGAGGAATGGGGATGAAAAGTGTCATAAAAATATGCGACATTTTGATTTTATTACAAACGACAAAAAAACATTTATATTTTTTGTTTATGTATTTCATGGCAAGTAAAATGGCATTCAAGAAATCATTTCTATTTATAGTGGTTGCTATGACTGTAGAAGTGGGTAATTTAATTTGTTGTTTAGTTGGTAACATTTTAAAATATAAATCATATTAGTTATTTAATTTAGATTCTTATTAGTTGTTTCTCATAAGAAACTGGAATATAATTTCAAGTTGATGAAAAGTTGGTTTAATCGATTCTTGAATGCTTCAAGTGCTAAATAGGTTTATTCCATTGAGGAGGTGAGAAGCAAAACTTGTTCGTTCCATGTTTACAAAATTTTGGTAAAAAGCTTAAAACTTGCTACAGCTTTGTAAATGAGACAAATAAATTGAAAGCTACTAATTCTTAAATATTAGGATATTTGTTATTTAAATCTTAAAATTAACAAAATCAATACTCCTCAACTAAAGAAAATTAAATTTTGAAGTTTGAAACGAACAAGTTTTCCTACGAATTTTCGAAACAAACGAGTTTTGCTACATTATATATGTATATTGGACCGAACGAGTTTTGCAACTTACAATAACCCACCAGTAAAATAAATTATTTAGCTTCACTATATTTTAAAAATAAAAATAAAAGATATGAATTTTTAAACAGACAAAGGAAGTCCTTCATCTTCATTATACTCCTCGTTGTTTTCTTCCACATCATGACCGGCATTGTCGTTGTCCAAAATCGAAACATAAAATTCCAAAGTTTTGTTTTGTCTTAAATTGCCTTCAAAGTCATTAGACAAAAGGGCTCCAACATCTTTTTTCTTAATCGCCACATTTATGGAAAGTAGTTTGGAATAATATCTTTCCTCGCCTCAAGAATGGTTCAGGGTCGCAGGAACTCATTCATTTTAATGGTTGTTGTATTTCTAACAAATCACAATAATGATCTTAATAATAATTGCTAGTGATAAACTTAACAATTACAGTGATATAAATAAGGAAAAATTAATACATAAAAATATTGGCAAATTCATCACATACGATGGGACCTTGGCTCACTTCAAACAGAGAACCAACGAGTTTTGCTACGAAATATGCAACGAGACAGTTTTGATAATGATTGTTTTGTACGAACTGCAATTTTAGGATTTAAAAAAACATAAAAAGGATATATGGTATTCATAGTATATTTATTTATCTTTATAAAGTAGCAAAAAAACTATCAGCATTCATGGTTATCATCTCATTTTTTAAATTTTTAAAACGAACGAGTTTTGAAACTCACACGCTCAATTGAAACACGATGAATGATAAATAAAATTAAAGCATACTTCAAGGCATCATCATATATTCGTTAATTCTCTTCAACAGGAAAATGTCTCATTTGCGTTGGACAGAACAGACAAGAATTTTCTTTATAAAAACAGAATTAAAATGCACAAAAATTTTAAATATTTTAAATTTGAGCCAAAAAAAAAATTATTTAAGTAATATTTTTTTTAATATCTCGTTTTAAGGACACCTCAGTTGTTGTTACTGCCGTATCCTTCTATAATACGTACGTACATTTTTATTTGTTTTTACTGCTGTAAAACATTTATTATTGTTGGAACAAAAATAATATCTATGCATATTTTACTAACATACCTAAGTTTTTCTTATTTTGATTTTATTATTGCTTTCAACAGGATTTCAATTAATAAATATTTCGCGTTGAAAGTTATTGAAAAAGTCATAAATAATAAAATAATGTGCCAACATTTTATGTTTCTTATTTTCTTCTAAGTATGTATAGGTATAAATATGTATGTAAGTGTAAAACAACAAGATTGTTTTTGACATTTACAAAATAATTTTCAGTTTTTATTAATTTGGAAAATTACAACAACAACAACAACAATATGTAACTTCATATAAGGGGAGCACAACAGCACCCACAAAATAAGAGAAAACAAACGAAAAGAACTTTGAACTCAAGTCATTTGCTGTCGAAACCAATTGCAATTGTTGTTATTGTCCTCGTTTAATATTTGAGCAGACAAAATGAGAAACAAAATCACAAGTGTAAATGAAAAAAGTTTTACAGTTTTCTTTTAGTTTTTTTTTCATTATTTTTTTTTTGTAATTTTTTGATTTTCTCGAAGTAGAACAAAAGAAAATTGCTAATAATTGAAATTACATGAGTGCAGTATCAATTGTATAATTTTCACTCTCGTGGGTGCGACTTTCAAAGAGAACAAGCCGGATAAATGGGTTGCCATTGTAAGATTATATAAAAGCCTGAAAATATGGAATATTACGCTTTAATGTTTGTCCGCAAATTCTCAGCATTTTTCGGACAACGTCAGTTTTATGAGAAATGGCAATTCAAAAATAAATCAAATAAAATAAACTTAAAATTTTTGTTTTTAAAAATTATTATTATTTTTAAAAATGCCTAAAGAAAGCCAAAAGACTAAATTACTCAGATTTTGAGAAGAAGTTACCGTTTGTGGTATATTATTTTTTTTTGGTATGTCCAATCATGAATAAAAATTCCGCGGGAGTTTTTTCCCTTTTTATTTTTTTTAACATTGAATTAAAGTAGAAAAAATGGAAAAAGGGGAAAAACTCCCACGGAATTTTTATTCATGATTGTTCTGTATGTTACTTTTCTTTTTGGTTGTGTATAGATAATCAAGGCGGAAGAAGAGATTTTGAAAGATTTCACTTGTGTAGTTGCAGCTGGAGAATATTTTCGCTATGCAATGCCATTTATTTATCACTCAGTCCCGAAATCAAACAATTTTATTTTTTAAATGTCTTTTTTCCCAAAAGTAAATAAAAATCAGATGTTGAGTTAAATGCAAAATTGAAGAACTCAAGTTTTCGAGCCAACATTGTTGGGCAAGTTGACGAATTTTTCATGTAATTTATGACAATTCGTTTACTAGGGCGTAAAAATGCACAGTTTAGGAGACTTTTAAGCGATATCATGAGGACCCTTATTATACGAGGGCGATTCGGAAACTTCTTAGCCTAGAGCAGAAAGGGCGGTATAAATAGAAAAATTAAGATCTGGCAACTCCTTCATAAAGAAACAGGTGTTCAAAAAAAAAACGCATTCGCAATTTTTTTGACAATGGAAAAATTAGAAATTCGTGGTGTCATTAAATATTTAAATAAAAAAGGTTTATCGGGACAAGGAATTCATAATGATATGGTGAATGTGTCAGGTGAAAATGCTCCTTCATATGCAACAGTCAAAAATTGGGTTGCTAAATTTAAACGTGGTCGTACAAGCATCGAGGATGAACCACGCAGTGGACGGCCAAACAGCAACAACAACAGAAATTGTAGCCAAAGTGCATGATATGGTATTAAATGATCGACGAATAAAAGTGCATGAAAAATAGGCAACTCAAATGATCGAGTCCATTTAATTTTGTATAAAGAACTACAGATGAAAAAGCTTTCTGCAAGATGGGTGCCGCATTTGTTAACAGCCGATCAAAAACGCATAAGAATGACAATTTCTTAAGCTTGTTTGGATCGTTTTAAGGAAAATAAAATGGATTTTAAGCGTCCTTTCATAACTGTTGATGAGACGTGGATCCACCACTATACTCCACAGAAAAAACAACAATCCAAGCAATGGACTGAAGCTGTAGTAAGTGCCCTAAAGGAGGCAAAAAAACTTCAATCGGCTAGTAAGGTTACGGCAAGACAACGCACCAGCGCAGAAGAGAGTTTTAACAATGTCTAAAATCAACGAATTAAAGTACGAGTTGCTTGACCACCCACCTTATTCTCCTGATTTAGCTGCCAGTAACTTTTACCTGTTTTCAAATCTAAAAAAATTAGAATATCACCAGAAGTTAGATTGTGTTTCTTTGACGAATTCCTACACCATATACTTTTTATCACTTGCAATAAATCCACCATTATAAAGCCTTTTTGTATTTGTATGGCTTTGATTTTTAAAACAATTAAATTAACTGAAATATTGTATGTTTTTCCTTTTATTGTGAAATCAATACCAAAGCTCCATTTCTAATAGAGTTCGATCGAGATTTTTTGAGACATTCTCGTTATAATTGTTAAATTTCAAAAATTTTGTTTATAAAATTGTGTAAACATTCGTTAACATAAGGTCCACTTCCGAAATTCACCATAAACCAGTATTATGTTGTAATTCGACGTACATAAAATTCTCTGTTCCGAAATTTAAGAAGATCGGCCCATGATTTATGATCGTTTCCAACTAAAATAGCGAGTTGTGCCTTCATATCACGATTCTTACATTCGACTGGATTGGCTTCAGGGTGATAAACTGGAGTTAATGTGTGGTCAATATTTAAACAATAAACCACTTTCTGCATAACAGCTGAAATAAATTGAACACCGTTGTCGCTGATGATTTTTCTGGGCACCCCGTAGCGTAGGAAAACTTCATCTACTAAGGTTTTGGCACAGGCCTCAGCTGTAGCAACTTCTAAAGGGAAAAGTTCAACCCATCTGCTGGCTACGTCCTCTATTATAAATATCCACTGATATTGTTTTGGCATAACAGGCAATGAATCAAAAAGGTCGATGGCAACAACTTCAAATTTTTGTTTAGATGATACTGTTTGATATAGTCCCGCAGGATTTAGATTTGTTGCCTTGTAGCTTTGGCACTCTATACATTCTTTAACATGATTTTCAATATCCTTTCGCATTGCAGGCCAATAGTATCTCGAGGTGATTTTCGATGTTGTCCTTTCTATTCCATAGTGACCGGCAGTTTCATCATTGTGATAATACTTCAGGATGTCTTGCCTTTCATTGCTGGGTATCACAAGTTGAGCATCTTCAGCATCGTCATTATAATAGCAATCTAAGACGCCATCATTCATTGTGTAACCTCTTTTTACCAATAAGCTATAACATCAGTATTATTCTCAAGGCTTTGAAAAATTATTTTAAGTTGTTCATCATTTAGCTGACTTTTTCTAATTTCACCAGCGTTTTTCCTTGGCATCTCAATGGAGAATGAGCAGATTTTGCAAGGATTTGAACCGTCATGATCGTCCTCGCATGGTGGCCTTGATAAAGTATCAGCAATTACATTTGTTTTTCCTGGCTTACATTCAATTTGAATATAAAACGGTAGGCTAATATTTTAAAAATGTTTCCTTATTGTCTTTAAAAAATTGGCAATAATCGGGGAAGAATTTTACTGAACTCAAACTAACTAAATGGCTAAAATGTCTAAAATGCTATGACAGAAAATGTTTTTTTTTTTTTTTGACCATCAAACTCTGAAAATATTACGAGAATATATTAAAAGGATACTAATTCTATTTATAATTCCTGGCAACACTGTTAATACAATTGTAATTTATCGCTTAAGGTCTGGGTTCAACCCAAAGAAAGTATAACAAATATAAAAATAAAAGCTAAACTCGCAAAGAAATGATATTTTGTTTTAATTATTATATTTCTTAAATATCACAAAAAGAAAACACCCACACACACACACATCAAAATTAGGGTAGTGGAGGTGGAGGGAGTTTATGTAATTAAAATTCGTTTGCATAATTAGATTCTTTGTTATACTTATTTCTTTTTATTTTTCTTGGGTCATAATTTATGATGACTGCAGTAAAATATAAAAATAATGACATTCCTGACACGTCAACATTTTCTTTTAAATTTAATTAACAAAAAATCACTGAAAATTAACATTGTATTAATCATCTGCTAAAGAAAAAGAAAACAAATATTAAAACTAAGTTTTTAAACATTTTTTCAGTTTGCAGCATTGGAGATTTTGATTTTATATACATACAAGTATATACATACATACATACATACATACATACATACGTTTATTGGTGGCGTACAAAAAAAAATTCTGGTTAATTTGCAGCAATAAATTCATAAATCAATCCATGAATTTATTTTAATATTACAACTGTGGTTCTAAACCAAATCAAATGTATTTCTTTTTTATTTTGAAGATCATCATCCCCCAAAATCATCAGTTTTATTGGAATGTATTTTGTAGGCCAGGGTTTGATTTGAAATTTATGAGTTTATGACTTTCAAAGATCAAAACTGTTAAGAGACATTGAGATTGAATTGGCGTCACATAAACATTGACTGGTTGATCATGTCTAATCTAAATGTTTTTTTTATTTACTGGTGCATTATTGTGATAAAAGATTTTGTTTTTATTTTAAATACAAATGATGTTAAATGCAGAGTTTCTAATCTATTATTTATGGTTTTATTGCGAGAACATAACAAGAAATGTTTTAAAAAGTTAAGGGTTTTTCTTCAATCGGTTTGATACATATATTGTATGAATGTTTCAATTTTAAGATTAATTTCACAAATCATTCCTCACTGAGGAGTAGTTCCATATTGGAGGCAGCATAGTTGAAAAGACAATTACGGATTTGCAGGTATTATACGAGTAAATGCTTCTGTTGTTATATTTTTCATTCATAACAAATACATTGTTTATAGTAAGGAACTTCCTTTTAAGTTTCCATTGACATTAGCACAATATAATTTAAGATTTCTTCAATCCATTGCAGTTTTTGTATACAAGGAAAACATGGAGCTAAATCGGAACAAAACTTCATTCAACGTAACCGTATTTTCAGCTGAATTCAAAAAAAAATTACCCAACTCACAGAAAAAAAATCATGTTTTTTTTTCAATTAAACCTTTAATTGATTTTAAAATAATTTTCAATTAAAACTTTAATTGATTCAATTACTTTTTTTGATTTTTCTGATATTTTCAATTAAATCTCATATTTTTTTTAATTGATACTATCATTTTGTTTACAGGTCCGATTTCAATTAAATTTTTAATTGATTCCACAAATATTTTAATTGAAACTCATTTTTATTTGTTTCTGTGTTGCCAAACGTCTTCAAACTGCAAAGCACAACATACAGTGACACCTTCAGTTTGCATATTCTTCTCAACAATTTCTTTAAGCCCCAATAAGCAGCAAAGTTGCTTGTTGACGTAGCCAGACAAATGAAAATGAGCTATTACTGAATGAATTCAGTTGTTCTTGACTGAATTTAGCGAATTTAATTATCAGTTTCTGATAATTATTAGTTTTCTTTCTATCCATCATAACTCTTCGGTTGCATAGCATTCAAACGCCACCGAAGTAAAATAATTATATAAAGGCTATAAAATCAAGCTTTCAAAATAATGCGCCTACTCACCACCAGAGGCGCTGCAATGCTGCACTAAACACAAACATAATGCGCAATTGCAGAGTTGTGATATAAAGCTTTCTTCTACTTTCACCACCTTTACTTCTTAAATCTATCCCCTTTCCAAAGAAAGTAACGCAATATATAGGCATATTAATGGTCTGAGTGTTACTTCGCTTAAAAAAAAAGCCAAATCCTTATGCAAAATTCGCAAAGTAATCGTTGTATCCCAATTGTTGAGAACATCGAGATATTAACAAATTTAAAGCTTTTATGGTGACTGTGTTTCATTGGTTTCAACGTAAAAGAAATGTTTTGTGCGGTTCAGAAATGGTGATTTTGACACGGAAGCCAAAAAAGTTTGAAGATCAAGAATTGGAGGCATTACTCCATGAATTATTGTTGCCAAACTCAACAACAGCTTACAAAATCATTAGGAGCTACTCAAGCAGCAATTTAGAAATGCTTGCGAGCAGCAGGCTTTATCTAAAAAAAAACGCTCAGAATATGTAGCTTTTTCTTTTAATAATTAACAAAAACAAACTGCAAAGCTTTTGGCTTATCTGCAGAAAACAGCCAGAGTCTTTGGCGGGAATTGAACCCGCAAGCCTTTGACTGATAGTCCGGCACTCTATCGGGGTCCTAGATATAAAAGCGTAATATTTCATCATGACAACGCTCGACCATATATTCCAATACCAGTTACAAAACTGTTTAGAAAGAAGAGGTTGGGAATATTTGCCTCGCCCGTCTTATAGTGTTTCAATCGATGCAGAACACTATGGGTTACGCTTACTTTAGCACAGTATATCCGAAATTGTTTTCGTTTCAAATGCACACAAGACAAATGTGAGCGAAAATCGTTAAAACTATTGAGAGAACAACAAATTGTAGAGTGTGCAATAGCCCAGCAAGCCATATGAGTCCGAAAAGAGTCTTTTCTGACACCTTTTCCGGAGCGTTCATGCTCTTTATGAGCCCAAAAAACAACACGGTCATTACATTCGAAAATGGTCCGTCAGGAAGAGCTCTTAGATAATGTCAGAAAAGAGTCTTTTCTGAAGGTTTTTTGGGCTGCGAAAGAGCTCTTACATCATGTCAGAAAAGAGTCATTGTAATCTTAAATACAAAAAATTAAAAGTTCACATTTATTATTTTTTTTTTAAATTGGTTTTACTTAAACAAAAAGGGAATTCATTTACAAAAAAAAACGAATTTAGAAATGAAAAAAAAAAAAATAAAATAAATTGTATTTACAGTAAAAAAAAATAAAATAATAAATAAAATATATAAAAATGGAAAAAAACAATTAATTTTTTAAGCAAATTTTTCTTTCGCTCCGAAAATGCTCTTTAGTTGGACTCTTTTCTGACTCCTTTTTCGGAGCATTCCGAAAATGCTCTTTATTTGGACTCTTTTTTGACTCCTTTTTAGGAGCATGGTATGCTGGGAGGTTGTCCCAGTAAAAGTAAAATATTTTTTAGGTTTTTCTCAGATTTTTCTGAAAAGTGTTTAAGTCAAAATTTTGCCAAAAATCTTTACTATTAGAAGTAGTGACATTTTTATTTTTCCGATTTTTAAAATTCAAAATGACGATTTTTTTCTTTTTAAATGGGATTTAGACGACTTTTTTCGAAATTCATCTGGCAGCCCTGTTCATAGGGTACAAACAGACCTTAAACATGATATAACTGTGGAACGGTAAGAGCTAATTCAAAAATTGTTTTCTCTAAATTATTTAGAATTAATAGATCTTTCAAACTGCATCATTTTTATTAAGCGTTATTTACGAAATTTATGGAAAAAAATTATGAAAAATTGTAATGTAGGGTACCTAAATGAGCAAATTCATTGTCAAACTTATAGTTTTTACACACAAAAATAAAGCTTGAACATTTTTTTAAAAATTGTTTCCTCAAAAGTAAAGTCTCAAAAAACGGCCGGTAAGCAGATTTATATATAAGTATTGTATATATGTATGTATGTGTAAATGTATTTCATTAATGTAAGATTTCTATTGGATATTTAAAATTAAAAAAAAAAAAAAATCCAAAAACTTAAATTTTATTCTCTCACTTATTGTTTTCGCCATCATTCATCATTGTTAGTGCAATATGCTGCCACTTTCAAACTCTTGCTCCAAATCTAACAATTTTATTTTGTTCATTCATTTTTATACACAGTTTTGCTGCCTTTTTTTAAATCTTATTTATGAAATTGATATTTCACTAAAAACTATTTCCGATGGGTGTCAAAATCATTTAAAACATTTTTATTGATTCATGTGAGTAAAAAAAATGTATCTAAAATTTTAAAATATTTTTTATGGTTAACACAACGAGCAGTTACACAAGCGGCATGCCCATTTAGTAAAAATGAGTGGGTAGTTACAAAAAAGGGTTATTGAATACCTTGCAACAGCAACAACAAATCAACCAATATAAGCAGGAAATAAAATTTGACACGCACGTTTTAACAATTTCAAGGATTACGGCGTTGTAACATAAAAAAAAACATTAAAGACCGCATAAAAATAAAACAAACAAATACCAGGCTCTAGTTCTCCCTCATCCAATTGACCGCATAATGATTGAAAAAAAAGCAAAGAAATTGATTTAGTTTTTTTTTATTTTAAACCCTTTTTTAAGGGCTTTAGAAAATCAGCCACACTTGTTACACTGTGGCTGTGGTTGGTTATTTGATTAAGGTTGACTTTACACAGGGTTACAAGGTTTCATTAAATTCAGCAGAATATATAACGGCAAAGCATTGCACAAACATCGAGGAAGTGCTTCCTTCTCTAATACTTTGTAATTGATGATTAATGTGATGCATTTTCAGTGTGTCGTATTATATATGGCTCAATGGGTACGTAAATAAGCAGAATTGTCGATTTTAAAGTGAATATCAGCCAGAAGCATTGCAAGTGCTACCAATGCATCCAGAAAAAGTAACAGTTTGGTGCGGTTTATGGGCTGGTGGCATCATTGGACCGTGATGCGAATCGTAACGTAACTGTGAATGCTGAGCGCTACCATGAAATGATATCCAACTTTTTTTTTGTCCAAAATGCAAGAGCTTGACTTGCATGATATGTGGTTTCAACAAGACGGTGCCACATGCCACACAGCATGCGCAACAATGGACTTATTGAGAGGCGAGTTCGGTGAACATTTTATTTCACGATTTAACGCCTTTAGACTTTTTTGTGGGGCTATGTTAAAGCTCATGTCTATACAGACAAGCCCGCTTCAATTGACGCATTGGAAGACAACATTGAAGCATTTATTCGTGAGATACCGGCCGAAATGTTGGAAAGAGTATGCCAAAATTGGACTAAGCGGATAGACCATTTGAGGCGCAGTCAAGGTCAACATTTGCATGAAATAATCTTCAAACATTAAATTATATGGACCGTACCTATTGCTTTGAATAAAGATTTCATGTATTTTTCTGAATTTTATGTGTTTTTTATTTTTTTTTTAAACTTTCCTATAGCTTTTATTTTTTAAAAAATCAGCCTTTATAATCAAAAGCAGTGGTGAAAGAAAAACTTCATTGATGTTTTAAAATCTTGGAAATCATGTCGGAAGTCCGTCACGTCAGAAATCTCTATCAAACTCTTTAACTTCAAAACATGTGTTTAACATAGAAAAATCACCAGCATGTTAAGTTTGGTGATTTAAATTCCTCGCTGCCCTCGTTATTGGAACTTTACCTCATTTTCAAGAAAATTGTTTTCATAAAAAATCTTTGTTGCCTGGTGTTATATTGATAACCAATTATAGCCCTTAAATGTTAGACAACAAAATTAACATCAGTTTATATTTATTTTTGGATAACACAGATTTCAACTTTCTTTCATAAAATGATTGAATAGATAGACGGCTTAAACAAAATATGACCTATACCTTCGACCATTAAGATGAGTAACGAGGAGTAAACAACAATCTGTATTAGTTAAGGAACATTTGTACATATTAAATTAGGATTTAGTAAAAACAAAATACCTACAACAACGTAAACAGATTATATGGAAAAAAGATGACCAGAAACAAAAGTTTTTACTTTCAAAAAAAAAAGGTTATAAAAAATTGATTGGTTATTTTATAGTTATAAAAAATATTCTAGATTAGTGCGAATTTTTTTGTATTTATTTAATATATGGATACAAAAAAAATGGGTTGTATATAAAAACACAGTTTACACTCAGGAAACAATGACAGTGAAATGGTATAAACTGACGTGTGCACTTTGATGGGATAAAACGATGTTCATGCTTTTGAAAAAGTATCAGCTGAATAATTTGAGAATTGTGCTTATGAAGTTGGGCGATCCACTGTGCAATCAACTGCGAATGTATGACAAGTAATAATTTCAACATTATATTGCAGTATCAATAGAATAGTGAAACACAAACCACATTGTAATGAGGCCCCAGTGAGTCAATAAGGTTGGATATGCTACCATCATTGATAAGCACGTTCGACATTTCCTATATGCGGACAAGTAACTTCAAAATAGACCTCGATGCAATGGCTCATAAATGGGTCTTGTATTCAAATTAGTCTATAACTTCAAAATGCGTGATTTTTTTTCAAATTTTTACAATATAAATTTATTCTAGGTATGGGCCATTGTCAGCTATGACTGTTGAAGCCAATAACGACTCATTCATAAGCACAATTCTCAAATTATTCAGCTGATACTTTTTCAAAAGCATGAACATCGTTTTATCCCATCAAAGTTTCAAATGCCTCTTTCTGAAGTGAAGCGTAACCCATAGACAGAATTCTGCATCGATCAAAACAAATAGTAGTCGGATGGGCCAAGTTCTAGACTATAAGGCGTATGAGGCAAAACTTGCCAAACGCTTATTTCTGAATAATTTTTAACAGATATTGTAACATGTGGAAAACCGTCTTTAACTTATATTTCCCTGCTTTTGGATAAATCTTACTACTCACAAGCGTTTTAAAATTGCTGCTTGAGTAGCTTCCAAAGCTCTAGTTGAGTTTGACATCAACCTTCATGGAGTAATGCCTTCAATTAGTGATCTTCAAATCAATAGATGAAACTACTGGACAATAGACTAGTTGGTAGAAGATACTATAGACAAGTCGATAGACGGGAATATAAATGCTAGAATATTTCTGTAATAATGCTATTATATTTCAGTTTTAATGAAATCTGACATTTGTTTAAGTTAATTTACATAAAAAAAAACGTCGGAAAGTCTGAAAGTTGTCGAATATCTCCTGGTTTCTTCAGGGACCAAGAATCGTGCATTTAAAACTGTAGTAAAATTCAATGGTTTATTTAGTATTGTAAGTATTATAAACTATCCTTACCAGATTTTTTTACTACAAGGTCTTTATGTCGTGGAACTCACGCGTTTGTACAGTGCCTTGTATCTGACAATCAACCGCTGTGGAACCTAAACAGCCAAACGAGGGCATCATTAACCAGCCATTACGAAAATGAATGTGAATATTGACTACTGCCACCACACTTTCTTGACAGACAATTTGCTGCATTGATCACTTACGGGTCAACTTCGATGAAGACTGTATTCTCTTAAGAAGACTAGGGTCTACTGGATATGTAGTGTGTTAGATCTCTTTCTTGTGTCTTCAAAGTATTTAGATTATTTCATGGTTGCTGGCTGACTCTTAATGAGATGACGAGAGATTCTAACTTGGATCTGTTCTGGGTGTCCGATCATGCTGACATTCCTGGCAAGTATCCAAGAAGAGATATAGTTGCCATTGAGATATTTATGGCCCCTATGATTTTTACTAGATAGGCTACTGGCTTTGGTAGCTGTGTGACAGACCTGCTTGATGGAACTATATTAAGTTCAGATGTTAGTGAAGAGTGTGTTGGATACAACCTGTTATATTCAGTTAAAGAATTAGATTATACAGTCTGTTACTCGATATCTCAGATAAAGTATTCTAAACATATATATAGAGGAGGTAAAAACCTGTTGCTTGCATTTTCCTAACATAACAAATGACTGCCACATCTAGAAAATAGGCGGCATAAACACAGCGGACACTATTTTTAAAAACTTTTACTTTTTGTAACACACCAATTAGTCGTACAACCAAAAAGTTTATATATTCTGGGTCCTTATTAGATTCTAAGACGATCTAGACATGTCCGCCCCTCTGTCCGTCTATTGAAGGCACGATAGAACCTCAAAAATATTCAGAACAATGCAATTTTACCAAATATTTTTTTTCCCCGAAATGTTTGATATTGAAAATCGGTAAAATTGGTCCAGTAAGATCCGAGTTATAGACCAAAGTTTCAGACAACAGTGATATTTTTCAGATATATATTGCACACATTTTTTTAATATTGACGGTCAATTCTTGTTAAAAATGTCTAAGTTTTCTCATAGCCCCCATACAAATGTCCTCCCGGAATTTGGCTTTATGATACATAAATGTCTAGAGAAAAGCAGTATCCTCAGAAAATTCAGCAAAAATAAGTTTCATAATAAGAAAAAATTCAAGACGATATTTTGTTTGCATTGGTCCATATTTGAACATAGTCCATTACCGAAAATCACTTAAATGTGCATAAATATTTTCTAAACATCACTATATATCACTATTTATGTATGTATATGTGAAAATCCTCGTACCGAATTTTATGATGATCGGTCCATTGTTAATAAAATCGTCGTACGTAATTTCATGACGATCAATTAATATTTGACCAGATCACCCATAGAGATTTTTAAAAACCTCCTAAATGCGCATAAATCTCTTATAAACATCACTATCAAGTTGAAATTCGCTACCAAAAAAATTACATGTATACGAGGGCGGTTCGAAAACTACTTAGCTTAGAACAGAAAGCGCGGTATAAACAGAAAAAAGGTTCAGTGTTTTGGAAACTTCCATCTGTGCTATGAACACATGTTAAATTTCTTTTCGATCTGCTTACTACTTCATATAGAAACAGGTGTTCGAAAAAGACGCATCCGCAATTTTTTTGACAATGGAAAAATTAGAAATTCGTGGTGTCATTAAATATTTGAATAGAAAAAGTGTTTCGGCGCAAGGAATTCATAATGATATAGTGAATGTGTTAGGTAAAAGTGTTCCTTCATATGCAGCAGTCAGAAATTGTGGTGCTGAATTTAAATGCGGTCGTACAAGCATTGAGGATGAACCACGAAGTTGACGGCCAAAAACAGCAACAACAACAGAAATTGTAGCCAAAGTGCATTATATGGTATTAAATGATCGACGAATAAAAGTGCGTGAAATAGCTAATCTCATGGGCATCTCAAATGATTCAGTCCATTTAATTTTGCATAAAGAACTGCAGATAAAAAAGCTTTCTGCAAGATGCGGCACCCGCATTTGTTAACAGTCGACCAAAAACTCATAAGAATGAGAATTTCTCAAGCTTGTTTAGATCGTTTTAAGGAAAATAACATGGATTTTAAGCGTCCTTTTATAACTGTTAATGAGACATGGATCCACCACTCCACAGAAAAAACGACAATCCAAGCAATGGACTGAAGCTGGAGTAAGTGCCCCAAAGAAGGCAAAAACAATTCAAACGGTTGGTAAGGTTACGGCAACGGTTTTTTGGGACTTCAAATGTATTTTATTAAACAATAAATTCAGAGTACTATTGCAACATTTTGGACCAATTAAATGTAAAAATTAGAGAAAAACCTCCTGGCTTATAACACAAATAAAAATAAGTTTTCATCAAGACAACGCACCTGCGCACAAGAGTGTTTTTAAAAATGGCTAAAATCAACGAATTAAAGTACGAGTTGCTTGACCACCCATCTTATTCTTCAGATTTAGCTCCCAGTGACTTTTAGCTGTTCCCAAATCTAAAAACTTTCCTAGTTGGCAAGCGTTTTACCTCAACTGAAGATGCAATTACAGTTGTAAAACATAATTTTGAAGGCCTTGAGGAAAACTATTTTAATTAAGGTATAGAATTGCTAGATAAGCGTTGGTCTAAGTGTACTGAAGTTTCAGGAGATTATATTGAAAAATAAAAATGTTTTTAATAAACTAACTATTCTCTCTCTCTCTCTGCTAGGCTAAGAAGTTTTCAAACCGCCCTCGTATATGAATATAGAATTTTATTTATACCGAATTTTATTGTGATCGTATCGAATCGAATTTTTATACATATATATACAAACAAATACTATTGGACTTTGTGAAGGTTAATCCATAGTTGGACATATATCCCGTATAAGATCCACTTCCAAGTATAACTAGAATACCCAGAAATTCTTCTAAATATCGTTATTA
This sequence comes from Bellardia bayeri, assembly GCA_950370525.1. Classification (NCBI taxonomy): domain Eukaryota; kingdom Metazoa; phylum Arthropoda; class Insecta; order Diptera; family Calliphoridae; genus Bellardia; species Bellardia bayeri. The sequence goes on from OX493267.1 coordinate 22,966,812, forward strand.
AGATGAAATTACGGCACAATATTTTATGATGATTGCCCCATAATAAGTGATAGTCCCATGTGAGGAATCCAAAAAATAAAATAAATTGTATTAATGTCGTCATCGATACAAAATTTAACACAAATTCATTTCAATATATTGGCATATTGGCGGTGAGTATATAAGATTCGACACAGCCTCTTACTTTTTAATAATTATTATTAGCGACAAATTTAGTTTTTAGGTGCCCTCGTTTTTAATTGTTTTTGGTTCGATCGATTTTGACCAGTTTTAATACCAAAATAATTCTTTGAGTGTATACATACATATGTATCTAACTGCGTGTGTGATTTCTAAACCCAATGATGGCATGTACATATGTATCTATATTTGTTTGAATAGATATTGGCTTTTATTGAAACAAATATTGAGCATATGATTATCCTTTAAAAGCAATTCAATTCTAACTAAACAAGGTGTGAATTTTTGTTTAACTTTAACTCTTTTTTTTTTTTGTCATATTTCAGTTGCCATTTTGCTTTACATTTCCTTCTTTCATAATCCAATCATTGGTGAAACTACATTGGCATTTGTACCCGTATTCCTTTAGTGGCTGTTTTGTCTCATGTGTGTTAAGTTTTAGAATTTGATTTCCTTTTTTCGATTTGGTATTACCATTTTATAGTTTTTTATTGGTGTATCAACAAAAAAAAAAAAAAAATGAAAAGGAATATATTTTTATTTGCAAATTTTGCCAATCACTTCAAAAAGACCGTCGACGACCACCAGCAGTCACGTAAGTTTGCAATTTTTGATATGTCGATTTTGTTGTCATTTATAACTTATTATTTGTTTTTGTTATTGTAGCTGTGTTCGTTATTGTTTATTCACGTTTCTTTAAAACAAAAACTTGTTGTTGTTGGCATTTTGCATATTTTTGATAGGATTGATTTTCCGAAATAACAATCAAAATCTTATTTATATGCATGTGATGCCATAAAACACCTTTAGTTTGTTTTTTTTTTTCGCTGAGAGGATGTTTGTAATTTTATATGGTTTTCTGCGTTTGAAAAGAATTGTTTAAAAATGTCATAAATTCATATGTATGTAGCTTGCTGTCATGTCAAGCATGACAATTACATTGATTTGATTTATAAATCAATTAGATTTAATCCTTAATTCTTCAATCTTGAAGATAAACAAAACTATATTTCTTTATTGGTTATAGTTTCCAATACTTATGGGAGAAATTTCACATATTATTATTTCTTAGCAATTGGTGTTTAAAATTGAAATATATACATACATATGTATGTTTGATGTTTCTGTTTATTACTATCTACATATACATTAAGGACGTTTCTTAGTTTTTTTTAACTCAGGTCAAATCGGACAAGTCCGACCATATAAGTTTTTCAGACAAAGGTACAAAGGCTAATTCTGGACAGATCCAAAGCCAAATATACATGGCGCAATGATAACCATCTGTATTTAGTGTGCTATCTATTATGAACTGCTTAATTCTGGCCAGACCATCACATTCCTTATATGTATTCCTGTATCAAATGCAAACGTTCAGAATACGCGGCCAGACATTAAAGCATAATATTCCATCATGACAACGCTCAGTCTTTTACAAACTATCAAAATCTATTTAGAAAGAAGTGGTTGGAAAGTTTTGCCTCAACCTCCTTATAACCCAGTCCTTGTTCCGTGACGCTACTATTTGTTTCGATCGATGTAGAACGCTCTCTCCGAGATACGCTTCACTTTAGAACATAATATCCGGAATTGGCTTGATTCATTCTTGAGTAGTTCTTCTGGCGTAGCATCCATATGTTGCCAGAAAGTTTGGAAAATATCATAGCTAACAATGGCCAATACTTTGAATAATTGTACAAATGTTTCAAAAGAATTACAAAAAATTGGAAAAATACCTTTCCTACTATGGAGGTGTAGCGTATAAATGTATGAAACCACCTAATTGTCCCAGCTACAGCCAATTCGGAAATATCAGACAATTCCAAAAAATAACCGGGATGGTAAAATCCATAAAAACAAAATCCGGATTTTTATAAGAAGATTCTTAAATAATAAATGAGTATTAATTTGTATTCAATCGCTTTTTTTGCAACATAAATAATAAAACACTTGTGCAACCGGATTTTATGCGAACAATGTTTTATTATTGCCAAAAATTGAGTTTTCCCGAAATCCTTGAAGTCGTATGAGTCAATAAAGTACAGAAAATCCAAAAGGCCCTAACTACATATTTTACTTTTTTACATGAGAAGCAAACAACTTTATAAATTTAATACTATTTTATTCTTATAGGCCAAATTTCAGAATTAACCTTAAAAACTATTGCGGATTTGGTTTAATAAAAAAGAAAATATAAAATAATACTACACATGGTAGTTTTTAAGTAATTGTACTTAAGGCTTTTCGGAATCGGGTTTTTTTCTGAAACCAAAAAGCCGTAACAACAAAAAATGTTTTAAAAAAAGTTAAAATTATGATGAAAAAATTGCGCTTTTCAGTCTTATTAAAAATGTTTTACTTTTTGTTTTCTGTGTTTTGAATATAAAAGATACAAAACTCATTAGGTACAACGAGTTTAATGAATTCGAGAAAAATATACGTTATTTAAGAAAAGCAAACAAAATAAAAAAAAAAAGAAAATTCATTATTGTATACATGCAAACAAAAGGAAGGAAAACTTTTAAATCTAATCTGAGTATGGTAAATTATCGTAAAAACTGTGGCAATCAGCCGGTAGTAAACATTTAAGTTACTGCAGATTACTCTATTTCTTTTTGGATATTTATACCCTACACCACCATAGTGGGGAGGGTATATTGGATTTGTGCATATGTTTGTAACGCCCAGAAATATTGTTCCAACACCCACCTTAAAGTATACCAATTGATTTAACGATGTCCGTCCGTCTGGCTGGCTGGCTGTCCATGTAAAGCTTGTGCGCAGATTACAGGTCGCAATTTTGAAAATATTTGTGATAAAATGTGATACATGATATTTTTTTTTGGCCCAAGGATGGATGGGATTGAAACTGGTTAAAATCGGTCCATTATTTCACCTGGCCCCCTAACAAATGTCCTCCCGAAATTGGGATTTACCGATCATAAATGCTTTAATTATGCAAGTATCCAAACAAATTTCAAAACAAAAAAGTGGTAAATAAAGCCAAATCAGTGGTAAATAATTAGTCGTAGCTCCCATATAAGGCCCACATCCGAAAATCACTTTAAAGAGAATAACTCACTCAAAAATGTTGGTAACCAAATAATATTGAACGCAAATATATTTCATATGTATGTAAATAATACGGTACAATTTTATTATGATCGGTCCATAATTAATCGTAGCTCCCATATAAGGCACACTTCCGAAAATCACTTTAACGATCATAAATTTCTTAAGAATGTTGGTAATCAAAAAAAATTCTACACAAATAATATATAGAAATGATGACACCTAATTTTATAATGATCGGCCCATAATTAGTCGAAACTCCTATATAAGACCCTCTCCGTAATTTACTTTAACCTCCATAAATCTTTTAAAACTATTTATATCGATATAAATTATAACATACACAATATTTATATTCACGAAAGTCCATAATAGGTCATATCTCCCATATAGCGCAAATTTTTGAAAACTGTTTTATGCATATACTGGGTGTAGGGGTAGTATATGGTCGGGCTTGACCGACTATACTTTCTTACTTGTTTTATTTTTTCTTTATGTAAACGACCAGGTTTGACATCTTCAAACGTTTTTTGTGTGCGTTGTGGCAAAACCTTAGCATATCATACTTCTTGTCTGCTGGTTAGAAGAGCAAACATTTGCCTAGTTAAACAAACAGTAATATCAGACTTTTGTAAATCCTACGAATTTTAATTATTTTTATAAAGATAATTCAATAGGTATATATTATAACGATTTATGTAGTTTATATAAAATTTGCTTACAAAAACTGAAAATATGTAATTCATTCTAGCTAAAATCATTTGCTAAAAATTTCCAAACAACAATGGTCAAATTTAATATGCATCTATGGAATTTATCTCATTATCTTTCATTTTCAACATACTCTCTTTTACTGAGGTGAATTTATTTATTTTCCCCGCCACTGCAATGGATGATGATTGAGTGAAACCAGTGAGTATTTGTACAGACAACAATGGCGTTTGTGTTTTTAACAGTTGTTGTGGGGTGTAGAGTGTGTGTTTGCAATAGACAGCTTAATCTAGTGAGTGAGAGGGAAAGAAAATATACACACATTATTAAGTTTCTTGAAGAGGTGTGTTCTTTTAACAAATAAACTCATAATGTTTCGTTTCCGTTTGATTAACAATGGCGCATCCAATAAGAATTTTAATAATCGTTTATATTCAAGTAGTTTGTAGATTTTTTTTATTTTCTTTCCCTTATTGTTTTAGTTGTTGTTCTTGTTCAGTTGTATAGACATTAAAATGTGCATGAATGTGTTTGGTATTTTTTGTTTTTGGTTTGTTTGTTTGTTTTGTATTTGGTTTTTTTGTTCGTAGTTGTATAAGAGGAGTAAATTAAATTTTATGCAAGAAGTTTATTATTAAATGGAGCTACATGCACAGGACATGAACAACAGAAGCTGAAACAACAATTTTAAACAGCAGCAGCAACAACATTAGCAACAGTGAAGACAGTTGATGATGATACGTTAGTTAGTATCCGCTAGTACTTTCTGAGGCAATGTGCCACTTTTATAGTAAATACTTTGGACAAGAAATTGAGCTAAAGTTATCAATGTATTGGACTTTATAGTGAACACAAGTTAGAATTAAATTGTTAAGTATTCAGGACTGGATTCAAGAAAAAACACATCTTCAAATGACTACATACGTTACTAGTTCTTAGAACTACAGGGTACATTCACCCATGCATACGAATTTGTATAGGTATGTGTGAGTTTGTAGATTATTTGCTTGTACATTTTGTTCAGCCAGCCAGCCAGCATTTTTTTTACACGCAGACAATAAAAATGCAGTAGTGTCATGTTTTTTCAACAAGCTCAAATGGCATCATCTGTTGCAAGGGGTGGAGGAATGAACGGCGGAATGAAGCAGTTGCATCAGCAGCATAAAATAATGTAATAATTATTATAGTTTATAATGAACTCATAAACAAGCAGAACAATGAAAGGATGTGGTGCTCTTTATGTCTTTGACAATTTAATAGCTGTTTTGTTTAGTGTTAGAATTGATACATTTTATTCTAAATTGTACAAACAATTTTAATTAATTTTAGTTAAAAATTTACTTTGCTGAAATTGTTTTTATAAACAATTTTAGATATGAATATACATACATATTTATACATAAATTAGAATTTGGATTTCATTTTGTGAAAATAATCAAAGATTTCTGGTCTTAATGGATTTAAGACTGAAAAATTTTATATTTTATTTCTATGTTTATTTATTTAGGGGACCAGACGGTTTTCCGGGAAACATATACATATGTAGGTACATCCATTATAAAAACCTGAATTTTGAATTCCTAGAAGTTGGTTAATTGCGAAGGCATTTAAACTTATTTCTTTGTTTGTTAGATATGGATATACCTACATATTTATCTTCAGCACTTCTAATAATTGAGAGCACATTTTTGTTGGTCCTGGAATGATTTATGAATCAATTAATATCCTGCTTTTTCATTGAAGAAAAAAGCGGAAACAAATTTGGAGCAAAAAGTGGTTGCACGCACTTAAGTTAAATATACACAATTATTATTATTTGTCACTTTTTACTGACTGAAAATGCTACACGTTCAATATTTATCACGAGGTCCACGATCTGCGATCTGGATTTAATATTTTAGGCCTTTCTGCGATATAGATCGCGATCCATCAATATTGCATTCCTACTAGAAATATATATAGCAGTGCTCTTAGATTACTTTTGGTTGTGGAATATTGATAATCTTCTTTTGTTTTCGGCAATACCGTTTATCATTTGCCATTGGTTTAACTGTGGAATTATTGGTGATAACATTAACAACCGAATTGTCGTTCCAACGCACTAATATGATCTTGCTGATCATTGAGCAACTGAGCAAATTCTATGTGCTTGTTTTTTTTAGATTTTTAAAAGAAATTTTCGATATTCTGTTTTCTTTTTGAGCTCAATATAACATAAACAACATATAAAATACTATGAAATAAATATTCACTTTCAGAGCACAAGCACCATGATTTAAATCCAAAACGGATTGGTTTCCCCTTAATAAACATTTTGCAATAGTGTCGCCCGAAATAGGAAATAATCTGCTAAAATATGGCTGAAAACACCAAATTGTTTAAAATTTATATTGAAAGCATTAACAAGACTTCCGGCCAATGGTCGATTTTTCGACCACTAAAGTTTGTAAAAATTTAAAAGTAGAAAATTTTATAATTCACAAATTGCTTTGCTTCTATTATTAAAATATATTATTTAGGCTTTAAAAGAAATAAAAAACAAAATTTTCGAGTTTTTTTTGCTTTTCTTTACTCTTATACCAAAAAATTTTGCAAATTCGCCAGAAAATCAATTCAATACAAATATTTTAAAAACCATTACAAATTTCTGCAAACCAATCAAAAAAATCATACCTAGTTAACTTAGGAAATAAACGACAAAAAAAGGGGGGTCGAAAAATCGACCAGTGGCAAAAATGGGTTAAGACGATAAAAAGAGGTCTAGTATTATAAAATTTTTACAAACGAGTTACTTTTTGTTGGTAGTTTTCCTTTACATATTGTCTGGCGCACAGAATTATTGGAACAAATAAACATTTTCCGACCAATTTTTTACTTTTATGGTATGTTTTCGTTATAACTAAAAGCGAAATTTAATACTTGCCCAGAGAAAACTGTTAAATACACATACCTATAGTCATTATTCGTTCGTGTTTGTAGTTACGACCAATGATTTTTGTTTGTAATTGTCACCTCCAGGACTGCTTTTAAAGAAGTGTTCAGAGCTAGTTAACATTAATTGGAATGATTCTTGAAACAATGTTGAGTTTTGTGTGAAATTGTTGCTCTCGTTACTAGTTCTAGAGAAGCTTTGCAAAGCAATCACATGTTCAGAATTTTTTTCAAATTGTCACGTTTTGAACTAGTTTCAGAAGAAGCAGATGAGAAATTTTTATTGTTATTAAAAAAAGTATTCCCTGTAAATTTATACAATTTCTTAATGTTGCATTTTATGAATATACCTATTTAATTTTTTAATAAAAGCATTTACCTATACTACATACATTGGCACAAATGTACATACGTATATTGTTTTCCAAAGAAATCAAGTAATGTACCTATAACTAGTGCCAAAACATTAGTTCTATAAAAATATGTATGTATGTATGTACATAAGTATATGTAGGTACTTAGAATTGCAATAGGTTTCCATAGAACGGGTTCCAGAAGTAATTGCAACGTCACTAGTTCCCAGGCTATCTTCAAAGATTATGAAGTGGTTCTGATTACACACCATCTAAAACTAGTTAGAACAAGTACTGAACATTTTCCTGAAATAATAACAATTTTAAAATTAAATTTTTTTTATCTAATTAGGTATCTACCTAAATTAAATTGCCGACGGCTTTCATAACATCAACTAAAATGTGCATAATCAATTAAACGTTAATGCAGACAGGAAAAAAATATTAATAGATTAAAAATGAAATTTATTTTATTGTACGTTCGTTACTTTTCATACATTTTAATAAACCAAAAGACAATTATAATAAAATAAATCAATTATAAACATGTTTAGTTTGTTTTTTATGAGAATTGTATGATTATTTTCGAAAAAAAAAGCTGTAGGTATATTGTACATACATATACCTATAAATATAATAAAGTACTTCATTAAAAAGCAACTTTTATATACATATACATATGTATAAAAATGTGTTTGTATATACAAACACACGCTCCCGCAAATATAAATAAATATATACAAATATGTATATCTACTACAAAAACAAATTATATAACATATGTATGAGACAAAGGACGAACATAAAACCATTGACTGCCACTCAATATTTATTACATTTTAAACAAATAAACACAAAACGTAGAAGATGAGAAGAGCAAAGTTAAAAAATAAACACAAAACCAGAAAAAATCTTGAAACACCTCCTTTTTTTACCCGCATACATATACACCATTTTACACACATACAATCAACAGAGACAATTTTACCTCTTTCCATTTACTTGTTGGTTTATTTTTTGTTGTCCTGCAGAGAGCGTGAGTATCTGTGTCTCCTCTTAGTGCTGTATTAAAACATGAGTGGGTATTATAACCGTACATTAGTGCATTTTAATGACGTACATAATAAAAATCACATTCGTTGTTTTTTTCTACAATATTTTTACTTTTGTTTTGTTACTGAAGTTATTATTGTTGTTCGTACCAATTCCATAAAATTCCAATATCGCAGATGGGTCTATTATGTAGAATACTTTACTTCAGTTAGTTGTTGCCAACAATGCTGTCAATTTAGTTTTTTCTATTTTAGTGATTTTTTAACAACAGAACAACTTTTTAGTGTTTGATGAAAATATTGGGTGTATATTTTAAAAGTGCGGGTTTCAACGGCGCATCTTTTGAACTTGTTTTTTGTCTTTAGTAACTTATATGACATTTTGAGGGGTACATTGGTACATATCTAACATTTATTCTCACTTAGTTATTGAACGTTATAGGTAGTGTAAACAATTTTTTTTGCTTCTAAAGTGTCAAATTTTGTGCCATATCCGGAAGTTATACTTATTCAAAAACGATTATTAAATTTAACAACCGTTTATTACGACAGATTTGCATATACAAATTTGTTTAATAAACGTTTGTTAAATTTAATAATCGTTTTTGAATAAGGGGGTTCATCTTTATTTTGAAGCATACTGATTGCTTATCGAACCTAATGGTGAATACGTTTCATCAATTTACACGTGTTAGAGATGGTTTGTGCTGTTCAGAAGTGGTGATTTTGACACTGAAGAAAACGATCAAATCAAAACAATTTATTTTACTAAGTTTAAAATAACATTTTGAGTAAAGAATTCATCCAGTACATGTATTTTCTGTTTTGTTTAAATTTATTTAGCTGAATATTTTTCGACGTTAAATTAAAATAGGAAAAGTTGCTGGAAAATTTCCTCTTGAATTTCCAAAATTGATTCCTCTAAAATTCACATAATTTAACATTTAAAATTGCTTTTCGTGTTTACCAAAAAAATTAGTAATTTCTTGTATCCTCATAACATAATTTAAATTATTACACTAAGAGTAAAACTGCGGGCTAAAATCAATCTGTGTCGGGCTTGTTTTTAGAATTCTGATATTTTGAACAAATCAAGCCTGCAAAACACTTAAATGAAAATAAAATTAAGAATTAAGGTCGTAAATCAAGATTTAAATCTTAAAATAATAATAAAAATCGTAGTTTAAAAATAAAATTTTTGATTTAAAATTACATCAAGATAAATTTATTTTTTTAAATCTAAAAATACTTAAAACAAGCATAAAATTCTTAATTTAATCTGTAACGATTTTAAATAAAAAAATCTATATGCTGTGATTTCTTCAGTTGTGCTTTTCTTTCAGCGTGTTAAGGCGAAAATTAAAAAAAGTTTAAAAAAAACAATCTGTTCCAATGGAAAATACACAAATATCAAACCTTGATGAAAGCTCCCCAAATAATTGGATGACTGTTGCTATTGAAGCAGTTATTCCGTTTATTATTATTCAGTTTAAATACTCCTGGCGAAGAAACCATTGAAAGTGAAGCGCGGTTCGATCTCCAAACACTTCAAATAATTCTAGTGAGTTTGTGTTTTTAAATGTTGAAAAAGAACAATTTAAGTATTCTGCCGGAAAACACAACGAGGAAAGTTTGAGAAAACTTTTAAAATAGTTCGACTTGGAGCTTGTCCTTGAATATTTAAGTTTTTGTGTTTTATTTATGTTCTACACATTTTTAATTATTATGATATTATTTTGCTGCTCAAGTGACCTATAGGAGCTTAAAGTTCATGCGATCTCTTGATCTCTTTCAAATAAAAACTTTTTTATATCAAAATGAAAATATTTATGTTGTGTGTTATAGAATTAAGGTAAAAGGCTTTAATATCATTTTCAATCATATGAAATTGAACCAAGACAAGATTTAAAAATAGACAATGTAAATATTATAAACTTTACTAGCCCTCCTTTACATGTATATTTTATAAATAGTGGTAAAACATTTATTAGACTTAAGTATATATAAATAAAATTATTTACGCAAAAATATATGAATTTTCTTTATTTTAATTATATATTTGAATTAAATTACAATATATTGAAAAAAAATATTTTATTTTGCTTGCTGGGTTTATGGGGTAAAATACATTCGAATTTCGAAAAGCATGAAAGCAGGAACGTTCTTGAAATAAGAATAAAAATTCTTAAGCTAAACCTGAGTCAAACTTGAAATAAGTCCCTATTAATCTTAGTTAAAGAATGCATGATTCTTAAAGCAAGATTTTTATTCTTAAAATAAGAACAAAGCAGCTTAAAACCAACTTAAAAATTATCGTTCTAAAAATAAGATTTTCGGCTTGATTTTAGAATTTTCAAGCCTAGCAGACTTTTATGACGTTTCCGACTTGATTTAAGTCCGATTAGATTAGATTTTTCCCTCAGTGTACATACCTACTTACATAAACTCAACAATTGTCAATAATTAAGTTAAGTTAATTAATAGTGATGTTATTATTTAGTTTTGTTCTTAAAATATGTCATGATCTTTTTAATATTTTTTAATAATTCAGAAAGTCTTCACTTTCAAAGAAATCATCGTCAAATCGCCCGAAATAAATTTAACATCAAATAATAATGTTTCAGCGACTTTTAACTTAATTTTGACATCACTGCTTGTGTCATGTACTGAGAAGTTGTAGTAGGTTGAAAAAAGAATAACAGAGATTTTATAAAGACAATCAGATTAAATTTATTTTCAGACTCTTTTTATTTTGTTACTTTTTTTGTAGTTACTGTGACCATTCTTCTTCCATGTACGTATATGAGGACAAAAACACATACATATGAATGTATGTACCTTGATTTACTAAGTGTAATAATAGAGTAAAAATATCAAAATATTAGACGTCTCGTTTTAACCTTTGTGATGATACATTACTACAAAACTAGACAGGCAGCACAGAGAGTATGTATAAAAGAGCGAGAGAGCAAGTAGAGTTTAAACTCATTCTGTAATGAATTGAAATCAATTGAGCATGATTTTTAAACCGGATTTCCTTACAATATGCATGTATGAGTATTTTTATTTCTTTTAATGGCAAATTGAAACGCCTGTCATGTTTTCTACTCTTGTCATCTAACACTGGCCGTTTTCTGTTTTGTTTTTGGTAGCTTTGGATGTTTGGTTGGTGGTGGTTATTTTCTGTGTGTGTGTTTTTAACCGATTTTGAAAGACTTGAATTGAAAATAATTTTGTTTTGGCTTCATTTGCCACACTGTTGTTGATGGTCCGGCAAATACACTCATTCACTCAGTGAAAACTCGTTCGCATACAATTCAATTACAATTTCGAAATCATTCTGTAGTTATAGGCCTAAACAAACGGACGGTTAAACGGATGTATGCAACAAACAAAAAGAAAACAAAAACGAAAGAAAAACAAAAATTTTACATATTCCAAAAAAAAAATTTTCAAAAGTGAAATTATAACAAAATTATTAACAAAAAAAAAATATATATATACCTATATTAAAGAATTTTATTCAAGTGGATTATAGAATATATTGGAAAAATATTAAAACAAAAGAAAGAAATTCACAAATTGTTGAATATCAATTAAAAGTGTTTAAATTAAAAAATAAACAAAATAAAATATTTTAGCTAAAGAATTATAAAAAGTGCCGGAAAATACAGTGAAATATTATAAATAAAAGAAATTGTTGTATCATTTGTTAAAAACACTTCAACCTGGGTAGTCCATATATAAATCATACGCCCACGGGCTCGGAAAGCCCGCTTGCTTTACCTAACGATATCGCTTTAACGCCTCAAATCGCTTCACCTTTATCTTCAGCTTCTTCGACTGCAACTCCAGCTTGTATTAACACAAAATCGTTTCATTTATCACAAAATTCCGCTTTCAATTTAGCTTTACGTTCCTCGTCTACGTTTAACGCTTTTCAAGCTGCCGTAGCCGCCGGTATTAACGGTTTCTCTTCGCCTTTACAAACACCGCCGGTACAATCACCTTTAAGTTTATATACACGCTTCCACGATCGCTGCGAAGAAAGTTCGGATTATAGTTCCACCACTACCATCAACAATAACGCCAACGATAACGACAACATGGATTTGATAAATCCCTACATGAGACATCATTCATTTGCGGCCGCAGCTGCTCAACAAAATAACTCTCCTGCAGTTAATTTGCTAAATCGCAGTCCGCCTTTGCATCATCATCATCCAAATCATATAGGTAATGGGTTTACAGATCCCTCACAAATGGATTATCAAAATCAAATATTGGATTATCATAGTGCTGCAGCGGCTGCAGCCTATGCTGCCAACAATAACAATCATTTAACGGGACCCTTAATGCTCTTGAAAAATAACAATAATAATAATAATAATAACAATAATACGGATAAAATGACCTCAATATGCAAATCGCCTAGATCTGTCGACGACTCCTCCACACCGCCACCTTTACTCTCCAGTACCGAGAATAACAATACAAATATTTCACAAACATCATCCCGCCTACAGTCCGAATCGCCCGACAACTGTCACAGCGCTTTGAATCAAAGATCACGCTATGACAACAACTCTAGTCCCGGTGTAGATAGTTCAAAATCATTTTCCGTTAGCCAGCGTTCTAGTGAAGAGGCTGGCAACAACAGCGAATCAAGTCCTCCGCCCTCAGACTATAGTCCCGAAAATCTTTCAAGTCGTAAATTTACTTCTTCCAATACGGGCCATCCCTTGGGCGTACACAACAATAATAATATTGGCTTGGAACATAAATTGCCTTTGAGTTTCTTGGGTCCTCCCTTGGCCGCCTTACATTCCATGACCGAAATGAAAACTGGTAATGTGGCGATTAATTCAGCGCTAAATGGTGGCTCCTATGGCGGTCAACAAAATCCGCATATGATTGGTGAAAATCGTTCGAATTCATCGGGTTCGAATGCGGGCACAACCAATACACAGACACAGGGCACCGCAAATCCGCACGGCATTGATACGATCCTATCGAAACCACCACCAGTTACATCGGCGGGATTAAGTGCTTTAACGGGAGGTAAGTTGTATGAAGAAGTGTTTATAGAATAGTTTAAATAGTTTGTGTTGGCAATAAGAATTCAGTTCCATGCTTAGGCCTGTTTGGGAATCTGGTAATAATTATTTCATTTAAAGATTTTTGCCTAAATCCTAGTACTAAGCTGAAATCTAATTTTAAAGTCTATGCAATACATTCATGGTAGTTAAAGTTATTGTTTGGATCCTAGGAGTAGTGGATTTGTTAAGAACCTAGAAGCAGTTCAATTTCTTGTTATCGTTCTTCAGTTCGCTTTTGAAAATCGTATTTGGTGTCTTCAAATTCCTTTTGGTTCTAAAACGCTTTGTGTCTGTAAACTTTGCACAAAGATCGAGCCAGAAATTTAAAAATTGCAATACATATTTAGTTGAATATTTCTATTTGAATTAAATCTTAGAAAGATATTTTAAAACATTGTTTATCGAATTTTGAATTTAAGAAAATTTTGCTTAAAAATTTCTAATAAATTGTCTGGTTGAGAAACACGGATGAGAAATTATTTCAATAATATTTATTTCTTACAAATTAAAAATCATACATCATTAAAAATCGTTTTAAATAATTTTATCTAAAAAAATTAGCTTTTTCTAACAAGATTTTTGGATAGTAACTGTTTAAGGAACGGTCACACTTGGCAAATATTTGTGGCACTTGTTTTAGCATAAATTTGTTTGAAGTTGTTTACTCTTACAGGAGTTTTGCAAGATCAAATAGCATGAAATAAAATAAAACATAATACTTTGTTGAGTTTTAATAACTAAAAGAGTTCAAACATATTTTATTTAGTGGTTAAGTCTTTTTCGTCAAATATTTGTCAAGTGTGACCGTAGCTTTAGTATTATTATTAATTAAATAATTTCAGGTTATTTAATATAATTAAACAATATGGAATATAAATAATCCCAACAATTAATTGAAGGTCTATAAAATTATCATATTTTTATTATTTTTCTCAATTTTTGACAGTCATCATATTGTCTCATTTTACCTTGAAATAACTACAACAATTAAATACAAACTGCCAGACTGTCAATCATTTGTCATAAAATGTAATTATTATTTGTATTTAGCTGCCAAATCAATTAAAGACCAGAACTAATTGTCACTAAATAGGTACAAAAGATAGAAAAAATAATCATGAAATGTCAAATGGTTGAGAAAAGACGAAAGAAAGAGAGTGACAAACATTAAAGAAACGTTAACACAGATATGATTTTTCATATAAACATTTAAATGTCAATAAATAATTTCTTTAAATCATTTTAATTGTATTGGGCATTAAATGTCAATATAATTGTTAGCAATTTGTAATGGAATTGGATAATGAATAATAAACCAATCATACAAAGGAAATTGATATAATGGAATTATGTTTTATGAGTTTTTAAAATATTGCACAATTAAAATAAAATGAAGTGTATTTTTTCGATTCGATTTTTGAAGGTTTGGAAGTGTTCATACTCAATGTGCTATTAGATCACTGATACTTTAAAGGTGGATTCATAAAATTGTTCCGGACAAAATTTTTTTACTGAGAGTTTTTTGCAACACGATTCACCCATTTCGAACGATTTTTCTGGAAAATTAAAACTGTCATATGTAAACAAAATCTATAAGTTTTAAAAGTGTTAATACAGCGGCCATTGATTTATTTTGCTTTGGTTTTTAAGTGTCAAAAAACAAATATTAAATTATTTTAAAATATTGTCTATTCAATGAATGCAGCTGCGGCCGCTATATTTTCTTCACAACGTGCTGGATGTGGTCATTTTGGTCGAATATTATAAAATAATGAATGCTGGGTTCCAAAATGGGTGATGGTGTTGCGAATAGTACGCTCAGCAGGCCGACTATGTTGACCATAAGTTGAGCGAAGTGCGCGAAACACAACCCACACAGAACATGAATTTTCGTAATAAAGTTGAATGATTTGTAAACGTTGTGCAGGCGTAAAGGTACGGTCACATTTGGCAAATATTTGCCGAAAGAAAACGTAACCACTAAATAACATATATTTGAAGTCGTTTATTTATTTATAAAAAGTTTCTTCTTTAGGCTACAGCACAACAGATATTTAGTTTTAATTTATTTGATGCTGTTTGATCTTGCAAAACTATTGTAAGAGTAAACAACGTCAAACAAATTTGTGCTAAAACAAGTGGTTACGCTTTTTTGATTAAATATTTGCCAAATGTGACCGTACTTTAAGTCTTTTCATTATTAAATGCCAAACAATACTAAACAAAAATAACATGACAGCATAACACGACTCACACGTGATCTGTCAGAAAAATGCTATTGAAAAAAGTATCTCTACTTGAATCAGCCAGTATATTCACTGGCTCTGCTGATAGGCAATACGCGAAATAATAGTCTTTACTGGGGCCCATTTAAAAACCTTTAATCCATAAGACTTTAGACAAAATTATAAATTATATTACATTTCTTGATGGATGGAATTATTTCTAAATTTTCTCTTTTTCAGGTGGCATACCAAGATTTTCCATAGCGGCGGCAGCAGCCGGCATGGCTCAATACCTGTCACAAAATCAAGGTACTCCTTTGAAAACGCATGCCGGTCATATGGTCGATAGAACACATCTGTATTGGCCGGGACTGCAAGGTCTCGTAGCGAATCCAATGGCGTGGCGAGAACGATTATCAAATACAAGTAAGTAATAATCTACAAATTCAAAATCATTAAATGGCCTCAACACACTTTATATTTTATTGACTTTAAAATTAGTTCCAAGTCATTAATTAATGTTGAAATTTATATTAAATTTAAGTTTAATAAGAAACGGTATGAGCAGAAAACATCAAATTAATCAATTCCTCCCCGTATTTATTTCAACTTGATGACATAAAGATGATTTGTCAGAAAAGAAATCCCAGCAAAAGAAAGAAATAAAATAAATAATCTTTATTATATTGGCCAGACAGAACACACCTTGTAGAGGAAGTCAGCATTTTTAAAGAGAATTAAATGAATTCCAACAAAAACAAACTAACAAAAACACATTGTAGGCTTCTGAGCTATTTTTGTTTTTCTTTGTAACTACACGAAAGTGATGATTCCGCTGTTTCTTTTGATTTGCTAATGATCATGATCAAGCGATTATTGATCTGACTTATTTAAGTAAAAATTGTATTCCAAGCAGGGTTTCTTAAATTA
Source organism: Bellardia bayeri (assembly GCA_950370525.1). Taxonomy (NCBI): domain Eukaryota; kingdom Metazoa; phylum Arthropoda; class Insecta; order Diptera; family Calliphoridae; genus Bellardia; species Bellardia bayeri. Next base: position 22,983,365 of record OX493267.1, read on the forward strand.
CAGAAACTGAGAGACTTGCATTTACAAAGTTAAATGTTTGTCTAAACTTTAATAAAAAGTTGACAGAATTATACTTTTTAAAACATTTCTAGCAATTTCCATCAACGTTTTTTAACCCTAAAGGCGGATTCACTCACGCATTCGTTCTGAACAAAATATTTGTTCGGACAAAGTTTTTTTTTTGGCTTAAGTCGATTTTAGTGACTTTTTTCAAATAACTATCAAAATTTTATCAGTAATAGAATTTTAAATTCTGATTAAAATAAAAAAGAAAAATTGGGGCAGTCACGCCTATTTTCGAGTGGGTGGGGCTCCAATATTTGTAATATATTTAGCTATATCTTGAAAACTAGATTTCTTTAGACGATATATATATCAAATGATAGATATTTTAAAGACCTTTTCAACGATATGTAACATGACCTATTTATATGGACCAGCTATTGATAAATTTCGCAAAAATATTTTTTGATCCGAAATTTGAATCTAAAAAATTCGGGAAAAACGGTTATATGAGTAAGTTTATACTGAAAATTTGCACAATGCGAAGCCGGTATTCTGTATACCAAAGAGGAAAAAATCTATCCTATATACAAAATTTTGAAAAAATGTGTTTTTTTTAATTTTTCAGATCTTATAATTCTATGATTATAGTACCTAGAGACACATATGATACCTTGGCTTGGCTATTTATATTAATAAACTAAAATAACACTTATATAAACATTTTTTTTAATTTTTTTAGATATTAAAAAAAAAAATTCGGGCCAAAAAATATTCTTTTCGGATTTAACCCAAATTCGGTCCATATTTTATAATCATGATATATATCGTTGGAAAGGTATTTTTAATTTTTTTTATTTTTTATTTAATTTTATTTAATGTATTACAAATTAGCAGACACCGATTAGTTCCCGAAATATAGGCCTATATAATTTTAACTTTTTTAATTTTTTTTTTGCTGGCATCTCCTCTAAAAGCTCTATTTGATGTTTTTTTTTTTTTTTTGAGAATAGTCACTAAAACCAACTTTTTCCAAATTATTCATTAAAAATTTTGTAAATTGTTTTTAAGAAATATTAAAATAATTTAATACATATTTGTTTTTTGACACTTAAAAACCAAAGCAAAATAAATCAATGGCCGCAGTATTACCACTTTTCAGAAAAATTGTTCGAAATGGGTGAATCGTGTTGCAAAACACTCGCTGTAAAAAAATGTTTCTCAAGACAAAATTTTTGTTCGGTACAAATGGGTGAATCCACCTTAAGTCTGGGAGTGTGGTCAAGAGTTGTCCACACCAGACAAATTCATGTGCGGCCACATTGTTCGCTGAGTGACAAATTAAAAGCTTATCAAGACCTAGGCTAAGATATACCAAATTTAGTTTTTAGTTGTATATAGACTTTATAGACATTTTTCAACCAGAGTTTGAAAGATGGTATCGAATATCCATTAAGCACCTCTGCCTATTCTGATGCCGAATAAATGATCTTTATATGAAAGATCTTATAAAAGATTTTGTTATTTTTCCCCTTTAAGCTGATGAGCTGTTACTGATGTGATTAGTGTAAAATTTTCCTCTTCCGATCAATGTTAAACTCATTAAATTTTGATAAAAGAAATGAAAGTTATTCCTCATCTGATGGTTTCTTCATCAAGTGTTTAATATCTTTAAAAATAAAAAAAAAAAAATACCCACAAAGACACTTTGAATTACAGACAGATTTCATGTGCATTGTTGTGAATGGATGCAACTGAATGCTTGTTGAACAATAAAAAAAAATATGAAAAATTAATTTACTTCATTATTGTTGCGTTTGTAGAACTGATCTGCTTGTTATTGATCGCAATGTAAAGTAAAGTAGTTTATTGTCAATGAGGCAGTGTCATGTTTAGTTCATTAAATTTTTGTTAAAACATCCCGCGTGTAGAAAATTATGCCAAGTCACCGTTTTGGTGTTTTTTTTTTATTTTTTTAGGTTGGAATTGTAATTCCAGAATTGTTGTTTGTGGTGTGTTTTTTAAAGACTCATTAAATAATCACTTGTGATCATGTTTTTCTTTTTCAAATTAAATATTTGTTTATTTATATAAATTTATGTGTATGATTTTAAAGTAATAAAATTATTTGGATTATTTTTAGGTGTTTAAACAATAATGGTTTTGGAATTTAAAGTTTTGTAGTTAATATTAAGGTTCAGGGAATTGTTGTTATTAAAATTATGGAAATGTTGAACTAACATTTCTTTGTTTATTTGATTTTTTCTTGGGAATTTTTTATCTTTTAAATATAATTTATTGTCGACAATTCCAATTTCATATCACATCCGTAGTTGAATGGAAATTTATGAAGAACTGGCCTTTGATTAGTTCCTTATGGTGGAAAACGGTTTAAGTTGTAATACTTGATATAAATGGAATCCAACATTATCGTTGGCCTAGTAAGTGCTAAATTGATAACTTTAGGAACTTAAAATAAATTAAATTATAAGTTTTAAAAATTTGCGAGAACAACAAAAAGTACCTACATATATTCAATAATGATTTTAAATGCTGCTAAACATTTGATTGAGACTTTCAATTGATGTATTTGATGAAAATTCATTAATTTCTATTCGAAAATAGTAAAGAACTTTGAAGATGATGGATGGAATCTTAACAAGTAAACAAGTATGGTCGGTCAAGCCCGACCATATAATACCCTACACCTAGTACATATATGTATAAAACAGTTTTTCAGAAATGAGCGTTATATGGGAGATATCACCTATTTAGTGTCATGATTTCTGTGAATATAAATATTATATGTGTTAAATTTAATCTCGATATAAATACTTCTAATAGATTTATGGAGGTTAAAGTGAATTACGTAGAGGTTCTTATATGGGAGTTTCGACTAATTATGGACCGACCGACCGATTAGGTGTCATTATTTCTGTATATAAGAAACTTATTTGTGTCGAGTTTTATTTGATTGCCAACATTTTTAAGAAATTAATGACCGTTAAAGAGATTTTCGGAAGTGGGCCTTATATGGGCGATACGACTAATTATGGACCGATCACAATAAAATTGTACCGTAGTATTTGTATATATAGTATATGAAATATATTTGTGTTAATTATTATTTGCATACCAACATTTTTGAGTGAGTTATGCTCTTTAAAGTGATTTTCGGAAGTGGGCCTTATATGGGACCTACGAGTAATTATTGACCGATCTTCACAAAATTCGTAGATGTGATTTAGCTCCATTCACTACTCATTTGTGGTGAAATTTGTTTGGATACTTGCATAATTCAAGCATTTATGATCGGTAAACCCCAATTTCGGTAGGACATTTGTATGGGGGCCAGGTGAAATAATGGACCGAGTTCCACCAGTTTCAATTTCATCCATCTTTAGGCCGAAAAACTATCAAGTACGAAATTTTATCGAAATATCTTCAAAATTGCGACCTGTTGTCTGCGCACAAGCTTTACATGGACAGCCAGCCAGACGGACGGACGGACATCGTTACATCGTCTCAGAAAGTGATTCTGAGCCGATCGGTATACTTTAGGGTGGGTGTTGGGCCAATATTTCTGGGCGTTACAAACATCAGCACAAATCTAGGGTTTATACCACTATAGTGGTGTAATGATAATGTTTACGCTGATTAGATACCGAAATGTACCTTAATTGTTTAAAACTAAAGGTACGGTCACACTTGCCAAATATTTGTCTATAAAGACGTAACCAATAAATAAAATATATTTGAATTTGTTTATTTATTAAAAAAATTTTTTTTATTATTTAGGGAAAGACACAACAAATATTTAGTTTATTTTATTTGATGCTGTTTGGTCTTGCAAAACTCTTGTAAGAGTAAACAACGTCAAAACAAATTTGTGCTTTTTTGCATCTTTATAAACATTGGAAGGAATTTGTTAAAAATATACTATATATGCTTATGTTTCTTAAATTATAAGTTGGCTTATTTCGGTTTCGTTTTGACAAATTATATTTTTGGTACAAAAATTGATATCTATTGCAGATAACTTTGGTACTAAATTAAAAGTAAAATATCTGTCAAATAGAGTTTAATAAAAAATAATGAAAATATCAAAAAAGAAAATTTTGAATGTTGTTTTTTACTTCTTTAGCAACACCATGTCATCTGGAAATAGCATCGATCAGTTTGGTTCCTAACTTTATTTTATACTAAACCTATTTTACTGATTTTGTATACTAAACTGCTTAGTACATTGATATATGTACATATATATCAGCGTAACCTGACTTGTCATTTCTCAATTAAAAATATAATTTGTAGGATCTGAAATGATTAATTATCAGTGTTAGAAACTATGACAAACTTATATATATTCTTATTCTGAAATTTAACTCTGACTTTAGATATTTGTAATACAAATGTCTGCAGAAATATTTGTAACCTCTTATTAGATGTCACCTCTATTCAGTAAAGTTCTGGATCGATTTTGCTCTATGTCATTAAAAACTTAAATATTTGGTTGGCGAAATAGATAGACAGAGTGCCCCGATAGACTAGGCGATAGAGTGCAAAAGGTTGCGGGTTCCATTCTGCAGATAAGCCAAAAGCTTCGCAGTTTGTGTTTGTTAATTAAGAAAAAATATGTAAACCCCTTCTAATTATCCTCAGCTTCTCCCAATCGAACAATATTGGGCTATTCGCAGTGTGCGAAACTGTAGCTCTTAACAATAATTTGTTTTTTGCGATTTGTTATAGTTATACTTGTACAGCGCAGGTGCATCGAAATGTTGTGCTACACTTATGGCTAAATTTACAGTCTTTAGTTAGCTTAACTAATGATTCTTTATTCGCAATGCTTAGTTTGCCACAAGAATACCAAGTAATAGTTAAACAATAGTTAGTATTTTAGTTTACCAATGGTTAACTAATGACCGAGAATTCGACCATTACTGCGATCCATCAAAATCAGGCCATATTTTTGTTGAATAGAAAAATGTTTTCCAATTAGTCTGATCACTGAAGTAATCTGTCAGTTTATTTATTCAAATGTTTTACTCGAAATAAAAATGGCGCTCTGCTCATTTAGTTATCTCTGATCAGTTTTAATTACCATGCCTTTGTTAAAGTTTCTTTAATTTCCTTTTCACCATTCAAATATTAAAATAATTTAAACATCAGCTATTAAAATTAAAAAACCGTTTTAAGGTGGCTGATTTAAAATCGAAATAAAACAAATAAAAAACTAAAACGACAAATGAGACCCTTGTTTGTTTTACTGTTATTGTAACTATTATTGCTTTTTATTTATTACCGCAATATATGTACGAGTATATGTATATGTATCTAGTAGTTACTATTATGCCGTATTTTGAGAGATTTTATTAAATCATAAAGTTATAAAAAATATTTAAATTTCTGTAAACAAAAATAAAATTTTACATATTTTTATGGGATGATTATCATCTTTTTCACATAATTTCAAGAAGATCCAAGAAGCTGGCATATGAGCATATGCAAGGAGGCAACATATTTATATTAAAATAAAACATATGGGTGTTTCCATGGTTATGCACGCGACATTTGTACACGTTTAATTGTCTTTGAATATTGTGAAAATGGAAATGGATTGGAATTTTAGAATGGAATTATAGAATCGTTTATTGTATGTGATGAGACTTTTCAAAAAGTATATATATATTGGAAAATTGAGCACTGGGTACCCAAGTTCCATGCAAGCAAAGTTGACTTACGCACGTGACAAAAAATGGAAGTGCCTTTTAGAGCCGTAAGAAAAAGTGCGAGATTAAGCGAATTGTAGGAAATTTTTATTTCGGAAAAAATGTTTTTATAAGGGTTAATAATGGATAAATAAATTTGCTAAGAAAAAAATAATTTGTTGATTACGCACGTTACATTACGCACGTGACACTTTTTACTTTCATACATATTTTAGTAATTTTATATACATATATGTATGTATATATATTTTTTTTTACCAAAAAATTAAACTTTTATTCAAAAATGAAAAATAAAAATATACTACAATTAATCTAATTTAATTTTTTCCTTAAAAAAAATTATGCGAGCGTTGTGATTTTTTAAGTCACGGTGGACCATTTCATGGAAATACCCATATATAAATGTATTTGTGTGTGTGTGTGTTTTTTTTTTTGTATATAAATAATGATATGAGCCTGATGTAAAATAATATTTACACACCCCAACTTGAAGTTAAATTAAACTTTCTTTTGATTTTTGCGTAACAATTTCTTTAGGACAATTTTGAAATATACGAGTATGTTTGTATGTATGTATATACAATATAAAGCCACCAAATGTTGTTTATAAAATAAAACATTTATATAAATATGTCTGGCTAAAAAAGCAAAACTAAATAAACTTACTTGTAGTGATAGACAAGAACAATGTAGCCAGGAAAATGCCAAGAAAAACCGAATTTTCGCATCTTGGTAACAACAAGAAAATGAAAAAATATGTTGCCACATTATTATGTGCTCAATATCAGCAATATTCTCTAACTCTCTCGTTTCTCTTTCACAAAACACAAACACACACACACACTCTTGTACATTATAGCCAAAAGAAGAAGAAATGGCAGCAAACAATGAACCAAAAGGGCGGAGGAGGTTTAACATAAATGTTGGTGGGTTGTGTGTTTTAAGGGGGTTTAGATTTACAAATAAATTCCTAAATGGAGCATGATATTTATCTTGTACTTTTTCACATGGTTCATTTTGTTTATAAATGTTCATGATTATTAAAATGTTGTTGCTGTTGCTGCTGTTGTAGTCTTGTCATGTTAACAACAATACTAACACCAACATAAACAGGAAATCTGATAGATTTACAAAGGCATGACTACGACCTACGAGTACACACATACTGCTGTACTTAGAAAGACAGACAGCCAAGTACATACATATGTACATGTGTTTAAGTGTGTAAAATGGAGTTTTAGTTTTTGGGGGTTGTTTACACACTCAACTGTAGGGGTATACGTGTATGCTAACGATTACGTTTACGTTTGCTTGTTTGTTTGTTTTTTAAAACCATTTTTATTATTAAATAAGAAAGAACGAAAGCTTTTGTTTTCATTATTCTGGTTCATATAAAGCTTTTCAGCTGTCTGTATATTTTGGTATGTGTGTGTGTGTTGCTTTTATTTGTTTAAAATGGCGTATACTTTGTTTAAGGATTTTTATTATTTGTGTATTTTTTCAATCTGTTTATTTACATATGAATTTTTGTGTGTTTATATTCTTGTCATTTCAAATTTATTTTAACATTTAAGATTTATTTGTTTTTCTTTTTTTTTTTGTTAAACAGTAAGGCCTTGAAAAATAGCGCTAGAAATAGTAACAATTTAATAGAATTTATAACGCAAAATTGAACAAAAACCTAAAATTAGCCAAATAAAAAATTTCCCAAAATCAAGGTTGGCATGCGATTCGAAATTGTAAAAATGAAACGGAATTATGACTTACATACATACATATTTCGGTATGGGTATTTCGCAAATGAAAATAGAATCAAGAAACGTTACTGCTAATTTAGATTATTTTATTAACGGCAATTTAGCGGTAACGATATTTTTTATTACTTCGGCAACGGCTATTTGTATTTCTGAACTAAATTATTAATAAAATTTACAAAAATTAAAAATATTTGAAATTTTAAATTCTGCAAATATCAATAAACTCGACTACGAAAAAGAAAAATTAGAATTTTCTTATTATAAAATTATTTACCGAAAACCAGTGTCTTTGTTATTTCGGTAACGTTTACGATAAACGCAGTTGTTTCGGTAGCGGTAAATAAACGGTAACGGTAGATATTACATTTTAAGTTGTATAGATATCAATAAACTCAATTATGGAAAACAAATATGAGTATTCTTATAATTTAATATTGCTTAAAGATTAACGTCAACGGTATTTCCATTATTTCGGTAACGGTTATTTAGTGATAACGTTAAAAGCAGTTCTGTTGGTGATTTAGTGGTAGTCGAGTTAAATGAGTATTTTAGGTATGATTTTAGCTTAGATGAAACAGTGGATTTTGCTAATGTTCTTTTAATCGTGTGAAATCAGGCCTGCAGTTGACATTAAGTTATCTAGCACAGGTCACAAAAGCCACTTTCAGAGAAAAGTCTGGATTGTTGTTTGTTTTAGAGTTTGCTGGCCACTATTTTGAAGTAAATCTGATAATACATTTGGAATTGTAAATTGCTGCCACTGGAGCTGCTATTTAATAATGAATAAGTTGAAATTTCACCCAACAATATAAAGAAAGATTAGCAATTTCTTTTATATTTATTTTTATAAAGGAATTTTGTATGCAGTTACACCAAGAAAAAAATGTGGTTGTACATGACTGCAATAGATTTAACATTTTTCAAAGTTTTTCACCAATATTATAATTGCGCAAACCATAATATGTTATAGTTATAATTCACCATATTGCATATTATCATTAAATATACAGCTACGTGCAACTAATTAAGGACTCTATACTAACATGTGAGCTGGAATTTAATAATACGAATACGGGTTTATGATATTTGTTGTAGTTTAGTGAATTTAAGTTTTACTCCTAGAAAATAACTGCCTATTATGTCAAATTAATTATTATTTATGAATCTGTGAGTTTTCAAATAAGATTGATATCAGTCGTGCATATAATTAAGAACATGCCACAAATTTTACAAAAAAAAAGTATTTATTTAAAAATAAATCAATACTTTACTTAATATCTCATCCAACATCTGCGAGGCATTGAGGTCACCAAAGTTTTACATACACTACTTGGAATCGCTTCGCCAACTTTCTTTGTTTCGGCAAAGAGATCATTATAATTGCTTATTTTTATAGAGGTTTTCACCACTTGCCAAAAGTTCTCAATCGGGTTGAGATCAGGACTGCATAAAGGCCAGTCAATAACAGTAACCGAATTGCTAAAAAAAAAACCATTGCTTGACATTATGAGCCGTATGCTTCGGATCGTTATCTTGTTGAAATATCCTGGCATGTTCATCATCAGCATACGGCATCATTGTATCGCTTAAAATTCTTGCATACTGAAATTTACACCTATTTCCCTCAATTTTGGGCAGCGGCCCAACACCACGTAAGGACATGGCACCCCAAAGCATTATAGAACCATGCTTTAAAGTGTCGCGGGTGTACTTTGGATCAAATTCTTTCAACTTTGGCCGGCTAACATATTTTTTTTTTCCGAAAATAATACTCTTGTCCATTCAACATCCGTCCAATGGAGGTAATTGTTTGCGAATTTGAGTCTCTTTTTTCAGTTACGTTCAGACAATAATGGCTTCTTTCTTCACGAAATTCTTCCAAACAGTCCAGCTTCTCGCAATCGAAGTTTCTACAGACGGTTTTGCTTCCATTTGGCTAAAGACTGCAATCCAAATCTAATTTGCTGATTAATGCAAATATTTTTTCGACTCGAGCACAATCAGCGCAGTTTTACGAACTGCGGCTTCTTTTTCTACGGGCCACCTTTCCTGTAGTCGAATGCTATCTGAACTATTGCACTGCTTGAAATACCATTGTTTTAGAAACATTCCAGGCTGTTGCGATTGGTCGATAAGTGTTTACATCCCGATGCATTTGGACGATAATCTTTCGAGTTGTGACATCACAGGATTTGCTTTTACCCATATTAAGCAAGTATTAAGAACATTTCATATACTGAAAAATACTCTGTATAATCATAATTAATATAATCCAACTTGTAAAAATTACCTGAATTTGAAAATGTTAATAAATTTATCACTGTCCTTAATTTAGTGAACGATTAATTTATTTCACAAATTATAAAAAACAGCACAAAGAAAAAAAAAATAGTAAAAGTGTTAAATTTTAGCGTTTTATTTAATAAATATTAACTTTAACATAACGATTTAAACACTGAATACTACTGTCCTTAATTAGTTGCACGTGGCTGTAGATATGTACGGCATTAGCAATATTTATAAAAAAAAAATGTTTAAACAAAATAAAAGAGCATTGGTTCTTGAATTGCTGTTATCAATATTCAAATTGAGGAATATACTTGTTTTAAAAAAAATCAAATAGAGAAATGGTCGAGCTTTATTTATATATACAAACGTAGAGATTTCCCTAAGGGAAATTTGTGTAAATTGTTTTAAATCCTGTGATTTTTTAAAACGGAACATACTTATCACCAGGGAAACCAAAATATGCAAATGTATGTTTTTTCTGGTGAGTCCAATGGGCACATGGAAAAGATATTTCCACGTTTCAGAACTATTTAAGAATTTTGGCATCGATTTGTTAGTGCATATTTTTATATATTTTACCCTTAAATGAATATTTTTGCACATATTTGTTTTAAGAGCATATTTATGTCATATTTTTGCGCTTTTATAGCATATTTTACTGTTTAATAGCATATTTTGACCTTATCAAAAACTAATTTTGTCTGTTATCAGATCCAATAGACAACGATTTTTATTTGAAAATTTAAGTCAACATTTTCTAATTTATTGCAATAATAACCTTAATTGAATATGTAAGTCTTTATATTTATATAAAATATCATCAAAAAATATCATCGATTAAAAAAAAATTTAGTCGTATAAACTCAACGAATATTTATTGCTCAATCTCCTCCATTTTTTTAAATAACGCTATATCTCGAAAACTAGAGCTACAAAAAACAATTAAGACCACTGGATTCAGTGTACTCGATTTAGCTTTACCCACTAGGCGCCCCGTTTGTCGGGGAAAAAGTTTCGAAATCGAGTACAGTGTTATCTATATATATATGCATAAAGGCCAGTCAATAACAGTAACCGAATTGCTAAAAAAAAGCCATTGCTTGACATGATGAGCCGTATGCTTCGGATCGTTATCTTGTTGAAATATCCTGGCATGTTCATCATCGGCATCATTGTAACGCTTAAAATTCTTGCATACTGAAACTTATCCCTATTTCCCTCAATTTTGGGCAGCGGCCCAACACCACGTATGTATGTAACATATGGACTCCAAAACGGCTGAGCCGATTTTGATGAAATTTTCATGAAATTTTCATATGAAGTTTTGATTGTACAAACGGGGGTGGCACCGCCCAAATAACCCAAATATTTTAATAGCCATATTTTGGGCATTTTTTGACTTACGTCAATAATATGTGGTGCGTATGGTATTGGCATTGTTAGGAATACGTAACAGGATAAAAGTGACCGATTGTCATTAAATTTCCACAATAGGATATTCTTACGAAATAATAAATTCTTGACTATGTAAGTGGACTCGCCCACTGAAATGCATCGCTCATATGACGCGCTTCAGTATCCTCTTATTTTTCCATATGGAGAAGATGGATATTACTTTGAAATGCGTCAAATCAATCAAGCAACCCGTAAGGCCGTTAATTATCCTGTTGAGTTCCTAAATTCACTCGATGTGCCTGGTTTTCCACCACATGTGCTACAACTTAAAATTGGAGTGACAATTATTTTACTGTGTAATATCGATAACCACGGCTTTGCAATGGCACTCGACTTGCATTAAAAAAAAACTGAGAAATAATTTAGTAGAAACGACCAATATAACAGGAAAATATAAAGGTACAGATGTACTTTTGCTGCGCATTCCAATGCTACCAACCGATTTTAAACAATTGCAGTTTCCTGTTCGGTTAGCGTTTGCGATGACTGTTAACAAAGCTCAAGGTTAATATCCCGTGTATATGTGTATGCTCCTGATGGGCAAACTAAACCTAAAACATTGCAATAAATACAATAAAATTAAATAAATAAATGTTTGTAAATATATAAATACGTTTTATTTTATTTTATAACGAGGGGGTAGCGAAGCGCACCGGGTTTAGCTAGTATCTATATATAAATTTTGAAATCGTCTACATCATCTTATGCGTTTTATGTCTAAAAGTTGAATAACAAAATCGCTAAAAAAGGTTTAACGGTTTTGGATTGTAGTTATCATAATTTGAGATATAATAATGTAATGATTCCTCATAACCATATTATGGTTGGCACAATCATATAAATAAATGCACTAACCATACTATTGTTTAAATATTTGTAATAATGTTAAAATGATTGTGATGATCGTTGACAACTATATTTTTTTCTCAGTGTTTAGGCAGGACGCTGTTATTTTTTTCAATTTTATGTAACTATATATTTTACCTCCTAAGACTGCTATTATTCTTTCCCAAACTGTTTTTATCTCTACATCATACTCATATCTTATTTATTCATACATTTATCTTGGTTATAATATGGTTAATAAATCATAAATGAAATAAAATACAAATAAATTATTTCATATTTATGAAAATTAAAATTCGACAAGAACAACAACAACCAAAAATAATAACAACAATAAACACATGTTAATGGTTTGCTGTTGTTGTAGTTGCTGCCAGACCTGGCTGAAAATTCGATTAAACTGTGTGATAATAAAATTTAATTAAATTTAATTATGTTTGTGTCTCATTAAATATTGGTTCATTATTTGCAATAAATTGCCATTATTTGCATTTATTCAGGCATTTATATTTATCTCTCTTTTTGCAAAAAAACAAAATATATATAACAGAGACTTGGCTGGCAAATAGTTAAGCAACATTTAATAACCAAACCAAATAAGCCTTTTTTTATACAACACACGTGCTGTTAAATTTTCAATAAATATTGGATTGATTATCATAACAATACTGCAATGTAATTTTAATTATTCTGCAGCAACAGGGGACAGTAAATAAAGTGTTTCATTGACAATTAAATCAATTTTTATTGACACCTGATATACATATGTATGTATGTATGTAATTATGTTGCACACCGTTGTAATGTTTGTACATATAATAGTTGTAGTCATTTACTTTTTGTAGCAAATTTAATGTTATTTAATTGTTAACTTATTTCAAAACCTCCTACCCTTATTTCTTTTCTCATTTTCATTAGTTTGTACTCGTATATTTGTATAAAAAACATAGTCATGTTTCATTTATTTATTAATGATAAGATAATAAAGTTTGCAAACCTAATAATAATAATACTAATAATAATTATGTTATTTGCATAATTTATTTTTATTAATTAACAAACATATTTTAGCCATAAAAAACACAACTTAATTTTGAGTTTTAGTTTAGTTCATATCCATAATTATCGTTCATAAATGTTTTTGTTTGTTAAATTTCTTTGTATTAGTTGATAATTTTATAAAAATTAGCAGGTTTTTTTTTTATTACACCTAATTTTAAAATTATTTTATTATCAATATCCGACAAGTTGTTTCATGTTTAAAACAAATAAGAAAGTATAGTCGGTCAAGCCCGACCATACAATACCCTGCACCCAGTATGTGTATAAAACAGTTTTTCAGAAATGGGCGTTATATGGGAGATATAACCTATTGTGGACCATTGATCCAAAAATTTAGTGTTGTGATGTCTGTGAATATAAGTATTATATGTGTTAAACTTTATGGGACCGTATTATTCGTATATATGTATATGAAATATATTATCATTCAATATTATTTGGATACTAACATAAGAACTGAGAGTTATGCTCTTTAAAGCGATTTTCGGAAATTAGGCTTACAGGGGAGCTATGATCAATTATGGACCGATCTTCACAAAATTTGTTGATGTGATTTGACTTCATTTAATACTCATTTGCTGTGAAATTTGTTTGGAGACTTGCATAATTCAAACATTTATGATCGTTAAACTCCTATTTCGGCAGGACATTTGTATGGGGGCTAGGTGAAGTAATGGACCGATTTCTACCACTTTCAATCCCATCCATCCTTGGGCGGAAAAAATTTCACGTAGCAAAGTTTATCGAAATATCTTCAAAATTGCGACTTGTACTCTGCGCACATGTTTTACATGGACAGCCAGCCAGCCAGACGGATATCGTTAAATCGACTCAGAAAGTGATTCTGAGTCGATCGGTATACTTTAAGGTGGGTGTTGGACCAATATTTCTGGGCGTTACAAACATTAGCACAAATCCAATATACCCTCCCCACTATGGTGGTGTAGGGTATAAATAGATTATCTTTTGGTATTTAAGAGATGTTTGATAAACTGAATTCAATAGATTTTGAAATTTAAACAAATCATTGTCTAAATAAAAGAACACTTAGAGAAAAAACATGGTTGTGGTAAACCTAATCTAAGAGCAACATATTATGATAATATTTATGATTGTAGTCAAAACATATAATGATGAATATAAGTGTAATGAAATATCATATTATAGTCAATTATCATCGTAATACTCCATCCTTGTATTTTCTTATTAATCATAGTTTACATATAACACAATTTCATACATGATCATATTATGACCCAAGGTAACCATATTATAGTTTAAAGTAATCAGAATATGATCTAAAGTAATCAAAATATGTAATCATATTATGATAAAAATTAATCAAAATATAGTCTAAGGTAATCATATTATGATCTAAAGTAATCACATTCTTATCAATGTAATCATAAAATAAAATTAAAATAACAATTATTTGTGTACCACAACAATATATTGTTACCAAAAACACAGTGTAGTTGTCGTAACCATGTCCAACCATGTTATCTTAATTAAAAAAAAATAAGTAAAGTAAGTTTTTAAAATGTAATTTGTTTTTCTTTTAATATTGCCCTTTGATCTTTCTTAGCGATTTTGTTATACTACTTCTAGTCATTAAATTTATAAAATGTTAGTCCTGTTTTACACTCTGCAGTTTTAGCTGACTAGTTTATGTTTAATTCTCTTATGAACTTGCCATTTCATTCACACATGTCAATTCAATTTTCGTACTTTTTAATGCGAATCATCATGCATGAAAAAAAAAGACAAAAGGAAATAAGAAAATTGACTAGTACCGTCAAGTTTGTATCCCTTTTGTTCTCTTTTCCCTTCTCACCCAAAAATAGTTGTCTAGACGAGTGAGAATTGAAGAGTGTGAAAGCGGACTTATAGAAGATATCACGATTTATAGGTAATCAACAGAGAATTGAACAGAACCGAAGAAGAACTAATCCTTGGAAAAGGGCTCGCTTGTAGTTCTAATACACTTAATGAAGCGACCAATATAAAACAAATTTATACCTTTTTAGACACTTTTAACCCTTATAATTAACAAAAACGAAATTACTGTCAAGTAACGCTCAAATCAGCGTAAAGTTTACTATAAAATCTACAACCATTTAACTACCAAATATTCTTAAAAACAAGTATTTAAATGTTCAACACAAACATAAAATTTACATTCTGTTTATGTTATAACAAACTGTTGCCTTGATCATTTTCAATTTGTATAAATTGTTCCTAATCAAGAACTTTAACCCCACTTCCTACAGTAATTTTATATTTTTAAAATTTTTCAAAAATTTTCAACAGCTGTAAGACGCATTTAACGTCTGGCAATGGCATTAATTCATAAACAATTAATAAATGTCAAATAATTTTTTTTTTTGGGTATTTGGGGAGATGTGTATCATTGTCATTAGCATGATTTAGTGGTGGGTTTCATTTTGCCGTTTACAGTATTTGTTTTATGGCGGTGATAATTAAATTATTTAAAATTTGTTTTAAAGGAAAAGTTTTGATTACGCTTATAATTGTAAACAAGATGATAAAAATAAAGTTTTGTTGCTTTGAAATAAATAAAGCAACGAAA
The DNA here is from genome assembly GCA_950370525.1 of Bellardia bayeri. NCBI lineage: Eukaryota > Metazoa > Arthropoda > Insecta > Diptera > Calliphoridae > Bellardia > Bellardia bayeri. The sequence goes on from OX493267.1 coordinate 22,999,099, forward strand.
AGTTTAAAAATTTGTACATACATACATACATACATACTTGAATTTACATTAAACGAAATCTTTAAATTAAGGAAATAAAGGTACATATTTATACCCTCCACCGTCTTAAGTGGCGAATGAGTTTGTCATTCCGTGAGAAATATTCGTCTGAGACCCAACAAAGCATATATATTATTGATCTTTATGGAATTCTAAGTTGATTGAGCTATTTCCGTCCGTCTGTCGGTCTGTATGTGTAAAACACTCTCACGTCCAAAAGACACAACCAAAATCAACAGAGTTTACAAAAAAACATTTATAATTCTCTTAAGCAGTTTAGTATTGAAAATCAGCAAAATCGGTATAGCAGAACCAGAACCAAATGTGGGACAACCTCCATAAAAATTTTATATTTTTTTAACATTTTTATTCCAATTTTTTGAAATATATTACAAATAATGCCATGAAATTTCGTACACGTTATTTCTATGATAAAAGGAAAAACTGTGATGAACAAAGTAAGAATTGAAATGATTTCTCATAGCGCCCATACAAATATCATTCCATATAAACTCCACTTCTTTAATTCACGTAAATACGTATAAATCTGGTGTAAATATTTTTAAGGTTAAAATTCGACACAAATATATAAATTGTTGTATGTATTATATTTTACATATATACATGGCAACGCAATTTTTGTGTCCCCGCACTTTACACTACTATTTTAGGTAAAAAAAACAAAAATGTCAGAGTGACCAGCAAGGAATATGTAACAAAAAACGTAATTTGTATGTTTGTTTTTTTGTTTATTGTCATTTCATGAAGTTTATACAGATTCAGAACAAGAATTCGAATGAAAATTTATAAATTAAATTAAGTTATTGTTTTGTGTCAAATATTTACATACGTGTAAAAGTTTCTTCAAGAATTACTTCCTTTTTTCCATTTTTGTTAAAGACATCAAAGAATATGTACATGTTTAGTTTTGTATGAAAATTGTTGTTTTTTTGAAGAATTTTTGTTTTTTTTTTTATTTACTTTTTGTAAAAGAATAAACTTTTTTCGTTAAACTTTAGATTTGGCATTATTTCTTGTTTACGTGCAACAAAATCTCTTGATCGTCACCAAATATCTTGAGCGTCACACTTAGTTGTTTTTTTTCCTTAAAACGCTTATAATTGCAGTTTTTTAAATACATTGTTGCAAGCCTACTACTTTGCAAGTATCCTCTAAGTTCAAGTCTTTTTTTAACAAAAATTTACATATTTTCATCCTAAAATTTTAAAATAAAATAACTAGTCACTTTAAAAAAAAATTAAAAATCAAGTTGAATCGTGATTTTTTGTTGATAATCGAAAAGGTGATTTTCGCAAATAGATTTTTTAGCTGTCAGTCAACAATTGGCAATAGCTCCCAAATTAAGTCCACTTCCGAGTATAACAACCAAAAATATAACTCTTGTAAATAACGTTATTGAAGCTTTGATAAATCGTGTACCGATCAACAAACAAGTAGTAGAAAAAAAGTGTGCAAAATTTCATTATATTATCTGCATTTTATTTGAAAAAAAAAATGAAAACAAGTAAGAAAGTATAGTCGGTCAACCCCGACCATATAATACCCTACACCCTTTATATGTATAAAACAGTTTTTCAGAAATGTACGTAATATGGGAGATATAACCTATTGTGGTCTGATCATCCAAAAATTTAGTGTCATGATGTCTGTGAATATAAATATTATATGTGTTAAACTTTATTTCGATATAAATACTGTTAAAAGATTTATGAAGGTTAAATTGAATTACGGATAGGGTCTTATATGGGAGTTTCGACTAATTATGGACCGACCATTATAAAATTAGGTGTCATTATTTCTTTGTACAAGAAACTTATTTGTGTCGAATTTTATTTGAATACCAACATTTTTAAGAAATTTATGGTCGTTAAAGTGGTTTTCGGAAGTGGGCCTTATATGGAAGCTACGACTAATTATGGACCGATCGTCACGAAATTTGTAGATGTGCTTTATCTTCATTTACTACTCATCGGTGGTAAATTTTGTTTGCTTACTTCCATAATTCAAAGATTTATGACAGATTTCCACCAGTTTCAATCCCATCCATCCTTGGGCCAAAAAAAATGTCACGTACCAAATTTTATCGAAATATCTTCAAAATTGCGACCTGTACTCTGCGCACAAGCTTTACATGGACAGCCAGACGGATGGACCGACGGACATCGTTAAATCGACTGAGAAAGTGATTCTGAGTCGATCGGTATACTTTAAGGTGGGTGTTGGACCAATATTTCTGGGCGTTACAAACATTAGCACAAATCCAATATACCCTCCCCACTATGGTGGTGTAGGGTAGAAATATCAAGGTTGTCTAAAGTTTTGGAATATCTCACACGAATCCTATTGGACCGATTTTGCACATTTTTAATACCAAACATTTCGGTGAAACGAAGAATGGTTGGGAAAAAATTTCAATTTTAGAAGTCTTTGTTTCCAAAGCTTATCGTGCCTTTAACAGAGGGCCAAGCATCGCTAGATCGTCTTAGAATCTTATAAGGATGCTGAATATATAACTTTTTTGTTCTACGACCAATATTCGAGTATGTACTTAAACTTATTATACACTCCATGTTTTTGGTGGTGGGTATAACAAAACAATATGTGTAACTTTAAAATTTAGAGGATTTAAACAAGTTTTCACTTAAATGATTAAAAATTACTAAAACTGTTTATAAAATCCTGCCCATAAAATACTAGTAAGTCTAAATTTTTGCTAATATAGCTTTATCTGGCTCTTGGCTCAAATTCAAATATGAGTACATGGGAGTACTTCCCTTATAGTACTTTGTTTAAGTTTATGCCAAATACCCCAAGGTGTAATTTTAGAATTTTATTGTTTTTTCTAAAGCAACATTGGTTCGCAAAATATGTCATTATAACATTTATGTTTATTAAAGAAAAGGGTTTTTATATCCCCACAAAAACAAAAACTGTATAATCATAATAATAATAATTAAATTTGATAATAATCTACAAATTGTCTTCTGACACACTTAAAAGGGGCATATGGGGAAATAAATTTAAACGAGTTGAAATGGAAAGTGTAAAAGAAGGGGCGGCAGTAAAGGGAAATTATGAAAATTAATTTTAGAGAAATTTAAATTAAACGACAAACTGATGGGGGTAAATAAATAACAATGCAATATCATGTTAAACATAATGTCTAGAGCTAGGTCACTAAATCGGGAATTACCTTGCTTACTCACGCAAGCCAATATCAGCCATTAAACCAACTGCCATTCTAGCCGCTTTGGGTATTAACCACAGCCACTGCGTGGACACCGAAGTGACCTCAACCAATTATCAGTTAAGGGACAAGTACCCTAATAATTAAACTAGGGATATGTCCCCGGGCAATAACTGGCCCCGCAGTACTAGATGAAACTCTAGTCAGCTGCGAGTTTCTTCTGGAAAAACCAAACCCTTCGAACCCTGGCAAGTTCATGGCACCGGTGCCGCCAAATCTACCCCGGCATTGGAATTCTATATAGGTGATTGAGTACCTATACTATTTTCCGCCGGGCGATACATATGTATGTATGTACAATTTAAAATTGTGCTATCTGTTTGAAAATATACAATAATTTAAAATCAATTATTTCCAAAACTTGTAATTTATACGCGGTTGCTGCTGCGTGCAAGCATTCAAGTGAACTCGTTTTGAAAAGGACCACAACCACTCATTGAGATAAATGATAAGACTAGATCATATCCAGGATTACTATATCAACCCTGTTGAGTTCAGGTATTCGATGAAATCGCACCATCTGATACTTGATGTCTTCGCTAGATTGTTTAGTATATGATTGTTGAAAAATTGCAGTCTAGAGTTTTGAAGAGCCGGACATTCATAGAGCAGATGAAATACTGTCTCCTCTTTTTCGCGTTTAATTTTCAGGTGCTGCGTACTGCGTTTCTCATTATATGCTGGCTATATATTTTTAGTGATCCTGCATGTGTCCTGATTGCGCCACCTATTACCCGCCTTTAAAAAGTAATGCTTGAAGACTTCACTTTTAATGGTCCCAAGCGGTATTGCGACTGATACGACAGTTGGCAATATGCGAAGGGACCCAAACTAAAGTAATGTTATTTAGACGACCCAGCCTTTAAATACCTTGAATTTAGTATAAAATTTATTAAAAACATGAATCCATGTACCAACAATATTAAATCGAAATAAACCACAATAGAGGTATATACCGATTAAATACCATTACCGAAATAAGTTAAATTCACGTTCCCATTCCCTTTCAACCGCTTTAAATATTTTAAAGCTTTAATATTTAATAAGGCTTTGCATAATTAACCTCTGTCTAATCCATATCTTTGAGAAACAATTGTAACTACTGAAAAATTTTACTAGATCTGGCAGTGACACAATTTTAAGACTTCAGGCCCTAATCGGCGCTCCTGTAGACCACAAAGATAACATTGAAGATTCGATTCTCAACGTCCAATCAATGTCTGCAATAAATTTTACACGGATAACCCAAACGTTCTGACATATATCCAATAAAACAGCGCCCAGTGCATTTTGTACAAATAAGAAGTCTAATAAAATGTCTACCAAGATCAACTGAGTGGCTTCTCTTATAAAGCGATACCGCGCTATAGTTTGGTTTAAGGACGAATGCTTTGTTGTACACACGAGTACATCTGCAATTTAATTTTCCCGTATGCTCTCATGTCCCGAAATAGGTACTAAAAAATGCAATTGAGAAGACATTTCGATATTATTACATTGAGATTCATACACTATAGTCCAGATATTTAATTCTTGAAGTATTAATTATTGCGGCTATATTAACTTAAATTTCCGTCTGTAAAACGCTGCAGGTAACGAACAGTCTGACTGTTTCGGTCAAGCTCTGCAAACTTCCGGTATATTGCAATAGAGAAAACGTTTACACAGCTTATATAGAAAAGTGCTTCAAAAAATGCCAGTTACTATTTGTAAGATCTCACTCCACTGAACCAGAATTTTAACCTGTACAAGCCAATTGCTATTTTGACATGATCCTGAGGTATACAAACAACGAGTTCGATTTGGTATCAAAAGAAAGGAAGACAATTGCTTAAATATGAGAAAACGATTAGTCACTTATAAAAATAACTTGACACTGCCCTCCCCAGTGTCAACTACAAAAGTATTCAATCTCCAAAAATCGCAAAAATACATGAAACTCTGATGCATTCACACTAATTCAACTAAGTTTGTTTGCTGGAAATTTCTTCTTAAGGACTTCCACAACAGGACAATATGAAGAAAAATGCTTTGAAAAATGCCTGTTGCCAATTGTAAGATCTCAATCCACTAACCATTTTCTGAAGTGCCATTTTCTCATAAAAGCTATAGAAGAAAACAAATCCAATTGTCTGAGTTCCGACCAATAGCAGACTATTGTTCACTTATTCAAGAACTAGTGGTCAATAATAAAAAGAAATGGTAATAAGCGAGATAGGAGAGTGTCAATAATAAGAGTTCTGTGGCCAAATTACCGCATTCGATATCGTGTAAAATTGATCGTAATTTTCTTATTTGAGATTATGGCAATCGATATCGAGCAAGAAATTTAGTACATTTTATCATAATTCCGATATCGAAATCATTTTTCGATACGATAGCTCATTCGTTCCTGAATGCGGTAATTTGGCCCCAGGACTATTTACGATAGCTAAAACAAAAGTTAAAAAACTCTAGTAAAAACACTAATTCCAATAAGGTGGAGTGCTAAATATATTCGACTAAGCAGAATATTATACGTATGTATATAACATAATTAATTTAATTTAAGGACTCAAGATATAGGCAAACAAATCAATTTTTAAAGTTTTTTTTTTAAATCTCAGCCACTTATGGGCGAATTTTTTTTTAATCATTAAAAACAAGTAAGAGATTATACTCGGCTGCTCCGAATCTTATCTACCCACCATCAAATCACCTATTATGGGGCGAACTTCATAAATTATTGTACGGTAATTTCTATTTATTTTAGTAGAATTTCATCCCAATAACGATATTTATAAGAATTTTATCAATTTGTTTATATTTTTGCAGCGTGTAACAAAACGCGATTTACTTAAACAGACAATAGATTTATTACCACAAAGCCGTGAAAACTGATTTTGGCTTTTTGAAACGTCAAAATTGTCAACTTTCATAAAAGTCAATTGTATAATTTTTACATATGTATTTATAACTGATCTGTGTAAAATTTCGTTTCGATACGGATGTTTATGTAGGTTAATGAGTTTTCGGGAATAGTCCTTTTACGGGAACTATGACCTATTACGGGCCAATCATCATGATATTCTGCTCATCGATTTATATGTGTATGGAAATTATTTTTGTTGAATTCCAACTTGAAAGTGGTTTTTATACCGGACTTATACGGATATGGGTGCTACGGTCAAATATGAACTGATCATCATATTGATAATGACGATTTTTATATATTAATGGACTATTTGCGTTGAATTCGAAATATTTATGCGTATTTAAGCGATTTTCGGATGTGGACTTTTTTAGGAGGCTATGTCAAAATATGGACCAATGCTTATTATTGCAGAATATTGTATGGACACAGCTTTTCTATAGGCATTTGTGTACCATAAAGCCATATTCCGGGAAGACATTTGTATGGGGGCTATAAGAAATCGTGGACCGGTTCCTACCATTTTCAACAGGACTTGTTCCTCTGTAATAAAAATAAAGTTTATGATATTATCTGCATACCAAAAAATATCTGAGAAATATCGAGGTAGTCTGAAACGGATCCTACTGGATCGATTTTACTCATTTTCAATACCAAACATTTCGGTATATCAGAGAATGTTTGGTAAAAATTTCATTGTTCTATGGATTTTTTCGAAGCTCTATTGTTTCAACAACAGACGGACGGGCATGGCTGGATCGTCTTAGAGTCTTATAAGGATCTAGAATATATAGACTTTTTGACTCTACGACTATTATTTTGGTGGTGGGTATAAAAGGAAGATCTGGTTAAATATAGGGAAATGTATTTCAATCAATATACCTGCAGACGGTCATCATTATATTAACTTCCTGCATACAAGACCCCAAATATATTTATACTTTATAACGAAAACGAAAACTAACTATTCAAATTTATGTTTTTGGAGCGACAAAATATCCTAAGCGATTTTATTTTTAATTTATTTTTTAACTAAATCTTAAATGATATTGTGTTGACTATCCAGAAATATTCACCTCATTTCAATTGATTTATTATTGATAACCCTGATTAAATTTCCCAAAAAAAAATAGCATTAAATGTTCATTTATTTTGACAGGGGTATTAAATTAATCGCATGACAAATTTTCATTATTATTTTACTTCAAACGAAACAAATATCATGTATTAGAGATGTAAAAAATATAAATTATATGTGGATAAAAAAAATAATATAAATAATCAATCCCTTAAATAAAAACAACACGTATTCAATTGTCAGGATATTTTATGCAGTAATGACAGCATAAAAATACAACAGAAACAGGAACAGGAACAGGGATAATGTAGCACAAACGAAATTATGACTTGACTTGAATTTTATTTTATGGCAATTATATAAAGGCAATATGGATTTATGCACTAATAAACAGGGTGACTTAAGCGATTAGAGACAACTGCTGTGAATAATAGCAGCAAAAGAACAAACACAAACACTACTGCTGTTGCAAGCAAATTTCTATTATTTGCTTCATAGATGGAACTCCTAGAAAAAAAAAACAATAGAAACAGGCAAATACAAGTAAGTACACATTATTTATATGCATTATTATATGGGCTTTATTACAACAATTGCGGAGAGAGATAGATAGAAAAAAAACCTTTAATAAAATAAAAACACACATACTCGTACACCAAGTTGTTTGCTGGGTATTATGAGTTGTCAGTGTCATTATTACCTTCCTATTTGTCTGCGCTAAAATGTTGGAGACACAAATTATTTGCTCTAGACCTCAGCTGCATAATAAAAAGCAATTTTTCTTATTTTATTTTTTTTACAACACAGCCTAAAATTACAAATAAAAAAAGATTCTGTCCTAAGGGTCCATTTCGTACGTTTTTTTCTTTTATTTTGTCGGATTATTAAATGTTGGCAATATTTTTATATGCCGCTTGTTACTTACTGCTGCATTGGAGTATTGATGAAACTTTGTGTTAATAATGTCTTAACACAGCTCATTGTCATATACATTTTTCAAATTTTTAAACACTTTTTTTTATATTTTCCGGACAAAAAGAGGGTGCAAAAATGGCGTTTTAGAGGCGGATTTGTTGTGTTAAAGAATTGTTTATACATATTTTATTGATTTGATAAATTTGTGTGGTTAATCTCAGTGTTTGTTGTAGGTGATAATGACATAAACGGCTTAAAGGAGATTTAAAGTGACTGGCATTTCAAATTTTGTAGTGATTGAAAGATTTGTCAATGATATGAACATGATTTTTTAGTCAGATGTTGTCATCTTGAAACAGACAAAGTTTTTATACCCTACACCACAATAGTGGGGAGAGTATATTGGATTTGTGCTGATGTTTGTAACGCCCCTAAATATTGGTCCAACACCCACCTTAAAGTATATCGATCGGCTTAGAATCACTTTCTGAGTCGATTTAACGATGTCCGTCCGTCTGGCTGGCTGGCTGTCCATGTAAAGCCTGTGAGTACAGTTTGCAATTTTGAAGATATTTCGATAAAATTTGGTACGTGATATTTTTTCCGCCCAAGGATGGATGGGATTGAAACTGGTGGAAAGCGGGCCATTATTTCACCTAGCCCCCATACAAATGTCCTCCCAAAATTGAGGTTTGCCGGTCATAAATCTTTGAATTATGCAAGTATGCAAACAAAATTTACCATAAAAGAGTAGTAACTGAAGCTAACGCACATCTACAAATTTCGTGAAGGTCGGTCCATAATTAGTCGTAGCTCCCATATAAGGCCCACTTCCGAAAATCACTTTAAAGAGCATAACTCACTCTAAAATGTTGGTATCCAAATAATATTGAACACAAATATGTTTCGTACATATACATATAATATGGTAGAATTTTATGACGATCGGTCATAAATAAGTTTCTTATATACAGAAATAATGACACCTAATTTTGTAATGGTCGGTCCATAATTAATCGAAACTCCCATATAAGACCCTCTCCGTAATTCACTTTAATTTCCATAAATATTTTAAATTTAGATTGAGATAAAGTTTAACACATATAATATTTATATTCACAGAAATCATGACACTGAATTTTGGACCAAAATAGGTGATATCTCGCAAATAACGCTAATTTCTGAAAAACTTTTTTATATTTACATATACTAGGCTTAACCGTAAGAAGTATATCTTACTTGTTTTTAATGTGAGTTAATGATGCCAAACAATTTGCCAGCAATAATATTATGCCAGACATTAAGGCCCTAATTTTGTAAAGCGCAACGCCACAATTTTGTAAGAGCCATCCCTAAATAACGGCGGCAAGCGTTTTTTAACTGTCAAAATTTCTCATGCTCATACATTTTGTATGGAGCATAACGAAACAACGCGGCGGCAATGCTTTGCTAGTGGAAAATCCGATTTTGACAAGGCGTTTCACAGTGAAAAAAAAACAACAATGTCCCGCAGTTACAATAAACAGGGTCGTTTTATTTATTTGTTTGATAACCCTGTTTTTATCGTTTTGACATAACGTTGACGCTTTTGTTTAAAACTTTTCTTAGGGCGAAAAAAGAAGCCACAACGGCAGCTCAATTTGAATTGTTGATAGCTGAAATGGAAAATCATCCAGATGTGGCTAGTGGAATGCCTAATTTTGGCAACTGAAAGGCAACTGTTGATAATGTTTGGGAAGCTACGTCGAAACTCCTGAATGCAATTGCAATTGTTCATTCAGAAGTTCATCTGAAATCTTTAAAAAGTAAATTCAAAATATTGTAAATCTCCACAGTGTTATTTTACTTTCTCATTATTTGTTAAATTCATGATGTTGATAGTGTTGATAGTGCAATTGGGTTTTTTGAATAGATATGTGTAGGACGCTTGAAGAATCTACATCATCCGAAGTTGAACACATACATATCCATAAGAGTGAACATTTTTTTATACCCCTTAGTAACTTTGTATTGATAGTTATTTGCTATAAGACCTTTTTTCTTCACAATTTCAAAGATTTTCTTGATATATAACCACACAAAATTATTGAACAGCTTTATGTAAATTTTTATTTTAAATTTCAGTATCAACATTTACAATGACAACATTAACCACGCAATGATTTGACAGTATTGCAACAACGTAATATTTCTGAGTTCGCTAAACACAATGGCGCAGTGATTTACAAAAATTTATATTTTTGGTGATGCGTTCGCAAAAGCGTAGGTAATGCGTTGACCGCAAGTTATTTCAAAAATTAGTGCCTAATATTGTATATTGAACAAAATGTCAGTGTGTCCCAAGAACAAAACGTCTATGTGGGGAAAACGTGTCGATGATCTTGTTAATACTCGTATGTAGTTTTCTTAAAGTACGGTCACACTTGACAAATATTTGCCAAAAAAGACGTAACCACTAAATAAATTATATTTGAATTCATTTATTTATTAAAAAAAACTTCGTTTATTTAGGACAAGACACAGCAAATATGTATTTAGTGTTAATTTATTTGATGCTGTTTGATCTTGCAGAACTCTTGTAAGAGTAAACAACGTCAAACAAATTTGTGCTAAAACAAGTGGTTACGCTTTTTTGAGTAAATATTTGCCAAGTGTGACCGCACCTTTAGTCACGTTCTTTTTGTGTGCAAACTACATTTGATGGCAGACATAGTTGTGCAAATAAATGTTCTTACAACGTTGGTCTACAAGAGTTGTTTACAAAAGATAAATTCATGTGTGGACAAGAAAATGTTTGCTACATGAAAGACAAAATGTAAAAGATCAAAAATAAAATGCTGGCATTTAATTCTATTTTTCAAATCTAAATTTTTCATTATAAAAGTTTTGTTAAGTTTGAAACCTTTAAATAAACTTATTTTGTAATAATTATTTAAATCAACTCATTCCCCTTTTAATTTCATTTATAACAAATACAGTGGTTTCCCGGTTTAACGAATTATATATTGTCAGGCCCATTCGTTATATCGAAAAATTCGTTAAATCCGGCAGTTTTTTAAAAATGTTTTATTAAATAAAAAATCAGGTGTATTTATTCTAATTCATAATTCTAATTTTGAACTAATTATTTATTTGAATGTGATATGAACTTATTATTTTTTTTTGTTTTTGTTATGTTTGTTATGAATTAGAATAAATAAACATGATTTTTTATTTAATAAAACATATTTAAAAAACTGCCGGATTTAACGAATTTTTCGATATAACGAAAAACAATATATAATTCGTTAAACCGGGAAACCACTGCATGTATGTAGGTATGTATTTTTTATGTCTCTCAATTTCAACCTAATTAACCAATTTAATTTTAATTTTTCGTGCTCATTTCAACTGACAACATCTTAAAACAAGGACATGCTTTAATTGCTTTTCGCTTTGCTTTTCTCTACCCCCCCCCCCCCCCCCAGGACATTAAATATCCAGAACAAATCTATTTACAGAAAGCTCCAGGCAAAAACTAACCCCCAAACGCAAGTGGAAAAAACATTTGACACCATCATTAAACTTAATGAAGACAAGCATTATCAGCAAAAGGCAACAAAAACGAAAATAACAACAGAATTATTGCTGGAAAGGACAGTCAGCCGTTCTGGTTTTAACACAGACGCAAAAACATTTTTGTGTGTGCGTTAATATGGCTCTACAAGTAGTAAAACAAACTACTACTCGTACTAACTAATCAGTAGATGAGGCTTAAAGCTTTAAGCATTATACGAGTATACAGAGGTATAAAGGAAAAACCAACCACAAACACAACCAATTCCAAACAAAAAAAAAAACTCAGACAAAGTTATTGTCTTCAGTTTGGAAGGGTTTGGTTAATGAAAGAGCACGTCCTGCCTTTACGTGTGTGTGTCCTTATTATGAGCCTGTTTTTAAAGCTTCAAAAGTTGGCCATTAATTAAAATTCAAGCAGCATTTAGTGCTTAGTTTTTCGTTCTCCCTATTAAAAAATACCCATTGTTTTGTGGTCTGGTACTTGGTCTTCTTATGTCTTGTTTTAATTTTGTGCTATTGTTGTTGTTGTTGTTGTTGTTTACAGTCAATCTACTGTTGCTTATTGTTAATATTTGTTGTTGGTTTTTTGTGTCTTGTCAAGCACAATTTTATGGTGTGTTTTGTTTTTTGTAAATTTTCATGGACTTTTAAGCATATAATCACGGCAATAACACACGCATTCTTAGGGAGTTGGGTTAATTTTGAGACCGTATTAGGGAATTCTCTGCATAAGTTTATTGGGTAAACTTAAAACATAAAGATTTCGAAGTTGACATACTAATTTATGTATTATTATTAATTTCTGTAACTCTCAATTGAGATATAGGTATCCCAGGCAGAAAAAGAAGCGAACGTAGCGTTGTTCCCACGTTAGCCCAAGCCTTGTTACATCGAAACGAAATTAAAATCCTTAATAAATTTAATAAAGTCTTGATTTTAATGTTATTAACTTATTTGGTTTTTGTTTTGTGCTGCCTCTGATGAATTTTGCAAGCAAGGGTGAAGGAACGTTTTTGTTAACTTATTCATAATTTTACCTGCGTAATTTTGGTTGAAGGCACTCATTCATACAAAAATTCCGAAGAAGAAAAAGTAAGAATTTTTTCAATAAGACTTGTGTGAACACAGACTAAATGATGAAACAGGACACGGCCAGGGCTGCCAGATGAATTTCGTAAAAAATCGTCAAAATCCCGATAAAAAAAAATAAAAATCGTCATTGCGAAATTTAAAAATCGTCAAAAATAAAAAGTCATTATTTCTAGTAGTATTTGAAATTTATATTTAAACAAAAACGTAAAAATTCAAATTTATATAGTCTCTTGTACTTTTTAAATAACAAATCACAAAAAATATAATGTTAAACACAATTTGTGTAATATTTTTATAATATCTGAGTCCGCTTTCACACTTTGCAATTCTGCCTCGTCAAGACAAGTATTTTTGGATGAGAAGGGAAAAAAGAAAAGGGGTACAAACTTGATGGTACTAGTCAATTTTCTTATTTACTTTTGTTTTTTTTTCATGCCTGTTGATTTGCATTAGAAAGTACGAAACTTGAATTGACGTGTGTGAATGAAATGACAAGTTCAAAAGAGAATTGAACAAAAACTGGTCAGCTAAAACTGAAGAGTGTGAAACAAGACTGCCAGTATTTTATAAATAAATATCTGAATTTAGCATATCTTATTAATTCGGGTTAAATTGCAATGTGAAAACAATTTAGTTTACATATTAAGTTTTAAATAACATTTTGAGTAAAAAATCCAATTCATCCAACATATACAGGTACTTATTTTCAAAGAATTCAGTATATTTGTTATTTAAATTTATTTGGCTGAATATTCTTTCGCCGTTTTGTTAAAATAGGAGAAATTTTTGTAGAATTTCCCCGATGAAATCCAGAAATTGTTTCCTCTAAAAACTTTAGTTCATGGAATTCAGCATTTAAACTTGATTATTATGTTTATGGAATTATTATACTTAAACTTAACAATTGTCAATAATTAAGAAAACACTACTATTACTTGGTTTTGTTTTTGAAATATGCCGTGTTCTTCTTAATATTTATGATATTAAATGAGAAAACTAGTTGTTGTCTCAAAAAAGAGAGAATTTAAAACAAAACAAACAAATAATATAAAATTTTAATAATTCAGAAAATCGTCACTTTCCATGCAAAAATCGTCAAATCGTCACTTTGTTATTTTTAAAACAAAAAATCGTCAAAATGAAGATAAATCGTCAAATCTGGCAGCTATAGACACGACCGCAACTTCAAGCAAAAACGACTCTCAGAAAAACAGGCCCACAATTGAAATGCCGGCTGCAGCTTCACGAACTGTCATTTAATGTTTTTATATTTTTTCTGTGTACCAACCTGTAATGCCGACAGATTTTCCAATTTTTGTCCACAAATCTTGTTTTAAATAAAAATTTTTGTACAATGGCGACTGCAAATTATATATGCAATCATGCTTTTGTACTTCTTCAATTAATTGTTCTATAATATCATTCATTTTTTTTTAAATTACAAAATCTCACTTTTAAACGCTTCTTTTGATTTTTCTTGCGCCAAAGTTTTGTTTACAAAATGTATAAAATTTAATAAAAGCATGTTAATATTGTTGAGAGCATTTGTGTTTTAAAGTGAGAGCATAAGAAAAATCGCTGTCAAAATAAAATAGATTCTATTTCATGACCGCATTCTCTGGCATAATTTTATGTCAAACTGTATGGAAAACAGCGTTCAGCCCCAGTTCTGTTTCATCATTAATACTGCATTGCGTCTGCATGCGCTGAAATTGGGGCATTTTTCGATCGGAATGGGAAATGGCAACTTTTTTACTGATGACTCCAAATTTGAAGGTAGAGTTGGATGTGGTATCTAATTAAATCTGTTTAATTTGAGACAGTCTCTTAGACTACCAGGTCAATAAGAATATAATTCAAGAGGAAATAATGGCAATTATGAAATATTCGCCACATATTCTAGATTACGGCAGGAATGTACTCATTTTTTTTTGATTGTAAGACGGACATTAAATCTTAGAGAATTAAGTAGATCATATTGCAAATTCTCTAAGAATCTCTAATGTGTTTTTGAAGATAGAGCAAGACATTCTTCGATCTCTCTTATCTGGTACCTAGACATTGAGAGTAATTGTCTGGTCAAAACTATATTGATTTACATTAAGAACAGCTACAACAATTCTGTGCTAACAAAATGGAAACAGAGAAATTTAAATCTTCTAAAATCATTTTTGGCACTTAAAAGTTCAATATTTATTATAGATTAGCTGATCCGGCAAACGTCGTTCAAGTAAATGGGGTTTAGGTGTTTGATTTACATTTTAATAAATGGATATTTAGGTAAATAATTAAAATAAATACATAAATACTTCTTTTCTATGGCTTTGCTGTGATATCGTAATATTGTTCATTGCAATGCTTTTGACATTTGTTGTTTATTTGTCTGGAGCGTAAACAAATAATGCTGATGGTGTTACGACACGGGAATAGGCGACATAGATTCGACCATGAGAGAAGCATGAATTTTTAAAACAACAAAAAAATATGTAGCTCCTATCGTTAGTTATCGTGGAGAGCGCATACAGATGTTAATGTTTTTACAAACTTTTTTAAATTTGGAACTCCTTTTGAAATTCTTTTATTTTTTTTACCCTATTTGCAAAAACAATTATTGATCAAGATACTACATTTTCTTTATTTTTTTTAGTCTTATAATGATATGATTATATAAATATTTTAAAATAACAGTATTCAAATTATTTTATTTAGAGATTTAGAATATTTGATTAAAAGTGCTTGCTAGACCTCTTTCGTACATCAAATCGTCTGGTTTCTCGCCTAAGTGGCCAGCAGTAATTTGATATCATTCTTACTTGGCTTTTTCCTTAGAAACATCTTGGTGAAATCGTTCGCCTTGCACATCACTAAATTGTCCTAGGTTTTCTGGGAAAAAATCTAAATGTGCATGCAGAAAATGAACTTTAATGGACATTCTGCATCCCATTTCTGCATAAGCCTCAATAAATTCATTTACTACATCAATATAATTTTCACTTTTTTCATTTCCCAACAAATTTTCACATAAACTAATAAAGCTTCTCCAAGCTCCTTTTCCACAACATTTGATTTCATTGTGAATTCTTCGTCAAGCATGATTTTGCGGATTTGAGGTCCAACAAAAATACCTAAAAATAAAAAAGTAATACAATTATGTTTAGAAATCAATAAACATTTGTACCTTCTTTTATGTTTGTTTCACTTATTCTTGGGAAAACTGATTTTAAGTGTAAAAAGGCATTTGAGGTGTAATGGTGGAAAAATTATTTTTTCGGTACTCACTAGTGGAATTTTTAAGACGTTTTTCTTGACAATTTGAAAAATTTTTCTTGCTGGCCAGTTTTTTTTTTGCTTGTATTGGTCTTTTCCACGACTGTCCCATTCGCAAATATAGCAAGGAAATTTAGCTGATTATCTTTAAACTACATATTAACACATACATAAATACATATGTATACACGAATAAAATTGTCAGAACTTTTAGATCTGAAACAATTTGCCATTGATACTTTTTATAACATATTAAATCCATTATCTTTTCCATTGTTGCATACGACTCCTTCATGTTAGTAGCGTATGCTAAAGGCACTGAGGGCAACTGATTCTCGTTGTGTAATAAAACTGCTTTCAAATCTAAAAAATATGTTAATGGTTTTTGAATAACAAAAAAATATTTCTTACTTTTACACGAGCCGTCCAAAAATAATCTCCAGTCGTTCGGTTGATGTTGGTAATTCAGACAATGGCATAAATCATCTACATCTGAGCAAATATACAAGCTTGTTATTATCATTGTCAGCTTTAAAAATGTGCTCAAACTGTATTTGGGGATTGTCTCTTGCAAATGTTACTTTAAAGTCGCTTTTAGTTATATTCCACTGTTTTAGTCGATTCCTGTTTGTATCCATGATAGTTTCAAATCTCGAACAAGATCATGAAAATCTTCATTTGTCACTAAATGGGGTTCTCTTTTATCTCAACATAAAAAAAAATTATTCTCACTTAAATTTTTCCCGCTTGGGGGTGCTATTTAAAACTCTTAAAATAAAGTTTAATAACTTTCACAAACATTATCCGATTTAAAAAAACTAAAGTTCATTTTATTTGTAATAAAACTCTATTTGAAATTATTTTATACAAATATATCTACTTTTATAGAAAAATATATTAAAAAAACATAAAAATATAAAAAAATTGCAGATGTTATTACGAAAATTACTACCAATATTTAACTAATATAGCATAATATAGCATAAAATACGACTGGAAAGATCTATTCTTTGTCTTTCTGAAACCGTTTAAAAATTTAAAATCGGATTAAAATCAACTGAGTTACGTGTTCAGAAGTACTCGAACCTACCCGAAAACAGTTTTTCGGAATAACTCCGAAATTTAAGGGTGTTTCCGAACTTTTAAAAATTGATTTATGATCTACTCAATAAGGCCTACAACTTACACTAGGGCACTTTCCAAGTATATTTTCACTGTAGCACCGTGTAATTATTGACAGACTAAAAAATTTTCATTCAAAACCATAATTAACATTTTCATATTCATGAATAGAAATTCCGCGGGAGTTTTTTCCCTTTTTATTTTTTTAATGCTGAATTTGAATAGGAAAAATGGGAAAAGGGAAAAAAACTCCCACGGAATTTTTATTCATGATTGGGCTGATTATCTTTAAACTACATATTAACACATACATAAATACATATGTATACACGATCCACTAACCCACTTAATAAAATACCAAAAAAAAAAGAGTTTAAAAAATAAACCTGTTACAACAGTTTTAAATTAATATTTTACAATTTGTATTTTTAAACATTTGTTTGAACAAAAAACAAAACAACCTTCAAATCCTATCAACCAAAGAGTCATTAAGGGATTCCAAAAAAATTGTGGCCCAAAATTTCAAGCCTCCATAAAAAAGAAACAAACAAAAAAAAAAAAACGTAACAGCAACAAAATTAAAACAACCCTTAATAATTCATGCCACCACCAACCAACTAACTGGAGGTACAAGAAAACAACACAAATTCACAGACATAAACCCAGGATGGTTAAATGGCCGTAAACACATTTTATTTTATTATTATTTTTTTTTTTGGGTGACTTTATAATGCCTTGAAAACTGTTGACGACATAGTTGAGGACACAACTGGAAATTACCTTTTCCTTAAATGTACATATGTACACGAGTATAAATATTTGTACATAATGATATTAAGCTTGATTTTATAAAACTGTATGTAGGTATTTAATGAAATTAAGGGTCCTTCATTTAATAATGGGGTGACATTAATTGCTCACTCATCGTTAAAATTGTGGTAAAACAACTACTGATGGCAACAACCTTGCAAAAATGCACAGCCTGGCTATTCAAAATTGTTGTTGGTTTAAATAACCGTTACTAATAAATATACGTGCAAGGGATTGTATACATTCAGAGTGTTATATACCTATATAAAGAGAGTGTGTGTGAGAGAGAGAGAGAGAGGAAATTGCGTTTCCCGTATTTTACTGTATTTGAGTGTGTATTGTTAAGCATCATATCCTAGGGGGGCGTTTTGTTTGTTCAAATGGTATTTTATTGGCTTAATACGGGCGGCTCTTAAGTGTCGGCTACAATGCCAAACAGTGGAGTGAATAATTAAATGGCCTGCTAAATGTCGTAAAGGTTTTATCATAATTTCTCTAACACTTGGTGTAGTTTAATTGATTTGCATGGGTTCCCTTCAGTGTTGCCAAATTTTTTTTCGCAATTTCCCGTCAAATTGGGGGTTTAAAAATCGCCAGAAATCGCTAAATAAATTTTTTTCAGAAAACCGTCAAATAAATAATTTTAAAAATTTGAATTTACGTTAAATACAAATAGCTGGTAAAATAAAATGTAAATTAATTACGCATATGTATTTTTTATTCAATTGTTTTTAATCATTTACACACAAACTTAGGTATTTTCAAAAATATATTACGAGTCTTCAGCATTTTGTGTATAAGTGGCCATTGTACCTACTTCGCTTAGAAAAATTTTATTGAATAAAAATAAGAAACCACAAAATTTAATAAATTGCTTTTTAAAACTTTTTAAAGAAATTATGTATGTATGTATATTCCCTGTATAAAAAAATCGTGTTTTTTGAAGAACTTAAGAGAAAAGGCGCATAATCGAGCGCTTCAATAAGAGCGCTCTTTTGAAGCGGTAATGCTTACGACTAAAATATACAAGAAAGATGCTTTTTTAGTGCTAACAACGAAGAAGGTTTTAAAGCGAAAACCAAAAATGAAATTATAGCCTACAGATTTACGTATGACAACGAGAGTCAATTACAAAACAAATATCGCGCTTCTAAGTTACTATGAATTTTTCTTAAGCAAAAACATTTCTATAGAATTAAAAAACACTTTAGGAAAGTGCTTTATTTGCATGTTTGCTTAGTCCTCCAAACCGGGAACACCTCATACAAAAATCATGCATCATGCAGGTTTGAAACGATTTGAGGTATGAATTCATACTTAAAAGCTACTTCTTTTGGAGCACATTTATTACTGTTTTTTTTTTAATTTATTTAGCTTTTTGAGCTTTTTGCGTTAAAATAAATTTACCTTACTCGAAGCACATCATTGACTGTAGTGGTATTAGCCTGTTTCGTAGTTTGGTTTTAAATAGGTTGAGTTACTAGTTAAGTTATACCATATTTCCAGATTTCACGCTAACCGCTAAAAAGCATTTTCCCGCAATTGGCATTGCAAAAACGTCAGATTTGACGGGAAAAACGTTAAATTGGCAACAATGGTTCCCTTTTATTTTAAACGTTACAGGTCATTGTTATTGTGACTTTAGGTAGACTTTGTTCATAATGATGTCTCTCTCTCTTTTCAAATAACAAAAGGAAGAATTTAATTAGTTGCTTTGAATGCTTTGGACATTTTTACATAAATTAATTTGTGGCCAATTAGTTTTGGTTTAATTTCATTTTATTATTTTAATTTGTCCCCAAATAATAATAATTATTATACCAATGTACATGATATGGACTTAAATTTATGCAGCATTTTCTTGCTGCATGTTTGCTTTTATTATAGGCAATACATATTTTATTATTTGTTGTTACAGTTGCAGTAATTAAGGCTTTACTTTTATTTGTTATTTAATTAAGCCATTTTAATTATTTGTTATATTTATAGTGAAAACATGGCATTTGTGTCCATTTGTTTGAAATTTATTGTCAATTTTTGCAGTTTGTTGTCATTTCAGTTTTCGCACATCCGATCTTTGTGACTCGTATGTATGTGTCAATATTTATTTGGTTGGCTTTTTATTGTTATTTATGCAAAATAAACTTATGTACCTACATACATACGAGTATGTATATACATACATATATGTATATGTATTTTTAAGTTGAAAAGTCATTAAAATTTTATTTGAATTGTAATTAAAAATTATAATTTTTTGCAATGAAATATAAAAAATTCAGTTTAGGCTTTACAGGAACTGAGTTTAATTTGTAAATAATCCAGCTGTTTTCATAACTAAAATAAACTGCTAAATACAGAAATAAATGTAGCAATTATGGGACATACAAAGTACGTCTGTCGGCACTCAAGGTAAAATTAGCCAAACGTCCACCTCCTGTACTGTATTGTAACGTAACAGCTAATTTCGTTTTGTTATTTGAAATCAATGCAAATGCTTACAGATTATTAATATCATGTTGACGAAACGTCTCAACCATGGTGTAACAATACAAGGTGAGTGCAGTAGCACACCTGACTGACTTAGCAC
Source organism: Bellardia bayeri (assembly GCA_950370525.1). Classification (NCBI taxonomy): domain Eukaryota; kingdom Metazoa; phylum Arthropoda; class Insecta; order Diptera; family Calliphoridae; genus Bellardia; species Bellardia bayeri. The sequence continues at coordinate 23,019,749 of OX493267.1, forward strand.
AATTTACTTATGTCAAAAGTAATACTTTTTTGTTTTTGACAGTAGTACATTATTTTACACAAAATAGAATTTCCTAACGTTCTAACGCTGCATTTGTACAGCAGTGATGCGCTGTTTTGTACTTTTTTTAATAATAATGTTTGTTTAAATTGAGCAACATGATTTAATATAATACATATCTGCATAAATTAATATGTTCATATGTATGTAATAAAAAAATCATATAGGTATTGTACCATACAAAAAAAATGTATATATAATGTATTATAAACTTTGCAAATTGACCGCCTGGCCCACGATGCGAACGTTCGCTTAGCTAAGACTTAAGACACAAACTTTTTATCGTATCTATTTTTTACTCAATCAAGTTTGTTTATTCCACAATAAAGTTTGTGTCTTAAGTCTTATCTAAGCAAACGTTATCGTTCGACATCGAGGGCCAGGGGGTGAATAAATATTGAATTAAATAATAGTAAAATATATTAAATTGATAATATAAATAACTATCAAATTCATACTCCCCATTAAAGCCATTTTGGTACTTTTCCAAGCAAGCATGCTCGAAAAGAAACTTTACAATGACCATCACTGTTTCGAACAGCTGACTGTTTAGTCCCGGGTCACACACCAAGAGTGGTATACCAATAGTGCAAATAAAGTCGAGTTTTTTTGTTTGATGTACAGCACGTTTTTAAATAATCTATAAGCACACAAACGTGCTTACAGTACGGTACGGTACAATACGGAGCGTGGACGTTCGGCTAATTCTACCTTTACTGTGCAAGTAACCCTTCACCATGAGTGTTGGCCATTGCTTTTGTGATTTACACATTATTAATTTGCGACTCTTGACAATATATATCCTGGATATTTATATGCAAAATCCAGGTCCTTTTTATGTAAAGCAGTCGATTAAGCGACTCCAATATGTCTGTATTATTTGAAATAGGTTTTTTCGAAACCTCCAGATAATCTTCAGAGACACATGTAGTTACAATACCTATATAACAGATAAAGTCATAAGAATTAAATATTATCAGCCCATAAATGGCTGAGATAAAAACAAAAACCGAGAACTTCCCATTCACAAAATTAAACTTTTGGAAACTTTTATTTATTTATTTTATTTCTTTTCAGTGACCGCCAATTTATCACAATCACACCAGCATCATTCAGCCAACGATAAGGATGGCAAAAAGAAACACACCCGCCCAACATTTAGTGGACAACAAATATTTGCCTTGGAAAAAACATTTGAACAAACCAAATATCTGGCTGGACCAGAAAGAGCTAAACTAGCGTATGCCTTAGGAATGACTGAATCACAAGTTAAGGTAAGTCTAACACACAAACAACAAACCTAAAGTATCTTCTTCTTTTTTTTTTAAAAAATCTAGAAAAAATTAACATTTTTATGAGTTCTGTTAACAAAAGTGTGCCAGGGATTACAAGACTTTACATTAAGAAAAAACGTATTTTAAAAATTTCAAAACTAAACCAAAAAATCTCTTAATATTTAAAATTGTTGTTATCGTTTAATCAAAATCATAAGTAAAACTAAAAACACAAATCCTTTTGTCAACAAATTTGTACAAGATTTTATAATGTTTCTTTTTATAATGTTGTGTTTTTGAAACACCCTCAATATGTAAAAGTCATTGAAATTTTGTTAAAAAATCCAGCCGCATCATTCTAATCATCACGCACGCACGTGCTACTGCGGTGTTAAGTAAAATCCACGCTGCATTAAACCCAACAACTCAGTATCTCATGTGATGGGAAGGGAGGTGGGGGTGGGTGGTAGGATTTAGTTGTTGTCATTGTTGTTATGTTTTATTATTTGTAATACAATTTCCGGGGAAATGGAGCTTGTGGCCTAAACCCTCATTTAAATTAGTTGTAATCCTTTCATTAGCTAGCAATACAATACACTTTTAAAGGACAATTTGAATAAATTATATTTGAGAATAGCTAAATGGAAAATTGACCAAAAATAGAGAATGAGAGTTAATATACATATGTATGTACATACATAGGTACCTATACATACATACATACATACATACATACATACAATAATATATTATGATTATTATTTCAAACTTAAATATTCTGAAAGCATTTGAACCAAATCAGTTCGAAGTATCATTTTTGAAATGTTGTTTAAATACAAGACTGATACAAAAACTGTTTGGAAAATTCAACTACTGCCATTTATCTATTTGGTAAGATCCCAGTGAGAAAAATTGCTAGTGCTTCCATTTGTAGGCCTTATAGAAAACATTGTCTTCTCTCTAGAAGGCGTCATGAACGACACAGCTCTAATTTAAATATAAAACATGAATGCCTTTGCAAAGTAATAGAAATAAATAAGCGTCTATAATTTTAAATTATTTCGTTTGTGGTGTTAAGTACGCGCTCAGCAGTACTTTATATAAAAAAATAAGAGTTCATATTCTACCACCAAATCAGCTATTATGGGGCGAACTTCATAAAATATTGTTCCGTAATTTCTATTTATTTTAGGTTTATTTTAGTAGAACTTTATCTCACTGACGATATTTATAAGAATTTTATGCATATTCCAGTTATAATCAATAATTTACACCTTGTTTATATTTTTGCAGCGTGTAACATACAGACATTTCCTTCAGCACACAATAAATTAGGTGCCAAATACTCCAAGGCAACTGATTTTGGCTTCAAAAAAACGTCAAAATTGTCAATTCTGTATCCTCGGAAGTGGAGCTATGCTCAATTATGGATCAACTTGTAAAAAAGTCAATAGTATAATTTTTACATACTTATAACTGATCAGCGTAAAATTTCGGTTCGATTGTTTATGTAGGTTAATGAGTTTTTGGGAGTAGTCCTCATAATGGAACTACGACTTATTACGGGCCAATCGTCATAAAATTCTGTTCGACGATTTATATATATATACGTTATTTTCAAATTTCGTCAGTTACGTATGTTCGATTTTTGGATTTTTTTTGCTGTTATGTTGGTACACATGTCTGTTATATATGTATGTTGGTAATATCAGCCATTTTGGATTGTCAGTTTGTTTCTGACAGATAAAAAGGTTAGACAGTCGTGTTTTGGTGTGCTCTTCGATTTTTTACTATTCGACAAAATGGATCAAAGAAATTGTATTAAGTTTTGTGTAAAAATTAAATTAAATGCGCAAGGACATTCGAAGTGTTGACTGTGGCGTTTGGCGAGTCTACTATAATCAGAACACAAGTTCAATTGTGGTATAACCGGTTTAAGGAAGGCCGAGAAGATGTTAATGACGATGCTCGTCCTGGTCGCCCGAGCACGTCAAGTTCGATCAAATGTGAAGGTTTTGCTCACTATTTTCTTTTATTGAAATGGCGTGGTGCATCATGAATTCTTGCCACAAGATCGTACGGTCAATTAGAAGTACTTACTTGAAGTTATGCACCGTTTGCGCGATCGATGCTTGTGCGTGAGTTTTTGGCCAAAAACAAAACAGTTATCATGCCTCAACCACCGTATTCACCAGACTTGGCCCCCGCTGACTTTTTCCCCTTCCCAATACTGAAGACACCGATGAAAGGAAAGCGTTTTGCTACGATTGAGGAGATAAAAGAAAAATCGAAACAGCACTTTGATCTGCTAAAAATTTCATTGTTCTATGTCTTTTTTTCGAAGATCTATTGAGATTTCAACAGACGAACAAACAAGGCTAGATCATCTTAGAATCTTATAAGGACCCAGAATATACATATAGAGTTTTTGGGTCTACGACCTTTATTTCAATATGTTACAAACTGAATGACAAACGTAATATACTCCCCTTCTTTTTGGTGGTGGGTAAAAAAATACGTGTGATTTTTTAAAATACATAGTTCTTTAAAGTCTTGTGATGAATCGTTAAAGAATATTTTTCTTAATGTACTTATTAATTTAGCAGACCTTTAGTGAGGCCTTCTATGGGGCATTACTTGGCAGACCTACTGATTAGCCTTCTCAAGTATGCCTTCTATCAGGCATCTATCTATCTACTAGCGAGTAGGCAATGCCTGGGTTACCAATAACTCGACGCGGTGCGCAGTGTAAAATTGATACGATATTTTTTGCAGTCCTTGTCACTGCAAAATAAGGCCTTTTGGAAGGACTCTTCACAGCATCTTTTTCCCGCTAGATTTAGAAGAAGATGATACAGAAAGTTCACAAGGCCATACACCTAATCAGTGTGTAATTTCGTACGCCTAGACCCCAAGTAGTGTTTTTTGAGATACGAGGTTACGTCAGAATAGCCACGATATTTAATCATATCAGTTTGATGAATTTAATAAACACAGCCACATGATGAAAAACGACACAGACAAAACTTTACAAATTACAAATTGACGCCTAAATGGTATGCTACACTCTATGCAATACAAATTACACAAATAAACTCATACACTCACTCATCAACAACAACAACAGCAAACAAAAAACGAAACAACATGAACTCACACTTGGCCAGACTGATTTCCATAAGTTCAAATTTAGTAGATGAATGAATGACTAAATGAGTGTAAGGATAGATGGATGGATGAATGACTGGATGGTTGATTGTTAGGTTTGAATGAATGAACAAAACAACAACTGTTGTTGTTGCTAATGCTGCTGCTGCTGAGAGCGACAAGTGTTTGTCTATTTTGGGAAAATCTGTGCATTTTTGTCTGTCCATTAGGCCAGTCTGTACAATTCATGCATTTAACATTTACAAACTAGAGTGTGTAAAATATTGTTGGCATGTACTTATTTAATGTTGTTTTTACGCAATATAATTTACGTTTATGATGAGCAAGACACAATCTCTCTAACATTCTCTCTCTTGCACACATAAATTACACACACTCCTGCGCTCGTGGGGAAAATGATTAATTACCAAAGAATGAGCAATACAAATTTGTTCTTGTTTATAAAATCAGATTTGTACCATAATGTGTATATGTGTGTGTAAAGTATGTAAATTACTTGTACATGTGTATTTTGTGTGTAAAACCAAATGAAATCACATTAAGAGATGTACGACCTATAGTCGACAAATACTTAGGAGCAGTAGTTGCCCAAGTTTGGGTTGGAATTTCTAATGAAGGATAATATTGTAACAGACTGCTTGCAGTAACAGCAGTCTACTGTATGCGTGGGTTTATTGAAATTTTTTGTTTAAGTTTATGCATTTTTGGTTTTTCTTTGTTTTCTATCATTTGTTTGTTGCTGTTTTTTTTTCTATCTTCGAAAACTTTTTCATCTTCATACATATTCAATTAGTAGTAGACATATTAGATTTTACATCATAATTTTTGTTGTTGGTGTTTTTCAATTTGAAATTGTTGTTACTGTCCTGTAGATACAGTATGAGTGTTTATATCTTTGAGTTATGAGAAATGTTAAATTTATTGTATATTTACACATATAGTTTTTTTTGAATAGGTATGTCTATTTCATTGCAGAAAAGTCGGTTGTGCTAGTGTGTAAATTTAAGAGATTGGTTTTAGTTTGTATGTCACTTACGACATTACAAATACATACATACATACTTTGAGCGTCAATATAAAGTTAACACCTAATATTGCTAAGAAAATGTTTTATTATACATACATACGTCAAAGTCAGTCATTACTGAAAAGGTTTTTTATTTTAAACGAACTAACTACAGCATGTTGAATGAACTTATTGGTAATACAAACTGGACTAACATTTTAACAGTTCCCGTATATCCAACAACAAGGAAATACAATATATTTGAAATTTTTTATAATAAACTTCATTATTTTATGGACTTACATATGTATTCCAAAACAAACATTTATTTCATTTTCCGGACCACCGTGGAATAACAAGCAGCTGGCTGTTGCAAAGAATATGAAAAACAAGTTAGAGTGTTATATTCGGCTATGCCGAATCTTTAAAACCCTCCACCTAAACGTAATAAGAAATACAGAAACTACACTGGACTAGAATATCCTAATTCTGTGTTTTCTATTCAGTCTTAGTGCAAATTTTATTAGTATTTTATATATTGTTTGAAAGACAATATTACCTGTTGGTCGTAATTCACTTATGTGATTTTATTTCAAATGTTTTGAAATTTTATCTAATTTCGACCATTGATGTAATTACCGATTCTTACTGTAATTTACAGAGTTTGTTTGATTTTCATAATAATCTTGAGTGTAATTAAACAATTTACAAAATTAAAAGAACATTTTTTCATATTCACAAGTTAAGAAACAGAGTATAAAAACGTATAAGATATAAGGTGAGGCTTTTGTGTTTGAATTTCATCTCAATAACGCTATTGAGAAGAGTTGTATGGTTGGTATGCTCGAAAGTGGACTTAATTCGGGAGCTATTGCCAATTATTGACTGACAGCTACAAAATCCAGTAGCATAATTGCCGTATAACCGATATTAGTATGATTTCTGGATAAAAATTTCTGATCCATATAAAAGTTGGTTCGATACCGATATTTATTAGACATTTTTGTGGGTTAAATTATTTTTCGAAAATGATCCTTATATGGCAGCTATGACAAATTATGGGCCGATCTTCTTAAATTTTGGAACAGTGATTTTTATGGATATGAGTATATTTCATGTCGAATTTCAACATAATGACAGTATATTTATGTTTCAAATTAGTATTAACGTGAATTTTGGAAGTGAACCTTATATGGGGGACATAGTCAAATATGGACCGATATTCTCATTTTTGGTATGTATATAAACGACCCTGTAAAATTTTGGTAGTGGACTTTATATGAGGCCTATGGTCAAACATAGACCGAACGAAAAAAAATCGTTTGACGATTTCTTTTTACATCAAACTTATTTTTGCTGAATTTTGTATTGATATTCCAATTTTATAGGCATTTATGTATAATTGAGCAATATTTGGGGAAGATTTTTGTATTGGGCCTATTAGAAATCAGAGAATTTTCCTCGAGCTTTTTTCTTTTATCATAAAAATAACGTATACAAAATTTCATGGTATTATCTGTAATATATTTCAAAAAATTGCAATAACAAAAAATATCAAATCTTTATGGAGGTTGTCTCACATATTGGTACATAACTCTGGTTGACCTAAACCGATTTTGCTGATTTATAATGCAAAAGTTACCTGTAAAATAGGAAATATTTTTCTACAAATTTCGTTTAGTTAAGTTGTATAGTTTGGATGTGAGAGTGTTTTACACAGACAGATGGGCATGGCTCAATCGACTTAGAATTTCATAAGGATCAAGAATATGTTGGGTATCAGATGAATATTAAAAAAGTTTCAAGCGTTCGAGATCTTCTCTTGATTATTTGAAGTACACCGTTAGCCGGGCTAAATATACACAATTAAATAATGTATGTTACTCACAGTAAAACAAAAAATAACTTTAAACGTGATCCAGTCATTCTACAAATTCGTTAACACAAAAGAAAAGGCTGCTGTAATGTCGTATAAACAAAATGAATCTGATAATGTTAAATTTATATGTAATATGTTTGCGGACTTTTTTCAACCACCTACTCAAATAAAAATTACGATGATACAGTCAAGTACACATTTATATAAGATGAAAATCAATCTATATCCTTGCCGTCTCTTGATGTTTCTACAGTCCTAAATGACATTATGTAGTTCCGGTCCTGACAATATCCCCAGTAATATATTAATCAACTGCGCCAAAGTCTTAGCTCCTCCATTAACACTTCTGTTTAACACTTCTATTATTAATGGATATTTTCTAGCAATCTGGAAAGAATCATATATTGTTCCATTACTTAAATTGGGCAGCAAATCTGATGTCGAAAATTATCGAGTCTTCAAATAAAATTAACGTTTGTTCTGGAGTACCACAAGGGAGTAACATTGGTCCGCTGTTATATTCTCTTTTTATTAAGACTTGCCTAAAATAATTAAATTCTCTAATATTTTAATGTATGCAGACGACGTCAAAATTTTCTTGGCCTATAACCAACTTTTTGATCACTTACGTCTCCAAAACGACTTGGATTCTTTTTATTAATAGTGCAAGCTTATGTTGATAGAACTTAACTTAAAGAAATGTAAAATAATGCGCTTTGCAAGGCACAATCCAATTTCAACAAATTTTTTTCTGGCAAACTACCAAGTGCAAATGGTTCAAAACTGAGCTTCGTTCCACATATTTCTACGATAATAAATAAATCAAGGTATTTAAATCAAGGTTTTATTAAACGATGGTCAAAAGAATTTAATGATCCATATATTGCAAAAACTTTATATACTTCACTTGTTCGACCGATACTGGAATACGGTTCAATCATTCATCCTGAATGACTGCTTTTAGGTTATCCTTGCAAGAAAGATTTCTTTGCCTAATTTCTTGGCCAGTTATTACCACAGATGCTCAATTGAATTGAGGTCTGGGAAGTGCAGAGGACCACTCTTTAGCAATTTTGGAGATTGCTTAGGATCATTGGCCTGTTGCAAAATCCAGTCAAGATAATCTTCCTTTTTCATTGTAGATTCTGTAAATGTAAGATTATCGACAACAATGCCGCCATACAACACCAGCCCATTACTGAGCCTCCGTCATGTTTTACCGTCTCGGTAATATATTTATTACTAAAGCCTTCGTTCTTGGTTCGCCATATTTTTGAGGGGTTTTTGACTCCAAATATCTAAAACTTTTTTTTTATCATATTCTGGGAAGACATTTGTACGGGGGCTGTGAGAAATCGTAAATCGATTCCTATCATTTTTCAGTTCCTTTTATAATAAAAATAAAGTGTGCAAAATTGCATGATATTATCTGCATTATATTTGAACAAAATAGCAAAAAATATCTGTAAAATATCAAGGTAGTCTAAAACTTTGATCTATAACACGGATCCTACTGGACCAATTTGACCCATTTTCAATACCAAACATTTCCTTAGATCATAAAATATTCGGTAAACATTTCATTGTTCTGTGTTTTTTTTTTTCGAAGCTCTATCGTGCCAACAACAGACGGACAGACGGACGGACATGACTACATCGTCTTAGAATCTTATAAGGACCCAGAATATAAAGACGTTGTTTTTCTACGACCATTATTTCGATGTGTTCTAAACGGAATGACAAACCTAATATACTCCTATCTTTTTGGTGGTGGGTATAAATAGAAAACTATCAAGAAATTCTCAGGAAATCTCAGAAATATTTTTGTAGAAATTCCCGAGATTTTTCAGGAAGATGTTCCCAATAAGTTTTAACAAATATCGTATTGTTTAAAAGTGTATTAATAATTTTAAGGGGTGATTTTTTAATAATATTCTTTTGGACAAGACTGTTTTTGGCAGCTCAGCTGTTTTCGTGTAACATTTTGCTGTTGAACATGTTCAATTGGTACCACGAATTTAACTTACAAACGAGCAGCACTTGAAGATTATTGAATTTTAGTATCAAAATTCATGCTGGGTTAAGAAAATGCATCGAGCACTTTTTATGGGAAGTTCATTTCTGGTTGAATGGATTTGTAAAAAAAAAACGAAATTGTCGTATTTGGTGTGAAGAGCCTTGCAAGAACTGTCAATTCTGTTTGGTGTGGATTATGTGCAGGTGGCTAATTGAGCCGCACTTTTTCAACGAGGACGAAGTTGCTGTGAGTTGCCAGCACTACCGCTCCTTTTTCCCCCCAAAAATGGAATTGCTGAACTTGGCCACATAGCAAGCAAAACAATGGCCCAATTGAGAGTCATTTGGTTGCCAAGATTGTGCGATTTAACGCCTTTAATCTATATTTTGTGGAGTTATGTTAAAGCTTATTTATATATATGAGCAAACTCAAAACGGTTGACGTAATGGAAAATAATATTGAATAATTTATTTGTGATATATCGGCCGATATGCTGACGAGAGTATGCCAATATTGGACCCAGCGTATGAACCGTTTGAGGCGTAGCCGCGGTCAACATTTACATGAAATCATTTTAAAACATTGAATTATATTGATCGCTCTATGGCAACAAATCGAGATTTCATATATTTCTCTAAATTGTTTTTTAATCGAAATTGTTCAAATATTGCAAATTTTTTTCATTATTAATGGCAAAATGTTCAAAACCCTAGAATGTTCAAAAATGTAACGGTTTAGCGGTGAACTGAGATTTGAAATTTAAAAATACATACCGTAAATTATAAAATAAAAATCTACCTTTACATAAAAAAGCAAATTATACAAAGAAAAGTCAAACGAATTTATGACATCAATATGTCAAAGTCAATCAAACCAACAAAATTCGAATCTTCCCATCAATCTTACACTGCAACCAAACAAAAAAAAAAAAAAAACGCTTGGAAAACAAAAATTTACGATGGCACAGTCACATGAAAACGAAAAACCACACACATGACACAACAACAGACTCTTAAAAAAGAAAGAAAAATCCCCATATAACACTCACTGACAGTCAGTCACCTGAGAGACAAAAAAAAAATGATGGCCAAAATATATGACCGGTATAAAGGAGAAGCATTGAAAACTATATAATTCACTGCATGAGGCCATTTATATTTGGAAAATAAAATGAAATGGAATAAAAATAGAGAAAATAATAAAACACAAACAAAAAAAAACGAATGAAAAAGAAGTTTAAATTAAAATCTGCAATCAAGTGTTATATTTACATACTACATGTAACACAAACACACAGTTTTATACATCTAAAGCCAACAACACATGCACACACAGAACACACACACATAAATAATTTTTCAATACAGCCCTGTCGTTACAATATGGCCGTAACGAATTCCATGTTTGGGTCTCTTGTTCCCTTTCCTTTTAAGTTTTGGTATCTTTTTGGGACGCCAACAAAAACGTCAGGTGGTAAGCCAGAGACCCAATGCAAACAAAATTTAACATTTTTATATTTATATATATCTACATATGTATGTATATACATATGGTTTTACAAGACAGATAACAATAACAACAAAAACAAACAATTGCATGAATGTGGTCCAAATACAGGATACTTTAAAGGGAAATTCCCTTAAAAACTAAAGAAAGAAGAACAAAAAAAAAAAAAAAAAAAAGAGTCAGCAGCAGTCGTATACGTCAAATGCGCATGTAAATTTTATTTTATTGAGAATTTTATGCAGATTTATGTGTATTCAAATACATACACGCACTCATACACTTATTTTAGCACCGTGTTTTCTGGTGCCACCACTTTTACGAATTGACGTTGCTGCTGCTACACGTGTATTGAACATTTATCTACATTTACATACATACATATGTACATATATTGTTTTCTTCATGGTTAACAAAAGGTACAAACACTTTTGGTACCCACAAGATAAAAATATATGTATGTATGTATGGAAATATACTTAAAAAGGATTATAAAACGAAATTTTTAACACTTTTAAATAATTTTATATTGTTAAGAGATTCATTACTTTTCTATAGAATACATAATATTATTTAGCTTGGTTAATGTTTGGCTATAAGGTTAGCATCTAGGAAGATACATACAAACATTAGGTTTTGGTCGAAATATAGAATAAGTATAGAAATGTAAATGGTCTACTAAAGGTACATATAATATATTTATACCCTACACCACTATTGGTAAGCAGAACTGGCGCTGTGAGATGAACCAAACGTAATGTTACGGGTACATTGGATTTGTGCTCGTGTTTGTAACGCCCAGAAATATTCGTCCAACACTAACCTTAAAGTATACCGATCGATTCAGAATCACTTTCTGAGTCGATTAAATGATGTCCGTCCGTCCGCCTGGCTGGCTGTCCATGTAAAGCTTGTGCGCAGAGTACAGGTCGCAATTTTGAAGATATTTCTATAAAATTAGGTACGTGATATTTTTTCGTCCCAAGGACGGATGGAAATTGAATCTGGTGGAAATCGGTTCATTATTTCACCTGGATCCTGACCTGAAGATCATAAATGTTTGAATAATGCAAGTATCCAAAAAAATTTCGCCACAAATGAGTATTAAATGAAGCCAAATCGATGTACAAATTTTAAAAAGATCGGTCTATAATTACTCGGAGCTCACATATAAAGCCTACTTCCGAAAATCCCTTTAAAGAGCATAACTCTCTTAAAAATGCCAGTATTCAAATATAATTGAACACAAATATATTTCATATGTATACAAATAATACGGTACAATTTTATTATGATCGGTCCATAATTAGTCGAAACTCCCATGTAATTCAGTATAAGCTCCATAAATCGATTCAAAGTATTTATATCGAGATTAAGTTTAACACATATAATATTTATATTAACAGAAATCATTGCACTAAATTTCTGAAAAACTGTATAATACATATACTGGGTGTAGGGTATTATATGGTCGGGCTTGGCCGGCTATACTTTTTTACTTGTTTTTATTTTGCGGCTCATTTTAACAAGTTGTATTTAGCAATGCAAAAAGAAAAGTAACAAACAAACAGAAATGCAAAGATGATTAAATGCTTTGTGGAACACTTTGCAGCAGAGCGCAACAACTTTACAAAGTGCGCAAAGTCTTAACAAAGAGTGCAAAATCTCAGCAACAATTTTAGAAATGGGCCCGCATCAATAGTTTCCAGCATAATGTCTTAAATGGTTTTTCGTATTTAGAATTTAATTTAAAAGAACTTTTATTCCTAATAAATCTAGAAACTGAGATTCTGAAAATTACAATCACAAATACAAAGTGGTATCATTTGAAGAACACTTTCACAATTAATTAAAAAATGGAAAATACGTCGAAAATTTAACAAGTTTGAAAATACATATATCATATATACGCACTACCAAATATCAGAAATATATCCATCCCTTGCTGTAAAATTCTTGAAAATTATTTGATGCGTTCTATCCCTCTTATTCAAAAACGATTATTAAATTTAACAAACGTTTATTAAGCAAATTTTTATATGCAAATCTGTCTTAATAAACGTTTGTTAAATTTAATAATCGTTTTTGAATAACGGTGTATGTATATCTTTATCATGATGAAATCCCATTGTGCAATCTAAGAGGAAACCTAATTCAAATATGTAATTGTTTTGGCTTTACTTAAATCAGTACCCGAGTATATACATATATCCTCTGTCTCAGAGTAACGCCGCAAAAAAAATCGGTGATCAAATCCAACTGTGGTTGTACATTTCAATAAAAAACTAATCATTTTGCTGAAATATATTTGAATTTTAATAAAACAAAATTGGAATTTGTAATTAATTTTAATTGTGTTCATAGCAGTGAATACAACACAACATCCAACCCTGTGTTCAATCTCAAAACCTGTGCAAAACTGTAACTACGTGTGAGAGATGAAGTTAGCTTGTTGGCCCAATAAAAACCCACACAATCAGGGCTGTCAGATGAATTTCGGAAAAAATCATCAAAATCCCGATAAAAAAAAGAAAATTATCATCATTTCGAATTGTAAAAATCGGAAAAATAAAAAGTCACTACATATTTCTAATAGTAGTTTTAAATTTTTATTTCAACGAAAACATACAAATTCAAATTTATTTATATCTTGTACAATACATATCAAAATACATAAATTAAATTGTGTAATATTTTTATAATATTTATCTTAGTCCGCTTTCTCACTTTTCAATTCTGACTCGTCAAGGCAAGTATTTTTGGATGAGAAGGGAAAAGAGAACAAAAGGGGTACAAACTTGACGGTACTAGTCAATTTTCTTATTTGCTTTTGTTTTTTTTCATGCCTGTTGATTTGCATTAAAAAGTACGAAAATTGAATTGACGTGTGTAAATGAAATGGCAAGTTCAAAAGAGAATTGAACAAAAACTGTTCAACTAAAACTTAAGAGTGTGAAACAAAACTGACAGTATTTTATAAACAAATATCTGAATTTAGCACATCTTATTAATTTGGGTTAAATTGCAATGTCAAAACAATTTAGTTTATTAAGATTTAAATAATATTTTGAGTAAGCCTCCAATTCAGTCATCATATACAGGTACTTATTTTCAAAGAATTCCGTATTTTTGTTATTTAAATTTATTTGGCTGAATATTCTTTGGACGTTTTTTTAAAATAGGGGAAAGTTTTTGAAGAATTCCCCCATTGAAATTCAGAAATTGTTTCCTCTAAAAATTTTAATTCAAGTTGTAAAACAATTCCTAACTTCAGTAAAAATAATTTAATGAAAATTAAATTTAATGAACTCGAGCCCGACTAAAATAAAATATCAAAAATTTCAAATTAACAGTTCGAATAAAAAATAATAAATTGTTCATTTATTTTTATTTTTACAGATAAATAAGTAATATTTACTATACTGACTCAATATTATTTGGAATCATTATACTTAAACTTAACAATTGTCAATAATTAAGAAAATATTACACTTAGTTTTGTTTTTGAAAAATGTCATGTCCTTCTTAATATTTAAGAGAAAAATAGTTGTTGTCTCAAAAAAGAGAGAATTTGGTAACAAAAACATTAATAAAACAAATAAATGGCAGAAATTTTTAATAATTCAGAAAATCGTCACTTTCAATGAAGAAATCGTCAAATCGTCACTTTGCTATTTTTGAAACACAAAATCGTTAGAATGACGAACAATCGATCAAGTATTCTAAAATTAAACCCTAAAGTTAAAAAAAACAATTGATAAATAATCAAATTAATAACAAAATAATATTGACAAGAAAATATAAAAATATTTTTAAAATTTAAAGGTTTCTTATTTATTGGAAGTTCATTCGCAAAAATAAGTACCCAATCTATCTTCTCGCTCTAACCCGCATAAACAAATTGAAAATACAAGCGATACATCACAAAGAGCTTTTAAATTATTCTACAAACAATTATGTGAAACAATAATAAACGTTTGCCAAGTTAAAGAATGCTTAATCAAGATTGTAGGCCTGGTTAAAGAGAGTGTGTAGAGGCAAAAATAAAAACGAATTTACTAATGTTTCGATTTTTTCAACTTGCGCAATCGCGACTAAAATCAAGAAATCACTAAATTTTGACCGGTATGTCAAACAGGATAATGAACACAAATCCTCTAATGCTCAGCTATGAATGCAAAATTTATCAGAAAATATACGAAGTGGAAGGAAGAAGGAAAAGCAATTAACAAAGAAGAATACTAAATATAATAGTGGATGAGTTTCTAATCAAAAAGTTTTTAAACTTAAGTTCTGTTTAAATACCAAATTCGTTTTTATAGATGATATTTAAATATAACTTAAATCACTGACTACGTTTTTCTTACTACCTTAAGTTTTTCATACTACCATATGATTTTGACAGTTCTCCAAATTATGAAAATTGCGCATTGTAGTTTTTTTTATTATGTCAACTAAAACAATGAATTCACATGAAGAGGATATGAATGATGCAGCTTTTGTCCATTTAGTTTACAACAATTTGTAAACTAAATAGTAAATCAGCTGTTCAATGAAGAAGTTGTTTATATTCTTTTGACATTTAATAATGCTACCAGACTTTTATCATAATTAAATACCAAACACAATTTGAGACTGAAAAAAATGAAACCATATTTAAATAAAACTTAAATTTAAACTTAAATTTCAGATATTAATGGCCAGTTTTTACTTGATATTTAAAAACGAAATTAGTTAATTTTACCTTAAATTCCCAAAAATAATTGATGCTGGTTTCGCAAGTATTTGTTTTTATGAGAAAAAATAGAAAGGTTAAAACTGGTGCAGTAAATAATGAAATTTATAGAGATCAATCCCTATTTTCACAATATTTCTTAACCTAAAGTTATAATGACAGTTTTCAAACAAAAATTTAAGGATATTGTCTGTTTTCAGTTAAAAAATAATCAGACATTGTGAAAGTGGGGCTAAAACCTATTTTTAAGATCTCACGCCACAAATGCTTTATTTTAGCCGGATCAAGTTAGTTGGCATTATGCCAGGATACCAAAGGAAAACCGATCAATACAGAAACATTAGTTAATTATAAAAGGAACTTTATAGAACGCAGGACTGTCGGTGCCAACTAAAAAATTATCAAAATCAGGTGGAATTTGACAGCCAATCTTATAAACACTACGAGGGTGATTCGGAAACTTCTTAGCCTATAACAGAAAGCGCGGTATAAATAGAAAAAAGTTAAGTGTTTTGGAAACTTCAATCTCTGTAAAATTTCTTATAGATCTGGCAACTCCTTTATCTAGAAACAGCTGTTCGAAAAAGACGCATCCGCGATTTTTTTTACAATGGAAAAATTAGAAATTCGTGGTGTCATTAAATATTTAAATAGAAAAGGTTTATTGGGAGAAGGAATTCATAATGTGTCAGGTGAAAGTACTCCTTCATATGCAACATTAAAAAATTGTGGTGCTGAATTTAAACATGATCGTACAAGCATTGAGAATGAACCACGTAGTGGACGGCCAAAAACAGCAACAACAACAGAAATTGTAGCCAAAGTGCATGATATGGTATTAAATAATAGACGAATAAAATTGTGTGAAATAGCTAATATTGTGGGCATCTCCAATGATTCAGTCCATTTCATTTTATATGAAGAACTACAGATGAAAAAGCTTTCTGCAAGATGCGGCACCCGCGTTTGTTAACAGTCGACCAAAAACTCATAAGAATGAGAATTTCTCAAGCTTGTTTGGATCGTTTTAAGGAAAATAACATGGATTTTAAGCGTCCTTTCATAACTGTTGATGAGACTTGGATCCACCTCTATATTCCACAGAAAAAACAACAATCCAAGCAATGGACTGAAGCTGTAGTAAGTGCCCTAAAGGAGGCAAAAACAATTCAATCGGTTGGTAAGGTTTTTTGGGACTTTAAATGTATTTTATTAAACAATAAATTCAGAGTACTATTGCAACATTTTGAATCAATTAAATGTAAAAATTCGAGAAAAACCTCCTGGCTTATAACACAAATAAAAATAAGTTTTCATCAAGACAACGCACCTGCGCACAAGAGTGTTTTAACAATGGCTAAAATCAACGAATTAAAGTAGGAGTTGCTTGACCACCCATCTTATTCTCCAGATTTAGCTCCCAGTGACTTTTAGCTGTTCCGAAATCTAAAAAAAAATCTAGTTGGCGTTTTACCTCAAATGTAGATGCAATTACAGTTGTAAACCATTATTTTGAAGGCCTTGAGGAAAATCATTTTAATCAAGGGATAGAATTACTAGACAAGCGTTGAACTAAGTGTATTGAAGTTTCAGGAGATTATATTGAAAAATAAACATGTTTTTGAAAAACTAACTATTCTCTTGCTGTGCTAGACTAAGAAATTTCTGAACCGCCCACGTAATTGAATGAATTCTTAAAAAAAAAAATTACAAAAAAATCATATTATCCTTTTTAACTGATGATATTTAGTGGAAACACTCGAACACTCTTTCTACTATTGGCATATTTTTAAAACAATTTTAATTCCCTGTCTTTCCAAAAGCGACCGACAGATGTTAAAATCGAAGAAAATAGTTGTTTAAGAGATTTGGTTTTATTTACTGTTCAATACTTGTTCTCCAAAATTAAAGTTAAATAAAATAGTTGTGTAAATAAATTGATTTTGATTTTAAAGAGCATTAATAACATTGTGTGCGATTTAAGGAAAGCAATAAGGAAACAATCTTACGAGTTCAAATCCAAGTGGCCAGTTATAGTTGCGATGCGTTTCATCTTTGTTTATTGGGTAACCAGATATATGGGACAACGTCCTTTGTTGGTGATAACATTGTAGTTTTCCAAGACCACGTTGGGCCGACAATTCACAACAAACTTTGTAATGGCACTGTATGGAACGCATGCGGATTGGAATGGTTTCAAATCCAGCAATTTTACCATGTTGTCAATCAAGTTTATGAACAACTTTCATAAGAACACTTTTTTTTATATTACAGCAAAATTTAAATGATTTAAATGTTCAGCTTGAATTTGAAATTTTCTACTGGGCATCACAACAAAACCTCAAAAGCCGCAGACCACCCTATTTAAACAGTTTTAATAGACAAATTGCCCCACTGTTTAATGTCTACAAATACATAATAACCATAAAGACGAAGAGGATGTTTAAAGCATTAGATTTACTAATTGAACATTTTATATAAATGTATTAGTGTCTTTGTTTGAGTTTGCCACAGTATGTGTGTGTTAAATTTCAAACCATAAATTAAATTTATAGCATTATTTGATGGTTTCTTATCGGTTTGTATTCTCAACTGTTTTTGTGTATTTAAACAGTTGAAAGTTGATCTTTTCTTTATAAATGATTTATGAGATTTTTATGTTAAAATGTGTCTAACAAATATTTGCGTGATGTTTTGAAATCATCATATTTTTTGAGTATTAAATATTGAAATAATTATTTGTTTGCTGGGTATTAAAACTATAAAACTTTAACTATACATTTTTTTTTTTTTTGGTAATACTTCGTTAAGAACATGTATTTTTTTAAGTAATTGTTCTTAGAATTGAGGATTCCAACAATGTGTTAAAAGGCGAATGGAATGTATATTATTTTACCCAAATTTTTTGCAGCAGGGGGAAATGTTTATTTTCTATAATTTGTACTCGTATGTTCCTAATTAGCATATGAAAATTAAGCATAACTTACAACTTCATTTGCACATTTGTCTAATTATTTTATGTGCTAAATAATTGTTACATAATAGGGTGTTCGTTAAAGCATTGAAACTAATTATATTTAAACACTTTTATATAAAAACTTTAACAGTTGTTTGTCTTTAACAAAAGATAAATATCAATGAGAAAATGTTCTTAAAAAAGGACCCTCTTTTTGGAATGAATACTCCACATTTGTTTCACTTTCCTTTTAAACACATGTTCTGTCTGTGTCCATCTTTATAACAGACTGGCTATTGCAGTATTTGTTTATAAAACACATTTACATACAATTATTGTTGTTTGAGTCATAAAAATACAATTAAAACGTGTTTTAATGTTGCCTCTACTTGTTATATAAGTGTGTACATACTCGCACAGACATACATCTTGACCAAGTCTAGTGGAAAAACTAAAACACCCAAGTAAAATCAACTCTCCACAATAAACTGTTCCACAAATTGGTAACCTCTTACTTTTCACTCCACCTACATACATATCTCTTCGCTAAACATCATTTACAACATTTTGAGCCTGTTTAAATATTTACCAAACACATTTACTGCAGGCAACAAAAAAAAAAAAAAAAAAACAAGCGGCAGCTACGAAAACAAAAACCAGGACTCATACAAATTTGTACAACATCGTTATCTATGTATGTGCAAAAATATAAAGTGGCAAAAGAGATTCATTATAAAGACCATTACTTGGCATCATTAAGGATGCTTTTCATGGTCATTATTTTAAGGCAACAGCTGTGTCTAACTTTTGTCTACTGTTTGGGTTGGGGTGTATCAAAAAGGCAACAACATTATGAGCATTAGCATTTGCCAAACAAGACCAACAATGAAATCTAATAATGTTGCAAGCATTATACATATATAAACATACATATATAAACATATGTATGTATGTATGGTTTTGTATAATTTGCTCATAAGTGAGAGTGTATTTGTTGTAAGGAAAAAAGCTTAACACCCACTTAGTTCATTTGTTTGTCTGTTGTAGCTGAGTATTCAAGTGAGTGTAAAAATCTATAATTATGAAGAATTTTCAAATGCATTTTCATTTAAGTTTTATGATTACAATTATTTTCATAATATTTAAAACACACAAAATGCCTAAATCTTATAAATTGTTTTGATTTTTTTTTTGTAAAGAGAAGTAACACTCAGACAATTAATATGCTAATATATTACTTGCGTTACTTCCTTTGGAAAGGGGTTTGATTGAAGAAGTAAAGGTGGTGAAAGTAGAAGAAAGCTTTATATCACAACTCTGCAATTGCGCATTATGTTTGTTTTAGTGCAGCATTGCAGCGCCTCTGGTGGTGAGTAGGCGCATTATTTTTAAAGCTTGATTTTATAGCCTTTATATAATTATTTTACTTCGGTGGCGTTTAAATGCTATACCACCGTAGGAGGGCGCTGTGATAAATATTAGTTATGATGGATATAAAGAAAACTAATAATTATCAGAAACTGATGTTGTTTCAGTAACAGCGGCTCACACTGTGTCCACTGCGGCAATAAATCAATTTGGACCTGCTCTCCGATTTTGATGTTTTTTGAACAGAAGGTTAAAAACTATCCAAAGGTCATGTGTGGAAAATTTCATGCAAATATCTACATTGGTTTTCTGTCCCGAGCAGCGCAAAGTTGAAGTATGTGAACAAGTCTCAAATGTGATAGTTTTCTATGTCATATTCAAAAGCTTGTTACTTATAAACTATACACCTGTCGGTAGACATTAAGCATTATGTAAATTAAAAAAAAAAATGTTTAAAAAATTGAAAAAAAAAATCCTTTGACAAAATATTTTGAGCCGAAAAAAATAACCATTTATGATATTCTGCTATTCAGCTAACAGACTAAAAAAAAACCTGCTCCAATTTGCCCGCCGCCGAAAAAACAATGAAAAACCAAAAAATTACAGTAAAAAATATGCGTTATGCGTTAATTTACGCGTGCAAAAACAACTGTACATTCCTTCTTTCTTTGCTACTCGTAAACGTAGCCGGTGCCAATTTGGGAGCGAGAAATACGAAAATTTCATTGCATGTATGCTATATAGAAAAAACTTAAATTTAGAACGAAATTGAAGCTTAAACAAGTAAGAAAGTATAGTCGGTCAAGTCCGACCATATAATACCCTATACCTAGTATGTATATGTAAATATAAAACAGTTTTTCAGAAATGGGTGGTATAAGGGAGATATCACCTATTTTGGACCAAAATTCAGTGTCATGATTTCTGTGAATATAAATATTATATGTGTTAAACTTTATCGCGATATAAATACTTTTAAAAGATTTATGGAAGTTAAAGTGAATTACGGAGAGGGTCTTATATGGGAGTTTCGACTAATTTATTTCTGTATATAAGAAACTTATTTGTGTCGAATTTTATTTGATTACCAACCTTTTTCAAGAAATTTATGCTCTTTAAAGTGATTTTTGGAAGTGGGCCTTACATGGGAGCTACGACTAATTATGAACCGATCATAATAAAATTGTACCGTATTATTTCTATAAATGTGAAATATATTTGTGTTAAATTTTATTTGGATACCAAAATTTTTAAGTGAGTTATACTCTTTAAAGTGATTTTCGAAAGTGGGTTTTATATGGCAGCTATGACAAATTATGGGCCGATCTTCTTAAATTTTAGTACAGTGATTTTTATGCATATGAGGATATTTCACGTCGAATTTCAACATAATAACGGTATATTTAAGATATATATATTAGTATTAACGTGGATTTCGGAAATGGACCTTATATGGGGGACATAGTCAAATATGGACCGATATTCTCAAAATCCTGCAGTTTGATTCAGGCATGTATGTAAATGATCCGTGTAATATTTTGGATTGGTAGCCTTATTTATAAGAGATTTATGAGTATTAAAGTGATTTTCGGAAGAGGGCTTTATATGGGGCATACGCTTAAAAATAGACCGAAATTCACAAAATTTTGTGGGATAATTTTTGTATATATGTAAATTATTTGTGTAAAGTTTCAGTACCGATATTTATACAATATACATATATAGGGATAAATGTCTTTTTCAGATGTGGTCCTTGTATGGGAGCTATGATCAATTCTGGGCCGACCACCATAACATTTAGTACAACAATTTATTTACCTATAAAGATTATTCATGTCAAATTTTAGCTGTTTAACATTATTTATAGCTGTTTTATACGTATTTAAGTGAATTTTGGAAGTGGACTTTATATGGGGGCTATGGTCAAACATGGACCGAACTAAAAAAAATTTCGTTTTGTGATTTATTTTTGCATAAAACTTATTTTTGCTGAATTTTGTCTTGATATTCCAATTTTATAGGCCTTTATGTATAATTGAGCAATATTTCGGGAAGATTTTTGTATGGGGGCTATAAGAAATCATGGAGCGATTCATACTATTTTCCGCACACTGTCTTCTTTTATCATAGAAACAACGTATACAAAATTGCATTATATTATCTGCAATATATTTCAAAATACTGCAATAAAATGGACAAAATATATCAAATTTTTTTGGAGGTTGTCTCACATATCGGTCCGTAACTCTGGTTGGCCTAAACCAATTTTGCTGATTTTAAATAGCAGACTTCTCGAAAGCGTGACTGACAGAATTATTGAAGATTTGGATCCCGAAGATATCTGGTTACTTTAGGAAACTGATTTCAACAGACAGACAGACGGACATGGCTTAATAGACTCCACTATCTATAAGGATCCAGAATATATATACTTTATAGTGTCGGAAAATTATATTGTGGAAATTACAAACGGAATGACAAACTTATATATACCCTTCTCATGAAGGTGAAGGGCATAAAAATAGCAAAATAAAAAATATTTAACCCATAACTGTCAGACTATAATATTGCGATATTTTAAGTTCCTCGCCGATTATTTAGTTAAACTTTGTTTAATAAAACATCAAATTAACGTATATGGGTCTTTTAAAGGTCTACAGATTTAATTTGTATTTAATTTTATTGTATTTAATTTATTTTTAATTTAAAATTTACTTTCCACAAAAAAGTAGAGAAGACTTAAACTTGAATACAAAACAAGAGGGAAATAATAATCATCATCACTGTAGTCATCATTTGTGAGGAAAAGTGTGTTAATGACCAAAATCAACAGCAACAACAACAACAACAACACATATGTTTAAATCCCCAACAAATTGATGATGTTGAATGAATATGGATGAAAGAATTCAACGTACATTTCACATGACTCATGAGACGACTGTAGAAAGATTTTGTAAAGATTCATATGGATGGTTTTGTTGCCAGATTGGTTGTAATAATGTTTCATATATAAAAGCCTATAAGCATGCATTGTTGTTGTTGTGATTTAATACTAACAACAACAACAACAACAACAGCAAAACCAACACAAGAATTGAAGCTCTGCACAAAAAACGTGCTGAACTTTTTGTATTCAATACAGAAAAACAGCTTGTTAGTGGTGGCAACATGTGTTACCACAAAAAAAAGCCTACTTTTTTTACAATGTTTAGCTAGCAGTAAAAGGCAAAAAGTAAAATAAGAGAAAAGGAATAACCAAAGCGCAGCAAACCATATTTGTCATGGCCAAAAGCAGACCAACAGGCATTTGTGAGGAAAACTATTAAGAAAAAACAATATACTACCCGTACAAGAATTTAGTAGCTGAAAAACGTTTATATTCACTTAATTGAGGGTTAACCGGCGTTGATGAGGTTTTAGATAATTTCTAAAGGGTGTATAGGTTTATGAATGTTGTCACATTTGATTGACCATATCCCCCGCTCTCGGCCATAGAAACATGTGCGATTTTAGATTTTCTCATTTAATGACTTTTTACTTTTAAAGTTTTATTTACAAATTTCTTAATTACTTTCTCCAGCAATTAAATTTAATTCGTTTTACTAATTTATGTTTCCTTTTTTGGGTTTAATTACAGGTTTGGTTTCAAAATCGCCGCACCAAATGGCGCAAACGTCATGCTGCTGAAATGGCCACCGCCAAACGCAAACAGGATGACATGGGTGGCGACAATGGCGACGACTGCAGTGAACCCATGGACAGTGATAATGAAAGCTTAGATATTGGTGACAGTCCAGTGCAAAGAAAACGTAATCGCATGGATGATAATTATAGACATTAATTAAGTTAAAAACACATGACAGAAAAACCACATGAAATTTACAAAATAGTCACACGAATTTAATTTAAATTAAATATTATACAAAGCTAAAACAATTTTTAATTAAATGTTAAGAATTTTTGTAAAGAATTATGGTTTTTAAAGGGCCAGTTGTTTTCTAATATAAGCTTCAAGTCAAATTTATGGAAAAACTGCTTCTTGAAGCCACAATATTAAAATTTTTTGTTAATTTCGATTTTATAGTTTTGTCTAAAAATGTTCTTAATACAACAAACATTTTAAATGTTTATTTACTCCAAGCAAAAAAAAAAAAAAAAACAAAAGATTTTGTAATATTTCAATCGTTTTACTTTCTTCTACTTTAAAAAGTCTTTTGAAGACAAAATTGTTTTTCTTAAAAAAAAAATTTCAATATTTGAAATTATTTTCTTGAACCTATTTTTTTAAAACTCATAAAAATTGTACATATTAATTGAAAAACTAAAAAAAAAAACAACAAAAAAACAAAAACTATTTTGCAATTGTATAAAATTTTCCTTAAAACACAAAAAACCTATTAGAGCAATTCACAATCTTGTGCAAATGGTATTGCATCATGGCATTTGCAAAAAGGTTTAAAATATTTTTACTCTACACTAACAAAACGCAGAGCAAGGGCAAATGCAATGATGCAATATCATTTGCACAAGATTGTGAATTGCACTATTGAAAAAGAAAACCTAAAAATAATACAATTAAATTATAAATATAAATAAAAATAAAAATAACAATTCCTTTAGCTTATTTAAACCACTAATTATTGTATTATATTATATTATGTATTGTATTAATAATAGTAGTAAAAAACAGTAAATTTAATTATAATTAATTATAATAATTATTTTAAGTTCAAATTTTATTATATTCCTTAAAAACCAAAAGCTTTTAATTTCCTGCCTAAAAACTTACAACTTTTACAATCTAACGAATTTTTAACCATTAGTTTTTTTTTTACACATTGAAATTGTTTAAGTCTCAGTTTAACTAATAGTTTCGTAGGTTAGTTTATTATTATTTCCATTATTACTTATTCTAAGAGAAATATAATAATTCATATTTGAAGTAAATTAATTTAATAATTAAAAAGAAAAGTAAAATGTACTCAAATTGTCTTGAATTTAAAAAAAAAAAAAAGACATTGAATTGATAAAAAGCGCTGATAATGTAATTTTAAATCTAAAAGAATATTAAAAAAGAAATAAAATTATCTTAATTTAAGAATAAAAATTCAATTTGGATTTTTTTCCTTTAAAGCAGGCAATACTCGTACAAAATCAAATAATTTAAGCGTAAGATTTGAACCCATTAACGCCCAAAAGAAAACCGCAGGTAAAACAATGTTTTTGTTGTTATTTATTAATTCAATGTCAACTAAGTAAATGGAATAATAAAAAAAAAAGCTTAAACATTTTTGTTCACTTTTGTTCTCTGTTGGGGACATTGGGCATACTAAGTATGAAATTGCCCAAAAAGCGACATTTACTATGACAAGCAACACGTCTCAATTGGTTTACATCCTTTCTGGATTATGACCGTTGTTTTTGCGATCCAGACCAACTATAGTGGATGATGCTTGACGCCACTTTAATGCTTTAGGCAGCGAATAGGACCGCGCAATACTCCGTCTGAATGATAGTTGGTCCATCAGAGTGGTATTTTCAGCTTTACATAGTATTAC
The DNA here is from genome assembly GCA_950370525.1 of Bellardia bayeri. Taxonomy (NCBI): domain Eukaryota; kingdom Metazoa; phylum Arthropoda; class Insecta; order Diptera; family Calliphoridae; genus Bellardia; species Bellardia bayeri. The sequence goes on from OX493267.1 coordinate 23,045,276, forward strand.
GTGCAATCGCCAAGCGTTACTTACTGCCAAGTCTAAAATATATTCAAATATTGGCCACCACTATTTTCGCCTCTCATGGATACTATATTAATTGATTTTCGACTTGGTTTTCGACTATCAAATCAAGAACACTTTTACCGAAATCATCAACTCTACTACTCATTGCATCATTCCCATTATATGTTGTGCTATAAGTTGGTTCTTCACGTCTCCATCTAGTATTTGGTAGGTTACTTTGATTCTCTTTTCTTAGAAAACTTAAGAGTGTCTCATCATCACTATCACTTCAATCTGAAGTAGAATTCTTATTATTTTTTTTTTTTTCAAAGCAACGTCCAATTTTCCCGGTACAAAGTAAATCTTGTTCATCACCTTCATCGACATCACTTACAGCGGCAACATCTGATGGCATGACTAAAATATCATATGTATTATCATCATTTCTAAAAATATTTCTGTGCGTCATATTGAAGAAGATCAAAAAGAATTTGAAATTGTAAAATATATTAATAGTTTCGCCCATTGTCCCCAAATGGGGACAGTCGAATAAAACCATATCTTCTGCATAACTTTTTCACTTTTTTGTGAAACAAATTGAATTGCGAGATAGTTAACATTTTAAGCAAAATATTTTTTTGATAAAAATTAATTTTTAAATCCAATAGTATTAAAAAAAACTCTGGAAGATGTCCAACAAAGCACAGCCGAACAAAATACAATATTAAAAATACTAAATACTGAAAATGAGTCTTATATTGTAGCACGTATTTCTGATTGTAAGCTCAACTAAACCTAAAAAGGCGGTATATATGTTTAAATTAACTAAAATAACGGTTTACGTTAGAGTTGCCATCTTTTGAACATGTGTACTCATATGGGGACAGTGGGCGGTAATGGGTTAATATTTCATCTTTTTTACAATATTATGAAACCTTTTTATCGATATTAATACATGTTTAACGCTCCGCAACGACCTGAGTCTAACACGGCCAATGATTGTAAATAAATACAATCAAAAGCTTTATTTCGCCACAAAAGAACTGTCGACAACAATGCTACCAATTTTGTTTACATATACAGTGGAGAGCAAAAATAGATACATATTGATTGTTAACATTTTAAGCAAAATATTTTATTGATAAAAATTAATTTTTAAATCCAATAGTATTAAAAAAAAACTCTGGAAGATGTCCAACAAAGCACAGCCGAACAAAATACAATATTAAAAATACTAAATACTGAAAATGAGTCTTATATTGTAGCACGTATTTCTGATTGTAAGCTCAACTAAACCTAAAAAGGCGGTATATATGTTTAAATTAACTAAAATAACGGTTTACGTTAGAGTTGCCATCTTTTGAACATATGTACTCATATGGGGACAGTGGGCGGTAATGGGTTAATATAAGCGGATTTCATTTTTCTTACAATATTATGAAACCTTTTTATCGACGCTCCGCAACGACCTGAGTCTAACACGGCCAATGATTGTAAATAAATACAATCAAAAGCTTTATTTCGCCACAAAAGAACTGTCGACAACAATCCTACCAATTTTGTTTACATATACAGTGGAGAGCAAAAATAGATACATATAAGTATGTATTTTGGGTACTTGTTATTGCATAAACATTGAACTAATAAAGAAAATTTAAAAATGTCTGTTGTTATTTATTTTTTGTTTAATATCTAACAAAACAATTTATTATTAAAAACTAAAAGTATCAAGTTCTATTACTTAGCACCATACCAAAACTTTAGGGAAGGATAAGATATTCAATATTTAGTCCAAAGTCTGTTAATTCGTAAAACACTTTTTGCAATAATATTCCAATTAATCATATTGAATACGCTCCCATACAAGCTAAACTCCTTGCCAAATCTCGTCCAAATTAGTTGGAGTTAATCGGCACTGTTCCAACAGTTTTTTCACTGGTCATTGAATCAAAAGAAAATTGTGCTCGCCAAGACATTCTTTCATGACTTCGAAAATGTATAAAAATAAATATTTGCTTTCTCTTATTAGACAACACCACTGTTCAGTGAATATTTGAGCCGATTTGGCTCACTGTAATTATTCAAAAGCTGCAATAGATTGGTATCGTATAAATCAGCTTGATTTATTGGATGTTTAACTTAAAAATGTGAGTGAAAAAACTGAAGAAAAAAAGGAAAAAACAACTCTGAATAGAAATTAATAAAAAAAAATGATAATTACAACAAAAATTTCGAACTACCAGAACTAACACTGGTTAAAGGAGTGATGTTTGTCTGTTGACTGGCCGGCACCATAGTGGTGTATGTGGTTAGAACGCAAAGAATTCTGATGAGAGAAAGTGGGATTTCTCGAAATATATGTAAATTCAACAACCCAGGTTCGAATCCCAGTCAAGAAAAATTATCAAAATTTTTAATAATAAAATTTTTCAAGTTGTAATTCCTAACTTCAGTAAAAATAATTTAATGAGAATTAAATTTAATGAACTCAAGCCTGACTAAAATTATCAAGAAGAAAAAAAAAATGTCAGATTTTTTTAGATTTATTTAGAAACTATGCTACAACATAAATTTATTTGAAATATTAGACATTGTTAGCTATGACCTTTTCCCATCTTTCTAGAAACGTATGGATTTCTCGCCAAAAGAACTGCTCGTCTTTTCAGGTCAAGAATGAATCAAGCCCATTTCGGTTAAACTGTTCTGAACTGAAGCGTATGCCAGACATAGCATTTTTTTTTTTATCGAACGAAACAAATAGTATTCGGACGTGGCAAAGTCTGGATTTTAAGGCGGGTAAGGCAAAACTTTGCAAATACTTCTTTCAAAATAGTTTTTAACAGTTATTGTAACATGTAACCCAGCGTTGTCATGATGGACTACTACGGTTTTGTGCCTGGCAGCATATTCTGGTTGTTTTTTTTGGATTCTTCAAACGAACAAGTTGCATTCTTTACAGCTCCCATGTAATGGTCCGGCTAGATTTCAACACCTCATAATAGATGTGATAATTTTGCTCTCACCAAGGACAGAACATTACCTTAATGCAAAGGATATTTGGCTTTGCTATCGATTTGACTGCCGGGCGTCATATATAATCTCTGACGCTTCGTGTTGTCGTAAATAATGGTTGAACGCAAAAATGATTTCCTTTCATTGTGTTTAAGAAGCATTCCGGAATGCCAAATCGTCGTTCAAGGTTCCTCATGTTAAATTTATATGAGCCTGAGTAGCTGCTTGAGTAGCTCCCAATGATTTTGCAAGTCCTTGTTGAGTTTGACAACTATCTTCATGGAACAATGCCTGCAATTTATAGTCTACAAACTTTTTTTGCGTGGCTCCAAATCAAAATCACCACTTCTGAACAACGCAAACCATCTCTCGTACGATGAAACCATTAGAATGCTTCAGAGATATCAGGAGTAATAAAATGTTTCTACCTATATGTCGAAGTCAGGTTCTGTGTAAAGTAGAACAACGTTGCGTATTAGAACACTAGAACATTAAATGCAACGATTGCGTATAAACTTGCAAGACAAGGCTTCGCTTATTATTGTAAGGCAAAATCAATTGTGGTTACAATCAACCAATATCATAGGGTTGTATTGAATATGAACTTACAACTAATCAATCCTTTATAAGCAGATTTTTGAGTCCCTTACGACAAAAGTAAAAGTTGGCAGACTACTGCTGAATCTCCAAGTATTTCTAGGGAATTCAAAACTTCAGTTACGAGACATTGCCCAGTTAGAGCTAAGACTATGGTACAAACGTGGACGAAGATGATTTAGAAGAATGGATTAGTACAATTCGTTTTCTTATCAGTTAGCATAAACCAAATAATAAATTATGCTTATGTAGATCTTGACGATCTTTTTATCATACTTGTAAAAGGAATTTACAATGTTCCCACTGAAAGTCTCTGAGTCAAAGAGTGCTAAGTACTGTCCATTTTAAATAACTCACTAATTAAAAATAAGTAATATATTCGAGCAATATTTATTGTCCTTTATGTGATCCTTTAAATGAACTTTGACAGAAGATAATGTCGGGGCGAATTTCTATTAATTATGGAATTACAACATATTCAAACTGCTCGCAGAGAAAAAACATGGTTGTGGTAACATAATCTAATAGCAACATATTATGATAAGATTTATGATTGTAGTCAAAACATATTATCATGAATATAAGTGCCCTGAAATATCATATTATGATCTATTATCATTGTAATATTTAATCACAATATTTTATTGTTAATCATAATTTGATATGATAACATCATATTATAACTTAATTGTCATACATGATCATATTATGATTCAAGGTAATCATATTATAATTTAAAATAAACACATTATGATATATAATAATCATATTATGATCTAAAGCAATCATATTATGATATATGATAATTATATTATAAAAATATTGTTAAAATCAAATTAAAGCAACAATTATTTTTGTACCATAACAATATTTTGTTACCAAAAACACAGTGTAGTTGTGGTAACCATGTCCAACAATTTTTTTTCTCTCTGCGTGTGGTAATTAACTTTGCGTCAGTATAAATTTGTAATATAATTTTAATAAGAGTTTTTAAATTAAAGCAAATGCTAGACACGATTTTTGATTTTACTAAATTAATGTTGACTGACTTGTACTCCATAAAATTCCACAACAAAACTACCAAATTTCCAGTTTCCATATCCTAATTTGCTAATCGGATTACACTTGCTTAGGAATTTCCTAATGTAAATCTATCAACACAATAAAACAATTTTGCTAATTAATCACAGGCACACAAATTCCTACAAATCTTCAAATTGAAAAGAACAACAGGATTTCACTAAACCCAGGATTAAATACGAATTTATACACAAGCCATCAGGTAGAAATGTGCAAAAATTGGGACAAAACAAAATACGACTTATTGACTTTAAAGGTGATAAAACCTTAAACCAAAAAAAAAAAAAAATTAATTGCATGAATGCAATTTATCATTCATACAAAACGTCCCCGGAGACAGACACACGTTCAGTAACAGTATGCAAACAGCACACACAGATCTCATACACTCACTCACACACAGCTCAGCAGAATTAACAAACTCGCTCTCATACAAACCCAGCTGGTTGCCAATTTTCCAGTAATTCACACTATATTGTGAATAGTTTGGCCAGATACTTTTGGGTTGCATTTGAAATTTGTTTGTAGAACTGAGTTCTGGTTAAAATTGTTCAAATAAAGAACATGATGCATTATATGTGGATAAAAGGGAAGATGTGACGAGAAACGATGTAATGTTTATACTGACTGCTGGCAGGAGACAACCGGAAAAAGGAGTTTTATTGAAAACAAGTCACATAGGAACTAAATCAAATAAAGAGATTTTAACTCAATTCCCATTAAAATAAGGGACTTTATTAAAATCTAAAGAAAAAAATATCTATCCATGTGTTTGCTTTGTTAAAACACTTGTTTTAAAAAAAAACTATAAAAATTCCTTTTAACATACGGACGTGTTTTTTCGAGAGATGTCTCGATATTGATGTCTAAAACATTCCATAAAACTATTACAAATTAATTGAAATCAAATAAATAAACCTTTAAATGCGTGGGCATTGGTATGATTCATTCATTTCATTTCTTCATTATTTATTATTGATTTTGTGTAACGCAGTGGTGGCTTCAACAACGACATGATCATCTAAGAATGTTTACAATTACCAGAAATACGCTAATGTGTGTGTATGTGTTATTTCCAAAGTAAATGGCATTCAATTTAGTAGCAAGTCGCATCATCAGTCATCAGTCAGTAGCCGTAATGCTACATGAGGTGCGAACAAAGCGTTAAGGTAAACAATACATTGAATTACTTTTCATAGGTGCAACACCATTCCCTCAATATACGTTGAATATAATATTTATTTAAATATGCTTGTAATTAAAATAATCTTGTTTCAGCATTTGACTTAAATTATTTCTCAATTATTTTAGAGTTTGTTTTTTCTTAATGAAAAATTGTTGAACTTTTTATTATTAGAGAAATTTTATTTTATTCGGCTTGATTTCATTTGAACTCAAAAATCAGAGTTTACAGTGTCATCCGTCTGAATTACAGAAATATCATATGATTTATCTTCTGATCATTCCCCAATTATACTATATTATTATGGGAGGACTAACATTTCAAAAATTCATAATGAAATTCCCTTAAATACAAGAAATATATCAGCAGTCATATCCACACAGATCTTTGTATTCAGTGTGAGGAAGATGTAGATAAGTGTGTCAATGACTTCACGTCATTAATGGTATCGGCTCTTAATCATTCTAAGAGTCAAACATTTCCTAAAACTAATATGCACCTTTCCAACTCAGATATTGAACGACTTCTTTTCGAAAAGAGAAAACTCAGAAGAGAATGGCAACAAAATAGATCACCTGTTGCAAAACAGAGGCTGTCTGCTGCTAGTAAAAATCTGAAAAAAGCCCTTCAATTGGAAGAGGATCGCAGAAATAGAAATTACATTCAAAGTTTGACAAATACCAAACAAAAGTTTTCCTTTGGAAGGCAACGAAAAATATCAAGCCACCGGTAGAGGGGCAAAGCCCTTTAAGGAAATCTGACGATACTTGGGCTACAATTTTTGCAGACCATCTAAATACAGTCTTTCAACCAAACTCGCCAACAACTATTTCTGAACTTGAAGAGCCACCTGTGTCAACATTATCTAATGATGACATAAAGAAGTAATCAAGGATAATATAATATTTAGAAAATCACCTGGAAATGATTCAGTTACGCCTGCTATGATTAAAAACCTACCGAGTGTGGCAATAATTGTGTTGTCTATAATATTTAATGCGATCTTTAAACATGGTGTTTTCCCGACAAATTGAAAAACTTCTCACATAATAATGATACCAATGCCAGGTAAAGACTTGACCGTTCCATCCTCCTATAGACCAATAAGCTCAATTCCAATTTTAAAATCCAGCCAGAACTGCGATTCCATTTGTTTAAACCAAAGCTATGGATCTGAACGCCAAAATGGTGGTGCTTTAACAGCGACTCTTGAAATTTCCATATGAGTGGAATTTGATGGTAGAGATGAAAAATCGTTTTCGGAAGTTGACATCCTTATAGCTTACAATTTGTTGGTATTGTATTTAGTTTTTTAATAAAAAGACCAACAATATTTTGTAAAAAAGTTTCTTTATGCTTTCAAATTCTTAAAACGATTGATAAATTATTTTTTATTTTGTCATTATTAAATCAAAGCAAATGTGATTAATTTTACACAAGTAAGAAAGTATAGTCGGTCAAGCCCGACCATATAATACCCTACACTCAGTATATTAATAAAACAGTTATTCAGATATGGACGCTATATGGGAGATATTACCTATTATTGACTGATCATCCAAAAATTTAGTGCCATGACTCCCATCAATATATAATTATGTGTGTTAAACTTTATCTCGATATAAATACGTTTAAAAGATTTATGGAGGTTAAAGTGAATTACGAAGAGGGTCTTATATGGGAGTTTTGACTATTAATGAACTGACTATTATAAAATTAGGTGTCATCGTATTTGTACATACGAAATTTATTTTTGTTAAATTTTATCCGGATAACAAAATTTTTAAGAGATTTATGGTCCTTAAAGTGATTTTCGTAAGTGGGACTTATATGGGAGCTACGACTAATTATGGATCGATCGTCATGCAATTCTACCATATTATATGTATATGTACGTAACATATTTGTGTTTAATATTATTTGGATACCAACATTTTTAAGACCATTATGCTCTTTTAAATGATTTTCGGAAGTGGGACTTATATGGGAGCTACGACTAATTATGGACCGATCGTCATGCAATTCTACCATATTATATGCATATGTACGTAACATATTTTTGTGTTTAATATTATTTGGATACCAACATTTTTAAGACCATTATGCTCTTTTAAGTGATTTTCGGAGGTGGGACTTATATGGGAGCTACGACTAATTATGGATCGATCGTCATGCAATTCTACCATATTATATGTATATATACGTAACATATTTGTGTTTAATATTATTTGGATACCAACATTTTTAAGACCATTATGCTCTTTTAAGTGGTTTTCGTAAGTGGGACTTATATGGGAGCTACGACTAATTATGGATCGATCGTCATGCAATTCTACCATATTATATGTATATGTACGTAACATATTTGTGTTTAATATTATTTGGATACCAACATTTTTAAGACCATTATGCTCTTTTAAGTGATTTTCGGAAGTGGGACTTATATGGGAGCTACGACTAATTATGGACCGATCGTCATGCAATTCTACCATATTATATGTATATGTACGTAACATATTTGTGTTTAATATTATTTGGATACCAACATTTTTAAGACTTATATGGGAGCTACGACTAATTATGGACCGATCTTCACGAAATTTGTAGATGTGATTTACCGTCATTTATTACTTATTTGTCGCGAAATTTGTTTGCATACTTGCATAATTCAAAGATTTATGACCGGTAAACCCCAAATTTCGGGAGGACATTTGTCCTCCCAGGTGAAATAACGGACCGATTTCGACCAGTTTCAATCCCATCCATCATTGGGCAGATAAAATATCACGTACCAAATTTTATCGAAATATCTTCAAAATTGCGACCTGTACTCTGCGCACAAGCTTTACATGGACAGCCAGCCAGCCAGACAGGCGGATGGATGGACGGATATCGTTAAATCGACTCAGAAAGTGATTATGAGCCGATCGGTATACTTTAAGGTGGGTGTTGGACCAATATTTCTGGGCGTTACAAACATCAGCACTAATCCAATATACCCTCCCCACTATTGTGCTGTAGGGTATAAAAAGTTTGTTTGTTACAAGTTGTGTGTGACAAGTATATTTTTGTAAAGTGTTTGTTTTAGAGGCACCACAACCTCATTTATTTTCTTCACTATCTACTAAAACATAGTCGCAATGTAATGTGAGGGATAGATGTTAATAAACACATAAAATTGCTTTTCACTGATGGTCCTCTTTTATACGAACGTCTTTAATATTTAAGAAAAATATTACTTTTGAATCTTTAATTACTTTTAATTTAATTTTCATTTACTTGTTGTTTGAGCACCCGCGCTTTGATTCTTTTGATTTCTTTTTTGTTTATTGTATTTTATTTAGTTTTCATGTTCGTTTGTATTGCATGTGTTTGTCTTTCGATCCGTCCATATGTCTTTATATTTAAAGTATGATTAATGTCCATCAATCTGCACATTAACAATGGCTAAAGAGCATCCATTTACACTTTAAAAAGCCATCGTAACTTTGTATTATGAGTTTTGATGGATCATTAACGAGAGTAGAATTAGGTGACCAGGTTTTAAAGTAATAATTTCTTAAACTCATTATTTAATATTTTTAAATTTTAAAATGGTCTTTGCTATAATTTTCACAAATATATTCCGGAATAGGAATATATTTAATGAATCAGTACAAACGCTTTGACGAAATAACACAGAATATTGAAAAGCCAACACGACGGCGCTTGATTAAAGCACTCTACTGTTTATTTAAACAATTTATAGTCAAAAGTCACCAGGAATTGCTGGTACTAGTTTCGAGGCATAAGAGGCATATGTGTTCGTTTTAAGTTAATTTAACAGATCCAACTTTCATTATTTTGTTTATGGTGGACCGGCCACCCTAAATCAAAATTATCTTATAAACTAATTAACTTTATTATTTATAAATCTCAGCTAAAGGTGGGAAGAAAAAATCACCAAAATACACTTTAATTCACAAATTTTACTTGGTTTCTTTAATGCAAACATTTTTATTTTCATTGGATTTAAATGATTGACACTTCGTCAATCATTTTCATTCAATTGGTCATTTATTCATACCTTCTTTTTCTAATATTCATTCATAGTTTTCAATCCAATTCATTTCACTTGTTGTTCTGGTTAACTTTTTTTCTCTTTCTGATTTTGACATGAATGAATTTTCTATTAATCTTTTCACTTCATTTCATTTCTTTCATGACTTTACTTTGCTACTTTCTTTCTCTGAATGAGTGAGTGCGTGCGTGTCTGTGTGTGTAAATGTAATCCTTGTGACTTTTCAATCATAATCCGACTTCCGGTTTTAACAGGCATGAAACCCATTTTAAGGGCTTAAGTGATTATTCTTTATTATTATTCACACTTGTATGTACGAGATTGTATTTGTTTGACTGCCAAGAAAGAGCAATTGATGTTTGTTAACAAATTGTTTTAAGAAATGGCATGTGTGAGAAGAAAAGTCTTGGTTTATAGTTCTTTTGCTTTGCATTTTTGATAAAAATTTTTGACTTAATTCAATTACGTCCTTAATTTATTAATTTATAAATTAGTTAAAATTAAAATAAATTCCTTACCGATTAATAAAAAATTATATTGGATCAATCGACTCCAAAACCTAAAGAGAAAAGCTTTAAATAAAAAAGGAAGTTTTAAGAGTATGAGTGGGTTCACATGCTGCGATTTGTCGCCGCGACTCTTCTCACATTCTTTTTTGGTGTCCCTTATAAATTCATCGTCTGTTCACATGATGAAACATCTGTCGCACTATACTTGCCACATTTTAACATTAAATTGTTCATTTCTTTTATTTCGCTCATTCGCTTCGTAGGCGAGTGCGGTGAGTCGTATTAAAAGGGGTACACATATGCATGTACTCGTGAAACACTCCTGTTCTCTCATTCGTTGTTTTTTATTTTCATACATGTATGTATGTATGTATGTATGTGCTAGCTACAATCAAATACATGTGTTTATTGAAAATATTTTTTTGTTTATTTTGAAAAGGAATTGTCAAAAAATATATAAAAACAAAAAAACCCCTGCAACAAAAATCTCCCAATGTAAACGCAAATACAATTTTAAAGAAGATACGACAAGAATTTCATAATGTAAACCGGGACAAACCATAACCAAACTAAATATTTCATAAAACAAAATTGAGTACATTGTGCAAAATTGAGTACATACAAGTTTTTTTGTACTAATTGTTTATTTTCAACAAATTATTATTTTACATTTGGCATTGTAAGTTATTCCTGATTTTAAAAATCATTTCATTTCCCCTTGTACTTTACATTGAAACAATGTCTTAGATTCCATAATGTTTACCAATATTGACTGCGACAATATTTCAAGCTAAATAACAATTTCATTATCTCAACATAGCAATTTATTGGAAATTCATAAACATTATTTCTCAATTCTAAAAGAAATGATCGATATTTATTTTTTGCTTCATTATGTATTCCATATTATTTAATGCGAATGAATGTCTATGAGTGTATTGTATCCATCCAATTTCAGTACAATGCTAGTTACACGCACAGCACAGGACATTACTTAATATTAAACAAATACATACTCATTAAATACCAATCGAAATTGATTTGTAAGCACTTAAATTTCATGTTGCTCTTGTTATTGGGTTGTTCTGTTTTCGTTTTTTTTTTTTTATTAATTCGATACCATAGACAATTGTATTGAAAATTATACGATTTTCATAGTCATCATAAATATACAAATACATACACAGATAAATAGATTCTGTACACCCACATTAGCTATATATAGACAGACTACACACACACACACTCACACATCAATTTAATACCAAAATACAGTGATTGTTAAAAGGACTTGATACAAAAATATCCAATAAATAGATTTTTCAAAACTCTATCTTTTGTATGTATTCCATGAATTTTATGGCAAAACATATACAATGACAATAACAGTAATCATAGACTTGACAATATTAAAACAGCAACAAAAACATGCTACTAATACATACATATTTACTTCAGAGTTGTGTAAAGGGTAGAAATAAATGTACCACAGAAATTGCGAAATTGTACCCTAACATTCTTAATTACATAAAATAAAATATTTAAAAACTAATTTTTCATTCTTCTTGCTGTAGGTAAAGGGTTTCCAACGGGAACTTTGTTTTCCAACAGGGGGCATATTGAAAGAACATGAACATTTTGACATTTTAATTGTTGACATAACAGTACACAGAAAAAAATAAAAATGAGTTTCAATTAAAATATTTGTGAAATCAATTAAAAATTTAATTGAAATCGGACCTGTAAACAAAATGATAGTATCAATTAAAAAAAATTTTGATATTTAATTGAAAATATCAGAAAAATCAGAAAAAGTAATTGAATCAATTAAAAATTTAATTGAAAATTATTTTAAAATCAATTAAAGGTTTACACAGAAAAAAATAAAAATGAGTTTCAATTAAAATATTTGTGAAATCAATTAAAAATTTAATTGAAATCGGACCTGTAAACAAAATGATAGTATCAATTAAAAAAAATTTTGATATTTAATTGAAAATATCAGAAAAATCAGAAAAAGTAATTGAATCAATTAAAAATTTAATTGAAAATTATTTTAAAATCAATTAAAGGTTTACACAGAAAAAAATAAAAATGAGTTTCAATTAAAATATTTGTGGAATCAATTAAAAATTTAATTGAAATCGGACCTGTAAACAAAATGATAGTATCAATTAAAAAAGATGTGAGATTTAATTTAAAATATCAGAAAAATTAATTGAATCAATTAAAATTTTAATTGAAAATTATTTTAAAATTAATTAAAGGTTTAATTGGAAAAAAAACATGATTTTTTTTTCTGTGTTAATTAAAAAAAAAAAAAACATGATTTTTTTTCTGTGTAGTAGACGTTTTGACAATTGCTGCACTAAATTCAATTTCGCTCAATTTTTGCATTAAAATATTAAAAATTTATTCAAGAACAACCCGGTTGTTCTGAAAAAAGCATTTTTTTAGTTGTTAGATCTTTTAACAACTCAATTTCAACCTGTTCTTGATGATAACATGTCACATCACGTCGAAACAATGAATTTTTCACGAAATTCAGATGTTAATTAGCCGCTTTGACCATGCGAATACTTTTTATGTGGGTATGTTAAAAACAATGTCTATGCAGAGTCAAGGGAATCAATTACAGCCTTAAAACTCCAAATCCCTGATGTGATTAACTCATCATGTGATTGAAAATGTTGTAAAAAAAATCCGTTTTTTACTTATGTGTATAGGTAATTATCCTTACTTTTTTTAATACAATAAACATGTCAATGATTTTCGTATAAATTCTTTGTTTTATTTGGTTTTTGAAAACAAAGTTCTTGTTGAAAAACATTGTGTTTTTTGAAAAATGTAATTATCTGTTCAAAACCATATTATTCTGGTTTTGAGCACAATCCGTACTCAAGTACTGAACACTTTGGAATTTAATTTTTTGTTTACATGGGACTTAAATATTTCCCTTGTAAGTTTTCCATTAAAACTTGTACCTAACAAAGTACTAACTCGTCCTTGTGATATGTATAGCAAGTATGTAAGTCTATTTGCATGTATGTATTCATCTACAAGTTTAAATTGGTATAAATTACAAAATCAAATAAAGAAGGTTAAAAACACAAACGCACAAATTTTCAAAAATGGCGTCGAAATCTCACCAACTAAACAACTGGGAACAATGGAGTAGTACTACATCGCAATTGAAGAGATTGTGTTGGAAACAACACAAGAGAAAATAAAACAATGATGAAGCTCATACGAATGACATTAAAACTGCATAATACGAATATATACATACAATACTACATACATACATACATATACTCTATGTGAGTATGAGGATCTATCTCTAGTCATGTGTATATTGAAGTTACAAAAACGAACTTCATTTTGGTAAAACATTTGAAAATTTATGTCAACCATAGAAGGATTTGCACAAAGTGAGTGAGTCGAGTATTTGTTATAAAGAGAAAAAGCTCTTATGTACCCAATTGGGTAATTTTTCTTTCTGGGAATGATGTATGTGTGTGTGTGTGTGTTTGTAAGTTTATATGTATAGTATATTTATTTCTGTGTATATGTTAAATGTTTGTGGTTAAGAATGTATTTTTAAAGCAATTTAAGAGAGATTTTTATCATTTATTGATTTGGTGTTTTTTTTTTACTGTAATAAAATAAAAATTATAAGCAGATATGGGCAAATAAATAGTTAAAATCTTCTAAGGGTACGACCCAAAGAAAAAACTTTAAAATTATATAAAGGAGGTTAAAATTTCCATAGACAATTCTATGAATATTCCAATTTGTGACTTGAGTGTTCAATATGTTGCAGCTCCACTTCCATACTGTACGTTTTCGATCTTGTAGAGTTCGGTTTACATAACAATCCAGCCAATATTTAAAACTTTCAAACTTTAAAAGTCTTTAAAGTCCAAAATACCTTTAAGAGAGAAATCCATGGGATTGACATCATTGGTCTGATAAACTTATTTTTCTTCTCACGAGTTTAAAAGGTAGCCTGTAGAAAGGATTACGAAACTATTCTGAAATTATCATTTGTCCATGACTTGAGTGTGCTCTCTAGAACTCAGTTTTGATACACAAGTTCCGTTTTATATCCACCATAAAAATTATGGGGGTATATTGACTTTGTCATGGCATTTGTAACACCTCTAAATAAACATATACATATATATTTTAAATATCGTTTTCTAACCAACATTTTACGAAAAAAAAAAGTGATATGTTTGCAAAAATCAAACTACTGAATTTTGTTCATATTCGATTGAAAAAAATCCAATTCTGAAAATACTTAAAAACGCATATATCTATTATAAATATCATTATCAGGTACCGAATTTTATGAATATCGGTTTATTACAGATCATAGATCTCAAAACACATTAACTTACATATCATTCTTATAACTATCGATGTCGAAACAATATTTTACACAGATTAGTATGTAAGCAAAAATAATACTTCTGAATTTCGGAATCTATAATTGGCTTCCATATAAGATTTACTTACGAGAATAACTATAAAAATCTATTGTAAATATTGTTTTAGGAGGATCGCCCCTTTGGAGATAAAAACTCCCGTATGAAGCCCATATCCAGGAAAATACATCAAACAGGAATTTGTCATTTCGAATGTAGCATATCGAAAAATTGATCGTATTCTTACAAAATCATATATATTCTGGGTCGTTATTAAATTCTACGTTAAGCTATGGCCGTCTATCTATACGAACTATGTCCGTCTGAAAAATAAAGTGTAAATAAATTTCCCAGTTGGTGTTGAAAAATGGTTCTGTTCTGTTCTGAGAAAAACGTAATTATTGCTTAAATCAAAAAGTCAAATTTTGCAATTCACAATTTTTATTCGATAACTTTTTATGCTTCAATTTCTATATATTAGCAAAAAAGGCTTAATATATATCACTAACATACACACATACATTGCTACCTGTGGCAAAATTTTACAAGTCAAATTATCGAAAAAAGTTACAAATATTTATCAAGAAAGTTAGAATTTTGAAACAACGATATATAAGCTAAATTTTCAAATAGTTTATAAAAGTGACAAAACATAACGCAATTCAAAAGGCCTCCTAAAAAATCCAGCTTCAAAATTTTATTTGGTGTATAATTTAAAAATGCGGTATTTCAAATTTATAGATTTTATTTTGAAACATTTGTGCAATATAAACTTATTCAAAGTATTGGCCATCAACTTTTCCCGTCTTTCTGGAAAAGAACGAGTCAAGCAATTTCGGTTACCTTGTTCTGAATTGATGCTTATCCTAGAAACTGTGGTTTTGGTCTATTACGGAGGGTAAGGCGAAACGATCCAACCATTTTTTACTAAATAGTTTTAAACAGTAGTTTGCAATATGTTGCCGAGCATTGTGACGATGGAATATTACGCTTTCGTGTCTGGTCGTATCTTCTTTACGTTCGGTTCGACGAATGTTCGGTTCAAACAAATCCGTTGCATTCGGCACAGGTTCCATTTAATGGTCTGGCCAGATTTCAGGGGTTCATGCGGAACATTATTGGTAATATTATTATTACCACATGAGCTATGGACCACTATGTGAGACAACCTGAATAAAAATTTGATATTTTTTGTTCATTTTATTGCAATATTTTGAAATATATTGCAGATAATACCATGAAATTTTGTATACGTTGTTTTTATGATAATAGAAGAAAGTGTGCGGAAAATAGTATGAATCCATCCATGATTTCTCATAGCTCCCATACAAAAATCTTTCCGAAATATTGCTCAATTATACATAAAGGCCTATAAAATTGGAATATCAAGCCAAAATTCAGCAAAAAAAAAAGTTTTATGCAAAAAAAAATCGCAAAACGAAATTTTTTTTAGTTCGGTCCATATTTGACCATAGCCCCCATATAAAGTCCACTTCTAAAATTCACTGAAATACGTATAAAACAGATATAAATAATGTTAAACAGCTAAACTTTGACATGAATAATCTTTATACGCAAATAAATTGTTGTACTAAATTTTATGGTGGTCGGCCCAGAATTGATCATAGCTCACATACAAGGACCACATCTGAAAAAGACATTTATCCCTATATATATTGTATAAATATCGGTACCGACTCAAAACTCATTTACATATATACAAAAATCATCCCACAAAATTCTGTGAATTTCGGTCTATTTTTAACCGTAACCCTCTTCCGAAAATCACTTTAATACTCATAAATCTCTTATAAATAAGGGTACCAATCCAAAATTTTACACGGATCATTTATATACATGCCAAAATCAAACTGCTGGATTTTGAGAATATCGCTCCATATCTGACAATATCCCCCACATAAGGTCCACTCCCGAAATCCACGTTAATACTAATATATATCTTAAATATACCGTTATTATGTTGAAATTCGACGTGAAATATCCTCATATGCATGAAAATCACTGTTCCAAAATTTAAGAAGATCGGCCCATAATTTGTCATATTATTATCGGTTATACGGCAATTATGCTACTGCATTTTGTAGCTGTCAGTCAATAATAGCTCCTGAAATAAGTCCACTTCCCAGCATATTAAACAACCATACAACTCTTGTAAATAACGTTATTGAGATGAAATTCAACCAATATAATCCTAAAATACATAGAAATTACATTAGTGGATACTGGATTTAGAAGCCATCAGTCCATAATTGGTCCATTACTTCTATGCCACCCATAAATCTTTCGTAAATAATGTTATTGAGATCAAATTCAAACAAAAATGCCTCATCTTATATCTTATCCTTTTTTATACTCTGTTTCTTAACTTGTTGTGAATATGGAAAAATGTTCTTTTAATTTTATAAATTGTTGAATTACAATCAAGATTATTATGAAAATCAAACAAACTCTGTAAATTACAGTAAGAATCGATAATTACATCAATTATAAATGGTCGAAATTAGATAAATTATGTTGATCCTAAAATTGTTTTTCAAACAATATATCAAATGCTAATAAAATTTGCTCTAAGACTAAATAGAAAACATAGAATTAGGATATACGAGCCCCATAACCAGTGTGGTTTTGTATTTCTTATTACGTTTAGGTGGAGGGTATTAAAGATTCGGCACAGCCGACTTGTATGTGATGTATTCGCAAAAGCTTAAGTGATGCGTTGAACGCAAGTGATTTACAAAATTAGGGCCAAAGTTTATTTGGAATAGAGATTTTCTTTGAATATTAACCAGATATTGATATACAATTTCATCAGTATATAATGCAAGCATATGCTCCCAAACTGAATTTTAAAGAAATGTTAATTAATAAAAATGTTCTATAAAAAAATTTGTTTTGAATTAGTTTCGTACTCAATTCCTATTTCAGTGCAATAAAAACAAATTGAATCCCTATAAAATGTAAAAATAAATATTGCCAGCTACACATCTAACTTTTAAAAATTTATACACATCCTCATATAATTTCCTTATATGTATTAGCACATTTCAACTACATATTTTGAATAAAAATCTCCTACAACGAATGATATTTGTTAAATGTGTATGTATGTATGTATGTATTTGAATATTGTAAATAAAATTGTCTCTATATTTGAGAACGCTGCTAAAGCTCTTTAACGTTGGCCATATTGATGAGGTTCTATTACTTTTCAAATTTCAATGATGTTTTGTAATTTATTCACCCCCTGGCTGACTGGAAAAACTACAAGCACTAAATATTTGACATTGTCTCTAATACTCTAAAACATGTTTTAAATTCGATAAAAGTCCTAAACACACACATATGTATGTACATATCGCTGCTTTGGAAGGCATGTGAGGTCGTTCTACTTTTATTCTGCCATTGTATTCACTCTATCCATTCATTCATGCTCATCATTTAGCACAGTTTCTAGTAGTTTGTTGTATCGTTTTCATAACATTTGGTGGATTTTCATGTTGAAAAAAACACACACACACACACACTGATATCAATGTGTATTTGTTGTACTAGTATCCTTTAAGCTCAATATTTCGATTTTTTAGTAGACAAAGTCTAGTGCTCATTTATTGAGATTTTGTTGCTCAATTGTAACAAATCCCATAATGTATGAAGTTTCTAGAGTTGGCTGGTATTTATTAGACAGATGAGACACAAACTAGTTCGTTGTAATATTGTGTGGAATTTGTTAAATAGTGTTGGCTGCTCATCATTCAGTCAATAGAAATGAAGTTTTTATTTTTTTTTAACCATAAATTATGTGTTTTACTTGAATTTTGGCATATGAAATAAAAAAGATATTGTAAATAATTGTATTTTCATTTTATTGTGAAGTATGTTCTTAATTTAATTTATGAAACTTTATTTTGGTGTTCGTTACCTAGCAAATTCTTCACTTACAAGTTAAGTTAACAAGTGGACCAGACTAGTTAAAAATCTATCAGAAAAAGTGGTTATATGTCGCATTAGTAATACGTTATAATTTTGACTAATAATGATTTATAATCATATAATAACTTCTTTAGATCTAGATTATTTGAGCATTTTAAGATATAAATAAAAAAATTCAATTCCATTTATTATCTTGATTCTGGATTTCCAATAAAATTCTGTTGTTCTTTCATTTGTGCTCTTCTTACTCTACATTTTTAGTACACTTTTAATCAAGTTAGGACTTTCTAGTTTTCACCACATGAAAGAGCGTCTCAAAAACTATCGAAACCAAAAAAAAAATGGAAAATTTTTTTTTGAGACATAAGCCACCTTTTCATAGGCCGGGTCACATATAATTGTCGCATTCGCAACTGATGTTGTAGTGTCGTAGGAGTTGTACGTAGCGATCTACGCGCGTTTTTTTTACAATAGTCGTACAAATATTGTTGCTAATTTATATATAAATATTTTGTACACACCTACATATCAATGGCTTAATATAAAAAACACCTAAATCAATTTCGTTCAAATTTTGTTTCAAAAAAGAAATCAATGAAGAAAGCCTTTCTTCGATAGCTTCATTAAAACAAAAAATAGAAAAAAAAACAAGTAAGAAAGTATAGTCGGTCAAGCCCGACCATATAATACCCTACACCCAGTGGTGATATTCGAAATATTTAACAACCGGTTCGCTTGAAAAATTTTTATTTTTGTCAAATTTTGGTAAAAATAGCGAACATTTTAAAATTTGTTTATGTTGAGTTTTCAACTGTCAAATTTGCTCATGTTTTTTGTACTCAAAGTAAAGTAAAGTAAAATTAATAATAAAAAATGAAAATTTGGAAAATGATAAATAATGATTTTTGAAAATAAATCCAATTTAATACATAAACCAGTGTGTTAAATAATATCATGTGAGTAGCTGTAAGATAAAATCATCCTAGAATCCAATGTATGACCAAAATAAAAGCAGTTGTTTGTACGTTTGGACAACTCAAATCATTTGACAACTGAAAAATATTGGGCCAGAACCATAGACAAACACTAAAGTCGGTTCTTTTTAAAAACAACTTTAAACTTAAAACCTACTTTTAATTAATTTGTAACTATAGTCAAAATGGTTATGGCTGATTGTGTTTGTTGCCGAGACTATATCACCTTCATAAATACACATATGCAACAACCGGTACGGAAAATTTTTAAAATTTTAACAACCGGTTCGAGCGAACCGTTCCGAACCGGCTGAATATCAGCACTGCCTACACCCAGTATATGTGTAAAACAGTTTTTCAGAAATGGGCGTTATATGGGAAATATAACATATTATAGACCGATAATCCAAAAATATAGTGTCGTGATTTCTGTGAATATGAATATTGTGTATGTTAAACTTTATTTCGATATAAATACTTTTAAAAGATTTATGGAGCTTAAAGTGTGGAATTTCGACGAATTATGGACCGATCATAATAAAATTAGACCATATTATTTGTATACATAAGAAATATATTTGCGTTAAATATTATTTGGATAACAACATTTATGAGAGAGTTATGGTCTTTAAAGTGATTTTCGGAAGTGGGCCTTATATGGGAGCTACGAGTAATTATGGACCGATCTGCACAAAATTTGCAGATGTGTTTTGACTTCATTTTCCACTCATTTGTGATGGAATTTGTTTGGATACTTGCATAATTCAAACATTTATGATCGGTAAACCCCAATTACGGGAGGACATTTGTATGGGGGCCAGTTGAAATAATGGACCGATTTACACCAATTTCAATCCCATACATCCAATCCCCACGTACCAAATTTGATCGAACTATCTTCAAAATTGCGACCTGCAGTGTGCGCACAAACTTTACATGGACAGCCAGCCAGACGGACTGACGGACATCGTTACATCGACTCAGAAAGTGATTCTGAGTCGGTCGGTATAATTTAAGGTGGATGTTGGACCAATATTTCTGGGCGTTACAAACATATGCACAAATCCAATATACCCTGCCCACTATGGTGATGTAGGGTATAATTAAATAAGAAATAAAATGTTTTGCTCTTTTTATTCAAAATTGTATTAAAATATTTGTTGTATCTAAAATTTTACAGATTTTATTAAGTTTTTTCCTTCGTCTGTAAAGTAACAAAAATTCAAGTTAGGCCTTTTTTAATTAAGCCATCGATATGTTTTTCAAGTGTTTTATGAAAGTTTAAGTGTTTTCATTTTATTTTAAAAAAATAACCAATCGGTAAAACAAAACAAGAAACAATTAGTGGGAGTGCAATTTTTTTCACTACCACTAAATTTTAATATGTTTTAGAGATGAGTAACCAATCACCTATTTTACATACAATCAATTTCTTTTTTACACGGTTTTTTTTACACGAAGTTTTCCGGAACCAATTACCGTGTAAAAACAGAATTAGGTGTACTTGACTCAATTGTTGAAATATCTGCAACGTTCAGAAATTGTTTTGTTTTTCTCAATTGTATTATGAATTTTATTTTTTCTCACTTGTATATTTGTTTTGATATTTTACTTTTACATTTTGAAGACTTACAAACGACTTTGCCTAACATTGTGTTCACAATCAGCTGTAGTTGTATCATTCATTCAATGTACAACATACAACATCACTTGTGAATTGAACAAATTAGTAGTACAAAAAGTGGCGAACAAAGCTACGAAATAATAAATTCTGGAAGTCATTAAAATTAATTAAGTAAAAGTTTATATTCGGCTGTGCAGAATCTTATATACCCACCATCTGTTATGGGGCGAACTTCATACAATATTGCAACGTAATTTCTAATTATTTTAGGTTTGTTTTAATTGAATTTCATCTTAATAACGATATTTATAAGAAATTTATGCATATTTCAGTTATAATCAATAATTTACAATATAAATTAAGTACCAAAACGCCCTAGGCAACTGATTTTGGCTTTTTGAAACGTCAAAATTGTCACTTCTGTATACTTGGTGGTTATTCTCGGAAGTGGAGATCAATTATGGACCAACTTTCACAAAAGTCAATAGTATAGTTTTTACATGCTTTTAGCTGATCTGTGTAAAATTTCGGTTCGAAATGGATGTTTATGTAGATTAATGAGTTTCCGGGAATAGTCCTCGTAAGGGAACTATGACCTATAACGGGCCAATCTTCATGAAATTCTGTACGATGATGTGCATGTGCATGTGTTATATTTCAACGTAATAATGATTTTTGTAATATATTTATGCTATTATTATGGACTTTATATGGGAGCTATGGTCAAATATGGACCGATCATTATGAAATTTAGAAATTTAGTACGACAATTTACATGTTTATACAGATTACTTGTGTTTAATTTCGACTTATTAGTGATTTTTATGAGAGATTTACATATGCTCATTTAAGAGATTTTCGGAAGTGGCTATGGTCAAAATATGGGCCGATGCAAACAAAATATCGTTTTGAGATTTCACTTTGTATGAAACTTATTATTGCAGAATTTTGTATGGATACGGCTTTTCTAACATAAATGCGTATTCCGGTAAGACATTTGTATGGGGGAGAAATCGCGGACTGATTCCTACCAATTTTAACAGGACTTGCCGTTCTGTATTAAAAATAAAGTCTGCATTATATTTGAAGAAAATGGCAGAAAATATCGAAGTAGTCTGAAACTTTGATCTATAACTTGGAGCCTACTGGACCGATTTTGCCCATTTTCAATACCAAACATTTCGTTAGATCAAAGAATGTTTGGTAAAAATTTCATTGTTCTATGTCTTTTTTTCGAAGCTCTATCGCGACAGACGGACGGACATGGCTAGATCGTCTTAAAATATTATAAGGACCCAGAATCTATAGACTTTTTGGCCATTATTTCGATGTGTTACAAACGGAATGACAAACTCAATATGGGGGGTGCTGGGTATAAAAATATGAGCAAAGTTTTTGCAAAGTAATAAAATTATTGTTATACTCATTAAAGAATTCTAGAGAATATAGTCTGAAGACACCTTGTAGAAAATACTATTATTCTGAAGATTTTCTTTATAAAGTGTTGTTAAAGATTTTCTATAAAAAGTACCTTTCTACAGAAAAGACTGTTATAGATTTTCTATAGAAAATATGGTTATACTAAAGGTTTTCTACTTATAATTATGGTTCACTAAATATTTACTGTAGAAAAAACATACTGCTATACTGAGGAAAAATACTATTTTTGATTTTCTTCTTTAATTTGGAAAAATTGCCACTGAAGCCTATTAAGTTTATGTAGAATGTGTTCCATCGGTTTCAATGTGCAAGAGGTGGTTTGTGCGATTCAGAAGTGGTGATTACACGAAAGACAAAGAACGCCCAGGCTAGCCAAAAAAAAGTTTAAAAAACCAAAAATTGGAGGCATTTCATCATGAAGATTGTTATCAACTTTAACAAGAGCCTACAAAATCATTGGATGCTTCTCAAGCAGCAATTTCATAACGTTTGCGAGCAGCAAGGTTCATGCAAAAGCAGGGATATTGGCTACCATATGAATTACAGCCGCCAAACCTTGATAGATAAAATGTCCGAAATGAAAGGAAATCATTTTTGCACAGAATCCAAGTAAACCAAAATGTAGTTCCGCAGTGTATTAATTGAAAATAGGTATAAAATTATGAACATAATTTAATATTGTGTTCATTATCCAGGCATGACTACTCATCTGGCCAGTGCCACAGTTACAACAAATAGGTACTTTCTAATTTAATTAATTAGGTAGATACATATTGCATTAAATTACTCGCAATTAGTTTAAAAATGATTTTAATAAAAATCATAATTTACTGGGTGGCAAATAAATGAAAAGAAAAAAACAGTAAATAAAAACCCAAGAAACTAAAATTCATAGAAAATAGCAACATTTTTAGATGACGTGTTAAAGATTATTTTTTTAATTAAAAAAGTAACGTTTTTCTTCTACATACAAATTTTTATTGTAGGTATTTCACTACAATGTGTGTGTAAGTACAATAAGTGAATATTAGTGTAAGAGTATGTACAATGTCCATACATACATATGTATGTATGTAGATATGTATGTATTTATGTAGAATACATACATATTTCCTTTCTTGGAAACAAATATCATAAATTAATGAAACTTACCACATTTATGTGGCCAGGGGGCAGAACACACTTCATTATGAAACATTTAATAAAGTTAAAAACAATAATTGTTTTTCAACCCACAAAAACAAAAATACACGATGAATGTAAGAAGCAAAAAACAACAGGATATAAATGTTCATTGAAAATTTACAACTAAATTGAAA
This sequence comes from Bellardia bayeri, assembly GCA_950370525.1. Taxonomy (NCBI): domain Eukaryota; kingdom Metazoa; phylum Arthropoda; class Insecta; order Diptera; family Calliphoridae; genus Bellardia; species Bellardia bayeri. Next base: position 23,069,452 of record OX493267.1, read on the forward strand.
ATATCTCGAAAAGAAAGAACATAACGAGAAAAACTGTTCACTAGCAAAGAAACCAAAAAAAAAACACTCAAAACTGGATGCCATATTGAGTGACAAACTAATTGACAACAAACTCCGCCTTCTTAAAAGAGCAGCAAGCGGATTTGAACTTATTTGAGTAAATGAGCATTTTCTGTGTTTCTCATTCACTTTGTTCCCCTATAATTGTTTTTGTTTGAAATGCGCAGTTGTTAGAGAGTTTTCTGGTAATTGGATTTAATCGTCTTTGAAATCTTTTTTCTTCCTTGCTTTTATTGCAAAAATATAATGAGAAACAAAAAAAAAAAAAAATAAGTTGTTCAGCATTAAAAAAGGGGTTTCAAAAGGTCTCGTATGAAAATGAGCATGAATACGGCGACAACAAGCTTGCTAGAGTCCATTTTGAGTTTATTGTTTGATGATTTGAACATTTTTATTATATGAGCACAACAAAAACAATAATGACAACAATAATAGCAACAACAATAGAATTATTATTCACACAGTGTTGCCAGTTTAGGTGATTTGTATACAATTCACTTACTTATGGCAGAATCTCATTTATGGGGCTAAGTTTATACCTATACCTAATAAGATTTTTTAAATGTTTCCCTATAAACTAAATTTACATTGCGACTATAATTGATACATTTTTGTAATTATGTATGTATACACTAGCAGGGTTAAATGTAGAATAAATGAAATTCGAAATTAGGTATGTAGTACCTATTTGCTTTGTTGGCATAAAATTCGACATTTTCAAAGTAAAAAAACTTTGTTATTTAAATTATAATGTACAATAACTGAGAATAAATACCAGATACATATGTACCCTTCAAAATATCATACAAGTTACTAAAGACAACAACCGCGTTCAAAAGATTCGCCATTTGTTATGAATTCCGCATTTTTAAATTATGCATCCAATACTGAAACTGCTTACTTCAGAGTTGGTTTTCTTAACAACCAATATGAAAATACCAAAACTTAAACTTTTTACATTATTGAAAAAGTAATAAAAGTTTGAAATATTCGACCTTTTCTTTGTAGGATCCCAAATTTATAAATACTCAAGCTCGAGATCCTCGAGCTTGGGATTATTGAAAAAGAATATGTTATTTGCATAATTTAATCATTTTACGTCGAAGAAAAGAAATATCACATAATTTGGATAACCTACGATAAACGAAAACGGTTAGAAAGTCAAACCTCAGAAGAAAGTATAAAATAAATTTTATTTGTGTTTAAACCATTTCTGGCTTTTTATACCCACCACCAAAATGATATATTAATTTTGTCTTTCCGTTTGTAACACATCGAAATATTGGTCTTAGAACCAAAAAGTCATAACTATACAAATATTCTGCGTCCATATTCTTAGATTCTAGGACGATCTAGCCATGTGCGTTCGTCTGTGGAAGGTATAGCTTCGATAAAAAAAAATATAAAACAATGAAATTTGTATCACACATTCTTTGATTCACCAAATGTTTGGTATTGAAAATATGTAGGTATATAAAAATAGTCATATGCAATTTCATGACGATCGGTCCATAGTTGGCCGTAGCTCTCGCATAAAGGTCACTTCCGGATATCACTGAAATGAGCATATATAAATCTCTTATAAACATCACCATCAAGTTGACATTGTAGAAAAATAATCAACATGTACATATAAATAACCCTACCTACCTAATTCTATGACCACCGGCTTATATTTAACCATATCCTTGATATAAAATCCACTTCCGGAAATCCCTTCAATGAGCATTAATCTTTTATAAGCATCAGCAGCAAGTTTCAATTCGACGCAAAGAGTTCATACCTACGTATGTATGAAATATTCGTATTTAATTTAATGACGATCGGTCCATATTTGACCGCAATCCTCATATAGAGTTCACTTAAAAAAAATCACTTAAATACGCATAAATCTCTTATAAAAATCACTATTAAGTTGAAACTAAACACAAAAAATACTCATACAAATGTAAATCGTCATTCAGAATTTCATAATTGGCTTATAGCTCCCATATAAGGGCTAACCCCTGCATAAACATCCATATCGAACCGAAATTTTACACAGCTCAGTTAAAAATATTTAAAAATTATACTATTGACTTTTGTGAAAGTTGGTTCATAATTGGACATAGCTTCCATACAAGCACCACTTCCGAGCATAACCACAGACAATTTTGACGTTTCAAAAAGCCAAAATCAATTTCCTAAGGCTTTTGGGTATCTGATTTATTGTGAAGGAATTTTTTTCCTAGCCGCTGCCAGTCAAACAACATCAGCTAATATTTATCCTTCTTCCTTCGGTGGTATAGCATTTAAACGCCACCGAAGTAAAATATATAAATAAAGGCTATAAAATCAAGCTTTAACATTAATGCGGCTACTCACCACTAGAGGCGCTGCAATTCTGCACTAAACGCAAACATAATGCGCAATTGCAGAGTTGTGATATAAAAAAGCTTTCTTCTTTCACCACCTTTACTTCTTCAACTATCCCCTGTCCAAAGAAAGTAACGCAAATATATATATGTAGGCATATTAATTGCATAAGTATTACTTCTCTTTAAAAAAAAATGCTGTATGTTACACGCTGCAAAAATATAAATAATTCTTGATCCATAAAATTCTTGTGAATATCGTTACTGAGGTCACATTTAACCAAAATACACCTCAAATAAATAGAAAGTACGGTACAATATTTTATGGCGTTCGCCCAATAATAGATGATTTGGTGGTGGGTATATAATATTCGGCGCAGGCGAATAAAATCTCTTACTTGTTATCTACTGAATTTGTTTTATCTGCCTATTTTCAATATTCAAACAGTGACCATGTACTCGTACAGTGTAATTAAATGACAACTGCCGCTGAAGCGGGTTTCATTTAAATCATGTAAATGTATTATGGTAGAATTCGAAAATAATGTTTTTTTTTTAATGTACAAAACTACTGGATCATACGGAATCCGGTTTAGGCTTTGTAATAAAATAATATCCGGCAACACTGTAATAATATCGGCATCATCATTAAATAAAATAAAATAGAATGCAATTCAGTTAAATATTGTTGTTGTTTTCTGTGCTTTTTCTATAAGTATTTGTTTTTGTTATTCCGTTTTTATTATCCATCTATCTCTTCGATATTTTTTGTTGTAATTGCTCTTTATAACCTTTTAAGCATCTTGTTCATATTTTTGTTGTTCGTGTAAATCTGCTGGTAAATAGATGGTGCCGTGGAAGTGAGTTGAGGTGTTGGATCCAGTTACTGCCGCCAGCCAGTTGCGCACTCTTGCGCTTGATAAAATGGGAAATCAATGTGCATGTGTGTGTGTGTGAGTGAGCATACTGCACTTGTGTGTGCATGATGCTTAATAATGGCTGCCATTATTTTCGGAGCCATAGACAATTACAAAGTACTTGAGACAAAGAAATCAACAACAACTAAAGGGATATGAAAAACAACTTTCCTCTTACTACTTAAAGTTTGGTTAGAGGTGTAATTTACGTTTTTTACACATACATAAATATGTATGTACATGTGTATGTACATGCATTATATGTAGTTAATTTAGGGATAGGTGTAATATAAGTATCAATTTAAATTAAATATTAGATTTATACGGAAAAATGCGGGTTTCATAATCAATGTCGTAGCTTTTGAACGCGATATTTATCTTTAGTAGCTTACAGTGGCTCACAGCTTACGTTATGCTGTGAATTTTTTTGTTTTTGTAGTTCTAAAACTAACAGGAAATTAAATAAGAAATTGGTGTCATTTAAAAGAAAAAATGTTATAGTCTAACAAACAAAAATCATTTATCAAAAATGTGCATTTGAATACCTATATTAAAACCAAAAAATATTAATTTTTCACGTCACATCTTAATTTAGTCAATTTACTGCATCTATAGCTCAGTGCAGCGGTGATGGTTTTTCATTTTTCTTTTTTTCTACTTCTATCAATATTATTCGTCCGATTTTGTGACGTCAAATACAAATTTAAAATAGTTTAAATGAGTGCTCGTACAACGATAGAGCAACGAGAATTGGTTAAACCATTTCCAAAAAGGCCACTCACAGTGAAAAATAACAGAAATGGTTAACATTAAAGTTTCCACAGTTCAAAAAATCTGTCAATCAGCTTTATCCATATAAATCGGGTCTGAAGGACAACTTGTTGTTAAGCGGAGAGAACCTGGATATAAAATCAGATTTTTGATTTCACCAGGATAACGACCCAAAGCACAAATCGGGTATTGTGCAAACATGTTTAATATATAACTGCCCACATTTGATAACACCGCCACCACAGTCATCAAACCTTAATGTTATCGAAAATTTATGGCCAATTTTAGAAACCAGCACACAGAAAACACAAAATGTCTAACACAAACGATTTAAAAATACGCTACTGACGGCGTGTTACAATATGTCACTAAGTATTAATTACCCAAAAACTTAAATCTGTATAAAATCATGTAATTGTCAGTTTTAATTTCAAGTTTTCGAAACACATATGTACGTACCTGCATAAAATAAGCTGTGACGTAAATTTTTTTTGTTTCTTTAATATATTAAAATCTAAATCTTTGCAATAAAATGACACAAATTTCTTTTTTAAGTTTCTGTTAGTTTTTTGTGAAGGGCACACATCTCTCATTTATTCTTATTTAGTTATTGAAAATTATGTAAAAAAAAAAAGATTTTTGGCTTCGAAATTGCCGAATTTTGTGCCAAACATGGGCAGGTGCGGGAAGTTTAGCTTTACTTCATTAATTTGAAAATAGTGCCACCGAAGCACAACCAAGATTATGGTGAATATGTTCTACCGGATACAATGTGCGAAAGATGGTTTCAGCACTGCACTGCAGGAAGTGCTGCAGAAGCACATCCAAAATGTTTGCGATATAAAAGTAGAGATATTGGGTACCATAGGTATTGAAGACGAGGGTCCTTGAAAGACGATTTTGCATGTACGAAATGCTACGTTAAACCGAGTCGTAAAATTTCGAATTACACAGAAAAAAATAAAAATGAGTTTCAATTAAAATATTTGTGGAATCAATTAAAAATTTAATTGAAATCGGACCTGTAAACAAAATGATAGTATCCATTAAAAAAAATGTGAGATTTAATTGAAAATATCAGAAAAAATCAGAAAAAGTAATTGAATCAATTAAAATTTTAATTGAAAATTATTTTAAAATCAATTAAAGGTATAATTGAAAAAAAACAATGATTTTTTTTTATGTGTAGCGAAGTATTTTTGGCGCTAAGTTAATGTTCTGTATTTGGTGGAACCAGAAGGTTCTATATACCTAGGGTCTGCAGGCAGCCATATTTAGTACAGCTCACGTAGGTCCATACGTTGGCCCTTTTGTGTGTATAGAAATTTAATGTACCAAATGTAACTGTTTCGTTTAAAGCGAGAAAAATGTTGAGAATATGCCGATATACATGAAAACATAAGGACAGCACCCGGCCACATGTTAAAAACTATATACAATGAATTGGTTGGGAAGTTTTGCCTCACCCTACTTATAGTTCAGATTTTGCTTCGATTGACTATCACTTGATTCGATCGAAGTAGAATGCTCTTTCTGGGATACGCTTCACTTCAGAACAGGATATCCGATATTGGATTGATACATTCTTGGCCTCAGGAGATGAGCAGTTGATGCGGAATCCATATTTTGCCAGACAGATGGGAAAAGGTAATAGTTAACAATGGCCAATAATTTGTATAAAAAAAATATTTGAAAATTTTTGAACTTATACGAAAAAGTATGACACTGCATTTAAAGCGAACTTTAAAGACCAAATGTCATGTTTCCTTTTCAAAAAAAAAAATTTTAAAAAGTCATAAAAAACTTAAAATGATATTTTTTGACCAGTCAGGCGGCACTAAAGGCTCTGGAGCGTTATCAGACACACTCCAACCTAGTGCAACACTGTAGGAGAGCTCTAGAAGAGCTATTGGTATTCTACCAAGTGAGATTGTGTTGGGTACCAGGGCAGTGTGACGTGCAGGGAAATGAGGTGGCAGATGAACTGGCTAGACCATGATACTAGAGAAAGAAAGGTCAAACCACCTATATGTCACTTCTACAGGCTGATTTATGAAAGATTCCGTGTAGACCAATCCTGGGGCAGTAGGTCGGATTGCATAGTGTCCAGGGCCTTATGGCCAAAACTAAATGCAAACGCGACCGAAACGTTGATGGAATTGGACAGGTATAGTCTCAGGATTCTGGTAGGAGTGATAACCGGTCATTGTTCGATTGGGGCCTTCAGAGGCAAATGGGATAATAACACACAGGACTTTTGTAGGGTGTGTGGGGACGCAGAGGAGCCAGAGACAATAGAGCACATCATGTGCAACTGTCCTGGGTTACAGGGTCATAGACTTAAGTGGCTAGGAAATAGATTCCTGGACGAACTCAGCAATGTTGCTGGCTGCAAACCGAGTAACATTCTGGGTTTTGTTAGGGGAATAGGGTCGCTATTTAAGGGACATTCTACGGCGGCTCCAAATCCATAAGGGGATATTTCTTTCTTTCCTTCTTTCTCCCCTTATCAGACGGTTTTGGTTCTTCTTTCATTTCAAATCTATCTCTCTATCCTTCTACGCTTTTTCTTTTTTATACTGAAGGGAATCACAATGGACCACAGGGTCTCCGAGTGGAAGTGCACATGGTGTACAACCCTTCTTATCTTATCTATCTTATCTAAAAATGATATTTTTTCACCAAATACTGACGACAGGATACACATTTTGAAAAACGCATTAGAACAAATTAAACTTTCACTTTAGTTGAGAAGATCTGGATTGTTTTCAGAGCCACCCTAACTTCCATTTGTGTGGAATTAAAAAAAGGAGAAAGTTGTTGATAAATGTTATTGGAAAGAACTTTAATAATATTGAAGATAGAAAATGGTTTATAAATTTTCAATAATTTACTAAATTGAAACAAATGAGGTACTACCATAATAACAACAAGTTGGACTGCAAACTTCGGCTAAATATATTTACATACGAGTATGAAGTTTATTTTCTGTTTATAAGTTAATAAAAGTACAATTTAAATTCCCTATGCCCTGACTTTCTCTACTTGGAAACAGATTTTCAATTCAGATTCAGTTTTATTGTAGGAATTCAAAGTTTAATTAACAATATTCCCTTCAATCTCAAACTCAGCAACAATTTCCAAAGAAAATTGCCTTTATATTCTAATCTTTTTAATTTATCTTAATAAGCCGATTAGTGCATTTAACACCATTATCCTAATTTGCAGCCACAAATGGCGTATAATTGAATCTAATTGTCTCTCAACAAAAATACCGATCATTTGTATGTAAAAAATAAAACGGAATAAAATCTAATACAAAAGGGATCTATTTGTACAAGCAACAACAAAACCAAAATAATTTCTGCCACTTCAGCTGAAAAGGGAAAGATGAAGAGAGAATCAACCCCTAATTAATTGTGATACCCTTGTGATCAGCAGTTAATGATTAAATGTATTTTCAAATGACACATTAGGCAAACAGTCACTCAGTCATTCATTCATTCAGTCATTCTTTTATTCAATCAGTTGTTCACTTTTACTTTGCAGCAAACAAAACTCTTTATACAAAAGGACACAGTGATGTTTTTGTGCATTTAAGTGACTCGAATGAATGACTTTGACTTATTTAAGTCAATTGGAAAATTAATTTATTTTTTTATAATGGGGTGAAATGTTTGTTTGAAACTACATACATACAAACATATATACTCGTATATATGTACATATGTATGTATAGTATATATGCGAGTACGAGTATCACTAGATCATTGATTTAATTTTCATATTTTGTATATTTAAAACTTCTTTTACCTTGTTTGTGACAAATTTGATGAGGGACTGACAGTGACTGAAAACTAATTTGTGCAAACACTTCCTTCCGTACATGTAGACATGTGCGCGTGTATGTAGTAGATGTGTGCCTTTGTATGTGCATGAGAAAGGATATTTATTTTTTAATTGAATGAATGAGAACTATTTAATACAATATAATATAATGTTAATAATTATACATTTTCAATACAGATGGAATATACAATACATACATACATATGTGGGTTTAAAAATGCGAACTGAGAAAAATAAAAGAAAAAAAAACTTTGGAAGTTACAACTCTAGGAATGGCAATAACGAAAATTTCAATGTCATTTCCGAATTATGCTACAGCAAACATTTCTGATCAACAAAGTATATTTGGAAAAATAGGGTACTTAAGGTACGCTCACACTTGGCAAATATAAATAAAATATTTTTAAACTCGTTTATTTATTAAAGAAAACTTCGCTGATTTAGGACAAGACACAACAAATATTTGGTCTTATTATACCCTACACCACAATAGTGCGGAGAGTATATTGGATTTGTGCTGATGTTTGTAACGCCCAGAAATATTGGTCCAACAGCCACCTTAATCACTTCCTGAGTCGATTTAACGATGTCCGTCCATCTGGCTGGCTGGCTGGCTGTCCATGTAAAGCTTGTGCGCAAGGTACAGCTCGCAATTTTGAAGATATTTCAATAAAAATTGCTACGTGATATTTTTCGGCCCAAGAACGGACGGGATTGAAACTGGTGGAAATCGGTCTATTATTTCACCTGGCCCCCAAACAAAAGCCCTCCCGAAATTGGGGTTTAACGATCATAAATGTTTGAATTATGGAAGTATCCAAACAAATTTCACAACAAATGAGTGGTAAATCAAGCCAAATCACATCAACAAATTTTGTGAAGATCGGTCCATAATTGATCATAGCTCCCATATACTCTCACTTACAAAATCTTAGTATTTTAATAATATTGAACACATATATGTTTTCTATATATACAAATAATATGGTAGGATTTTATGATGATCGGTCCATAATTAGTCGTAGCTCCACTTCTGCAAATCACTTTAACGACCAAAGATCTCTTAAAAATGTTGGTATTGTTGTGAATTATTCAATTTATTCTATAATTATTTATGCATCTACTAGTTACAAAATAATTGTTATAAAATAGTTTTGTAAATATTTTTGTATTTTAATTTTAAGTCATATATTTCTTCACTCATTATCCAAATAAAATTCAACAAAAATAAGTTTCATATATATATATACAGAAATGATGACACCTAATTTTATAATAATTAGTCAAAACTGCCATATAAGACCCTCTCCGTAATTCACTTTAACCTCCATAAATCTTTTAAATGTATTTATATCGAGATAAAGAGCACTAGAGCCCCGATTTGCGTCTATCCTATTTGCGTCGTTTCGATTTGCGTAGCTTTTCTAAATGTGGTTTAATCCGCTTTGCGTAGCTTTGATTCCGATATGCGTCGACTTTAAAATTTTGTGTCAATCTGTTTTGCATCGTTTCGATTTGCGTCGTTTCGGGTTGCGTTGTTTCGGGTTGCGTCGCGTACCTATTAACAATGCAAATCGGGGCTCTAGTGTGTATAATACATACATAATATTTATATTCACGGAAGTTATGGCATACTGGATGTTGGGTATTATATGGTCGGGCTTGACCGACTATACTTTCTTACCTGTTTTACTTGCTGCAAGGTCAAACAAATTTGTGGTAACAGAAGCAAATATTTGCCATGTATGAACACACACCTTAAGCCTTAGAAAACCCATAATATAAAATGTTTAGCTTTTGTTTAGAAACATTTGTACAAATTATTGATCATTGTTAGCTATGATCTTTTTCCATCTTTCTGGCTACATACATATCCCAGCAAGCCATATGAGTCCGAAAAGAGTTTTTTCTGACACCTTTTCCAGAGCGTTAACGCTCTTTATTAGCCCAAAAAACAATCATAATTGCTCCGAAAACCTTCAGAAAAGAGGGTCATTACATTCGAAAATGGTCCGTCAGAAAGAGCTCTTAGATAATGTCAGAAAAGAGTCTTTTATGAGGTTTTTTTTGGGCTCTGTGTAATCTTGTTTTTATCATTCTTGTGTGGTACAGCTATGTTTTTTTTGTTCAAAGCACAAATAACAGGACAACAACGCTTTGGTACACACATAATTAAGTGGAATTTCTGAGTCATACTGCGTGCCGACTCAGGACAGTAACAAGCTAATTTTTCTTTCGCGCTCCGAAAATGCCATTTAGTTGGACTCTTTTCTGACTCCTTTTTTCGGAGCGAACCGAAAATGCTTTTTAGTTGGACTCTTTTCTGACTCCTTTTTCGGAGCGAACCGAAAATGCTTTTTAGTTGGACTCTTTTCTGAGTCCTTTTTCGGAGCGAACCGAAAATGCTTTTTAGTTGGACTCTTTTCTGACTCCTTTTTCGGAGCGCTCCTAGAATGGTATGCTGGGATGGATTCCGCGCCAAAAGAACTGCTCATCTTTTTATACCTGTCTGCAACTTACTGATATGTATGTTGGTTTAATTTTGGTTTAATTATCAATCACAGAAGACTTACTTATATTGTCCGAAGGTTTATATTGCCATTTATAAATATTTATTAACTGGCATAGTTACAAATTTCCAGGTATTTATCTGTCTTTGCCAGTCCAATGTAATCTGCAGCTCTCGGGAAGTGGGAACTTTCATTTCTCATAACGACACTGTAAAGATGCCATCAACCTATTGGGGTTCTTTTGAGACTTTCTTAACTGTAGGCAGTAGAATATTTTCAATTTGACTTCCTGCAGTAATCCTATCTGCTGATTAAAGGACTATTATTAACTCGAAACTATTGCCAAGAGAAAAAAATAAATAAAAATTTAAATAAAATAATGAGGAATAAACTCATAAAACCAAAAGATATGTAAGTAACAACCTCTTCATGAACTCTTCCGCAACACTTTTGACGAAAGAACAACAAATGAAATGAAATAAAATAATAAAAGTACTTAAAATCTGTTAAGAAAATCATAGCGGCCAAAAGATGTTCCAAAACAATAAAAACAACATTTACCAAAAGACAAATATAATGAATAAAATAAAAAGACGCAAATATTTCCAAATGATACAAGGAAGGACACAATATCCTATATTTTTTTTTTTTTTTAAAAACTGTTTAAATGTCAACTTAGAAAAAGTTATAAATGTAACAAGGGGCACAATAAAACAAAACTACAATACAAAACAATTGATTCGAATGGCAGGGAATGATGGAGAACACTAAGGCTATTGAAATAATTTATGGCCTTTTAATTTAATGGGTTGGCAAAAGATAGACGCAACTCAGACGGACGGGCAAAGAGTAAGGAGAAGATTGAAAAATGCTCTATGGACTTGTATGTATGTGTAACAGACAAGCGGACGGACGGACAAACAGACATTGTTGTGTAATCAAAACTAAAAATATCATTGATATTAAGGGATCACATACTCATAACCTCACACACGGGACATACATACATACATACATATTTACAACAAAATTCCCTTTAAATATTTGCCGAAATCTTTGAAATCTCTACGAATTCAATAAAATAAATTCGTTGCTACTGTTGATGGTGTTGCTTTTGCTACGGGTGGTTAAGGGTGTTTTAAATTAATCTCAATATACATACATACATACATACTATATGTATGTAGTTATTAAATTGTATAACTACAATAGGATTTTGTTTTGTCCTCAAATTTTTGTTACAATTTCTATTGAATGTATGTCACACTTTTTCAATTGATTTTCAGTTTAATATTTTTTATCATAGAAAAAAAAATGGCAACAGAACAGAAAACACATGAGTGTTACAACAATGTTAAATTCAAACAAGTAAGAGTGCTATATTCGGCTATGCCGAATCTTATATACCCTTCACCTTTGTTGTGGATGCATAATTATATTATGCATAATTATGTCGACAAACACGCCATCTGTTGATGAATTTGTTCGTAACAATATTAATACACTTAGTTTTTTTTGAAGAAATTTTCAGATGTTGTCCCGGATTTTTGCTCATATCTCCGTTATTTATGGATGGATATTGCTGATAGCAAACTTCTCGCAAGAATGTCTGACAGAATTATTGAATATTTGGATCCCGAAGATATCTGGGGACTTCAGAAAATTGATTTCAACAGTCAAACACACAGACAGATAGACAAACGGACATGGCTTAATAGACTCCGCTATCTATACGGATCCAGAATATATATATACTTTATAGGGTCGGACAACTATATTGTGGAAATTACAAACGGAATGACAAACTTATTTATACCCTGCTCATGAAAGTGAAGGGTATAAAAAAGGAAAACAGCTCATACGACTAGATAATATTCCATACGCGGATATTGAAATACAAACACTAACCCCGCGGATTAATTGCAGATGTTATGATTTTTATTTTAATGCTCTTTTTTTTGTGCAAAAAATGGGTAGTTTTTGTGCAAAATTTGAAAAGAAATCAAACTATTTTTTCCACTTGATTTGTTTTGCTGAGTATTTTTTTGAAGAAACTCTATAATTTATGACCATTTTTACTCAAATTTTAAATGGCTTGTGTAAAATTTTGTTCATATTTAAAAATCAATATTTTTGCCACAATTGATTATCGGATAAACTGAAACAATTATTTGTGTACCGCATGTTAAATCGTATTAATGATTTAATTGCGGGAAAAATCAGACAAACAACCGAGTTATTTTCTTGTACTTAGTTGAAACAAGTGTGTTTTATTGCGTTTAAAATCATTTTAAATATTTGCTATACAATTTTCAATAATCTTTTAGAAGTTTCTAAAATTTCTAATTGTTTGCAGAACTTTCTAAATGTATTTCAGAAATTTCCAATATTTTAATCTGCATTTTTATTAGAAATTTTTGAAAAACAATTAGAAAATTCTTATATTCAATTGGGACGATTAATTGGGAGGCTCGCAAGATTATGGAAAAGTGCTTATCGGTGACAGTAGTGTAACCAACTATATTTATTTGCTAGACCACTGTTGCAATGTAAATTGTGTTTAAGTTTTATTATATCGATGCAAAAATGGAGTTTTATTGGAACACATTTCTTTAGCGTTATGACCTTATAGCTGGAGGTCCATACCAAGCGTTTACGCGTTTCACGCGTTCTAAGCAACTGTCAAAAAAGTAAAATAAATGTAGTCGTATTTTTTAAGTTACACACTTAAAAGAGTAGGACGCGTTGACGCTTGAAACGCGAAAAATTCGTTTACTTTCTACTTTTGGAAGCGTCGTAGGCATCGAACAGCTGACATTGACAAATGAAAAGCAGATTTATTTTAAAGGTGATGTCACAAAAAAAAACATTTTTTATATGAAATTGACAAACAAACCGATAAAAAACTTCCTATAAAAAAATCAGCTGAATTTACGACATCACCTCCGAAAGTAAATATACACAGAAAAAATTAAAATTGATTTTCAATTAAAATATTCGTATATTTAATTAAACATTTAATTGAAAGTGGACCTATGGAGGAATTTGTAGTATCAATTAAAATATTTTGATAAAATTTAATTAAAAGTAGTTTTAATTAAAAAAAATATTATATTATTTAATTGAAAATTGTTTTTCAATTAAAAATTTAATTGATATGATTAAAAGTTGATAAATTAAAAGTCAATTAAGACTGAATTAAAAGTTTAATTAAAATTTGTCGGGCAATAATTTTTTCTGTGTATATAAAACACAAATGATTGACGCGAAAAATCTTCACATGTAACTTGAAATACTTGACGCTTAAAACGTTTAGAAAGCTAAAAACGCATGGACGCTAAAACGCGATTTGTGGACCTCCAGCTTATGTGAAATGTTGGGTATAGTTCCATTCTTCCCTCCTATAATATTAATCTGTGTACGAGTATATATGTTTGTCATTCTGTCTGTAACACAAAGAAATATTCATCTGAGACACAACAAGGCCCATATATATATTTTTGATCCTTATGGAATTCTAAGTCGATTGAGCTATGTCCGTCTGTCTGTCTCTATAAAACCCTCTCACGTCCAAAAGACACAACCAAAATCCACAGAGTTTACAAAAACCCGTTTATAATTCTCCTAAGCAGTTTGGTATCGCAAAACGAGATTTTGTTTTGTTCGTTCCATGTTTGACTATAGACCCTATAAAAAGTCCACATTTAAAATCCAGCTCACCAAATATTGACCCCAGGACAAAAAAATTGAGAAATGTAGTCTTAAAATGAATCAAATTTTCATATTAGTCGGGAACATCGATATCTTATTTTTTCTTCATACAAACGGGCCACCCTAATGTACATATATGAAACATATTAGTGTTTAATATTATTTACCAACATTTTTAAAAGATTCATGCTATTAAAAGTGATTTTCGGATGTGGGCCTTATGGCATGGCACCTACGACTAATTATAGACCGATCATCATAAAACTGTACCATATTCTTTGTATATATATGAAACATATTTTTGTTCAATTCTATTTAAATACCGATATTTTTGAGAGAGTTATGCTCTTTAAAGTGATTTTCGGAAGTGGTGCTTATATAGAAGCTATGATCAATTATGCACCGATCTGCACAAAATTTGTAGATGTGATTTATCTTCATTTATCACTGATTTGTGGTTAAATTTGTTTGAAGACTAGCATAATTCAAACATTTATGATTGTTAAACCACTATTTTTGGAGGACATTTGTATTGGGGCCAGATGAAATAATGAACCGATTTCTACCAGGTTCAATGCCATCTATCCTTGGGCCAAAAAAGTATCATGTACCAAAATTTTATCGAAATATCTTCCAAATTGCGACCAGTACTCTGCGCACAAGTTTAACATGGACAGCCAGCCAGAGGGATGGACATCGTCAAATCGGCTCAGGAAGTAATTCTGAGTCGATCGGTAGGTATACTTTAGAATATCAGCATAAATACACTATGGTGGTATAATATACATAGAAATCACGTTAATGAATTTAGATTCTAAATTTTAGAAGCTATCAGCCCATAATTGGTCCACTTCTACTATGCTACCCATAAATCTCTTGTAAATAAAATTCTGGAATCAAATCAAATTCAACCAAAAGAAGCCTCACCTTTTTTATACTCTGTATCTTAACTTGGGGTTAATATGGAAAAATGTTTTTTTTTTTAATTTTATAAATTAAGTTACACTCAAGATTGTTGTGAAAATCTTACAAACTCTGTAAATTATGGTCGGAATTGGTAATTAGAAAAATTATAAATGATTAAAATTAGAAATTTCAAAAAAAATTGAAATAAATTATGTTGTTCGTAAAATTGTCTTTCAAACAATATATAAATTACTAATAAAATTTGCGCAAAGACTGTATCATAAACCCAGAATATTCTAGTTCTAAAATTTTGAATCTAAATATGTATATATTTCGGTGGAGCATAACTTCTTTTAAATGAATTGCTGTGAAGTTGGCTGTATCGCAAATAACATTACATAGTAAAAGTACAGCAAATGATTTCATTTTGGTTTTTGGCTTTGCGCTTTGCTTGTATATTTTTTTCTTAATTGAAGTTAAGCACATACGTAGTGCTTGATAATAGTTAACCAATTTCAAACGCTGATATTAGTTCAAATGAATGAATAGGACAATTTCACACACGAAAATGTATGTATGTACATACTCGTATGTAGCCTCTCAGACAAATTTTGCCCTGGACAATCTTGAATGGGTATTTAGTCTTGAACTGTAGCTTATGCCAATATATTTCTTTTAAACATTCGTCTAATAGTATGATCACACATGACAAATATTTACTCAAAAACGCGCAGCCACTTGTTTTAGCACAAATTTGTTTAATGTTGTGTACTCTTACAAGAGTTTTGCAAGATCAAACAACATTAAATAAATTAAAACTAAATATTTGTTATGTCTTGTCCTAAATAAACCAAGTTATTTTTAAATAAATAAACGAGTTCAAAAATATTTTATTAAGTGGTTACGTCTTTTTTTCAGCAAATATTTGCCAAGTGTGACGGTTTTCGGCCATTCAGTTATATGTTGGTAATCTCATTGTGCCAATGAATTTTAGTCAGTTTCAATGTTTTTATGTTGATATTTAGATGGTGATATTTAATATGTACTTCATTTATTGAGGTGATCCGTTTTCTTTAATTTAGATTGGATTCCCTATTATGTTTCATCTTCGTGCGTAACGTGTTTAGTATCAAATATATATATGACGAATCTGTGAACATTCTAATGCGACAAAGCGTAACCAAATTTTAGAGGTTATCCCTTATCCAATATAAATTCTCAAGGATATACATGTATGTATTACATGAAATTAAGTTGAGAAATTTCCATTAAATATTTGCAAATATGAACTTTATGTTTTGTATATATCAGCGAAATTTTGCAACATACGAGTACATATGTACGTACATTATTAAATTATACAAGACTTAATTACAATTGTCAATCTCATTAAATATTTCCATTGCAAAGCAAACACATACATACTTAGTATTTCATTTAATAATATGTATTGATCAATAGCAGCATCACCATGTACATCCATATGTACTCAAATGTTTAAAATAAATTAGTCTGAACATCTAAAATGTACACAGTATCCTTATATGTATATCTGCATTTACATATGCATGTATGTATGTATGTCGCATTTATTTACATACCAGTGGAGCATAGAATTTATCCATATTGCTTAATTATACGTTTCTAAATACGACAACAATATAGAACAATACCAACAAATTTACCATGTAATTCATCGTCATTATTAAAACCTTTTAGATTTTTCTGTGCTGAAGGACTATAGAACAATGTGTACTTCTTTTGGTACTAAAAACTACCCTACGGTACTTAACTATTATTGTAAAAATAATGTTAAATTGTATCTTATTCTTAAATTTATCAGCTTTAATAAAATCTTTCTCTATACACGCAGAGAAAAAACATGGTTGTGGTAAACATAATCTAAGAGCAACATATGATATTTATTTGAAGTAAAACATATTATTATGAATATAAGTGCCATAAAATATCATATTATGATTTATTATCATTGTAATATTTAATCACAATATTTTTTTATTAAACATAATTTGTCATATATGATCATATAATGACCCAAGGTAACCATATTATAGTTTAAAATAATCATAATATGATCTAAAGTAATCATATTATGATCTAAAGTAATCATATTATGATCTAAAGCAATCATATTATGATCTAAAGCAATCATATTATGATATATAATAATCATATTATGATATAAAGTCATCATATTATAACCTAAAGTAATCATATTATGATCTAAAGCAATCATATTATGATCTAAATTTATCATAATATTATTAAAATTCAATTTATTTTGTTGGCATTTTAAACATAATACGAGTACAAATATAAAAACTAACCATGTAATGGTTATTTGTAAGTTGAAATAGTTGTAAAAAATATAATATGTTTGAACAGTTATCATTCAATAGTTGTGGTAAACATTTTTTTAAAATAATTATATTTCAGTGAAGCATATTCAATTTTATAATTGCGATAAACATAAAAATGTTTATAGTAACTAAAATATTGTTAAAATCAAATTAAAATAACAATTATTTGTGTACCACAACAATATATTGTTAACAAAAAACATAGAGTAGTTGTCGTAACCATGTCCAACCATGTTTTATCTCTGCGTGTAGGTTGGATAGAATAGATGAAAGTATTAACTACATACTTATATATCAGTAAAAGTAATAGGATGATTGGATGATGACGGCCGAAACGCGCAGTTATGCAAACCTCTTATAGGAGCTAGAGAACAGTGGAAATAGGGCACCGGTACATGTCACTGTTAGTTCACGATACAGCCGGTACAGTGTTCTCAATAAAAAACAAACATAAAAGTGAATTAATATTAATTAAAATTTTATGTAAAGGACAGACTGAGCAGCTTCAAACCCGGAGTAACCGGAGGTTCCTTACAAAGTATACGAAACAAATTTCTCACATAATGTCATACAACTGAATAATTTGGAGACATTGTTGCGGTATGAGTCTATACAAAATGAATTGTCGAATAATAATGAATTAAAATGAAACCACCATATGATACGGTTTAAGAAATACTCTAAAGGAATCACCATTGACACTTGAAGTTTTCTTAATATGATATATAATATCATACGATATATAATTCACGATTCCATTCATATATCGAATAATTGTTTTTTTATTCATGCTTTGCTTCTTTTTCCCAAATTTTCAACATTATTTTTCATTAGTCAAAATAAGAAATGAGCTTTTTGCGAACCCTAAAGTAATCTGAACTAATTGGATGTAATAGTTTGATGATGGGATGCCAATCGGATTTGGCTAAAATCTTAAATATCTCATAAAATAATTATTCAATCTCAATGTTTTAATATTATTTCAAAGAGTATAAATTTCCCAAAAAAATTTTATAAATTTCTTCCAAATACTTCTAAATGTATAGATTTCTTTAATTCCAATAAAGAACATAGGTCCGTTAATGGAGTTTATGGTTATATAATGTTGGAGTCTATGCAGTATAATGCCAATCCTTTGTCTTTTGAATGCGGTAGTTATGGGAGAACGGTACGTTAAAGTCCATTTATTATAATTGGTCAAGAAACTCTATGTAATATGTTTCATAAGTATATTACGACTTGCTTCAAGCTTTGCATCCGCATAACTGTACAAGCTTTGCCCAGCTACAGAGTTTTTCAACGAGAATTTTGTTTTTTAAAGCAAAATAAAACAAAGAATTTATGTAAACATCATTCAAATATTTTGAAAAGGGTGAGGTTTTATATTTATTTTTTTATATTTATAAATGAAAAATGATATCGGTCAGATGTTCACCACGATGTATGTAGATGCCCATCTTTTATCGACATTTTTAATCACATTTTGGCAAAAGAGCTGGTCCATTTTGTTCTATTTTTTGGTATCACGTCTTGGAATTTGAGTTTACAGGCCATAATTTGATGGTCTCTCTTTAGGCTCTATCTTCAACAAAAAATTCTCCATTGGCGCTAAATCGCATAAAAAATTCTTCATTGGCGTTAAATCGCATAATTAGGCGGTCAAATATTAGCTAAATTTTTTGAAAATATGCTATTGGGAAATTTATGTTGCAATAAATTCACTGTTTTGAATGGTGCAAAAGTTGCAGAATATGTCTACTTCGCCGAAATGCTGTAATGGATTGTGGTATTCATTCTCAAAACCTTAGTTTAGTCGCTTCTCGTACTATATTGTTATTTTTGAATACGTTCAGGCCCCAGATCCATTGAATATACATGCCCAACTCGGCTAATTCTATTTATTTGTTCAATTAGGCCTCGTGAACAATAATGCAGTTTTCATTTGTGTATGGGGATTGAAGGAGTGTTATTACTTTCCCTGGTATCCCCCTACATTTAAGGGACTTTCAAGCTTTTCAAAGTCGACAAGAGTTGGATATTGCAGTAATGGCCAATCTGTTATTATTCTTAGACTATTGATGTTTTAAATGCAGCTAGCTTGCTGTTTACTCAAACACGCAATGAATTATTTCTCCATTGGCAGGAGGGTTATACTCCTGAGTTTGCACAATCACTTAAATTGAATTTTATCGATGAACTTTTAGTATGACATCCAGGATATCAGTTATACAGAAAGGATATACTGAAGCCATTTATCTTGGCCACTTGTGGTTCTGGCCCATTGATAACATTCACTACCTAATTGTTATGTGGGTCATATATTGAGCTCTTCAGTTTTAGAATTTCTCAACTATCATTGTGCTTTTCTGAACGATTTCCGAAAGATAGTCTACACATACGATAACATGGACTGATCCTTTTCACATTAGAAATAATGGAAATAACAAATTAAATATCAAAAATTAAAAATGTCAACTCTTTGGAGGTTGTCTAACATCCACAACTCTGGTTCTACTTAACCGATTTGGACCTTTTCCAATACCAAAGCTTAGATCGAAAAAGTATATTTGGTATACGAGGCTCCATTGTGAATCTACAACAGACGAATGGTCATATCTACACGTACGCATGTCAAAAATTATCATTCCATATGTAAAACATTGGAATATTGTTCATAGACCCAAAAGTTAATATACGAGTACCTCAGTCTTTTTGGTGGTAAGGAAAATGTAAGTTCTCGTTGAATCAAAGATTTTAGTACATTCAAAATCAACAAGTACTATTTAGTATATTTCTGAAGCAAATAGTACTTTCTAAATTACATTCCGGCCCCAATACATTAAATAATGAGAAATAGAAATCGTGCATTACGAATAAGAGTATAGGAGAGAGAGACAGAGGGGCAAAAGAAAAAGCAATAACCAATAAGTTTAACGTAATAAGTCCAACATGTATAAACACACATATACTTGCACATACATAATTCCTTCAAGCGGATACATTTTCTAGTGTGTGTGTAATTGTGTCCATGAATTTTTACAACCACATCCGCAAAACAAATGGTAATCGGACATATTGCCATATTGTCGGAATATTGTTGACTTCTGTGCGCCCCTTTCTATTCGTGGAATTCTAATTATACGTTAAAATAATTTGAAATAATTTGAATCAATTCATAACTTATTGTTGTAGTTGTATATTTATTTATACTTGTATGGTAAAATGTATGTACTCGTATGTGTTCAAGTCAGTGATAGAAAATAGCTTTTTGGATTTTGTACCAACTATATAAATAATTTACTTGAAAAGGGAAAGAAACAAAGCTGGTTTCATAGTCGACTGTTTCCTGTTTCCTGGATTTGACAAATCCCGAATACCGCGATTTGTTTTATAAAATCCCAGGATTTTTCGGTATTAATAAATCCCCAAAATTAGTATTTGTGTAAAAGATGCAGTAAAGTATAATTGTTTTTAACTGCTTTTTTGGCATACGAGTACATAAATATAAAACATTTTTAATAAGAGAAAATAAACAGATTCCACATTAAATCACAAAGTGAAAAGGCCAGAAACGTTTTAAAATTATTTACAAGGTAACCAACAAATATTAAAATTTTAAAAAAGTATGTTGCAGAATTGAAGGTGCAAGAATAACTATTCATTTTGGATTACCAAACTCGAATGCACTTAAACAAATAGTTGTAATTTTAAATCCGGTTAAAGTAACAGGCGTTTATCGCAGTGATATAAATCTCTGCCAATATTGCTCAAAGAGATATCTAGTGATTGCATATTAAGCGATATACTGCTGAAATCAAGGACGATTTACTTAAAACTTTTAAATTAAAAAAAAAAGATCAAAAAAATAGATAGAAATATTTGTTATTAGAAATTAATTAAAAACGTTGACTGCAAAACCAATGAAATAATGAATGTAAATATGAGGACAGACAATTTTTGTTCTCAAACATATTTATAGTTAATTATAAGTTACTTTTTTGAAATATGTAAATAGTTTTTCTTATTAATAAACCAATTTGTTTTAATGAGAAACAAAAATCCCGAAATCTCGGGTTTTACATTTTTAAATTCGCGAATCCCGGGATTTGAAAATCCAGTCCCGTTTGGCATCCCTAATAAGAACGTTATTTTCGTTAATTATCACGATTGACTATAACATTCTTAATTATGAAGTTCCGGTTATTTCCGAAAACTTAACCTTAATAAAAATATATATACACTAGAGCCCCGATTTGCGTCGTTAATAGGGACCAGGAAAATGCTACACAAAACGAAACGACGCAAATCGAAACGATGCAAAACAGATTGACACAAAATTTCAAAGTCGACGCAAATCGGAATAAACTACATTTAGAAAAGCGATGCAAATAGGATAGACGCAAATCGGAGATCTAGTGTACATACATACATATATACTCGTTTATATTCGTGCATTCACCGATTTCATTTCAAAAATTACAAGATTTATTATTTTAAGACTGTATTGAAGAAATAGAAGAGTTAACTAAACTTTAAGCTTTCGTTTTTGGATTTAGCCTCAAAATCATTTAATGTGAAATAATAATTAAAAGGCTCCCGTTGTTCGATATTTAAACCAAAAGCTTCTGTTCGAGATAACCATTTTTTAGAAATCATTTTAAAAATGTTTATGAAATTTAATAAAGTCCTCTCGTCGGCTTGCACTATGTATTACAGGAATGAAATATAAATAGATAAATCATATATTTATCTATCCATATTTCTTCTGGAATACCAACATTTAATGCAGCAATATTTTGAAATTGTACCGAATGACTTGTGGTAGTACTGCGGTACTAACTGAGTGTAAAATGTTTAAATAAATATACAATTGCCAATCCTAGTTCAAGTAGATATAAATAGTATATAGACGAGTTAATGTTCAAATATACAAGGACATGCTGTAATTATTTATAAACACATACATTTTAATTTTGTATTAGGGTATTCAAAGGAATTTAAATTATATCGTTGTTACATAGAACTTTAATTTTTTTTTTTTTTATTTGACACTAAAAGGGTTTTCAATAAAAACTTTGTTTTACAAAACAAAGTACAACAAAGAATTTACATGAAATTGTATTAGAAAGATTGAGTTTTTGGCAATAATAAATTAAAACAAGTTAGAGTGCAATATTCGGCTGTGCCTAAACTGAAATACCCTCCATCTAAAAATAATTAGAAATACAAAATCTACACTGGTTTTAGAACTAGAATATCCTTATTCTGTGTTTCCTATTCAGTCTTAGTGCAAATTTTATTATTATTTTATGAAAGACAATTTTACCACCAACATAATTTATGTTAAATATTTCGAAATTTTATCTAATTTTGACCATTTATAATTGATGTAATAACGGATTCTTACTGTAATTTACAGAGTTTATCTGATTTTCATAATAATCTTGAGTGTACACAGAAAAAAATAAAAATGAGTTTCAATTAAAATATCTGTGGAATCAATTAAAAATGTAATTGAAATCGGACCTGTAAACAAAATGATAGTATCAATTAAAAAAAAATGTGAGATTTAATTGAAAATATCAGAAAAATCAGAAAAAGTAATTGAATCAATTAAAATTTTAATTGAAAATTATTTTAAAATCAATTAAAGGTTTAATTGAAAAAAAACACGATTTTTTTTCTGTGCAATTTAACAATTTATAAAATTAAAAGAAAATTTTTCAATATTCAAAACAAGTTAAGCAAGGGTAAGATTATAAGATGAGACTCTTTTGTTTGAGTTTGATCTCAATAACATTATTTACAAGAGATTTACGGGTGGCACAATAGAAGTGGACCAATTATGGGCTGATAGCTTCTAAGTCCAATATCCACTAATATGGTTTCTGCGTATTTGAGGCTTATTTTGGTTGAATTTCATCTCAATAGCATTATTTACAAGAGTTGTATGATTGGTTGGTATGCTCGGAAGTGGACATAGTTCGGGAAATATTGCCAATTATTGACAACTTCAAAATCCAGTAGCATAATTGCCGTATAACTGAGCAAAATTTTGTTGTTATAATCTGACGATTGTGTGATCCATTCATCCATTTACAGGTGAATTATAGAAAAACAAGTATATGTATAAAATAAGTTTTTCAGAAATGGGCGTTATATGGAAGATATAACCTATTATGGACCGATCATCCAAAAATTTAGTGTCATGATTTCTGTGAATATGAATATTGTGTATGTTAAACTTTATCTCGATATAAATACTTTTAAACGATTTATGGTGGTTGAAGTTGATTACGGGGAGTTTCGACTATTTACGGTGTCATCATTTCTGTATATTATTTGTGTCGAATTTTATTTGCTTACCAACATTCTGTGATTCTGTGCCGATCGGTATACTTTAAGGTGGGTGTTGGACCAATATTTCTGGGCGTTACAAACATCAGCACAAATCCAATATACTCTCCCCACTATGGTGGTTTAGAGTATAATTAATCCTTTAATAATCTTGAGCGAATAATTGATGCCAAGAATTCTTAGGTGTCTATTTGTATGAATCGTGTCTGGAGTTGTACCATCCTAATGTGTTAAATTTTCCATAATAATTTGAATGGTTTCACCCACGTATGTATGTATATCTGTATGGCAGCAATAATTAGATTCATACTTCAGTTCTAATATGTACCGAATTATTCGTTGTACAAATATTCAAATACAAATGGTTCCGCCATCGTATTTGCATAATGGAATCGAGCAAAATGTTATTAAAACATAAATCTGTATAATCGTAATCATAATTGTACTCGCATTCCAAATATGCTGATGTTCATTTGTATTTAGTCGTAACTGGATTTATACAATTTTCAATGATGAACTCATTCATATATGTACATGTGTATTTATGTATGTGTAAAAGGATATTTGTTTGTTTGTTTGTATTTATGTGTATGTATATTAATACAATACCATACAATCCTCGAATAAGAGGAAATGTATAAATACATGTACATGATTATAGTTGTTGTAGTAAGTTTAATTACTTTTCATATTTTCGTATGTTATTTACGTATGATTATTTTTTTTCTGCTAATCCTTATTGCCAAATATTACTTTAGATTTAAGTACATGTGTTTCTACATATTTGTGTAAATACTAATACATACATACATATGTATGTATGTATAATATGTTTGTTTTAATGTGTGTTGGGGCATTGCTGTTTCTATTTGTATACATTAAAATGAATTGTTAGATTTTGGTTAGACATATTTCAATTGTAACTTTAATACACATTCATAAATAACCATTCAAGCCTACATACATATGTGTGTGAGTTAATATACATATTAATGTTCATATGTTTGTATGTCCTTAATCTGTTAAATAAACTTCATAGTCACAAAATTTTAATAAACGATTTGTAAACAGGATTTGAAATAAAATTATTAACATAATTTTATTTCATTATTATTAATGATTAATAAACATTAGACATAGACTAAAATTATTACTACTCTGTGTAACTGGTAATAATTGGAACAAATAAATTCAGATGGAACAGATAACTTCAGATATTGATTTTACTATTTACTATTATGTGAACAATTGCTTAAATTTTATTAAAACCCATTCCAAGAACCGAGTACAAGTGATTAAGAGTATATCGTAAATATTAAAATCCAACACTAGTTCTACACTATATCTATATATCGGATGATGTACCAGTAAAGACCAGCTCAGAGCTGCGTTACTGGAAGAATGGAACCAAATAAGTTCTAATGTGTGCAAAAAACTGATTGAATCGATTCCAAAAAGACTCCAAGCTGTCCAGAATCAAAAAGGATACGCAACAAAATATTAAATATCTTGTAAATAATTAAATTGACCTGACCGACTTTCAGTGCGATTAATTATTTTGTTTGTGTTTCTGTAATATTAATGGTAGAATATCATATTTATTTGTTTTTGTTTTTAATAATAAATAATTTATTTAATTTTGAAAAAATTTTAAAAAATTCCAAGCTCTCTTTTTTCGAATAGATTTTAATATGTTACAAACAGTTCGCCTGACTTTCAATGTGAGCCACTGTAAGTATGTCTGTATTTTTTCTTAGAATATGATAATTTTGATTTTTAAAGTGATTTTCGGGAGTAGGCCTTATATGGGAGCTAAGACTAATTATGAACCGATCATCATAAAATTCTACCATTTTATTTGTATATATACGGAACATATTTGCGTTCAATATTATTTGCATACCGACATTTTTAAGAGAGTTATGCACCTTAAATTGATTTTCGGAAGTAGAGCTTACAGGGGAGCTATGATCAATTATGGACCGATCTTCACAAAATTTGTAGATGTGATTTGGCTTGATTTACCACTCATTTGTGTTGAAATTTATTTGGATACTTGCATAATTTAAACATTTATGATCGTTAAACTTCTATTTCGGGAGGACATTTGTATGGGAGCCAGGTAAAATAAGGAACCAATTTCCACCAGTGCTTGGTGCGAAATAATATCACGTACTAAATTTTATTAAAATATCCTCAAAATTGCGATCTGTACTCTGCGTTTTACATAGCTTTATGTGGACAATCAGCCAGACGGACGGACGGATTCTGAAAGTGATTCCCAGAAAGTGATTCCCAGAAAGTGATTCCCAGAAAGTGATTCCCAGAAAGTGATTCTGGCTGTTGTACCAATATTTATGGGCCTTACCAACATCAGCACAAATCCAATATACCCTCCCCACTATTGTGATGTAGGGTAGAATAAGAGCAGTTGTGTCTTTTTTGTAAGTATGACATGACAGTGTTAAAGTAATGAATTAAAATGCTTGTAAAGAAGAGTCATCATATTGCATCGTAACTCATTGCTTCATAATGAACGATTTTAAAGTCAAAGTTTTTTTTGACGATTCAAGGTAACTTGGCTGTAGTTAATAAACTAC
The DNA here is from genome assembly GCA_950370525.1 of Bellardia bayeri. Taxonomy (NCBI): domain Eukaryota; kingdom Metazoa; phylum Arthropoda; class Insecta; order Diptera; family Calliphoridae; genus Bellardia; species Bellardia bayeri. The sequence continues at coordinate 23,095,868 of OX493267.1, forward strand.
AAAACAGTCCTTATGAAGCATTATGCTGCAAAACTTGTATAAAAACCTATTTTTTTAAAACACTCAACAACTTCAATTAGTAATATTTATGGCCTAAATTAGTTTTTAAACCAAACCCAATAGATAATTCATACTATGATTACAAAATATTTATGTAAAACTTTATTAAAATTTACTAGCTATTATTTACTTTGAGGTTTTCAAATTATGTTTGTACAGTAAAAAACTTATTTACGAAATTCATTTGGCAAACATTTATAAATTTTGGAAAGGAAATTCTTACCAAAAAAGACATTAGTGTAAAGCCACAAAAAATGTTACATGGAGACATTTTGTGGTTAAATTGGCCAGGAAAAGGATAAGAAAGGAGTCGAAACAGATAATACGAAATGATGCCAAAATGTAAATAAATATAAATGGGTAAATTATTAACAAATTAGTCAAATGAAGAGACAAAAAACCCAGCATAAAAAAGAAACAATTTAAAATATATAAAAAAATCTTAATAAATTTTTTGCAAATATTAAAATATATATAAGTACGAGTATGTTTGAAATAATTGAAATCATCTGCTTTTTTTTAAAGAATTTTACATAGAATTGTTTAATTTGAGTTGTTAATCTATCAAATGTGTAACACTTATTATCCTTAAAAGCAACAAACATTTATTAATGTTGTTACAAATAGGAATTCTCTACATACTCGTACAAGCATAATAGGGAACAAAGAAAAACAAATAAAATATCAATTACAATTAGAAATCCAAAATGATTTTCCTAAACAAACGTTCACAATTACCTACTTACTAGAAAATATTAAAAAGTCCATAAACTAGAACAATGATAACGATAAATTTGTTGAGATTCATTTTTACTCGTAGTGGTGGGTAGAAGCAAAACCCGGTAGTTTTAAAAATAATTAGAAACTATTTGTACTCATTTGTTGGCAACTGTTTAAAAAGTCATTCATCACAACTATGGCTACAAAATAGCCAGCCAGTATATTTCGTTTATTTTTTCATTTTCATTTTAGTTTTTTTTTTTTAATACTTAGTCATTGTAAGTATGTAGTTTGAATGGCACGTATCATAATTTGGATTTTTGAAAAGTGTTTAACAACCAACCCTTAATAAAACTGTTTTTCTTTACTTGTAAAACAATTCATTGAGGTGAGAACTTAATAGTGAAAATAGCAAACAATCATCAGACATTTTAAAGGAATTAGTTCATTAGTTGAAATAATTTAATGTAACACTTACTTTTTTAAATGCTAAAGCTGTGTTCACATTATGTGTATTTGTCATGTGGAATGTCACTTTTTCGCATGTCAAATTTCTTTCTTCTTTCTTTCAAATTTTCTGAGTCTTTCCATATACGACGATGAGATGTTAAACCAAATGCTGCATCCATAGGTTAAAATAGGTCGAATTAATGTCTTATATAATAAAATTTTTACGTCACTTTTAACGTATTTTGAATAGAATATATTTTTATAACTTAGAAAGGCTTTTCTTGCCTTTTCTATTTGTGTATTTACATGAAAGTTAAAATATAAAAATTTGTCTATGTAGATACCTAAGTATCTGACACTATCTTTTGTAGGAATTTTCTTTTCATTAATTACAGATTTAATTTCGAATTTTTTCCATTTGGCTCTAACGTTATAGTTACATTTGTCAACTGGCGGGCGAAAAAGAATGGACTCACACTTCTCAACGTTAATTTTCATATTCCAGTCGTAAGCATACTTTTCGATTATATTAAAGGTTTTTTGTAATTGTTTATTGATTTTCTCTATCTTGTCATGGGAATGATAAATTATAATATCATCCGCAAAACCAATTATTTTTTCAACTGAATAAAATTGGGGCATTTACGGTTCCTTGTTGCAGTCCATTAACCATTTTGAATATTTTAGAACTTTGTTTACGATTATTACATACGACAAATTTTCTTTCGATTAACATTTCGTATAATAGAAATATTAAATGTGTGGGGAAGTTGTAATTCGACAATTTATAAATTAATGCAGGCAACCAAATATTATCAAATGCCTTTTCGAAATCTATAAGGCAAGCACCAGTGCAGTATTTTTTGTTTAAGTTCCAATTAACATTGGAAACTAATAAATTTACTGCGTGTACAGTAGAGTGTCTAAACTTAAACCCAAATTGTTTCTAACATATAATTTTCAACTTTTCACAATTCTTCATTAAAATATTATTTGTGCAAATTTCGAAGACTTTGCTTATGTTCGGCAGCAAGCTAATGGCTCAAAAATTTTTTGGGTCAGTGTTGTCTTTTCCCTTTTTTGGAATTATGACAATTTTTGCTAGTTTCCAAACTTCCGGAAAATATGCGTTATTGATCATGTTATTAAACAGTGTTAAATATTCCGAAATTAAACTATTTGGGATATTTTTTAAAATTATATTTGGTATGTTATCAATACCTGCTGATAATTTTGGCCTTAATTTTGAGAATATGTAGGAAAGTTCGTCTCGTGTGACAAAATAGTCCTGAGCAGTGGATAAACTCAGCTCATTAGCTTTTGTATATTCACTGAACTGTATAGGAGTTGTCCGACTATTTACATATGTGTTTTTAGATGCTAAAAATGAAAGGAAATATTTCTTGACCTGTGCCTGCAAGTTAATATTTGGGTCAATATCCTTTGATGCATACACCGATTCAAAATATGAACCAGTAACATTAAGAATATTTTCATCATTTCTTATTAGATACATATTATTTCGATCTTTCTCTAACAATAAAGGGTTAACATTAGCACCTTCTAGTAGGTCTACGTTACAGGGTGCGATTTTTAGAAGTTCTATAGATTTCTGTTTTTGAAATTGCTTTTTAACCATGGAAAACATGTGTGAAGAATTATTTTTACTTAATTCTGAAAGTTTGCGATTAAAAATGTCATTAAGTGAATTTATAAAGTTGTCCTTTAATAATTTTCTAATAAGTTTTAACCTATTTTATGCGAAAGAAAGTTCGTTTAAGGAAAGAGGACGTTCTAATCTATTATGTCTTTTAATTGCTGTAAAAATTTTACTTTTCTCCCACTGTAGTTTTTTTTAATAATTGGAGTAACAATGTAATGTAGATTGCTTACATTATCATATTTTGGAACCGTTCTCTTAATTGCAGCTATCAGTAAATGGTTGATTCTCTCTAAATGAAATGTGATCTCTGTATTCGAAAGGTTTCTGTCGTTCGGTGTTAATGGATCTCTTTGAATTAAATCGCTTATAACTCTTGCAAATTTGTCACATTTCGTTTTCTTAAAGTTATAGATAGGTTCAAAGTCTGCTGTCAGAAAGTCAAAGAGCTCAAAATGTGCATTCTTAAAGATTTGTATTTGTATAGCGCAATGATCACTATCAAAATCCAGTCTTTGTCTTTGATTGGTGTGCGCGAAGTAACATAAAACACTTTAGTTAAGTGCTCTATTTGCATGTTTGATTAGGTTAAAAGAAGCGCTTATTGTCAGCAGAAAGTAGTCCTCCAAACCGGGAACACCTCACAAAAAAATCATGCATCCCATCAGCAGGTTCGAAGCGATTTGAGGTATGAATTCATCCATAAAACCTGCTCCTTTTGGAGCACATTTTTTACTGGGTTGTTACAATTGATTTAGATACTTGTTACTTTGTTTAATTAAACAATATCTTGCAAGTGTTCTCCGCTAATCAAGCCTTTAGATCCGATTCGATTTGATTCCAGGTTTCCCTAAATTAAAGTATGTACACGCAGCGAAAAAACATGGTTACGAACACTACTCTGTGTTAATGGTAACAATATATTGTTGTGGTACACAAATAATTGTTTTTTTTTTATATGATTTTAACAATATTTTAGTTACTATAAACCTTTTTATATTTATTGCAATTACAAAATTGAATATGGTTTACTGAAACATAATTATTTTTAAAAAATGTTTACCACAACTATTAAATGATAACTATTCAAATATATTATATTATTAACAACTATTTAAACTTACAAATAACCATTAAATGGTAAATTTCTATATTTGTAGTCATATTCAGCCGAATCTTGCATAAAAATACTCATTTTTCCTATTCAAATGCAATGTTAAAAAAGTAAGAAGGGAAAAAAACTCCCATGGATTTTTTATTCATGATTGGGCCGATTATGTTAAAAATGCAAATAAAATATGTTTAATTTTAATAATATTGTGTTCTAACCATTTGTAGAATGTTTTTGCAACATTTATAAATTCTACGACAACGAGGTAAAAATTTATATAAAGAATTAATACTTTTAAGTACTGGATAGACAGTACATAATTGTAATTGTAACATTTCAAAAGAGCATAAAATAGTTTAGCCAATCTATCATCTGCCTATTTCTCTAATTACTCCAGTAGAAAACAAAAACAAAACCCGTATTATTTCGTATTGCTTTTGTTCTTCCAAAAAGGAGACAAATTCACAACATCCTTAAATGTGCATTTTGTTCTGTTTGCCATCAGGCTGTTTATATTTATTGAGTTTGAGTTTAAAGAAAAAGTGTTTGATCATTTTTTTTTTTTTTTTGGGTAAGGGACGACCTTGATTGATTTTTCTCGTTGTTCTCTTGTTTTGTTATTTTTTTAATTCAATTAACTTCCTTCCCCTAATTTGATGTTTTCTTTGTGTGCTTGAGAAATTGTTGCTTTGACAATTTGGTTCGAGTGTAACCAATTCCAGCTATATCTCCTGCTGCTGTTGCTTAAACCGTTGCTTTCTCTATTGTCTGCTTAAAAATTGTGATTGATCACCGTTTCAAATTAATTAATCCATGGGGTATTTAGTAACAAATTAAACTGTTTTTAAATACCTTTAATACGGGCAATATTATTTTGTGTATAAAAAAAAGACAATATATAATTTGCATTTGGTATAAGGACCATTTATTTGAAAAAATGCGTTTATTATCCGCACAGATCATAAAGAAATTATTTTATTAATGATTGTTACAATTTAACCATTACCTACATAACTATATAAATTAATTGCGAATTACTCAACCCTTTTGGGAACACAAAATTAAAAAAAAATTTTAAACTTAAACATTTCCAAATAAAAACAAGTAAGAAAGTATAATCGGTCAAGGCCGACCATATAATACCCTACACCCAGTAAATGTATAAAACAGTTTTTCAGAAATGGACGCTATATGGGAGATATGACCTATTATGGACCGATCATCCAAAAATTTAGTGTCACGATTTTTGCGAATATAAATATTATATGTGTTAAACTTTATCTCGATTACGTTGATTACGGGGAGGGGGTTATATGAGGGTTTCGACTAATTACGGACCGACCTTTATAAAATTTTGGTGTCATCATTTCTGTATACTATTTGTGTCGAATTTTATTTGATTATTTATGATCGTTAAAGTGATTTTCGAAAGTGAGCCTTATATGGGAGCAATGACTAATTATAGACCGATCACAATAAAATTGTACCGTATTATTTGTATACATATGCGATATATTTGTATTAAATATTATTTGGATAACAACATTTTTGAGTGAGTTATCCTCTTTAAAGTTATTTTCGGAAGTGGGCCTTATATGGGAGCTACGACTAATTATGGACCGATCTGCACAAAATTTATAGATGTGATTTGGCTTCATTTACCACCCATTTGTGATGAAATTTGTTTGGTTCCTTGCATAATTTAAATATTTATGAGCGGTAAACCCCAATTTCGGGAGGACTTTTGTATGGGGGCCAGGTAAAATAATGGATCGATTTCCACCAGTTTCAATCCCATCCGTCCTTGAGCCTAAAAATATCACTTACCAAATTTTGTCAAAATATATTCAAAATTGCGGCCTGTACTCTGCGCACAAGCTTTACACGGACACCCAGCCAAACAGACGGACGGACGGACATCGTTAAATCGACTCAGAAAGTGATTCTGAGTCGATCGGTATAATTTAATGTGGGTGTTGGACCAGTATTTCTGGGCGTTACAAACATATGCACAAATACAATATACCCTCCCCACTATGGTGGTGTAGGGTATAACAAATAAGATTTTACATACCCACCACCAAATCATCTATCATGGGGCGAACTTTATAAAATGTTGTACCGTAATTTCTATTAATTTTTATGCATATATCAGTTATAATCAATAACTTAATTTACTTTGTTTATATTTTTGCAGCGTGTAACATAACGTACTATAAATTAAATATCAAAAAGCCCTAGGCAACTGATCTATCGTGATTTCAACAGATGGACAGACGGACGGACATGGCTAGACCAGAATATATAGACTTTTTGGCTCTACAACCATTATTTCGATGTGTTACAAATGGTTTGACAAACGTAATATATCCCCTCCCCTCTTTTTTGTTCCGGGTATAATAATATAATACAAAATTTGTTACCTATTCAAAATAGTAAAATATGTCACATGAACCACTACAGTGTCCCCAATAAAATACATACTATGATCGTCAAAATAAAGTCAACACTACTCATTTTTAAAAAAGAACATTTATTAATGTAAATATATAAATAATATTATACGAGTATTAGTAAATTATATTGTGTTTGTATATAAATAGTTATTTAAGTAGAATGGAATTCACAAAAGAAGCTAAGATTGGATGTTTAAAGACACCAATTTTTATGCGTCAAAATTACGTGAACAGTGGCATCATCCTTATGCAAAAACCCCTGTCATTCCAAAAGTAGTATAATTGAATATTTCTGAATTACATTTGGAACCTTCTGAAATGCAATTGGAAATTATGCAAATTTTGTTAATGAGTTATATTTTGCTTGTACTTTTTGTAGTATTTATAATAAAACATTTTTTTAACAATATCAGGTGTTTGCTTTATATTGACGCTCACAGAATAAGGCAAATAATTTTAAAACTTATTATTTTCGTTAAGAACACGTCATAATATCTCTGTGTTATTTTCTTCAAAGTTAGTTGAACAACAAGCATATCGTTCCACTTGTTCTAACATTCATGTATTCAACACCACAAATGTCACACACATGTAAGTGTTGCTAAGACTTTTAAGAATTATAAGCCTTTTAGTCGAAATGTCCTCAAAAGCACTCCAACTTTGTTGTCAGTAATTTTTTGGCTATTTTGCACATTTACATACGAGTAAAATAAACCAGTAAACATTTTTGCTTGATATTAGTCCATATAATTAAGGGTTTTTGAATTTTGTAAACATCGTTTATTTTTATAATAACTTTACCACTATAGGGACTTGAATATGAAAAGTTTTGATTTTATAAAAGTAATTATCTTATGTGAATAAAATTGAATAAAAATACGAGAGGAGCTAAAATTTTAAGTGATTAGATCTCCGGAGAAGATATAAAATGTGAGGCAAACTCATTCACGAACGCGGACGATAAGACTTAAAAATGGAGAACAATACTTTATAAACTCTAGTAGAACTCGCTTGACTAGAACCATAAATCAATAAATACTCAGCACAGTCAATAGCTATGGCTAGAATTAGGAAATCGTAATCGATTTCATTGCCTAACATCTATTCTAGTCAGACAATGTAAAGAAGAACTGTCAAGGCTAGGTCTTCTAACTGACATTACTCTAGTTTCGGTCCCTGCGCATAGGGACTACTACCTTAATGAGAGAGCAGAGGAACTGACCAAAGAAGGATCCGCTTTAAATGTCTTAACTGGCGTAACAGTCGCAATACCGCTCGAGACTATTAAAAGTTAAATCTCCACACACTACTTTCAAAAGGCTGGAATGGCGCAATCTGGAAACTTGCAGGATCACTAGAAATAAGTGGCCAATATATAATGAGAAGCGCAGTATGTAGCTCCTGAATATGAAACGAAAGAACATCTCGAGTATCATAGCGGTGCTAACTGGTCACTGAATGATTGGTAAGCATGCAAGCATACTCGGACTTTTCTTCAATAATCACTGCCACAGTTACCAGGACCAGAAGAAAGAAGAAATAATGTTTCATCTTCTCTGTGAATGTCCGTCTCTTTAAAACTCTGCACTCAAATTTTTCACCAATCGATCATCAAGAAACCAGCCAAAGTTCATTAATCCTCAACCAAGTCATTAAATATTTAAACAGCAGACTTCCAAACACCAAAAACTAAAAATATAATGGTTTTATAACACTTTTGTTAAACCAATTCTTTTTTAAAATACGGCTGTCTGTTAGAATATCACGGAGGAGAAAAATCATCATAGAAGACTTAAACGTATCATGAGAATTTGCTATCAAACAAGCGACTTTTATATTTTCTCAAATGTTTATCCTCCGATATACAGGCAATGCAAATCGCTGCCGACACTTCAATGAGGCTGCATTTCTTGGAAGCCTGAAAACACAAAAACTGTCTACATACTCAAACCATTCACTAGAAAATCTGCTTCCAACACCGAAATTACCAAAGTTCTCTAAGCTAAGAGCTCTCAACCCAGCAAACACAAAATATTTTATCGTTTCGGAGTTTTCTCCTTCCCACTCTTGGCATGAATCGTTTTGAGAATCAGAATTGAGAAAAAACCGCAGAATAGATCGTATTGTTTATCCACATCATCGTCGTATGAGATCTCGCTATCCTCACTAACGCAAAAGCAATATTAGCCAACAACATCATCAGCAACAACGTCCAGATGCAAATAAGATCTCAGAGATGAGAACAACATACTTGGAATTCCAGTCTGCACAATCACAAATTATTGTCATATACACCAACAAAACGCAGAAGAATCGGTAACATATCGTTCATCATCGATAACAATATGCAGATCACTTTCTTTTGTTTCTGATTATTTATATCTTGAGTTCCATGGTATTGACATCTGATCAGGAGACAAAGAATTAGGCTGTATAAAGTTTATATTTCGCCAGTAGCAAGCTGTCCATCTGATTGCCGTTCCAACACCGCCTAGGAGCTCACAATTGCTAGCGCTAGCCTCATCGAAAGTAAATATTTTCAGTTTGTATTCTACCGATTGACTAAACAAATTTGACATTTTCTGAAGGCCCCGGCTTCAGAGACTTTACCAGACTCAACTTCCTTGATCAATCGGAACACTCAGATGTCCACGATAACGAGAGCCTTGCCATGTAACTGTCTAAACAGCAGCTGCTCACTTTATGCTGGCTTTAAGAATTTAGATTATAAGTTCATACTTTCCAGCCATGGCAATAGTATTAGCGTGACAAAATCCTTAGAACTGACTCAAGTAATCTACGAATTGCTTAGCTGAAGTCGAAAATTGGATAAGAATGACAAGCGGATGCAGAAGTTATTAAATTCCTATTAGGATCTATAGTCAGATATCTTTCTAACCCCAAAAAGAAAGATCTTAGACTCGCAATGTCGTCACCTAACGCCACCGCTAGCCGAATATTTATTGAGCATCAAAAGAGAGAGAGAGAGAGAAAGTAAAATGATAGCCAAGAAGTATCATACAGGCTGATTTCTCCCCCCAACACTGACACGTTACATTCAGCCACTCATCGTTACAGCATTAACTACTCTAGTTTCACAAGGTTGTACTGGATCTATCGAAACATATTCCTCTTCAATTTTGAGTCTTTTGGCAACCACACCACTATGGAGAAGTCAAGTGCCTTCTTGTTTCTGATCTCATTGATGCAGAACACAAGAAATATATTAAATAATATTGATAATAACTTTAATATCGGTTAATCCCTTCAATAAGCAAAACGAATCAAGATTAAATGTTGTATACAGGACTGATTACTGTCAGCTGGCCTTGTGATATGGTCATAGATTACAACTCCCTTATAATGACTTTTAAAGTAACTTTAATAATCAAAAAGTGAAGGAGACAACGCAACATCTTCATGTCACTGCTATTCTTTTGTGAATTTCAATTGACAAGACATGCTTTTTCTAAAGGTCATTTATTAATTAGTTCCCTAGAATTTGACAGCGAACAAGAAATGTATGTGTGATTATATGTGTATGTGTGATTTTTAATACGGTAAGTATGGAATAATATACCAAAAAATCTTGCTGGGATGTCTCAAAAACCCAGAAAAGTAGTAAGACTAACATCATACATCTTAATTATTTCTCAAGATGGTTTTTATGGTAAAAAGGATTTCTGTTTGTCTTTCTAATTTTTTTATTTCTGTGTAAATTTAGAGTTAGAGAAATCCATTAGTAAAAATAGAAATAAGACAAACAAATTTACATACAGGAAAAACTATGTACATTTGAAATGTGTGATATATGTGCATATGTAGTTGTATATAGCATTATTAAATGTTCAAATACTTATTTGTATTAAGATGTGTAAATGGATTTTTATAGCCAACATTTACTAAATGAAGTTTTCTTTTCTATTATTTAAATGAATAAAAGTTGAGGATTTAGGAGGAGAAAAATAAAACTTTATACTTTTGGTGTTTTGCTAATTACACATACGACTACGAGTATTCAAATGTTTCCTTCTTGTACAAACGTAAAGGACAAGCATGAGAATGCTAATTAGTGAAAACAATTTATACGAGTAACATATATGGATGTGTATATACATACAGTGGTGGTCAGATAATTAAAACATTCATCAGAAGCATATTAAATTTATTTTCTATTTATAAAAGGATAAAAAAATATATTTTCACTACTTAATTCTAAACCTGACTGTTTTTATTTGCGCCCCTCGAAATGGGATCATAATCTATGAAAATAAAAAATTATCGTTAATGGGGTTGGGAAAATAATTAAAACATTCACCACTCACTGTCGCATTATTCCTAATAATTTTTCAATTTCCATTAAATAATTATAAATTTACCTTTAATATTTTGTCGAATTAACCCCCTGGCCCACAATGTCGAACGATAACGTTCGCTTAGATAAGACTTAAGACACAAACTTTTTATCGTATCTATTTTTTACTCAATCAAGTTTGTTTATTCCAGAATCAAGTTTGTGTCTTAAGTCTTATCTAAGCGAACGTTATCGTTCGACATCGTGGGCCAGAGGGTAATACATGAAGACATCTATTTGTCATAATTTCGACCAAATGAAATAGGTATAGCTTTTCAGGCCGCCTCAATATTTTCCCATAATCCAGCAAAGTTTTTGCCATTTCCTCTTCCAAACTTTTGTTAATTTCGTTCCACAAACAAGTTCTCAATTGGATTGAGATCCGGAAAATTAACTGGCCATTTTAAAACCTTTTTATTTTGTTCCTCTAAACACCGCTTCACAAGTCATGCAGTGTATTTGAATTCATTATCGTGCATATAATTCCATAGTAGCGGTAAAATTTCTTCAGCGAATGGTATCATTGTATTTTCTAATATATTTTTATACAAAATATATATTTTTTTAATAAATTCCCCAAACCATTACATTACCACCAAGATTAAACGAGTACACAATTGATTGTACTTGCAATTCGTTTTACTATCTTATTCGCATTATTATATGTGTATATTACAAATGTGTGTATACTCTTAAATAAAAATAAGAACAAACTAAGCAATTGTGCTGTGTGAACACAGCAGAAATTTTAGGGAAAAAAATTTTATAAATCTTTTCATTAAAAAAATTGCTTCGTGTAAATTGGAACTAATAATATTTCTTAGTTCTTCGGAATAAGTTGGTGCTTTACCGATATCTAACAATGTAAAACTTTTAAATTTTGCATTAAGACACCGACAATATTTTTGGGCAACAATTTAATAATATGTTATTATAGAACTAATATTATAACAAAGTTTAAACATTTTTAATTAAGTGTCCACCCCGGAAAACGTATTACCGCTAATTAATTTAACAAAATAAATTTAGAGAAATAACTTAAGCTATGTGTCCACGGTCGTCAGATATTACAACGTTGTCATATCTACCAATGTGCTAGCAATGTAGTGACATTGAAAATTTTTTAGCAAAAGGTAAATTGTTAGTATACACGCCTGTAAGAAAACTAACAATTTCATTTGCACACAATTATCACATAATGAATTTATCTGTCAACCGAAATTGTCAGTTTGCACGGTTGTCAGATTGTTGTATGGTATTGTCAAATTCGTTTTGCAGCTCTGTGTGTGTGTTTAATAATTATAAATATTTTCATGGAACAAAAAAGAGCAATTGGAACCATTTTATCTGCACTCTATTAAAAGGATTCATCAAAAAATATGTCGCTATTCATTTTTTATTTTCTTTAATTTTCTTCCACTTTTTTCAAAAATTTTATTAATACACACTTGTTTGTTTATTTATGTATATACAGAGTTGCATTTAGAAATAATTTCTATGACAATACTGCCATTTGTAGTATTTGACAATTGTCTTAAAATAATGACAATGCCAAAATTGTGTGTTTACACGATTGTTAGATGTGTGACAATATTTTTGTCTTCCAATGTACTGAAAATGCTTTTTCTTACAACGTTGGAAGACAAAAATTTTAAGTTTACACGGTTGTGCACATTTTTCTGACAACGTTGTAATATCTGACGATCGTGGACACATACCTTTAGAAACTAAAAACGTAAAGCTATCTACTGACGGTTGTCAGATTACAACGTTGTGCGAAAAATGTTTAGAAAATGTCTAACAACCGTGTGAACTTAAAATGTTTGTCTTCCAATGTTGTAATAAAAAGCATTTTCAATACATTGTAAGACAAAAATATTGTAAGAAAGACAATTGTCAAATGCTTTTAATTGTCATGTGCGCAAAATTTATGCATCTGTAAATGGAAGCATTGTCAGAGAAATTATTTTTAAACGTAACTCTGTATGTATACATGTACTTGAATAAATAAACAAACAAAAGTGTGCATTAATAATATTTTGGAAAAAAGTGCAAAAAAATTAAGGATTAAATTAATGAAAATAAAAAATTGATAGCGACATATCTATTAATGAAGCCTGTTTCATAGAGCGCAGCTATGATCCAATTGAATTGAATTGCCTTATTCAGTTGCCAACAGCGTCTGAAGGCAACAAATAATCAAGGCTGAAACAAAAATCCTACCGCAAAAAGGTAAAATCCGTGTGATCACATATTATTAAACTTATCGAGGAAGTTGAGGCACGGCGAAGTTGATGGGATGCTGGTTGTGTTGAATATAAACATCCCAAAGATATTTTACGACAAGATATCGCAGATTCCTTAAAGTTAAATATAAACGATTGCAAAGGATTCAGTTACAATTTAGAATAATTGCGAAGAAAAAATCCAACCAAGGCAATGATGAGCAATTACCTCTTCTTGTTTAATATGCGGAGTCACTAAATTTAAGAGAATATCAAATTGGTCGTAGCCACTCCGGCTCGTCAGTTCGCAGTTGGATAAGTATGTAATTTAGCAGAAAAACTCTCTTGCTGTCGCTAAAACACCCAATCCTTCACCCAAACTTTGCGGCGTTTTTGTCTTCATTCTCTCTACTTTCTAGGACATATGCAGATAAAATTATTTCAATTGCTCTTTTTTGTTCCCTGACAATATTTAAAATTTTTAAACACACACACACAATGCCTCACAACGAATTTGACAATCTTTGCCATACAACAATCTGACAACAGCGTGAACTGACAATTTCGGTTGACAGATAAATTCATTATGTGACAATTGTGTGCCAATGAAATCGTAAGGTTTTCTTACAGTCGTCTGAATTGATTATTTACCTTTTACTAACAATTTTTCAATGTGCTAGCAATAAACATTGCTAGGTCCGACAACATTTTTTTTTTTTTTTTTTAAGAGAAGTAGCACTCAGGCAATTAATATGCCTTACGTTACTTTCTTTGGAAAGGGGATAGATTGAAGTAGTAAAGGTGGTAAAATTAGAAGAAATCTTTATATCATAACTCTGCAATTGCACATTATGTTTGTTTTAGTGCAGCATTGCAACGCCTCTGGTGGTGAGTAGGCGCATTATTTTTAAAGTTTATTTTTATAGCCTTTATTTAATTATTTTACTTCGGTGGCGTTTGAATGCTAGACCACCGTATGATCTGACAACCGTTTATACAAAGCTGAAAACATAAAACAGTAAATTATTGTGGAAAAGTAGCGTTCAAATTGCAAAAGAAACATTAAAAATTGGGTGAGATTGGAATTGTGTTTAAATACTCGTATATGGCCACCACTGTATGTGGTTGACAAGGAGAAGAGGTTGATGATATTGTAACATCAATTGTATTAATTGCAAAATGTTCTAAATATATGCTAATATGTGCGAGTTAGTAACTGTCTAATGGAAAATTAAATTTTCTGTTTTGGCTCCGCTAAAGTTTCTTAAGTTTGTACTTGATTTCCTTTTACTACATATTTTTGTCTTCGGTTGGCGCAAACATATTATTTGTAAACACCATAAATTTTTCAATTTCCAAATAAACTCAATTATTTTTGTAATAACTTATTTAACATAGCATATCATTTGATATGAAAATCATGCATATGTATCTATGATTTCTTTTATATTCTGGTCTCATAAATATTTTATTTATTATAAAACCCCATTTAACATTTGATGATTTATGAAATTATTACGAATTTCAGTATCTGTATCTGTGCTGTGAAAAGCTCTCATACCTTTGTGTTTTTTTTTTATGTTTTACTTGAAATACATATTTACAATAAATTGTAGACATCATATAAGACAAACGGTTCACTCAAATTCAAAAAATAAATACGAAGACGCTCATGTTTGAATATTTCTCAATTAATATTATACGGTTTATGAAAACATCTTTGATAGTCATGTGAAATTTCATTCACATTGTACGAATTTATTGTACACTAATACCCCGTTTAGCGTCGCTAATTGGGACCGGAAAAACGAGAAGCAAACTGAAACGACGCAAACCGAATCACAATTTTCCATACATTTGCATTAATTTTCATTTAATTCGTTCCGAGACTCATAATTTTAGTAAAAAAGAATTGATTTTTCAATAGCAAATACCAATTTTTTATTATTATTTGTGTAATAATAGTTTTTATTAAAGAAAAAAAAAATAACAATTCATAAAAAAAACATAAACAGACAATTTTCACATACAAATTTGCATTAGACTTCGACGGGAAATCCCCTTTTTCTATTTTTGCTTTGTACATAGAAACATTTATTAACGACGCAAATCGAAGTACTAACGATGCAACTTTAAAGCAATGCGACGCAAACTGAAGCAAAAACGACGCAACATCGAAGTCACTGAAATTTTAAAAAGACTCAACTTCGAAACGACGTAAACCGGGGTATTGGTGTATTGTATTGTATAAATTACAGATTTTTATCCATTTAATTTTGCAATTACGTTACTGAGTATATCAGTATAAACATCAAAGAGACAATGGTTGGATGAATGGGCCGGATGAATCAGCATAGAATATGTTCACTAACGAGTTGATGGAGATGCTGCCATTTTCATTAACATTAATTAAGACAAGTTTCTAATTGCTCTTCCCTCCACTGTTTTCTTCAGATTTGTTGTTGCGGCAAATCATTTTTCCAAAATCTAAAGAAACGAGCCATTTCGTGTTGTTTAAAAAATCTTTATACTGATCACGATTACTGAATTTTGTATGAACCGCTCCATACATAACTACATAACGTAGTGAAAGAAACAAATTTGCATAAACACTTATGTCTTTTTCTTATCTCTCTCGCACTGTGATGATGCATGAGTCTGAGTCAACTCCCACTACTACTACATATCTACGTCTGTATGTACTCGTATTTAAAACTACCACTCGATATGAAAGAAAGTCTTTGCACAATTCGAAAACCAAAAAAAAAAATAAACCCTAAAAAACAAATAGGAAAAATTAAAAATGCCTCCTGCTTGTTACAGTCGTAACCAAACAATGACAGCAGGCAAATAAATCATTGGCTAGTAAAAAAAAAAACAAAAACATTACAACGACATCATCATAAGAAAATCACGCATTTTTAAAAAGAATAAAATTGTTCAATATTTCTTTTGTTTTCTTCCGGAAGTGGTAAAAAATATTGAAGCTTAAACGCCACAAACTTTCCTTTAACATCATGAAATAATTTTAATAATTAAAATGCAGATTTATTTTCCTGAAAACATGCATGTGTTAGGGGAATACAGACATACATTTAGTTTAACAAAATCTGAAAAAAGGAGTTGTTGGTAACTACCATTGGTAACAATTTCATCTTAATTTTTCCAGATACAAGAACGATATTAAAAATATATCACTTCCGATTTGCATTTCTACGACCGAACTTTTACTGTCACTTCCAATTCTTAACAAGGATTCTAGAATTCTGAATTTGAACACACTAAAATATGAAAATTGTTCAAATTGTAAAATTTCATTTAAAATTACTTGAAAGTAAGAAAATTAAGTGGAAAAAAATATTAAACTCTTTCTTTGCACAATTAAATTAAATTCTGAAAAAAGATTTTTGAAACTTAAAAAATGATAAAATTTATCGAATATTTTTTGAATCTGGAGTAACTACTTTCACAGCGATGGTAAAGGGCCATGGAGAGTCTAATGGGACTGTTATCCAGAATATTTTCTTAACTACTAGTGACGCAGTAGATCAATCCTTCATGCTCATATTGGATGGTTGTAAAAACAATTAAAACTAAAATTAAGCATAGAAGGCTCTGGATTTCTCTCCAAGTACCGCCAAAAATGCAAACTGTGTGTAGGTTAAACTACGGAATGGCAGTGAATTGGAAGCTTCACCCCCTGCCACCTAGACTCCTATAGCCTTGGTTACAAAAACTCAGCTCGGCAGCTCCATTTATACCCTACATCCTCATAGTGGGGAGGGTGTATAGGCTTTATGCTGATGTTTGCAACGCACAATCGACTGTCTGAGTGTCATGATTTCTATTCATAACACTCCAACGCATCGAATTGAGTTGGACATCCTGAGTTCTCTTTGAGAGTATTAACACATCACAAATTTTTTGGATATGGATTGAACACTGGCACTTCTGTCAGTGACAACTCATAAACAAATGTATTTGATATCCAAACTAAAGGAACTCTACATTGTTTTCAGCGCCGGTATTAGACATTAAGTCCTCTGCTATTGTCTGTTGACTGCAAATCCTAATTAGAACTATAAATTTATTCTTATAAAGCATTCTTAAACCCAATATAAAATTCTTAGCACCATGACGCGTGCAACATCGTATCCGAAGCAAGAACATCCCAATGGACTTGGTAGTTCCACTAATGAGGGATGAGTTGTAAAAAATCTGTGATAAATACAGTGGCTCACAGCTTATGTAGTACATTTTTTTGTATTCAAGGGTTCATAAAAACAAAACTAACAGGAATTTAAACGAGTAAGAAACTATAGTCGGTCAAGCCCGACCATATAATGCCCTACACCCAGTATATGTATAAAAAAGTTTTTCAGAAATGGGCATTGTATTGAAGATATAACCTATTATGGACCGATTATGCAGATTTAAGGAGGTTAAAGTTAATTACTAATTACGGAGAGGGTCTTATATGGGAGTGTCGACTAATTATGAACCGACCATTAAAAAATTAGGTGTCACTGGGCCTTTAATGGGAGCTTCGACTAATTGTTGACCGATCATAATAAAATTGTACCGTATTATATGTATACATATGAAATATATTTGTGTTAATATTATTTGGATACCAACATTTTTGAGAGAGTTATGCTCCTTAAAGTGATTTTCGGAAGTGGTGCTTATATAGGAGCTACGACTAATTATGGAACGTTCTGCACAAAAATTGTAGATGTGATTTGGCTTCATTTACCACTCATTTGTGAAGAAATTTATTTGGATACTTGCATAATTCAAACATTTCGACCAGTTTCAATCCCATCCGTCCTTGTGTCGAAAAAATATCACGTACCAAATTTTATCAAAATATATTCAAAATTGCGACCTGTAGTCTGCGCACAAGCCAGCCAGCCACACGGACGGACAGACATCGTTAAATCGATTCAGAGTCGATCGGTATACTTTAAGGTGGGTTTTGGACCAATATTTCTGGGCGTTACAAACATCAGCACACCCCACTATGGTGGTGTAGGGTATAAAAAGAAATTGATGTCATTTAAAAGATAAAATGTTACAGATTAAAGGTACGGTCACAGTTGGCAAAAATTTGCAGAAAAATTCGTAACCACTAAATAAAATATTTTTGAACTCGTTTATTTATTAAAAAAAAAAAACTTGATTTATTTAGGACAGGACATAATAAACACTTAGTCGTCTTATCTTATTTGATACTGTTTGATCTTGCCAAACTCTTGTAAGAGTAAACAACGTCAAACAAATTGGTGCTAAAACAGGCAGTTACGCTTTTATTGAGCATTGAAAATGACAAAAATGCACTGCATAAAATAATAAAGCTGTAAGCCACTGTATATATGCAAGTCAAATTTGTCAGTTCATGCCATATTAGTCTTTTATTATAATCTAGCAAGTTAGAGTGCAATATTCGGCTGTGCCGAATCTTAAATACCCTCCACCTAAACGTAGTAAGAAATACAAAAACTACACTGATTATAGAACTAGAATATCCTTATTAAAGGGTGTTTATTCAGTCTTAGAGCAAATTTTATTAAATTTTATTTACAAGAGATTTATGGGTGACATAGTTGAAGTTTACCAATTAAGGACTCATAACTTCAAAATCCAGTATTCACTAGCGTGATTTCTATATATTTTAGTGTTATTTTGGTTGAATTTCATTTCAATAACGTTATTTACAAGAGTTGGTTATTATGCTCGAAAGTGGACTTAATTCGGGAGCTATTGCCAATTATTGACAGACAGCTACAAAATCCAGTAGCATAATTGCAATATAACCAATGTTAGTATGATTTCTGGATTAAAATTACTGATCTATATAAAAGTTGGTTCGACACCGATATTTATTAGATATTTTTGTGGGTTTATTTGTTTTTCGGAAATGGTACTTATATGACAGCTATGACAAATCATGGCCCGATTTTCTTAAATTTCGAAACAGAAAATTTTATGCATAAAAGAATATCTCACGACGAATTCCAACATAATAATGGTATATTTAAGATACATACGTATACATACGTATCTTAAATATTAACGTATTAGTATTAACGTTAATTCGGAAGAAGGGCCTTATATGGGGTATGTGAAAAATATTAACCGATGTTCTCAAAATATTACATACATATGTTTCGTGTAAAATGTTTGTGAAACCTTTTCCGGAGTAGTTTACATTTTTTTTTCGTGGACCAGCACTCAGGGGAGGATAGAAGGAGTAGTGATTGTGAACATTTGACTTGAATTTTCCTATATTGAAAGTGGCAGGGAATACTTCTGCTGGTAGTTTTTTCCACATACGGACAGTACGGCTAAAGAACGAATTTTCCCTGTAGTGTGTTGTGCGATCCACTGTCCAGTCGACCACAAATGGATGAGCCCTGACTGAAGAACGTGTATTACGTAAAAAACTGCGTGTTTCAGGAACAAGTTCCCTGATTTCAGCAGAACACATACCATTATAGGACCGATAGAACAGTGATACTGTTGCATATGTAGTGTAACGAAACAATAAACTCTGAAAGCGAAAGTTTTTGTTTAATGTTTATTATTTTACCCTTTCAATTACGACTATTTACATACTCGTATATCTCTACATCCCTGTTACCAAAATAGCCATGTTTGCATGTATATGTTATCCCCGAAAAGGGCTCAAAACCAATCGGCTAAATTTTCAATTTTCATATGCATGAATGAGAAGCACATGCAAAATATGTACCTGCCTGCTGCCTATTACATAACTACAGCACACTTTTGCATAAATATTGAATGTACATATATACATAAATACAATTGTAGTTTGCACATATAGTGGTGTGGTGTGTGGTACTCCACCATTTTGAAAATAATGATATATGATGTGCCCTCATAAATATCACAGCAACAACCCAAAAGAAGGAGCCATCCATACATTGTGCATAAGAGTTCCAAAAAATGCTCGCTCGTACACCAGTTGTAACCAGCCACCACTAAATGCCAAGCAGTAGCAGCTAAAGCATCAGTGTATCTGTATCAGTAGAAATGTCTAGTTCTGATTTATGACACTATGTATTTAGATTTGTGTTCTTGCCCCGACAACAGCCTTAGAACTTCATGTGAGTAGTACAAGCACACGTGGATATTTATGTATATTCATTTATCCACTGACTATAATCAATGGTGGGCTTTTTGATCGCGCTTGAGTTGTGAAAAAATACAGACTCTTAAATAAAACAATGTTTAGTTTCGTACCTGTATCTATTGGTATTGGTATATGAAAGAATGTGTTGTTCTGCGAAGGAGTTTTAATGCCAGATTCGAACAAACATAGTCTTGAACATTAATAGGAATGACTGCAATTACATGTGAGAACAAGTAAGAGTTTATATATTCGGTTGTACCGAATCTCATATACCCTCCACCTTAGTATATATCATCATCGTTAACGATGTTTATACGAGTTGTTTTATTTGTTGGATCCTTTATATGTGATCTATTACATATTATGGGACGATCGTCATAAAATATTTTACTGTACTTGAGTCTTATGGAGAATTTTATATCTACATATATCATATAATTTAGAGTTTCCTATATAATTAACAAACAGAAACTGCGCTGCTTTTGTGGCTTATCTGCAGAAAACACCCAGAGAGAGTCTTTAATGGAAATCGAACCCGTAACCCTCTGACTGAAAGTCCGGCACACTATCGCCTAGTCTATCGAGCATCAGTTATTCCAGGGCATTCCAGTTATTTTTGAAAATGGACCTTATATGGCAACTGTGGCCACATTTATGGACTGATCACCATAAAGTTGGTTACTATGATTTAAATATTTTTTTTGATTATTTCTGTTGAATTTCATATTGATAATGATGTTTATAAGAGATTTCTATACATTCAAAATATGTTCGGTATGGTGATTTATAGATGTATGTAGCTGTGGATTATTTATATCGAATTTCAACTTGATAGTGTTGTATATAAGAGCTTTATTTATCATTTAAGTGATTTTCGGAAATGAACTATATATGAGGTTATAGTGAAATATGGGGGTATTCAACTAAAATACCGCTTTCTGATTTATCTTTACATGAAACTAATATTTGCTGAATTTTGTATTGATACTGATTTTTTAAAGGTATTTAGGGTACCATAGGCTGCTGTAGCTTAATTGGTTAGCGCATTTTGATTATTAAGCATGAGTTGGTATTTGTAGCCCGGGTTCGATTCCCAGCTGTTGCCACTCAAACAGCATCAGTTTCTGATAATTATTAGTTTTCTTTCTATCCGTCATAACTAATATGTATCACAGCGCCCTTCTTCGGTGGTATAGTACCGAAGTAAAATAATTAAATAAAGGCTATAAAATCAAGCTTTAAAAAATAATGCGCCTACTCACCACCAGAGGCGCTGCAATACTGCACTAAACACCAACATAATGTGCAATTGCAGAGTTGTGATATAAACATTTGTTCTACTTTCACCACCTTTACTTCTTCCATCTATCCCATTTCCAAAGAAAGTAACGCAATTATATATATAGGCATATTAATTGCCTGAGTCTTACTTCTCTTTAAAAAAAAAAGTAAAAATAATGTGTGCAAAATTTCATGATATTATCTGTTTTATATTTGAAGAAAATAGCAAAAAAAATCTAAAAAACATCAATGTGATCTGAAACTTTGATCTGTAACTCGAATTCCACTGGAGCAATTTAGACCATTTTTAATACCAAGCATTTCGGTGGGTGTTTTTTTAAGACTCTATCGTGCCTGCAACAGATGGACGAACTAGATCGCCTTAGATTCTTATAAGGATCCATAATATATAGACGTTTTATTTCGATATGTTACAAAGGGAATGACAAACTTAATGTACCTCTATCTTTTAGGCGGTGGGTATAAAAATACCAGTTCTAGTGCTAGGTTCTTTAAACGAATTTCAAATCTATTGATATTCTTACTACTTCCTATTTAATATTTTAATTACCTTCTAATAATTTCTAAATTGATTTGTAGTCATCCAAAATGGAAAACTAGTGAGCTTATCTTTAAATTTTCACCAAATGATTATTGCAACGCATTTCCAATGATATTAAAAGTATTTTTGAAATTTGAATCGACATATGGAATCCACACCAAAAAAAAAAAAAAAAGAACTGCGCATACTTTGCGGACATAACGAATCAAGCCTGTTCTGAAGTGAAGCGTACCCCTAAGAGAGCGTTCTGCATCTTTTTTTTTTTTTTTTTAAAGAGAAAAAACACTCAGGCAATTAATTAATTGTGTTACTTTCTTTGGAAAGGGATAGGTAGAAGAAAAATAGGTGGTGAAAGTAGAGAAAAGCTTTTCACATGACAACACTGTAATTGCGCGTTATGTTTATTAATAGTGCAGCATTGCAGCGCCTCTGGTGGTGAGTAGGCGCATTATTTTTAAATCTTGATTTTAATTATTTTACTTCGGTGGCGTTTGAAAAAAGGGCGCTTTGATAAATATTAGTTAAGACGGAGAGAAAGAAAACTAATAATTATCAGAAACTGATGTTGTTTGAGTGGCAACAGCTGGGTATCGAACCCGGGCTACAAATACCAACTCATGCTTAATGATCAAAATGCGCTAACCAATTAAGCTACAGCAACCTAAGATTTATTTTTTACATTATATATATTTATAGGCATTTATTTATCATTGAGCCATATTTCGGAAAGTTATATGTATGTATGGGGCTTTGAGAAATCATTGACCGATTTTTAGTATTTTCAGTACAGTTTCTTCTTTTAGCACAAAGTTATATGTATATTTCGGAAAGTTATATGTATGTATGGGGCTTTGAGAAATCATTGACCGATTTTTAGTATTTTCAGTACAGTTTCTTCTTTTAGCACAAAAATAACGTGTAAAATATTTCATGGTACATATTATCAATATATTTAAAAAAAAATTGCAAACATTTTTTAAAAAATATAAAATTTTGATGATGGTTGTATGACGTTTTAGTCTATAAATCTGGTTCTACTATATCGATTTTGCTGATTTTCAATACCACTTGTGAAGGTTGAAGGATATAATGACATTTTATTAAATGTTTATATATATTAGGAAACAGATCCTAAACAACTAAACTAAAATAACACTTTGAAAGTGCCAACCGTCTCCAATAACTGGAAACGAATATATAAAATGCTAATCGTTTCTGTAAAAAATCTCAACATTTTTATCTATTCTACAATATCTAAAGGTTTATTTTAAAACACTTTCTGCCCACCACCAATTGCTATGATGGCAAGCAAAAAAAAACAAAATCTTTTTCAATTTGCATGAACAATTTTCTAAAAACCAATTGGAATAATTTGGCTACACATATTGTTTGCCATACTTGTTTCCAACAATTGATATCGATAATAAAAATTTAAAAAAAAAAACAACGAATAGAAATTGCAATTTGTAATGGTGTATCGACTTAAAATAATCTGCACAGCGTTTTCCCTCCACCTCTTCGGCTATTAGCAATTTGGAAACAACTACATACTCGTTGGTTATACTTTTTAAGGGTATTTGTTTTGTTTTGTTTTTTTGCCATGTTTACCATGAAATTGCAATATTTTGCGCCAATTTTTGACATTTGCCATTTACTTTTCTTGCTCAGTTTGTTGCAGCATCTAATTCACATTGCTATTGTTTATTAAATATAACTTGACATTTGCATATTTTTGAAAGCATTTATTCGTTCGTACGCTTAAAAACATTTGTATTTATGTTGTAATTTATCGGCTTAATAAATTCAAATACATTTTGAATGTTCTGCTTTTGGAAACTGATTGACTATCAGGCGTTTAATGTCATTAAACGGTTGCATTTGTTGCAAAACAGCAAATGTCTACGCAATGTTAAAAATTTAGCAGAGCAGCACATGCAATTGACATTGAGAAATGTTGTAAATTGGAAATAAATGATAAAATGTTCTATTTATATGTACGTACATATGTACACATACATACATATATTAAATGAATTTATCAATCACGATTTTTTATTTACGAGTACTTTGCTGTTATGGTATAAATATTTAAGCTACTTTTCATGACATTTATTAACATATTTATGGCATCTACCTTTAATTAGGTCCAACAATAAGTATTTAAATCTTAAAACTACAACTGTTTCCAATCAGAATCTAAAGTTATGGTCACACTTGGCAAATATTTACTTAAAAACGCGTAACCACTTGTTTTAGCACAAATTTGTTTGATGTTGTTTACTCTTACAAGAGTTTTGCAAGCTCAAACATCATCATAAAATAGAACTAAATATTTGTTGTGTCTTTCCCTAAATAAAAAAAAGTTTTTTTTGTAAATAAATAAACAAGTTCAAATATATTTTATTTATTTAGTGGTTACGTCTTTTTCAGCAAACATTTGACAAGTACTTGTTGTGTCTTTCCCTAAATAAAAAAAAGTTTTTTTTGTAAATAAATAAACAAGTTCAAATATATTTTATTTATTTAGTGGTTACGTCTACCACTAAATACGTAACCACTAAATAAATAAAATATATTTGAACTTGTTTATTTATTTACAAAAAAAACTTTTTTTTATTTAGGGAAAGACACAACAAATATTTAGTTCTATTTTATTTCATGATGTTTGAGCTTGCAAAACTCTTGTAAGAGTAAACAACATCAAACAAATTTGTGCTAAAACAAGTGGTTACGCGTTTTTAAGTAAATATTTGCCAAGTGTGACCATAACTTTAGATTCTGATTGAAAACAGTTCTAGTTTTAAGATTTAAATACTTATTGTTGGACCTTTACTCTACTTTATACTCTGTTTCTTAACTTGTGGTGAATATAGAAAAATGTTTTTATACCCTACACTACAATAGTGGGGAGGGTATATTGGATTTGTGCTGATGTTTGTATACAGATCGGCTCAGAATTACTTTCTGAGTCGATTTAACGACGTCCGTCCATCCGTCTGGCTGTCTGGCTATTCATGTAAAGTTTGTGCGCAGAGTACAGGTCGCAATTTTGAAGATATTTCGATAACATTTGGTACGTGATATTCTCTCGGCCCAAGGATGAATGGGCTTGAAACTTGTGGAAATCGGTCCATTATTTCACCTGGCCTCCATATAAATGTCACCCCGAAATTGTGGTTTACCGGTCATAAATCTTTGAATTATGCAAGTATGCAAACAGATTTCACCACAAATGAGTAATAAATGAAGCTAAATCACATGTACAAATTTGGTGAAGATCGGTCCATAATTAGTCGTAGCTCCCATATAAGGCCCACTTCCGAAAATCACTTAAAAGAGCATAACTCTTTTAAAAATGTTGGTATCCAAATAATATTGAACACAAATATGTTTCGTACATATAACATGGTAGAATTTTATGACGATCGGTCCATAATTAGTCGTAGCTCCCATATAAGGCCCACTTCCGAATAAAATTTAACAAAAATGAGTTTCTTACGTACAAATAGGATGACACCTAATTTTATAATAGTCAGTTCATAAATAGTCAAAACTCCCATATAAGACCCTCTTCGTAATTCACTTTAACCTTCATAAATCTTTTAAACGTATTTATATCGAGATAAAGGTTAACACAGTCATGGCATCAGACAAACTCTGTAAATTATGCCAAGAATTGATAATTATATCAAACATATTTAATTGGTGAAAATAAATGAAATTGCAAATCATTTGATATAAATTATGTTGTTCGTACGGGGCAAGGTCTGCAATATAAGGTGGGAGAGGATAAACTAAATAGTCTTTAACAGGTATTGCAACATAACCATGGCCGACGGTTGCCATGACCGCATATTGTGGGCGTTTTTCGGCTTCCCTATTATGGTCTGGCCAGGTTTTAGCAGCTCCTAATACGTAGGACCCTTTGGGTCCCACCAAATACACAGCATTACCTTAGTATCATGGATATTTTTCTTTGGTCTTTATTCGGCTGTTGGCCGGTCTTCACATATAATCTCTTATGCTTCGGGTTATTGTCATGCATTAATTTTTCATCGCAAATAATGATTCGGTGCAAAAACGATTTCCTTTCAAGATCTTTTGGCTTCAATTCATATGGTATATAATTTCCTTGCTTTTGTATGGATTCTGCTCGCAAACATTTTGAAATTGTAGATTGAGTAGCTGCCAATGGGTTTGCAAGATCTTGTTGGGTTTCACAATAATCTTCATGTAGTAATGCCTACGATTCTTGGTCTTCAAACTTTTTTGGCCTGGGAAATCTCTGTCTTTCATCACCACTTCTAAACCCCGCACCATATCTAGCCCATGGAAACCGATGGAACACATTCACCATAAGCTTTGGTGAGCAATTGGTGTTTAGTAAAGAAAAAACTTCCTGCATGTGACGCTTTGTTGGCACAAATTTCAACATTTTCAAAGCAAAAAAAAACTTTTTTTTTTTACTATAATGTTTAATAATTAAGTGGGAATATGTTCAATTAAAAATTAAATACACTGTCGGGCAAAATAAAGTGCTGTTTCAAATATTTCCTATTTTTTTTTTTTTTTTATTACAAACATGTATTTATTATTTCTAAAGTTTTATTTTTAATTCAGTTACTATTTCATTTAATATTTATGTACTTCTTTGCAAAGTCTAACCGCTTTTTATATTTGCAGCTCGTGGAAGAGGCTCTTTCTTAGCGAACGTACTTTTTGGAACGCTTTCGGTAAGACTTTTTTGGAGAGTTCGAGAAATATTTAATTCCGAGTTCGTCCTTTATACATGTATCTCTGGCTGTCGCAAAAGATTTTCTGTTTGCTAGGATTTCAATATGATCATCGTCTAGCTTCGTGGTCTTACGTTTTCTGTCACATAAGTTCTTTAGGCTTTTATTTGACTTTCTTATTCAATACAAAGCAATTATTGTTCTGACCGCAGATTCTGTTTCATCCAATTTTTACCATCTAGTACCAACAAATCTTTTTGCTTTCCGAATAAAAACCTCATTCCGACAAAGTCTGGGTCTAACCTTATTTTCTATATATTTAAGTAATATTAAATTAAATAAATAAGTACTTCACTATAATTTATTATTTTTTAAAATTTTATCACAAATTATTAACAAAAAAATCGGGAATACAACTCTTATTTTAAGATTAACATAAAGCCGCACATTATTTTGTCCGACAGTGTATATGTAAAACTCTAAGCTACTAACTGCTTACCGACATTTATAGGTAGATCCAACTGCCCTGCTTACTTATTATAAATAGGAACCATTTTTTATTGTGAAGAACTACAATTTATGATTGACAGCAAGCGTATCTTCGGCCATCCAAGTATATAAATATCCGAATTTATAGTTGAAGCGTTAATTTCGAAAGTATTTATCCAATTTTGTATATTTTGGATCGTCAGTATTACCACCAGGTTTTTAAAAAAGGTTTCTTAGTGTGGCCGGGTTTTATTGAACAATGCATTTGTTGGCTTAGACCATTTGCATTCTACGTGACCATTTGCAAATTAGATTAACATACGGTTTCCAAGAATTTAAATGCTACAATTGCTTTGTGTAATATGTTTAAAGTTTTTTTTTTTTAATTAAATTAAAGAAAATTACAACAATTTTGATAAATTTTGGTTGAAAAGTTGAAAACCAATGAAGTATTTTATTTCCTAACCAATTCCAAAATTAATTCATTTAGAAATATATGCGAGGTCTGGTCAAAACAAAACCGTTCTTTTCAAATTTCGTGAGTTACGTATGTTCGCTTTACGCATTTTTTTCTGTTATGTTGGTACATATGTTGATAATATCAGCCATTTTGGATTGTCAGTTTGTTTTTGACAGATAAAAAGGTTAGACAGTCGTGTTTCGGTGTGCTCTTCGATTTTTTACTATTCGAAAAAATGGATCAAAGAAACTGAATTAAGTTTTGTGTAAAAAATGAATTTAAATGCGCAAGAATATTTGAAATGTTGACTGTGGCGTTTGGCGAGTCTACTATGAGCAGAACACAAGTTCAATTGTGGTATAACCGATTTAAGGAAGGCCGAGAAGATGTCAATGACGATGCTCGTCCTGGTCGCTCGAGAACGTCAACAACCGATGAAAACATTGAAGCAGTGAAGAAAATGATTTTGGATAATCGTCGACTCACTATTAGAGAGGTTGATGATGATGTTGGCATATCGTTCGGCTCATGCCAAGCAAAGTTTACGAATTTTTTAGGCATGAAACGTGCGGCAGCGAAGATTGTTCCAAAATTGCTAAATTTTGAGCAAAAACAATGTCGCATGGACATCGCTCAGGAGCTGTTGAACATCGTCGACGACGATCCAGATTTCCTCAAAAAGATCATGGGTGTATGGCTATGACATTGAAATCAAAGCCCAATCATCCCAATGTAAACGTCCAGAAGAGCCAAGACCGAAAAAAGCACGTCAAGTTTGGTCAAATGTGAAGATTTTGCTCACTGTTTTCTTCGACTGCAATGGCGTGGTGCATCATGAATTCTTGCCACAAGGTCGTACGGTCAATAAGGAATACCACCTTGAAGTTATGCGCCGTTTGAGCGAAGAAATTCGTCAGAAACGCACAGAATTGTGGAAAAGCCAATCATGGATTTTGCACCATGATAACGCACCAGCTCACACATCGATGCTTGTGCGTAAGTTTTTGGCCAAAAACAAAATCATTATCATGTCCCAACCACCGTATTTACCGGACTTGGGCCCCTGACTTTTTCCTCTTTCCAAAACTGAAGACATCGATGAAAGGAAAGCGTTTTGCTACGATTGAGGAGATAAAAGAAAAATCAGAAGTGTTTCGTGGATTAGAAAAAAAAACGCTGGCATAAGTGTATTATATCTGAGGGGGATTACTTTGAAGGGGAAAAGACCTCGTATGTATGTATGAATACCTAAGCAACTTGTTGGAGGATATTTCGAAAATTAAGCAAAACAAAAAACTGCATAATATTATTTTAATATTTTATGACAATATTATTTGCTTGAATTCTAAAATGAAATTAAATAATATCAATAAATTTTTATAACTTGCACACATGTTAAAATCGGATTAACATAACCTCAAAACAAAACAACAACAACAACAAAACGCAAAATACGCTGCAAACCATTAAATTTTGTATATTTTTATGTGTGTATGGATTTTTATATTATAAAAATAGATTTTGTTGGCTGTAGGTTTGTACCAATGTATAGAAAAGAAACGACCTTTAAGCCTAATGACATTATTTTGCTATTCGAACGGAAAACTCATCTACACACATCAAACATTAGCTATTCAATTGGAAACGGAAACTGCAAAATACACTCACTGTATATAAAAAAAAATCGCAAGCATTTTCTTTTTGTTCGTTTTTTTTTTTTTTTTTGTTTTGCACAAAAGGGGGCAGTCAGCATGTGTGACGATTGTAAAACGAAAATGTCAATAGAGCAAAAAGTATAAAGAAATTTTTAAATGTTACACAGCAACAATAATAATTTTACATACTTACAGCCATAATCATAAAAGAAACACATACAAAATACATATGTATATCGTATCTATAATGCCGATGATGCAGAAAACACCTTAACGATGAGCAGATGAAGCCCAATAAAATGCGTTCGTTACATTTAAATATATAAATTGTCCTTTTTTTTTTTGATTTTTTTTTTGCAGTAGCATTATTATGGCGAAACAATTTTGATGCCTAATATGTCTTGATTTTTATAGGCAAACAGGTTGTGGCCATTAGAGGTTTAGATTTGTTTTACGGGATTTTTGGGACAGAGTTTCCCAACTGACAGAGACTGATATATTTTCGAATAAACAGGTCTTCGTTGTGATTCCTGGTAAGAAAAAGTACAAAAAGAGCTAAACAGTTTCTAAAACTTATTTTAGCCAAGCCATCCCGATGCGTTCATATAGACGTCTGACGTCCGTCACCGATTGATCTACCAAACACGAAAAATTCTCTTAGATTTTCCCATCTCTGGTTTGTCAGGGCCGGTCATTTACAAAGGAGATGCCGTATAGTTTTATACTCCGATTCATCGTGGCAACTTCAGCAGTAGTCGTCATAGGGGATAGCATGCATTCTAATAAGATAGTAAATAAACTGTGATCAAAACTACCACGTTCCGTGTTTGGTCATGTTGAATGTTCACCAAGAAAATATTTGTGTTATGTACGAGTATGTTCAGTATCAATTCAAATATCCGCAACATATACTAGGTAAAACCTCAGCGAATACACTGTCATACCTGCGGCTAAAGCCTCAGCCTGAAGAACACTAAATTGATTTGGGTTGATAATGGATTGTATCCCATCAATCCATATATTCGAGATCGATATATTAAAGCCCTTATTGTTAAGATACGATACTTTTTACATTTAGATGTATGTATTTCCTAATTACTCATTCAGTTAATGTGGCAAGCAGATATCAATTTGAGATCGAAGTTTTTAGGACCTCTTTTGAAGAAAAATTAATCCTTTGCTGTCAGTAAATATGTGGAAATCCCTTGAAATTGTTCCTTCGCTACTTTTATAGCCCTTACTGTGGCATAAATTGTAGCACTGTAGTCTAGCAGTGTAAGAGACAGTCTCATATTCAACTGGTCTGAAAACATAACACAGCCGCCCTTAGCGTGTGCTCTTGATTAGTCACTGAATATTTGGATGGCACTATTCGAAAGATGAGACCATTGTCATATACGAGTCTTTCGGCAATTTTTGCTATAAAAACCTGCATCGAAAACGGATTCAGGAATCAAATATTCAACAGGAAGATTAATGTTTATACCTCGCTTTGCGTCGTTTCGTCAGACAAAATCAAAAAGATTATTTGGTGACATAAAAAGTAAAACATTATTCAACGATAATGCAAGTGGTAGTAATACAGACAATTGGTACAAGAAAATTTATTTTACATTAAAAAAAAAACTGTTCAGCGAACATTGGACCAATTTTTTTGTTAAAGAAAATATTTTTGTAATCTATCTTCGATCTTTACATGATTTGATATAGAAAATATTAATTCACTTTGAGTCGTTTCAATTTGCGTCGTGTTGTTTTTAGAACGTAACCCCGACCCAAAGTGAGGTATTGTTGTAGTGAATAACGCCTTAGATGGTGGCGGTTATCACCATTCTTAAAATACCTCTAAAAAGGTTTGTCATTAATTGTGTACATTAATAATATTTATCTGAGAACCCACAAAGTATATACAGCTCAACCTTGGTATAACGAATCTTAAGGGGATTAGAAAAAAACGTTATATCGAATAATTCGTTACAATAAGGTTTGTTATATCGAGGCGAGGTTACACTTCTATTCGTTATAACGAGGTAATAAAAAATGTTGTATGTACATTGGCCTTATCTATTCTTCTGTCCGTGTAAAACACTCTCACGTCCAAAATACAAAACTAATCTTCAAAGAAAACTGTTCGGCTGCGCCGAATTTAAATCAAATCACCTATTATGTGGCAAACATCTTAAAATATTGTATCAAAATTTCTATTTATTTTAGGTTTATTTACAAAAGTCCTAGGAAACTGATATTGGCTGGGGTTATTCTAGGAAATAAAGTATGCGAAATTTCATAATATTATATTTGAAGAAAATCTAGGACGGATTTTGTCAATTATCAATAACAAACATTTCGGTGGATCAAGGAATGTTTGATAAAAATTTCATTGTTCTAGGTTTTCTTTTCGAAGCTGTATCGTGCCTTCAGCAGATGGATGGACATGGGCAGAACGTTTTAGAATCTCATAAGGACCCAAATATAAACTTGTCTATCAAGTTCTAGTCCTAATTATTATATAGGGTTTTTTTTTTCTTGGACCAGCACTCAGGGGACGACCCCTACTTATGCAATGCATTGTGTTGGAACTAGGAAAATAGGTTATGGGAGGGAGGATAGAGGGAGTAGTGTTTGAATTTTCCTATATTGAAAGTGGCAGGGAATAGTTCTGCTGGTAGTTTGTGCCACATACGGACAGTACAGCTAAAGAACGAATTTTTCCTGTAGTGTGTTGTGCAATCCACTGTCCAGTCGACCATAAATGGAGGAGACCTGACTGAAGAACGTGTATTACGTAAAAAACTATGTGTTTCAGGAACAAGTTCCCTGATTTCAGCAGAACACATTCCATTATAGTATCGATGGAACAGTGAAACACAACCCACATTGCGACGATGCTCCAATGAATCAATAGAGTTGGATACCCTACTGTTACTGATAAGCATCTTCGCCCTCTTCTGTACGGGGTCGAGTAACACCAAAATAGACTTCAAAGCACCGGCCCATACATGAGAGTCGTATTCAATTTTCCGTCGAATATAGGTGGTGTAAATAGTAAGAAGATCAGATGGAGTGAAGTATTTTCTACACCGTTTTAAAAAACCAAAGCACTTGCACGCTTCTTTTGACACTTGAAAAATGTGTTTGGTCCAGCGGACATCACACTGGCGTCTGATTCCTTAATATTTACACCGCCCATAAAAACAGATGAAGCAACATGATCTGTTATGCGTTTGTGCGTTAATAAACAACACTGTGTCTTACGTGCGTTAAAATCGACTCTATTCGCACAACCCCATTCCGAGATTGTTTCAAGATCTCGGTTCAGCGTATCATTCATATTCCGTCTGATTTCACCAATCTCCAAAGTGTTTGGTCTATGGTTAAATGAGTATGAATGGCAAATGTTGCTATCATAGGGTTTGTATTGCCATTATAGTTAGCTGGAGGATATTAAAGATTCGGTACATACGAATATAGCACTGTAACTTGTAATTTTTATTCAAACACCTACTCCGTAAAATGGAATGGATTTTAAAATAAAGTCGTCTAGCCAGTATACGTTGCCGCAGTTAAATATTGTTGACGCTTCGTTATCCTAGATTGTGTATTCAACTTCTAATTTAGTTAACTATCCAGTATATATTTTCCAGTGATGTTTGGCATTACCGGATAATATCTACTCTATTGACTCTAATAAATTGAACGATCTTGAATGACCTTGTGAATAGTACTAGTTTTATTTTAGTTGTATTGCCTCCCAGGCCTCATTCGTAGTACCAATAATAATTTAATAATAGTATGTAGCCTGTTTTCCCCCCGGCTTTATCAGAGTGTTGATATTAAGATTCTTTAGCCATGGTGTACCTCGAAATAATTTTGGAAATGCTTTAGGCTGCTATAATGCATATATGTTTTAAAAGTCTTGTGACAAATGTCATGTCTTTTAGTCTTATAGTTAATAACTTATTATCAAGGAAACCAATCAAGTATATATGTATATTCCTTATAGTTCAGGGATTTTTCTATATGACTCACTAATTAATGTAGCTTAGTTTCGGTAAATCTGCTTTTTGTGTAGGCATGTTGGGAAACTCTGACTGAGTGTAAACAAGTAAACAAGACTTAAATCAATTCAAATACATGCAACTCAAACATCAAGCAACAACCAAAAACATACGCTTAAGAAAACTATAAAATTGTACAGAATTATTATGCCTCTCCATGGTGTTGGTTGTGAAGTTTTTATTGTTAACGTTTAAGGATATTTGTATAATGTTAAACCAAAAAAAACAGAGACAGAGCGAGGAGAGCGAGAGAGAGAGAGAGAGAGATAAAAAAAAGTTTGTACTTTATTTATTTTTATTTATGTTGATTTCCTTCGTTGGCGAATCTATAAATTTTTATTGTTTTTACGTATCAGTACTAAGTAGAACATTTAAATTCATTTAGCCAATCAGTCCTTTAGTCCTCCATATGTTTGTTCAATACTTCCATTTGTACTATACGTAATTCCCCTTCCGCTTTCCCTTACTTTACAACTACTTATGCCATTCATCCTTTTTTATTACACCGCGTATGTTTACCTAATTTTATAGCTTTTTGCTACTTGCGCTACTTAGGAATATTTCTCTTCCTTCTGATGCTTCTTATTTCATTTTATTCGATACTTAACTTTTGAAGGGCAGTGTGTCTTTCATCCATTTTAAGTGACTTCATTACACTTAGTGATTTTGTTCTTGCTCCGGCTAAAGTTTACGACTGTTTTGTTTCGAATATTGTATTGTATGAGATGTATAATTTTAATGACTTCACAATATGTCAACTAATTTAGTTATACGAGCAGAAATTGCTTTATCAATATTTTTTTTTTGGCTTACATAATATAATGTTGGTGTAATATACATATTTGTTAATCTTGTCTGATCTTTTATTACTGGCCGTTGATCATTTAACATTTTGGGAATCTGTTTTAGGAATAGCGCACAAACGAAGCATATTTGGTGTGTAAAGTGGCAGTTCAATCTTTAGGAGAAAAAAAACATACATGCAACTCAAATTCTTTAATGGGACAGGATTTTGTTTAAAACAAATTCATTAACTATTTCGAAAAACTAATTTGTGTACAAACCAATATTGACATTCAGATTTTAAATTTCTGGTAGGGTGCTGATGATTTGTTTTTTATACCCTACAACACAATAGTGGGGAGGGTATATTGGATTTGTGCTGATGTTTGTAACGCCCATAAATATTGCTCCAACACCCACCTTGAAGTATACCGATCGACTACGAATGACCTGTTTCACACTCATCAGTTCTGACTGTCAAGTCAAGTATTTTTTAATGAGAAGGAATAGGATAAAAGATAATTTTCTCTTTCAGAACTGATGAGTGTGAAACAGGACAATCATTTCCTGAGTCGATTTAACGATGTCCGTCCGTCTGGCTGACTTTCTGTCCATTAAAAGCTTGTGCGCAGAGTACAGGTCGCAATTTTGAAGATATTTCAACAATATACATAAGTCATACATAATAATTATATTGACGGAAGTCATGGCAATACATTTTTGAATGATCCATGGATGGTCCATAATAGGTTATATCTCCCATCGCATTTCTGAAAAACTGTATAATATATATACTGGGTGTAGGGTATTTTATGGTCGGGCTTGACCGACTGTACTTTCTTACTTGTTTTTTATAAATAACAAACACAAACTGTGAAGCTTTTTTGCTTATCTGCAGAAAACAGCCAGAGTCTTTGGCGGGAATCCCAACCGCATTCCTCTGACTGATAGTACGGCAAACTATCGCCTAGTCAGTCTATCGGGGAACCAGTTTTCTTCATTTTTCCTTTCCAAACGTATATTTGAGCTTGCCAATCGTAGCGTTTTTTAAATTTACATTTAAAATTTAAATAATCTTCATTGTTTTCACGTCATTGAAAATTGTGTGCTAATAAAGAGTTATTTTTTCATCATTGAAGGAACAATGTTAGTAGTTCATTAGTTTAAAAGGACAAACAAATTTCCCATATTATCCGCGATTAGCGCTTAACTGTCGTTTAATCATCAATCGTAGACAACTTGATGCATTGTTTAAATAAAATACGGTCGCATAAATATTTTAAAAGTTAAAAGAAGAAATTAAAATGCATTTTATTTTGATGAATCTCATTCATAATTTCATGCGCAATTTGTAGATCCTCTCAAATATTTATTCGCAAAGCATCTTTTTCATTAAGTGTGATGATTAGGTGAAGTTGACATTGACGGTGGTCTGTCTATGATTGCTGCTTTTCAATATCGTGTTCCACGCAAACTAGACTTGAAAAAGTATAAAGCAGAAAAACTGTTTCTATATCAGTTATAGAGTTTGAAACCATCTAACCGATGTGCCCCAAACCTGTTTCATTAGAAAGACAATACTGCGGTTATAGTTTTACATAGATAATATATTAGACATTTTCGATCCAATCATGAAGCTGATATTTGACTTTTCCCAAATTCCTAAAAATATTATAAAGAAAGTCTTTGAAAGTTTGTTTGTTTGATTTAATTGAAATTTGGAACGTAGATAGATAGATAGATTGGAACAGTTTTTGAAGGCTTTGTCCAAGATGGCATAAAACGGGAAAAAACAATTAACTTTATGAAGGAACACCATTTTTATTTTAGCTTTCTGGTGGTAAAAGCCTTAAAGTGGGTAAAAAGAACCGCATCTGGAATCGCATTAATATTACACGTACATTTTTACTGCGTGTACAAGGCATTCAAACCGTGTAACATCTGCAAATACTGTAATTCTGACATGGAAGCTGCATTACAAACAAGCTCACTTATTATATGGGATGGCGCACAACAAATCTCTTGACCGACCAATGGGTGGCACTCTATTGTTTCTTGCTGATGATTTTCGACAGACAGATTCCAAGATCAACACTAGTCAATGAACTAAAAGCATGTTTGAAAGCGTCATATATTTGGATATGGCCAAACAGCTTTTGGATATGGGCAATGGAAAACTTGCGTTTCATGCTACTATACGTGCACCATACTTTTCATTCCATTCAAAATGTTATTCAGAAAGTTTTTCCCGATATTGTGAACAATTTAACAAATAATGATTGGCTTTGCGCACGAGTAATTAGGACACCGAACACAGAATGAGAGAGAGAGAGAAAGTTTGTACTCTATTTTTATTTACATATGTTGATTTTCTTTTTTGGCGAATCTATAATTTTTTATGGCTTTTACGTGTCAGTAGTTAGTAGGACATTTAAGGTCATTTAGCCAATCAGTCCGTTAGTCCTCCATAGGTTTGTTCAATACTTCTATTTTTACTACACACAGCTTCAAAAGTGTGTAAGCACCAGTGAATTTTTTGATTTTTTTAAGATTATGAAAACCATTATAGTTCAACTTAATTTTTTTTTTCATAACCGAATCTATTATTCAACCAAATATCCAACAAAACGAAACATTTAAATTTCAATCGATGGATAGATTTTAGGATTTTCATTATCTTAAAAAAATCAAATAATTTGTTGTGTTTACTCACTTTTGAGGTTCATAGTATGTATATGCAAATCCGCTTTTACTTACCCTTGTAATTCAATTGAAATTACCCGGTGAAGTTGTCAAGTACAAATCGGTTGACACTGTGTTAAATGTGGAACAAGCTATCTAATATCCAATAAAGCTTTTCAACTCTGCCACCACACATATTAACTTTAAAAGTTAGTTCACCGATAATGCTCATTCGCAACTTATATCCACCGAATTTTTCAAATGGAACAACACCTGCTGTTATAAAAGTACAGCCAAATTTCATCGTAACCACAATCGTCAGCAACAAATGTAAAACAGAAGATGTGTTTCATTTCAAGCAATTCCAGTTTCCAGTGCGTCTGTCTCTCACCACAACCATCAAAATGGCCAATCACTAAGTGTTAATGCTGCTTGCTCTACAATTTTGTACTGTAGTAGCATACATCGGGTGCCCGCTAGTATAAGATAAAGTACAAAGGGACATGATGCGCATAACTTAACCAAATCTGTTACTGTTATCAAAAGACCTAAGAAAGTTAGTACTAATTTCGTTAACGCCCATTTTTTTCCTTGGGTTAAAAAACTTCACTTGAAACTCCGTTGTAAAGTACAAATAAAGTAATCTGGAAAAAGTGATTAAGTATAGCTTAGATTAAGTTTCTGATCTTCACAATCTTTTGGCGGGTTTTGGGAATGCATGGGTGTGTGTAATTACTTTAAATTGCTTGAAATATGAATACATAATTACAAATTGAAGTTAGGATTAATAATTCAATTTATCTTAACCCATTATCACCCATTGCATGATCATGATCTATACAATTTGGAGTCCACAGTCGACTATTTAACTCTATTTAAAATACAGCCGTTTATTTTATTTTATTCAACACTTAAACCTATTCGCAAACATTGTAATAAGGAATGAAAAATAAAACATTATTTAAAAATTAACATAAACAAATGAAAAAACTTTTTGACATGTTATTTTGACATCTTCAATTGCGAATTGCATGACAGGCCACACAGTTTGTTTCACATTAACTTTTTTTAAATCCCACAAAAATATTACTGGGCGGTCTGGTCTATTTAGCTGGTACTCAATTCAAAAGGTTCTACACAACAAACATAAATGACATGGAACACAAGGGAGAAGTGGGGCAAAGAAATCAAGTTTATATTAAATAATATTAGAAAAGTCGTAATACCAATGGGATTTCAATTTTTGCGACAACGTATACAAGTGATGATATAAAACGCCCGCTGGGAATATAAAATTGAAAAGGGACAAAAACAATACAAAAGGTAAACGATTTGAAACGAAATAAAAATCCAAGCATGGTTGAAACGTTACAAAAAACTTGTAAGTAATTTGTTTAACTAAATGTCAAGTGATGGGGAGAAGGGTGCAAATGAAAAACTTATTTGCCACAGTAATGGGAAGAAAAATGGGTATGAGCCGGCCCATTGTACGGTTTCATCATAAATCTCAACTTCAGCAAGAATATCAAATATGTATAATGGTGAGACGATGAATTAAGAAAAAAAATCATGTAAAAATAGTAAAACATTTGTGTTTACCATCTCATTCTGCTACCATCTCTATGAATAAAAGAATTTGTAATTAGGGATACCATACCGATTCCTTAAATGTTTTAAAAAATCTCGGGATTTTTTGGGATTTATTAATACAAACACATACTTGTTATTTCTTTACAAAGTCATCAACAAAAATTTAAATTTTACAAAAAGGATGTCGAAGAAATAAAGAAAGAAATAATCGAACGCACTATTTGAGGTGTCTAGAATTTTGGAATTGGAAATTCTAATAAAAAATCTTTATTTAATTTAAAAGCTCAACAGATGATAGCAGAAGAATTTGTTTTGCTTAAACAAATAGTTGTGATTTTATATCCGGTCAAAGTAACAGATGAAGCCTTTTGTAGCAGTGTAGTGAATCTCTGCTGATGTTGCATTTTTGTTAAGGCTCAAAGAGATATCAAAAAGTTATTGCACATTAAGCGATGAACTTAAAACTCTCCGTAAACGAAACCAAGAAAGAAGGATGATTTACTCAAAATTTTTAAATTTAAAAAAAAAGAGTGAGTTTGATTATCAAACATTGATACATGAATCAAATAATAAAGATTGCGCATTGCGCAGATCTATTTTATTTTACAAAAACTGTGAGAGTAAAATTGAGAGCAGAATTTATTCTTGTGACGTCACAAGTCAAAGATACTTTTATGTTTGCTAAACTTCTATATAAATTTTAATGCAAATAAAAGTGTTAAAATGAAGTGTACCGTTTTTAATTGTGGAAATATTAAAAAAATAACATTGATT
Organism: Bellardia bayeri; assembly: GCA_950370525.1. Taxonomy (NCBI): domain Eukaryota; kingdom Metazoa; phylum Arthropoda; class Insecta; order Diptera; family Calliphoridae; genus Bellardia; species Bellardia bayeri. Next base: position 23,135,127 of record OX493267.1, read on the forward strand.
TAAATGTTTTTTGATATCCAAAAGAAAATAAAAAAAAAAAAAGAATGGGCACAATTTTGCCACCTTGATGAAAAAAAATTAAACGTGTCTCATAGAGTTTGTATTGAACTCTTTAAGGTAGATGATATAAAAGGAGATGTGAAATTAAAAATGAGTAACTGAAACGTTTTGCATTTAAGATCCTTTATGTTAGATTATCAAGGCCTACTGACGAATTTGTGTGTCAAATTAAAAATCTGGTAGCTGTATCTGTAAATCTTTGAAAACTAAACCAACTCCTAGCGGATGAAACAGAAAAACCCAAACGCAAACAAACATAAATAATAAACTGATAATAAAATAATATACATATTTTAGTTCACTTTTTTGATACATTTTAATATGTATAAAATAGTAAATAATTAAATGTTTTATTTGAATAAAAAAATTTACGAAAAAGTATTTTTTTTTAAATATTGTTAACAAAAGTAATTTTTTACATGTTGAGTATACGGAAAAAATAACCTGTGACGTCATGCGCAGAGAGAGGAAATTTTGTTTACATTCTTTGCGCAATCTTTATTATTTGATTCATGAGTTTGATAATGAAATAGGAATGATTGTTATTAGAAATGACTTTAAAACGTTGATTGCGAAGCATGTGAAAGCACCCCAAAACACCTAATGGTGTCTATTATGATATGGAATCAAATATTTTTAATATAATTATTCGTTTCGGAGAGTGAAAATGAATTGTTTATGCAATTAGCGTACAATAATTTTACACACAAACGATGTGAAGCAGCGATGGAAAAAAGCTTTTTGGATTTTGTACCAACTATATAAATAAAAAATATGCTTTTTAGACCTCCACGGTCCACCATCATAATAAAAATTATGGCAACATTTTTAACATTACCTTAACGAATGTTTTTAACATTGACAATAATATCAAGACATCAAGAATGTCTTAAAATATCGCCGATCTCTGGTATTGATTTCTCGACAAAAGGAAAAACAAACAATATTTCAGTTAGTTTTTTAAAACGATGTAGAAATACTTCACTCCATCTGGTCTTCTTACTATTTACACCACCTATACTCGGCCGAAAATGAAATTCAACTCTCATGTATGGGCCGGTGCTTCGAAGTCTATTTTGGAGTTAGTCGCTTATCGGTGACAGTAGGGTATCCAACTCTATTGATTCATTGGAGCATCATCGCAATGTGGGTTGTGTTTCACTGTTCTATCGATTATATAATGAAATGTGTTCTGCTGAAATCAGGGAACTTGTTCCTGACACACATAGTTTTTTACGTAATACACGTTCTTCAGTCAGGTCTCCTCCATTTATGGTCGACTGGACAGTGGATCGCACAACACACTACAGGAAAAATTCGTTCTTTAGCCGTACTGTCCGTATGTGGAACAAACTACCAGCAGAACTATTCCCTGCCACTTTCAATATAGGAAAATTCAAACACTACTCCCTCTATCCTCCCTCCCATAACCTATTTTCCTAGTTCCAACACAATGCATTGCATAAGTAGGGGTCGTCCCCTGAGTGCTGGTCCAAGAAAAAAAATCGAACCCATAAAAATACAAAAAGGCAGGTATTATATTAGTGTATACAAGTACGGTGTAAGACTTCTAAATAATCATTAGAAAATTATCATTCTGCAACCAGATAAAGCATTTATATTAATTTTTATCGTAGGATAGAGTAACAATATTAATTTGCGGTAATGCATTTGAAACAAAGAAATTAAACCTCATCTACTTGAAAAGAGAAAGAAACAAAGCACATTTCCTAATGCAATGTTTGCTGTAAATTCAAATAAATCATATTTAGAATAATTTAAAGAACTTACCCATAAATACCCGGGACCGAAATCCCGGGATTTATATATATAAAATCCCAGTCCCGTTTGGCATCCCTAGTTGTAATGTACATATGTACATACATTTTTTTTTTTTTTTTGAAAAAAAAATACAAGTTGTTTTGTAATTTGTGTGTTTATTTCTGTATGTATGTTATTTAAGCTCAATTACAAAATTTGTTCAAAACAATAAATACGTTTATGGTTTTGTGGGCTGTAGTGATGACACGTGACCAAACACGTGGCCCATGACCACGTACATGTAATCGAAACACTTGCCTTTCTATGCTCCAAACCCTCTTCATTCTCATAACATTTCACATTCAAAGCGAACGCCAATAACGAAAACAAATTATGAGGCATAATTAATGGGCTCAACCCTACAAAATCACAATAATCATCACCAAAATCTCTTTCGCACAAATTTATATACATACATATGTATGTATGTATGTATGTACTCGTATGTATGTATAACTAAGAATAATTTTAATGTAGATATTGGCAGTGATTCCTAAATGGTTACAATTAATTCATTATTGTTTTTATACCCTTCACCATCATGAGAAGGGTATATACATATAAGTTTGTCATTCCGTTTGTAATTTCCACAATATAAATTTCCGACCCTATAAAGTATATATATTCTGGATCCTTATAGATAGCGGAGTCTACTAAGCCATGTCCGTCAGTCTGTCTGTCTGTCTGTTGAAATCAGCTTTTTGAACTCCCCAGATATCTTCGGGATCCAAATCTTCAATAATTCTGTCAGACACGCTTTCGAAAAGTTTGCTATTTAAAATCAGCAAAATGGGTTTAGGCCAACCAGAGTTATGGACCAATATGTAAGACAACCTCCAAAAAAATTTGCTATTTTTTGTTAATTTTATTGCAATATTTTGAAATATATTGCAGATAATACCATGCAATTTTGTATACGTTGTTTCTATGATAAAAGAAGACAGTGTGCGGAAAATAGTATGAATCGCTCCATGATTTCTTATAGCCCCCATACAAAAATCTTCCCGAAATATTGCTCAATTATACATAAAGGCCTATAAAATTGGAATATCAAGACAAAATTCAGCAAAAATAAGTTGTATGCAAAAGGAAATCGCAAACCAAATTTTGTTTTAGTTCGGTCCATGTTTGACCATAGCCCCCATATAAAGTCCACTTCCAAAATTCACTTAAATACGTATATAAATAATGTTAAATAGCTAAAATTTGACATGAATAATCTTTATAGGCAAATAAATTGTTGTACTAAATTTTATGGTGGTCGGCCCAGAATTGATCATAGCTCCCATACAAGAACCACATCTGAAAAAGACATTTATCCCTATATATATTGTATAAATATCGATACCGACTTAAAACTCATTCACATATATACAAAAATCATCGCACAAAATTTTGTGAATTTCGGTCTATTTTTAACCGTATGCCCCATATAAAGCCCTCTTCCGAAAATCACTTTAATACTCATAAATCTCTTATAAATAAGGGTGCCAATCCAAAATTTTACACGGATCATTTACATACATGCCTGAATCAAACTGCTGGATTTTGAGAATATCGGTCCATATTTGACAATATCCCCCACATAAGGTCCACTCTCGAAATCCACGTTAATACTAATATATATCTTAAATATACCCTTTATTATGTTGAAATTCGACGTGGAATATCCTCATATGCATGAAAATCACTGTTCCAAAATTTAAGAAGATCGGCCCATAATTTGTCATAGCTGCCATATAAGAACAATTTCCAAAAAAAAAAAAAAAATAAACCCACAAAAATGTCTAATAAATATCGATATCGAACCAACTTTTATATGGATCAGAAATTTAAATCCAAAAATCATATTAGTATCGGTTGTACGGCAATTAAGGTACTGGATTTTGTAGCTGTCAGTCAATAATAGCTCCTGAATTAAGTCCACTTCCGAGCATAACAACCAACCATACAACTCTTGTAAATAACGTTATTGAGATGAAATTCAACCAATATAATCCTAAAATACATAGAAATACATGGATTTGGAAGCTTTCAGTCCATTTCTTCTATGCCACCCATAAATCTTTTGTAAATAATGTTATTGAGATCAAATTCAAACAAAAAAGCCTCACCTTATATCTTATCCTTTTTTGGCTTAAAGTCGGTTTTAGTGACTTTTTTCAAATCACTATCAAAATTTTGTTACTAATAGAATTTTAAATTCTGATTAAAATAAAAAAAAATTGGGGCGGTCACGCCTTTTTTCGAGTGGGTGGGGCTCCAATGTTTGTAATATATTTAGCTATATCTTGAAAACTACATTTTTTTATTAGACCATATATATATCAAATTATACCTATTTTTTGATAAATTTCGCAAAATTATTTTTTGATCCGAAATTTTTTTAAACAATCTAAAAAATCCGGAAAAAAGGTCTATATGAGTAGATATATAAATTACAGAATTTTAAAGTCAAGAAATTATAGCTTTAACTTAACATGACTATGTAGGTAATATAAATCCGAAGATTTTAAAGTAAGATTATGATATTTCACCATAAAAAAATACAATCTGTACTATATGCGAAGCCGGTGTTCTGTATATATATGGAGGAGAAAATCCTTCCGCCCGGCCATACAGGGAATTTGTACAATGCGAAGCCGGTATTTTGTATACCATAGAAGAAAAAATCTTTCCCCCCGGCCATAGGCCGGCAATACCGGAAATTTGTACAATGTGAAGCCGGTATTCTATATACCATAGAGGAAAACATTCTATCCTGCATACAAAATTTTGAAAAAATGTGTTTTTTCTTTAAATTTTTAGATCTTATAATTCGATGATTATAGTACCTACAGACACATATGATACCTTAAATTAAAGCTTAATATATTGGCTATATTAACATTATATAGACATTTTTTTTTAATTTTTTTAGGTATATATTAAAAAAAATTCGGGTCAAAAAATATTCTTTTCGGATTTAACCCATATTCGGTTTATATTTTATAATCATGATATATATCGTTGGAAAGGTATTTTTAATACCTTTTATTTAATGTATTACAAATTATCAGACAACCAGTAGTTCCCGAGATATAGGCCTATATATTTTCTACGGGCCATAGTATATGTGTTTAATATTATTTACCAACATTTTTAAAAGTGATTTTCGGATGTGGGATATGGCTCCTACGACTAATTATAAACTGATCATCATAAAATTGAACCATATTATTTTTATATATATGAAACATATTTGTGTTCAATATTATTTGGATACTAACATTTTTAGGAGAGTTGTGCTCTTAAAGTGATCTTCGTAAGTGGGTCTTATATGGAAGCTACGACTAATTATTTGATATACTTTTTAAGTGATAAAAGAGTTTGCGCCACGGGAACCTTTCGTTCAAATCATACATATTACACAAGACACACTACGCACTGGAAAGTAGCTAAAGCGGGTTGAAAGTGATTATCAATTTAATAGAATCAATTGGGTATTGGCTTGTCGTTGGGCAGACAACAAAGATGTGAAGGTTTTTACCACCTTTGAACAAATTGAATCGATGTGCAACGTCAAGCAATAGAAAAACGATTTGAAAAAATATTACAATGTGCCACAATTATTGCTTCTCAGTTCATACAACAATGGGATGGGGGAGTAAATCTTTACGACTATGCTGTTTTAAATTACAAAATAAATATTAGATCAACGATGTGGTAGTGGCCTTAATTTATTTCTGTTCTTAGTTCTCCAGTCGCATATGCGTGGAAACTATTTTGTTTTTTGGCAAAAGCGGGAAAAATACTCGTATGTTATCCCATAAAGATTTTAGAGTGAGCGTTAGCAAAGTTTTTCTTATTAAGTTCGCAGTCAGATGCTAAATTCGCTCATGAAATATTCGACAGAAGCGTTATTTACCAATTGCCACATACATATACCAATAGTACAGCCACGCGGAAAACCTTGAAGGTGCCAAATGTACAAGTGCATTTGCCAAAAATGCAATGTACATTTGCATCCATAATGCTAATAATGTTAATCTTGTTATTATTTTTATAGGTAAGTACACTAGAGCCTCGATTTGCGTCTGTCCTATTTGCGTCGTTTCCAAATGTGGTTTAATCCGCTTTGCGTCGTTTTGATTCCGATTTGCGTCGCTATATACCATAATTCCATAATTACATGTAAATATTTTGCCTACTTGCGTGTAAAAAGGGGAATTCCCATTCTATTCACACTCATGTCTAAATTTCCTGGACTTCGCCTACTTTCACAAAATTTTCTCGAATTACAACAGAGGTTAAATACAATATGCTCAAATGTAGCCAACTTAGATCTCAAAATGAACTTACGCAAGACGATATCACTGCGTCCCTTCAAGCTACTTCTGATGGAAGTTCAGCCAATATACAGGAGCGTATCAACAAAGCAAGGCGTTACTTTAGTACTCTCATAAAAATATGGAGGCGATCCAAAATATCTCGATCAACTAGAACGCCAAGTAACATTCTTAGATTAGTTTAGATTAGATTAGATTAGATTAGATTAGATTAGATTAGATTAGATTAGATTAGATTAGATTAGATTAGATTAGATTAGATTAGATTAGATTAGATTAGATTAGATTAGATTAGATTAGATTAGATTAGATTAGATTAGATTAGATTAGATTAGATTAGATTAGATTAGATTAGATTAGATTAGATTAGATTAGATTAGATTAGATTAGATTAGATTAGATTAGATTAGATTAGATTAGATTAGATTAGATTAGATTAGATTAGATTAGATTAGATTAGATTAGATTAGATTAGATTAGATTAGATTAGATTAGATTAGATTAGATTAGATTAGATTAGATTAGATTAGATTAGATTAGATTAGATTAGATTAGATTAGATTAGATTAGATTAGATTAGATTAGATTAGATTAGATTAGATTAGATTAGATTAGATTAGATTAGATTAGATTAGATTAGATTAGATTAGATTAGATTAGATTAGATTAGATTAGATTAGATTAGATTAGATTAGATTAGATTAGATTAGATTAGATTAGATTAGATTAGATTAGATTAGATTAGATTAGATTAGATTAGATTAGATTAGATTAGATTAGATTAGATTAGATTAGATTAGATTAGATTAGATTAGATTAGATTAGATTAGATTAGATTAGATTAGATTAGATTAGATTAGATTAGATTAGATTAGATTAGATTAGATTAGATTAGATTAGATTAGATTAGATTAGATTAGATTAGATTAGATTAGATTAGATTAGATTAGATTAGATTAGATTAGATTAGATTAGATTAGATTAGATTAGATTAGATTAGATTAGATTAGATTAGATTAGATTAGATTAGATTAGATTAGATTAGATTAGATTAGATTAGATTAGATTAGATTAGATTAGATTAGATTAGATTAGATTAGATTAGATTAGATTAGATTAGATTAGATTAGATTAGATTAGATTAGATTAGATTAGATTAGATTAGATTAGATTAGATTAGATTAGATTAGATTAGATTAGATTAGATTAGATTAGATTAGATTAGATTAGATTAGATTAGATTAGATTAGATTAGATTAGATTAGATTAGATTAGATTAGATTAGATTAGATTAGATTAGATTAGATTAGATTAGATTAGATTAGATTAGATTAGATTAGATTAGATTAGATTAGATTAGATTAGATTAGATTAGATTAGATTAGATTAGATTAGATTAGATTAGATTAGATTAGATTAGATTAGATTAGATTAGATTAGATTAGATTAGATTAGATTAGATTAGATTAGATTAGATTAGATTAGATTAGATTAGATTAGATTAGATTAGATTAGATTAGATTAGATTAGATTAGATTAGATTAGATTAGATTAGATTAGATTAGATTAGATTAGATTAGATTAGATTAGATTAGATTAGATTAGATTAGATTAGATTAGATTAGATTAGATTAGATTAGATTAGATTAGATTAGATTAGACTAGACTGAAAGTATCTTAGAATCAAATGATACAAATGTATATGTATGTATATGATATTGAATATTGACATACTGCGGAGAGTATGAGCTTGTTAACTTATGATTTGCACTTTATCTTGCATGTTTTGAGTTTTCGTTAAAAACTTTAATAATCGATAAAGCTCATTGCCCACTCCCTTGCAAACCCGAATCACAAAGTTTAATATAAAACATGCAATACCTAATTACTACTCCCAGATAACTCTGCAACGGAGCATGTCCTACTAATCAATAAACTTTATTAGACATTAACGACATTGATTTTGTATTAACTTCTTCCGTTTTTTCGAAAGTAGTTTAAATTTGGAAGAACAATATATAGACATCTGAACCGAAGATATCATAATGTAATTCCAGCCGTATTGTCTTTGCCTGTAGAGAATGAAATTTTTGTCCTCTTTGTATTGAAGACATCCGATATTTAAACAGCTATTTTCTGACAATAATCTTAATAATGACATCGTTTATCAAGTCGGGCCACACGATTTATTTAAGTAAAGAAAAACTTTCTTCGGAATTGTATTCCTGAAATCTGAAGTAACTTTTATTTTAATTAAAGACTTAAACCGCGTTCAAAAGCCAAGCCATCTTTAAGTTATACACCCAATACGAGTATATGTCAAGATAAAGTTTATAAGATAAGATAAACTAATTCGTTAAAACCAGATTTATGTTGATTTTATTTATTAAAATGTATAAATAATAAATTAATTAAAACACTTTCAGCACCACTGTGAAAACAAACAAATGATTCCTATGATTGGATAAATTCACGCAGTGGGCCCTTAGTTGTCCTTGCTGTTTGTGTTCGTGATTGCGTGTAAAATACATGTAATCACAACAACATTAATAATAAAATTACCATTAAACATTAAATTGTAGTGGCTGATGTAAAAGCTACAGCCTCCTCCTTGTCTTTCTTCCTGCCGTCATCTCTGCAACTAGACGGCCAAATGGCAGAGGCCATACGTTTTTCTTACACGATTGTTGGCAAGTTGACTTTAACATAATTTCGTCGCATACATTCGTGTGAGCGTGTATGTTTATATTAATGCCACATTACGGATTTGATGCATGCAACAATGTTGAAAACATTGCCGATTTTTGTTTTCACTTGGGTATTGACAACACAGTTGTGGTTTTCATTTCCATTTGCTCGTCGTCTATTTCACATTACAACACCCCTCTCTTACTGTCACGTGCCTTCATCATCACATCACTCATCCGCTTGTTGTCAGTGTGAGAGTGTAAGGAGATCATGTGCGCCGCACAGGATAATTTTAAACTTCCCACAGTTTTTGTGTTTTTGTTTTTTTTTTTTTAAATAGTTTGTTGGTTGTAATTTTAAATTATTTACACACATTCTAAAGAAGAACGAGTACTCGTACTGTGGTGATAAACGTACATATGTATGTGTGTATGTATGTATGTATTACTTTTTTAAATTATTAACTTTGATAACAGTTTTCTGGGCGTTTGTTATTGTAGACTTGGGTAAATAGTTTTTTATGCACATTGTATTTAAAGATTTTGCAGTTTAGATGACAGTTTATAAACCGTGGGATTTGCTTAAAAAAGTATTATACTCGTATTGTTTAATCTTATTATGTTCAATGAACAATGTGTTTTGAAAGCTTTTAATCTGAGACAGGCTGGATTTAAAAATGAAGAATAGCTGATTCTCATTGTTTATTTTTTATGGTTCTTTTCCAGATAAACTATTTGCATATATTTGATGCAAAACATCCGAATGTAGGGAACTGTGAAACTTATGAAGGACCCTATCTAGGCCACTTTTATGAATATGCCTGTATGTATATCCTCCTGTCCTGTTAATCTAGATCAAATTCTGTAATTGTTTGTTATTGTGTGCAAACAAAAACCAGAAGTTTTGAAAAAAAAAATCCTGCTAAAGCACACAGATTACCTATCGAAACTTATGAAGCTTATGGAGAATGTGTTGCATCAGTTTCAACGTGGTAGATATGGTTTGTGCGGTTCAGTAGTGGCAATTTTGACAAAGAAGACATAGATCGCCCAGACCAGCCAAAAAAGTTTGAAGACCAAAAATTTTAGGCATTACTTCATGAAGATTGTGGTCAAATTTGCAATTTCAAATTTATCTAAAATCAATGAAATTCATCATATCATATTAATTGATCTGAGAAACCTTTAAAGACACTTTTGCTAGTCCGAAATGCTGCCTAAACACTATAAAAGAAAATTAGGGAATCATTGCTTGCGATAAAAAAAAACTTACTCATTACGATAACCCGTATCGACAGAGATCGTATGTAAAGCCCGGCCAACCAGCGGAATCCACACAAATCCGAATATTCATACCGCTAAGGTAATGCTCCGTATTTGATGGTAAGCCAAAGGTTCCTATTAGTCTGTTGCAAAACTACAAAAAACAAATACAGAAATACATTAACTTTTTTTCATTTACTTGCTTTATGCGATCTTTTCTTTATAAAGTAAAATGTTCTTTCTCTTATAAAATATAAACACAATAAATATTGTCGTTGTACTAAATAAATGCAATAAGTGTTAAAGAATACGAATATGCACGTGTTTGGAGAGGCAGTTCTTAAACTACTTATTGAAATACTCGAGTATTTTGCAAGTTTTATGTTATTTGTATGAAATTGGCAAAATATTACAGGAGAAGAAAAAGACTAAAAATAAAAAGCATATCGTTAGTTTAAATGCAAAATATGTAATGTTGCATATCAAAATAGAATTATAGAATTAAATCCCAATATTTTTATTAATTAAAATGTCTTTGTATTTTTATCGGAAATAATAAAAACTGCAACTTTTTCATATTCATTTTTGTACTAAGCATTTTTGGCTTAAGTTAGGCATTGTTTTAAATATTAGTTACGTTTTTTGGAATTTCAACTAAAAATCAAAAAATTGTTATAATTAAAAATTAAATTTTATTAAAACAAAATAAAAATAACTTCAAAATTCAATTGTTTAATATCCTATTTTAATGTCCATTATCTATCCATTAATCTTCCAGTTCATTTATTTCATGGGAAAGATCACAACGATTTAAAAAAAACGATGCAAAAAAGACAAATTAAACAACCATAACCATTGCTTGCATTTAGTTCTTAAAATACCTATATTGTAAAATAAGAACCTTGCAAAATACTACAGTATATTAGCAAAAAAAATGTTTACTTTACTTTACTTATAGTGAGCAAGAATGAGTAAATACAAAAACTCTGAGAGTATAAAAAGGATATAATTTTTCTTTGTGTTTTTTTTTTTTTTTGTTTGGCATTTATTTGCTTTGCTTCTGTTCTGTTCTTGGAATTAGTATGAGAATGTTTACAAAAGCAAATGTTTTTAAATTTAAATGTAGTGCAACAGCCTAGTTCCTATATATTATGAGCTGCTGAAATCTGCTTAAACCATTACAAGGAACCTGTACTAAATGCAACTGATTTGCTTGCAGTGATCAATGGTCGAAAAACGTCCAGAATATGCGGCCAGACATAAAAGCGTAATATTCCATCACGACAACGCTTAGTAACATGTTGCAATATCAGTTAAAAACTATATAGAAAGAAGTAGTAGCCACTCCCTCCTTATTGTTCATCTGGCTTTGTTCGACTCCTATTTGTTTCGATCGATGCAGAATGCTCTCTCTGGGATACGCTTCACTTCAGAGCAGTAGATTCGTATTTGGCACTCGCATTTGTTAACAGTCGACCAAAAACGCATAAGAATGAAAATATCTCAAGCTTGTTTAAGCGTCGTTTCAAAACTTTTGATGAGACATGGATCCACCACTATACTCCAGAGACAAAAGAACAATCCAGGCAATAGACGGAAGCAGGAGGAAGTGCCCCAAAGAAGGCAAAAACAATTCAACTGGCTGGCAAGATTATGGCAACGGTTTTTTGGGACTTCAAATGTTTTTTATTAAACAATAAATTGAAAGTACTATTTCAACATTTTGGATCAATTAAATGTAAAAATTCGAGAAAAACCTCCAGGCTTACAACACAAATAAAAATAAGTTTTCATCAAGACAACGCACCTGCGCACAAAAGTGTTTTAACAATGGCTAAAATCAACGAATTAAAGTACGAGTTGCTTGACCACCCATCTTATTCTCCTGATTTAGCTCCCAGTGACTTTTATCTGTTCCCAAATCTAAAAAGATCCTAGTTGGCGTTTACTGCAAATGAAGATGCAATTATAGTTATAAACCATTATTTTGAAGGCCTTGAGGAAAACTATTTTAATCAAGGGATAGAATTGCTAGATAATCGTTGGACTAAGTTTTTCATTTTGAAGAATTATTGTAATTCTTTATTATTAAATTGCTATGGGTTTACATTTTTCTTAATTCTAATCCTGCGCAGCCTTTGGCTTGTCTGCAGGATGAGTGTATTGAAGTTGCAGGAGATTATATTGAAAAATAAAAATCTTTTTGAAACACCAACTATATTCTTTTTGGGCTAAGCTAAGAACACGAGACCCCTGAAGAAGTTAGAATAAAACTAAAGAAACGTTGGGTAAATAAAATAAAATAAAAAATCGAACAAGTTTTTTATTTACGAAGGAAACTCCTTAAAAATTATAAGCTAAGAAGTTTTCGAACCGCCCTCGTAGATTTATGTTGTATAAACGTTTCAAAAAAAAAAACTTAGTTCGTGATTCCTTGTCTAGAAGCTCTGCCTAAATTTCTAAAACTGGCTAGATAGTGCTTCGTCTTATTTTACTGCATTTTTCAGAACTTTTGAAACAAAATATTGTGAAAAGCTGCATTTAAAACAATTTCTTCAGCACATTCACTTCTTTTTGTTGAGAATGCAATTTTGTTAAAACTTTTTCGCCACAGTTTTATAGCAAAAGCGTTTTACTTTTTATTACGACTTGGATATTTAACTGCATGATTGTCGGAGACAGCCAGTTTTTATTTTATTGAAAATAATAATTTCTGTATAAGTTGTGGGTTTCTTAATATTTTTGCGTTCTGTGTTTACAATCAATCTTTGCTTAAGGTTTACGTGTATAATTTTATAACATATTTTCCAGGACCTTAACTTTCTTGTAATTAATTTACATGATACTCATTTTCAAGGAATTTCTACAAGATTCTACAATATTCATAGGGATCTCATAAAATTGTTAGTTGCAAAGTGTCAACCATATGACCATCGAACATATATATATTTAAAGCTGCAAAGTTTAAGTAATGTACAGCTCTTAGTTACAAGATATTTAACATATATTATTCATGTTTTACCCACCTTGCCAGAACATTTGCGACTTTGGAACCTCATGCTCCCTTCCACAGACTGTTAAAACAACTATCCAAAAGCACTTAAATGTGCAAATATTTAGAACCCAAAAAAATTTAATATTTTCAAATTAGTGTTAATTACCTTAAATATAAATGCAAACATATGTGGTCTTCCGAATAAAACGGTCCTTTTTCCTGTGGCAATAACATATTTTGGCTAAAATATTACACACAGATTCCAACATAATAAACACATTACCTCAGGCACTCGCTTGCATATGTGAACACAACCTTCTTCGCATTTAAAATTGTTAAATTAAAGGAACAAGGAGACATTTTGGCAACAAAATGTGGTTAATTGAATTGCTGGCTTGTAGTTGGATGGTGACTGCTGTAGAAGCATAATCAGAGGGTTATGGAATTTGGTGGCAATTAAATTTATATTTAAGATACTTATTACTTTTGTGGCTTATAAGAAATTGTTTTTAGAATACAGACGCACTCATGTATCCGCAAAAATGTTGAAAAGGAAGGTAAAAACATATGTATGTAAAAGGTAGAACGTCTAATACTAATGAAGGTAAACTCAGCTGTAAGAAAAGCTAATAAACACGTTTAATATTAAAATACACAAATATACACTTTTCCACACACATTGTACATATATACATTAGGGTGGTCCCAAAACAAAGTTGCGGATGTTCCCGACTAATATGAAAACTTGATTAATTTTAAGACTACGTTTCTAAATTGTTTTGTACTGGGGTCAATATTTGGCGAGCTGGATCAAAGGATAAAAAGGTCCTTTTTAGAGGTTTTTTGTTTTTTTCACATTTCTTCCAAAGCAACTATATGTAAATTTGGTATCATATGAAAGGTCTTTGAGAGGCGCATTCAATGGGTTATCAAAATTTTTAAATTAAATTAAATTCAAAAATTTTCAAAATATTAGTTTCCTTTTTATTTTTTTTCATAGAATTTACTTAAATAAATAGTTGAAATTTCTTGATTATAAACATCATGCAATTTAACTCAAATGGTTTTTTCTCGTTTTTTAGCTTATAAAATTTAAGTTATTTTAATACCCATTACATTAACGAATTGAGTTAACAGAGATTGTCAGATAGGAAAGAATTTGGGTTTAAAAAAAAAATTAATAAAAATTTAAATAGATAGAATTTTAAAAAACGGGAAAACCCATTTGATTTAAATTGCATGATGTTTATAATCAAGAAATTTCATCTATTTATTTAAATAAATTCTATGAAAAAATAAAATAAAACTAAAATTTTGTCTGAAAATTTTTGAATTTAAAAATAAAAATTTTTAATTTTTGATAACCCATTAAATGCGCCTCTCAAAGACCTTTCATATGATACCAAATTTACATATAGTTCCTTTGGAAGAAATGTGAAAAAGACGGGGCCACCCTAATATACATACATATGTTTTATTAGTGTTGCTGTGAATACATTTCCGTGTCCTCTGAAGTATGACAGCAAATGAAAGAAGGAGAGCGCAGTAATCAGATAACAAATATTTACACGCGTAAATTGTTTGTAAAACATACGTTTGAATGGCGTACAACCAGCCACCACCCAAACAAATCATGTAAAACACGATTTACCTGCAAATCTAAATTATATGTGACTTTGAGTGGAGAATATTGTCGCCCTACAAGAAAATTCACTTTAATCTTAAGATATTACTACAACATTGTGTATCCTAAACTTAAGTTTTGCGAAGGTTGTGCGAAAAGTTATTTAAAAAGAAAAAGTTGTTTGTAGAGATTTTAACACAAAACGTTTAGTAAGTAAAAATGTTTACAATTATTTTGTTTTCTTGTTAAGTAAAAATCGAGTTTAGTGGCAATATCAGCCATGTCAGAAATTCCGTTGTTGTCATTCATATCGGAATGGTTTTAGCTTCTATAGATTCCGTTCGGTTTCGTTAAACCGCAAAAAAAACACAAAACCACTTTCTTATTTTGTTAAATATGGCAACACTACAACGAATGTAGCAAAACAAAAACCAGCTGATTGGAAAGTAAAAAATAAAAATTAAGAATTATTTCTGTTTAGTACCAAAAATCAAACTAATAAATAATTTGTTCAAAGAAGAAATATATAACAAACAAAAAGTGCAGCATCAGAAGGAAATAAAAGACAGGCTGAAAAAGTACGGCACAGAGTTTTAAAGGATGCTTCAGATCCTTTGTCGTACCCAAGCATTGTGTAAGTATTTACAATACGAAGTTTTAAATTGGTTTTATAAAAAGTACGGCAATACTAAATGAACAAATTCCGTATACTTTTTTTTATTTTTTAGTATGTAGTATGTACAATTTAGAAATTTGGAAATTGAATTTTTAACTAATTATATTGTTACGTTTTTACCTTTTAAAAACGGTGGCTTATTTCCTTGAAATAAACCGGATGCTTTTTAATTGTCAAATAAAAGCGTCAAGTAGTTTGAAAACGACTCTTTATTTATTTAAATGTATACAAAAACAATTAAAAATGAGCACTCTGTCTTTTTACACATTTATATTACGGTTTAAGAACACACTTAAATTACTGTTTAAGAACACTTTGATGTTTACACAACAAAGACTCACAATAAACTGATTAACTTGATTGGCCCTTTTAGTCTGTTTATACAGCAAACATAATTTCTGGAAGGTTCGGGGCTAAGATACTAGAATTTTCATGACTGCAAGTCTAGAATGTTCGTGTCTAGAATATTCAGCCAAAGTCGTTAAAACTCAATGTTGCCCTATTTCTACAAATGTTAAACAAGTTGTATATCGACAAACACGCCATCTGTTGATAAAGATGTTGTATGTTGATAAACATGCTTTATGTTGATACAGACCGTTAAATTTATATTAATTTTGCACACTTATCTAACGATATACATATGTACATATGTATGGTGTTACTAGATATTAAATAAGCTTTCGAATCGGTTTGGCATAACGATCTCATATACAAAACAAGTAAAAAACCCCTACACCCAAAATACGTATAAAAAGTTTTGCAGAAATGGGCGCTATATGGGAGATATTACCTATTATGGACTGATCATCCAAAAATTTAGAGCCATGACTTTCGTGAATATAAATATTATGTATGTTAAACTTATAAAATTTATACATATACTGGGTGTAGGGTATTATATGGTCGGGCTGGACCGACTATACTTTATTATTTGTTTCAATTTAAATTAGACTCGACGATTGCTATTGTTGAACTGAAAACGAAGCTATATGAAAAAAAATTAAATACAGTTTTTAGATATGATATTGTGTTAAATATTTTTAACAGAGATTCGTTTCGAAAAAAAAAATAAAACGCTTTATTGGAAAATTTTACTCAAATTCCGATTTAAAACTGCTGATAAACCCCGCAGATCTTAATATTTTATGATCCAAGCTTTCTGGCCATACTTTTGTAAAGCGCAGTCAGACAGAAGATACATACAAAAGTATGAAAAGTAAAGTTGATATCACTAATCACAGCCAGAAATATTCCTGGAACCATTAATACCACATTGCCCACACAGGCAATAGCTTTAATGCCCTTATTGTTCAATCAAACAGGAATCGAGTTATCAACAATCAGCCATAGTAGAGGAGAGATGAATACAACTTGGAGTGTTCCACTCTCAAGTTGTTTTGACTTCTCGCTGTTTTCAAGACTTGCAATGATAAAACTCTCCATTTTTAAATTATAACTATCCTGTTGCTAATGTCTATCTATGAAAGCTGCCATTGTATACGAGTATTGTTTAAATTCAAATGAGCAGTATCTGTTGAACGATCCTTTAGATACCAATGTTGACAGTTGGCGGTGATAGCTTTATTAGTCTTTGATATTCTCGTAACTTTCTTTTTTATGCATAGTACCCTTTACCCATTTCTAACCAAATGAAACATTATTAATGGAGAGGCAGAGTAAATATATATACTAGGAAATGATACCACTACACTCTGCATTATCCGCGGCATGAAATCGCCCATTAAATTCTGTCTAATTTTATCTTAAACTATGTTTTCATTGATTTCAAATAACCACCTAGAGATTATCATCTGCTTCTTTAAATTTACACTAGCTTTAGGAGTAGTTATTTTACATCAGAGAGTATTGTGGGTAGTGCTAGAGATATCAGTAAACGATCCATCCTCATGGTGTTATTTGGATGAATTTGGTAATTATTTGCAATAACATTCGAAATTCCGAGCCACTAAAATTTATCTACTTAAGGTACGGTCACATTTCACTAAAAAAAAACGTAACCACTTGTTTTAGCACAAATTTATTTGACATTGTTCACTCTTACAAGAGTTTTGCTAGATCAAACAGCATCAAATAAATTAAAATTAAATATATCGCACCGTAAATACAAAAGGGTCACAACTCAAAATACTGAAATTTTCAGGAGAGACAAAAAACTCTTCATCGTGCACAAGCAACCCACTTAACATAAAACAAGTAAGAAAGTATAGTCGGTCAAGCCCAACCATATAATACCCTACAACCAGTATATCAATAAAACTGATTTTCAGATATGGGCGCTATATGGGAGATATTACCTATTATGGATCGATCATCCAAAAATTTAGTGTCATGACTTCCGTGAATATAAATATTATATGTGTAAAAATTTATCTCGATATAAATACGTTTAAAAGATTTATGGAGATTAAAGTGAATTACGAAGAGGGTCTTATATGGGAGTTTTGACTATTTATGAACTAACTATTTATTATAAAATAGGTGTCATCCTATTTGTACATAAGAAAATCATTTTTGTTAAATTTTATTCGGATAACAACATTTTTAAGAGATTTATGGTCCTTAAAGTGATTTTCGAAAGTGGGACTTATATAGGAACTACGACTAATTATGGACCGATCATAATAAAATTGCACCGTATTATTCGTATATATATGAAATATATTTGTGTTTAATATTATTTGGATACCAAGATTTTTAATAGACTTATACTCTTTTAAGTGATTTTCGGAAGTGGGCCTTATATGGGAACTACGACTAATTATGGACCGATCTTCACGAAATTAGTAGATGTGATTTAGCTTCATTTATTACTCATTTGTGGTGAAACTTGTTTGCATACTTGCATAATTTAAAGATTTATGACCGGTAAACCCCAATTTCGGTAGGACATTTGTATGGGGGCCAGGTGAAATAATAGACCGATTTCCACCAGTTTCAATCTCATCCATCCTTGGGCCGAAAAAATGTCACGTACCAAATTTTATTGAGCCAGACGGACGGATGGACGGACATCGTTAAATCGACTCAGAAAGTGATTTTGAGTCGATAGGTATACTTTAAGGTGGGTGTTGGAGCAATATTTCTGAGCGTTACGAACATCAGCACAAATCCAATATGGTGTAGGGTATAAATAGACATAACTGTATTTTTCCAGTTAACGAAGATAGTGATGTGAAAGAAATTTTTGCAGTAGTTAGAGATGTGTACTCTGAAATAATTTTTGGAAAAAAAGTCAGTTTTGAAAAATTTTCAGTTGTATTTATTTTGTATTTAGGGTGCGGTGCGATTTGTTGTGATTTGGCCTAAATAAGAAAAGTTTTTTTTAAATAAATAAACGAGTTCAAATATATGTACGTTATTTAGTGATTACGTCTTTTTCGGCAAATATTTGCCAAGTGTGACCGTACCTTTACTAACGACATATAGTCTAGTAAGTTGATATAAATCCATGATTACTGATTTTTCGAAATGTATGTTCCAATTAGTATAAGCTAACAACAAGACACGAAATATTACGTCTTGTTGTTAGCAGACATTTTCATATTACCCTCGCATATATTAATATTTCTCATTCCATTAGCGTTTACTTAACGTTTTATTAAATTTGTATGCCTTATTAAGTACAAAGTTGCATGGAATGGGATTGTAAATAAATATGGGGTGGCTGGGCGTTTGTTTTAAAATCAAGAGAATACGACTACAACAGCAACAACAACAATGTAAACAAATATTCTTGTGCACTTTCTGTTCGGTAATTGAATCATTTTAGAACAATTTATTTATGTCGCTTACAACATGTGCGTAAACGTGTTAGTGATATTATATGTACAATGTACATACATACATACATACATACATACATACATACATACATAGATATGTAGTACGTATATTTGTTGCTGTCACTGTTATTGCCGTTGATTTCATTGTTACACTAACAACTACACGCTACACGCTTTGTTCGTTCAATAACAAGTTGGTACAATATTCATCAGATTTCAAGGGTGGCTGGGGGACTGACTGACTGGCTGACTAACGAAAACAGCTCTCTTGACATTACAGTACACAATTACACCTTAACACTCTTATACATAAATACCTACATTATTTAGACATACAAACATTACATTACGCGAATTTGTCATAAATTTATGAAAAAGACGTAAATAATGTTTACACCCAATAATAAATGGATAATAGTCCATCATTGGGAATATGACAAGGTATTGTTGTTTATTCATATCAGAAGCGTTCTTTTCTATTAACCTTTTATCCAGCATAAAAACATCATTATTTATTTTCCATGAACCATAAAAATCAACATTACCAAGTAAGGTCTTTGAAATTCATCTGTAATGCTTCCTCATTACTCAAAATATTAATTATTACCAAAAAATTGTAGAACTTTGAATGGGCAAAATTCATTCTTTCTAGCAATATTGTAGTCAAACCAGTAATTAGCCGACTGCGACTGAGATATCTGTCTTTAACTACGAGTATGTATGTCCCATTTATGACATTTTATATGAGACGTGGGGCTGATCCGAGAAGTCTAATCTTCAATGATTCTATATATCCGTCTGAATTTGAGTGAGGCATCCTTTAATTGAAGCTTAATATCATAGCTCATCAACAAAAATCTACCGAGATCAATTCACGACAATTCCGCAAGAAATAAACATACACCAATACCTCGCTTTGCGTCGTTTCGTTTTGCGTTTTTTTTTCGAAGCTGCGTCGCTGCTTAATTAGTACTAATTTTCACTGTGCGTCGTTAGATTTTCGAGGTTGCGTTGTTTTGGGTTCGAGTCTTTAATCTGCAACATCAGTAGATGCTAAAACGATGACCTGTATAAAAAGTGCTTAGATGATCGAAATGGAGTCCTATTCTATTGGTTTGAAAATCAAGTTGCTCAGAGAATACCATGAAGTAAATTGGTATTTCAGACAAAATCTAAAAGTTTATTTGATGACTTAAAAAATAAAGTATTATCCAATACCGACAATTGTTACATGGAAATTTATTTAACGTTAGAACCTATCTTCGTCCTTTACATGGTTTGCTATAGAAAATCTTAATTCACTTTGCGTCGTTTCAATCAATTTAAAAAAATACTCGTATGCTAAAATTTGTATTAAAATGCCAACAAATTATACGTTTTTTAAAATATTTTCTTAAAATAATTTTTAACAATTTGAGATAATGATTAAGAAATTAACTTTTTGTATTAATAATACAACTTTGAACTCAAGAGCAAAACTAATTAAGGTTCTCTTAGAAGTGCAACCGTAAAAATCACTTACAGTCTAATTCATAAAAACTTATCAAGGGTTTATAACAGGCTTATAAAGCAAATATCCATACAAAATTTGCTTTATAAGCCTGTTATAAACCTTTGACAAGTTTTATGAATAAGGGGGTTAGTTTTTAAATATTTTTTTTTTTAATAGATTTTCAAGTTTTTTAGACAAATGTTTTATAAGTTTTACTGAATCAGGCCTTAATCTTCTGTAAATTGAAAACATTTATTTAATCTTTTTAATCCACATCTAAATATGTAGAACAGAAGCCAGGGTAATCAGTTCATTATTGCGCTTAGCCCCTATACAAATGTCCTCCCGAAATATGTTTTTTTCGGTCATAAATATCTGATTTATAAATATATCCAAACAAATTTTGCCACAAATAGGTTGTATATGAAACCGAATCACACCTACAAAATTTTGTGCACATCGGTCCAAAATTAGTCATAGCTCCCATATAAGGTACAATTCAAAAATCTCTTAAACGACCATAAATCTCCTACAAATTTCGGTATCAAATTACAATATAACACAAATAACATGCATATATGTATGTATATAGAAATCATGACACCTAATTTTATAATAATTGGTCCATAATTATTCATAGCTCTGCTCTCACACGGCCCACTTCTAATAATCGGTATACTTTATTTTGACGCGAAAAATCTTGTAATTTTTTGTTAAAATTTAAATATATTTTTTTCTGTTTCTTATTTTCTAATTTTTGTTAATGAGTTACATTTTGCTTAAGTTACTTATAAATTATGCAATATACTCCTTCAATTTGTACTTGTAGTATACATATATAAGAAAACTGTAGTAGGTGTTTACTTTATATTGACGCTCACTGAAAGTCATTTTGCAACAGGTTCATTAAGCAAACGCTTAAGCGCTTCATTCTATATTGTACTTTCAGTTGCTAATGTTAGTTTAGATTCTAAAATAACACCTGGACATTTCACAGTTATTAGCAATTTACAAGAAGCAATTTTTATTGAAAATATTGCTACAATTTTTTCCTTAAAATTTCTTCGGTGTTCACACAGCACAAATCGCTCGTATATTTGTTTGAGAGTATACACACATTTGTATACATACATGTATGTAATACGAATAAGAGAGTAACATGAATTGCTAGTACAATCAAGTGTGCACTCATCTTTTCTTCCCCTCACCAAGATGTCTATCAGCTTAGCTTAAAGAATTGCTTCGTATAAATTGGGACTTTTTACGTGTACAATCTTTTTTGTGTTGTGTTTTTTTTATAAATTTTAACAGACAAAAGATTTTATGGATAGAACTTAGATTTTTTTTTTAAATTTTAATAAAATTCCATACAAAGTTTTTCGTTTCAAGTTACAAAATGAGGTGCTAAAAATAATAAAATTATATTTGTTAGAGCTAAACTTGACATCACAAGAGTTTTAATTAAACACTTTTTTTGCTTAATAACTTATATTTTTTTTAAGAAATAACAACTTTGTACCACTTTTCAAATTTCAATATATCACACTGATTTTTTTTTACTCCCACTTTGAATTGCAAAAAATGCCCATTAAAAAAAAGTTCCTTAATAATTTAAACAATTCTTATCAATTTCATGCGACATCTGGCATTACTTTCAGTTTAATTTTTTTCCTATTTTAGTCATGCTAAAATTATTAAAAATAAAAATGCCACTAAAATTTGTATGATTTTTTCATAATTTTTTAATTGAAATTCGTTTTTTTTTTCTTCAGCCACGATTTTAATTATCTGTGCAGTAAAACTGGAAAAATCTTATTAAAAAAATGGAAAAATGAATTAATAACTTTCAAGGTAAATGGTTGAAATGAAAAAAAGCATGAAAGATAAAAAAACATTTTCAACTTTAATTACAAAACAAAATGCAGACAATGGCTGATAAAAAAATATGAAATTAAAAGAAATGGCAACAAAAAAAGGACAACATTTTTGTGTTGTAAATATAGGATTTTATTAACATATTATTTTATTTTTAATGTCATCAAAAAGGGTTAACTTTTCTTTCGGAATGAGACGTAGTACAATTTGTTCTACTTACATACTTATTTAGATTTGGTTTATTAAAATTGTGTTTTTTGTTGGAGGTAATTTTTAAACATTTTTCAAGGTAAATAAATAAAATGAGTATTTTTTTATCTAAAATTATAATCTATCTAGGTTAGGAAAAAAGGGTTGAACAATTAAGGACCAAATTAAATTAACGACCACCGAAGTTTGTCCAAAAAGGGCTACAAATTATAACTGAAATACTGCAATTATTGTCTTGAATATGACGCCGAAATCTCTGCTTAGTTGTCTCATGTCCTTTGCAAACACATACTATCACGTTTATAATTGTGTTGGCTGTGCTGGAGAGAATTAGTAGCGAAAACTTGTGGAACGTGTTAAACAGCAACTGATCAAAGTTTTAATTCGGAGATCACAACAATTGAACAAACAAACGCTAATTTAACTAATGGAAATAGTTTTTTAAATTTTGTGCTAAAAATATTCGTATAAACTGTGTTTTTTACTTCTCCACGGTACCATTTTTATATTTATTAAGTAACAATAAAACTTACCATGCACGTATATAAAACAAGTAAGAAAGTATAGTCGGTCAAGCCCGACCATATAATACCCTACAACCAGTATATGTATAAAACAGTTTTTCAGAAATGGGCGTTATATGGGAGATATAACCTATTGTGGACCGATCATCCAAATATTTAGCGTCGTGATGTCTGTGAATATAAGTATTATATGTGTTAAACTTTATCTCGATATAAATACTTTTAAACGATTTATGGAGGTTGAACTGAATTACGTAGAGGGTCTTAAATGAGAGTTTCGACTAATTATGGACCGACCATTATAAAATTAGGTGTCATCATTTCTGTATATATTAAACGTATTTGTGTTGAATTTTATTTGGATACCAACATTTTTAAGTAATTTATGGTCGTTAAAGTGATTTTCGGAAGTAGATCTTATATAGCAACTACGACTAATTATGGACCGATCATAATAATATTGTACCGTATTATTCGTATATATATATGAAATATATTTGCGTTCAAAATTAATTGGATACCAACGTTTTTGAGAGAGTTATGCTCTTTAAAGTGATTTTCGGAAGTGGGCTTTATATGGGAGCTACGAGTAATTATGGGCCGATCATTATAAAATTGTACCGTATTATTTGCATACATATGAAATATATTTGCGTTCAATATTAATTGGATACCAACATTTTTGAGAGAGTTATGCTCTTTAAAGTGATTTTCGGGAGTGGGCTTTATATGGGACCTACGAGTAATTATTGAGCGATCTTCACAAAATTCGTAGATGTGATTTAGCTCCATTTACTACTCATTTGTGATGAAATTTGTTTGGATACTTGCATAATTCAAGCATTTATGATCGGTAAACCCCAATTTCGAGAGGAAATTTGTATGGTGGCCAGGTGAAATAATGAACCGAGTACCACCAGTTCCAATTCCATCCATCTTTAGGCCGAAAAAATATCACGTACCAAATTTTATCGAAATATCTGCAAAATTGCTACCTGTACTCTGCGCACAAGCTTTACATGGACAGCCAGCCAGCCAGACGGACGGACGGGCATCGTTAAATCGACTCAGGAAGTGATTCTGAGTCGATCGGTATACTTTAAGGTGGCTGTTGGACCAATATGTCTGGGCGTTACAAACATATGCACAAATCCAAACATATGCACTGTGGTGGTGTAGGGTATAATAAATACCATCTATTGGAACATTATTTTATTTTTTTATCACGATTAGCTACAATCTTTATACCCTACAGCACCATAGTGGGTAGAGTATATTGGATTTGTGCTGGTAACATCTCAGTTTCTTCTTTCCAAATCTAGTAAGAAATTGAAAATCGGATCATTAACAATAAAATTACAGGCTTATAAGTGCGCAAAGGTACAAAAACCGGGTTTTTAACCGTAAATCCGGATTTTGGAGGTGTTCGGCATATTTCACTATTGGAATCTTGTTTTACTCGACAAGCCCTACAAGAAAAATAATATCCGGTCCCAGGTTTTTCTATTTCATTCAATTTTGTATCACTGTGTTATTTATATCAGTTTTATACGTATTTAAGTGAATTTTGGAAGTGGACTTTATATGGGGTCTATGGTGGAACATGGACCGAACTAAAAAAAAATTTCGTTTTGCGATTTTTTTTTCATGGTATTATCTGCAATAAATTAAAAAAACAATTGAAAGAAAAATGTTTAAAAATATCAATTTTTTATGAAGGTTGGTCCATAACTCTGGTTCTACTATACCGATTTTGCTGATTTTCTAAACCAAACTGCTTAGGACAACTATAAACTTTGTTGATTTCGGTTGTCTCCTTTGGACGTGAGAGTGTGTTACAGAGACAGACAGACATGGCTCAATCGACTTAGAATTCCATAAGGACCAAGAATATATATTTTGTTGGGTCTCAGATGAGTATTTCTCAGTGTTACACATGGAATGACAAACTTATGTATACCCTGATTCATCACTTATGGTGGTGGAGAGTATAAAAATGATTTTTAAACAGTGGTATAAATTCAAAAAGAATGAGTATCTGTGATCACTTACATATATTTTCCACAAAATTGGTTATTTCTAATTAAAAACTTTTATAATAAATTTTTAGTTTTTAGTAATAAACACATAGAGCTAACAGGTTGCAGTTTTAATGAAATTTAGTAATTTAGATGGACACGATTCAATTGCACCATTTTTTTTTTTTTTAAATCACATCAGACTAGTTCTGCCTCTAAACTAATATTAAGCAGTAAGAAAAACATTGTCTTTTATTTGTCAACTATTCAGTAAAATAAAATCAATTCATAACATGTTAATATTAACCCAGATAACAAATAAATATTAACTTTATAAAATAGTGATGTAGACAAGAGTTTTATTTACCAAAAACATACGACAAAACCAACAAGGATAATAGAACAAGAATGAAAATAAATAAGAAAATAAAACAAATAAATTGAAATAGAAACAGAAATAAAATGGGAGATAGATAAATAACCTGCAAACTAAATAAATAAGAATACTATCGATACATCAGCAATAATAATAATAATACAAGCCAGACAAACTTATATCGAAGAATACGCGAGTTTTATCCCTTGTCTATCCCTGCTCCCTCAAATACCCCCTCAGATACAACACACAAAGCAATGATTTCCGTTAAAAGCCAGGAAAAAAATACTTCATTTGTGGGCTGTGTAAGGATTATCAAATAATGATATGTATTGAAATATGTAGAGGACTAGTTCTGTTGTATCCTTGAAAACGGCTATTACACACATACAATTCGTACATTTAAAATCCTTTGCATTTTTTTTTTATTATTCTTGTTGTCGTCTGTCAGTTGTATATTTTGACTCTATTACGATTATTGTTTCTGGGTAAATACGTATGTATGTACTTACTCGTATATTTACAATGAGGGCGCAATTTCTCCCTTTTAACTACGTAAAAAAAAAAACATAGAACAGGCGTAAAACCTCATCCGTTTAGTTGTTGTTCAAGGCTTTAACAAGTCATCTCAGTCGAAGAGGTGGAGATGAAACATTTTTGTTAACTGTCCTCCTTCTACTTGTTTTACACAACTTTTTAAGTGATACTTTCCGTTACGGTTTTTAGGTTTTCGCTTGATATTAAAAGAGTTTCCACACAAAAAAATACTAACAATTTTTCATATTCGGAGGGTTGATTTTGTAGCGCACACTCAAAGAATTTTGTTTGTGACTTCTATTAATGAGTTTTCGAAGTTTGTTTTCCAAACTAGCTGCAAATATGAAAATGTTATAATAAGGTTTGATTTGTCAATAAAACCCACAACTCACATAAGGTCGTTTTAACATTAAATGGATCTTAGTTCCACTTTAGAATATTCCCTTTGTTAGAGCTTGTTATGTTCACGATCCTTGCAGGACTGGAAATTGCAAATGTCATCTCCTTATTATCAATGTTATGGAGCCGCTCAAAGAATAGAAACTCATAATATTCATTAAATGTTATTCTAAAACTTGCAAACTTACCTCCAGCAGAGGAAACTGATAAATTGGTAGGTATTCCACTCTCGTCGTGCAAACGTTGGGTTCAAGATGAACTTTACAAATGCGCTCAAACTTTGTGGCTGCTTGAGACCACAAGTGCGACTGCAAGGGCCATTTGATCTAATTAGGACTGTCGCAGGACTGCAACACTGATAAACATCCATGTGGTCGAATACGGAATGTGGGGACTGTGACCACAGGACACTGTCTGATCGGCCAGAAGACTAAATCTCCCCTACACGGGCGTTAATCTGCCCTGACATCTGTAGAAGTTGTCATGCTGAGACAGAGGATGAGACTGTATGCCATCTTCTCTGTCCGGTCCTTGCGAATCAAAAATTAGACAGTGTGGGCGAATGTGACTTGCTGGATCTGTCGGATTTATCAGAAAGATGCCTTTATACGTGCATGAAGATGGTTTGCTGGAACACTTTTTTGATATAAAATTGGACAGTCCCTGACTTGATTCTCTGCTCTCTGACCTGGTTTCACAACGGGACCCATGATGGACTGCCTGTTTAACCTAACCTAACCATACCTAACCTAATCTATTCTCAAACGTAATAAAATGTTGTATTTATATCCACACAAGCTTTTAACTATTCCTTTTCCTTGAGTGTATGCAAGTGTAAGTGTTTAAATTTCCGGTAATATCCGTTGTTACTATTTGACTTCTTGTTGTACCATTGAGTATGAACAACACTGAGGATTGTAATAAAATAAAAGGATATTTTTAATGTTGTTGTTGTCCTTTTATTTTGAAGGGTAATAATGAAAAAAGCATTTCACTAAATAGTTTCTAATTTATGACATCAAATGTGAGAAGTGTAATTTAAAGGGGGACTCTACCGTGTAGACATGTTGAGATTTTCCCAGTTTTTTTTTTTTTTTTTTTTTTTTTTTTTGTAGAAAACTTGTGTTCTTTTTTTTGCAATTAAATTGAATTTCTTTAGAGGGTGGTTTAAAAACAAATTTAATTTTTAAAATATACATTTTTCACACTACAATTATGGAATAAATGTTTCTGTACAGAAGCTTCTGTCTTAATTACTTAAATATTCTATGAAATTAATTGTGGGCAAGTAACATTTGATACTTGTAATAAATTGTAACAATTAAGATAATTAAAAATAGAAACATCAAGATTTACAAAACAATTAATGAAATGTTTTAAATGTGTGGCCATTATTGACTACATACATACATATGTGATAGTTGAAACATTTATAAAATGGAGCTGCCCAACAAATTGAGAACTTCTTTCAGGTCGTGATACACTAACCTACACAATCGTACGATTCATTCACTGGAAAATCTGACCGATTTCTATTACACTCAAAAAAAAAATCGCAACAAAGTATGTCACAGGTGCCACAAACGCAGTTTTCCGCCATTTAAATTGTTCTTTTCTTATCAGCTGTATTATAAAATACAACTCTGATCGCATAGAAACTATCATTTTATGAAAATTTTTAAAAACTTTTACAAGTCGGACAGAAGTCGGAATTTCACAAAAATTTTATGCATATTACGGTTATAATCACGAATTTATTATTTTCTCTTTCTTTCAGAACTGCGCTTTGGTTTTATTTTCATAAATTAGCTACCAAAATGCACTAGGAAACTGATTTAAGCTTTTTAAAACTCTTCTTGGAAGTGGAGCTTATGGACCACCTTTTACAAAAGTCAATAGTATAGTTTGTACTTATTTATAACCGATGAGTGTAAAATTTCGATTCGATATGGATGCTTTTGTAGGGTAATGAGTTTTCGGGAACAGTCCTGTACGACGATTTATATTTATATGTTAATTATGTGTTGAACTTTCACATGATACTGATTTTAAGTGATTTTTGAAGTGGGCTTTATAGATACTGTTTTTCTATAGAAATTTATGTACCATAAAGCCCTATTCCGGTAAGACATGAGGGCTATGAGAAATCGTGGACCGATTCTTATCATTTTCAATACGACTTGTCCTTCTATAATAAAAATAAAGTGTACATAATTTTGTGATTATATTTAAGGATAATAGCAAAAATATTTGAAAATTATCGATGTTGTCTGAAATTTGGATCTATAACTTAGAATCTACTGGACGGATTTTTCTCATTTTCAACACCAAATGTTTCGGTGAAACAAATAATGTTTGGGAAAATGTTCATTGTTCTAAGTCTTTATCGTGCCTTCAACAGACAGGCAGACGGACGGACATGGCTAGATCGTCTTAGAATCTTATAAGGTGCCACAATATATACTTTTTGGTTCTACAACAAATATTGCGAAGAATGACAAACTTAATACACATCCATCTTTTTGGTGATGGCTATAATAAAACCACCTCGTATAAAAAAACCTCCTCGTTTAATAAAGATTAAAAAAAGATACTAGAAAAAGAAAAAAAAACAGGAATTAAAAACGGCAAAAGGCTTTTACGACCCTCAAATTGTGATTCAAATTAATAAAATGCAACAGTAACTAAATAAAAATTCATATTTTTAAAGATTTTTTGGGGTTACCCATTCTACATAATATCTAATATAAATTGTAAAAAAAATATTTTTTTTTTACTTGATTTTTACAATTTTATAAATGAATGAAAAACTAATTTTTCGTAAAAATGAGTAGGTATAGTTTGACGCCTCTCTTTTTAAAAGAGAGAAAATATTGATATAAAAAATATTTGTCCGAATAAATATTTTGTTCGGAATAAATAGGTTCGATTTTAAAATCAATTCTATTAATTTGTCGAAAAATCAATATGGAAATGCCAATTTTCATTTTAAGACTCTTAATATCCTGATATAATTGTTAATGTTAATTTTGTTCGTTTTTTTATAAAGAGTATAAAAAAGATTGTTTAAGCATTCGATTTATTATTATTTGATTGATAAACATATTAAAAATGCTACCGCGGAGGTCTAAAAAGTACATTTTATTTATATAATTGGTACAAAATTCTAAAGCTATGTTCCATCCCTGGGCTGTCTAATTTATTATTTTATTCCTATAAAAAAAAAACAAACAAAAAACAGTTAATTAAATAATATTAGTTTGTTTGATTGAGAATGCATTGGAAAAGGAAAAACAATTTGTGTATATGATAGAAGAAATAAAACACGACAGGAGTCGTCTTCTTTCTAACAAATAATTTTTTTTAGCTAATTTAGAACTAACCCGTAAAACTGTAAAAAAACACACTGCCTACTTTTAGGATTACAAATTTTCAATGACCTTGAAAAATTTCGAATAACGGTATTTGTGGTGTAAATCTAAAAAAACTCACCACGATTTTTTTATTCACTATTTTTTTTAATACACACACAAGCAAAAAACATTTTCTCTGGAGTTCCGACGGACGGACAGACTTTTTTTTTTCTTCTCCGTTTTCTTTTCCATTCAGCGTTGCCACTTTCTTCACTATATTGCAAAATCTGCACTATTTAAAATGTCTTGCACTGTGTTTGCACTATAAATTTTTTTGTGTAATTTGGCACTATTTAACAACACTGTATACTTTTTTTTGAATTGACAGTTCTGTACTTTATTTTTCATTTTACTGAAAATATATTAGTTATATAAAAAAAGAATATTTAAATAACAATGATCATACAAACAAGCAGCTGTTTACACAGCAAAATGAAATTTATATTGGTGTAGCTGCACAAAATACTATTTCACACTGTTCTTGTTGACAACAAATTGTAATGTATGTATAGCGATTTGAGAAACTTCTGTATTGAAGTAATTACATAAATTAAAAAAAGATTCAAGTTTATTGGTGATCTTTATAGCTTTATTGATATATATAGTTGACCCAAAATTTGCACAGTCATTAAAATTAAAATCCTTGGTAATTTTTAAAATTCGATTTCCATTTGCTAAGCTGATTACCAAAAATTATACAATAAATGGCGTGAACATGCACTTTTAGATCACAAGGAACTTAATCTTTACGATGAAGTAGGTGTTCAAAAATACTGGTCTAAAAATTGATTTTTTCTTCATAAATGTATTTTTAACTGTAAAATAATTTTTAAAATGTATTTTTAACAAGGTGGTCTCTTAAATGCTCTTCTCCTGTCCAAACAAGGAGTCGGGCCCCATTTTTTTATTGCTGATTCTTAAAGCAAAAATTATGAGGAATCCAAAAAAAAAAAATTAGCCGGAAAATTTAGGAGCTTGTATGGAAAATCGGAAAATTTAATTTTCATGGGAAAATTTAAAGGTAAATTTCTAAGAAAAATTAGGAAATTTTTATTTTTCAATTAAAGCCTGATTCAATACCTTTCCAACGAGCTATCACTCGTTGCGATCGCTTTAGTAGTTTTTTTTTTTAAACAACTTTCAATGAGGTCCCTTATGAAGAATTCTTCAATTTTGTCACATGACAGTGGTGTACACCACCACTAAACCAGTCACTGTAAAAAAAAAAAAAAATATGTAGGTACATTATTTTTTGCTGGGCAATCGATTGAGACTATTTATTTTAAAATCGGAGAGGGGTCGTCCAAAAATTTCCCAATTTTGATCGTTTTCATATGGAATTGCTCAATAAAGCTATAAAAAAACTAAGTCTTTGTTTTCATTTTTGGTTAAACTAAACTGCCAAAATTTTAGTGTTTACAATGAAAAAGAAAAAAACGCTCAGAAATTAGAATTTTTAGTTCTAATTTTAGAGCGCTTAATGCAATGAAATTACTGATTCTAATTTCTGGAAATTCTAATTACTGAGAGTTCTAATTTATCAGCTTCTACTGTACCAGAAATAACTTGTCAACAAACACGGTTGCATCGATTGGTTTTACAAAAAAAGGCGTTGAAAAAAATGGTGGTGCAAATTTTGAGCCTACTATTGAAATGATAAAAAAGAGTTGGAAAAGTTAATTTTCTGTACATGCTTATCGCTCTTTTATTGCAACATAGTCATATCTCAAAAAAAGTTAACTTGGCAAAATGCGTTTAAAGTTTTAAAAATTTGAACAAGTAAAATTTTGGTTTTTGAGATATGACTATGTTAAGATAAAGGAGCGATATATATTCTTAAAAGTATTGAAAATACATAGAAAACTACATAAATATGTAAGTTACTTTTTTTTAATTAATGAAGGAATTTGTTATATTTTTGTTTCTTTAATCGTTATTTATATGCACATGTATATAAATAGAAACATGATGTATAGTCAGTGTTGGGTGGTATTTAAAATACAAAATACTTGCTGGTCATGTATTTCAAATACTGCCCAGCCCTGTGTATAATACAAAAAATGATCTCTTTTTCCATTTTAAATGTTATGTTTAAAAAATATTAAAATAAAAATATATATCCTTAAAATTTTTTTGCACTATTACATTTGATATTGAAAATTGTTTGGCATGAGGCTGTGTAATTTTTGGTTCAGCCGGTGGCAACGCTGCAAAATACATATTCACAAAACTTGCAACAAAAAGAACAAGAACAACAAAATGCTGCCTTCTTTGGGAAAAATTGAACAGCCATTCGTTTAATTATCACAAATTTTTTGTCCAAACCGAATATATCCTTTTAAAACTTTATTTTCACATAAATTTTATTTTCATTTATTAACATTTTACCACTTAAAACAATTAATTTATTAACGCGTACACCACGAATGTATTATACCGGCCGATCGTCACTAAATAAATTAGTGATGACAAACTGTAGAGTTAATGTTAATGTCATCGTAAGTCATTGATACGTATTAATTGTTCTAGTGACGTTAGATAATAAGCAATTTTGAGTAAATAAATGATTTATTTTTTGGATACAAATTGCTGTATTAAAAAAGGCCCTGTCGAGCCTTCAATAGACGAAGATGGATAGATGGTCTTAGAATTTTTTAAGAAACAGTTCGCAAAATAATATTTCGATGACAAAGTTGATGTTGGTATAAAAATCAACTAAATCGACACTTTTAACCATTGTCTTTGCTAAATTGATGTTAAACTAATAATTCAGCTCAATAAAAATATGAATTGCTTTAAACTGCAATATTCTACCATTGTCTTTGCTAAATTGCAATTTAGCCACATTAGCAAAGACTCTGTCATCTCCTATACAAATCGATAAAAATGTATCAGCTTTAATATTTATATATTCTAACAGTGTCATCTTTATATTCTTCTCGTTCGTTTTGTCAACATGTCCGGTTTATGCTCAAAAGCAACTAGCCAAAAATAAAAATGTCTAAGGAAGGAAATGTATAAAATAAAAACCAAAAATAACAACAATTTGTTGTGTATGGTATAAAAATGTGCATCAGACTTACATATCACGTGATGCTGTGGTATATTGTTGTTAGTGGAAAAAGAAACAATCAAATAGAGATTAAATGAAATAAGAGAGCAGTGCTGCAACATGATTTTGCAAGCAAAATCAGCAAATTAGATAATTTTGGAAACAAGAAATTATTGAAAATTGTGTTCAACACTAAACAACGAATTTACTTTATGTAAATTGTTTTCCTCTGCAAGATACATAAGTTTTAAATATCGTTTTAATATTTTGTTTGCATTTATTGTTGTTATTTAACAAAATTTTAGAATTTTTTTCATTAAAGAACTTTTCCGATTTATGTTCTGACTTTGTTAAAAACAAATAGTTAATTTCGAATTAAATTAAAAGTAAAATATACCACGAAAATAAATACGAAATGGAGGAAATTATACTTTTTTAATTTTTACTACTAAAATAAAGGTGGAAAATGACACTTCTGTATCGATTTTATTAATACAAATTTTAATTTTAATTATTTTCAGTTTTCCTTAACTAAAAAATCTAAATTTTCCCAGAACTTTTTACAATTTGTATTTAAATATTTTGAATATTTTTAGGTTGGGTTTCATAAAATTTGTAACATTTAGTAACAACAAAAATGTTTTATGAAAAATTAAAAAAAAAGTTCAAAATTTTATATTCTAATCAAAAGTTGTATAAATAAAATTTACATTATACAATGCTTAAGAAGCTTTTAAAAATTGTTTTAAGGTTTCTGAGCTTCAACGATTTCCCTGCTTTGGATGATTCTGCTCTTCGCAAACATTTTGACATTGCTAATTGAGTAGAACCCAATCTATTCCACCAAGCACATGTTGAGTTTGACAACAATCGTCATGGAGTAATGCCTCCAATTCTTCGTTATCAATTTTTTTTGCCTGACATGGGTGATCAATGTCTTTCGCGTAAAAATCACCACTTCTAAACCTCAAAAAACCAATTTAAACTGATAGAACACATTCACTTCCCGCATATGACGCTTTGTTGGCACAAAATTTGACAGTTTCGAAGCAAAAAATAACTTTCTTCTTTCTTCCTAAGCCTAAGTACTCTGTTCAAATTTGGGAAAAATGTTGAGCAACATTAATTATTTCATACGGAAAATTTGACGTATAGCCAATGTTGCCTATCACGCGAATTTACATAATTTGACGTTTTTTTTTAATTGAAAGTACGCCACATTGTTTTACTTATGTAAACAAAACACATATGTTTTGCGTTTTTGTAAATTTAAATCGAAACTAAATAAAAGTTAAAATATTTAAAAATCTGTGTTGAATCGAAATCTTTAAATAAAACTGAATAAACAAATACTACTAGCCGCTTGTGCAGCAGAACAACAAGTAATAGATATTGTTGTTGCGACAGAAGAGCTTTTGGATAAAAATTCCACGTGAAACAATTGCTACTTTAATTATTTCGCTGTGAAAAAATAAAAAAAAAACAGAGTACTACTTCTGCAACATTTTTTCATGAAAATTTCATGTTTATTTTTTTAACATGTATTTTGACAGCATTCCACTTGAAATTTTGATAAGGAAAATGATGAAAATTACGCATTCTGTTAGGAATTTGGAATTTTAAATAATGCAACCAATAATAGTTTTTAAAAAACTATGTTACTGAATAATAGCAAGTTTTACTGCGAATTTTGAAATAACTTTTATATTAAAGACAACATTTGAAACAAATACCATCTACAACTTTAAAATTTACTTCAACAAATAGTTTATTGCCGAAAAAAAACGAAACGAGTATAAATTTCTATTTTATATAATTATTATTGTAAAAATTACTGAAAGATCTTACCTTTTTAACGGCAGTAGATACATTTATAGATTTAAAACTTTATTTATTTTTATTAACAAAAAAAAAAGATTTGCCATTAATTTTCCAATTCAAATATTTTAATTTCTACTAGGTAGTAACTTCTTTATTTTCAATAATCATGGCTCATTAAGTAAAACCAACTTAATACATATATTTTCGCACATTATTCATATAATGTTTTATTATTTATATAACAAAATAAGCGATTGTATACTCTTGAACCATAATTTTATTTTCATTTATAAATATTTATGAACAACTAAAAGAAGCAACTGTTTCGAATTTGAATGTTTTCCATACAAATTTATTCTTCTTGGAAAATTGTTGGCTTTAAGGAACTATTTGAACACTTTAATACATATTTATTATATTATATAGGTACCACTATTTTATTTTATTATACAAATTATTTATCACATTTTTTATATTTTTTATTACTCTATTTTTTATATTTTGACCAAGCAACACTTGATATATTTTTTCATTTCCACCAATTGACTTTATTTACTTTTCTTAATTTCAACACATTTCCTCTCATCTTCTTTACTCTCTTTATTAACTTGCCATTTCCTCTTCCATACAAAAGCAATAACAACACTCACAAAATACATATTCACAAAACATGCAACCAAAAGAACAAGAACAACAAACTGCTGCCTTCTTTGCGAAAAATTGAACAGCCATTCGTTTAATAAACGCAAATTTTTTTGTGCAAACCGAATTTCCCTTTTAATACTTTATTTTCACATAAATTTTATTTTCATTTATTAACTTTTTACCACTTAAAACAATTAATTTATTAACGCGTACACCACGAATGTATTATACCGGCCGACGATCCCTTTTCAACTAAATAAATTAGTGATGACAAACTGTAGAGTTATTGTTAATGTCATCGTAAGTCATCGATACGTATTAATTGTTCTAGTGACGTTAGAGAATAACCCCCTTATTCAAAAACGATTATTAAATTTAACAATTAAATTTTTAATCAAATTTTTATATGCAAATCTGTCTTAATAAACGTTTGTTAAATTAAATAATCGTTTTTGAAATTTTGAGTAAATAAATGATTTATTTCTTTAAAATATTTTTGGATAGCAATTGTTGCACTAGAAATGAGATCTTAGAATTGTTAGAAATGATCTGAAAATGGCATCAAAACGCTAAAAATTAAAAACAGTGAACCGAGAAATTTCTAGTGATATAGAGGATGAAGCCACGCATCTGAAGTGGTAATAAGAAATTACTTAAAACTAATATAAACTATTAAAATTATGTTTCGAGACATTTTAATTTTAATAAAATTTCCATTAAAACAGTGCAAAAGTTTTTAAATTTAAAATTAATTAAAATTTTTACACTTAAAATCGTTTAATTTTGAACCTGGAAACGATATTGCTTGGAAAATATTTGAGTATTATTGTGAATTTTATTGTTTAAATTTAACTTTGGATTTGGGTCTAATAAACCATCCAGGGACGATGCCAGGGGTCCTAAAAGTAAAATAATAAAAAATTAATAAAATTCATAATAAAATTAATTAATAAAATTTTTCATTTATTGTTTATAAAATACCTCGCAATTCCCAAAAAAGTTTTAAAAAATCTCAAAAATTTAATTTTATTTAATAAAGGAAAAAATCTCAAAAATGGAAATCTCAAAAATGTAATTTTTTAGATTTTTGGTCATATTGGTGCGGCCAAAGGGGTTAAAGAGTTTCGAATCCTCTATTAGCAAAAACTAGTCTAGGGTGGCTGCAAAAGTTAAAAATTTAATTTTCATATGCGAATATCTCATAAACTATCAACCATGTCACAAAACTCAATTCCGTTCGGAAGTGGAATAAATTCCATAAATATTAATTCTATAAAAATGTAAAATGAATGGAATGAGACCTAGAAATGCATAAAACTACAATTCCACATAGCAAATTAAAAGTGGTTTCATTCCGAAAAAAATTTCGTTTTGTTTTTTCTATAGAAGCAAAAAACTGAATTAATTCCACGTCCGAGCGGAATTAAATTCTGCGACATGGCTGTATGGGAAATAATATATACCATTCTTTAGTATTCAGCTAGTAGATTTATAATATATAGTATAATCTTTGAAATCGGAATTGGGAAAGTATTAAGTGTCACACATAATTAGGTTTATAAGAAATTAAAGACTTAAACTCGACAACACTTCCTTGGACTTGCAGTTTAGAAATTACAAATTTATTTCCTTTTATCCAAAATCCCCTGTGTGTCACTAGAACAATTAATACGTATCGATGACTTACGATGACATTAACATTAACTCTACAGTTTGTCATCACTAATTTATTTAGTTGAAAAGGGATCGTCGGCCGGTATAATACATTCGTGGTGTACGCGTTAATAAATTAATTGTTTTAAGTGGTAAAAAGTTAATAAATGAAAATAAAATTTATGTGAAAATAAAGTATTAAAAGGGAAATTCGGTTTGCACAAAAAAATTTGCGTTTATTAAACGAATGGCTGTTCAATTTTTCGCAAAGACGGCAGCAGTTTGTTGTTCTTGTTCTTTTTGTTGCATGTTTTGTGAATATGTATTTTGTGAGTGTTGTTATTGCTTTTGTATAGAAGAGGAAATGGCAAGTTAATAAAGAGAGTAAAGAAGATGAGAGGAAATGTGTTGAAATTAAGAAAAGTAAATAAAGTCAATTGGTGGAAATGAAAAAATATATCAAGTGTTGCTTTGTCAAAATATAAAAAATTAGAGTAATAAAAAATATAAAAAATGTGATAAATAATTTGTATAATAAAATAAAATAGTGGTACCTATATAATATAATAAATATGTATTAAAGTGTTCAAATAGTTCCTTAAAGCCAACAATTTTCCAAGAAGAATAAATTTGTATGGAAAACATTCAAATTCGAAACAGTTGCTTCTTTTAGTTGTTCATAAATATTTATAAATGAAAATAAAATTGTGGTTCAAGAGTATACAATCGCTTATTTTGTTATATAAATAATAAAACATTATATGAATAATGTGCGGAAATATATGTATTAAGTTGGTTTTACTTTATGAGCCATGATTATTGAAAATAAAGAAGTTACTACCTAGTAGAAATTAAAATATTTAAATTGGAAAATTAATGCAAATCTTTTTTGTTAATAAAAAAATAAAGTTTTAAATCTATAAATTTATCTACTGCCGTTAAAAAGGTAAGATCTTTCAGGAATTTTTACAATAATAATTATATAAAATAGAAATTTATACTCGTTTCGTTTTTTTTTTTTTTGGCAATAGACTATTTGTTGAAGTAAATTTTAATGGTGTCTTTAATATAAAAATTATTTCAAAATTCGCAACAAAACTTGCTATTACTCAATAACATAGTTTTTTAAAAACTATTATTGGTTGCGTAATTTAAAATTCATAAAGTATTAATTGAGAATTTTTCCTCTTGCGAGTATTTGAAAATTTTTAAATTTTTAAATTTTTTTTTTATGCGAACTTTATAAAAAAAAATAGAATAAGAAAATTTTTTTTGAAAATTGCTTTGTTTGGTTTTAAAATTAACACTACCTTACAGCGCCATCTCCAGTTGAAGGAAAACAATATACGTTGGTTTAGAGATCGACTAACAGACAGAAAAAACTGTTATACGTATCTTTTGTGTAGTGTTATACACAAAATACTGTTAGTCTGTTGCTACTACATGCAATATTTTCTAGTTATAAAAAAAGTTACATGATATTTTTCCTAAAAAATTATTTATATTTTCTTCAAGCCTTTAAAGCTTAAAAAATTTCGGTAATTTATTTATTTCTTCTAATATTTCATTACAACATTGTGTAGCATCCATCTTCGGGGAAACAAATTTTTTATTAACTTTGACAAATCTATATAGGTATATAAAAATGGTGTAAAAAATGTATAGTAATTCATAAAATGAGAACGGCTAGACCGATGTCTGTAAAATTTTTTGTCAGTTGTTCGTATTTTCGAGGAGAAGGTTTTTACGGAAGAAATTTTTGGAAAGTCCCTCCGGAAAAAATCGAAAATCGATTTTTTTTTTTATTAAATTTTGTATTAAATTATTTCTTAATGGCTTTCCAAATAAAAAAACAGAAATTTCTTAGTGCAAATCATGAAAAATGTGAAACGCGGAAAATCTCTTCGCAATAGTCGGAAAATGGGAAATCTCGAAAATCGAGTTTTTGTATGAAATTTTGTGTGAAATTATTCCTAATAAAAAAATAGAAAGTTCTTAGTGTAAAACATGAAAAATTGCGGAAAATTGGAAAATATCTCCAAAAAAGTCGGAAAATTGGAAAATTGACTTTTTTGTACGAAATGTTTTGTGAAATTATCCTTAATGGCTTTCCAAATGAAAAAATAGAAAGTTCTTGGTGTAAAACATGAAAAATTGCGGAAAATGCGAAAAATTGGAAAAATCGAAAATTGATTTTTTTTTTATGAAATTTTGTGTGAAATTATTCCTTAATGGAAAAATAGACAGTTTTTGGTGTAAATCATGGGAAATTGCGGAAAATTGGGAAGTCTCTCCGCAAAAGTCGGAAAATTGATTTTTTTTTTGTACGAAATTTTTTTGTGAAATTATTCCTGTTGTATTATATTATTACTCCAAAGTTTGTCTGAAGGCTTAAAATTAGGGCGAGGCAAAGTTCGCCGGGTCCGCTAGTTAACAATATTTTTCTAGCAACAATAAAAAATATTTTTCAATATGACAATAATGTCAAAATGAGAATTTTTAAATATTACACAAACAAAAATAAGTAAAAATAATTTCATTTCTTTTTCCGTTTTTATAAATGAAGTGTTTATAATCTGTATTTGCTTTAAAATTAATCTTTGTGCATGTATAATGTTTGGACATTTATAATTTCTAACATTGCTAACATATAACGACGTTTATAATTATTTTCTGTTTTCAAAACTGATATGTTTTCAAAGTCGAGATAGTGATTCAAATTTGCATAATGTGAAAATAATGGTGTTGTGTGATGATAATCTCTATATTTTTGATCAGATTTGTGTCCAGCTATTCTACTTTTTAGTTTATTTTTAGTTGTACCTATATATATACATCTTTACTACGTGTTTCATTGTCATTAACATTGAATATTTTTCCAAAAAAGAATTTCAACACAACAATTTTATGGAGGGAATTTTTAAAATCGAATTTAATAAACGCTTAATGTATTCAATAATCAATTATAAAGCCTTCTGCAAGGAAATGCAATCATCATTCTTAAGATGATAATTTTGAACAAAAATATTTTGTTAATTAGAATTGTTTGCAGCACCATTCCAAGGAATGGGTAATGACTGCGTAACCCTTTCCTAGAAGTTCTTTTAAAGGCGGCAACTTCTAACAACAAATTTTAACGTCAAACTACAACTAATTGTGATACTAAGAGCTAGTTTTTTACTTGTCAGTTAAACTCAGCTTAACACACTGTTATATAAAACCTCAAATATATTTTGCCGTGATTTAACTACTGATTGTGTTTCTCAGTAGTGGATTACCTCCTGTCAATTTTGTTAGCATTGCCGTACTGTTCAGTCAAAATACATATGACAATTCTCCTAATTTTTTTATATAAATATGGCAATATCTTAAATTTTAACAAAAAATCAAACCAACGTATCCTAAGGAATTCTAAAAATTACAATTTGCAATTGTTAGAAATGAATTAATATTTAGTTTTTTAGAGAATTTTTGTTTTTTTTTTTTTAATAAATTAGTTTGTTAAGCGAAATCTTTGAAAGAATTCGGCGTCGGTATAAATGCAGAAATGATTTGGACGTGTCCTTATTGTTCGTATCTTTCTAACAACTGACATATTTAAGTTATTATATGCGTTTGAATCACTTAAATCCTCATCATCACTAGAATACTCCATTTTTTTTTTAATTTTTGTTAAAATGTCGTAAATTTATTTTCACTTGTTGAATTGTTTATTTTTTTTTTCAGCTGTTTGTATTTTGACATTTTATATCTAGGTTTAACTCACCAATGATGCTCAGTTAAACCTAGATTATATATCAAATAAATAATAACTGAGAAACACAATTTTTAGTTTAATCTAGGTTTAAGCGAAAAATGTAGATTATCTTTATCCCAGAAACTAGCTCTAAAAAAATTAAAAGTATCCATCGAAATGTTTACAAACGTTTTTATCTCTATAGTTTGTTCTGCTAACAACACGTTGTAACATTTTGAAAAATAAAGCACTTAATCTAAAGTTATATTCATTTCAATTTTAATACAGAAAAACAATCAATTATTAAATTAATTAATATATAGGCAACTTCAAAAATTTACGGCACTTAGAATTTTTTTTTTGTCTGACATCAATGTCGATTTGCGTGTGTATAAACCGATATTTGAGCATGTGAAATCCGTTCGAGTTAATTGTTTTTACTGCGGTTTTAAGTTAAAAATTAAAAAAAATTACAGTTTTTGAGGTTAGAAACATTTTTTTCCTCCATAAAATTTGAAATCTTTAAAATTTTTTCGTGGGTTTTCAATGTTAGTATCAAGCTCAGTAAAGTCTTCTATTCGATGTACGTTTCAGCGCAATTGATACAGCGCTTTAGTTGTCACTAAGCGAAATGTGTTTGGAAAAAACTGCACGCGCCCGCGTTGAAAAAAATTCTTTTTTTTTCACTTTATCAGTTTAGTCCGTCGCGAAGAATCTATTTAGATACCTGAACATGTTCACATGCCATGTTTTGATATATAAAAAAAGCTTAAAAAAAATATTTTTTTGCAAAAATTTTCAAAAGTTCATAAAATTTTTGCGTTTTAAAGTGCGTTTTCGCCACGGAGGTTACTCACAACACGCAATACACTACCCAACTTAAAAGACAATTCAGATTGTCAGACGCAAAAAAGATACATTTTTACAAAATTTACGCTAATTTCTTTTAAGTTTACTTGATATACCTCAAACTTTATAAAATTACGCTGTCCATATAACATTGTCATTATAAAACTTGCCTCAAATTGAAGAAGTAATAAAGGAAACCGAAATTGTATTTGTATTGAAAGCAAAAAAAAAGGTGATATTTATGTTACATGAACCAGCCTATTGGTGCTGTCATCTAACCCTTAATTTTCTCTCAACCCACAATTTTTTTTTAATTCTGCGCTTAAAACTTATTAAACGCTTAATTTTTATTAAACGGCGCAAAAATCCTATGTAAAATCTTCAAAAAGTTCAAAATTCGGAAAATTTTCGTTTCACTTGTAAACCACATGCAACTTTTCACCCAGCAGCGATATCAAATTTATTTCTTTTTGTGGATATATCCTCCAAGTCTAGTGACTATATTTTGTATTGGTTTGGATCTGAAAGCTAAAAATTATTACAAAGAAAACGGAATGGATGAAAAAACTCTTGCAAGTTTCAAGTCGTTTTTTTAATTTTTCGAATTTTAGATGCGAAGACTTTTCAACGTAAACCTTTGCACGTCATATCCTTCGAGTATAGTCATCCAAACCCTGTACAACGTTTTTTTTTTCAATTCATAAAACTTAACGGAATAAGAGGCATAGTTTGTCGGTTTCAGCAGGTGCTCAAAAAATTTGAAATACCCCATATATGTTATATTCCTACAACTAAACTTTATTTAAAATTTTATTATTATATTTCTCCATAACACTACGGGCATAGTTTAATTCCTCTAATAATACTTTCAATTGCGCATTATCAATATTCACCACATGTGTGGTATTTTGTGGTAAACCATCCACCAGTTCTTGGGAAATTTTCAACTCAAAACGGCTACAATTAATGCTGTCACCCGTGGCAGGTAAATGTTGTATGGAGGATAATTCATTAACTAGAAATACAAATTAAATGCATATGTTTGTAGTAGGTAGTAAAATGTATATGTTTGTAGTAGGCAAGTTATCTTACTTTTAAAAGCTCTATCAATTAAACGTTGGCGTATGGCTGGAGCATGTGAAACTAAAACACTACACATGACCCCAGCATGCTCTTTGGGTAAACCCAATTGTTGTAATTCTTCATTGAAGACAAGTTCACTGGCATTGTGTCTAGCAGCATTGTTGAGTAGAAAATGTATACAAGCCACCGCTGTTTTGCCATCAGCTGAAACAGAGGAGGTTAGGGATTTCACTTCAGCTTCCTGTAAATATCAAAGAAATTTCGTAATGTTTAAACATAATAAAAATAATTTTCAAAAACTTACATCAAAATCTTGTCCCAATATCTTTTTGGCTACCAAATCAGCCAAAACATTTAGTTTGTTAGCTTCCAATAGAGAAAGGGTAGATATTATTTCTCCCAACACCCAATCAGGACAATCACCATCTCCACAAAAACGAAATTTCTTTAAAGAGGTTATTCAAATTTTATTATTGTAAAGTTTAATCGAGAGTGTAATGAATAAAAGTATAAGGTGATGATTATTATAAAAATTAATTGCCGAACAATTTGAAAACAATTAAACAAGCACGAAATTTGTTGCCTTACACTATAACTTTAACATTAAATTAACTATATTGTAAACAGATGAATGCAACGATTGGCACGTGTACCGGAGTTATTATTTTAAAAGATTTTCCACGGATCTTTTGTAAACGAAAGTTAATAATAAAAATATATTTTCCCTCTTCTTATTTACTTTTTCACTTTAGTTCAGCGGAAATCATTCTTATACCCAGAACTTCTCAAAACGTTTGATATATTAAAAACCATATCCGGTTTTAAGCGTTGGAATAACTCTAATTACTTATGCAAGGCCTGTTAATTCCAGGAACATTCTATTCTATTCGTGGGTGTTGGAATTCAAGATCATGGAATTCGTATACTGCAGCATAGAGATGTCAGTAATACTGCGGTCGAGTATATTGCATGAATTTCAAACTTTATAATGACTTGTACCGCATTGTTATATTGTTAATATGGTCTGAGGTGGCACAATTTCTCTAGCTAACTATAATGGCTCAGACATAGATAATTTCAATTTCAACATCTTTCAAGAAAAAACTCTCGACAACAGTGATGTTGTTTGTGGATCATGACATAAACAAGAC
This sequence comes from Bellardia bayeri, assembly GCA_950370525.1. Lineage (NCBI taxonomy): Eukaryota > Metazoa > Arthropoda > Insecta > Diptera > Calliphoridae > Bellardia > Bellardia bayeri. Next base: position 23,179,221 of record OX493267.1, read on the forward strand.
CCCATTTAGAGATTATGACTAGATTTCATTTGCAAAACAACAGATATGGTTGCAAGTTTGTCGTAGAACAAACAACACCTATGGTGCGATATCTGAGAGAATTTTTACAGACACTAAAAGCAATTCATTTTGATAAATATAAACAATGCCGCACCCTTTTCAAACGAGTCACCACTTTATTTTCACTATGAAGCTGTATTTTCCGATAGGAAGACTAACAAGTCTCATATAGAGTGTCATCTGCAGAGTGTTGTTGTTGTTGTAACAGCTAGAACTAATTAATTTTTAATCCGGGGGTTCTGCAATAAGGTCCAGACCAAGAAACTGGGCTACTTCTACTGGATTGGTTCATAAATCCATTGGACGAAGTGTAGTGTGGTTGGATGGGCAATTGAAGATGTGGTTGGTGTCGTGAGGACCCTGGCCACATGCATAGGTTAGGGACGGCACGGTCTATGCGGGACCAAAAGACGTTAAGCTTTGGTTTAGATTTACAATTCGATCCAATTGGGCAAAGGGGCGTGGTACCTCCCATACAAACCACAAATTAAAGATCTATTATTTCTGCTCCTGATAACGGTATTTGAACAAAATTTGGTACGTCGGTTTGGTGTGGACCATTCGCTTGGCATTTGCCATGACTATTAATAATTCACAAGGACAAACTTTTTCGATTTGTGGGTTATATCTAGAAAATCCGGTCTTTTCACATGGCCAATTATATGTGGCGTGTTCTCGCGTAGGAAAACCATCAAGTTTATTCATTTATACTCCGGAGGGGTTAACTAAAAATATTGTTCATAAAATCGCATTATGATAAAATTAGAAAAATTAATGTTATTTCAAAATAAAGAAAATTAAATTATTTTTTATTTGTCTTTCATTTCATACTTTGTTTAATTAATATCCTAATCGCTTGGAATATTATGCAGGACAATGTCTGCCGTATCAGCTGGATACTATACATCTTTGGTGGAAGTAGGCAATGACACTGGTGGCCTTTCTTATTATAATAGACCGATTGGCATGAAACCTTTCCAATAAAAATAAAATTTGAAGGCAAAGCAACGTTTGACGGGTCAATTAGTTTTATATAAATTTGTTTAGGTTTCTAAATATTTCTTTTCATAAAATAAGGTTCCCAATTTTTAAATAACTTCAGAAGAAATAGACTCTTTAAAAGACATTTTTTCTAAACATTATGGTTTTTGTTTTAAATTGGATCTTTAATATTACAAATTAATGAAAAGCTTTATAATACATTCAGTGAAAACTTGTTACAACTGTCTAAAAATATAAAAACCGAGCTGAATACAAATAATCCATTTTGCTTTCTAAAATATTTTTTTTAAAAAAAACATAATATTGCGTAGGAATACAATAATGTTAATTTAAGTCTTCTTTTTAAGTATAACAAATTACACTTTTTTAACTCAACGTTTTTATTTTCTTTTTTCTCATACGAAAAAAGTTTAATATTTACCTAGAGCTAAAGCTAGTCACGTTAAAGACATGCTAATCAAAGACCTAGTGCAGAATGCAAAAGTATGTTAGACTCCAAATTATTCATATAAAAGAGAAAAAAAAATGAAAGGAAAACGAGAATTCCCAAGGGACAAATAAAATATTATAGTAATATAAAGCTAAATATGGTTTATATTTTTATAAATTGTTTATTCTATTTATTTTAGCTAAAAGCCAACATTTATCATATAATTAAGAAGAATAGATTAAACGTTTTTTTTTTTTTTTTTTTTTTTTGAGAAGTCAAGTATAAATGTATGACACTTGTTGCAATATCATACGATAGCTAGAGATTATAATGTTTACAATTACGAACAAGTTAACAAGAAAGGAACAAACAAACAAATGATGTTTTCTATGCCCATCCCCAGTGTATATACATTTTCCGGTATTTTCACATTTATTTATTTGTTTAATTTATCAAACCGTTTGTTTGAGCAATGGTTTGGAAGTGCAAGTTAAGACATAGACAACTATTGGTTACCGTACAGATGTTAAGAGAAAATGGAAATTGTTTTCAAAATTGTGTAAAGAATAAAATGTTAAACTAAAAAGTCAAACTTTTTTCTGTTTCCTTAAGTGACTAAAATTTTTGAGGAACTATTACAAATTGTTAACAGTTATTATTGAAACTACATTAAAAACTTGATAATTGTTAACAACTAAATAAAGTAATAATTTATAACAGTCCCAAAGCAAAGACTTGTCAATGACTTACAATCACCCCTGTCGTGAATAAAAATTCCACATGAAATTTGTTCCCTTTTTACATTTTTCCTATTAAAATAAATGTTAAAAAAATAAAAGGGAACAAATTTCATGTGGAATTTTTATTCACGATAGGGGGTGAATTACTTACTTTGCAAAGACTACTACATACCATTTGCATTACATAAAAATAGTTCTATATTTATTAACTGTTAAATAGAACTTTTTTTTCATACATAATTTTACTGAAAACAGCTTCTGTCAGACGATCATATCAACGAGTTATTTAAGTCATTATAAAAATAAAACATTTTTTAAATAAATTTTCTTTTCCATTTTACTTAACAAAATTAGTTTTCTTAATAAATTTTAAACCACTTTATTTTACAAACTGAAGACTTTGTTCGAATTATTTTTCAACCCCTTTAAATTTATATATTTCCTTTGATATTCTTGTGTTATGTTACCTACATTAGGGTGCTTTTATATTTTTAAATACGAAATCCTTTTGAAACTTTATCTACATTGGCTGGTAATTATTTTATTAACTGTTTAAAAGCGCATAAAATTTTTAAGAATACAACAAATACTGCAAAAAATAGAGAACTGTTTCATCCTTTTCAACGCTTAACTGGAAAATGTGGACGTTGGCATCAACTGGATTGCTAGGACACAAATTTGTATATAAATGGCTGTAAATTATTTCAAAAGGCACAGTATTCATTTGAAATTAATCGTGACAAGTGTTGATAATAATTTAATTAGAATTGTCTGATACGAATCATAAAGGAAAATATTATTGCCTTTTAAAAATTTATTTTAAACTTTTAGTTCAACGTTTATTAAAATTTAAAACTAAAAGGTAAAATGTAAGAAAGTATAGCCGGTCAAGCCCGACCATATAATACCCTACACCCAGTATATGTATAAAACAGCTTTTCAGAAATGGGCGTTATATGGGAGATAGAACCTATTGTGAACCGATCATCCAAAAATGTAGTGTCATGATGTCTGTGAATATAAGTATTATATGTGTTAAAATTTATCTCGATATAAATACTTTATGGAGCTTATAGTGAATTACGGAGAGGGTCTTATATGGGAGTTTCGAATTATAATGGACCGATCATAATACAATTACATATACCGTATTATTTGTATACATATGAAATATATTTGCGTTAAATATTGTTTGGATACCAACATTTTTGAGAGAGTTATGCTCTTTAAAGTGATTTTCGGAAGAGGGCCTTATGTGAGAGCTACGACTAATTATGGACCGATCATAATAAAATTGTACCGTTTTATTTGTATACATATGAAATATATTTGCGTTAAATATTATTTGGATACCAACATTTTTGAGAGAGTTATGCTCTTTAAAGTGATTTTCGGAAGTGGGCCTTATGTGAGAGCTACGACTAATTATGGACCGATCATAATAAAATTGTACCGTATTATTTGTATACATATGAAATATATTTGCGTTAAATATTATTTGGATACCAACATTTTTGAGAGAGTTATGCTCTTTAAAGTGATTTTCGGAAGTGGGCCTTATGTGAGAGCTACGACTAATTATGGACCGATCATAATAAAATTGTACCGTATTATTTGTATACATATGAAATATATTTGCGTTAAATATTATTTGGATATCAACATTTTTGAGAGAGTTATGCTCTTTAAAGTGATTTTCGGAAGTGGGCCTTATGTGAGAGCTACGACTAATTATGGACCGATCATAATAAAATTGTACCGTATTATTTGTATACATATGAAATATATTTGCGTTAAATATTATTTGGATACCAACATTTTTGAGAGAGTTATGCTCTTTAAAGTGATTTTCGGAAGTGGGCCTTATGTGAGAGCTACGACTAATTATGGACCGATCATAATAAAATTGTACCGTATTATTTGTATACATATGAAATATATTTGCGTTAAATATTATTTGGATATCAACATTTTTGAGAGAGTTATGCTCTTTAAAGTGATTTTCGGAATTGGGCCTTATATGGGAGCTACGACTAGTTATGCACCGCTCGTCACGAAATTTGTAGATGTGATTTACCTTCATTTATTACTCGTTTTTGGTGAAATTTGTTTGCATACTTGCATAATTCAAAAATTTATGATCGGTAAACCCCAATTTCGGGAGGACATTTGTATGGGGGCCAGGTGAAATAATGGACCGATTTCCACCAATTTCAATCCCATCCATCCTTGGACGGAAAAAATATCACGTACCAAATTTGATCGAAATATCATCAAAATTGCGACCTGTACTCTGCGCACAATGTTTACATGGACAGCCAGCCAGACGGACGGACGGACGGACATCGTTAAGTCGACTCAGAAAATGATTCTGAATCGATCGGTATGCTTTAAGGAGTGGATGTTGGACCAATATTCTGGGCGTTACAAACATTAGCACAAATCCAATATACCCTCCTCACTATGATGGTGTAGAGTATAAAAATAATAATATTGAAATTTAAGCGTATCACAAAATCAATAAAGTTTTTGAAAAGTAGTACGATTCCTTAGAATAAAGTGTTTTATTTTAAATTTGTTATATTAAAGGAAAAAGAACGTTCTAAATGTTAGAACATTTCGTGCAATAAGAGAAAGGATCCACTTGAGCTGCGTACTTATTCCAAATCGTTAACATTTTTTATTGTCAATAAATACAGTACCACTCTGCTTAACAATTATCCTGATTTCTTCAATAACAATTCATTGCAGTGAGTGGAGAAATCAAATAAGATGCAGAAACTTTTTTTGCACGTATTCTTTTATATAAACATTCCAAGTCATCACAACTTCAAATTGCTTGCCAAGTTTTCAATTAAAAATTAAAACTATATCGTAATAATAAAACATTTTTTCTATTAAAACTTATGTGGATCATTTTGTAAAGATCACAAATTTTTAGTAAATTCTAGGGATATTTAACCCTTTCAGACCGTAAACCATCGATTGTGCGGGTGGGTTTTGGTTTCAATATTTTTGCTTCTGTTAACCCAATTTGAAATATTTGTTTTTTATATTTGCTTCTCACTTTTCTCTTCTGTTTAGTTTACCGTTACTTGAATTATTGCTAAATTCTTCAGTCACATTTGATTTTAAGCAAAATGCGCCGTGCAAATAAGTGTCTTTAATTACAAAAGTATTAATCGTTTACAAATAATGATGAAGTCCACTTATATAAAATATATTAAAAAAAATTATAAATTTTAATATTTCAAACTAATTGAAATCGTTTCATGCAATAAAAATGTGTTTTAGGTTAAAATATTAATAAAAATTGACCGAGACGCATACTTGGTGTCATGAAAATCCTTGAAGGATATAAAAATGATAAAACCTAATCATTGATTATATTTTCATACGTTGTAGATATCACGTATTCCAAAAATTATAAAAAATTCCTGGTAGTTTTGCGTCAGGTCTGAAAGGTCTGTTCCTTTGGCATTTTAAAATTTAATTTTAAAAACTTTCCATATTAAACATAACAACTTAAAAATCATACATTTTATATTATGAACTATAAGCTTTACTTTCCTAAATTTTTATATAATATATCTTACTAATACAAACAATTTCCCTTTTAGCTCATACAAAAACATGATGTCCATACGTTTTTTACTCTTCGTTGTATTTATTTGTTTCTGGTATAGTTATGCCAAAGCAGAAACCAGAGATTTGCAAAATTGTGAAGCCCACTTAAATAAATATCGCAAGTTCTTACTGCAGGGCATACTAAGTTTTGAAGATGTCTGCGATGCGTACAACTCCAGAGCATCAAATCTTGGGGACTCTGGTTTTCCAGCACAACTAGCATTCTTTGGACGCTACCAGCCTAACGATCAAAAGTCAGAAGTTTGGTCATTCTTCAAGTTATTGATGGCTCAATTTAACGATATGGAATTCTCAAATATTATACGTGATGCTGTTATGGAAAGATGTCACCTAAAATACCAAATGCAGCAACAACAGCAAAAAGATGAAAAACGCAATGCAGTGGTGTTGGGCAAAAAACAGCGTTTCCATTCGTGGGGTGGCAAACGCAGTGGCATCAATAGCAATGATTTGGATCAGGAACACAATGATGATGGCAACTTAAGCTTTTAAATTATTTTGGCATATTATCTACTTAATACAATTTTAAAGGGCTGGAATAATTGTAAACTTTGCAAAAATTCGAAACCGCTATGAAAATAATCTAATGAACTCGTAAACTTTTTGTACAAAATTAACAGATTATGTTTCAACTTGTTTTTAAACTAAATTTAAATAAACCGTTGGTTAGCAATTGCATTAAAGTATAGTTTCTTGTTTTATTATAAAATATTTAGCAAAATTTACCATTTTTATAATTAATTTACAGGAATGTTTACAAATATTTTAGCAATTTATAAATAGAAAACAAAAACAATAACTACAGCTGTTTGTCAAATGACAACATGCGGTTGATTTGTACAGCGGCTGTTATTGTTTCTTAACGTCCGTTAACTTTAGGGTGACCTAAAAAACACATACATTTCTGAAAACTAAATTTAAAATAGCATAAATTGACAATGTTAAAATGCATAAAGGCTGAGTCATTTAGAGAGCAATTTATTTAATTTTAAATAAACATTAATATTTACTTGATATTTAATAATAATTTTATTCAATGTTTGGTAATGGAAACGCTGTGATTGGAAAACCAAAAAAAAAAAAAAAATTCAGAGGTAAGATATCTAATGATCTAGACAAATAGCCTATATGTGCACCAAAATCGTTTATATATTTCATAGCTATTAACATATATTATTGTAGAATTATCAATATTCGATAATATTAGTAAGCCGACACTATTCCGACAAGGCAAAGTACGGTCACCTTAAAAGGCGGTTGGGAACGCAAATTCAGTAAATTGAAGATTTATGTTGTTGTCTTTACTGTCAAACGTTTTTTTTTTTTGTATTTTATGTTAAATTAAAAATAAAAAATAAACTGAAAATGTTATTTTAGAAAATATAATTTTGCAAATAAACTCAAAAGTGAATTAAATAAAATTACGCGAGTTTTATAAATGTAAAATATTACTATAGTTTATTAGGAATATATTTTATCTAAAAACACACAAATTGCGAAACCTTGCAGCTTGTCTGCCTATACGCACAATGTATTTGGCGGGAATCGAAGATGTAACAATCAGACTAGCCTAGTATCATCTAGTCTATCAGGACAATGTCTGATGGGTTTCTTTCAGTTACTTCAAGACTGTGATATACATACATACATATGTATAAGTCAGAGAGCTTCATTCGGCTGTGACTATTTTTTAAGGATTAGTGAACGTTGCATACAAAATATACATGTCTGGAAGACTTTAATTGGCCCTTCAAAATCGTATTATTGTTGCATCACACATAAAGTAAATAGTAAACAATTGAATATCTGGAGCACTATCACATTGCCCGCAGTGAAAATGAAAAGAATCGCAAAGTGAAAAAGTGTCAAGTAAATATTAAATATCGAATATTTGGAGAAATACAATACTCAGTTATTATTTTGTTACTATTGTAGCATAGTGTCCTTCTCAATATTTAGCATGATATGAACATTAGAGTTATCTCAGTTGTATAATTTTTACTGTCGAATATTTGGAAAAATATTATATTGATAGTTTTTAAACTTTCAATTTCGAGCGAAAAATTGCAACAGATTAAAACATACGATGAAATTTAGCATTAAATAATGTTTACAAATGGAGGCGATGGACAATACTTCAAATTTCGCCAATCAATCAAGCAAGTAAGTTTAAGCTTTTTTAATATTTCAAAATTATAATTATTGATTAAGACCTTTTACGCACGTACCGTAGGTGCGTAGCGGTTTAAAAATACACAATTATAATGATCTTATGTTAAATAATATACATACATATGTACTCGTATATCAAGATTTTTCGAATTCTCCGTTTATATCATTGAATAACACTTAAAAATGCAATAAATCAATTAAGTTTAGGCACACCATGATTTCTAACAGAAATCACTCAATAACTTTGCTCCTCCTTAACTTGAAACAATAAGTCATCGTTTTAAAGATTGGTCGTTTTATTGACCATTCAACACAAAAAATATTTTATATTTTATTATTACTAAGATACAATGCATAAAAAACTAAAAAAAACAACGTAAATATTTATATGTAAAAAAAGTGAGTGGTTTTTGTAAACCTAATATTTAGTTGAACCTCCTTTGGACTTCTAAGCGACGGGGCATACTTCTTAATAGGCAAGCAGTTTAATCGGGTATACTTTTCTGTGCATTTAAAACTGAATATCTTTAGTTATTTAAAAGGAATATTGTTTTTACGGAAACGAAATGTTTGGAAACTGTTTTACAGATGTTTTCCCATTCTACGCGAAATGGCGCTTTAAGAAATTTTTTTAATGTTATGTAATGTTTTCTTGTTTTTTTTTCTCCAGTGAGTTTCAAACGCTATACTCTATAGCATTTGTATCTGGCGACGTATCTGGAGGTGTTTAAGCTGTTTGCAATGATAGATAAGCCATAAGATATGAAAAATGTTTTGGGTCATTATCTTGTTGGAGCAAGAACTTCCCATCTAAGCCCAGCTTCGCAAAACTGGGAGCTAAATTTTCTTTCAAAATATTTAAATAAAAGTGTTTGTCAATTTTATGATGATAATAAGATTTCCCGCTCCGGATGTACTAATACACCCCCTCACCATAACATTGCCGCCACCATGTTTTACAGTCTTTTATTTTACATTATTTTATTGGACCTCTGAACCAAAAATGTTGAAATATTATGCTATATTAGATTTTTCAGACTGATTAATATAAAGTTTTTCATTGTGCATTTATTTATTATTTATTATAGTTTTACGGACTTCTAACAAAATTTTTGAATCTTAACAGTTTAATTTAATGAATTAAAAAACATTTTCATTTTTCATCAGCGTGAAAAATTACCATTATAATAGCAAATAATGTGACACATAATTAAAGTGAATTATCTGAAAACGGGACATCGAATAATTCTGATGTGTTCGGTTATATGAAATAAAAATGCATAGATAATATAATAATATTTTATTTGTCCGTAGTGAATGAATTGCATTATTTACATATTTTACTTTACACTACAAACAAATTGTTTATAGGTACATTGTTATATTTTTCCGAGGTACAAATTTGTTTCAAAATTTTAGGTGACGATTTCAAATATGTGTGGAACTCTTGGCAGGATTTTTTAATATTAACTTTAACAATTAACATAGCCTTAAGAACTGATATCCGTAATTAAGTTTTATCTGTGGTCCACAACTAGTCATCAAAGAAAATACACGTTCAACTGGCGCATTTGTTCCAGGAAAACATAAAATACATTCAACGATAATTTGAAAATTACCAACGATTTTCCGTAGAAATATTTTTTTGATTCTATTCATCAATATTCTGCGATGTTACATATTAAGATACGTGTGAATATTCATCGAATACTTTCGTATCTTTATTGCAATCGATATGTTCTTTTTCGATCAATATATCTAGAACTTTTTGAACCTCTTCCCACTGTGGTACTTCTGTTAAATTTGCCCAATTAAGTTTTTCTAGATCTTTGTACATACATACATATGTATGTTTGTACACTCATACATACATACATATACTAAAAAAAAAACTATCTTTGACGAATTTGAAGATTTGTTCTTACATTTTTGAACAAATCAACTATTTCTTTTTTCGAATTTCTAAAAACGGGACATTTTTGCGTCCCCGAGTTGTTGTCGGGAACAACGGGACAAAGTATCTGAAAACGGGACGGTCCCGTTCAAAACGAGACGTATGGTCACGTTACACATAGTATACGTTTTTACGTTGCTTTTAGTTTTAATGCATTGTATCATAAGAATAATAAAATATGAAATATTTTTCATGTTGAATTGTCAATTTTTTATTGTTTCAAGCTAAGGAGAAGCAAAGTTATTGAGAGATATCTGTTACAAATCATGGTGTGCCTAAACTCAATTGATTCACTTATATACAGTGAGTTTACATATGAATTAAATTCATATAATTTTTATACACTCTATCACCATAAGTAGTAAATGAGGGCATATACATATAAGTTTGTCATTCCGTGTGTAACATCGAAAAATAATGATTTAAGACCCAACAAAGTATATATGTATACTATTGATCTTTATAAAATTCTAAGTCAATTGAGCTTTGTCCGTCTGTTTGTGTAAAACACTCTCACATCCAAAATACATAACCAAAATATACAAAGTTGACAAAAGAATATTTATAATTCTCCTAAGCAGTTTGGTATTGAAAATCAGTAAAATTCGTTCAGTAGTACCAGAGTTACGAATCAAAATCTGAGACAACCTACAAAAAAAATTTATATTTTTCACATATTTTTTTGCTAATATGTTTAAATATTTTGTAGTTAAATACATGTAATTTTAAGTTATTTTCTGTCAATGATTTGCCATAGCCCCGATACAAATTTCTACCCAAAATATTGCTAAATGGCACATAAATGCCTTTAAAATTACAATATTAATACAAAATTCAGCAAAAACACGTTTCATATATAAAAAAACCACAAAACAATATTTTAGCATAGCCTCATACAAAGTCCACTTCCGAAAATCTCTTAATTACTTTTATAAAAATCACTATCAGGTTAAAATTCAACAAAAGTAATCCAAATATAAATTTAAATTGTCGCACCAAATTTCATGCTGATCGGTCCATATTTGACTGTAGCCCCCATATAAAGTCCATTTTCGAAAAGCACTTAAATGTGCATAAATAAACAGCTTATAAAATCTCTATCAATTTGGAATTAAACACAAATAGTCCATACATACCTACATTTTATGAGTAGTCCCTATATAATGTACACTTCAAAAAATCACTTAAATGCGCATAAATCTCTTATTAAAATCACATATTTAACACAAACAAGTAAGAAAGTATAGTCGGTCAAGCCCGACCATATAATACCCTACATCCAGTATATGTATAAAACAGTTTTTCAGAAATGTGCGCTATATGGGAGATATGACCTATTATGGACCGATCATCCAAAAATTTAGTGTCATGATTTCTGTGAATATAAATATTGTGTATGTTTAACTTTATCTCGATATAAATACTTTTAATAATTTTATTGCAATATTTCTTTAGCCCAAGGACGGATGGGATTGAAACTGGTGGAAATCGGTCCATTATTTCACCTGGCCCCCATACAAATGTCCTCCCGAAATTCGGGTTTACCGATCATAAATGTTTGAATTATGCAAGTATGCAAACAAATTTCACCACAAATGAGTAGTAAATGGTGCTTAATCATATCTAAAAATGTTGTGAAGATCGGTCTATAATTAGTCGTAGCTCCCATATAAGGCACACTTCCGAAAATCACTTTAAAACATAACTCACTCAAAAATGTTGGTATCCAAATAATATTTAACAAAAATATATTTCATATATATACAAATCATACGGTACAATTTTATTGTGATCGGTCCATAATTATTTGTAGCTCCCATATAAGGCCCACTTCCGAAAATCACTTTAAAGCGCATAACTCACTCAAAAATGTTGGTATGCAAATAATATTTAACAAAAATATATTTCATATATATACAAATCATACGGTACAATTTTATTGTGATCGGTCCATAATTAGTCGTAGCTCCTATATAAGGCTCACTTCCGAAAATCTCTTTAACGGTCATAAATTTCTTAAAAATGTTGGTATGCAAATAATATTTAACAAAAATATATTTCATATATATACAAATAATACGGTACAATTTTATTGTGATCGGTCCATAATTAGTCGTAGCTCCCATATAAAGCCCACTTCCGAAAATTACTTTAAAGCGCATAACTCACTCAAAAATGTTGGTAACCAAATAATATTTAACACAAATATATTTCATATATATACAAATAATACGGTACAATTTTATTGTGATCGGTCCATAATTAGTCGTAGCTCCTATATAAGGCTCACTTCCGAAAATCTCTTTAACGGTCATAAATTTCTTAAAAATGTTGGTAATCAAATAAAATTCGACACAAATAAGTTTCTTATATACAGAAATAATTACAACTAATATGGTAATGGTCGGTTCATAATTAGTCGAAACTCCCATATAAGACCCTCTCCGTAATTCACGTTAACCTCCATAAATCTTTTAAAATTATTTATATCGAGATAAATTTTAACATACACAATATTTATATTCACAGAAAACATGACACTAAATTTTTGGATAATCGGTCTATAATAAGCAATATCTCCCACGTAGCGCCCATTTCTGAAAAACTGTTTCATACATATACTGGATGTAGGGTATTATATGGTCGGGCCTGATCGACTATACTTTTTTACTTGTTGTAAAAATCGTTATTAAGATGAAATTCAGCCAAAATAAAGCTAAAATAAATAGAAATTACGATACAATATTTTATGTTATTCGCCCCATAATAGGTGATTTGGTGGTAAAGCAAAAACACCTAAAGTATTTGACAGGAATATAACACATATAGGATAGTCTATCCTATGGGCTTTTACTTATAGTTTTTTCTGATTAAGTCTTAAATTCCCGTTATTAAATACAGATAACGTTACGTAAGTAACCTATGTTATATTAACAAAACAAATCACTGCAAAAACGATAGTGTTGCTAATACTTATGTTCTTAAAAAAGTGTCTGTAGTATAAATTCATAGAATATTAATTTATCACATAAAATATAATGATGTGATGAGTTTTTTTCAATAAAGTACTCAAAATTTAAATACATACATATGTACATTAAAATTCGATTATTATTATATGCAACAACAATTACATAAAATCACACAAGAAATTTGAAAGCACTGGTAATTTACATATGTAAGTATATCACAGAGCAAACACATATATATATCACTCATTAGGAACTTTCTAAAGTTTAGGCGTAGTTTAAGTAAAACAATTGAGTAGTGAAAAGGAGGCAGTGTTGAAGCATATATGCTGTGACCCGAAAGATGATGAACTATACTTGATCAGGTTGAAGTCAGGGGAAACCCTGATGGAAGACCAAAACAGTTCTGAGTTATACCCGGAATTTTTAAATTTTTTTTCTTTACAAACCATCTCCTGAGAATTTCGAATCGAATGAAAAAAAATCAGTCAAATCGCTCCAGCCGTTCTCACGTGATGACATTACATATATGGACTATTTCATTCCGAGTTTTACCCGGAATTTTTGTACTTTTTTTTCTTTACAAACCACCTCCTGAGAATTTCGAATCAAATAAAACAAAAAAAATCAGCCAAATCGCTCCAGCCGTTCTCACGTTACATACTTTTGTACATGGACCATTTAATTTTTATACATATGTATATATAGATTAACAAGTTGAAAACAATATCTTTAATGAATAACACCAGATTTGCAGGCTTAAAAAACAATATTAGCCCATGTTTATGACACATGTGTCAAAAATCTGCAAATTTGCTAATCACAGAAGACCATAAGCAATAAGCTTTTGTGTTTTAATTGTTCCAAATTGAATAATAAATTTTAAAAATCTAAACCTTAGACCTTATTTTGAATACCTGTTGACAAGGATTCCATATTTAATTTAAATTTTCTTAATGTCTGTACACTTTGATACACTTTGACTATTTGTTTATTTTCTTCTTTTATAAACCGAATGGTCGTCTTATCGCCCAAACCAATATCAATAAATTTCTTTGTTTCAAATCAAAAAAAAAATTAAGATTTCAAAACGAAAAAAAATCAGTAAATGGTTTTTAATTATAAACATTAATGATCATTTTAGTGTATAATTTATTTATATGAGTCTTTTTTTTAATGAAAAATATTCAAGGTTTTCTTTACAGTCATGACCTACACTCGGAACAAAATTGCAGGTCTTGAAAGACTTGATTTTGTGAGTTTCGTGATTTAAAAGTGCTATTTGGATTCTAATGTTTCTTTAGGATGCCGACAGGACGGCAAAATTGTCTAAAAAATTTGTCCATGATCTTCTGTGTGGGGAAAATGTCATGGTTGTAATTTTAATTTTTAAAAATGGCGGTCTTTTTGTGTTCAAATGTCATTTGATGGCAGACATAGTTGCGAGAACAAATGTCCTGATGATCGGTCCATATTTGACCATAGCCCCCATAAACGGCTTATAAAATCACTACCAATTTGGAATTCAGCACAAATACATATATGAAAATTGTCATATTCAATTTTATGAGTAGTCCCTATATAATGTCCATTTCGAAAAATCACTTAAATATTGTTCGAACAAAGCCCTAACATCGACAGGAATTGTCCACACGAAACAAATTTATGTGCTGTCAAGAAATTGTTCGCTGAGTGAACAAATTGTTTATCCTCTACATTATTATATAAACTGTAACATTTATAAAATTCGGAAAAAATTCTTACAAAAAGCCATTTAATGTAGTACCTATATGGCAATAAGTAAAACAACTTCTTAAAAAGAATATGATAAGCTAACAAATACCCAAGAAATTTGATCTGCAGAAATACAAGTCAATTTATTTTTAAAATTGTTTTTAATTTAGTAAACAAATTTGTGTATGAGCGAAAAAGTTATCACGATAATGCTATAAAAATAATGCAGTACCTGATCCACATCACGAACATTATTTTGCAACTATCTCTATCTACGAGTATACTCGTACATGGTGATATGTATTTTTATTTTATAAATTTTTCTATAATTTATAATATATAACCCTCTAAAACTTTACCCTCTAAAACTTTAGCAAATTGCAATTATATGATAAAAATATGTCTAAACGTTCAGATGTTTTTGAAAATATTTAAAAAAGAAAAAACCTAATTTATAGAGTTTAAAATCCCCATATAAATTCCTAGCAAATATTTCAATAATTTTGCGATTATTTATGATTTACTGTTTATAAAATATCTATTAAAAATATAAGAGCTTGGAAAAAATAAACAGGAGCAATTTATTAAAAAAAACATTTCAAAATATTTTTATATAAACAAATTTATATTCACCCCTATCGTGAATAAAAATTCCACATGAAATTTGTTCCCTTTTCACGTTTTTCACATTAAAATTCAATGTTAAAAAAATAAAAGAGAACAAAATTCATGTGGAATTTTTGTTCACGATAAGGGTGATTAACTAAGAGCTGGCGCGTGTCTATAATTATTGTTATTAGAAAATTATCACTTCTTTTCATCAAATTACACGGGAAAATTGAATATTTTCTATAACATTTTAATAGAGATTTCATGTTGTAAAACAATTTCTTCAGTAAAAATTATTTAATGAAAAATTAAATTTAATGAACTCGAGCCCGACTAAATAAATATCAAAAATTTAAAACTATAAAACCTAAATATATTTTCTATAAACTACGCTTTTCTAGAGCGAGTGAATCAAATCGGAAGGTTGTTTCGTTTATTTTGTTATTACCAGGGAAAGTCTAATGGGCACATGGAAAAGATATTTACACGTTTCAGAAATATTTAAGAATTTTGGCATCGATTTGTTAGTGCATATTTTTGCATATTTTAACCTTTATTGTATATTTTGCATATATTTGTTTTAAGAGCATATTTATGTCATATTTTTGCGTTTTTACAGCATATTTTAATGTTTAATAGCATATTTTGACTTTATCAAAAACAAATTTTGTCTTACTTATTTTTCGCTGTTGTAATACAGGTTTTTATTTCCTTTATTTAAAATCAAATTTGAAAAATAGATGGCTTTTTTAATATAAAATAAGCTGCTTTTAGCTGTTAATTATTACGCCAACAATTTTGAAAAAAATTTTAAAGTTCTCAATACTTTAAATGCTGAGGGGTTTATTAACATTGCTAAATATGCTTTAAATACACCTACAATAAAAAATTACTTAATTTTTATAACGTAAAATTTTGGATTTATTGAAACATTTATTAAAAAACTTCAAACACAATGACCAAACAGTATAATTTAGTGGAACAAAGATTTAAAAATTTAGATAAAATACGAAATTGTAGTGTTAAAACTAATATTAAAATAAAATTTGAACAAATAATAGGAAAAAATGAAGGATTAAAATTTATAGAAAGGACTTTCCTGAACACAGATTTCAAAATTTAGTGTTAAAGAAATATTATCTTTTAAATTTGCTCCTATAACATCAGTTGATGTCGAAAGAACATTTTCCGTGTATAAAAATGTTTTCAGATCCAATAGACAACGATTTTTATTCGAAAATTTAAGTCAACATTTTGTATTTTATTGGAATAATAAACTTAATTAAAGAAGTGACTTTATATTTATATAAAATATCATCAAAAAATACCTCTCGAAGCCTTTTCAAAACTTAAGTTCCTATTGTTTATATGTTGTATTTATTTTTTGTTATACTCGTTTTAGTTCTTGTTATTTTTGTTTATTTTATGTTACTTTACCTTTTTAGAAATTACTTGTACTGATTTTTTGAACTAATTAAATTTTGGTTAAAAATTATGTAAAAGTTTGTTTTTTAAGAGCATATTTTTTAAATTTTAAGCATATTTTAAAGTTTTTACTGCATATTTAAAGCGCTAAAACACTTTTTTAGAGCATATTTCCGGTTTCCCAGGTTATTACATACAATCATACAGTTTCTAGTAAGTATAAGTCTGCTTGATTTCCTGCAAAAATCTATAAGAGTTGTGGTCTTTTAATGTGCCAATGAGGGACATAGCACCCTGAATATTCTACAAGTAACAATCGTTAACTATATTGATCATATTAAATGTAGCGAATGTCTTCGATAGGTATTTATTATACATATTTTCCCAAAAGTCTTACTCTTTTAGGAAGAGGTCTGATAACTAAAATTGTGTATTTGCATATACATATGTACTAAAAAGTACCAGGAGGTTATTTTGTAACTCGTTTCGAATAGGAAATCGTTCGAATTTGTAAGACCAAAATAAATGCTTCTCTACGGAGGCGATATTAACTAATAAAACTGAACAGAAACGCTTTTAATAAAATTGAAAAATAACCACAAAAATTTAAAATATTTACACAGCACTGGAATATGACAGAGGATCAGATGCATCCCTTAATTTCTTTTTCTTTTGCGTTTCGATGTCTTTTTTGTTCATTTAAAACAGCAACAATTGAAATTCCGGGCATTTTCAAAAAATGTTGTTCACATTTATTTAAAATTTCTTTATTAGCGCTCTTTTTGTTCATTGTACATACTTTCTATTACAAAAATCATATGTTTTTTATTTTGGTTTATACAACGTTAAAAACCGAGATCGGAATCTATAGAACGCAAAGTAAAAGCTATCGATTTGCAAATACCGAATTGAAGCCATTCCGATCGAATTATCAGGCTGTGACATGGCTGATCCATTGTGCATCGATCTTATATGTATATAGGACCAACACTATGCTCAGAAAACGCGCCCCACCATCATATTCCCACCACAGTACTTTATGGTCTAAGAAGTATACTTTGGGTTATTCTGTATGTTTGGAAGGCACCATACATATGTTCTTCATCAGATCCAAGCCCACAAAATTTACATTCATCGCTCCAGAAGATATTCTTTCCGAAAATTACTGGTTTTTATAAATGCTTAAGGACAAAAGAAATCCGGGATGCAGAACAATTTAACCACGACAGTTTTTTTATTGAGTCCATTCCTTATAGTTCTAGAGCAGGAATGTCAGCGTCATACACAATTGTGTAAGCAAAGCTCTCATGTACGCTTACTCTCTTTTATTTTGCGAGCGTGAAATATAATTGTTTATTGCAAAACACTTTCAGTGGGAAATATTGCACGTCTTGTTTTGAGGCCTCTAAAGTTTAGAGTCTAAACAGAAATAATATATTTATTATATTTGTTTCTATTTTGTTTTATTTCTGTTTTTAACATTGTACAATGATTTAAAAAAAAACAAACTGCTTGTGCAAACCTAAAAAATATTTTGTTGTTTCGAAACTGCAATATAAATTGAGAAGATATTATTGGTAAATAAATGCAGGTTCCAAATTAAATTTATTTAAATAATAACTGATTGTGTCTGTCCATAACTCAACATTTTTCGATAATTGTTTTATTATTAATTGCTCTAAAGTCTTCATAGCAAAATATGTATGTTAATTAGGCCTCGTAATAGGATTCGCAACCGCAGTTTTCTCCCGCTGGGAATGTAAGAGACAAGAGTAATCGCACCAACACAATCATAATTGACACCACTGTTCTAGAGAAGACTTCTGGTTGACAGAACTCTCTAAATTTAGTCGGAGCTTTTGAATAGGTCTGTCAATTAAAGAGTCTTCTTTACGTCTTGGAGCCTGCGTAACATTATTATATGTTCCGTACATTCGAATAATGTGATGTAGACCATATTCATTGAGCAAATTAAAATACTTGGAATCTTCCCAATGGCGCTTCCTCTAGAGTTCATCTCCTTTTTCTCTGTGCACCACTTTGTTTTAGACATGACGAATTAGTGTTTTAAGGCACTTATGGCTAAATTCACAGTCTTTAGTTAGCTAATGGCAAAGGCTTAACTAATGATTCTTTATTCGTTTGCCATTAGTTAAACCCCCAAACGTCGTTGGTTAACTATTAGTCAAATAACAGCTGTTGCTATGAAAATAAAGTTTACAATTGTTTTTAGCGACAAATTGTAAATATGTCTTACAAATTTGAATAATGGCTATATTTACAGTCTTAATAGTAATAGTTAAACAATAGTTAGCATTTTAGTTTACCAATGGTTAACTAATGACCGAGAATTCGGCCATTAATCTTTTGTTTCATAAACTATTTTTAGAACATAATTAATTCCTAAAAACTTACCGCGAAAAACTAACAGAATATATAAATTTACGTTCACATTCTAAATTATTGTCCAGCTCAAATTGCCTATTTAATGCAATAAACCACAAATCGAAGAAATTATTAAGAACAAATGCAATAACAACTAGCGGGACATATTGATCACACCATAGGGTGCACCAATGAATAAAAATTACAGGTAATAATTATAATAATTTAAAAGACAACAAGTAAGAAAGTATAGTTGTTCAAACCTGACCATATAATACCATATACCCAGTATATGTATAAAACAGTTTTTTATGGACCGATTATCCAAAAATTTAGTGCCACGACTTTCGTGAATATAAATATTATGTATTTTAAAATTTATCTCAATATAAATAATTTTAAAAGATTTATGGAGGTTAACGTGAATTACGGAGAGGGCCTTATATGGGAGTTTTGACTAATTATGGACCGACCATTATAAAATTAGTTGTCATCATTTCTGTATATATGTATGAAACTTATTCGTGTTCAATTTTATTTTTAAGGGATTTATGGTCATTTTATGGTGATTTTCGGAAGTGGGCCTTTATGGGAGCTATGACTAATTATGAACCGATCATCCTAAAACTGTTCCATTTTATTTGTATTAAACGAAACATATTTTTGTTAATATTATTTGGATCCTGACATTTTTAAGAGAGTAGATGTGATTTGGCTTCATTTAGGTGCTTCTCATTTGTGGTGAAATTTGCTTGGATACTTGCATAATTCAAACATTTATGATCGCAAACTCCTATTTCGGAAGGACATTTGTATGGGAACCAGCTGAAATAATGAACCGATTTCCACCAGTTTCAATTTCCATCTGTCCTTGGACCGAACAAATGTACCAAATTTTATCGAAATATCTTTAAAATTGCGACCTGTACTCTGCGCACAAGCTTTACATTGACAGCCAGCCAGACAGACGGACGGACGGATGGACGGACATCGTTAAATCGAGTGATTCTGATACTTTAAGGTGGTTGTGGGACCAATATTTATGGGCGTTACAAACATCAGCACAAATCCATATCCACTTTACTCCACTATGGTGGTATAGGGTATAATTTTCCAAATAAACCAAGACTGCTTGAGGGTGTCAGCAGTTGATTAAAAAAGATATATTGTGCGGGAAATATAAAAAAATCCTAAGGTACCGGCAACAAAAATAACAAAAGCTATTAATACCCACTTTAACAAAAGCGTTTGTCCTAATACATTACGAAAAGTGTTTCAAAAAGTGGGTACAACAGTCATGTTTCTCTTAAGAAACCCTATATCAGCAAAGTAAACAAGATACGACAAGAAACGACTTCAATACGCCAAAGAACATCGAAATACATAAATCGAACGACTTTTGAAACAAAGTCACCCCTATCGTGAATAAAAATTCCACATGAAATTTGTTCCCTTTTATTTTTTTAACATTGAATTGAAATAGGAAAAATGTGAAAAGGGAACAAATTTCATGTGGAATTTTTATTCGCGATAGGGGCGAGTGGTTTTTACGGATGTGAGCAAAGTTATCCATGTATATGGAAACGTTGTAAGATGTGGAGTGTGGAGAAACCCAAATGATTAGTTTAAAGAAAAAATTGGTGTTCAGCTTTTAAGCTTTGTGGTTGCTCAGTTCTAATGTGGGGATGTATGACCGCTTCTGGAGTTGGAAATTTACATTTAATCAACGCCATAATAAGTTGGATCACAGAAAGTATATTGACATTTTAAAAACTCATCTCCATCCTAGCGTGCAAAAAATGGTTATTTCAAAAAACTTAGTTATGGATATTGTATAACACAACAAAATGGATGAAAATTAAAGTACTTTTTAGTATTTTAAATATGAACTAATACTACATGTAATTTGTAATATTAACAATTCTGCGAAAGTTGACAACCCTACTTCTTTCTTTTCCTTTTATTCATTTCTAGCAGAAATACATTGACATACTTAATCTGGCCTATTTATATTAGCCATTCTATTAATTTCCTAAAAAAAAAAACAACAACTAGGAAATTCGAAATAAAAAAACAAAAATTAATTTTTATAATTGTCAACTGTATTATCCACATCCGCAATTTCGTTCAAAGATCACAAGGGATGTTATCAGTACTAGCTATTCATCGCTAAATCCTGACCATTTCCTGATTGCTTTTTCAAATTTTTAATTACATTTTGAGTTATTTTCAAGGCGTTCATTTCTTTGTGTGTAAATAACTGTCCATTGTAATTATGAGTTTGTATTTAAACTTAATATGTAGAAAAAAGCTGTTTCGAATTAATCGAACACGTTTGGTATAAATGTCCAGTGAGTAAATAAACCAATAACAGATTCTGGACTCCAATATTGATACGATTGAAATTAGAAATTTCTCTGCTTGTTTTACAATGAATTGGGCGGGCGTGGGGTTTAAATAGATTATAGGTACTATTTTTAGATTATTTCCATATTCATATTGTTTGTTACAGACTGATTAGAATTGAACCTTATTCTCTATATGATGTTAATAATGTGTATTTAATAACAATTTACATAATGAATTGTTAAATTAAAGTCGTTAAATTTTAAAATATAGGAATAAAAAACTAAGGACAGATTCTGGACGCCAAAATTGTTTTGATTAAAATTCGAAATCCCTTATGTCTCACCTCTCTTGTTTAAAAAATAATTATTTAAATATGTTTATTTAGTTGGCTACAGACTGATAATTAGAAAATGTAAAGGTTCATTTCGCTAATGAACATAAAGGGTGTCCCAACTAGAAAGCATTTTTTAAATTTTAAATAAAACACAGATATTTAAAAAAAAATCGTGAAACTTTATTATATCGTAAAGTAGACAGAATGAGGTTATGTATGGAACAAGATATCGTACAGATGGCCGCCACGGTTTTGCTGGCACACACGCGATCTTTTAATGAAATTTTGCATAAATGCTGCGGTATTTCATTAATGCAGCGTCCAATTTCCTCTTTTAAGGCTTGAGTCGTCGTCGGCTTATTCGTGTAAACCATCGACTTCAAAAAACTCCAAAGAAAAAAATCTAAAGTTGTTAAATCGCACGATCTAGGCGGCCAATTCTGGTCTCCAAAACGCGAAATAACACGACTTATGCAACAATTAAATTGTTTCTCTGGCTGTATGACAGTTCCTGATACAATTGAACTTTGTATGCATGAAGATCAAAATCTTTCGTCAAAATTTGCTGCATAGTGGATTTGGAGACACCAATTTGCTGAACTCGGTGTCGAATTGAAGTGGATTGAGTTTGAGCGACATCATCACGTACAGCTGCGACATTTTCGGTCGATCGACCTGGTCGAAGGCGCGTTGTTGTCTTTACATCACTAACAGACCCAGTTTCGGCAAATTTATCTTTTGGAGCATTATTGTGACCGCAAATTGTTCGCAATTTGCAAACTGTAGCCGCAAAACTTTCACCATTTTGGTAAAACAATTTCACAATGAGAATGCGTTGTTCATTCGTGTAGCGCTCCATTTTTACTAACCTCGTACCTTCTACTAGCAAACAATAACAATTGTTCAAATGTCAAACAATGACACTTCGAATGGCGCCAAATTTAAAAATTGCGTTCTAGTTGGGACACCCTTTATTAATGCGTTTTATAACTAATAACAAATAAATTTATTATAATAATTTATTTGATTTTAACTTAACAATTCTCTTTTTTTATATGCCAAAAATTAGCAAACATCCCAAAAAAAATCTTAATTTACAGTAATTTATAAACAATTTTATATTCTGTTCGTCACTTCTGAAATTTTTAATAAAAATAAACATCAATATCCATCATCTCTGACGGACCACTTAATGATGCAATGTCATGTGTAAATTTAAAGGAATAAAACAAAATCGATTTCTTTCAGTAATAAAAAATTATAGGTCAAGTTGTTTACATACAATTTATACCATTTCAAGTTTATTTAAATATTTATAAAAATAACTGCAAATGTATAGATAATTTTAAAAATGTAAAAATCACCAGTTGTTTTCTTCTTCATAAAATGAATACCAACAAACACTGGCAGAATGTCTGTCATTCAATGCAGTAACAGAAAAAGCCAGGAGAATTGTATGCAAATCCGTGTACAATAATCATTTGTGGAAAGCTTATTTTTATAACGAGTATTGCAATGGACTGAGCTTGATAGATGCAAATGGGTTAAATAGTAGTGACAAGACAATGCTCAACTGTGGAATATAATGGGTGGTATTATTGATTCCGCACGAAAACGAAAACTAAGCGGAAAGAAATATCGATCGATATGTAAAATGTAGTTATTCATTTCTGCGGCATGCCGCAATACTGTCTGTGTGGAGATGATACCGCAAAAAGGAAAAATACCGCAGCAACGCAATGAACAATTTCAAATTATGCTTCCGCACAAAAAAATTTATTTCCACAATCGCGAAACGGAATAATAATTCGACCCAATAAGTAGACAACACTGCTGAGTAATTACGTAATTTAACTTTGATGACGGAGGAGGAGATGTAAAGTAACAGCCTGTTTATGTAAGATGAATAACTAAAAACAAACAAACGCCAAAAATAATTTACGTTTTTCTTATTTTGGGCTAAGTAACACGAATGTCAAATTTTTTGACGAATAACGTAACAATTGACACATTTTTTTGGTTTTTGTATCGCGTTTTTAAATGTCAAACAAACGAGAGCAAGACCATGGTGAAATTATACCAGGTGACAGCATAGCGCCAGCTGATTATTTTTTGCTCTATTCATGATGAAATTGAAAATGTCAAAAAGTTGTTTACAAATAGTCAAAGTTAATATAAAAACGTTACAAAATTATTATGTTTTTGAAAAATTGAGTTTTTGTCGCCGTTTTATTTGCGTAAAAAAGTTTAAAAGTGTTAAAAAACTATATTATATTAAATAGTGTAATTGTTTTTTGAGTTTTTTTTGCTAAATATGTTAGTTTTTTTTTTGGAAGATAAATATTAAGATTCCTCTTTAAAGTGATTTTTTTTTTGCTGCAGAAAAATGCGTTGTTGTTATACAATACCTATACATACATTAATTTTAAAAATAAAGAATTTTGCATGTTTTACTTTGCAAAATTACGTATTACTTGTATATTTAAATAAATATTATGCTTAACTTAAAGAAAATTTCTTTGAGAAAATAAAAGAAACAAAAAAATCACTATTGTTTTCTGTTTTTATCCGTGTTTGTATATTTGTTTTCTTTATTTTATGTCAGATGTTTCTGACAGTAACGAAAGTATTACACAAACAAAAATGCCTGTTGTTCTTGCCTTGTTGTAATTGTTGTAGCAATGGTGTCACCTGGTATTTAATTTCACCATGACCAAGACGAATAAAATATTTCATTCGTTCAAACGAAATATACATATAAGAAACAGAAAATTTTTTAAAATCAATATAAAACGAAAACTGAAACTAAAAAAAGGTAAATATACACAAAGCAACGTATATTATACATTGTATGTATAATGATGATAAAAAACATATTTTTTTATTTATTTAATTTAAATTTTTCAAAAATACACAAATATTCAAATAATTTGGTCTGTTTATAATGTATATCCAGCTGTTTATTTTATTTTTTTGCTCTTAGTAGGGTGGCCATTGTTTATCCAAAATTAAAATATTTAATATGAACAAAAGTTAACAATGGCAATACTTTGATTTGACACATCGTAATTTATACGTCCATAACGCAAATGAAGACGAACAATAGAAAGCGCGTTACATAAACGCAAATTGTTACGTTATCGTCGACGTTTCGTTCAATTTCGTTTAATTTCAAACTTGTAACATAAACAGGCTGTAAGTCTACATTTTCCAGTTTTTTCAAGAAAATCGACATCAACTTTAAACTGTCAGCTGTAAAAAATCCTTAGCAAAAGTTATTAAAAGACTCTCAGTTATTATTGGATTATTGTTTAAATTAATATAAGTTTGAACATATCTCATACAAAATCGCTAAATACTCCAATTTATATATTAAAAAATATTAAATAAGTGGATGGACAACTAATGGCGTTTTGTTTACTGGCAAAAATGTTACACTTTTTCCTTTTTTATTTGGGAAATGGGTAAAAAGTGTAACATATATGTAACATTTTTGCCAGAAAAGAAAACGCCATAAATCTCTGTTCCCCTGTGAAAATAATTAAAAAGTTCCAGCTTTAAAGATTAAATACACGGCAGATCTAGAATTTAGACTTATTTTTATAATTCAGCACCAAAAAGATGGACGGGTATATTAAATGTCATTCCGTTTGTAAGACATGGAAATATTGGTCGTATAATCAAAAAGTATATATATATGTATATTCTGGGTCCTTATAAGATTCTAAGACGATCAAACTGTCGACGGCTATCTTGTGCCGTCTGTAGAAGGCACAAGATAGCTTCGAAAAGAAAGACTTTGAACAATAAAAATTTTCCCAGACATTCTTTATATCACCGAAATGTTTGGTATCGGTTTAGTAGGATCCGGATTAAAGACCAAAGTTTCAGACAACCTCTATATTTTTCAGATATTTTTTGCTATTATCTTCAAATATAATGCAATTTTGTACACTTTATTTTTATTATAGATGGTCAAGATATGTTGAAAATGGTAAGAATCGATTAACGATTTCTCGTAGTCTC
Source organism: Bellardia bayeri (assembly GCA_950370525.1). Lineage (NCBI taxonomy): Eukaryota > Metazoa > Arthropoda > Insecta > Diptera > Calliphoridae > Bellardia > Bellardia bayeri. Next base: position 23,205,058 of record OX493267.1, read on the forward strand.
CATACAAATATCTATGGCTTTAGGGTAGATAAAAGTCTATAAGTTGCATGCATAGTGAAATCTCAAAACGATATTTTGTTTTCAGCGGTCCATATTTTGACATAGCCATAGCATATAAAGACCACTACCGATAGTCAAATGCTCATAAATCTCTTATAAAAATGCGCATAAATTTCTAAATCATAAATAAACATCAGCATAAATTCCATACTTATGTATATATGTATATAAATCATCGTACCGAATATTATGACGATCGGTTCATTATTTAACATAGCCTCCATATAAAGTTTACTTCCGAAGATAATTCAAATGCGCATTAATCTCTTCTAAACATTACTATCAAATTCAAAGCAAATAATTCATACATATAAATCGACGTACAACATTTCATGATGATCGGCCCATAACTGGTCATGGGTCCCTTATGGAGACTACTTACGAAAAACTTATTAACCTACAAAACATCCACATTGAACCGCAATTTTACACAGATCAGTCATAAGTATAATTTTTACGTTTCAAAAGCCAAAATCAGTTTTCTAGAGCCTTTTAGTACCTTATTTATTGTGTGTTAAAGTTAATCGCTTTATGTTACACACTGCAAAAATATAAGTAAAGGGCAGTTCTAAAAAAAAAGAGACAAATATAAATTATTGATTATAACTGTAATATGCATAAAATGTTTGCAAATGTCCTTCTTGAGATGAAAACCAACCAAGTTATGACGATCGCCCCATAATAGGTGATTTGGTGGTGGGTATATAAGATTCGGCAAAACCGAGTATAAACTCTTACTTGTTGTTTACTTATTCCCATATTTTGCAACCGGTCACTTAGTAATTTTCCAGTAACAAAATTATAAATCGAGACGTGTGGCGTACTATAATTGAAATGAAATAAATATTCAAATCTATTGAAATGATACCTTCCTCTCCAGTAACTAATTGATTTAAATGAATTTTATTGATAACCTCTATGGTTAAAGTAATGTTCAACCTATTTAAATACACACAGTCAAACAAACAAAAGAAACTATCAATTTAATACAAATAACAAATTGTTTTTTTATTTTTTTGTTGTGATTTTCTTTAATAAAATTCAACAAAGAAAAAACAAACACGTGTAAAACGCAAGGTGTATTTAAAAAGGCGAAGTTGCGAACACAGCTGATAATTATACACTCCACCACCATAAGTGGTGAATATATATTAGTGGTGAGGGTATATATAAGTTTGCCATTCTGTGTGTAGCACTGAGAAATACTCATCTGAGACCCACCAAAGTATATATATTCTTGGTTCTTACGAAATTCTAAATCGATTGAGACTGTCTGTCCGTCCGTCTGTCTGTCTGTGTAAAATACTCTCCTGTCCAAAGGACACAACCGAAATTAACAAAGTTTACAAAAAACTGCAGTTTTCAATACTAAGCAGTTTGGTATTGAAAATCAGCAAAATCGGTGCAGTAGAACAAGAGTTATGGATCAAAATGTAAGACAATCTCCATAAAAAATTTATATTTTTAAACATTTTTCTTGATATATTTTTAAATATATTGCAGATAATACCATGTATACGTTGTGTTTATGATAAAAGAAGAAAGTGTGAGAAAACTAGTAAGAATCAGTCCATGATTTCTTAATTATACATAAATGCCTATAAAATTAGAATATTAATACAAAATTCAGCAGGAATAAGTTCCATTGAAAAAGAAATCGCAAAACGAATTTTTTTTAGTTCACTGCATGTTTGACCATAGACCCCATATAAAGTCCACTTCCAAAATTCACTTAAACTGGTATAAATAATGTTAAACGGTTAAAAATTCACATAAATAAATTGTTGTACTAAATTTTATGTGTGGTTGGCCCATAATTGGTCATAGCTCCCATATATTATATATATCGTATAAATATCGCGACTGACTCAAAACTTTGCACAGATCATTTACATATATGTATACGAAAATCATCCATTTTTAACCGTATACCCCATAAAAAGCCCTCTTCCGAAAATCCCTTTAATACTCATAAATCTCTTATAAATTACGGTACCGATTCAACATTTTTCACGGATCATTTGCATACATGCCAAAATCAAACTGCTGGATTTTGAGAATATCGGTCCATATTTGACTAATCAAACTGCTGGATTTTGAGAATATCGGTCCATATATGACTATATCCCCCATATAAAGTCTACTTCCGAAATTCACATTAATACTAATATGTATCTTAAATATACCGGTATTATGTTGAAATTCGACGTGAGATATCCTTATATACATTAAATTTAATGCTCCAAAATTTAAGAAGACCCTAATTTGTCATAGCTGCCATATAAATATTTAATAAATATCGATATCGAACCAACTTTTATATAGATCAGTAATTTTAATCAAGAAATCATACTAATATCGGTTATACGGCAATTATGCTACTAGATTTTGTAGCTGTCTGTCAATAATTGGCAATAGCTCCCGAATTAAGTCCACTTCCGAGCATACTAAACAACCATATAACTCTTGTAAATAACGTTATTGAGATGAAATTCAACCAAAATAAGCCTCAAATACGTAGAAACCACATTAGTGGATAGTGGAAGTAGAAGTTATCAGTCCATAACTGGACCACTTCTACTATGCCACCCATAAATCTTTTGTAAATAATATTATTGAGATCAAATTCAAACAAAAAAGCCTCACCTTATATCTTATCCTTTTTTATACTTTGTGAAGATGAAAATATATTCTTTTAATTTTATAAATTGTTAAATTAAATTGAAGATTATTATGAAAATCAGACAAACTCTGTAAATTATGGTGAGAATTCGTAATTACATCAATTATAAATGGTCAAATTTAGATAAAATTTAAAAACATTTAAAATAAATTATGTTGGTCGTAAAATTGTCTTTCATAAAATAATAATAAAATTTGCACTAAGACTGAATAGGATAAACAGAATAAGGATATTGTAGTCTTAAAACCAGTGTAGTTTCTGTATTTCTTATTACTTTTAGGTGGAGGGTATTAAAGATTCGGCAGAGCCGAATATAGCACCCTAACTTGTTATTTGTTTACTTATGCTGGGAGTTTTCACTGCCAAAGAATTGCTTAAAGTTTTTGTTAATATTAAAAATATTTAAATTTCAATTCAATTTATAAATTTTTTTGTGAAGCAAAATATTTTCTTGTGAAGAATTCAATAAATAAATAAAAAAATCTCGTGAGTATCATTGAGAATTCTTAAAAACCAAACCAAATTCTCAAAAAAACAGCAATTTACGTATGTATTTATTATTTGTTTTTATATTTTTCATGTGCCACCTGTTATGACATTGAAGATACTAAACAACAAACAAATATTGTCGAAATATTGCTGCTTAAATAACCAAAATAAAAATATATTTTGCGCATTTTGTATTTGAGAAAATTCGTTGCCAGAATTAGTTGAAATTATATACAAAATATTAGCAAGTTCTCAACACACCAGAGTCATAAATTAAAGTTTTCGAAAGTTGAAAAAAGTCGTATTTTTGTTGATATCTTTCAACATAAACATTTAATTGAAACTGTCAATAACTAAACGGTACTTTTCAACAACATTATATTTTTATATCGTTTCCGGTTTAACAGTTTTCATACAAATGGGCGTTTTAAAATTCTAGACTATAACGTTCGTTGATCTCTAGGCAAGTAATTAAATGAAATGAAAAACTGCCTAATTGTTTCTCTTATCACATCATCATAAATACGTTTAATAAAGCGTGATTCATTTCGAGGTTCCCTACTTTTTTAAAGAAAAAAAAAAAAAAACCAGAAAATTCAAATTTAATGGGGAATGTTTATTATCATTTGAAAGAACATTCTTTGACATTTATTTTTTTGAAGTTTATGTCTATCAAATGTTGGCCATTGCTTCGTCGCAGATGGTCTATCCGTTGAGTCCAATTTTCAATGACTCGTTCAAACATTTCGACTGGTAATTGGCGAACGACACGTGTGTTCTTCCAAGGCCTGAATCGAAGCGGGCTTGTCCGCATAAGCCTTAGACTTTACATATCCCCACAGGAAACGGTGTGATATCACACGACCGTGGTGGCCAATCGACCGGCCCAAAACGTGAAATTATGTGCTCACCAAAGTATTTTCTCAATAAATGCATTGATTGATGCGATGTGTGGGAAGTGGCGCCGTCTTGCTGAAACCAAATGTCGCCGAGATCACAAGCTTCAATTTCAGGCATCAAATAGTCGGTTATATTGGCACGATAATGCCGAATTGATTCTTCACTGTCTTTGTGTACACTCCCAGCTACGGCCGCTATATTTTCTTCACAGCATGCTGGACGTAGTCTATTCGGTCGAATATTATCCAATAATGAATGCTGAGTAGGCCGGTTATGTTGACTATAAGTTGAGCGAAGTGCACGAAACACATTCCTCACAGAACGTGAATTTTCGTTATAAAGTTGAACAATTTGTAAACGTTGTTCAGGCGTAAGTCTTTAAATTATGAAATGCCAAACAATACTAAACGAAAATAACATGACAGCATGACACGACTCTCACGTGATCTGTCAAAAAAAAAGCTATTGAAAAAAGTATCTCTACTTGAATCACCCTATACTTACATACTTCCAAATGTACTTAGTTAACAATGAAATAGGAAGCAGAGATTTTTTTTCATTACATTTGTCTACTACTTGTTTGTAAAACTCAAACACTATCATTTGTTGGCGGTTTTTTTCTATGTACATTAAGGTGGGTCAATTTTTCTTGTAAGTAGGCGTATAGCAAAAATGTAATCTACAATAAATTCTAAGAAAACTTGACTAAGAAAGTATGGGTCTAAAATCAAAACCTAGCTCCCGCCGAGAGATAAAATGGAATCTTGAAAATTGGTTTCAAAAAATAATAGGTAATGAGAGCAAAATATTAAAACAGTGTCAGGGCATAATTTTTTCTTCTATCAAAAGAAAAATATAGTAAGGCAGAATCATTGTTTTGCAGACGACGAACGGACTCCCTGCTTTTAATTTTTTCACGACCTACTTTGGATTTATCCATAATAATTGGTTTCCCATTTTCGTCAATAATGCCAATGTCTTTAAATAGAGCTGGTCCCCTTTTGTGCATAATCGGCTCTTTTGCAGCTGGCATTGTAAATTCGATTTCGGACCAGCGTTGTCAGTTTAGGGGATTTATCCCCAAATTGAGGATTTTTTTTCGTGATTTGGGATAAAAATTTGCTCTTGGGGATCCGGGGATTTATTGGGGATGACATCAATTTTAGGGGATTTTATTTATAACTGGCAAGTCTAAAAATGTGTGTTATTATTTATAGTGGATAGTTTCTAATAAAGAAGAAGTATGTAAATATTTAAAAAAAAATATATTTTTTACTCTTTAAAATGGCTGCAAATACTAATTTTATTAAAAAAAAATCATAATGTTTCTTGGGAACGCGAAGATTCGGCAAAAGGTTTGAAATGTACATATACGAGTATATTTTTAAAGTGTAACGCTTGAGTTGAACGGGTTTTTTCAATAATGAATACTACCAAAACAAAAATACGTAACAAAATGCAATATGAATTATTAGAAGCATTTTTCAGAATAAACACTTAAAAAAATAATTAAATTTTATGTGAGAAATTTAATCCATCTGCTGAAATGCTAAAGCTTTTTAATACAAGCAATATGTACAACAACATATCTGAGGCTGATGAATCAGAAGATTTTTATTCTGAAGTTTTGGAAATGCTAAAGTCTGGTAAATAATTTTTTATACTTCTATATATTAAATTATGTGTAATTTTTTCTTTACAAGATTTATAATTACAAATCGAATTAGTTTGAATATTACTATATGTAGCTATCGATAAAAATTAATTTTATTAAATAAATATGTTATTTTTTAAATAAAATAAAAATTTTACAAAAAAAAAATTAAATCAACAAAAATCAGTTTGGGGATTTTTGGGGATGACAAACCCAAAATTGGGGATAAGCTCTAAAAAAAAATACTGGCAGCACTGTTTCGGACATCCATTTGTGAAGAGTCGAACTTATATGAAGGATCTAACTGGACAGTTTTGTCTACTATATTTAACACGCATTCAGTAATTGTATTCTTTCTGCTGGTGTGTTGGTCAATCGTGAATGCTTTGAGAGGATCAGGAATTACTCCACAGGAGCATGGCATTGTTTTTGTGCAACTGCATTCTGATTAGTCAGAAAACTTGCACTGTTAGAGTCAATCGACATCGCAGATGATTCCATAATTTAATGGTTCATTTTTTAAATCAGAAATTAACACGCTTACTTCTTGAAAGTTAAATATTAACTGCCGTATTTATAAAAAATTAAAGTAGACTTCAAGTGTACTTTAAGAAAATTTTGTATGAAAATTTTGTCTTAAAGCACACTTCAAGCCTACTTTATTTTTTATAAATACGGCAGTAAGTGCATAAGTCAATCAAAACAAATGTTTAACATCACGTTTTTATAAAATGCATTAACGGCATTAATGGATAGAACTATTAATAACATTGAATTCTAATTACTCTTTGCTAATAACTTTCATAGCAGATTACTAAATAATAATTTTTAAAAGAGAAGAGTGGAGCTTTAAAAAATCATGCCCTTTTTAAATCTTCATCATTCGTATAAAAATTAAAACATAATATCGATGCAACAACAATGTTCCTTATATCTTGATCACTAGTTAATGGGACCATAATAATTTATTTTTAATCAAATAATCAAGCCTCTCGGCGGGAGCTAGGTTTTGATTTTAGACCCATACTTTCTATAGGTAATTTTCTTAGAATTTTGTGTAGATTTCGATTTTGATATACGCCTGTCATGTTTTTTATCACCCGGACAAATTGACCCACCCTAATGTACATATTTATTATCTGACCCCCAATACCCGTTGCCAGCAGGCAATTGAAGTAGTTGCAATTGGATTCATTCAAATTACATTGATCGTTGTGCCAGAAACTATAAATGTGTGTGTTTTTATTTCACATTGATTCGTAGTTTTATTGTAATTGTTTGTTGTTACTTTCTAAAAATAGTTTATTATTTTTAGTATTAAAGCATTAAACAAATTTGTTATAAATATATCAGGGTCTCATAACTAGTACTAGTAAATAATAGTAGGATACATAAGGAATTTCATTAAAGTTTTGGACAACATTTTCTAATGATGTATTATGTTAAAAACGGGTACTTCAAGTAGAGATACTTTTTTCAATAACTTTTTTTTGATAGATCACATGAGAGTCGTGTCATGCTGTCTTGTTATTTTTGTTTAGTATTGTTTGGCATTTTATAATGGAAAGTCTTACGCCTGAACAACGTTTACAAATCATTTAACTTTATAACGAAAATTCACGTTCTGTGAGGAATGTGTTTCGTGCACTTTGTTCAACTTATAGTCAGCATAACCGGCCTACTCAGCATTCATTATTGGATAATATTCGACCGAATAGGCCACGTCCAGTACGCTGTGAAGAAAATATAGCAGCCGTAGATGGGAGTGTATACGAAGACCGTGGAGAGTCGATTCGGCTCCGTTCGCAGCAATTCGGCTTGCGTATAGAACGACTTGCCGCATTCTACGTTGAGATATTAAATTGAAAGCGTACAAAATACAGCTTGTGCAACAACTAAAGCGACATCGATTCGCTCTATGAGCTCTTGAAATGTGCCAAGAAGATCCGACGTTTTCGAGGCAAATTTTGTTCAGCCATGAGGCCCTTTTCTGGCTGAATGGGTATGTAAACAAACAAAATTATCGCATTTGGGACGAAGAGATTCTGAAGAGATTCAAGAACTGCCATTTCATCCAGAAAAAAATAAGGGTTTGGTGTGGTTTGTGGGACGGTGGAATCATCGGTCCATATTTCTTTAAAACGGATGCCGGTGCGAACGTAACCGTCAATGGCGACCGTTATCGTGCCATTATAACCGACTATTTGATGCCTGAAATTGAAGCTCGTGATCTCGGCGACCTTTGGCTTCAGCAAGACGGCGCCACTTTCCACACATCGCATCAATTAATGGATTTATTGAGAGAACACTTTGGTGAACACATAATTTTACGTTTTGTACCGATCGATTGGCCACCAAGATCGTGTGATATCACATCGTTAGACTTTTTCCTGTGGGGATATGTAAAGTCTAAAGTTTATGCGGACAAATCCGCTTCGATTCAGGCCTTGGAGGAAAACTTCACGCGTGTCATTTGCAGGTTACGAGTCGAAATGCTCGAACGAGTCATCGACAATTGGACTCGAGGGATAGACCTGACGTAGCAACGGCCAACATTTGATAGACATAATCTTCAAATAATAAATGCCAAAGAATGTGCTTTCAAATAATAATAAACATTCCCCATTAAATTTGAATTTTTTGTGTTTTTTCTTAAAAAAAAAAAGTAGGGAACCTCGAAATGGATCACGCTTTTTATAAATTCTTTGTTTTATTTTGAAAAATCCTGTCTTGTTGGGTATTACGAGTATATTAAAATATTTTTAAAGCATATCATGACTAGATTTCCATGAAATCCAATATATGTATGATAACTATTTAAACAACATGAATACCATAAGCTTCATAGAGTTGAAATTTTTGCCCGAATACTGGCCTAAATTAAATTCAATATTAAATATTCGGTGGAACTTGAATATTTAATCATAAATATTTCAAAAATGACAATAAAGAAATTAATTTCTTTGACAAATTACTGTACGCATTTGAAATTATAAACTTGTTAAAAATAAAAACTATGTACACTTATTTGGACATTTGTTTTTTTTTTATTAAAAGTTATTTAAAATATCGCAATAATTAATAATAGAAACTTATTAAACATCATCAATAAGTAAATCACAAAATATTTATAATTTTTCCACCAAAATGATAATAAAAATTCAATCAAATACTTAAATATTTAAATAGTTGTTCAATAAAAACCCATCAAAAAAAAAAGTGTTTTATTTGTAATTATAAAAAACAAGAAAAGTGACAAAGACGTCAATTAAATTGTTTATCCTCCGTTAATGTTTTTTTTTCTTAGAGACAATGTTTTCTTTCCACTACTCAACTTAAACAAATTTTATAAAAAAAAACAAAAATATTTTCCTTAGTGAAATTCTCAAGTCACATAAACTTGCTTAAATATCTCGGGACTGAATACCAGAACATAGACAGAAAGAAGCATGTGCGACCTCAAGTGTTTATTTATGTATTTCGCCAACCAATTTATCTTCAGAAATTGTTTTGCAAATACGTACATATTTGTATTTGAGTTTTTCACTACACCATTGGCAAATGTGATTTCTTGTTCACAAAAAAAAAACCCCCCATAAGAATTATTAAAAAATTTTCCACTTTCTCAAGTAAAATGAAATAATTTTATATAAATAAATAAATTTAATATGAATTTTAGAAAAAAATATTTATTTTCAAATAGTAGTTAGATATACTACCTTTACATAGTTTAGAGAATGCCGATTTATTAAGACAACCGTTTCGACAAACAATCTTTTTAATGAAGAATGTTTTTCAAATATACACCCCTATTCTGACTTTCGATTCGAATCGAAATTTTCCCCGTTTGGCAAATTTGGTATTCAGAGTTTCGATTCCGCTACGTTCCTTTCGATTGTAGGTATTCTGTATTACAATCGTAGTTACGTTTTTCTACGCTCATATTTTAGCAGCGGAATTTTTTTCGATTACTCTTTTTATAAACTTAAAAAGTGTTTAATTTATAAAATGTAAGTATAAAATGTTTCAAAAGTGATTTATGTATATACATTTTTGTTGTACGGCCAATCAAGAGGTGATATGTAGCAACCAAGAACATGGTTAAACAAATGTGTATTGGTAGAACGAAGGAGTTTTAAATTACTGTCACTACAAACAGGAAAGCAGCCTATTTATTTATTTTTCCAGGTCAAAAACAACGACATCAGAGCAATACCAGCAAGTTTAATGTCAACAAAACAGGATATTGCTTGCGGCTACCATAAACAATCCAAGGAGAAAGTTCAGGTGTTTTCTTTTCAAGCATTTCAAGCCTTACCTCTGTGTTCTGAGTCACCTTGTTCTCCTCTTCCACCAATAAAGCCACTGCTATGGATTCCATTTCTCCTTCAAATACAAAAATTAAAAACACCATCTCCGGCTTGAGAGGATCCTTAGCAGTTAAATATTTTGCAAACAAAATACCTTTTTACCTTTTTATTATTATTAATTCACAAGTCTTTTGTATTATTTTATTTTTATTATTTCTCCTTATTTTTTTGTTTTTTTTTGTTTAAATAGTAAAAAACTTGCTCATTTGTTTGTTTCTATTCCACATTTCATAGTAACAAATTGGTTTTGTAAACATTGTTGTGTTCTTCTTGTTCTTTCGATTCAGTTTTTGTTTGAAATACCAATTTTCGATCGTAGCGTAACTGAATGCGGAGACGTAATCGAAACTCAGAATAGGGTGCTAATTTATGAACAAAAAAACAAAACAAGTTGGAGTGCTATATTCGGCTGTGCCGAATCTTTAATACCCTTCACCTTAACGTAATACGGTTAAAAATATACCGAAATTCACAAAATTTTGTAGGATGATTTTTGTATATATGTAAATCATATATGCAAAGTTTTGAGTCGATACCGACATTTATACGATATACGAGGTTTGATTAAAAAATTACCGTTTTTTAAAATTTCGTGAGTTACGTATGTTCGATTTTCGCATTTTTTTTCTGTTATGTTGGTACACATGTCTGTTATATATGTTGGTAATATCAGCCATTTTGGATTGTCAGTTTGTTTTTGACAGATTAAAAGGTTGGACAGTCGTGTTTTGGTGCGCTTCGATTTTTTACTATTCGAAAAAATGGATCAAAGAAACTGTATTAAGTTTTGTGTAAAAAATGAATTTAAATGCGCAAGAATATTTGAAATGTTGATTGTGGCGTTTGGCGAGTTTACTGTGAGCAGAACACAAGTTCAATTGTGGTATAACCGATTAAAGGAAGGCCGAGAAGATGTCAATGACGATGCTCGTCCTGGTCGCCCGAGAACGTCAACAACCGATAAAAACATTGAAGCAGTAAAGAAAATGATTTTGGATAATCGTCGCATCACTATTAGAGAGGTTGCTGATGATGTTGGCATATCGTTCGGCTCATGTCAAGCAAATTTTACGAATGTTTTAGGCATGAAACGTGCAGCAGCGAAGATTGTTCCAAAATTGCTAAATTTTGAGCAAAAACAACGTCGCATGGACATCGCTCAGGAGCTGTTGAACAGATTTCCTCAAAAAGGTAATAACTGGTGACGAATCATGGGTGTATGGCTATGACATTAAAACCAAAGCCCAATCATCCCAATGGAAACGTCCAGAAGAGTGAATGTTTTGCTCACTGTTTTCTTCAACTGCAATGGCGTGGTGCATCATGAATTCTTGCCACAAGGTCGTACGGTCAATAAGGAATACTACCTTGAAGTTATGCGCCGTTTGTGCGAAGCAATTCGTCAGAAATGCACAGAATTGTGTAAAAGCCAATCATGGAAGACACCGATGAAAGGAAGGCGTTTTGCTACGATTGAGGAGATAAAAGAAAAATCGAAATCAAAAAGTTTCAGAAATGTTTCGTGGATTGGAAAAATCGCTGGCATAAGTGTATTATATCTGAGGGGAATTACTTTGAGGGGGACAATATAGTTATAAATACTTTTTGAAGAAAATTGAAAATAACGGTTATTTCTTGATCAGAACTCGAACATCATAGATGTGAATATCGGTTTATATTTGATAGCAAGTACCCTAAAAGTAGTGTATATTTCCCTTTAGAAGATTGTATTGTTGCCAAGAGACTCGCTATTTTCACACTCATCATTTTATTATTGTAAATCATAAATAATACAAATATTATGATAAAAATTTCATACAATTTTCTTACATACAAGGTGGCGCAAAGGTAATCCTCCTATCAGAAAATGTTATAAATTTTGCGCAACTTGATGAATTGGGATTGGAAAACATGTGGTTCCAACAGGACGGTGCAACGGCACACACTGCATGTGCCACAACCGATATGCTAAAGGATGCATTTCCCGGGCGCCTAATCTCCCGCTTTGGCGATTTGCACTGGCCAGCAAGATCGCCTGAATGGAAGTTTACTTTTGCGTTACATCATATTTTCTATATAAAACCAATAATAATATTAATATTTTTTGTGGTCGTCTCATAAGTTTGAAATAGTCGTGTACTTACCACATGATTTGAAAATACTATATTGAAAGAAGCCAAATAATTTTATCACGGCATTTTATTTCTTTTTTATTAAAGTGATTATTTTTGGAAGTAATCTTTACTATACAATAAAAATTAATGCTTTAACAAATTGGTATTTAGTGTGTTTGTTTAAAAAACACAATTTCTAGATTTAATTAATAAAACGATTAGATAAAATAAAAGCAACGCATTCAACTTGATTTGGAAGTAAACTGATGTACTTATCATATTCCTAAGTGACGATAGAAATACTTTAGCTTGATTTACACGATTGAAATTTTCTTCAAAATTGCTCTTCAAAATGCTTCAAACTCGTGTAAACAGCAAAATTTCTTCAAAATTTATTTATTTAATTATTGTTCATAGTTATATTATTATTTTGAAGAAATTTTGCTGTTTACACGAGTTTGAAGCATTTTGAAAAGGAATCTTGAAGAAAATTTCAATCGTGTAAATGTAGCATTACTCTTCAGGTTACCGTAATGAATTAATTTTTTATCACAAGTTTGTTTCGAGCATGCAAAATAATCTTTCGAGATCAATTCATATGGTAGCCAATTTCCCTGCTTTTGGATGAATCCTGCTGCTCGCAAACGTTTAGAAATTGCTGCTTGAGTAGCTCCCAATGATTTTACAAGTGCGTTTTGAATTTGACAACAATCTTGATAGAGTAATGCCCCCAATTAGTCTTGCAAATAGTTTGGCTGGCCTGGACAATCTTAGTCTTCCGTCTTCCAAAATCCCCACTTCTGAACCGCAGAAACTATATCTCACACGTTGTAACCGATGGAGCACATTCATCATAAGCTTAAGCGGCATTTGTTTTCAAATTGAAGAAGTAAAGCAAAACTTCCCGCATATGACGCTTTGTTGACTCACAATTCGAATTTTTGAACCAAAAAAACTTTGTTGTTTACACTATAATGCTCAATACTTAAGTGAGAATAAATGACAGGCATAATAATGTCCTTTAAAATGACATATAACTTACCTAAGACAAAAACTGCATTCGAAAGCATACATTATTTTTGTCTTCTTAGTATAACGTTACCGTAACCGAAATGTTAGATATAATGTATTATCAATATGTATAAATAAAATATTCACCAAAACAAAACCGGCTAACCGAAAAATAACATTTTAAATTACAAAACAACCGGTTCACAAAATAACTTAAATTGTTGAAAAAGCCTGTCATTTTCAAAACTTTTTAAAAATTTTGTTAAACAAATTTTTCAATTCGAAGGACATCTCTTTAAAAAAATAATAATGATATCTGAAAAATATACGCATTAGAGCACTCTTATATACAAGATAATATTTTGAGTACCCGATTCTCAATTTTAATGATATTTTTATTATTATAACAACATGTTACAATACAATGTTAATTTTGACCCAGTCAAAATTACAGCATAACATTTTAAATTGCTTATAATTTCTTTTAATTGTGCCTAGTCATGACCTTCATTTTCTTATTATTATTATTCTTTTCATACCCACCACCAAAAAGATGGGGGGTATATTACTTGTCATTCCGTTTGTAACACATCGAAATAATGGTCGTATATTATTTCTGGCTCCTTTCAAGATTCTAGGACGATCTAGCCATGTCCGTCCATCTGTCCGTCTGTTGTTCGCATGATAGAGCTTCGAAAAAAAAGACATAGAACAATGAATTTTTTACCAAACATTCTTTGATCCACCGAAATGTTTGGTATTGAAAATGGGCAAAATCGGTACATCGATACTTTTCAGTTATTATACCAAAGGTGGTGAATGAGGGTATATATAAGTTTGTCATTCCGTGTATAACACTGAGAAATATTCATCTGAGACCCATTTTAATGAATTCTATGTCGATTGAGCTATGTCCGTCTGTCGGTCTGTCTGTGTAAAACACTATCCATACTGTCCAAAAGACACAAAAAAACCAACAGAGTTTACAAAAAACTGTTTATAATTTCTCTAAGCAGTTTGGTATTGAAAATCAACAAAATCGGTATAGTAGAACCAGAGTTATGGACCAAAATGTGAGATATCCTTCATAAAAAATTTATAATTTTAAACATTTTTCTTGATATACATATATTTAAATATATTGCAGATAATACTATGCAATTTTGTATACGTTGTTTTTATGATAAAAGAAGAAAGTGTGAGAAAACCAGTAAGAATCGGTCCATGATTTCTCATAGCCCCCATACAAAAATCTTCCCGAAATATGGCTTACTGATACATAAATGCCCATAAAATTGAAATATTTATACAAAATTCGGCAAAAGTAAGTTTCGTCAAAAAAAGAAATCGTAAAACCAAATTTTGTTTATTTGGGTCCATGTTTGACCCATGATAGACCCCATATAAAGTCCACTTTCAAAATTCACTTAAATACGTACAAAACAGATATAAATATCGTTACCATTTTAAACTCTGACATAAATATTCCTTATAGGTAAATGAATTATTGTACTAAATATTATGGTGGTCGGCCCATTATTTGTCATTGCTCCCATATAAGGACCACATCCGAAAAAGTCATTAATCTTTATATATATCGTATAAATATTGGTACCGACTCAAAACTTTATGTGGATCATTTACATATATTCAAAAATTATTTTGTGAATTTCGGTCCATATTTGACTGTATCCCCCATACAAAACCCTCTTCCGAAAACCACTTTAATACTCATAAATCTCTTATAAATAAGTGTACCAATGCAAAATTGTACACGGATCATTTACATACATGCCAAAATCAAACTGCTGAATTTTGAGAATATCGGTCAATGTATGACTATATCCTCCATATAAAGTCCACTTCCGAAATTCACGTTAATACTAATATATATCTCAAATATACTGTGAGATATCCTCATATGCATACAATTTACTGTTCCAATATTTAAGAAGTTCGGACCATTTTTTGTCATAGCTGCATTATAAGAACCATTTCCGAAAAACAATTTAACCTAAAAAAATGTCTAATAAATATTGTTATCGAACCAACTTTTATATGCATCAGAAATTTTAATCCAGAAACCATACTATATACGGCAATTATGCTACTGGATTTTGTAGCTTTCAATCCATATTTGACAATAGCTCCCAAATTAAGACCACTTCCGAATATAATAACCAACTAAACAACTCTTGTAAATAACGTTATTGAGATGAATTGCAACCAAATCATATTACTGGATTTAGAAGCTTTAAGTCCATAATTGGTCCGTTTCTACTATTCCACCCATATGTCTCTTGTAAATAAAGTTATTGAGATCAAATTCAATCAAAAGAAGCCTCACCTTAAATTCTTTCACTTTTTTTACTCTGTTTCTGAACATGTGGTGAATATGGAAAAATATTTTTTAATTTTATTTTTAAATTACACTCAAGATTGAAAGATAAACTCTGTAAAGTATGGTGAGAATTGGTAATTAATTAATTTTTAAATGGTCAAAATTAGATAACATTTCTAAACATTTTATATGAATTATATTGTTTGTAAAATTGTCTTACAAACCATATATAAAATGCTAAACAATTAGTTGAAAAAATACTGAATAAGGATATTCTAGTCCTATAACCAGTCTATGTAGTTTTGTGTTTCTTATTATAGTGGAGGGTATTTAAGATTCGGCACAGCCGAATATTGCACTCTAACTTGTTTTGTGCTATTTTCTTCAAATATAATGCAGATAATATCATGAAATTTTTCGCACTATATTTTTATTATAGAAGGACAAATCCTGTTGAAAATGGTAGGAATCGGTCCACGATTTATAATAGCTCCTATACAAATATCTTACCGGAATATGGCTTTATGGTACATAAATGTCTATAGAAAAGCCGTATCCATACGTATCTAAATACTTCTGGCAGTAATAGTTCATAGTTCCCATATGAGGACTACTCCCGAAAACTCATTAACCTACATGAACATTCATATCGAACCGAAATCTTACACAGATCAAATGTAAGTATGTAAAAATTATAATATTGACTTTTGTGAAAGATGGTCCATAATTAGGCATAGCTCTTGTACTTGCGAGAATAACCACAGAGTATACAGATGGGAAAATTTTGACGTTTCAAAAAGACAAAATCGGATTCCTAGGGCTTTTTGGTCGTTAATTTATTGTGTGTTAAATTAAATCACTTTATGTTACACGCTACAAAAATATAAACAAAGTATAAATTTTTGATTATAACTGAAATATGATTCTTATTAGTATTGAGCTGAAATTCAACTAAAACAAATAGAAATTACGGTACAATATTTTATGACGATCGCCCCATAATAGGTGGTGATTTGGTGGTGGGTATATAAGATTCGGCACAACCCAATATAAACTTTTACTTGTTATAATTAGTTTATAAAATGTTGCTTTTTACACACTGCACAGCAGATATTTTTGACAAGACGTACGAGGCCTTTACACGATACATTGATAAGCGGAAATGACATAAAAAACAACAAGGCCGACTTTCGATATTGAAAATAAAATAAAGAAATGTTGCATGATTTTATAAGAAATGTCAAAAGATTTCAATTCAAATATTTCTAATAATCATCAGTGCCCAAACAAATATATGATGATGATGATATTTTCCTATGAAAATATTTAATGTTGCTAAAATATAAACAAAATTTGTGTAATTAAGAATAATAAAAATATTAAATTAATCATGCAAATATTCTAAAAATACAAACAATTTCTATTAATAAATCTCACACAGATTAAAAATATAAATAAAATAAATAATAAATAAACACAAAAAATAAATAAATAAAAATACTCCAGTTCAGTACGCAATCTCTTCTTTATCTTACAACAAATAAAATAAAACTATTAACACAGTTTTGTTTATCAAATTAGGAGCAATAACAACAAATACAACTATTTATTATACTACCCAGCAAGCCATATGATTCCGAAAAGAGTCTTTTCTGACACCTTTTCCGAAGCGTTCATGCTCTTTATGAGCCTAAAAAATAATCATTATTGCTCCGAAAACCTTCAGAAAAGAGGGTCATTACATTCGAAAATGGTCCGTCAGAAAGAGCTCTTAGATAATTTCAGAAAAGAGTCTTTTATAAGGATTTTTTGGGCTCTGAAAGAGCTCTTAGATAATGTCAGAAAAAGAGTCTTTTATAAGGATTTTTTTGGGCTCTGAAAGAGCTCTTAGATAATGTCAGAAAAGAGTCTTTTATGAGGTTTTTTTTGGGCTCTGTGTAATCTTGTTTTGATCATTCTTGTGTGGTACAGCTATATTTTTTTTTTGTTCAAAGCATAAATAACAGGACAACAACGCTTTGGTACACACATAATTGGACTCTTTTCTGACTCCTTTTTCGGAGCGCTCCGAAAATGGTCTTTAGTTGGACTCTTTTCTGACTCCTTTTTCAGAGCGCTCCTAGAATGGTATGCTGGGTACTCTGTCCAACTCGTACTAATACTCTTACATATGTATGGTTGTACAGTGTCGTGCAATAATAACAAAAAATATTATAAATAATGCACTACACTACAGTATACTACAATATATGTATGTATGTTCATATGCACATCGTCCAATAATAAAATCGTCCGTCTAACCCACGGACTGAACGTCTGAAAAGTATAGTAGTGAGTGAGTGAAGATAAGAGCAACGAACTCGTAGTGAAATATTTATATTTTATTAGTTTTTATTTATATTTAAGTATGTATATTTCTATTGCTCTACTACGAGTGTATAAACAAATTCATATCTATTTATGTACATATTTAAATTAACGCTGCCAGTGTTTTCTTTGAATTCCTACCCCTTGACAATGAGTTGCTATCCCCAAAATATCCTATAACATAAAATCACATTAAATAAAGATGGCTAGGTATCTCTAAAAAAAATTACTGTTATTACCGCTGCCGAAATAATCAAAAATGCCGTTATTGTATAAATAATTTTGAATAACAAAAATAAAGGTTTTGTTTTTTATAGATATGTTTATTCACATGGAAATTAAAGATATGCATTTTAACAATTAAATTTTTTTATACAATAACGGTTACGATAATTTAGAGATATAGATATTTGCTAATGATTCGGTAACGATATTTTGGAGATACCGATAAGTTATTGACAGCTTTTTATAAATTGTATTAATAACTTATCGGTATTATTGTTACCGAAACATTAGCAAATAGCCTTATCTCTAAATTATCGCAAACGTTATTGTATAAAAAAAAATTAATAAAAGGAATATCTTTATTTTCCATAAATGATTTTATCTAATAAAAAAATTAATGCCAATTTATTTTCGATTTTTATACATTTTATCAACAATTTAGAAGACACCCGAACTCTAGCACTAACTATTCCAATCTAATTTGAAGTATCGGTGGGTTCTCAATCGGGACTACAGTAGTTACAAAGTCATCCTCATTGGGGAGGGCAAAGGGTATCATTATTTGCCTTACGGGCCTCTGAGTGTAATCGCTAATTTCGAATAATTAATGTTAGATGAAACTAAAATTATTGTGATCATTAAAATACCTTTACCGAAATAACGGCAAATGAGCTTGCTCAGATCAGGCGGGCGAATGAGCACACCTGTACAATCACACGATTGATTTGGCCTAGGCTAAATAAGGAACGCACGTTTTACTTACTAAAACTACAGCGATCACAATTAAGTAACTTGCTGTCAGTGATCACAGGACACTGTAAATTCGGCAACCATGCAAGAAGACTAGGTATACCCACAATAAAATAATAATGAAGAAGAGGAGGAAACCGTCTCTCATCATTTGTGTCAATCTATAGCAATGAGTACTTCACGTAACATCTTTCTGGGTCAACCATCCTTCAATAGTCTATCTGGAATATCCGATATGAAATTAGAGAGAATTGATGCATTTATTAGGAGTAGTAATTGGCTACCGCGATTCGATATTCTATTTTCTTTACACACTTATAGACTCGACAACTTCTTCCTGTATACATCTACTTTCTGTTTATCCCTATCCCTATCCATCTTCTTCTTTTTTAGACATCACAAAAGCATTAGCGATATTGAACCTAAGTAAGCTGTGTACTTTAACTGCAACAGTAAGAAACAGCTGATGGATATTGTTATGCGTAAAGTAATGCAAATGGTTATGGAGATGTAAAGGTAATGCAACACCGTAATGTATGAATATGTAAGAAATAGAATTTCCTTACATTTTACATTCTGTTACAGTCGTCTAACTGATGCTTTAACCTTACCTAGACCTTCGTTTAGACAAGTCATCAATTTGTCTTGTGTGGACGACCCTTGTCGATGTTATGTTCTTCTTCAAATAACATTGTCAGAATATTTGCGCAACAACGTATGTCATTAAATGACATACAATCATATTGATATGCTGCAGCAGACGAAATATTTCATCCGTCATATCCTGTTTCTGACTTTCGGCTAAATACGCTTTATCATACCAAATGTTTCTGTTAAATCAACAGATATTTAAAAGAAATCACATGTAAAATTCATATACATTATTTTTGTATTTTCAAGGGCGTTTAGTGATAATTCTCGGCACTTTTTGTTTATAAATAGTTGACATTCGTTATATTTACTCTTCGTACAGTTATATTGACTTTCAAGGTTATCCAGGCAACGTCGTAAAATCATAAAAAATCTTGTATTCAAAAATAACACTTCTAATCTATTTTTTTAACTTTCATTAATTACGTTACATTTTTATAGAAACATTAATTTTGCA
Organism: Bellardia bayeri; assembly: GCA_950370525.1. Classification (NCBI taxonomy): domain Eukaryota; kingdom Metazoa; phylum Arthropoda; class Insecta; order Diptera; family Calliphoridae; genus Bellardia; species Bellardia bayeri. The sequence continues at coordinate 23,225,130 of OX493267.1, forward strand.
AAAATAAATTATTGTTGTGTGTTGTGAATATTTATAATAATAAAATGAACTAACTAAATCTTTACACTATTTGACTTTTTAATCTAATAGAACTAATCTTATATTTTCTAACAATCTGGCAGGTTTATAGTTTTTAAATCTTTAAATTTTCATGGAATGTTTGCAAAATTCCAAAACAAAATCACATCAACATCTTTTTACAGCTTTTTTAGTGTCACTGTTAACGCAACCTAATTTTAAATAAAAGAACAAGCTTCAGTCAAATACATATGAAAAATTTTATTTTTCTGATAATTTTAAGCATGAAAAAATTATATTATATTATATGGGTCAATTTAAAAAAAAACCCACAACGAGTTTTTTTTTGCTTATTTTTAAAGTTTTTTCAATTCGCCTGTAAGTGTGGCAAATTTATGTAGAAATTTATGAAGAATCCGGTGGTACTTTTAGGCTCTCAAAAAGTCAATATTTTTGGATTTTTTTTAGGTTTTCTATCTTGAGCGTCACACACCATATTTATAAAAAATCCTGCAAAAATATTTGAAATTTAAAGCTTACTACGATGTTCTTTTGTTTCTCAAGATTGACTTTTGCGAAGTCACCCTTTCGATTATAAACACAAAATCACGATTCAGCTTTATTTTTCATTTTTCTTTTTAAAGTGACTAGTTATTTTAAAAATTTAAGATGGAAATATGTACATTTTTGTTAAAAAAGACTTGAACTTAGAGGTTACTTGCAAAGTAATAGGCTTGTAACAATGTATTTAACAAAACTGCAATTATTAGCGTTTAAAGGAAAAAAAACTTAGTGTGACGCTCAAGATATTTTGTGACGATCAAGAGATTTTGTTGCACGTAAACAAGAAATAATGCCAAGTTTAAAGTTTAACGAAAAAAACTTTATTCTAAATAAAAAAGTAAATAAAAAAAAATTCTTCAAAAAAACAAAAATTTTCACACAAAACTAAACATGTACATATTCTTTGATGTCTTTAACAAAAATGGAAAAAAGGAAGTAATTCTTGAAGAAACTTATACACGTATGTGTGTAAATATTTGACACAAAACAATAACTTAATTTAATTTAAAAATTTTCATTCGAATTCTTATTCTGAATCTGTATAAACGTACATATTCAGCCTTATTATGAGTGTCGTTTTCTTTTTACGACAACAACTGTCGTAATAGATTAAAGAAACAAATTTAATTTTATCTTTCTCCTTGCTATTCAAAAACAGAATCAGTCAGTAACAATAAAAATTAAACTCAAATATATCACGATTACCTTTCTTTCTTCTTTATTTTATATTCGTCATTACGTGCTTTATCGAGCTTTATTTTCTCTCGATATCTCCATCTTTTGTTGTTTTACTCTTGAAAATTAAAAAATAAAATCAAAATTAAGCATTTTAAGCAATGAAGCAAAATATTTCAAAAGTGATGCTCATGAAATGTTTGCCTATTGTGGTTTTTTTCGTAGGCAATTTATTTCTCAAATTCACAAATTATAAAAAAAATTAGTTGAATACATGGTTTCAGTTGACAGTGATTGTCAACTTCAATTTTTTACATTTAATATATTCACTTTTTAAAAAATTAGCGTGACGCTCATGAAATTTTATCGCGCCCTTACCATGGTGTTCACAAAAACTACGCAAATGTAGACTTTTTTTCATAGATTTTTTTTTCGCTTTTTCACTTTTGTAATAATTAAAGTCTGTACTTTCCTTACGTTATTTAATTTATTTAAATGCAAATTTAAAACTAGTAATATTAGTTGATTTATAAAAAAGTGACGCTCAATGCAAATTGTGGGGACAACATTTCTTTGCAACGCAAAATTCGCACTAATTAAGTTTGACGACTATAACGAATCAAAACACAAGAAAGAAACGCAATAATTCGAAAACTGTTATTAAATGTTGCATATTTACTTTTTTCTTGATTTAACTTTATTTTGTTTACTAACAATTCTAACGGGGAACACATGCTTTTGTATGGAAGCAGTCAGAGGGAGAAACAAAACACCATTCTGAAGAAACAAAAAAACAAACATACAAATTTGAGAATTACGTTATCTTGTTACATATTTCTCGTTGACCACTCTCACATTTTAGTTTTTTTACCTTGAATTTAAAGTGCGGGGACACATGAATTTTTTTTTTTTTTTTTTTTTTTTAAATTGACCCATATGCTAAATTTCTATAAAAATTGCATCATCATTTTATTGACAGATTTTTCTAGTGTTGGTGTGAATGCAACCTAATTTTAAGTTTTATAAAAAGAACAAGCATGAAACAGTTCGAAAACAAACATAATTTATATACCACATATACTACCTATATAGTACATTCTATAAATAAATACTCCAACAAGAATATTAATGTTCATGATTAGCATAAATTTGATTTTTAATATTATTGTCAAATTAATATTTCAAATTTTTTTTTTTTCAAATAAATATACGAGTATTTTTTTATTAATTTAATTTGAATTAAATATTTAAGTTGCTAACATAACATAATGTTGGAATATAATACCGCCACCAACCATCACACACTCAGTACACATCAGCCCTGTAACTGACCTGGAACACCTGATGGCTGCGTGATCAGCAATAACATGCTACTCGATTAGAAACTAGAGAAATTAATCCATATGCATACAGTGACCGACAAAAGTCTTTATACGACGAGTACGAGTATATATTATGAATGTATTTGTTTGTTTCGGCTAAACCGAAATTCGGAACATTGAAGCTTCAATAGGCCATATTTTTTTCAAGACTTTGACCAGGTAGGGATAAAATTGATAAAATATGGTAAAATTGGTAAATTTGTTTTTTCAACAACCAACCCCAAACGGTTAAACCGATTTTATTTAAATTTGGTCTGTAGATAGATCTATACTTGGATACCATTAGTCTCTATGTTTTGCAAGACTTGGACCAGGAAGGGATAATAAGCGGGAAAACGGGTAAAATTTTAATATTTTTTTCATAAATAATGATTAACTTAGTTATAAAGCGAATTTAGCTGTATATAGCCACAAAGATGTGTATCTTTCCGCAGGTCTGTTTTCAAAAGGGGTAAGAGTAAAAAGAGACATTTTTTGTTTATAAAAAAGGGTAAAACCAGTACGACCATACCACTGTTGTTAATTTTTTGAAATTTGAAACATTAATATATTCATGCTTGTAAGAGTCAACAGGCTATATATTTTTTCGAAACTTGGACTAGGTTGGGATAAAAAGGGGAAAAACCGGGGTAAGACCAAACGTCTTAATTTAATTGAAACCTCAACAGGTTAGGGGAAAAACTGGTAAGCCCAAACCGCTAAACTAATTTTATTGAAATTTTATAGTGGAACGCAGATAGATCTATTTTCAAGATTGAACTAGGAAGTAACCTGTAAAATTAAATAGACTATAAACTTTGGGAACTGGAAGGAATAAAAAGGGGAAAACTTTTAAAATGTTTCTCTGAAATAATGATTGTCTCTGTTATGTAGCATTTTTATATTAGCTTTCTGTAGTCACAAAGAAAAGTACTTCCTTGTAAGTCTATCTTTAGTGGGGAAGATGTTGAATTTTGTGTACAATCTTAATAAGTGAACTACAGACTCGAAACTTTAAATATCGCTATATTAAAAGATAAATAAATTTATTAAAAACATACATTTGGGAAATTCAAACTAAAGAGGTAAAAGGGATAAAATTTGTGTTTTTGTACTTTCTGGTACCTTTTGTGTCTGTTGTTTTAAAACAACGAAATTTATGTTGTAGAGAAGTTATTTTTTTCATAATATGTCAGTTAAATAATAATAATAACGGTTAAAATAGGATTTTTGAATTTCTTTGAAAGCAGTCACCAAGAGACCTTTGTTACCCATATTTATTTTCGTAAACAGTAGTTTTGCATACAAAATTACTTAATCGAGGCATATGTTTCTTTAATGATGGAAAAAGAACTCTTTATTAGCACACAATTTTCAATAGCAATTTGGATCTTAAACATAAAAATTAAACATTATGAACAAAGGCGTGAAAACAATGAAGACTATTCAAATTTGAAATGTAAGCTTAGTAATTTTCAAAGAATCTACGATTAGCAAGCTCAAATATACGCTTGGAAAGGGATGAAGGATGCATTAATGTTTTTTTTTCTCCTACAGAATGAACTGCCACTTTACCTACCAAATATGTTCCGTTTGTGTACTATTCGTAAAATAGATTTCCGAAATGTTAAATGATCAACGGCCAGAAATAAAAGATCCATAATATCCCAGACAACGCCGGGTACAAAAAGCTAGTAATAAATACACTTAGTGTATGTGCAAACATTCGCACATACCCGTTTATATGGATCTGTCTGAAGCTGCATATCGTCACCTAAAATGCCCAAAGACGTAACCCTCATTATCATAATTTTACAGGAGAAGCAAAAAACATTATAAAATGAAAACTGTTTAATTGATTTCTTCACATCTTGTCTTAATATATTATTTATGTATATATAGACGACAAACCGTAAAAAAATGTGGGTTAAGTATTTTGTGTTTTATGAAAACGTTCAAATGATGTTACGTCTTTTTCCATTTCTTGAATAAAATCGTTAGTTTGAAACGTAGAAGCTTAAAATTTTTAGGAGCATTTTATTTTGATTTTTTGAGGGTTACGTCTTTGGGCATTTCTGGTGACGATATCTAGGTTTGTACGTTTAAGTACGTTCGTTTGACTTTATGTACGAGGAGTATCTACATATATGTATGTATGTATGAATATATGTATAGTATGTGTCCTTTTGTGTGTGTAGGTGGTGCGGTTTATAATTAGATGTTTGTATTGTATCTATCTATTGAACAGATGTACATATGTTGTTATCAGCACAAGTATGTGGTAGTTTGATCTATTAAATTGTTTCTATTGCTTTTTAAAGAGATTTTAAAAGGCCACAACAAAAACATTTATTTATTAATGTACAGTGTGAGAAAAGTCTGGTTCACAACAGCGAAAAGTAAAGTGTTTAATTCTATGAATATTAAAATAGTAGTTTAAACGCACACTAAATGTGCCAATTAGTTATTTCATAAAATTAATATCATATTTTTATTTTGCACCATAGAAATTGATACATATTTCAAATATCCAATGAAACATCTGTATATTAAACAAGTAAGAGTACTATATTCGGCTATGCCGAATCTTATATACCCTTCACCTTTGTTGTGGATGCATAATTATATTATGCATAATTATGTCGATAAACACGCCATCTGTTGATGAATTTGTTCGTAGCAATATTAATACACTTTGTGTGATCAACGCCATCTGTTGATGAAATTATTCGTAACAATATTAATACACTTAGTTTTTTTGATGAAATTTTCAGAGGTTGTCTCGGATTTTTGCTCTTATCTCCGTTTTTTAAGGACGGATTTTGCTGATTTTAAATAACAAACTTCTCGAAAGCATATCTGACAGAATTATTGAAGATTTGGATCCCGAAGATATCTGACATATTTACCATTATATGGCTAACGGTATTTCAGGGATAACTGTAATTAAACTTATTTCGGTAACGATAGTTTAGCTGAAACCATTTTAGATTTAGTTTTTGTGTTTTGTTTGTAATAACACCCTTTACATAGATTAGGTTACCTTAAGAAATATTAGATGCAAAAACGAGAATCTATTTCTAGGAAAACTAGCTAATAGAGCTGCCATGAACTCTTTAATTGGACCGGAACTATTCTTCTTTATCTCGCTGGGAAATAGGAAATTTAGCGACAACTTGTAACTTGTCTGGACTCAAACCAGCCAAACGATTAATTACTCTTTCCAAACGTAGATCTAAAAAGTTTTTGCAGCTCGGAAACCACGATTTCAGAATACTGACTAAAATATTTAATGGACAAAATTACTTTAGGTGGTGTTACAACCAATTTGCAGATAAACCGTATGAACAGTGCTGAGCAAAGTGAAACAGTTCGGTAGGGCCTGTTGATGTTTTAGATCTTTCGTCTGACAGAACAATTGGCTTCATGCGTGTTCATTATTTCTATTTCCTCGACATTTTGACACATCGCAAGTGCGATTCTGATTCTTATTAAACAATGTCGAGCAATTGCACCTTCTATAATCCTCAGACCAATCATATCTAATCCATATATTTAGTAACATGATACCAGTTAAGTCCAGAATGAGTCCTATAGTTTGTTCTGTTACTTCAGGATCGGTTGGTCATATTTAGATACTTTTTGTTTATGTCTCTATAAGTATTATCAGCTATGGCCTCTAACTAGTTTGAATTCGACAACATGGCTTTTTAAAGCCACGATCTCTGCCTGATCATGTAATGTAAAATCGACATGATGAAATTTTTTTTCGTTGGTAAGTCAATAAGACGTGCGAGTATCTAGACTTTATAACAAAAACTCCGGCTCCTGTGCATACCGTCAATGAATTCGCACACCCTTTAAACGGACGATCAGATTCAAGTCAATATCATGGTTATCCTGGCTGAGGCGCTCTGTGCTAGATTCTAGTGTGAACCTATCGCAATGAGCAGCAATTATTGAATAATATTCAAAGCCGCCAGAGGTTCTTCTTTTAGCAGCAGTGACACCAATTCATGCGTACATCTAAGCCTTATCAAGAATCTTCCTATAACTGTCCACTATTAATATAGATATGACGACCAATGTATAAATCCAGTTTACCATATTGAATTGCTAGCACTATTTCTTCCATATCGGTATGCTGCTGAGTCCCCTTTTGATGCTCTTATAGGTATGCATTTATTTTCAAAGAAACTCAGCTATCAGTATAAACACCCAAGTATTAAACCACCTCCCACAATTTTAGCCCGCAAAACAGAAAGTTCGTCAACAGAGATTGATATTCGATCCAAACTCTTTTATATCTGTTCAACCAATTCTGTTCTTTATTGGAGCTAATGTAGCTTTAAATGAATAGGTTCATGCTAAATTTAGGTGTAGTTGTTAAGGCGTGTTCTAATCGGATGGCCAGCATTTAATTTATTTTTTTTAAATTGGATTTCAATACCCATCATTACAGAACAACAGAGAATATTTGGGCAAATGTCATCCCCAAACATTACTTCCCGTGTCTTCAACATATCGATAAACGGACATATCTAAATCGTCTTATAAATTTATAATGTCACAGAGCATAACCTGTATTTCGAAATGTTACAAAAGGAATAACAAAATCAATATAGTGGATATAAAAATAAATACAAAATTCCCATTCATAGCATTTTTAACCTCTGATCTTAAACTTAAAACTCTCGTTCACGCCACAGTGTATTTTGTAGTATCAGCAGTGTCCTTGAAGAATTTATATTTTTCGCTAAAAAAAAAAAAAAGTAAACATTATTTCGTTTTCAAATTATATACCCATACATACTGTGAGCATCAAAATAAAGTCAACATCATATAATATTATTAAAAGAAAAGAAATAGGACTAGAATATCCTTACTCAGTATTTTTTAATACTGTATACCATGGAGGAGAAAATCCTTCCGCCCGGCCATACAGGGAATTTCTACAATGCGAAGCCGGTATTCTGTATAACATAGAGGAAAACATCCTTTCCTGCATACAAATTTTTGAAAAAATGTGTTTTTTTTTTCATTTTTCAGATCTTATAATTTTATGATTATAGTACCTACAGACACATGTGATACCTTAAATTAAAGCTTAATATATTGGCTATATTAATAAAATAAAATAACACTTATATAGACATTTTTTTTTAATTTTTTTAGATACATATTAAAAAAAATTCGGGTCAAAAAATATTCTTTACGGATTTAACCCATATTCGGTCCATATTTTATAATCATGATATATATCGTTGGATAGGTATTTTTTAATGTATTACAAATTATCAGACACCCAGTAGTTCCCTATATATTTTCAACTTTACGGGCCCGCCCCTCGAAAATAGGCGTGACCGCCAACAATTTTTTTTTTATTTTGTTGGCATCTCCTCTAAAAGCCCTATTTGATGAAATTTTTTTTCTTTTTTTAGCAAAGTAACTAAAACCGACTTGTTCCGAATTTTTTTTTCTTATATATAAAGTATAAATACAGACAGTAGTTTCCGTCTGTCCGCCTGTGTGATTTTTAACCCTCATATACATAAAATTCAATGTTCCAAAATTTAAGAAGAACGAGCCATGATTTGTCATAGCTGTCATATAAGGGCCATTTCTGAAAAACAATTTAACCCACAAAAATGTCTTATAAATATCGATATCGAACCAACTCTTATCAGAAAGCAATTATGCTACTGGATTTTGTAGCTGTCAGTCCATATATGACAATAGCTGCCAAATTAAGACCACTTCCGAATATAATAACCAACCAAATAACCCTTGTAAATAAAGTTATTGAGATGAAATTCAACCAAAAGCAGCCTGGATTTTGTAGCTGTTAGTCAATAATAGCTCCTGAATTAAGTCCACTTCCGAGCATAACAACTAACCCAACAACTCTTGTAAATAATGGCATTAAGATGAAATTCAACCAAATCATATTACTGGATACTGGATTTAGAAGCCAGAAATTACATTAATGGATCCTGGATTTAAAAGCTATTAGTCCATAATTGGTCCACTTCTACAATGCCAACCATAAATCTCTTGTAAATAATTTTTCTTTCAAACAATATATAAAATACTAATAAAATTTGCACTAAGTCTGAGTCTATTTCTAATTATGTTTAGGTGGAGGGTATTTAAGATTCGGCACAGCCGAATATTGTTCTCTAACTTGTTTATACTCTGTTTCTTAACTTGTTGTGAATATGGAAAAATGTTTTTTTAATTTTATGAATTGTTAAATTACACTCAAGATTATTATGAATATCAGACAAACTTTGTAAATTATAGTAAGAATCGGTAATTAAATCATAAATGGAGAAATTTCGGATAAAATTTAAAAACATTTAAAATAAATTATGTTGGTCGTAAAATTGTCTTTCAAACAATATATAAAATACTAATAAAAATTGCTCTAAGACTGAATAAGAAACACAGAATAAGAATATAGTAGTCCTATGTATAACCAATAAAGTTTTTGTATTTCTTATTACGTTTAGGTGGAGGGTATTCAAAATTCGTACTCTAACTTGCTTTGAGTTCTTTATTCTATTTCTAGTAGTCGTTAATGAGTTATATTTGCCTTAAGTTACTTATAAATTTGCAATATATTTTGTTTTAAATTTGTACTTATATCTAGTTTTTTTTTAATTTTTACTTTTTTTTACTGTTTATTTTATATTGACGCTCACATTACATAATACAACAATGCGTATTGATATAGAATTGTTTTTATTTCTTGTAGAAATTGTCTGATGCAAGAACCAATTGTAATCTGTCGATAATTAGCGAATGTCTGGCAGTGCTAATAATAATTTTTGCGTTCTTTCTATTTCTATTATGTAAAAAAATGAGATTAATTGCACGACATTAACAATTCATCGAAATTTTCACAGATTACAGTTGTATGTCTGGGGAAAAAAAGTACGAGTATGAAAACAAATAAATATTTATTTTTAAAAATCTGTCTAGTAGAGAATTAAAATAATTTTATAAAATAAAACAACATAGATTAATTTATGTACGAATAGTCATAGAAGGCGCCAGACTGTGATTATAAGTATCTTACACTCAAAGAAATGAGTTAGGAAATATGAATTATTAAAAAAAAAAACATAATGTTATGAATATATATTTTATATATAAGCATTTTACTGTGAGTGCTAAAGAAAATGTTTATATATTTAATGGACTTAATAATAACAAAACAAAAGAAATAGATATAAATAAATACATATTTTTATAAAAAAAAAATACACATTAATATACAAAATATATATATGTCAATGCCAAATTTAAAAATAAATGTTAGGAGAGAATATTGTATTGATAATATATAGAATAGATTTGTAACATTTTATTCAAAAACTTCAGGCGTTTGGTATTTCTTTGGATTTTAAAAATTTCTTTATTGCTGAAGACGCTTTTGTTAACGATTTCAATTACAATTCAGATTGTAATTAAGTTATAGTTATAGTGTTTTTAGTTCCATACGTTATTACAAAAGTTACAATTTGTAATTTTGGTTAAAAAATTTACATAGTCGAGGTTTCCTACAAAAATTACCTTGACTGATATATATGTGGTGACTTTGATTTATTTCTACCAAAAAACGGACAAAGTGAAATCGATTCCGTTATATAAAAGGCTCCAGAATATATGTATGCATATACATACATAAATTATAAGGTCGTAAATGGAAATATGTATATCGACTTTTTTTAAATTAATTTTAGTATAATTTACAGGTCACCGTAAATATTTCAATACATATACATATGTATCTCATGATATTATTGTCAACCGAAAATGGTTTTCAACCATTCTTTCACACATCTCGGCCAGGACTTTGGTTGTTGCTACCCTACAGGTAATTTTTTACTTATTGACAAAATCACCTATTCGAAATTTCGGTAGTAATTTCTTTAAAATTTAAAACGTTGCTTATGAATTCGCCGCAGTATAAATAATATTATTGCATCACTATTGCAATGACCTTTAAACTTCTGCAACAGAAAACTTAATGATGTGGTACTTGCAAAAATTTGCAGTTTCACTGGCAAGAATTTCAATAACAAAAGTTTTGCGTAAAAAAATGATGACATGTTTCGTGGGCAGCCCATCTTCCAAGAGGCACAGTATGCCCTTCAAAATATAGTTTTCATTAAATTCATACTTAACATTAATTACAAGCATGAAAAGTAGGGGGGCCAAAGCGGGACATTGACACATCTAATGAACCCTACAGTCTGTCTTTTAGAATGCGTTCTAATTAGGCTGTATGATGTAATAATTGATACCACAATACTTCTGATATAGAATACATGTAGTAAATTCATTCTGGCAGCATTATATACTGATTAAGTCGGCCTTACAACAGCGCTAATCTAAGCAAGCCCAAATATTTTCTCTTAGTTACAGAAAAGATTTACAGTTTTCAAGATGAATGCCAGGAAAATGGAACAGTACCAAGAACTAATACAAGTAAGAAAGTATAGTCGGTCAAGCCCGACCATAGAATACCCTACACCTAGTATATGTAAATATAAAAAAAAATTTCAGAAATGGGCGTTATTTGCGAGATATCACCTATTTTGGACCAAAATTCAGTGTCATGATTTCTGTGAATATAAATATTTATCGCGATATAAATACTTTTAAAAGATTTATGGAAGTTAAAGTGAATTACGGAGAGGGGGTTATATGGGAGTTTCGACTAATTATGGACCGACCATTACAAAATTAGGTGTCATCATTTCTGTATATAAGAAACTTATTTGTGTCGAATTTTATTTGATTACCAACATTTTTAAGAAATTTATACTCTTTAAAGTGATTTTCGGAAGTAGGCCTTATATGGGAGCTCCCATTAATTATGGACCGATCATAATAAAATTTTACCGTATTATTAGTATACATATGAAATATATTCGTGTTAAATTTTATTTGGATACCAAAATTTTTGAGTGATTTTGAGCTCTTTAAAATGATTTTCGGAAGTGGGCCTTCTATGGGAGCTACGACTAATTATGGACCGATCACCATAAACTTCTACCATATTATATGCATATACACAAAACATATGTGTGTTCAATATTATTTGGATACCAACATTTTTAAAAGAGTTATGCTCTTTTAAGTGATTTTCGGAAGTGGGCGTTTTATGGGAGCTACGACTAATAATAACCGATTGTCATAAAATTCTACGGACGGACGGACGGACATCGTTAAATCGACTCAGAAAGTAATTCTAAGCCGAACGGTATACTTTAAGGTGGGTGTTGGACCAATATTTATGGGCGTTACAAACATCAGCACAAATCCAATATACCCTCCCCACTATTGTGGTGTAGGGTATAATTAGTATTAGCCCAAAATCTCATTTAGATTCCAGCATTCTTTGTTTAGCCTAGATTAAAAGCTGTGACCTGATTGGCTAAATACAGCCGACATTTTGCCAAAATGTTATGGAAATTTTTAGTAAAAGAATCAGCTGTGTGTGTTCACGGTCATGGTGGGCATCTGTCCGATAACAGTTTTAATTTATAAACTTTAAAAGTCAATAAATAATTATAAATTATTTTTTTTTTTGAAAACAATGTTCTTGTTGAAACCCCAATTTATTTTGCAGAGTGCGTAAATATTTTATTCATTACAAACTATTCTAGCAATCTTATCTTATAATCTTATATGTATGTATTTCTAAAAATATTATATTTAATTACTCGCTATTTGTTAGTTTGGTTTTTTCCATATTTATTGACACAATTCCAAAATCGTAAATAAAATCGAATCAAAACACACTGATGATTATTATGTTTCCTACATAATAATCAAATCAAAGAAAATGATACAACCTCTTCTTGTCAATTTGTACCTTTTATGAGTTGTCGGATAACATTTTTCATTTATAAAATTTAATAAATAATAAGAAATTCTTCGTTTTATTTTATGTTGAAAACAATGTTCTTGTTGAAAAGCCCATTTATTTTGCAAAGTGCGTAAATATTTTATACATTACAAAATATTTAATTATTTATATGTATGTATAATCTTATAAACATTTGTGTATGTATTTCTAAAAATATATTTAATTGTTAGTTTGGTGTTTTTTCATATTTATTGAAACAATTCCAAAATCGTAAATAAAATCGAATCAAAACACGCTGATAATTATGATATTTCCTACATAATAATCAAATCGAAGAAAATTATACAACTTCTTGTCAATTTGTATCTCTTACGCCTACATAAAAGATTTTACTTTTTCCGTTTCATTTAATTCACTTGATTACATTTCCCACCCAAGTATAAAACAAGTTAAGGTAGAATTAGCCGAACGTCCACGTCCCGTACTGTACTGTACTGTACTGTAACGAAACAGCTGATTCCATTTTGTTATTTGAAATCAATGCAAATGCTTATCGAATATTAATATCACGTTGACGGAACGTCTCAACCTGTATAAAGGCAGAATTAGTCTTTACTTTCTGTTCCGTTTCGAATCAGCTGACTTGATTCTGTTAAATAGAAAATGTGTAGAAGTCGTTAGTTGTTTTGTTATTTTCCGTGCCGTTGCGGACAAACCTGTTGAAAACTAAAATTTTCTAAGTAATTGTAAGTGACAGCAAAAAACAGCTGACATCCGCACAACAAAAAAATGTTTGTTTTATTACAAAAATTTTCAATTTCTTTGATTTTAATTAAGTTTTTGTATAAAAGTTATAAAACTATAAAAAATAAACGATGAATGACGAAAAACTCATTACTTTAGTCGAAAGTAATGACATATTGTACAATATAATAAAAAACAGGCGGATTGTTTGAAGAACAGTAATGAACTAAACTGAAAAATTTTGTTGGACTTTATTAACTTGAAATAAAATGTAATGAGAAACAAAAAATAAAAAGAAAAGAGCAAACATACTTATGTATGTGTTATTAAATATAGTTTTTCGACTTCAAAAATGATCTACATACATATTTATGTATGTATATTATATGATATGTATGTATGTATGTATGTATATTATACAGAGTTTCAACAAACTTTGATTTGTATTTTTTGATTTATTTTCGCGGTATGTGTTGTCTGTTTACCTAAAACAGCTGATACGTTTATACGGCAAAACTAACTACAACAATTTAACAACAGAACGACACGGAATAGAACAGCAACAGAAAGTAAAGACTAATGAAGCCTTTACAGCCATCCCCAAATACCGACGGCAAGGGTTTTTTACTGTCAAAATTTCTCATGCTCATACATTTTGTATGGAGCATACAGAAACAAGGCGGCGGCAACGCTTTGCTATTGGAAAATCCGATTTTGACAAGGCGTTTCACAGTGAAGTTAGTTGCAAAAGAAAACAAAACAATAAAAAGAGAAATAAAACAACAATGTCCAGCTGTTACAATAAACAGGGTCGTTTTATTTATTTGTTTGATAACCCTGTTTTTATCGTTTTGACATAAGGTTGACGCTTTTGTTTAGGGATGGAGTATCAGCGTAAAAATACGTTCCGCTTTCATTCGGTATTTAGGAATGGCTGTTAAAAGTAATTCCCTAACGTTCTTACGTGACAATTGTGCAACAGTGAAGGGCTGTTTGTATGTTAACTTGTATTGAGATAAATTCGCCCTATTATTGGTACTCTTTTAATAATAATGTTTGTTGAAATTGAGCAACACTATTTAATTAAATAAACATTGGCATATATGATTATATATGTATATAATAAAAAACAACTAAGAAAGTATAGTCGGTCAAGCCCGACCGTATAATACCCTACACCCAGTATATATGTATATAAAAAAGTTTTTCAAAAACCAGCGCTATATGGGAGATATTACCTATTATGGACCGATCATCCAAAAATTTAGTGCCATGATTTCTGTGAATATACATATTATATGTGTTAAACTTTATCTCGACTTATCTCTTTAAAACATTTATGGAGGTTAAAGTGAATTATATGGGAGTTTCGACTAATTATGGACCAACCATTTGTATTGAATTTTATTTGGATACCAACATTTTTAAGAAATTTATGGTCGTTAGTCATTTTCGGAACTAGGCCTTATATGGGAACTACGATTAATTATGGACCGATCATAATAAAATTGTAGCGTACTATTTTTATAAGTATATAAGAAACATATTTGTGTTCAATATTATTTGCTCCCATATAAGGCCCACTTCCGAAAATCACTTTAAAGAGCATAACTCTCTCAAAAATGTTGGTATCCAAATAATATTTATATGTCATATGTATGCAAATGATACGGTATAATTTTATTATGATCGGTCCATAATAATTCGAAACTCCCATATAAAACCCTCTCCATAATTCACTTTAAGCTCCATAAAATTTTAGCACATATAATACTTGAATTCACAGACATCATGACACTAAATTTTTGGATGATCGTTCCACTATAGGTTATATCTCCCATATAACGCCCATTTCTGAAAAATTTTGTATACATATGCTGGGTGTAGGGTGTTATATGGTCGGGCTTGACCGACTATACTTTCTTACTTGTTTTTAATTGTTTTTGTATACATTTAAATAAATAAAGACTCGTTATATTTTAAACCACAGTTTTTAAAAGGTAATAACGTAGCAATATATACATTAATTAATTTCGGCACCGTAACATTACGTTTGGTTCATCCCACAGTGCCAGTCCTGCTTACCAAAAGTGGCCCACTGTGTACATGTATATGTATGTATGTATGTACGGGTATGTATTTGCGTTTTTATTCATTTAGTAACATTCGCCCAGATAGCATCGAAAAATAGTAACGACGGTAATTATTTTGCAATCCGTTTTTCTTGAATTTAAGTGGCATCACCGGAAATTAAAATGAGGGAATTAAAGAGATTTTTTAGTAGCAACGCCTTTAGAAATTTAGCGACAAAGAAAAACAAAATCTTTCAACTATAACTTAGAAAAGAAATCTACTAAACATAAAATAATTAGGGTTTCTTCTAATCATTTTATTAAATTAATACAAAAGCTCTAAGAAATTGTGGTTCTACCAAAACAAATTCCGGAATTCTAAATTCAACAGAATTATACACAGAAAAAAAAATCATGTTTTTTTTCAGTTAAACCTTTAATTGATTTTAAAATAATTTTCAATTAAAATTTTAATTGATTCAATTACTTTTTCTGATTTTTCTGATATTTTCAATTAAATCGCAAATTTTTTTAATTGATACTATCATTTTTTTTCTCACATTTTTTTTAATTGATACTATCATTGATACTACTATCAGATCCGATTTCAATTAAATTTTTAATTGATTCCACAAATATTTTAATTGAAACCCATTTTTTTCTGTGTAGCTGTATCAGACCGTAGATACAATGGAAAATGAAGGTATACAACTCAAAAACTTAAAAATTCCGTTCTAAAGAATAAGGATGTTTCAGATCATAGATCCATAGAAAATTTAAAAACGAGTACATATTCACCAAGAATTCAGAAAAATTTCCATAGGACAATGTCAAGACATAGACTCAATGGAAATTGGAAGTATACATCCCACTAAATATAAAAAGCTTTCCGTGCAACAAATTTTCATAGCTGTTGCAGAGAAATTGGAGGTTCTTACAAAATGGTCAGAAAAAATCTGGGATTCTAAATAAAATAGAATTAGGGCGGTGTCAGGGCATAGACCCAATGAAAATTAAAAGTATACATCCGAATGTGTAAAAAAATTCTATCAGCGGAAAAAATTATCAGAGCCGTTCCTCCAAAATGGTCAGAAAAATCTGGAATTCTAAATAAAATAGAATCAGAGAAGTGTCAGGGCATACCTCAATAGATAAGTTCCGAGAATGAAGAGACTGAAATAGAAACTCCAACGTTGGTACAGGCGATAGAGGCCTGTAATGTTTTGTTAAAGTTTGTAGAAAATTCTCCAGTTACATCAGAAGCAGATAAAATCCAGATGCTTTGTATCCAAAACCAATTATTGAGTGAAAAATTAGAAGCAAAGTACTATAAAAGAATATTTTAAATAAACAGAACAAATGCAAAAACAAATATCACTCCTTGTAAGTTTACAGGAAAAGCAAGAAACGTTGTAAATGTACAAATTTTGGTGCACACATGTAGTTTGATCAGCATAATCAGTAAAACCTCCAATTTTAATTTTTTTTTATTATATCATATATTATTATATTAATTATCTTTAATATGTGGTGTTGACTTTATTTTGACGTTCACAGTATATGGTATATGTTTGGATTTTCTTATGGCGTTTTCTTTTCTGGCAAAAATGTTACACTTTTTTCCTTTTTTATATGCGAAATGGGTCAAAAGTGTAGCATATATGTAACATTTTTGCCAGAAAAGAAAACGCCCTTAAAAATGTTGCATTAAAAAATATTTTTCCCGAAATTGGTAAATTGTTGATAAAAATGTTTGTCAAAAATGGAATACGTACGGTATATAAGATAAACATTAGAATCACATGTTCACCTTTTCAAAAGTAACACTAAATTATATGTATTTCGCCTTTCTTTGAAAGTGATCTTGGCTTAACAATTACTTTTTATTATAAGAACCATATTGATGTTATGAGTATGATTTACTATTGTTTTATATGAGGAGGTGAGAAGCAAAACTTGTTCGTTCCATGTTTACAAAATTTTGGTAAAAAGCTAAAAACTTGCTACAACTTAGTAAATGAGCCAAATAAGTTGAAAGCTTTTAATTCTTAAATATTAGGATATTTTTTATTAAAACCTTAAAATTTACAAAATTTACAAAATCAGTACTCCTTAACTAAAGAAAAATTAAGTTTTAAAGTTTGGAACGAACAAGTTTTGCTACGAATTTTCAAAATAAATGAGTTATGCTACATTGCATATTGGAACGAACGAGTTTTGCAACTTACAATAACCCACCAGTAAAATAAATTATTTAACTTCTTAAAACTAACATATGAACTTTTAAACAGACAAAGAAAGTAGTTACTTCATCTTCAGTTTACTCCTCGTTATTTTCTTCCACGTCATGACCAGCATTGTCGTTGTCGAAAATCGAAACATAAAATTGCAAGGTTTCGTTTTATCTCCAATTTTCTCTAAAGTGATTGGACAAAAGGGTTCCAACATCATTTTTTTTTCTTTTCAGGTTTAATCGAATAATATCTTTGATTTTCTTTTCTCACGTCAAAAATGGTTCAGGGTCGCAGGAATTCATTGTATAATTAATCTCCCCTTGCAAAGTTATCTGACCATTTTAATGGTTGTTGTACTTCCAACAAATCACAATAATAATCTTAATAATTGCCAGTAATAATCTGAACAATTACAGTAATATGTATAGGGAAAAATTAATACATAAAAACATTGGGAATTTCACCACTTCAAACAGGGAACCAACGACCCAGTAAAAAAAATTCCTGTTTTTTGAAGCACTTAAGAGAAAAAGCGCATAATCGAGCGCTTCAATAAAAGTGCTCTTTTGAATAAAATATACAAAAAAGATGAATTTTTAGTGCTGACAACGAAGAAGGTTTTAAAGCAAAAAAACATAAATGAAATTATAGCCTACAGATGACAACGAAAGTCAATTACAAAACGAATATCGCGCTTCTCAGTTACTATGAATTTTTCTCAAGCAAAAACATTCAGATAGAATTTGTCTTTGATTGGTGTGCGCGAAGTGACGTAAAATACTTTAGGAAAGTGCTTTATTTGCATTTTTTAATTAAAAGAAGCGCTTATTGTCAGCAGAAAGTAGTCCTCCAAACCGGGAACATCTCATACAAAAATCATGCATACCATCAGCAGGTTTGAAGCGATTTGAGGTATGAATTCATACATAAAACCTGCTCCTTTTTCAGAACATTTTTTACTGGGGAGTTTTGCTACGAAAAATGGAACGAGATAGTTTTGACAATGGCTGTTAATTGGAACGAAACAGTTTTGCTATGAACTGCAATTTTTGGATATAAATAGTAGCTAAAGAACTAACAGCATCCATTATTATCTCAATTATTAAATTTTTGGAACGAAAGAGTTTTGGAACTCACACGCTCATATTTAATACATAGTTATGTAAAATCAAACTTGATTTTCCACTCAATGAAAAGACATACATAATTAATTATGTCCCTGATAAAAGTTTCCTAACCTTATATAACAGTTTTATGCCTTGCAACGGAATGCAGTTGTTTTCAGAAAACAAAAAAAAAACAAAATTATAATAATAATACAAAATTTTCCATTCACTCTCAACAATTAATTATATAGAGTGGAAAAAATGCAATTAATATTGAAAAATTGCATTATAAATAAATTATTGCATGTTTTAACAACTAATAATATTGTATTTCTTTTTCGCATATACTCGTATATATTGTAGAAAACATCATCATCTTGTTCATAATAGATTGTTTAATATTCTCAATAATTCTGCGATCGTAAAAGTCTAATCTTTTCACCATTTGCTAGCTGGCGCACAGTGGACGAAATGGCGAATCTAGCGGTATTTAATTAGTATCTCGGCTGTTTCTTATTCGATCTTAGTCAAACTTTCAGGAAAAGTTATTTATATATCTCCTAACATATTTCCAAAATATCGGAGAAATATATATGGGTCAATTTAAAAAAAAAACCCCAATTTTTGTGTCCCCGTACTTTACACTACTATTTTAGGTAAAAAAAAATCAAAAATGTGAGAGTGATCAACGAGGAATATGTAACAAAATAACGTAATTCTCAAATTTGTATTTTTGTTTTTTTGTTTATTCAGAATGGTGTTTTGTTTCTCCCTCTGACTGCTTCCATACAAAAGCATGTGTTCCCCGTTAGAATTTTTAGTAAACAAAATAAAATTAAATCAAGAAAAAAGTAAATATGCAACATTTAATAACAGTTTTCGAATTATTGCGTTTCTCTCTTGTGTTTTGATTTGTTATAGTCGTCAAACTTAATTAGTGAGAATTTGGCGTTACAAAGAAAGGTTGTCCCCCACAATTTGCATTGAGCGTCACTTTTTTATAAATCAACTAATATTACTAGTTTTAAATTTGCATTTAAATAAATTAAATAACGTAAGGAAAGTACAAACTTTAATTATTACAAAAGTGAAAAAAGCGAAAAAAAAATTATTAAAAAAAGTGTGCATTTGCGTAGTTTTTGTGAACACCATGGTAAGGGCGCGATAAAATTTCATGAGCGTCACGCTAATTTTTTTAAAAGTGAATGCATATTAAATGTAAAAAAATTGAAGTTGACAATCATTGTTTACATGGTTTCAACTCATTTTTTTATAATTTGTGAATTTGAGAAATAAATTGCCTTCGAAAAAAAACACAAACATTTCATGAGCATCACTTTTGAAATATATTGCTTCATAGCGTAAAATGCTTAATTTTGATTTTATTTTTTAATTTTCAAGAGTAATACAATAAAATTAACGGCGGCTGAAAGAGCATGGAGCTATCGAGAGAAAATAAAGCTCGATAAATCGCGTAATGACGTATATGAAATAAAGAAGAAAGAAAGGTAATCTTGGTATATTTGAGTTTAATTTTTATTGTTACTGACTGATTCTGTTTTTGAACAGCAAGGAGAAACGGATGAAAAGAGGTGACATCGCGAAAAAAATGCTTCAGCGTGAGCGAGCTAAAAACAGAAAATCAGCCTTATTGTGAGTGTCGTGTTCTTTTTACGACAACGACTCTTTCGTAATAGATTAAAGATAAAATTAAATTTGTTTATTTAATCTATTACGAAACAGTTGTTGTCGTAAAAAGAAAACGACACTCATAATAAGGCTAAATATGTACGTTTATACAGATTTAGAATAAGAATTCGAATGAAAATTTATAAATTAAATTAAGTTATTGTTTTGTGTCAAATATTTACATACATTCGTGTATAAGTTTCTTCAAGAATTACTTCCTTTTTCCATTTTTGTTAATGACATCAAAGAATATGTACATGTTTAGTTTTGTATGAAAATTTTTGTTTTTTGAAGAATTTTTTTTTTATTTACTTTTTGTAAGAGAATAAACTTTTTTTCGTTAAACTTTAAACTTGGCATTATCTCTTGTTTACGTGCAACAATCTCTTGATCGTCACAAAATATCTTGAGCGTCACAAATAGGTTTTTTCCTTAAAACGCTTATAATTGCAGTTTTTTTAAATACATTGTTACAAGCCTATTATTTTGCAAGTAACCTCTAAGTGCAAGTCTTTTTTTTAACAAAAATTTACATATTTTCATCTTAAAATTTTAAAATAACTAGTCACTTTAAAAAGAAAAATGAAACATAAAGGTGAATCGTGATTTTGTGTTTATAATCGAAAGGGTGATTTTCGCAAAAGTCAATCTTGAGAAACAAAAGAACATCGTAGTAAGCTTGAATTTAAAATATTTTTGCATTTTTAGCGATTTTTTATAAATATTTATAAAATATCGATTTTTTTGAGAGCCTAAAAGTACCACTCCACTGCAGAAAATTTTTTTAAAGGGCCAGACTCTTCGTGCTTGGGAACGGGCATTGTTCCTGAAAAATTAGATGGCATAAAAACGGGCACGTGCTTCTGGACCCTTGACGATCACAAAGCACAATATTTACAAAAAACTAAAAAACGTCGAATTTTAAAAGTTACACTCCACAAAAGTTAAAAAAAGTTATTAAAGAAAAAATTAATAAAAGGTTTAAATTCTACCATACATTTTGATTAATCATATAAACACAGGTCACAAATATCATAAAATCTATCAAATACATACCTCTAATATCAAATAAATACACTTCTTTTATTTTAAAATGTTAGTCATCGAAAGGAAAAAAAAAATAGATCACTAACTTCGAACTACCAGAACTAACACTGGTTAAAGGATTGATGTTTGTCTGTTGGCTGACCGGCACCGCAGTGGTGCATGTGGTAGAACGCAAAGAATTCTGATGAGAGAAAGTGGGATTTCTCGAAACATATGTAAATTCAACAACCCAGGTTCGATCCCCAGTCAAGAAAAATTATCAAAATTTTTAATAATAAATTTTTCAAGTTGTAATTCCTAACTTCAGTAAAAATAATTTAATGAAAATTAAATTTAATGAACTCGAGCCTAACTAAATTATCAAAAAGAAAAAAAAAAAAAAAAAAAGATCAATTTAACATTTTGAAATTTGAATTCAACGATGCTAGATCGACCATTTCGCCCACTGTGTGGTGGTCGGAGTGAGCGAATTGTATGATTTTTTTTTTTCATTTATTTAAACTTAAATCCATGAGACCATACAAGATCTATCAATAGAATCGAATCGATCGACTGACTACTGGTCAGTTGTTTGATCACGTTCTGATCTAGTGTTGTGTTTTATATTTCAGAGAACACTTTTAAATTGAATGTAAACAAAAACGTATACAACAAATAAACATTTTATTTATTTTTTATGAGTTTAAATGTTTGTTTTTATTTTTTTTTATTAAGCATACAAGTATTTAATGCAATATATGCTTTTTTATAATACTTTGACTACCTCGAAAACTAGTAAAGTCGTGGCCGTACGTACATACATTAGTTTTTTTTATTTTGTGGTTGATAATAAGAAATATTTGTTTAATCAACTGAATGAAACTGGCGCCGCGGCCGCTTAAAATTGCTTCATAGTGGAATAACATTTCACTATTTAATGACAAAGGTATACATACATATGTATGTATATAGTGGATCCTATTATCAGTAGTTTTGATTGATAACCTGGTTTGTTATTGCAATTGAAATAATTTGCAAAACGTATAACTTCATTCGACCTTTAACCTGCTCCTAAAAAATATATTTGTTATTTAAAATCTGTTGTGAAAAAATCTAACAATTGAGGTCGAAATAAAAATTAATTTAGACCTGCTATATACAAGTACACACTTAACCTTAAACTTCAAAACCGCATTTGCACAACGGGATTTTCATCACTTTGTCATTAGCATTTTTTCCAGGCAACTTTTGCACATAAGTGAATCATCATCATCCATATACTATAAAGCATAGAGAAAAAAATGTTTGCTGATTTGTTTTACTGGTTATGTCATTGACAAGACATTTTAAGATTAACTTAATAACTGAGTTGATGTTGTATTGGTCGGTCACGAGTTCATTTGAAGTTTTATTAGATCTCTAATAAAATTAAAATCGGACATCTCCGATCCATAGCAAAGGTTTTGGAGTCCCTACTGTTGCCATTTCTGAAGAAGCATTTTTCGTTTGGCCCACACCAACACGACTTCAGAGTATCTGACATCTCAACAACGGTTTGGAATTTAAGAACTACCCAAATCGCTAATGGTCTCAGTCAGCAGCAACTGTGTGAGCGCACTACTGTTGCAGCTTTTAATTTATCTAAATCATTTAATACGATTAAACACACCATGCTGTTTAATGGCATCATCAACTCCACACTACCCAACGATATCTATCTAGGCAAACTTTCTGCATTTCCCCCAGGATGTCTCAATGGTATTGTATGCAGGTAGTTGCACCATTTTCTCATCCGGTGTTAAAGGCGGACACGACATAAGTGAAAAAGTATTCTGCAGACCATCTGCAACGTAAGCTAAAAGTATCAACCTCAAAATCAATAGTAACGATGGTACATCTTAGTCGATACAAAACACGAAGATTCTAGGGCTAATTTTCTGCAGCCACTTTCGCTTTTCCACGCTCGCAACTTACATTAACCTAAAAGTGATATCCCGAAGTAGAGTCGTATATGCTCCCGCTAACACTTCAAAGATCATGGACAAGTAGATAATTATAGTGACGTATAACGCAATTGGTTACTCTCTTTACACTTTTTAAATTATGCTAATCAATGGTGTTATGATGACAAAAGTTGACCACCTTCAGGAGGAGACCAGTAAATGACATCCCGACACTATAAACCGCTACCATGCCTCCCTTTAGAGCCCTCATGATACTGTGGATCTCTTTCACTGCCCCAATGGGTCCACTTACTGACTAATGGTTAAGACCGGCTGAGGAAGTTTTCTACAGCCAAAATTACCACCCAATGACACAACCAGAAATAATTAAAACTCGTTGGATATCTACAGGGTGGCCCAAATGAGAGCTAGTGATGTTAAAAACGTATAACTCTTCTAATAACGGTTTTTTTAAATGATTTATTTTTATATGTTAAATACATTTTATGGAAATTTAAGTGACAATTTGCTCGATGCAGGCATTGGCTCTTTTTAGCGCATTTTGCATTACACGGCGTAATGTTTCTGGTTGCAGGCGCGTTATTTTGTCTCGAATATTCTGCTTGAGCTGTCCAAGTGTCTGTGGTTTGTTAACATACACTTTGTCTTTTAAATAACCCCATAAAAAGAATCGGCCGCAATTAAATCTGGTGAACGAGGAGGCCAAGGGAAATCTGAATTTTTTGAAATTATGCGTTCACCAAAAATTTCACACAGCATGTCCATAGTTTGCCTAGCAGTATGCGCATGGCTCCATCTTGTTGAAACCACAAATTACATTTTACATATACTCCTGGATACATCTAGGACTTCTTAATGTGTTAAAAAAGATTTAATATTACAATCCCTTGAAAAAGTCGACAAATAATCGACGAAACGTCGGGAAAATATTGTAATTAAAATTGGATTTTTATTTACATTGAATAAATTTAGGCCATTTTAGCTTGAAAAAAACAACATTATTAAATTCATCACTCTGGCCAAAGAAACAACTGCACACAAATTAGGATGTTGCTCCACCATTGGCCGCAAAAAATTTTCGATCATTGTTCTGCAAGAACACCCGGAGAATGTTTCTGGCGTTTCATCCTCATTCTCAAAGAAATATGGGCCGATGATTTTTGTGGCCATAACACAGCACCAAACAGTGTATCTGACTGATCCCAGTTCCTAAACTTGTAATCATGGAAGATGTGTGCGCTGATCTTACGTTAAAAAACGGCGATAATTTCGCTGCGTCAAAACAATTGATCGTTGAGAAGAATAATAAAAATCGATAATTTTAATGCGTTGTTGTGGACTGTACGTATTCATTTTCAATTTCCAAGAGTTCAGTTATAATCCGCAAAAAGAAAAAATAAATTATGTTAAAAAATAAAAAAGTTATTTGTGTTTCACATCAGCTGGTCTTATTTGGGAAAAAACTTTCGACGACCCATAGAAACTAATTGGTGTTCCTGGTAAACTCATTTAGATTAAGACTTGTATGTTTTATTGAACGAGGCAGTAATACAGAAAGTGTTTTACCGATTTTTTTCTCATCTTCTTTATTTCCACGAAGACCTTTTTTGAAGTGTCCACACTTCCGAGAAGAGATAAGCGTGTTCTATATTTTGATATTTGCGATTACATATTGAAAGAATTTTCTTAAACATATTTAAGCTACCATTTGATCTAACTGGTTGGCTTGTAGTCAAATTCTTTGATATCTGGCCGATACAAAGGAAGTATCATATACATCTGTCTATAATCGTCGACTTATTTTATGTCCATTTGGCGTTTTCTCTGGAGATTCGAAGATTTGGAGGTGATAAAGAAATGGGCGAAGACTGTTTGCTTCGGTTTTAGTCCAGCTCTTTTAGTTTATTTTAAATAATTTTTGATTTAACTGTTCCTTATCCTGGTTAACAAATCAGCTTAAATTCTGTTCTAACTTCGATGTAAGAAAAACAAAAACTTTATTTTTCAAAATAAAATAAAGAATTGATTGAAAATCATTAAAATTTTTGTTGTATTTACTCCAACCGTAAAGTGTGATAATAATAAATTAAAAAGTACTGGAAACTATGAACTCCTTTCGAAAATAGTACCTTTCAAAGTAAAAAGTACTATTCATTTAGTTTTAATGGCCAATTTCATTTGTTATTTGTTTTTAATGCACTCTCCCTTTTAAAAAAAAATATGAATATTTGTATAATTTGTGGTAACTTTATCATTCGTGCCACAATAAATATTTTACTATTGATAACGCATTGTTTATTTTCGTACCAATATTTAAGTACTTAATTAATGTGTTTACTCTTCATAAAAATTGCAATGATTGATAATCATCTTTGAACAATAATTTACTATCGACAGTTTTGCCTTAGCAAGTGGTTAGTGTTGCAGGTTGAAGTACGATACGACAATTTAATGAGGTTGAGATAAACCTCTGAAGGTTTATCAGCCTATGCAAACAAAAATTCAAATACAAAAATATTAAAAATAAATAAATAAAAAACTGTGGTGACGAGTCCAGAAACTTATAAATGTAATGTGAATTTAAAATGTTTTACATTATAAAACTACACTGATACCAACAAACTTTATAAAATTGAATATGATGGTGAACAGCTTATAATATTTACTGGCACTACTACTGGCTTCTCGAACGTGTAATTTGGTATTAACTGGCTGGAATAGCGAACATGCCGCGATCGTAAAAATATTGTGTCAACAGCTTCATTTTGCTATTCCGCGTGGTTTAGTTTATAGAGCACATTAATGGCTTTTCAAAACTTTTAAAAAATAAAGAGATCTTTATAGGGTATAATCCCCACCATAGTAGGGAGGGTATATTGAATTTGTGCTGAGCACAGAAATATTGGTCGAACACCCACCCCTTAAAGTATACCGATCGACTTAAATCACTTTCTGAGTCGATTTAACGATATCCGCCCGTCCGTCTGGCTGGCTGTCCATGTAAAGCTTGTGCGCAGAGTACAGGTCGCAATTTTTAAGATATTTCAATAAAATTTGGTACATGATATTTTTCGGCCTAAGGATGGATGGGATTGAAACTGGTGGAAATCGGTCCTTTATTTCACCTTGCCCCCATACAAAGGCCCCCCCGAAATTGGGATAAATGTTTAAATTATGCAAGTATCCCCACAAATTCATCACAAATGCGTGGTAAATAAAGCCAAATCACATCTACGAATTTTGTGCAGATTGGTCCATAATTAGTCGTAGCTCCCATATAAGGCCCACTTTCGAAAATCACTTTAAAGAGCATAACTCTCTCAAATATGTTAGTATCCAAATAATATTGAACGGAAATATATCTCATATGTATACAAATAATACGGTACAATTTTATTATGATCGATCCATAATTAGCCGTAGCTACCATATAAGGCCCACTTCCGAAAATCACTTTAAAGACCATAACTCTCTCTAAAATTTTGGTATCTAAATAAAATTCTACAAAAATAAGTTTCTTATATAGAGAAATAATGACACCTAATTTTATAATGGTCGGTCCATAATTAGTTTGACCGACTATGCTTTCTTACTTGTTATTAATGTTATTGTCCCAAAAATGTGTGATGAAATGCGTTAGTATAAAGAGACTTTTAACAGTAATAGTAGTCAATTTACTTATTCAACGGTCTTATGAACTCGGGTCTAACTAAGCATTATGGCCAGCAGTAGTTTATCTAGGAATAGACAACTTACCTACAATCGTTTGTCTAGATCATAGGTAACCAAATCTTCATTTTCTGTGCACAATTGTGCTACAAAAATAATAAAAACTCACACCGACGCTTGTTATCTTTTTTTTTAGTATACAATACAATTCAATCAGTTGACTTCTGTTCATATTTTTTATGTGGCAATACCTTAAGTTTTTGTAAAAAAATTATATAGATTTTAGAAAAAATGTTTAATAGAGGAATAAACATTAATTTGATGGAGGATGAACTCGAAGAACATGAATTCCAAGTGAATGTTAAAAGAGTTTATCATGCCAGACCTAACTACCTGGCAGACATGGATATTATTTATTTTTTAAAATATTTATTTTTTTGATTTTATTTTTTGTTATTTTTCACATTTGGAAAACAGCTGATTTATGTCCAAAACTTGTCACTTGAAGACAGAGTTCCCAATTTTCACATAAATTTTGAGAGGTATTGCCAAATGAAAATAATGTTTCTGGCGGTATATTGAGAAAACGAAAATTGTTAACGGACATATTATCAGTCTAATAAATTTATGTCGACATTTAGTAACAGGCAGTTTGTCGACACATTGAGAAAACGGGCCTTAGTATTTCAATTGTTAGATTACGAAAAACATGTTTTTTGTACATATGCGAGTATATTTAAAGAAATTTCCAGTTTCTGATTCCAATGCAAATGCTATAAAAGTTTTGATCGTTATCACTCATTCATTGTTCCAATTACATCCTTTTTACACGCTTTCTCTAACTTTATAAATAGTTATAAGTCTCAGTCATAGCTGCTGATCTCGTTCGTAATGTTTGAATTAAAATTGAAGACTAGTTCTAGATGAATTTGAATAAATAATCGTTTCTTATACCTGAAGAGAAAACAACCAATGTTGTACGTGTAGTATGACTTGTTTAGGCTCATAAATATTTATTATGTGCATTTCTTTTGGATTTTTTATGTTTATTTATAGTAATAATAATAAATATTTTCCACTGTAAGTACTTGACAAGAGCTTTCCAACATGAATTCCTTAGAAATGTGACCACTTTGTTGAAGGCACTCACTTGTTTTTCAAGTGATCATTGAATGACGTAGTCATCTCTTCTGTGCATTAAAAAAACATGTAGAGAACATTTTACAATCACTATAAATTAAGCGAGGAG
Organism: Bellardia bayeri; assembly: GCA_950370525.1. NCBI lineage: Eukaryota > Metazoa > Arthropoda > Insecta > Diptera > Calliphoridae > Bellardia > Bellardia bayeri. The sequence goes on from OX493267.1 coordinate 23,253,384, forward strand.
TGTATGAAAATGGTTTTGTTGCAAATACGAGGCAAGTAGTGTGAGTGGTAAAAAATACATTTGTTATAGCCAACTCTATAATAAAGCATTTGTTCTGACATGAATCTCCTCAGAAGTTTTTCGTCTTAGGTTTTAACCGAAACCGTTGCTTAAAACCTTAATCCGACAAAATTCGGAAAAATTTAATAATAAAAAACAAACAAGTGCATATCCCAATCAATTTTTGGAAACATTTAAAAGTATTGGGCATGTCTTCTGATTGATATAGAGCTAAAGAAACATTTTTTTTGTTTCTAACTATACATATGAAACTGTAATATGAAAACCGTGTTTTCCTATTTCTTTCCGACGGTGCTCGTTTTCGATTTTGAACAAGCATTGCAACTAAGATAATATGATTCTAAAGGACAAATTTATATTTTAAAGGTTCTATCTACATATGTTAGATGCTTATTTAGGGCAGCACACAACAAATATTTAATTTTATTTTATTTGATGCTGTTTGATCTTGCAAAACTCTTGTAAGAGTAAACAACGTCAAACAAATTTGTGTTAAAACAAGAATTAAAAAACAACCTACGCAACATACTTTTTTTATAATTTTCTCACAAGCATCTTTGAGTATGATTTGAGAGACCGGGTATATTGAATGAGTTTGAATAAAAAAAAACACAAAAACAATTAAAGTGGCAGTCCTAGAAAAGCCGGTTAACCGGCTGAAAAAATAACAAAGTTGACAATAAGTTTGCAACAACAAAAACACAAAAAAACAATCTCTAAAATAAAAGCAATTTGGTATAAAAAAAACTTGATCTCCTCATAGAGTGAATCTGTAAGAGAGTAAAGTAAGACCAACCAAGCGATTTTAATTTAAATGTACGATGTACGAACGAATGGCTGGCAGTTTGAATGTACTCGTACATATGTATGTATCTACAGAGGAAACATGTAAAAATGCATCTACTGCATATTTGTACTACTTACATACGAGGTCTGATCAAAAAATAAACCTTATTTTCAATTTTTTCAAAAAGTATTTGTTTATTCATCAATAACTATGTTGTCCCCTTCAAAGTATAATTTACTTATGGCAGCGTTTTTTTCAATCCTCGAAACACTTCTGAAACGCGCTTTTTGGTATCGCCAACAGCTCCTGTTTCGATTTTTCTTTTATCTCCTCACTCCGTGGAAAAACGCGTTCCTTTCATCGATGTTTTCAGTTTTAGGAAGAGGAAAAAGTCAGCGGGGGCCAAGTCCGGTGAATACGGTGGTTGAGGCATGATAACGGTTTTGTTTTTGGCCAAAATCTTACGCACAAGCATCGACATGTGAGTTGGTGCGTTATCATGGTGCAAAATTAATGATTGGTTTTCTGTGGATTGGAATTCTGTGTGTTTCTGACGAATTGCTTCGCACAAACGGCGCATAACTTCAAGGTAGTATTCCTTATTGACCGTACGACCTTGTGGCAAGAATTCATGATGCACCACGCCATTGCAGTCGAAGAAAACAGTGAGCAAAACCTTCACATTTGACCGAACTTGACGTGCTTTTTTCGGTCTTGGCTCTTCTGGACGTTTCCATTGGGATGATTGGGCTTTGGTTTCAATGTCATAGCCATACACCCATGACTCGTCACCAGTTATGAGATTTTTGAGGAAATCTGAATCGTCGTTGACGATGTTCAACAGTTCCTGAGCGATGTCCATGCGACGTTGTTTTTGCTAAAAATTTAGTAATTTTAGAATAATCTTCGCTGCCGCACGTTTCATGCCTAAAACATCCGTAAAAATTGCTTGGCATAAGCCGAACATGCCAACATCATCAGCAACCTCTCTGACAGTGATTCGACGTTTATCCAAAATCACTTTCTTCACTGCTTCAATGTTTTCATCGGTTGTTGACGTGCATCGTCATTGACATCTTCTCGGCCTTTCTTAAACCGGTTATACCACAATTGAACTTGTGTTCTGCTCATAGTAGACTCGCCAAACGCCACAGTCAACATTTCAAATGTCCTTGCGCATTTAATTTAATTGTTTACACAAAACTTAATACAGTTTCTTTGGTCCATTTTTTCGTATAGTAAAAAATCGAAGAGCACACCAAAACACGACTAACCTTTTTATCTGTCAAAAACAAACTGACAATCCAAAATGGCTGATATTACCAATATATATAACAGACATGTGTACCAACATAACAGAAAAAAACTCACGAAATTTTAAAATAATGGTTATTTTTTGATCAGACCTCGTACATACAACACATACATACATATGTATTTACGTACAACTATGTATGTAGTATTAAAAAAAGTTAAGATATATAAAGAAAGCGATTTAAAAAAAGAAGGAATACAGATAAAATGACTACGAGTGTTTGCAGCAGCAGATTTTATTTTTTTTAATTCATCTTACATACTTGCAACACATTCGATGAAAATACACATGATGTACGAGCACTTGAGAGTATTGCTGCTGTTTTTTTTTTTTAATTTTATTAATCATCATAATATTGTTGTTGTTTATTGTTGTATCCAGAAAAAAGCAGAAGTTATCAAAAAAGGGGGAATTGTTGTTACGGGCAAACTTCCTTGATTTATTTTTTGCTTTCATTTGTGACTGTTCAGGTCCAATCTCTGGTTTTTCATTTATAGAGTAGATGATGCTGCACTTGTTGTTGCACAAATGTTATTATTTTCAGCACTTTAGTAGCAGTTTTATTTTTTCGTACGTATGCCGTATTTATTACGTACAGAAAGAAACGTTTGCAATAATTATCGAAGAGTCTGTAATTTTAGTAACAACAGCGGAACAAAAAAACTGCTGAAAATATTTTCTTATTTCCATTATCAACAGATCTCTGGATCTTATATAAAGATACATATAAATTCGGTTGGCAAGAAAGTGTTTTCTAATGAGTTTTGTTTTTAAATTATAGATATTTTTACATATCTCTATAAGTAGAATTTATTTACAATGCATGTGTATCATTTTTAGCATATCTTAGTCGCTACAGGTTTAAAAAAGGTTCAATACTACTTCTGATACTTACAGCCACATATTACAATTAACCTTCTTAGTAAAATTTTAGTTTAGGTAACATTGATCGCTCAGAATCGGAGCTTCATTGTGATATGCTTACAGTTTGAGAACCAAGAACTTCTGAAATATTAAACATGATTAAACATTGACTATTATGTCAAAAAATTACCCTTGGAGTGCGTGGCTATAATATGGAAGTTTTTGGACTGATGAAGATCTTCCTCGTCCAGTAAAATACGTCCATATGTTTTGACATTTGCCTAATTATACAGAAACCAGAATGTTTACCCATAAGAAGTCTAATCGAGTTTCTAGCAAGAGCTAAAATAGTTCTGATTCATTTTTGTGCCAGAAAAGACCAGAGCATTCTAGACATGCTACAAGTAATCATAGATCATGAGAGTTCCGTCTCTTTTAATTTCTATTAATCTACCATATTCAAGCTCAATCCTTTAGATTACAGTTTCGTCCAGGGACCACCAGTTTCATTTTTCTGTATGCCCAATATGAAAAACATTTAAACATCATTAAATAGGCTTATACCAAGATATCTGACATCTTTTAGAGCTGGGCTGCCACATGGAATGTATTGCACTGATTCTACATCTTCTTCATCCAGGCAAATTCATCAATAGTTGTTTCTTGTGTAACATAAACGTTCTGACATTTGTCCAAAAGCCAAAAACATCCCGGTCCAATTGTTATCCAAGTGGTAGTCGTAAAGCAACTGAGTTCCGTCTCTTTTAATTCCCATTTATCAATCATGTAAGATACCTCAATAAAGGAGATCTGTATGCCCCTCAAAAAGAACGGTCTCGTCCAATGGCCACCTTTTTGTTGCGCATTTATCAACATTTTCATTCCTGGATGCCCTCGTGTCCTTTAACTTAAAGTAAGTGAGGTAATTGAGAAGAAATTTTGACCTTATAACGTTGGAGTTGACGGTCGATTGCAAACATTTTCACATGGGAAACGGTCCAGCTTTCAGGCAATTCGAAGTAAACCAGGCGGACATGTTCCTTAAAGAAAATTTCCGTCATTTAATACTCAGTGTGACTGAGATAGCATCATCCTGAAAAATGGAATTGTTGACAGCCTTGATTGATCAAAGGCTGTTCACTTGGATATTAATGATCGATGTCTCGTGATTAACTCTCAGATTCTTAACAATGGCATATATTTCCGCTTGGAAAACGGTAAAAATATCAAGCAATTTGAAATAAACGATATGGACATTTTAATCAGTGAAAATTCCCAAGAAAGTACCCATTTTCGTATTTAAAAAGTTAGTGTGACTGAGATTACATCAAAATGACTGATTTAGCACTATCTGCTGTCCCATAATTTGCTTGCTACTTTTTGTAGGATAGTGATTCTTTGAGTCTTAGAGGAGCATTGTTGCCAAATTGGAATGAGGAGAGAGTCAGAATAGTCTATGTAATACGCCAAAAACTGATCCCTTAAAATTACTTTTCATTGGAAGATATTTAACTTTAATGTTTAGCACAACCTCATTAATATGCGACTATCTTGGTACCCGCACTATTAAGCAGTAAAAAATATTTTATACTCGCGAGGTTTCACAATAGCAGAGATATAACTTCTTGTAGTGCGTGGTTTGTGGTCATTATCATTTTGACTACTCCTATGTTACTTAGGGCGTCGACTATTGAAAATTATTAAAATCTAAATTTTCATAAAAATTTGGACTTACCACGTTTGCTAATTAAGATTTCCTGTCAAGTGTTTCCTAAATAGTACGGAAAATGTCATTTAATGTTGTCTCCACTCACCTTTTTCCTGATTGTTGAATTCGCTGTTTCCCCGGGAGAAGAAACGGGGTCCCTTCGACTCTACTTAAGTGTTCGCACGTAGTGAAATACCACGTAAACCAACTAACCACCTATTTCCTGCAGTAGTAAGCCAGAATGAGGATCATTCTGACATAAACATCAACCAGTATTTCCAGCGTTTTTATTAAAAACAAGTAAGAGTTTATATTCGGCTGTGCGGAATCTATGTCTGAAACTGTGGTCTATAACTCGGATCGTACAGATGGGATTATGCCCATTTCCAATACCAAACATTTCGGTGAAACAAAGAATGTCATTGTTCTAAGTAATTTTTTCGAGGCTCTCTCGTGCCGTCAACAGACGAACGGACATGCCTAGATAGTTTTTGAATCTTATAAAGAATATATTTAGTTTTTGGTTCTATAACCAATATTTCGATGTGTTACAAACGGAATGACAAAGTTAATATACTCCGCATATTTTTGGAGGTGGGTATAAAGAACGATGACAGATGATTTGTTTTATAGTCCTTTACGGCATTGTCGTTTATATAATTTCTCTGAAACTTTGCTCATTTAATAAATGAAAAAATTTAAAGCAAAGTTTCAACGCCCATTTCAAATATTTACTTCTTGCCAAACAAAACTAAACATACATTGCAGTTGAAAATGTCAATATTATCAACAATAGAAATAGGCCACATCTAATGTTTGATTACCTGCTTTAGACGTTTAGTTAGAAGACTTATGAATACAATACAGTTTAATATACTCATTAAACATGCAGTAGGAATAAATACTTGCCTAGAACCTAAAAATTATTTATCAACATTTTTTTCTATGCTTCGTTTTGTGTTTCTTTCATTGGAATTTTTTTATATAAAAGCCCAAAATACTGTAGTTTGTTAACACCACAAGCCAATGTTTATTTCTTCAACTTCTAATAGAACAACTTTGAAAGAAACCCACACGAATAGACAGTGTAGGTCAAAACAATTTGGATATTGCATTGAAGTTTACTGATTTCCGGTTAGACAACAAAGTTTATCCGAAAGATTTACCGAAAAGAATGAAAATATGTTTCCAGAGATTCGATAAAAATTTATGAAATTTTGTATTATCTAGGAAACCTAAGAAACAATATCAATTCTTCCACAATTGTCGTTATTTTATCGGTGTTCGAGTTCGAAATGGATTGTCGAATTTACACTGACAACCGGCCGCACTTAAAATTCTTCAGTTGGATATCCCATTAAACTCTCTCTGATAAGGAGACATAGTGCAAATGTTGGATCTCTGATAAACTCTACAATTGCCCACAAACCAGATGGTTCTGAGTACGGAGTGTGGTAGCAGTGACCTATGATCACTGCCTGGGGTTGCTATGGGAAGTATGTTTCTCTTTAACTATGCAATTCATGGAGGACTTACATGTGTTAATTTAAATTCCAATTTGACTGACTGTTTAACTTATGTAACCAACCTTCCTTCATAAATTCAGCTAATTCCCATGACCGGTTAGACCTGTGCTTCTGAATGTTGTCCCTCCCCGACTAACATATTGGAAACCAAATTTTAATATATTTTTTGTTTAATATCTTAAGAAAATTAGTAGAATCTGCACTGAACGATTTCTGTTTTATATTTATATGTTTAAAGCTGGCAATGTATTAGTGTGCTAGTCTGCCAGTTTATATGTTGCAGGTTAGATTCATGTTAAAAACTTTAAAAAAGCTAAAGCTATATAATTATCTAAACCGCATCAGCTTCAAGGCAACGGCAAGGAATTGTGATCCTTCCACTGGGGTAATCTGCTAATCCTTTGAAAAAAATGAAGTAGAGTTCAGAGAGAACAAGGAAACCCAGCTGAATATTAACCGTCTACATCACCGTTTATGCAGAACCAACATGTTTCTGAGTTTTGCCAGAACTATACTTGTTTTTCATGACAGGTTCTTCTTTGTATCTGCTCTGGGCAGTGGGAAACATTTATGCTGTGGAACGAAGCAGTATATTGGCTTCGTTCCAATCGTTCCTAACAAATAACTCTATATGTTCTTCTCTTCTCGTCCGAAGGTCTTTGCTTGAATAATGTTGCCGATGATTTCGAGTTGTAAATGATTTTCGTAATTCTATATATTATAATTGTAACGCACTGTACCCCTCGAAACTATAAAACCGCTCTCATTCACACTTGTACCTAAAATCTAATGCATACTCTGTCGTATGTATGTGTTTGTGTCGAGTCCAATGATACGATGATCATATGCATTTGAATAAAAATATAAATATGGTAAAATAGAATTGATATAGAAATCTACACATGTGTATGCATGAATTAATACATTCACACACAACTAACGAAAGTACACTTTGAGAAAATAAGTTGTTGATTTAATATGCTCGATTATGTTAAAACTAAATAGTTACATTCACCAGAAGAGAAATGATTTAATAATTAAAATCATCAACAAGGAAGTCTTTTTAAATAAATATTAGCAGAATTAGGAAGTAATTCAATAAGTATTTTATAAAAGATCATCTAAGCATCTTATTATATGTACATACGAGGTCTGATCAAAAAATAACCGTTATTTTCAAATTTCGTGAGTTACGTATGTTCGCTTTACGCATTTTTTTTCTGTTATGTTGGTACATTTTGGATTGTCAGTTTGTTTTTGAGAGATAAAAAGGTTGGTCGTGTTTTGGTGTGCTCTTCAATTTTTTACTATTCGAAAAAATGGATCAAAGAAACTGTATTAAGTTTTTTTTTATATGAAATTAAATGCGCAAGGACATTTGCAATGTTGGCTGTGGCGTTTGGCGAGTCTACTGTGAGCAGAACACAAGTTCAATTGTGGTATAACCGGTTTAAGGAAGGCCGAGAAGATGTCAATGACGATGCACGTCAACAACCGATGAAAACATTGAAGCAGTGAAGAAAGTGATTTTGGATAAACGTCGAATCACTGTCAGAGAGGTTGCTGATGATGTTGGCATGTTCGGCTCATGCCAAGCAAATTTTACGGATGTTTTTGGCATGAAACGTGCGGCAGCGAAGATTATTCCAAAATTGCTAAATTTTGAGCAAAAACAAGGTCGCATGGACATTGCTCAGGAGCTGTTGAACATCGTCAACGACGATTCAGATTTCCTCAAAAAGATCATAGCTGGTGACGAATCATGGATGTATGGCTATGACATTAAAACCAAAGCCCAATCATCCCAATGGAAACGTCCAGAACAAAAGAAAAGACCACATCAAGTTCGGGCAAATGTGAAGGTTTTGTTCACTGTTTTCTGCGACTGCAATGGCGTGGTGCATCATGAATTCTTACCACAATGTCGTATTGTCAATAAGGACCGTTTGAGCAAAGCAATTCGTCAGAAACACACAGAATTGTGGAAAAACCAATCATTAATTTTGCACCATGATAACGCACCAACACACACGTTGATGCTGGTGCGTCTCATGCCTCAACCACCGTATTTACTGAACTTGGCCCTCGCTGACTTTTTCCTTCTCCCAAAACTGAAGACACCGATGAAAGGAAAGCGTTTTGCTACGATTGAGGAGATAAAAGAAAAATCGAAACAGGAGATGTAGGCGATACCAAAAAGCACGTTTCAGAAGTGTTTAGAGGATTGGAAAAAACGCTGGCATAAGTGAATTATATCTAAGGGGGATTACTTTGAAGGGGACAAGATAGTTATTGATGAATAGATAAATACTTTTTAAAAAAATTTAAAATAACGTTTATTTTTTGATCAGACCTTGTATGTCTTTAATTTTGGTGTGTACTTGTGAGTTTACACCTATTAAAATATTGCTTAAGTAATAATAACCATTTTTAATGGTTGGCAAATTTATGAAAATATGTCAGTGTAAATATTAGAGGTGTAACGAAATTTGTTTTTATGTAATCTTCCTTTACCTATCGGCTCCACAAATTACCAATTCGCAGTCCCAATATACATAAAAAGTCCTGTAAACTAGTAAATTTCGCGGAGAAATCCTTCAAATATTTTAAAGAAAAGTGTAAAGATATAGTACAGATCAGATTCAGGATATTTTCAACAAAACCAAAATATCCTCATTACATTTTCCTTCAAAAAATGTTGTTGATGGAGGCTGGTTTCTTTACTAATTTGTTATTTTGGGTCCAACATTTATAGCATTAGTTAGTTGTTAATTAATTTTAACTCTCATTTTACTACTTTTAGAAAAAGACAACTATTTGAAGAAATATTAGCTAATAGACTAGACCTGTAGATCTCAATAAGATTTCCGATCTAATAGACTTTACAGTGATTCTTTAACTGAATCTTTGTATTGCTAAATATTCAATGGAAAGAGGACAACTTAATTAATCATGTTTCCCTATTAAGGTAACAAACTAACGAAAGTAACTATGTTAAAGATTAATAATCAACATAATATATTTGTATAAACATAATGGTTTTTAATATGGTGTTCACACATGCATTTTTAATTGACATTTTTTAATTAACGCCTAATATGGTGTTCACACATGCATTTTTAATTGACATTTTTTAATTAACGCCTAATTGAATTCAATTATCCATACAAAATTTCAATTAAGATAATTGCTTCATTAAGAGTTAATTGTTCTAATAATTGTTAAAATTTAAAATACAACCCTGTGACTAGTAATAACTAAAATGGCAGTTGTTTTGCTTTTAAATTAATAAAGAATATTTTTAGGCTGAAAATTATAATATTAGAACCAAATACAGTGCACTCGGGAAAACGTGTTGACGTTTAACAAATTGTTGACGTTTAAAAAAAATCTGTTATATTTTTCTGCTGTTTTTTTTTCTTTCCTGCACTTGGAAGAGAGACTTCTCTCTATTTTTTTCATAAAATTTTAGAGTAGGTAATGTAAAAAAAAGGGTTGAGGTTATGGGATATTGACGTAAACGAGCGCTGACGTTTTCCCGAGTGCACTGTAAATGTATTATTTTTTTTCAGCAACTGTCAAACGCTAATTAAATTAGCAATATTGAGCATATGTGAACACTTTTTAATTAACCAATAATTGACTCAATTAAAAATGCATGTGTGAACACCATATTACAGCACAGTGTTCAATTTTAAAATTGTTCTCGAGTTTAACGTTCCATGGTTAAAAATTTGGCTTTTTGAAACGTGAAAACGTGATTTGTTTTAAAAAATTCCGGGATTTTTCGGGATTAACATATTTAAATTATAAAACGTTTGTCGAAGAAATAAAGGTGCAAGAATTAAAATTAATTTTGGTTTGTCAAACTCGAACGCAATATTTCATGTGTCTGCGGTTTTTTGGTATTTGGGAATGCCTATATAAAAAGCTTTAATTGATTTAACCCTTCTTTGCATGACCCTCTTCATTGGTGAAAAACATCAAAGTGATATAATCCATGTTCAAAATTAAAGGAAAAATGGTTAAAAAAAACCGTAGTATTTATTTATATTAAAAATTTACCAACAAACAATATTATGGAAATCTCCATCATCATGAAGAATTTGTTTTACTGAAACAAATACTCGTAGTTGTCATTTTAAAACCTGTTAACAGACAACAGACAAAGCTTTTTGTCGCAGTGATATGAATCTCTGTTGACATTGCCCTTTTATTAAGGCTCAAAGAGATATCAAAAAGTTGTCTGGTGAAATCTCTCCTTAAAATAAACCAAAAAAGAGGGATGATTTACTCAACACTTTTAAATTTAAAAAAAAATGTAAGTAACTTTTTTGAAATAATAAATTGTTATTATTTATAAACCAATATGTTTTAATGTTTCAAATCCCGGGAAAGCCAGTCCCGTTTGGCATCCCTAATATAGATGTTTATGTAGGTAAATGAGTTTTTCGAAAGTAGTCCTCGTAAATATGAACTATTTGTGTTGAATTTAAACTTGACGCTGATGTTTATAAGAGTCTATATGGGGGCTATGTTCAAATATAGACCGATCATATTTGAAATTTGGTAGGACGATTTATATGTTCATATGTGTATGTTGACTATTTGTGTTGAATTCTAACTTCATAGTGATTTTTATAAAAGATTTATGCGCATTTAAGTGATTTTCGAAGGTGGACTTTATATGAGGCTATGTCAAAATATGGACCGATGCAAAAAAATTATCGTTTTGAGATTTCACTTAGCATGAAACATATTTTTGCTGAATTTTGTATGGATACTGCTTTTCTATAGAGATATTCCGGGAAGATATTTGTATGGCGGCTATCGTTGACCGATTCTTACCATTTTCAACAGAACTTGGGCATCTATAATAAAAATAAAGTGTATAAAATTATAATGTATAAGATAATATATTCTGCATTATATTTGAAGATAAAATATCTTGAAAATATTAATAAAATAACTTTTTTTTCTTTTGAGCTAGATTTATTAATACATTATAAAGGTCGAATTAAACACAATATAAGATTTATCTTTAAAATATTTAGGTTATCGGAAAATTTGTTCTATAACTCTATAACTCATTTTCAATACCAAACATTTCGATGAAACAAGAAACGTTTGAGAAAATTTTCATTGTTCTAAGACTTTTTAAAGCTCTATCGTGCCTACAACCAATGGACAGACGAACGTCTTAAAATCGTGTAAAGACCCAGAATAAGTACTTTATGATTCTACGGCCAATATTTCCAAGTGTTACAAACGGTATGACAAACTTAATATACCCCTAACTTTTTAATTGTGTGTATAAAAATATAATAAATTGAGATATGACATCCAGAAGTATAAATATTATGTAGAAGTAAGGCTAATGATGATTAAAATTTGTTATTTTTTTTATAAATCTTAAATATGTCATAGAGTTAAAGGATTTCTATAGTTGTCAATGCATTTATTCTCTTTACCTCTTTTCGATCAACCATACAATTTCTCACAGTGTAAATAATTAATGTGTGAGTTGTTGTTCCGCAGCCAGTAAATTTTTACCATAAAAAGAAAGTTTCCAGCAGCGTTGAAGAAAGGCGTAGTGTATGTGACACTTACCCAATTGAAGGTATTAAGTGTCAATTATATATGGTCGGTTATAAAAAAAATTATAATGAAAATAACGTATTTTTATACTTATTACTAAGGTTTCCGAAATCAAATAAATAAATACATAAATACTCGTATTTTAATATGCTTCATACATAATATATTGAATTTTTTTAATAGAAAAAAAAAAACTTGACTAATATTGAATGAAATTAAGAAAACCAAATATGTAGTACAATACTAAATTTGGCTTTGTTGCCCTAAAAGCGGTGTAAAATAGTAAATTTTTTATATATATTTGTAGATGGTTATAATTCTATACATAATAATAATGTTTAATGGAAATCAAGTTACCTACAATAGACATTTCTTCTGATTTTTACGAAAAAATATACAAAAAGTCTAAAAAAAGAACATATAAATTTAAAAAAAAATGTTTATTTATTTTGAAACTAGTCAATTAGTGTTTAAAAAACAGTTTTATAAAGGTACGTTCACACTTGGCAAATACTTGCCGAAGAAGACATAAACACTCAATAAAATATATTTGAACTCGTTTATTCATTTAAAAAAAATATTTTTTTAGGACAAAACTCAACAAATATATAGTTTTATTTTATTTGATGCTGTTTGATCTTGCAAAACTCTTATAATAGTAAAGAACTTCAAACAAATTTGTGCTAAAATAAGTAATTACGCCTTTTTAAGTAAATATTGCCACGTGTGACCATACCTTAAGAAATAGGAATCAAACAGGATTTTCATACATGTTACAGGTGTAAACAAAACACAGTGTTACAAGAACAAGATATAAATAAATAAGATATATCCAGTAATTTTTACATATTTAAAATCTCTTAAAAAACTGTCTAAAATATTGAAAATATAGATTTTCTCAATAGTCAAAATTAATGATAATTTCATATGTAATATCTATTTAATGAAATTAATTTTAGATTTTTATACCCTACATCATCATAGTGGGGAGGGTATATTGCATTTGTGCTGATGTTTGTAACGCCCAGGAATATTGGTCAAACACCCACGTTAAAGTATACCTATTGACTCAGAATTACTTTCTGAGTCGATTTAACGATGTCCGTCCGTCTGGCTGGCTGTCTGTGCATGTAAAGCTTGTGCGCAGAGTACAGGTCGCAATTTTGAAGATATTTCGATAATTTTTCGTGATATTTTTTCGGCCTAAGGATGGATGGGATTGAAACTGGTGGAAATCGGTCCATTATTTCACCTAACCCCCATACAAATGTCCTCCCGAAATTGGGGTGTACTGATCATAAATCTTTTATACAAGTATGCAAACAAATTTCACCAAAAATGAAGCTAAATCACATCTACATTTCGTGAAGATCGGTACATAATTAGTCGTAGCTCCCATATAAGGCCCACTTCCGAAAATCACTTAAAAGGGCATAACTCTCTTAAAAATGTTGGTATCCAAATAATATTGAACACAAATATGTTTCGTACATTTACATATAATATGGTAGAAGTTTATGATAATCGGTCCATAATTAGTCGTAGCTCCCATATAAGTCCCACTTCCGAAAATCACTTTAAGAACCATAAATCTCCTAAAAATGTTGTTATCCGAATTAAATTTAACAAAAATTATTTTCTTATGTACAAATAGGATGACACCTAATTTCATAAATAGTCAAAACTCCCATATAAGACCCTCCTCGTAATACACTTTAACCTCCATAAAACTTTTAAACGTATTTATATCGAGATAAAGTTTAACACATATAATACTTATATTCACAGACATCATGACTCTAAATTTTTGGATTATCGGTCCATAATAGGTCATATAACGCCCATGTCTGAAAAACGGTTTTATACATATAGTGGCTGTAGGGTATTATATGGTCGGGCTTGACCGACTATACTTTCTTACTTGTTTTTCTTTATTTGAAAGTATAACAGTGAAGTGTCGTTTGAAATAATCGCAAGTTTCATAATTTATCCTTAAAAGAGGTCAAGTTGTGACGTAAATTAGTAAAAAATTAACAATGGAAAGACACACATCCATTGAGACTCAGCAAATCATAATAAACTTACATAGAAAAAGGAAATCCCTGCGTAAATTAGGTAAAATCGTTGGAAGGCATCATTGTACAATAAAATTAATCATAGACAAATATACCAAACTCAATACCGTAGAAAGTTTGTCTAGTGCAAAACAACCAAAGCGTCTTATAAAAACTGAAGTAAAAGCTATAATTACAGAAACAAGTGCAAGCCCAACATCTAGTGCTTGTTATGAAAACTTATGGAAAACCTGTAAGCACGAGTACCTACGATTAGAAGATATTTACATCAAAATGGCCTACAAGATAGTGTGCCACGTAAGAAGCCCTTTATATTAACCAACAAACAAACCAAACGTTTGAATTTCGCAAAAAATATACAAACGAGCATATTAAATTTAATACCGTGAAAATTTGTCTGTCAAAAAGCTTAAATTTACTCTTCAAAAGCTCTACAAAGCTTGCCTTATTTTTGTATAAGTATTTGATATTGGCGTAAAGCTTAAGGTACGGTCACACTTGGCAAATACTTGCCAAAAAAGACGTAACCAATAAATAACATATAATTGAACTCGTTTGTTTATTAAAAAAAAAAAACTTTTCTTATTTAGGCCAAAGCACAACAAATATTTAATTTTAATTTATTTGATGCTGTTTTAGCTTGTTAAACTCTTGTAAGAGTAAACAACGTCAAACAATTTTGCGCTTTTTTGTGTAAATATGTGCCAAATGTGAGCGTAACTTTAGGACTTGTGGATTGATAATTTAGAAAAATTAATGAATTTTATTAATTCTTCGAATGTCATTTACCTTAAAAATTAAAAAAAAAAATTATAATATGCTGATTTTCCTTGAAGAAAAATATAAAATTTAAATTAATGTAATAAATAGTAAATAGTACTAAATAAAATAATGTAATAAAAAATAGATCTAAATGCCCTTAAATCAATTGTATTATAATTTTTGCTATTTTTTATTTTCAAATACCAAAATTCCTACAACTGGGAAAATGTGTTCCAATCAAAATCCAAACGAACTCACGCCTACGATGCTAAAAAAAAAATACAAATCAATTGAAAACACCTCAGCTCCAATCATGTGAAATTTCGTTGCGATATCTGTAATAGTCCCCGAAATACCGAATTATTTCCAAAATAAAATGTTTCGAAGCCACTGTGCAATGTAAATCTTGGATACATTCTGCGAATATGACAAACATTTGTATAATCTATTTTATCGATTATCACTAGATTTTGCGATAATAACAAAAGGCTTTGGTCACGTATACATATTTGTTGTTTAAGATTTTAAAATAATACTATTCAAAATTTAATTTATTGTAATCTAATGTTAAAAATATATTTTGGCCGATTTTGTCCCAAAATGTAGTACGTGTCAAGCTAATTGCCATGTAGAATATGTCAAAAGTAATTAATGAATATTCTGTCTCTACCAACGATTGATTAGATCGATCTGTTTCCCGCATTTTAACTAAATCTACCTAAAAAAAAAAAATATCCAAATCTCTAACAGACTTAAGCATCATGTTTACAACTGACTTTTACTTTGAGGGCAGTGCTATTGAAAATGTGTATTTTTTAAGTAACGCACAAAATAAAAATGTATTTTTGTTTTAATGAAAATCTACAGAAAATGTATTAAATAATTTGCAAACAAAGTTAAATGTATAATTATAGAAAACATAATAATTATAGAAAACATAAAGATATAAGGGAACCCTTAATAACATTTTAAAATCCGGACATTCGAATGAAGTAAAACAATAACACGGTTCTATCACTGCATTTAGATCTATGTAGATATTTACCCAACAAACACAAAATCAACGATTTTAATAATAATGGGGTTGACAAACTGACACAATGATGTTCTCTTCCTCAAAACAAATCGCTAATATTCAATGTTATATGTTTTCACAAATCTGGACAAACACAAATTATCGACTTTAAAGCTAAGTATAGACGATATGTTGAATCAGCATATTTATGCTGAAAAATTTGTTACAAGTGCTTACATATCGTGTAAACGCAAAATTTTTTCAGCATATGTATGTTTAACAACATTTGCTAACACTTTGTTAACAATGCCAACAAACGTATGTTGGTAATTTTAACATATCGTGTAAACAGCATATTATTAGTGTTTGACAAATTTCCTGCGTATGTTGACAGATATGTTATTTGTTGAAAAGCGTATGCAAGCTTTTCAGCATATGGCAAATTCATATGCATATGCGATAGTGTCTATGCGATCAGAGTTGTATTTTCTAATAAAGCTGAAAAGAAAACAACAATGTCGCCTACATTGATTTAAATCACAAATTATAATCTAAAGAACAGACGTTTAAAATTTTTTAATTGTTTGTATAGTTTATACAATTTATTATATTCACATATATCAACACAATAATTGAACACAAATATTTATTTGATTGGCGGAAAACTGCGTTTGTTTACATTAACAAAAAAATGTGTTTTTACATCTTTTTTATGTACTAGTGTGGCACCTATGACATTTTTTTTTGAGTGTGATAGAAATCGGTCAGATTTTCCAGTGAATGAATCGTACGATTGTGTAGGATAGTGTATCACGACCTTTAGCCCAGCCTCCGATAGTTTTTTTTTTTTTATGTAAATACACTTCTTGTTGCATATGTACCTACAAACATACACACACAAGAACACAAAACGCAATATAGTGGCCGACGGCATTGTTCAAATTAATCGACACAGGTCGTCTCTAGAAATAAACAATAAATTATTATAAATGTTTTACATGTTTTCGTGCATTATTTGCATATTTAGTGTATAATTATGCTCGATTTTGTTGGTAAGTTCTGCAATATTTTATCATTTATTATTACTGCTGTTTTTCACAATAAAATATGCTCTATATTTTATACCAATTCCTTGTATAATTTTACACAATAACTTTCTTCCTCTCGTCGTTCTACCCATTTCTTTTGCCAAACTCTGCGTCTTTTGCTTTTAATTCCACTTCATCGTCATCCAAAATCAGCACTGTACAAGCAATAGCTAGACCAATTTCCTCCCACGTCATCATTTATGTTTTTTTTTATTGATATTATTTAATTATATATATTTCAAAAATTACACATAAAATACAGAAGTTGAATAATAATTAAAAAATGTTGTCAAACTGAATAATTTCACAAACGAATGTTTATACGACTCAGCATATGTAGCACCACATACAATTCAACATATCGTATAAACACAAAAATCGTATGCTAACTCTTATGTTGACATTTCATTTGCTGACATATGCTGACATCAAAAAATTTGCTACATTCAACATATCGTGTAAACGTCCAACATATGACATAGGAATTTGCTGCTGATTTTAATCATATGGCTGTAAGCATATATATGCTGATTCAACATATCGTCTAAACTTAGCTTAACATTATTTTATGAAATTTAAAAATATAGTAAGACGGAATGACATACTATAGACACTTTCCTAATTTTTTAAAACACATAAAATTGTTTGACAGATCAAACAACTAATTTTGACAAAGAGACATAGTTTTTTGCTGGGAATTTGGGACTTATTTTACACTCGATTTGAAATCGAACCTATTTGTGTGCTGGGTAGTAGATATTTTTTGTAATGTACCTGTGTCAGTGATGGTATGATGTTTTACCAGTACATATTGTATTGTATTGAGAGTATTTTGAAAGAGAGTTTTTCTTGTGTGTTATTTTACTTGTTTTTCATTTTGATAATTACCAATTTCATTGTTTTGATGAGAAAATATAGCTGATGACTGTGGCATTTGTCTGATGATGAGGGCTCTTTTATGACTATTAAATTTTTTCGTTGTGTTTTATTTTAATACAAACATATAATACAAATATGCAGGTCTAAAAGAAAATTCTACATTATCGTGTGTATGTATGTACATATATAGAATCTCGTATAATGCATTCACAGATTTATTTATTTTTATTTACTCTTCCTTGAACATTGTGAATCAAAAGTCAGAGAGGCAAAATAATGCGTTTCAGTTCTGCTTGACAAAATTGATGTTATGTTTGGTACATTTGGTGGTTGTTATTGTGGTACGAAATTGAAAATGTTTGTGAATGCATTAGTACTCGTGATGAATGGGAAAATACTATTGAGATTTGAAACACTTTTAAGAATGTCACAATAGACCTAAGAGCTTGAGAGTCGCCTATATGTATATATATTACTAAACTTCGAATTACATAATTTGTTTAAAGTTGCAATTATGCCACGAAAGCAAAATTTCTTTGTAGCTCTTATCGGGCAGTTGCTTTAAGCGATACGCAATTAATTCAGAGTAAATAAAATATAAAAAACTGTCGTTCAAGACAACCGAAATTTTTACTTTTAAAATATCATACTATCACTTTTACTGCTACATTACTAAATCAGATATTGAAACTAATGTATAACTTAAAAACTTAAATTTTTTTTTATAATTTTTAACTTTTATTTTGTTAGCTACAATTGTTCTCCACCTTTCTGGCAACATATGGAATCCGCACCAAAAGAACTGCTCATCTTGTGAGGACAAGAACGAATCAGGACAACTTCAGATATCCTATTCTAAAGTGAAGCTTCCCAGAGAAGGCCTTCTGCATTGATCGATACAAATATTAGTCGGACAAGGCAAAATCTGAACTATAAGGCCGTTAAAGCAAAACTTGCCAGCCACTTCTTTCTAAATACAGTTTTTAACAGGTATTGCAACATATTGCCGAATGCTTTTTAAGATGGAATTGGATGTCTGGCCGCATATCCTGGTTTTTTGAGCAGAGCTCATTTTAATCAGTTGCATTCGATGCAGGTTTCCTGTGATGGTTATATAAAGTTCTGATAAGTCGGTGTCTATTGAGAAACTGAAATATTTATGATATCTTAAAAGCTAAAAGACCGAGTTCATAAAAACTAAACCTAACCGTTTTCTAAAGCTTAGACCTTAATTTGATTTAAGAACATGCAAAACAGGACTTTGTTTTCCAAAACAAAATAAACAGAGAATTTATATGAAATTTTTATTTCAAAATATTACTGAAATATAGTACGTTTTCACATATGAGTACAATATAATTAGTACCAAATCAACTTATTTAAACACCCTTTGTAGGCACTGTCAGGCATTTTTCTCTACAAGAAATGCTTAAGAAGTGAAAGTAGTTAAGGTTTCCTTCCCACTGTTACCACTAAAGTACCGTTGCCGAAATTATAGAAATTGACATTACCGATTCCCTTTAACTGTCTTAAATCGGTAAAAACTCCTGATTCGAATTTACAAAAATGTCTTAGTATTATTCATTATAATTTCTAAATTCACTCCCTGATTCATAGTTCAACATATTTTGGACGATTTCTCAAAATGTCAATTGAAATAAAATACGTTTTCATACACAATGCACTTAGTACCAACACAACTCATTTTAATACCCTTTTAACGCACTGTTAAACCTTTTTCTCAACAAAGAAAGCTAGTGGGGAAGAGAATGTTAAGGTTTCCCTCAGACAAGAAATTTTATTGTTTTTATTGTCGCTTTTGGTATTTTTTACAACAACATAGAATCGTGTAGAAAGATATAGTATGTACGAACGTTAACAACGAGTTTTCTTTTTCGTTATTAAATGTACATAAATACATACGATTTTGCGCGATCAGCAGTGGTGCTTCATCATTCAGCTCTGCTATATACACCTCGTTTTGTGTATTTGCTCAGTATTAATGCTGGGGGACGGACGGACCACGACAGCACACAAGTAACGAACTAGAACATGTATGAATACCAGAGTACTGCTCACAACAACTTTTGTTTGTCGTTATTGCTGTTGTCTGTCTGGGTTTTTGGTATTTTCGATTTTTAACGTGTTGAGTTATTGGCTAAAGAAACGATCATTCGTCGTGGAGCAGCCAAACGGGCACATAAACGCGTCGCGGCGTGAAAGTATTTTTCAAAAAAGGAAAAAGTAACAACTACTACTAACAGCTACTCTACAATAATATTTTGTTTGTTTTAAACAAGGAGAAACAACAAAATTTTAGTTATTTTTTTTTTTTTAATTTCCTTTTTTACAAATTTACAATAAATTTCGGTGTTGTTTACGTTTATTTTTGCGTGTGTGTAATCAAAGCATTTAAAAGGCTTAATTAACGGTTAATCGCTTTTGTTTTGTTTGAAAAACAAAATCATGTCAAGCAACAGCTGTCAATAAAAAAGTGACATTTTCAAATTGTCATTAAACCACCAATGCTAATTAATAGAACAACTTTATAATAAACCAACAAAAAAAGTTAATAAGAAACCAATTAATTAAGAAAGAAAAAGTTTAACATTAAAGAAACAGCACACAAAAATATTTTAAAGTTTAATTCATTCAACTAAAAACAACGTGTGACATGTTAAGTAAATATGCCTAAGCAGCGAGATCATAATTTTTAATAAATAAATAAATTTTGAAAAAGAAACGAAAAATTAAACAAAAAGTGATACCTATTTATAAAATAGAAAAAAAAAACTATAACTATGTAAATGCAAACAAGTTCCTTAATAATTAAATTATTGACACTTTTTTTTTTTAAATACATACATATGTTTTTCCTCTACAAAATTTAAAAAATTTAAATTTAAGGTTAGTAGTTTAATAAATGTGTAAATTTTGCTAATTAACACACTCCAAGCATTAAAATCATTTTCATTTGCTACCTACTTATTTTAAAAATTACTTGACTTTTATTTACTGTTAATATGTTTATAATTTGTTTACACTGTTTTTAAACAATTTCTGCTTTTGTTTATGTTTAGAAAATAATAATAATAATTTGTTCTCTTTCTTCTTTTCAATTCTCTTTTATTTATAGGCATAAGTTTCTATAAAAAAAAAAAAAAACAAAACGAAACTACAACAACAGCCATTTTAAACTGTGATTATTTATATTTAATACTTTTTTGTTGTTTTACTTGTTGTGCTGCTTCTTTTTTTCTTAATAAGAAACTTTATCAATTGTTTGTTGTATTTATTTATTAAAACAAAAACAATAACAAGAAACTTCAACAGCAATAACAACAACTGCTACTTTAAGAACAACAACAGCAACCAACCAACCACTCACTCCAAGTGACAATTATCAACATTAACAGTAAATTAAAACGTCAATCAATATGATTTCACACAGTCCACCCATCTTTAGTCATAGTCCACCCGTTAGTTTCCTAGCAGACTTCATGAATAATCGTCAAAGTATAAAGTGAGTAAATAAACAAAATCTATCCTATTAATTTATATTTATAAAAAAAATTGTTACTAAAATTAAATTCAAGGGATTTTAAGAAAGAAAAAAAATATTGAAATGTTTAAGCCAGATCTATTTAAAATGTACATAAACCATAAATTCCTTTATAATGTTGTGAAAATGTAAATAAAGACCAGAATGTTGTCATAGTGAAATCAATAACTATAATTTTTTTTTTGCCGATAACAATATTTTGTTTACATATCGCAACTATGTGAATCATTTCAGAACTTAAATTTCCTCTTAAAACTGCAATTATGCTCATAATAAATAAACTTGTTCAAAGTTATGTCAACAATTTTCTGTAAATATTAATCGATAATTAAGATTTTTAGAAAAATATTTCTATATTATTCAAATTTTTATATATTCCTCATATCCTTATTTTCCATTTTAAAAATTAGTGTTTATCACGACATTGATTTCAAAAATATCTTTATTATTTCACTAAATCTATCGGTAACTAAAAATTTTTTTATGAAAATACAAACCAAGCTTAACAACAAGGCTCGCAATATCTCGCGCCAACTCAAGAGATCTTTCTTCCACCAACCTAAGATCAACATTTTCTAGAAATCAAACGCCAGCTAAAGATTTTCTATTAAACTCTAACACTTGTTATACCCTACACCACCATAGTGGGGAGGGTATATTGGATTTGTGCTGATGTTTGTAACGCCCAGAAATATTAAAGTATACCGATCGACTCAGAATTACTTCCTGAGTCGATTTAACGATGTCCGTCCGTCCGTCAATTTTGAATATATTGCAATAAAATTTGGTACATAATATTTTTTCGACCCAAGGATGGATGGGCTTGAAACTGGTGGCAATCGGTCCATTATTTCACCTTGCCCCCATACAAATGTTCTCCCGAAATTGGGGTTTACCGATCATAAATGTTTGAATTATACAAGTATACACACAAATTTCATCAAAAATGAGTGGTAAATGAAGCCAAATCACATCTACAAATTTTGTGCAGATTGGTCTATAATTACTCGTAGCCCATTTCCGAAAATCACTTTAAAGAACATAACTCTCTCAAAAATGTTGGCATCCAAATAATATTGACCACAAATATATTTGATATGTATACAAATAATACGGTACAATTTTATTATGATCGGTCCATAATTAGTCGTAGCTCCCATATAAGGCCCACTTCAGAAAATCACTTTAAAGAGCATAACTCTCTCAAAAATATTGGTATCCAAATAATATTTAACGCAAATATATTTGATATGTATACAAATAATAAGGTATAATTTTATTATGATCGGTCGATAATTACTCGTAGCTCCCATATAAATCCCACTTCCGAAAATCACTGTAAAGACCGTAACTCTCTCCAAAATGTTGGTATCCAAATAATATTGAACGCAAATATATTTCATATGTATGCAAATGATACGGTACAATTTAATAATGGTCGGTCCATAATTAGTCTAAACTCCCATATATGACCCTCTCCGTAATTCACTTTAAGCTTTATAAATCTTTTAAAAGTATTTATATCGAGATAAAGTTTAACACTTATAATATTTATATTCACAGACATCATGACACTAAATTTTTTGATGATCGGTCCACATAATAACGCCCATTTCTGAAAAACTATTTTTTACAAATACTGGGTGTAGGGTATTATATGGTCGGGCTTGACCGACTATACTTTCTTAAGGTTTCCGATAAAAAAAAACCAACGCCAGCTCACGATTTTCTTTAGAAATCCAAAGACAGATTGATTTTCTATAAAAATTAAATTCCTAATTAAGGTTTTCTGTATAAATCCATGTTAGCTCAAGATTTCCTATAAAAATCCAGATTATATTAATTTCTATAAAAATCCACAACGCCAGCTTAAGTTTCTTATTAAAATTCAATGCCCACTCGAGAAATTCAAACAAACAATTTTTAGCACAAAATTGTCTTTAAAACTCCGATTTTCTAGATTTCCAATAGAAATCTAACTTCCTATAGAAACTTTACAACAAATTTCTTATATAAATCCAACGCCGGCTAAAAATGTATAAAATCTTGCCTAACTCATGTACCTATAAACAAATCTATTGTTTTTTTTTTTTTTTTTTTTCTAAAAAAAACTCCATTTTCTATAAAAATCTATCGTACATGACAGCACAACTACAAATTCCTTTGATTCTAGCGATGAGTAATAATACAGTGCGATAACAGAGTAAACTATTTTATGTACTTTCAGTTCAAGTTCTACATTTGAGTCGTAATTCAGCTCTGGGCGGAGAAAGAACTCGCGCGTTATTGCCATTATCTTCTTTCGTTCTTGTTTCGCTGCCTTCGAGAGGCTTGCGACTCACTCGCATTGGTTAATGTTTGGCGTGGTATAACTGTACCGCGTTACGGTTTCTTGAACCTATAAGTTTGTCGTGGTGGAGTACCAAACAAAATTCATTTTGGATATTGGTGGAGACCATGAAACTCAGAAGTTGAGTTCGGGAAGTCCGGTTTCCCATACGAAGGTATAGGTCGGTGGATCTTCCTTGACGAGTCTCCTTTAGGCGTAAGCCGTATATTGGTGATGGCATTATGATAATATCAGGCCAAATAATTCCTACTATTAAGGAGGTAACTTAAATACAAACAAACAAACAAGTTGTACATATATGTACACTTGAAATTAGTTTGACGCCAGTAATACTTCGACAAACACACATTTTAAGTAAAATATTTATTTTTAAAATTTTGTTGGGCTATTTTTAAAGGAAAAGGTGGCACTCTATAAAACAATAGTGAGAATATAAATGTCCGTACTAATATAAGTAAAAATTTTAGTCTTGAATAAATATGTATGTAGGTATATCCCCTAGTGATGTACATACAGTGAACTCGCAGAAACGTGAACTAATTTTTACCGTGGTGTTCACGTTTTAGATTGGATTTTTTTTTATAACGTATTTGAGTTTCTTATCTTTTATTTAGTTTAAAATAAAGTATGTACATTATTTTTTAACTATGAAACATATTTTGATGCTACGTTCCTGCCATATTTTAATATGCAACTCGTACATAGCTACTATGGTTTGCAAAAGGGGTTCTAAGATACTAATTTCTTAATTATGTTATTGAATTCATCAAAAATAAAGCTTAGCTAAATTTAAACTACTATAATTATAAATTTGTTTATTTAGTTTTTATTGAAAAGGAGCAAAGGAAGCTACTTATCATGCAACAAAAGTTGTTTATAACAAACAACCTACTAAATTCTTCTGCAGGGAATGCCAAAATTTTTAAATAAGTTTACAAAATTAAATTTTAATGTTCGATAAAAAGTTCACGTTTTAGAGCCTTCAGCCTATGTTCACGTTTTAGAGTAGTCGGTATAAAAAAAAATATATTCATGTTTTTGGGTAGTTCATGTTACTGGATGTTCACGTTTCTGCGAGTTCACTGTATTAGGAGTTAACGCAATAATAGTTAAAAGTGTTATTTATCATCGTATTTAGAAATTATCATTCCTCTACATATGTATATTGTTTGTTCTAGATTTATTAAATTAACATAATTGAAGATTTCACTATTTAACCGGCATTTGAGAAGATTGTTCTGCCTTTAAACATTTCCAAAATATTTTATCAATTATCTTTAAATAAGGTCAATTGGCAAAAAACAATAAACAAAGCAATTTATTCAATTTTCATTTAACTCTGTTAGATAATGGCAATCAATAAATACATTTTAAACACAAAAATAAAGAAATATTTACGATAAGATTGAAAAAAAACATAATGTATGGTACACGTTTAAAAGGTTGTTTGGGTTGTGTTTGATACTTTTGTGAATTTAATAACAAATGTTATTTAATTTTCAAACAATGAAATATTTCTAAAACCAATTTATACATTTGAAATGAAAGCAAAAGTAATAAACAATTTAAAAACAAATACGAAAAAATCAATAAAACTTAATAAAATATGAGTAGTTTAAAAATAACATCAGTAACTGCACTAAAAATACAATTTTTAAACAATTAATTAAACTTAGTTAGTAAAGTAAAATTTACAAATAAATAAGTGGCGAAGTTTAAATTTTACCTGAGTGCAGTTTTAAATTTAACTAAGCTTCAACTATACATATTTTAATCTATGGTTTAGTTTATATAAAGCGTGTAAAATTGAATTTTTAATAATTTATTCAAAGAAATTTGAAAATAAATTATAAACAAAACTCTTAAAAATATTTCAAAAACTAAAAAGTGGCAAATATTTTATTTTAATTTTAATTTATTATTTTTATTTAAGACCTCGTAGTTAATTTTTGTTAATATTAAATATTCGTACATTGAAACGTTTAAAGGCTCAATTTTATCATAATACAACTTTGTATCAATAAAAGTAATTATATAGCAATTAAATATTGTTAAGTGCATGTGTTTTTAATTCAAGTACAAGTGGATTTTTTTATAAACCCCTGGAAACAATTTTGCCAAAAACACTTATTTGACAAAAATTAATCATTTATTTATCGATCACGTACATCAAATTGTTGCAAAAAGGAGAGAAAAATAACATGTTCAGCCTGAAACTAATTTTTGAGATTAATTAAGATTATAAATGCACTATAAAGCTATAAAAAAAATATAAAAATGTACACAATAAATAAATATATATATACATACATCAAATTAAGAAATGTTAGACAACCAAATACCACTCTTCTTTCCCCTCTCACCAACAAACTCAAAAGTTGAGCAGCAAAAGTGGCAGTGTGTGACCCGTGACTAAGTGTAATAAGAAAGGGATTCTATTTAAGATATCTTTCTTATAAAAAGGAATGCCAACGTAAAAATTAAAAATACAATAATGGCTGTCAAAATAAGCGGATAATCTAGCATAAACTTAAGTAAAGTCTTATTTAATATAAGATTATATTACTAAATGCAGCCTACAGCAATTACATATTAGATTTGGGGAGTCTTTGGAAAGTCTTGTTTAAATCAAGAATTAAGAGTTTGCCAGGCAATTCCTACCCTCGAAGGCCTTTCTATCAACACATAAAGACTCTATTGCAATATTTTAGTTGTTTGGTAATCTTTAATTCTAGATCAAACAAATTTATAGCAGCCTGTATGCACGGTAATATCTACCAGCTAAAGGTATTGATGCTATTTTAGCACCTCTTGACGTCAAACGTCGTCAGCATTCGGTTTTTGTGTGTGAAAATGTCATTTGATGACAGACATAGTTTTGCTAACAAATGTTGTTCAAACAAGAACATTACATCGACAAGTGTTGTCCACACAAGACAAATTCTGTTCTGACAAAAAATTGACATCGTAAAGTACCTTCAGATTTCCTATAAAAAAGTCTTGTACAGAATAGTATTTTCTATAGACAATTTTGTGTAGAACAGTACATTCTATAAAAAAAAAATCTTGTGTATAACAATATCAATACTAAATCTGTATAACAGTATTTTCTATACAAAATCATCAGATTTTGTCATAATTGTTCATACGTTTGCCAAACTGACAACCAAATATTTAAAAAAAAAATTATTTTAAACCAATATAAATTCCGCATATGTTTTAATTGATTTTATAAGATCATCTGAATAAAAGCTATAAATTTACAAATCGTTAAAAATAATTATTTATTTGCTGTTCCTAAAATAACTCAAAACATATTTGTTATAGTGCACTTACAATGACGTATGACAATCTATTAGTTGGCGTCATTTCCGGAGGCGCCATTTTTCCCCCACAAAATTTATCTTGGCAATTATCAAAAAATCTATCAAAAAATGCAATAAAATTAAAATAAATAAACAAACGAAATTTCTTGTTTATCTATAAAGTTTTTATTAGAAACTAGCTGATCGCCCCGGCTTCGCTCGGTATTTGATGTTTAGACGTAGGTTAAGTAAAACAATTGAGTAGTGAAAAGGAGCTTATTAAGAAAAATGAGTGGTGAAAAGGAGGCTTTGGTGCCAGTTCTTCAAGTTTCTTCAAAAAATGTCTCTTATTAAGAAAAATGAGAAGTGAAAGGGAGGCAATATATTAAAAACTTAAAATTTTCGAGTTTTACCCGGAATTTTTGAATTTTTTTTTCTTTACACACTATCTCCTGAGAATTTCGAATCGAATAAAAAAAAATCAGCCATTCTCACGTGATGCCATTACATACATGGACCATTTCATTTTTATATATGTATATAGATAAGACTAAATAACATTTGTGATGAGCAATGTCCAAAAATAATTGCAAATATCAGCATATACATAAATTATTTTTATTAGAATGGAGTAAGAAATCTCAATGCTTTTTTTAAAGAAAACTGAAATGAGCAATTTTTATTTAATCAATTATTGTATTTATGTTTGTACGAGTATGTAGATCTAAGACAAAACGTGTGCCCAAATGGGCACACGCTTGCTACCCTTGCCCCTTAAACATATAACGCTGCGATGATTTTTTGTTTGCTGTATTTTAAATAAATGACGCACATAATTTCTCGCATCATGTCGTTTATTTGTTGCAAAATATTAATGAGTGGTGTGCTGAAATTGTATAAAAATAACTTGTGCTAGAAATGGTTTGTTTTAGTTTGTGTGGGAAAAAGAAAAAGTTAATTCATAATATGATTTTTTTGAATTTTTATTCGCCTTGATCTTGAAACTTAGATTTTTTCAAATTGTTTGCTGAATGACAAAATGCAAACAGAATTAGTAAACGCATACACTATTTATGTTTGTTAAATCTGCAGTGTATAATCACAGCCGCCGCAATAGACGGTCAACATCAAAACCTTTAGTTACCCCACGTCTTGAGCAGACATTGTTTTGTGCGCACAGAATTATGGACACAAATTTTTTCATTCTCTTCTGGGTGGAGAAAACGTATCGATACCTACATACATATATTCATAGTTTTCTTTGCAATTTTTAAAAATGTAAGAGTTTTCGAATGTAAATCTTATTTAAGGGCAAACATAGTTATGCTAACAAATATTATAACAATGTTGTTTGAACAAGAACTTAACATTGACAAACGTTGTCCACACTTGACAAATTTATGAGCGGGCGGGAAATTGTTCGCTGAATAAACCAATTGATGGCTTGTCAACATGGGGATTAGCAACGGCTTTTGTCACACAGATTGTCTGAGTTGTTAATTACATTTTATAACCCAACTATTTAAAAATAAATGTTTTTTGAAAATATGTAAATATTCGAAATTTCGCAAACCAATATCGAACATTTAAAAACTGAAAAGAATTTTTCAAGCCAGTGGTAACATAATATGTTAAAGTCAACTATAAAGTAATTAATATTCTTCATTTTGTTCGGAAAAGTCCGGCTAGTATACATTAGAATGAGAAAGCCTGTATCGTAAATCAGAGATTGACTGTGACAGGTTCGATATAAGCAGAGATGTATGTTATTTGGAAAGTTAATTTTCAATACAAATAATATCTAGTGTTTAAATGTCATTTAAGATCACTGTTATTTATTTATCATACTACCTCATATCTACATTTATAAAAAAAAAATTGCACTTTCGTTAATACTTGTACGCAGCTTTACATTGCCTGCACTCTGTTAGTGATGGTACATAATTAGTGATGAATTAATAATGATATTTTCGTATTTTTTTTACTTTCTGTTTATTAAAACAACTATAACATGGAAAACATTAAGGAAAAATAACACAATGGGTATTTTAAAAATAAATACAGAAAAACTAATAAAATGAAAACAACCAAGCGCTTAGCAACAAAAAATACAATAAATTTAAATCTATTTAAAAAAAGTATGTATGTATGTATGTATATAGAAAAAATCATATTTTTAAGATCACAACACAATTGAGTTTTTTTCCTTCAACTTTAACGAAATTATACTAAACAATTTAACACAAATTTTTTTTTTTTTTTTTTAAATTTTGACTAAATACTTAATTGAATTCAATTTACTGACAATAATAAAACAAACACACACATAAACTTGCATAAATTGATAAACTTATAAAAGAAATTCTCATTTGAATATTTTTATTTCAGTTGTAATGATGAACATAATCGTGCTTCACGCTATTGCCGTCCCCAGGTTATAACTCTTGCCTCCAAGGCCATGGTAAATAATGCTCAACAGCGTGCCACTAGTCCCAATTTTGGATCAACCAACAACATCACTAACAATCGTGTGATTAGCAACAATTTTAACAACTCATTTACTCAGTTTAATATTAGTTCATATACTTCTCCCGATATGGGTCGCCGTTTAGAGCGTATGGTCTCTGCACCGTTATTACAAACCCAACCTAAATCATGTATACGTCGTAAATCCTGCCTACATAAATCTACACCGGCCGCAGTTGAAATCACAGATAAAAATACCTATACAGCTGTTAGTACGGATCAGCAAAGGTAAGCAGACTTTTTTTTAAAAATAGCCTGTAGTTTAAGAGGGTTTAATTAAATTGTGTTTTTTATATTGACTTAACTGGGGTAATGTTTATTTAAATCCATTTTGTATTATGCAAAATAATGCGTTCGATGAGTTGTAACTTTGAAAATACGAAATTTATTATTTTGCGGTTTTTATATAAGATTACATTTACTGGCCCACGATGTCGAACGATAACGTTCGCTTAGATAAGACTTAAGACACTAACTTTTTATCGTATCTATTTTTTACTCAAACATTAGTAAAATGACTTATGGCCGAATTCTCGGTCATTAGTTAACCATTTGTAAACTAAAATTCTAACTATCGTTTAACTATTACTTGTTATTCTTATGGCAAACTAAGCATTGCGAATAAAGAATCATTAGTTAAACCTTTGTCATTAGCTAACTAAAGACTGTGGTTTCGGCCATTAAAATAGTATTATTATGTTGCGA
The DNA here is from genome assembly GCA_950370525.1 of Bellardia bayeri. Lineage (NCBI taxonomy): Eukaryota > Metazoa > Arthropoda > Insecta > Diptera > Calliphoridae > Bellardia > Bellardia bayeri. The sequence continues at coordinate 23,283,509 of OX493267.1, forward strand.
AATAAGTTTACTGTTTATGCCATAATTACAATTTTTTTTTTTTAATAATTACACTGTGCTAGTTGAAAAAACCGACAAGCGGGGCATCCAGTAGGTAAAGCTAAATCGAGTACGCTGAATACAGTAGTGGTAACCGTTTTTTTGAGGTTAGCTCTAGTTTTCGATTTAAAAAATGGAGGAGGTTGCGCAATAAATATTAGCGAAACTCGAAAATTGTTTCGTTTATTGAATTAAATAAAAAAAAACGAAATTCGGCAACAAAATTATCTTTAAGTAGGACCAAATTTTTGTTTAATTAAAATGAAGCATGTTGTGTTAAAATTTTAAAAATATGGTTTAATATAATTAATTTTAAGTCGCTTTTATTTAAAAGCGTTGAACGTTCGCTATATGTCTAACAATACCCTAAGGTTTGCTACCGTTACCGTTAAGCTATCGTTATAGAAGAAACTGCAATTATCGTTACCTATGTACATATAAAATCGTAAATTCGAAATTTTCAAAAAAATCAAAAATTTGACTTTTTGTTTCAACTACAGAAGTTTTTTTTAATATGTTGTCTATTTTCAAACAATAATGTTTATTATGTTCAATGTTTTTTTTTTTTTTATTTGAAAACAATTGTAAATCAAATATTAAAATGACCTAATTGCTTGTTCAAAGAAACTATTAAATGAAAACAATTGTTTTATATCTTTTTTTATATATCAAACAAATCTTGTTAAATTCAGTCATGAAATATGACCATGAAATCATAAATAGCTTTTGCAAAAAAAAAAAAAAACTTTTTATTTAAACTTAACAATAACAAAAACTGTATTTGTCAAAATTACCTAAGGGTTAAATCAAATTTATAATTTATTTGTTTTTGGTGTGAAAAATAAAAAGTTAATAATAAATAATTCATGACAGTTTCACATAGAAACAGTTTAGAAACAGATAAATTAGCAGAGTTTGAGTTATATTTAGACTTCCTAGTAGAACATGTATAGTATATCGCAAACGATTCATATTTTAGAAATCTCAAATATTGTAAGGTTTTGCATTTGTTTTGATCTAACTCAAAATTATGAACAAAAATAGCCCATTGTATCTATAAAATGTTATTAAACAAAATTTATTTATTTCATTACAACTTATTAATAATAAAAACACTGTGTTTTCTGCAAGCTTTTTTTATTGCATATTTTATTTAAATAAATGTGAAATTAATTTTATCTTTAAATGCTATAGCAAAATGTATAAATGATATTAAATAATAAGTTTATTATTCAATAAACACATATATTACATACAAATTTACGTAGCATTCGTTATCTTATTACATGATCAACGAATTTATTTATAACGAATATTTTAAATAAATAATGAAAAAATACGTTTTAAATTTCACTTTTCAACAGGAAAAAACAGATAAAAAAAACAATAGATACTACGTTGTCTTACTAGGCCAATACTATTAATAAAACTATAAAATAATAATTAAAATACAAAAAAAAAAAAAGAAACTTCAAGTAGGTACGTAATGGATTTTCGTGTTAAAATTGTATTTATTTACAAAACTTATAGTAAATAATACACAAAACAATTAAACACTTATGCCAGTAATAATATAATATTATATAAACAAATACTTTGTATAGGAATTGTACTAATATTTATAGTCTAGACATTAGACTATCACAATCACACACCTACATACATACAGACATATGTATGTACATGCCACTAGCAAAACCCAGTGATAAATGTAAGGAGTAAAGAGGCCTTCTAAGAGGCCTTATTTAGCAGACACAAGAACTACGCCTCCAATTCCATACTAAGGAATTTTTTACACGCGATGTCATTGCGAGCAAGGCCTTACCCGCTTGCTTCTACTTAAAGGGCTTAAAGGTTTTTAATTATAGTCCTATTTAAAGGCCTTCCAATAAAGGCCTTCTGAAAGGTTTTTAATTATAGCCCTATTAAAAGGCTTTTTGGTAAAGGCCTTCTTTATACATTCTATTTTTTTCGTTTTTAAAAGCATTTTTTATAATCTTCTTATAATTATCAAAAGTATTAACTTCGGACTCAACAGCTTTAAAAAATAATATATCAACATTAGAAAAACATTTGAATGCCTTTTTATTTTGAAGACCATCATAATTAAAATCTCTTATTATTTTATCTCCAACTAAATTGTGGAGATTTTTGATTAGTCCTCCGGTTCGTACTTTTTTGTTTATATGTAATATTAATTAACTGTTCTTCGCCAATTGTTGACGCTTTTTCATCCAAGTTTTTTAGATCATTAATTGTTTTAATATGGAAAATTCCATTAAGTGTTTTATCTTGTAAATTTCTTTTTATAATTTGATCCAAAAAAATTTTGATTTCCGCCAACTCATTAATAATTAAACCATATTGTACAAGGTGGCGCAAAAGTAATCCTCCTATCAGAAAATGCTATAAATTTTGCGATTGGCCCCTAATGTCAGTTCTGTTTTGACATGCGAAATACACGTTAATAAACAATGTTACGCTACACTGCTCCAGAACGCGGAATATTGCCATCCTTAATCACCACCAAGAGGAAGATGATTTTTCATCAAAAATAATCATGAATGATGAGGCCCATTTCCATCTTAGCGGATACGTAAATAAGCAAATTTACGCTTCTGGGGCACTGAAAATCCGCGTGTAGCCCACGAAGAGCCATTACACCCGCTCAAAGTCACTGTATGGTGTGCTGTTTTCGCTGGAGGAGTCATTGGACCTTTTTTCTTCAAAGACGTCGCGGGCCAAACGGTTACTGTGAATGGTGAGCGCTACAGAGCAATGATCAACGAGTTCTTTTTGCCGCAACTTGACGAATTGGGATTGGAAAACATGTGGTTCCAATAGAACGGTGCAACGGCACACACTACACGTGCCACAACCGATATGCTGAAGGATGCATTTCCCGGGCGCCTAATCTCCCGTTTTGGCGATTTGCACTGGCCAGCAAGATCGCCTGATTTGACCGCTCCAGACTTCTTTTTGTGGGGCTTTTTGAAGTCGCGGATTTATGTCAACAAGCCTTAGACTCTTGCAGCTCTTAAAGACAATATCCGTCAAGAATGTGAGGACCTATCGCCGGAAGTTTTGGCCAAAGTGATGGAAAATGCCATAAAAAGGGCTCAAATGACAATCAACTGTGGCGGCGGCCATTTACATGACATCATATTCTCGACTTGATGTAAAAAAAATGAAAAGATCAAATAAAAATAATCCACAAGAAGAATCAAAGTTTTTCATTTTTTTTTAATTACAGCAAAAAAACATCGGAAGTTTACTTTTGCGCCACCTCCTTTCGAACCTCAGATATTTGCTTTTGTAATTCTGTAAATTAAAAGAGAATATCAAATTATTTTTATTTTCTTTATTCATATTTATACATTTAAACTTACCATTTATTTTCGCATCCAAATTTTTGTAAGCCTTTTCTGCCATTATGCTTATTCTGAAAAATGTAAAGTTTATTTACGGTGAAGTTTTTATGAAGATAAGTGTTAATGGCAACTATGTAAAAGTGGAACCAAGAGGAAGGAATTGTCAATAAGAAAAACTATTAGTTTGCATAGATGAAATCAACATTACTAGGTGTTTTTTTTTTAATCCGCTATAAAAACCTTCTAAAAAACTTTCACAGTTGGAATGTCACAGTTGTAATGTTTACTAATTTACCTAATATGGGCCAAAGAGTTGTCCCGGAACTTTTAAAGAGAGGTATTCCATCTACTCCTACATCTATATAAATAATGTCTAAGTTTTTTTCCAATATTGTCTGGAATCGTTAATAATTGTTTTTTTTTAACCTAGGTGATAATACGTACATGTTCTTATTGCAGTAGTTTTCTTTTCAGTATTTAGGAGGCCGTTGCAAGTAGTACGAACGCTAAGATTTTCAGATATGAATACATTAAGTAAACTATCAAGACATCTTCTTGTAGGACGAAAATCGTGATACCATTTTAATAATTTTTGAACCAATGTCTCATTTTCATCATCATTTCAAATTAACTCGATATCACTTTCTGTATCACGATTTTCGTCATCTACAATATTAAATATCTCCTTCGAACATTGTTTTTCCTGTTCTTCACGTTTATTTTTATATTTTAATAAAGAAGGGCTAAAAAGACCTTATAAAAGGCCTCCGAAACAAAGGCCTCAAGAATTTTACCACTGGGAATGTTCAGAGTTGTAAGTGTTTTATTACTTTAAAGCAATGTCGGGCACACACATACTCACTCATATGTGCTAGTGTTGGAAGCAGCAAAATACAAACGATCGCAAATAATTGTACACTCAAATATTTTTTTAAGCTGTGTTCACATTATGTGTATTTTTCATGTGGAATGCCACTTTTCTACCCATATGTAATTTCATGTGTATGTCAAAATTGGAGTTTTACATACGGTTTATAAATTACATGTTCATATGTTGGTTATGTCACATACATATGTACTTACTTTTGTTAACTCATTTTCAAGTTTTTCCTCCAGTTTCAATAATAAATTTGTGTAGTTTTTTTTTTGTATTTTTGTTTTACTATTAGGTATAAATTATATTTATTAAAATTTCAATTAATTTTTGCCGCCACAAAATTTTGGTTATAAAAAACAGCTGATGTCAGATGGTTTGGAACTCGTTCTAAATACAAAGATGTCATATGTATTGCACACAGAGAAATGACACATGATATTGTTTGAAGGTGTTCAGACTATATGTACAAATTTGACATGCGAAAAAGTGACAGTCCACATGACAAATACACATAATGTGAACACAGCTTTCGTTGCCAAAATTAAAGACATTTAGGATTTTTATATATACAAATACATATATACAAATAATATTAAATAATAAAATAATATATGTATGTACATAAACATAATGTACCTATAATTAAATATTTTTTGACTTACAATGCGATGACAAATCAAACATTGGGCATTGCCATCCATGTTTTCCAAAAAACAAAAAATCATTTTCCCATTCTTCATTAAACATTTTGGTTTGAGTGTACTCAAAAAAATGTGCAGCGTAATCAGGAATTTAAGACAGGACGAAATTATGGCTATTCTCAAAATGACATTATCAAAATGACATTTTGGTAAAAAATTTTTACCTGACATACTTATACAGGGTGGGCCAACTTGGACTGACTGATTTGAAATAATTTTGAAATTTTGATAAAGTTATTGGTCCATATTTCTTCGAAAATGAGCTTAATGGTATACCGGACCATGTTGGAAAATTTTTTACGTCCGGTAGTTCTCAATAATCGTAACATATGGTTCCAGCAAGATGGAGCTACAGCTCATACCGCAAGAGCCACAATGGCACTTCAGTCAGTCAAACTTGGCCCACCCTGTATATGCATTTGTACACTTAAAGTTTCGTTATAAACTATTAAAACTTAAAAACTTCCTCCCTTAGTTATCTTCAAATTAAATATCGAATTTGAAGATATAAATACCATTTACAAATTCTATAAAAATTTAAAACAATCTGCGAGTATGTATGTATATATTTTCACTTACGGCATGAACGTGGTGTTGAAATTTCAGCATGTATATCTTCTACCAGAAACGTTGTTTAAAAATAAAGAAAATAAAACTAAATAAAAAAAATAGACAAAGTTCTTAAAAAATAAATACAAATACACAAAAAAATAAATAAAAATGTTGCCGAAACGATCTTATGCTGATCACGTGAACAGAACAAAAACGTATCGTAGATATACTAAAAATAAAAATAAAATACAAAAAAAAAAATAATTATAATTTTATTTTTTCTTATACACACAATGCTTCAATATAGAATTTAATAAATAGCCTTCTCTGCATCTGTGTCTAAAATAAAAAAAGCAAAATTTCATTATCATTTTATTTATAAGATAATATATTTTTATGTTTACATACATACATTATTTACAAGCATTAATTTTTTATAAAAAAAAAAAAAATACTTTTCAAAATTTTACACAATATTTTTTTACATTAGCAGTATGCGTGTATTGCAACCCTGATAAAGAATTTAATTTTAAACGTTTAATGATTTCAGTACGAAATCAAACAAATAATTTACATAAGTTTTCTCTTTATGTATTTTTTTTTTTTAATATTTTGGTTTGTTTTTAATTTCTAGTTATAACCAACAATTTGTTTCTTAAAATGCGCAATATTTTTACGATATTTTTACTTTTCTTTCCCCTACACTTGTGTTTTATTTAATTTTCTTTTGTTGGTCCATGTTAGCCTTTTTTGATCGAATTAAGATTTTTTTTTTTTTTGTAAAAAAAATATTATTGACAATATCACGACAATAAAATGTACATACGAGTATGTATAATATGGATATTTTTGTGGCGAAATTTAGAAATTCTTGTGACAAAATGAAGAGAGAAATATGTACATATGTCATCGTAGATAGTGTCATTAATTGTCTGTGCGTATTAATAAATAATATATGTATGTATGTACGTTTTTTAAACATACACATAAAAATAAAAATATTTGTGATATACTACAAACAAAAGTTTTAAATTTTATTCGTGTGATGGGAAATAGCATTTTGTTGGATTATAAAAATGTTTACCCTGTATACGAGCCATCGTTTTGTGCGCACAAAAACAAAACGTTGACAGAATACTTTAATTTGATATTCGTCCGTCCAAACTTGGATTCATGTTGGGTTTTGGGTTCATATGATAGCCAGTTACAGTTGCTAAAAGCCTTCACTCTAATTTCATGTCATATAGTTATGTAATTCAGAGAGACGGAAAGATATCGAAGAAACCCAATACGTAGATTTTGCAGTATATAATTTTTTCCTCTATATAAACTTGCGTGGTTATTAGCGTTGTCAACTTGGTGCGTTTGGCACCATTTTTGGTGTTTTTTTTTTAATTTTTTTGAATTCCTTCGGTGCTTTTTTTTCATTTTTCCGAAAATGTGTTAACAGCTATGTGTCCACGATCGTCAGATATTACCACGTTGTCAGAAAAATCTGCAGAAATTGTCTAACAACCGTGTAAACTTAAAATTTTTGTCTTCCAACGTTGTAAGAAAAAGCATTTTCAGTACATTGGAAGACAAAAATATTGTCACACATCTCACAATTGTGTAAACACACAATTTTGGCATTGTCATTGTTTTAAGACAATTGTCAAACACTTTTCATTGTCATATGTGCAAAGTTTATGCATCTGCCAATGGCAGCATTGTCATAGAAATTATTTCTAAATGCAACTCTGTATATACATAAATAAACAAACAAGTGTGTATTAATAAAATTTTTGAAAAAATGGAAGAAACTTAAAGAATTAAAATAAAGTGTGCATTAATAAAAATTTTTAAAAAAAAAAAGTGGAAGAAAATTAAAGAATTAAATTAAAGTGTGCATTAATAAAAATTTTCAAGTGGAAGGAAATTAAAGAATTAAATTAAAGCAAATAAAAAATGGATAGCGACATATTTTTTGATGAATCCTGTTTAATAGAGTGCAGATAAAATGGTTCCAATTGCTCTTTTTTGTTCCATGACAATATTTAAAATTTTTAAACGCACACACAGAATTGCAAAACGAATTTGACAATGCCACACAACAATCTGACAACCGTGTGAACTAACAATTTTGGTTGACAGCTAAATTCATTGTGTGACAATTGTTTGCAAATGAAATTGTTAGTTTTCTTAAAGTCGTGTAAACTGACAATTTACCTTTTGCTAAAAATTTAAGTACTTATAGATTCGAAATACACACTAGGAACGAATTAAAAACATAAATAACCGAAAATATGATGAATGTTTTCCATTTAGTTTAATTTTATTTGCCATCCAGTTTAGTTGAAACCTATTTACAAATTATAATACTAACCATGTATTTTATTTTTATACCTTAAGTCGGCTTTGTTTTGTTTGAAACTTTCATATCCATTACAACATCTAAAATTCCATTAATTTTTAAAAGCCAATTAAAAAAGTCAAATTAATAAATATTTATATTTACTTAAAACGTTTGCATTGACTTTTCGTTCCATTTGTACTGGTATAACGAACCCAGCTTACACAACGTGCTTTAAGTACATATAACATTATACATATTTACATTTTTTTACAGACTTATTTAGGTATATATATGTATATAATACACTTTAATTTAGGCGTTACACTTCCTAAATACAATATATAGACACATTTCATATGCACATCGGCGGTTGATATACATACATACATATGTCTCACACACATTAACAATTTTCATAAAATCTTTGCAAGTTACAAAAGTCCGGTTTTGCTCTCAAAGACCTCCACCACGAAATAATATGAAAATCAAAAAATTGATAAAATAAAAAGTCATAACGATATAGTGAGTTAAGTCGAAAGTAAAGTGCCCTACTTTACAGAGAAGACATTTAATGTTTTTGAAATTGAACGGGGACTTTTTAAAGTCTATGAACTTTAATTGACACAATGAATTAATAAACATACATACATATGTACGTCCACGTGACATTTCAAAATGCCTCCATTCAGATCCCCGTAAAGTCCAGAAGAAGTCCATTTTCATGTGTCCGGATACGTTAAAAACCAATATGGCAGATGTAACACTAAATAAAATATATGTATTTGAGTTTGTTTATTTTTTTTTTTCAAAAACATATTGTTATATCCTACACCACAATAGTGGAGAGGGTATATTGGATTTGTGCTGATGTCTGTAACGCCCATAAATATTGCTCCAACACCCAGCTTCAAGTATACCGATCGACTCAGAATCATTTCCTGAGTCGATTTAACGATGTCCGTCCGTCTGGCTGGCTGTCTGTCCATGTAAAGCTTGTGCGCAGAGTACAGGTCGCAATTTTTGGTGGAAATCGGTCCATTATTTCACCTGGCCCCCATACAAATGTCCATTTACGAAAGTTTACTTTAAAGTGCATAACTCTCTTAATCTTAATGATGATCGGTCCATAATTAGTCGTAGCTCCCATATAAGGCCCACTTCCGTAAATCACTTTAAAGAGCATAACTCTTTCAAAAATGTCGCTATCCGAACAATACTGAACACAAATATGTTTCGTTACAACCAATATGGTACAATTTTTTGATGATCGGCCTACTTCCGAAAATCACTTTAACGACCATAAATCTATTAAAAATGATGTTATCCAAATAGAATTCAACAAAAATAAATTTCATATATAAAATAATGATGACACATATGTAATTTTATAATGGTCGGTCCATAATTAGTCAAAATTCCCATATAACCCCCTGTTTGTAATTCACTTTAACCTCCATAAATCTTTTAAAAGTATTTACATATATCAAAATAAAGTATATACCTACATAAGTCATACATAATATTTATACTGACGGAAGTCATGACAATACGTTTTTGGATGATAATATGTAATATCTTCCATCTCATTTCTGAAAAACTGTATAATACATATACTGGGTGTAGGGTATTATATAGTCGGGCTTGACCGACTATAATTTCTTACTTGTTTTATTAGATTTTGTTTGATCTTACAAAAAGCTTGTAAAAACACAACGTCAAACAAACGTATGCAAAAAAAGGTGTTTACGCGTTTTGAATAATGAGAAGGAAAAAGATAAAAGATAATTTTCTCTTTCCTTCTCATTGAAAAATACTTGCCTTGACGAGACAGAATTGAAGAGTGTGAAAGCGGTCTAAAAAACCCCAGCATACCATTCTAGGAGTGCTCCAAAAAGGAGTCAGAAAAGAGTCCAACAAAAGAGTATTTTCGGAGCGAAAGAAAAATTTGCTTGTTACTGTTCTGAGTCGGCACGCAGTATGACTCAGAAATTCCACTTAATTATGTGTGTACCAAAGCGTTGTTGTCCTGTTATTTGTGCTTTGAACAAACATAGCTGTACCACACAAGAATGATAAAAACAAGATTACACAGAGCCCAACAAAAACCCTCATAAAAGACTCTTTTCTGACATTATCTAAGAGCTCTGTCAGAGCCTAAAAAAACCCTCATACAAGACTCTTTTCTGACATTATCTAAGAGCTTTTTCAGAGCCAAAAAAACCCCTCATAAAAGACTCTTTTCTGTCATTATCTAAGAGCTGACGGACCATTTTCGAACGTAATGACCCTCTTTTCTGAAGGTTTTCACAGCAATTATGATTGTTTTTTGGGATCATAAAGAGCGTTAACTCTCCGAAAAAGGTGTCAGAAAAGACTCTTTTCGGACTCATATGGCTTGCTGGGAATGTTAACGCCACTTTAATATGTATGTATGTATATGTGTTATTAAGTATTGCCAACTCATCTTAAATCAGCTGCTAAATAACCAACCAGTAATGCATACATACTCGTACATAGTTAGTTAGTAGCTGTAGTGGTTTTGTAAATATTTAAACCAAACGAAAAAAAACCTGTTGCGTGTGAAATTTGCAACATGCATCAACCTCGTGATCATCAATAAACACACAATATTGATAATGTACTCGTATACACAACATTGTCACACAAACACCAATCATAAAGTTAAAGTAAAAAACGCTGAATTTGTTAAGTATTAATTTAAATGGTACGTGTTGCTGTTAAACAAAAAAAACAACACAAAATACATAACAAGAAATAACTGAATAAAGTTAACAATACGAGTACAAATAAATTTATGTATACAAATGTAACCACCCAATATGTAACAAAAAAAACCGGCATTTTATTTTAAAACCAAACTTGAAAAATTTGCACAAACGCATTTAACTAATTGGCATTTGTTAATAATTTATGGGCCTGAGTTAAAATAATAACATAAAGAATTTGGTAAATTGTTATCGTAAAGACAATTTCCAGAATGTGCAAGAAACAGCATATTTGAGAGTTTAAAATTATTAACGACAAACACAATACGCCCCAACAGGCAATAGTGAAACTGGAAATACTCGTTTGAATGGTAACTCAAATCATGTTTTCAATACTTTGCTAAAATTCAATTATATTAAAAATAGAACAAACAATTGTTGTTAACAAAAGGAATAGCGTAAATAGAAATAATAGTAGTAAACATACAGCATTAACACTTAAATGGATCTAAAAAAGATAATCCCCCTTATTCAAAAACGATTATTAAATTTAACAAACGTTTATTAAGCAAATTTTTATATGCAAATCTGTCTTAATAAACGTTTGTTAAATTTAATAATCGTTTTTGAATAAGGGGGAATATCTTTACAGTTGCAATGAAATTTTGTACAAAAAAAATAACACTCCAAAAGAAAAAAAAACAACTTTAAAAAAAAATTTCGATGAACCTTCTATACTTACATCGTTTTTCCCACTTTCGCCGAGAAAATCAGAGATTCGCGTGGGGAAATCCGCTCTTATGGTATATTCTCATTTAGATCGAGTTCAAAAACCTAAAAATCTAATGCAAGTAAAGCGTTTGAAAATATGTATAAATAAGGTGACCATACGTCCACTATTTTGGAGGACAATCATCTATTTTAACTCGCTGTCATCTATAAAATTTGTGTCCTCTTTGAGTCATCTTTTTCATACTTATACTACGTTTTCACTATGTCATTTTTGTTGTCAAATTGTCCAAATTGTTGGCAATTGTATGAAAACGGGTTGTCATATGGCATCATCTATGTTTGCAATCATGATTACAACCCGTTTTCATTGCAATTGACAACCCGTTTTTATACAATTGCCAACAATTTGGACAATTTGACAACAAAAATGACATAGTGAAAACCAAGCATTAGTCATCTTTTGCCATCTTTAATTTTAAATGCATGAACAGAACAAGCACGGCACAGTTTTTAAGTAGAATGAGAATCGCCACCTTTAACCCTTAAATACCTGAAATTGAAAATACGTTCAAATTGCAGAAATAAATTTTTGTTCTAGTATGTATTTCATCTGCAAATTACGAATTTCAGTTCCAATTCAGAAAAAAATACTCCTGGAAAGCTCCAGGACAAAAACAATGCAGACAGTCTGTAGACGGTCTTAGTAGCTAGACGGAAAAAACCGTTTTTTTTTTAATACTCAACTTATGACCGTCTATAGACAAATAAAACAAATTTTACTTCACACACGTCGTGTCGTGCTTGTTCTGCTCATACTCTTACTGACTGAACTTTCGCTTTTCAAAATAGTGAATGGTAACAATATGTAAAAAATGTAAACATTGATTAAATTGAAATACATTCTTTACTATTTTTCTTAATGTCATCTTTTTTATTTCCAAAATCTGGTCGCCTTAGTATAAACGAATTACGAACACGAATTTCTTCATGTTCTTCTGTTTTGTGAATGTTACTTGAACAAGAAAATAATGTCGACAACAGTTGTCTGACAAGACACAAATTCAAATGTCAAACTGATGCTTAAAATATTTTATATAATAGCCCAATTTTGTTATTCTTATTTTATGTTAAAAAAAGTTTTAGGCTTCTTCAGCTGTTTATTTACTTTTTTAAACGAATTTATTACAAATTACACATTTAATTTCTAATTGTCTGACCGCAACTATATACATATACATAGCTTTACAAGTTGATCACATTTTTTTATGAAACAATTTATTTATATACATACATATATGTATGTAAAAAATCAAACGCTACTTAAATCTCCTAATATGTATTATACAAGGTCTAATTTGTTAAATTAGATGTCTATTAATTTGGGGTTTAATTGAAGTTTAGTTTGGTTCGTTAATATTGATAAAACATTACCAAATTTTGTTTGGTATGTATAATTTCAAAACTGGATAATATAATTAGAAACTTCGAATGCTCAGAAATCGGTTCGGATGATTACAAAACTTGTTTAAATGTTTTAAAAATCTGAAAAGTAGATTCCCATTTGTTCCAAACAAAATATTTGTTCGGACAAAGTTTTTTTCAAATGAATTTTGACGTCTCTCTTTTTGATAGAGAGAAAATATTTTTTACGAACAACCAGCGTTGCCATTTGTCAAGTTTTCCCTTTTTTTGCAAGTTTTTTGAGATCCAAAAAAGTTTTCAAGTTTTATTCTTAAAAAAGAAGTTTTCTGGAAATTTATAATTTATTTATAAGTTTAATTTAGTTTATAAAACAAATTATTTTCACCATTAACAAAACAATGTTTTTCTACTATGCTGTACTGCGTTAGTAATTTAACGATATTATACCTTTTTAATTCATTTTTACTGCAACAATGTTTAATTTAGTATTACTCCGTCTTAAGTACAATAAATGTCATATAAATATTTATAAAATGTTAAAAGTTTACAACACATTTTTTTATACTTTTTTTATTATTTATTGAATCTGCCTTATTTCCTTAGGACTAACAATAAGTATTCAAATCTTAAAACTAAAATAAATTTAATTAGTCTCTAACAGAGCAATTATTTCTTATTGGATGGATGTTAAGCTCTACGAAGCCTCGACTCCGTCTGGCTCTGAGCTAGAATTCTAGCAAGCCGATTCGGGTGGGTTTGTAGCTTTTTGATGTAGTTTTCGCAACACAAATAGACTCTTTATTTTGTACATACGAGTACATACATATATATGGAGTTGGACAGTTAAGAGTACTCAAGTAAATATGTAAAAATAAAAGTTGTTTTGTTTTTCAATAAAATTGGGTTTTGAAATTTTACTATGTACTTAAAACAGTTTTTTTTTTTTTCTAAAAATAAAGTTTTTTGTTTTAGAAATAAAAAGTTTTCTTAAAAAAAATACCTATATGGCAACGCTGCGAACAACTCTCAGGTTAAATTGGTTTGATTTTGTATTTGGTCTTGACAAAAATGAACTGAGTTGCCAATAGGTTACATTTCTATCTGTGGTGTTTGTGAAATTATATTATTCATTTAATTTATTCATTAAAAGTTTTGTAAATTGTTTTTGAAAAATATTAAAATAATTTAATATTTGTTTTTTAACACTTAAAACTAAAGCAAAATAAATTAATGGCCGCAGTATTACCACTTGTAATACTAGTAGATTTTGCTTACATATGGCAGCTTTCATTTTCCAGAAAAATCGTTCGAAATCAGAGATCGGCAAAGAATCGTTTTTTACGATTCACAACTACTCATAACATTTTAATAAGTGGTTTTACATCATTGAACTTTACCTACTCTGAGTTACTCAAACTCACAACAACGTTGACTTATAAATGCAGGTGGATATACGTATGAGTACAACGCCGATATCGAGCTCATACCATACCCAATATGTTTGATTCATAAACGCGGTATTTAGATTTACATTTTAAGAAAAATACTCACATACTCAGTTAAGTCATTGAAAAAAATTTCAGCTTAATCCGTTAGGTATTTATACAAAATAAGTAAAAAAGAAATAAAACATATTGGGGAAAATATAAAATTTCAATCCCCAGCTCAGCCAGAAAAATTATCAATAAAATTTTAATAGAGATTTCATGTTGTAAAACAATTTCTTCAGTAAAAATAATTTAATGAAAATTAAATTTAATGAACTCGAGCCCGACTAAATAAATATCAAAAATTTAAAATTAACAGTTCGAATAAAAAATAATAATTGTTCGATTTATTTTTTTATATCATTTTTATAAGCAGGCTGTAAAAATGAACGACACTCGCATGAGTGTATGCGAGTCATACTTATTTTTTATCGTCTACGTACATTGAGTTAAGGAGAGTCTAAAATTTAGACTCTAAATAAACAACATCATACATGAGATTAAGTATGAATATAATGAGTACTTCAAACTTTAAAGATGAGTAGTGGTTTGATGATATTGAGGCAAGTGTGAGTACGTATAAGTACAATATATTATAAGTCATGATTCGAGTATACTCACTTTTTCAGTACTCATCAGCGTTGCCACAACCAAAAAAAATTTGTAACCAACATTGGAATAAAAAATAACCAAATTGGAGAAAAATTAACCAATTTTTTTTTTTTTTAATTTTTATATTTATTTAGTCGGGCTCGAGTTCATTAAATTTAATTTTCATTAAATTATTTTTCTGAAGGTAGGAATTGTTTTTACAACTTGAAAATTTTTTTATTATTAAAATTTTTATTGACAATTTTCTTGGCTGGGATTCGAACCTGGGTTGTTGAATTTATATATCTTTCGAGAAACACCATTTTCTCTCATCAGAATTCTTTGCGTTTTTATTCATTTATTTATAACAAATTCAAGTTTTAATAAAAAAGAAACATATAAAAATTGCTAAAAACAATAGGTTTGTTTAGTGACTAAAAACTTTTACAAATTTGTAAAAATTGTTACAAATATTTTTGACATTTGTTACAAAAAAGTTCTTTTATATATACAAATACGTTAACAAATTTCTTCAAAATTTAATTTTAAAACTAATTTGATATTTAAGGTGGCTATACACTACGTGTTTTTGCTTATGTATTTTTAAGTTTACAACTCATATGTTTTTCTTTATGTCTGTCAAAATTGGTTATTTTACATATGGGTTTTAATTGTTGGTCACCAACTTGTATGTACAATTACACGTGACATCGCTATGATTAAAACAGCTGATACGCTTAAATATTATTCTTTTCGTTTCTTTAAAAAAAATGCGTTAAAGCCGCTACAAAGCGTCACTAAATTGCCGGCGTCAAAATATTGATTTAAGGTTTTTCGTTTTTTAATATACAAGATGTGGAGCTTGTATCAAAAATTTTTAAATAATTTATATCATTGTTATTAAATTATCAAAATGGGATAAAAAAAAATATTTAATTTATCACTTTTGCAAATTCTTCATACGGCCGGCTAATGTTAGCGCAGATTTAACCGTTGACAAATCTTTTCGCCTGGCATATACATTTGAAAATATGTGTTTGAACATAAGAAAATAGAGCGTTTTCTAATAGAAAAAATACATATGTATTTCCACATGTATTTTACACAAGCAAAGTTTTTGAGGCCACCAACTACATGTTTTTACTCCCATATGTAAAATTTGACATATACAATGTAAAAACAATGTAAAAAACACGTAGTGTATATGCACCTTTACTAAATAAAATATTCTTACATTTTTTATTATCAATAAAAGTAACCAAAATGAAAAAAAATTACACATTTACACACTGAAAAAAAAATACCCAAATTTGGTTAAAATTACCCAAGACGGCAACGCTGGTACTCATAACTGATCTCTGTTCGAAATTGGTGAAAACAACTCTCAGTAAAAAACTTTTCTCTGAACAAATGGGTGAATCCACCTTTACATGTTAATTTATTTTAACTTCTGTGATTTACATATCTAAATTTAATATTGAATTTTTAATTTATAGCGTTTTAATTATTTAATTAAAAGTTTTACTCTTAAAAACAATTAATTCAAATTTACATTATTTAGATTATTGATATTGGTGCTTTTTTAAATAAAATTAATTGAAATTTTATTTAAGTACTTGGTTTTTGTTTTTCTTAAACCATATGTTGCATACAAATACAATTTGTGTGGTATGATTTCTGTTTTCTGTTCTCTTTTATTTTTTTGTTTGTTTATATTTTGACAGCTGATCAGATTTTGTACTCATTTAGATAAATTTATTTTTAAGCAAAATATGCAGTTACACCCACCTAAATAAGAAAAAAAAACATCTTTATATAAAAAAATCGTATGATCATACGATTATATAAAAAAAGTTATTTTTCATTACATATTGCTGTGTACATTATAGTACAGTTGTTTCAGAAAGTGGGTACTCACCGATAAATTAAATTTAAAAGTACATACTTTAGGCTAACTTTGGAGCGGTTTTTTAGTACCTAATATTTAAAACTAATATTTAAAAAAACATAAATAAAAATATGAATTCAAAATCACAACGCATAACTAAAAATAGTTAAATTTTTAACTTCAAAAGGTGAGAATTCATTTCGAATTTGTTGCAATAAAAATCGCGTAGAACAAATATTTTAGTATTTTGTATGGGAGCTTTTGTTCTCAATTATGGCTTCTAATCTTCTGGAAATAAAATCCACTAAGTTTGGGTCACCAAGGGTGGAATTATTTCCAACTCCAGAAGCACTCATACATCCCCACATTAGAACCACAATGTTTTAAAGTTGAATACAAATTTTTTCTTTAAACTCCTCATTTGGTTTTCTCCACGCTCTAAAAAACGATCGTTCGATTTATTTCGATGTTCTTTTGCGTATTTAAGTCATTTGATCTTCTTTACTTTGCTGATATAGGGTTTCTTACGAGAAACACGTTTGTTGTACCCAGACTCATCAACTGCGTTGTCGACTTGTTGCGTTTCGCACCATTTTTGGTATATGTATAAAACAGTTTTTCGAAAACGAGCGCTATATGGGAGATATTACCTATTATGGACCGATCATCCAAAAATTTAGTGCCATGATTTCTGTGAATATAAATATTATGTGTGTTAAACTTTATCTCGATATAAATACTTTTAAAAGATTTATGGAGGTTGAAGTGAATTACGTAGAGGGTCTTAAATGGGAGTTTCGACTAATTATGGAAAATTAGATGTCATCATTTCTGTATATATGAAACTTATTTGTGTTGAATTTTATTTGGATACCAACATTTTTGAGAAATTTATGGTCGTTAAAGTGATTTTCGGAAGTAGGCCTTATATGGGAACTACGACTAATTATGGACCGATCATAACAAAATTGTACCGTATTAATTGTATATATATGAAATATATTTGTGTTCAATATTATTTGGATACCAACCTTTTTAAAAGAGTAATGCTCTTTAAAGTGATTTTCGGAAGTGGGCCTTATATGGAGACTACGACTAATTATGGACCGATCTTGACAAAATTTGTAGATGTGATTTAGCTTCATTTATTTCTCATTTGTGGTGAAATTTGTTTGCATACTTGTATAATTCAAAGATTTGTGATCGGTAAACCCCAATTTCGGAAGGACATTTGTATGGGGGCTAGGTGAAATAATGTATCGAAATATCTTCAAAATTGCGACCTGTACTCTGCGCACAAGCCTTACATGGACAGCCAGCCAGTCGGACGGACATCGTTAAATCGACTCAGAAAGTGATTATGAGCCGATCGGTATACTTTAAGGTGGGTGTTGGACCAATATTTCTGGGCGTTACAAACATCAGCACAAATCCAATATACCCTACCCACTATGATGATGTAGGGTATAAAAATCTAAAATTAATTTCATTAAATAGATATTACATATGAAGTTATCATTAATTTTGACTATTGAGAAAATCTATATTTTCAATATTTTACAAGAGTTTTGCAAGATCAAACAGCATCAAATAAAATAAAACTAAATATTTGTTGAGTCTTGTCGTAAAAAAATATTTTTTTTTAAATAAATAAACGAGTTCAAATATATTTTATTGAGTGTTTATGTCTTTTTCGGCAAGTATTTGCCAAGTGTGAACGTACCTTTATAAAACTGTTTTTTAAACACTAAATTGACTAGTTTCAAAATAAATAAAAAATTTTTTTTTTTAATTTATATGATCTTTTTTCAGACTTTTTGCATATTTTTTTCGTAAAAATCAGAAGAAATGTCTATTGTAGGTAACTTGATTTCAATTGAACTTTATTATTATAGAATTATAAGCATGGTGCAACTATACAAGGTGAGTGCAGTAGCACAGCTGACTGACTTTGTTTACAATTTACTTGTGTCAAAAGTAATACATTTTCAAGTGTTTTTGACAGCAGTACATTATTTTACACAAACAAAATGCCTGCTGTTTCTGTTTTGTGTTGTATTTGTTGTCGATTTGCACTTACCTTGTATAGTTGCACCATGATTATAACCATCTACAAATATATATAAAAAATTTACTATTTTACACCGCTTTTAGGGCAACAAAGCCAAATTTAGTATTGTACTACATATGTATTTACCTGATGTAAATAATTACACAACTTGAAATATGTTTATTTGCATTACTTAGAGACGTTTAAAAATATGTATATGTATATGTACATATATACATAAATACACGTACAACCTCTCTACATACATATGTATGTAAGTATGTATACTATCTAAGTCGCCTGTCAAATCTTATGTCATCTCTGGTTGTTTTTAATTTAAAATAATTTTTTAACTACGCCATAAACAAAATTCCCGAAAAAACAAATATTTATAAATAAGAATATATGTACATATATATATAGAAAATAAAGAAAAACAACTTTCTTAAATTAAATTGATTGAAATGAATTTAGAAAAATCAAAAAACCACCTTGAGACCTATCAAAAGTATAAAAAAAAACAACAATTTAGATGGCGCACGACCAGAACCCCTCAAAATCACCATTCTATGCAATTTTTTAATGTTATTTATGATGATGGCATTTTTAAAAATTAATAACAATGTCAATGAACGTATTTTTTTTCTTTATTATTTATATCAATATTCAAGTAGAAACAGGCCAGATATGTATGTTGTTTTCGAGAGGCGATCTACAAGATCACAAATAAAAATTATAATTTATTTGAATTTAAAATTTGATATCGTACGATTGCTAATGCATATGTATGCGGGTAAAATGAATAATTTATTTATTTTAATCTGCACAAAATGCATACATACATATGTACATACATAATAATATTTATTGTTTTTTGATAATATAAAAAAAAACAATTGAAAAATTATTAAATAAAGTAAAATTGATTTATTTCTTCGGGGGAATTTATTAGGATTTTTCAATCAATATAAACCGAGAAAAAAATCATTTTAATTCAAGATTAATAAATGTGTTTAATTTTAAATAAATCTACTTTTAGCCGTGCCCATAAGAAAGTTATATTTGCCGATGATGAGGGTCTATCACTTACCCAGGTTCGTGTCATGTCCGAGCCCTCAAATGTGCCACCCTATTGGAGCATGAAATTTTTGGAACAAATCACCCAGGGTTTGGTAACGCCCCATCCTGCTGATCAATGGACGGTCGATTTTAAACAACCTGCCTCAGATTATTTAGCCTTTAGGTAAGAATTATACATAAATCTAGTTAACTATAAATTATTAAATTTAGTTTTAACATAACTAATTATTATTTATTCTTGTCATTTACACCCTTTTCCTTTTCATTGTAGACAATCTATCGAGAAGGACTATGTTTCCTTGGAAAATGTTATTGTCAAAGATGAAGAATCCATAGTAGTGGGTACAGTAAAGGTTAAAAACATTTCCTTTGAAAAGGAGGTCATTGTACGTGTTACATGGGATGATTGGAAGAGCCAGCAGGATATATTTTGTACCTACAATAGAGCTTATGGTCCTGCTACCTGTGCCCATGTCATATTCGATACTTTCTCCTTCAAAATCACCCTACCACCATCTTCCAAACGCTTGGAATTCTGTATCTGCTACCGAGCTGAAACTCAAGAATACTGGGATAATAATAAGGGTCTAAATTACACCATCAGCAAAAGATCACCCTTTTACTATAATGCCTTATCACCCTACGATAAGAACTCGTCATCTGCATTGCACAATTCCAGATCGTGTCAGAGTCAAGTGAGGTCTGCTTTAACAGAAGCCCTTAACAATACTACAAATGATTCCAAAAACAATTGGCATCATGAGCCCAGTCCCTACTGGTAGAATAGTGAATCAAACCCCTAATAAGGTTTTCAACATTTGAGGTTATAATATTTATTTATACATTTATGTATAAAGGCTCAAACCAGCTTTAAAGCTTCTTTGGCCTTATTAACATAAAAAGCTAAAAAGAAAACAAACAATACATAATAAGTACGTAATGTATATTTAGCAACTGCCTGCTAAGGGAATGTTGTTTGGCGGCTCCATACAAAAAAAAACACTAAAACTATATAAAGTCTAAAGGTTTTAAACCAGACATAACATAAACAAAAAATGTCTCAAGAATGCAAAGGAAGATGGACTTAGAGGACTGTTAAGCAAACAACAATAAATTAAATAAAACAACAGACATTTTTCAAAATCTATACACAAGATATGGCATTAAAAATAGTAAATAGAAAAAATTAATTGCAATTTAGGAAACCAATGTCAAAATTAATAATTGTTTAAATATAACAGCGAAAATCAGGCTTTAGAGTAATTAGTAAACAAATGTAAACTCAAAGTAGAGCTTTATAAAAAGAATAAATCCTTATAAAAAAAATAGTTTTGTAATATGACGTTATTTGTTTAGAATTTTAATTGTTTTCTTGGCGAATTGACCTTTGACGTTCCATTTTACAAAATTAGATCCTTTAAGTCACCATATTGTATATACAAATATTTGGCATAATTTCTACGATGTGTTATTTATTTGTAAAGATATTGAAATGATTTTTAGGCGTGGAGAAATTTGGCAAAATCTTTTTGTTTAAAAAAACTCTTAATTGCAAATGAATTTACGGCCTGGCCTGTTGCTCTAAAACTAATTAAGAATGCTTTTGTTCGCTTTCTAAAGAGACTTATTTGGGTTTTTCACAACAATTCGAGATCAAGAAACAGAGCATTAAGGTCTTCATTTTTTAAAACGGAAACTTCGAAACTTGAATATTTTTCATATACTTTCATTAACATTTGTCGTTTAGTTTTACAAAATGAAAACCCAAAACAAAGTTCAGAAATACAAAACTACAAAATTTACAATGCTTTAATATACAATATCCATCCGTCATTATTGCAATGTTTCAAATTAGTTTTGCTTAAATTGTTTTAATGTTAAAAAAAGATTTCGCAGTTTGTATTTCACAATTAAAGGTTTTATAATTGTGTTCGAAAATTCTGAATTATTTGTATGTTTGACATGATTTCTATTTTAGAATACAGAATTTTCTTTTAAACAAATGTATAAGTTAAAATAATATTTGAAACATGGTGCAACTATACAAGGTGAGTACAAATCGGCAACAAATACAACACAATACAGAAACAACAGGCATTTTGTTTGTGTAAAATAATGTACTGCTGTCAAAAACACTTGAAAAAGTATTACTTTTGACATAAGTAAATTGTAAACATAGTCAGTCAGCTGTGCTACTGCACTCACCTTGTATAGTTACACCATGATTTGAAATTTATAGTTTCTAAACTTCTGAACATGGTGTAACTATACAAGGTGAGTGCACAGCTGACCGACATTGTTTACAATTTACTTGTGTCAAAAGTAATACCTTTTCAAGTGTTTTTGACAGCAGTACAAACAAAATGCCTGTTGTTTCTGTATTGTGTTGTATTTGTTGTCGATTTGCACTCACTCACCATGGACTATTTATTTCTCAAATCAGTAAGACATCAGGATTTAAATATTTCAATAACAATTCATGCGATATTTAAATATGTAATTCTATACAGAATTGTAAAAATTATTCAATTTTAAAAATTGTTCAAATTTAAAACTATTTTAAATATTTATTTAATCAAACAAAACCTCAAAATAACATCAGCAAATAAACAAGGTTTTATCACAAATAAAGAAAATCCCCAGGTAGATAAAAATTTTTATAGTTTTTGTCAATATGAAATCGTATATGTTTGTATAAAAAAATATCGAACTGCGAACAGTAATTAAAAAATTGAATGAAATTTTGTATTTGAAAATATTTTCGCGCAAGTTTTTTTTCATTACTGATCGTAGTTCCTTATGTTCCTTATAATCCAAGAGTAGATCCTTGAAGCAAATTAAATCATTACGTTTTTATGAAAGTTCATGAAGTTTATAAAGCAATACAATTATTATTATTATTATTAAATTAAAATTAGGATCTACCATGCAGGGTAAAACAATAAAATAAATCAGCCACTTTAACTCAACAAACAAAAATAAAAGAAACAAACTAATTTTAAAATTATTTTAAATGTTCTGTAAATGGAATTTTAATATGTACCTATAATGAAAGCTTTTCTAATAAAACCAACCATATAAAGGCAAGCATATTTAAAATGGCGAAACTTTTTCTTCCATTTTCTAATAACATTTAAAACAGTCACATGGTTGCATTTAATAAACGTGTGACAGTTGTCAACATTATTTTTTAATAAAACTACTTTTGACACATCTAACTATCTATCTACATACATATAATAATAAATAAATTAATAAACACAACACAAACTAAATAATATTAAAAATATAAAATACTAAAAAAAAACCCCCCTCAAAAACTAAACAGAAAACTTATGCTTCGTTTTCTTATTTTTTACTTTAAAATTTGTATGTGTTATTTTTTATAAAAAAAATAAAAAACAAAAGTTATGTTTCTTTTTTTCAATATCAGTGAAAAAATTTAAAATTTGCTTCAAAACCAATCAGGAATTAGGAAAATATATTGAAAATTCTTCAAATAGTGGCCATATACAAAAGAAAAAGTGTTATAATTAATAAATACTTGGAACTTTAAGACTGAAATTAAGAAACAAAACTTACAAAACAAAAAAGAAAAATTATATAAATTTGCTTTGATTTTATTTTTTAATTCTACAAAAATTGTATTTAATTTAACAAGAAATTTGTAATGTTTCTAAATGTTTGTAACATGATTTAATGTATGCGTAAATTGTTATTTTAGTTTTGTAAATAAAATGAAAAATAAATCGCAGCAAATAATTTAAAAAAAATATATATCACCCCTATCGTGAATAAAAATTCCACATGTAATTTGTTCCCTTTTCACATTTTTCCTATTTAAATTAAATGTTAAAAAAACAATAAAAGGGAACAAATTTCATGTGGAATTTTTATTCACGATAGGGGTGTAGTTTATAAAAATGTAACTATACCTATAACTGTAGATTAAATTTAAAACAAAATGTACTCATACGAGATAAGTGTTTATTTTTTATATTCAATAGTTTTTTTTAATAAAAAATCAGTTTAACTGTAATATATTTTTAGTAATTATTATATTTTATAATTAAGTTTTAAAGTCCTTTCTACCTATGATTTTTTTAGGACTCATACATGTTAATTTTTTTACAATTATTGCCATTAAAAATAAATAAAAATACTGAAAAAATAAATACTATTTAATAAACGAAATAATTATTGGATTTTTTTTTTAATTTTAAAACTTATAGGTACATAATTAATCCATGCTACTTGATTCAAAATTCCATAACAGGAGCATATGGGAACAACATGAAAGTTTTGACATTTTACTTGTTTACATATGCATTTTTGTCTATTTTTAAATTTCACATTAAAATATTTAAATTAGCTCACATTTAATCACAAAATTTGTTTAGCAATTTGATTTCGGCTTTAGATTCGCTTGCACTCCGAAAGTGTCACTGTATGGTGCGCTAGTTAGTCTGGAGTCGTGACTGCACCATTTTTGTCGAAAATTCGGCTAGAAATGGGGTTACGGTGAATGGATCACGCTATCAAGAGATGTTAACAACTAAATTTTGTCCTATTAAACAGGGCCACTCAAGTGAGTTAGTTTATTGTGAGTCATCGTTAAACATCAAAGTTCTTAAGCTGCAATTTAAGTATGTTCTTAAACCGTAAAAGTGTAGTAAAGTGTAGTTTATTTAAAATTGCTTTTGTGTATCTATAGATGTATGTATATGAAAATGAATTCATGTATGTATGTATGTATGTAACGTATGGACTCCAAAACAGCTGAGCCGATTTTGATGAAATTTTCACAGAATATGGAAGGAATAATAGGCTATACATATGAATGTATATGGGGGTGGCACCGCCCATATAACCCAAAAATTTAAATCGCCATATTTGGGCCCACTGAAATGCATCGCTAATATGACGCGCTTCAGTATCCTATTACTTTTCCATATGGAGAAGATGGATATCACTTTGAAATGCGTGAAATCAATCAAGTAACCCGTAAGGCCGTTAATTATCCTGTTGAGTTCTTAAATTCACTCGATGTGCCAGGCTTTCCACCACATGTGCTACAACTTTAAATTGGGGTGCCAATTTTATTACTGCGTAATATCGATCACCATGGCTTTGCAATGGCACTCGACTTGCAGTAAAAAAAATTGAGAAATAATTTAGTAGAAGCGACCATTATAACAGGAAAATAAAAAGGTACAGATGTACTTTCGCTACGCATTCCAATGCTACCAACAGATTTACCATTCGATTTTAAACAATTTTTTCCTGTTCGGTTAGCGTTTGCGATGACTGTTAACAAAGCTCAAGGTTAATATCCTGATGGGCAAACTAAACCTAAAGCATTGCAATAAATACATTAAAATTAAATAAATAAATATTTGTAAATATATAAATACGTTTTATTTTATTTTATAACGAGGGGTGGTGGGTAGCGAAGCACACCGGGTTTAGCTAGTATTTAAATAAATAAAGACTAGTTATATTTTCTTTAAGCAGCTTGACGCTTTTATTTATTTAAAGGAAATAAACCACCATTTTTAAAAGGTAAAAACGTAAAGCTTTGTATAGACGGTTGTCAGATCTTACAACCTTGTCCGAAAAATATTAAGAAAATGACTAACAACCGTGTTAGACTTAAATTTTTTGTCTTCCAACGTTGTAAGAAAAATCGTTGACAATGACAATTTTTCAATGTCAGATAAATAAATATAAATTAAGTTGTGCGGAAAATTGTCTTTCAATACAATATACAAAATATTAATAAACTGAACAGAATAAGACATACACCTGGGTTCTACATTTGTAAAATGAAGTGGAATTGAAATTTTCATTAATTGTGTGTTCTAAATTTTGTCAAAATGATTTGAAAAGTAAAATATCACTTTTAGTTTCGTTCATCGTGATTAAAAGTTTCACCTCGTTTTCTAGAACGCCGTGAATTTGTTCATGTGGAATTGAAAATAATTTAGTTTCACTTCGTAGTGGAATATAGAACATATGCGATAATGAAACACAGATGCAGATGGTGCATATGTGCATGTTTCTTGTGGAAATATGTATATCAGTTCATTATGGCCGATTTCATAGAAATTTCGTTTCTTTGGGTCGTAATGTATTATTCATTACATAATTACATCCAGATTACGAGTTTTGATCTCCCAGTTTGGAGTTGATTGTATATTCGTATAATCTCCCCATACCCACCAATATGAGATGTTTGTCATTGTGGCTAACTAAGCCTTGTTTGAGTTATTAAATCATATTCCTTTATATATCGCACCCTAAATACAAAAGGGTCACAACTCAAAATACTAAAATTTTCAGGAGAGACAAAAAAACTGTTCATCGTGCACAAGCACCCACTTAACATAAAAATAGACAGAACTGTATTTTTCGAGTTAAAGAAGATAGTGATGTGAAAGAAATTTTTGTACTCTGAATTAATTTATGGAAAAAAGTCAGTTTTGGAAAATTTTGAGTTGTAATCCTTTTGTATTTAGGGTGCGATAGAAGTATGTAAGTAAAGCGTATCTACTTCCAGAATAATGTATGTACATTATTCCAGTAGTAGTGTATTTTTCCTACCCCGATAAGCTAAATGCAAACATTCTATTCGCTCTATAAGATTACGTCTTTTCACTAAATAAGAAATGCATGTTTCAAGATTAATCGAACTATGACCTTATTAAGACAATAAAACAAACGTGCAGGTTTTCTTCAAAATTTTTTGCTATGAGTACAATGCAGCGTAAAAGGAAATATTTTCATTTTATTTAAAATCGAAAACTGCAGTGTTCAAACTATTGTATGAGTTGAGTTTGGTCTTACAACAAATATTGCTAGTAGAGCTGTGTCGCTCATGAACGAACGGGTTAAAATGGACGGATCACTTCATTGAACGAACGATTTTCGTTCAATAGTGTACGGAACAATTTCGTTCAGCTGCTGTTTATCAAAAGACAAGAAGAAACCCACATTCAATAAAGGTTGTATTCATTCGTTCAAAGTGAACGATTAACCGAATTGAATGAACGAATCAGTCTTGGATAAATGAACGAAAATGACCGGTCACTGAAATGAACGACCGGGCACAACTCTAATTGCTAGTAGTAAATAAAAGTAAAACGGAAATCGCATTTGTTAATGATATTTGTTCAAACTGGGGGGTTATTCTGTATATGTGAAAGCTTTTGGAAATACATACACAATAACCCTAGTGGTACATATATGTAAAGTTCGTTGAAAATGGTGCAATGTTCGATTCCAGCTTCCCGTTTTAGTTGTTTTTTCTATGGCATTAAAAATGTAAAGTAAATTAAAATTCTACAATACTTTAAATTGAAGAAATGTATTTGCAAAAAAAAAAATCGATCCATTTACTATAACCCAAATTACCAAGTTGCTTGCAAATTAAATAAAAATACAATTCATTTTAAGTTTTCATATATTTCACCGGCTTTGACATTTTATTTAAATCTTTGTTTTAATGATACTGTTTAGGGCCAGGGGGTTAGTTTACGGAGTATAATTCATAAAATGAATTACAAAAAAAAAATCACATTTTAATACAAACTAATATCAACAATGACACTAATAATAAAATTTAACAAACAATAAATTGCATTAGCAAACACCAATTAATAGTTCTATAAATGAGTTGAACACAAAATTTTACGAGAGTAGAGGACAGTTAGTTAGGGGAGGGAAGTTAAACTTGGATAAAGTTCTTTTAGGGGATGTTAAACATTAAAGCTTAAATTAAATTAAGAAAAAGTATGCTAAGAAACTTTAAAAAAGCTTTAAGAAAATGCATTTCATAGAAAAGTTTGAATGGAATGAAAAGTTTACTTTCATCAAATAGAAATAAATGCCTAACTAAAAATATTTAAATATTTTTTCTAATTATAATTGAATAAATATTTAAATTTTTACTCTAATGCCCCTGCGCTTAGTGGGTGTTGGACTAGTCTGCTCTCTTTTAATATTTAGTTTAAATAGTGTTAATGCAAATTTGTTGTTTTGTTTTCATTTCGCCGGCTAATATATAAAAGTTGTAGATATTTTTGTCTTGCGGCCTGTAATTGTCTTGCAACTATATAATTGCGCATGTATTAGTTTAGATAATTTTTAATTTGTTTAGGGTTTTGTTTTGTTTTCTTTAATTTGAGTTTTTAAATTTGTTGGTTTGTTTGTTTTTGTATCTAATGAACTTAATTAAAAGAGCTTATTTAACGATGAGTTGGATATATATTATTAGTAAATTAGTTTACTGTTGCTAATGGTGCTTATTGGCTCTTTTCGAGCTTGGCCTTAAGGGAAGCGGGCATCTCTGGTGGAGGGGGACGAGGCAAAGCCAAAGCAACCTTGACACCATCATAGATGAACCATTGCAAGGCAGTCAATGTACCGATCATTATAATACGTGGCATCAAACCGTTCCACATACCCATGAAGCCCAAGGATTTGGCGACTTGAATGGCAGTGGAGCCCTTGGCTTGGTTCAATTTGGATACAACAACATCAGCTGGGTGAGAAACAACAGCGCAGAAGACACCGGCAATATAACCAGCAGCGAATGTGACAACCAATTGTTCGCTCTTGGTGCATTCAGAACGAGGCTTGGGAACAACATGCCTGTAAAACAATAATTTATGGTTAAATTAATTTAATTTTGAGTTTATTTTTTTATTCAAAAAAAAAAAGATTTAAAAGCTTTTCTTACTTGTACAACAATTCCACGGTCTTTTCGAAGCAAGCGAACTTCATCATGGTGTATGGGATTTGTCTCATCCACAATGGCACCAAACCCTTGTAGAAACCAGCCAAACCTTCTTCCTTGGCGATCTTGGGCATAGCCTCACGCATAGTGTTAGCAAAGCCAGGTGTGGTTTGGATCTTAACCTTGGCAGCTTCGAATGGAGCCAAAGCAATATCAGCAAAGAATTCAGCTGAAGCAGAGGCAGCCAAGTACAAGTAGGTACGGTACAAGTAGGCATTTTCTTCACCCAAAAGGTCAGAGTAGTATACTTTGAAGACTTCGTAGAAACCGAATTTGCAGAGACCCTGAAAAAATTAAAAAACATTAAAGTTGACACACATTTTCATAAAATTTTGTCTAGAATTTCGAATTTTTGCAATATTAATAAAAATGTGTAAGCATTTATAGTGTTCAATTAAAAATTTATTATATTTAAGTAATTTATTTAATTTTACATTCTGTAGATTTTATATATGTATATTTATTCATATTGATGAATATTACATTTTTCGTTCACACTCTTTTATTTAATATTTCATATCTTACAATGGGATAATAACTAATGTTAGCATTGTACGCATGGCGCATATGATCTATTTGTCCATTTAATAAGCATTTAATAAATATATAACTGATAAAAAAAAAACAAAATTTTCTCTGATCCCAATTATGTTTGTAAGTATTGATAAGATAAATTACGATATGATTTAGATAACATATTAAAATATATTATATAACGTTTTTTCTGTCTATTTAAATAAACCGTGATGAAAACAAAATGTATTTGCATGCATACATACGTAATAATAATTGCAATTAATAAAAACAGCTGCCAAAAGTTGTTTGAATATAAAATGTTCACAGAATTTGTTTACATTAATTAACGCATTACCACTTTTAAATGTATTAGAATTAAAAATTGTTTAGGAACTAAAACAACAATTTCATACATTTAAAGCCTTAAATAATTCGGCGTTAAATTGATAAATAATTTCCTTTCATATTTGTCTAAAATACGATTAGAAAATTTTTATTTTTATTGATTAAAAGTAGATAAATAAATATCTGCGTAAAAATTTATTAATAGAAATTTTTAATATTCTATTTAAATCCAGACTAATAGATAAGCAATTTAAGTTTAATATCATACTAAAGTATTTTACTTTATTCGAGTATTTACTTATAACTGACACTGTTGTTAAATAAATTTATTATGAAACTTTATAAACTTTATGAAGTTTAATATATGT
The DNA here is from genome assembly GCA_950370525.1 of Bellardia bayeri. Classification (NCBI taxonomy): domain Eukaryota; kingdom Metazoa; phylum Arthropoda; class Insecta; order Diptera; family Calliphoridae; genus Bellardia; species Bellardia bayeri. The sequence goes on from OX493267.1 coordinate 23,313,386, forward strand.
ATGTACATAGGTACATATAAATTTTGTTGGATGATTGGAAAAATGGATTATTGAAAAAATTAATTACTTTATATTCTCATTTTATGTAAAGTTTTGCATGAGTATACTGTAGTCATTTGCAAATTTTTCATTGATATGTAGGTATATATGTTTACATATTTTCTTTCTAGACCATTAGCAATCAATATTTATTTTCTCAGCCAAAAGGTGCACTACAAAATTGGCGTCTATATTATCTTCCCTATTATGACATAACAGTTTAATTTATTTACAAAATCATTAGGTAATTGCAAATTATACCTACTTATATTGACAAAACTACCTACAGCAAACATAAAAATAACATAGGTAGGTATATTTTAAACTTACTTGAGCGGAATAACCGAAGAAGGTAGGTGCCCAGCCTTTAGCCAAACCACGAGCGCCTTCCTCAGCTACGGTAACCTTGAAGCCATGGAACAAGTTCTTGTATTTGGCAGCATCAACTTGCAAACGGCACTTGACCAAATCCAAAGGTACTACGAAAGTGTGAGTGGTACCACAGGACAAGACACCACCGAGAGCGCACAAGGCAAAGTATTTGTTTGAACCAAATTCGCAGGACTCTTCGGCATTAGCGGCGGCAGCTTGAATTTGACGGCCGGGCACTGGGCCGGAATCGTTGGCTGGTGTGGCACATTCCACCTTGCTGAAAGGGGTGCGGAATGGCGAATTCTTGGCAGCTTCTAAGAGTGATGAGAACATTATATTCGTTTTGTCTTCCTACGATAAAACCGTTAGTCAAACTGCAAATGATATATGAAATACAAAAAATTATTAAAATATTAAAAAAAACGATAAATCATAGTCTTATTCCATTTTACAAAATTAATTTTTTTTAGAACTCTTCAATGTTATAGGTTACATAACGTGGAAAATATTCTTTGCATTTGTAATTTTTTTTGGTATTTATTTTATGAAATTCATTTAATTCAAATCAAAAATATGGAATTTTGTCAGTTTTTTTTAAATTATTACTTTTTGTGTACTAAATTATATTGTTATGCAACTTAATTTAAAATTTTGTGAATTTTTCAGCACTTACAACAATTTGCACCAGCCACGGGACACGAGAAACGAGACTTAAGAAAAGATTTTCTCCAAAATCTCCAGATGGCCAATTTTTCTCCGTGGTAGAAAATGGTGAATTGTTGTTTTATTACAGAGTTGTTCATTGCAAACCTACACGGTTGTATTAGAGAATTTAAAACAGTGCTGCATTTACAGAATTATTTATTTTAATTTAGAAATCATTTTGATTTAAAACATTTTTTAGTTTTAATATTAAAAAAATAGATGTTTCAAAACGCTATTATGAAGAATTCATATGTGATTATGATTATTAAAACAAAATAAAAAAGTTATTTCGAGCACGAGTTTTTAAAACAAATCCCACGATTGAGGATTTGTCAAATTCTGAAAATCCAGGAGATCATGTGCGATATACATTTTATTTTGAAAACATTTTAATTTTTGCTAAAATAAAAAAGAAAATTAAACATTTTATAAAGAAAACAATAATAATGCATCCCAGCAAATATGCTAATGTTATTCTTTTATAAACACGACATTAATAGAAATACAAAAATTAATTTCTTCATTTGAAGTGAATACACATTTAATGAAGTTGCAGTGTTAAGAACTTTATGAAAATATATAAAGACATTATCAAATATTAATTTGCCCAGATCAATTATCATTTACAGCATTCAACGTTAGTGCTATTTAGTGATTTTGTATTGTATAAACTCATATTAATCTTGTATATAGTAAAAGTTGTTAATTTCCTTCGATTATATCACAAATATTACTTTACAAGTTTTTTCTCAGTGTTATTTGAGCGTTTTATAACCCTGTTCTAAATACCTATTGACAGCATAAACATCAACAACGAATGTCAATGAAAACCACAAAGTGATGAAAACATAATAAAAGAAAGCGGTGGCCGTGTTTACTGAAATTGAGACAAAAAAGATTTTTCACAGAATTTATTAAAAAAATATTATTAAAAACATAAAATAATTCATTTTAATTTATAGTAATATAATCAATAAACATGGCTGATGCCGCAGCAAGACAGCTGCAATATGAATATAAAGCGGTAAGTGTTAAAATAATAAAATATAAAAAGCTGACAAAGCGTGGTCTGCAAAATTAAACGTTTGTTGGAAAATTTGTGTATTCTTAGTACGAATGAAGAAAAGTGTATATGTAGTAAGTTCATATCTTTTTTATTTTAGAATTCAAATTTGGTTTTGCAAGCTGATGTTAGATTGATCGAACGTCCAAGACGTGATGAGGCTACCGGTGAGGTTATGTCCTTAGTGGGCAAACTAGATGGCACACGTATGGGTGATCGCTATCAGCGCTCAAAGCCTGAAAAAACTGAGGAACGCAAGGCTAAACGTCAAAAACGTGATGAAGCCCAATATGATTTCGAACGCATGAAGGGAGCTACTCTATTGTCCGAAGGTATCGATGAAATGGTAGGCATTGTTTATCGTCCCAAAACACAAGAGACACGTCAAACATATGAAGTACTGTTAAGTTTTATACAAGAGGCTTTGGGCGACCAGCCTAGAGATATATTGTGCGGAGCAGCTGATGAAATTTTGGCCGTATTAAAAAATGATAAACTCAAAGATCGTGAACGTAAACGAGAAATTGACAGTTTGTTGGGTTCGGTTACAGATGAAAGGTAAATGTTTTGTGTTCGTTTTTAATATTTAATATTTTTAATAAATACCTATGTACCTATTATATTTAATTTTACAGATTTGCTTTACTTGTTAATTTGGGTAAGAAAATTACGGATTTTGGTTCGGATGCAGTAACTGCCTTAAATGCTAATGTAAATGAAGAACAAATTGATGAAACATATGGCATTAATGTGCAATTTGAAGAATCCGAAGAGGAAAGTGACAACGATATGTATGGTGAGATACGTGATGAAGATGGTCAGGAAGAAGGCGAAGAAGCGCGCATTGATCACACTTTGCATGCTGAAAATGTAAGTATATATGTAGCACTGTTTAGGAGAATGGTAGCATCATTTCTGTTATCAAGGTCGTGAATGAAATGTTAATAAAAGGACATTTACAGAAGTTTTGTTAATTTGTTTTACATAGAACAACAAGAAGTAACCAAGTTGAAGTGAAATAATGTTAATAACATAAATCGTTGAGGACTCTAACAGAAATACAGTAAATGTTAATATATTTTAAATATACATAGCAGCATGAAGAAACCAACGTTTTGAAAATAATCTTAATAAGAGAATTTAATTTATTTTTAATGATTTTGTCAGGTGCTATAAAAGAAGAAACTGACATTTAAATTGCAAAAAAAGTAATAATCAGAACTATTAAAAAGAAAAACAAGAAATATGTGAAAGTTTTCATATTAATAAGATTTCGGTAATTATTAAAGCTTTAGGTCTTTTTTATAAAATATTTAAATTTTTATTTCAATATTTCGCTACTCTTTGAGTAGCTTCTTCAGGAAAAATTTTTTATAATTTTATAAATTTCAAAAGTTATTTGTCATAGGAAAAAATGATATGCAAACTTTAACAAAACAAAATATTAAAACAATTTATAACAAGTAGAAAATATTACTAATTATACAATATTTGTAAGATGTGTTATTTTTTTATGTATTAAATGTCTGTAAATCTGTGCTACATTTTCAGTGTCTGATTTGTAGTTAATCGTTTTATGGCCGAATTCTCGGTCATTAGTTAGCCATTGGTAAACTAAAATACTAACTATTTTTAACTATTACTTGTTATTCTTATGGTAAACTAAGCATTGCGAATAAAGAATCATTAGTTAAGCCTTTGCCATTAGCTAACTAAAGACTGTGAATTTAGCCGTTAGTTGTAGGTACATTAATTATCTGTAACATCTCTAACATATAACGACGTTTGTAGTTATTTTCAGTGTTTAATACCGACACATTTTCAAAGTTTGATTAGTGATTTCATTTACTACAATGAGAAGATAACGCAGTTTTTTGTAAAGTAATATTGTCTCTATATCTTTGGTCTGATTTATATCCAGCAATTATGGTTTTTCGTTTATTTTTCGAGGTACCTATATATACTTTATATATATTGTTTTACTAAATAATTTATCTAATGTGTTATCTGTCTTGTAAGCCATTCTATATTTATCAGTATCGAAAAGTTCTGATCTCCTCAATCGTTCTGATATATCCGAAATATAAGTTATTGATTTTTAAATTTTCGGTTCTATTGTGTTTCTTGCATTGTTTCTATTTTTGTTCTTATATTGTCTTATTAATTTATAAATTAGCTGAACTGGGAAATTATTGTCTAAATATATTCCTTATCTTTTCATTGTTCTTCTTATGAAATTCCTTGCCACTTATAGTTAATATTCTTTCAATTAAATTTTTAGCTGTATTAATAATAATAATTAATTATTCTTCCTAAAGCTGTTGGTTTATGATACCAATCTATTACTATATTCTCTCCTCTTCTTATCAATAATGTATCCAAATATGAAAGTTTCGAATTATATTCTTTTTCTATTGTAAATTTAATATGTATATGAATTAAAATCATTAAATGTCTTTAGCATGTTATCAATAGCATGTTCTGAAATAATACAAAATAAATCATCTACATATTTGGTCATTACTCTTGGTTTTATACTTCATTTTTCTATACATGTATCTAATAACTTCTCCATTACAATATCTGCAACAATTGGATATACAATTCATTGTATTGAAAATATCTATTATCTTCTATGCAAAATTTCAGGGGCCAATTACTGCATTCGATATCGAGTAAAATTTATCGCAGTTTTCTTATTTGAGATTCGATATTGATTATATTCTACCAAATATGTATTTTAGTTAATGCTTTAATAGTCAACTTACTAAGAATCCTAATTTATTTATTGTTAGTATTTGAATATAGTATATTATTCAAATATAGACTATATAATGTAGAAAGGAAGTGTCCGGATTTATTATTTTTTTTTTTATTACAAAAAAATTATGCTCATGATAACATTGTTTAAACGTAATGCGTTCCTGTGCTATAAATATAAGACTCAGTCTTGTTGTTCAGGAAAAGAAAAAATTCAATAAATAAATAAATAAAATAAATAACACAATCAAATTTCTAATTATTTAGGATTGAATTTAAAATATTTTTTCAAGAGTTTTTCTTTTTTAATAAATATTTATTAAATGTTAATAATTAATCAGCCTTTTACGACAACGACTGTTTCGTAATAGATTAAAGAAACAAACTTTATTTTATCTTTAATCTATTACTAAAGAGTTGTCGTAAAAAGAAAACGACACTCATAATAAGGCTGAATAATTTGCTTAAATGCATTTATTTTTACTTTATTTTCAGCTGCTTGCAGAGGAATCTGTAAATGTTAAGAAAGAACGTGGCTTACATCCACTCGATATTGATGCCTATTGGCTGCAACGTTGTCTTAGCAAATATTATAAAGACGCTATGGTTTCTCAGAGCAAAGCAGCTGATGTCTTACGCATCCTTAAAGATGCGGCTGACGAAAGAGATTGTGAAAATCAATTAGTGTTATTGCTTGGCTATGACTGTTTCGATTTTATCAAACAATTGAAGCTTAATCGACAAATGATTTTATATTGTACAATGTTGGCATCTGCTCAGACTGACAGCGAACGACAACGTATACGTGAAAAGATGCGTAATGATGGTAAATTGGCTAAAATACTCGTACAATTAGATACAGGCAAGACAGAAGATGAGGAGGGCTATGGGAGTAATTCTCGTACAAGTAAAATGGGTAAATCACAAATGGATGATGCTAGTCAGGGAATGGCTGGTCAAGTCTCTGGTCAAAGGCAACTTCTGGAATTGGATGAATTGTCCTTTACTCAGGGTTCTCACTTTATGGCCAACAAAAGATGTCAGTTGCCCGATGGCTCGTTTCGTAAACAGCGTAAGGGCTACGAGGAGGTTCATGTGCCGGCATTGAAACAAGTACCATTTGACGATAAAGAGGAACTACAGCCCATTGATAAGTTACCCAAATATGTGCAGCCCGTATTTGAAGGTTTCAAATCGTTAAATCGCATACAATCAAGATTGTGGCGTTCAGCTCTAGAGTCAGATGAAAATATGCTTTTGTGTGCTCCCACTGGTGCTGGTAAAACTAACGTGGCTTTGCTTTGTATGATGCGTGAAATAGGCAAACATATTAATGAAGACGGTACCATTAATGCCGAAGACTTTAAAATTATTTATGTGGCTCCCATGAAATCTTTGGTACAAGAAATGGTGGGTAATTTTGGGAGAAGACTGGCTTGCTATAATCTTACAGTTTCAGAATTGACTGGAGATCACCAGCTGACTAGAGAACAAATTGCTGCTACCCAAGTTATTGTCTGTACGCCCGAGAAATGGGATATTATAACACGTAAGGGAGGTGAGAAAACATTTACTTCCTTGGTGCGTTTAGTCATTATTGATGAAATTCATTTGCTGCACGATGAAAGAGGCCCTGTTTTAGAGGCTTTAGTTGCACGTACCATACGCAACATAGAAGTGACCCAAGAGGATGTAAGACTTGTGGGTTTATCTGCCACTTTGCCCAATTATCAAGATGTTTCAACCTTTCTGCGAGTAAAACCGGACAAGGGTTTGTTTTACTTCGACAACAGTTTCCGTCCTGTGGCTTTAGAACAACAATATATTGGTGTAACTGAAAAGAAGGCTCTGAAAAGATTCCAGGTGATGAACGAAATTGTTTATGAAAAAACTATGGAGCATGCAGGCCGCAATCAAGTCTTGGTGTTTGTACATTCACGAAAGGAAACTGGTAAAACGGCACGTGCTGTACGTGATATGTGTTTGGAAAAAGATACCTTGGGCAGTTTTCTACGCGAAGGCTCTGCCAGTATGGAAGTATTGAGAACAGAAGCTGAACAAGTGAAAAATAATGAATTAAAAGAACTTTTGCCTTATGGCTTTGCCATACATCATGCTGGTATGTCGAGAGTAGATCGTACTTTGGTGGAGGATCTTTTTGCTGATCGTCATATACAGGTTTTGGTTTCAACGGCTACTTTAGCCTGGGGTGTTAATTTGCCCGCTCATACGGTCATAATCAAGGGTACACAGGTTTATAATCCCGAAAAGGGAAGATGGGTGGAATTGTCAGCTTTAGATGTTTTGCAAATGTTGGGCCGTGCTGGTCGTCCCCAATATGACACCAAAGGTGAAGGTATTTTAATTACAAATCACAGTGAATTGCAATTCTATTTGTCTCTGCTAAATCAACAATTGCCCATTGAGTCACAGTTTGTATCCAAGTTGCCGGATATGTTGAATGCTGAAATAGTTCTGGGTACCGTACAGAATCTGAAGGATGCTGTCAATTGGCTGGGATACACTTATCTTTATATACGAATGTTAAGGAATCCCTTGTTGTACGGTGTGGGTCATGATGCTTTGAAAGAAGATCCATTGTTGGAGCAAAGAAGAGCTGATTTGATACATACCGCAGCTTTACATTTGGATCGCAGTGGATTGGTTAAATATGACCGTAAATCCGGTCAATTTCAGGTTACCGCATTGGGTCGTATTGCTTCCCACTACTACTGTACACATGAAACCATGATGACCTACAATCAATTGCTTAAGCAAACCCTGTCGGAAATTGAATTGTTTAGAGTGTTTTCCCTGTCCTCGGAGTTCAAACATATTGCAGTTCGAGAAGAAGAAAAATTGGAATTACAAAAGTTAATGGAACGTGTACCCATACCCATTAAGGAGTCTATGGAGGAGCATAGTGCAAAAGTTAATGTATTGTTGCAAGCCTATATATCGCAGTTGAAATTGGAGGGTTTTGCTTTAATGTCGGACATGGTGTTTATAACACAATCCGCCTCCCGTTTAATGAGAGCTATTTTCGAAATTGTACTACATCGGGGCTGGGCCCAATTGGCTGATAAATGTTTGACTTTATGCAAAATGATTGATCGAAGAATGTGGCAATCCATGACACCTTTAAGACAGTTCAAAAAGATGCCCGACGAAATAGCTAAAAAGTTGGAGAAGAAAAACTTTCCGTGGGAGCGTTTATATGATTTGGAGCCTCATGAGATTGGTGAATTGATACGAGTACCCAAATTGGGTAAAACAATACATAAATTTGTACATCAGTTCCCGAAATTGGAATTATCTACTCATATACAACCCATAACACGTTCCACTCTAAGGGTAGAATTGACTATTACACCAGATTTCCAATGGGACGAAAAGGTTCATGGCCAATCGGAGGGTTTCTGGATTATGGTGGAAGATGTGGACTCGGAAATTATTTTACATCATGAATTCTTCTTGCTTAAGGAAAAATATTGTCAAGATGAACATCAGCTGAAATTCTTTGTGCCCGTTTTTGAGCCTTTGCCGCCTCAGTATTTCTTGAGAATTGTATCAGACAGATGGATTGGCTCCGAAACGCAGTTACCTGTGTCTTTCCGTCATTTAATATTGCCCGAGAAAAATATGCCTCCTACCGAGTTGTTGGATTTACAACCCCTACCCATTTCCGCCTTAAGAAATCCCAAATTTGAAGAATTCTATAAAGATAAATATCCCCAATTCAATCCCATACAAACCCAGGTCTTCAATGCAGTATACAATAGTGATGATAATGTATTTGTGGGAGCTCCTACGGGCTCAGGCAAAATGACCATTGCAGAATTTGCAATAATGCGTTTATTCTCCCAACAAAGCGATGGTAGATGTGTGTATTTGGTATCGAAAGAAGATTTGGCCGATTTAGTATTTGCAGATTGGCATACAAAATTCGCCCACTTGGGTCTTAAAGTGGTAAAATTGACTGGCGAAACTGGCACTGATTTAAAGCTGCTAGCTAAAGGCCAGCTAATTATCACAACAGCCGATAAATGGGATGTATTATCCAGACGTTGGAAACAACGTAAGAATGTTCAAAATATACATTTATTCATAGTGGATGAATTGCAGCTGGTAGGCGGAGAAGATGGACCTGTTCTAGAGGTGGTGTGTTCCAGAATGCGTTACATATCATCACAAATCGAAAAGCAAATACGAATAGTGGCTTTATCCTCCTCACTTGCTGACGCCAGAGATGTGGCTCAGTGGTTGGGATGCAATACCAATGCAACTTTCAATTTCCATCCAAGTGTTAGACCCATACCACTAGAACTTCACATACAAGGCTTCAATATTACCCATAATGCTACAAGAATTGCTTCAATGTCCAAGCCAGTGTACAATGCCATATTGAAATACAGTCCCCATAAGCCAGTAATTGTGTTTGTATCCTCTCGCAAACAAGCACGTTTGATAGCAATCGATATATTGACTTATTCCGCATCAGATTTGCAACCTAATCGCTTTTTCCATGCCGAAGAGGAAGATATTAAACCCTTCCTGGATCGCATGACGGATAAGACATTAAAAGAGACTCTTTCGCAGGGTGTGGCTTATTTGCATGAAGGTCTCACCGCTTCTGATCATCGTTTAGTAGAACAACTTTTTGATTCGGGTGCTGTACAGGTTGCTGTAGTGGCCAAAGATCTTTCCTGGGGCATGAGTATCTCGGCGCATTTAGCCATTATTATGGATACACAATTCTACAATGGTAAAAATCATTCATATGAAGACTATCCCATAACGGATGTTCTGCAAATGATAGGCCGTGCTAATAGGCCCATTGAAGATGCCGATGCTAAATGTGTTTTAATGTGCCAGTCATCGAAGAAGGATTTCTTTAAGAAATTCGTTAATGAACCTCTGCCCATCGAAAGTCATTTGGATCATCGTCTACATGATCACTTCAATGCTGAAGTGGTAACGAAAACCATAGAAAACAAACAGGATGCTGTCGATTATCTCACATGGACTTTCCTTTATAGACGTTTAACACAAAATCCCAATTACTACAATTTACAAGGTGTAACACATCGTCATTTATCAGATCATTTGTCGGAATTGGTAGAAAACACTTTGTCAGATTTGGAACAATCTAAATGTATAAGCATTGAAGATGATATGGATACATTACCGCTAAATTTGGGCATGATTGCGGCATATTATTACATTAATTACACAACTATAGGTAAGTTAAGGAAGCAAAAACTTTTTAGCTTGATTAATTGACCAATTTTTAATTTTATTTTCAGAACTTTTCAGTTTGTCACTGAATAGCAAAACCAAAGTACGTGGTCTTTTAGAAATCATATCATCTGCAGCGGAATATGAGGATATTGTAGTGCGTCATCATGAAGAAGGCATATTACGGACCTTATCACAGCGCTTACCCAACAAACTAACTGGATCAAATGATTCCACACCAAAGTATTTTAATAATCACCCTGTTCGATTAAAATTTTGTATTTAATTTTTTATTCTCCTTTTAGATTCAATGATCCACATATAAAAACGAATCTGCTACTGCAAGCTCATTTGAGCCGTCTACAATTAGGCCCAGAATTACAGGGCGATACTGAACTTATATTAGGAAAAGCCATACGTTTGATACAAGCTTGCGTTGATGTACTCAGTTCGAATGGTTGGCTTTCGCCAGCTGTGGCTGCTATGGAACTGGCTCAAATGGCAACGCAAGCTATGTGGAGTAAGGATTCATATCTCAAACAATTACCGCACTTTAATGCTGATATCATTAAGAGATGTACCGAAAAGGTAAATTTATACTTTACATCATTAATACTCCAAAATACAATATAATATATTTTTTCTTTTAGAAAATCGAAACTGTCTTCGACATTATGGAATTGGAAGATGAGGATCGTTCCCGCCTTTTGCAATTAAGTGATGCTCAAATGGCGGATGTAGCCCGCTTCTGCAATCGTTATCCAAATATAGAAATGAACTTTGAGGTGATTGAAAAAGATCGTATTAACTCGGGATCTACAGTTAATGTTGTGGTACAATTGGAAAGAGAAGATGAAATTACTGGCCCAGTTATAGCTCCATTCTTCCCACAGGTATTTTCAGTTTTACCCTTTAAAAATTATTTGCTTATTAATCTTTATTTTTTTGTATTTTTACAGAAACGCGAAGAAGGCTGGTGGGTTGTTATTGGTGACTCCAAAACAAATTCTTTATTATCTATCAAACGTCTTACTTTGCAACAAAAGGCCAAAGTTAAACTTGATTTCGTGGCACCCAGTCCTGGACGTCATGACTATACTCTGTATTTCATGAGTGATTCTTATTTGGGATGTGATCAGGAATACAAATTTAATATTGATGTTGGTGATTTCCAATCAGAAAGCGAGAGTGAGTCAGATTAAATTTGTCAATAGCAAATTTAAAAACCTGGTTTCTTCTACATACATCCATATTATTTACATTTTAAATTAGCATATAGTTAATAAATTTGCTATTAAAACTACATTATAATTAAATAAACACAAAATCCCTTGGACGAGATTTTCTGATATTTTTTTGGGGAAATAAACAAATATGTTGTTTTTCATAAATGAATTCATTTGTTTATACCAGATGAAAACAAATCCATTCATTCATTAGTTAATGCTCTATGATGCAAAAACCACAAGTGGACAGCCTTCTTCACTTTTCAACGTCTCTTACAACAATTAGAAGAACCGACATAGGGATCACTAATACTTACTTTTTGAAGTTACACAAAATTAGGTTATAAACTTCCAACACAGCAAATATGCTTAATGTAAAATAACAACCCAATTATAAGAAAACAATCAAAGAATAAACAAATACAGCCTAAGCTAAGTCAACAATTGTAACAAATGCAACACAAGCAACTTTGAAGATTTAGAAAATCACATAAATTTTCAAATTGTAAGTTGTTGTGATTGCTCAATTTACAATAAGAGGAAATAGAATTAGTTTTTGTATGTAAACTAGAATTAAGAGATTTTCATACCAAAGAGAAATAAAACTAGATTTCTTGATTGAGAGTGAGGAGGCTCCTGTTTTAGCAAATAAAACAGCAATACAGTTACAGGATATTTTCATGACCCGGTATCCAAAAGAGTCCTACTGAGGAATGTCTCGCCATCTCATTGAGAGATGCTCGTCATTTTAGAGCAATGGATGTAGTATAGACACCGGAAAAAGTTTTATGGGCGGCCTGGTTGTCAGTGTAAATTCGAATATCTGCACCGAATACTCGATAAATCCTCAGCCAATTTGCTTCCTTAACCAATAATGAAATCTCAGACTCAGTAGTCTAAAGAAACACAGTACCGTACATTGACACTGGCTGGCCTTATTAAGGTATGATCGGCAAATTGAATTTGCGTATTCACTGACAAACTCTGCCGGCTACGACAAAATTTTCTTTATCCAATAACAATTATTAATGATTACGCATTCAACAATTTTCGACGTGGCGATTTATGTACCATACTCCGCTGTAAGAAAGCAAATAACACAATATTTCGAAAATTATCTTTCGATAATAATTTATTTATTTCCAGGGCATTACTATCAGATCAGCGGAATCCTAGTTAAAGCTCTATTAATTTTCCGCTTGTAATAGCCTGAATGATTTTTTTGGACAAAAATTAATCATAAACGTATAAGGCAAAAGAAAGCACACAGCAGTATCCTCAGGGACTTTTTTTGGATATTTTAAACATGTTGGCTTAGTAATACTTCCCTAGTAGATCTATATCTTCATATATAAAAAGCTGGAACGCTTAAACTTTCAGACTATTATTAAAAGTAGTAATTTATATGTATGTTGAGTTACAAATGGAACACACCAATTTTCCAAATTAGAAGATGTTGAACTTGAGCCACAGCGATACGCAAAGTTTCGAAAACAAACGAACGGGACTTAAGAAATAGTAACAATGACGCTGGAATTGTTTATCAACTAAGGAGGATTATTGTGTATTTCGATTCGAAAGCAAAAGTTTTCGAAATACAATGTAAATAGTATGCAAATTCGAACGATTTTCTTTTCGAATCGAAATACACAATAACCCTCCAGGGGCCAAATTACCGCATTCGTGATATAATGAGCTATCGTATCGAAAAATAATTTCGATACCGAAATTATGATAAAATGTACTGAATTTCTTGCTCGATATCGAATGTCATAATCTCAAATAAGAAAATTACGAAAAATTTTACTAATTATCGAATGCGGTTATTTGGCCCCAGGTCTACTTTGCGACTTAGAGACCTCTCTCACATGTGAAGTCCATTAACTAAGTTACTTTCGGCTGCTCAATTTTTACTGCAAACTACCAACAACTTAGTAGATTTGACAAAGAGCAATTTGTGGTCGACAGTCACAAATTGTGACAGACGCTGTGTAAACATCCGTTTTAAACAAAACGAAGTTTTATTTGCAGATTTTATAAAAAAAAAATCAATAAGAATTCTTTATGAGTCGTGTTTCGGATGATTATTGCATACCATTCCATCTGATCAAAATTGTTGAGTCGAAAATTTTCTACCCGCAGGACAAATCCCAGTAAGAAATTCTTCTACAAAATCATAGTTATTTATAAAGCAAATACATTTTACAATGTGAATAAATGCCTATAATATTTGTGAAAAGATTATGATGTTTGGATATTTACATTAAATTATTGGTTTTAATTTTAATCTATATTTACAAAACTTAAACGTTACTGACGCAAAAATGTTGCCATAGTGAGTGCTCTTTTACCAAATGTCTACATTTCCAGACAACATTGAGAATACCGCTACTGAAATTTTAATATTTGAAACACAAGAGGAACAAATTATTTTCAGTTTCAGTTCTTGTTTAGTTTCTCAAAAGTTCATACAAATGGATGCAAATATTGTTACGATGCAATTGAAGGTATATTTAAAACGACGGACGACCAATTCATTCGCTAATAGTTCTACCTGTATTGTTCTGTCATGGACAATATAAAGTTTAAGATGTTTCTTTTGTTGAGCATACAAGTATTGTGTACCTATGAATTATTCAATAAGTTTTAAAATTGAATACGTCAATTGAGTTTAATCAACAAGGTCTAAAAATATATAGTAGTATGTACATATTTTAAACTGTTTGAACTGTGCTATTTGGTTTTAAATATTTATTAAATAACATAAATCAATTAATAAAGTAAATAAAATAACCTGTTGTTTGAATATAAACTAATACAAATTTGATACAGTTATATATCTTTAATTTAGAAATAATTTTAAATATGTGTACATAAATATTACACCTTCAATGTAATTAGAAATTTCTTATCCTCGGTGAAAGACAATAATTACTATACATTCCATGTGTAATTTATGTGTAAGCGTTATTTTTATTTATAAAAAACAGTTATAAACAGAAATAAGTTTTTTTAATTGTTTATTAAGTACCAAGTTTATAAACAGTTTAATATAATTAAATTCGATTTACGGAAACAGAACTACCACGACTGTTCGCATTATTTCCGCTTGGTCCATTTACAAAACTATTTGCGGAAGCGAAATTCACCGACTGACCATTGGGCAAATTAAATGTTAAACCATGTGAAGCACCAGCAGAATTTTGAACACCAAAACGATTTCCATTCAAGGCTTGAGTGAGGGATCCGGCAGCCGATGCACCAAAACCACCTGAAGGACCGTAAGCATTAAAGGCCTGAGATTGAGCGTTGGCAGCGGAGTTACCAAAACCAATAGCATTATTGTAATTATTTTGTGCCGCAGCATTGGCAGCAGCTTGTGATTGACCAAATTGGCGTTTAACACGTCTATGTTCAACCAACGATTTAAGATTATTGAATTCGCTTAAAATGGATCTACGTACTCTGCGTAATTGAGGGCGTTGTTTTGTGGACTTAATATACAAAGATGACTCGACTACAACTTCATCTACGGCTACTCCATTGGAAGCTGTAATTATTAGAGAATTTTGAATATACATACATATACATATGTATATTGGAAATGTTCGTCTATTTTTTCGCTAAATTAAACTTACGCAATTGTGTATTTTGCTGAATATTTTCCTGATTGACAACATTTAAATCGGCTTCGCATACATTAATTGCTATGAATATTGATAGGGCAATTAAAAATCTCATTTTCGATGGATGAAATATTTACAAATAACAAAAATTGATCTTCACTTAACGAGCCTCAAAGACACACTAAACTAATAAATCGAAAACAAAAGAAAACGAAAAAAACAATAAGCACAAAAAAGTATCTCATGGATACACTCTCACTTTTTCACATAATAAATAGTTAGCCACCTACCAGCGGCACACATGCAGTCATACATATCCAATCAACGAACGAACCAGCCAGACAGCTTCTAAAATCAATCCATTAAAGTTTCTTGAACTTGAAAGTCCATAAAACTACAGTTTATTTCCCTATACTTACTGAGAGTGGTTCGTGTAAATATGCATGTTCTGCGGAGAACTATTGATTGTTTTATTTCATTTTCTTTTTCAGCCCATGTCGTATTTACAGTATCTTTAAATAAATTTCGTATAATTCTGTGAGAGTTCTATTCTTGAATTAGATATTTTTGTTTGCTATAATTATCTTTATCAGTGATTATAGATTTAGATTTAATTGTAAAAATTATTTGCAGACCTTACTCATATTAAAAACGTTTTTAGTCTATGATTTTCATTTGAAATGGTTTATTAATAATTGATAATTGTTTAAATAATCGAATGAACCATATAATTCCGATGCTCACATGTTGAGAAACATTTTGTTTTATAAAATCGTTTCAGATACAGATATTAATTAATTGATATTTGTTTAAAAAATTATTAACGTTAATATGGAACAATAATATCCTTGGAAATGGTTTGCATTAACCATGCATATAACAAATAAGTTGTGTGAGAGAGTAAAAAGTTCCATTCTCGAACAAGCGGGTAACACGAGCCATTTGGTACAGTTTCATAATAGAAGCCTCTAAATTAATTTTTCAGATAAAATGATTTCACAGCTGAATCCAAAAACGAATGTTAAAATTTAGTTAATCAGGATTTCAAGAACATTAGATTAACTGTCGTATTCAGAAAAAATAAAGTAGGTTTGAAGTGTGCTTTTAGACAAAATTTTCATACAAAATTTTCTTAAAGTACATTTGAAGTCTACTTTAATTTTTGATGAATAAGAGCATAAATCTAGTAACTTGGAAAATGCAATCGGTGGATGCCAAATACACAAATATTTTAACTTTTTTATTTCGTAATTAACCCGATATTTCATAAATAAGAATGTTATTGATAATCGTGATAATAAAAATAATGTGCAGAAGCTAATTATACATATATTAGACAAATAATAACTTTCAAAGAAAAGTGCAAAAATGTACACTTGAATTTTTATATACGTATTAAAAATGGTTGCGTTGAGGTCTAAAAAGTACATTTTATTCATATAGTTGGTAAAAAATCCAAAAAGATATTTTCCATTCCTGTTCCCTAATATATAATTTAAAATCCTATTCGGTATGATTTAATTAGTGTTCTCTATAATTTTTAATATAACACCCGAAAGAATAATTTCTGAAATCTCGATAATTTTCATACATATATAAATATCAACGTACCAAATTTAATTAAGATCGGTCAATAATTAGCGAAATACACATTGCTACCTATTAGGACTACAATTTATTAAACGAGAAAATATATGTATGTATGTATATGTATGTAAAGGAATATCGATTTTGTCATTGTTATCTAAACATTGATCGTAGACCTACCTTAGGTCGTATTCTTGATATTTATAAAAATTTTAGTCTTAGTATATACGACGTTCTAGTTACATATGTTCGTCAGTTTACTAAAGGCCTAGAGCAAGGGACTTAAAATGATAAAAAAAAATCCCAAATATTCTTTGTTGAATAGAAATATGGATATGTAGAATGAATTTGCCACAATTAGTTATTGCTAAAAGCATCGTCCAAAAATCTAGAATCTAGTTAAAATTTACCGCTCAAATTACGCGAAAAAACTAAAAATAGTAAATTACTTGTTGTACGAACATGATTTGTAGTGAGTGTATATGATCGTGTTTCTTTACTGTCGATTCTATTATCCGGCATGTGAATTACATCAAATTGAGAGTGTGAGCAAACTCGTTTTCCTATGTGATTTTGTTCGATTGCATCAATATTTTAAAGAAACTCGTTTCATACTAACATACGGAATGTACATATGCATGTGTAAACTTCCTATAAAAAGTTTATTTCTTGTTATAAAAACAGATGATTTTGTAGGATTTAAGAGAATTTTCTGTTACGACATTATAAATATTAAAGAAATGATTCTACATACACACATACCTTTGTTTAAATTTTAAAAGCTTTCTTCATTTTAAAATATAATTTAATGAAACATACAACGTTTAATATATCGATACAAAATTATTTACTAAAATTACATTGACAGTTGCGAAAGCATTTAAATTAATGTTACTGTTTATGATTAAATATCTTTAAATCCTAAATAAAATGTCGTTAAAAGAACGTCAAATATTAGAAGCAAAGATTTCAATATAAAATTTAACATTATTACGTGTACTTAATGTGACCATACCGCAATCCAAGGCCAATCCTGCCTTAAGTTTTTTTCTTGCATTTCAAGTAAAATTGTACAGTTTCAGAACTGTAATATAAAATCTAGCATTGAATTCTTTTTTAATAATTAAATCTAATTTGTTTTAATTTTGTAACATGTCCTGGTTTTTTTTTTTCTATGGTTCAAAAACTATTGAACTTAAAAATATTTTTAGTTCCAAAGTTGTAATCGGGGAATTATTTTTTATTGATTATAAAACTAGTTCTTAAATCAATAATTTTTTTAAATAGTCATTACAAAAGTATTACCGATCAAATACTAAATTACTAAAGGTACAGTCACACTTGGCAAATATTTGCCGAAAATGACGTAACCACTAAATAAAATATATTTAATCTTGTTTATTTATTAAAAAAAAATCGTTTATTTAGGGCAGGACACAACAAATATTTAGTCTTATTTTATTTGATGCTGTTTGATCTTGCAATACTCTTGTAAGAGTAAACAACGTCAAACAAATTTGTGGTTACACTATTTTGAGTAAATATTTGTCAAGTGTGATCGTATCTTAAGAACAGTTCTCTCTATTCGTCATAAATATTTTTGCGAAATCAAATTTGCAAGTCATTTTTAAAAGTTGTTTAATATTTATTATTAGAGAAAACTTTTTCATTCGGCTTGAGTTCATTTTTTTGTTTAATATTTTTATAATTTTATCCTAAACAGAAGACAATTATTTGAAGCATTATTTTTTTCTATGTGGTTTTCCCACATCTATTTCTTTTGATTTACCATATCCTTAGCTTTGTAGTATGATTTTCTATACATGTTATCTATCATTTTGCCCGAATACGAATCGAACTCTAGAAATTCTTCTATGTTTTCTGTAAATGAAAACATTTTAGAATGATACGTCGAGATTAAAATTTATTGACAAAACAAAAGTGAGTCGAAAATTTGTTTTATGAAAAACACTAGTCTAAAGTGCTTTACGAAATAAGGTAGTCAGTTCTTATTCGAAAATGATTTCTAAAAAATTTCATCAATTCAATTTCTATAAAAATATATAGTTGTAATAGAAATATTTGAACTTAAAATAGGAAAATGAGTTGATGTAAGAAACTGATAGTAATATTGTTTGAATACTATATATGTAGGTATAAGTATAATACTGTGTCAAACAAAATAATCTTTGATTTGTAGTCATTGAATTAACTGTTTAAAAACTATTTTTTTTAGATTTTTCCCCATTTGTCATAAATTTCATAAAAAAAATGTTTGAAGGCTTGTCCACGACTCCATTGGTATTTTGCCATTGATTATGTTCCATGAATCTTAAAGACATTAAAAATCACGTAGGGTGCCATGAAGCATATGCCTCTTACATACTTATATATTCAATATATTCAATACTACTGCAACTAAGCAAGTGAAAATATAACTATCAGGCATGTTATGGAAATCGAAATCGAATCAGTTTTGGAAATACATTTTAATGCATTTATAATCTGATTTTTAAAATTTTTGTTTTAAGATTCTCTATAGTAGCCCAATATCTTTATATTTTATGTGATATAAGTTTTTCAATACAGAAATATTACAAAATTTACTTCTAAAACTCACGTTTTCGATTTCCATCACATGCCTGTATGTACGTCGGCGCTTACTGACCGTCCATTCGAAATCCATATCGATTGTTACTTACCAAACTGTTTTCATATACCTCTATTAGTTTCGAAAAGTTTAACAATAAACAGAACTTTATATTATTTTTTGTTTTAAACATTGAGTTGCGATAGAGTTTTTACTAAACAACTTTTTAGTTTCCTCTTCTATTAAAGCTGAAAATGTTAATTGTCATTTATATGATGGATTTGCTATTTTTACGGCCGGCTCGAAGAAGAGCGGCACGGGCGCGGGGGTCTATATTGAGGATCTGGACATCAGAATGTCATATAGGCTTCCTGACGAATGTAGTGTTTTTCAGGCCGAGGTTCTGGGGATCTTGAAGGCCGTGGAACTGATGACTGACATTGACAGAGGTTCGGAAGTCACGATATATTTGGACAGCCAGGCGGCCCTTTTGGCCATACGGAGCTGTTATGTGAACTCCAAGCTAGTTGTCAGTTGTAGGAGGGCTCTAGAGGAAGCTTTAGAGGGGTATACGGTTAGGCTGTGCTTGGTACTGGGTCACTCGGACATCACCGGCAATGAGGTGGCTGATGAGTTGGCAAGAATGGGCTCAGGGAAAAAGGGGAATAACCGTATGGAGGCAGTTGGGCCACCAATAGTCTTCTATTATGGAAGAATTAAGGAATGGGTCCAAGTGCGGCCAATCAGGCCTGGGGAAACCGGACGGACTGTCACGGACGCTGTGGCCGGTGCTTGGAAGTCCGATTCGGAATTGTTGCTGGGCAGGAGTAGGGTCTGCGTTAGGACCATGATGGGCATTAACACGGGCCACTGCATGATAGGCAGGATGGCGGTGAGAATGGGATCCGAATTGTCGGATATGTGCAGATTATGTGAGGACCCGGATGAGCTGGAGACGGTTGAGCACATTCTGTGCCATTGTCCCAGATTGCACGACAGTAGGCTGAAGTGGCTGGGTAATAGATTCTTGTGCGAATTAGGGGATGTCTCGAGCTGTGGGCTGGAGAGTCTAATAGGATTCGTAATGGGAATGGCCTGGCTACGCGGTTTGCACTCTACTATTCCTTTCCTGTCTTTTACTTCGTTTCTATTTCACCTTCTTTATTACTTCTTTTCCTATCTAATGGCGTTTTCTTTTCTGGCAAAAATGTTACACGTTTTTCCCATTTCGCACCTTTTTTAATTTGTTTGTGTTCTTTTCTGAAAAAATGTCAACACTTCTAAAGTGTAGTGTGTTATTTTCTATAAATGAAACAAAAAAATATACAAAATGGAAAATATAACTACTTTTTTATGTGCTGAAAAAAATTTGGATGACTTGTTGGATTCATCTTCATCATCTGACGATGATCAAATATTTGATATGATTATGGAAAGAAATCCACAACCGCGAGTGAAAGGCTTTGTGGAGAACGTAATTAATGAATCTGAAGTTGATGTATGTCAAATTTCATAGGACAATATCTCCTACTTCTTATAGATGTATGTAATGTATGTTTACATACATATGTAATTTTTATAGTTTAAGAAGAATTTGCGTATTAGTTGGAAAGGTGCCATTGGTCTTTTTGACCAATCGTTTTATTTCAAACGATCTTACCAGGGAGCTATCTTCTTCTTCTTTTTTAACAAAAAAAAGTGTTACACTGTTGTGATTTTATGTTCTATTCTGACCAATAAAAATGCGATATCTTTAAAATGTGGGGTAAACATTATACAAATGTACATAATAAAGGTCTAACATTTTATTTCAGAAAAGAAAACACCATAAGGCATCGCAATGGACCATATTGGTCTCTGGGTGAGGGTGTGAGGATGACTCACACCAGCCTTCTTACCTACCTACCTACCTAATTGTCATTTGACATCTTAAGCGTTGGATTGTTGAAAAGTTCCTGACAGTGGTCAACCGCAATTCGTAGGATGTTATTATCGACTCTGTTTATTAGTTTATTACGACATTCTTATCCAGTTACATTCCATCGGTCGGATAACCAGACCTTAACAGGCAGGTCTAATTTTTTTGGTGCTATTCTGGATAGCAAGAAGAAATTTAAACTTAATGTAGGACAAATATGACAATTGCTTTTATTCTTTAAAAACCCATTAAAGGGAGATGTTAATTTAATTTCATATGTATGCAACTATATACATTTATGGTTTTTGTGCTGAGTTGAAAAGCTTCGTCAAGTCGGTCAAAGGTCAGTGGGCGCAGATTAGTTGCTTTGGAGCCAGGTAAAGATTAAAAAAGATAAACAAACGGAAAACATATCGAATAATTGATTAATCTCGTTCTTCAGAATGTCTAACATTTCTGCCTGACATTAGAAATTTCATCACAGGCGGCAGTTAAAGTTTAGTCGATTAAAAATGGTAAAAAAAAATCACAATGATTAAATTTATTTACTTATGTTTTATTTTTGTATCTTGTTTTTCTTCAAGGACAATTTTCATTTATTTAAAGTGATATTTATTATTTATAACGTTTCTATAATAAATCATTTACTTACACAAATATTATTATAATTTTGTTCTTTATAAAGAGTAATTAAATGTTCAAGTCTTGTTTAACGCATACTAAAAACTAATAGGAAATAAGCCAACTAATATAAAGGAAAAGGCCAAAGATTACTTTGATACAATATAAAAGTGCAATTGGAATTTCTAAATCAAATGAAGCAAACAATGAATAAAGTGTAGATTAGTGCGAAAATAAATTTTTATTATTAACAAAATATTACAAATGTATGCATAAATAATTATTATTTGTAAACACTTAAGGTGTCGAGATCGCTTACATTTCAAAAATAAGCTGCTGTCAACTAATTTAAAATACAGCTATAGAGCTAAACTTATAGGCAAAAACTTAACAAATATATTACATTTAAAGCAGTTAGTTATCAGCACTACGACATGCATAAAAATAGCAATAATATTATCTAAAGGCCATATTCAAATTAAAAGACATCTTTAAATTATATATTTATGTATATACAAATTAAATGAAACATTAAAAATAAAGTCATGGTGTTTAGACATAGAATTAGAATATATAGAATTAGAAATATATAATTGCGTATTTGTTATCTTAAAAAACAGGTTATTAAAAAATAATTAACATTATTTAGAGAAGATTCAATTCTTATATTTTGTTATGTTTTTATCATGATTACTTTTATACTAATAGACTTTAATTAATATATAGATTCTAAATGTAAATTTATATAGATAGCATTTCAATGATAATTAATGTATAACAAACATACTTGTTCAAAGCAATCTTAATTACGTTTTCTTATTCTATGCCATGAGCAAAAATCATAACAAGACCTGGCTCGACCATAACATCTTCGGACATGTGAGCATTGTCACAACTTAGAACTAAAACAGCTTGTTTTCCTAGAATTGAAGTACAAGAGAATGGGTAAAAAGTTAAATGATTTCGCAAATATGAAGTAAGTTTTTATAACAAGGAAGAAATATTTAAAGTTTGCATACCTAAAAATAAAAATAGATAATATTCCACAATGTTTATATGTAAAATTACAATAATGTAAAACGAACTAAAAATTCGCCTAGAAATTTCTTTTGAAAACACTCAGTTATTAAAGTATTTTAAGTGAGTTTCAAGTACTTTCAACTGTGAATTACCTTCAATAACTAAAAGTACATTTAGGCCGAAACTAATATTCGGCCAAAAAATCGATATTCGGCCTAATTCAAAACAAACCAAAAATTTAAAATAAACTATGCATTTCCAAAAAAAATATTTTCATTTTATAACATGTTTATATAATTTTAAGGTGCCCCAAAGTACCAACACTACTTCATAAATATTGTTTTCTCATCTTGATCTGACAACGCATTCTTAAATATTTTACAATAAAATTTAAGAATATATAGAATAGAAAATTTACCTTAACAGTAGATGTTTCATATGTAACAATAGGGAGAATTTTGGAACCATTAGCATTTATCTTTAAAAAATGAATTTCTTCTGAATCAAATTCATACAATTCTTTCGATCGTGATTTATTAGCAATATATCGAAATAAGAAGTCCAAGACAGACTAGACAGTTAGAATATATTTCCCAATTTACAAGAGAAATGAGACTATATTTCATTTGTGTGACTGTACTTTAGGTACACGTTCCATTTAATATGCGAAAAATTGTATTTGAAGAATTACATAATATGTACATATATCACATCCAGGTATCAGAGCTACACGCAAGTTAATAACTGAACGACATTTTTGGCCAAATGTGAGCAGAGAACTTAACGTTTGGTCAAAAGAATGAATAAACTGCCAAAAATCAAAATCAATTAGATACACTAAATCACCAGTAGTAAAAATTGAGATACTTAAAGGCAGATTATATATACATTTAGATATTCTTGGATCTTTACCAATATCCCACTAAAATACATAAAAACATCTAATAAATAATTGATACGTTAATTAGATATTATATTTCTCGCTTTGGTGTTCCTTTAAATATAACAACTGATCAAGGTGGACAATTTACCTCTAAAATTAACAGAAATGTTAGAATGTTTAAAAATAACAACTTCTTCATAGTATCCTCAATCTAACGGCATGGTTGAACGATTTCATAGACAGCTTAAAGCTACTTTAACGGCTAAGAGTAAATCGGCAAATTCGTACGACGTACTTCCGATTGCTTTACTCGGTATTCGTTCAGTATTTAAAGAAGATCTACATGCTACTCCAGCAGAAATGGTTTATGGTCAAAATTTAGGGTTCATTTGAGAAATATTAAAATATACAGGAAAATTTGATGCATCCGACATTTATATAAATTAAAAACAAATTTTAAAAATGTTAAATCTAATTTAAATCATCACAATAATGCAAATACAGGAATTCATGTACCAAAAATACCTAAGAGACTGCAAATATATATTTGTACATTTGCGTGTAATTCATAAAAGATCTTTACAACAACCTTATGAGGGGATATAAATAACAAGATTATCAATCGATTGAAAGACGCATTAACCGAAAACACTACCAGTAATTCTAAGCAAACTACAAAGAGAGTTAATTTTAATTTAATGGGATTAAATTTTTTGGGAGGGGGGTAGGTAGTTGTAGATTATCAATTTTATCAGTTTTTAGTTCAGAATAATTTAAAATTTCATTAAAACAGCTTGAGTAAACATAATAATAAAATTATAAAAATAAAAGAAAGAAATATGTTAAAACATAATTTATTATTCTAACGTTTACGTATTTTCGGTATAGAGCGGGTAAAGTGGGAATATGTAAATTTAGATCAGTTTAAATTCTCTGAAATAAATGGCATTTAACTATGCTTCTGAAAATTGTGGAGAAACTTAGCATTTAGCTATACTTGCTGGAGGTTATATATTGTTGCCCAACTGTCGAGAATAGCAAAGGCTGGTAAGAAGTCTGAACAAGTTGCAAAATCCTTCAGACCGATCAGTCTAAGGCTAAGATACTCTCGTTTTCCTGAAAACAGTGGAGAAACTTTGGGACTGTTATTTTTCGATGAATTCATTGTTCCGTTTTCAGTTTTCTTGTAAACTTGAAAAATCCTCGGATACCACCTTCATCATGTAACAACGCTAATATAAAAGGCTATAGATACTAATTATATACTATGCAAGTTTATCGACTTTCAGTAGGCCTTCGACAACACATAGCATAGGTGCGCAGTATCAACTGGTGCATTCCCTCGACAGCCGGTTCTAAGCACCGAAATGAACCGATATCACTCGGCAACCACTGCAGTTACAACAACATGAAGACCATACGGGCAACATTTAGAAATGACCGGCATATGAAATGTCATGAATTTTTCTTAGGCTTCTCTTGGGGCCACGCTATGGAAATAATAAATTGGGGTAATTTATCTGGGCTCAGACTGGCCAAAAAATTCATTACTCTGTTCGAAAGTAGATTCCAAAGGTTGCAATTGATCAGAAAAGGCGAGTTCAGACAACTTACAAGAATATTTAGGAAATTGTTGTCGTAGGTATCACCAATTTACTTTAGATAATATTGGGACAAAATATTGCAGATTTTGCGAACTGCACGATGACATTTATGATGTACGATGAGACTGAGTATGTATTAGCTTTGTATCTGTCCAATGCAGCAAGCATAGTTAAATGCCATTTATCTGAGCTAAAAAATTACAATTTTATATTTTTTGTAAAACTGTAGTCTTAAAAAGTTACCACAAATTATAAAAGTTATAAAATAAACTATAAGATATATGATATGAAACAGATCTTTTCATGAATATCTAAAATATCTAAAAATAAATTAAATAATATTATTAACATACCTGGTACCCTTCGACAAATATAATTATCATATATACGACGATTGTTTTGTCTAGTTTCCAGCGAGCTTAAACCACGTGGCCAACGTCGTTCATGACAATTTTCCATTAGATTATCTAAAATGTGAGGAGGACAACCAGATTCTGATAAAGCACGTTTAATCATCATCTATAATAAAAAACATAGTCTTATTAATTATACAGCTTTAAAGTAAAAATAAATGCAAAAAACTTCCCACCTGCAATGCATCATCTGGCGTTGAGATCATACCGCCCCATCGTGTCACTCGTGCTCGGGCTAATGTACTGCTCCAGCGTATAACTTCATCACGTTCCATTTGATCAGCTATAGCACGCATTGCCGGATTTGATACTCTCATAGCACGCATAAAATCTTTAAACAATTGTAGTTCACGCTTTAATTCATTTATTGTTAAATTTTGATCGGCAATTTCTGTTTTAAATTCAATCATCTTTTGCTGTTGTGTCAAAATCATTGTACGCAATTCTCGTACACAATTATGGTCCTTGAGCTCATCTTTGGGTATAACAAATCCACAACCCTTTTCACAGGGTAAAGGTTTTTTCGGATTATGTTCACACTCTTCTAAATGATTGTTAAGAGCATCAAGTTTCAGAACTAAAGTGCAACCATATGCAGCATTATCACAGGTAATAGAGAGTCTGTGGAAAAAGTAATGTTTAATTGTGTTAATAATGTTATTAACTGTTCAAAAATATAAGAAAGTAGAATTCAAATAAATTTGCTACAAGTTATGAAGAACTTCTGATTTTGCCGTCGTATATTTTTTTAAGTGAAAAAAAAATTATTTTACTTCAAAAGTTATAATTATCTAAGTTAAATTTGACAGATAACCTTTACATTGCATAGAGAATTATTTATATTTATATTATTATTATTTATCAGCTCAATCATGAATAAAAATTCCTCCAGCGGAATTTTTTCACTTTTCTAATTTTTCTCATTCAAATTCAATGTTAAAAAAATAAGTAGGGAAAAAACTCCCGCGGATTTTTTATTCATGATTGGGCTGTATATCAATAATCAATCAATAGCACCTCAGTATACACCTCGATCGTCGCCTTACGTGAAAATCCAATATAGATGCAAAATTGACTGAAATAAAATTTAAAATTATCCAAATTAATTGGCTCATTGGCAGAAACTCTGAGCTGTTTAGATTGTAAACTCCTACTTTAAAAATTAATCAAAAAACCTATATGTAGTTGCGGAATACAGCTATGGGAAACGGCATTAGCTTTAAATGTAGACAGAATTCAAAGACGCCAAAACAAATTGGTACGAATAATCGGAATTGCCCCTGGTAGGTATATAACAATTCGAATATTCATAAAGACCTAAATATGCCTTTGGTATAAAGTGAGATTAAAAAAAATGCAGAACAATACTTCAAAAAGATTAAAGTACACCCAAACCTATTAGCCCGCAACATTTTAAATAATTGTGGCTATATTCGACTAAGAAGAAGAGCCTATGACAAGAAAGAAGAATACCAAGTTAATACATAAAATTAACCATGGTCAAACAATTTTCGTTTGGCACTGCTGGACTAAATAATTAAAATTCTTTAGATACCTATAAGATTTGAAATACTTATTCACCCCTGTCGTGAATAAAAATTCAACATGAATTTGTTCCCTTTTATTTTTTTAACATTGAATTTTAATAGGAAAATGTGAAAAGGGAACAAATTTCATGTGGAATTTTTATTCACGATAGGGGTGATTGTTAGTTCCTTTTTAATGAAAATACAATAAATAAATAAATAGAAGTAAAAAATGTGTGATGTGTGAATGTATGTAATATGTACATATGTAAAAAAATACTTGTTGCTCGTACAACTTACCGCGATAGAAGATTTCGTAATATTCTGGGTACCGCACGTAGGTTGGCCGTAGTTAATGCATTGCGATCGACTGGGCAGGTAGGTTGACGTGATAGCCATTCATTGATACAGGCACGACAGAACGCATGTTCACACATGGCAGCCTACATAATTAAGACATATCAATAATACATAATTTTAATTTGAATCGCAGAGTTAAACCTGAAAATTAATATAGAGACAACTGACCTGTAAAGGTTCTTCTAGGACACCAGAGCAAATGGGACATGTTAGTTCTTCATCGACCTCGCCATGAAAACGATGTAGGTCATAACCCATAGCTTCTACTTTTTATTGATCGTTTTGTTGTTGTTACAGCTACTGATGGTCGACGACAACAATTAAAATAATAACCAACTAACGAGTTAGCGAGTAAGTAGTTTACATACAATATTCAGAAATATTGTACTTAAATATCAACAACTACAACAAAACCAGCAACAAGACGAGACAGTTAAAAAATAAATGAATTGTACAGACAACAACAAGAATTAATATTGCGGTAGACGCTTGCGTGAGCGCCGCTTTTTAATTTTGGTCTTTATTATTTTTTGTGTTTGTAGCTCTTGTATTGGTTTGTTTGTGTATCTTTGTATGCGTTTAGTTTTCACTATCGAAATTAATCAAACAATTTTGCTGTTTTACAAATTAAAATTTTTAAACCGTAAATTATGCCAGTTTTTTGTTTTGTATTTTTTTTTGCACCAATATGTATTTTACAAATTTCTTGAAACTCTTTCGACTTATTGACGTCGCTGTTAGCAGCAAATTTTGTTGTGGCTTTAATTATTTTCAATGTTTCACTTTTGGTACTGTTTGAAACAACTTTTAATTTATTTATTTTAGAATATATCGTGTTATAATTAATAAATTTACTTTATCTTTATTTACTAAAATGTCATCTTGGATATTTTCCACTATTTCTTCAATGCAGAAATTTTTACTTGTTTCCAAGAGCAGCAAAAAAAGCACACAGTTGTATGATTTGGTATTAACTAGGAATGCCAACACGAAATCCCGATTTGTTTTAAAAATTCCCGGCATTTTTCGGGATTAATAAATGCCGAAAATTAGAATTTTTGTTAAAGATCTAGAAAAGTCTAATTGTATTTATTTGCTTTTTTAGCATACACAAATACAAAACATCTGCACTTAACGGAAATTAATGCTTTTTAGAATTTTTAATAAAAGAAAATAAAAGAGATCTAATGACAGGTTCAATATTAAATCACTAATTGAAGAGGTCAGAAACATTTCTATTATTTACAAAGTCACCAACAAAAATTAAATTTTTACAAAGTTATGTATGTTAAAGAACTAAAGGTGAAATTAATTTTAGATTACCAAACTCGAACTATTTGATGTGTCTACGGTTTTTGGAATTGGAAAAAAATTGAAGAGTGAGCCATGTCTGTCGTAATATGGAATCAAGTCTTGAATAAGAAATATGTACAATTATTTGTTACGGAGGGTGAAAAATGAAATAATCATACAATAATTTGCTAACATTTTTACCCACAAGCGATGATTTTGAACTATGTTTTTCCACAGTGTCATATATTGGTAACAAAATTAAATCAAGATTCTCTTTACTTTAGATGCCTTAATATTTTTAAGAAGCTTTTTTAAGATCGAACGATAAAATTCTATTGCTTTTAAATTAATATATAATATATATATAGGCGAAATGACATATTATTTTTCTCTATCTAATTTTCAATGTAATGTTATTATGTTTTTAAACTATTAATGGTTTATAAAATACAAAATTTAGTAAATTTAAAAATTATAGCTATTAGGACAAAAAATTATTGTTTTTAAACATATTTATATATAAGTTACATTTTTTAAATAAATATTTTTTATTGGTAATAAACCAATTTGTTTTAATAAGAAACAAAAATTCCAAAATCCCGAGATCCCGGGACTTACATTTGTTAAAATCCCGAATACCGGAATTTGCAAATCCAATTTAGCTTGGCTTCCCTAAGATTAACAGAGTTGCACTATTCTTATTTTTTTTTAGACACAACAGAGTTGTGGTTTACTGGATTAATTAATTCATACTCTCTGCATTTAAACGGAAATAAATAACGTCGTATACTTTTAATATTTTTCAATAAAAATTTTTAATTTGAGCTCAATTTAATCTTATACAGTATGTAAAGGTGTCAGCAATTCATTCCAAAAAGTAATTCTTTACCTTCCTTTTTTATCTTAAATTAATTCGTAACAGAGTTTATGAGATTGGACAACGAAATAATTTAAGATGAATAATTTATTGGAGTGGTTAACAGCATATATATAATTTTATATTTGCAATATAGAAACACTAATTTTTTGTTAAAAAAAACACTAGTCTTTCAAATATTTATCTAACACTAAAGAGTATTTATTTTTGCACTATATAAAGTTATATATTTCTTATCTAAATATTCAAATAACCAGAGACAATCAAACAATGTTGTCGTATACGTATTTCTCACTGAATTAAATTCATTTTAGATGTTAAATATAAAATTGAATGAGAACTACAATATCACCTGTGTTAATGCAATATTATTTGTTTTAATTTGATTTGGACTTATTTGCTGATACCGTTGACCACGGACCTTTAGTGTAATGCAAACGGCCGCCGTATTCATAATGAATTCTTTGCTCACGATTCTAGTAGTAGTTGTGGTGGTGCTGTGCTTTAGCAAATCAAGCAGTCAATATGGCGCTACATCTACAATAACACTAGACATACCTAATCAAGGAACAATTCAGGGTGATTATGAGACAACATTATGGTCTCAGCAAACATTCATGCGTTTTCTCGGCATACCATTTGCTGAGTCACCGCGTGGTCCATTACGTTTTAAGGTGAGTCTATTATAAAACAAGTAAGAGTGCTATATTTGGCTATGCCGAATCTTATATACCCTTCACCTTTGTTGTGGATGCATAATTATATTATATACATACATATATATATTATATTGTTACGTTTTAACCTATTAAAAACGGTGGTTTATTTTCTTTAAATAAACCGGATTCTTTTTAATTGCAAAATAAAAGCTATAAATAGTTTGAAGAAAATATAACGAGTCTTTATTTATTTTAATGTACACAAACACAATTAAAAATTAACACACTGTCTTTTTACATACTTATAATACGGTTTAAGAACACACTTAAAGTTTTCAAAAACTTTATTCCTATGTATAGTTGACCTGTTGTTAATGTTGTTTTCTTATTTCGGCTTGAGGTCAGATTTAAACAATAAATAAAAACTTTTTTCTTTATATTTATCTATTATTTAATTTTATTTTTCCAATATTTCGGTCAAAATCTTTGACCATCATCAGGGAACTGGTGTTTATTTAAAAATACAAAACAAAAATAACATTAAAAAAAACACGAAATGATGGTCAAAGATTTTGACCGAAATATTGGAAAAATAAAATTAAATAATAGATAAATATAAAGAAAAAAGTTTTTATTTATTGTTTAAATCTGACCTCAAGCCGAAATAAGAAAACAACGTTTTCAAAAACTTTTTATTTTATTTTTGATCATATTTGATTTATTTGTTTGATCAGCGCCATCTGTTTATGAAATTATTTGTAACAATATTAATACACTTTGTGTGATCAACGCCATCTGTTGATGAGTTTATTAGTAACAATATTAATACACTTTGTGCGATCAACGCCATCTGTTGATGAGTTTATTAGTTTTTTTTTATGAAATTTTCAGAGGTTGTCTCGGACTTTTGCTCATATCTCCGTTATTTGTTAATTTTAAATAGCAAACTTCTCGGAAGCATGTCTGACAGAATTATTGAAGATTTGAATCCCGAAGATATCTGGGGACTTCAGAAATTTGATTTCAACAGACAGACAGACAGACGGACATGACTTAATAGACTCCACTATCTTTAAGGATCCAGAATATATATACTTTATAGGGTCGGAAAATTATATTGTGGAAATTACAAACGGAATGACAAACTTATATATACCCTTCTCATGAAGGTGAAGGGTATAATTATAACATTTACATTGTGACAAGTTTCAAAGTTTATTTTTTAAAATATTTAGTACATACTACTTAAATATTGAAATAATCCTACATATGTACTATATATTTATTAGAAGTATAACTTTTAAAAAACTATTTTAAATACATTTAAAGTCGTATATCCTTACCATTACTGTGCTATATTCAAAATCAAATACTATAAAATAATTTTAAATCAAAACAAAACAAAAAAAATAACTGTAACTATACATATATAAAAAAATGTAAAAAAAAAAAAAAAAAAAATACCAAATATGTACAGTGGCTCATAGCTTATTTTATGCAGTGCATATTTTTGTTTTCAGAGCTCATTTAAAAGAAAAAATGTTATAGTATAAGAAATAAAAATTATTTATTGCAAACATTTACATTTTAATATATTGTCACGTTTTTACCTTTTAACAAGTTAGAGTGCTATATTTCGCAGTGCGAATCTTTAATACCCTCCACCTAAACGTAATAAGAAATACAAAAGCTATACTGGTTTTAGGATTGGAATATCCTTATTCTGTGTTTTCTATTCAGTCTTAGTGTAAATTTTATTAGTATTTTATATATTGTTTGAAAGACAATATTACCTGTTGGTCGTAATTCACTAATGTGATTTTATTTTAAATGTTTTGAAATTTTATCTAATTTTTACCATTTATAATTGATGTAGTTACCGATTCTTTTTACAGAGTTTGTCCGATTTTTATAATAATCTTGAGTGTAATTTTACAAATTATAAAATTAAAAGACAATTTTTCCATATTTACAACAAGTTAAGAAACAGAGCATAAAAAGGGTAAGATTATAAGGTGAGACTTCTTTTGGTTTAATTTGATCTCAATAACATTATTTACAAGAGATTTATGGGTGGCATAGTAGAAGTGGACCAATTATGGATTGATAGCTTCTAAATCCAGTATCCACTAATATGATTTATTTATTTTAGACTTATTTTGGTTGAATTTCATCTCAATAACGTTATTTACAAGATTTATATGGTTGTTTAGTATACTCGGAAGTGGACTTAATTCGGGAGCTATTGCCAATTATTGACAGACAGCTACAAAATCTAGTAGCATAATTGCCGTATAATATTAGTATGACTTGTGGATTAAATTACTGATCTATATAAAAGTTAGTTCGATATCGATATTTATTAGACATTTTTGTGGGTTTATTTGTTTTTCGGAAATGGTTTCTATATGGTATCTATAACAAATTATGGGTTGATCTTCTTAAATTTTTGAACAGTGATTTTCATGCATATGAGGATATTTCACGTCGAATTTCAACAAAATAACGGTATATTTAAGATATATATTAGTATTAACGTAGATTTCGGAAGGGGACCTTATATGGGGCATACATATAGTCAAATATGGACCGATATTCTCGAAATCCAGCATTTTCATTTTGGCATGTGTGTAAGTGATCTGTGTAAAATTTTGGATCGGTACCGTATGGGAGCTATGACCAATTATGGGCCGACCACCATAAAATTTAGTACAACAATTTATTTACCTATAAGGATTATTTATGTCAAATTTATTTATATCAGTTTTATTCGTATTTAAGTGAATTTTGGAAGTGGACTTTATATGGGGTGTATGGTCAGACATGGACCGAGCTAAAAAAAAAATCGTTTTGCGATTTCTTTTTGCATGAAACTTATTCCTGCTGATTTTTTTTAATGATATTCCAATTTTATGGGCATTTATGTATAATTTCGGAAAGATTTTTCTATGGGGGCTATGAGAAATCATGGACCTATTCTTACTTTTTTCCTCACACTTTCTTCTTTTATTATAAAAACTACGTATACAAAATTTCATGGTATTATCTGCAATATATTTAAAAATATGTATAGCAAGAAAAATGTTTAAAAATATCAATTTTTTATGGAGGTTGTCTTACATTTTGATCCATAACTCTTGTTCTACTGCACCGATTTTGCTGATTTTCAATACAAAATTAGGAGAACTATAAGCGGTTGTTTGTAAACCTTGTTGATTTCGGTTGTGTCCTTTGGACGTGAGAGTGTTTTACAGACAGACAGACAAACGGACATGGCTCAATCGACTTAGAATTTCGTAAGGACCAAGAATATATATACTCTCAGATGAGTATTTCTCAGTTTTACACACGGAATGACAAACTTATATATGCCCTTATTCACCACTTATGGTGGTGGAGGGTATAAAAAGATTTGCAGTTCAAATATCATTAGTTTTCTGCAATTCAGATAGTTTACGTGACTGTTGAATTACTTTTTAGCAGTTTATCAGTCAAATAAGTTGTTCTAAATTAACAAGATGAGCATGCGTAAAGAAGTTAGTGTCGATGTAAAAAATCTTGCTCTTCAAGACCACAAAAAAGAAAAATTTTATCGCGCAAGCAGTAAACTTTTTTAACAAAACTTATGCTGCAGTTCAGAGCATTATAAAAAAGTTAAAAAAACTGGCTCTGTAGAAAATAAGAAGCTCTCCAGGCGAGATGTCAGTCTTATCCTAGAATTTCAGCGCCAAAAAGTATCGAAAATTCTACGGATAAAAAATTCATCCAAGAACTATTTAAAGGGCTTTATGGGATACAGGGTATGCAAGCCGAATTTCGGCAGAAAACCCTCGATATCTGAAAAGAATTGAAGACTTCGGCTCAAAAAACACATTTAAATAAAGGCATTTTTTTTGGAAACCAGTTTTATTTACTGTTAATTTGTATAGTAATTAAAATAGAATTGAATTTTTTTATTTATATTTTTTTCTGGTACTCTTTAATTGACGAAAATATAAAATTTTGGGTATGTACGAAGACTTAAGTCCCATTTTTGAATAGTGAACCGAAAGTAAATACCTTAAATACCTATCTTCAAAATTGCGACCTGTACTTTGACTCAAAAAGAGATTCTCAGTTAATCAGTATAATTTAAGGCTACAAAAACACTTAATTATATAAACATCAAATATGAATGGTTTCGTAATTTTATGTATTTTCTCGCTCTCAAATTTTTGGCCAATGATTGATGATATTGATATCACTAGCATGTCACGTGTCACACGGTCACCGAAACAATGAATTAATTTCAGACCAAATTTCCGATCACATACATATTTTCACAAAATTCAGCTGTTAACTGATCCCCAAACATGCAATACATATCCAATCGAATCAATCCGCCATTTTGTCAAAATGTTGATGAAAGCATCGGCTCTATGTACATGCGTGATCGTGGTGGACAACTGTCCGATATCATTTTTATACCCTACACCACCATAGTGGGGAGGGTATATTGGATTTGTGCTGATGTTTGTAACGCCCAGAAATATTGGTCCAACACCCACCTTAATCGACTCAGAATCACTTTCTGAGTCGATTTAACGATGTCCGTCCGTCCGTCTGGCTGGCTGTCCATGTAAAGCATGTGCGCAGAGTAAAGGTCGCAATTTGGAAGATATTTTGATAAAATTTAGTAAGTGATATTTTTTCGGCCCAAGGACGAATGGGATTGAAACTGGTGGAAATCGGACCATTCTTTCACCTGGCCCCCACACAAATGTCCTCCCGAAATGGGGGTTTACCGGTTATAAATATTTGAATTATGCAAGGAACCAAAGAAATTTCATCACAAATGAGTGGTAAATGAAGCCAAATCACATCTACAAATTTTGTGCAGATCGGTCCACAATTAGCCGTAGCTTCCATATAAGACCCACTTCCGAAAATCACTTTAAAGAGCATAACTCACTCAAAAATGTTGGTATCCAAATAATATTACACAAATATATCTCATATGTATACAAACAGTACGGTACAATTTTATTGTGATCGGTCCATAATTAATCGTAGCTCCCATATAAGGCCCACTTCCAAAAATCACTTTAAAGAGTATAACTCTCTTAAAAATTTTGGTATTCAAATAATATTGAACGCAAATATATTTCATATGTATACAAATAATACGGTACAATTTTATAATGATCGGTCCATAATTAGTCGTAGCTCCCATATATGGCCCACTTCCGAAAATCACTTTAACGATCATAAATTTCTTAAGAATGTTGGTAATCAAATAAAATTAGACACAAATAAGTTTCTTATATACAGAAATGATGAAACCTAATTTTATAATGGTCGGCCCGTATTTAGTCGAAACTTCCATATAAGACCCTCTCCGTAATCAACGTTAACCTCCATAAATCTTTTAAAAGTATTTATATCGAGATAAAGTTTAACATACAAATATTTATATTCACAGAAATCATGACACTAAATTTTTGGATGATCGGTCCATAATAGGTCATGGTAGATATATATAGCGCACATTTCTGAAAAACTGTTTTATACATATACTGGGTGTATGTCGGGCTTCACCGACTATACTTTCTTACTTGTTTATATTTGGTATAATTGACAAACCTTACTCTGTATAAAGCTGTGTTCACATTATGTGTATTTGTCATGTGGAAGGTCACTTTTCTACCCATATGTGATTTCATGTGTATGTCAAAATTTGAGTTTTACATACGGTTTATAAATTACATGTTCATATGTTGGTTATGTCACATACATATGTACTTACTTTTGTTGACTCCATTTCAAGTTTTCCCTCCATTTTCAATAATAAATTTATGTAGTTTTTTTTGTATTTTTGTTTTACTATTAGGTATAAATTTTATTTATTAAAATTTCAATTAATTTTTGCCGCCACAAAATTTTGGTTTTAAAAAACAGCTGATGTCAGATTTTTTGTCACTTGAAAATAGAACTCGTTCTAAATACAAAAATGTCATATGTATTGCACACAGAGAAATAACACATGATATTGTTTGAAGGTGTTCAGACTATATGTACAAATTTGACATGCGAAAAAATGACAGTCCACTTGACAAATACACACAATGTGAAAACAGCTTAAGTGTGTTAATGTGAAACTATATAGTGCATTGTCGTAACAACAGATTATACAGATTTATCTTTTATAACAATTCTTCAATTGTTTTTCTTAAATTGTTAAATTGATTTTGTTAAGTTAGTATAAAGTAAAACTGTGCCTGATGGAAAGGAAAAAATTAAACGTTTATAAAAGATAAAAACGTAACAATATAAACGTCTAATGAAATAAAGCATATTTGTGTTATCTTGATTTGAAACTGTTTAATTTATATATTTACATTTTTTTTATATTTTTAAGCCTCCTATTAAACGTCTGCCATGGCGTCATGTTTTTGATGCCACAACATATGGACGCCGCTGTCCAGTTATCACCACAGTCTCTCAACTTAGCAACACTGAACTAAAACAGGATTTGGAAGATTGTTTAAATTTATGTGTTTACACCAAAAATGTAAGTAGAAGGAAAACAATTTTACAAGTTTATGAATTCTACCCAATTCTGTTCAATAGCTGACAGCTGAAATGCCAGTTATGTTTTACATTTATGGCGGCGGTTTTTATAATGGTTCAAATATCGATCACCCCCCACGACATCTATTGGAGAAAGATGTCGTTTTAGTAGTGCCCAATTATCGTGTCGGAGCTTTAGGATGGTTGTCTACGCTAAATGAAGATATGCCTGGCAATGCTCCACTCGGTGATTTACTGTTGGCTCTACAATGGGTTCAAGAATATATACACTTATTTGGTGGTGATCCAAAACAAGTGACGATTTTTGGTCAAAGTGCTGGTGCGGCCATGTCCGGTGCCTTGTTATTTAGTCCTAATACACCTCACGAATATTTTCAGAGGTCGATTGTACAATCTGGTTCGATATTTGGTACATGGGCTATAAATCGAGAACCCTTACAACAAATTCGACGGATTTGCTCGGCTTTAGAGTGCGATAAATGTGAAAGTAAAGATGAGCTTTATGAGTGCTTAAGTAATGTTAAGGTTCCTAAACTTTTGGATGTCACCGAATCGGTAGGTACTGATATATATTATTAATTATTATTAATATTATATTATAGTATTGTAATGTTATAATGCTTTGTGTTTTCAGGAATCATTTTCGCCTATTGTAGGAGACTTTTATGGAATTTTACCGCATGGCCTAGAGCGTTTGTTAAAAGATTTCAATAGATCCATACCTTTGATGACGGGATTTACCAAACACGATGGTTCTTTTGTATTGGCCTGTAAGTACAAATTAAATATATTTCCAAAGAAATAAAAACGTTACATTTTTTCTTCCAAATACGTAAAGCAATACTTCAATACTTATATGAAAAAAATATATTAAATACTTTTGAACCAAGTTTGAATACTAAAAGAAGAAACCAAAATTAATTTCCTCTTATAAAAATACGTATTTTTTATTATCATGAACTAGAGTACCACTCCCAATCCATTGCAGATTTGAAATAATGATATGGAGCTAAAACAAACCCAAACTTTACTGAGAATAAGAGGCTGCAAATGTCATGTCAACAACTGTAAATTGCTTGCCAAATCATTGCCTTTCACCAAATTTCTCAATTTTTGTGAGTTATGTTTTGCGACGGCATTCCCTGATTTCACCGCAATATACAATTTTCGTACTGGCAGCTATCTGAGGTTCATTTTTACATTCATAATATGCTGTTGTTATAATTGAATTTTGATTTTGATATTTAATTGCACGACAGGTTTGAAAACCAGTACCTTCTTGCGGTACATACACTGGTGTAAACAACACAACTTACACTTACAACATCTTAGCTTAAGGTTGACTTCTATCGTTTAAAACCTAATTTACATTACGTTTTGGAAGCTTTCTCTTTTTTGTAATCATGAGAATGTCGGATTTTTAAGGAATAGGATTTTCAATTGGATAGGACTCGTACAAATATATTCTGATAGTAGTTAATAGTATATAGGCACAACAAGTAAGAGTTTATATTCGGCTGTGCCGAATCTTATATACCCGCCACCATATACATAATTACGTATATACATTTAGTACATATATCAGTAATGTGATCTATGCATACTTGAAACAAATTTGTGTTACATTTTGTATTGCTATTGTTAATTTATTTATTTTTTCCGATAATATTGTCTTAGAAGAAGAGTTTAGAAGCCGCTCTTTTTCTACTTAGTAGTGCATTTTAAATTACAATACAATGTGAAGGAGAAAACTTTACAAAAACATATTTAAAGCAGATTAAGATAAAAAAAACTATACTATGTACTAGTAAAATTGCGATAATAAAATTAGTATGTGGGTAGATTGAAGTAAAGCATCTTCTGTGGTCACTCTGACTAATCTATCGTGAACAAGTTCTAGGCCAGCAATATCATGTAGACATCGAGTTGAATAATACCAGGGTAAATTAAATACCATCTTGAGAAGTTTATTTTGTGCTACTTGGAGCTTATTTATGACATTTCGCAGACCAAAACCAGACTGGTGCACAATAGAACATAACGGGATGAAATATAGATTTAATAATCAGTTTCAAACATTTTGTATCGATTAGATGTTTATACGCGTTAGCTTATTTTTTGGATCCCTTATATGGAATCTATTACATGCTATGTGATGATCGTTATAAAATATTTTACTGCGATTTCTATAAATGTGAGCGTTAGGTGAATTTCGCGTTAATAATGATATATTTTTAGGTATTGCGGTTATTCTGGTAAGTGGACTTTATATGTGAGTTATGGAGAATTATGGACTTAACTTCACAAAATCCAATAGTACAGTTTTATAACATATAACTATCTGTATAAAATATCGGTTAGATATTTATATTTATAAAATATTTACTTAGGTTAATGGGTTT
Source organism: Bellardia bayeri (assembly GCA_950370525.1). Classification (NCBI taxonomy): domain Eukaryota; kingdom Metazoa; phylum Arthropoda; class Insecta; order Diptera; family Calliphoridae; genus Bellardia; species Bellardia bayeri. The sequence continues at coordinate 23,352,738 of OX493267.1, forward strand.
TTCGAAAGTGGACTCCATATGAAAGCTATGGCCATTTATGGGCCGATCGCCATAAAGTTCGTAGCGCTGATTTTTATATGTGTATGGATTATTTGTATTTAGTTCTTAAACCTGATAGTGATTTTTATAAGAGATTTATGATCATTTAAGTTATTTTCGGAGAAGTGGACTTTATATGGGGGCTATAGTCAAATATGGACCGATTGTCATAAAATTCGGTACACTGATTTATGTATACATTTAGAGTTTGTGTTCAATTTCAACTTGACTGCGATTTTAATAAGAACAATTTTGGTATGAAAAATTGTTATGTAGGATGCCTAAACGAGCAAATTCATTGCCAAAACTTATAGTTTTTGCACACAAAAATAAAGGTTGAACATTTTTCTTTGAAATTGTTTCCTCAAAGGTGAAGAAAATTGTGGTTTTTGACAAAGTTATGAAGAAAACTCAAAAAACGGCCGGCATAGCGGATTTTTTGCAAAAATTCGACTTCCGAAAAATCTGAAAAAAATCTCAAAAATACTTTACCCTATAAGCTTTCAAATAATGCTTGAGCACCCATAAAATAAAAAAAAAATTTTTGGGACAACCTAATGGTCATATACGGGCATATCGTATGTACTAATGCAAACAAAAAATCATTTTATGATTTCATGATATTATCTGCAATATAATTGAAGTAAATAGCAAAATATATCTGAAAAATATCGAGGTTGTCTGAAACTTTGATCTATGTGGATCCTACTGGATCGATGTTGCCCATTTTCAATGCCAAATATTTTGGTGAAACAAAGACAGACGGACGGACATGGCAAGATCGTCTTAGAATCTTATAATGACCCAGAATATATAGACTTTTGGGCTCTACGACCAATATTTCGATGTGTTACAAACGGAATGACAAACTTAATGGTGGTTATAAAAACTAAAAAACGAAAGTATTGCAAGCAGGTTTTTAATATAGCTTATGTTGTGCCAACGGATTTCATGTAAATAACACCTTATGTACTTGATTTGTAAATGATTCTGTAAATAACATTCAAATATTATATCAATTTTTAATTTTAGCTTATTATGATATAATGAAATCACATATAGAAAATCTGAATACTGTTACTGTCAGAGACTTTGTCAAGGGATTGTTAGAAATGACAAACGATGGCTCGGGGCTATCAAAAAATCTATTAACAAAGCTTTTATTTACAAAGGATCTGTTAGATAGTAATGACCACAAAAATGCAACAGCAGCATATATTGATGTAAGTACGAAATATACATTTGACTTGTTTGTTATATATATATGAACTTAAGGTACGACGACAAAATGTAACCACTGAATAAAATATATTTTATTTCTTAAAGCTTATTTTACTTAATACAAATTACAGTCAATATATGTAATTTTATTTTACTTGTTGCTGTTTACTTTTACAAAACAATTGTAAGAGTGAACAATGAATAATCATTTATATTATGTAAAATATACTTAGTGTTCGATATTTGACGTTAAAATTTTATTTTTAGCTTACCAATATAGTATACATGAAATCTCCCGTCCTCACTTTGGCCAAGAATATGCTCTATAAAAACTTAGCACCCGTTTATTTATATAGCTTTGATTATGAAGGGTCTAATACACGATTTGGTTATGAATTTGACAATGCACATTATCCATTTGAAGGTGGAGTTCATCATTCAAATGACAATATTTATATATTTTCAACACACAAATTGAATGACGAAGATACGAAAATGGCTATGAAGATGGTAGAGTTATGGACATCATTTGCCAGCGAGGGAAAGCCAAAAATTCAAAACGATATTGAAATTTTGGCTATGAAAAGTAAGTATACACATTACTTGATTTAATTTTGTTTGAGCTAATTTATTACTTCTAACAATTTGAGAAATTTTGATTAAACAATTATTATAATTATTTATTTTATTTTTAGCTGATAGTGGGCCATATTTTCATATAAACTATGATATTACCTTGGGCCAAGATGTCTACGACGAACTTACCATTACCATAGATGATCCAAACAATGAAAGATTAATAAGAAAATGTGTAGAATTTTAAATTGTGTATATATACTCTACGAGTACTTGCTTAAAATAAAATGTAATTTATTTCTTATTTTTAAGCTTAACAAGCATTTTATTGGACTAAATTTGTATTTGATTATAAAAATAGTTTTGTTTTTGTTATTTTGTATTAATATAGTACATTATATAAAAATTATTATATGTATTTGTATTAGTTAATTAAATTAATTACACATAAAGTAAAAAACAATAAAACACACAACATTAGCTGCCATTAATTTTGCTAATAGAACAAGAGTCTATTAATGTTTTTAATTACATACAAATTTGTAGAGCCTAGTTTTGTTAATAGAGTTGCTAATGATATTTTTTTACAATCTAATTATTTTTATTTATCATGTTAATTTATTGCAAATAAACTTCTTTCTTATCAATATCTATTTATTATTTGTCCTTTCTCTACAGAAAATTCGACAAGTATGCTTGTGGTTATACTGCAAAGAATATACATGGTGCCGCATCTTACAGAACTCATCTTTACAGCAGAAACTGCTGTAAAAAGCTTTACCACCATATTCATAAATGTTTATTCAATTAATAATAATAATCGTTTTGAATATAGGTATTATTAGTATTTTGTAATAATAAAATTTATTTATATTTTTCATTTTAGAAGTAATACATTCCCACCTCTCTAGTTGTTGATAGCAAAGTCCCCTCCTATGTCTTTCTCTAATTTTTATTTGTTATGTTTAACTTTCGAGTTCTTAAAATCTTGAAGCGGCTTATTGGTTTTGTACTAAAATACTGTTTATATTAATCAGTATGTATTTATATTAATCAAATATAAATTATGGAATTTTGTGCTAATTTTCATTTGATATAAAAAGTTTTATTATTTGTTATGTATTGTAAAATGTAAATAGGAACAAGATCAAAAATATAATCATAAAAAATAAATTTTCAAATTTCTAGGAATGGTTTGAATTAAAATCGCATCTGGAATAACAATTGTGAATAAAATATATTAATATAAAATTCCATGTATCATATGAATTATTATAAATGTTAAAAATACATATATAGTACGATTAGTATATAGTATTATAGTATGTATTATTTATTTTAGTATTGTAATTAATAAACAAGATTTTTCATAAAGACATTGAAAACAAGTAAGCATAGGTTATGTTCGGTTACAGTATTATTTTTGTAGATCCGTTGTGATGACTTTTCTGCTTGCAATAGATTTTGCATAGATTTTTTAATATTAAAATAAGGGAATTTTTGTCTATCCAACTAAATTTTTTAGCCACAAGAGAAAACTTTGTTCATTAGTTAAAAAATTCAGTTATAACAGCGAAAATGGTTTTTCTGTGACAAAAGAAATTAATAATAATTTAAAGTTTAAAAATCAATTATTATTATTATTGTCTATAAATATTACTCGTTTTTGGTTACCGGGAGTAAAAAGAGTTGTTTATTATTCTCCGGGTATCGAAGAAAAAGTTCAGAAAAAGTCGGTATGGACTCGAAGATTTCATAGTAATTTTACAATTTTAATTTAAACGAATTAGTTATTTGACTAGGTATTTTGAACTCCGAATTACAGAAAAACTGTGGCATTGACTCCTCACTATATCGACAGTTCAATTCCAAACCATGCTATGTCGACTTAGCATGTTTGAATTTTTTTTTTGCGTTTTTGAATTTAGATTTTTTCAACTTAAATTCTGTCAAATTTTGGTTGTGATTGGCTAGTTCAATCAATAGTTATAAACACCACAGTTCTAACTCATATGGTTTTTTAGATATCGCCTGTAAACTTCAGGAGCTTTTCCTGCAAAACTCACTTTTTCGACTTAGCATGTTTTGGAATTGAGCTGTCGACATTACTTCTAGTGAGTAAATGAAAAACAATTATAAAGACCACACTGTATATTAATTAGGGGCAATTGACTCAACTTTGGATTACTTGGGATATGTAAAGAAATCTATTGATTTATCTTTGTATTCCAAAGGATCCGTATGTACAATTTTACAATTGCTATAATTTCATATATAGACCTTAGCGCAAACTCCGCAAATAAGATATACTTTACCACTACAACTAGAACTAGTGCTAAGAACCAGTTACAGAATTATTTCCTTGACAGTTTCTCTTCCATATATTTAATTTTTCAGATACGAAATTTCGGTGTTTATATAAAAAGGAATATCACATGATTTTTACCGCTCCAAGAAACTATATATTGCGATAAAAAAAATAGTGAAATATTATTATTTTTTCAATCATTTAAGATCTAATAAACTTTTAAAAATACATTAAATAACCTCTTTTTAATTAATGTTTTCATTAGATGAAACAACAGAATCATGGAAGATTAGGATTATATTAACAAAAACAATAGTTTTTTTTTGTATATAAATTCAATTTAAGTTTAGACTAAACAAAAACATGGAATAAAGTTTGACTTAACACAAAATGAAATAAAAACAAAAAATAAGGAATTCTAATTATATGTAAGTATATGTATGTATAATGATGTTGGTGTTGGTAGTGGTATTGGACGTTACTAATTTCTTCTAAAAGTTGGTAAGTATTCCTTATACATATGTATTACTCCATTCAAACATTATTTAGCTCTAACAAATGTTGGTAGACTTTGATTACTTTTTTATAAATATTTTTTAACATACATTAAGTCACTTTAGTATCAACTTAATTAATAAATATTATTTATTTTTGGTGTTCATTGCACGTTTCGTAACACGACCCAAAAATATGCCCATTATAAAGATCATGCCCACGGCTGTCATAAGAATAACAATAAAAAACTTTTTAGCAGGCGAACTTACAACTTGATTTACTAATTGTTGCATATTTTCCGGTGGTTGGACTAAGACCTAAATTTGTTTATTTTTTTTTATTTAAATACAAAATTTTAAAAACTTGTTTTCCAGAACTTACCGTATCTGCATTCTTAAACATTTCTATACGTTTCTGTAATTTCATGCGGCAATCCTGTTCCATAGCTTTGGAATGATCTTGCAAAACAGTTTGCAAACATTTTAATTCTAAAGAGACAGAGAGAGAACGGGAACAAAAAAATAAAACACAAATTTTTCAAATACAATTTTTTTAAGTTTAAAACAAATTTAAAAGAAATATTTTATTTGTACTACAATTTTGACTGCAATGACAACCAAACAAAATATATGTTTCTTTAATCATTATACATATGTAATCTGTTTAGATACTTACTTCTTCCGTTGCCCTTTTTAACATTCGAACAATATCGCAGCAAATCATCGGTACAGGCTTCTTCTAATATAGGATCCACATGTATATCAGCCTTAGCTTCGGCAATTAAAGTGGCCACTTCTAAACGACAATCACGATTAATTATCTTTTCGTTGAGAAAAGCATTCTTTAAACACTCTTCCACCAGTCCATGTTCTTTAATAATTTTTTCTGGATGACATAGGACGGCAATTTCATGCTTACAAAATGTTTGCAACAAAGGATTTAATTTGTAATTAAGAGCCTGCTCTTGTAGTATTTTCACCATTTCTTGAGCACACTCTTCGTCTAATAATGACTTTCGGAATTTATCCTTCAAACATTGTATTACCTATAAAAAACAAGCAAAAGTTTTAAATATTTACAGCTTTCTCTTATGGACATTTGCAAACAAATTGTCAGCCAAGTAGTTAGCATAGATTTTTGCAGAGCAATCTTAATAAATTAATTTATTCGCAAGAATTTAGTCAGCGAAATGTTGTGTATTTCACAGTTTAAAAATATCGTAAATAATACAATAATAAACTCGAAGATTATTGTCATATTTCATTGATACCAGTTTCATCAAAATTAATCGCAACTCGATTTTGAAAACAATAGATAATAATTCTCATTTGTAACACACTTTCAAGCCCAAACCTGGCATTTGCCACCAACTTGAGAACTTATTAAAACACAATTTGTCTAAAAGAAAATATAGTACAGCCCACAACAATGTATGATGCCCCTATCTGGTGAATGGCTCTAAATAATGCGGTGGCTTTTTTTTTAATTGGTCAGCTATTGGGAGTTATTTTTATCTCTAATGGATGTTTGTTAATTTCAATTGGCTGCCTGTTAAACCTAACCAAAATGTAGTGTGGTGATGTATGATGCTATTGAGAAAGTACTTGGTGTGGTGTCCATTTTCATGTTAGGTGAATTACCTGAATGGCTAATTCTTTCTTAAATGATAAAACTCCTAGATTGTCATAGTTTTAAGAATTATGTTGTTATGTAGTCTAGCTTTCTATATAAAATCTATAATCCTATGTATTTACTAGGTATGCCAAACGGGACTGATTTTTCAAATTCTATTATTATTATTATTTCATTTATGAAATCCCGGGATTCGTAAATAAAGAAAACATCATACTAAGAAGGGTTAAATCAATTAAAGCTTTTTATATAGGAATTTCCAAATTCCAAATCCCGTAGACACATCAAATAGTGCGTTCGAGTTTGGCAATCTATAATTAATTTTAATTCTTTCATCATTATTTCTTCGACATACTTTTTTAAATTACAATTTTTTTTGATGACTTTGTAAACAAATACTAGTTTTCGGGATTTATTAATCACGGGATTACGAGACTTTCATCCCTAGTATTTACTAATGGATCATTTGAGAATTATACTGTTGTACAACATACTCAAATTAGTTTGTGGTAAAACAAATCCAACTGTCGGTATAAACTTGCTTCTATTGCACAATAAACTTGCTTCTATTGCACAATAAACTTGCTTAAAATCCACTTATTGTGATTTTATTGTTTTTTTTTTTTGTGAAAATCTATAAATATTTGAATTAATAAACATGAAACATTATGCATCCACAAAATAAATTAAACCTACACATTAGAATTTTAATTACCTTAAATTACGCTAAAAATATTAAAAAAAAGTACACTTACCTTACCATTGAGCTCTTCATTTGGCTCAGCTTTAGCCACAATATCAGAGCAATAACGATCAATATTTTTACCGCAATGCAATTGCAATGTAGGATTAAATCTAAAATCAGTATTCTGTTCGATCATACGATTGACCACTACCAAATGGCAGCGAGCATCAAAAGTGGGATCATCTTTGTATGTCTTCAGACAGTCCAACAAACGCATTGGATCAGTTTTGGAGCAATATTTGTACGTCATTTCCTTGCAAGTATTGATCAAAGTGTAATCAGTTGCACTGTCACCCAGTTCAGATTTCTTTACCAAAAATATAGCATGATGACAGGAATTTCCTAAGCGTGGTGTATTCATAGCTAAACATTCTAGAGCCTGAAAAATTACACAATTTTATTAAAATTGCTACAGTTTATTTAAAAATGACCTGTTTTAAGAAAGTTTTTGGCAAATTTATTTAGTCAATTTTAGTGATTTGAAATAAAATTTGCCATTTATTTTCACAAAAGCAAGACTTTTTTGACTTCTTAAAGAAAAAATGAAATGAAATTATAACTTAATGATGTTTTATGAAAAAATAGAACTTGCATTCTTATTATTCACCTCTCCTGGTCCCTTTTTATCCGAACAAAACTCTTCTATCTCCTTACTACACGCATTTGCCAACTTGGGATCCAAAGCCAATGATTCTCTCTGCTGATACAATTGAGCCTTCACTTGTTGCCTACATTCTTTGGGTATACGTGGCCGTTGACCACGTATCGTATCATTGCGCATAACTTCACTGAGGCATGCCACTACATCATTTTTCGTTCTACTACCTGAACAAAAACGCACTACATATGGACGGCAGGCTTCTTTAAACTTATAGGTGAAGTGATAGTTTTTCAATGAAATTATTTGAAAATGTTCAATAGCAGCACGGCATTTGAGATCTTGTCGCAAATCAGCATCATTTTTGTGAGAAATTAGACAATCCATCATATCTCCTTTATCTTTTCCTCCTTTGATTATATGATCGCAATGTATTTTCATAGCTTCGGTACATACAGACATTATGACAGGATTTAATTCAACATGTGCCGCCTCTTCTTCGGTATATTGGCTGACAGCATCCTAAATTTATGAACAATTTTGGAATTCGGATTAAGCATGTTAACACTAAATTTTACACACTTACCCGACAGGAAGTTTGCAACTTTTCCAAATGTATCTGCAAACAGTCCATTTCTGCACCCTTTCCAGTATTTTCAAAACAATAATATGACAAATCTTCTATGCAGGCATCTTCAACTTCTGGAATCAGGTCCACCGACACAGCTCTTTGGCGCATTACACGTTTTACTTCCTTAAAACAGCCAGGTCGAAGGGTATTTTGATCATCTTCACTGTAGGCCATACGATGAAGACAGGGCAGTATGAGGGGTCCTCGCTCGGGATCCATTTGTATATCGGTAACATCGTCCCATTGTTTTTTAGCATGACAATATTTAATGGCATCATCGTGACAATGTTTATATAGCTGGGGATCCAGTTTAAAGTCTCTGGCCACAAAATATTGAATAAGCAGCAGTGAATGTTCACATTCGGGATTCATGGCAGGAGTTCCTAATTGTTCCATTAAACAAGACATTACACGAGCGTCACCACCATCTGTATCACGACAAGCTACATCAACAACTGGTTTGCAATTTCTACGCAATACCGGATCGACACGCCAATCTTCTCCAACATCCGACACTTTTATTAGATTTTCCAATGATCTTTGACACTGGGATGTTATGCGTCTGTCCTTGCGTCTTTTGCGTGCATGTTCCATTAAACAATGTATAATTTCTCCTCCAGTACCTTGACCCATGCCAATATTCGAGAGCTTGTCGACATTTCCGCAGAATTTTGGTATGTCATCGGCACAGTCGTTTAGAATTTCCGGAGATAATTGACCATCTGACATTAACATGCGACGATGGTCGTCAATTTCAGCTCGACATTCAGGAGCTATTTTTGTACCATTTTTTTCAACGTTTTCCAAACACAAAAGAATTTGAGCTAACCGGACCTGTTTGTCCTCGGACACTCCGCGACGGCAATGATGTTGTTTGATGTCTTCTTTACAGGCCTTAGCTAAACCATGCGAAATACGATAGTCTTTTGCAATTTCTCGGTCTCTCTGTGATATTTTATCGCTACAACGGCTTGTCAAGGCGGGGTTACTTTTATTTTTTACCAAGCACTTGAAGGCTCCTGGTGTGCCGGTAACTTCTTGCGGACACAAACGTTTCAAATCTTCTGAGCAGATTTCGAAAAATTTCAAATCAGCTTCTTGCAGCTCAATTCGTGCAATACTCATTTTACATGGTTGACCTAAAATATCGGCACCTGTTTGCTGCAAACACTCCACAGTTTCCAATTGGGAAATGGGTTTATGTTCTATGTTCAAGCGACCGCATTCTAATTGTTCTATTTCTGTAGAACAAGAATTAAAAAAATCTCCCAAATTTTCAAAGTCTGGAAAAAATACTGCATGCACACGTTTAATGTATGAGCGGCATTTGCTACCATGTTCTAATTGTAAAGCTCGGTCCTTAATGCACGACCATATATCTACCGCATTAATACAAGATTCTAAAGAATCTCTTTCTTTTAAGCATTGTCTCTTCAATAGATTGTCTTCCACCCATTTTGCCCTTATCATCTCTTTTGTCTCTTGCCATACAACGTGTTGACATTTATCAGGCATTGCCTCCAGTTGACTAGATGTAAATGTTGACACACATTCTAAGATCGCAAGGTTATCAGTTGATTTTACATGCATGCACAGAGTCTTCAACTCCTCACAATCGTGGTTATCTATAAGAGAATGATCCCTAGAAGCCAGCTTGGCATCTACAGGCGTCCTAGCTATACGTAATAATTGTTTACTATGTAGTGCCTCCTTAAAAACAGCCTGTTGTGTTGTTTCGCTAATCAGCAAGCCGGTGGTAAATAAAAGTATGAGTATGACCTTGTTCTTCATTTTCTTAGTTTTTTGTTAACTCTATTGTACACATTTGTTTATTTTCGATTAATTAGGGAATTTTTTAATTAGTTAACACGTATTAACTAAATTATTTACTTTTTTAACGCACACACCACAAGAAAATAAACGCATTCACTGATATGCATCCAGTGATGGCAATGTAAAGATTTTCTAGCAATTTTTAAATACGTATTTTAGGGAAAAAGAGCATTAATAAATTTAAGCGATTTTTCATAAGGAGAACTAAAAACGAAAGGAGATTTTTGAAATTAATCGTGAAAGTTAAATAAATTTTAGCCCTAAATCAATAATATTAGTAATTTCTTCAATTTTGTAATTTCTTGAAGTGTATCTTAATGAAGTTATTCTTCAATACTTGAACTTTGGTATTTGAACTGGTATTTTTGACCTAAATGATTAATAAATTTTCCAAATGTTAAAAATAATTATATTTAGTTAGTATTTTATTTCGTTTTGTAGATTTTACACAGGAGACGAATAATAGAATATAGACATAGACAAGCGTTCATCATAGAGCGAACTATATATGCATATACGGATAGACCCGCCAATCTCTCCCACAGAGTAAATTCAAGATGTTTAAGCCTAAAAGACAACTATGATATGTAATTCGGAGATCCAAGAATCCTGAGCCCTATTCCTTCTTCTGCCAGTGAAATTTAAAACATAATCTCTATATTAAAACCTCCTAACGCATTTGGTCCTAATGACATCTTCATGCTGATGTAAAAGAAAATCAGTACAATATCACTGAAATTACTCATCTGCTCCCACAGGAGACGATGTTTAAAGATTTCCCAGTTCGATCGTTCATAATACAGAGCACCTTGTCGCTGTTTAATTGCGTCAATGACACAAAATCAAGTTATTATTAATAACTATCAGGGAAGATCTTTCTACCACTGCAGACCTGTTGTAACAACAACGATTATAGTAGTAACGCTAATTTCAATAATTTCGGCAGTGGAAGTCTAAGCGAAACGGTTTTTATAGGTAACGGTAGCCAAAATTAAAAATTAAGTAGAACTTTTAATTCCCATTTAAATTGTACTACATTTTCAAAACAACGATGTGTACATAGTTGCCATATATTTTGGTTGCAAAATTATCAAATAGACTTTTCAAAATCTTCAAGTCGAAAAAACACTATTTTCCATATATGTATTATAACAAATATATTGTATATTATGTTCACTGAATTATTTGTTTAATTAGCATTTAAATGGAGCAATTCTAGACATCTGTTACACTTATTACTTTCATATTTTTGTAGTATTGCTTGGCATTTTACTTACCAGCATATAAATTCTAATTACTTTTAAATAAAATAATATTGGTAATAGAATTACAAAACATCGTCAAAATCATAAATTTGTGGACACGAAAATTTTGAAAATGACGAAAAATAATCAAATCTGGCAACAAGTTCCATCGTAGATTATCTGCAGCGTTGTCAATTGGTCGTTTCGCACCATTTTTGGTGCTTTTTTAAATTTTTGGTGCGTTTTGAAATTTCAAAGTCCACAACTCGCGTTTTGGCGTCAACGCGTTTTAAGCTTTTTAAACGTTTTAAGCACCAAGTATTCAAGTTATATGCGAAGATTTTTCGCGTCAATCATTTGTGTTTTATATACATATGTATATGTATGTACTTTCGGAGGTGATGCCGTAAGCCCAGCTAATTTTGTTTTTATATGAAGTTTTTTATCGGCTTTGCATTTGTCAATGTCAGCTGTTCGTCCTACGCTTTTGAGTGTGTAACTTAAAACATACAACTACATTGATTATACTTTTTTTGAAAGTTGCTTAGAACGCGTAGACGCTTGGTGTGGACCTCCATATTCTTTTTTTTTAAGCTGGCTATATTACAACGAACCCGGTTTTCTTCTAAGAATTTCAACGGCCACAGCAACCAACAACACACACAACAACGACGATGACCGACGGAAGAAGAATAATTAATATGAGAGTGCATGAGGAGCAAGGGAGAAGAGCAGAAGAAAAAAGAAAACAAGGTGTGTGTGTGGGCGGGACAGCTTGTTAAAAAAGGTAGTTGTAAATTATAGCGGAAATTTTTTTTTGCTAGTGTAGTGGTGAGTGAATTTAAAATGTGGTGAAAATATCGTGGTGAGTAAAAAATCGTGGTGAGTATAACGATTTCGATTCAACACTGATTTTTAAATAATTTAACTTTTATTTATTTTCGATTTAAATTGACAAAAAAGCAAAATATATGTGTTTTGTTTACAAAAGTACATTAGCTACACGTCAAATTTTCCGTATGCAATAATGTTGCTCAACATTTTTCCCAAACTTGAACAGAGCACTAGGCTAGGATCTCTTTTTAAAAAGTAAAAAAAATAAGAAATTAATTACATCTGGTACAAAAAACAAATTTGTTTAGTTTATTTTTGTTAAGTTTTTTATTTTTTATAAAAACACTGAACTGTTATATTATTATATTTATTATTTTATAATATACCTATAATATTATATTTTTTATGTGAAATTATTTCAATAAACTTTAATTAATTAAAAAAGAAAATCTAAAATTGGTGCGATTTTTTCAAATGGCGCGTTTTTTTCTCCGTGTTGGTGCGTTTTGAAATTTCAAAGTTGACAACGCTGATTATCTCTGTTTTGCGATACCACAATTTTTTTTATTTTACTTGTAAATTTCAAGTAGAAGTCGCCTCATATTTTATTTGGAAAAAATATATAAAAATGGTTTGTAAAGCTGTTTGTGTTATCAATGGTGATGCCAAGGGCACCGTATTCTTTGAACAAGCTGTAAGTACATTTAAATTATTAAATTTTTATCATTTATAGTTAATTTTTCGATCCTAAAAATTTCACAATTTAGTGTGCATTAAAGTATTTTATAAAAGATTGAAGGTCAAGAGGTGTTGTATACACATATGCATGTATGCATATGTATAGGTATGTACGGAGTAAATGTGTATGTAAAGCCGGCAGTGCTGTTCTAGAGAAGGGAAAAGTCCGTAGTCATGTTTATTTCAATTTCATTGAGGTGAAAGAGGTGATCAAAAAGATGATAAATTTATTTAAATATCTAGTTTATTTGCGATTACTTAATTATGCAATGTATATGTAATACAAGTGTTTCATCAGTAGAATAATTAATTGCTGTTATTGCCTTATATACAAATGGTGACTTGTGTAAATTTTAAAATACAATTTAATAGAATTTAGGATTGCCAACGCAAAACTTGCAACAGTGTTGGAAAGCAGTAAGAGGCTAAGTACATCGTATATTTTCCAGCTAAAAGCGCTACGGTTCTTTGAACGATGCCGCATGGCAAGTAGGTTTTTTTTATACCCTTCACCTTCATGGGAAGGGTATATATAAGTTTGTCATTCCGTTTGTAATTTCCACAATATAATTTTTTGACCCTATAAAGTATATATATTCTGGATCCTTATAGATATCGGAGTCTATTAAGCCATGTCTGTCTGTTGAAATCAATTTTCTGAAGTCCCCAGATATCTTCGGGATCCAAATCTTAAATAATTCTGTCAGACATGCTTTCCAGAAGTTTGTATACGTTGTTTTTATGATAAAAGAAGAAAGTGTGCAGAAAATAGTAAGAATCGGTCCATGATTTCTCATAGCCCCCATACAAAAATCTTCCCGAAATATTGCTCAATTATACATAAATGCCTATAAAATTGGAATATCAAGACAAAATTCAGCAAAAATAAGTTTTATGCAAAAACAAATCACAAAACGAAATTTTTTTAGTTCGGTCCATGTTTGACATAGACCCCATATAAAGTCCACTTCCAAAATTAAACGGCTAAAATTTGACATGAATAATCTTTATAGGCAAATAAATTGTTGTACTAAATTTTATGGTGTATGGTGGATATATTCTGGATCCTTATAGAAAGCGGAGTTTATTAAGCCATGTCCGTCCGTCTGTCTATTGAAATAAATTTTCTGAAGTCCCCAGATGTCTTCGGGATCCAAATCTTCAATAATTCTGTCAGACATGCTTTCGAGAAGTTTGCTATTTAAAATCAGCAAAACCCGTCCATAAATAACGGTGATACATATGAGCAAAAATCCGAAACAACCTCTTAAAATATATATATGTATGTACATAATATAATCATGCATCCACAACAAAGGTGAAAGGTATATAAGATTCGGCATAGCCGAATATACTTTTTTTCGTATTACATATGTATTTTAAAAAGATTTGCTGCCAACTAATTAAAATCTAAATAAAAGTCTGTGTAGAAAATACAACGCTTGTTTCTACAAATTTGGTTCTATGTATACCGAACTAGGATTAAATTTATGTTGGCTATATGTCACCGATGGTTTGTATTTTTTTTTTTTACCATTTTATCACTAAGATTAGTGATATATGTACATATGTATGTATTTTGGGCAAAAAGCTTTCGTTTACGAAGTTATAGAGCTTTAAAGCTCAGATATATATTACTATATCTATACGATTTCTAAACCGATCTGGACAATTATATATATCATTTAAGTGCTTTGAAATGCCTTTCGAACGATGTATAATATGACCCCTTTTATTAACACATTTAAACCAAAATTCAACATGCTTTTTCTTATATCAAAAGTCCAGTTATTTCAAAAATTCATCGATATAACGGTACAAAAAAAATATCAAGTAATCGATAGAAAACATTTCAACCTTTCATTTGATCATTATCATTAGGATGATAACTTTTTTTGAGTGCAAAATACCACTCCAGTACCATGTGGTGAATGTTGTTCCGATAATAAAAAACTTGTTTTTAGGTTGATTCGGTGAAAAAAGTTTCCGCACCGAAAGTGCTTTTAATTTTTATTTTTTAAAAATTAAGATTTTTCATTATTGTACAAAATTCTAGGAATTATAAGATATAAACTTTAAGTTTAATGTGCGTATGATTTTACACTGTGGATATACATATATCTTTAATTTTAGACGATTCTATTATCCAATGCCTTAAGAAGCATTCGTTAGCTTTCGTGAAGTTTTTTAAAGATTTACTTAACGCTTCAAAATTATTCTCTTTGAAGCAATGACCACCAAACCAAATTTCAAACCAGGAAGCACAAACAAATAGTACCAACCGTAAGAACGCGCATGGTTCTTATATTTAGCTTGGACCACAAATTATGTAACTCCTTAGATATTTTAACATAAATTTCCTGTTTATATTTATTTGTATTGCATAAAACGATAAATCTTCCGATAATAATTTCTTCCTTTGGGATCTTGTTCAACTCACTTAAAAGTATTTGGAATTTTTGTATTTTTTTTTACATTTTTTAATACTATCCTTATTTTTTTGTTTTTTATAACAAATATTTTACTTTTTTTATACTTCATTTTAAGAACCAACAGAAATAATTTGCGAAATTTCACATTTGTAATAACAAAGACTTCACTACCTACTTAAATATTTAAAACAAAAGCAAGAGTAACTGTTTTAATGGAAAAAAAAACAAATATGTAAATAAGAACAAAACTTGAAGCCGTTCAGTGCGGAAACTTTTTTCACGATGAAGGAAAAGTGACAGCATATTTTTTAATATTTTTTCATGTCCCACATGGCTATGCGGAGGTATTTTTGATATTTGCAAAAATTGTAAAAAGTTATCACCCTAATGTACATATCTTAGGAAGAAAATATTTAGGTTTAAAAATGAAAAATTTTTTATAATTTAAGATAGTAGGTATTTAATTGTATTGCCATAGGCCGGAAATACAGGAAATCTTAACCATTCGAAGACGGTGTTCTGTATACCATATACAGGAAATCTGTACTATACTGGGCAACTTCTGATTTTTTTTAACAATGTTACTAAATCCAACTTGTTTCCAAAATCATGCAATTAAATACCTTTATAAAAGTTTCGCTTTTCGGACAAATTTGTCCCAATCTCAATATTATGCGATAGTTGACCTAATCCGAAATCGAATATTAGTTCGGACTCTAGTAATTATTAACAGAAAAATATCGAAGGAGACATTTAGAATCGTATCTACTTATATTGTACATATATTTAGAGTAATAACAAAAAACATTATTTTCAGGATGCCACTGCTCCAGTTAAAGTAACTGGTGAAATTAATGGTTTGTCCAAGGGTTTACATGGTTTCCATGTTCACGAATTTGGTGACAATACTAACGGCTGCACATCGGCCGGTCCACATTTCAATCCCAATGGCAAGGAACATGGTGCACCTGTTGATGAAAATAGACATGTAGGTGATTTGGGCAACATCGAAGCCAGTGGTGCTGGACCCACTAAGGTAGATTTATTTACAACTATTTCTTTTCTACGTTCTAAATTCTATATAATATTTTTAAATTATATTTTTTCAAATAGGTCGATATTTCAGATAAACAAATCAGTTTGTTTGGCGCCAACAGCATTTTGGGACGTACAGTTGTTGTACATGCCGATCCCGATGATTTGGGCAAAGGTGGTCACGAATTGAGCAAGTCAACTGGCAATGCTGGTGCTCGTATTGGTTGCGGTGTTATTGGCATCGCTAAAATCTAAATTAATTGTTCAACAAAACATGTTTCCATTATAAACAGAGCACTGTCTTTTTTATTATTCATTAACTTTTGCTTCTTTCGATACCTTTGGAGTCAGTTTAATATTGAATATTAAAGTACTAATTGTACTTTATATCATATGCGTACGAACACTTAAAGGCCAAGCCTATCCTTATGTAATGAATAGGTATTAATAAATATATAAATAACTTGATACTGGTGTACTGAACAAAAATCTGTTTTAATTTATTGAAGAAAATAATAATATATCAATACTAAATATCACGAATAAAGATATACCATTTAAATAAACCAATTTGTTTTATGGCAGTAATTTTACTAAATTAATAAAAAATAGAACTTAGCAAATGTTGTATATCACATAAAATAGAAAGTTAAATAGTTGAAGCGTCGTGTGCATTGTAAATCTCTGACTAACCATTAATTTCTGATTTCACATTCACGATTAATTGAATAGTTTTAATTTTGATTATTCAAAGTTCGTGAATAATTATTTAGCCAGAAAATTTAATAATTTCATTTTTCGTTAATTGTACCTATAGGTAGTGTTTTTTAGTCCTACCCAAACTATTTCAGGTCGAAACAGAATCCACGTCTAAATATTTGCCATCATACTTCAAATTTATTGTCAAGAAAGCTTTCATTTATTAGTGTTATTACATTGTTATGACGAAATATTGTGATTTTCAGCTCAGACAACTTGCCTTGCTAACAATTAAATGTCATTATAAATATTTCTTAAGTAAAGATACTAAAATTTCTTAATATTAGAGCATATTTCAGGTCATTTAGAAGTAAATTCATTTTCTATCCTCATCTATAACATGAACCTTTTCTGTTAATCGAATCGGTGTAAAGCTTTTGTTATTTGAACGAATACACATTTTTTTCATGATTGGCGATTATGTTGTTTTGTAAAACGAAATCACTCGATTTACCAGTTTTAATTTCTAACTTGACGACATAACAGTTGTGAAATATGAGAAGCAAAATCAGGGCGGTTATTCTGTATTTCGAAAGAAGAAAATCGTTCGAATTTGTATACTTGTGGATGTTTTTATAACCTAACATGTTTCAATGTACCAAAATCGTGCAATTTGTAGAACATCAATTGTTCGTTTTTAAAAATCGGTCGGTTTTGAAAACACTTGATTTATACCACAGGAGTAATCTACATCTATAAGTTTTCATAGATGGTTCACAATTAAATATATACTTTTTTAATTAAATTGAGGGATTTTCTTTATTAAACATATTGATGTTCTGCAAATCTCACAATTTTGTACATTGAAACGGGGTTGTTTACACGATAATAAAAAGAGATTCGATTTGCAAAACTTAGTTTTCAGAAAGTTTTCCAATTTGAGTTAATGAATTTAAAAGGCTTTGTTTTTTCTTTAGAAAAAAAAAGTATGGGTAGTCGACAAAATTTTGCCCAATTACTGATTGAAAGACGATTTTTGGCCTAATCGGAAATTGAATATTGGATCAAACTCTATTTTTTCTTTATAATTCTTTTGAATAAAAAAATATTCAAATATGAGATATCTAAATGAATGTTGAATTAATTATTTGATTACTTATTACATTTGTTAATCTGATTTTTTGATTATTAGATTAAACACACATCCCTAAGACTTACCATAAAGAAACGTCTTTTTCATGGTGTAAATATATAAGGTGAGTCCAAATCGACAACAAATACAACACAGAAACAACAGGCATTTTGTTTCTATAAAATAATGTACTACTGTCAAAAACAGAAAAAGTATTACTTTTGACATAAGTAAATTGTAAAAAGTCAGCTGTGCAACTGCACTCACCTTGTATTGTTACACTATGGACTTAGGTGCCTATTATGAGCAAAATTCGATTCTCGACTGTGGTCGAAAATGCATATCGAATGAATTTTCATTTGGTATTATGGTGCACATTCGATGAAAAAACGCTATTGTGAAAATCACTCTTTTTGGGTTATTCACAATAGTACATTTTTATCAGCTGGCGCTATATTTGTTTACAAATTATTAAAGAAAAATAAATTAAATTTGAAATGACCACCACGAAATTGTGGTTTAATGATTCGTCTGATGAATAGAATTAAGATCTTGTGTACTGCCCCCCCCCCCCCCCCCCCATTTTTTGGCTCCCTGAACTTTAGAGCAAATACCTTTTGCCAACGGTGGATCTTCTTCCATGAGAGAAACGAGTTTCTCCAATTGTTGTTTTCTACTTACGACCTTAGACCAGCAGGATATTAACAAAAGTAATTTACAAGTAGTATTTGGTTGACCAAACCAAAAAAAAAAAAACAAATACATACATACATTTTAAAGAAATATTGCACAATTTTATACAACGTCGACAGCAAATTTGTGTTCGATAAAAAATTCGTTGAACAACGAAATTTTCGACAATGACGGCAACTCATAATACAAATTTTACATTCTATAGTCGATTTTCGATAACCAGCGAATATCGATTGTGGAATGCAGCTCATAATAGGGGCCTTATTCTTACTACAATAAAATTAATTTTTTACATTCATATTTTGTTCTAAATATTTTTTATTTTAATTTGTTTTTTTATTTTTTATTAAAAATATTTTATAAATACACGTCATTTATAAATATTTGAGTTGCAATAGTGCAACATACAACTTTAATTTTTATTTTATTATAAATTCTTTCTATGTATTTGGGAGGCCATTGTATAAACAAATATATGCATAAATATTCTCAAGAGCGATGAGAAAACATAATATTTAAATAGGATGATGCCTTTTTTATATTTATGTATTTTGTATCTATTTTTATGTGTTTAGTTGAGTTTTTAAATATATATATGTATGTAATTTGTAAGTATTTAGAAAAAACAAAATCACAATTAAGTAAATTAACTATTATTGGCTTCAATTTCTCTGTAGACTTCACGTTTGTATTCGTCTAAACCACCTTCAATAGCACGTACATTACGATTGCCACAAACCCATAATTCTTTGCAAACGACTTTTATTAAACGTTCATCGTGAGAAACTAAAATGCAACCACCCTGAAAATATAAATTTAATGCATTAATTAATTTGAAAATGATTTTAATGTTAATTTAAATAATTTACCTTAAATGCATTGATGGCTTTGCCTAAGGCATCAATAGTTTCTATATCTAAATGATTTGTAGGTTCATCAAGTACCAGGAAATTGGGTTCAGCTAAAAGTTTTTAAAGACTTTATTAATATTTTTTGTTTATTTTATGTTCATAATTCAGTTATATTACCCATGCACATTTTAGCCAAAGCTACTCGAGATTTTTGACCTCCTGACAAACTAGCCAAACTTTGTAAAGCTAATGTACCCGATATGCCAAAACTACCCAATTGCCGACGATACTCTTCATCTGGTCGACCTGGGAAGTTTTCGGCTAAAACGCCCACACAGGTTAAATTCATATTTAAATGATCCACATGATGCTGAGCAAAATAACCAATGCGTAAGCTGCGATGCAGCACAATATTACCCAAAGGTGTAGTCAATTGACCTACAATAATTTTCAGCAATGTCGATTTACCAGCGCCATTTTCACCTACCTTTGTTTATGAATACACGAATTAGATTATAATTAATTTTTTTTTTTTGGTTGAATAACTTTTACAACTTACAATACATATACGGGAATCTGAAGTAGCCGAAAGATTAACATTTTTGAATATCGGTATGACATCATTCGAATTGTATTTAAATTCAATATCTGATATAGCCAAAACCGGCGGGTTTAGTGGTTCTACATCAGGAAATTTAAGTTTGACTTCTACTTCCTTTTCAACTGGCTTCAATTCAGGACTATAAAAATATGTTAAACAATTTTATTTATTTATTAATCGAGCCATATATGGCTATAATATATTATATGAATATGTTTGTTTGCTAAGTATACCTAATTGATGAAATAAACGTACTCTCTAAGAATTAATTAATAATACATCACAATAAAATATTTTTCAGATTCTCTCACTTTTTCAAATTTCAATTTATATTTGTCTACATTTGGTTTTTCTTGTTTCTTTTTGAGTGATGTTAATAATATGTGTTCTTGCTTGGCTTCACTTGTTGATTTGCTATTGACTTGTGTTCCTATAGTTAGGAGAAATATTTCTAACGATGTGTCTATTTGGATTAATTCTAGGAAAATTTTATATGCTAAGTCAACTTGCCTACCGTTCTTTTATATACCATCGTTCTGAAGATAATTGGAGGATATACTGCAAATACCGCAATAGGGCTAAATGTGTTATTCGTAAGGAAAAGAGACTTTATTTCTCTAAAATTTTTCGTGGTATGGACACTCGTAATGTGTGGAGAATTTTACGAGGGGCTGGATATACTGATAATAGTTCTGTTTTTTGTTAGGAGTAGTGGGGATTTGGTTATGGATGATATTACCTTTAATGATTTTCCAGAAACTGTGGAGTATTTTTCGTTCAATTGTATAAATGAGTTAGAGGTTACGGAAGCTTTAAGTCGAGTTAAATCGTCCTCTTTAGGTGTTGATAATATTTCCATTTATTAAATTAGTTTACCCCTATATTTCTAATTACATATAACATTTATTTAATACTATTTTAACTACATCGCAATTTCCCTCTTCTTGGAACACTGCCCGGGTCATACATATTCCTAAATCTAGACTAGTTCATGGTCAAGACCTTAGACCGATTTCTATTCTTCCGGCTCTATCTAAGGTTTTGGAACATATAATTAGACGCCAGATGCTGGAATCAACTTTTTTGAATATTTCGTATCGTAAGGGATATAATTACACGTTGATGCTTCTGAGTCTTACTGATCTTATTCGTGAATATGTTAATGATGACAAATTATGTGCTCTCATTTCTCTTGACATGTCTAATGCGTTCGGTTCCATTTGTCATTATACTATGGTTAAGAAGCTTCGTGAGGAGTATAATTTCAATTTATAAACTCATATTCTCTTATCTAGGTGGCAGATCTCAATTTGTTGAATTCAAGGGTATTACTTCGGCTGTTCGTTCCTTGTCATCTGGTGTTCCTCAGGGTTCAGGCATAGGTTCTCTTTTGTTTATTTTATATGTTAATAATTTGCCAACGTTTATTGACTCCTTATGTGTAACCTTTAGTTATGCTGATGATGTTTTTTTTATTGTTTAAAAGTGATTTGGATTCATCCGACGTTTTGCAAAATAATGTTAACTTCTGTTTGGGGCAAGTTTTGATATGGGCTTCCTCAAACTATTTGGCTCTAAATCCTTCCAAATCTAAGGCTATCATGTTTGGCCCAACTGCTCGTTTTTTTCATAGTGTTGAGTTTTTATTGAGTAATGTTCGACAAGAACTGGATCATATAAAATGTCTCGGAGTATACCTTGATAATAAACTTTTCTTTGATGCTCATATTGATGTTTTGCGTGGCAAGGTCTTTGGTATTTTGCGTAAGATTTATTCATCTAATTTGTATTTGCCACTACGTATTAGGTACAACATGGCTTATTCATTATTGATGTCATTGATATTATATGGTATTAAGGTTTACTCTGGCACAGGTTCAACACGTTTAAAAAAGATTAGTAGTATTTTAAATTCTGTAGTGCGATTTGTTGTTTACAATGTTAAGCGTAGAGATCATATTTCCTATTCTTTTCAATGTTTTCTTGGTTGCTCTTTTGTAGGTTTTATTAAGTATCGAAACATTATTTTATTTCATAATATTATCAAATTTAGAAGGTCACTTCCATTGTACAGATCTTTCACTTTTTCACGATCCATTAGAAATCCTCAAATTTGTATACCCAGAATTTCATCTTCTTTCTTTGATAAATCTTTTATTGTGAGAATTGCTAGATTGTGGAATATTCTACCTTATTCCTTGCGAATTTTTTTCAATCTAATAATGTTTTTCGTTTAAAAATTAAGGAATTCTTATCTACTACTTACTGATGACTTGTAATTTATGGATAGCTATAGTTTTCCTTAACCTTATAATGCCTTTTGTTTCAATTATGGAATTATTACTAGTGAACCTATGTATGCCTATATATTACCGCTGATGTGTGGGTTTTTATCTATTAGTTTACTACTTATATGGGAGCCATAAAATGTTTTTTTCTTTTATATGCATAATTAATATTCTAATTTGAATTTATATTGAATTATTATTAATTGTTTAAGATGATTTTTTATAATCATTATGGAATTTCTACTATGTAATATTGATATTCTGGCCATCTAGGCTTAATATTACGAAATGAATAAATAAATAAATAAAATCCTTCTAATTAATTTAGAGATAAACTATAAAAAAGGTCTCAACGATAGGTAAAAATTGAGGATTTTGACAGAATGTAGTGAATTGGATCTAAACACTAGTAGTAAGACTCCTCATTACTTATGATTACACTGTAAGGTAGGATACAATGAGAACTTAGTTTTCTGGAATCTTATACAAATAATGGACCCGTTGTGTGACCCATTTATATAAGTATGCGAGGAAGACATCCGGCACATCGGACTTCTGCAGAATATGCGGAATGCAACTGGATACACAGTTTCCAGCTCCTCATTGAGATGACATCAAACTTTATCACCAGTGTGATTTAAAGTGTGTGTATTAAATGGGGCTGACTGTTTAAATTGTTGTTGTGCAAATTTCAATAAAGAATTGTTACAATATGTAAACTACTTTATTTGTTTTTATTTATTTATTTAATGCAAATATTTCATCAATATTTCGAAAACATTGAGCGATTGACACAATGCAATCGTAGTTTTTAGTGTGCGATACAACAAAAGAGTTTTGTTGTTTTTAGGTTTTTTGTTGATGCCAATAACTCGTTGAATCAATACTAATATGTATATCAGTGATGGAAAATACAGTTCTACTATACTTTTCAACTTCGAAAAACACCTAATTATAGCTGATTTTTAGTACTTTAAAATAATTTATTTAGTACTTTCAATTTTAAAAAATACTTTTTTTGTTAGAGTTTAGTTCCCTAAAAAATAACAGTTTTTCATGTCTGGTGTTCACTCTAACTTATTTAAATAAATAATATACTTACATAGTATATTCAACATATTAAATTTAAAAACGTTTATTTAAATACTTACAGTTTTTCCAACATTTTAATTTTTGATTGCACTGAAGCTGCACGATTGGCATTATAACGGAAACGATCAATAAATTCTTGCACATGAGAACGATGAGCCATTTGAGCCTCATATTCACGGCGCTGAGCTTTAAGTTTTTCGTTTTTAGTCTTTTCAAACTGTTCATAGTTGCCCCTTTATATGGATAAAAAAATCAAAATCAATAAAATATCAAAACACTTCAATTGTATACTATAGTTATAAAAGCAACTTACTTGTAAGCCTCTAATTGCTGGGAATGTAAATGTATAATATCTGTTGGCACGGTATCCAGGAAATTACGATCGTGAGATACTACCAAAACAGTGGTGGGCCAGGATTGCAAGTAGTTTTCTAACCATATTATAGCTTTAATATCCAACATGTTAGTTGGTTCATCAAGTAACAACAAATCGGGTTTTGAGAAGAGAGCACGTGCTAAAGCCAAACGCATACGCCAACCACCGGAAAATGATTTTGTCGGTCTCGCCTGCATATCGGTGTCAAAACCTAAACCTTTTAATATAACCGAAGCTCTGGCTACCGCTTTATCTGCTTCAATATTTAGTAGATGAGCGTAGATCTCACTTAGTTCAGTATTTAGTGCAGCATCTTGTGTACCGTTATTTAACAGAGTCATGATTTCTTTTTCACGTGTCAGGAGACGAGTCCGTTCAAGATCACATTCAAGAACACTGTCAACAGCTGGTGTATCATCGCCAACCACTTCTTGTTCCACATGCAAGACAGAGATGTGTGAAGGTATTTGAAGTTGACGTTCAGAAATCATACGTAGTAGAGTAGTTTTGCCCAAACCGTTTCGACCAACTAAACCATAACGACGGCCAAATGACAATAGGATATTGGCATTTTGTAGTAGGACTCTAGAAAAAAATTATTAAACTTTTAATGTTGTTGCTAGCTACAAAAACACTTAATTTGCATAAGTATGTATGTACAGTGTACATTTCCTTTATGTAATCAACTGACTTAACTCTTTGAAGAAAATACCTTAAAATAGCAATTGCATTACTTACTTGTCTCCGAAAGCCAAATCGAAATTTTCAATTTTAATATCCATGGAACGATTTGTACCCTTGGCATCCATTTTGGTGGCTTTTTTATTTGTGACCTGAGAAGCAGTTGCTTGTTGCAACTTAACTGGTGCCGGCGGAGCCTTGGTAGCATCTTGACGTTTTTCTTGCTTTTGTTGCAATTTAGCTTCGGCCTTTACCAATTTTTTTGTGTCAACTTTCTGCAAACAATAACATTGGAACGTAAATCAAAATCAATACTCACTTTTATAGAAAATAATAAACTTACATTAGAGTTATCCTTATTTACCAACCATATACTATGCATATCTTTATCAACCACCTCCATATCTTTTGCCATGTCGGCAATGTTAACGGGAGCATTTAAAACCTTGTGCTCCACAGCTTTGCTGTCAACTTTGATAATATTAAAGAATTGTGTGCATAATTCACGAATATTGTCTTCGGTCTTTTCCATGCTGATACTTTGTAAAATATCACCCACGGCTTCGAAGATGTCATCGCAAGTCTCAAAATCATCTAAACTGCCGGCAAGTACGCCTTCGACATATTCTTTTAGCTCATTGTCCATGGCCGGAAATTCCTTCCTCAACAACTCTGTTAATTGGCTCATTGTGGGTGGTTATAGTTTTGATTATTTATCTTTATTTTGCAACAATGTGCTTCAATCAGTTGGTAATTGACCTGGTCTTCGGTAGTGTTTTCAATTTTCACAATGTGTATAAAATTACTTCCTCTCTCACCAGTTGCTTTCGGTAGATGACGTGTGTGTCTTTTAAATCTTGTATGAATTTATTCCTTTTTGTTTGAATTTAATCAATTTCGTGGTTGTGTAGAATTCGCAAAGTATTTTTTTAAATTTATATCTTTAAAAAAGTTGTGTTTTAACTTTTTTTCACAAAATTTCTATCACACAAAAAATTAATCCAACAAGAACCACACATTCATACCACCAGGCAGCAATACGTGAACTGTCAAATTCAATAATTGATCAGTGCTGTCGGTGTTTTTTTAATCATCACTCCCAGTTAACGTTTTTCTATCTATAAAAATCCATAACAGCAATTTACTACAAACAATATGGCTATGAACAATTATTCACTCCTATCATGAATAAAAATTCCACATGAAATTTGTTCCCTTTTCACATTTCAATCTTAAAAAAATAAAAGGGAACAAATCTCACGTAGAGTTTTTATTCACGATAGGGGTGATTAGCTCTTACTCATACAATTTGATATCTTTTAAGTTTTTTAAAAATTATTTCAGTCGAATGGGTTTAAAAACTTTTTTGCAAACTAAGTTCCAATTTACACGAAGCAATTTTTATTGAAAAGATTGATACAATCTTTTCCTTGAAATTTCTTCGGTGTCATACAGCACAATTCTTATTGCTTAAATCGCTCGTATTTTTATATGAGAGTATACACACGTTTGTATACACATATGTAATTTAAATAAATTAAAAAAAAATCAAAGTTACAAACATTTCCCCAGAAACATTTTATCCCCATTTTTCAATAAAAATTCCCTATATAAGAACCAATACCCTGAACTGGGAATAATGGAAATTCTTGAATAGCTTGCCACTTTAAAATAACTAACATGGTTGCTCATAATAGTACTTATATACTATGTATAATGAAATATTATTATATAGTTTGTAATGCCAAATTTTGTGAAACGGAAATGCTAAAATCGAAAGATTTTTAAAAAAAATTATTTTTAAATATTTAGTTCTTTTATTCGACCTTTTTTTATATTCTATAAATTGTTTTTTTAAGCAATTAGGTCACTTTTAATATTTATATAAAAATGTTTTATACATATTTTAATATCCAATATTTCGCTATCACAATGGATAGCTTCCTCAGGGTAATAATATAATAAAATATATAAAACATTTTTATATAAATATTAAAAATGACCTAATTGCTTGAAAAAAACAATTAATAGAATTATTTTTAAATTTAAAAATATACTTATATGTACATATAGGTATGTATTTTAAATATTAAATTAATACCAAAAGTAACAAAATATTGGAATATTGTAAAATTCTCACGGAAACAAACAGGATTGAATACTCTAACTACCTTCAAGATATTCATGGAGGTAGTTCTGTGAAACGACATCACATAATAATCATTGTCGGTAGAATTGTGTGGTTCTGAGTTTTTTTTCGGACCATTGGTAATATATCAACCAATATATTGACACAATAGGTCAAACAAGGACAGTATTTACCATGCTGTAACACCAAATTTGATAGGGAAAGGCTGTGGCGTTTGATGCTTTATTTAAAAACATAAGAAAAAGTATAAATGACCTAAAATCAGCTTTTAAACCAGTAGGGAAATTACAGTATTCAGAGCTACAACTACCTTTAAGATACATACATCAATTATTCTTATAATAATCGTTATTCGACTTTTTACATAAAGATAGGCATTAAGTCTGTTGTTCCATTTTAACATTATTGTGTCAAAACTACTCTGCGTATATGACCTCTAAATATAACATTCATACGTTATCCTGCGTCTGTGGTATTGATGAGTGATAATGGATCCTGCAGTTAACTTTGTATGTTTTCCTGGTATATGCGAAAGACCTTCCTGACAAGCCTTGGGGAGACTAAAACTGTGTTAATTCTAGGATGCTTCCCCAGTTATGGAAGCAGCTTCGTATGTTTATCCACTGGTTATTACTCAACGAAGATGACCACACTGTAGCAGCATAATTTGTCACTTAACGATAGATAGTCAACAAGTTTTTATATTTATGCCCCAAGTGCTGCGGCCTAGCGCCTTGAGGACGTTGTTGGCATTAAGGATGACTACGTCGAAGACCTTCGATAAGTTATAAGAGCTTTTACATGGAGTTCCTTATCTAACGTGCTTGGAAGAGTTGTGGAGGATGAATCTTAGATCTATCACTTATTCATCACAAAATCTGGTTGATTTAGTACTTGAGATCCGATAAGGAGAGCCTAACTTGGCAAGTAAATAGTATCCACTTTTACTAAAAATACCGTAGTCAAACTTGTCAATTGATTTCTGTTACTTCTTCTAAATAATCTTGAAATAAAACAATTTATTTGATGATTTTTTGTAGAAAAAATATATATGTTTTTTATTTTTATAAAAACAATATTGAAAAAATAATAATAATTAAAACGAAATTTGTTTTAGTATTTA
Organism: Bellardia bayeri; assembly: GCA_950370525.1. NCBI lineage: Eukaryota > Metazoa > Arthropoda > Insecta > Diptera > Calliphoridae > Bellardia > Bellardia bayeri. The sequence goes on from OX493267.1 coordinate 23,380,784, forward strand.
AAAAAAATTAACAATGATGCATTAAACCATGTTTTGCAATTTTATTAGAAAATGTGCTACTTAAAATTAGTTAAGTAGTTACAAAAAAATTAAAACTAGAAAAATTATTCAGAATAAAAACAGATGTGATTTTTTAATTATAAAAAAAAAACAGAAAAACACAACAGCAGATTTAAATTAAACTTAAAAAACTGCAGAAAAAGGATTTCAAATAATTTCATAGAAAAACAAAAAACAAGAAAAAATAAATAATAAATTCAAAATATCCAAAAAGAGCAAAAATATTACAATGAAGTAGCTGTTAGGAGAGTACGGAAATAATTGTCTATAATTTGTTTAAAAATGTTACAAAATATCGAACTAATCGATTTGCATAAATGTTGTATAATTAATTAAATAAATGAATAATAATAATAATAAATAAGCACAATATAGGTATATAAAATAATGCTAAATAATTTGTTTAAAACAAAATCGCTAAATTGTGTACAAACTATGTGTATGTGTGAGGGTTAGTTTAAATAGGTATAAATGAAAGTGTATAAAAATCTATAACAAGGCTTCAAAATGAAATTGTTTCTTTCTTTTAGAATAAAAAAGAAAACAATTAAAAATACTATACATAATAAGACTTTTTTAAAATGTTCATTTCTTTTAATTATTTCTTAATTTTTTTGTTACAATCGTAATCCTCATTCAAGTGCAGTTTTTTTTAGTTATTGTAATTCTTAATGGTAATTAAAGGATTAATATTTAAAAAAATGTACAACTATATTTACTATAAAAGTATGTATAGGTATAAGGTGAATTAATATCTATGTTATTTCTTTTAAATACATAATAATTATGTAAACGTTTAAGGTAAATTTTCTTTTAATTTAAAGTCAATTTGAAGCGTGTATTGTATGTATTTTATAGTATAGGTAGAGTAATTCTTAATAATTGAAGAATTAAGTTAGTTCTGTTAATATAATACAAAAATATATTTTACAATTTTTTGCTTTTTCAATTTACAAATATTGAAAATGTATGTATGTATTTTTATATAATTATATAAATTATTATTACTTAAATTGTTAGTTAGAAGTCCCCGTAATTAATACGTGCATACATGCATACATTAATTTCACTTTAATTAGAATTTGTTGAAGATGTTAGAGTTTTCCGTTGTCTGGCACCACGACCGGTTAATAAATAGGATAAATCTAGTGGTGGTTCTTGGGTTTTAGAACGTATTGATTTTATAATTTTCAAAACATTTTCCAAGTGTGTACGTTTTTCTTTGACAGACTAAAACAAGTAGAAATAGAATGGAAAAAATTATAATTTTGCAATTAAACTGTGTACGTTTTGTAAAACTTACCATTGGTGCCTGTGTATTTTCTGAGGCTTGATTTTGAGGTTGAATTACAGTGGCCGGACTTTTGCTTCCTTGCCTTTTCTTGTTTAAGCTCTGTGGAGTTTTGTTTAATTCTTGCCTGGAGTGTAATAATCCACTGGATGTTGGTGAATTTGTTGATGTTGAAGATGTAGTGGTCGATTGGATTTCACTATCAGTCTTTTGCTTTTTCGGTTTCAACATAGAGGGATCAACATCATGAGGCTGCTCAAAAATAATATAATAATTTTATTAACAAAACTTTTATTGGTAAATGACTATTTTTGTCAAAATAATTATTGCTTTTGTAGATTCAATTTTGAACGTGTTTTGTTGACTTATACAGCCAGAGAAATACTTTCAATGTTCTACAGAGAAATTCGATAACTTAAATTGCCTACAGAAATTGATCGATAACTTAAATTATACATATAAAATTAATCGATAATTAGAATTTTATACATACAATTGTTGCATAACGAGAGTTTTTTTTATAGAAAATGGTTCGAAATTTAAAATTTTCTAAAGGAAATTTATCGATAAATTTCATTTTCTATATAAAAATGATCGATAACTTTGTTGCTATCGATAATATTAATTTAGATTTTTGCAAAAACCATAATCGATAATTCATCAATAATATGAAAGTAAATGGGGTATTTCAAATTTTTTGAGCACCTTATTCCGTTAAGTTTTATGAATTGAAAAAAAAAAAACGTTGTACAGAGTTTGGATGACTATACTTGAAGGATATGACGTGCAAAGTTTTCACCTTAAGAATTGGTAGATAGTCATCCAAAATTCGAAAAATTAAAAAACGACTTGAAACTTGCAAGAGTTTTTTCATCCATTCCGTTTTCTTGGTAATAGTTTTTAGCTTTCAGATCCAAACCAATACAAAATATAGTCACTAGACTTGGAAGATATATACACAAAAAAAAAAAAAATTTGATATCGCTGCTGGGTGAATAGTGGTTTACAAGTGAAACGAAAAATTTCCGAATTTTGAACTTGTTGAAGATTTTACATAGGGGTTTTGCGCCGTTTAATAAAAATGAGTTTTAAGTGCAGAATTAAAAAACTGCGTAATTTTATCAAGTTTGAGGTATATCACGCTGGTGTCAGCGTACCAATAACGTATCATGGAGATCACAAACTTAAAAGAAATTAGCGTAAATTTTGTAAAAATATATCTTTTTTACGTCTGATGTGATGTGAGTAACTTCATAAAAGGTACCTCCGAGGCTAAAACGCACTTTAAAATTTTTAAACGCAAAAATTTTATGAACTTTTGAAAATTTTTGCAAAAAAAACCTTTTTTAAGCTTTTTTATATTAAAACATGACATGGGAACATGGTAAGGTATCTAAATAGATTCTTCGCGACGGACTAAACTGCAAAAAAAAAAAAAAAGAATTTTTTTCAACCCGCGTGCAGCGGCAGTTTTTCCCAAACACATTTCGCTTTGTGACAAGTAAAGCGCTGTATCAATTGCGCTGAAATGTACAACGAATAGAAGACTTTACTGAGCTTGATACTAAAATTGAAAATGCACGAAAAAATTTTAAAGATTTAAAATTTTATGGAGGAAAAAAATGTTTCTAACCTCAAAAACTGTAATTTTTATATTTTTTTTAATTTTTAACTTTAAATTGCAGTAAAAATGATTAACGCGAACGAATTTCACATGCTCAAATATCGGTTTATACACACGCAAATCAACATTGATGTCAGACAAAAAAAAAAAATTCCAAGTGCCGTAAATTTTTGAAGTTGCCCATATACATACATATAATTATATAATTTGGAAAAGTTGGTAAACAAATCTGAAATGACATATGAGACTTCAGTTATGTTCTGGTCCTTATATTTTTCTATATAAAATAAATTGCTATATTTTGTTGATGTAACCTAAAATTAATTTCATTCGAGATGCTATTGGTATTATTTTCGAATGCATACCATTTTAATACAATAAAAAAATGAGTATAACTTCAAATACATTGAACTTACCGCATAAGTTTTGGATATCTTTAATTTTTCGTTAAATTTACGGAATGCATAGCTCTTTGTACAAGTCGGATGATTTGTTTTTGCCTTCGAGAAGAAACGTGCAGACTTATCCACCCGCAGCTCACATATAAAACAATGAGTTTCATCATAGCACTCAATGGGACGACCTTTGCAAAACGTTGTACGATCCAGGACCCAACAACGACCCATTACCAAATCAATGGGAACCACTTCATAGAGTGGTACACGCACAACTTCATTGGGATAGAATTTACGAGATGGTTCGTGGAACGTTTCGTGAGGTCGTAGGAAATGGTGGCCGAAAATAAAACGTTTGCCTTCGTCATCTTTCCATAAACGTTCCACGCGAAAGATGTCACATTCGTTGTAATCAACATCCCCAATTGTTTCGTAGGTATGCTTTTTAGAAGGCACCACATTACCTGTGGAATCCTTGACTGGTATGTCACGCAAAACATAGACTGCATCGCCCTGGCGAACTTGCAGCGATGTTCCACGCATAAGTGTTAAATAATAGCGATATCCCTCCTCGGTGTAATCGTCTAGGGGTATTTCACGGTCCACCTCACGTGGTTCACACTGTTCACAGTGATAGTTATCTGCATCGACATCTGCTTTGGTGCATTCAGTATGTTGCCAAACCATACAACGAGCGCACTGAATCATTAAACCTTCATCTCTAAAAAGACCACATATACAACGTATTATATCTTCGTTCGTAGAAGTTACGTTATTAGGCAATGACATAGGTAAATTGTAAGTTGAACAATTTTCTACAATTTCCTTTTTGAGAGTATTTGTTGGTAAGGATTTCTGGTAATTATCGGCAAAATCCTTTACTAGATTTTCATCTCCTAGCAGCTCTAAAAGGGCACAATATTGCTTTTGTTTCTCATCAAGAAAATATTTTTCCAAAAGTTGTATAAGCTTAAGTTTCTCCACTTCCTTTTTGCCGAAGGTTGCTTTAGCCTCTTCAAATAATTTCGTCATATCAGTATTGAATTCGGCCGGAAGCTTATAATATCCCTGTTCAATATTATTTTGTATGGTTTTCAAATCTGTGGCCATTTGCTTTTGGTGGACTTTTAGTGAAGCCTTTTTCTTTTTATTCGTACCAGCCGCTGATAATGTGGTGTTTTGTAAAACTGACACCAGATTTTGTTGATCGTTTCCTGGAGTTTTTGTTAGTTCCAAATTTGTACAAATATCCCTTAATATTTTTGCCATTTTAGCCATTTTTTCTACTTCCGGATCGTTTACAGCTAACGTAAGACCACGTGTTTTTATATTTCTGGCTGTACATAGTGCAGAAATTTGTGCGACCAACGAAGCTGGCGTTGATGGGCGTCTCTGAGTTATGACTGCTGGTATTCCAGCGCTGCAACTGACAGACGATGTAGTGATAATATTTGAGGGAGTTTGTGGTTTCGGTTCAGTGCACGTTTTCGAGTTTGCTTTGCGTTTAGCCTTTCTGGCTCGGATTTTTTCAAAGTTTCGCACTAGAAAGATCGAATATTGTTTGATAAGCTTCTTTTCTTTTTCTGTCAGAGGTTGCATGCGAGTTGATGTTGCTACATCCTTAGTGGTTTGGCGCTGCATATTTTTACGTGCTTTACGTTTGCGCTGACGACCTTTGTTAGCGTCCTTTGGTGTGGTGTCATATGTAGGCTAAATTAAGGTTTAGAAAAATTATAAAATGCGTCATTAATTTATAGAAATTGTGAAAATGCAAAATGTAATACCCGATTACCGTTCACAACACTAACGCCCATGTTCTGAAAAACGCAAAACGCTTAAAATTGGCGTTTTCGATTTTATTTGTTTACGTTAAGTTATGTGTCCACGATCGTCAGATATTACAACGTTGTCAGAAAAATGTGCAGAAATTGTCTAACAACCGTGTAAACTTAAAATGTTTGCCTTCCAATATTGTAAGAAAAAGCATTTTCAGTACATTGAAAGACAAAAATATTGTCACACATCTAACAATCGTGTAAACACACAATTTTGGCATTGTCATTGTTGTAAGACAATTGTCAAACACTTTTCATTGTCATATGTGCAAAGTTTATGCATCTGCCAATGGTAGCATTGTCATAGAAATTATTTCTAAATGCAACTCTGTATATACATAAATAAACAAACAAGTGTGTATTACTCTGCCTTTACACATGCAAGTACTTGCATGCGAGTGCTGTGTACGTATTATACATATACGAAAACTAATTCGAAAAACTCGACTAGCTCTGCAAGTGAAAAAAAATGTGAGTGTATTAGTAAAAAATGTGAGTGTATTGATTTTTTTGAACTGTTACTTGCATGTGTAAACCCTGGGTTAATAAAATTTTTGAAAAAAATGGAAGAAAATTAAAGAATTAAAATAAAGTGTGCATTAATAAAATTTTTCAAAAAAGTGGAAAAAATTAAAGAATTAAATTAAAGAAAATAAAAAATGGATAGAGACATATTTTTTGATAAATCCTGTTTACTAGAGTGCAGATAAAATAGTTTCAATTGCTCTCTTTTGTTCCATGACAATATTTAAAATTTTTAAACACACAAAACGAATTTGACAATGCCACACAACAATCTGACAACCATGTGAACTGACAATTTCGGTTGACAGCTAAATTCATTGTGTGACAATTGTGTGCAAATGAAATTGTTAGTTTTCTTACAGTCGTGTAAACTGACAATTTACCTTTTGCTAAAAATTTTTCAATGTCAGTACATTGCTAGCACATTGGTAGATATGACAACGTTGTAATATCTGACGATCGTGGACACATAGCTTTATTTTATGACAAAACATCTGTTTTTATTGTTCGAATATAGCTTCGAAAAATGGTAAAACGCTAGCAAATCGTAGCGATTTCAGAACAGACCAAAATGCGTTTTACGTTTTTAAAACTGTATGCGATTTGAAAACGCTGCGTTTTTCAGAACATGGGCGTAAGTATTTTGATGTTGTATGTTGCAAACTGCGATTACGATTCACAACACTTATCGGCTCGTAATCTTAATAAAATTCACGTTGTGTTGTAGTCGAAGCAATACAACATTTTAGTGTTGTGAACGATAGTCGGGGCCGTAAGATTTAAGATTATTTTAATTTTTAAAAGTTAGGGTTGGTTCTAAATACTCGCTTTATGATGAACCTGGCTTGGAAGACCCGACTTTTTGAAATTTCACAATATTAAGATAATGAGAACATAATCCCTAACAATATAACACTTACCTTAGCCTCGATAGGTAATGGTTTAACTCTCTGTGATTTACCACCAATCACTCCGCGACAATGTGGTGTATTACAGCGGCATGGTTGGCCCTCCGAAGGATTGAATAGTGAAAAGTTGTAGTCGTATGTGAGTTCTTCGCCTTCACTTATTTTGCGTTTGGCAAATAAGGCCATACGCGACAAACCATTGACTGACCATTTTTGCATTTCACAATTAGGTTCGCAAGAATGATTAACGAAACGACAATCACTACCCATACGTTGGCCGTCAATGACCAAGCCTCCATCTAAATGCAAACAATAATGATGGGTATCATTTAAATATATTGTAGCCATGCGATCCTTAAATTCTCGCTCTGTTACAACTTCTCCCACGTACTCTAGGATATAAGTTCCCTTCTCAATGGGCAATTTGGTGCGCACGCCCCAGCCCTTATTCTCGGTCATAAAACGTTCTACTCCCGGAGCAATATCATGCTTTTGTATCTTCTGATTACGACATTTTTCGCGTGTTGGGCAATTGGAGGGTGAGCACTCGGTGTAGACCATGCGATTAAGACAATTATCACCACAACCAACATCCGACTTGCAATTACACATGGGATGGTCATTTGCCGCTATTGGTGGAGGCTTTACATTCTCAGCATAGATGTTGGTACGAATTTTACGGAAGTTCCAAGATGGCACTGTGATACGATTGGGTAGTTTAGAATTTTTATATGCCCACCAGATATCGTAAGGCAGTTCGAAATCATATACTGTACGTCTCAAATATTTCTCACAATAGGGTGGCGGTGGAAGTAGAGGTCCTTTAACAACTTCTACCTCCTTTGTTGAATTTATAACATCAGAACAATTGGTGGTCTTATCCATGTCAATTTTTTTCTCATTGTCTTTTTTGCTGGCGCTTTTCTTTGTAGCAAATTGGTTTACTTTAAAATAATCCGAAAATAAACCGGCTGGTAAGTAGGTTTTCTTTATCATTTTTACTTTTTTGATAACAGAAGAATTTGTTGATGATTTCTCGTCACTGGTATCACTTGCTTCGGTGTCTCCATTAAGGATGCTTAATTCGCTTTCATGTACGGGTAAAATGTCATGTTCCAAATAATCTATATTACAGTTTTTAGCTTTTGCATCCAACTCAATTTCCTCTACAGAACGGGAAATTTCTGTTATAATGGGTTTAGGGGCGGGAAGAGTTACCACCGGACTTTTTCTTGCTGCCAAAGGGTGTATGGAATTTCGTCGTTTTAGTTTTATTTTACAACTTAAAATACTTTTTGGGTCTACGCCAGCCGGTAACTTGATGTTGGCTTCCAAAAGCGATTTTGCAGTTTTGGAGACAAGACATTTCCTTGAAGGAGATGATTTTATAGCCTTGTCCTTAATTTCTGTGACAGCTTTCGTACGTCTGGCTCTAGAAGCCAGTGGTTTGTCATCATCGTCCAGATCTAGCTGCTGTCGATGTTCCGTATTGTCTGATTTTGCTATTGATTTTGAGTTTTTTAATGCGGCCAGCGTTTCTTCTTTAATAGCCTTCCTTTTAGTAAGATGTCTAGTATGTCGGGTTTTAGGCGTTGTTAAAGTGTCTGCAGCTTGCTGAGTTTCCTTAGGGGACGCTTTATCTTTACTGCTTAAGGGAGATTCTTGTAATCTTTCAAGAGCGACTACTGATAACCTTGGAGTTCTGTTATTACGTTCGAGAAATGTTTGTGATGTTTCCCCTTGTTGTGGCACACGATCGCATTGTTTTTCTGGGGTTTTCAAACCAGTCTCGCCAGCCTCTTTGCTATTTGTTTTGTCAGCCGCTTGATTATCTTCACCGTTGACTTCCAAATTTAAGTTTTCATTTATTTTGCGCTTCTTGCGTTTTTTCGTGGGAAATCCCGTGCGATTAATTTTACGCTTTCTTCTTAAAATCAAATTACCACCAGTTTTATTTAGTAGACTTTCTACCACACGATTTCCGCCATTTTTCGCTGCTATATCCGCAAAGCCTTTGTTCAAATCCGCTAGTAGGGGAGAATCTACCTCTGACTTTGTTATTATGTTTGAGGTGGCTTCGCTAAATTTTGTCATGGGCGGTATTTGTATTTCCAATTCGACAGAAGGCTCAAATACTCCGGGTGGGGGACATGATGATGATTCCGATTCAATTTGTAAAGATGTAGAAACGCTGGACTTTGGCTTTGACACTTCATCGCCATGATTTGTAGCAATTTTCGAGACTACTCCCTCTAAACGAGACCTCTTTTTATGAACGGCTTCTGTTACTTGTTTAAGGCTATTGAGGGATTGCGGACTAATGTCCAAAAGTTTGCCACCACTTATGGAATTAGGATCCCCTACTGTTACGCGTAGTGGCGAAAGTGTGCTTGCTGTTTTATTACTATTTGAATCCTCATTGAGGGTATGAGGAGGTTGTTGCAAAAGATGTCGTTTTTTTGGCGTTAAATTGGATTTAGCAGCTTTGGCATTAAACTGCTGTTGAGATTTTGTATTGGCTGTGCTTTTAGCGGCAGCAGCAGCTGCTGCCCAAGCTTCAGCATTGTTGGCAAATAATTTTGCGGCTACAGCCACAGCAACTTCGCTGGACTTTTCTCCTGGTGTTAGCAAATAATGACGCTTTTTAAGTGGCAATTTATGATCATCCGGGCTGGAACTAGGGGTTTTTTTGTGTCGCCTTCTGGAAGAAGATCCTTGTCCAGAACTTGATCCTGGTGTTAGAGAATTGCCTTCTGCTCTGGCCGAAAGCATAGCGAAATCCAAGTTTTCTGATATTTTTCTTTTCTTAACAGATCTTTTATCTCTGGAATCTCTTTTACTTGATGTCGAAGCTGAGGTGGATGCCACTGCAGCAGCTGCCGCCAAACTTTGTTGCAATTTTGTAGCCTCCGCCATTAGTTTCTCTTTTTGCGACAAATTTCCCCCTGTCAACCTGTCGGTTAAACCGGAAGTTTGTATTCTACATCTCGAGGAAAACGTATTGGTCAAAATTTCTATTTCTGTTAATAGTTTCGAATCAATAACAGAATTTTTACTAGAGGAGGAATTGTGAAAACGGAAGCTTTTACGCTTTCGACGCCTTTTTAATTTTGTGGTACCAGCGGAATAGTATGAACTGCAGAAACTGGCCACAGAAGACCTACGAGATTTTATTTTTCTTGCCGTTTGATTACTGCCAGGCAATTGCAATAGATCGTGAGCAAATTCCGAGGTTGTCGAGTTCTTACGCCGCAGTAACGTTGTTTTAGCCGGCGTTTGATGTAAATCAGTTGCAACATCAAATATGTGTGTGTTATTGTTGCTGATACTGGCAAACGAGTTGTGGGAATTGTTTTGACCACTGGATCCTCGACCGAAATATTCCCCCGTCGCTATGTAACGATTAATTTCACCATATTTTTTGGAAGCACTTGTCGTAGGCAGCTTCTCCAATGACGGCTTACACACATATTCATTAGAATCCTCACTGCTTTGACCTAAAGACAAGCCAGCCAATTGCAAAATGTCTTGTTCGTCTTTTAAAGAACCCATGGACTTTTGCATAATTGAGGCTCGTCGTTTTCTCCTAAATTTGGATGATTTCGAACTCCCCAAAACACTTTCTTTGCAATCACTGCGGTAACCGCAAGATTTGGCTCTCGATTTACGCGAAGCGCAACTTTTGGTGCTGTAGCGACTCTTGCAACTGGCATCACTTTTATAACCCGAATTGTGGGTGGCATGTTTGGAGTGACGGGACAAACGAAACGTGGAGGTGCCATAATCGGAGACATAACCACTTTTAGCAGCTAAAACTTTACTGCAAACCGTAGATTTACTAGAGCGATCTCTCGCCCGTTCATCTGTGCCACCATCACTTTTATAACCAGTAGTACTACAGACGCTAGGTCTTCGAAATTTACGATTCACATCGATTTTTCGCCAAACAGGATCCAATTGTAAATCATCTTTAGATGTATGCGGCTGAGCCTGTGACGAAGCTAATCTGTGTTTCTCACTCACATTAGCTACAGCAGCGCTGGTTGATTGTCTTCTCTTATTGCGTGGTGGTGGATATAGAACTCTTTCAGTAGCATACATTCTTTTGTCCAGTAAGGCAATATCGATTTTTGGTTTGCTGGTAGAAGAAGAGGACAAAGTCTCCGCCGTGTGTTTTTCCGGGCTAGTAATCAGGTTTTTATTTGGTGAATTTGTTGATGAAGTATTATCATTGGCGGACGATGAAGCTAATGTAGTGCAGGGATGTGGTGATGTACTTTGCGTAGAAACACTAGTTGTGGAAATTACGCCAGAATCGGCGGATTCATTTATATTCGAGTTTTTGTTATTTACATGGACAGGAGACATTGAGTTTACGGTTAATTCGTGTTCTTTATCCGGTTTTTTAGGTCGCCCTCGGCGCTTTTTGTTATTGCTAGCTGAAGACGAAGCTATGCTGTCGGACTGGGAGTTTGTGTTGAGTTGTAGCAAAATTTCATTTTGCATAAACATGTTCTTCGGCTTTACACTATCACTTGGTTTGGGAGTTTGTCCTAGCATTTGTGTTTTTTCCATAAAATCTTGCAGTAGCGTTGACTGATACTGGGGTAAATGCTTCGTTTTAGCTTTGTGAAAGTTTGAAGTTGACAAATTATCATCTTCATCAGACTCTCCCACCACTCTTGCAATAGCTGCTCGAACATTGGGCAATTCATTGTCACTACTTGATAAACCAATGTGTTCATTACCATGTTGCAACGAGCCTAATGTGGTATGTAAAGGAGTGGCTGCCGCATTCAGGTTGCTCGTTAAATTTTTTGAATTTATAGCTGTTAACAATAATCTAGGAGCTCTTTGTGTAATGGCATCTACATTCGATACTAATAACTTTTGCGCCAAAGGTTCGTCTTCAGAATCAGTTGAGAAAACATTTTCCAGGCTAATTTCAAGTGCTTTCACTGTTTTTAAAGCTCTTTTTGCTTCGTTTGCTTTGAGTAGTACCTTTTTTCTTTTTATTTTTCGTTTAGATATTTTTTCTTGACCAACAGTTGCTATTGTTGTATTGGTAGCCTCTGAGCAGCCTGAATCTGTGGCATCACTTAAGCAGGCCATTGTTGTCGATACACCTTCCACTGGCACAGTTAATGGCAATTGTAAGACATCCTTGCGATTTTTTGACAATGGGTTGACAATGACAGAAGACATATTTGTCGATTTAGTCTCAGCCTTATTACGTGTTGGCGAAATTTTAACCTTTAACGCGTCAAGCGTATGGATATTTTTCAATAAGGTTTTATCTTCCTTTAAATGTTTGGATTTTGAAAAATACGATTTCTGTAACGCCGTAGGATTCACTACAATATTCGCTGGATTTTCAGCTGCACTGGCAGCCGTTATTGTAGTTGCGGGACGTATGGCAGAAATTTTCATTCGTAGACAACCATCAGAATCGGTACGTTGTATACTGAATTGTGTTGCTAATGTAATATTCGATAATTTGCAGATGCTGTTGCAGTTAGAGTTACTGCTACTACTACTGCTCGTGATACCACCGATGCTAGTTGCTGTCTGTGTTGTTGTTGTTGCTGTTGTATTAGAGTTTTTCTTCTTTTCATGACGTTTTTTATGTTTATCTTTTTGTGGATTCTCATAGCCGTCCTAAAATAAAAAATATTAATTTATTTCACAAACGATATGCTTAAAAAGCTCAATTTATTATATACATATATATTTAATTCTACCTTTTGTTCATGTGTGTTTTCTTCTTTTCTTTGCTGATGGGACTTTTCCGAAACATTCCTTGATATTGCATCATTCAATGTGCTCATTATTTATTTTAAACAAACTTCTGAAAATAATTAAATGAGATAAATTACCAAAAGTATACTTTTTTTTTGTTGTAGGAATATATAAGGGTAGTATTGGCCTTTAAGGGACCATTAGATGTGAATGGCTTTCAAATACACATAAATACATCAAGTGGTACATCCATACATAGTTAAAAATTGTGCGTGTTTGGAATGGGTATCAGAAGTTAATTAAGGTTCTATGAGTAACATTATTATGGCCTATATAAAAATGATATTCAGGAATCTTATACGAATATATTTTCCAATCAAGAATTCGTGGTTGGTAATCAGGTTTTTCCGACTACATGATAATGTAAATAACCTTCGATTGCGAATAAGGTTGCGAGGAAGAACTCCGATAGATTACACGATTATTATGCGATATTTACTACTAAGTGGATAATGTCATTCAGACTGGCGTTTTAGAAAGCCAAAGATCTCGTGGTGGATAACATCACTTGGGGAAATAGTTGGCACTAACGTTACTAAAAGCGGCCCAGGAGAGTTGACGAATCAATTCGATGTGCAAATGTGTCTGTAAATCTACCATTCAGTTATTACCACAGGATATTAATGAAGAAGGTCTTTTTTTTATTTATTTATTTACTACTACTACTATATCTAAATGAAAAAACTGTTAGAGGTATGTATGATCAAGAATTACAGGTACTCCTGACGAAGATTTCCAAAGGAAATAGAAATATCGAGTTTATTATAAATAAAAATAAAAAAATATTTTATAAAAAACAAATGACCTCAAGCTTAGAAATTATTTAATAATTTTTATCTTTAGAATTTATTCTAAATAGGTAGGTATGTAGTTTAACGTTAAGTGACATACTGCTTTTCTAGTCCAGATTTGGAAACCTTCCATTGATAATATTATCAATTTTTTTAAAAGTATTGTGTCTTCAGACAATTAAATTTGAAATTAAGCTATGATTTCAACAGAACAAGTCTATTAGTTTTGGTCAATATATCTATGAACAGTTTTTTTATTTTTGTAATGTTTCTTGTTTCTATATCGTAATAGTTAGTATATCTGGAAAAACGAACACGCAGTTTTTAGTTGGAATTACTTTCAACCAAAATAAAACTTGATTTAACTTTACTGATTGAATTCACTTTTTTGTGCAAACAATACTCATAGTAAAGAATAGAGAGGACATAGGTATTTTTTTTACTTAACAAAGCGTTACCTCATTTAAATAATTTTATCGAATATGTACCTATTTAGAAATAAATCGAAACAATAATTGCTCTAAAGAAATTGTCAGTAGGTGCAGGTATATATATTTTTTTTAGTTCATAAAGTTTATTTTAATTAGTAATTTTATGAAACAATTTAAAAAAAAAACTATTACTTTAATAATAAATAGTACAAATGTGTTAAAGGTAGGTATGTTTTTTTTTTCAAAGGACAAATATGAAATGAATAATTATAAAAAATCGATTGCATGACATTAAACAAAAAGCAATTTATAATTTTAGACATCGAAGACAGAAAAACAACATCTACATAAAATGCACAATAAAATTTTTTTTTTTTATGTATGTATGCTTTATTAGTATTCAAAATACTTTAAAATTTCACATTGATATTATAAATAAAATAAAATTTTATATATTATTATAATATATTATTATATTATTATAAAAAACATAAAAATGAAAAATAACAAGAAAAACAAGAGCATAAAATAAAACCTGAAATTAAAAAGCTAAATACGTGTGATAAAGATACATTTTGAAAGTGTAATTGACACTACAAATGCAAATTTTGCAGGAAAGAAAGAGAATTAAAAAAGTAAAAAACGCGCGGGGCTCAATTCGCTTTTATTAATCAACCATAAGCCCAACCTAAATGACAAAAAATACAAAAACAAGGGACAATGAAATGTGGACATACATACATACATACGTTCATACATGTACGTATTTTAAAGGACAATGCAACAACAGAATCAATGAATTAGGCATACCATAAATACAAAAGTACTAACAGTCTACATTAAACAACATCAGTCAGGCGTAAATGACAGATGTTTTTTACTCCTTTATAGTTCACTATTTTCAAAAAAAATATCAAAAAAAAAAAACTTATTAATTTATATGCAATATACATTTTTCTAATAGTTATGAAATTAGGTCACGATAAACTTTTTAGATTTTATATTTCTCATGACCGTTTGTCCTAGACTGTCCATACAAAGTATACACTAGTAGTATTACATAGTAGGCAATTTTTTATTGCTAATAAAAATTTGCACCTCAAACTAAAATAAATGGAAATGTTATAAAACAAAGGAATTTTAAAATACCTATGATATACACATCACACATTATCTATAAAAACTTTCATTTTTTCATATTTTTACTTACACTATTATTATAATTTTCATGCATTAGTAGTATATTTTAAACATTTGTTATTCACTTTTGTTTTTTTTCGTTTATTTTTTTTATTGTATACTTTATAAAATTTAAAATAATAATTAAAAATAAACAAACTCTACACTTAAAAAATTTTTTTCTTGGATTATTTCTATTTTTCTTTACTTCATTTGTTTTTCTTTTCTTGAATGCACATTTACATTCTTAAAATGGCGCCGTTTTCTACTTTTAGTGTAGGGAAAAAAGCGTCGACAAAAAAATTTCACTTTTGCTACGCAACACAATTTAATATTTTCACTAGCAATTTATTCCTTATTTTTTCAAAATTAGCATTGTATTTTATTTTTACTTTGTAGCTTTGCTCTTATATTATCGAATTTTAATAAATTTTTTAATTAATTTTTTGTTATTTCCGTAAATTTTAATATTAAAAAACTAAAGTTATGAAAATCGCACACGAAAATAAAAATTAAAGAAAAACACTAAATACAGAGTTGTAAAAAACTAACTTAGTATACAGCTGTGCTGCGATACCCAGCAAACACATTACATATTATAATTCATAACTCGTTTTCTAAATTTAACAAATATTAATCACTACCAAAGTTTTAAGTTAATTAACGCAGTTTGAGCTTAAATCATCTCAATCATATAATAGTTATGTAGATTAATTCAAATGCTTTAATTTCAAAACAACATAACATTTTTTTGAATGTTTCGAAAACACGTGTGCTAAACACAAACAAATATTATTTCAGAAGTCCACATTACTCTTAATATTGAATTTCTGATATTAACATATATTGGTTCTATTGAAAAATTTCATTATATATATATATAAAACTACTCGTTTCAAAAAAAAAAAAATTCACTTAAGTGATAAAGAAAAATGGCTGGAATTATATATATATATATCAAAATTAAACATTGCGATTTTGATATTTTACAAAAAGGTCAGTTAGCATCACTTATTGCACTGAACGTACTACGTTTGAAAAATCAACAATTGTTAATTTATCTTCTTGCTGAGTTTTTAACAAAAACGAATAGAATATTGGACAAAAAATGAGTTCTACTTCTAATGCGACTGCTGGTGATATGTTGTACGGTACTACATTATCCGCGGAGTCTATGAAAGTAATCGCTGAAAGTATTGGCGTGGGCTCTTTGCCAGACGATGCCGCCAAAGAATTGGCTGAGGATGTTTCATATAAAATCAAAAGAATAGTACAAGATGCTGCTAAATTTATGCACCATTCAAAAAGAGATAAACTGATACTCAGTGATATAGATTATGCACTCAAAGTCCGAAACATTGAGCCCCAATATGGTTTCACAGCCAACGATTTTATTCCCTTTCGTTTTGCTTCTGGCGGTGGCAGAGAATTGCACTTTATTGAGGAAAAAGAAATGGATCTAAGTGAAATCGTACAAAGTAATGTCCCCAAAGTACCTTTGGACATTACTCTAAGGACTCACTGGTTGGCGGTGGATGGCATACAACCAACCATACCAGAAAATCCACCTCCATTATCAAAAGATTTGCAGGCATTGGATTCAGTCAATCCAGTGGTTAAATTGGAACAGGGTGTAACAAAGGACACAGCTGGAAAACCAGCCACAGGGAAAATTCATAAGTTGAAAAATGTTGAAACGGTGCATGTCAAGCAATTGGCCACTCATGAATTGTCCGTGGAACAACAGCTCTACTACAAGGAAATAACAGAGGCTTGTGTAGGTTCAGATGAACCTCGTCGCGCAGAAGCTCTACAATCGTTGGCATCAGATCCAGGTCTACATGAGATGTTACCACGTATGTGCACATTCATAGCGGAAGGTGTAAAAGTCAATGTAGTTCAGAATAATTTGGCATTACTTATTTATTTGATGCGAATGGTAAAGGCTTTATTGGATAATGCTTCATTATATTTGGAGAAATATGTAAGTTAACATTTTTTTAAAGTTTCAAATGAACTTGTAATTATAAAAGAATTGAGTAACAATATTCTAAAGTATTGACAATAAACTGGTTTCAAATATTTTATATTTTAGCTCCATGAACTTATACCATCCGTGACGACATGTATTGTATCAAAACAGTTATGTATGCGACCAGAGTTGGACAATCATTGGGCATTGCGGGATTTTGCCTCTCGTCTTATGTCACAAATTTGTAAAACCTTTAATACATCCACCAACAATCTACAAACTCGTGTTACACGCATCTTTAGCAAGGCATTACAAAATGATAAAACGCACTTGTCATCATTGTACGGCTCCATTGCAGGGCTCTCAGAACTTGGTGCTGAGGTTATAAAAGTTTTTATTATACCAAGACTTAAGTTTATATCCGAACGTATTGAGGGCCATTTACTGGGTTCCTCGCAAAGTAATACTGATAAGACAGCTGCTGGTCATATTCGTGCAATGTTGCAAAAAGTATGTCCGCCCATTTTAAAACAAATTCGCAATCCTCCAGACTTTTCTGATGAGTATAAGTAAGTCGTTAAAAAAAAGTCTATACTGTAGAAATTTATTTTATTATAATTCAATTTAGAATTGATTTTGGTTTTCTGGGACCCTCTTTATGTCAGGCTGTCGTAAAAGCTCGCAATGCACCATCTACAGCTACTGTCACTGGACCTGCCACCATTTCCAGTGGTACTATAACTTCAGCTGCTCAAACAGCAACTACAATTGGTAGACCACAAGTTACACAAATCACTCCACAGAGGCAACCGTAAGTACATTCTAGGTATATATTTTTTTTCTTGAGTTTAATATGGGTTTTTGGTAAAAAAAATTGGCCGAATACCGGCACTTTTAGAAAAGAAAAACATATTAAAATTAAGGAAAAACATGTTTTGAATAGAAGAAAAGAAAATTGAAGTAAACGAGTTTCCTTAAACAGTTTTTTTGGTTTAAGGTGACAAAATTTTATTAAAGGAGCCCACAACATAAAGTGGTTGCTGCAGTACACCCAAAGTTTCGGTTTGTTTCGTATTAGGCCAAATAAAAATTTTTATCCGATACGAAAACAAAATAGCATAATTGGATGCAGAAGTCTCTGAAAATGTGAAAATTATGCCTATATTCCAAAGGAAATTAATAAAATTAATAAAAGAACATGGAATCATGGTGCAACTATACAAGGTGAGTGCAGTAGCCCAGCTGACAGACTTTGTTTACAATTTACTTATGTCAAAAGTAATACTTTTTCAAGTATTTTTGACAGTAGTACATTATTTTATACAAACAAAATGCCTGTTGTTTCTGTTTTGTTTTGTATTTGTTGTCGATTTGTACTCACCTTGTATAGTTGCACCATGCATGGAATTATTCCTGTAAAAAGGCAAAAACTGACAACTTTTTCATTGAGATAATAAAGAAAAATAAAATAAAGAAATTTAATTCTGACAGCATAAAACAACCAATTTTCAGTCAATTATCAATTTGTTACATATTAAACCTTTTTTATTTTTGGTAAGAAAGTTAGAATTTTTTTAACATTTTCTTATTTAATTTTCATATAGAAATTTTTAAATGTTTACATATGTTTCGTCCATAATAAGGCTGCTTTGTTGAATTTCGTTACATAATTTTTAGAGTCCGACCGAAACCGGTTTTTGAGGGCCGAAACCGAAACGAAACTAAGTCCCAATTTACACGAATCAATTTTTTATTGAAAAGATTGACACATTTTTTCCTTGAAATTTCTTCAGTGTTCAAACAGCACAATTTTATTGCTTAAATGGCTCGCTCCTATTTTTATTTGAGATTATATACACTTTAGCATACACATACATATGTAATACGAATAAGACAGCAACACGAATTGCTAGTACAATCAAGTGTGTACTCTTATATTTCCCTCATCCCGATGTCTAAAAGGTATTTAGCTTAGCTTAAAGAATTGCTTCGTGTAAATTGGGACTAACATTCGCCCTAATACAAGACAAACCAAAACTTTTAAAATGTTCTACTATTTTAATTTTATAACAGGTTTAGATAATTTTAAGGTGCCCTGGAATACCAACACTAAATTACATACTCCATAAATCTGGTTTTTCATCTTGAACGGAAAAATATTTTTAAGGAACTGTTTAAATATTTTTCCAAAAATATAAATTTTTATATTCTTTTAATTATATAAAAATCATTTGTAGTACCTTTAAAATTCCATAATTTATGTCCTTTAAAAGTCACGGTTTCGATATTTGGTCAAAATATTGCGAATATTGGTATTAGGCCGATTTTTGGTCTAATCCGAAATCGAATACTTGATCAGACTCTAATAATTTTGCAATATGTCTCAAAAAATACTTGCACGGTTTATGGTAAAAATTTTAGCAAATAGCTACCTTTTAAATATGTATGTGGTAAGTGATTTTTGATAGTATACAGAATTTAAAACAATTGCACCAATTGAAAACATTAGCAAAGATTACAAATCTAGTTGATTAAACCAATAAATCAATTATGTATCCCAGCAGTTTTAGCTAAGTGTCCTGAATTAGTGATTTCATCATTTATTGAGGTACACCATTAGTTACAGTATTCGTAATGTGCCTAGTTAGTATAACATATGCGTGTGCTAGGCGGAAGTCAACTTACAAAGAGTAATCTGAGCATTTTAAAAAATTCACTTAGTGACATTGGACTCTCCAATAGACTTTAAAGTGGCTCTAGATTAGTTAGAGACACTAAGATATTTAAGACACGAGATACTTACAGTAGATTAATGGATTTTAAGGCTACTACACCCTAGATTATTTAGAGGCGCTAAATTGACGAGAGACTTCCTTTAACGATCTACAACTCACTTAAATTCGCCTCCGATATGGATTTGAACTTAAAACAGCAAAAAGCTTATACACCCACTGAACCACCATGGAAATTGAAAAAGGATAGTTTTATTTCGGATCTTATTAACCTACCTAAAGAATCTACATCCAATAATATATACATTTCTCTCTTTAAAGAAATTCTTTAAACTTACAAAAATTGGATCTTCTTATATACAGATGGCTTAAAAACAAACTGTTCTACAACATTTGCAGTAATAGATAAAATATTAAAAATAGAATTCCTGGCTAGCTTAAATAGTGAATGTTCAATTTTTACTGCAGAATAAACCACTATCTATTACACCCTCAATAAATATAAAAATCTCCGTGGTAAATATATTATTTGTTCAGACTCAAAATCTACAATAACTGCATTAAAAACATAAAAAATAAAAAAACAACTATCTCAAAAATAAGAGATATCCTAATAAAATACTCCACCAAATTTAAAATAATGTGGTTTCCGGGCCATTCTGATATTAAAGGAAACACATTAGCGGACAAAGCAGCAAAATTTGCTTCTGCACCAATTTTTTCATATGTCTCATCAAATAAGTGCGATATCAAAAGAACAATTTCAACATCAATTAAAAAAAGCTGAAATTGAAGAATGGGCCAACTACCAACACATATACAAAACATTCAACCCAGATAAAACTCCACCAATATATCCTAATGAAGCAAAAAGAAGTGATCTTCAAAAATATATTAGATTAAGATTAGGACATACCCGCTTAACTGTACAACATTTGTTTAATAACACTAACCAAAACCATTGCCAACTTTGTAATACAACAACAACTCTAAATACAGAACATTTAATTTTCTTATATAATTTTATAAAACAAGCTCAAATAAATCTTTTCGGAAAAATTTGCCTAGTTGATCTCCTAAAAACTGTAAATATAGAAAACATAAAGACTGTAATGTTACTATTAAAATACTTTTATATATACAATCTTATTTAACAAATATTAGGTCAAAATCCTTAGTTGTTAGTACCTATGTAAAATTGTTTTGTATTCATAATTTATTATGATTATAAATTATTATAAATAAATAAATTAAAAGAGTAGATTCCGCATTATAAAAGGATTCTTAGTGACAATTTTAAAGTAACTACACCCTAGATTATTTAGAGACATTAAAGTGACGACAGACATTATGTTAGATTGACAGTGGTCTATATAGTAACCAATTTAATATAAATTGAATATGTTAGGGAAAATTACTGTCTGTATTACTTTGTAGTCAATGCAGAACTGTTGGGATGTATGTTTATTAAACAGTTCAACTGAAAGCCCTTTTAAAATACACTTACAAACATATAAGAGTATGTAAATATTTGGAAACATGTATGCTTTCAATAACAATAAACTTGACCTTAATTCGATAACTTATTGTCTTATTACATTAAAGTGTTTGGTGAACAATTTCCTTATGTATATACATATGTCAATAATGTTATTTAAACACATACATATATATTTCTTTTGCAGGAGTCCTGTGGTAACCACACTATCCCAAATACGTGGTATACAAACTATACAGCCCATACAACAGCAACAGCATACACCACCCCCACCGCCAGCACAAAAATTTGTTATTGTATCACAGGCACAGCAACAGATTATACAACAGCCTGTTCAAACGATACAATTACAACAAACACAGCAACAACAACAACAGCAGCAGCAGACACTATATCAACGTCCATCTACACCACAGTCGGTATTACTAACAAATGCCCCATCACTAAACGGCGCTGGGGGTAGTGTTGTTGGCGGAATTGGTGGTAATGGTTCTAACTCCGGTAATAATAGCCTTTTAGGTAATATAGGCAGTACTGTTGTTATTGGCAGCAACAGTAGTGGCAGTAGTATTGTTGCTAATAGTATCTTAAATCGAAGTGAAAGGGTAAGAATGACACATTCTGATTGTTGAAACAATAGTAGTCAACAATCTCAGCACTATGGGTCAGGATTTGTTAAACATATTTTCATTTGTAAAGAAAAATAATTTAATAATAATTTGTCAGTCAGAGCTTCAAAATAAAATAAAAAAATAAATTATGAATTTAGCACTAGAATTTCAGCAATTTATTCCATCAAACTATTTCCAATAAAATTTAATTCTTCATTCAAAGGTTTTTAATTGTATAAATTTATGTAAATTTATAATTGCATTAATTCATAACAGAATTCAGTTTACCTTGCAATGATTAAGTTTTTGCGAATTCAAATCAAATTCAAATAGAATTTAAATGTTTTTCATTGAATTTGTTTTTGTTTTTAATAATTAACAGAATGAAGAGAAAAAAAGTTGAAAAACAATCTTGTAATAGATTTCAATTGAAGAAAAACTGATTTAATAAGAAATTAATACTAATTAATTGAATTCTAAAAAGACACAAGAATACTTAAATAATATAGTTAAGAAATCATATTTAATTATGAATTTATTATTTCGAACTACATCTTTTTCAACTGTATTTCAAGAAATTTTAATAGCATTTCATTAAATTATAATTTCAATACAAAATAAAACAATATTTAATAAAAAGCAGACAAAAAAAAAAGCAAAACCGCAAAGCTAAAAAATCAAATATGACTCTTGTAAACTTCAAAGTCAAAGGGGCAAATGTTAACATTCTCCGATTTGACTCAAATTCAAATACATACAAATATGAACGCTATCTTATTTACTATACTAACTTGAAAAATATGTTATTAACAAACCTTTTCGAAATATTTAAACAAAGAAACCAAAAACGTATGATTATCCGACTCACAGTGCAACAACATTCACTTTAATAATATTCATATACTATACATTCAAACATGCATTTATTTACCAATACCAATTAAATACCATTCTAACATAGACTAATTTATGATTTCCGCTTTTATTTTGGTTTTCTGTTTTTTCAGACATCTGTTGATTCGAATTCTATTATTATTGAAACAGAAGAAGTTCGACCACCACCGGAACTAGATGATCTATCACATTTGGAATAGCTAAGGGAGGAATAATAAGCTTTATAATTTTATTAACATTTAAGTAAATTTTTGCAAAGAATTAAAACTTTACTGGTAAAAAACAAACAAGTAAAGTATATATTATAATCATAATAAATAACAAAAAACTGTTTCACTTTATAACAGATACTTGATAAGTAATATTTTACATGTTTATAGCTTTTATCTTAACACGCAAGTACAACGCATGTGCTGTCCTATATGAATATTGATTTTTGTTTCCCACACTGCCTTATTCTAATACAAACTTCATTCGATTATGCATGTCGAAGGGGGATGGTTTCCTTAAGAATGAATGCGTGAAATTTGCATAAAACTTCGTCAAAATTGGTTGACTTTATAATTTTATAGCGAGGGGTTTATATACTAAGATTTATTCCTGTGGAGATGATATTGCATGCGTCCCTAATTCAGCATTTAAAATCTCCAGCAAAATCATCAGCAACATTTTTTTAATAGGAAGGAAGTAAGTTGAGGTCGGTGTCGCTATTTTTAGTCCGATTATAACATTTTGTATACCGGTGTTCATGGCTCTGTAAGGGCTATATTTCTGTCCTTAATCATTTTTTACAACCACGTCAAATTCTAGTCATGACTTTTAAAAACCTGCTTCGTATCCACAATAATGCTAAATATTTTTGTACGAAAACAGGGCCGCATTATTTGGCGAAACTTTTTTTTTTAAATGATTAAGAACAGAAATGTAGCTCTTACAGAGCCATGAACAACGGTATACAAAATGTTATGATCGGAATAAAAATAGCGATACAAATACTAAAATTATTATTATTATTTCTGGAATTGTTTTTACACTATCTTTAATCCTGACTGACTGACACAAGTTTTTTTTCGAACCACTCTAAAAAACATGCAAAGCTGCCAAATTCCCTCAGGATCGTTACGGGTTGTGTACAGATGTCCACGAAACATCATATTCATTAGGGATGATAATTTCGAATTCCGGAATTTGTTTTTAAAAATCCCGGTATTTTTCGTTATTAATAAATCCCGAAAACTAGTATTTTTTACAAAGTCATCAACAAAAATTTAAATTTTACTAAAGTATGTCGAAGAAATAAAGGTGAAAGTATTGAAATTAATTTTGGATTGCCAAATTCGAACGCTATATTTGATGTGCCTACGATTTTTGGAAATTCCTATAATATATGACATTGGAGGAAGCATGTTAGAACACTCCTTTGCCTATAATAAAATACTTGAAAATGTAAATGATCTGCATGATCACACGTCGTACGATCAGTTTTGAACGATGTTCATAGTAATACAGTAAATACGTGCGCATGAATATCGTACTTGGGGTCTGCAGAATGCAAACGAATACAAGAAGAGGTTTGTTACGACAAAATCCATACTAGCTCCGCATATAGCGTGTAGAACTCAATACTGCAACCGTGCAGTATAGCTCCAAAAAATACATTTTTGATTGAAGATCAATGGGAACATCCAGACGAATGGTCATTACATCTTGTCCTTTATATCAACGATGCAGAGTCCTAACCGAAATTATGATTGTATAAGCTGTTACAACAACTCAAAGAAATCAAATTGGACCAGCGTAATACGTGATTGGTTGAGAAATATGATCGTCAAAATTTTTGGGTAATTTACAGTCGGAAATGGTTTGCTTCATTGTAAACAAATGAAAATTCGTTTTGTGCAGCAGTTTCCTGAAGTGGCGTTCCCTTTCTTGTATACTCTTCAGTCAAATAATCTACCAGGTCTTAAAGTCCACAGTTTAATTCAGTTTCAAATAAAAAGCAAAATACCAATATCACCGGGTTTCATCACGAATCGAATTGTATGATTCTATCTGATATTAACAGTTTAGTCATTCGAGACAATTAACAGGGATTGGGTGTCACAAGGTTCTTTAGATTTTGAATTGCAAACATCATAAATTTTGCTGGTCTAAAGCAGAAATAAGAAGTCTTAAAAAGATTTGGTGAATTTCTATTTCAGAAATCGTTTATTTTTCTAACATGAACCTTTCACCTTCGAGTATAGAAAATGTTTCTTAACATTGGCTTTGACTAGATAGGTGTAGAAACAAATTTCTTGCAGATCAAAATGTGTAGGCAACATGTACTTGTTTTGGTAAATGCATTTTGGATGAGTTGAGAATAATCTTCAAACAGAAGGTAAGTTTTAAAGTACCTATAGTTTGGGTATGCATACATATTTATTTTAACATACTCGTAAATATATGTACATATTTCGGTCGTAATTTTTGGATGGCAATAATACCAAATTTATCATTCTTTGTGTCAAATATTTTTTTTTTCAAAATCATCTTTTATTTTTAAATAGTGTTACTTCGCTAACTTCCCCTTCATTGTATGAATAAACCGTTATTTAGGGTTGGCATAAGAATGATGTTGGGGTGGATGGGTGGTATTTGGTGATTTTCGAAAGTATTGTTTCATTTAACACGCATTTAGTGGCTAAAAATACCAATACACACAGAAAGACGAGCTTGTAGAAGGCACGTAAAACTGCAAACCGAGGAGAATACATTTTTCATTATACAGAAGTAGTTTATAGATACAGCAGTAAACATCTAAGATAAAAATTAAAAAATTATTTTACATTTTTAAAATATCTTAAGAGCACAGTTTTTTTATTAAAAAAAACGAATATAATTTTCATAAAATTCAAAGACAACAAATAAATACGATTTATAAAAATGCGTGCTCATTTCGCTAGTGATGTTCCTGCTTCACCCGATACCGATGATGGCTTGCAGCAAGACACCAGCGACACAAAGGAGCCACAGCCCAAGGTGCTTAGCAACGAATTGGAAAATGTATTACAGGATCGTATATTAGAATTTAAAAGTGATTCAACTAAAATGGCTGTGGTTGGTGAATTTATTGATGATGTTTTACAAAAAGCTGAAGATGAGGCCAATAAACAACAAAAGGATAAACATAAAAATTCGCAACAGGTTTGTATTACACTATCAACATTTTTATTGAATTTATTATTTTTTTTTATCTATGTTAACTTTCAGGGTAAAAATAAAACACAAAAACAGAGTAAGTTTTATTCGAAATTTGTATATTTTTTTGTTATTTTATGGAAATTTAAAGATTTCTGGTGCAAAATCCCGTACACATTTAGTTACATAAAAAACACGTTCGCATGATTCCTTATAGTTTTTTTCTGCATTAATAAAAAAAAAACAAAAATTGTATAAAATGTTTTTATATTATCTTTTATTAGTTGTGATAATGTTAAGTTTGTTATAATATTAAGGTTGTACTTACGTATTTCCTTACATGAAGCTAAAGCTGCCTTTGCAGTTTCCTGAATTTCTGGAGGCAATATAATGGGTATTTGTGCAGTCGCTTTCGATATACTAAAATCACCTTTTTTTGTGACCTAAAAATGTATATGAACAGATTGGGTGTAAATAATATTGCAAATAGAGCAATTGTAATATTGGTCTATATATTAACTGTCCGAACATTTGGCAAAACATCCCTATTTCAGTGCTGGTATTCTGGGAAGGTATTTTACTGGTACTGGTATTTTAAAATACTGTGAGCATTTTAAAAATAACGCTAGCTAACCAATCTTGGAAATAATACGAAACCAAAATTAATTTTTCTAATGATTGTAATTTATTAAATTGATTTTTTTTGCCAAGGAAGATTATTATTTATATTTATCATTAATTTAGTGTAAATTAATTAACTAAAAATACGTGTAGACAAGGGCCTTTGCTCCTGATCATGAAAATGAAACTTGAAAAATATGTTAAAGTTGTACTTATAATAAGAAAACATACTGATTGATTAAACAGATATTCGATCAGTTTTGGCTATTTGCAAGCAATTTAGACATATTTTGTAAAGTTCAGTTATTACTTTAAGAACGAGTGAAGGATATACACTAAGAGAAATTTAAATATAAGGCTATATTAAATGTGTTATAGATTAAAATATAGTGCGGCCCATTTGAAAAAGTTCTCACATCAATTGTTCGGCCATTAAGCAGTGGTGGTCTCTCTAAAAATCGTAAAACTTTCGTAAAACCGATTTCAAGTAAAATATGACAACAGTGAAATAATTTGAAAAAAAAAATGCTTTTAAAACATTTTAATATATTTAATTCTTAAAACAAAAATGTCTGTTCGGAAGAATACAAATTATATATATGTATCTACTTACCGTGCCTGCTAGTTGTGCAACACACTTTGTATAACACTGAAATAAAATAACAGAAATTAGTGTTAAGCAACAGGTTCTCAGAATATTATAAGTGTTTCCGATATCAATGTAATTATCTCCCTAACAGGAAACAAATGGATTATAGTATAGTATTTTAGTGAAAAAATTGTCGGACCTTGTATTTTTTTTGGAAAATTTGTTATACTGTAATAACGTTTCCCTATTCCCAATTTATATTGGAAATTTCAGCAAATAAGGTGAAAAATATAGTAAATATAGTATTAGTGTGCGAAATCTAATTGAAGGCTTAGTTAAAAGTCCAGCCCACATTTTTCTAGTACCGAGTCCAACTGTGATCTCAAGTATTATAAATCACTGCAAAGTACAAAAATCCAGTACCTCTTCGACGTGGTGCATAAAATGGTAATAAATGTATTATTGATTCCGCACTGAAAGGAAAACTAAGCGGAAAGAAATATCGATCGATATGTAAAATGTAATTATTCATTCCTGCGGCATGCCGCAATACTGTCTGTGTAGAGATGAAAAATACCGCAGCAACGGAATGAATAATTTCAAAATATGCTTCCGCACAAAAAATTTCTTTCCGCAATCACCGCACGGAATGAATAATTCGACCCAATATGTATCTCCTAAGAGGTTGACTACCTATGAGCTTTAAAAATACTGCCTAGCAAGAGTTGTTTGCGCTTGCATAGGCAAGGTGGGCTAACAATGAATCAACCTGTGCTATTGCGAGGTCAAGATGGCCCGTATTTTATTCATGCAGGACGAAATTATTTATTGGCTTTTGTCGCAACAAGATAAGGCTAATTGTTTTAATCGTTACTGGCCACTGTGCTATCGGAACTCACGATATGATGATGGGTCTACGGTTCAAGAGTTTGCGGTAGAAGCTGCCATAATCAAGAAGAGTAGGAGACAATGTCTAACTTATTCTGCCAATGCGCGGCCTTATATACATATGTACATTAAATATATGTATACAATGGTTAACATGAAGTTAGCATACTTCATACATATGTGCTGTTTTCTTTTATTGCATTTTTTAAATATCTTTTATTTGTGTTAAATTGCAATTAATAGGTAATTTGAGCTGGACAATAATTTAGAACTTTAAAGTAAATTTATATATTTTGTTAGTTTTTCGCGGTAAGTTTTGAGGAATTAATAAGTTCTGAAAATATTTTATGAAATGAGCCTCAGTGGCAGACTAATTTAAGAGTTCCACCGATATCTTTTAACAAAATTCGGTATTGACGTATGGATGAATGCGCAATGAAAAAAACTTGCATGGCTGCATTGTTGAGCTAAGTAACATGTTACAAAAAAGAACTTACAGTCCCATGAGCATTTAGAAAAACCAATAATTCTTGATTAATATCCTTTGGAGCGATGAATCAAAATTTTGTATATTAGGATCTGAGGGAACAATTTACATATGACGTCATTAAAACATGCAGCACCACCCACAGTATACTTGTGAGACCATAAAGCACGGTGGTGGAAATGTGATGATGTGGGCAGTGTTTTCTGGGCATGGTGTTGGTCCTATACATATGGTTGATTCACGAATGGATCGGTATAAAATACAATGATTCCGTACGCTGAGAACAATATTATGGTGGCGTTTTAATCTCGACAACGACCTAAAACACACCTCACGCACTGCAAGGAGTTGCTAGAGTAGAATAAGATAAATGTGTTGAATGCCTAGCTCAATTACCGGGTCTTATAACGGCAGTAAGGCTCAAGAATTGGAAAGATTTGAGGAATGAAATCCAAAATGCTTGGTATGCATTTCCAAAAGAGCGCTCTGGCGGAGTTTATGCCCAGAAGATGTGCACCTATTCTTAAAAACAAAGGATGTCCTAAAAAATTTTGGATTTAAATGTAGTTTTTTTTTTGTTTCTCTAATGAAAATACTCTCTTATGAGAATACAATCTTTATTTAGTGCTATATTACTGTCCATAGTATTTTTAGATAGTTGCATTCTGAAATAAGAAAACCACATGTAACACGTTTCAAAAATAAATGTTTTTAAAAAATAGCAATCAACAGATAATATTT
The DNA here is from genome assembly GCA_950370525.1 of Bellardia bayeri. Taxonomy (NCBI): domain Eukaryota; kingdom Metazoa; phylum Arthropoda; class Insecta; order Diptera; family Calliphoridae; genus Bellardia; species Bellardia bayeri. The sequence goes on from OX493267.1 coordinate 23,409,835, forward strand.
GCTTTAATTGGCAACATATACTAAGTGTGCTAACCTCGTGTCCAACACTGTACATACATATATGAATTACAAATAAATTTGTTTGGTAACTCATTATGAGTGATTTCACTCCAACGATATATTGCATTTATAATTATTTAACAAAAATTATTTTGAAACTATCGATTTAACCTGCGTACATATATGATATATGTACATAAAATGCATGTGTTGCTATAACTAAACGATTACCACATACCTTAAGTTCTGAACTACTTTCATCAAAGTTTCCATTCCGCAAATTATCCAATTGTTCTAGGCTCACTTTAAATTTTGGTGCACAACCATTTCGCATCATATCCAATGATTGTTCAAACTGCTCCATTGTTACCTACACAAATGTTATTAAATTAAATAGTCTTTTAACTTGTTTGTTTAAATATTATATTCCACATTCTCTTACTGCACTGGTTAATTGAATGCATGATAAACACAGTATTGCAAATTTCAATATAATTAATTTTGAAAATGTTTTCATTTTTGTTCCGTTTTATTGTTTTATTTATATTTTTAAAGCATATGAGCCTTTTTTTAATACTTTCGTTGATTTGTTTTTATTATTTTATTGTTTTAACTATAACGGCTTATTGCAACGTATAAAATTAAACGTCAAAAATATATTTGGGTCTACCTCAAACGTGTTATATTTATAGACTATTTATTAACATTTAAGGAAATATCAAGATATCATGTTGTTTACGATTTTTAATTGTAATCTTAATGACAGGTTTAATTATTGCCTTAAAATATGTAATTAAAACTACAGTTAAGTATTACTATTTTAGGTGGTTTGCATTTATGTAAGTGAAAATTATACAATTTACGACAATTAGTGTGTACGTACGATTTTATTTAAAAGAAATATTGAGGAAATTCCATAAGACAGTAGTTCCTAAATATTAGGCTAGCTACTTCCATAAACATGGGAAGCAATTAGTATGTTTTTTTTACTAAATAAAATTGTGATTATTTTAATTTATCTACAATACCTATAAATGTTTGCAGCATGGTGCAACTATACAAGGTGAGTGCAGTAGCCCAGCTGACTGACATTGTTTACAATTTACTTATGTCAAAAGTAATACTTTTTCAAGTATTTTTGACAGTAGTACATTATTTTACACAAACAAAATGCCTGTTGTTTCTGTTTTATGTTGTATTTGTTCTCGATTTGCATTCACCTTGTATAGTTGCACCATGGTTAGTAGTTTATAAAAGTTTATATTGTAAAGAGTAATTTTTTAAGAGCTTCCGGATTTGATTTAAAAAACACAAACTATTGAGAAGTGTATGAAATCTATATTTCAGTCGATAGAACGATCGAAGACAGATATGAAAGATAGAGACAAGAGAGAAAAGAAGATTCCGGATTTATAAAGTTACATAGATCAATCTAACGATCAATTAGTTCCACCGTAAAGGGTCTATGTATCCGATCGTGGTAGCCAATTCTTACTTCCAATGACGGTATCAATATGCTCTAACTTCGTAGCTAATATTTCATCGGATCGGTGTCCTAAAAACATATTACGTGAAACTTCCATTGCTGAACATTGATACAGAAGATGAGACTGAAGTCGTTGGTTTGAGCAAGCTCGTAGCAAATGTTACGGATTTACTGCTTGCATGTTGATAACTAGGTAGCATGCCGCCTTTCTTCCTTAGATCATTAGAAGCACAGTTGCCCATGCAACTGTCGAATGTCTCGCCATCCTATTTAAGGATGTCCGGCATTCCTAAAGCAAAATTGATGTAGTAAAAACACCTGTAAGAGACATTTTCCCGATATTCTGTTATATCTTAGCCAGTTAGCTGCGTTTTTTATAACCATAATTTCAGACTGAATAATACCACAACCATTTGGAATCCTTAAAGGCATCTCAGTCCCAAATTCTTGGATGTAGACACCGCCGCCAACTCTCTTGCCTTTTTTGGAGCCGTCCGTATATATATATAGACTCGTAGTGTCTAAGGAGAGACCTTCCATTCATTAAGTACCATACGGAATAGCGAATCCAAAGCTCCTCGAAATGAATGTTCTGGGAGTGCAACAACAATGTATTCAAGAAGACCTTGACACTTCTTACGCCTGTGCAATAGGCCTTATGGCAGTCTTTAGAGCTAGTTGCCTGAAATCCAGTTAAATATTGTAAAAATCGATTTAGTCGAAATATGGCTCCTGTTATCAGGGCCGCAGTTCTCTTCAATATCTTCTCAAAGAGTAAGCAATTTCAAGTCTAGTCAATTGCTTTTCACCAGGCAGAGACACAGTAAATTTGTATCGGTTTTATCTCCGCCTCAAAATGCCAGTTCACGCATCGAGGTTTGATAACCCATTTGATGCCTATGGCCTTTCCACAAACATGGCATGGAGTCGACATGGTTTTAGATAGTCTTGCCAGTGTATTGGGTTTCCATGACAGTTTATTGTCAAGAATGACGCCTAAAAATTGTGCACTATCCGAGAGTGACGGTCTCATAAATGTTTTAATATTTACATATGTCATGATTTTTTTGATTTAATGGATCGCATTAACTGTTGTATGAACATATTTTGATATACCTGTTTCCAAACAATTAATATGTTTATTGTCAAGAACTACAGTATGACAATATTTTACTTATCATCTGACAACAGCTCAATATTTTTTAATTGGCCTAAGATGGAACCAATTAGGGAATTTTATCAATTCTTCGGAAGTTAAATCGGGTTAAAAAACTTTTTTGAAAAATTGTGATGTCTGATAAGATGTAGTTGAAGTTTCGATATATTAATATCCAAAGTTATAACTGAAGGAGTAACAAAAGCAGTGCTTTTCAGACAAATTCAAAATTTAAGTATATTTATATTCTATGTCTCCTCTGGTTCCTTGCAACATAAAATATTAGTTCCGGTAGCTGCTTGAAGAATGCTTGCCATCTGCTTTACACTACGATTTGGATGTTAATTTGTAGGATAGGTTTGAAAACCTATCGACTGACTAAATATTCTGTCAGAAATCACTGAAAAAGCAACCATTTTTAATAGAAGCTTCTGTAGTATGGCCACATTTGTTGTGAACAACGTTTTACTTTCCAATTCCATATTAAAATTTATTATATTTTTATATTATACAGTTGCATGTTTATTTATTATCTAACATGAATTAAAGTAAATGACTTGTATTTTCCAGAATAGTTTAGTTTTGTACAATACTGTTGACATTTGTTATAGTTTTATGTCTGAGAAAAAGATCTTAATAAAAGCATTCGCTATATACAAAGTGTGGCAGATGTAGTATTCAAAAATCGCAATCGAAACTGGAAACCGGTTTTTTTCGTTTGAAAAACCGATTGGCTTGGAATATTTTACAATATTTTTTTATATAATTAAACATTCCGATTTTTTGTATCGATACCTAATAACTTTATTGGAAAATTTTTCAAACGTTTGTTATACTTTTTGAAAAAAAATTAGCGAGCAGATTCTTTAAATATATAATGTTTTCGGCTCTTAAAGCAATTTAACCTATTACGATATTGAACATTTTAAGTATAAACCTTTTTGGTCTACAAAACAAGTAAGAAAGTATAGTCGGTAAAGCCCGACCTGTTTTTCAGAAATCGTCACTATATGGAAGCTATGACATATTATGGAGCGATTATTGAAAAATTTAGTGGCATGACTTATGGTCGTCACGCACCGATCATCATAAAATTCGACCGAATGATTTGTCTATACATTAAACATATTATTTGGATACCAACATTTTTAAGATAGTTATGCTCTTTAAAATGATAGCTGCCATGGACCGATGGACCGATCTGCACAAAAAGATGTTATAAGGCTTTATGTACAACCTATGTGGATACGTGCATAAATAAAACATTTATGACTGATAAATAGAAACAATTGACCGATTTCAATCAATTTCAATCCCAATCTCCCTTGGACTAAAAAATGTCATGTACCAAATTTTATTAAAATATATTCAAAATTGCGACCTATACTTACAGCCAGCCAAACGGACGGACATCTTTCTATCGACTCTGGAATTGATTCTGAGTCGATCGGTATACATACTTTAAGGTGCGTGTTCGATAAATATTTATGGGCATTACAAACATCAGCACCACTATGGTGGTGCTGGTATAAAAACTGCATAAATACATATTTTATTTTATATTTCAAAATACTTTTGATGAATTTTCCTCATTTGGAAACAACTTGAATTTAGCTGCGACTACCAAGAGCATCACATAGTTTTTCATGACTTTTTACTGTGGATCAAATGACGGGAATTCCCAATGAAAATGCGTTGAAATGAGTTTTGTTTGTTGGAGCAAATATTTTACCATTATAACAACTTTCACTGTGTGCAAAGAGTAACACAAATCAGCTGTAACAGTTAAAAACTTGTTTGAATATCAGCAGGAATTCCCGTCATTAGTTTAATTAGACACAAGTGAATGGCGGAAGTTCCCGTCATTAGTTTAATTAGACAACAGGGAATGACGGGAATTCGCGCACAAATTCCGAAAGTGGCGAATTAACAATTTAATTCGCCACTCGCAAACAGTATTTCTTACATCTGGGGCCAAATTACCGCATTCGTGATCGAATGAGCTATCGTATCGAAAAATGATTTCGATATCGAAATTATAATAAAATGTACTAAATTTCTTGCTCGATATCGAATGCCATAATCTCAAATAAGAAAATTACGATCAATTTTACTCGATATCGAATGCGGTAATTTGGCCCCTGGGTTTGTATGACGGGTCGGTAATCTTCCATATATAGAATCTACAATGAAAGAGTAAGATTATCTCGATATTTTAAAAAACAATGTAGTTCCTAGTGTAGTGAAATTGGGACAATGATTCTAAGCATACCTTAGATCATCATCCGCAGTCCCCAGACCACAATCCAATTGAGCACCTGTGAGAATATCAGAACAATAAAATTAGACAAAGAAATATTTCTTGCAAGGATAACCTAAAAGCAGTATTACAGGATGAATGGAACAAAATATAGCCTGATTTCACTAAAATACTCGTTTATTCTATGAATAGATGATTTAGACATAGATTTAGACAGACGTACAATGTTTTGCATAATTTAGATATACCTGTTACTTTATTTTGAAGCGAAAAATATGGTACTTTGCCGTTAAAATTGAATTGTGTTTTATGTTCCTTATTTTGCTAGTTTTTTGTTAATTTCTTTAAATTACTTATGAATTAGGCAATATATTTTGTTTTACATTTTCTTAAACAATATTTTCGTTCTAAATGTGTATGAATATGCTAATTTGTTCATTTATAAGTATTTATTTATATATTAAGGCACGTTTTGTTACATCTATTTTTCTAATTCAATCTTATGCCTTTTTTTATTTTTCCACATTTTATTTATAAATATTTTCTAAACTATTTAACGATATACATACAACTATAATGCATCCCCGTAATGCATTTTGAAACACTACTAAATATAAGGTTTTGCTATACCAGATTTCAAGAACGGCAAAGTTGTTAATAAAGCCAGAGGATTTGTGGTGCGACTCTTTGAGTCAATTTGCAATTGCGCCAACAATGCAGCAGCAGCGCCCGTTACACGCTTCAAATTTCGCAGCGGCAAAAGAGCCTCAACAAGTGGCGATGCAACTGAAAACAACGGCAAAGTGGAAAGTAATAAAAAGGAGGAAAAGTCAAAAAGGAATAGCAATGGCGGCAAGAAGAATGATAAGGTAAAAATCGAAGAGACCAATAAGGATAAAGATAATGAAGTACAAGAATCAATAGAATTGCAATAGATATTTTAGATGAAGAAAAACTAAAATGTAAAATTCAAAATTATAGACTTTTTAATATAGCAATACTAATGAAATTATGAAAAACAAAATTAATGAAACACACAATACAATTGAAAGAAAATTTGGCTTACTTTTCGATAGCACTATCAAGAGGTTTTCCAACAAAAATAACGACGATATGTTTGTAAGCATATACAGGCTGTCTAACGAGTATGTATGTAGTTTATGTATAAAATGTCTTATCAATGTCTTATAAAAACCAAATACATATGTATGTATGTATGTACTTTATCAAATATATTTTCTAATACAAACAATAGTCAATTGTTTACAATGGAATCGATCTGTAAGTTATAAAATTACTGCAACTTTATAATAAAATGGAACAAAACTTTGTATGCTTTTGAAGTATGTATGAATTAATAGATGGCAAAATAGATGCAATTTTTATGAAAAATAACAAGAAGTTATTTATTTAAGTAACACTATTTATATAAAATAAAACAGATCAATGTGAACATATGTTAATTGTTTGCTAAGGATGTGGAAAGAAACCTGGTAGAATTTTATAGGAATATAACTACAACTTTTCAAAATTTCAGATCTAATTAAAATTTTCGAATACGAGTATTCATTCAAATGATAATCATATGAAATAAAATCCTAAAATTAATTGCCACATTTTAGAATAATAATTCACAAATACTTTTGGTTTTATTCCATATCCTTTAAAACACTTCAAATTGTTTTAGAAATCACTGTTTCCGAATTCTTAAAGTGAGCGATATTAACAAAAGATTAGATATACGAGTACTTCATTATTAATCAGAACTACATTAAATTATATGACGAGTATTTTTGCTGTACAAAATACATATGTCGAATACTACAATATCAAATATTGAAAGTACGATAAATTTAAACCAATAATCAAAGCGAGAACTCGATCCCCATTTGTGTTTAGTGATATCCTCTCTCCAATAATTCCAAAAAATTAACTAAATTACTAGGAAACTTACAACAAAAACGGTGCTTTTTTCAAGCTGGCTTTAGTTGCAAGATTCGAATTTTTTCAACGAGAAGTTTGTTTTTCAAACTAAAATAAACCAAAGCTAAATTTATATAAAGAAAATCATTAAAATTATGTATTGTATTGGAAAGAGTAAGATTTGAAAATTATAAATGATAAACTATATTGGAGAGTTGTCCAGCACGACTTCCATTGGCTCTGTATAGACTCTCTGACGTATTCATAAAAAAATAAAGTAGGTTTGAAGTGTGCTTTTAGACAATATTTTCATACAAAATTTTCTTAAAGTACATTTGAAGTCTACTTTAATTTTTTGTGAATAAGTGCATCTATCTTTAACATAGCCTTACAAAAAATAATCTAATAGTTGTAAAATCGCATGGTCAAGACTGACAATTAACTGCCGTTTGTGAAATTACTTCACGATAATGAATTTCAGTGGTTGAGTTATATGTGGCTTGTGATTGTAGCAGAAGGACAATTATATTGACCGCAAATATCAAGAATTTTATGAAAGGTAGCTTTCAAAGATCCATAATTTTTATAGTGAATTTCCGAGCGAAATTCAATTCATTGTAACAATTGTCAAAGCTTCTATTACTGATGTATCAATAAATAAAATTTCAAAATATTCATCTTATTCCAATATGTCCCGGTAGGAAAACAAAGTTCTTGTTGAAGAACTCTAACATCAAATTAAAAAATGCGACAATTCGTTTCCTGTTCGTGTTCAATGATCTACGCCGTCTTAAAACCAGCTGTCAGACAAGTAAAATAAAAATAACTGATATGTCATGGTGTAACTATACAAGGTGAGTGCAAATCGACAACAAATACAACACAAAACAGAAACAACAGGCATTTTGTTTGTGTAAAACAATGTACTACTGTCAAAAATACTTGAAAAGGTATTACTTTTGACATAAGTAAATTGCAAACAAAGTCAGTCAGCTGGGCTTATGCACTCACCTTGTATAGTTGCACCATGTGATATGTTATCAAGTAAAATTTCAAAATGACACATTATTCCAATATGCCCCGGTAGGAAAACAAAGTTTTTGTTGAAAACCTTTAAAATAAATTAAAAAATTAAGATCAATTTAACCCTGTCCGTGTTCATTAATTTGCCCCGACTTTAAATCGGTTGTCAGACGACTGAAAAATATTCGGCGTCTAGGCTCAACGGCTTACAGTCAGAATTTTTAATAATCAATGATGGTGACATCAATATCTGTATGATTGGCTAATACAAAAAATAATATATTTTTAAATAACAATGACTTCATTCGAATCAAAAATCAAAGCTTTTTACGTATACGAGTATAATCAAAGGAATAAACACTCGAATTTGCAACTAAAGTAATATCTAAAATCTTTGACATTTTCGCTCACTATAAATGCTGAAACAAACAAAATCTCAATGATTTGAAAAATCACATACCATTTTAAATACAAAATATCATTCTTCTCAAATAAGGTCTTTACTTTTCTTGTAATAGAATCTTATTCACATCATATCTGTATACAAACTTACATATGTATACTCGTATATTAAATAAATAATCAAAATATGTTGCAGAAAAACATATAGTATTAACAAATCAATAAAATTATAAAAAAAAAACAGTTGGGGAAAAACGCACACAATCATTTTATAAATGTTAAAAATCTACTAAATAAATCTAAATATGTACTTCATGAATCTGTTATGAATGTATTACTTGTATATTATTTAGCTAAATTGTTATTAAAATACTACATAACATATTATTTATTTAGTTGTCATAATCATTCATTTAGTTTTAGTTAAAAACACCATATTGCATTTTTATTTATAAAGAAAAAAACTCTACAATTTTTAAGAAATTGGCACTATAAAGTCTTCAAAAGAAAAACTGACCACAAAAATCAATGTAATCACATTAAAAAAATATTTTAACTAAACTCAAATATACATATACGATAAATAAATATTATTTTTATATTAAAATATAAAAAAGTATTACGTGTATTTTAAATTAAATATTGTAATTGTAACTATCCTATATATTTTTTATCTAATATACTAATATCCTCTATTTATATTTTTACACTGTATATTTATGGATTTTATATACCTATGTACATATGTATGTAAAAGAAATACATTTTTACATTTCATTTTAAAACCTTTTTCACAATAAACAGCAACTCTACGCTTAAAATATTGAAGTTTTAAATGTCAATATTTATTTTTGACAGTTGATATTGAGAACGTCATGAAAAGAGTGTGCAACCAGTACTAGTATTAAATTATGTGTATTAAAAAAAAATTATGTGACAATGTATTAAACCCAAAACTTTAAGCAATGTGTTGTACCAGAAAATTTGCATTCGAGAATTCTATAAAAAAAAAACAAAGAAATCAAATGATTACTAAATAAATTAAACAAATGAAATAAAAATTTATTGTATTTTATTTAAACTGAGAATTTTAGTTTAACAAAAGGCAAGCCGACTATTTAAAATTCTATATAAATTATATTGCGTGATCCTAATTAAACATATGTATTTGTTAAACGCAGTAACATCTTTATATACCTTATATTTATGTACATGATGGCGTCTGTTTAGCCCTAAGGATCGAGTTTTATTGCATACAATTTCCTAAATAGTTTTGAACCGACAATCCAGTTATTAGTCGGCTGTAGGGTTGAAAAACATGGTACAATTGTACTTTTTTGATACATTTTAGACGCAGTTGGTACCGTGGTACCACCACCAGTCTTTTGATAAAATTTCAAAATACTGTTCATCAAAATTTGGTATATCGGATAAAATAGCTAAATTCCATGAACATTTTTGAACTGATATCCATATAATCTTTAAACATGCATCTATAAAATAATAATGGCGACAAACAATTTTTGATTGAATTATCGAACAATGAGAGCCTCTGAAATATTCGTCTTTATTCTGTTTGGAGTCGTCGACACAAGACGACATCGTTTGTTGTAAATCCGTATTCTCGTTGTCAATATTGCCATTTATCGATGACTGTCGATATTGTTTGGTATTCTGTAACTTGAATTGACTTTATTTTGTCAACGGTCTTTTTAGTATCGTGTTGTATTCTTTTGTGTGCAAAGAAGATTTAAAAAAATATAAATTAAATAGTAAAAATAAAATGAAAAAATTTATAATTAAAAAGTATGAGGGTAATTGTTATAGTTGAACTGTTTATTTTTGATATATTTATTTAGTTAGGCATGAGTTCATTAAATTTAATTTTCATTAAATTATTTTTTTTTTTTTAAATTTTGTAAAAAAAAATTTTAATTACAAACACAAATCAATTTCAAAAGCTGGTGGAAGAACTGAAAAAAAATCGGGCTTAAGTCGGTTTTAATATTTCCAAAATTTTATCATTACAGTTTTAAATTTAAATTCCAATATTTTTTTTTGTCGGCCACGCCTATTTTCGAGGGGCTGGGCTCCAAAATTTGTAATATATTTAGCTATATCTTAAAAATTACATTTATTTATTAGACGATATGATATGTATATGTATATGTATACATATCATGATAGGTATTTTAAAGACGATGTATAACATGACCTACTTTTGTTAACCATTTATAGGTCAACTTCGAAAAATAATTTTTTAATCCGATATTTTTTTAAAAAATATAAAAAATCCGGTAAAACCGTGTATTAAGTAAATAAGTAAAACACAAAATTTAAAAGTCAAGGTTTAATTTGAGATATAATATAACCGTGTAGGTAATATAGATCCAAAGATATTAAAGAAAGATTATGACATTTCAACATAAAAATACAAGAAATTTTTACTGTGCGAAGACGGTGTTTTGTATACCATAGAGGAGAAAATCCGTTCTTGTTTTCTTCTTCGTTGGAATCCGAATAAAAAAATCATTTTACTTTAATAATATACCTACATATTAAAAAAGTCTTAATTCACAAAGTTTTGTTTGTACCCAAAAAATAAACAAAATGAATCAGCTGACACAAGACTGCTAGGGAATACGAAATTTGTATTGATGTTATATTAAAATAATAAGTCTAGTAGTTTTGGAAATGCAATCGAAAGATGCACAAATATATGTACGTGTATATTTTTAGCAAGGTTAAATAACCCGATACTTCATTAATAAGAATGTTATAGGTAATCCTGATAATCAATGGAAATAATAATCTTAAAGATTGAGAAGTAGCCGACTAACTACATATGAATACATTTAAACAAAAACAGGCAATTTTGTTTATAATGAAATGAATCAAATAGACACTTTGCTATTTTTGAAACAAAAATCCGTAAATTAGAGTGCAATATTCAACTGTGCCGAATCTTTAACACCCTGCACCTAAACGTAATAAGAAATACAAAAACTACACTGGTTATAGAACTAGAATATCTTTATTCAGTTTTCTATTCAGTCTTATTTAAAATTTTGTTATTTTATATATTATTTTAAAGGCAATTTTACGATTAACATAATTTATTTTAATTTTTTTGAAATTTAATCTAATTTTAACCATTTATAATTATGTAGTTACCGATTCTTACCATAATTTGCAAAGTTTGTCTGATTTTCATAATATTCTTGAGTGTAATTTAAAAATTTATAAAATTAAAAGACCATTTTTCCATATTTACAACAAGTTAAGAAACAGAGTATAAAAAGGGTAAGATTATAAGGTGCGACTTCTTTTGGTTAAATTTGATCTCAATAACATTATTTACAGGAGATATATGGGGGACATAGTAGAAGTGGAACAGTTATGGACTGATAGCTTCTAAATCCAGTATCCACTAATGTGGTTTCTACGTATTTGAGGCCTATTTTGGTTGAATTTCATCTCAATAACGTTATTTACAAGAGTTGTATGATTGTTTAGTATGCTCGGAAGTGGACTTAATTCGAGATTGACTTTCAGCTACAAAATCCAGTAGCATAATTGCCGTGTAACCGATATTAGCATGATTTCTGGATTAAAACTTCTGAAGTGTATAAAAGTTGGTTCGATATCGATATTTTGTGGATTAAATTGTTTTTCGGAAATAGTCCTTATATGATAGCTACGACAAATCATGGATATCTCACGTAGAATTTCAACATAATAACGCTATATTTAAGAAACATATTAGTATTAAAGTGAATTTCGGAACTGGACCTTATATGGGAGATATGGTGAAATATATCGGTTTGTATTCAAATCCAGCAGTTTGATTTTGGCATGTACGAGTATTTAAATGATGCGTGTAACATTTTGGATCGGTACCGTGATTTATAAGAAATTCATATGTATTAAAGTGATTTTCGGAAGAGCGCTTTATATGCGGGATACGGTCAAATATGGGCCGAAATTCACAAGATTCTGTAGAATGATTTTTGTGTATATGTATATGATCTAAAATCAATAACAAAACACCGAAAAAGGAGGACCAGAAAAAAGAAGTTGAGTCAAATGAAACACCAGCCTCCGATTTGTGAAAATGCGCATTGGAAATATTTGACAATATGGAGTCATCAAACTTACCCTCCGATTTGTGAAAATTGGCAATGGAAAATTCTGACAACATAGAGTTGACACTATGGAAAAATACTTGAGGAGTCTATGTGGAATATGGAACTGAGTCGGTACCGATATTTATAAGATATATGTATATAAAGATAAATGGTTTTTTCGGATGTGGTCCCTACATGGGAGCTATGACCAATTATGGAATGACCATTAAAAAATTTAGTACAACAATTTATATGTATAACTATAAGGATATTTATATCAGATTTATACGTATTTAATTAAGTGAATTTTAAATGAGGACAAAATTTCGTTTGAGATTTCTCTTTGCATGAAACTTATTTTTGCTGAATTTTGTATTGATATTACAATTTTATAGGCATTTATGTATGTATCATTGAGCCATATTTCGGAAAGATATTTGTTTTGATATAAAATGAATATTTTGATATAAATAATAAGACTGAATAGAAAACACAAAATAATTATGTATATTTAGGTGGAGGGTATTTAAGAATCGACACAGCTAAATTTTGCACTTGTTTTTTTTTTCAGATTTTACAGCATGACCTACTATATGTTGTGGTTTTAAAATGCTCATGTAAGTATGTTTAGTTTTATCCAACTACACAAATACATGACCTTGATAAAGGAAAAAAAAAAACTTTTTTTTTGTGATAAAAGTATGCATAACCTTAAGAAATTGAAAACAGCAAACATTCCATAAAAATGACGTGAGTTTATGAAATAAAAGTTGAACTTAACGGATAAGAACATGGAAAGATATTTCGGATAGAATGGGCAAAACTATTGCGGGAAATGCTTTGCTTTTATTGTATTTAACATTTCAATTGGTTGAACAGTAGTTTTGTTTTCTTTGAGAAATTTCTACAGTTCCAACCAAATTCTGAATTTGATTGCTATAAAGCTGAGGTAATGGGCGTTACTAATGACAAGACACCTTCGAAATTGTGTGAGTACGACAAATGTAGTCCTATACATTTAATGGGACAGTATTGCAAACAGCACGTTCTACAAAATAATTGATGCGATCCAATATCATTAACTAATGCCTCATCATCATATGGAAATATATAACTACAGGGAAAACACACAACAGTAAATCTAGGTTATAACGAACTACGTGGGAGCTGTACACAAGTTTATTACGAGCGAATTAATATTGATCTGACAGTAAATGTTTATATATTCTTCAAAAAAAAAAAAAACGGTAACAAATAATTTTTTTTTACACTATTTACAAATATCGGCTTAATTTTTTTTTCAATATACATAAAGATAAAATTAACTCAAATAAGATCCATAAACACTTATGAATTCAGATTATAATTGGTTTAAGCTTCCAGTATTTATAAAGCTTCGTACTAAAAACTGTTAGGATTGATCGATACTAGACCATATGTTTTTTAAATGGCTTAGTGTATTTCTAAACAGTAATTTAATATTTTTCTTTTAATCGCTGAAACAAGTCTTTATTATTTCTGAAAAAAAAATGGAAAAAAAATTTGTATTAACCGGAAGATATTAAGTGAAAACTATTACACTACCAACTGGTGTTGTGTTCATGGATGGCATATTGCACTGGAGATGAAATATACACGAGATATTGAAAAATATACTTCTTACGCCTTCTGCTAGAATTTGAAATTGCAACAACATACAAATAAATTGTAAGACTAATCACAAATTAAGGTTGTATTGTATGGTTGGATTCGCTTGGCTTTAACGTTGTATTATGGGTGTGTACTGAGGATTACTCAGGTCTGCTCTAACATGGGTTCGCGCCGATGATAATGTAAATCAACTTCGTTAGAACAACTCCAAGATAGAGTTTTTGTAGTTTATATGATGGTTATATGTATTGATTATCGGATCAAAATGGACGTATGGATCATAGGTTCAAATCCAATGCGTTGATGAAACACTTCGAGATAAGACTATGTTACATGTCGGTACACTATGAGTCAGATCTCCTTGGTGATTAATGAGGAAGCTGTGAAACAATCACTAAAACTTAAGTCCCAGATTGAACTTTGTAGGCGTCACAAAATTCCGCAATGTATTTGAAGATTTTGCCTGTTGCAGGACAGATGACATAATCTGCGTTAAATTATATGGATAGCTTTTTTAATACTTTTTTGTACTCTAAGTCATTAGATTCTATAATATTTTTAAAATCTATTTAATTTTAATATTTTATCTTGAAAAGATTCATAATTGACCAATAGGTCTTATATTGGTTAAGTGTTTTTAACAATAACTTTCTAAACAAAATATAAAAACTCAAATTCAGTTTGTTTCCGGGAAAAACTGACTTTTGGTTATAACTTCATTGTTAAACTATATTTCTTTACCACTGTTCAGGATATACATTGTACATGTTAAACATTTTCTAGCCAACTGTTAAAAGGAAAGTTACTTCTACTACTAATTAATTTCATTCCCTATTGCTTGTCCTCGGAAATTTGTTGATACTGTAAAGTTGAAACTAGTAAAGTTTTTTTTTAACCACTTATTGTCGGCTATTTTCCTTTTTAAAATAAACATTTTTCTATTTGTATCATACAGGCAAAATTGTTTTGGTTAAAGTAAAGACAGATAATTAAATAAACTAAATTTTTCCAAAAATGCAGTTAATGATAAATTGGTAAAATTATAGATAGTTAGAATCTATCCTTACGGAATAGAGGCTTTACGGTCAGTAAGACCCAATTACATTGAATAGCTTGAGCTTGAGTTAAATACACTAATTTTTTGATTTGCTAATAACTTGATTGGTCAAGTCTTTTTTACCAACATACATCTGATTGTTAAAAGCGAAAGTTTGTTGTTCATGTTAACAGCATTTCACTGTATTTAAGATACTACAATGAAACCAAGCTCAATTTTAATTTTAAGCTCAATAAAAAAAAACTTATTCATACTCATAAAATTGAAACAAAATAATATGTATAAAAACACTGGAAGATGATAGCGCCGATTGGCAGTATAATATGTACAACACAAATACAAAATATGTACGAGTATACGTATGTATGTCAAATAGTACACAAATACTCAGATAAATTGTTGTATTTATTTCATTTGTACTTGAATTTACTTTAAATACAAACAACGTACAAACATTAGGGGTATTGAAGACAACGATTACTTATACATACATATGTATGTATTAAACATTAATTAAAAAAGTCCTAAGTAAATTTTGCCTAAAATGTGTTCAATTACCTTTTATAGCTTTTCAAATTTAACAAATTCGGACAGATTTTAAATAAGTCCACAATTGTGGCAGACATTTTGAAGTTTTTTTTTAATATTTTAAAACATTTTGTTTTAAATTTATAAGAATATGGGCTCAAAAAGTTAATGACTTGAACACTTCAAATACATCATAACTGTGGCAAAAATCATTGAAATTCTATTTACCCTTTAATAAGTATTGCATATAAGGTTTTTAAAACAAGAACTGAACGAGCTTAGGATTTCTATTGATAACGACCGATATAATCAGCCTTATTATGAGTGTCGTTTTCTTTTTACGACAACAACTATTTCGTAATAGATTAAAGATAAAATTAAATTTGTTTCTTTAATCTATTACGAAACAGTCGTTGTCGTAAAAAGAAAATGGCACTCATAATAAGGCTGAATGTTGCACCCTGCATGGATGCCACCGCGAAATGTTTGGCAGACATTTCCGCCTATTTAATCCTTTCAATTCAATCATTCTTGTTTTGTAAAACGAATCTGAATATCTTTTTAGAGTTTTTTTTCGCACCAAATACTGAAAAAGAACTGGACCATTATATACATACAGTGACTCACATTAAAAGTCGAGCAAACTGTTTGTAAAATATTAAACCCTTTTTGAAAAAAAGAGAGTTTAAGAATTGTATTTTTTTTTAATTAAATAAATTATTTATTATTAAACACAAAAATAAATAAACATGGTATTCTACAATTAATTAATAACAGCAACAAAAACAAAATAATTAAAACACCTTAATAGTATGATCACACTGAAAGTCCGTCAGGTCATTAAATTCAATTATTTATAAGATATTTAGTATATATTTTGTTGCGTATCGTTTTTAATTCTCGACAGCTTGGATTCTTTTTGGAATCGATTCAACCAGTTTTTGCACACATCAGGAGTTATTTGGTTCCATTCTTCCAGTAACGCAGCTCTGAGCTGGTCTTTACTGGTACATCATCTATTTTGCATCCGACGTCCGAGATAATCCTATAGATGCTCGATTACGTTAAGGTCTGGACTTTGCGCAGGTGTTTTGAGGACTTTAATACAATTATGCAACAACCAGTTCATCGCTATTAGCGATGTGTGCTTCGGAAGAAGCCATTCAACCCCACACCATTACTGACAAGCCTTCGTGCTTCATAGTTTTCTTAGTATTTTTAGGGCATTAGGTTTGCGCCACACATAACGCCGGCCATCGGACCCAAATAAATTGAATTTGCTTTCGTCCGTGAAAAGAACCTGTAAATGCTTAAAGTGCTCATAGAATTAATCCACAAGTGTTCATTGAAAGTGAATTTTTAAAATCATCTTGCCCGACTTTGAATGTGAGTCACTGTACATCATCGAAAAACAGTCGAAATTGACGCATTCTTTAAGTCACTATATGCGAACTAACCTAAAAATTTATGATTTTCAAATAGTGCTTAGAATTCACGAAATAATACATGCAATAGTGAATACCACTACTACTTTATATTCATTTCTATGTACGCTTATATGGAGAACAAAAAAAAAAAAAAAAACAAAGCGAGTAATCAACCGGCATAAAAAACTTAAATCAAATAAATTTTAACAAAAATTAAAATTCACAAAATTAACAATATTATTTTAACCGCAGTAGAGATTCTAGTCACAACAATATTTTTGGTTATACGTGGTGCAGTAGTAATTTTTTAAACAAACTCGAACAAAAATTCGTCGGTTGACATTAATAAAACAATTTGAAATAAAAATTACAAATAATGTTCACAAATTAAATTGACAACAAGGTGCTAAATATTTTTTTACTACAAGATTTTAATTAAAAAATTTTAAGAAAAATAGGAAAAACAAAAAAAAAAAAACAATATCAACAATTATTTTGTGAAAAGTTTTCTCAAACGTAAATAAAACACGATAACGTGAATTCACATTTTTGTTGTTGTAATTAACACGAACCAAAAACAATTATATTTCAAAAAAATATTAAACGAATTTAAAATTTTATTTATTTTTGGGTCTTAATTATAGAAATAAATGAATAAATATTGTCTATAAAAAGTTTTTGATTAAAAAGAAATTTGTATTTTGGGTGCATAATATTTAAATATAAAAAATTGTGTATCAGTAATATTGCTTTGTTACATAAATACTCGTACATACATACGGAAAGTACTTAAATCGGAAATCTCAGAAAATGCGATTTTTTCTTTTTTTTTCAGAAATATGTGTACAGTTAGTTTTTCATTATTTGGGACCACCCTATTGTACATACATACATATTTCTTAGAAGTTTTTCTTATTATTTTCTTAATTTTAACTATAGAAATAAGCAGATGTGTAACATGCATTTAAAACTATCGTTATTATTTATATTCTGCCTACAATTGTTATTGGAAAGATCGGAAGCTGTTGTATCAAAAGAATATATAGGTAAGTGCAAAATATGCTACACAAAATACTGTGGGGAGCACAAAAGAGTACATGTTAGTACTTTGTGCACTTGTTATTTTATAAAAATAATACTAATAAAGAAAATTAGAACATTTACTTTATTTTATCATTTAATTTATGTTTAATATTTAACATTTCTTATTATAGTTTATTTGACGTTTTTTTTTATTAATATCCCAATAATTGTTTAAGCTTAAGGACTTTTTAAAATAAAATCTTTCGTTGTGTAGCTTCTTCAGGAAAAAATTTTTTTTTATAAATTTCAAATTATTTATCACATGAAAAAGTCTATGAAATATTTTTAATATTTAAAACAAGTAAAAAAATATTGCTAATTATATAATATTTGTAAGTTGTGTTATTTTTTAAGTTAAGTTTTAGTAATTAAGAATAATTTAATTCAAAAATAAGTATTTAACAAAGTGATTTTGAAATTTAAAAGTATCAAGTTCTAAGAAAATACAAACGAAAGGAAACCAATCCATATGTGCTCATTTTTGCACCATACAAAAACTTAGTATTTTTAATATTTGGTCCAAAGCACGTTTTTCGTTAAACAATATTTCCATGTTATGGCATACTCTCCAACAATACTCTCTACTTCGCGCTGAACCCCTAAGCCAAAGCTTGTCAGAATAGGTAGGAGTTAATCCGTATTGTCCTAACTGCATCTTCACGATTGACAACAAATTCTCAATCGGATTGGGGTCGAGACTTTTTGCTGGCCACGCAACAAAACAAAATTCTGCTCGCTAAGCCATTTCTAGCTAAAACGTAACTTTATTCGCATGATAAACAAAATCGGGAATTAGTTTTAAAAATACTCAGATAGTCCTTATTATTCCTTCGATTCTTTGCAGTGGTCCGAGGTGCCACCAATAAAGCAACCATATATCACAATATTCGCGACAATGCAATATCGTGAAGGGCTCATCTTGCTGTCTTGTTTAGCATCTTGTGGTGCTAAACACTTGTCTCTTTTAATTTGTGTTATCATGAGCTTTTTGAGACTTCTGATTATTAAAATATATATAAAAATAGCTGCTTTTTGTCATTGCTAGAATATTGTCCTCAATGGCCCTTGACAGTTGCTTTATTACTTATTACAATTTTCATTTGGATAATTTGCAAAAATTGTTTTCCACATGTAATTAAATTAATATCATTTATCATATCATACATTTTAATTCATAAACAAAGCAAATACTTACAAATCTAACGGTTAACTTTGATATATTTGTGCAAATATTTCAGAAAACACACTTGTGCAAAATTGTGTACATTCAAATTTTTTCATTTTGTGTTGTAAATTTTGTTTAGCATTAAACCTAAAATTAATGACATTTATAGTTTATTTCATTTTTCAATTTTCTTTATTAGGTTTAGTTTTATGCAATAAAAAGTGCACAAGGAACAAACATGTACTCATTTGTGTTCCCCACTGTATAACGAAAAATGTCATTTCTACATTAAAAACTCATTTTCTCAATGTATGATTACAGTTTTTAAATTTTTGTATGACAACTGTATAACGTTATGATCTAAAATTACCAGACATTGAAAACAATCGGATTTAATCTTAAGTACAATATTAATTCTAAAGGTACGGTCACACTTGGCAAATTTGTTTGACGTTGTTTACTCTTACAAGAGTTTTGCAAGATCAAACAGCATCAAATAAAATAAAACTAAATATTTGTTGTGTCTTGTCCTAAATAAACGAGTTGAAATATATTTTATTTAGTGTTTACGTCTTTTTCGGCAAATATTTGCCAAGTATGACCGTACCTTAAGATTAGGTACTAGATTCATTGGAGAATAATTTAATTTCATTTTTTAGCTTTTTATCATAGCTTGCTTTTATATCATTTCTCTACGACTTCAATATTTAATTGCACGATCGGTTTGATAACTGGCCTCCAAACGTATAGTATACTTCTTACGCTACTTACACTGGTGTTATAATTTTTTTAACGGTCATGTGAGTGGCCAGTGTTTGTGTGGAAAATGCTTTCTTCTTCAGAAAATATTTTAACAAAGATTATTAAAAATCTAACTGTGTGAATTTGAATTTTTGCGAATTTTTCTTCAAAATTTCTTATCTGGTTGCACGAAGTAAAAAGACAGTGGTAAACAATAGTTTGCATGCAACATCTTATCTTTTAAATACTATTTCTATTCATTAAACTTCAAAAACTGTCATCCATGTTTATAAATCAGCAGAGTCACTAATGTTTTAATGGGATAACATTTTGAAATATAAACTTGCCATAGAAAAAACTTACTTACATACATATGTTACTAAAATCTTTTTAAACAATTCGAAGTATAATTTAATATTTTTTTTCAAAACAATAAGTAAAATTTTTAAGGTAATATTTGGTTGGAAAAACCTTGTGATCGAACTATAATCTCCATACTTTACATTTGCTTCAGGTAGTTTCATATCACAACGTTAGAAGTCATTTCAATTTTTAATTTCTCGGTTCACACTCTTTTTAAATTTTAGCGTATTGATTGAATTTTCATTTTGATTGTCTTTAACAATTTTAAGATCTCATTTCTAATAAATATGTACTTACATATGTATGTATGTATATTTCTTTATTTTTATTTGTTTACATTTTTTTTCGAAAGTGAACAATTATGATTCAAAAAACGTAATAAAAAAAATTATTATTTACGCGAAATTACTTTTTATTACTGCCAGCAAACAAATGTGTAATAAAATATATAGCAATTTTTCAAAAGATTGTATGTATGTATGTACATATGTACACTGTTGGACAAAAGAAAGAGTGGGTTTGTTACAATCTTCATTCATTTTTGATATTTTTCTTCTACATGTATTATTTACCATTTATTCACAGTCCCGTTATTTGTCACGTTGAAATTTTATTAAGTCGCTCATATTGTAAGTATGTACATACATATGTATGTATATAGAAGTGCACACGAAATCTCCGCGGCATAATTGCGGTTTTCTGTTAACCTTAAAATAAGAGTTGTATTCATGATTTTTTTTTTAAATTTATGGTGCTTTTAAAAAATAATAAATTATAGTGAAGTAATTATTTATTTAATTTAATATTACTTAAATATACACAAAATAAGACTAGACCCTGACTTTTTTGAAATGAGTACTTTAACCGAAAAGAAAGGATTTGTTGGTACTAGATCGTCAAAATGGAATAAATCACAAAGCTTTGTGTTCTAAGTATAAGATATCGGAATAAGCGGTCAGAAAAATAATTGCTTTGTATAAAATAAAAAAGTCAAACAAAAAGTACAAAGAACTTACTCACATGTGGCAGAAAAACGTAAGCTAGACGATGATCATATTGCAATTCTAGCAAAACGAAATTCTTTTACGGCAGCCGGAGATACAAAGGAGGTATTAGAATTAAATATTTCAACTTGAACTGTCCAAAAAAGACTTAACGAAAGCGGTCTAAAAAGTACTTTCGCTACGAAAAAAAACCTCTTCTATGAGCTGCAAATATAGAAAAGCGGTTAGTCTTTGCAAAGAAAATATAATTTATAATTATTAGTAAATACATGTTTTAATCAAAAAAAAAAAAAAAAAACAGAAAATATTTGAAACCGCACTTTATTTTGTATGACAGTGTATATTATCTATAAAAGAATAGTTGCCTTAGCAATTATTTTTCTTATTTAAAGTCTACATAATTTCGTAAAGAAAACTACAAAAATAAATAATCAAATCATAATAAACAAATTAGAGCAATGTTTCTAAAATTATTTTGAGTCAATCACTGTATAATCAATATGAAGTTCTGAAAAAATCGTTATTGCACCAAGTATTATTATAACCGGATGACCAGCTAAGAAATTAATGCATACTTTTTAAAAATTCTCGCACTGTGTATACATAGGTTTTTTTCAATCAAATCACAATTTAAATTTATAATTTATTTCAATTTTTAAATGGATACCCCAAACGCCTAAAGTGTTGAATATCTATTGTAAAACGTTAAAATCACAATTAAAATATAATAAGTTATTAACTTGGCATTTGAAAATGCATATGTACTAGTAGGTAAATTATAAAATTAGCTAAAATAAATAATAATAAAAAACAATTGTCAAGCAGTTGCTTTTTCATAGTAATTTGTTACTATTTTTGTAATATTATCTGACTTTATCATATAATAGATTTGCTTGATCTAACGGATAATGATGAGTTCCACTGGAGTAGACATGCCAACGGTGTAACTAATGCCGATTATAGTAATCAAACACCAAACATTACACGTCATAGTTTAAGCAAGAGACAAGCTGTTGCAGCCGGAGAACTACAGGTGAGTTTCAGTTATTTTAAAACTAATAATAATAATAAATAAATTATAAGTCAGCAAGACGTGACTAAGAGGTAAGGGGAAATTTCCAGGGAATCATTTTATTTTAATTAATGCTAATATAAAATCAATGCAATCGAATGTGTCATAATAAATAATTCAAAATGTGGGAAAATGCCACTGTTTTGTAACAATTACAATAAAGATGTTTAGGGATGCGCTATAAAATTCAGCATAAATTAGTATTATATAACGGGTGGGTCAATCAAACGATATAAATTCGATTTACAGATTTTGTTCAGTTATCGGTCTAATCGGTCTAAACTCGAGAAGCTTTTTTTTAAAAAACTTGGTGGCAATACTTTGTTCAGTAAATTGATGGAATAACGGTAAGAATAACATACAAACATCCCAATCATGAATAAAAATTCCGTGGGAGTTTTTTCCCTTTTCCCATTTTTCCTATTCAAATTCAATGTTAAAAAAATAAAAAGGGAAAAAACTCCCGCGGAATTTCTATTCATGATTGGGATGTTCCAGCTTCCAAAAGCTTTCAAAAAGTACTGTAGAAAACGTTGTAAAACTATTGAAAACTAAAAGAAAGCAAAAATGTTATTAAAAGAAACTAGGAACTTACAAAGAAAATACGACGTTGCAATCCGGATGTCTCCGACAATAACTGCGCTAAAAAAAATGCAAGGCCAGTGTACCTACCGCAAGTGTAACGAAATATTCAAATCGTCGTTGAAATGGTGCTGCTATAAAAGAGGCACGCATTATTTTTGCAAAAGTTTGAACAATGTTCAAAAACTGTTTTTTTATGGATGTTGAAACATATTTAAAAATGGAGCCTAAACAGCTACTTGAAACAAATTTTATGTTCCAGCGAAAAGAGGTAATGCCGAATATACAAACATTTATAAATTTGCTAAACAGGCAATAGTTGGGCAAGTAATTTTCAGTTGTGGTCTGTAGAGCATCCCTTTTATCACCTCTATGACTTTGGATATTTATATAAAAGAATGTCTGGAGAAAAGTGTGCTATGTAGCTTCTATTAAACGTCACCACTAGGTCATTATTTAAAATCTGTATCGAAGAAATCTGGTTGACGTTATAGAGAAATGTATGAAGCCCCCTATTGTGTCCAGCTTCGGTCAATTGAACAATATTGGGCTATTGGCAATGAAAATTTAAAGCGGAGATGTACTGTAGTTCTTGACATTAAAATTTTTAAGGTTTCAGGTTTTCAGGTTTGTTTATTAATTCAGGTTTATCAATTTGTGCTTCAATACATATCTTTTTTAATAAATGTTATAATTTGAAATTTTTTGTTGTTTTAATTGAATTCGCACAATTATCAATTTAGTTTATTTCAATATTATTCTTTAAATACTGTATTTTAAATTTTACTTATATACATATTTTTTTGTAAAATGATTGTGAATGATTATGGCCAATAGGCTTGGTTATTGATATAATAAATAAAAATACAATAAATACTTACCCCCTTATTCAAAAACGATTATTAAATTTAATGAACTCGAGCCTAACTAAAATTTATCACGAAGTAAATTTAACAAACGTTTATTAAGACAGATTTGCATATAAAAATTTGCTTAATAAACGTTTGTTAAATTTAATAATCGTTTTTGAATAAGGGGGTTAAACATTAATGCTTCTGGATTTTTTGTGAACAATACTTTATACATTAACATACAGTGGTGAACATGAGGTTAGCACACTTCATATATGTATATATGTATGTATGCTGCTTTAAAAACTATTTTTCTTGCAGATAATTATAATGATTAATCCTAATTTTTGTTTCTTATTGTTGTTGTTGTAACAGCAGTGGTTGCAGAGTTATTTTTCCATTGTTGTACATTGGTATGCTTAGTATGTACCGTTATTTTTTATTGCATTATTTATTAATACTGTCTTCTATTTGTTTTTAATTACATTTTAAATTTACATATTTTGTTAGTTTTTGGCGGTAAGTTTTTAGGAATTAATAAGTTCTGACAATATTTTATCAAACAAAAGATTAAGGGTCGTAAGCAATATTTAGACATGACTAAAGAAATTGGTACCTAGAGAAGCAGCGTAATGTTATTCACCAGATTAACTCTAGAGAGGCGATATTGCCAGTACTTTTATTTAACATGTTACACAGGTTCCAACACGTAAAAAACCAACCCGCAAAAAGGACTCTTTAATTTACATATGTACATATGTATATAGCCTCAGTGGCAGACACATTTAAGGGCTGCACTGCGACGACGACTGACGTCTCCTCTAGAACTATAAGACTTCTCAGTGAAAAAAAACTTGCATGGATGCATTGTTCAGCACAAGCCACATGTTTAAAAAAAGAACTTACAGTCCTGGATTTCTTTTGCCCATGAGCATTTAGAAAAACCATTAATTTTCTGGAAGAATATTATTTGAAGAGACAAATTAAAATATTTTAGGTTCGAATCTGATGGAAAAAAAAGTATGGCATCCTCCAAACCAAAGTATACTTCTAACACCATAAAACACGGTGTTCGGAATCTGATGGTGTGGGCAGCGTTTTCTGTCCATGGTGTTGAGCTATACATAAGGTCAATGCACTTTTAAATACAATGATTCCATACCCTGAGGGAAATATGCCACTTAGGTGGCGTTTTATGCACAACGACGATCTGAAACACGCCACCAGCATTGTGAGTAGTTGCTAGGAGCAGAATAATATTGATGTGTTGAAATGGCCAGCCCAATCTCCGAATCTCAATCCAATTGAGCACCAATGGAATGATGTGTAACAACATATAGCGGCAGTAAGATCCAAGAATTTAATCGATTTGAGGAATGAAATCCAAAATGCTTTTACGCAATTCCCAAAGATTGCTGTTTAACTCTGGTTGAGAGCGTGCCCAGAAGATGTGCAGCTGTTATTAAAATACTAAATCTTAGAATTTAAATAACATTTTTTATTTAGTTTATCTTATGAGATTAAATTTTTTATTATATTTATAATTTAGCACTTACTGTCCAAAGTTATTTTTTTGCTGTTGTATTCTGTGTGCTAACTTTGTGTCCATCACTGTATATTTACTTATTTTATACATTAATTACATACAAATTGTAAGTTACAATCTAAACGCCTGTACTACATTTTTAAAGGAAAATCTTGCGTATGGAGCATGTCGTACTCCTGGCGGTGAGGAAGGTACTTGTCGCCATGTCATTTACTGTCGTATACCAGAATTGAAGGATGATGTCTGGCGATTGGTATCGCATTTATGTGTCATAAAAGGAAGGTGTGTGTAATTTAATAGATAAAACATTCACCAATTATTTCCTATTAAATTCTTTATTATATCACTTTCTGATTTAGCACCATTGGTGTTTGCTGTCCCACGCGTATTTTAGGCCGACTGGGTCCTCAAGTTATCACTGATGTCAATAACATCGATTTGGAAGAACCAAGGGTTCTCAATCGCCCCGAACAGCGCGGCTGTGGTGTAACAACCAAACAGTTTCCACGAGTTAGTGGCGGTCGCCCTGCTGAACCCGATGAATGGCCTTGGATGGCGGCATTCATACGTCCTGGTTTACCCTATATATGGTGTGGTGGTGTATTGGTCACTGATCGTCATGTTTTGACGGCTGCCCATTGCATTCATAGAATCAAAAAAGAAGAAATGTTTGTACGTTTGGGTGAATACAATACGCTGCTATTAAATGAAACTCGAGCTAGAGATTTTCGCATTGGAAGTATGGTTACCCATATTGATTACGATCCGTTGACGTATGAAAACGATATTGGTTTGGTGAGGGTGGAGAGGCCAACTATATTCAATACTTATATATGGCCGGTGTGTATGCCACCTATTGGTGAAACCTGGGAAGGTAAAATGGCCATAGTAACGGGTTGGGGTAGTCAGAGATTTGGTGGTCCGCATTCGGATATCTTAATGGAGGTAAGAATGCTAATATGTGTGTAATAACTATTATTTACTATCTCTTGGAGTTGTGATTTTCTTTTAAAAATTCTTTTTCTATTGACTCTACTCTATTTTCTATAGACTGTTCAACTAAATATAAATTGTTTACCAATAAAAAAAAAAATAATAAAAATGCTTCCATTTTGCAACTTTCTTAAAAGGTTAACTTACCCGTTTGGAAACTGGATGACTGTCGCGATGTTATTGTGGAACGTGTACCCGATACTATGTTATGTGCAGGTTATCCCGAAGGCGGTCAAGATTCCTGCCAAGGCGACAGTGGTGGACCACTGTTACTGCAATTACCCAATAGACGTTGGGTTACAATTGGCATTGTTTCGTGGGGCATACGTTGCGGTGAACCAAATCGTCCGGGAATGTACACACGTGTTGATCGATACTTGCATTGGATTATTGAAAATTCTGATATTTAAGAAAAAATACTACAAATTCCTTTAAATTTATTGTTTTTTATAATCCACATTTAAACTCGGCAATAGTATATTTTTACATAAAATTTAAAAATGAAATAAAACTAAATCTTTTTATATGTCAGTATGTAGTAAATAACAGTGTTACAAAAGCAAAGTTTTTGCAATGTTTCAATAACAATTCAATAAAACATACAAATAATATGATGTAGAATAGAAAATTAAAAGTATATTTTATAAAATAAGATAAGATACACTAGTATAATGCTTAGCATTAATAGTAAAAAGAAATGTTTCGTAAGTTAAACTAATCCTATTGTTGTTGCTGCTGTTGCTTCTTCGTATGCTGTTCCGTGTGATCAAATGCGATTTTGTAGACATCTTCATAGACAGAGGCAAAATGTACTTCAATATCATTGGTTATAAAGGAGGGCAGTTCAGCCCAATCTTTGCGATTTTCTTCGGGTATTATTATACAAGTAATGCCGCTGCGTTTGGCCTGTGTGAAAGAGAAAAAAGTTTTTAATAGTGAAACTAGGGACTTACAACTTTCAACTTACAGCAATTGTTTTTTCCTTGATGCCTCCAACTGGTAATACTTTGCCTTTAAGCGACACTTCGCCAGTCATAGCGATATTTTGTCTAACTGGTTTGTTGGTGGCTAAAGACATGAGAGCCGTTACAATTGTAACACCAGCACTGGGTCCGTCTTTGGGTGTGGCACCTTCAGGGACATGCAAATGTATGTTGCTGGAAAGACGCGGAAAGATAAAGATTATACAAATATTCTTAGCACGTATAATAATGTATTTAGTCTGTACCTATTTTCTAAGAAATTATTCTTCTCATCTAAACCACCCATGAAATTACGTGCCACTGTTAAAGCTATTTGAGCAGACTCCTTCATAACATCACCTAGATTACCCGTGACATTTATAGAACCACTGGTACTTTCACCTTTAGTATGTTTTATGGTGTTACGTTTCGCTGTTTCAATGTACAAGGCTGAACCACCCATAGATGTCCAGGCTAAGCCCATAACAACACCCGGAGGTGTGTCTTCGTACATGCGATCCGATGAGAACACATGTTTGCCCAAGTATGAAGTGAGATTATCATTGCTGATATCGTGATGATCACCCTCCTTTTTGACAATCTTATAGGCTACTTTACGAATGACTTTTTCTATTTGTTTTTGCAGGTTACGGACACCAGATTCACGGCAGTAGCTGCGTATAAGAGTGCTTAAAGCATCGTCATTAATGGTAATGTTTTTATCATCTATACCACAATCGCGCATAGCTTGAGGTATGAGATATTGACGGGCTATGGCTACCTTTTCCTCAGCTACATAACCAGACATTTCGATAAGTTCCATACGATCGCGCAGAGGTTCGGGTATGGTGTCGATAACATTTGCTGTACAAATGAAAAGTACATGAGACAAATCAACTGGAACATCCAAATAGTGATCTAGGAAGTTGGCATTTTGTTCTGGATCTAAAAGTTCTAATAAAGCTGAACTGGGATCGCCTTGATAGCCTCTATAAATGGGAAATAACATAAAGCAAGTGTGTTATGAGTTAGAGATTACGACAACTTACTTGCCAATTTTGTCAACTTCATCTATAAGCACTAAAGGATTTTCAGTTTTAGTTTTTTTCAAACATTGTATCAATTTGCCGGGCATGGCTCCCACATAAGTACGTCTATGGCCCTTAATTTCCGCCACATCTGTCATGCCACCCACACTGAAACGGAAATATTCTCTATTCAAGGCACGAGCAATGGAACGAGCTAACACGAGTAAACGATTAAAAAAATTTCTTTAACTCATTTAGTTTATTTACCTATACTAGTTTTACCCACACCAGGTGGTCCATGGAAGCATAAAATTTTACCCTGAGTCGAGCCTTTCAACTGACTAATGGCTATAAATTCTAAAATTCTCTTTTTTATGTCCTCCATGCCATAATGATCATTATCTAGAATTTCGGTAGCCTGTTCCAAACTAAGATTTTCCTTGCTGGTAACACCCCAAGGCAAAGAGGTCAGCCAATCTAAGTAGTTGCGTGTAACATTAAACTCTGAACTGTGACTTTCCAAAAAGTTTAATTTATTTAATTCTTCATCGATTACGGTCATCACATTTTCGGGTACCGTTTTGTCCTTGAGCTTTTCACGATATTTCTCACCAATAGCATCTTTGTCGTCTTTTTCGATGCCCAATTCCTTTTTAATGGCTTTAAGCTGTTCGTGCAAAATATATTTACGATGCTGTTGCTTGACTTTCTCCTCCACTTCACGGCCTATCTTCTGTTGCAATTTTGAAAGTTCAAGTTCTTTTTTCAAAATGCCCAATGCCAGCAAGAGACGTTTGGGAATCTGAAAAGTTATAAAAGAAATTTTTTTTAAGAATATATTTAATAAGTTATGTAAACTTTAATAATTGATACTAAATTATAACATACATCCATTTCCTCCATAATTTTTTGTAAATCTTCCGGCTCGGCAGCCGATAAGGAGGCACCCAAGTCACACAAATAGACGGGGTTATCAACAACACGTTGATTTTGATGCAACATTTGCTGTAAACTCTCTCTGAGAAATAAACAAATATAAATAATTACATTTAAAAATATACTTTAATTAGCAAATACCTGTACAAAGGATTCATGGTGATAATATCACGTATTGTCTTTATAACTTCCTGAGTTAAAGCCTTAACTTCTTCGGTCTGCTTAAAGTTTTCATGTTGTACATTAACAACTTCTACCATAAGAACAGGCAGTGGTTCGTTGGATGCCTGAGTATCAGTGGCAGCTCCAGTGGCATCAGTCTCTGTAGTTGCTTTAGCATCTGTAACCGGAGCAGCATCAGTGGTAGTAGCTGTTCCAGCTGTAGTTTCTGTTGTTGGGGCAGCAGATGTTTCTGGGGTTAATTCTCGCTTTTGCAAACGTCCTGGTCGTGATTTTCTAGCCATTTTACGACGCTCTGCATCTGTTGATGGTGCTTCAGCTGAAGATGAACCCGTTTGTGCTGTTTCATCGGCTGGTATTTGCATTTTTATATTAAATAGTGGATAATGTATTGTTGTGGTTTTGTCTGAATTGCGAATTATACAAAATATATGTTGCATTTGGACAAAAGAATAGATATGCAATATATTTGTATATGAGGAAGAGATGCACTACATAAGGAAGTGTATATGATTTTGTGTGTTTAAATGATACTGATGTTGGGAAATGAAAATACATATTGTGCAAATCACTATTATGCCGGGAAGTGAATTATTGTTAAGAAGAGAGTAACGTTTAGTTCATTTTATGAATAATTCAATAGTATTTGCTTCTTAAGAGTTAAAAATTTTTAACAATTTTAAATTTAAAAAAATAGCATAAAGGAAATAATAAATTCTAAAATCCACTACAGACCTCCCTTGAATCCCTTCAAGATTGAATGAAAAATATAGATAATGATAGTCGTGGCCAAGAAGATAAGAAATACAATTGCAGTGTAAAACAATGCCAGCAAATTCCATAGGACAGATCACCTGAAGATAAATAAAAGAACTGCCCTCTCAAACACTGACATAATTATCTACCATAAAGCCAAACTGATCGATTAATGAATTTGAAAATGTCCTGCCTTTCAGACTCCTAAATCTTCAAGTCCCTCATGTAATTGAGATCCTTTAATCGAAAATACAGGAAAAGGAAAACATGCTTTAAAAAATCAATATTTTTCAAAATCAAAGTCTAATAAAAATTCTTATAATAGACAATTCATAAACCTTTTTTAGTAAAAAATTTTCGACTTAAGAAATGTATTGATATAACATATCTATATTTAATCAAATAAAAATGGTTTTATAATTCCTAAAGCAGATATATCGTATTAATAATGTATTAATAAGTCTTTTGGCAATAGAGTATTCAAAAACCGAAGCCGGTTTTTTATATTAAAAAACCCGACCGTCTTCGAATAACCGGTTTTTATAATTAAAAACTGCTTTTAATTTTTGTCTAAAAAATTAAAGTACATATGTATGTTGTAGAAACCAACAAACTGAACTGAGCCCGTTTGAAAAAAATAAAAAGTTTTCAGTTCTAAGACTGATTCCAATTGTTAAGGTCACGACGTATATTACGAGGCTTTTTCCTTTAATAAAACTATTTTTGTTTAAAATATTTAGATATCCTTTGAGGTATCCAAAAAGTCTTTATTTTGGAAATATGTACTTTTAATACTTTATTACTATGTAGTAGATCTAAAAGCTATGTATGTATTTTTTGTTTTTCTTTAAATTGTTCTTTATTTATAAAAACTATAAAGAACAAGTAAGAGTGCTATATTCGGCTGTGCCGAATCTTAAATACCCTCCACCTAAACGTAATAAGAAATACAAAAACTACACTGGTTATAGGACCAGAATATCCTTATTCAGTGTTTTCTATTCAGTCTTAGTGCAAATTTAATTATTATTATTTTATATATTGTTTGAAAGACAATTTTACGACCAACATAATTTATGTTAAATATTTTGAAATTTTGTCTAATTTTGACCATTTTTAATTGATTTAATTACCAATTCTTACCATAATTTACAAAGTTTGTCTGATGTTCATAAAAATCTTGAGTGTAATTTAACAAACAGAGTATAAATAAGGGGAACAATTCGGTTTTAGTGACTTTGCGCAAAAAAATAAACTTCATCAACTAGGGCTTTTAGAGGAGATGCCAGCAAAAAAAATTGTTGGCGGTCACGCCTATTTTCGAGGGGGCGGGCCCGTAAAGTTCAAAATATATAGGCCTATATCTTGGGAACTACTGGGTGTCTGATAATTTGAAATACATTTAAAAAAAGGTATTAAAACGATATACATATATCATGATTATAAAATATGGACTGAATATGGGTTAAATCCGAAAAGAATATTTTTTGGCCCGAATTTATTTGTTTTTTTTTTTTTGGAAATGGTTCTTATATGGCAGATATGACAAATTATGGGCCGATCCTCTTAAATGTTGGAACAATGATTTTCATGTATATGAGGATATTTCACGTCGAATTTCAACATAATAACGATATATTTAAGATATATATTAGTGTTTACGTGGATTTGGAAAGTGGTCCTTATATGGGGGACATAGTCAAATATGGACCGATATTCTCAAAATCCAGCAGTTTGATTTATAAGAGATTTATGAGTATTAAAGTGATTTTCGGAAGAGGGCTTACGGTTAAAAATAGACCGAAATTCACAAAATTTTGTGGGATGATTTTTGTATATATGTAAATGACCTGTGCAAAGTTTTGAGTCGGAACCGATATTTATACAATATATATAGGGATAAATGTCTCTTTCAGATGTGGTCCATGTATGGGAGCTATGACCAATTCTGTGCCGACCACCATAAAACTTAGTACAATTTATTTGCCTATAAAGATTATTCATGTCAAATTTTAGCCGTTTAACATTATTTATATCTGTTTTATACGTATTAAAGTGAATTTTGGAAGTGGACTTTATATGGGGCTATGGTCAAACATGGACCGAACTAAAAAAAATTTCGTTTTGCGATTTATTTTTGCATAAAACTTAATTTTGCTGAAATTTGTCTTGATATTCCAATTTTATTGGCATTTATATTGCAATAAAATGTACAAAAAATATAAAATTTTTATGGAGGTTGTCTCACATATTGGTCTATAACTCTGGTTGGCCTAAACCGATTTTGCTGATTTTAAATAGCAAACTTCTCGAAAGCATGTCTGACAGAATTATTGAAGATTTGGATCCCGAAGATATCTGGGGACTTCAAACAACATCCAGACAGACAGACGGACATGGTTTAATCGACTCCGCTATCTATAAGGATCCAGAATATATATACTTTATAGGGTCGGAAAATTATATTGTGGAAATTACAAACGGAATGACAAACTTATATATACCCTTCTCATGAAGGTGAAGGGTATAAGAACTTAAAGATTACCGTATCTAATAAATAACTGTTTTGTCGGTTTTAACCGTATTCGAAACCGATTTAAAAAAATGTCGGTTTTTTGAATACACTAATTGGCGATCCATAATTAGGAGAATTTTAAATAACATCATTGAGAGATAAGTGTATTATGAAATTAAAGTGATAGGTATGTTAAATTTAATGAATGAAAAATACAATCTTTATCAGTAAAATTTCAACAAAACTTACGTTTTGGTGGTACCAGTTCTTCCAAAATCTGTCCAGTGATTTTTATACGCCTATGAGCCACAACAACCATTCTCAACTTATCGCCTAAATCTTGTAGTTCCAATACTTGGGCAAAGGTACCAACTTTATAAACATCATCTAGTTTTTCGACAATTTCCGCCTCATTGTCATTGTCTTTTTTCATAAAAACACCAACGTATGGTTGATTTAATTTAACTTTGCGTCTGATTAAATCAATCAGCTGGGGATTGGAGACCTTGGGTTTTTGCCAGTGAAAGTGAAAATAGGTAAACAAATGTATTTTATATAATCATGTGGCTTAGACAACAACAGCTTTCAAAACAATAATAAACCCAACATACCTCAAGAATTTTCATGAATCTTGGAAACACTGGATTGCGTTTTGTGGCCAGTAAGGGCACGTGGGGCCATACTTCCGGTACGGCTACGGTTGCCGGCAATTGTGGATCTTTGTTAATAATAAAATCTTGTTGATCTTGCTCCAGCAGCTCTTCCTCATCATGTTTGTTACGACTACTGCAAAAAGTTCTCGAACATACTCTCGTCGCTAAAGTAGCCCTTAGTTGTTGTTGTCTTTCCAATTGTGTATTGAATTGTTTCAGTATCAATGAACGGGGCGCTCCTCTTTGGTTAGCCGACACCAATTGTGTAATGTTACGTGCCAAAAAATGTCTTGGTCTTGTGGCCAAACGTGTTAACATTTTTCTAAAGCTTTTACTTTGATTTTCTTGTTAAAATTTTAGCAAAAACCTGATGCAACTTTATTTAATTTCACGCACTACGTCGGACTCCCACTTTTAATACCGCTAAATTCTCTTTAACAATTGTAGCAGATGATTATATGACTGACAGTTTGTAACATTATTTTTACTATTGAGTTGTCAGAAATTTAAGAGAGTATTATTGGTATTGCCAGACTAGTATTTGGAAAACAGATGCTATATAATATTGTCAGCACGAATGTTTTGTAGAATTTTTTTGCTCGTCTAGTGAATTTAAAAAAGTAGTGAAAAAATCGTGGTGAGTATAAAAGTCGCGGTGAGTTTTTAGAAATTCACCACAAATATCGTTATTTGAAATTTTTAAGGCTATTGAAATTTGTCACCCTAAAAGTAGACAATGGAGATTTTGTCGGTTTTACGGGATGGTTGCTGAATTAACTAACATATAAAGAACACACCACTTTTAAAAGGCAACAAAAACTTTTTTTGACCATTTTCATTAAAATTACTATTTTTTAACATGGCGATGTCATAGGAAATAGTCAATTTTGCCGTGCCTGCATTTTTTCAACTCACTTTTAAATTAGCTACAAGTAGTCAGCTTGAAATATATTTCTTCAATAGTGGTCCTTATATGAGAGCTATGATCAATTTGTAGATGTGATTTGGCTTCATTTACCACTCATTTGTGGTGAAATTTGTTTGGATACTTGCATAATGATCGTTAAACCCCTGTTTCGAGTAA
This sequence comes from Bellardia bayeri, assembly GCA_950370525.1. NCBI lineage: Eukaryota > Metazoa > Arthropoda > Insecta > Diptera > Calliphoridae > Bellardia > Bellardia bayeri. Next base: position 23,444,388 of record OX493267.1, read on the forward strand.
ACATTTGTATGGGGGCCGGGTGAAATAATTTACCGATTTCCACCAGTTTCAATCCCGAAAAAATATCATGTATCAAATTTTATCGAAATATCTCCAAATTTGCAACCTGTACACAAGCTTTAAATCGACTTAGGAAGTGATTCTGAGTCGATCAGTATACTTTAAGGTGGGACCAATATTTATGGGCATTACAAACATCAGCACAAACCCGATATAACCTCCCCACTATGGTGGTGTAGGGTATAATTATATGTATGTATATGAATGTATATTCTGTAATGTTATTACAGCGATAGTTAAATGCATGAACTTTTCGAAATTGATGTTTCTTTGGCACACTTTTGATAATATTTATTGACAATCTCACTGATAATTGTGTTCTGAGGCGTTTAGGGTATTTTATTTTAATTAAATCTTATTTCATATATATAGCTGTAATAACATTATAGTTATAGATTGAACTTACAAAAGGGTGATTTTTTTTAGCAACTTTCTTTTTGGCAATACTGTTTTTGGCAGCTCAGCTATTTTCGTGTAACATGTTACTATTAAATATGTTCAGCTTGGTCTATAATTTAATTATGAATCGACTTACAAATGAACAACTCTTGCAGATTATTGAATTTTATTATTGAATTAATGGTCGGTTAAGAAAGTGCATCGTGCTCTTCTTCCGTTCCATTCTTTATTTCTGGTTGAATGGATATGTAAACAAGCAAAATTGACATATTTGGTGTAAAGAGCAGCCAGAAACATTGCAAGAACTGACAATTCAAACCGAAAAATGGACTGTTTAGTGTGGATTATGGGATGGGGGCATCATTGGACTATACTTTTTCAAACACGACAAATGCAGAAACATTACCGAGAATGGCGAGCGCTACCGTGTAATGATTTCATTTGTGCATGCCAAAAATGGAAAAGCTGAACATGGCTGACAAGACGGCGCAACATGCCAACACGCGAAATATTGACCCAATTAAGAGGCGAGTTCGGAGAACAGTTTATTTAACGTTTGAGGCCGGTCAATTGGCCGCCTAGATAATGCGATTTAACATCTTTAAACTATATTTTGTGAGGCTATATTAAGGCTCATATCTAGGGACACGGTTAGCTAATATTAAAGGCCGGTATGGACCTGAAATCATCTTTATACATTGAATTATATAAATTAAAATAAACATTTTTATACATTTCTTAAAATTTCATGTATTTTTTTTTAAATCAAATCCGAAAGCTTTTAAAAAATCACTATGTATATGTATATATGTATATTGATAATGTGTAATTTTACTATTTTGAAAAACAGAAAATAAAATACCCAGTAAAAATTTACATTACGTAGTAATGAAATAAAATGATAATATGCATAATTACTCTTCATTATTTACATATACATCGTATGTACATTGGCATTTATACTCATTATTTTAGTACGGTGTGACATTGGAGCATTGTACTTATTTCAAACGTTTACGAGAAGCAATATTCATCCAAAGGCAGAGAAATTGTGTGACATATGAACTGAAGCCGAAAGACCTTGCAACACGATTTTGTTTGTCCGAAATGCTAATTTAATATGAAGCCCGGCCAGCCAGCCGATTCGGCACCAAAAGCAAATATCCATGGCGCTAAGGTAATACTCTGTATTGGATGGGACAAAAAGGCCCTATCTGTTGCGAGCTACTGAAATCGAGCCAGACCATCATAAAGAACCAGTATCGGATGCAACTGATTTGTTTGAAGAGTATTGGCCGAAAAACGCCCAGAATGTGAGGCCAAACTCGGTGATGCAAACTACTGTTAAAAACTATTTAGAAAAAAGTGACTGGGCAGTTTTGTTTCATCAGCCTTATAGTCCAGACCAGACTTGCCCCGTCTGACTATTATTTGTTTCGATCGATACAGAACGCTTTCTCTGGGATACGTTTCAATTCAGAACAGAATATTCACAGTCGGTTTGATTCCTTCTTGGCCTTAAAAGATGAGCAATTCTTTTGGCGCGGAATCCATTTGTGGTCAGAAACATGGAAAAGGTCAAAGGCTAACAATGGCCAATGCATTGAATACATTCATAATAATAAATTTTTTACAAATGTTTTAAAATAAAACCCAAAAATTAGAACAAATATCGCTTATATTTAATATAATAAAATCTCTCTGTTTAGATGGAAATTAAAAAAAAAAAAACAAGAATTTTAAAAATTGGAGAATTTTTCATGATTTCTTTCGAAAAATTTCAAAATGTGTTGGCACTTGTATCACTCAATATGTACACACATGCATACATACATATGTATGTAAAAGTTCGATGTTCTTTAATTTTTAATCTTTAAAATGGATTTTAATATAATAAAGTACTTAAAAAAAAATATAAACAACAAATTTTAAAAGCGTGTCTTTACAAATACATTTGTTTGGTGAATCTGAAAAATGTATTTTTCATGACAAAGTTTTTTGACTCTTGCATAATGTTATCAATGCAATTATAAATGCACGGTCTATTGGGTGCCCCGATAGACTAGGCGATAGTATGTCAGACTATCAGTCAGAGGGTTGCTGCGGGTTCGATTCCCGCCAAAGACTCTGGGTGTTTTCTGCAGATAAGCCAAAAGCTTCGCAGTTTGTGTTTGTTAATTATATAAAAAAAAAAAAATAAAAATACATTCATACACACATTTATCAATTTATGAAATTAAAATTATATGAGCCACTTAAATATGATCAGTTCAGTGACTGAATTATAGACGTCTGATGCCGTTAATGCAGGAAAACTAAGAACATTTTCCTATCAGCCGATTTCTTTAATGCACCACAATATTATTTCAATTTGAAAATTTGTTCAGAAGCAGTTACAGTTTATGTGTCGGAGGGGGGTTTTTTTTTTATAATATTGTGACGTTTTTACCTGTTAAAACTGTGGTTTATTTCCTTTAAATAAACTGGATTCCTTTTGATAGCAAAATAAAAATTGCGTCAAGTAGTTTAAAGTCTATTGGTTCGAAATGAAAATCTATTTGCTACTTATGTCTTTAAATTTGCTCCTATTTTCAGATCGGTTCAACCTGTCTGGCCTTTATGTGAATCAATTTGTTGTTTCTTGATTATAATAATCCAAGAGGCGAAAAGTTCAATCAATTAATAATTAAAATGATCTCGTTCACTTAAGTATGTACATATGTATTTGCTTTGAGAAGCAAGTAGGTATAAAGTTCTAAGTCTATAAACTTGGACACATATACACCAATTCGTTTGAATGAATCAATGTTGGTTGATCGATGATGGCACACATTCGCATGTAAATTATAATAAAATGTTTAATTTATTAATCGCACTTATATATGTTTAAACAGATTATCACCCAGCAAATGAATAAACAAAATACAAATCATTTACCAATATATACATTCATGCATGCCACTATATTAATTATTAATTATTACTATAGCAAATTTTAAATTCTTATCATCAAGTGGCATTTCACAAAGTAACAAAATAAACACGACTGAAGACAAATAAAATAATTTAATGATGGTTTCTTTAACTATCTACTACTACTTGACTGACTAACTGACAGACGATAATGTCATATTAATGAATGAGCCGAAATGCGTTTGAGTAACAAAGAAATGGAGAATATGAAAACATTCGTGTCTTCAGTCATAAATGAATTGTTTTTATAAATATTCTATAGAAATGTTCATTAGAATTTAAGGTGCAAAAAAGATTCACTTACAGTCGAATATCGATTACGCGTTTTATTTATTTTTGAAATATTACTAATTGATTGTGTTTTGCTTTTAATTGTTACAATCAAGGCAATATTATGGATTCCACAAATTTGTTTGCTTTTCACATTTTTCCTATTAAAATTCAATGTTAAAAAAATAAAAGAGAACAAATTTCATGTGGAATTTTTATTCACGATATCATAGAGTCATTCCACTGTGTTCATTATGAACATTTTTTTCGCCATAAATCTCGTTTAGTTGTTTATAGTGGGGGCATATTTGCAGCAATTTACCTAAAATTCAAAAGTATGTACTTATGTATGTGTGTATATCGTAGTAACATTCCCCCATACCTTCCGGCATCTGAACCGAGGAGACCGACACCAGTAGATTTGCGCCAATCATTGGCCTTTTTAAAGGAGGCCTTTAAGTGCCTTACCTTCCACCGAATAAGCTGCCATGCCGCCTCAATGCCGTTTCCCTCTATTAAAAATTATTAATTGAATTGGTCAATGATGCCTGTTACACAAGCAACATATTCTAAAGTCATAATTTACCTCTATTTCCGGAGCATCCTGAACATAATTAAGTCCTTTTGTTATATCCTCTATGGGCCATTTTTTGTTTGTTTTTAACTTTTTTTTTAATTTTTCACTCTCAATTTCATTGATGTTAAAACTTTTGTTTTGATTATTGTCAGCTGTGTGAGCCAAGTCGATACATTTTCGTCGACATCGGCAGCCTAAAAGCGGCTGTTTACGCCTGCTCAGTCTTACACCCAAATCAAGTCATCGTTGGTTGGCTGGTATACTGGAGAAATATAAGCAGCGCAAATATGAGGCGATTACTAAACGATTGGCTTAGATTTTTGTTAGTCAGCTGTTCATTTGCACTTAGGTGTTGCAAACTCAGGGTTTTAGGTGTTACATATATATAAATTTAAGTCTAAATAATAAAAAAAATATTTTAACTCAAATATGCCTCTTGCTACTAAGTGACCACAAAGCTCTTAAAGGAAATGGTCTAAAGTTTCTTTTGAGGAAAAATAAAAAAAACTCCATTTTGAAAAATAAAAAATGGAGGAAAATGAAAATGATACATGTGCCAAATATTGAAAAATCATATTCTTGAGTTAAAAAACCATTAAGCAATAATAAAGGCCTTAAAGGAAATTGTATAAGCTTTCTTTTGAGGAAAAAAGGGCCCAAACTGAAAATTTTTTTTTTTTTAATTAAAAAAAACTTTTTTTCGGAATGATTGAAGAAATAGCTATTTAAAGTCCTGTGGACAATTTTTGCTAGGACAAATAGGTGAAAAGTTACACTCATTTTAAAAAAAGCCCTGTATGACCAAAATGTCCAACTTAGACCCCCTCTAACTCCGGAACTTCTTGGCTGATAGAGACTGGCCTAAAATCCAATAGTACTAACCGTGGTGCAAATTTCATCCAAATCGGAAGACATCGATTTTAAAAATTGGGTCACTTGACGTGAAATTGCCCATATGTAACAGGTGGCGCAAAAGTAAACTTCCGATGTTTTTTGGCTGTAATTAAAAAAAAAATGAAAAACTTTGATTCTTCTTGTGGATTATTTTTATTTGGTCTTTTAATTTTTTTTACATCAAGTCGAAAATATGATGTCATGTAAATGGCCGCCGCCACAGTTGATTGTCAGTTGAGCCCTTTTTATGGAATTTTTCATCACTTTGGCCAAAACTTCCGGCGATAGGTCCTCACATTCTTGACGGATATTGTCATTAAGAGCTGCAAGAGTCTGAGGCTTGTTGACATAAACCCGCGACTTCAAAAAGCCCCACAAAAAGAAGTCTGGAGCGGTCAAATCAGGCGATCTTGCTGGCCAGTGCAAATCGCCAAAACGGGAGATTAGGCGCCCGGGAAATGCATCCTTCAGCATATCGGTTGTGGCACGTGCAGTGTGTCCCGTTGCACCGTCCTGTTGGAACCACATGTTTTCCAATCCCAATTCATCAAGTTGCGTCAAAAAGAACTCGTTGGTTATTGCTCTGTAGCGCTAACCATTTACAGTAACTGTTTGGCCCGCGATGTCTTCGAAAAAAAGGTCCGATGACTCCTCCAGCGAAAACAGCACACCATACATTGACTTTGAGCTGGTGTAATGGCTCTTCGTGGGTTACACGCGGATTTTCAGTGCCCCAGAAGCGTAAATTTTGCTTATTTACGTACCCGCTAAGATGGAAATGGGCCTAATCACTCACGATTATTTTTGAAAAAGTCACCGACCGATTATTGATCAAATAAATAGTCAGCAATATTCCGCTTTCTGGAGCAGTGTAGCGTAACACTAGAGCTGCTTGACCACCTTTAAAATATAGAAGAGACAAATTTGTATGGTTTCTATTTAATAATAATAGGATGTTCAAGTTTGGGCAAAATATTACGACTGAAAATTAAGTTAAAATTTAAATTTTAATTCAATAATGAATTCAATTATCTCCTAAACAAAATATTGATATTCTACTGTAAGCACACTAGTGCTAACTTGGTTGGTAACTTGGTTGGTATATACAGAACCCAAATAAAAGTAAAAATATTAAACAGAACGTAAATATTAGGGTATCGAAATTATTCGATTTTTCCTTTGTTCGAATAAAACGAATTCGAGTAAGAGATTTTAACCTGTTCGAATATTTTGATCACATAAATAAAAATATAATCAAATTATTCGAACAATTTAAAATTTTTAAATAAAGGAAAGGCAAATAAATAGCGTAATTAATAGATTAGATTTTACCAATATTTCGCCACCATATGTAGACTCTACAATTTCCAAACTTCTTCACTATTTTTTTACTACCTATAATGCTAGGAACACAATTGGGACGAACTTCGAATATCGCCCAACACGAGGAATTAGTTAGTAACAATTCGCTGTGTAAATTCGACGTATGAAGCACAATAGCGACGAAACAAATACAGCTGTTATAATTGACAGCTATGTATGTATGTTTTTAAAACCATTTCGATTTATTCTTACCGGATAAATTTACCATTCCGTTAATTGTATCCCATATAATTATGTAAGCATTAATTTTTTAAACCTTTTAATTATAATTTCACTTATAAAATTGATATATCACAGTACTCAAATAATTTTTAATAATTGAATGTTTTTGTTGTCGTATAACAGCTGATAGATAGTGTGACCATATTTAAATAAATATATGTATAAATAAAAAATTTAACATTAACAAAAACACAAATAAAAATAATATTTTTTATAGTTAACTATTTTGTATATTTATTTTAAATTAAATAAAGTAAAAAATAAGACAATAATCAAAGTAAAAATAAACATAAAAACTAAAACGAAACATGGTCACCCCGTATTGTTTGTAGGTTGTTTGCCGGCGTTTGTCATTCCGTTTGTAACACATCGAAATAATGGTCGTAGAACCAAATAGTCTATATATTCTGGATCCTTATAAGATTCTAAGACGATCTAGCCATGTCCGTCTGTCTGTACGTCTGTTGAAATCACGATAGAGCTTTGAAAAAAGACATAGAACAATAAAATTCTTACCAAACATTCTTTGATCTACCAAAATGTTTGGTATTGAAAATGTGAAAAATCGCTCCTATAGGATACGAGTTATAGATCAAAGTTTCAGACTATCTCGATATTTTTCAGATAATTTTTGCTATTTTCTTCAAATATAATGCAGATAATACCATGAAATTCTGCACACTTTATTTTTATTATAGAACAACAACTGCTGTTGAAAATGGTTAGAATCGGTCCACGATTTCTCATAGCCCCCACACTAATGACTTCCCGGAATATGGTTTTATGGTACATAAATGTCTATAGAAAAGCCGTATCCATACAAAATTCAACAATAATAAGTTTCATGCAAAGTGAAATCTCAATATGGATCGATTTGTTTGCATCGATCCATATTTTGACCATAGCCCCATACAAAGACCATTTCCGAAAATCACTTAAATGCGCATAAATCTTTTATAAAAATCACTAACAAGTCGAAATTTAAAACAAGTAATCCGTAGACACATCTAGAGAGTCGTAGTAAATTTCATGATAATCTATCGATTTTTGACCATAGCCCACATATAAAGTCCACTTCCGAAATCACTTAAATACGCATAAACCTCTTATAAGCATCAGCAGCAAGTTTAAGTTCGACACAAATAGTCCATACATATATAGAAATATTCACACCCAATTTAATGATGATCGGTAATGATTGACCCTAGTCGTCATATAAAGTTCAATTTGAAAAATCACTTAAATGCGCATAAATCTCTTATAAAAATCATTATTACATTGAAATTCAACAAAAATAATTCGCCTGTACATATAAATCGTCGTACAGAATTTCATGACGATCGGTTCGTAATAGGTCATAGTTCCCTTTTGAGGGCTACTCTCGAAAATTCATAAACATCCATTTAGAACCGAAATTTTACACAGATCAGTTATAAGCATGTAAAAATTATACTATGGACTTTTGTGAAAGTGGGTCCATAATTGAGCATAGCTCACATACAAGCTCCATTTCCAAAAGTAATCACAGAGTATACAGAGTTGACAATTTTGACGTTTTTTGAAGCCAAAATCAGTTGCCTAGGGTACTTAATTTATAATTTGTTAAAGTAAATCTCTTTTTGTTACACGCTGCAAAAATGTAAACAAAGTGTAAATTATTGATTATAACTGGAATATGCATAAAATTCTTGTAAATGTCGTTATTGAGATGAAATTAAATTAAAACAAACCTAAAATAAATAGAAATTACGGTACAATATTTTATGAAGTTGGCAGCATTTGGTGATGGGTATATAAAATTCGGCACAGCCGAATATAAACTCTTACTTGTTACATATAAAAATGTGTTGTATTTTTAGAGACGAATATTCGCGACCAAAATTTCGTCGTTCGACGGGTTTTTAGATTTTTGAAATTCATTCATCAAAAAAAAAAGTTTAATAAATAAATAATAATAATTTAATTTATATACATATTAAATTTAATTTAAATGGTGTTAAATTATTAATATTTTTAATTACAAAATTATGAAGAATTTTTAAAAGAAACTATAAATTAACTCAAAGATAGTCATTCAGTTTATTCGATTATTCTACATAAAATTAATTGAATTATTCGATTGCTCGATTATTTGAACGGATACCCTAGGAAGTATACGATTATCAACACATCTAACTAAAATCAAAAACAAGTACCTACGTTGAATGAATTTTTTATAAATTTTTGCTTTTGTATTTCAATGCAAATGGATTTGTAGACAAGTAATCATTTCAAACAATTATTGCGAGCAACATAGCGTAAGCGACTTTTCTTTTTAAAACAAATCGAATAAACAAATAAAAATTTTAAATAAAATACAAGAACATACATACATAAATATATAGAAACAAAACAAAAGCATTGAAACGGGTAGATAGTGAGTTTAAAGAATTTTCAAATCACACAACAATTGTAGACCTCAAGTTAAACGGTTGTTAAAAGCAGATTTTTTCGATTCGGGTTTTAAAAGAGTTTTTATTAAATAAATTACAATTTCAAAATATACTTAGAAGTAAATTAATTTTGTACAAATTGTTTGAAGTTACATATAATAATTATTATGAAAAGTTGTCGTGAGAAAATGAGTGGTGGCAATCAAATTAACACTTTAAAGTGTGGCAACACCTTGTGCTCGTACGTTACACCCAAAGAAATTGAAGAAATCCGTCTTAATTTAGACAATGATTGGAAAGTTTTACGTTCAATTTATGATTTGCTAATAGATGAGAAAGCATTTTGCAGTAACAAAGCCGACTGGAATGAGAAAATTGTACAGTTTGTCCCGCCTGCTGATCTGAAGGTAAGTGTTTTTTTTTTTGGTTTAGTGATTTTTTCTTTTGTAGTTTTGTACAACATGACTAATGTGTCATGTTTGTTGGCTTTTCTTTTCATTAGACGAGATTTTCTTTAAGCACAATATGCTTTCCACTTTTAAATGATTTCTTGCACCTTTGGGTTGCTTGGAATGGCTTCAACGCTAACTTTAGCTTAAAGGGTTTTTTCTGCTGCAGTAGTTTGTTGTCATTAACAGTGTGACCAAATCTCAAAAAGTTCAGCGTTTAAATCAGTTTAAAAATATGCCATGCTAAAACTAGTTTTAAAAGGCTAAAAATATGTGCTAAATTTTTTAAAATACTTTCTTGAAATTATTTCTAACAATTTGAGGTACACATGTTTAAAAAAAAAAAATTTAAATAAATAATAAAACTTTGAACTCAAGAAGGTTCTCTTCAGGAGTCTAACCATAGATTACTTAGTTGTTAAATATTTTTTGAGTGGTTTTCATAAAAATGTTCTAGAAGTTTTACGGAATCAGGCCTTAAGTCTTCTGTAATTTGAAAACATTTATTTAATATTTTTAATCCACATCTAATATAAAATCTTTCTGTTACAGAATAATTATTATTTCATAATTGAACTGTTAATTTTAATTTCTTGATAATTTTTTTAGTCAGGCTTGAGTTCATTAAATTTAATTTTCATTAAATTATTTTTACTGAAGTTAGGAATTACAACTTGAAAAATTTTATTATTAAAAACTTCTGTTACTTATTTTATTATACTCTACATCATCATACCCTATATTGGATTTGTGCTGATGTTTGTAATGCCAAAAAATATTAGCCACCTTAAAGTATATCAATCAACTCAGAATCACTTTCTGATTCGATTTAATAGCTGTTCACGTAATGTAGTTGAAATTGGTCCATTATATCACGTGGCCCCCCAATCATAAATGATTTATGATTTATAAACGTATCCCAACAGATATTGCCACAAATTTTGTCCAGATCGGTCAATCTTCCGAAAATCACTTTAACGTGCATAAATAATATATAAATAAAATAAAATTGCTGTTATCCAAATAATATTCAATAGAAATTAGTTTCATATACATATATAGAAATCATAATACATAATTTCCAAATACAATTCAACACAAATAAGTTTAATATGTGTATATAGAAATCATGATACCTAATTTTATAGCGATTGATCGATAATTAGCCATAGTTCCCAAATCACTGTAATATACATTATAATCGGGCTAGATCAACTATACTTTCTTACCTGGTTTTATAGAATTCATTACACTTAATATACGTTTAACTTCTGAATTACTAAATGGCAAAACTAAAATTTTTATAACAAAAGATGAAAGGGGGTTTTTATAAAACGCATTCTTTTGTGCACAAACTTGCATTCAAAACTGTAGAATTTTTAGTTACTTTTTGCTATTTTAGTGGAAGAGTGGTAATTTCATCTGTTGCTAAATTTGTGATTTATTTATTTCAACAAAAAATAAATTAGTATTTGTTAAATTTTCAAAGGCAAAAAAGCTAAATATTGCCGCATAAACGCTAAAGTGATTACACTGGTCATTAGTAAAAAAAAACTCAACAATATTTTAGAGTTGTATTTTAGCGTTATTTTTAGTTCAATTTAATGTTAACGGTTTTATCTTTCGATTACTTTACTTTTAGTTATAACTGTCAAAACTGGTTTAGTATTTTTTTAAGTTTAATAAACAAAGGTGTGTAGTTATAAGTTGTTTAAAAACTTTATTAAATTTATGAATAACTTAAATAAGTTATTAAGGGTGTGCATAATATAAATAGAAAAATAATTTTCTGGTAATATAACGAGTATAAATAGCGGATCTTTTATGCGTATAAAGTTTTGAAAGTTCCAGATTGTAAGGCAAATAGTAGCCAAGCCAAGATAACAAATTATTGCAAAATTTTTATAACGAAGTATATGGATTATGAAATCTACACACCTATCTATCTATATCTTGGTAAAATTATCAAGACAACGTTTTTGTGTACACAAAACTGTTCAAAACAAACACAATTTTGAATCGAACTTGACATGTAAATTGCTCATAAATCCAGTCTGTGGAACCCGATATTGTTGTCGTAAAAAGTTAAATGAATAATACAATACTGATAATGTAAACAATGTTTCCCTAATGTAGGTACATTCCTATAGGTCCGTTGCATTTTTTCACGGACTTCGTGGAAAAACTTCTTCAAAATTTTAATAGTTTATCACTTTAAAGCCTAACAAGGTCTACTACAATAACTTTTTATGGAACCACGGATACAGTTTTATACAATCATTATGACATTTAGCTCATATAAGGCGTTGGGATTAAAAACGGTTTCTTTAACCTATTCTTTGACAGGTTCTTTGTAACAAATAAGTGGCATTAAAAGGTAAATTATACGTGATTTTTAAAGGTCACGGGCCAATCTTTAAACAACCCAATGCTCTATAAAGACATAGTGGGATATTTTTTAAGGCAAGATAAAATACAGTTCCGTTAAAAATTTCATATAGATTCCCTTTAGTCTTAGACATATTTTGAGTAGTGTACATACTATTTAAACTTATTTCTTGATTTCTTTTTTAAGTCATACGCTTTTTACACATATTTCAGCTGTTTGCAAATTATTTATATTTTGATTATAATCATCTGAATAAATATTATTCAACGCTATCAAATTATTTGTGACAAAAACAAAATCAATATGTATGTATGTGCAAATGTTGAAAATATGTTTCAACATACATAGGACAACATCATTAAATTCTCTTTAAGATTATTTTTAATCACAGTTCAAGACATTGCAATCAAATTTTTCTGGGTACCATAATTTATATTGCGCCTGATGTGCAATTATATGAAATACAAATTTTAGTGTTAACATTTAATTTATTAATTGAATCTATCTTGAATATGTTAGGCCTGAGATTATGAAACAACATTGTGTTACCAATTTGGCGCGTAATAATTCAACAGCAATAATGTACAAACTAAGTATCCGGAATTCCGGCCAGTGAAACGATATTGGGTTCTTGTAAACATAACTGATGATGTCAAACAATGGTTCGTTACAATTTCCCAAAAGATCCGGGATGGTTTCCGAATAATTGAAAACTTAAAAGATTTTAAATATCAAAATACATATTACTTTTTAAGTTTTCAAATTAAAATTTTATAAATATTTTAGGCGGTGTATTAGATCTTATTTCTTGATTTATTTTTTCAGACATACTATTTTAGATGAACAAATATTATTCAACATTATGAATTTATTTCGCACAAAAACAAAATCCCAATGTGCAAATGTATAAAATATGTTTTAACACAAGAAAACATCATTAAATTCTCTTTAAGATTATCTTTAATCAAAGTTCAAGACATTTCAAGAAAATTTTGACTTGTTCCTGCCGTGCAATAAATTAAAATACAGACATAATACAAGTGTAAACATTTAATTTCGACATTTTTATTAATTTATTAAATTTGTTTATGTATTGACTAATTTTTCGCATTTTCGGGGACAACGTTTTTGTGTTACCAAACGAATTGCCTATTTTTAATTATAAAACAAAATCCCAACGTGCAAATAAATATATAAATATATATAAATATATAAATATGTACATATGTTTTAACATAAGACAACATCATTAAATTCTCTTTAAGATCGTTTTTGATTAAAGTTCAAGACATATCAATCAAATTTTTTGAGAACCAGAACTTATAATGCTCCTCATTCACGTGCTATTAAAATATGAAATATATATATAATAGAAATTTGAATGTTAATATTTTATTTTATTTGTATACCCTACTCCACCAAGTGGTGATGATATATTGCATTTGTGCAGATGTTTATAATACCCAAAACTATCAGTTAACACTGACCTTTAAGTATGCCGATTAATACAGAATTATTTTCAGAGCCGAGTTAACGATTTATGTATATCAAAATATATATATGTAGGTATAAAAATAAATCGCAATTTATAAATTTCTATTCGGTCGGTAACTGCCCATGGCTCTTATACATATATAGTGCACTTTTGAAAATCTCTTAAACGAGAATAAAGACATGCCATTCTTTGTCCACCTCTGCAAAACTGTTTTTGCTCATATATCCGATGTAGGGTATTTTATGTTCGGTCTTGAACAATTACTTTTTTACATGTGCTGAATAAATAGTATTTAACATTATGAAATTATTTGGCGCAAAAATCGCGCATCATAACGTGCAAATATATAAAATATTCTCTAACAAAAGCCAGCATCATTAAATTATCTTTAAAATTATATTTTTTCACAGTTCAAGACATTTCAATCAAATTATTTCAGTACCATAACTTTATATTGCTTTTCACGTGCAATTAAATGAAGTGAAAATTATAATACAAATTTGAGTGTTAATATTTTCTTTTATTAATCGAATGTCTCAGTCCTAAAAATTTTGGACGGATCTATCATATTTCAAGGGTGTTAGTCGATTTATTATATTAGAAACAAAAGCCCCCGGTTAAATACCTCACTGAACACAGTATAACGAAAATGTCAATAATGGGAACATTTTTTGAGATAATTACCCGAATTTGGTATTTAAGCGAAAGTTCTTACAACGTATTGTTGTAAATCAAGGAAAAAGGCAATTAATCGTGGGATTTTTAACCTGGGTACACTGTATTTATTATATGTAAGTATGTATATTTAAGTTACATATAAATACATATGTATGGTAATATTCGGTTGGAAATTCCAAAGAATTCCCGTAATATCACTTTATTTATCGCATGATTTCATTATCTCAATTCTGGGATTAATACGGTAGCACCTTTTACACGATATGTTGTTAGTTATAATCAAGTGGTGTCTTTTCTTTCGTATTGAAAAGAAGGAAGAAATACTAACCCAATACTGATTGCCTAAAAGTTGAACTAACTTGAATGTTGCAAAAAAGCAATGTTGTTATAATAACATTTAAAAGTTGTAATTTAATAACAAGAAAAGCTGTTATATTTTGTATATAATAGTTATTCTATAACAGTTTTACTATAAAAAATATCTGCTAGGATCCAGGACAAGGAAGTGTTTTACTTGTTCTTTGTTAGTCCATAAATCCATTGGCTAGGAAGCTCAAAATGTGGGTGTTGCCAAGAGTTCAGTGACCACATGGAGAGCATAAATTAATAACGGCATGATGTGTGCGGTACCAGTCGGTAGGCATTAAGTTTTTTCTTTTTCACGGAGGGTTTTTCACCGTGTATCTCCTATGACGATTTACAGGTATGACAATTATGCCACATCTTACGACAACGCTACTGATGGCGTCTTGTTCGAAACTGCAGTATACCAATTCCGATACAATAGACCCCCTACATGCAATTGTTTGTTTTTCTCGTATACTTGAAGGTTATTCCTGACATGCTCCATGTCCATGATGTTGAAGTTGGGATTAATTAGGAATCCTCCGATAAAATTCCAGGAGGGACTGTTTTGTCAACAGAACGTTGTGTTATATTACTGGGAGAATGTTCGTTTTCTTGTGTATGTGGCCGTCACTATAGTGGTACAACTTTGTTTAAGATTACTTGTATGAACCCGCCAGGAATATACAATTTGCAATTTCTCAATACATTACTGCAAGATCAATGTAAAGAGCAGCTTGTTTAAGAGCTTGGGCTATCTACTACCTGCCATCCGTAGCTTAGTCAATTAGCATGACCCAGGACAACAGAAAAGACAGCAATCGCAACACTGCATCGATCCTCCACCGCCAAGGACAATGATCTGCGGCTGCCATATACCGCATTTAACCATGTCCAAAGGCGATCAACACAACAAGCTGCTACGAAAGCCATAATTCCCATACATTTCCTGAGCACCGAGCCAAGTGTCACCACTACTTTCAATAGCTCTGTTGTTATCAGCAACAGCACCTGGGACAAATTGGTTGACCGAAAATTGCTTGATCAGACAAACATCAGTCATTAAACCAAATGCCATTCTACCCGCTTTGGGTATTAACCACAGCCACTGGGTGGACACCGAACTGAGGGGGTGTTTGGTTTCAGTTAAAATATAGCGGTTCCAGGACCCCGCCCTGACGAACTCTTTGTTTAACTGTACGGGGCTTGTGAGCATTTAAATCTAAACCCTATGCTAATCATATTCGCGATTCATCTGTTCATGTTGTTGGACATTTTAGATTGCTCTATAGAGTGGCCTGGCTGACTATGTCGAAAGTCACAATGACTCTGTTGGTTTAATCCCTGTGAGATCTGAGTGGTAATTACAGTTAATGCTGTAGTGGTATTATATATTGTGCGCAATTAATGATGGTGACGAGCTTCTGGTAGTTGACGGGACGGAGCAGAATATCTGGAGAGAATTTGAGACCGATGCCAAGATGAATATTGGCCAGTAAGATTATCTATCAATCTTGTCCTAAAACACGTTGTCAGGTACTCAACTACCTGTTCGTGTTTGAAAATCAGCATGAAGAATCATATAGGCCAATTAATTTGCATGGTTTGGCTGCATTGATGGCTTCTGCATCTTCAGTTGATATAAACGACTGTAATGTGTTCGAGACAGAAAGGTAGTTAGTTTGCGAACAACACTTCGTTTTAAATTGTCTCCCTTAGAGTGATCAATAAAAAGCTAGCAGAATGCTGGCGAGCATCGTTCAGAGTTTAAAATTAGCAGTAATTAAGACGATCTAACTATTTGTTTTTCGCTTATCTTAATTTACAAATCTGCTGATATCAAGCTGTGTGATGCTTGGGTCGAATCTTATAACGCTTATCTACGAGTGACAACCAAAAATTTTGAGTACATATGTAAGTATATGTTTTTGCTGATCCTATAGAAAATTTTGTAATTTTTATACATAAATATACAACTAAAGCTTTGTAAAGACGGGTTGTCAGATCTCAGAACGTTGTCCGAAAAATGTTCAGAAAATGTCTAACAACTGTGTGAACTTAAAATTTTTGTCTTCCAACGTTGTAAGAAAAAGCAATTTACATTTTGTTAACAATTTTTCAATGTCAGTACATTGCTAGATCTGACAACATTGTATGATCTGACAATCGTCTATACATAGCTTAATTAAACATTTTAATTTTAGTACATTGAACATGAAAAAAGTACTATTTGAGCGTTATTGTAATACCGATCATATATTTAATTTCCCCTCCCGGGCTTAATTACAGTATCTGTTATAATACTGTAATTGACCTATTATTTACGGCTATAAAAAACAACCACGTATTTATATCAATGTCAATCCTGTTTCATGGGAATATTATTGTATAAAAAAAAGTATTTTTAAATTGTTTCAGCTTTATGGTTGGTTACATGTTGACAACACTGTTAATTTTTTTCAATTTTCATCTATATTTATTGTTGCTTTGGAAATTCCTTACTTAACAACAACAAAAAAAAAAACTTGTTGTTAACTTTAATTTACACGCAGTGTTGTTGTCATGGATTTGCAATTAGAAATGTGTGTCAAGTTTAGCTTTAACAGAAAATTTATTTTCTTTAGCGGGCGTTGTTTTCACTTGAAATGTTCGCTTGTGTCAGTCGACCCGTTCGCCCATCTGTTGCTCTTTGTCTGTCCCGTTGTGTTTTGTCAACATGTCAGTCAGTGATGTGCAAGCGGTTGTTTAAAGTTTGTTGTCGTCTGGTTTTTTTTTTTTGCAGCTACACAGTGTTATGGGGTATTATGACAAAGTGGTTGAATTTGATATTATTGTCCGTTGGTCAAATTCATACGTATTGAGTCAAAATAATCCAATTAACCACTGTACACCGTCTTAATCATTGTTCCATGTACTCCACGGATATATGTACATTATTGTGATCGATTGAACTCAATATTCATTCTAAGTTTCTTAATCCACCCTCTTCAAATTTAAAAAATCCCTCGCCCTTATTACCTATTGAGACATATAACCAAAAAAAATTGTTGACAGCCTTGACTTTCTTACTTGACAAGCTATCAATTTGTACACTTTGCAATTAATTCCCTGTCCACACATGAATTTGTCTCGTATGGACCCTTGTCGATGTTATGTGCTTGTTTGTACAACGTGGTCACGTTTTCTTCACACACAAGAATATGAACAAATTTGTGTCTGCAATTATGCCGACATTTTGTTCTTGTGTGTACAAAAAGACGTCTCCTCAAAGCGTGGAATACTTAATGAAATATCAAAATATGAAGAACATTTTTATATAGCGTATTTATTCGACCAACATTGTCTTACTTCAGTTTTTTTTTTCTACTCTATAAGCTATTCAAAAAATGTGTTTTTTCATGATTTGCCCATGTTGTGTGTTTGTACTCTTGGTATCTTTGTCATCATCAAATATATATCTATCCATATCTGTGGTACTCGAATGTACATATGTAAGTATGTGTGAAACATTGTCTGTCTGTTTGTTAATTTGGTTTTATGTATGTAGTTGTTGTTGTTGCTATTGTTGCATATATCTTTTATACGTATTTCAAACTAAAATCTCATGTTGTGATAACTGTGCATGTGCACTTTTATGATTTAGCGGATTTTATTAAATTGTTTCGATGTTTTTCTACAATTCACATTATTATTTTATTATCTTTTTTTCTGGCGAGCTTTTGAAAAGTGTTGATAGTCATTTAATAAAAAAAAAAAGAAATGCAGAAAGAAAAGAAAATTCATTATAGAAATTGTGTGAAATTTTGTCCACAATACATTAAATCATTTGAAGATAATTCATCATATTTGTTACTTTTTGACAAGACTTTCGAAAAAATATTATGTTAAAATATTAATTCATTTGCAAGGAAAAGCAAATTTGAAAGTGCTAATGTTCAAATGTCTTGGTCATTTTTTTTTATTAAATGATTAAATTTGTATTTGATATAGTTTCTCTAGTACTTTAATATCAATGTTGAAGGGTTCTAAAAAAATGAGCAACAAAGTAAATTCCAAGGAAAATGTTTATATTTTGTTCTAGTTTGTTCTCTAGTTTTTAGAATCAGATTAAGCAGCATTAATTTACGTTCTTTTATCTCATTCAAATAGAAAGTTTTCCTGCATTTTTTCCTTTGATAACTCGAATGTTTTTCAACCGATTATTTTACTTTAATATTTTTTCAGAAGGACAATTTTTAATAGATCAGTTATCCACTATAACTGATTAATTTAATATTAAATTACAATTCTTTTGCAGAAACTGAACAATATTAACCGCCTGGCCCACGATGTCGAACGATAACGTTCTCTTAGATAAGACTTAAGACACAAACTTTTTATCGTATCAATTTTGTACTCAATCAAGTTTGTTTATTCCACAATCAAGTTTGTATCTTGAGTCTTATCTAAGCGAACGTTATCGTTCGACATCGTGGGCCAGGGGGTTAATTTGTTCCCATGTAAAACTCAGCGCCGATACGATAGGTGTTAACATTATCAGAGTTGGCACAAATTTTCAGAGTTGAACTATTGAGGAATGAGACATTAAAGGTTGGAAAAAATTAAATCAATTTGAAAACTCAAATTAAATTTGATCTATTAAAATATCCCAAAGACAGTCTTCTGCGTCAATTGAAACAAATTGTAATCGGACGCTGCATAGTCTGGCCTATAAGGTGGTTGAGGCAAACCTTCTTAACCCCTTCATTCTACCAAGTTTTAGTTTAGTTTTTTAGGAGTTTTCGTCCACTTGTCGCTTCAAACGAATCAGTTGCATATGGTACAGGTTTCCTGGTCAGATTATATCAGCCCACAATATCTAGGTCCGTTTTGGTCATATGTATATACAGAGCATTACCTTAGCGCCATACATATTTGATTTCCGTGTTATCATAACTGAGAGAATATTGCTGATCTCTTCCTAAGATAAGACCAATTTGTGTATCTATACTTGTGGTTTCAAAAGGAGAAATACAATTAAAGATGGGATCTTCATTGAGGTTTTTGGAATGAAGATTGCTTTTAGACACAATGCATCACTTGTCAGGCTAAAGTATCAGCGATTAAAAGAGCAGCATATTGGCAACCACATATGCGATATCTCCAAGGGATATACCTATACGTAATTATACTGAACGCCAGACTGCTTTATATTTATGACAGTTCACCAACCGACACTGGTCCGGGAATGCTAGGCAACTCAAAATGATAATGAGGATTTCATTACATTCTCCTCT
This sequence comes from Bellardia bayeri, assembly GCA_950370525.1. Classification (NCBI taxonomy): domain Eukaryota; kingdom Metazoa; phylum Arthropoda; class Insecta; order Diptera; family Calliphoridae; genus Bellardia; species Bellardia bayeri. The sequence continues at coordinate 23,464,230 of OX493267.1, forward strand.
TGCAAATCTCACTCTTGTATGTTATGATTTGGGAAGATGCTCAAATGAATCACTATGCGTTATTATGAGATCTATTGATCAGACTGGAGACGTATTGTATACATTCATGCAGCTTAGTATCGATTACCACTGGACGCTAAATAATGTTGAGGTTGTCATAATAAGGAAAAAAAATGGCTATAACTCATTTTCTATGAATTAATACTGAGGTTCACGTTCGTTCTTCTCTGACCTCTTTATGATGCAGCTTGACCGGCTGAATATTTTTATAGACCTTTCATAAGGCTCTAGTTGAGCTCTAATCTGTGACTGCGGTCACTTAACCTTTGTATAGTTCATATCAAATCTATGTCAGGTTTTGACAAGTAGTCACATCACCGATGCTGTTTATTTAGGTATCAAGGAGAGAGAAGGAGAGAAATTTGTCCCCATTGGATAATTAAAGAGAAGTAGAGGTGACTTTATGTGTTTAGAATATTATAGTTTAGTATGGGAAAACAAAGTATAAAACTTAATGAGAAGGTTTCACATACTTTAGCAATTTATTATGAATTAACTCAACAGTGATTAACTATTTTTCAATAAAAGCTATTGAATTAAACTAAAGGATTTGTTTGTTGAATGTTTTTTGTAATAATTGAAGAACTAGTTCAAAAAACATTCTAAAGAAGGGGTGTTTTTTTGTTTAACATTTTTATATAACTAGTTCCGAGTATTTTATTATGTTTGTTAGTAATACAGTATTGCAGCGCCTCTGGTGGTGAGTAGGATCAAAGATAAAAGCTTGATTTATAGCCATAAGTTAATTATTTTACTTCGGTGGCGTGTCAATGCTATACCACCGAAGGAGGGCACTGTGATATGATAGAAAATTAATAACTATCAGAAACTGATGTTTGAGTGGCAGCGGCTGAGAATCGAACCCAGGCCACAAAAATACCAATTAAGCTACAGCACCCTCATGTATGTATGTATGACAAATTTTTAGCAAAATCATCAATAACAGGTTTAAGAACCATTCGAAAAAAGGGCTTTTTTTTCGAATGGTTTTCTGAATGTAATCATTTCAAACAAACATAATCGATAAAAACACAAAAACAGAAGAAAATCTGTGACATAATATCCGTTGTTATATCGGGAATTATGTGTATTACAATTTAGCTTTTTAAAGTATAACTAACTGTTACAGTGGTGGTTATATAATTAAAACATTCATTAGAAAACTAACTTATTCAATTTATTTTCTATTTATAAGTTGGTGCTTTTGCATTAAAACACTTTTTAATACTTACCGACAATATTTTTGATGAACAATTTGAAAATTTTTATTACCTATGTATATAAAACTAATCGGGCCAATCATTAATAAAAAATCCGCGGGAATTTGTTCCCTTTTTATTTTTTTAACATTGAATTTGAAAACGAAAAATGGGAAAAGGGAAAAAACTCCCGCGGAATTTTTATTCATGGACTGAATATGTATTAAAACAAAGTTGAAAATGTTTTAATTATGTGTCCACCCCTCAAAACGTATTACCGCACAATAACGCAATATTTTACAAAATAAATTGGTGAAAGAGAGAAATAACTGAGGAATTAAGAGCGTAAATGTACGGTCACATTTGGCAAATATTTGCCGAAAAAGACGTAACCACTAAATAGCATATATTTGAACTCGTTTATTTATTAAAAAAAAAACGTTTTTTATTACAACATACAACAAATATTTAGTTTTAATTTATCTGATGCTGTTTGATCTTGCAAAACTCTTGTAAGAGTAAACAACGTCAAACAAATTTGTGCTAAAACAAGTGGTTATGGTTTTTGGAGTAAATATTTACCAAATGTAATATAAAACAGAAAATTTTGGTAGAAAAGTAGTGTTAAAATTGTAAAAGATACATTAAACATTTTAAATTGGGTGAGATTGGAATTATGTTTTAATTATATGTCCACCACTGTATATAGATTTATACAACTGTGTACATATATTTTATATGGATTAATATCCTAAAATTTTTGAAGACCCTCTAAAACGACTTTTCCTTTACACATATTTACGCCTACAGTTTCTCTTTACAGAATTTAATCAATTTTAAAATCGAGGAAAATCAAAGCCATTCTATTGAAGAAATACAAAAACTATGTCGAGAAGTTATTAGATATTCGGTGAAAACTAGTCATGGACGATTTCACAATCAACTTTTTGGACAAATGGATCCTTATGGTTTGGCTGGCAGTTGGATAACCGAAGCTCTCAACACAAGTGCGTAAGTTCAATAAACTGCAAATATTATATAAACATTTCCCTCAAAAACACTTGAATTTTTTCCCTGACCCAGTTATACTTTTGAAGTAGCACCTGTATTCTCTTTGATTGAAACTGAAATTATTCGTAAAGTAAGTGAATTGTGTGGCTACATTAAAGGCGATGGCATATTCTCACCAGGTGGATCAATATCGAATATGTAAGTATATATATAAAATTATTATTTTTGTTAAAATACTATTTTGTGTTTACCAATTTAAATACGCAAAGGCGGCCTGGAGCCATATGATACATGCATCTCATGTTCCGTACACACTTCATGTCCAATTATAAGTTTAAATGACACTTGCCTTGGCTGTGATGGCTGCGAAACGAGATTTAATTTGTTGTAAAAACAATAGTTTCAATGTCAGATGTTTTCTACATATTTGTTTTGAGAAGTCATAAGCTAATTGATAAAATCAATATACTACATTCACTGACTGGCATCACATAATACCCAGCATACCATTCTAGGAGCGCTCCGAAAAAGGAGTCAGAAAAGAGTCCAACTAAAAAGCATTTTCGGAGCGAAAGAAGAATTTGCTTAAAAAATTATTTTTTTTTTTTAATTTTTATATATTTTATTTAAATGACTTCCAATTTATTTTTTTTTTACTGTAAATACAATTTATTTAATTTTTTCCATTTCTAATTTAGTTTATTTGTAAATGAATTCCATTTTTGTTTAAGTAAAAACAATTTAAAAAAATGTGAACTTTTAATTTTTTGGTATTTAAAATTGCATTGACTCTATTATATATATATTATAAATTCCTGTTGGCAAGACTGATCTTTGTATAACTCAAAGCAATAGATACAAAGAATTGTAGAAATAACGAGTAAACAGATGAACTAGACAACTGTGTAGAATTTACTCTTCATAGATAAATAATTGTAAACTCGTGAACTTTACCGCCTGGCCCACGATGTCGAACGATAACGTTCGCTTAGATAAGACTTAAGACACAAACTTTTTATCGTATCTATTTTTTACTCAATCAAGTTTGTTTATTCCACAATCAAGTTTGTGTCTTAAGTCTTATCTAAGCGAACGTTATCGTTCGACATCGTGGGCCAGGGGGTTAGAGCCATAACTCTAAAAGAATTTTTGATTCAGAACTAGAGTTCATAAGAGCGAGATGATAACACCTTCTGTGGTATAACTCAGGATATTCGCCTGAATACACTTGTCTATTAACATCGAGCCTGGATAATACAGACTGGGCTAATGATGCTGATTGTTTCCTCAATATTCTTATGGGCTACCAATTATTAACCTGTTGACCTTTGTAATATATAAGATAATGCAAAGTTAATGGATCAGAATCAATCTTTTCATACAGATAAAAGTCTATAAAATTACGAGTAAAAACATGAAAGTCTTTAAAAGAGAGACGTCAAACTTCATGTGAAAAATACTTTGTGGGTGAATCCACCTTTATTGGTCGAAAGTACTTCTGTGTGGTGTAAAACACGTGATATCTTAAGACAGCATGTCGTTGCCTTGCATGTAAAAATACCTACATATCTTTTCTATTCGCTTGATATAGACTAATGTGCAGCAATCTGTGTAAAAACTTGCAATCCTAAATCGCAAACCTGCGAAAAGCTAACAAATACTCAATTTTATTCTTATTCTAAAGGTACGGTCACACTCGACAACTATTTACTCAATAAAGCGTAACCACATGTTTTGGCACACATTTGTTTGACGCTATTTCATCTTACAAGTGTTTTGTAAGTTTAAACAGCATCAAATAAAATAAAACTACATTTTTTGTGTGACTTGTCCTAAATAAAATAGTGTTTTTGAAAGAAAAAAAAAATAATTTCGTCAAATATTTGCCATGTGTGACCTTACCGTAATTAATTGTTTGTTGGTGGAGTTTTGGAATTTCGGGGATAAAATACAGCCAAGTGACTAATTGTTATCTACAGCCGTTCAAATGTCCTTAGCCTTGATAAATTGGATCTGCCACAACACTGGTTCAGTGATTTGAAATAATAGATAATAAAGTTTTAAATTAGTTTGAAATTAATTGATAATGGTGCAAGTTTTTGGCACAGAGGGATGGTTGTATGTACATACGAATGTAAATGATGTTCCCTTTAAGGTTTCAAAATTACTTTAAATATCAACTTTTTAACCATTATTTATTTTTTTATTTTCATATTCCAGGTATGGCATTGTTTTGGCACGCTACAAACGTTTTCCAAATATCAAATCCTCCGGCATGTTCGGTCTTCCTCCCATGGTTCTATTCACATCTGAAGAAGCGCATTATAGTTTTAAAAAGGCCGCTAACTGGTTAGGCTTTGGCGTTGATAACTGTGTCATCGTGAAAACAAACGACAAGGGACAAATGCTCGTAGATGATTTGGAAAACAAGGTATTATACGTCCGGTCACAGGGTAAGGTACCATTGTTTGTGAATGCCACAGCTGGTACAACAGTATTGGGAGCATTTGATGATTTCGAAAAGGTTGCTGATGTATGTGAGAAATATAACTTGTGGTTGCACATAGATGTAAGTAATAACTCTATCAGTTTGAAGGAGCTTCTTTTTAATTATGATTATTTTATATCACAGGCTTGTTTAGGTGGTTCTAGTCTGTTGTCCTACAAATATCGCAGTTTGCTTAAGGGTATTGAGAGATCTGATTCATTTTCTTGGAATCCCCATAAATCCCTAGGCGCACCTTTACAATGTGCTCTATTCATGACGCGAGAAACCGAACTATTGCCACAATGCAACAGTTTGGCTGTGCATTATCTCTTCCAACAGGATAAATTTTATGATGTCTCCTACGATACGGGCAACAAAAGCGTGCAATGTGGCCGCAAAATCGATGGATTTAAATTTTGGCTTATGCTTAAAGCTCGTGGTTATGGTGGCTTTGGCCGTCTGCTAGATCATGCTTTAGATATGTCGAAAATATTTTTGCAAAAGTTACAGCAAAAGAAAGGATTCCGTTTAGTATTAGATGAATATCAATATACCAATGTATGTTTTTGGTATATACCCAGAAAGATGAGAAATTGCATTGAGAATGAAGAATGGAAAATACAATTATATGAGGTATGTAAGATATGAAAGGATTTTTACATTTTCGATTAGGTTTTTATATTTATAAATTTTCTTTTGTAGATTGCTCCCAAAGTCAAAGAACTAATGATACGCCAGGGTACTTTGATGGTGGGATATTCTCCGTTACAGTATCGCAATATTGGCAACTTTTTCCGCATGGTATTCACTTGTTTTCCTGTGATGGATGAGCAAGAGTTGGATTTCATATTGAATGAAATCGAAAGATTAGGTGAAGAATGTATTTTATAAAATAGTTAGAAATTAGTTTAAGTGTGATGAAGTATAATAAACTTTTTTAAATGTGAATTCAAATGTTTAAATATTTTTGGATAAATTAAATAATTCCTTGTTAGGTAACACAATGATATAAGCTTTAATTAGATCACTCAAATTTAGAACTGTTGCCGGAACTGGATCCATATTGATACGATATGCTTAGGAGGGTAATTGTGGAGTGTTAGAAGTTTAAATTGTACAGTTAGCCAAAGGTAAGTTGTGAAAGACACTGAGACAGTCTTGTGGACTGAGTATAAACCAACCAAAATGAAACTAATGTTGTTATCGGGCAGTGCCAGTTTGCACGGCGTTGAAGTGACTCTCTTATACATTTAAAGCAAAATACTTGGTCATCATTCTAGGTAGTCAATTATCCCGCTTTAAAGGCGAGTTTAATATAATTGGAGGATTGAACAACATACGTTAGAGTCACCCAGCATGATGGTATAATTGTTAACCAAAGTCTAACAAATTATTGAATACAACATCCTTCATCTAGAGATGTTTTAGATTATCGATCTTGCAGAGAACGGGCTTTCTGGAAAAACTCTCCTTATCACCACTGAACCCAAACATTTTCAATGACGGATTTAAGAGGTGAGAAGGTGTCGGTAGTATTGTCTGCATTGAGGAATTCGGAATGAAGATGCCTTTTACATATTCCAGAATTAATGCAGTATTTCTATTTATTAAAAAAACAGCAAAATTTCTGAAGTACTACATAATATAGAGAAAATGTTTCAGTATCATATGGACAATGGTTAATATGACTACAGTACTCCGACAACTTTATTCTCGATCTCGATGTGAAGGAACATAAATCCCGTTCTATGCATTTGAAATAAACGTATTCACTTTTTGGATCTAAGAAAAGCGAATATGTCGGTGGTGGTGCGTAGATTGGGGAATTCGGGATTCCCAAAGTACTAAAATATTTTTGTCTGCTAATAAACGGTCCGACTAGATAAGTAATATCATATTCGAATCTTTACCGCCAGTCGAACTGCAATAAAGTTCCTAGACAGATTAAAAAAAAAAAAAAATGTCACTGTTAGTCCAGAAATGCAGGACATTCTGAAACTGGTTAAGGTCTTATATGATATTAAATAGACACATTCATTACCGATTGTCAAGCTGCAAGTCCCTGACTAGTTCAGGAATGCCGCACATTCTAATATTGAATGAGCAGACATTTATCAGACACATCAGGTTCGTGGACATGGGCCCATCACTGGTATTTTTATTGCTGGTGATAAAGAATCTAGGCTGCCAGATAAAAAGATAGATGATTAGCATGCTATCCTCCTCATAACAGGCTCTTTTAGAAAATGCACTAAAAGGGTAGGTAAACGAATTGTTTTGCTCCATATGGGCTTGTTTAAAATGGACTCGTACATCGCATTCACCACGATCTCAGGAAATGAAAAGGATTATACAAATTCGGTACTGATGTTTAGGCATCTGCAGAAGTTGTCATGGCGAGAAAGAGAAGGATACCATATTCCGTCGATAGACGACAGACAAATCCTCGAAGGTTAGCACGAAAAGGCGAACATTGATCATTGATATACATTCAATGTAGACTTCGGATGGGATTTTGGAAATTATGCTGTTCGTCTTCAATAATTTTAAGAACATAAAAGTTCAAAATCACAACTGTACAAAAAGTGCATGTAGCATTAAAAGTTTGCTTAAAAATTGTATTTTATTTGCTGAAATTAACATAAAACTCCTACTTAAAACAATCAAATCAGAACGATCAATTTATTTTTGCCAGGAACAAAAACAAAAAAAAAAAAAATATCTTGCGGTGGTTTATGTTCAAACATGCGAATGTCTTGTAGTACTTTTTTGCTTCCATTCATATTTCGTTAAAAATTCAATCCCTCTTCATTTTGGTACGAGTAGGAAATGTTGCTGGCATGTTGTAGTTTCAATTTGGAATTGCAATATTGTGTTGTTTATTTATACGATTTTTTGTGGATTTTAATAATAATTTATTTGTTTTTTGTTATTAGTATCTGTAAACTGTCTTTAAATTTTTGCAGTTATTTTATTTGGCATAACAAAAGTTTTGAGTTTTTGTGTTTTCGAAAGAGTTATGGTTGACATCTTAAATTGTTTTTATATTTTGAGGTTTTTACGTTTAATTAAAAACATGCACTTCTTGGTCGAACTAAATTAAAGAATTTTAAATAAATTAGTAGAATTTTCTTTAATTATTCTTATAAAGTGTAATCTGAATATTCGGCTATTAAAATGTTGGAAGGAGAAAAATATATGTACTCGTATATCAACGTATATAAATAAATTTATAGATTTTTTACTTACTAAAGTGATAAAGTTGTGTTAAGGGGAATTGCTTTCAAAAAATATTATATATAAATAGACCTCCACATAAATCTATGTTTAGCCTTAAAGCGGTCAGTCTGGACCACCAATTGGGTGATGTATTTCATTGTAAAGTTCAATTTTTACATACAACTTCCAAGTGTTTACAAGTGTGATCGTAAAGACTTCTCAAATGAATCGCATCGAACCAAAAAACTTAACATATGCATTGAACTTGATGCTAGCGTCACGTTATGGTAGTTATAGCGATTTATGTGATGCACCCTACAGTACAGCTAAATAAATTATAGATAATATTCTACTTTTTACACTCCAAAATTATCTTTAATCAATATATAGAATGTAATTGGACACTCTCATTAAACATATTAATTTATCATTTATTGTACATTTATTCAAAGTTTTTATGCCGCAATCATTTGAATGTTCCAGACGAAATTTTTTTATTATTTCCCAAAAAAACAATGTTTGATATTTACTTTTTATACTCCTCACCACCATAAGTGGTGAATGAGGGTATATAAAAGTTTTTCAATCCGTGTGTAACACTGAGAAATATTCATCTGAGACCCAACAAAGTATATACTCGTATATTCTAGGTTCTCACGAAATCCTAAGTCGAATGAGCCATGCCCCTTTGTCTGTCTGTCTGTGTAAAACACTCTCACATCCAAAAGAAACAACCAAAATCAACATAGTTTCAAAAACCCACTTATAATTCTCCTAAGCAGTTAGGTATTGAAAATAAGCACAATCGGTGTAGTAGAACCAGAGTTATGTCCCAAAATGTGAGACAACTTCCATAAAAATATGATATTTTTAAAATATTTTTCTTCCAATTTCTTGCAGATATATTGCAAATATTGCCAAGAAATTTTGTATACGGTATTTTTATGATAAAAGAAGAAGGTGTGAGGAAAATAGTAAAAATCTGTTCATGATTTCTCATAACCCCCATACAGATATCTTCCCGAAATATGGCTAAATGATAAATAAATGCCTGTAAAATTGAAATATTAATACAAAATTCTGCAAAAATAAGTGTCATGTAAAAATAAAACACAAAACGAAATTTTGTTTTGTTCGGTCCATGTTTGACCATAGACCCCATATAAAGTCCACATCTAAAATTCAATTATATATTTTGTACAAATACAGTAACCAGGTTAAAATTTCACACAAATAATTCTTATAGATATATAAATTGTTGTACTAAATTTTATGATGGTCGGTTCTTAATTGGTCATAGCTCCCATATAAGTACCACATCCGAAAAAGTCATTAATCTTTTTATATATATCTTATAAATATCGGTATCGACTGAAAACTTTATATATACTATCTAAATATACACAAAAATCATTCCACAAAATTTTGTAAATTTCGGCCATATTGGACCGTATCCCCCATATAAAGGCCTCTTCCGAAAATCACTTCAATACTCATAAATCTCTTATAAATAATGGTACCTATCCAAAATTTTACACGGATCATTCACATACATGCCAAAGCCAAACTGTGGATACTGGATTTTGTAGTTGTCAGTCAATAATAGCTCCTGAATTAAGTCCACTTCCGAGCTAACAACTAACCACACAACTCTTGTAAATAACGTTATTGAGATGAAATTCAACCAAAATAAGCCTAAAATATGTAGAAATCACATTAGTGGAAACTGGATTTTGAAGTCATCAGTCCGTAACTGATCCACTTCTACTATGCCACCCATAAATCTGTTGTATATAATGTTATTTAGATCAAATTCAAACAAAATAATCAGCACCTTATAATCTTATTATTTTTATACCCTGTTTCTTATAAAAAATCAGACAAACTTTGTAAATTACAGTAAGAATCGGTAATTAAATCAATTATAAATGGTCAAAATTAGATAAAATTTCAAAACATTTCAAATAAATTATGTTGATCGTGAAATTGTCTTTCAAACAATATATCAAATATTAAGAAAATTTGCACTAAGAAAACAGAGAATAAGGATATTCTAGTCCTAAAACCAGTCAAGTTTTTGTATTTCTTATTACATTTTGGTGGAGGATAGTTAAGATTCGGCGCAGTCGAATATTGCACTCTGGCCCATTCGAAAAGTTCAATTTTCGATTACTTTTCTCAGCATTGCTGCCGGTAACTCATGAATTAATACACATTTTAGCGTTGCTACCGATATCTCGCGAATAATGCGAGATTTGACTTTATATAACCTTAAAAAAACCAGAGGTGTGATATCACAAATTCTAGGCGGCTGATATATTTGGATAGCGAAAAGAGCTGTTCACAAAAATAATTTCCCAAAAATGCCATCCACCTCTATCGTGAATAAAAATTCCACATGAAATTTGTTCCCTTTTATTTTTTTTAACATTGAATTTTAATAGGAAAAATGTGAAAAGGGAACAAATTTCATGGGGAATTTTTATTCACGATAGGGGTGATTATTTATTTCGCACAATTCTCACAGAACGCTGATTTTCTGAATACAGCTGAATAATTTGGAGATGTTGTTGAGGATTGTCAAACAATACTAAATAAAAATAAGAATACAGTATGACACTAGTCACACGTGATCTGTGGATCTAAAGGGATGGAGCTTTATTAAAAGAATTGTATACTAAATAAATTTTAATATCGGTCACATGAAAATCAAAGGTATAGAAGTTTCTACAGAAGGTGCCAAGAAATAATCCTGTAATTCAAAGTTTATAAATCTGGCAAGAATAATGGGGTTTTTCTATTAAGGTGCAGGTTACACAAGATTCGGCATAGCCGATTATAACACTCTGGCTTGTTTTTCTTCAAATAAGTTTTTGTTTCTACGTTTTTTACAGAAGACATTAGAGCTGTTACTGCTGCTGCTGGTAATGATGGTGGCACAGACATCATACAACATCAACATCTTCAATTACATATTACATGGAACATGTTCAAAAATGATGTTTAATTTTTTTGTTTGTTTCGTGTACGCTTTGGCGTTGTTTTTTTTTTTTTTTTGTAGTTTGTTTTTGTTTTGTTCAGTTTGTTCTCTTTAATTGTTGGTTTTATTGATGCAGACTCCAACGCATTAAGTGAAAACACATGAGTTAATTGTATTGTGCAGCATATTGGTAATCGTATAAGCATGTATGTTGCTTGCCACATACGTATGTATGTATGTATATACATTAGAGTGCTCCGAGATTGTAGATTGTAGGAAAGTATATAAAACTTCTAGTTCTTGGCCATAACTCTCGGTCGCCTTGGAATAGTTAGGTTAGATTGAGTAGAGGGTTAGTTTTATGGCCCTTAGCTTTCGGGTATACACACACATATGTCCATCTCGGCATGTAGTGCGCTCTTGAGGAAATTTTTTTCCTTATTGTTTCACAAGCCTAAAATACCTTAATCGGCTAATTTTAAAATCTAGTTTCCTCATTGTAATTTCTTAGTAAAATGTTTGGCATGCTATCCATATGGAAATGTTCGTCTATAAGTCGACTAAAAGCACGACAGATGAAATGTTCTTCTTTACACGCTCTGTAGATTGTATTGTCAGTTATACCGTTTCATGGTATCCATATAAAAATGTTCGTCTGAAATTCTACTAAAATCATGACAGTGGCGGAGGTCCAAGTTCCAAGTTTATGTCCTCATTCTTACACGCTCTGCAGATCGTATTGTTAGATAGACCGATACGAACCAGCTTTGTGTGCCCAATGAACGCATTAACAAGTTTTCTGGGTGTTGGCCTATTCAGATTCAGAATCTTCTTTGTTCTCTTTAGGATATTGGTGTTTTGATCAACTGCAGAATTCTACCAATTCATCCTTAAACCTTGGGAAGGGTTTGATATTTTCCAATACGTCTTGTCATCATGACTTAGTATTATTTGAAGAATTATTATTATTCTTATACTGTAAAACGTTCCAAGATTGAACATTTAACTTTCTTTTTATTAAACGATTGACATCCGCACAATTTTTTGCTCTCTGTAATCGCCATGATCTTAGCCTCGAAATTAGTATTATGATTGGATAGTTTGGCTTATCCTATATTTCAAAATTATCTATTCCTGCTTGGTCTCCTATTTTTAACCATATGTTCATTTATAGATCGGTTCCTTAATTTTTTTAACATCGAATTCTTCTCCATCTGGTATGACTCAGTTAACAAGTTCATACTGAGTTTGGTACGATATTTATTACTCTTGGTGTCTCAGTCAATCTAATTGTAGCAAAATCATCCCTAAGGGTGCCCGCCATGCTATTGAGATATACAGCTCTTTTCGCTATCCAAACATATCTGTAAAACGTTCAAAGATTTAACATTTAACTTTTTTTATTACTTATTTTATTAAACTATTGACATCCGCACAATTTTTTGCTCTCTGTAATCGCCATGACATATTTTATTTATATGTATATCTTTGTCTCAGTTATATGTCGAAGGCTTTCTTTGAGCTTTCTCATAAAATGTGCGATCACTTTTTCGGATATTAGAATATGTATTTTAGTTATCCATAGAAGGGTAGATAAAATATAACATTGTGGAGTCTCTTATTTGTGTGTCGTAATTTAGTCATCTGTTTCCCAGCATATTATGGCTTTGATAAGTCGATTTTGTCCTTTCTTGAGGAAATAATAATTCTACTATTTATTAACAGTTCCTTGACATGTGAGAGTGTCTTAAATGTCTCAATTTAACCCGTACACATAAAAATAAAAGATCCTATTTCCAATTTTTGTGCTAGTGGTTCTATTACTACCACCAATGAAGGGACCAGTTCCTCTCTGCTCTCTGTATAATTTAACTTACGAGTGCGGTTCGGAAACTTCTTAGCCTAGAACAGAAAGCACGCTATAAACAGGAAAAAGTGTTTTGGAAACTGTGTCATGAACACATGTTAAATTTCCTTTCGTTCTGCCAACTCCTTCATAAACAGAAACAGGTGTTCAAAAAAGACGCATCCGCGATTTTTTTACAATGGAAAAATTAGAAATTCTTAACGTCATTAAATATTTAAATAAAAAAGGTTTATCGGTACAAGAAACTCATTATGATATGTATGATGAATGCGTTAGGTCAAAATGCTTCTTTATATGCAACAGTAAAAAATCGTACAAGCATTGAGGATGAACCACGTAGTGGACGTCCAAAAACAGCAACAACAACAGAAATTGTTGCCAAAGTGTACCATATCATGCACTTTGGCTTAAATGATCGACGAATAAAACTGCTTGAAATAACTAATGTCATGGGCATCTCAAATGATCGAGTCCATCTAATTTTGCATGAAGAACTATTGATGAAAAAGCATTCTGCAAGATGGATGCCGCATTTGTTAACAGTCGACCAAAAACGGATAAGAATGAAAATTTCTCAAGCTTGTTTTGATCGTTTTAAGAAACTTAAAATGGATTTTAAGCGTCATTTTATACTGTTGATGAGACATGGATCCACCACTATACTCCAGTGACAAAAGAACAATGAAAGCAATAGACTAAAGCAGCAGGAAGTGCCCCAAAGAAGGCAAAAACAATTCAATCGGCTGGTAAGGTTATAGCAACGATTTTGTGGAATTCAAAGGTATTATATTGATTGACTATCTGCAAAAGTGTTTTACCCTTTACATTCCGAGTACTATTGCAATATTTTAAGTCAATTAAATGTAAAAATTCCAGAAAAACGTCCAGGCTTACAAAACAAAAAAATAATTTTTCATCAGCGCACAATAATGTTTTAACAATTGCTAAAATCAATGAATTAAAATACGAGTTGCTTGAACCACCCACCTTATTCTCCTGATTTAGCTCCCAGTGACTTTTACCTGTCCCCTAATCTAAAAAAATTCCTAGCTGACAAGCGTTTTGCCTCAAATGAAGATGCAATTACAGTTGTAAATCACTATTTGGAAGGCCTTCAGGAAAACTATTTTAATCCAGGGATAGAAGTGCTAGATAAGCGTTGCTCTAAGTGTATTGAAGTTTCAGGAGATTACATTGACAAATAAACATGTTTTTGAAAAACTAACTATTCTCTTTCTGTTATATGCTAGGAAGTTTCCGAACCGCCCTCGTACCTTTATGTGTTTCTAATTATGGTGGTCATGTATTTCCAAAAAGGTCAATAAATAATTAGATCAATAGGTCTAATAATTTAGCCCTATCTGGAAATAGGCTAGGAGATACTGTGCTGGACTATCACTGAGAGGGCTGTTAATTCCATTCTTGCCAAAGACTATTATAAGTAAATTCAATTGATTTTGAAAATAGGTTGGGCAATACCTTTGTCAGCGGCGTGTAGTTTTTACTGTCACTTAGATTTAAAAGAGCAAGTTCTCAGAAAATTTCAGGAATATTCGGGTTCTTTCATAATTGTACAACATATGTATGTAAGTATTTTAAGGTAGTTACCACAAATATTTGCAAACACATTTCTTTGAACCAGTCTAATGTACATATCATATGTATGTATGTATATATTTGAATGCAACTTTGGTCGTCAGTAGTTTTAGTAAACTCAACAATATGTCCTCTATCGTGTGCCATGTGTGTGTATGAGCACACCCCTTGAATTTTGTGGCATTAAGTTTTTATTTTTATTTTAATTTTTTATTTCTGTTTCTTTTAGTCGGATTCAAGTTCATAAGAAATCATGAGTCTGTGTTTTTCTTTCGATTTTTGTTTTGTTTTGCTTTCAATTCAATACTTCTCATTCAAATATAAAACTTGAAGGCACGTTTCATTTGTTATTGCTTCTGCTGATGTTGCCATTGAATGCTGTTGCTGTTTATTCTTTTTCTACTTCATAGTGTTGCGTTGTTTGCTGCGGTAAGTTCTTCTTATGTGCAATGCTGTGCACACATAATCGTTAAATTGCATAAGCTCTATGCACACTGACAGTGTAATATGCTATTTATGAAATTGTCGGAGAAACGCGGAATTTGCTTTATTAAATGTAGTATTTTCTTTGCAAGTTACTAGTTTCTTTTGATAACGTTTTGTTTACGATCAGTGCATATCTTTGAAATCATTGAACCGAAACAATGTCCGATTTTCAAGGGATTTGTGGACGAGTTTCTTTGTATTTTGGTTTTCCATTACTCAGAGCTCGTACAAATATATTGTTACGAAATTGCATTATCATTGCTATTGCATAAATTGTTATGTTGTTATGTTATGACAGCAAGAACACAAACCAGTTGAGTTGATTTTAACGACAAACCGTTAACAAAAAAGAAACGGTTTTAAAACATTAAAACGTAACAACATTCTGACTGATTAAATTTTTTTTTTTGCAGAATACCGTTAACAAATCCCTGAAAAAAACGTGTAGCCGGAATGCTTAACATTGTCTTTATAGGCATTTGCATAATTCCGGTTTCCTTATTGATAACTTACATACAGTATTCCCCAGTTAAATACTCGACGCTTAATTGCATTTTTCGTTTCTTTACCTCGCCTTGTAAATCCCCGTTTATTTTTTCATATTTTTTCAAACAAAACAACACGTTTTAATAACTTTCGCTTAAATACCCAATTCGGGTAATTATCTCAAAAAAAATTTTCCCATCACTGACATAATCGTTAGTTTAACTTCGTTTATTTACCCAAAGTATCTTTTTATACAACTTTGTAAGAATTACATTCAGGCGGTACAGTGAAATAACTCCCAAATGAAATAAGTCCCAATGAAAAAATTAAATAAATCCCAGAAATTTTTCCATACAGATTGGGACTTTGTTTTTTTTGTTGGAAGTTATTTCATTTGGGCGGAAGGATTTGCTCCTCTATCGTATACAGAACAGCGGCTTCGCATAGTACAGATTCTCTACGGCCGGGCGTAAGGATTTTCTCCTCCATGGTATACAGAACACCGGCTTCGCATAGTACAGATTCCCTGTATTGCCGGCCTACTTCCTAGCGGAAGGATTTTCTCCTCCATGGTATACAGAATACCGGCTTCGCATTGCACAAATTTCCGAAAAATTGGGACTTATTTAATTTTTGCCTTTGGAAGTTATTTAATTTTTTTCAGCTGGGCGTTATTTAATTTTTCATTGGGAGTTATTTCATTGGGACTTATTTCATTTGGGAGTTATTTCACTGTACCCATTCAGGCACCTGTTAACTTTGTGCTTAGACCTGTTTCATACTTATCAGTTTTGACTGTTAAGCTAAGTATTTTTCAATGAGAAGGAAAAAGAAAAAAGAAAATTTTCTCTGAAAATTTCGCCTGAAAAATGTATTTAACACTTTACATTTGTTTAAATTAACCACTTTTTTGGAAACATATGTTTCTATAATTTTACCACTAACAATAAATCAAAACAATTAATAAGTCCTGTTTCACACTCATCAGTTCTGACTGTCAAGTCAAGTATTTTTCAATGAGAAGGAAAAAGAAAAAAGAAAATTTTCTCTTTCCTTCTCATTGAAAAATAAAATAAAAAAAGAAAATTTTCTCTTTCCTTCTCATTGAAAAATACTTGACTTGACAGTCAGAACTGATGAGTGTGAAACAGGACTTATTAATTGTTTTGATTTATTGTTAGTGGTAAAATTATAGAAACATATGTTTCCAAAAAAGTGGTTAATTTAAACAAATGTAAAGTGTTACATACATTTTTAATGAAATGGCTCCCAAGAGAACATCTATCTCTATCTATAAGGCAAAAACTTTTATTGATCTCTATTGCAAACAAAGAGAAAAACAAAACACCAAATAGCTGCAGAATTTGTAATATTTCATGGCCCCTAAAATAGGTATTCTAATAATTAAATTTTGAAATGCATTTAAGCAAATTCGTTTAATTACCTTTATAAGGTAAATAACCGTAAATGCTTAAATACCTTCCCCGGTCAAGTACCCAAAAATTTTAGAATTTTGAGTGAGGTATTTAACCGGGAGCAGCTGCTCACAATACGCTGCAAAGTGTTGCAGACTAAAGATGCATTTATTTTTTCGTTGACAGTGTGAAGGAGTTTAAGCCTGCTTAATCGTTGTCGCAGTTTTGTTTAGTTTTTATTTTCCAGTCAGCGGTTCAATGCAAACGTCAAAAACAATAAAAATCCGACATTGGCTTTGTCAGCCTTTGAGTTCTCCACTCTGCTCTGTTCTTCTCATTTTATTGTTGCTTTTTTAATGTACATTCGTATTAACTATAATGGTTATTGTTTTCATTTATATAGTATTTTTGTCGTCTGTATTGTGTTCTTATTGCATTTAGTTTTAGTATTTGCTTGTTGAAACGCTTTAACACTTACATACGTTTAGCTAACGAGTTCTATTCAGGCACTGATATTTAGGGTGTCTCAAACATTTAAATCGAAAGGAGTCAAGACAAACTTGACAATTTGTATGAAAAGGCTTATTAGTTTTTTTTATTTATTATTGTTTTTAATTGTTAAAAATTGTTTGGTAAACTTAAAAAAAAAAATGGGAATTATCGTCTATTATGCAATTTGAGACTCCCTGATTTTCTCTGTATACATATGTATCTTCAAGCTACATAGTTAACAACCAGTCCTTTAAATTTCTTTCCTTAAACGAGAATCATACTTGCAATTGTAATGATGTCACACGCACATTATAAACATTCAAATGCATACATACATACTTACAATTGCGGTTGCAAGAACTGTTGCAATGCAACCAACTGCAAAACTTGAACGCACAAAGAAACTTAAAAGAAGAATGATGAAGACGACAAAAAAACGGCACATTTTGTACGTTTTGTAGGTCGAACATTTGGACGGATCTAGCTGTATGATTGCATTGCATACGGCCACGAAACTGTATGAATTGTAAAATTTTAACAGAAACTAAGTATGTACCTATGTACATATGTATATACAAATAAATAAATAAATGAAAATGAAAAATAAAAGAAACAAAAAATTAACTTAATACAACAAAAAGCGACTTTGCAAATTAATGCAGCTTAAAATAAGTCGCATTAAAATGCACATTGTTTTTCTGTGATGTTGTGGTGTTCTTTTGTGACTCTTCGGTTTATGTCAATAAATTAGTTCATTAGTAAATACAAGAATAAACATTCAACATACAACATATTTGTTTAGATTTTGTTGTTGTGGTATTTACACTCAAAGTAATGTTTTTTAGTAAAAACAAAGGCGGTTTATTCGATCCTTAGTAAACAAGAAAGAAAAAAAAACGCAACACGATCAAAGTCTATCGGTCAATTTCTTAATTCTAATTTCACACTAAGGGCCATTATTACAACTTGCCTCTAATGTTCCTTATAGTAAAAGGCAACTTTAATTAAAGTGAGAAATAAAGTGACCTTTAAAATTTTTCGTTATTACAACTACCTTGTAAAATAAAATAATTTTTTTCTAAAATTTGCCATAATTACCAGTGAAAAACCGATCACTTTTGACAAATTACTGACAAGAAACAGTAAGCTAGGTATAGACGATATGTTGAATCAGCATATTTATGCTGAAAAATTTGTTACAAGTGCTTACATATCGTGTAAACGCAAAATTTGTTCAGCATACGTATGTTTAACAACATTTGCTAACACTTTGTTAACAATGCCAACAAACGTATGTTGGTAATTTTAGCATATCGTGTAAACAGCATATTATTAGTGTTTGACAAATTTCCTGCGTATGTTGACAGATATGTTATTTGTTGAAAAGCGTTTGCAAGCTTTTAAGCATATGGCAAATTCATATGCATATGCGATAGTGTCTATGCGATCAGAGTTGTATTTTCTAATAAAGCTGAAAAGAAAACAACAATGTCGCCTACATTGATTTAAATCACAAATTATAATCTAAAGAAAAGACGTTTAAAATTTTTTAATTGTTTGCATAGTTTATACAATTTATAATATTTACATATATCAACACAATAATTGAACACAAATATTTATTTGATTGGCGGAAAACTGCGTTTGTTTACATTAACAAAAATATATGTTTTATGCATCTTTTTTGTGTACTAGTGTGGCACCTATGACATACTTGGTTGCGATTTTTTTTTTAGTGTGATAGAAATCGGTCAGATTTTCCAGTGAATGAATCGTACAATTGTGTAGGATAGTGTATCACGACCTTTAAGCCCAGCCGCCGATAGTTTTTTTTATGTAAATACACTTCTTGTTGCATATGTATCTACAAACATGCACACACAAAACGCAATATAGTGGCCGGCGGCATTGTTCAAATTAATCGACACAGATCTCTAGAAATAAACAATAAATTATTATAAATGTTTTTCATGTTTTCGTGCATTATTTGCATATTTAGTGTATAATTAGGCTCGATTTTGTTGGTAAGTTCTGCAGTATTTTATCATTTATTATTATTGCTGTTTTTTACAATAAAATATGCTCTATTTTACACAATAACTTTCTTCCTCTCGTCGTTCTACCCATTTCTTTTGCCAAACTCTGCGTCTTTTTGCTTTTAATTCCACTTCATCGTCAGCCAAAATCAGCACTGTACAAGCAATAGCCAGACCAATTTCCTCCCACGTCATCATTTATGTTTGTTTTTATTGATATTATTTTTATTATTTAATTTTATTTCAAAAATTACACATAAAATACAGAAGTTGAATAATAATTAAAAAATGTTGTCAAACTGAATAATTTCACAAACGAATGTTTATACGACTCAGCATATGTAGCACCACATACAATTCAACATATCGTATAAACACAAAAATCGTATGCTAACTCTTATGTTGACATTTCATTTGCTGACATATGCTGACATCAAAAAATCTGCTACTTTCAACATATCGTGTAAACGTCTAACATATGACATAGGAATTTGCTGCTAATTTTAATCATATGGCTGTCAGCATATATATGCTGATTCAACATATCGTCTAAACTTAGCTGTAAATTGTTTGTGTTTTTGAAAATATTGTCTGTGAAAAAATATAAATCAAACGTCTACTTTCCATTTTTGTTTATCAAATTATTTATTGGCAAAACAAAATTAAAATTAATTTATTTTTCATGAAGTTGACATTTATTCCAGAACATAGTTGCCATATATATACATAAACCTCACTATAAAATTTAAATACAAGATGATCTTCCATTTAGCTTATCGGTCGGCTTTAGATTAAAGTAAACTTATAATAACCAAATACTTTTTATCTGTCCGATAACATCATACCTTTAACTATTGCCAAGTTGTAATAATAAAGTGAGAAAACCGTTAGAAAAAAAATTTAAAATTTGCATTGTAAACTTTTAGTTAATTTATTGAGAACTTGATATTGACTTTGATATGGAATATATTTGGCAGTTGTCTTACTAACAAAAATAAATACCCATGCAGTTTTTAGAATAATGTTAATGAAATTGACATTTACCAGATATGGTTAAACAAACTAAAGCTAAATAAATGTCAATCAGTTTTTTTTTTTTAACAATCTCTTTGGACATGTAGTTCAATTCATATTCACCCCTATCGGGAATATATTTTTCCTCGAAATGTTTTCCCTTTTCCCCAAATTGCAATCGTAAATAATATTTCCCATGAAATGTTTTCTCTTTTTTAATAATCCACTGGGGAATGATGTTTGTGACACATTCAAATATTTTTCTTATTCCCTTTATTTTGTTCACTGCAATCTTGTTGGGTAGTTGAATTCATCATGTTGGTATTAATTTGTTACGTACACTAAAGTTTTGAAAAATTACTTTACATCCAGTATATAAAGGGCGGTTAAATTGTAAGGGCCGATGTTGAATGTGAACCACACCTAAACGCCAAGCTTTTGATCGTCCAAATGTGCGTACAATCGCAAAAAACGTAGAAAAATTCGAGCAAACCGGGTCTGTAGAAGATGTGAGAACACCAGTGCATGCTCGTATAGCTCGTACTGCAGAAAATATTGCTGATGTTCGCGATAGTGTGGCTGAAGAGCCGTCCACCTCAACTCGTCGTCGTGCCCAACAATTGCACCTCTCACGCTCGTAATTGATGAACATTATGCCTAAAGACTTGCATTTACACGCTTACAAGGTGCAATTGGCTCAAGAACTAAAGCCTCTTGACCATTCCAAACGTCGTGAATGGGCAGAATGGTGGCAAGAAATGGCAACAGTGGATGATCAATTTTCGAAGAAAATCATCTTCAGTGATGAGGCACATTTCCACCTCAGTGGATTCGTCAATAAACAGAATTGCCGCATTTGGGCGAATGAGAATCCAAGAGTGATTGTCGAAAAACCAATGCACCCACAAAGAGTGACTGTTTGGTGCGGTTTGTGGGCTGGCGGCATCATCGGGCCGTATTTTTTCCAAAATGAGGCCGGTCAGGCAGTTACTGTGAATGGTGTTCGCTATCGTGAGATGATAACGAACTTTTTATGGCCCGAATTGGAAGATATGAATGTGGACGATATGTGGTTTCAGCAGGATGGTGCCACTTGCCACACAGCTAACGAAACAATGGCTCTTTTGCGCAACAAATTCAATGGCCGTGTTATCTCACGTAATGGCGATGTCAATTGGCCGCCAAGATCATGTGATTTGACACCGTTGGACTTTTTTCTTTGGGGTTATTTGAAAGAAAAGGTGTACGTCGATAAGCCAGCAACAATTCAAGAGCTAAAGGATGAGATAATTCGACACATTAACGGCATAGAACCTCCATTATGCCTCAGGGTCATCGAAAATTTGGACCATAGGATGGAGGTGTGCCGTCGTGGTCGCGGCGTCCATTTGGCCGATATTTTGTTCCATACATAATTGAGAAATACCAATATATCATAATAAAATAAAATTACAATAATTTCCTAAATAGTTTGTGTTTTATTCAAAATCAACATCGGCCCTTGAAATTTAACCACCCGTTAGTTTGAAAACGCTGGTTTATTTACCCTGTAATGTTGTATAAATCTAATACAAATATACCAGAAGATATCAGATGTTATTGATTTTGGAGTAATGAAAAATATTCCGAGAGAAGTTTTTCACTTCGAATCGAAACCACAATTGTAACAATATCGAAATTGCCCCACTGTGCGTTAAGGGTCATAAAAAAAGTCACAAATAAATAAAATTGTACATAATGCTAAGAAAGTACTTGCATCTACTAAATCAAAATGTGAAAATAATAAAAACAACTCGTAAATATTAAATGAGAAAAAAACTAAACGAGAAATTATAAAAATTATTATTGAAATTTGGTGTTGCATGCAATAAGACACAATTTGAACCAAGACGACAATGTCGACGACAGCAATGATGAAGTTAATGAAGCAAATAAAGATGCTGCTTTTATCTCTTATATCGTCCCAGTGGGTGATTGATGTCTGATGTTTGAAACTTTCTAAGATATTGATAAGACAAGTAGCATTAATTGATGTAGGTTTCAACATACACATGAATGAATGAATGAATAAACATTTACTTATGAAGTTATTGTTATTATTTGAAGATATAATTTTATACACATTTCAGTGATATTTCGAATTATGTATCTCTGCTTATAAAATATGTTCAACAAGTAAACTGATCATTTTATGAATTGTCATGAGGGTCATAAAAATAACGCCTTCATATGAACTCTCTCCTTTATGGTGATAATTTGCGTTCGTTTGATTGCAAAATGGAAATTCAATCTTTGGGTGTTCTGTACTCGTATAAGTTTTAGCTGTCACATTTTCTTGTTAATCTAAATATGAACGTGGGCTGAAAAAAGGTTTCTTAAAACTGAATATTAAAATTTCAATTTTATATGCAATGAAAACATAATAATCATGAATTATTATAATAATAATTTGCAAAATGTGTAAAAATTAAACAAAAAATGTATAAAGATACTATAATAAACAAACAGACAGAGTGATATGCAAAAGATACTCAGAACATCAGCAGCATCATAATATTTGTAAGGCACAAGTTGGAGTTGGAGTATTAAATTAAAGTAAACAGGCTAAATATGTAAGACTTTCAAAGTCTTGACACTCAAAAAGACACACCCCAACATAAGGACTTTGGATTTTGAATATTAAATGAAAAAAGAATGTGAAGTAAATTTATGCAACCACAAGATAAATTATAGTCAGTTATGTTTAGTTCTCTAATATGTATGTTACTTGGTGGGGTGTAATAACGCCTTACGAAATACGGCCTTTAAGGCTTTATTTCACTTCCAATTGAGAAATAAGACCTTTCTTTCCAAAAAGGTTTTATTGCACTTTGAAAGTGAAATAAGGCCCTTATTGAAATTTAGCCAATGGTGCAATAAAGCCTTTATTTTATATTTTTTGTATTGACAATACAGAGATTCTCTACTATGCGAAGCCGGTGTTCTGTATACCATGGAGGAGAAAATCCTTCCGCCCGGCCATAGGCCGGCAATACAGACATTCTGTACTATGCGAAGCCGGTGTTCTGTATACCATGAAGGAGAAAATCCTTCCGCCCGGCCATAGGCCGGCAATACAGAGAATCTGTACTATGCGAAGCCGGTGTTCTGTATACCATGGAGGAGAAAATCCTTCCGCCCGGCCATAGGCCGGCAATACAGACATTCTGTACTATGCGAAGCCGGTGTTCCGTATACCATGGAGGAGCAAACGAATATTTTAAATTTTTTTTTACTTTTTTTGAGCCTCATGACAGTTTTTCTTTTTGGGCGTTATGGCCTAGACTATAATTTGAAAAAGATATTTCGCCCAAATTCAATGTGTTTGGGCGTTATGACAGCTCCTTTTTTGAGCGTTATGGCATAGACTATAATTTGAAAAAGATATTTCGCCCAAATGCAATGTCGTTTAGCCCAAATGGAAAAGCGCTAAAATGCTTGGTCGTTATGACAATATGGGTTTTGGGCGTTATGCACTTTAGCGCTTTGACCGTACGCCAAATTTAAGTGAAATAAGACCTTTTTGGATTTATTTCACTTTAAAAGTGCAATAAAACCTTTTGGAAATAAAGGCCTTATTTCTCAATTAGAAGTGAAATAAAGCCTTTAAGGCCGTATTTCGTAAGGCGTTATTACACCCCATCATGTTACTTTAATGCTATAAATTCGGCTAATAGTTTAGTTAAGAATAAAAATCTAAGAATAAAAATTTTCAACAATAATTATAGAGAAATGATAGGACAACACTCCAAGGAAAAGCTCTCGTAGTTTCACAACTGAAATGAGAATCCAGTTTACCATGTTATGTTATTTCTCAATTTACTATTGAAAAATCCCTATTTAAATGCTTCTCATTACCAGCTAGTAGCAGTTCCAATCATCCGAGTGCAATGCAGTTTTTCTTTCCAACCGGGATATGCTTAGTCTGGAATATTACCACAGAGCTGTCTTGTGTCTTCAGTAAACGATCGGGTCTTAAATGGGATACATGTTTGACTAATTTACTTTATTCTTTATTGTGGGCTGGTAACAATCGTCGGCTAACTATGATGTGGTTAGAACTAATTAAGGAATGCAATCCGATGATATAATTAATTGCCCTCTCGTTAGGCTAATGACTTAATGAATAAAAACCGATAGCTACGAATGCAATCTGATGAGATAAAATGTTCAGCTCTCTTTGGCTGACTATGACATGACTAAGACTATAACGACGAGACTCGGTCAGCTAACGACTTATTAGATGAACAATAATAACTATGAGTGAAATGCGATAAATTTGGCTACTTAGATGAAAACAATAGCTACAAATGTAATCCGATGAGATTAATTCTTCAGTTCTCGTCGGCTAAATATGAAGTAGTTAAAACTAACTACTGGTTTCGGCTACGGTATTAATAAAAAGTAAGAACTTAGGCCTTAATCGATATCACGGATTGTTAATTTTGACAGGTTATCATATCTTCGGTCCTTTGTGATAGCGAAAAAGTAAAGGTCGTAATAAGGATTACGGAATCAGTACCCTCTTTTACGCAATTAATCCTTTACCAAAACTTTGAGTTACACAAGCAATGGCACATCCTTCTGGCTTTCACCTCCAAAAGATATTTTAATTCGTGTTAAAAGCTGAAAACCAGCCTCTAGAACCTCCGACATCCTAGGACCAGACAGTCGCATAGAAGATGCAATAGTCTCCTTATTTTCCAATAAATCGATAAACTTATCCTTTCAATAAAGAATTATTATCTGGTACACTTAGATGGTCATGCCAAGCAATTTTTACGGATGTTTAAAGCATGAAACATGCGGCAGCGAAGATTGTTCCAAAATTGCTACATTGTGAGCAAAAACAACGTCGCATGGACATTACTCAAGATCGTCAACGACGATCCAGATTTCCTCAAAAAGACCATAACTGGTGACGAATCATGGGTGTATGGCTATGTCATTGAAACCAAAGCCCAATTATCCCAATGGAAACGTCCAGAAGAGCCAAGACCGAAAAAAGCACGTCAAGTTCGCTCAAATTTGAAGGTTTTGCTCACTGTTTTCTTCGACTGCAATGGCGTGGTGAATCATGAATTCTTGCCACAAGGTCGTACGGTCAATAAGGAATACTACCTTGAAGTTATGCGCCGTTTGCGCGAAGCAATTCGTCAGAAACACACAGAATTGTGGAAAAACAAATCATGGATTTTGCACCAAAAACCGTTATCATGCCTCTACCACCGTATTCACCGGACTTGGCCTCCGCTGACTTTTTCCTCTTCCCAAAACTGAAGACACCGATGAAAGCAAAGCATTTTGCTACGTTTAAGGAGATAAAAGAAAAATCGAAACAGGAGCTGTTGGCGATACCAAAAATTGCGTTTACTTGAGTTCCGTAAGTAAAGATTCATTTTTATGTCCCGTGTTTTCAAGTAAAAGCCAGAAGAATCGAAATTCTTTAGCCTTGTGAACCTTGGGTAAAAAAAAATTTGCATAATAAGATAGAGGTCCTATTTAGATGACATAGGGTATTAACAAATCTAATGCAAGAAAATAAAAATCCCTCAACGAAAGATGCCCATCAAGAGTTTAAAAAACAAAATAAAGAAAAAGAAACAAAGAAACAAAGAAGTTCTATAAGAAACTTCGACTTCTACTGACAACATATAATCAAGTCACATACAGCACAAGACGAAACAAGACTACATTCAAGTTACGATGAGACGAGACTAGAAAATGATGCTAAAGTTTCAAATGTAAAGCTTAAGCATAAATAAGTGGTTTCAAACTTGCAACAGAATTCTAGCTGCAGGCAACAATTGAAACATGAGAACACATAAAATTGAATTGATTTAGAAAAAAAAAACAGAAAACACTGCACAAAAGCGCAAACTCGACATGAGTATGAAATCCTTTGAAAGACAAAAAAATAAAAGAAAAAAAAAAAACACAGTACAACAAAAATAATACGAGGAAAAAACTACAGTTGAAGAAAAGAACAAAAACTAAAAAGAAGTACGAACTTATCAAATATTCATGAAAAACATTTCAATAATATTCTGCGAATCTAGGGAAAAGACATAAAGAGAATACGAAAAAAATTTAGACGCCAGTGCTGCAAACATGTCGCCAAGGTTGAGGGTTATAAAAACAACCACAACCGTTTTATAAACCAGACAGACATGTTAAAATGTCAACATTGAAAAATCTGCGTTCAAAAACGTTTAACAGAAATGTGCAACAAATTGCTGGTACAAAGTCAGGGTCTATCATTATTCTCTCTAAGTGCAACTTATATACAATATTCAGTCAGTGTGCAGCACACACGCAACAGCATAAATTGCAGCAACCAACTTTGTTGTTGTTTGTTTTTTTTTTTTTTTTGAGCTGTGGTTTTTCTTAGGATGGTAGTTTGTTTGGTTGGTAGCTACTAAGATGCAGAACTCTAATTTAATCCAGGAACAAAAAAAAAACGCACTAACCAACACAAACACTCTGATGCATGAGCAGAGAGAGAAAATAATATATCGTGCGATCTTAACACGAGCCACAACCTATTGCAATGCTACAAAAACTTTTGAACTCAACATGTTGTTAGGGGTGACCAGGTTGGGAGTTTGTTGAATGTAAATCTTTTATGCATTAAATAAGGACTGAGAATATTATTCCATTAGACCTTTATTTAGATTTAAATTGGATTTTGATGTTCGAGTGACACTTCTTTCAACCGAGAATAGAGACAAAAATTTCGGTTAACACAACGAAACTGTTTCGTCCAAGTATAGAAGTACAGTAAGATTTGGAGTAATCGACCAGGTAATTATTCACAGCAACTTCAATGTTTCATGTTTTTAAAATTGCTGGCGATTAATGTTTAAAATTGATAATTATTCTGCTGAAGAAATTTTGCACTTCTAAGCCCTCGAAAGCAATACTGATCTCAATGTTGTTGAAGAGCGTTGATTATCATAATCGACCATGTCTCCCCAGAGCTCTTTACAGATTTAACATTGGAATATTTATGTTGAACCGCTTCGTCGACGAGCTTATCTATTTCATTCCGCAAGTAAAATTTTTTTAGACGTTGTTCCATAAATCCTTTAGCAGAAGATCAATACAATTTCTATTTAATCTAATCATATATATCTAAGAACTCATATAGTTTAGCTAATTGCTTCCTGTGTGTTGCTTTTCTAACTCAATTACCACGTACCCATAGGAGTAGTACTCCTATGTCTTACCATTCTTTTTAAGGATGTCGGGAATTGCTGGACCGAACTCGATTTATACATAAGGGTATACATGACACCTGTCAGAGGCTATATTGTACGGAAGTTTATCGAGAAGAAAGCCCTATACAGAATCAGTTTCTTGGCTTTTATATTAACTAGGATCAAGTTAGTTAAAAACTACATTCTACTCATACAACCTCTAAAAGAGCATACTGTTCCAACTACCACCCAATGCTTTCCATACAGAGTATCTGGGGGATTACAAAGTAATATCAAGGCTTTTTCAAGTACTTTCAATACTTTGCAATATTAACTATGCATTTTGCACAAGAGAACGTACGTGAAACAGAAATTGCAAAGAGAATATAAAAAAGCAAAAACTTTGCAAATTACACTTATCAATTTAAGGGAGATAAGTCTTGCCAACTCTTTAAGAGAAATCTGCTTTCTAGAACAAGTTGGATATCCTACAGCAACGCATCATAGATTACAATTACCAGCCGCCTTGATGTTAGAAATCTTAGTCTATAGAATGCAGCATTAATACGCAATAGAGAATATCTATAAGAGGAATTAGGAGCCTGACTCGAAGCAGAACTCGAATGTCATCAGCTCTTTTCAGTAATATCGTAATATGACTAAAGTTAAAACTTGAGCAAATACGTTAATTATTTCAGGCATTCTAAAGGCATTCTAAAGTAACACAATTAAAATTGAAATATACACTTTAAAAATAAAAATCTATTTATTTAAATTCAAAACACCTGGTCACTCTGACTGTCGAACTAAAACAGAAAAAAAATTAATAATCAGCTTTAGAAGTTTTGCAAGCAAACAACATTTTGAAGCAAGTCAAACCGGTTCCAAACATGCCATATGTACGGGTAGTACAAGCAGAAGTACATACCCGCTCCTCTATATACAATAAACTTTATATGATATTCATGATCATTTAATGATATACAAAGATATTTGCTAAAGTGACATACAAGGTAAAACTGACGATGACGACACAATTGACGATAATGTTGATGAGGGTTTAGATGCTGCAGTATGTTTGCAATTTAGCATGACCACATAATCATACATATTTATGCCCACTGTACATATTTACAACTTTTTTTTATTGTAAACATGCAATTCTTCCAACTGATTATGATTATAATCACAATGATGCTGTTTGTTGATCCTCATTATCACCAGCAACATTTTTACTTTACTCGTCTCGTAAAGATTGTGGATTGACCATATGTTGCATCCTAGTAGGTTCATGTAAAAACAATAAGTTTTTGCTGTACAGACATACACACATACTTTCATGCACACATTTATACTTAGATACTTGCATACATTCATGTACATATGTACATAAAAGCAACATGACAGACATGACAACAAAAACGCACATGACAAAATGCGTCTGCGTCAAAATGATGCCTAAAGGCTTTGACCACCACCACCACCACCAACCAACCAAACAACCATCATCATCATTACTACTAACTATGAACTATATATGGACAGAGATTCCAAAGAATTTCTTCCTCAATTGAAAATTACAATTATTGCAAATAAATAATGCTTTGCAACGCACCAGTATTCTTAACATTTTTAGTATTTAAGTTTAAATTCCTTGTAAGCCAAAGTAAATTGCTGAGTGCTATTGAGTTTTGAATTTTAAACGACAATTCCAATGAATTGAGTTTTAATAATTACATAATTAAAACGTTTAACTGTAAAATTTAAATATGATGCTTAAGCATTACTTTACCGCATCCCTGTAAGCTAGTGTTTCATTTGAAGCAGTTATACCAGAAGTAGTTGGTAGGTTAAATCGTTTAAAGTTTTTTTTTTTTTGGTAAATAAAAAGCTAATACTCTGTAGAACTCAATGAGAAACTTAATCTGCTAACGAAAACTTATTCAGTAACTCTTCCACTGTAACTCTAACTTGAATTATTTCGGTAACGATAGTTGTACTGTAAGTTTATTTTAGGAGTAACGCTGGCTTAATGGTAAATCCAACAAATTTTGCTTTTAAAGACAAATTTAATGTTCAATTTGAGACCTGAAATTTCACTAGACATTTAAAATAAACTTTCTCAATAAAGATGAAGTTTTATCTGAATTGTTGTAGATCCAGGGGAAGGAAATATAACAAATGATCCTCTCCTGAGGGAAGCTTTTCTGTGTAAATTAATAAATATCTTAAAAATATGAATCATGTTAGAAGAGCTTAAATATTCGCCTCCAAAATGCTAAAAAAAAATGGACTGGCTAGTTAGTGGTCAAGAACGAGTTAGCATTACCTTGAATTGGAGTAAAACTTTAAAATGTTGGCTCGCATAAATTTTGCCAAAGTTGAACTGAAACGGCTCTGCTGTAATACTTTATACACTGAGAAAAACACCGAACGAAACAGAAACATTTTCGAACATAATATTTGGCCTATTCTGAAACTACCCGAAGCTTTTAGACATATTTCAGATCTTACTTAGCGGAGTTTTGTTAATTTAATTATGAGCCAAGTTTGTCAGAGACTGAAACAAAACATGAATGATGCGCTTAATTAAGATGTTGTAACAATCTAAATATGATTTAGCGAATTCTTAAAGTTTTCAAGAGCGATGTAAATATTAAATAATCAAAAGCTCTTGTTTTAAGCATCAGATTTCAGTGTGATGTCTTCCAACCTATACACATTTTTCAAGTGTCGCAAGCAGCTCTCAAATGCCATGATCTTTGATAACGGCATAGAAAATCACCCCTATCGTGAATAAAAATTCCACATGAAATTTGTTCTCGAACTCACCGTATACTAGTCAAGAACGCATCCACCATGCTACCCCATGCGACAACAATCATTTGTATTAAATCATTTATACACGAAAATATGTTCACCTAATACTAATACCTACAAATCTATATTTTGTAACGACTTTTTGAGCATCCAATTATGGAAAGTAACTAAAATTTTCCCAAATGTTTGACACGATCTTACGGAAGTTGCAACCAAAAACTATTTTTTCTGCATTTTGCCATTACTCAAAAATACAGTAGCTAACAAAAATATTATATCAAACTCGTATAGCAATTAGTTTGTAAATTATTTCACAAATTCAATTTTGGAATTCCAAAAACAGCATCTGATAGCTGTTCCCATTGTGCATATATCCTATATAGTGGTTATGCATAGCTTTGCTCCATTTGCCCACTTTGGCCAAAATCCCTCATAGAAGTCCGAAATGGTTTAAGTGAATTTTTAAAAGTTTATAAAAAATTTCACAAATTCAATTCTGGAATTCCAAAAACAGCATCTGATAGCTGTTCCCATTGCGCACATATCCCATATAGTGGTTATGCATACCTTTGCTCCATTTGCCCACTTTGGCCAAAATCTCTCATAGAAGTCCAAAATGGTTTAAGTGAATTTTTAAAAGTTTATAAAAAATTTCACAAATTCAATTCTGGAATTACAAAAACAGCACCTGATAGCTGTTCCCATTGCGCACATATCCTATATAGTGGTTATGCATAGCTTTGCTCCATTTGCCCACTTTGGCCAAAATCCCTCATAGAAGTTCAAAATTTTTTAAGAAGAACTTCATAATTATATTTAGTTTTATTTAATAGTTTCTTTTTACAAGCAATAAGGTCATTTGAATTTTATATAAAAATATTTAATTTATTTCTATATATTTATTTCCAATATTTCGCTATCACATGGATAGCTTCTTCAGTTTTTTTTTTTTTTTTTTTGTTCACACTTAAATATGTTTTACGTAAGTCGTTACGTCAAAACATATTTAACTCGGCATATTTATCTTCACACATATAAAAAACGCATCGTCGGTTTATTAAAACCGTTACCTTACTTTTACGGTTTTTGTATAGCGTTATTATTTAGCTGCAACAACAAACAGTTCAGTGTACAAACACAATAGCGCAATTCACAATCTTGTGCAAATGGTATTGCATCATTGCATTTGCAAAAATGTTAAGCATATTTTTACTCTTGCTGTGTATTTTGTTTTTGCAAGTGCAATGATGCCATACCATTTGCACAAGAGTGTGAATTGTGCTATTGTAAAAACGTACTACAGTAATGGCTCGATTTACGTCGTGATTGGTTCCGGAAATTGACGACGTTAATCGAAACGACGTAAATCGAATTTGATATTGGTCATACGTTAACGTTCACTTAATTTATTTATTAAATTCAGAGATTACAAGCCCTTAGAACTAGCATTTAACAATTCATAAAAAAAACTTAAAAATTACAAGTAATTCAGTCTTTTAGTGTACATATGTATGTACATAGAATATTTGTTAACTTTTAGCTGCATCACTATCTGCACTTGCAGATTCTCCGACAACTTTTATGTTATGAAGTTGTGCTCTTTTTTTAAATTTATGTAGCCATCCTCCGCTGGTGTTAAAACAAAAATCGGAATTCACAGAGTCAGATTTTAGATCCTTAAACAAACTTAACGCTTACCGTAGTTACTGGAATATTTTTTTCACTTAAGTCTTTTATCCACAGTATTAGTGCATTTTCCATTTTTTCCATCAGTACTGGCCTTTTTTTTGTGGTGGTTTCAACAGAACCAGCTCCAGCCGATATTGCACTTTCACGGATTTCAGCTGAATTTTTTATTATTGTTCGAACTGTGGTTGGTGGAAGATCCATCGTACTGGCAATAATAAAAGCCTTTTCCCCATTGTTATAACGCCGAATAATATCTATTTTAGTTTTTAACGAAATTACATTTCTTTTTTATTTGAGATGTTACTTTATTAGTTTTATTTTTTGAGCTCATATATATTTGCTACGTTGCGCCCGACGATCAAAAACAGATTGAAAAAGTAACACACACGACGCGCTGCCAAACACACACGACCTGTCCATGAGAGGCAATACTTTAGTTGTTGTTGCACATACAAAATTTTTCGTAGTTTAATAAGCAAATACATATAATAAGCAATAATACATAAACGTTTAAATTAAAAACTGGGATTCCCCTGTTAATGTACATAAGTCATACATACAAACTGAGACGACGTAAATCGAATGGCGACGCAAATCGAATTTGAAAGGAACAAAATATTTGACGACGCAAATCGAAACAACGTAAATCGAGACGACGTAAATCGAGGCATTACTGTATCACTATTAAGTAAATTCATTTATCCCCCTCATTATGGAAAATTTCAACTCAATTGAAAAATTTCTTCAACTCTCTAATGCCTCCTCTACGCAATTTCCATTAGTTTAAATTTGCAAAAAAAAAACAATTGGAAATAAAACATACGAAAAAATCGTTTGATGTTGAGATCATTGAAATCTTTGTTTTGTTTAGGAGTATTATGCCCACATTGTCGCTTGGCAAATAACTGTGTGTTTTCTAATTTTTTTCCTCCATTCCTCTGCATTTAAGGCTTTTGGGACTGTTTTATCATCAGAAAACGTTTACATATTTTTTGTTGTGCCACTAGAAATTGTTTTGAAATCTGCAGGGAAAATTGCTGCCATCACAGATGTACTCTGGCTGAATGTGTGTATGTTTCAGTACGTGTGCCCCCATTCCCATTATGTCTATTACATGGTACGTACAAAGTGAAGTAAATATATATGTGCATCCAAACATGCATTCATTCATCCATCTAAATATCTATCTATCTATCTATCCATACATATGTACATACATGCGAGTATGTACCTTGCACGCATGCAACAAATTGTCTTTAATTTGTTCCTTCAAGTAAATGTCACTTAAGGAAATCTTCAGTAACAGAAATTGAAACAAAAAAAAAAACTAAAACTTTGATTGAATCTAATTGTGGTAAATTAATAAAATTGTAGTAAAAATAAAAAAAATTCTTTATTTAGCTTGAAGTGTTGAAATCTTGTATATTCTTTTATCTTTTGGAGAATGGAGTAGATGAGGCAACGCTATTGGGATTAGGATGTCGTTGGCATTCGGTTTATGTGTTTCTATAATATAAAGAAAAGTAAAACTTTCCTAAAAAGCCAAATGAAGGTGGTAACTTGTGATTTAAAAAGAGTATTTACAAAAAACTAGTTGGAAAAGCTATCCGTCTTTTCTTTCTATGTTTGTGTTTTTAATTATTTGTTCTTTTAAACCTGATACCTATGTAATAAAATCGACTGACGATTTGTACGTAAAGCAACTCTTTAGTAGTCAGTAGTGTACTATCTTGAATTAAGAATTAAAATATATACTCACTTCAATTAGTTTAGGGTAAGAAGGCTGTACTAGATGTACACGTACACTCGGAAATATTTCAAGATTGATAAAAATTAGGAGAGAAATAACAACGAGATAGTGATAAACGTATTGTTAGAAGAATTTAGAAACATTAGTTCCTTCAATCCACACGCTTTTATCATTAGGCCATCCAATTCATCTGGTAAAACAGTTTACAACCAGTAATGTTCCTCAATTCATCGTAGAATCCACCATTGACTTTGTAGCCTAGTTCAATTATTAAACTCCAATTTCCTTTAAATATCCAAAGTTTCATTATTCCATTTACTAAATCCACCTCATGTCAAACAGTAACACGTAATCACCCCAATAAAGGACCTCAAAAGATCTTTATACAACAGAAATCTAGTACCTGCCATGTCTAGCTTGACAATTTGCAGTTCGTTCTGTTCTGTTCTCAAAAAATTTGTTGGTGTCATTCAAGTACTTTTTCAATATTACCCTGTAATTGTGACAAACCGGGGGTTGTACCACCATTTTCCTCAACTGTACTTACCATCCAAAATATTGCTTTGTTTGTTCACGTTCTCATATTTCTGTATGTTAGAGTGCTCAGTATACAGTTCACATAGAAAACAATCCGCCACCATCTAGGAGTTCCTTAGTGATATTCGCTTTTGATTCCCAGGCTTTCAATACAGCGCATATCCGAGTATAGGACTTATTTATGGTCCAAATCATTCCTTCTAAATCGGACGTCGTATCCAAAACACATTAGTTTTTTACAAAATCCCAAAACGTCCTTCATGCCTTTACACCAACTGCATTTTGAGCATAATAGTTCAGACTTTTTGGGTCTGTCTATTTGTAATAAACTAGAACCACTGACATCACTTCGGCCCTAGCATCGCTACAAAATTGTTATCCAGACGAACGACAATAATTCAGTTATATGTAGCTAGGCAATTTTAGACGATGGTTTAACCGCGATGGTGCGCGGTGCGCTTTTCAAATTCAAATTCGTCACATTAGGATTATTGCTAAAGGTTGATAGGGTGAAAAGCTATGTTTGAAAATAAAATTAACATTTTAAACACGGCAGAGTTAGAGTCCCAGTGGAGCCCTAACAAATTTTATTGAAGAAACTCAAATGGAAGTACTTAAAATAGAAAACAAAAATAATTTTAAAAAGTACCAAATATGTACTAAAATTAGCCCTTTTTAGCAATTAGTGAGTTAAATTTTGAGTGGTTAAATACTTATTTTATCTTTATTAGCTCGTTTATTAAAAAAAAAGCTTTTACTATTAATCACTGATCTCTTTTGAAAAAGTTTTATATAGAATTTTTGAAATTAAAAAAAAAAATAATTACATATCTACAAGGTGGCGCAAAAGTAATCCTTCTATCAGAAAATGCTATAAATTTTGCGATTGGCCCCTAATGTCAGTTCTGTTTTGACATTTGTGTATGCGAAACACATGCGAAATACACGTTAATAAACAATGTTACGCTACACTGCTCCAGAACGCGGAATATTGCTGACTATTTATTTATAAAAAAGGTTCAAATGACAATCAACTGTGGCGGCGGCCATTTATATGACATCATATTCTCGACTTGATGTAAAAAAAATTAAAAGACCAACTAAAAATAATCCACAAGAAGAATCAAAGTTTTTTTTAATTACAGCCAAAAAACATCGGAAATTTACTTTTGCGCCACCTTGTAGTACAAAGGAATACAACCAAATTTGTTTAGTATAATTTTTATTTTGTTTTTTCTTGAAACACTAAACTGAACCCGGTGTACTTCGCTAACCCCCCCTTTGAGGTAAAGCCGTTAATAAACATTGTAAAGAAGTAGGTGCAGAAGAGTGCATGGTCAAAAAATACTCTGATGTAATAAGTATTCCTGAGTTAAAGTGCACGCTGTGAAAATTTAAATTTAATGTAACAGATCCAGCCTCCAATATATCGTAAACAATGAGGCGTGCTCCTCCCACTTTTCTTTTGGTACGTATTTCTATTCATGTCAATACCATATATACTGACGCTGTTGGTCAAAAAACGCCCAAGATATGACGATTTTAAATTTTGGGTTATATGGACGAGGCCACGCCCCTTTGTCCACTCACAACTATGTACCAAATATCATCGACGTAGGTCAAAAAAATGCTTAAAATATGGCGACTTAATGTCCACTCACAACTTTATATAGTCAAGAATTTATTATATCGTAAGAATATCCTATTGTGAACATTTAACGACGATCGATCCAGTAGTTAAGACTATATTACGATTTTTAATTTTCCTTCCGCTTTTCCTCTGGTATGCATTCCTAATTATGTCAATACCATATGTACCAAATATCATCGACATAGGTTAAAATGTGGCGAATTAATTTTTTTGGGTTATATGGGCGGTGTCACGCCCTTTTGTCTACTCACAACGTTATGTAGTCAAGAATTTATTGTTTCGTCAGAATATCCTATAATTTTATACTTTTTATGTAAAATTAATTCGAAAAACATTTCAAATAAGAAAGAAATTCTAAACTTGGTGTGTTTATTAAATGGCGCGTTTTTTTCTCCATTTTGGTGGGTTTTGAAATTTCAAAGTTGACAACGCTGCTAAAAACGTGTGGACAATTTAACAATTTTTAACCTTTTATTGACTCTTCGACTTTAATCCATTGCTGTTAAAGGAATCTTCGGAATTTCTAAATTTAAATATCAATAATTTAATTAAACAACAGAGACAATTTCCTTCGTTTGACACATGTAGCATCATCATCCAATGGGATAATTCATTTTGGGTTATACTTAATACGAAATATTTACTCGTATATGGCTTATGTCATATGACATAAATTTTTAAATGTAAAAGTTGACAACTTAAGCTTTGTACACACGGTTGTCAGATCTTATAACGTTGTCAGATCTAGCAATGTGCTAGCAATGTACTGACATTGAAAAACTGTAAAAAGGTAACTTTTTCTTACAACGTTGGAAGACAAAAATTTTAAGTTTACACGGTTGTTAGACATTTTCTGAACATTTTTCTGACAACGTTGTAAGCCCTGACAACCGTGTATCTGTCTGTACCTACCTTTAAACTCATATGTTACATTGATATTTAATTAAAGACCATAAGTGTTGTCAGCATATTCAAGTGATAAGTATGTATGTATTTTACGCTTAATTACAAAAGATCTTTCTGATATCCATACATAAGTAACTACAAATTATAATAACTGGTGATTAATTTGCCGTAACAAATTAAACGAAATTACAAGGTAAGGACGCAAGAAAACTAGATTTAAATGAAACAAGCCCAATAAAATCGTTAATGGTATTTGGGTGCTGTTCCCACTGTAATGGTTGTTTTTGTATTGTTTAATAAACATGGAGCAACAACTTTATCTAGGAAGGCAAAATCATCATTACTATGTTGATGACAATAACGTTTAATGGCTTAATGAAGATACAATCTTAAGGAAAGACAAACTACCCGTACGGACGCATAATGATTGTCGTTCAAAAAAATGTCTGATAAACTCTTTATTAATGTTTTGTTTTTTTTCCTTCATAATTTTTTAATTAAAAATGAACTTAAGTAAATAAACATAAATACGAGTACTTACAATATTAAGAAATTATAGAAAAGAAAAAAATATTAAAGGGAAAAATATTTTGAGGCAATAAATGAATCACAGTGAGGAGGTAAAACAATGGAAGAACGTTATTTAACCCTTGTAATTGAAAATTTATTCAAAGATATTTGTTACAAACATACTCGCATGGATGTGTGTATATTTGAAAGATAAGTTAACCCAGCAAGCCATATGAGTCCGAAAATAATCTTTTCTGACACCTTTTTCGGAACGTTAACGCTCTTTATGAGCCCAAAAAACAATCATAATTGCTCCGAGAACCTTCAGAAAATGGTCCGTCAGAAAGAGCTCTTAGATAATGTCAAAAAAGAGTCTTTTATGGGGGGTTTTTTTTGGGCTCTTCGTAATCTTGTTTTTATCATTCTTGTGTGGTACAGCTATGTTTTTTTTTTCTTGTTCAAAGTACAAATAACTGGACAACAACGCTTTGGTACACACATAATTAAGTGGAATTTCTGAGTCGTACTGCGTGCCGACTCAGGCCAGTAACAAGCAAATTTTTCTTTCGCTCCGAAAATGCTCCTTTGTTGGACTCTTTTCTGACTCCTTTTTCAGAGCGCTCCTAGAATGGTATGCTGGGAAGTAATGTACTTTTAAATATGTAGATATTGCCGTTAAAACGAAATTGTAAAGCAAGTCACGTTCATATCCACGAACATATGTTCATACAACTTAATTAATTGTTCACATTTGTAAAACAACATAATATGGTGTCATATGAAAAGTCTTTGAAGTAGGCAAATGTATATGAAATTGTTAGCAGGTCTTATAGGTACTTGATGCAGTTGTTAAATCATCGTCTAAAATTGTCCAGATCTAATTGAAGCCATACTTGGCCTTATGTGTTATCAGTGGTTCTATATTATTACGAATATACATACGCAAGAAGATTCTATGAATCTGTAAACCCAAGGCAGGAAGTTTTTTCTAGGATTTCAAACAAAAAAAAGTGCTTTGGATAAGATATTTCAGGCAACGTTTACTACTTCCAATTTACATATTTACTTCTGCAATAGTGTTTCCCGAAAGGAAAGAATTACTTGGATCATAGTTAAGACTTGGTTAACATATTAATTTGCCGACGAATGCAGCATATTCGAGGCTGACGAATTTCACTTGGGGGGAGAAAACAAGTCTATTTATGACGACAGTCGGGTGGTGCGAATGGCTTGAATAGCCATGTTGTCAATTCCTAGAGAGTGGCGAACAGTAAGAATCCTTTATGTTAGCTGGATAATGGGCACTCTTACAATAAACAATATTTTGGACTAAACTAAACTTGCAGGTGTTGTCACTTTTATAGTGTAAAACTAGAAAAGAACTTGAACTGATCACTTGTTATTCAGCCTTTTCTTTTTACGACAACGACTGTTTCGTAATAGAATAAAGAAACAATTTTAATTTTATCTTTAATCTATTACGAAAGAGTCGTTGTCATAAAATAAAAACGACACTCATAATAAGGCTGATTATAATTGAATGACACCAATCAATATTTGGAGAACAGAATGGACCACAAAGTGTAAAGAACCATATAGGCCAAGCTAAACATTGCAGATACCAAATTTTTGTTATATAGGACAGTTTCAGGAACTTTGTTGAGATGGAACTGAGAGAATGAAACAACGGATATTTACAGGTTGTAAAAAATTCTAGGAGATTTACACGATTAATTCAGGATTCTATCATGGTTGATGTTGGAAATTGTCACAATAGTTTTAACAAGAAGTTCAGAAATTAAATGTTCAAGATTTAAGATCTTTGGCTCATAGTGTTTTAATGAGTCTTAAGTTTGGAAGACAATACTGGACTGGTTTTCTTTAAATCCCTTAGAATTTGTTAGTCGTTCGTATCTGGCTGTAATTTTGTTGCTGGCAATTTAAATTCGTCTGCATAAAGATTGTTTTATAAAATCATATACTCTCAACTGGAACACCGAGTTCTATAACTTTTTCTTATTGGGTATCTGGCTATACATTGTATGGAACCAAAAGAAGCTAAAACTTCTAGGAGCTTACTCTCTAAAATGACCGCCACTGACTGGTGCTCCATCTATTATTTTGAGCAACGGCACCGCAATTATTGCGTTGACTAACGGATACTTTATTGTGTCTTTTGCTTCTGTCTTCTTCTTCAGCCGTTATAATTCTTCCAAGGTGGGGTCTCTTATTTCAGCGTTAGTCAAACATTAATGATACATTTTTTTCCTTCGAGTTTGGCCAATGTTATAGGTCCATTTGATAAGACTATGTTTGCAATTTCTGAAGTTCTGGAAGAAAGTAGGTTTCCTTAAATTATGCTTTGCAGTTTCACTAAATGAGTTCGGCACCACTGCAGTTATAAATCTGGTTTTTCCACTTATCTAACGCCTGCATATCTGGCTTTCTGCACCGTAACATGAAATTTCATTCGGTATATTTCTTTCTATTGTTCGTCACAACACAATCCTAAAGATCATTATAACAGGTCTAGTCTTCTGGGGATGTTTTTTAAGAGAGATCACAAACATCCCCAGGGGAGAGCAAGACACTTCCGATCCACTACGATCTTCAAAAAGCCATACTGTAGTTACAAAGCAAGTGCTCATAGGTTTTATCCTGCAGTTTCCAAAACCAACATTGTTTTCGCCACAACATTACCTGTTCAGTTAATTTGTGGTATCTAAGATTAAGTTCTTTCCTAGGATCTTCTTTTAGACAGAATAAACAATCATTTGGTCTGCCTTAACCTTTCTTTGCATAATGGTGGAAATTTTTATCATAACATTGAAGGCCCTCTTTTATGTTTATTTAGTACTAAGCTAATGATCTAACACTGCATGATAATGGACATTTCCTTCATATTTTTTTAAATTTACACTATAAATATATACTAAGATTTTTTAACCATTTTTTCGTTAATTTTGAAGATGAATTATATCACTAATGAAGAAAAAATCATGCAAAGAATGGTTAGCTAGATAAGTTACTAGATTCCTAGTATCCCCTAGTAAGGAAAAATAATAATTTAGGTCCTTAACTACAGCTAACAGTTTCTAAGTAAGTCAAGGAGTTTCCTAATGTGTCTAGTCTGTTTTGGAAATTTTTTTCCATTTTTTTTTAGACTTTTTGTTACGGATCTGTAGTATGGGTTTAAATTGATGGTCACTCATCTACAGCATTATTCGAAAGAATTCTTAGCTGTCTGCAATTTTTAAATAAAATTCCTATTCAAGAATTTCCAAAAACAAAAAATTGAAAATGCGGTTTCGGTTTTAAAAAGCCTGTCGGTTTCTGTTTTGGGCCAGTTAACTGAATATTGTAGACGTTGGTCATATGTTCAAAACTCGTAAATGAGGAATTTATTGAGAGTCATAACTCAATTTAAAGAATTATGTCTTTTATTTTTATATTTATTTTTAAAAGTCTTTGGAATTACAAAATATCCTTACAGACTATTCGCTTAAAGAGAATTATAAAACATTAAAAAAAACACGGTTTCTGTTAATGTTAAAACTAGCGATGCCGTTACTGGTTTTTAAAACCCCACGATTTGTAATTTTATACATTTTGGGGATTTTTGTTTCATATTAAAACAAATTGGTTTATTTTATTAAATATTTATTTATTTCAAAAAAGTAGCTTATGTTTAATATAAAAATATTTGAAAACAAATATTTTATGTCCTCATAGCTACAATTTTTGAATTTATTATTAAAAGTTTATAAACCAAAAAAAAAAAAAAAACATAATACGATCACTTTAAAATGTTAGATTTACAAAAATAATATGTCATTTCGCCTGTAATTTCTATATTAATTTGAAAGCTATCGTTCTATCTTAAAAAAGCTTCTTTAAAATATCAAGTAAAGAGCTTCTTGATTTGATTTTGTTACCAATATATGAAGCTAACGCAAAATATCGTTCAAAATCAACGCGTGTAAGCAAAATTTTAAGCAAACAGTTCAAAAGATATATATTTCGCAGAATTTGGGTGGCTCGATGCGAATAACAAAATTAAAGTTCCAGAGCTGATGTATAAACAATTTTTTCTCACACTCCGAAAAAAACAAATAATTATATTTCTTATTCAATATTTGATTCCAGGTGTTGTGGGATGCTTTTACATATTTCAATTGCAGTCATCATTTCATTCGCTTCGCAATGAATGTTTTTAATTCAATTCTAACAATAAACATTTCTATCTATAAAAAAGTTTATTTTATTTTTTATAGATTTAAATTTCAAAGTGTTGAATAAATCATCCTTCTTTCTTGGTTAATATTAATCTCGTTTAATATGTACTCACTTTTTCATATCTCTTTGAGCCTTAATAAAAAAAAAATCAGCAGAGATTTATATCACTGCTACAAAGGGCTTCATCTGTTACTTTAACCGGTCTTAAAATGACAACTACATATTTATTTAAGTAAAAAAAAATGTCATATGTTGAGCTTTTATATTAATTAAAGCTTTTTGCAATTTCAAAAACCGTAAAATTTTAAATTTGACAATACAAATTTAATTTTTATACATACATACGACATACCTACCTACCTACCTTTGTAAATTTAAAATTTTTATTAATGACTTTATAAATAAATGTTAGTTTTCGGGATTTATAAATCCCCTGGATTATCGGGATTGGCTTACCTAATTAGAACTCAAAGGTATACTATGCGCAGCGTTGCTATACATATGTCAAGTCTTTCCTATTAGCAAGGTATTCGAGAGGTCAAAAGTTTTTTGAAATTCAAACACTGTGAATAATGTGTCACAAAACTGGCAAAAAATGGCGTGAGGTTTTGATTTTTCGCAATTTTATTTTTATTAATTTTGTTTGCTAAAATAATAGATTAATAAATATCATTGATAATTTTATAAACAAATTTAAGTTTTATATACAAACCTTTTTTATAAAAAAAAAAGATTTTTTTTATTTTTAAATAAAAATGTTTCTTTAAAATATACATACGTATATGGCAACGCTGACTATGCGTCTAATTACAATTTTTTTTTTTAATTTTAAAAGTTAAAACAACATAATTTTGATATTTTAATAATCGCAGAATTAATTGATTTTTTACATTAACTTTGCGCAACAAGGGGTTAAACACTGAAGTCTATTAAATTGAGTAAGAGAATTAAAGTTTGTTTAAACAACGAGCTGAGAGTTTCAGTTTAATTAATTTAATTGTATTGAAATTAATTAAACAATAAAACCAAAGAAACTAAAAATGTAAACAAAGCACAAATCTATTCATGCATACATATACATACATATGTATGTGTATATAAGAGCAAGTATTACGAATGAGAGTCAAAAGTAAAGGCAGAAAAATATAAAAAGAGTTTAAAGGTTTATGAACTTTTTGAGAGATACAGAAAATGAGAACGATCGTAAACAAA
The DNA here is from genome assembly GCA_950370525.1 of Bellardia bayeri. Classification (NCBI taxonomy): domain Eukaryota; kingdom Metazoa; phylum Arthropoda; class Insecta; order Diptera; family Calliphoridae; genus Bellardia; species Bellardia bayeri. The sequence goes on from OX493267.1 coordinate 23,507,128, forward strand.
CTTTGTTTATGTTGGTCACAGTGTTGAATTAAACGGGAATTTAGCACAAATTATTTTATTGTTGCACAAAATTCAAAATATTTTTTATATGTATTAACTGAAAATTACTATTAGTTAATTTAATCATTGTTTTTTTTTTTGTATCTTTCTTAAACGTTAGCTAAGGCTACACGAAAAATTTAGGCTGTTTAAAGTTGACAAATAATAAACTTGTACATACCTACCTATAACATTTTCCTGCAATTAGCCATTTTCATATTTCACTCACGATTTGTGACAAAAATTTATTTAACTTTTTTTTTTTTATATGATTTTTAAACCATTTGTATTAATGACTCCATTTCTAATTAATTCAAGTTGTACAATGTACTACTGATACATTGTATGTAGCAGCACCAATATTACCGACCACATGTTTTAAGTTTATTTACTCTTGCTGAAGTTTGTTTTTTATCATTTATTTTTTTTTTTGGTTAGATCAACAACTTAATGTAACCGGTTATTGTTATGGAAAACTTTAAAGTGTCTGGTGCTCTTTTATAAACAAAACATTTTGTTTATATTATAAGTTCTTTTGTGTATCTGAGAGATACAACTGTTTACTGCAAAAAATTATATTTTTTACCGCAGTTTTATACGTACCAGGGTTAGAAAATTCACTGCTATTGTACTTTTTTCAATACTTTTTAACATTACAAAATATTGCCAAATAAAAGTTGGAAACATTTTTTAAAGTTGATTATTGAGAAAGTTAGATACGAAGCCATCATACAATCGTACCCTACTCTGCACCAAACAGCAAACAGTTCCAATATTAAGTGATTACATCTAATTCTGTTTTTACGCGATAGATACGTTCCTTAAAAACTCGCGTAAAAAAAGATAGAGTATCCATATTAAATGAGGGAATTGGTTCCACGTATGAAATATCACGTAAAATAAGATAAATAATTCAAATTCATGTTGCTTTATACACAAACATATTTTATTTAAACAAAAAACAATAGAAAAGAAAGTTCATTTAGAAAAGCACATACATACATGCAATATCTTTTCGTCTGTAAATTTGACTGAATTCTTACACTCTTACTTTCAACTAAATTTATTTAAAATAAACAAGGGAAATCCCCTGTTTCGATAGTGTAGTTTTTCGTACCAGACGATTTGTAGTGCTGCCAACTATCCCCATTATTCATAAAACTTGTCAAAGGTTTATAACAGGCTTATAAAGCAAATTTTGTATGGATATTTGCTTTATTAGCCTGCTATAAACCCTTGATAAGTTTTTATGAATTTTCTGGTAAAAATACATACATTTTTAGATCGCGTTAAATCAAATCTAGTCGCATTAAAACAGAATGAAATATTTATTTGGAAACGCGTTAAATCAAATTCGCGTAAAAACAGAATTAGGTGTATTTAGATAATTTTCAAATGTTTTTTTAATTTTACTGGAACCCAACAGAAAGTTATTTTTTGAAGACATTACATATTATTAATCACTATGATCATTTGTTAAATTTTCAAATTTTTTTTAAATGTCTTACAAACATTATTGGTCATATAATTAAAAATTTCATCAGAACACTAATTTATTCAATTTATTTTCTGTTTATAAAAAGATAACAAAAAAAATGTTTCCTATTTAATTCTAAGCCTGGCTGCTTTTCTTTGCACTCCTCAAAAAATTAAAGCAAATCGTTAATGGGGTTGGACAAACATTCACCACAGTTTTATTATTTCTAATAATTTTCCAATTTTTGTCAAATAATTATAAATTTACTTTTAATATTTTGTCGTGTTATTAAGGGCTATTTGTTATCGCATGAAGACATTTACAGTGGTGGTCATATAATTAGAAACGATGCTTTGGTATAATAAGGTTGTTGTGTAGCTTCTTTAAAGACCTACACTGTAAATTGTTCTTACCATTACACAGTACAACACATGATTTCGGGACTCAATTCTGTTAATTGTTTATGAAAGTAGCCCCAAAAAGAAGAACTTCTGCATCATTCGTTTGGTCATTTTACATCAAATAATAATTTAAAATATAATTTAAAGTTAGTAAGTATCTATAGGCAATTTCTCACGTTTTAGGCTCTTTTGTTTGTCATAACTCAAGAACCACTAGTCCGAATAAGCTGAAACTAATTTAAAAAAATTAAGAATTACAATTCTTTTTTCCCGGATTTTTTAGATTTTTTAAAAAAATTTCGGATCAAAAAATAATTTTGCAAAATGTATCAATAGGTGGACCATATAAATAGGTCTTGTTACATATCGTTGGAAAGGTCTTTAAAATACCTATCATTTGATATATATATCGTCTACTAAAAAAAATGTAGGTTTCAAGATATAGCTAAATATATTATAAACTTTGAAGCCCCGCCCCCTCGCAAATAGGCGTGACCGCCAACAATTTTTTTCCATTTTAATCAGAATTTAAAATTCTATTAGTGATAAAATTTTGATAGTGATTTGAAAAAAGTCACTAAAACCGAATTAAGCCATGAAATTTTGTACACGTTATTTTTATGATGAAAGAAGAAAGTGTGAGGAAAATAGTAAGAATCGGTCCATGATTTCTCATAGCCCACATAAAGATATAATCCCGAAATATGGCTTAATGATACATAAATGCCTATAAAATTGAAATATTAATACAAAATTCGAAAAAAAAGTGTCATGTAAAAAAAATCGCAAAACAAAATTTTGTTTTGTTCGGTCCATGTTTGACCATAGACCCCATATGAAGTCCATTTCCAAATTTGACACAAATAATTTTTATAGATATGTATATAAATTGTTGTACCAAATTGTATGATGGTAGGTCCATAATTGGTACTAGCTCCCATATAAGGACCACATCCGAAAAAGCCATTTATCTTTATATATATCTTAGAAATATCGGTATCGACTAAAAATTTTACATATCATTTACATATACACAAAAATCATATTATAGAAATTTGTGAATTTTGGTTCATATTTGATCACATTCACCATATGAAGCGCTTTTCCGAAAATCACTAATGTAATAATAGCTCACATATATGTACGTACCACCTCCGAACATCAAGTTAATCCTCAATGATGTCAAATAAATATCGATATAGAATACAGAATCAACATTTGATACATTCAGTCCATATTTGGTAATAGCTTCCAAATTTAGTCTACTTCTGAGTACAACAACCAACCATACAACTTTGTAAATAACATTATTGAGATGAATTTCAACCAATTCACATTACTGGATACTGGATTTAGTAAAGCTTCTAAGTTCATAATTGGTCCGTTTCTACTATGCCACCCACATATCGCTTGCAAATAAAGCTATGGCGATCAAATAAAATTCGTTAAATTTGTAAAATTGTGTTTCAAACAATATACATACATATGGGTATTTTCATACAGCCGTAGGTGACATTCGTACACATATAAAGTAATATAAATCGCACAAAAATAGAAGTTAATAAAAAACAATATTACAGTTATGTTGCAATCAAAAGCTTCTATGTTTGAGAAAAAAATGGACAGCCTCGAAACTTTGGTGTCGAAAATATCCGATCAAAATAAGGTGATAACGTACGTGACAAAAACGGAAGTGGATTTAAGGCACATGCGAAAGTCTGCTAATCATGGGAGTTTTTCTTTTCTTCAAAAATTCCTAAAATAAGCTAAACAATGTACCTTTACAATCCTTTAATATTTAAAGAGAAATCATTTCTGGTTAATTTTATATAAAAGAAAAACCTAATAATGTACGTGACATAATGTACGTGACAATGTTTCTCGTATATAAATAATGAAATGTATGGAGCTTTAACTCCATCTCGCAAGTAACCGAACCCGTGTGTGTTTCCTGTTCATAATTTGTGCGTTTTACATACAGGGTGGGCCAAGTTTGACTGACTGATTTGAACTGCTTATAACTTTTGTGTTTTTAAATTTTTTTATTTATTTTTTTTTGCAAATTAAAGTATGAATTATAAATTTTTTTTATGCTAAGTATGAAAAATTACATCTTTTAGATGGCGTCCATTTTCCTGTTGGCAGTTAATGGCTCTACTCAATACATTTTGCATTACGTTGCGCAACGTTTCTGGCTGCAGTTGAGCAATTTCTGTGCGAATATTCTGCTTTAGCTCCTGAATATTTTGTGGTTTGTTGACGTAAACTCGTTCCTTCAAGAAACCCCACAAAAAAAATCTGGAGAACGAGGTGGCCACGCGAAATCTGCATTGTGGCTCTTGCGGTATGAGCTGTAGCTCCATCTTGCTGGAACTATATGTTACGATTATTGAGAACTATCGGACGTAAAAACTTTCCAACATGGTCCGGTATACCACCCCAGAGACGGTTTGTGGTTCATTAAGCTCATTTTCGAAGAAATATGTACCAATAACTTTATCAGCCATGATTCCACACCAAACAGTGCATCTGACAGGGTGTAATTGTCGCTGATGCAATGCTCTTGGATTCTCTGTACCCCAAATTCGGCAGTTCTGTTTATTCACATATCCATTTAAATGAAAATGTGCTTCATCGCTCATAATCAGATTATCCAAAAAATTGTCATTTTCTGTAGCTAGCAAAATCAAACTATTGGCATATTGTAGCCGTCGTGGTGCATCCCTCGGCAATAATTCTTGGGCCAATTGAATTTTATATGGAAACATCTTCAGATCAACTTTTAGAATACGTCGTAGCGATGTTCTGGAGATGTTCAATTGAGTAGCTCGTCGACGAGTAGACACAGTTGCATCCGTGTGAACACTTTCTCGTACAGCTTCTATAGCTTGTTCAGTGCGAACAGGACGAACAACATTTCTTCGTGGTTCATTACCCACTGAACCCAAATTCTCAAAACGGGTCATTAAGCTTCTTATCATGTTTACACTGGGAGCCTCTGCAGTATTAAAATGCTGACGGTATTTTCTTTGTGTTGTAACAATTGATCGTCCGGAAGCATAATAAAATTCAACAATTTTTACACGTTCTTCCACTGAGTATGATGACATTATGAAATTTTATAAAATTCTGTATTATCTGCAAAAAAAAAATTAAAAATGCAAAAGTTATAAGCATTTCAAATCAGTCAGTCCAAGTTGGCCCACCCTGTACTTCCTGTGGAGAACTTCAAGTACTTCCACTTTCTTTTTCCCCAAAGTTTGTGTGGCCGTAGTAGGAGTAATTTCAGTTTGAAAAGGCAAAAAGGGATCTTCTCACTCATCGGAGGGTTAACATTGATTTTGATGCATTTAATTTAAATTATCGTACTTACAATAACGTATGCGACAAAAGGTAATATCTTTTTTTCTATTTCGGTTGAAAAAGAAATTTTAGTTAATATCTTTAATTGAAAAAATTCTTATTTTAGAATTGTAATATTCTTTATCTGCGGCTGCCCATATACAAATGACATACATAGTTAAACAATGTTTTTGCATAACGTACGTGACATTAGAATACCATCAAAAGCAAATAAAAAAAAAATACCGTTATTCGAGGTCTAACTTCTCGTTTTTCTCATTATTATAATTATTTGTTATTGCAAATTTATTTTTAAGATGTAATTGTAATGTTTCGAATCTATTAATTTAGTTAATAGCAAAGAGAAAATAATTTATTTTATTTGCAAAAACTGAGTCGAAGAGACATTCAGGTTTTCTCTTCCATTTTTGAGTTTTAAAATTACAAGAACCTGAAAATGCTTCCATATTATGAAAAATCGAATATTTTTCTCTTATTAAATCATATTAGAAACATTTTTCAAGTACTCTTATTTTTTTGGTCGTGGTTGACATTTTCATGGAACTACCCATATTTATAAAATGCTAACCTATTAGTTGAAAAAAAAAACACTGAATAAGAATATTCTAGTTCTATAATGGCCGAATTCTCAGTCATTAGTTAACCATTGGATAACTAAAATACTAACTATTGTTTAACTATTACTTGTTATTCTTATGACAAACTAAGCATTGCGAATAAAGAATCATTAGTTAAGCCTTTGTCATTAACTAATTAAAGACTGTGAATTCGGCCATAACAAGTGTAGTTTTTGTATTTCTCATTAAGTTAAGCGCAAAAGTAAACTTCCAATCAGGCGATCTAGCTGGCCAGTGCAAATCGCCAAAACGGAAGATTAGGCGCCCGGGAAATGCATCCTTCAGCATATCGGCTGTGGCATGTGCAGTGTGTGCCGTTGCACCGTCCTGTTGGAACCACATGTTTTCCAATCCCAATTCATCAAGTTGCGCAAAATTTATAGCATTTTCTGATAGGAGGATTACTTTTGCGCCACCTTGTATTTAGGTGGAGGGTCTTTAAGATGCGGCACAGCCGAATACTGCACTCTAACTTGGTTTATTTCGATTCGTCGTATTCTTTACTTTCTAATTGTCAATTTTTCTGACAAAATTTAATTTTAATTTGATTTCAAACCTTATGATCACTTAGCTCTCAACTCTTTTCTTTAATTGAAACTACATAAACACAATCTAAAGCCCAGCTATCGAAACCAATTAGAAAAGAATTTTATTTATAGAAAAAAGATGATCTTTTCAGACCGAACCAACAAAAAAAAAAAAAAACAGGTTGAAGATCTGCAACATGAATAATTAATTGAAAAGAAGATTATTGTGATTAAAACTTGGCCAACAACAAGCGCTACAATAAAAAGTGGCAACATTTGTAAAATGAATAAATGTATGTATGTATGTAGTAATCAAACCATATGTCTATATGGTTGTTGTTTTAGTTGTTGTACAAATGTGGTAATTGATCAATCGATCATTGAAGTCAGTTTTTGTTACGTGCGGCTTCAGTTGAAACAATTTTAAAAAATGTTTAAAGAAAAAATCAAACAACTTAAACAAATTCCATGACATACAAAATGAATACATTACAACTGATCTTACAACAACAACAAAAATATATATGTACATAAATAAGTAAATAAAAAATACATAATCGATTAAAAAAAAACAACAACAAACTCTATTGTGAATTTTAATTCAATAAACATATTAATTTTTTTCTATTCTCAAACGTTTTCCAATCATCAACTACACAGAAAAAAATAAAAATTAGTTTCAATTAAAATATTTGTGGAATCAATTAAAAATTTAATTGAAATCGCACCTGTAAACAAATTGATTATATCAATTAAAAAAAAATGTGAGATTTAATTGAAAATATCAGAAAAAGTAATTGAATCAATTAAAATTTTAATTGAAAATTATTTTAAAATCAATTAAAGATTTAATTGAAAAAGAAACATGATTTTTTGTTCTGTGTACTGATCCGTGGATTCCATTGTTGGTTGCAGTTTTCATTCAAGTCTCTATAGTATTAAATTTTACTATTCAATTTTAAGTTTGTCAATTTATATGTAAACGGTTTTTAGTATTTTTTTTTTTTGTTGTTTTTTGTTTCAGTCAAGAACATTTCGAAAAAAAAAATGTTGCAAGTTTTTGTAAAGGTTGAATTTTAACAAGCTGGTGTAGTTGCTTTTTATGATTATTTCTGTTTGTTTAGTGGTTTTCAGAACACAGTGTCAGTTTTGAGCATGAATTAATTTAAAAGAAAAAAAATTAAAAAAAAAAACTTGTTGCAACGTGAGCGCTGTATTGTAGAATGTGTTTAGAATACAGAATCAGTTCCTTAAAATTAAATTCAAAGTGCATTTTTTATTGTTTTGTAAACGGTTCTTAAGGCAAGACTTTTTTAACACTTGTAATTTAAAATGTAATATATATATATTTTTCATTTAAATTTATGTTAATTAAACATTATTGTAAAATAAATTTATTACATTTTCATGGCGCTTTTTAGATGAAATTCACTTACGAGTAATAAATATTAAGTTACAAATGCCAGACTAACACAGCCTTAACTATTTTGAATTCTGTGAGGAATTTTATCTAAAAGTTTCGCAGCCAAGTACTCGTATATTACAAAGAACACACTGACTGATTCCTAAATTACACATCAGTAGAAAAATTCAGGTCTATTCGGAAAGTCACTTTCACCATAAATACGCGTTTCATTCACGTTTTGTTCTTCTAAAATACGTTAGCGATGTGAGTACCAGAAAACAAACAGAAAAGCATATGTTTTTGTTCACTTTGTATGTATTCTAAAATACTTGTTCACCACACATCTACATAATTTTCGTTCGACGCTTGATTTAACGCGTAAAAATACGCTTCAAATGTAAGTAAATATATGTATAAAAAACATACAATGTTTCTTTGTCCAGGTCTAAAAAACAAACTTCGCCGCAACAGTTCAGAGCCATGGTCATCAATAGGCATGGTCACGCCTGGTATCGACGATTTTCGAAAGAAGTACATACGGGCTTCTTCTTTTGTCTGTTCATCCATTTTGATACTTATCCATTTATGACATAATTTCTCTTCGATTGCAACTAATATTAAGATGCCAATCCTTGCCAACTCCATGTTTGTAATTTCCTTCAGTGAAGAAACGAAGGGCTGCTGCCAGCTTGTCAACAGGCCCTAAGCATCCAAGCCGTGATTGCTGTTTGATTTTGTCTTCCAATTCAGATAAAATATATTTAAATGCCTCTTTGTTGATTCTAAAATTTTTCTAAAACTTCTTTTGGTATTAGAAGAGGTGATTTTAAATTTGTAATAAACATACATAACTAGCATCATTAATTTTAAATATATCCGGCGTGTTATTTCTTCAATTTTTAATTACTCTAAGATTTTTCAGGTTGTGCATTAATTAAAAATGCAATCGAATCCATCTCAATTTTTATTTTTAAATTTTTATATTTTTGTTTTTAAATTTTCTGTGTTTTCAATGTTTATGTTTTTCATAAGAGATTACAAAAAATCGATTACTGCAAACGATAAATCTTTACTCGTATTTTAGAATATGTCGAAGACGAAATGTCGAAAGTGAACGTTCGACGACGAAGAATTGAAGCGCGTATTCCCGAATAGACCTGATTATATTTGCGGAAATAGCTTACGTCTGAAGAAGGGGTAAAAAATCGTCGATTTCTAAAGAATGATGAAGACTGGTATGCTTTGATATAAAAGGAGGTTTATTGTACGTTTTCCAAACCAGAGCTTAAAAACCCAAACCAAAGAAATACAAATCAGGCTTCTTAAAGAATCATGTGAGAAGTTATCATCCCGTGCTGATTAAATCAATTTAAACCAAAGCAAAATCTAAAGCTAGATTTACACGATTGAAATTTTCTTCAAAATTGCTCTTCAAAATGCTTCAAACTCGTGCAAAGAGCAAAATTTCTTCAAAATTTATTTATTTAATAACTATTCATAACTATTCATAACTAATAAATACATAACTAGTAAATAAATAAATTTTGAAGAATTTTTGCTCTTTACACGAGTTTGAAGCATTTTGAAAAAAATTTCAATCGTGTAAATCTAGCTTAACTCGATGCAGAAGAAATATTGCCATGTTAGAGAAACTAGGCTACAGGAATTATATTATCAAAGGATTAAGTAACAATCTTGCTTTATCTTCATTTAAATAAGAGCCATCCTTAAATGCTGGCGGTAAGCGGCACGTTTTTTTTTACGCTGAGCGTTAACGCTGATACCCCATCCCTAAACAAAGCGGCAACGTTATGTCAAAACGATAAAAACAGGTTATCAAACAAATAAATAAAACGACCCTGTTTATTGTAACAGCTGGACATTGTTGTCTTATTTTTCCTTTTTTGTTTTTGTTTTCTTTTTCAACTAACTTCACTGTCAAAATCGAAAAGCAAAGCGTTGCCGCCGCGTTGTTTCGGTATGCTTGCCGCCGGCAATTAGGGATGGCTCTAAATCGTGTATATTTATTCCACCACCACAAGTGGTGAATGAGAGTATATAAAGGGTCTGCCAAATAACTTTTTTTATTTTGAAAAGGCTATAAAAAAAAACTACTGAATATTTTCTCAAATTTATTTTTATTTTAATTAATGGAAAATAATTTCATTCAAATGGCTGCCTCGGCTGGCCATGCAATAGCCTACACGATCGGTCCAATTTTTAAGCACATTATCGATTGTGTGCAGCTGTATTTCACCAATAACTTCACGAATATTGTCCTTTAAAGCGTCAATTGTCTCTGGCTTGTCGGTGTAACACTTAGGCTGTGCGGCACGTAGCGCCGTCCTGTCGAAACCAAATGTTGCCAATATCCTCCTCTTCAATTTTTGTGAACAAAAATTCGTTCAACATGGCCCGATAACGATCGCCATTGACTTTATCGGCCACTCCTTGCTCATTTTCGAAGAAAAATGGACCAATTATGCCTCTGGACCAAAATCCGCACCAAACAGTGACTCGCTTTGGGTGCATCGGCTTCTCAATGTATGCGTGCGGGTTTTCTGTGCCCCAAATTCGATAATTTTGCTTGTTTACCGCCAAGATCAAAATGAGCTTCATCTGAAAAGATGATTTTTTTTTGGCAAAATCGGCATGTTCTGTAAGTCGATCGCAGGCCCACTTAGCGAAGCGAAAACGCATTAGATGGTCAGTTGTCTTCAACTCCTGAAGCAATTAGACTTTGTATGGCGTCATACCAAGGTCTTTAAGCAAAATGATGTCTCCGAAATGTTCAATTGTTGAAAACGACGGTGAATTGATGTTAATGGCGCTTCACGCACACTTTCTGCCACAGCAGCAATATTCTCGGGTGTACGCACTGTTTTTCGCTTTTCACGCTTTGGTTTATCGATGAGGATGCCAGTTTCTTTCACTTTTTTCACAAGATAACGAACATACGGAGCTGACGGTGCTTCTCTTCTTTCAAAATCCGTACGCAATTTTCGCACACATTCTGCAACATTACCATGATTTTCAAAGTAATGTCGCAATATTTCCCAGCGTTGTTCAAGCGTATACACAACCATATTCGTTCAGTGGAAGGATAAAACTAATTATCTGTCAAATCATTACCATTCACGAAATAAACACTACCCAGCAAACCATATGAGTCCGAAAAGAGTCTTTTCTGACACCTTTTTCGGAGCATTAACGCTCTTTATGAGCCCAAAAAACAATCATAATTGCTCCGAAAACCTTCAGAAAAGAGGGTCATTACGTTCGAAAATGGTTCGTCAGAAAGAGCTCTTAGTAATGTCAGAAAAGAGTCTTTTATGAGGGTTTTTTTGGGCTCTTAAAGAGCTCTTAGATAATGTCAGAAAAGAGTCTTTTATGAGGGTTTTTTTGGGCTCTTCGTAATCTTGTTTTTATCATTCTTGTGTGGTACAGCTATACTTTTTTTTTGTTCAAAGCACAAATAACAGGACAACAACGCTTTGCTACACACATAATTAAGTGGAATTTCTGAGTCATACTGCGTGCCGACTCAGGACAGTAACAAGCAAATTTTTCTTTCGCTCCCAAAACGCTCTTTAGTTGGACTCTTTTCTGACTCCTTTTTTCGGAGCGTTCCGAAAATGCTTTTTTGTTGGACTCATTTCTGACTCCTTTCTCGGAGCGCTCCGAAAATACTCTTTTGTTGGACTCTTTTCTGACACCTTTTTCGGAGCGCTCCTAGAATGGTATGCTGGGTACTTGAAAAACAAAAGTTAGATGGCGGACCCATTATTTCTACAAAATGAGCCTCTGTGTGAGTGATTCTGTGTCGATCGGCATACTAATCGATCTGCGTTAGACTATTAGATATCAGCACTAACCCAATAAACCCTCATCATTATGGTGGCGTATGGTATTAAATGGGATGGGATAATATGGTAAGAAGTATATCTAGAGCAAATTATAAACGAATTATGTAGAGAAAACTCTCTTCGAGATTGCATTCGATATATTCCAACTTAGTATTTGCCAGCCGATCATAAATAAATTCAGTCACTTGTTTGAAGAACTGTTAGGATTTTCTCAAGTTTTCCATCTATAAATAGTTCTAAAGTGATCTTGTGAATTGTGGAAACTTTATCTGAAGACTTCGGCCATCAATATAAACGTGGGTGGCCTTTCGCAATTTCATAACTCGATGCTTGATGAAGTTAAGAAATCTTTTTTGTGGGACTGCAGTACAACAATGAAGCCTAAAATACATCAACTTCGGTTAATATTAGCACCAATATAAACGCTTTATATTATTTCTACGGGCATTATTAGTTTACTAGTTAAATATAGAAAAAATAACGTTCTGCAAAAGCAAAACTTAATCTTAATCATAACCGCTTTAGGTTATCATAAAATTTGCACCGCTTACCCCTTGTCTTGACATGATGTTATGACATTTGTTTGCACAACAATTTCTTCCATTAATTATCTTTTACAGAAAAACACCGCGTTTAAAAAAAATGTTCAAAAAAAAACTACAACCATTTATCATGAACACGTTTTCCCCTTACAGAAGGACATGAACAAATCTGTGTCCGTAATTATTCCGACATTTGGTTCTTGTGGGCACAAAGCGAAGGCTCGTCCAGACTTGAGGTTACATTTCTGAACTTTTCTGTTAGAATTGGCGATTAGTGTTGTTGACTAAACTCTTCAATATCACTTAAAATGTTCAAACAATAGACAGATAACTTGATAGCCATTTGTAACATCCTAAAGTTACGGTCACACTTGGCAAATATTTGCTGAAAACACGTAACCACTAAATAAAATATTTTTAATATCATAAAAAAGTTTTTTCCAGCTCGAGGCCAATTATTTGTTAAAATTTTTAATATATTATTTATTAAATTATTTTTTCCAATATTTCGATATCCATCGGATATCATTCTCAAGGAATGAGTTACAATTATATTTGTAAGAGACGTATTATTCTCTCCATTGTTACAAATAATTGGCCTCGAGCTCGAAAAAACTTTTTTTATTTTATTAAGAAAAAAAGGTCGAAGAAATCAAGATTTAATTTAATATTTTTAATATCGTTTGTTTAATAAAAAAAAAACTTCGTTTATTTAGGACAAGACACAAGAAATATTTAATCTTATTTTATTTAATGCTGTCAGATCTTGCAAAATTCTTGTAAGAGTAAACAACGTCAAACAAATTTGTGGTAAAACAAGTGGTTACGCTTTTTTGAGTAAATATTTGCCATGTGTGACCATACCTTAATAATTAGAAAAACACCTGTTCGCTTTGTCTAACAATAAAGATGAACGGAAATATATCATATCATTATAGGCATCTTTGATTAGTTTATTTAAGTCTTGTTGAAGCTTTTGTCTGCTCTTATGAAGGTCATACAAGACATGCCTGCAGATATGATGTCACAGTCACGATGACATCACTAATACTATTTTCTATTAGAAACTATTGTTTAATATAGTGTTTTGTTGCCTATATTCGTGACTTTTGCTTCTTCGTGTAGCTGGTATTCAGTTAAAATATCAAGCTAAACAGACAATTTGATCAATTGATCAAATTGATGTGAAGCTGATGTTTCTTTGTTTAGGAATTAAACCACAAACCATTTCAGTGCTTCCCCAAAATATATCAGTATCTACTCTTGACTACATTCTGAAATTGTTCTAACAACATTTGATCAATTCTATTACTAAAGCTAAAACAAATTAGCAGTTAGTTACGTACAATTTCCAAATGGGATCAGAAAACATTTACAATTTTTTTACATATTTAACATACTTAATTAGTCCATTAGGACACTAGTAACCAAAGTGATCTAATTATAGCCGTAACTATGTGCTGGCATACTAAATGTATTGCCAACAAAATACATTACAAAGATACTGAAATGAGTGCCAGATTGCACAGTTATTGAAATATTATAAACTATTCAAATCAAAACCATTTGATACAAGAGTACTCGCACAAGGCATAATAATTTTTAATAGTGCAAATAGCAAATTATATAGAGCTGTTTAAATTTGTAATAAAATCACATTTCACAACAATACATTGCATTAGAATTGCGTTGGCTAATTATAATTCAGCTACCATGCTTCATGATCTCATATCTATAATAAAAAGATAAATAACTCACCTGTTGGTTTAATAGTACGAGATGCATGTATATCTATTTTAAACTATTTAATGTATTTCTTACGATTCGTTTTCAATTTAAACTCATTCTGGCAATATCGGCAAATAAACATGAAAAATAAATATCTTATGATTTTTTCTATTTTATTATTCTTTGAATTTTGCATAAAAACTTTATTAAATTACATACTTTTAGTTAGCAAATACGAGTTAAAATGTAACATATTTTCCTGCATAATAAGATACTCGTAGATAGTAGGTATGACGTTATTACTAAATAAATATTCAACACATACAATTGAAATACTAACTAGCTATGCTAACAATATATAATAATAGTAAGTTAAAGTATAAGGATTTCCCTTGACATTAAGATTTTAAAAAGAAATTAAAAGTCTTAAGCTATGTATAGACGGTCGTCAGATATTACAACGTTGTCAGATCTAGCAATGTGCTAGCAATGTACTGACGATATAGGAAGAAATACGGAGCTATTCCTGGATATGCGCTTAAGTATCAAAATGGGATTGAGTGGCACAAGACTATCAACAGGACATTTTTATATTCTACATCACCATAGTGGGGAGGGAAGATTGGATTTGTGCTGATGTTTGTAGCGCCCATAAATATTCGTCCATCTGGCTTACTGGTTGACTGTCCATTTAAAACTTGTGGCATTAGTACAGGTCGCAGTTTTAAAGCTATTTCGATAACATGTGGTACATGATATTTTTCGGCCCACGGATGGATGGGATTGAAACTATTGAAAATCGCTCCATTATTTCACCTGGCCTCCGTACAAATGTCCTCCAAAAATAGGGGTTTAACGATCACAAATGTTTGATTTATGCAATTATCCAAACAAATTTCACCACAAATGCGTGGTAAATGAGGTCAAACCACATCAAAAAATTTTGTGCAGATCGGTCCTTAATTGATCACAGCTTCCATTTAAGGCCCACTTTCGAAAATCACTTTAAAGAACATAATTCTCCTAAACATGTTGGTATCCAAATAATATTGAACACAATTATAACCCGTAATATGTCATAGCTCCCTTATGAGGACTACTACTGAAAACTCATTAATCTACATAAACTTCCATACCGAACCGAAATTTTACACAGAACAGTCATAAGTACATATCGATGGCTTAATACAAAAAAGGCCTAACTCAATTAAAAAAAAAAAAAATCACCGAAAAAAAATGTCTATCTTTGATACGTTCATTAAAACAAAAAAAATTTCAAATAAGAAATAAAATGCGTTGCTTGTTTTATAAAAAATTGTCTCAAAATTGTTGTTGTATCTAAAATTTTACGGATTTTATTAAGTTTTTTCCTACGTCTCTAAAAGTAACAAAAAAAAACGAATTAGGCCTTTTTTATATTAAGCCATCGATATGTAAAAATTATATTTTTGACTTTTGTGAAAGTTGGTCCATAATTGTTCAAGCTCCTCTTCCGAAAATAGCCACAGAGAACAGAAAGCTGACAATTTAGACCTTTCAAAAAGTCGAAATCAGTTTCCCAGGGCTTTTTGGTATCTTAATTATGGTGTGTTAAAGTAAATAGCCTTAAAAAATTATGTGTGTGAAGATAAATTTAAATTTAACTAGCACAGACAAAAACCGCAATTTTTAGCCAAGCCCATTTTGCACTTAACAGAGCACTGTTATTCACTTAACAGCCATCATACTTGAATTCTAATACACAAATCTTTATATATAATGTCTGAAATTATTTCAGAATAAAAGAAAAATACATATTAAGAAATAGATATGGTAAGGAAAAAGACCACTGAATGGAACTATGATAGTGGGATATCTGAAATAATTTTGGGATTCCAGAAAATTTGAGTTTTATGCAAAAATAAATCTGGAGAGGATTTTTGGTCATTGTGGAAATTAGGAAAAGGGCTCGGGTATGACACTATATGGAAATGGTGGTCCTATGGGCACTTTTTACAACTGTAATAGTGGGATATCTGAAATAATTTTTAAATTAATTTTTAATTAAATTCTGTGACATGGCTGTATAACTGAAATAAGCATAAAATTTTTATAAATGTCATTATTGAGATGAAATTCAACCAAAATGAACCCAAAATAAATACAAATTACGGTATAATGTTGCATGAAGTTTGCCCCATAGTAGGTGATTTGATGGTGGGTATATAAGATTCGATACTGCCGAATATTGTACTCTTACTTGTTTTTTTTTTTTTGGATTGATAAAGTCCATAACAAGATCTATGTATTTTTAATTATAATTTCAGACAGTATCAGTTAAATTTCTAGGACTTTTAGAAATTATTATAATAAATATTTAAATGGTGTTTTGAGAAGATGCGCTATTATTAATATAATGGTGTTTTCTTTTCTGAAATAAAATGTTACACCCCACATTTTAAAGATGTCGCATTTTTAATGGTCAGAATAGAACATAAAATCACAACAGTGTAACACTTTTTTTAATGTACATCTGTTTTTTTTTTTTTTTTGTTTTTTTTTTGTTTGTTAAAAAAGAAGAAGCAGACCAATGGCACCTTCCCGACTAATACGCAAATTCTTCTTAAACTATACAAATTATATAACTATATAAACATACATTACATCTATAAGAAGTAGGAGATATTGTCCTATGAAATTTGACATACATCAACTTTAGAGTATTCATTAATTACGTTCTCTACAAAGCCTTTCACTCGCGGTTGTGGATTTCTTTCCATAATCATATCAAATATATCATCATCATCAGATGATGAAGATGAATCCAACAAGTCATTCAAAATTTTTTCAGCACATAAAAAAGTAGTAATATTTTCCATTTTGTATATATTTTTTTTTTTTGTTTCTTAACACAAATACACATTCATAAACAAAACAAATGTCAGCTGTTTTATCGTGCAATTCTCCCCCTCTAAAAATACAGAGTGTAAAACGTGCAACATTTTTTAATTTTATAGTGTGACATTTGTAGAAAAGAACACACTACACTTTAGCAGTGTTGACAGTTTTTCAGAAAAGAACACAAAACAATTAAAAACGGTGCGAAATGGGAAAAACGTGTAACATTTTTGCCAGAAAAGAAAACGCCATAAGTTTGCTAAGGGACACCCTAAAAATTATTCGAGTATCGCCGTCTTATGTACGTACATTGTAAAATGTATTTTAAATTATAAGATCCATATCTTTATTTGTTTTATTTTTCTCTTTATAACAAACATTTTCCTGTTTCAGTTGTATTTTATTTTTATTATTCTTTTTTTTCCCCTAAAATGTTTTGCCAACTTTGTAGATATGTAGATCTGAAATTGCTGATATTGCTGGTGTTGGTGTATTGTAGTGTTTTTACTAAATATGTATGTATTGTGTATATTTGTGTGTTTAGTTTATGTCTTGAGTATTGGTCTAACTGGAGTTTTGTTGAAAATATCAAAAATAATTATTTCTAATTGGAACAATTAGCATTTATATGAGTGCTATTGAATTTCAATGTAATCGAATGAATCGTATAAAAATTCATGATGAAGAAATAGTAGAATGCAAATTGAAATGAAAATTGTAGTATTGGGAATTACAAATTGTTTGCTTTTAAATAAATGAGGCTATAATTTAAATCAATCACTTTTCTTAGTTTAGTTTTTGGAAATTAAACAATATAATTCAGGCTTTTTGTTAAACTACACATGATTTGCAGATTTATTGTTAAGATTAAGAGTTAGTTGGTTTTTAACGAAAGTTTTCACACAATATTATTTATGTGATTAACTTAATTCATTAAGAGTGCAATAATGCATGCAGATTAAATGGATTCAAGGTAGTATTGAAAATTAGATTTCAAATTGATATTTGCATTTGATCTATATTGTTTCAGTGACATAGAGTACGATTACTAAAGGAATTGGTAAATTCTTTTCGACTGAATGCCTGATCCTTTTGAATAATAAACAAGTTTGAGTCGATTTTTACAAATTCTTTCAAGAAAGAAAATCCATTTTTCTTGGTATTCAAAAAAAAAAATATCCAATCTTTCTCAGCGTATATCTGAATACGGAAACTTGTTTGATCGTTTTTTTCACTAGAAACCTATGAATTTCCTCCACAAATACCTTTGCAGCAATCGTCTTTGCAAGAATATTTTCCATTCCAATTGTCTCCTAAACGTAAGTCAGCTAGAATTACAAATAAGATTTATACCCTTAATATATACCCTGTTAATTCTGGTAATGCTGTTGATAACCATATGGTAATGCTGTTGATAACCATATGGATGTTCTCCCGTTATCTACTTCCCAGATAATTGAAAACAAAACTGCTGAGAAACTGTCATTTTCTGATGTAACGAAACTACACAATTCTACAACAAACAATACCGAAAACGCTCCCCGTGAACTTCGAGTTATATCGCCAAAAAAAAAACATGTATTTGTATCCCGTTTTGCTGCCGAAACGACTGTTGATGATTTAAACTTTTATATTAAAACCAAGCTGCATTCAAGTGATGAAATTTTAACTCATAAATTTTCCTATTCCCAAACAACGTCTTTTAAGATTACAGTTTCATCAGATATATACACCAATACCCCGTTTTGCGTCGTTTCGAAGTTGCGTCTTTTCAAAATTTCCGTGACTTCGATGTTGCGTCGTTTTTGCTTCAGTCGCATTGCTTCTAAGTTGCAACGTTATTATTTTCGAGAACAACCACATTCTCTCATCAGAATTCTTTGCGTTCTAACCCTCAGCACCACTTGCGGTGCCCGCTAGCTAACAGACAAACATCAATCCAGTGTTACCTGGTGGTTCGAAATTTGCTGTAATTATCATTTTTCCATTTCTATTCATATGTTGGCCTCCTTTTCTTCAGTTCGTATTCATGTCAAGATTTTTTTGTCTTGTAAACTTGAATACATTTGTTTATTATGTTGTTGGTTGTTCTCGAAACATGTAAATTCAACCCAGGTTCGAATACCAGCCAAGAATAATTATCAAATAAAAAATGTTTTCAAGTTGTAAAACAATTCCTACCTTCAGAAAAAATAATTTAATGAAAATTAAATTTATTGAACTTGAGCCTGACTAAAGAAATACCAAAAATTTAAAGTCGTTAATAAATGCAAAAATAGAAAAAGGGGATTTCCCGTCGAAGTCTAATGCAAATTTGTATGTGAAAATTGTTTACAAGTTTTAATCTTAATATTTTTATGTTTTTTATGTGTTTTTCAAGAATTGTTATTTCTTTAATAAAAACTATTATTACACAAATAATAATAAAAAATTGATATTTGCTATTGAAAAATTAATTCTTTTTTACTAAAATTCTCGGAACAAATTAAATGAAAATTAATACAAATGTATGGAAAACTGTAATTCGGTTTGCGTTGTTTCAGTTTGCGTCTCGTTTTTCCGGTCCCAATTAGCGACGCTAACCGGGGTATTAGTGTAAAACAAAATAATTGATCCTCAATAATTGATTTTTCTGTTAATGTTAATGTTATTAAACGTAATATTACTTTGTACCTTAATCAGTGTAATTAAATGGCTGTCTAAATCTATTGTTATTTTGTACCTATATTATGTAATTTTTTTTTTTTATAATTGGTCTGTAAGGATTTATTCCGCAGACCTAAAATAAATATACATGCTGCAAGCAAAGCATCATTCTAAAACCAATTTGCAACTGAAAGAACAAGTTTTGCAAAGCATCATTTATGTGCTCCAACACGGCAACACACCTCGTTACAATATCTATTTGCTACTTAGCAACTACATATACATACGTACCACAATCTATTGTAGGGTACAGATTCAAAGTGTTGCAATGCTCAGAAAAACGTGTGCATCCCACAGTTCTTATTGTGATTGTTGGCTAAAGTTGGTGTTTTTAAGTTTTAAGTTTCAATTTTTAAATATTTGCAAATAAGTTTTGGGCTTTTTCTGAACGAATATTTAGTACTACACTTTTTCCAATTGTATTTCAGACGTTTCTAATTGTATTTCTGAAACTTCTATTTGAATTTTAGAAATTTCGATTTATATTTTAAAAATTTCTTATTTTATTTTAGAACTTTCTAATTGTATTTCATTAATTTTAATAATTATAATTGTAATTGTTCTGAAATTCAGTTGCAAAATTTATTAAATACATTTAAAAACTTCTGAAATACAATTGGAAATAGTGTAGTGCTTCTCTTTTAAACAAACTGCAAGTACTTACTGGCTTCTTCTGTATTTCTTCCATTTTTTTTTTTGATTATATTCGATTGAGTACATGGAGTAGTTCTTTTATTGTTTTGTTTTATTATTTTCATTTTAAGTACAAATTTATGATTATTATTATTATTATTGTTGTTGTAGTTCTTTTTGTTTTATTTAAAAATAAAGCAACAGCATCAGACGACTAAGTACTTAAATGGAGAATCGTCAATTCTACCCACATTGTGTCATGATATCTTTGAGCAACATCATCTTTCTTGTACATAAGTATGTCTTCTGTGTGAGTGTCTTTATGTTTATCCAAAAAATACAATTTGCTTAATACTTTTATGCTGTGCCTCTTACTGATTTTTATTTTTTTGAAATAAGGAAGAAACTTTAAAGTAACATATGCTCTTTTAAACGTTGCCAGATATTTTGAAGAAATCGCACTTATTAAGTGATTTTAGTAAAAGGCTTTTAAATAAATCCAATAAAATTCTGTCAGATTGCATGATCCTCTCATAGTCTTTCATTCTGACCACCTATTCTGAAGTAGTTAAATAATTAATATCGACTAAGATTCAGCGGTGCCCAACCACCAGCACTATAAGACCGATTATTGTGCCAAAATATATATAGTGCTAAATTTGAATACGGATTTACATTTATGTATTTTATTTTGGTCCAAATCCTTTTACTAGTTCAACCTAATTTTGGACATTGTGAATAATTGACGGCAAATTTCTTCTAGGTTTACTCGTTTAGATTGTTCTTAAATGACGGACGGACAGCGATTTTTCCAATTTCAATACCAAATTATTCTGATCAACGAAGAATATTGTTGGCTGTATTGGGAATTTCCAAATTTTTTTACTTTTATTTTGAAACATTTCTACAAAACTTACATTTTGACATTTTCCCATCTTTCTGTCAAAACAACTGTTCATCATCATCTTTTGAGATCAAAAATGAATCAAGCCAGTTTCGGATGTCCTATTATAAAGTGAAGCGTATCCCAGAGAGTGCGTTCCGCATCGATCGAAACAAGTAGTAGAAAGAAAGGGCAAGGTAAGGACTATAAGCCAGTTGGAGCAAAACTTCCCAACCAATTTTTTTAAAATACTTTTTAACAGGTATTTAAGCATGTGGCCCAGCTTTGTCATACTGGAATATGTATTACGCTGTCGTTTCTGGCCGTATATTCTGTTAGGTTTTTCGGCCAATAATCGCTTCAGACGAAGCAGCTGCACTCCGTACCGGCTCCCTGTGATGATCTGGTCATATTTCAGTAGCTCATAATAGATGGGAACTTTTGGTCCCACCAAATACAAAGCACTACTTTAGCGCTATGAATATTTGGCATTAATGTCGATTCGGTTGGTTGGCCGGGTTTGAAAAATTGGATTCGGGTTATTGTATTTGAAAATTATTTCTTTTATAGCATTTAAGCAGCATTTCAGGCTTGCAAAATCGTACTTAAATTTATGTTTCTCTGCTTTAAGCTAAAACTTGCTGCTCGCAAACTTTTTGAAATTGCTGCTTGAGAGGCTCTCAATAATTTTACAAACTCTTATTAATTTCGATCACCACCATCAATTCTTGGCCTTCAAACGTTTTTGGCTGGCCTGGGCGATCGTTGTCTTCCATGTAAAAATCTTCACTTCTAAACCACACAAACTATCTTTCGTACGTCGAAACTTATGAAATAAATTCCTCATACGCTTCGGTGAGCAAGCGGTGTGCTTCAGCGATATTTTTGCTATAAAATTTAAAGCATTTGTCGCTTTGTCAAAAAACATTTACTAATGTTTAATAACTATAGAAGTGAGAATAAATAATAGATAAGTACCCTTCAAAATGACATAAGTAAAAGTTACTAAAGACAAAAACCACGTTCAAAAGATACGCCATCTGTTATGAAACACGCATTTTTATGTTATACGCCTAATTGTTCTTAATTAAAATTTTAAAAATATTTTCATTATGATTAATCTAAATTTGGCTTCAAATGTTGCTGCAGTATAGAGGATTGCTTAGTTCCAAATATTAGTTACACATTTCAAATATACTCGTATTTCCATGTGGCAAGAATCCAATATCTATAAGCCAGATACACCACTACATAAAGTATGAGGGATATTTAATTCGATCTCCTGTAAACCTATGGGTCGATCAGCTAGTGTGTTTCTCTGAAATTATTAATTCCTGTGCATAGACAAGGGAAGTGTTTTAGGGTCCTTTTCCCACTGTGTCCTACAGCATGTCATTTAGCTCATGGGAGATGATCTAATTAATTTCAGTATTCCCTTCGTTTCACATCGGTTTGGATCTGTAAGATGCTTGTTATCCGACAGACGATCTTTATATATTCTTCATAAAAGCCCATTTTATACGATTTGTATTAAATTTCTTAGTGTTGATTTTCCTTGACGAAATTCAAATTTCAAAAGAGGGCAAGGTTGGTATAGCTTCTGAAGAGTAAATATAAGCTGAAAAGCTAAGGTCTTGAAGATTAATAATTTAGTGCAATTAATTAATTTACATGTTTTGGATACCATTTAGCTTAAAAACTAGAAAAATTATAATACACTTGTAGGTATTATAATCTTATTTCCAAACTTAAATATTATTTTAACTTTACTAATAATTTTGCTTTTCAAATGCTTTTCAAACTTTTCAATTTATTAAAAAAAAAAAAATCAAACTCTTATTTCATGCTGATTTTCCTTGAAGAGGAATATAAAATTTGATTTAATGTAAAATTTTAACGGTAAAAGATTTCTTAACAAAATTTACGTATAATTAATTATGATCCAAATGTTCTTAAATCATATTTGTCATTTTTTTTTATTCTTAAATACCAAAATTCCTAAAAAAAAATTAATTTTTTTTATCAAAGTACCCACTGTGATGTTATTTATTGTGTGATAGTAAACAAGCTTTCGGTATATTTAAGCAACATATAGGGCTATACAAATATGGAACAAGATCGGTGCTCTGCGTTTTTAGAATTTTTTGTTAAAATTCTCTTTTTAAAAATTGGCCAAGTACGGATAGGGCCGGGAAAGGCTTAAATGAATCAAAATTGTTTATATGCTTATACATTAAAGCTCCCTTTAGACGGTATGTATTTTGCAGTGTCCTTGTCAAATTTTCCACAAAAAATGCATACACGTCGTGTAGAAGCAAAACTATAATGATTCTGCAAATGTCAGCCTGCATTTACGGTGTAAAATTTTCAATTAGAACATGTTCTATTTTTATCTAAAAAAGCACCTGCCAACCAGGTATTAAATAAAACAATAAATTTGTATTGCAATATGTATTTAAAAAACGTATTTATGGTACATATTAATTTTTATTTAACTTAAATACAACAATTTTTGGCTCCACATGGCACATTTTCTCTTTAATTCTTGCTTAATTCTTTTTTATTTTATAGAAGCTACATATTATTGCAATAATGCTGCAAGTTAAAATTATTTAATTTCTTAATCCATTTTTTCAAACTATATTTGCAAGTACACAAAACTATCGCGAAAATAATCATAACAAAGACAGCTGTTGTGTTCTGTTGATAGATGATGTCAGATGAAACTACAAACCGATGTGTGAAAGCAAAAATTATACACTGGCTGTAAATTGCCAATTTTGACAGACAAGCACAACTACATATGTATGCATCGTACAACTGACAAGTACTCTGCAAAAACATACCGTCTAAAACCAGCATAAGTTCTCTTTTCGGATAATATACTCGTATACGACCTTTTTACATTTTCCAAATTTGGATGCTTGCAAGTTTTTCTTTTATTTTAGAATTATTTAGAATTTGTTCATAAATATAGCTGATATTTTAAAAAAATGTTTTCCCGCCATATTTAAAAAACAAAAATAAGATCGCAACTAACAAAATTTAAATAATAAACCTATACGCATACTATACATATCGCTTGCGCTAAAGGGGAAAATATACACATGTAAACGTATTTTTTGTAGATCTTCTCAAGCTCATTCGGATCATAGATGGATTTTTGTCCATGTTTTGAGGAGACACCCATTGAACCCGCTTCTGCCTACGATGCTAAAAAATTTTTAATCAGTTCGAAAATACCAGCTCCTAGCTCCAACCATGAGAAATTTCGAAATTACGATATCTGTAAAACTCCCAAGATACTGAATTATTTCCAATATAAAACGTTTCTAAACCATTGTGTAAGTTGCCTGAAACCAGATACATAGTTTCCTTTATGTTATTCCTACATTCCAGAATATTCAGAGGTTGAATGACATCGTTATATTGATCACAGCTTGACTACCCAGAGAATGGTGGACTTATTTTTATTACCTTTAAGAAGACTAGACGACTAATCTTGTATTTAGGAATACTGAAATATTAATATTTACAGATATCTTTAAAACACTTCGATAATATTTTATCAAAAAGTTTCTTATATCTGGCAATCAATTATTATTTAATAACAATATGTGAAAATTACATACAATTTTTATTTGATATTGAGCAATAGGCCTCAATTTAAAAGTTACAATTCAACTTAAAGATAACAAAAACAACAATAATAATAATAATAACTGAATGAGTGTCTACGAGTGCATCTGTCTGTCTGCATTTGTAACATCGAATCAATTTAAAAATGCAGTTGTCATTGCCTCACAAACTGCAGTACTTAAACACGAAAAGACAGACAGACAGACGGACGGACATACATATTTGCTTTACTTACTGACAACTCTGACTTCTTCATCTTTTATGGTTTTAAGATATATTTGTGATGTTGCATGTTGTCTTGCCTGTTTTTGCTGTTTGTTTATTGTGGTTGCAGTGATTGTGTTTAGTTGCTGGCCGTCACATTTGTGTAGAAGAAAAAAACAAACTAAAATGAAATCAACCCACATTCAATGTTTGACCCCGTATACTTACTGCATGCAACATCACAGCAGCATCAATAGCAGATGTAATGTGGTATTTACTTTATTTGGCCACATGTTGTATGATTTTTTGTTTTGTTGTTCAACTATTTTTTGCGTTTCCAACGCCTGTTTTAGTTTGATTTTGCAACTACACAAATTTTGTTTATAAACCACTTTTTTTCATTAAATAACAAGATTTATTATTTCATTATTAATTATACAAATAAATAATTGTTTTATAGTTTCGAATAATTTAAAAAAACTTAAATTAAAAAAAAAAACAATTACTATGATACATCTAATAAGTTATGACTTTTAAATCCGAAAATATGGGATTGCAATGTTGCAATGAATTTAATTGGCAAAGAATACCTTTCTTGAAAAAATCATAATGCTTGAGTCTAGTCGTATAAAGATGATACGAATGTCATTCCTATAGAAAAATTTTTGTTTAATTATTTTTTTAAAGAAAAATTTATGTCTAACAGTGTATAACAGTTTTTTCTCTATTAAAATTCTGTATAACTGTTTTTTCTATAGAAACTTTTCTGTATAACAGTCTTTTCCACAGACATATTTCTCTATAAAAGATTTTTCTATAGAAAAATGTCTGTGTAGCAGTGTATAACAGTTTTTTCTCAAGAACAAATTGTGTATAATAACTTCTTGTATTGAAACTTTTCTGATTAGCAGTCTTTTCCATAGACAAATTTCTCTATAACAGTTTTTTCTACAGATAAATTTCTGTATAACAGTTTTTTCCATAAACAAACTTTTTTTTAGCAGTTTTTTATATAGAAAAAATTGTGTATAACAGTTTTTCTATATAACAGTATTTTCCATAGACAAATTTCTCTATAACAGTTTTTCTACATTTCTGTATAAATCTTTAGAAATTGTTATGTAGTACAGTGTTCCACAGATAAATTTGTGTATAACTCTTTTTTCTATAAAAACTATGTATTCTGTATAACAGTCTTTTCCACAGACAAATTTCTCTATAAAGGATTTTTCTATAGAAAAATGTATTTTCGCAAATTGTGTATAACACTTTTTGGATAGAAACTTTTCTCATTAGCAGTCTTTTCTATAGACAAATTTCTTTATAACAGTTTTTTCTATAGAAAAATTTCTGTATAACTGTATTTTCTTTAGAAAGATTTCTGTATAACAGTGTTCCACAGATAAATTTGGGTATAACTCTTTTTTCTATAAAAACTATATATATAAAAGATTTGTAGATTATTTATTATTCTTAGTCGAACTGTTAATGTTTTAATTTTTGATGTGTTTTTAGTTAGGCTTGAGTTCATTAAATTTAATTTCCATTAAATTATTTTTACTGAAGAAAGGAATTACAAATTGAAAAAATGTTTATTAAAAATTTTTTTGATAATTTTTCTTGACTGGGATTCGAACCTGGGTTGTTAAATTTAATGAACTCAAGCCTAACTAAAAACACATCAAAAAAAAAAAAAAAATATAAAAGATTTGTCTATCGAAAAATTTCTGTATAGCAGTGTATAACAGTTTTTTTTTTCAAAAAAAAATTGTGTATAACAGTTTTTTGTATAGAAACTTTTCTGATTAGCAGTCTTTTCCATAGAAAAATTTCTCTATAACAGTTTTTTCTACAGATAAAATTGTCTGTAAATGTGTTTTCTATAGAAACGTTTCTATATAACAGCTCTTTTCAGAGACAAACTTTTTATAACAGTTTTTTTTATATATAAAAATTTGTGTATAACTGTTTTTTCTATATAACAGTCTTTCCCATAGACAAATTTTTTCTATAGAAAAATTTCTGTATAACTGTATTTTCTATAGAAAGATTTCTGTGCAACAGTGTTCCACAGATAAATTTGTGTATAACTGTTTTTTCTATAGAAACTTTTCTGTATAACAGTCTTTTCTCTATAAAAGATTTTTCTATAGAAAAATGTCTGTATAGCAGTGTATAACAGTTTTTTCTCAAGAAAAAATTGAATATAAAAGTTTTTTGTATATAAACTTTTCTGATTAGCAGTCTTTTCCATAAAAAAAATTCTCTATAACAGTTTTTTTCTACAGATAAAATTGTCTATAACTGTGTTTTCTATATAAACTTTTCTGTATAACAACGTTTTCATAGACAAACTTTTTTATAACAGTTTTTTATATAGAAAAATTTGTGTATAATAGTTTTTTTATATAACAGTCTTTTCCATAGACAAATTTCTCTATAACAGTTTTTTCTATAGAAAAATTTCTGTATAACTGCGTTTTCTTTAGAAAGATTTCTGTATAACAGTGTTCCACAGATAAATTTGTGTATAACTGTTTTTTTCTATAGAAACTATTCTGTATAACAGTATTTTCCACAGACAAATTTCTTTATAAAAGATTTTTGTTTTCGAAAAATGTCTGTATAACAGTGTATAACAGTTTTTTGTATAGAAACTTTTCTGATTAGCAGTCTTTTCCATAGAAAAATTTCTCTATAAAAGATTTTTTTATAGAAAAATTTTTATATAACAGTGTATAACAGTTTTTTCTTACAAAAATTTGTGTAACAGTCTTTTCCATAGAAAGATGTCTCTATAACTGTTGTTTTTATAAAAAAATTTTTAAAGATTTGTATGTATGTATTTGGTTATATGTAACTTTAAAAAATTTCTGGGGCCAAATTACCGCATTCCTGTTCGAATAAACTATCGTATCGAAAAATGATTTAGATATCGAAATATGAGAAAATGTACTAAATTTCTTGCTCGATATCGAATGCCATAATCTCAAATAATAAAATTACGATCAATTTTACTCGATATCGAATGCGGTAATTTGGCGCATGCATTAAAATATGAAAGTTAAAAAAATTGTATCACTCTATTCTTAATAAATATTAGTTAGAATTATTGAAATTCATGTTAGAATTAAATTAATAAACATTAATACGATAGAGAAACATTAATGTGACTGAACCTTTAAATAACACACGAACATGAGAACAAATTGTCTATATTTTTATGCATTTTAGTATCTTTTGCTGGTTCAACCACTTAATTTATTTTCATAAATGACCACTAATCCTCATAATGATAAATTTGTTGTTACTGATATTAAAGACATTAATGACATGCTGACAAATTCATTACAAAATATTTTTATCCAATGCGTTAGCTTATCATTTAAACTATAAATTAAATAAAATAAAAAAAACAAATTGGTCGAAATTCAGTTTTTGTTCCGAAGGGAAACAGCTCAACCATTCCTGTCTAATGTGACATCTGAACAAATGCATTTATGTATTAGGAGTTTTACTACAGTCTGGCGCTATTGTATTTATACAGCAGCTACTAAATGTTGCAACTACTACTGGCATGAGTAACCCGAACATTTCTACAATTTACAATTTTTACAATTTATGGTCAATAAAGAAACACAAGAGTGCCACATGACACATACAAAAATAAACAAACAAACTAGTAGACAGACCCACATTTGAAAATTATTTATTTAAATTTTCAATCAACAAAGTAAAGAAACAAAACAAAATAAAATAAACTAAATATGTAGACGTACATACGCTTACAAAAAATATTTATTGTAAAATTAAAACAAACAAAATATGAGATCACTACTTTACACTCTGGCACGTTCTTATCGCTTCAATAATTTATTGAATGTCTATTTTAGTCGGCTTTTTCTAGTCCCCACTTAGGGAAATAGTAACAAAATAAACAAATGACTTAAACACAGACCTAAAATCTAGAAAAATTCAAATTTATTGATCATGACATTAGAAATGCTATTTTATTTATTTGTCCGCTTACGAACTTTTGGGTGAAATGAAAACACATACATACATATTTAAATATTTATTTGTTTACAAAAAACGTTTCAATGCGATTGAGTCATTTTGTACAATATTGTACATAATTCACTTTCTTTTTCCGTTGTTCTTATTAAGATAGTTTTTTTTTTCTTGCTAGTAACGAGGGTTGGTAGGAAAGTTAAAAGATTATTTTTAAGACATGACAGTGATAAAGTTTATATGTTGAAAAACATGTAAACATTTTTTGTAATGCAGCATGATCAACAATAATTTTATTTTAAAGCAATTATAATTTTATTTCAATAAAATTGGGTTAATTATAAATAATCGGGTAACAACTTTGTTCTATGAATAACGTTACCACCCAATCAAGGATACAGTTGGTATCAGTATAAACCTCATGGCCATGTATCGGGTACAATGTCAATCCATTATGCATATATTGAGTTCGGTTAGAGATGACCTAAGTAAAAAAACTGAATACGTTGGCGCAAATCTTCGTAACTATTGACTTGCATAGAACGTACGATGAATCACGTTGATTCTGTAAATCTTAAGATTTTGAAATTCGCAAAACAACTTGTTATAGAACATACCAGTGTATATCACTACTAATCGACTTTGTGCTGTCACCACTGATCACTAATCCGTATAAAATGACATCAAACATTCCCAACATTCGCATACTCGTGATAAAATTTAGGTTTTTGCAAGGGATATATGTATACGGGTTTGAATGCACTCCTAAAAGACTCTCATTACTCTGTGGTTCAGAAAAGTTTTGTTATGGAAATAATTCGATATTTCGGTAGCTATTGTTACAAAATTTTTGGTATTTAACAATAAAAAATTGCAAAATGCCAAAATGCAATTGATTTAAGGACATTCGGATCTATATTAGTTTTAAATTTTATTGTGATTTTTACATTAACTACAATTTTTCTTCAAGGAAAATCACCATATTATAAATTTTTTTAGTTTTTAAGGAAAATGACATCCGAAAAATTTCAAAAAAAAACAAGTTAGAGTGCAATATTCGGCTTTGACGAATCTTTTATACCCTCCAACTAAACGTAATAAGAAATACAGAAACTGCACTGGTTTTAGGACTAGAATATCCTTATTCTGTGTTTTCTATTCAGTCCTAGTGCAAATTTAATTATTATTATTTTATATATTGTTTGAAAGACAATTTTACGACGAACATAATTTATTTGAAATGTTTTGAAATTTTATCTAATTTTGTTCATTTATAATTGATGTAATAACCGATTCTCACTATATTTTACAGAGCTTGTCTGCTATTCATGAAAATCTGGAGTGTAATTTAACAATTTATAAAATTAAAAGAACATTTTCCATATTCACAACAAGTTAAGAAACAGAGTATAAAAAGGGTAAGATTATAAGGTGAGACTTCTTTTGGTTGACAATAACATTATTTACAAGAGATTTATCGGTGGCATAGTAGAAGTGGACCAGTTACACAGAAAAAAATAAAAATGAGTTTCAATTAAAATATTTGTGAAATCAATTAAAAATTTAATTGAAATCGGACCTGTAAACAAAATGATAGTATCAATTAAAAAAAATTTGATATTTAATTGAAAATATCCAAAAAATCAGAAAAAGTAAGTGAATCAATTAAAATTTTAATTGAAAATTATTTTAAAATCAATTAAAGGTTTAATTGAAAAAAAACATGATTTTTTTTTCTGTGTTCCAGTTTCCACTAATGTGATTCAATAACGTTATTTACAAGAGTTGTGTGGTTGGGTGTTAGCTCGGAAGTGGACTTAATTCAGGAGCTATTATTGACTGACAACTGCAAAATCCAGTAGCTTTATTGCCGTATAACCGATACTAATTTGATTTTTGGATTAAAATTTCTGATCCATATAAAAGTTGGTTCGATATCGATATTTATTAGACATTTTTGTGTGTTAAATTGTTTTTCGGAATTGGCTCTTATATGATAGCTGTGGCAAATTATTGGCCGATCCGCTTAAATTTCGGAACAGTGAATTTTGTGCATATGAGGATATCTCACGTCGAATATCAACAAAATTAACGCAGATTTCGGAAGTGAACCTTATATGGGGAATATAGTCAAATATGGACCGATATTCTCAAAATCCAGCAGTTTGATTTTGGAATGTATGTAAATAAACCGTGTAAAATTTTGGATCGGTACCGTTACTTATAAGAGATTTATGAGTGTTAAAGTGATTTTCGGAAGAGGGCTTTATATGGGAGATACGGTCAAATATATACCGAAATTCACAAAATTTTGTGTAACGATTTTTGTGTATATTTAAATGATATATATAAAGTTTTGAGTCGATAACGTTATTTATAAATATTAATGACTTTTTCGGATGTGGTTCTTATATGGGAGCTATGACCAATTATGAGCCGATCACCATACAATTTAGTACCTATAAGGATTATTAATGTCAAACTTTAACCTGCTGACGACATTTCTACCAGTTTTGTACGTATTTAAGTGAATTTTGAAAGTGATCTTTATATGGGGTCTATGGTCAAACATGGACCGATCTAAACAGAATTTTGTTTGACGATTTCTTTTTGCATGAAACTTATTTTTGCCGAATTTTGTATTAATATTACAATTTTATAGGCATTTATGTAACTCTGGTTCTACAATACCGATTTTGCTGATTTTCAATACCAAACTGCTTAGAAGAATTGTAAACTGGTTTTTGTAAACACTATTGATTTTTGTTGTTGTGTCTTTTGGACGTGAGAGTGTTTTACAGAGACAGACGGACAGACAGACAGACGGATATAGCTCCACAAGGATCAATAATATATATACTTTTTTGTGTCTCAGATGAATATTTCTCAGTGTTACATACGGAATGACAAACTTATATATAACCTCATTCACCACTTAGGAGTACGGTGGTGGAGGTTATAATAATTAATTTTACTTATTTATCAATCTCCAAGTATTAGGCTTTTCACTAATGCCAACTACTTAAGCAAAAATATTGTATTTACTATTTAGAAGCTACACAAACATTGCCCCCCTTCCATAAATTTTAACATTCTAACAATCAATTGGGCAGAAACAAAAATTTTTTGAAAATAAATCTGTCATTCCTAAACCACTGCTACGATCGAGATAAAAATTTTACATGACAGAAGCAAAGGAGTACTTGTGTTTGAATTTTTATGATGGCTCCACACACGGTCCAGGGTATGAACTGAGCAGTCTAAAAATACGGCACTTTTAAACTGAATTTTTTTTAAACGTGTGTAATTTTATTTTGGTTTTGTATCCAATTCCTAAGATTTTTATATATTATGAAAGTTTTGGCACTGGTCTTTAAAAATCATGATAGTGTGTCTTAGTCTTTTTAATTTTTTATAGTTTTCGAGTTATAAGCATTTTAAAATTGAAATTTCGAAATATCACACAATTTTTCCATTTCCCATTTTTTTTAATATGGGCTAGAATTTTTGACCGATTACCATCAAATTTAATTTGTTAATTAAATAATAAAATTTCTCACCAGACACAAAATTTTTAAAAAGCAAAATCTTTTCTGTCCAAAGACTATTATTTTTTGAGCTTACGAGTATGTTTCTTAAAAAGACGTAAAAAAATATTGATCTTTTTACATGTTCCAAGTTTGGATGTGTGTAACCAGAATATGTGGCCAGACATCAAGGCGTAGTATTACATCATTCGAAAACACAGTTCTAAACTATTTAGAGAGAAGTGGTTGGGATGTTTTGCCTCGACTGTCTTATAGTACAGACCATGCTTCAACCAAATACTATTTTTTTTTTCGATTTTCTGGAATACAAGGACTTTATTCGTTCTTGGCTTCAAAAGATGAATAGTTTTTTGGCGCAAAATCCATTTGCTAGCAGAAAGATGGGAAAAGGTAAAAGCTAAGAATATTTTGAATAAATTTATATAATAAAATAAAACCTAAAATTTATAAAATATTCCTAATTTTAAGGTTTTAAACTCAATATTTAACTTATTTGTTTAATATATAATATTTCGCGACGACATTAGTATGGGAGCTAGGTGAAATAACGAATCAATTTGCGCCAAAAAAAACAAGGATTTTACCCAATCTTAAAGAAATATCTTAAAAATTACCGCTTCCTTTGGGAACATCAGGTCAAGTCAGGCGTTGTTGAAGTCAAGGTGAGTGTTAGACTAATATAAAAAACATTTTGTTTTAAATAACTCTTGTTGCTCCACCCGCGAATCATACAATGTTGCATTAGATTAATTAAAGTTTCGATATTTTTGAGTTTAATTTATATAAACCCTCGTAGCATTTGAATTAACCTTATCTATAACATATTAATTTATTTATAAGAAAGTTACCTTTCTTCGTACCAATTTCCGTGTTAATAATTTTAAAATGATAATGATACAATATAATGAAATTATTATGGGACTTTCAATTATATTTATGAAGACTATTATAAATATTAATACTAAAATTATGGTGTCAGTTTTAAAATGTCTACATTAAAAGCTTATGTAGCTTTTTTAAATTTCGCTGAAAATTGCATTTACATCCGGTTGAAACCAGAATAAATAACCTGCTTTGTAAAACATTCTGGCTAAATAAACAATTTAGTAACACTCGTATATTTTGCAGCAATTATAATCAATTATATTTTTTGTTGCAGTTTTTAATAAAACTGTTAATTTACCTAAAAGAAAATATTTATTAGGGCTTATGTCAGCTACACTCAACTCAAATCAACTCAACTAAATCTATGCAAAAATATGGCTCCAAACAAATTGTCGATCGGTCATTTTGGTTCGTTTAAATATTTTGGTATCTATGGGAATACGTTTTGTAGCTGTGGCTGTAAGTTTTTAACTACCACTAGGTGGGTGTTTTTATTGTATTTTATTACTTTATTACTCGTACTTGCAGATTTACAGACAAAAAACCTATTTACATTATGAATTTGGTTTGGTTTGTGTCGGAAAACTTCATAGAGTTTGTGTGTTTTTAATTTTAAAGCTTTTGAACAGCCTGCTGGGTTTGTGTATGTCGCTATGTGCATAAAATTGCCATCAATTTTCCAGGCGATTACATGTTGACACAATGCCTAAAGTAGTGCACGCTTAGCAGTGATTATGAAATGGTATCTCTTGTGGCCATTTGTTTTGCAGTTTTGTATTTTCATGCTTCAAATTTGTTAGATCTTGAGGTAAAAAAAGTGGCCACTGACTGCCAGTTGGTCATTAGTCATTATAATTGGGTCTTAAATACAAAATAATCTTGTTAATTATTTCGTAAATGTGGTTACTTAATGTGAGTAAAGACTTATGCATTCATAACAATAGATAGCGTCATGAAGCAATGTTAATATATGTACATAAGTATTAGTTATTTTGAAAGTTTTAAAAGAGTAATAATATATTAATTATAAAAAATGTTTCTACATTTTCAACTAAAACAAGTAAGAAAAATAGTCGGTCAAGCCCAACCATATAATATCCTACACCCAGAAATAGGCGCTATATGGTAGCTATGACCTATTATGGAATAATCATCCAATTGTGACTTCTGTGCATACAAAAATTTGTTGTGTTGAATTCTGTCTCGATATAAACACTTTTAAAATCAAGTAAGAAAGTATAGTCGGTCAAGCCATACTATATAATACCCTGCATCCCGTATATGTATAAAACATTTTTTCATAAATGAGAGATATGACCTATTATGGACCGATCATCCAAAAATTTAGTGCCATAACTTCTGCGAATATAAATGTTATGCATGTTAAACTTTATCTCGATATAAATACTATTAAAAGATCTATGGAGGTTAAAGTGAATTACGGAGAGAATCTTATATGGGAGTTTCGACTAATTATGGACCGACCATTAGAAAATTAGAAGGTGTCATCATTTCTGTGTATAAGAAATTTATTCTTGTTAAATTTTATTCAAATACCAATATTTTTAAGACAGTTGTGCTCTTTAAAATGATTTTCGGAAGTGGGCCTTATATGGGAGCTATGCTCAATTATGGACCAATCTGCACAAATTTTGTAGATATGATTTGGCTTCATTTGCCACTCATTTGTGATGAAATTTGTTTGGATACTTGCATAATTTAAACATTTATGATCAGTAAACCCCAATTTTGGGAGGACATTTGTATGGGGCCAGATGAAATAGTGGACCGATTTCCACCAGTTTCAATCCCATCCTTCCTTCCTTGGACCAAAAAAATATCACGTACCAAATTTTATCGAAATATCTTTAAAATTGCGACCTGTACTCTGCGCACAAGCTTTACATGGACAGTCAGCCAGCCAGATGGACGGACGGACATCATTAAATCGACTAAGGAAGTGATTCCACGTCGATCGGTATATTTTAAGGTGGTGTTGGACCAATATTTATTGGCTTCACAAACATCCGCACTAATCAAATATATGGTGTAGGTTATAAAAACTAAGGAACATAAAAAAATAATTAAATTTTAATGGAAAAGTACCAGATTGTTTGCGTCAAAATAAGGTAAACATTTATAGTTATTAAAATTACACAGTACAACATATGATTTCGGTACTCAATTCTGATCACTGTTTATGAAAGAAGCCCTAAAAAGAAGAACTTCTGCATCATTCGTTTGGTCATGTTACATCTAATAATAATTTAAAAACTAATTTGAGGTTAGTAAGTATCTATAGGGAATTTGTCACGTTTTAGGCTCTTTTGTTTGTTATAACTCGAGAACTACTAGTCCGAATAAGCTGAAACAAATTTAGAAAAATTAAATAAAATGAAAATCAATGAACGCGTTTCGCTTTTATTCACAATTAAGTAAAGGTATGAATTTCAAAACTTTGCTTTGCCCGTTTCTGAAAAACTATTTTATACACAGAAAAAAATCATGTTTCTTTTTCAATTAAACCTTTAATTGATTTTAAAATAATTTTCAATTAAAATTTTAATTGATTCAATTACTTTTTCTGATATTTTCAATTAAATCTCACATCTTGTTTACAGGTCCGATTTCAATTAAATGTTTAATTGATTCCACAAATATTTTAATTGAAACTCATTTTTATCTTTTTCTGTGTACATATACTGAGTGTAGGGTATTATACACTATACTATACTATAATTTCTTACTTGTTGTTAATGAGTTATATTTTCCTTAAGTTACTTATGAATTATGCAATATATGTAGGTACCTATGTACCTATTTTGTTTTAAAATTTATAATAAAAGGTTTTTTTAAACAATAGGTACCTACCTATAAGGTATTCACTTTAA
The DNA here is from genome assembly GCA_950370525.1 of Bellardia bayeri. Taxonomy (NCBI): domain Eukaryota; kingdom Metazoa; phylum Arthropoda; class Insecta; order Diptera; family Calliphoridae; genus Bellardia; species Bellardia bayeri. Next base: position 23,543,370 of record OX493267.1, read on the forward strand.
ATTGGCGCTCATAGTACATTCAAATCGATTATACTCATAATTTGCCGAAGCTGTGTTGCTTTCCCTGTGAAGGTTTCAAGTTATTTAATTTCTTAATTTAGTACTTAATGTAACTACAAAAACGCGTCGCTGGCTCAACACTGCTAATAAGTTTAAAAACAATTTTATTTCCAAAAGCAAAATATTGAAAATCAATACATACTTACCTTAAATTAAGGTTGTTTATTAAAATAAAGATGCTGCAGTTAATCCTTTAAATTCAGATTTTATTCTAAAAAACAGTACACATTTTCTTTTTCACACTTTAAATATTTACATTTCATTAGCTTTTAACAACAACATTAGCAATAACAACAACAACAGAACAACTAAACTCTCACACTTGCCTTCATGGCCGTTTTGTTGTTGTTGTTGTTGTTGTGTAAGCGAATTGACAATCAAAACAAAACACCGACCGGCTGCCGTGCATTATATTTTTGGCAAATTTCTCACATTTTTTCACTTATTTATTTAATACTTTTTAAGAATATTATTACACACAAAGATTAACTAAAATTTTTTTTATAAAATAATGCAAAACTATTTTAATAACCGCGAGTAATTAACGTGCTAGATTAATTTAAATTACGACAATTAATCTCCAAATAACCGAGCACTTTAAAATATGTTAGAAAACTAAAGAAGAACAAATAAAGCAATTGACAAAGGGAATAGTTATCAAGTTGTTGTTATAGTTGTTAATAGTACAACAAAACAAAATTGTGATGATATCAGTGATGGGTAAATTATTGAAATGTACTTTTGGTTACTTTTACTAAAATAAAAAGTTAATGTAAGAACATTAAATTATTGCAGTACAATTTGTTATTTAAGTAATTGCTTTGCAAGAAAAGCTGTTATTTAAAGTTAATAAGAATGTTATTATATATTTTATGCATTAATAAATTGTGTGTTTAAATTTTTAAGGTTTATAAAAATATTTAAAAATTTTTGTAAATAATAAAGACTGACAAAATATCAAATTACATATGTACTATGATTAGAAAAATTGAGTACAGTACTTTTCGCTTATAGTCACGTCGCTTATAGTCCATTTAGCGATATAGTCGAAAATACACGTTTTTACAGCTCTCTATAAGTCAAAATATTAACGATATAGTCCATGAGCGATATAATCACATTTGACATACATACATATATGCCACCTATATGTGGTTATTTAAAGCTTACTTATTGTCACATACATTTAGGTAATATGTACATATTACATAGCAATTTAAGCAACAAACCAATAAAATTTACTAAAAATCAAATGGTAAACTGACTGCCAGCCTATGGCAGGGCGGATGAGTTTTAAACTCTACCGGCTTTGCATAAAAGAGTTTTCTTGACTGCCGGTCGAAAGGGTTTTAAACTCTCTGCTAAGTCAAACTTTTCTTGGCTGCCGGCCTACGGTCGTGCTGAAAGTTTTTAAACTTGGTAGTATTCTATATCCGATCTTTAATGAGCCATTACTCTGGAAAAAGGAAGTTAATATCGCCATATAATACATTAAGGGTGCTGTAGCTTAATTGGTTAGCGCATTTTATCATTAAGCATGAGTTGGTATTTTTGTAGCCCGGGTTCGATTCCCAGCCGCTGCCACTCAAACAACATCAGTTTCTGATAATTATTAGTTTTCTTTCTGTCCATCATAACTAATATTTATCCCAGCGCCCTCTTTCGGTGGTATAACAATCAAAAGCCACCGAAGTAAAATAATTAAATAAAGGCTATAAAATCAAGCTTTACCATTGATGCGCCTACTCACCACCAGAGGCGCTGCAATGCTGCACTAAACCAAACATAATGCGCAATTGCAGAGTTGTGATATAAAGCTTTCTTCTACTTTCACCACCTTTACTTCTTTAATCTATCCCTTTCCAAAGAAAGTAACGCAATTATATATCGGCATATTAATTGCCTGAGTGTTACTTCTCGTTAAAAAAAAAATGAAAGGCTTAAAGTCTTGACAATAATATTATTAATATTTAATATATTATTATATATTATTGAATCTGTCTTATTTTGAGTAAACTGAAATTTAAAACAACATACTTTGCTGATATTGTCAACCAACGGTAGACGCAGCAAAAAAATTAACAACAAATTTGTAGTAATACAAAATTTGTAATAATAATAATAACGAAGAACACATTGTAAACGTAAGTAAATTTCGTTCTAAAGCTAGATTTACACGATAGAAATTTTCTTCAAAATTGCTCTTCAAAATGCTTCAAACTCGTCTAAACAGCAAAATTTCTTAATAACTATAAAATAAATAAATTTTGAAGAATTTTAATTTTATTAATAACTAATAACTAAATAAATAAATTTTGAAGAAATTTTGCTGTTTACACGAGTTTTAAGCATTTTGAAGAAAATTTCAATCGTGTAAATCTAGCTTAACTCATAACACGTTAAAAAGGAAATATAATAATTCTCGAATTCTATTTCTCAAAAAACGGTGAGTAAGTAGTATAGATGATGTTTACAGAAGGATCGTGGACAATGAAAATTGCTGATGACACCCTTGGCAGGGTAGAAAATGCATTCCTGTTAGCCAATGGTCTAGAAAAAAATATAACTTTACAATGGAATTCTTTGAGTTATTAATTCAATGAACTCCAGCCAAAATAATATTAAATTTTCTCTAAAAATATTTGTTAATTTTGACCCTAATGAATTTAAAAATTTAAGAATTATACCTACATGTATTATGTAAAAGTTGTTTTAAATATCTATCAAATGAAGAATATGTATGTATGTATGTACCTATATTGACCAAAGTGAATAAAAAATGACAAAAGTACAACATATTAAATATTCGAAATTTGGATGCCCATATCTCAGGAACTATGGGTCGGTTATAAAAGCAAACTATAACATTATGTTAAGTATAAGCTTTAGTAAAAATAACGATTCGGACTGGCGCTCATAAACTAGAATTTAATCTTATTTAGAAATTTTGGATGTCCATCTGTTATACTATATTCCAAAAAGTTTTAATATGTCTATCCAAATGATTTCAAAAGGCTGTTAATAAATAAATTAATAGGTACCTAATTGAATTATTTTTAAATTAGCAATTAATTTAAATAAAATCCTATTTAACTAAAGCCTTTTACTACCAAAAACATAAATAACTTCATTAATAAATACCTTTTGTCTAATAAACGCCCGAATTACTGGCAACTCTGCTCCAGTAGCCAAATAAATCTTTAGTTTCTACGCGTACGCCTCTTAAAACGGTTGTTCTTAATTTCGCTTCATCTTTTAATGCCTTTTATAGTTAAGGTGTAGTAAATTATGCAAAATTAAACAAATAATAAACGTCTTAATGTAACTGAAAAATAAAGTTATTAACTTTTATAAGAATCAGTGTTAAAATCAAGATTTTATTCAAATAAATCAGTGAAAGAATAGCCATCATCACATTAGTACATAAATCATGGTGTTTGCAATAATTCTATTGTTGTTGTGGTTGTATTTAACTGTTGTATTCAATTGTTATTGTTGTGTTGCTATACAAAAGCCCTTTGCACATGATTTTGTGTGTATCTAAAATTGATGTGGCCTGTGCTGTGTATTAAAATGTGTTGTTGTTTTGGTTGTTGCTACTAAAAATATAAAGAGCAAATAAGAGAAAAATTAAAATAATAAAAGCAGAACAGAGCAAGAAAAAGTAAACTTCATGTAGGAAATAAAGTTATTTATGTTTTAATATATGTGTGATATGTGTTGTTGTTTTGTTTGTTGCTACTAAAAATATAAAGAGCAAATAAGAGAAAAATTAAAATAATAAAAGCAGAGCAGAGCAAGAAAAAGTAAACTTCATGTAGGAAATGAAGTTATGTTTTTGATATTTGTGTGTGGTAGAGTTGTCAATTTTTTAAATAGTGTAAATAAAACGGAAATCGGTTCGGGCGTTTAATTTAAAGATATGTAATAAATTAATACCTATACCTAATTTGTATTTAAGGTAAGTTTTTTATGCACTTACAATTTTTATATACATATGTACATATATACATACTATGTATATGTATATATTTGCAATTGTACTACAAAATCTTTAAGAAAAATAAATAAGAAGTTCTGTTTTAATGCAATTTTTTAAGTGTTATACCTATTAAAATAAAATATTGATTAAAGTAATAATGTTTATTTTCATGTATTTAAAAGATATAATAGAAAAATCTGTAGTATTTCGTAAAATAATTATCTTTTAAAGTAAATATTCCTATTATTAAGGTCTTCTTGTTACCAAGAATGATAAAATATTATTTTTGTTGTTACAAATTGTGTAAATATGTACATACATACATATATTAAAATTGCTCTCAAATAAAGATGAAATATGTACCTATAAAATAGGTGGAAAACTTTTTAAATTTATAAATTAGATTTTTTAATTGCTAAAAAGAAAAATTATTATAAAATTTATTTAGTACCTATTAAATTGGTATTTATTCAATATCTGCGGACTTTTGACAAAACAACCTCTTTCAAAAACTGCAATTTTACAGGAGAACGAAAAAACTGTTGAAATATCTAACAACTTTGATTTTGAAATATTTGGTGAAAAGGTCAAAGCTTAGTGTTAAATTTAAATACTAAATTGAAGTGAATAATTTCAATAATTCTATTCTAATGCCAACAGATTTTCAGAAAAATTAAGAATAAAAATTAACTTACATTACACAAGTTGTTTTGTTAAAATGGTTTTAAACAAAAACGTGATTCATACATATTTTGTGCTTATCTCAAGGCAAGTTTTTTTTTTTATTAAAATGGAACTTATAAAAAAAGTAGAAATAGGTTATTTTAAAAAATATTATTATATTTAATATAAAATATGTAAATACTTGAATTTAATTAGACAATATTGTTACAAAATTATATTTCTGTAGGGGAAACAAATTTTTAGTTTAAAAACAAAGCGTTCAAAAGGAAGGAAATAATAACTGTAACTCTAATATTATTATTTAATACCTTCATCTTCGTCAAGGTCTGTGTGAACTTCAATGGGGATATCACCTTCCGCCTTAATATTCTGATAAAAACTGTGGTAATTTGTACCAATTAATGGCAGCATATCTAATAAATCTTTCTTTTTATTTTGTGATACAGGCAAAGCGGAATAGCTTGTGGCCAATTGGGGAGATGGTTCTTTACGGCGACGCGAGTTTATATCTAACATCTGAAATGACTCTTCTGGGTGTAATGAAAATTTGTACTGCAGAACTCCTAGCTTGCTTTTTTTCGTATCTCAGCCATCGAACGTTTTTCCACTCAAACTTCTCATCTAAAAATCAGAAGATTAAAAAAATAATATAATGTTGAAAAGAATATAGGTATTTAAAATTATACCTGAAATACATGGAGGTCACATACTCCATGTATATTTGTCCTTTAGCAGTGCACGAAAATCGACAACATAGTTTTTATTGGTCGTCGATATTAAGTTTGCCCAATCGTGTGAATGTGCAATAGATCCGAAGGAATTTTTTCTTTTTTTACTATTTGCGCGCATGTACCGTATCAAGATGCATATGACCCAAGACACCAGGACACATTATTTGCCACCATTGCAATAGTGGCAAGTATACAATTTAGACGTTTCAAAAAGCCAAAATTAGAATTCTAAAGAAGTTCTTATAGAAAAAATATTTATTTCTTTTTACAAAAATATTAACCAAAGACAGAGATAAATATAAAACTCGATTATCTTCCGTCTCGTGGCACCTCTTTGTGCCGTTAAGTAAACATCAAAGTGTTCTTAAACTGTAATTTTAGAGTGTTCACTTATTATTAAAATTGTTTTTGTGTACATTTGAATATATAAAGGCTCGTTATATTTGCTTTAAACTTCTTGACGCTTTTATTTGGCAATTAAAAGGAATCCAGAAATCATATCAAAAATCAATATTTGGTATGAAAACGTCAATGAACTTTATAACTTTGTAAATACTGAGTTTTTAGAGAAAATAAGCTCAACCTGTGATCACTTCTTATTCATATCAAAAATTTATGGTTTTTATGAAAATATCAATAAAAATTAAATCCTTCATATTTTTGCTCTTGCTGTGTATTTTGTTAGTGTAAAGCAAAAATAGGCTAAATCTTTTTGCAAATACAATGATGCAATACCATTAGCACAAGATTGTGCTTATTGTCAGCAGATAGTAGTCCTCCAAACCGGGAACACCTCATACAAAAATCATGCATCCCATCAGCAGGTTTGAAGCGATTTGAGGTATGAATTCATACATAAAATCTGCTCCTTTTGGAGCATATTTTTAACTGGGTTATAACTGATCTGTATAAAATTTCGGTTCGATATGGATGTTTATGTAGGTTAATGAGTTTTCAGGAGTAGTCCTTATAAGGAAGCTATGACCTATTACATATCGATCATCATGAAATTCGATGATTTGAATGTACATGCGAGTTAATTGTGTGGAATTTCAACGTAATAATGTTGTTTGTAAGAGATTTATGCACATTTAAGTGATTTTTCGAAGGGACTTCGGTCAAATATGGACCGATCGTCATAAAATTGGGTACGTATATTTATATATATGTATGGACTATTTCTTTCGAATTAAAAGTTGCTGCTGATGTTTGTAAGAGATTTATGTGCATTTAAATTATTTTCGGTAGTAAGGGCTACGACTAATTATGGACCGATGCAAACAAAATATCGATTTAGGATTTCTCTTTGCATAAAATTTATTTTTGCAGAGTTTTGTAGGGATACGGCTTCTCTATAGACATTTATGTACTATAAATCCATATTCCGGGAAGACATTTCTATGGGGGCTATGAGGAATCGTAGACCGCTTCCTACTATTTTCTACAGGACTGGTCTTCTATAATAAAAATAAAGTGTGCAAAACTTCATGATAGCTTCTGCATTGTATTTGAAGAAAATAAAAAAAAAAAACATCTCAAAAATATTGAGGTTGTCTGAAATATTGGTCTATAACGCAGATGGGATTGAAAATGAGAAAATATGTCCAGTAGATTTTATAATTCTCAACCCCAAACATTTCGGTTGATTAAAGAATGTTTGGTAAAAATTTCATTGTTCTATGTCTTTATAAGATTCTGAGGACCCAGAATATATAGACTTTTTGGCTCTACGACCATTATTTCGATGTATTACAAACACAGAAAAAATTAAAATTGATTTTCAATTAAAATATTCGTATATTTAATTAAACATTTAATTGAAAGTGGAGCGATTAAAGAATTTGTAGTATCAATTAAAATATTTTGTAAAAATTTAATTAAAAGTAGTTTTAATTAAAAAAAAATATTATATTATTTAATTGAAAATTGTTTTTCAATTAAAAATTTAATTGATATGATTAAAAGTTTAATTAAAAATCAATTAAGACTCAATTTAAAGTTTAATTAAAATTTGTCGGGCAATAATTTTTTCTGTGAACGGAATGGTTATAAAAATATCAACTTTTGTTGGTAGTCACACATGTACTTAACCGAATTTGTTTAATTATAAGACCAAACATTATTGATCAACAAAGTAAATTTCGGTAACAAGTCCATTGTCCTAGGTTCTTTCCTCAAGTCTCTATCCTGTCTTAAACAGACGGACGGCTATAACTAGATCGTGTAATAATTTTAGACAAATATATCTCAATATTAAACACGAATTCAACACTTTACGCAGTGAAGGATATGGTCACACTGTCCAGGAAATATTTTATACATACGAGTACATTGCTCGTATGTACTTAATTAAAATTTGTCGGGCAATAATTTTTTCTGTGAACGGAATGGTTATAAAAATATCAACTTTTGTTGGTAGTCACACATGTACTTAACCGAATTTGTTTAATTATAAGACCAAACATTTTTGATCAACAAAGTAAATTTGGGTAACAAGTCCATTGTCCTAGGTTCTTTCCTCAAGTCTATATCCTGTCTTAAACAGACGGACGGATATAACTAGATCGTGTAATAATTTTAGACGAATATATCTCAATATTAAACACGAATTCAACACTTTACGCAGTGAAGGATATGGTCACACTGTACAGGAAATATTTTATACATACGAGTACATTGCTCGTATGTACTTCAGCCTCAACTAGTATTATTGAAAAACAATAGAAATATATAGACAAAAAAGTAATGCTAACAGTACACAGAAAAAAATCAAAATGAGTTTCAATGAAAATATTTGTGGAATCAATTAAAAATTTAATTGAAATCGGACCAGTAAACAAAATGATAGTATCAATTAAAAAAAATGTGAGATTTTATTGAAAATATCAGAAAAAGTAATTGAATCAATTAAAATTTTAATTGAAAATTATTTTAAAATCAATTAAAGGTTTAATTGAAAAAAAACATGATTTTTTTTTCTGTGTACTTGAACTCTCTCTCTCTCCATGATGGAGTGAGTCTCCAACCACAATAAATTGTTAAGGAAAATAATATTTAGTGGACAGATTCTTCTGTTTAAGTACAAATGTAGATCATGAGTACGTTAGAAAATAGAAGAAAAAACAAACATTCAAACATACAAACTTGTTTCAACAAATGTGAGATGCTGTTTATTTTTTCCAACATTCGATTATTCTTTTGTTGTTGGTTGTGTTTCTTTCTTTCTAAAATGCTTTTATCGTAAAAAGTGTCAACTAAATTGTGCACGAATTGTTGCGTGTCTAATAGTTTGTTTTGTTGCATTTGCTCACTATTACATTTGTTGTTTTACCAATTTTGGTAAATTTGTATGTCTTGTATTTGTTTTTATTTTTCGAATTTAAAATATTGTGTTTTATTTTTAAAAATATTTAATGCTATTTTTATGGTTGGTTTTTGTTCGTTTATCTATTTTTTATGTTTGTTTTTTTTTTTCTTTCTTAAAGCAATTTGTATGTCACATACTTACTACGAGTACAAAAAAAAAAAACGTACGGGTATTGAAATGAAATTAAAATGTGGATCAACGACAAATTATCCATGACAGAGTTAACCAGACCAAGCCAATTGGTAATAATGCAGCATTAGACAGCGAGTGCACTAAATATTTATGTATGTGTTTGTACAAGAACGACCAGCAAACATTTGTTTTGCCATAATTTGTAAATAAGATGAAAACGTGTTTTATATTGTATCAAAGTTGGTTAATGTAACCTCTATAAATTAAGCGAGATGGTGTTTCATTGATCTTGTTTTTAATAATCTGGTTTAATTGTTTTGGTCATACTATGCCCTATATATGTATTTCATATTTTTATACCCACCACCAAAAAGATGGGGGATATGTATATTAAGTTTGTCATGCCGCTTGTAATACATCCAAATAATGATCGTAGAAACAAAAAAAAAGTCTATATATTCTGGGTGATTATAAGATTCTAAGACGATCTAGCCATGTCCGTCCACTGTCCGTCTGTTGTTGAACCACCGATATGTTTGGTATTGAAAATGGGCAAATTCGTCTAGTAGGATACGAGTTATAGATCTAAATTTCAGACTACACACTGTGGAATCTCACAAATTTTAACTCTCGAAAATTGGAAACGTCCAGAAATTAGAACCGGACATTCCAATGTATTGTACAAATTATTTGTTTGTTCATTAAAGTAAAAATGAAATGCGGAATCCCCGAGTTATGTATTCGTGGTGAGTACAATTCGGTCATTTGCATGTAAAATTTGATATGCTTGCACAAATTTGGGTTTTTTGCTAACTAAAGGTCAAAGTAAAAGTTTTTCATATGCCAAATAAATGTAAAAAACACCTTATCTTTGGATACTAAGGTTAAAATATTAAAAACTCTTAATGAAAGCGTAAGTGGAAATCCTTTAGCTTTAGACTTTAATGTTGCAAAATCTGCCATAAGCTACATAAAATCAAAAAAAAAAAAAATGGTTGCAATTAGCTGCACCTATTACGAAGCAAAAAATCTTTAAATCTTTACACAACGCAAAATATAAGGAAGTGGAAAGTGTCTTTATATGTAAGTGGTTTTTGAATCAACGTGAAAAGCAGAACGACCACACTGAGAGGACCCGTATTAAAAGCAAAAGCTAAGTTAGTTTTTAGTGAAATGTACCACGAAAAAGGTGAAAACGCATTTACTGCAAGTGATGGATGGTTTTCCAAATTTAAAACCCGTCATGAAATACGGTTTTTAAAAATTGATGGTGAAATACTTTCGAGTGATGCTGGTGCGGTCACTTCATTTCTACACAGAATTCGTGCCAAAGACACGGAAATGGGTTTATTGGAAACACAAATCTATAATGTTGCCTTTCGATTAAAACCTGCTGCTTGTTAAAAAAAAAGTGCCCAAGCATTTAAAATTCAAAAAGAACGCGTTTCAATTTCTGATGGCTCACACAAAAAAAAAAAACCATTGGTTATTGGTAAAGCTAAGAAGCCAAGATGCTTCAAAGGAGTTGATAACCCACTTCATTATGACTTTTCGAAAAATGCTTGAATGACTTTCCGTATTTTGCATCATTGGTTTCACAAGATATTCATCAAATAATTAAATAAATTAATTAAATGTGTAATATGTATTAAATAAAAATTGTTTTGTGTTAAAATAAAGCTTACATAACCACAGTTTTATTAAAATTTTCTTTAAAAAAAAAAAAATTTTCAGAAATTAGAGCTGCCCGATGTACAAAGTGGTTCTAATTTTTGAGATTCTACTGTACCTTAATATTTTTCAGACATTTTTTGCTATTTTCTTCAAATCATTAGATTTCACACACTTTATTTTTACAAGTCCTGTTAAAAATGTTAGGAATTGGTCAACGATTTCTTATAGCCCCCATACAAATTTCTTCGCGGAATATGGCTTTATGATACAAACATGTCTATAGAAAAGCCGTATCTAAACAAAATTCTGCAATAATAAGTTTCATGCAAAGTGAAATTTTAAATCGATATGTTATTTGCATCGGTTCATATTTTGACCATAGCCTCAAACAAAGTCCACTTCTGAAAGTCACTTAATCACTAACAAGTCAAAATTCAACACAAATAATCCATCTATACTCCACTTCCCCAATCACTTCTGAAATCAGTTAATTGACTTTTCGAGTCAAGAATTTGCTGGATTTCATCAATTTATTATTGAAGTTCTTTATTATCTTTAGTTTAGATTCTTCTAAAAATGCCACGAAGAGCAAGAGCTGACATTGGACGTCGGTCGCGTAGAACGCAAAATAGATCAAACGAAAGGGGAAATCAATCGCAAGAACAGCTAGAACAAGAGATTGCAAATACAAGGGAACGTGTTGCAAGATCGCGTTCAGATGGTAGGCCGACAAGTATTAATCAAAATGTTCAAAGGCGTGCCGCACAAATCTACGTTAATTTTGCTTTAAATGGTGCTGGATTTAGATATAATCACGCAATTGATTACAGTTTGCATAAGTTTGTGGTGATTGGTGGAATGAACAAAGTATGCCAACATTGTAATGCACTGAAATTTCATAATGAAACACCTGGAATGTGTTGTGCCAGTGGCAAAGTAAGATTACCCGAACTACAATACCCACCGGAACCATTGGCAACATTAATTTCAGGAACAACGCCATGAACAATTTGATCGAAGCAACAATTTTAAAGGGGAAGTGTAAAGGTTAAGATGTATTGATTCCACGAATTCCAATGATTCCATCAGATTTACATTTTGAATTCAAAAGACTACAGTTTCCAATACGTCTTGCATTTGCTATTACAATAAATAAAGCGCAAGGGCAATCGTTGGAATTGTGTGGAATTGATTTAGAATATCCTTGCTTTTCACACGGCCAGTTATATGTTTCGTGTTCACGTGTTGGCAAGCCTTCAGTTCTCTTTATCTACACAACAACTCATGGCAAAACCAAAAATGTTGTCTACGAAAGAGCTCTAAGATAGTTTAAGTGATACATAGTCTAAGATTGTAAGAAACTAGAATTAAAAGTTGAATAATAGGGAACAAAACCAACTTTATTAAAAACAAGTGTGTTTCTTTTCTTATTTTGTTTTGCCGTGCGAAGCAGGCAACAGGCCCGCTAGTTATTCCTAAAACTTACAACAGGTTTATAAGAGGTATATAAAGCAAATTTGATATGGAAATTGTGATATGGAATTTGTTAACAGTCGACCAAAAACGCATAAGAATGAAAATTTCTCAAGCTTGTTTAAACCGTTTTAAGATTTTTGTCAAGAGACAAAAGAACTATCCAAGCAATGGACTGAAGCTGGAGGAAGTGCCCCAAAGAAGGCAAAAACAATTCAATCGGCTGGTAAGATTATGGCAACGGGGTTTTTGGGGACTTCAAAAGTTTTTTTTATTGATTGTCTGTCTGCAAAAGGATAAAACAATAAATTCTGGATCAATTAAATTTAAAATTCGAGAAAAACCTGCTGGCTTACAACACAAAAAAATCATTTTTCATCAAGTCAATGCACCAGAGCACAAGAGTGTTTTAACAATGGCTAAAATTTCGATTATTTTAAGGTACGAGTTGCTTGACCACCCACCTTATTCTACTGATTTAGCTCCCAGTGACTTTTAGCTGTTCCCAAAATTCCTAGCTAAATGACCGGCTCATTCCGTCCAATGAAGTGATGCGTTCATTTTAACCCGTTGGTTCATGAATGACACAGCTCTAATATTTATGACTTGGTAGACTTATTTGTCACGTATGTAGCTTTATGACAAGTTTTTTGCAAAACGTTTAAACAAGCTGCAATGACAAAGCTTTAAAAATGTTATCTTTGCAATACAATTCCTTTGGGAATGTTATTTAAGGAGCTATCTAACTTCGGATACATTTAGAAAGCTCTAAAGGTTATAAAACACCGCCCTTGATGGAAGTAAACTTAAACAAAACTGATCCTTTGATTAATTCTTAGAGCTTGGAATCGGTTCGTATACTATCGTATGTGACAGGGACATGCCACTTTAACATGTCGTTGGCTTAAGGGTTTGGATTTAAATGAATTTATATCAAATTGGTTTAATATACATTGATCTAATTTTGACATAATAATTAATAAATAATCAATTTCATCTGTTATAAGTCATAACAAAAACTCAATTTCCTACTTAAAGTTTTTTTTTAAAAAAAGCTAAACAAAAGCTTAAGAACCTGTGCTAAGCATAATAATCTTCATAAACTTTTAACTCTTTTTAAAAGTATAAAAATAATTATTGATTTGTTAAGCGCGCTGTGGCATGCGTAAAGTTTGGAACGACAGTGACGTACATACATATTTTTAAAAACCACATTTTCTAATTAATTAAATTTTTAACCTTGATCTACTTAAATAGTAGAGAAACTATTTGCTTTCTTTGCTATTCTTTATTTTACCATCGTCTTCGCATTTGGGTCTTCCCAATGGAAATGATTTACAGGTATCCCTTGATTTACGCGGTACTTTATTTGCGCGGTTTCGATATAACGCGATTTAATAATAGTGAACGTTTTTCTGTATAACGCGCTTTTTTTACGCGTTTTCAATGTAACGCGATTTAAAAATAGTGGCAACCCTCAAATTGCGCGCATTTCACCATTATTTAGAACAAAATTTTTAATTTTTTTTTTTCAAATATTTCAAATATACTTAAAAGTACAAATGAAATAAATTTAATTCAAATTATATTATACTAATAAGTATTTTTTTAATACGGATTTTCGGTCTCAAATTTAAATTTTGTATATAGCTAGTGTTTTAATTTGAGCGGTTTATTATATTTCTGGTCCCAAAACAGAATTTTGTATTGATAATTAATCTTTATTTACGCGGTTTTGAATTACGCGGTTTTTATTCGGTCCCAACGTACCGCGTAAATTGAGGGGTATCTGTATTTAGAAAATAAAGATGTCATCTCTATTTTTAGCGTTAAAACTCAAATCTAATGTTTATTTTAATAAATTTCGTTCATGTCTTAATAAATCATTTATAATTAATGGTTGTTATTTGATCATTTGGCGGTACACATACGATTTTTTTAGGGGGAAATAATTTTGCTGAAATTAATAATAAAACACATGAATAAATATGTGTAGATAAATATTTATGATCAAACATGTACGAGTTTAATAAAAAAAAAATGTTTGCAGCAAATATAAAATAGATCAATTAAAAATTTCCTTCCTCAATATCCAGTAAAGCCAAAACTAAAACACTTAAATACTAAAATCATATTTAAAACAAATCAATAAAGTTCAGTGAACTCTTTATTATTAAATATTTCCTATGTCAGCTAAGAAAAGAAATAAAACAAACTTTGTTGCATATTTTGATTGAGATCGTAAAAATTTGTATTTTTAGTTCGAAACCACATAAACTTAAAAAAAAAAGTAATCAAACCAACCAAAAATACCATAAAATTTACAAATTTTATGCTTCGCTGACCATCATTATTCATTAATATTTACATACATACATATTTACATCTATAATTGTACTCATATACAAAAAATATTAATGTATATAGACAGGTAAACAGCCATTTATAACTAACTGAACGAATGTTTGGCTGACTGTCTCGTTGGCCCCACAGCAAATTTTTGCGGTCGCTGGCTGAAATAGTGAGAGTGACCATGACCATTTGCTTAATGTTGTTTCTGTTGATACGCCTATATCGATGTTTCGAAACGTTAAGGAATGTACATATGTATGTCTAAAGCTCCATCCCTTGGGATAGGAGAATCGACACAGAACTGATGTTGTTATTGGTTTCTTTTGGTTAGCAACTGTTTCTAGCTCTAATACTTTATATTGTGCGGGCCTGTAATTTTAACATGTCACTCAACTAGTCCAATTATAGATCAATCGTGAGAATGTTTTCATTGCTTGCTTAACCTTGGTGTAACCTAAAAAGCGAGCAGTGTGAATGAAAGGTTCACTAATGGTCAGGGGCCAAATTACCGCATTCGATATCGAGTAAAATTTATCGTAATTTTCTTATTTGAAATTATGGCATTCGATATCGAGCAAGAAATTTAGTACATTTTATCATAATTTCGATATCGAAATCATTTTTCGATACGATATCTAATTCGATCACGAATGCTGTAATTTGGCCCCAGGTCTAATGACAGTTTTATTATAAATCATAAGCTTGACTTTAAATTACTCAATAGCTTACTTTTAAATAATGACTATATACCATATGCACTCCTTTAAAGTAATCGTATAATGACTTATTTATTATCTATTTTATAACTGCTTACTTTTTAGCCAGTTGCAGGAGAATATTGTGTTTTTACTAATGGTGTAATGCTAATGGTCTCTGTTCTGTTTGTCATTACTTGTAACTAGTTTTAGTGAAATTAAAGTAATTACATATTCAGAGTTCAAGTCTCCAATGACATCACTGTTAAAGGCTTCACACAGTGGGGGATCTGAAAAAGAGTGGAAATAAATCTGTAACTTCTAAACGAATAGCTCGATTTTAATAAAATTTCCCATGGCTCTAGAGGAGGTGTTGATAAGTTTAACTTTGAATTTGGGCTTAAACAAGCAAGGGGGGACCGAGCCATAATGCCCCAAAGTGGGGCACCTCGGGTATACCACAAATTAAAAATGATGCCAAATTTTTGTTTGCGATCCGATTTGAAAGATTTATATATATATGTACTACACGAGATCTACAAAAAAAATTGCTTTACCCATATATTATCTCTTATAATTTACGAGTTATTCGCATTTGAAAAGTAAAATTTTATTTTTTTTGCCTACCTAAATCTAATTCTTTCCCGAATCTTTTTTGAATTAACAACAAATTTGTTAATAATCTTAAGCAAGAAATGTTAAAAAATATCTACTGAGTCAGAAGTTATGTGCATTTAAACTTAAAAAAATAAAAAAGTCGTTTTTCCGCCATTTTTTTTTTTCGAAAAAAGTAACTACATTTTTAAATTATACAAAAAAATGAGAAAAAGATAACTAATGTCTTTATATTTTTCTGAAAGGTAACATTTCGGGAAATATTATAAAAGCAATATAATATCAAAATTTGTATTATTGCGTGGTCCAGAGCCTTCCGAACTAGACCTATTTTTTATGAAAATTTCAACTTTAGACAACATATTCTAAAATCGCAGAGCTGCTTGCAAAAAACTAAGACCTGTTTTGTATGTCCCAATCTGTTCTTCAATATTATGCAAAGGGATTTCATAGCCCCGAGCTTGGTGCTTTCAACAGATCCAAAAATCAAAAAAAATCCCAATTTTGGGATTTTTGAAAAGTTTTTTGGGAATTGTGGGATTCTCAATAACAAATCTAATTCCAAATTTTCACTTTTGCATTTCGACAAAAAATGTCTATATAATTGTAAAATTTAATTAAAATATATTCATAAACCAAAAAGCAATAGCAGTTTAAAAACTTAAATTTTCAAAAAAAAAAATAAAAAAAAATTATCTTTTTTTTGCAAAAAGTCTTCTATGAAGTTTTTAATTTTTAATATATTTAAACATTTTTGAAAAGAAGATACAATTGCCAAAATATTGATGTATAATATGTCTACCTTATTTTGTTCACGTGCCACAGTAATGAACGAATGATTAACATCTCTAGTGAAATTTCTTCACCAAGTTATTTTCTTCGATAACAAGTTCAATGTTAGGTACCTACAAACATAAACCGATTGCAACTCTTTTTTAACAATGAATCCCAGGTACAATATGAAATACCTGGCATATCCCTAAAACATATTTCATACCTAATACTATTTTTTTACTCCAGGTAATATAACAGGTAGTTTTCATAACATACAGTTCATGTGAAATATTTGGTAAATAAACAAAAAACTAAAGAAACAAGTAATGTTTTTTTGGGAAAATATTTTTTATTTTTAAATTTATAATTAGGTTAATTTAGTAAAATAATAAGAAACAGAGCAATCCATATCTAAAAGTTAAAGCAAATCTTTAAAGTCATGACTATTTTCAAACGTCAAGCTTCTGTAGCAAATCCAACGTTTCCTCATAGATGATAAGACTGGATCTGATGATAAAATTGATTATTTAAAATGTCTACATTTTGAGATTGTCGAGAACACTTTCTGGAGCTGAACTGCTGAACATACTTGAAGTCCCTATTTCTCGATTCTTGGGGTTCTTCTGTAAGTTCTCCTAAGGGCAAAATATTATGTTCAATTATGATTTTTCCATGACATAATACTTTATGTACTGTTGGTGTCATTTCTTTCCAAGGGTACAACGATAATAGAAGTTTTGAAATACATATATGTATTGTGATAATTTCTTTCAAATATTTTCTTTTGCACATACGTGAAGTTAACAACATTTTTTTTTTATTTCATAAATTTCATATATTTTTTATTGTATATCCACACAAATGGTTCATACGGTAACATAACGCGTTAAATTTTTAGCAAAACTGGATATACAATAAAATGACACCATAATATCTCAGAAACCGCTGAAGACGGCACAGATCGATAGATCTTAAAAAATTATCCCCATAATTTTTTTTGGATTTTGTGATCTATGTGAAGATAACTTCGGAATGACGATATGTTCTCAAATATTCAAGCAGTTTTGGACAAGTGATTGAACACTTCGTCAACAGACTATTGTGGGACGCAATAAAAATAAGGATAAAAGGCATGAAATGATAAATTGGGACAAATTGCACACGACATGAACTGATAGCACTGATGTCCAATGATCATTGCTTGAAGTTTTTGAAGCTAAGTTTTTTAATTAAACAGTAAGCATATCATTCTCGTGGTATGGTCTGGTCTTATTTGGGTTATACAAGTTCATACTGTTGTGTGAACTTGGTGGACGGTACCATCATGGTCTACACCGCGTAAACGTATGTAATATCTAATCCTGTTATCAAAGATAATGAAGTTACTGGTAAATACTTGAGCTGCAGGATCTCCGTACATCTAGGTTCCCAATGATTCTAAAACCAGTTCTGAATAATTTAAAAATACTTTATTACAATTTTAGAAGAAATCTTGAAAATTGAATTATTACTCAGTTTTTTACAAAATATGTATTTGTTAAGCTATGTGTCCACGATCGTCAGATATTACAACGTTGTCCGAAAAATGTTCAGAAAATGTCTAACAACCGTGTCAACCTAAAATTTTTGTCTTCCAACGTTGTAAGAAACAGCATTTTCATTACATTGCAAGACAAAAATATTGTCAGACATCTAACAATCGTGTAAACACAAATTTTTGTCATTGTCATTGTTTTAAGACAATTGTCAAACACTTTTCATTGTCATATGTGCAAAGTTTATGCATCTGCCAATGGCAGCATTGTCATAGAAATTATTTCTAAATACAACTCTGTATATACATAAATAAACAAACAGGTGTGCATTGATAAATTTTTTGAAAAAAGTAGAAGAAAATTAAAGAATTAAATTAAAGTGTGCATTAGGACATATGTAAGCAGATAAAATGGTTCCAATTGCTCTTTTTTGTTTCATGACAATATTTAAAATTTTTAAACATACACAACAATCTGACAACCGTATGAACTGACAATTTCGGTTGACAGATAAATTCAATGTGTGACAATTGTGTGCAAATGAAACTGTTAGTTTTCTTACAGTCGTCTAAACTGACAATTTATTGCCTTTTGCTAAAAAATTTTCGAAGTCAGCACATTGCTAGATATGACAACGTTGTAATATCTGACAATCGTGGACACATAGCTTTAGGGATAGTTCAACAAATTCTTTTGCACCTTCTTTTCTACATAAAATATTAAAGAGAAGTGTAAGCACTTCAACAGTCGTTGTCTTCCATTATTATTGCATTATCTTCTCTTTTTTACCACCGTTTTGGTTATTTTGTTTTTTTTTTTTTTTTGCCGAATTTGTTGTTAATTTTATTACTATATTTAATATTATTTTATCTCGTTTTCCTATTGTTTGTTGCCATCTACCATGTGATGCTAGATTTATTTGTCTATTTAGGAAAAAACCCCAAATAATTTACATATTTAAACAAAAGAAAAAATAAAACAATATGATTAATGTTGTGGATTATTAGAAATTATGACAAAACTACATCGAAGGCGCTCAAATGGTAAAAGAAATATTTTTGAAAATTATGTTTGTTTAGCAAAAACAAAAAAGTGCTACAACAGCAAAAAATTATAACAAACAACAAACAATATAAAAACTAATTAAGTTAATGTTTTCCTTGTTTTTGTTTGTAAATAATTAACACTTGTTTAACATATAAAATTAAAAAAAAAAACATAAATAATAACAGAGCACAAATTCAATTAAATAAACCGATTGTTAATTAGATACATAAATAGTTATAAAAATAAGACACGCCATTTTCGGAGATTTAACTAAACAAGATTAATTAAATATAAAAATAATACCCGTCAAATATGTAGCAAAACTTTCCATAACTTTCCAAAGTTTAATCATGTGATCATGAGATTTTTCATCGAAGACTCAGCCATTTGATCAGATAATGTAAGACAACAAAGTTTTTTCGCTTCGAAAATTTTGAAATTTGAGCCAAAGTGTAGCGGAAGCACAGCGAAGCTTATGGTGAACGTGTTTTATCGGTTTCAATGTGCAAGAGATGGTGTGTGCGGATTTTTTTTTCCTTTTTACTAAGTGAAACTAATAGAATACCAGAGATATCTTATCATTAGACAATAAACAGAGAAAGAAAAATATTCCTATAACCGGAGTTTTAAGTCTCAATTTCGTTAGAAATTGGTCAAAATCTTTGTTATAATTGCAATACGAAAACTTTTGTTGTTGTTGTTGTTGTTGTAACAGCTAGAACTAATTAATATTTAATCCGAGGGTTCTGCAATAAGATCCAGGCCAAGAAACTGGGCTATATCAGAGATATCTTATCATTAGACAATAAACACAGAAAGAAAACCGTGAAAAATATTCCTATAACCGGAGTTTTAAGTCTCAATTTCGTTAGAAATTGCTCAAAATCTTTGTTATAATTGCAATACATAAACTTTTGTTGTTGTTGTTGTTGTAACAGCTAGAACTAATTAATATTTAATCCGAGGGTTCTGCAATAAGATCCAGGCCAAGAAACTAGGCTACTTCTACTGGATTTGTCCATAAATCCATTGGACGCGGTGAAGTGTGGTTGGCTGGGCAATTGAAGATATGGTTGGTATCGTGAGAACCCTGACCACATGCAGGGCATAGTTTGTGGACGGCACGTTCTATGCGAGATCAAAAGGCGTCTATTGCTCCATCCCGAACTCAGTTGTGCCAGAACTACTCTTGGCTTCCGCGGCAGTTGTTCGGTATCTGCAATGGGCGGATAGTAACAACTCCTATGTTATTAACGGGTCCATTTAACATAATGATACTATTTACTTTTATTTCTATTCCTTTCTTTTCATCATGTGTAATGCATTTCGCTAATCACTTAGAGAACTACTCGGTATAGTTCAAACTCTTGCATTCCCCACAATGTCTTTAAAATAGACAGGAAAATATGCTTACAGTGATAAAATTGACACCTTATTGATTTATACATCAAGCTAATACAGTATTATTGTGGTTGGAAAGGCGAAATCATAACAATATTCCTTTATACACATTGTCGATTCTGGAATTATAATGATCTTGTCAATGCCTAGATGTTGGATATTGGTAAAATGTTCAATATTTGTTGATGCCATTTCAATCTTTTTGCAATGGAAACTTTATATTTCACCTGTAATTCTATTGGTAGTATTGACTTTTACCTATATTGTTTACATTTTACCTCTAATGCTTTTAAACTATTGTTTGAAAGGACTTAACATTGAATATCCTTGTCTATGATTGCTACCAGAGAATTGATGCATAAGTCAGGATGGGTCGTACAACTCTAGCGTATAAACAATTGGTAATTTCGGATATATTTTCTTGCTCCTTATGAAATTCTAAGTCGATTTAGCCATGTCCGTCTGTCTGTGTAAAACACTCTCACGTCCAAACTATACAACTTAACTAAACGAAATTTTCAGAAAAACATTTCTTATTTTGCAGGTAACTTTGGTCAGCAAAATCGGTTTAGGCCAACCAATATGTAAGACAACCTACATAAAAATGTGATATTTTTTGTCCATTTTATTGCAATATTTTGAAATATATTGCGGATAATACCATTAAATTTTGTATACGTTGTTTTTATGATAAAAGAAGAAAGTGTGCGGAAAATAGTAAGAATCGGTCCATGATTTCTCATAGCCCCCATACATAAATCTTCCCGCAATAAGGCCACTTTTTTAGCATTATAATCCGAATTAGATAAAATTTCTAAGCATTTGATATAAATTATGTTGACCCTAAAATTTTCCCTAAGACTGAATAAAAAACACAGAATAAGAATATTCTAGTCCTATAACCTTGAGCTGAAGGCCTAAGTCGCTATTGCTCTTATCCTTATATTATCTTATAATTTGTAATTATAAGCTAATAAAATAATAATAATAATAATAGTCAAATAACCAGTGTAGTTTTTGTATTTTTTATTACGTTTAGGTGGAGGGTATTTAAGATTCGGCACAGCCGAATATAGCACTCGAACTTGTATCACTTTATTTCCAATTGGTATATCCAATATTTGTTCCAGTCCAACACTTCTCCTATATACTTGGCATTTTGTGGTATAAGTATTGTTTGGTTTTGAATTGAGGAATTTGTAAGATATGTTTAGATCTATTGCATATCATGTATTCAGGATAAAGACCTCTTAAGGATGTGTGCAATATAATTTTTTTTGATCAAAGTATCGACAATGAGTAAAATATATCTTCTTGGGCTCCAACGCTTACAATTGAGCAATATTATCAAACACTATAAATTCGGTAATCATGCGAGGAGACTTGGACAGCCCTGCAGTGAGTTCCACTGGAGCTTCTATAATCAATAGAATATAATATAATAACTATTTTTCACTCTCTTTGTCATTCCCTGGTACAAGGAGATCTACTTATTAGGTTTCTTGAACTATCGAACATAAAGTAAAAGACAAATAACTTGATGCTCAAAATTTTCACCTTCTTTCGACTTCTTTTTGCGAAATTTTCAACTCAACTTCTTAAACTATCTCCTATATATAACTTCGCTCTTTTCATCTCTACTTCACTCACACAAAAAAATAATTTTTCATCAAGGCAATGTACCAGCGCACAAGAGTGTTTTAACAATGGCTAAAATCAATGAATTAAAGTACGAGTTGCTTGACCACCCACCTTATTCTCCTAATTTAGCTCCCAGTGACTTTTACCAGTTCACAAAATTAAAAAAAAAAATCATAGCTGGCAGGCTAAGGATTATATTCTAAATTAAAAATGTTAACTTTTCTCTTTCTGTGCTTGGCTAAGAAGTTTCCGAACCGCCATCGTAGCATTACTGTCATGTGTGTTAGGTTCTTCTGCGGAGAATTAATCCCTCAAATTTCCAGGTTATCCCACGATGATTTAAGTAAGTCCCAAATCGATCTATACCTTCAGGTCGATTTGGGAACGCTTAAATTTTGTATTAAAATAATTTATAGGTTATAAAAACAAAACTATAACGCGGTACAGTTAGACGACGCCAAGCATGAAACCATGCAAGAGTGAGCCGCAAATCTTTGGAAAGCAGCGAAAAAAGATCAGCCAGATTGCCCTTAAGAGGGAGTTCACACGCTGCGACTTTTACCTGTAACTTTTCTCCTACGACTCAAGTTTAGAGATAAAATGTTACTCGAGTCGCAAGAGAAAAGGCAAAAGTTGCAGCGTGTAAACTACCTCTAAGCGATAATGACAATGACGAGCGAATTCATTCTCCAACCAGAGCTGAATTACGACTGGCGAATCATATTTGTAGACGGTGGTGTAGGTAAGAAAGAGGAGAATACGCTTCACGTAATTTATTAATGTCATGCAATATCACGCAATCGGCATAAACGACTTCTTTGAGTCGTTTCCACTTTCACAATCTAGAAGAGTAATAGTAGAATACACAAAAACTGCTGAAGCATCGAAGGATGATTAAATTGTAACCGTTGATGATAGGGAATCTATCCATCACATTACCTGTGAGATTCTTCTTAATAGTACCTAAGAAATGCAAGGTATTAAATGAGCACACAAATAGTAAGATCATTGATTGCATTAGAAGAAAAAATTCTCTAAATTCGCTGTATGTGATGTTGTACAATTAAAATTTCATTTAAACGCAAAGTATGTACTCATGTTTCTAAAACATATGCACATAAATTTAAATAAAAATGCTTTTAACAACAATCTAGATCGGAAATACATTTATTAACATGTTGATGCTGATGATGAACATGTTCCATTAGAAACAGATGCCAAAAACAATTTAAACATTTTGCTAAGAAATCCTATACATTTTTATTCACTTGTTAATTTCCTCTTGTAATTCACACGTCTTTGCTAAAAGCTTTAAAAACAGCCAAATGGGTTAATTTTTTTTTTTTTACATTTATACATTATTTATACGTTTTGTGGCCGGCCGGCCGGCCGTTAATGCCATGTAAAACTGATTTTAAATTGCTACCGCAATTCGCAATTTAACAGAGTAGATTGTAAAATAAATGAAAATAAATATTATTTCAATATACGAGTAAATTTTCAATTAGACTTTCTTATCGCTATAAAAAGAAATAAAGTAATCAAACTTAAATCATCTATCTACGAATGGAGTATTTGTAAACAAAATTGAAGAAAATAAATTTAAGTTTAAATAAATATATTTTTGCTTTCTTTGCCGCAATTTACTAGCAAACATAATATGAGCAAATACTACTTACAAATTCACTAGAAATCATAATAATTAATAATAAAAATTTGCAATTGCAATATCACATTTTTATTTATTAGCATTTTCTACATATCGTCACCTCAAATGCCCAAAGACGTCACCCTCATTATCATAATTTTACAGGAGAAGCAAAAAACGTTATAAAATGAAAACTGTTTAATTGAAAATCGCGATATGTATAGTACATATCGTCACCTGAAGTTTGTCGTCTATCTTAAGACAAGATATGAAGAAATCGCGATTTTCAATTAAACAGTTTTCATTTTATAACTTGTTGTATTTGGTATTTATTTTCGTATAGGCTACTTGGGCCTAAATTATTATATTGTAAATTAAAAATACATTTAATTACAATTTTTTCCCAACGTTTCGTCAATTCTTTGTTGACTTCATCAGGGGAATATAATATGTGTATATGTATATATTAAATTGCTTCTTGCTTTTTGCTTCTCCTGTAAAATTCTGATAATGAGGGTTACGTCTTTGGGCATTTTAGGTGACGATATGTACATATGTATGTATGTATGTAGTGAGTGCTTGAGTGTTTTTTGTAATTTCAATTCGCATTTATTCAAAGTAATATATAATATGTAATTTAAAGAATATGTTTTTTTTTCTTTCTTTATATATACATAAGTATTTGTAGAAATAAAAAACGCCGCCAGATATAGAGAAATATTAGCAAAACAAATTATTGTCTATGATTATGGGAGTTTTACCTCCATTTGACATGCAAGGCGTCAATGATTTTAATTTTTTACAAAAAAAAAAAACTCAACAAAAACAAGCAAGAAAGTATAGTCGGTCAAGCCCGTCCATATAATACCCTACACCCAGTATATGTATTAAACAGTTTTTCAGAAATGGGCGTTATATGGGAGCTACAAATAATTATGGACCGATCATCCAAAAATTTAGTGTCATGATGTCTGTGAATATAAATATTATGTGTGTTAAAATTTATCTCAACATAAATAAATACTTTTAAACGATTTATGGAGCTTAAAGTGATTTACGGAGAGGGTCTTATAGGGGAGTTTCGACTAATTATGGACCGATCTTAATAAAATTAGGTGTCATTCATCTGTACGTGTATATATGAAACTTATTTGTGTTGAATTTTATTTGGATACCAAATTTTTTTAGAAATTTATGGTCGTTAAAGTGATTTTCGAAAGTGGGCCTTATATAGGAGCTACGACTAATTATGGACCGATCATCATAAACTTCTACCATATTATATGTATATGTACGAAACATATTTGTGTTCAATAACGATTTTTCAAGGGAATTTTCAAAAAAAACTTTAAACCTTAATATCTCCGTAAATATTGCGTTTCTCGCGAAAATAAGCAAAATCTGTGATCACCTACATTTTTGGCCAAAAATTGATTTTTCAAGGGATTTTTCAAAAAAATTTTAAACCTTAATATCTCCGTAAATACTGCATTTTTCGCGAAAATAAGCAAAATCTGTGATCACCAACATTTTTGGCCAAAAATTGATTTTTCAAGGGATTTTTCAAAAAAACTTTATTATTTGGATACCAACATTTTTAAGAGAGTTTTGCTCTTTTAAGTGATTTTCGGAAGTGTTTCTTATATGAGAGCTATGACTAACTATGGACCGATCATCATAAACTTCTACCATATTATATGTACATATGTATATGTACGAAACATATTTGTGTTCAATATTATTTGGATACCAACATTTTTAAGAGAGTTTTGCTCTTTTAAGTGATTTTCGGAAGTGTTTCTTATATGAGAGCTATGACTAATTATGGACCGATCATCATAAAATTGTACCATATTATTTGTATACACCTAATTTTGTTTCCCCGTATGAAATATCAGGTAAAATAAGAAAAATAATTCAAATTCATGTTGCTTTATACACAAACATATTTTATTTAAACAAAAAACAATAGAAAAGAAAGTTCATTTAGAAAAGTACATGCATACATGCAATATCTTTTCGTCTGTAACACTTAAATTTGACTGAATTCTTACACTCTTACTTTCAACTAAATTTATTTGAAATAAACAAGGGAAATCGCCTGTTTCGATAGTGTAGTTTTTCGTACCAGACGATTTTTAGTGCTGCCAACTATGTGTTTAATTTAAATTCTGGTAAAAATACATACATTTTTAGATCGCGTTAAATCAAATCTAGTCGCATAAAAACAGATTGAAATAGTTATTTGGAAACGCGTTAAATCAAATTCGCGTAAAAACAGAATTAGGTGTATATGCATATGAATTATATTTGTGTTGAATTTTATTTGGATACCAAAATTTTTAAGAAATTTATGGTCGTTAAAGTGATTTTCGGAAGTGGGCCTTATATGGACATTTCCACCAGTTTCAATCCCATCCGTCCTTGGGTCGAAAAAATATCACGCACCAATATATTCAAAATTGCGACCTGTACTCTGCGCACAATCTTTACGTGGACGGACGGACGGACATAGTTAAATCGACTTAGGAAGTGATTCTGAGTCGATCGGAATACTTTAAGGTGGGTGTTGAACTAATATTTCTGGCCGTTGCAAACATCAGCAGAAATACATGTAGGGTATAAAAACTCAACAGTGCCACGAATATAAAAAAAAAGAAATATAAAACTTAAAAAGCATTCAAAAAGAGGGGCACTTAGAGCACAGTGGTTTAATTTATTACTTTAAAAAAAATGTGTTTAAAACTTAATAATTAAAAATGTTCATTGTTGCCGTATAATAAATAAAAGTAGCGATATTACCCAGAAAAAACAACGGTTTGGTATGGTTTGTGGGCAGGTCTTTAAATGATGCCGATGCCAACGTAACCGATAATAACGAACGTTATTGTGCCATGATAACTGACTATTTGATGAAATTAAAGCTCGTGATCTCGGCGACATTTGGTTTCAGCAAGACGGGGCCACTTCCCACACATCGCATCAATCAATGGATTTATTGAGAGAACACTTCGGTGAGCACATAATTTCACTTTTTGGGCCGGTCGAATGGCCAACAAGTTCGTGTGATATCACAGCGTTAGACTTTTTCCTGTGGGGATATGTAAAGTCTAAAGTTTATGCGGACAAACCCGGTTTGATTCAGGCCTTGGAGAAAATTGCTCTCAACGGAAAGACCATCTGCAACGTAGCAACGGCCACAATTTGATACACATAATCTTAAAAAAAATGCTAAACAATGTTCTTTCAAATGATAATAAACATTCCCCACAAAATTTGAATTTTCTCTGTTTTTTTTTTTTTTTCTTTAAAAAAGTAGGGAACCTTGAAATGAATCAGGCTGTACTATAATGTTGAATAACTAAGTGAGAATAAATATATAAATACATATAATATGGCATATAAATTACTAAAGGCAAAAATCGAGTTCAAAAGATATGTCATCTGTTATGAAACCCTCATTTTTAAAATGCCCTCTTCTTATAAATTGTTAGAACTAGAACCCAACTTATCTCTAAGGTAGGAAGAAATTATTTATAGCATTAATTTTTATCATACTTTATTCTTCTATTGGTTTTTAAAAAATCACTGTCGAATTCTTAAACATACATATGTACATGCGGTAATAAATAAAAATGCCCGTAAATGAATGAAATGAAATTAATACGTACTCGCACTGTTGCCATATTTGACGATTTATCGTCATTTTGACGATTTTTTGGTGTCAAAAATGACGATTTGACGATCTTTGCCCCTATTTTGACGATTTTTCAGTATAAATGATTTGCAACACTTTTTTCTCATATAAAATTTATAATTTGGTGCCGGAGAAAGAAAAGAGTTTATTGGAATATTAGAAACACATTTCGGAAATTCAAAGGAAAGATTCAAATCCTAAATATAAATATATACAAAAAATTTTAGTTTTACCTCATTCTTTGGCAAATGTCAAACGAGTATTTTGGAATAGGTTAGGAACGCCTTCTTTAGAAGTGATTTTATTCACCAAAGACTTTTTAAAACTAAATAAATGCTGTTGTTTTAATATGAATGTTGTACCTAAAGCTTTTTAAAAAGTTTAATAGGCAAATGTACCTACAAAATTAAATATACTAAACTTTACAATTTGCAATTATATTTTAAAAATTTTCAATTATATTTTAGAAATTTCTAATAATAATTGAGAATTATTCCTCTTGCGAGAATTTGTAAAATTTTTTAAAAATTTTTATTCGAAGTTTTACTTCACGTTAAATATACAAATTGTTTGAAAAAATAAATTGTAGTGTATATAATTGTTTTCAAACAATTTGTATATTTAACGTGAAGTAAAACTTCGAATAAAAATTTTTAAAAAATTTCTAATAATATTATAGAATTTTCAAATTGTATTTTAGAAATTTTTAATAATATTATAGAATTTTCAAATTGTATTTCAGAAATTTTTAATTTTATTTCATAATCCAAACATATTTTTAACTTAACTTTTATGAAATACGACAAGAATATTCTGAAAACCAACTAGAAACTACAGAAAAGCAATTGAAATTTTTTTAAATATAAAATTAAATAGTAAATTCTGAAATATAATTGAAAAATTCTAAAACGCATAGTGTTTAAAGAAGGTGATATTTTGTATTTAGAAGTAGAATTTTTTATGTTTTACATTGTTACTATGAAAAATTCTTTTGTTTATTTTATATTAAAAATTATATAAATTTTTTAAAAAACATTGATAAACATAAAAATTGATTTTAAAAACTATATTTTGAAAAGTGATTTATTACTTATTTTTGTGTTCCTTTTACATTAATTTTTGAGTAACAAATAAACTCTTTTTTATTTTAATATTGATATTTATAACTATTTTTTAAACTTTTATCGATCTCTTAAACATACATATTTAATTGTTTTTTGTTTTTTTTTCTATTTTTTGTTTATGTATTAAAAAAATTAATTTGAAAAAATAAATAAAATATTGAATTGATAAAAAGTTTTATTTTATTTGACGATTTTTAAAAATGCATTTTGACGATTTTTTATTCAAGATTTCACGATTTGAACCCTTATTTATCTGACAACTATGCGTACTCGTAAATATTTAAGTTAATCTCATATTTTGAGTTGTTGTTATAACTTTTAGCAGTTTAGGTTTTTAGCTGTTTGCAAGTGTCAATTTTGTGGTCGTGTTTAAGTTTTTTTTTTTAGGAATTTCATTTTGTTCTGGCTGTTTAAATGTTGGGCGTTTTCTGTTACTTAAATCGCATAAAATGTATTTTTATCATGCTGCAGCAGCAACAGTTTGCGTTTTCTATTTTTTTTTTTTGCCAAACTAAACTGAAAATAAAAACGAAAACTGTGTGCGAGTGCGAATACGTAAATTTACCATAAAAAAATATCAGGTTTTTGTTGAAAAAATCATTTAGTTGACTTGTTTTCCCACGTTGAAAGTGTCAATTAAATGTATTCATACCTGTGCAATTTCCATAAAGATAGATTTATGAATTCGCATTTTTTATGCACACTCTTTTTTTTTTCTTAACGATTTTCTGCCTTCGTTTTTGTTGGCTGTAAATACTGTAACGTATTTTACAACATTCAATTTGTATGTTTTGGGAATAATTTGTTTTGTTTGCCAATGTTTTGGTGGCTTAAGAGAAATAAACATAAAAAAAATGCATAATAACAAGAACATTGTGGCAGGTAATGGTAATACGCTATAAAACCAGTATATTAAGTATTTAAATTGGCTTCAAGTGACAGGGATGCTGTAGCTTAATTAATGAGTTGGTATTTGTGGCCTGGCCTGGGTCAAAACACAACATCAGTTTCTGATAATTATTAGTTTTCTTTTATCTATCATAACTAATACAATTTATGACAGCGCCCTTCTTCGGTGGTATAGCATTGCAACGCCACCGAAATAAAATAATTAAATAAAGGCTACAAAATCAAGCTTTAACATTAATGCGCCTACTCACCGCCAGAGGCGCTGCAATTCTGCACTAAAAACAAACATAATGCGCAATCACAGTGTTGTCATATGATAAGCTTTTCTCCACTTTCACCACTTCTACCTATCCCTTTCCAAAGAAAGTAACACAATTAATTAATTAATTAATATATAGGCGTATTATTTGCCTGAGTATCACTTCTCTTTAAAAAAAACAATAAGTATGAGTGCTTTATTTGGCTATGCCGAATCATATATACCCTTCACCTTTGTTGTGGAGCATAATTATATTATGCATAATTATGTCGTTAAACACGCCATCTGCTGATGAATTTGTTCGTAACAATATTAATACATTTTATGTCATCAACGCCATCTGTTAATGAAATTATTCGCAACAATATTAATACACTTAGTTTTTTTGATGAAATTTTCAGAGGTTGTCTCGGATTTTTGCTCATATCTCCGTTATTTATGGACGAAGTTTGCTGATTTTAAATAGCAAACTTCACGAAAGCATGTGTAACAGAATTATTGAAGATTTGACTTAAAAGACTCCGCTATCTATAAGGATCCAGAATATATATACTTTATAGGGTCGGAAAATTATATTGTGGAAATTACAAACGGAATGACAAACCTATATGTATATATCCTTCTCATGAAGGTAAAGGGTATAAAAAATTCATAATTTCTTCGAAAGAAAGCAACATGAAACTAACACAACAAATTCAAGAGAAATGCAACTTAAAGAGAATTTATAAAATAGCGCCTGCATATTATCAATTCGAAGTGGTGAAGGTCTTACCGATCGAAAAATACTAGATAGCTGATTCGTTTCATCGAAAACAATTAAAATACTTTTCAATGACTATTATATAATGTCTTCATTTAGAATTAGTTGTATAAATATTGCAACACTTTCTGTTATCTTTCTACTTATAAGTTGTTTAGTGGATTTTTGCATGTACGCATTATATTATTCATGATAACGGCTTCTATAAGTTCTTACGATCAATTAAAACTAGTTACCAGTTTTAATGAAACCAAAGTAATAATTAATTTACTAACTGTTGTAGTAAGTGTTTGGCTCCCAGTAAGTAGTAAAGTATAACATTTAGCATTTAAACTCATTACTTGGTAATTAATGTTTTTGGCACTTATACATATAGATGTAGCGTATCAACACTGCCATAGAAGATAATGTACATACCACATACATATGTATAACATTCACGCATTTTTCAAAAATCTTGTCAATTCCACTTAAAATTCTAAAGTTACATATCTTTCGTTTCGCATTCAAATTACCCCTGTGTGGACATATCAATCAGTCTTTGAATTCTTAACCGCTTTTGGCGGTCCTAAAATATCACTTGTATTCAATGTTATAAGAATATAAAAGCCACGGATCGTTGCTAGCTGGGTCTCGCAATCGCACACTTCAACAATATATACTTGAGGTTTGTGTATTTAATATAAACTCGGGTCCAATTGGTTGAGAAAGCAGTATGAATGGAATATAAAAAAAAAAACATTGTAAAATGGTGTGAACGGACCAAGTCACTGATATCGACAAAAATAATGTTTCCAATGTCAAGTTTAATTACATATTGATTTATACATATATAGAGTGATACAGATACGTATGTATAAAAAAAGCTTCCAATGTAATATTACGCTTTCATGTCTGACCGTTTACTCTGGGTGTTTTTTGGCCAATGATCGCTTTAAGCATTAAACACATTCGCCACAGCAGGCTACCGACTACAATATGCCAAAAATTAACACGTTTTTATGAGAGTGACGGATAGCAGCCAACACGACTGCAGGTTGTTGTCCATGCTGATATTTTCGTCGCTGTCTAAAACAAAAACAGTGTTGATTGATCATTATAAAATTGTACCATATGACCGCCCGGCTTCGCTCGGTATTTACTAATGATTGGTATTTCATACCATTTCATACTTAAAAAAAATGAGAAGTTAAAAGATGATGCTTTGGTGCCAGTTCTTCAAATTCCTTCAAAAAATGTCTCTTATTAAAAAAAATGAAAAGTGAAAAGGAGGCAATATATTAAAAACTTAAAATTTCCGTGTTTTACCAGGAATTTTTTATTTTTTTTTTTACAACCCATCTCCTGCAAATTTTGAATAAAATAAAAAAAATCAGCCAAATCGCTCTAGCCGTTTTCACGTGATGCCATATGTGAATAAGATGTATTCACAACCTGCCTGTTCTTGTTTATCTGTACATATGTATATAAAATACAATGTTTGTCCTCTATAGACTCTAAAACTATCCTACCGATTTCGCCCAAAACGGTTTCATTTGAAAGGTTCAGTCCAAATTAGGTTTTCGGCTGTATATATTTCAAGTGGGCGTGGCCAATCCCACATACATTTAATAACATCATATATCTTGACTATTGTGATATCAAGAGTTTTGGAACATTGCAGTATTCCATTTACTTCAAACAATTTGTATACACATCTTATTGAAGGCGAGGTAAAAATAAAAATTTTATGTGCCACGCCCACTCTCACGCCCCATCTCAAAAAATTAATGTTTTTATGTATGTCCTTTATAGAATCATAAACTATACATTTAGTCATGTGATGATCTTCGGCAAAGTTGTTGTGTATGAGTCCGGGAAGATTTCTCAGTTGTTACGACCACGCCTACTCTAACGCCCACTTTTTTTAATTGATTAGTTGCTTCTGCATGGAGTTTTACAGATTTACTTCAATCAAATTGTATACACATCTTACTGAAGGCGAGGTAAAAATAAAAATTGTATGTACCAAAGCTTCTTATTTCTATCGACCACTCCTACTTTTTTTAAATGTGTAATTGATGCTACTCGGGCTAAACCCTTGGACCGCTCTTACTGAAATTATTACATCATGTTACTGTGACCCTGGAAGGAATAATAGGCTATATGAAGTTTTGATTGCACCGCCCATATAACCCAAAAATTTAATTCGCCATATTTTGACCTACGTCGATGATATTTGGTACTTATGGTATTGGCATAATTAGGAATATCAGAAGAAAAGTGGGTGAGACCACGCTCCTTTTTAGGAAAATTAAAAACAGTAATATATTCTTAACTACTGGACCGATCGTTATTAAAATTTTATACTAGGATATTCTAACGAAATAATAAATTCTTGACTATATAAAGTTGTCAGTGGACAAAGGAGAGTAGCACCGACCATATAACCCAAAATTAAATCGTCATATTTTGGGCATTTTTTTTACCTACGTCGATGATATTTGGTACATAGTTGTGAATAAACAAAGGGGCGTGGCCGGGGGTGGCGTCTCGGCCATGCTACTGTACGGTGAATTGGGATTGGAATTAACAGAGCTAGGATTGGCAACCGATGTCATTGGCGGGCTATTGGGACTCAGAGGATTGTTAAAACCGGTCGTTGAATAGCTGATATTGTGTGGCATTGTTGATTCGCCGATATTGTTGAACTGTAACATAGAATGACCCGGTGCGAATTCTGAGTGACGAGGTACTAATACAGGCGGTAAAACGGGACTTTCAATACGTTTATAATGATAAGGATTAATACACACTTCTTTTTGTTTAGCACTAAAGGGATATTGACATATCTCTAAAGGTTTGAGTTCATGATGTGACTGTAAATCAGGCCAACGCCATACGCGACAATAAATGACATGTGGCAGGCCTTTGCGATGTGAAACCTGTAATCTTCCATCTAATGATCTAGGTATTGTCACACATTTGGATGGCTGTCCTGGACATGATAATGCCCTCTCTAGTTCTTCTTTGGCTCCTTGTCGTTTTTTTAATTTTTTCACCAAACTGTCGACTGCTTTTTCGGCCCATTTCTCCTCTTCATCGCCCTGTTTCCATCCAAGCAATTTTTTTTCGGCTGGAGAAGTGAAAGTGAAAAGAGCTCCTATTTTAGACATTGCACTGCTTGAAGTGGATTGAACGTCATCGGTATCCATTCTGTTTAATGTGGAATTTACCCGAAAACCAGGATAACTGTTGGAAGTCGAATAATTTGTTTTATTATATATTTAATTAAATTAATTGTATGTAGTTTATGGTTTATTTTGCTAACACAAGCACTGAACTTTTAGTTAAAAATTTATGTTTTTTCCGTCAGGCGACTGCCCTGCGCAACTGTCTTGAATCAAGTTACTTTTTCAATTTTTCTTGATGCCTTTACAACTTCAGAAAATGCCATTTCACTCAATAACAACCAAAAAAAAATATAACTGTTTCCACATTATATACATATTCGTCATTCCATCGTATGAATGTATTTGTGCATAAACAGAGGTGATGTTAAAAAACATCTCTACCCTCTATGTTAAATACGCGACGCAGTTTGCGAGAGTGTATACTTTTGAGTGAGAAGCAGTGTATCTTCTTACTATCTTCTTTAACTGGAAGAATAGAGTTAGGTATGTGTTTTTTTATGTAAAGTGTGTTGCTTGTGCACAATGAACTTTTTTTGTCTCTCCTGGAAATTTTAGTATTTTGGGTGCGATATGTTCACCAATCTCCTTATTATTTTTTTTGGGTTTTAGGTTTTTCTTTCTTTTATATATATTAAAGTTGGTTTGAATTTTAGGACGAAGTTCAATTTGGAGAAGTGAGAAGTTTCCATGAAGCGATTTCTTCCTCCTCGCAGAATTAGCCAGCTGTGGGAAATCCCACAGTTACAAAAAGGAATTAAAAATATTTTTCTCCTTAACTATTAGTAATAAAATCATTAGCACTTCTTACGTTTTATTGTTTTCCTTTATTCTAAATTGTTTTAAATTTAGTTTCTCTTAGAATTTACTTATTTTTGTGTTGCCTTCATTATAAGGATACTTCTTCCTTGGGTTTTCTTTGATTCCACAAAAAAAAAAAAAAAAATAATAACAGATTATTTCGCACTATAGCTGCTTGTTTCCTTCCTATTTTATTTTCCCCTAATTTGCTCAACCACTGATACTGATTTTCTTCTACTAACGCGACATTTATTATCAGTATATTCTTATATTTTTGTTTTTGTACAATTATTTTTTAAGTGGGTTTTTCTGGTAACAATTGATTTATATAAATGTTTTTATCTTATATTTTCTTATTAAAAGCAATTATTTTATTTGGCCGATTTTTTTATTTTGATTTTTTTTTAATCCTAGCTAACCATTTTTAATTTTTTATGCGTTTTCCTAGGATCCAAAGCACCATAATGATTCTTAATAAGCTTAAAACACGGGATTTTTTTTAAGTAAATAATAATGTAAAATAATAATTATTGTAAGTATTAGGGATAGTCATAAAATAAGAAAAGTTCGAATTGCTTAAAAATAACCAATTTTTATCTAATTTTATGTTGTGGTGATAAGAATGTAGTGAAAGATGTACATTAATTAAGGTCTTCTTATCACTTGCATATTTTTTCACCACATGGAGTGTTCAAACACATTTGACATACATACATATATACCTGTAATTGAAGTTTTTATATAAATTTTATGACTTACTAAATGCATATGTGCATTAGGTTAGTAATTAGCAGATTTTACTATGAGCTTGCAAATGAACACACCTGTGTAATAACAGGACTTATATGGCCTAGGCTATATAGAGAACGAACGTTGTACGTGTTAAAACTACAACGATCAGAATTAAGTGACTTAGTGTCAGTGATTACTGGACACTGCAAATTCGGCAATCATGCCAGAAGATTAGATCTTCCCTACAATGATTTCTATAGGAGTTGTAAAGATGAAGAAGAGGAGGAAACAGTCTCTCATCTTCTCTGTCATTGTACAGCAATGTGCACCATGCGTAACACCTTCTTGGGACAACCATCCTTTAATAATCAATTTGAAGTATCAGACTTAAAATTAGAGCCTTCATTAGGAATAGCAATTGGCTATCATGATTTCAGACCCAATCCCTTCACTTACAGTGGAACTACTGGCCATTAAGCGGCTCGGAGTATTTACTCCATCTTTTCTTCTAAGCTTTCCGGATCCGACATCTTCTTCTTCTTTTGACATTTTCTTCTCCTACCTGGCCACATCTACTCTCTATATCACCTATCCACTTTCTTCTTTTTTGTTCTATTCATCTCTTTACAGGCAACACAAAAGGACCTAAGTGAGCTGTACTACTATGGCTGCCTGCTGACCTAACCTATGTGTGTAATAGGTAGAAAATAAATTGGATGCATGTCACTTCACACATCCATTTAAAAGAAATGTTGTTGAAACACGGAGTGAGATGGGAATATTAAATAGATCAGATTCATTGTAAAATAAGAGTACAAGAGGTCTTATCTTATTACTAGTTTAGTTTTAAGATTTAATAAGGTTTTAAATTGTAAATAAAATTATAGTGTCTTACAAACCTTCGACAAAACAACTAGTTCAATTGTTTGAAATAGATTTGTTTATTTACTTACCTATTTTCTTCAACTAAATATAAATTCCATAAGGCGATATAAACCGCAACACAGTCCAGTTTATACATTCAGTTCATCACCCTGTTACTCTAAACAATGCCAACTTCAATCTACAATCAATTAAATAGATAAGATTCATTGTAAAATAAGAGTACAAGAGGTCTTATCTTATTACTAGTTTAGTTTTAAGATTTAATAAGGTTTTAAATTGTAAATAAAATTATAGTGTCTTACAAACCTTCGACAAAACAACTAGTTCAATTGTTTGAAATAGATTTGTTTATTTACTTACCTATTTTCTTCAACTAAATATAAATTCCATAAGGCGATATAAACCGCAACACAGTCCAGTTTATACATTCAGTTCATCACCCTGTTACTCTAAACAATGCCAACTTCAATCTACAATCAATTAAATAGATAAGATTCATTGTAAAATAAGAGTACAAGAGGTCTTATCTTATTACTAGTTTAGTTTTAAGATTTAATAAGGTTTTAAATTGTAAATAAAATTATAGTGTCTTACAAACCTTCGACGAAACAACTAGTTTAATTATTTGAAATAGATTTGTTTATTTACTTACCTATTTTCTTCAACTAAATATAAATTCCATAAGGCGATATAAACCGCAACACAGTCCACTTTATACATTCAGTTCATCACCCTGTTACTCTAAACAATGCCAACTTCAATCTACAATCAATTAAATAGATAAGATTCATTGTAAAATAAGAGTACAAGAGGTCTTATCTTATTACTAGTTTAGTTTTAAGATTTAATAAGGTTTTAAATTGTAAATAAAATTATAGTGTCTTACAAACCTTCGACGAAACAACTAGTTTAATTATTTGAAATAGATTTGTTTATTTACTTACCTATTTTCTTCAACTAAATATAAATTCCATAAGGCGATATAAACCGCAACACAGTCCACTTTATACATTCAGTTCATCACCCTGTTACTCTAAACAATGCCAACTTCAATCTACAATCAATTAAATAGATAAGATTCATTGTAAAATAAGAGTACAAGAGGTCTTATCTTATTACTAGTTTAGTTTTAAGATTTAATAAGGTTTTAAATTGTAAATAAAATTATAGTGTCTTACAAACCTTCGACGAAACAACTAATTTAATTATTTGAAATAGATTTGTTTATTTACTTACCTATTTTCTTCAACTAAATATAAATTCCATAAGGCGATATAAACCGCAACACAGTCCAGTTTATACATTCAGTTCATCACCCTGTTACTCTTAACAATGCCAACTTCAATCTACAATCAACTGGTTATTTACCCTAATCCAGTGGTTATTCACCACCTTCGCCGGTATATTCGCCCACCTCGTTAAGTCCCTCGTACTAGAGTTGTAAAAGTATTGAGTACTCAATACCGGCTAAATTTTTGAGTACTCTGTACTCAAAAGTAAGTACTCAATACATTTAGGGTTGTATTTTTCTGTAACATACTTACATATAAATGCAGCTGTGATATCAACAAATAAATAACGCCATTATTATAAAAAAATCATTGCGGTAATAGCCGCTAACCAAAAAGCATAAAAAAATGCCCTCAAAAAATAGAAGCGTGGTGTAGAATTATTTCGTTGCAATTGATTGTGACCGGGCAAGGTAAGTACAATGAATGTATGAATAGCCAAATGGAACACATTTGTAATATAGTTTAATTTCCAAATTTTATTTAAAGGTGGTGGAAGTTCCAATTTAAAAAAGCGTTTGGACTCCAAACATCCAACAGTAAAATTATAAAAATTTCAAGATCAAGAAGGTAATTAAGTCCGATAATGTGGAGAAAATTCGGTTCCTGCATTTCCATAAGCTGTTTAAGCTCAATTTAAATTGAAGCACAATATATATAAAACGATATAGGCAATATATTTTTATTAATAATACTTAAATGCAATCAATGTACAGGGTGGGCCAACTTGGACTGACTGACTTGAAATGCTTATAACTTTTGCATTTTATTGGTCCATATTTCTTCGAAAATGAGCTTAATGAACCACAAACCGTCTCTGGGGTGGTATACCGGACCATGTTGGAAAATTTTTTACGTCCGATAGTTCTCAATAATCGTAACATATGGTTCCAGCAAGATGGAGCTACAGCTCATACCGCAAGAGCCACAATGGCACTTCTGCGAGAACTTTTCGAAGACCGAATAATTTTAAAAAATGCAGATTTCGCGTGGCCACCTCGTTCTCCAGATTTGACGGCCCCAGATTTTTTTTTTGTGGGGTTTCTTGAAGGAACGAGTTTACGTCAACAAACCACAAAATATTCAGGAGTCAAAGCAGAATATTCGCACAGAAATTGCTCAACTGCAGCCAGAAACGTTGCGCAACGTAATGCAAAATGTATTGAGTAGAGCCATTAACTGCCAACAGGAAAATGGACGCCATCTAAAAGATGTAATTTTTCATACTTAGCATAAAAAAAATTTATAATTCATACTTTAATTTGCAAAAAAAAAATAAATAAAAAAATTTAAAAACACAAAAGTTATAAGCAGTTCAAATCAGTCAGTCAAACTTGGCCCACCCTGTACATAATTCCAATACATACTTCTTTCAGTATTTTTGTTTTAACAAATTGTTTACATTTTCTTCATAATTTTCTTTCAAATCAACAAAATAGTAATAGGTACCTCATATTTAAATTATAAGAAATATTTATAATTCTTCTCATAGAAATCATTGTATGTAAACAAGAAAACGGTTTAACATGTATTTTTCAGTAGATTTTCGCGTAAATATTTTTGTTAACGTTCTTTTATTTGTTTTTATTATTGTTTAAATATTAGTTTATTGAACTTTTATCCTATTAAAGCAAATTTGCTTAATTTTTCTTCTTGGGACGGTATTACTTTGTTGTTAAATTTTCTTTTAAAACCAGCCTTATTTGTGATTTTTTTATGAGTTGTATTTGATTCTACATTAATATTTTGTATTAAGAATAATAAATATTTTTATATTGTTTATTTTTTTAAAATATCCGTTAGTTTTTTTAATAAAATTAAAATTTGATTTTAAGACAATAAAACAAACCATATGAATCAATATAAAAAAAGCAAAAGAAGCGACGCTAAAACGATGTTTTAATAATTTAGAGAATTTTGTTTAAAATTAGTAAAAAAAAAATTAAAATTTGTTCTCCCAATGTAAATATTGTTTTTATACTTTTTTTTTATTATTTACTGAATCTGTCTTATTTTATTAATAAGTATTCAAATCTTAAAACTAAAATAAATCTAATTACTCTCTAACAGAGCATTAATTTCTTATTGGCCGTTAAGCTCTACGAAGCCTCGACTCCGTCTGGCTCTGAGCTAGAATTCTAGCAAGCGGATTCGGGTGGGTTTGTAGCTTTTTGATGGAGTTCTCGCGGACCCTTCTGAATTCAGATCTTTGTGGATGTTTTCATTTCTTATGTACCATGGTGCGCCCGTCATCGTCCTAAGAATTTTTGATTGAGACCTCTGTATAAGTTCAATACTGGTATTACTAGCAGTTCCTCACAATTTTTTATTATATATTTATTTAAATTAATTGTATTTGATTTATTCCTTATTTTGCTAAAACAAGCACTGAATTTTTAGTTAAAAATGTATGTTTTTTCTGTCAGGCGACTGCCCTGCGCAACTGTCTTGAATCAACTGACTTTATCAATTTTACTTGATGCCTGTACAACTTCACAAAATGCCATTTCACTCAATAACAACCAAAAAAATGTGTATAACTGTTTCCACATTCTTTACATATTTGTCATTCCATCGTATAAATGTATTTGTGCATAAACAGAGGTGATGTTAAAAAAAATCTACACAAACGCTGGCTATTGTATATGTTAAATACGCGACGCAGTTTGCGAGAGTGTATACTTTTGAGTGAGAAAAGAACATGAGAAAAAAAACATATGAATGCGCACGATAATCAACGTTACATTTTTCCCCTATTCTAGAATATTATTTTGTTTCTCTGTTGTAAATAAATAAAAACTCCTAACAACGAGAAAAGAGTTGTTACCAACTAAAAAACTAATGGGTGAATCCGTAACAAATTTTTACAAAACTGTTACAAATTGTTAAATTTTTCTTATAATTTTTAAATTTCAATTGTTAAACATTCTTAGTACATAATTCCAATACATACTTCTTTCAGTATTTTTGTTTTAACAAATTGTTTACATTTTCTTCATAATTTTCTTTCAAATCAACAAAATAGTAAAAATAGTAATAGGTATTTAAATTATAAGAAATATTTATAATTCTTCTCATAGAATTTATTGTATGTAAACAAGAAAACGGTTTAACATGTATTTTTCAGTAGATTTTCGCGTAAATATTATTTACATTTAGGAGGAAAACTGACCTTAAAAGCTTGTTAGAAATAATTTCTATAAATACCAAGATAATTAATAAAGAAGGTCGATTAACTTATAAAATCATAAATTATCGGAGGGCCCACCGAAATTAGAATAATTAAATCGAAAGCAAACATGAGGAACTTTTTTGAACATATAAGGTTCAAGTATGATGCGGATACTTGCATATTACTTAAGAAATATTTCAGGGAAACCAAAAGATTAGCGAAGCAGATGGAAACACTGAAATATTTACTTACATGTAGGAAAAATGGATTAACCACGACACATCTGAAAAACACAACGAAAAACATAAAACTACTTTTTAATTCAATGAAAATGTCACAAGAGCTAGAAAAAATAGAACAAAAATTTCACAGTAAACTTTTAAACATGGAAATAAAGCAGACAAATATGGAACTTGGAATTACTAGGACGGAAACTAACAACATAAAACACAAGTTCAAACTAATCTTACAAGACGATGAATATGAGAGTTTCATTAAAAAACAGACGAGTAGATATGAAAACATTATATCATCTAACAAAAAGACACACTCATCCAAAATTCAAAAGTTAAAACAGAAAGAATTAGAGAAATATAATTTAAAATTCAACCCAACCTGGTTCGTCAATAAGACAAACATTTCTTTTACAGAAGAGAGTAAATGGCTACTTTCAATGGGATCTAAATTTGCATTACCGGTGAATAGTAAAAATTTTTCTGCTATTAATTTAATAGCCGATTTAGAACAATGGCTTCAAGCACTTACGGATGATAGAGAGAAGGATACAATTAGATCGAAAATAGCCAACAGGATACTGACTTATAAAAGAACATCGAGGAACAATCAAAAAGAGAAACTTATTTTAAACATATTTGAAGAGACCAAAAAGTTATTAAAGAGATACAAAAA
The DNA here is from genome assembly GCA_950370525.1 of Bellardia bayeri. NCBI lineage: Eukaryota > Metazoa > Arthropoda > Insecta > Diptera > Calliphoridae > Bellardia > Bellardia bayeri. The sequence goes on from OX493267.1 coordinate 23,584,888, forward strand.
TGAGGTTGTCATAACAAAATCGGACAAGGGTAATAAGACTGTCATTATATATAGAGAAGACTACAAAAGGGAAATGAATAAACTCTTAGAAGACAAATCCACTTATAAAACCATAAGAACAGATCCCAACCAGAGATTACAAAGGAGTAATAATAAGTTTGTGATGGAACTATACAAAAACAAATATATAACACAATATGAAAAAATCAAACTGACTTCACATTCAGCCAATACCCCACGATTATACGGTTTACCGAAGATACACAAACCGGATGTGCCATTACGTCCAATATCCTCTTCTGTAGAAGTACCGTGCTACAATCTTTCTAAACACATAGGGACCATTTTGAAGAACATCATATTGGAAAAGTATAACATTAAAAACTCATTGGAACTGAAAACTAAATTAGACGAAATAATTTTGGAAGACGACGAGATTCTTATATCATTAGACGTGGTATCGTTATTTACTAACATACCTATACACTTAGCTATAAGTAACATAATGAGCAAGTGGGGAACATTGAAAAAGCATACAAAAATCCCCAGGCAACTATTTTTGAAAATACTTCATTCTGTCTTAACAACAATAACTATTTTATTTATGATGATAAATTTTATAAACAAACATACGGAATGCCCATGGGAAACCCTTTGTCGCCAACGATTGCTGATATTGTCTTAGACACACTTTTAGAGGAAACCACCGAAGAATTAGAAAAGAACAATATAAAAATAAAATTATTAACGAAGTATGTAGACGACCTCTTTGCCATCATAAAGAAAAACGACGAAGATAAAATATTAAAATTATTCAACGGTTACCATAACAAACTCAAATTTACAATTGAAAAAGAAATAAACAAATCAATTCCGTACCTTGACATGAAGATCATACGGGAAAACAACAGAATAATAACTGATTGGTATATGAAATCTATAGCATCTGGTCGCATCATAAATTTCCATTCCACACAACCATTGAAACAGAAAACTAATACTGCGAAAAACTTCATTAATAAAGTTCTACAATTAAGTGATGAAAAGTTTAAATCCAAAAACATAAAAACAATTAGAGAAATACTACTAAACAATAACTATCCACAAAATATAATCAACGAATTAATACATAGGATAATAAATCCCACATCAGGGGAAAATAACACAAATATAAATAATACATCTGGTAGCACCAAATTCTTTAGTGTACCATATATACCAAAACTCACGGAAAACAAAAAGCTTAGGGAAATAATGAGAGAAGAAGGAATAGGTTTGGCACACAGGGCAAAGAAGACAATAAATCCATTATTTACGCAGACAAAAACAAAAATAAAAAAAGAAGACCAGAGCAATGCAGTTTATGAAATTAAATGTGCAGGAAAATTAAACGAGAACTGTGATAAGATTTACATTGGAACAACAAAAAGAAATTTGGGAGTTAGAATGTCAGAACACGAAACAGACATTAAAAAGCACCGGCTTTCTACTGCACTTGCCCAACACTGTTTTGAAAATAACCACACAGCTGATCTCGAGAATATAAGAATATTACATAAGGAACGAAAACATAACAAAAGATTTACATTGGAAAGTTTAAGTATACAACAAAAAACAAACATCGCAATAAACAACAAGACAAACAAGGACAACGCTAATGCAAATTACAATATTGCACTTGTTTAAATTTTACTTTAAAGACAACTGTGATACCTAACATTAAGAGACAATCTACTGTGATATTTCTAATTAATTATTTTTGCATTTATTTCAAATTATATGTTATATGTCGTATTATTTGTGTCGTGAAAACATCTTTTAATTAAAACTAAATGTAAAACTGAATAAGAAAAGATATGTAAGTCTGATTGTTGAAATAACATTATGTACCTTATTGTTGTTAATAAAATATTGTTATTTTGTTAATTGCCAGATTTAATAAAAATTCATCCCCTGAAGATGTTGGCAAAATACCAACGAAACGTCGGATAGAAAATGCATAAATAAATCAAGTCTTTTATTTACATTTAGGAGGAAAACTGACCTTAAAAGCCTGTTAAAAATAATTTCTATAAAAACCAAGATATTTTTGTTAACGTTCTTTTATTTGTTTTTATTATTGTTTAAATATTAGTTTATTGAACTTTTATTCTATTAAAGCAAATTTGCTTAATTTTTCTTCTTGTGACGGTACTACTTTGTTGTTAAATTTTCTTTTAAAACCAGCCTTATTTGTGATTTTTTTATGAGTTGTATTTGATTCTAATTTAATATATTGTATTAAGAATAATAAATATTTTTATATTGTTTATTTTTTTAAAATATCCGTTAGTTTTTTTAATAAAATTAAAATTTTATTTTAAGACAATAAAACAAACTATATGAATCAATACAAAAAAAACCAAACGAAGCGACGCTAAAACGATATTTTAATAATTAAGTTTAAAATTAGTAAAAAAAATTAATATTTGTTCTCCCAATGTCAACATGACATATGATGTTATAATAAAAAGGCCTTAAAGAGACAAAACTAAATGAAGAGAAAATTTGAAAATAAAAATTAAGCAAACAGACACAGTATTAATGCCACAAAATATTTATGCAAACAAAATTATAAACAAATCTAAAACTAATCGGGCGTAAAACTAAGAAACTGAAACCAATTTTTTGGATTTTGGATAGTGTTATATTTTTCTTTGAAATTTCCATTTTCAAATTGTTTCCACTGCTAATTTATGCCTGATTGCGAAAATATGCAAACAAGAGAAGAATTCATAAATTTAATTCTTTGCTAATTAAAATTGTCAGATATTCATTGAAAGTATGGAAAAAAAAGAAAGAAAATGTCAAAAGAAATAATAAAAATAAAGATGGTCTTTTAAACTGCTTTTCAATCTTCTTCCTCATTTTTATCATAATTCTAAATCATCAAATCTCAATTTAATTTAGTTTTTTTTCTTTATTTTATAATTAATTAAATTGTTTTAACTTAACACTATGCAGATTTTGCTTAAAGCTAAATGAAAATTCAACATCCGCTGTCTTCTTTGCACATGCATGCTACTTTCATCCTGTCGTTTTGTTGCTTTCTTGACGTTATTTCTGTCTCCGCGTATTCAACAATTTTAAGACACCGAACTAATAGCATTGTGTGGTGAACCCATTTGTATAAGAACTTTATCTAACCATTGTAAGGGACCATGTAAATGGATTTCTATCCAACACGGCGTTGAGGTCACGTCCTGCCGATGATATTCAGCACCCCAGCCTTTGACAAATGATATGCGTATTGTACACATTTTTGTTAGTTCATAAACGGCCTCGAAGCCATTATTGACGGATTGTGATAGTAGTTGAGCAAATTCTTGATTATTGAAAATTTTCAATGAACAACCAGGTGGTATTTTGCACACAGTGCTAGGATGGAAGCCGTGATTATAATTACAATTGCGCGATTGCACAAATATGGCTGAATCGGAGAGACATTCAGCATAAACTTCGCCGTTAACATAATATAGGTGAACACCTTTTCCTATATGACGTCTGGTGTTCTCGATTGTACTGTTACGATTAACGTTACTCAACTGTCCCAAACAGCAACGATCCGAATTATTAGAAGGATTTGTAAAACCATCGACAATCACTGAACTCTTATTGCAATGAAACACTTCACCCACACGACAATTCAACTCATAGTAGGCAATAGAAGCCCAAAAGGCTGGTTCTTGATAACTAACCTGGGCTACATCAGCCATCGGAGCGTCTAACATTTCTGCACCATCATTAGGATTATTTGAATTTCCATCCTCTGAAGGACTATATGCCGGGGGTGGCGTCTCGGCCATGTTACTGTACGGTGAATTGGGATTGGAATTAACAGAGCTAGGACTTCCAACCGATGTCATTGGCGGGCTATTGGGATGATTGTTAAAACCGCCCGTTGAATAGCTGATATTGTGTGGCATTGTTGATTCGCCGATATTGTTGAACTGTAACATTGAATGACCCGGTGCGAATTCTGAGTGACGAGGTACTAATACAGGCGGTAAAACGGGACTTTCAATACGTTTATAATGATAAGGATTAATACACACTTCTTTTTGTTTAGCACTAAAGGGATATTGACATATCTCTAAAGGTTTGAGTTCATGATGTGACTGTAAATCAGGCCAACGCCATACGCGACAATAAATGACATGTGGCAGGCCTTTGCGATGTGAAACCTGTAATCTTCCATCTAATGATCTAGGTATTGTCACACATTTGGATGGCTGTCCTGGACATGATAATGCCCTCTCTAGTTCTTCTATGGCTCCTTGTCGTTTTTTTAATTTTTTCACCAAACTGTCGACTGCTTTTTCGGCCCATTTCTCCTCTTCATCGCCTTGTTTCCATCCAAGCAATTTTTTTACGGCTGGAGAAGTGAAAGTGAAAAGAGCTCCTATTTTAGACATTGCACTGCTTGAAGTGGATTGAACGTCATCGGTATCCATTCTGTTTAATGTTGAATTTACTCGAAAACCAGGATAACTGTTGGAAGTCGAATAATTTGTTTTATTATATATTTAATTAAATTAATTGTATTTAGTTTACGGTTTATTTTGCTAACACAAGCACTGAACTTTTAGTTAAAAATTTATGTTTTTTCCGTCAGGCGACTGCCCTGCGCAACTGTCTTGAATCAACTGACTTTTTCAATTTTACTTGATGCGTTTACAAATTCACAAAATGCCATTTCACTCAATAACAACCAAAAAAAAATATAACTGTTTCCACATTCTTTAGTCCCGGATCACACAATGCAACTTTTGCTGCTCAACTTTTGAGTTTGTTGGTGATAGGGGAAAGAAGAGTGGTCCCCTCTCTCTCTCTCTTTTTTCCTCTTCCCAAAAACTCAAAAGTTGAGCAGCAAAAGTTGCATTGTGTGATCCGGGACTTACATATTTGTCATTCCATCGTATGAATGTATTGTTGGAGTAATTAAATTCAGTTAACATTTATTAACATGTAATATAATTAAATGTTATTATAATTATGTATGTCTATTGTTAACACCATGTTGTAAATCTATTCCATTTTTATGAATTATATATTACATTACAACAATTGTATCTTTTGCATAAAAAATATTATTCATTCCAAAAAAGTGAGCTATACTAGAAAGTTCTCGGCCATTTTGTTTTTATTAAAGTTCAACATGTATTTGGTCATTGTGTGTTTAAAATTGTTTAAACATCCCTGTCGGATTTTTGTGAGCTAACTCAAAAACAAGTTAACTTATTGCCAGCTCATTTACAACTGACTTCTGAAGTAACTCAAAAATGATGCAGAGATGAACTACATATGTATTTGTTTTTTAAAACATTTGACTTCTTCTCGATAAGTATTAAACTAATCATTGGCTCACTTAAAGCTGGTGCAGAATTAAACAATCATTAAAGAGAGTAAAATGCAAAGAACAAAAAGGAGTTCTTACTTTTTTTCTTCATGATCATAATAGTTAAAACTGTAAATACCTGTCATAATGAGCTAGCTTGTGGTTAGCTGAAACTTATGCAGAGTGAGTGAGTACTGACTCATTCTGATGACAACACAACACGTTTTACATTGAAAATGAGTTAGCTTTTGAGTCACTTGTGACTTATTTTGGATTGACCATGAGTTAGTTTTAAGTTAACTCAAAGTCCGACAGGGATGTTTCCTAGTATTTGTGGGTGCATGGGATTTTCTTAGAAACAAACAACCCTTATTGAAACAAGATAATAAATTTGTGGAAATAACGAGAAGTAATTAGAGTGATCCCTTTTCAAAAAATAAGCACTATCAGGTACATAAATTGTTTACATATAATTTACGCTAATTATAGGAAATTTCGGCAATCCCTTTTTTATTAGGTAATAAAATATATCTGGTAATGTTATTACGTAGTTTTAAGATTATCATTGTTAGTATTTAATGGCCAGTTTTTACTTGATATTTAAATACGAAATTAGTTAATTTTTCCTTAAACTTAAGTTGTATTTAAATACGATTTCATTTTTTCAGTCTTAAATTAAGTTTGGTATTTAGTTCTGATAAAAGTATGGTAGCCCTAATAAATGTCAAAAAAATATAAACAACTTCTGTTGATTTACTGTTTAGTTTACAAATTGTTGTAAACTAAATGGACAAAAGCTGCATCATTCATATCCTCTTCATCTAAATTCATTGTTTTAGTTGATATTGATGTTTTTATTGGCGGTGAGTTTATTTATTGAATATTTTTTTTTATCAAATAATAAAAAACAACTTCAATGCGCAATTTTCATAATTTGCAGAACTGTCAAAATCATATGGTAGTATGAAAAACTTAAGTTGTATTTAAATGGACGTAATCAGTGATTTAAGTTATATTTAAATATGATCTATAAAAATGAATTTGATATTCAAACAGAACTTAAGTTTAAACACACTTTAATTTTTAAGTTAAAAGCTGGCCATAAGTTTATTAATTAATAAAGAATATTCAGTGTCTTACAATCATTCAATCGCTTAAGAGCAAATCTTGAGTTTACTCTTGAGAAGAGAACATGAGAAATAAACATGTAAATGCGCACGATAATCAACGTTACATTCCCCCCCCCCCCCCCCCCCCCCCTTTTCTAGAACATTCTTTTTTTTCTCTGTTGTAAATAAATAAAAACTCCTAACAACGAGAAAAGAGTTGTTACCAACTAAAAAACTAATGGGTGAATCCGTAACAAATTTTTACAAAACTGTTACAAATTGTTAAATTTTTCTTATAATTTTTAAATTTCAATTGTTAAACATTCTTAGTACATAATTCCAATACATACTTCTTTCAGTATTTTTGTTTTAACAAATTGTTTACATTTTCTTCATAATTTTCTTTCAAATCAACAAAATAGTAAAAATAGTAATAGGTATTTAAATTATAAGAAATATTTATAATTCTTCTCATAGAATTTATTGTATGTAAACAAGAAAACGGTTTAACATGTATTTTTCAGTAGATTTTCGCGTAAATATTATTTACATTTAGGAGGAAAACTGACCTTAAAAGCTTGTTAGAAATAATTTCTATAAATACCAAGATAATTAATAAAGAAGGTCGATTAACTTATAAAATCATAAATTATCGGAGGGCCCACCGAAATTAGAATAATTAAATCGAAAGCAAACATGAGGAACTTTTTTGAACATATAAGGTTCAAGTATGATGCGGATACTTGCATATTACTTAAGAAATATTTCAGGGAAACCAAAAGATTAGCGAAGCAGATGGAAACACTGAAATATTTACTTACATGTAGGAAAAATGGATTAACCACGACACATCTGAAAAACACAACGAAAAACATAAAACTACTTTTTAATTCAATGAAAATGTCACAAGAGCTAGAAAAAATAGAACAAAAATTTCACAGTAAACTTTTAAACATGGAAATAAAGCAGACAAATATGGAACTTGGAATTACTAGGACGGAAACTAACAACATAAAACACAAGTTCAAACTAATCTTACAAGACGATGAATATGAGAGTTTCATTAAAAAACAGACGAGTAGATATGAAAACATTATATCATCTAACAAAAAGACACACTCATCCAAAATTCAAAAGTTAAAACAGAAAGAATTAGAGAAATATAATTTAAAATTCAACCCAACCTGGTTCGTCAATAAGACAAACATTTCTTTTACAGAAGAGAGTAAATGGCTACTTTCAATGGGATCTAAATTTGCATTACCGGTGAATAGTAAAAATTTTTCTGCTATTAATTTAATAGCCGATTTAGAACAATGGCTTCAAGCACTTACGGATGATAGAGAGAAGGATACAATTAGATCGAAAATAGCCAACAGGATACTGACTTATAAAAGAACATCGAGGAACAATCAAAAAGAGAAACTTATTTTAAACATATTTGAAGAGACCAAAAAGTTATTAAAGAGATACAAAAATGAGGTTGTCATAACAAAATCGGACAAGGGTAATAAGACTGTCATTATATATAGAGAAGACTACAAAAGGGAAATGAATAAACTCTTAGAAGACAAATCCACTTATAAAACCATAAGAACAGATCCCAACCAGAGATTACAAAGGAGTAATAATAAGTTTGTGATGGAACTATACAAAAACAAATATATAACACAATATGAAAAAATCAAACTGACTTCACATTCAGCCAATACCCCACGATTATACGGTTTACCGAAGATACACAAACCGGATGTGCCATTACGTCCAATATCCTCTTCTGTAGAAGTACCGTGCTACAATCTTTCTAAACACATAGGGACCATTTTGAAGAACATCATATTGGAAAAGTATAACATTAAAAACTCATTGGAACTGAAAACTAAATTAGACGAAATAATTTTGGAAGACGACGAGATTCTTATATCATTAGACGTGGTATCGTTATTTACTAACATACCTATACACTTAGCTATAAGTAACATAATGAGCAAGTGGGGAACATTGAAAAAGCATACAAAAATCCCCAGGCAACTATTTTTGAAAATACTTCATTCTGTCTTAACGACAATAACTATTTTATTTATGATGATAAATTTTATAAACAAACATACGGAATGCCCATGGGAAACCCTTTGTCGCCAACGATTGCTGATATTGTCTTAGACACACTTTTAGAGGAAACCACCGAAGAATTAGAAAAGAACAATATAAAAATAAAATTATTAACGAAGTATGTAGACGACCTCTTTGCCATCATAAAGAAAAACGACGAAGATAAAATATTAAAATTAAACAACGGTTACCATAACAAACTCAAATTTACAATTGAAAAAGAAATAAACAAATCAATTCCGTACCTTGACATGAAGATCATACGGGAAAACAACAGAATAATAACTGATTGGTATATGAAATCTATAGCATCTGGTCGCATCATAAATTTCCATTCCACACAACCATTGAAACAGAAAACTAATACTGCGAAAAACTTCATTAATAAAGTTCTACAATTAAGTGATGAAAAGTTTAAATCCAAAAACATAAAAACAATTAGAGAAATACTACTAAACAATAACTATCCACAAAATATAATCAACGAATTAATACATAGGATAATAAATCCCACATCAGGGGAAAATAACACAAATATAAATAATACATCTGGTAGCACCAAATTCTTTAGTGTACCATATATACCAAAACTCACGGAAAACAAAAAGCTTAGGGAAATAATGAGAGAAGAAGGAATAGGTTTGGCACACAGGGCAAAGAAGACAATAAATCCATTATTTACGCAGACAAAAACAAAAATAAAAAAAGAAGACCAGAGCAATGTAGTTTATGAAATTAAATGTGCAGGAAAATTAAACGAGAACTGTGATAAGATTTACATTGGAACAACAAAAAGAAATTTGGGAGTTAGAATGTCAGAACACGAAACAGACATTAAAAAGCACCGGCTTTCTACTGCACTTGCCCAACACTGTTTTGAAAATAACCACACAGCTGATCTCGAGAATATAAGAATATTACATAAGGAACGAAAACATAACAAAAGATTTACATTGGAAAGTTTAAGTATACAACAAAAAACAAACATCGCAATAAACAACAAGACAAACAAGGACAACGCTAATGCAAATTACAATATTGCACTTGTTTAAATTTTACTTTAAAGACAACTGTGATACCTAACATTAAGAGACAATCTACTGTGATATTTCTAATTAATTATTTTTGCATTTATTTCAAATTATATGTTATATGTCGTATTATTTGTGTCGTGAAAACATCTTTTAATTAAAACTAAATGTAAAACTGAATAAGAAAAGATATGTAAGTCTGATTGTTGAAATAATATTATGTACCTTATTGTTGTTATTAAAATATTGTTATTTTGTTAATTGCCAGATTTAATAAAAATTCATCCCCTGAAGATGTTGGCAAAATACCAACGAAACGTCGGATAGAAAATGCATAAATAAATCAAGTCTTTTATTGACATTTAGGAGGAAAACTGACCTTAAAAGCGTGTTAAAAATAATTTCTATAAAAACCAAGATATTTTTGTTAACGTTCTTTTATTTGTTTTTATTATTGTTTAAATATTAGTTTATTGAACTTTTATCCTATTAAAGCAAATTTGCTTAATTTTTCTTCTTGTGACGGTATTACTTTGTTGTTAAATTTTCTTTTAAAACCAGCCTTATTTGTGATTTTTTTATGAGTTGTATTTGATTCTAATTTAATATATTGTATTAAGAATAATAAATATTTTTATATTGTTTATTTTTTTAAAATATCCGTTAGTTTTTTTAATAAAATTAAAATTTTATTTTAAGACAATAAAACAAACTATATGAATCAATACAAAAAAAACCAAACGAAGCGACGCTAAAACGATATTTTAATAATTAAGTTTAAAATTAGTAAAAAAAATTAATATTTGTTCTCCCAATGTCAACATGACATATGATGTTATAATAAAAAGGCCTTAAAGAGACAAAACTAAATGAAGAGAAAATTTGAAAATAAAAATTAAGCAAACAGACACAGTATTAATGCCACAAAATATTTATGCAAACAAAATTATAAACAAATCTAAAACTAATCGGGCGTAAAACTAAGAAACTGAAACCAATTTTTTGGATTTTGGATAGTGTTATATTTTTCTTTGAAATTTCCATTTTCAAATTGTTTCCACTGCTAATTTATGCCTGATTGCGAAAATATGCAAACAAGAGAAGAATTCATAAATTTAATTCTTTGCTAATTAAAATTGTCAGATATTCATTGAAAGTATGGAAAAAAAAGAAAGAAAATGTCAAAAGAAATAATAAAAATAAAGATGGTCTTTTAAACTGCTTTTCAATCTTCTTCCTCATTTTTATCATAATTCTAAATCATCAAATCTCAATTTAATTTAGTTTTTTTTCTTTATTTTATAATTAATTAAATTGTTTTAACTTAACACTATGCAGATTTTGCTTAAAGCTAAATGAAAATTCAACATCCGCTGTCTTCTTTGCACATGCATGCTACTTTCATCCTGTCGTTTTGTTGCTTTCTTGACGTTATTTCTGTCTCCGCGTATTCAACAATTTTAAGACACCGAACTAATAGCATTGTGTGGTGAACCCATTTGTATAAGAACTTTATCTAACCATTGTAAGGGACCATGTAAATGGATTTCTATCCAACACGGCGTTGAGGTCACGTCCTGCCGATGATATTCAGCACCCCAGCCTTTGACAAATGATATGCGTATTGTACACATTTTTGTTAGTTCATAAACGGCCTCGAAGCCATTATTGACGGATTGTGATAGTAGTTGAGCAAATTCTTGATTATTGAAAATTTTCAATGAACAACCAGGTGGTATTTTGCACACAGTGCTAGGATGGAAGCCGTGATTATAATTACAATTGCGCGATTGCACAAATATGGCTGAATCGGAGAGACATTCAGCATAAACTTCGCCGTTAACATAATATAGGTGAACACCTTTTCCTATATGACGTCTGGTGTTCTCGATTGTACTGTTACGATTAACGTTACTCAACTGTCCCAAACAGCAACGATCCGAATTATTAGAAGGATTTGTAAAACCATCGACAATCACTGAACTCTTATTGCAATGAAACACTTCACCCACACGACAATTCAACTCATAGTAGGCAATAGAAGCCCAAAAGGCTGGTTCTTGATAACTAACCTGGGCTACATCAGCCATCGGAGCGTCTAACATTTCTGCACCATCATTAGGATTATTTGAATTTCCATCCTCTGAAGGACTATATGCCGGGGGTGGCGTCTCGGCCATGTTACTGTACGGTGAATTGGGATTGGAATTAACAGAGCTAGGACTTCCAACCGATGTCATTGGCGGGCTATTGGGATGATTGTTAAAACCGCCCGTTGAATAGCTGATATTGTGTGGCATTGTTGATTCGCCGATATTGTTGAACTGTAACATTGAATGACCCGGTGCGAATTCTGAGTGACGAGGTACTAATACAGGCGGTAAAACGGGACTTTCAATACGTTTATAATGATAAGGATTAATACACACTTCTTTTTGTTTAGCACTAAAGGGATATTGACATATCTCTAAAGGTTTGAGTTCATGATGTGACTGTAAATCAGGCCAACGCCATACGCGACAATAAATGACATGTGGCAGGCCTTTGCGATGTGAAACCTGTAATCTTCCATCTAATGATCTAGGTATTGTCACACATTTGGATGGCTGTCCTGGACATGATAATGCCCTCTCTAGTTCTTCTATGGCTCCTTGTCGTTTTTTTAATTTTTTCACCAAACTGTCGACTGCTTTTTCGGCCCATTTCTCCTCTTCATCGCCTTGTTTCCATCCAAGCAATTTTTTTACGGCTGGAGAAGTGAAAGTGAAAAGAGCTCCTATTTTAGACATTGCACTGCTTGAAGTGGATTGAACGTCATCGGTATCCATTCTGTTTAATGTTGAATTTACTCGAAAACCAGGATAACTGTTGGAAGTCGAATAATTTGTTTTATTATATATTTAATTAAATTAATTGTATTTAGTTTACGGTTTATTTTGCTAACACAAGCACTGAACTTTTAGTTAAAAATTTATGTTTTTTCCGTCAGGCGACTGCCCTGCGCAACTGTCTTGAATCAACTGACTTTTTCAATTTTACTTGATGCGTTTACAAATTCACAAAATGCCATTTCACTCAATAACAACCAAAAAAAAATATAACTGTTTCCACATTCTTTAGTCCCGGATCACACAATGCAACTTTTGCTGCTCAACTTTTGAGTTTGTTGGTGATAGGGGAAAGAAGAGTGGTCCCCTCTCTCTCTCTCTTTTTTCCTCTTACCCAAAAACTCAAAAGTTGAGCAGCAAAAGTTGCATTGTGTGATCCGGGACTTACATATTTGTCATTCCATCGTATGAATGTATTGTTGGAGTAATTAAATTCAGTTAACATTTATTAACATGTAATATAATTAAATGTTATTATAATTATGTATGTCTATTGTTAACACCATGTTGTAAATCTATTCCATTTTTATGAATTATATATTACATTACAACAATTGTATCTTTTGCATAAAAAATATTATTCATTCCAAAAAAGTGAGCTATACTAGAAAGTTCTCGGCCATTTTGTTTTTATTAAAGTTCAACATGTATTTGGTCATTGTGTGTTTAAAATTGTTTAAACATCCCTGTCGGATTTTTGTGAGCTAACTCAAAAACAAGTTAACTTATTGCCAGCTCATTTACAACTGACTTCTGAAGTAACTCAAAAATGATGCAGAGATGAACTACATATGTATTTGTTTTTTAAAACATTTGACTTCTTCTCGATAAGTATTAAACTAATCATTGGCTCACTTAAAGCTGGTGCAGAATTAAACAATCATTAAAGAGAGTAAAATGCAAAGAACAAAAAGGAGTTCTTACTTTTTTTCTTCATGATCATAATAGTTAAAACTGTAAATACCTGTCATAATGAGCTAGCTTGTGGTTAGCTGAAACTTATGCAGAGTGAGTGAGTACTGACTCATTCTGATGACAACACAACACGTTTTACATTGAAAATGAGTTAGCTTTTGAGTCACTTGTGACTTATTTTGGATTGACCATGAGTTAGTTTTAAGTTAACTCAAAGTCCGACAGGGATGTTTCCTAGTATTTGTGGGTGCATGGGATTTTCTTAGAAACAAACAACCCTTATTGAAACAAGATAATAAATTTGTGGAAATAACGAGAAGTAATTAGAGTGATCCCTTTTCAAAAAATAAGCACTATCAGGTACATAAATTGTTTACATATAATTTACGCTAATTATAGGAAATTTCGGCAATCCCTTTTTTATTAGGTAATAAAATATATCTGGTAATGTTATTACGTAGTTTTAAGATTATCATTGTTAGTATTTAATGGCCAGTTTTTACTTGATATTTAAATACGAAATTAGTTAATTTTTCCTTAAACTTAAGTTGTATTTAAATACGATTTCATTTTTTCAGTCTTAAATTAAGTTTGGTATTTAGTTCTGATAAAAGTATGGTAGCCCTAATAAATGTCAAAAAAATATAAACAACTTCTGTTGATTTACTGTTTAGTTTACAAATTGTTGTAAACTAAATGGACAAAAGCTGCATCATTCATATCCTCTTCATCTAAATTCATTGTTTTAGTTGATATTGATGTTTTTATTGGCGGCGAGTTTATTTATTGAATATTTTTTTTTATCAAATAATAAAAAACAACTTCAATGCGCAATTTTCATAATTTGCAGAACTGTCAAAATCATATGGTAGTATGAAAAACTTAAGTTGTATTTAAATGGACGTAATCAGTGATTTAAGTTATATTTAAATATGATCTATAAAAATGAATTTGATATTCAAACAGAACTTAAGTTTAAACACACTTTAATTTTTAAGTTAAAAGCTGGCCATAAGTTTATTAATTAATAAAGAATATTCAGTGTCTTACAATCATTCAATCGCTTAAGAGCAAATCTTGAGTTTACTCTTGAGAAGAGAACATGAGAAATAAACATGTAAATGCGCACGATAATCAACGTTACATTCCCCCCCCCCCCTTTTCTAGAACATTCTTTTTTTTCTCTGTTGTAAATAAATAAAAACTCCTAACAACGAGAAAAGAGTTGTTACCAACAAAAAACCAATGGGTGAATCCGTAACAAATTTTTACAAAACTGTTACAAATTGTTAAATTTTTCTTATAATTTTTAAATTTCAATTGTTAAACATTCTTAGTACATAATTCCAATACATACTTCTTTCAGTATTTTTGTTTTAACAAATTGTTTACATTTTCTTCATAATTTTCTTTCAAATCAACAAAATAGTAAAAATAGTAATAGGTATTTAAATTATAAGAAATATTTATAATTCTTCTCATAGAAATCATTGTATGTAAACAAGAAAACGGTTTAACATGTATTTTTCAGTAGATTTTCGCGTAAATATTTTTGTTAACGTTCTTTTATTTGTTTTTATTATTGTTTAAATATTAGTTTATTGAACTTTTATCCTATTAAAGCAAATTTGCTTAATTTTTCTTCTTGGGACGGTATTACTTTGTTGTTAAATTTTCTTTTAAAACCAGCCTTATTTGTGATTTTTTTATGAGTTGTATTTGATTCTACATTAATATTTTGTATTAAGAATAATAAATATTTTTATATTGTTTATGTGTTTAAAATATCCGTTAGTTTTTTTAATAAAATTAAAATTTTATTTTAAGACAATAAAACAAACTATATGAATCAATATAAAAAAAAAACCAAAAGAAGCGACGCTAAAACGATATTTTAATAATTAAGTTTAAAATTAGTAAAAAAAATTAAAATTTGTTCTCCCAATGTCAACATGACATATGATGTTATAATAAAAAGGCCTTAAAGAGACAAAACTAAATGAAGAGAAAATTTGAAAATAAAAATTAAGCAAACAGACACAGTATTAATGCCACAAAATATTTATGCAAACAAAATTATAAACAAATCTAAAACTAATCGGTCGTAAAACTAAGAAACTGAAACCAATTTTTTGGATTTTGGATAGTGTTATATTTTTCTTTGAAATTTCCATTTTCAAATTGTTTCCACTGCTAATTTATGCCTGATTGCGAAAATATGCAAACAAGAGAAGAATTCATAAATTTAATTCTTTGCTAATTAAAATTGTCAGATATTCATTGAAAGTATAGAAAAAAAAGAAAGAAAATATCAAAAGAAATAATAAAAATAAAGATGGTCTTTTAAACTGCTTTTCAATCTTCTTCCTCATTTTTATCATAATTCTAAATCATCGTGTATCTCAATTTAATTTAGTTTTTTTTTTATTTTATAATTAATTAAATTCTTTTAACTTAACACTATGCAGATTTTGCTTAAAGCTAAATGAAAATTCAACATCCGCTGTCTTCTTTGCACATGCTACTTTCATCCTGTCGTTTTGTTGCTTTCTTGACGTCAACAATTTTACGACACTGAACTAATAGCATGGTGTGGTGAACCCATTTGTATAAGAACTTTATCTAACCATTATAAGGGACCATGTAAATGGATTTCTATCCAACACGGCGTTGAGGTCACGTCCTGCCGATGATATTCAGCACCCCAGCCTTTGACAAATGATATGCGTATTGTACACATTTTTGTTAGTTCATAAACGGCCTCGAGGCCATTATTGACGGATTGTGATGGCAGTTGAGTAAATTCTTGATTATTCAAAATAATTATATAACAAATCATCTCAGTTTAGTTTAATATATTTTTCTCATCTAGCTGAGAAAGTGGCTGCTCTGTAGATTTTGATACATATTCAAATCAGAGTCCACTAACTGCATCTACTCGTATGTTTGTAGATTGAAATGTAATTTAATTTTATATTGAAAAAACTTGTGCTGATATGATCACTATAAAGATTAGGTTTGTTCTTTAATTAAATGAAATGCAATGAAGAGGTGTAAAGTTCTCAAACGTTTTTATTAAATTCAACATAAAAGAATCATTTCTTAAAAACATAAAAAACCAAACATATGCTTCGTTTGAAAATAAGCCAATCCTGTTAATATGCTTTTAGATTTTCATTAAACAAAATGTGTTGGCTGAAAACTGAAAAGAAAATATATTTATGCTCAATACTAGTAAAGTAAATTATTGGTTGTTGTTGAAACATTTTGTCTATTAAAAACCATGCGTATTAAGGTAACGAAAATCTTAAAATCTATGAATGAATTGGAATGCAAAATTCATAACGTATTTACGTGCCAACAATTTAATGGCAATGACCACAATTTTCATAATATGTATTTCAGTCAATTACTTTGAAATGTATGTCAAAACATACGGATTATTTCATTCACTCTTAATATACACATAAATGTTAATGCATGGTAATGACTTACATATGTATGCACATTAGGGTGGCCCCGTTTGTATGGAGAACAAATAAGGTATCGATGTTCCCGACTAATATGAAAACTTGAATCATTTTAAGACTACGTTTCTCAGCTTTTTTGTCCTGGGGCCAATATTTGGTGAGCTGGATCAAAACATAAAAATATCCATTTTAGAGGTTTTTTGATTTTTTTCACATTTCTTCCAAAGAAACTATATGTAAACTTGGTATCATATGAAAGTTTTTTTTGAGAGGCGCATTCAATGGGTTATCAAAACTTAAAAAAACAAAATTTTAAATTCAAAAATTTTGAAAATTTCAGACAAAATTTTATTTTTTTCACTTAAATAAATAGTTGAAATTTCTTGATTATAAACATCAGGCAATATAATCCAAATGGGTTTTCCGCAACTTCATTTTGGGGCCACCCTAATGTACATATGTATGAGTTTTTTGTTTTTATTCATTCATTTATTTCTAAATATTACGAGAATTTCATAAATAAATTTGTACTTGAAACAATTTATTTTTGTATTTAATTTATATCAGCTTTTTTAAATAATGCCCACAGTTATAAAGTTGTTTTGATTTTTTGATCTGTTTTCGTTGGTCATGTGATGGATGAAACTTTACTTTTCCTAGGTTGAACCCTTGTGTCAAATCATCTTACATGTCATCGTTTTGTGTGCTCACATAAATTTGTTCATGTTCTCATGTGTGGGGAAAACGTATTGATGTTCAAATTCTCAAAATTGCTTGTCAATATTTTAAAAAGGTGATGTTTTTGCGTGAACATTACATTTAATGGCAGAATCAACTTGAATCAACTTCAAATTTAAAGTTTAATTTTTTTTTATTTAAAAAAATGTTTCAAATTTTGTGGGAAAAATAAACAATCAAAATGTACAGTTAAAAGATAACATACGAGATTCATATTACCATTCAGCTTAATTACAGGCTCTAGTCGCCTTTTAATGGAATTCAGAAGACGTTCAGTCACATCTCTAGCAATCTTACCCCACTCTTTCTTTAAAGCTATTCGGAGTTCGGCTTTGAATTAAATACTTCTTTTTCTGATGTTCCTGTCTCAAATTTCTCACAGGTGCTTTATCGGGTTTAAGGTTTGCGAAGGTGAATTTAATTGTTTAAGCACGTTGTCTTGCTGAAAGATCCATGACGTTTTAAGAGCTACATTTTCAGCACTTTTAAATTGTCCTTTAAAATTTGTCAGTAGTCTCAGCTATGCATTGTACTTTTGAAGAATACAAGATAACCAAGCCATCGAAGACCCTTCGCCGTGTTTTACTGTAGCACTAAAATCTGTGAAAGCAGCTCACTATTTCTTGTTTTCCAGACCTTTCATCTTGATTATGACACACAAATCTCAAATTTACTCTCATCGCTAAATATTACATTATGCCAGCAAGATTTCCTAACTCTGTTAGGAAATTATTACTAATTTTATTTATATTTGCATTAAAATGTGCTTTATGCACGATAATCCCATAACGCTCTGTATACGACATATTGATCGCATTTTTAAGAGCTTTTAGATAAAACTTATAACAACATTTATTTCCGTAAGAGTGAGTTCACACGCTACAACTTTTCTCCTGTGGAGAGAACGGGGTAGCTAGTGTCGCACGTATTACGAAACGAAGCGACAAATTTGACATTTCTTCTTTTCTCTTGTATTATTTTTATTTCATTACCAGCTGTGTTGCCACAATGAAATTTCATTTTATGGGATTACAGAAAAATTTTGGCAACACTGCGAATAAATAACTGTAAATTAAAAAGAAAACAAATGTTTGTTTTAATTTTAAATAAATAAATACTATGTGGTCAAAAAATTTAATAATGAAATATCAGGAATATGAATGCATACCTGTATAATGTACCTGTAATGTAACTGGGTCCTATAAGGCAACACATCTGCGAATGTGTGAAATAGGAGAAATGAACAATTTAATGCCAAAAATGTCGCAAGAATGGTGCAATAAATGTTTCATAATGTGAATAGACGATGAATTGAGAAAGAACACCAAAAGAGAACGTCAGCAGACAAATCGCAGCATGTGCCCCCATTCTAAAAGAAAAAGATATGTAACCGTTTAAGAAAATTTAGCCTATCCGCAACATTTTTATCTAGTAAATAAATTTGAAAGATATTATTCTTCACAGAAATTATTATTCGGTGTATACTATATTTTAACTCTGACTGTCAAAATTTTCAATTGTTCACATAAAATAAGTATGCAAACCAGTAATGTTGCACACTTGTTTAGAAACTTTTTTTTTTGTTAATAGTTCGGTATCGCGGAAGCTATTGCAGGCAGATATCGTATCGAAATTTTACAGGGCTGAGGTGTTTTCGAGTTGATTTACAGTTTTTTTTTTTTTTTGGCGTCGTAGATGGAAGGGGGTCTAGTGAGTGGCCCCTCAAAGTTTGTCAACTAGGGTCTCACTTTTTTTAAAAAATCGCCAAAAATCCATTGATGATCCGAATTGGCTGAAATTTCAAATATAAACAGTTGAGAAGATCTACAAAAATACGCTTATAGAACAATGAAATTTTTATCAAGCATTATTTGATCCACCGAAATGTTTGGTATTGCAAATAGGCAAAATCAGTCTAGTAGGATCTAAGTTATAGCTCAAAGTTTGAGACTAATCAGTATTTTTCAGATGTTTTTTTTGTGTTGTTCAAATATAATGCAGATAGTATCATGAAATTTTGCACACTTTATTTTTATTATAGATAGAAGGACAAGTTATGTTGAAAACGGTTGGAATCGGTTTACGATTTCTCATAGCCCCCATACAAATGTCTTCCCGGAATGTAACGTTATGGTGCATAAATGTCTATAGAAAAGCCGTATTTAATAAAAATTCTGCAATAATAAGTTTCATGCAAAGTGAAATCTTAAAACAATATTTTGTTTTCAGCGGTCCATAATTTTGACCATAGCTCCATACGAATACCATATCCGAAAATCACTTAAATCTCTTTTAAAATCTCTTTTAAAAATGACTATCAAGTTGAAATTCGACAATTAAAATATACATTTAAATCGTTGTACCAAATTTAATAATGATCGGTCCATATTTAACCGCAGCCCCCATATAAAGTCCATTTCCTAAAATCACTTAAATGGACATAATTCCCTTATAAAAAAACTATCTGGTTTAAATTCAACACAAATAGTTCTACATACTCGTATATAAAAATTGTTCATCTCAATATGATGATGATCGGTCCATATTTGACCGTAGCCCCCATATAAAGTCCAGTTTCGAAAATCAATAAAATTCGCATAAATCTTCTATCAAAACCAATAAGAAGTCGAAATTCTACCCTAGTAATCCGTATATATGTACATTTCAATTATCGTACAAAATTTCATGATTTGACCATAGCCCGCATATGAAGCCAACTTCGTGAAATCACTTAAATGCGCATAAATCTCTTATAAATCTCCATAATAGGTGATTTGGTGGTGGGTATATAAAATTCAGTACAGCCGAATATAAACTCCTACTTGTAATTTTTTTTGTTTTGGTTCGATCTTGTTTGGATTTTTTTAGATATGGCGTGCGAACAATTTGTAAATAAAATTTTGTATAAAAAAAATTTAAATAAAATTAAAAGAACCCTCAAGAATTTATCTCTTTCCTATAAAAAGTTACACGCACCCAAATTTGGAACATGTAAAAGGGTTCATATTTTTTACGTTTCCCTGTATTTTTTCCTTTACAGAGAAACATTTTCTCTGCGGCAGTATATATAATTTTTATAGAAAACTTAAAATTTTACTCATTAAGCGCCCATAGTCCTCCCAGCATTATCCAAACTTGGCAAATTAAAAAAAAAAAATTAGGTTTAGGTAAAAAATTCTAAAAACGAAATAAACATTGGAACACATTTTCGCCGTTTTAGGAACTTTGGTGTTTGAAAACAAGTAAGAAAGTATAGTCGGTCAAGCCCGACCATATAATACCCTACACCCAGTATATGTATAAAACTTTTTATCAGAAATGGGCGTTATATGGGAGATATAACCTATTGTGGACCGATCATCCAAAAATTTAGTGTCATGATGTCTGTGAATATAAGTATTATATGTGTTAAACTTTATCTTGATATAAATATACGTTTAAAAGATTTATGGAGGTTAAAGTGAATTACGAGGAGGGTCTTATATGGGAGTTTTGACTATTTATGAACTGACTATTATAAAATTAGGTGTCATCCTATTTGTACCTACATAAGAAACTCATTTTTGTTAAATTTTATTGGGATAACAACATTTTTAAGTGATTTATGGTCCTTAAAGTGATTTCGGGAAGTGGGCCTTATATGGGAGCTACGACTAATTATGGACCGCTCATCATAAAATTCTACCATATTATATGTATATACACAAAACATATTTCTATTCAATATTATTTGGATACCAATATATTTAAAAGAGTTATGCTCTTTAAAGTGATTTTCGGAAGTGGGCCTAATGTGGGAGCTACGACTAATTATAGACCGATCTTTACAAAATTTAGATGTGATTTAGCTTCATTTACTACTCATTTGTGGTAAAATTTGTTTGGATACTTGCATAATTTAAACATTTATGACCGGTAAACCCCAATTTCGGGAGGGGTCTAGGAGAAATAATGGACCGATTTCCATCAGTTTCAATCCCATCCGTCCTTGGGCCGAAAAAATATCAGGTACCAAATTTTATGGACATATCTTCAAAATTTCGACCTGTACTCTGCGCACAAGCTTTACATGGACAGCCAGACGGATGGACGGAGATCGTTAAATCGACTCAGAACATGATTCTGAGCCGATCGGTATACTTTAAGGTGCGTGTTGGACCAATATTTCTATAACCTCCCCACTATGGTGGTGTAGGGTATAATGAGCATCAATTTGTGAAACAACAGTATTCAATTACATAATTATTAAGTTTAGGTCATTTATTAAAATCACTTAAACAAACCACCTCAAGGTCATACTTCACTTTTTATTTAAGTTTAATAATCGTTTCAGTGATCTCTAAACTAAACGTTTAACTCTTAGACATCTCCCACCCAAAAAGATGCAAATTTTTAAATGCTAAATTTTTATTTTTTTTTTATATTGCAAATATTAGCGCTTTTGTATTTTATTCACATTTTTTTCGAAGAGGGTTTAATATTTGTAATTCGCTTTGAAAAAACACTTTAAACAGGTGTCTGGCTTAATAGCACGTTGAAGTCAGCTAAGTCAGCAACATTCGATCGAATCAACCAACCCTTGTTTAACATCAAATCAGTTAATTAATTGCAATTTTTTCTTTATTTATTTATAGTTTTTTTTACACTCATTTTGCCATTTCAATGTTTGTTTGGTTTTTTTTTATCTCGAAATGTTTTACTTTATGCCACAAATTATAATAATAATAATTTGCAGTCTTTTGCATAGATAAATAAACATTTGAAATAGAAACTCTGCTGCTGCTGCTGCTGCTGTTTGCATGTGAGTCCATTAGTTAGTGGATTTGACCTTGGTTATTGAAATTTTTGTGTTGAATTTTGGAAAATAATAAAAATAAAATCAACTTTTGGTTTTCTTTAATAGTTCGCTTGCACTCGTATCACCTGAAGCTAGAAACCATATAATATGGTAAAAGCACTGCAATTATTTACAGTTTATAGATTTTTCTATGGCTTAAACATTTTTCTTCTGTAGGGTGACCAGATTGTGGTAGTAGTGAAGCAATTCTAGCTAAAATTTCAATGAAAGTCAAAAAATAACGCACATCGATGGCCTATAAGTCTTTACCTTAAAATAATATTGAATATCTGTAACAAATTCTTCTGGAATATGGACTGGTTCCATTTTTTAAACTTTAAGCTTTAGGCTATGTACAGACGGTTGTCAGATCTAACAACATTGTTAGTAAAATGTTCAGAAAATGTCTAACAACCATGTACAATTACAATTTTTGTCTTCTAACGTTGTCAGAAAAAGCAAAAGTGAACACATTTGTTGCCATTGTAAGATTGTTGTAAGATGATTGTTAAAGACGTTTTATTGTCAGATGTGTTAAGTTTATGCATCTGACAATGTCAGCATTGTCAGAGAAATTATTTCTATTTGCAACTATGTTATATGTACATAAATAAACAAACGAAAATCTGTATCAATAAATTTTCAGTTAGCAAAACCTTCTTCATAGAATGCAGCTATGAGCCACTTGAAATGAAATTTTCTATTCAGTTGCCAGCAGGCTTTTAAGGCAACGAAAAATTAAGGCCGAAACAAAAGTCCTACCGCAGAAATGAAAAATCCGTGCTGTCACATGAAAGTATTATCATACTTTTCGTGGAAGTTGAGGCACAGCAAAGTTAATGGGATGCTGGTTGTGTTGAATCAAAACTTCCTAAAGATATTTTATGGCTAGGTGTCGCAGATTCCATACAGCTCCTTCACCCATACTTGTCGACTTTTTTTTTATTATTTTGTCTTCATCCTCACTACTTTCTAGTAGATATGCAGCTAAAACTGTCTCAATTTGTCCCTCTTTGTTCCATGCCAATATTTAACATTTTTAAACACACACACAACTTTAGACAATTTTTGCCATACAATAATATGACAACTGTGTGAACTGACAATTTCTGTTGACATATAAATTTATTGTGTGCCAATTGTGTGTCCATTAAATTGTAACGTTTTCGACAGAACAGACAATTTAGCTTTTGCTATAATTTATTAATATCAGTATCTGACAACATTGATCATGATCTGACAAGCGTCTGTACATAGCTTTGTACATAGTGGATCAATTAAGTTTAGGCACGCCATGATTTCAATAACTTTACTTCTCGTTAACTTGAGGTACTCGTACATATGTAACTTTATTTGTTATTACAACGGTAATTTTTCACGTTAAAAAACTTGTTAATTGCATATTAGCCAAGCTTGAAATGTCAAAAATTGTTCTGAATATTTTTCGTGCCAAAAACAGCAAAGCAGCGTTCAGAAATTTCGTAAGACGTCCGTAAAATTATAACAAGTCTTCACGCGCAAGGTTAGCCATATCGCAAAATTGGCATCCTGGTACAGAAGACCTACACTAGTATAAGAAAGCTCATAAAGCATTATAAAAAGGCGTGAGAAAATGTGTGGACGTCTGAAAAAACTTACACCGCACCAGTAGCGGACGTTGTTGCTGCTATGAATCAAAATTTAAAAATTTCGGCTTTGAAATTTCAATCCACAAACCATGTGAAATACTCTGCACAAAGCAGGTTATCATGGAAGAGTTCCCCGTCTCACATAAATAAAACACGTAAGAAAATATAGTCAGTCAAGCCCAACCATATTATACCCTACACCCAGTATATGATAAAAACAGATTTTCAAAAATGGGCTCTATATAGGCGCTAAGACCTATTATAGACCAATCATCCAAAAATGTAGTGGCGTGACTTCTGTGCTTATAAATATTCTTTATGTTAAATAAAACAAGTAAGAGAGTATAGTCGGTCAAGCCTGACCATATAATACCCTACACCCAGTATATGTATAAAACAGTTTTTCAGAAATGGGCGTTATGTGGGATATATAACCTATTGTGGACCGATCATCCAAAATTTTTGTGTCGTGATTTCTATAAATATAGATATTGTGTATGTTATACTTTATCTCGATATAAATACTTTTAAACGATTTATGGAGCTTAAAGTGAATTACGGAGAGGGTCTTATATGGGAGTTTCGACTATTTATGGACCGATCATAATAAAATTTTACCGTATTATTTTTAGACATATGAAATATATTTTCGTTAAATATTATTTGGATACCAACATTTTTGAGAGAGTTATGCTCTTTAAAGCGATTTTCGGAAGTGGGATTTATATGGGAGCTACGACTAATTATGGACCGATCATTACATAAGAGGCTTATGTTGAAAATATATTTGGATTCCAACGACCGACCTGCACAAGATTTGTTGATGAGATTAGGCTTTATGTACAACTGGAGAAATTTGTTGGGATTATTTATGACCGATAAACCCCTTTTTCGGGATGACACTTTTTCTGGGGTCTAGGTGAAATAATAGATCGATTTCAGTCAGTTTTAATCCCAGGAGTCCTTGGGCCAAAAGAACATCATGTACTAAATGTTATCAAAATAACAGCAAAATTGCACATGGACAGCCAGCCAAACGGAAGGACGGACATCGTTAAATCGGCACAGGAAGTGATTCTGAGTCTATCGGTTGGACTAATATTTATTGGCATTACAAATATCAGGGTATAAAAAGAGATTTGAATTCACAAAACTTCATATTAATCAGTTTAAAGTCAAGATTTTTGGTTCAGACGGTCCACAAAATATTTGGCCAAAAACAAACAAAGAGCTCCAAGAAAATAATGCTGTTAAGACTTTAAAGCATGGTGGCACCAATGTTATAGAGTGGAAGTTTATGAAGTGAAATCTTATCTTTATAGAAGATGAAAGGGACAAACAGACATACATACTTACATACATATTTAAATATTCTAAAAGAAAATTTAGCTACAAGTGTTGCGAAGCTGGGCTTAGATGGCAAGTTCTTGTTTCAACAAGATAATGACCCAAAACATTCGTCATATCATGGAAAATAGCTTAAAACACCTCCGCAGTCGTTCGCACAGTTTACAAAAATGGGTCTGAAATTAATTGATCAGATAAGATTTGGATCCAAACCTTTAATATTGACAATCTGGCCAGTCTTATTTTAAGACTAATAGTTTTTTAAATTATTTTTTAAAGTAATACTTTAAATGGATTTTCGTTTTTGCATGATTTCACATGATCGTTGTTGCGTTTTTTCAAGCCGTTTCCTGTGGTTTACCAAACAAGAAACCTGAAAACAAAAACAAACTCAAAAAAAAAAACAACAAAGAAAAAGTAAGTTTTAAAATTATTAAAGGAAAGTTCATGAACTTGAGTTTTGTATTTGTGAAGTATTTTATTTCTTTGTTGCTGCCACATCAAACTTTGTTAAAAACTTTTTGTTTGTGCTTCATTGTGTTACTGGCAATAAACGAATGGTACCTCAACTATGCGGGTTAATAAGTTTATTGGGTAAGACGGGTATGGTTCACGCTATTTTTTAAGCACCTTTTAAAGTTTAGTTTTTTCGATTTGTACTCGCTTTGAACTTAACTTCACTACGTACTTTATGGTTTGCTAATAATTTGAAATGGTGTCCAAATTAGTACAAGAAATTACTAATTCTAAAAATGTTTATAAATAAATTATTTTAATTTTGCATATAATTTATGTGCAAACTCTTTAACAGTGTTAAAGAGTAATGAAAAACAAATGAAACTTGTTTAATTTGTCTTAAATGTCAAGAATTTTAAAAGACTTAAATATTGTTGAGGCGCGCATTTTGTCGTAAATCTTCAGCTTATAAAATGTCTTTATTAAATTTTAACACAAATTCTATTAAAACTACCCAATAACAGCAACTTTTAATTAAAAATACACATATGTACTCGTATACTAGACATTATTGCAAAATATTGGCTAAGGAAAAAAAGATATTTCAGTTAATAAAAAAGAATACATATGTACGAGTATGTTTGTATCTGAGAGAAGAAGGAAAATTAATTGTTATCAATAAAAAATTTGCTAAATTATTAAAAGGAAACATATTTATGTACAAATTGTACTTAAAAAATATTATAAAATTCGTAGCACATTTACGAGGGCAGTTTGAAAGCTTCTTAGCCTGGAACAGAAAGCGCGGTATAAATAGAAAGAGTTATGTAAGTGTTTTGGAAACTTCCATCTCTGCTATGAACACATGTTAAATTTCTTTTCGATCTGGCAACTTCTTCATAAACAGAAACAGGTGTTCAAAAAAGACGCAGCTGAGATTTTTATACCCTACACCACCATAGTGGGGAGGATATATTGGATTTGTGCTGATGTTTGTAACGCCCAGAAATATTGATCCAACACCCACCTTAAAGTATACGGATCGACTTAGAATCACTGAGTCGATTTAACGATGTCCGTCCGTCCGTCTGGCTAGCTGGCTGTCCATGTAAAGTTTGTGCGCTGTACAAGTCGCAATTTTGAAGATATTTCGATAAAATTTGGTACGTGCTATTTCTTCGGCCCAAGGATGGATGGGATTGAAATTGGTGTAAATCGGTCTATTATTTCACCTGGCCCCCATACAAATGTCCTCCCGAAATTGGGGTTTACTGATCATAAATCCTTGAATTATGCAAGTATCCCAACAAATTTCATCACAAATGAGTGGTAAATGAAGACAAATCACATCTGCAAATTTTGTGCAGATCGGTCCATAATTACTAGTAGCTCCCATATAAGGCCCACTTCCGAAAATCAATTTAAGAGCATAACTCTTTCAAAAATGTTGGTATCCAAATAATATTTAAC
This sequence comes from Bellardia bayeri, assembly GCA_950370525.1. NCBI lineage: Eukaryota > Metazoa > Arthropoda > Insecta > Diptera > Calliphoridae > Bellardia > Bellardia bayeri. Next base: position 23,612,266 of record OX493267.1, read on the forward strand.
GCAAATATATTTCATATATATACAAACAATACGATACAATTTTATTATGATCGGTCCATAATTAGTCGAAACTCCCAAATAAGACCCTCTCCGTAATTTACTTTAAGCTCCATAATTCTTTTGAAAGTATTTATATCGAGATAAAGTTTAACACACATAATATTTATATTCACAGACATCATGACACTAAATTTTTATATGACCGGTCCACAATAGGTTATATCTGCCATATAACGCCCATTTCTTAAAAACGATTTATACATATACTGGGTGTAGGGTATTATATGGTGGGGCTTGACCGACTATACTTTCTTACTTGTTTACAATGGAAACATTAGAAATTCATGCTGTCATTAAATATTTAAATAAAAAAGTTTTATCAGAACAAAAAATTTATAAGGATATGGTAAATGTGTTGGGTGAAAGGTCTCCTTTATATGCCACAAAAAAAAATTGGGTTGCTGAATTCAAACCTAATCGTACAAGCATTGAGAATGAACCACGTAGTGGACGTCCAAAAACAGCAACAACAACAACAAATTTTAGCCAAAGTGATTGACGAATAAAAGTGCGTGAAATAGCTAATACACTCATACCCCGGTTTGTGTCGTTTCGAAGTTGTGTCTTTTTAAAATTTCCGTGACTTCGATGTTGCGTCGTTTTTGCTTCAGTTTGCGTCTGATTGCTTCGAAGTTGCATCGTTAGTGCTTCGATTTGCGTCGTTAATAAATGTTTGTATGTCCAAAGCAAAAATAGAAAAAGGGGATTTCCCGTCGAAGTCTAATGCAAATTTGTATGTAAAAATTGTCTACAAGTTTTAATCTTAATATTTTTATGTTCTTTCATGAATTGTTATTTTTTTTTTTCTTTAATAAAAACTATTAAAAAATTGGTATTTGCTATTGAAAAATCAATTCTTTTTTACTAAAATGATGAGTCTCGGAACGAATTAAATGAAAATTAATACAAATGTATGGAAAACTGTGATTCGGTTTGCGTTGTTTCAGTTTGCGTCTCGTTTTTCCGGTCCCAATTAGCGACGCCAAATGGGGTATGAGTATATCATGGGCATCGGAAATGATTGAGACTACATATTTAATTTTGCATGAAGAACTACGCATGAAAAAGCAAGATGTTAACAGTTGAACAAAAACGCATAAGAATGAAAATTTCTCAAGCTTGTTTAAATTGTTCTAAGAAAAATAAAATTGATTTTAAGCATCCTTTTATAACTATCGATGAGACATGGATCCACCACTATACTTTAGAGACAAAATAACAATCCAAGCAATGCACTTAAGCTGGATGAAGTGGCAAAAGGGTAAAAGTCAAATATGGACGGATATGCTCAAAATCCAGCAGTTTGCTTTTTGCATGTACATATGTAAATGATCCGTGTAAAATTTTGGATTGTAAGAGATTTATAAGTATTAAAGTGCTTTTCGGAAGAGGGCTTTATATAGGGAATACGGTTAAAAATGCACCGAAATTCTCAAAATGTTGTGGGATGATTTTTGTATATATGTAAATTATCTGTGCAAAGTTTTGAGTTGGTATTGATATGTATACGATATATAATAAGATTAATGACTTTTTCGGATGTGGTCCTTGTATGGGAGCTATGAGCAATTATGGGCCGACCACCATAAAATTTAGTACAACAATTTATTTACTTATAAGGATTATTTATGTCAAATTTTAACCGTTTCACGTTATTGATACCAGTTTTATACGTATTTAAGTGAATTTTGGAAGTGGACTTTATATGGGGTCTATGGTGAAACATGGACCGAACTAAAAAAAATTTCGCTTTGCGATTTTTTTTTGCATGAAACTTATTCCGGCTGAATTTTGTATTGATATTCCAATTTTGTAGGCATTTATGTATAATTGAGCAATATTTGGGGAAGATATTTGTATAGGGGCTATGAGAAATAATGGACCTCTTCTAACTATTTTCCTCACACTTTCTAGTTTTATCATAAAAACAACGTGCACAAAATTTCATGGGAATATCGGCAATATATTTGAAAAAATTGAAAGAAAAATGTTTAAAAAATAATTTTTTTATGTGCGTTGTCTTAAATTTTGATCCATAACTCTTGTTCTACCACACCGATTTTGCTGATTTTCAATACCAAACTGCTTAAAAGATCTACAAGCGGTTTTTTGTAAACTTTGGTGATTTTGGTTGTTTCCTTTGGACGTGAGAGTGTTTTACAGAGACAGACATATGGACATGGCTCAAGCGACGTAGAATTTCGTGGGAACCAAGAATATACTATGAGCCTCAAAAGTGAGTAAACACAACAAATTATTTGATTTTTTTAAGATAATGAAAATCCTAAAACCTAACCATCGATTGAAATTTAAAAGTTTCGTTTTGTTGGATATTTGGTTGAATAATAGATTCGGTTATGAAAAAAAAAATTTTAAGTTGAACTATAATGCTTTTCATAATCTTAAAAAAATCAAAAAATTCACTGGTGCTTACACACTTTTGAAGCTGTGTGTATATACTTTATTAAATATTTCTCAGTGTTACACACGGAATGACAAACTTATATATATAATGGAGGATATAAAAATGTTAGCGATTTGGAATAATTAATCTGTTAATGCGATCCATCAAAACAAAAACACAGATTTTTATGAGAGGAACTTAATTACATATTATTAGTTCTCGTAGTTTTTTGTTTTAATATTTGTACCTGGGTCTCTATTTAGGGTTCAAAAGTATTCAATGAATTGTTTATTGGATTAATATTGTTTTTTTTATATGGAAATTACTTTTTTCATGTGAAAATCCTGTTTAAATATGATTAAGTCGTGGCCCTGATATACATATATTTAGAATAGACTTTTAACTCCCACCAATAAATTAAAAATTTTTGTTTTTTTTTTCTCTTGGTTAATTGTGAAAATTTGCATAAATAAACGTTTAATGTTGTTGATTTTATTATTGTAATTGACAAGTTGTGCTTTTAAATTGTCAACATTATTTATTAAAAGCTCTTTAGATAATTTTTTTTCTATATTTTTATTTATTAATTTGTTTACGCTACTACGACAATCGTGTGCCCGCCGAATACTCGTAGGGGTACATTTATATTCTTTTTTTTCTAATTCTATTTTCAATGATTTACAAATACATACATATGTACATAGTATCCATTGTATGTAATTAGAAAAAAAAACAAACACTTAATTTGTTTACAATTTGAAAGCAATAAATACTATTTAATTGTCAATAATCGTCATTATCACCGGCATCAGCAGCATTTGCTAAAGAAGCGTACTCGTATTGTTTATGGAATGTTGGAAGATGATTGTAGAAAAGAAGAAACAAATATCTTTATCTATTAAATAATTATGGAAAATTAAGTGGGTGCAAATATAAGATACTGTTTTCAAGCCAAGATCCGGTTGGTAATTTCAATTGAATTGAATTCAATTTAATTTATTTAATGTGTTTAAAGTCAAGAGTGTCTTAAACAAAATTAGTAATAATAGAGAACTGTCAGTAAGACACTTTATTTCTGTAAGAATTCTTCTTGACTACAAGATTTAATTCTTTTAAATAATAAAACCAAATGAAATAATAAGAATTTTTGAAAGTAGCAATATTTGATTCATGGCCTAGAATTGTAATAAATAGTTTTGTGCATATAAATACTTCATTTAAGCAGCACGGTAATCAAAATATGTCTATTGATTTCGTATTGTTTTGCAAAATTTGCTTAACACAAATATTTATCAGTTTATCAGAGTACGTGAGTTGTTCTTCTTAATTGCAAATTCATATGTTGTTCATTTCCAAAATGGTTTGCATAAAAAAAATCCTAAATTTTTTCTTTAAAATTGTTTCTCTAATTAATAAAGTCTGACCGAATATTTGGATTGGGTATCGGTTTAGACCAAAAGTCAACATTAGGCGAATACTAAAATCGAATCTTATTTAAAAGATAAAATTCAAATAAATAATTTTAAAAGAGAAACAAGTTTTAAATATATTAACTATGTAATAGTTAGACTGACTGATTCATTCATCATCGCACAGCCCAAACCGCTAAAGCTAGAAACTTGAAATACGGTTAATAAGTTCTTTTTACAACATGTAGATCCACTAAGAAGGGATTTGGGAATGGGACAAAAAACGGTTAAAACCAGTACCTCTATATTTCCAAAACAAATAAACTTAGAAATAATATTTTAAATGCGTCCGCCTTTAATCAAAAAAAAAAAAAAAAGAGCCGACAAGTGTCTGGTACTTTTTTGAAATTCGAAATTCAAGTGACCATATGGAGTAGAAATAGTCCCAATGGAACGCTCCGTTAACATAAATAAACATAGAAATACTATATTCAATGCATCTGGCGCAGATCAATAAAGACTAGAAATCTTTTTGGTAGTTTTTTGAAATTCGAATTCCTATGGCCTACAAATTGTAATCTTTTTTGTTACTTTTTTTTTATCAAAATGTATTTTCTCACTAAAAATTCCATGAACTTTCCAATTTTCCAATAGTACGTATTACGGAAAATTAATAGGTACTTTTTTGAAAATTATTTTTTCACGGCTGACAAAAAAGGGGGGAAAACGGGGTAAAAACGGATATTTGATATTATTTATTCAATTAAAAAAAAAAATAAAATATTCTTCTATTCACACAAAAAAGAACCCAGAACATGCTATTAATGACTCAAATATAAAGGTGTTAAAATGGCCAAATTTCAGTACACTTATATTGGTACTTTTTTCAAATTCATTTCTACTATTCTATTCTCGCAAACTTTGCATCTAATCATGTTATTATCTTCGGCAAAGTTGTTGTGCATGAGCCGGGAAAGGTTACTGAGTTGGTAGGACCACGCCTACTTTAACGCCCACTTTTTTAAAATTGATTAATTCTGCATGGTAAAAATAAAAATGTTATGTGCCACGCCCACTTTCTTGCCCCATCTCAAAAAATAAATGTTTGTATGTATGTCCTTTATAGAATCCTAAACTATGTATTTGATCATGCGATTATCTTCGGCAAAGTTGTTGTGCATGAGCCCGGGAAGGTTTCTGAGTTGGTATGAACATGCCTACTCTAACGTCCACTTTTTTAATTAATTGATTAATTCTGCATGGCTTTTTACAGATTTACTTCAAACAAGTTGTATACACATCTTACTGAAGGCGAGGTAAAAATAAAAATGTTATGTGCCACGCCTACTTGCATGCCCCATAGAATCGTAAACTATGTATTTGATCATGTGATTATCTTTGGCAAAGTTGTTGAGCATGAGCCCGGGAAGGTTGCTGAGTTGGCATGAACACGCCTACTTTAACGCCCACTTTTTTAATTAATTGCAACGCCTGCCAGGAAGGCCAGACCGCTGGACCGATCTTACTAAAAGTTTGACGGGATATAACTAAGAATACTTTTTTCGACCGCCTACTGTTTTTCAAAATGAACAAAATCATTAAATTACTCAAAATGAATTGAATATTTGTGTAATGCCTCTCTTTCAAATTAATTTTAATTGTTGGTACCAACGCGCGCAAATGCCATCTAGTATATAGAATAATAAATAATAAGCATTGTTCACATAAAATCCGTTAGAATAAACGTTTTAACAATAAAAGTGTGTATAACTTAAAAATTCGTGATTTTTAAAATTTTTAATTGTTATTTTAAAATATTTGTAAATGCTTACAAATAAAATATACAAAAAAAAAAATGCTTTTTTAGTGCTGACAACGAAAGTCAATTACAAAACGAATATCGCGCTTCTCAGTTACTAGGAATTTTTCTTAAGCAAAAACATTCAGATAGAATTTGTTCTCCCTCACTTAACGAAAATTCGATATAGTCGATAGGAGCAAAATTTTATTACATATGTATAACGAATGTTTAAACAATTTTATACTCCAACGAGCAAATTTTCAACATTGACATTTTTAACAAGAATGTCTCAAAAAATCGTCGAACTCTAATGAAAATGAAGCTTTAGTCTTGATTTGGTAATAAAAAGGAATACGGTGTAAGACTTCTGCAAAGAATCACAATGTACCTCTACAACTAGTGTTCCAGGAAGAAAGTTATCAACGGATAGAGTGACAATTTTATATTAATGCATTTGAAACAAAGATAAATTAGAGGCAAAGAAATAAAGCTCGTTTCGTTATAAAATGTTTCCTGTAAATTATCTGCGTTCGGGATTTGCCTGTATTCGTTTAAATGTATAGTTAGTCTACTTCTGAATCATTAAGAATATTATTTTCGTTTATTATCATGATTATCTATAACATTCTTATTTATGAAGTATTGTACATACTTCGATTAGATTTCCAAAATTACAAATTTTTTTTTAACTTCCAACGTTTTTTAAATTCTGATTAACTGAATATTAAGCTTTAGTTTCTGAATTGAGCCTCAAAATCATTTAATGTGAATTAATATTTTGAAGGTTCCCATTATTCGATAATTCAACCAACAATTTCTTGTAGTGATAACCATATTATAGAGCCATATTTAAAGATCATATGGATATTAGTTCCAAAATGTTTATGAAATTGAATAAAATCTTCTCTACTACTTGCACTACTATACAAATGGAAACATAAATCTATAATATTTATCTATATATTTCTTCTGGAATACCAAATGGAAGAGTATTTTGAAATTGTACGAAATGACTCGTGGTAGTACAACGGTACCAACTGGGTCTAAAATGTATCAAAAAAAGTACAATTGTACCATGTTTGCCAACACTGGTGCTGACGTCTAACGAGAAAAAGCAAATGTTTCTGCAAGCAACATTTGTTATCAAGAGATAACAAAAGATGCGATCTGTACCTTTGCTTTTTTAAACAAATTTATATATATTTTTTTTTGATATAATTTATGAGTCGGCCATAGTACCCCAGTTGTTAAAATTTTTTAAAACATTGCATAAACGATTTTAGTTCTCAAATAGTGTGTCCAAAAAGATCCGCTATATGCTGATAATAGAATCACTGTAGTTTCGAAATGAACATATAATCGAATATGACAAAATCACCAAAATCATAAAGTATGTATGTTTGTAATTATCCCACATACCCCTCTACACAGCACATGATGTCATATGCAATTGAGCTTAAAACCGATTCATCCCAGCAAGCCATATGAGTCCGAAAAGAGTCTTTTCTGACACCTTTTCCGGTGCGTTCATGCTCTTTATGAGCCCAAAAAACAATCATTATTGCTCCGAAAACCTTCAGAAAAGAGGATTATTACATTCGAAAATGGTCCGTCAGAAAGAGATCTTAGATAATGTCAGAAAAGAGTCTTTTATGAGGGCTTTTTTTGGGCTCTGAAAGAGCTCTTACATCATGTCAGAAAAGAGTCATTGCAATTTTAAATACAACAAATTTAAGGGTCGCATTTATTAATTTTTTTTTAAATTGCTTTTACTTAAACAAAAAGGGAATTCATTTACAAATAAACTAAACTAGAAATGTAAAAAAATTAAATAAATTGTATTTACAGTAAAAAATAAAAATAAAATGGAATTCATTTAAATAAAAATGGAAAAAAAATTAATTTTTTAAGCAAATTTTTCTTTCGCTCCGAAAATGCTATTTAGTTGGACTCTTTTCTGATTCCTTTTTCGGAGCGCTCCCAGAATGGTATGCTGGGATGTTTTTCTCCACCATTAAGCACATCTTTAACACTTAAGTACCCAGCCAGCAGCTATAACCGCTACGCGCTTTAATTCTTTCTTGCTGTTTTGTATTTATTAAAGTTGGTGTCTTAAACAAATCAGCAGATAATTTTGGGGTGTCACACATTTTTTAAAACATTTTCGAGCTGCATTTTTATTAATTACTTTGAAAGAAACAAAAAAAAAGCGAAATGAAAGACAAAATTTGTTATGCTGGATTTATGTATGTAGACTTCTTCGCCATGTTTGGCGTAGTATTCATATGTTTGTAATCATTTGTTTATGTTGGTTTAATTTTCTTATTTCTGTTTTAAATAAAGTCTAAATTTATGCAAATCATATGTTCGCATGTTTAAGTGCAATTTGTGCCATTTGTACCCTACAGTACACGTTGATTGTGCTACATAAGGTGTTTTGTATACTTTGGTCGTGATTTTATAATTTATCAATAACTTTAGGGTGTTTTATTAGCAGAGGCGAAAAAGAATTATTTAAATTGGAAATGCAAATATTCTTGCAATTTAAGTTTATTTTAAACCGATTTATTATTAGAATAATTTCTATATTTCTGATTTTTTTGACTTATTTTTTTTTATATGAAATAGTTGCTTAAATATAAAATTAATTTCAATTAATCTAGAAATTGAAAATCGGATCATTATCAACAAAGTTGCAAAGTGCGCACAGGTACAAAACTGGTTTTTTAACCGTAAATCCGGATTTTGGAGGTGTCCGGCATATTTCACTATTGGAATCTTGTTTTACTCGACAAGCCCTACACGAGAAATAATATCCGGTCCCAGGTTTTTTGGATTGTCGCACCGTGTTATACAGTAAAATAATTGTGTGCTTTTAAATATGCTCCTGTAATATCTGTTGATGTTGAGTGCTCCTTTTCTATGTAAAAGATCTTTTCAAGACCTAATCGGGAAAGCTTTGTGTTTGAAAACCTTAAAAAGAACTTTTTTGTTTACGCCAATAACGCAATAAATTAAAATTGATGAATTGTTTTCAGCCTTTTTTTGTTAAATTACTTGCAATATTTTTTTTAAAAAAGTATTGAAAACATATTTTAATTGCATATTTGCTGTATTTTTAGTGCATATTTTCTAATTTTAAGTGCATGTTTTAAGCGCATATTTTCGATTATTTAGTAATAATGCTGTAGAGCCTCTGGTGGTGAGTAGGCGCATTGATAAGAGCTTGATTTATAGCTATACCGCCTGTGATAAATATTAGTTATGATAGAATAGAAAACTAATAATTATCAGAAACTGATGTTGTTTTTAAGTGGCAGCGGCTAGGAATTGAACCCAGGCCACAAATACCAACTCACGATCAAACGCGCTAATCAATTAAGCTACAGCACCCTATTGAGAAAAAAAATGTTACAGATTTTTGCTTCAAAAGTATTCAATCACTTGTTTGTGAACCTATTGATAACCTATTATTAGTCTGTGAATAATGGAATATGTTAATTATCTTTTAATAATCTTTAAAAACATCTGGTTATTGTTTATCAGCGTGGTATTGCATTATCTTCTTATATATATTCTACAGGCTGCTCTTTTTATAATTTAATAATTTCAGATCCTGAAAACCGCGTTTATCTAAATGAAATCGGCTTAAAACATCAAACAGTTTGATAGTGCTCACCATTGACCTCTTTCAATTTGAGGTAAAATGACCATAAAGACTGACTGCTTTTGGAAAGGAAAACCTTGCAAGCGCTAATTGACGATCTCGCATGCAATGAAGATGATTTACTTACTCTACATTCGATGGCACCAAATTGTTAAAGAGTATCATGACTATCGAATTTGCCAAAGAGAAGGCCCTAGTCTTTCATTCAAACTGTAATCGAGTCGCAAACTATAACCAGGTCCCTTAACGAACGATGTTGAAATATTCCGCCTTTCCTTGTTAAGTGTTTGAAGAAGTGACTTTGTGCAGTTGTCTTGTGAACGACATGAATGAGAATGCACAAAGTACAAAAAAGATAACGTATAGATCGCTCAAAATCAAAATCAAAATTGTTGTAAAAATCCTCCCAACAATGAATTCTTGTCAAGGTGTCATCGAATACATAAAAGTAATGGACGTTTTGATGTATTCTATGTAAATGAGAGTTATCCAAGTGGCCCGCCCACAGTGGGGAAATTTAAAAAAAGGGAAAGAAATCTGTAATTTTTAAACGGTAAGTACAATTTTAATAAAATTTTACATGCCTAGAGAGGAAATGCTATTTTGAAATTGGATCTCATTAACCAACCACGGTCCCCCTAATGGGTCGGGTATGTGAGAAATTGAAAACGATGTCATTTCTTCCTATGTAGTACGATTTCAAAAATTATACTATATATTAAATCTATTAGTCGAGTACTAATAAAACATATATTACCTCTTATAGTTTAAGAGATATCGCATATGAAAATAAATTTTTAACTTTTGTTGCCATCCTAGTTTGGTTTTTTGCTAATAGGAAATCCAAAGATTCCCCGATTTGCTATAAATATTTTTTGTGGATTACTAACAGTTTTACATAGTTAAAAAAAAGAATATTGGTCGGAATGTGATGACGCAGTCGTCAGCATATATGATTACCTCGTTTACAGTACTGGAAGTTAAATGGAAGCAACTACAAGACACTCGTTGTTTAGTTTTACTGGATTTTTGCCTTGTTTTCCTAAAAAGTCTTCTATGAATTTCTTATTTTTCAAAAGTTCTATATATTAAAAAAAAACCCCAATATGTCTATATTATCTTTTCCAAGTGTCAATTTAATTACGGAATAGTTAAAAAATTTGCCCTATATTATTTCACTATGAGTTGTTAACTATTCTCTAATTAATATGACACATGGAAAGATAATATAGACATATTATATATCGAATCACAAAGGATAATTGGGATCGTTTTACATACCCAAGATGTTCTATTTTAAACCCACCCCACTATGGTGGTGTAGGGTATAAAAATTCATCATTATCCCATTTTTTGTGTTCGTTTCCATGTAAGTACTTGGTACAAATGAATTGCTATCTACGTTTTTAGTTAATTTTTAACAAAAAATATTTAAAAAAAAATAAGAGCAGAATTTAGTACAATTGGGCTGAAAAAAGTGCACTTTTTCTTGAAATTTAGTACAATTTGTAAAATCTTATTTTGCATCCCTGATCATGATAGTGGCATATGCTGATGAGTAGAAGATGTCATGGAATCAGCGCACTACTATTATGGTCAATGAAAACAGTCTGTGGATCAACACTGCGAAGATAGAATTGCTACTTTTTGGGGGAAATATAAAATCCCAGAATTTAGATGGTTATGGAATTTTTAATTGCAGCTTAATAATTATACTTACATTTGTAAGAAAACCTTTTAAGAAAATAGTTGGTCTCAAACCCTATATTAGCAGCGGTCATAAGACACAGCAGAAATATATGCACTAAATTTAAAATTTTTTTTCTTAATCTCATTTTAAATCTTCTGTTTTAATTCTTAGTGAGTTTACAACGATTTAAGAAATACTTTCCTAATCGAAAGGGTTTCCAGAATTCTACACTGCCACATGCTAGAGACACACTACATACGAGTAGTGTGACGAAACTTTTTCTTAAATACGAAAAATTAACAACATGTGTATCAATATTTATTATTTTGCATAAATTCGAAGCATATTTGAAGTAGGGTTTTAATTACGATTAAAAAAAGAAACATATGAGTGCCATGAATAGGGGTCACAATATGTGTCTTTCCGTGTATATGTACACCAATACCTCGCTTTGCGTCGTTTCGTTTTGTGTTTTTTTTCTCGAAGTTGCGTCGCTGCTTAATTAGTGCTAATTTTGACTGTGCGTCATTAGATTTTCGAAGTTGAGATGTTTTGGGTTCGTGTCTTTAATAAGTTTCTTTTTTTTTAATTTTTACAAAATCTGCAACATCATTAGATGCTAAAACGATGACCCGTACAAGAAGTGATTTGATGATCGAAATGGCGTTGTTGCTTTCTATTTGGATTGAAAATCAAGTTGCACAGAGAATACCATTAGGTAAAATGGCATTTCAGACAAAAGCAAAAGCTTATTTGATAAAAGCATTATCCAACGATAATAATAGTGGTAATAATACAAACAATTGCTACAAGGACATTTTTTTTACGTTAAAAAAAAAGCTGTTCAGCAAATATTGGACTAATTTTTTGTGAAAGAAAGACGTAACCGTAGAACCTATTTTCTAGCTTTACATGGTTTGCTGTAGAAAATCTTAATTCACTTTGTCTTCGTCTTGTTTTTTTTTTTTTTGTTTTGGAACGTAACACGGACGCAAAGTGAGGTATTGGTGTATTGTTATTTATGCGGATTGACTTTTTAATAACGATATTACAAGATTTTCCCTTTTCAGATGACAACAGCTTTAATTTTCACTTTAACTTTTTCACACATCTGTTCAAACACAAGCAGATGGACAGAAAAAACAACAACAACAACAACAACAACAACCACAGAAACTGAAAAAGAAACAGCAAAATTCCAACAAATTGTTGTAAATATTTTTTCTTCTCACCTAGTTATTGATCAAATTGTAACCCAGTCTCAACATCTTTAATCTGTGTAAATCCATTCATTGTCTGTAGTTAATTTTGTTTTCATAAGACATTTAAATATGTAAGTGCTCGTACATGTGGTGTGATGTTTAGTAGGGAGATGTGATCGTGAAAAGAGCAATCTTAAAAATGATGAAAAATTCCAAAAGTTTATTTAAGCAAAATACTCAGTCACTCATTCACGACTCAGTACACCTATCACCTCACCTTGCAACACTTTATGTGTGAGTGTATGTATGCATTTGTGTCTCTGTAATGTCTGTAGTTGTGTGTATTTGATATGCGTGTGATATTTTACAAGATCATTTAAAGGCATTCATAAGAAATCAACAACTACGGGCACAATGCAATAATTATTTATACAAAACACCTCTTACTCCATCATTTAAGTACACTTAGGCTTAGAGAAACGTTTTATTCATCATATTTTCACCGAACAACATTTGCTTCATGTCTTGAGCAAGAATTACGGCAACAATTTTGTTAGTGTTATTCTGTGCGGGGAAAATGTGTCAATGTTTTTAGTTTTATTTTAAAATTTTTTACAATAGCGTTGTCAACAACGTTGTTCGAACAAGAAAATAACATGGACACAAGGTTGTCCACACAAATGATGGTTAATAGCCACAGGCTATTAACACAAGGCCTAAGTGTATTTCTTCTCCACCCTGCCCTCTAGTCTGATATGCCAGTATATTTGCTTTCCAAACAAATGGTTTAATTTATAAATCTCAAATTACTTTATAAATATTTGTGGCGGAAATTAAAAGTTATTTTTTCTTCTGTGATTTAATAACAAAATAAACCAACAGTAAGGGCTGTTTTCTCATTAGGCGATTATCTTTTTTCCCAACGAAAAACTGCCGATTAAAGAAATTTGGTTTTCTCAATGCCTCATTTACTTCTATTCTGTTGCAAAACTAACCAGCCCTCATCTGCCGATTATTTATTTGTTGTACAGATAAATTCAATCAGCTGTTAATATTTTTTATGTGGCAATACCTTGAGTTTTTGTTAAAAAATTATATAGGTTTTAGAAAAAATGTTTAATAGAGGAATAAACATTAATTTGATGGAGGGATGAACTCGAAGAACATGAATTCCAAGTGAATGTTGAAAGAGTTTATCATGCCAGACCTATTAACTACCTGGCAAACATGGATATTATTTATTTTTTTGATTTTATTTTTTGTTATTTTTTCACATTTGGAAAACAGCTGATTTATGTCAACAACTTGTCACTTGAAAAAAAATTGGGAACTCAATATTCACATAAATTTTGAGTGTTAACCAAAATTGTTAACTGACATATTATCAGTCTCTAATAAATTTATGTTGACATTTAGTAACAGGCATTGAGAAAACGGGCCTAAGAGTTCCAATCACAGTTTCTAAACTGACTAGACATCAATCGTATTCGCACTGCTAACATGCCAGTAGAGTGAATGGCTTCATTTACAATGTCTGCCAGTGACTGAGCGTTGTATGATCGTTTGCATTTTCAATAATCATTTACATACATCAATCTCTGCTTGGGCGATCATGGCCAGTGAATGGTTGTGGTTCAGATATTGGATTAAGAGTTATTTTCATGCAAATTTCAAATTCAACAGATGCCAACTGAGTGCTAGTTAGACAGAGAGAGACAGAGAGAGAGAAACAGATAGAGCGAAGCTCCAAATTGAGCCTACATTTATTGTTTGTTTTTATTTCTTGTTAATAATTAAATATAAATTATTAATAGTGACACGTTACAAGTTCTGTTACTGTGTTTTCGTAGTTTACATTTCATGTATAGAAATATTTATGTAGGTTTTTCGAATTTTTCATTTTCTATTTTGATTTTACAAGATCATTTGATAGTGATCTTGTTTGTTTGTTTTTGTTTTCTTTTCTTGCCATTTATTTGTGGCTTATAAGGAAGTATTTTATCTTAAGTTTCTAGTTAAACAAACAAGACAGTGATTGGGTCATTCAATAAAATTAGAGCAATTCCTTTAAATATGAACGATTTTACAATGGCGACACATTACATAGTTTACGATATTTGAGATAAAACAATTTACATATAAAGCAATGCTAGCTACATAGATACAGAAATTGACATCATTTTAGATTAGTAGTTTATTGACAGGAAAATGTGACAGTTGTGCAAATATGTAAATAAAATCCTTAATGTTAACGATATAAATTAGGGTCAAAACATAGACATATTCTTCAGTGACTGTTATAAGGATATGGGTGTCTTGTATCAATAAATCTGGAAATTAGTACCTACAATAGTAGCTATGACACTGTTGCCTCTCTATATTTCGGTTTTAACCAGGAGGATTATTTTAATTTTTTTTATTTTGAATGGAATATTCAGCACACATTTCCAGCTTTAAAATGCTCGTTTCTAAGAACTTGGCTGGCTGTTAAGTTCAAAATTGATGCTCTGGTTGCACAAAACTGGATGGAAAAGTATAAAAAAGTAAAAAAAAATCTTCTACATTCTTATATACTCCCGCACATGGTGCAACTATACAGGGTGGGTGCAGTAGCCCAGCTGACTGACTTTGTTTACAATTTACTTATGTCAAAAGTAATACTTTTTCAAGTATTTTTGACAGCAGTACATTATTTTACACAAACAAAATTCCTATTGTTTCTGTTTTGTGTTGTATTTGTTGTCGATTTGCACTCACCTTGTATAGTTGCACCATGCTCCCGAAAATATGTATTCTCTTTCTGCAGTAGCCCAATTTATCTCTCTTTCTCTTTGTTTTGTTTTTGTTCTTGTAAAGAGTTATCAAAAAATCAACGCCAAAATAGCCTAATTATGATATTAATCTTACCTTCTCAATTTTTCCGCCGCAAACACTTTTCTTAAATTTTCCCGCTTAATTTTATTATTTTGCCGATTGTTGTTTTTTTTTTAAATTTTCATTGACAACTGTTTAAAGCTGCCACTTGGTTATTATACCCTACGCCACCACAGTGGGGAGGCTATATTGGATTTGTGCTGATGTTTGTAACGCCCAGAAATATTAGTCCAACACCCACCTTAAAGTATACCGATCGACTCAGAATCACTTTCTGAGTCGATTTAACGATGCCCGTCCATCTGGCTGGCTATCCATGTAAAGCTTGTCCGCAGAGTACAGGTCACAATTTTGAATATATTGTGATAAAATTTGGTACGTGATATTTTTTCGGCCCTAGGATGGATGGGATTGAAATTGGTGGAAATCGGTCCATTATTTCACCTGGCCCCCATACAAATGTCCTCCCGAAAATGGTGTTAAAGATCATAAATGTTTGAATTATGCAACTATGCAAACAAATTTCACCACAAATAAGTGGTAAATGAAGCCAAAGCACATCTACAAATTTTGTGCAATTCGGTCCATAATTACTCGTAGGCTCACTTCCGAAAATCACTTTAAAGAGCATAACTCTCTTTAAAATGTTCGTATCCAAATAATATTGAACATAAATATGTCTCTTATATATAAAAATAATATGGTAAATTTTTATGATGATCGGTCCATAATGAGTCATAGCTTCCATATAAGGCCCACTTCCGAAAATCACTTTAACGACCATAAATTTCTTAAAAAATAAAATTCAACTCAAATAAGTTACATATATACAGAAATAATGACACCTAATTTTGTAATGGTCGGTCCATAATTAGTCAAAACTCTCATATAGGACACTCTCCGTAATTCACTTTAAGCTCCATAAATATAAAGTATAAAGTATTTATTTCGAGATAAAGTTTAACATACACAATATTTATATTCACAGAAATCATGACACTAAATTTTTGAATGATCGGTCCATAATATGTTATATCTCCCATATAGCGCCCATTTCTGAAAAACTGTTTTATACATATACTGGGTGTACGATATTATATGGTCGGGCTTGACCGACTATACTTTTTTACTTGTTTTTCTTTACAGTGTGTATAAAATAATTTTCTACATATGAGGTGGCACTCAGTTAAAGTCGGTTTGACTTAAAACTTAACTTAAATTTTGACTATAGTTACAAAATAATTAATAGTAGGTTTTGAAGTTTAAAGTTGTTTTTAAAAAGAACCGACTTTAGTGTTTGTCTATGGTTGTGGCCCACTGTCTTTACTCTTCCATTAACGAGTATTCATCGATGGGTTACTGAATCTCCAAACGAGTAATAAACATTGTCGATGCATTGTTCATCATTGCTAATAGATTTTTTAGAATAAATCAAGACGTAGCAATTTAGCATCTTAAAATGTAACTGCGTTATGGTCACTTGCAGAGCTCTTGATGCCAGGCTTTCCCGTCTACTTAATACACTTTCAGAAATAGTGAGAGAGTGTCAACAGACAGAGATTTCATAGAACAGCATCGTTCTATTGGCTGAAATATTCACTTCGTTTAAAGTACTGTACTGATAAGAGGAAAGGAACTAAAACATTTCATTTAGAATTGCTAAATGGCTACCGGCGAAGAATCAAGAGGTTTTGGAAATAAATCCAACATTTCCAATTGGTTGATCTGATTGACGTTAAATTTCATGTGTAGCTGAGGAGTATTAGACTTTAAGTTTTGAAGATGGTCTCAAAGTACTTAATAAGTTTTTGTAGTTTGTTCAATTTCAAAGAGTTTAATATATGTATGAACATTTAAAGCTTTTGATTAAATCATCAAATCATAGTTTTTCAAAATTTGAGACGCAATTTATGACCGATTTCATTTAATTTTGCTAAATAAAAGCAACATCTTTTTCGAGTATAAAAATGTAATGTTTTTGCTACTGGTTATCCTGTGGAGAAATGTTCGAAGTTTGCAAAATGCAGCCTTAAGGACCGCCACAGCCTGCCTGCAAATAATCACCGAACACCACCTTCACGTTCCACCGGTCAAAGAATACAACGTCATGTTGACGCGCCAGTTGCTTCTGAAATGTCTCCTGTGACATCTCAGAAGGAGTCATACAAACTTTGACATCAGACAGTTTGATGCAACTTCGATGCATGTCAGACACGACCTACATGTACATATACAAGGGAAATCTATTTGATTACAGCTCGTATATGACAGCTTTGAACGACATTCATAGAGACGTCATCAATTTACTTGAAGATCGCCGATAGCAGACACCGTAAAATTCAAAATCTTTGTTTTTTGAGTTAAAATATTTTTTTTATATGCCTCTTGCTACTAAGTGACCACAAAGCTTTTAAAGGAAATGGTCTAAAGTTTCTTTTGAGGAAAATTAAAAAAAAACTCCATTTTGAAAAAAAAAAAAATTAAAAAATATGGGGGAAAATGAAAATGATATGAAATGATGATTGCCAAATATTGAAAAATCCTATTCTTGAGTTAAAAAATAATTTTTTTTGATAGATATCCCACTCGCATCCCATTAAGCTATTATATTCTTCTGAGGAAAAAAAGGGCCCAAATTAAAAAAAAATTATTTTAAAAAAAAAATTCAAAAAATTTTTTTTGGTGCAAATTTTTTTAAAAATTAAAAAAAAAATATTTTTGGAATAGCTATCTAAAATCCTTTGGACAATTTTTGCTGGGACCAGTAGGTGAAAAGTTACACTCATTTCAAAAAAAACCCTGTATGACCAAAATGTTCAACTTTGACCCCCTCTAACTCCGTAAGTTCTGTAATGATGGAGCTGAAAATTTGGGTCTGGCATACTACCCAATAGTACTAACCTGGGTGCAAATTTCATTCAAATCGGAAGACATCGATTTTAAAAATTGGGTCACTTGACGTGAAATTGCCCATATGTATCTTGAAATATACAAATTTTGAATTGTTCAAGGCTATTAAAGTATCTAGTAGTATTAAAAAATTCCAAAACTGTAATTACAGTCAATAGCTGTAAATATTTTTACCAACACCTGCCCAAATTTGGACTATATTGACAACATTCCCGGGATTTTGCGGGAACTTTGTTACCACGAAATTTAATTTAAGTATGTTAACGAACAAACTTTTTATTGAATATTATTGTTCAATTCACAAGTGATGTTGTAGTGTTGTAGAAGTTGTAAGTCGTCTGAATTTACAATATTTGTACAAATATATGGAATACTGGTCCACATTGCCCGCAAATAAATAAATAAACAGAAGTTTATCCTGTGGTAAATTTTTATTAATTTAAATTTTGGATAACAGCAAAAACATAAATAAAATATGAAATATATGTAACTTTTCTCAAACATTAATAAAACATAAGCAAAACAAAACATAAAATAATATAAACATTTCTTCAGTGGCTTAAATTACACTATTTGTACGAGCGAAATTCAAAAGGTCTATTTCTAGTGTGACTATAAGGACCATATAAAATTAATAAACTTGGCTCTACAGGTGAAGCTTTTGTTATTTTTAAAATGTGAAGAAACCAGTTTGAACTCATCCAGATAAATGACAAGCACATTCGGAGCCAAGTGGGGCGTGCTTCGTGAGCTGGGTATTCAAATTTGCTTTTGGAAATGTAAAAAAGGAGGAACGAAAGATCCAGCAGCACTCATACATGTGATGAGCGTTATTATTGACCCACGTTCAGCAGACGTCATTGATCCAATTTGACGTTTTCCCTTAGTGGCGACAATTTTTGGAATTTTGGATAGAACAATAGAAAGTCCAGTTTCATCAACATTCCAGATTGATGTTGCCGGAAAATTTTTCACATTATACTCACTTTCCAAAATATTAAAAAACAATTCCGCATTTTGCTCCATCAAAGGAAGTGCCGGTTGGCTCTCTCAAACTTAATTCATGCTTATGCTGTCGCATAAAACCAATCTTTGCCAGCACATTCCTGAAGAACGAATGGAACGAATTTGATACGTTGTTTGATTTTGCCAGTTGAAAAGCAAGTGATGTAATATCTCTTCTTGTAAGACCCCAATATCGTGCCTCCATTTCCCTGGCATATTTTACCAAATCATTTTCCATTTTCTTATTCAGAACAGGTTTCCGCCCCAAACGCTCAGTGAAAAGATCTGATGTTTTAGCTTTACTCTTGCACATTCTAATAAGAGTTGTTTTTGGAACACAAAACGTTTTTGATGCCAATACAAATCCCATTTTTTTGCTCGCACTGCTTCTACAGCTTTTTGCATATCTTTCTGCTTCCATTTTCGAATTTCTCCTTTCTTAGGCATTGCTGGTCCACAATATACGACTCTTTGTGGTCCACATTAGACGACTTGCAGTTTTTTTTTTATTTAAAGAAATATTTTAGTTTAAAAACTAACTGAAAATAGTAACTCACCGCTTGTAATTACAACTAAAAGTATATTTTTGACAGATGTTAAACCGAAGTAGGAAATATTTGTGTATAAAAGGAAGATCGAGTATATGTTAGGACAGATAATATATTTCAAATATCTAAAATTTTAGCTAGAAGAATATGGGCATTTTGTAGAAGCGTGATGCAAAAACTCGTTTTTTTTCCTTGTAAGTCAATACTAGTCCGAAATCGTTGATTTTGAATTTTAATTGATTTCCTATTAAAAACTTTTAATACACCAATATCTCGCTTTGCGTCGTTTTGTATTTTTTTTTTTTGAAGTTGCGACGCTGCTTAATTCTCATTGTGAGTCGTTAAATTTTTGAGGTTGCGTAGTTTTGGGTACGAGTCTTTAATAAGTTTCTTTTTTTTAATTTTTACAAAATCTGCAACATCATTAGATGCTAAAACGATGACCCGTACAAGAAGTGATTTGGTGATCAGATGGCGTTGTTGCTTTCTATTTGGATTGAAAATCAAGTTGCACAGAGAATACCATTAGGTAAAATGGCATTTCAGACAAAAGCAAAAGCTTATTTGATAAAAGCATTATCCAACGATAATAATAGTGGTAATAATACAAACAATTGCTACAAGGACATTTTTTTTACGTTAAAAAAAAGCTGTTCAGCAAATTACATGGTTTGCTATAGAAACTCTTAATTCACTTGCGTTGTTTCAATTTCAGTTGTGTTTTTTTTTTTGGAACATAACCCTGACGCAAAGTGAGGTATTGGTGTACCTCAATATTAACTCTCATCACAACTTTATTGAAATATTATCTCATGATCAGATGTTTTTACATTTTATTGAAACGGTGTTTTTATTAATCTTGTTTTTCAAAAATTTTATGCCGTTTTCACTTTCATATAAATAAAATAATAAAGAAAATAGTAAAAAATAGACTTGAGCCCTTATAAAAAAAACCTTACACTGATTAATTAAAATACACAGTCCTACCATACGATTAAAAAAATATTTTTTTATTTATTTATTTATAAAAATGTTTTAAAAATGACATTAAATATAAATGAAATTTTAACTTTTTATTGTGTTACTAAAACATTTCCAATGATGTTGAAGAAAACCAGACCAATGTCACGCCAACAATTGTCTGTGACACTACAATATTCAATATACAGCTGAATAACGACTATAAATTGGTTTAAAAACACATTTTCAACACATTGAGTTTGAATTAAAAAAAAAAACTTTAGGAAATTTTTTGCATAAATCGATAAAAAAAGAAAAGAAATGGAAATAGTCTTGTACCACCAAAACTAAAAACCAATGTTTAAATATTTTATTACAAACAAACAGCAGGTAGCGGATAGGAGTTCAGTCAGCAACTACATGCTGCTTGAAAAAGATATATGCAGCAAATGTTTGGTGCTGCTGCAGACGCTGCATGTGGCGAACAGTTGTTGGTTAAACATTAAAAAATATTTTCTTTAATTTTTTTTTATTGACAAAATTAAAATTTATTTGCTAAATGGTTATACCCAGCAAGCCATATGATTCCGAAAAGAGTCTTTTCTGACACCTTTTCCGGAGCGTTCGTGCTCTTTATGAGCCCAAAAAACAATCATAATTGCTCCTCAAACCTTCAGAAAAGAGGGTCATTACATTCAAAAATAGTCCGTCAGAAAGAGCTCTTAGATAATGTCGCAAAAGAGTATTTTATGAGGGTTTTTTTGGGCTCTGAAAGAGCTCTTAGATAATGTCAGAAAATAGTATTTTATGAGGGTTTTTTTGGGCTCTGAAAGAGCTCTTAGAGAATGTCAGAAAAGAATCTTTTATTAGAGTTTTTTTTGGGCTCAGAAAGAGCTCTTAGATAATGTCAGAAAAGAGTATTTTTGAGGGTTTTTTTGGGCTCTGAAAGAGCTCTTAGATAATGTCAGAGAAGAGTCTTTTATGAGGGTTTTTTGGGCTCTGAAAGAGCTCTTAGCTAATGTCAGAAAAGAGCCTTTTATTAGAGTTTTTTTTTGGCTCAGAAAGAGCTCTTAGATAATGTGAGAAAAGATTCTTTTATGAGGGGTTTTTTGGGCTCAGAAAGAGCTCTTACATCATGTCAGAAAAGAGTCATTGCAATTTTAAATACAACAAATTTAAAGGTCGCATTTGATATTTTTTGAAATTGTTTTTATTTAAACAAAAAGGGAATTCATTTACAAATAAACAAAATTAGAAATGGAAAAAAAATAAATAAATTGTATTTACAGTAAAAAAAATAAAATTTGAATTCATTTAAATAAAAATGGGGAAAAAATCAATTTTTAAGCAAATTTTTCTTTTGCTCCGAAAATGCTTTTTAGTTGGATTCTTTTCTGACTCCTTTTTCGGGGCGCTCCGAAAATGCTTTTTAGTTGGACTCTTTTCTGACTCCTTTTTCGGGGCGCTCCTAGAATGGTATGCTGGGTAATGTGATGGGTATATGTGTGTGTGTGTTGCAAATCTAGTTTTTGTTTTATTCAATATTGATTAAAACTATTTGTTGTTGCGAGTTAATCAAATTGATGCAGTATGTTGATGATTAATTTTATGTGTGTTCAATTATTAAAAGTGTGTAATTTAATATGTTTTGATAGGCTTGAAAAACCGGGTACAATTTATTCACATAAAGGAAATCAAAGCTAAGCTGCCTTATTTTTACCAGTTGCCTGGGAATGAAATATTGTTGGCAAATCATTTTATTTATAATTAATTACTGTAACTTTGATGGGGTTTTATTAAATTTTTTCTCGTTATTAAATTATTTTATAACAATTCGTTGTGCTCTGAAGTTGGGGAAAATAATTATACAATCATATTTATAGTAGTAAAGCAGACAGTAGAGTTAAAGTGTCAGTTTTTTTTTAATAATTAATAGTAGCTAAGACACGATCATTGAATTTAAGAGATATATATAGGTAGGAAAAATACTCAAAATTTAATAAGCTTAATTTCTTTAATGTCAAATCGATGAAGAAATTTTATTGGGTGGATTCCCTTGTAATAACACTAGTATAAAATTTGTTGTGTAAGTTTCGTGTGAGAGGCAAAGTACCATTTTTTTTTGGCTGCTCCTGCTCATGCAATGCATTGTGTTGGAACTAGGAAAATAGGTTATGGTAGGGAGGATAGAGGGAGTAGTGTTTATGAACATTTGATTTGCCAATATTGAAAGTGACAGAGAAAACTTAAATAAACTTCGCTATTTAGGGAAATGTTAAAAAGTTTGCAGTAAGTTTTATTATTATTTAATCTATGGATTATGTGGATTCAAAAGTTTTGTCGATAAGCCAGCTACGATTTAAAACTTTAACGATTACAATGCTGGAAAGAGTGATTGGAAATTTTACCTTCCGAATGGGAAGTCACGGGCAATATTTTAATGAAATCTTTAAACCTTCAGGTTATAAAATACATTTCGACATTAAATTTTCTTTTAAGAGTTTTATTTAAAATTAAAAATCTCTAAATGAATAAGCCTTTATTAAACAAAGTTATCACGACATCATTGTAATCTCAAACACCTTATCCGCATTCTTTGTTCTCTGATTTATGATATCAGTTAATGATCTCCTAAACAAATGCATTTCAAAGTTACAATGCCTCTGAAATGCATTTGTTTAATAAATAAGCGATAAGCTGCGAAATGGTTGCACTTTAATAACATTTTTGGACAGTTTTGTGCGACTGACACACTGTCCATCACTCCAGTTTAAGTGACGTAAATTTAAAGGTTTTATATAAAACGTTTTGTTTTTTCTCTTGTACACACCTACAAAACACTGTAAAACAATATAACAATAAAACTTGAAAACACAACATTTCCAAAAAATTATTTACATAAAAGGATAAACTTGAAGGTAAAACTACAAGTAAATAACCAGAAACACTCAGCAAAACAACAATTTACTTTCATCAATTAATTCAATTTTATTGACTTAATGCATGTTGGCACTGCTGCAGAAGCAGACAGCCGAATTGACCCACCACCGACACGACAGTCAATTTAAAATGATAAATCAGCGAACAGAAATCCCAAATTAAAAATGTATAAAATAAAAGTAAAAATATACCATGTATGTACATATGTCGACCAGTAATGGAAAAATTAAAAATTGAAATGGTACTGACCGTCAACAAAAAGAGTACTTTTTTCAACATTTTGGTACTTTTAAGGAAACATATATTTTTATTCAAAAATAAAATTAAAAATCCATTTAAAAATAATTCAAAAATAAAATTAATTCAGTTTAATAAAAAAAAACTATTATAACAATAAACTAAAAACGCAAAAGTAATCTTCCAATCAGGCTGGCCAAGTGCAAATCGCCAAAATGGAAGATTAGGCGCCCGGGAAATGCATCCTTCAGCATATCGGTTGTGGCACGTGCACCGTCCTGTTGGAACCACATGTTTTCCCATCCCAATTCATCAAGTTGCGCAAAATTTATAGCATTTTCTGATAGGAGGATTACTTTTGCGCCACCTTGTATGTTTAAAAAATTTGTATTTGTTGTGGGTTAAGTTAATAAACATATGAGTATGCCTGCATTTTGTTAGTGTTAATGCCATAACATTAATAGATTTTTCACCAATATATTTGAAGTTTTCAAACTCATATGATACACAAAAAATCTCAAACTAGAAATGAGAATTACAAAAATGTACGAAACATAAGAAATTTTAAAAAATTTATCAAAATAGTACCACAAACAACTTTAAATCTTTATGCATCTGTTTTTAGCTGATCCCACATCAAAAAAATCATATGAATAACGAATTTGTGCATTCCTTAGGCCTCTTTCAGATTAGGCAACTTTATTTGCGCAAGTCTTGTGTTTAAGGGTGTGAGAGGAGAGGCTGGCATTCTTGTCTTCGGATATTTATTTGTTTTTGACGTTCAAAAGAAAATACATAAAAAAGAAAATTATAATTGCGCAATTAAAGTTGCCTAATCTGAAAGGGGCCTTATGTTCTTGTTTTGAAGCCAATGTTGTCAATGATTATAAAAAATAGTAACACTGGATTTCTAAACAGGGAACAAAACAAACAAAGAGTACTAAATATGCTGTGGTGGTACTGTGGTATTTTTGTTGTGAAAAAGTACTGAAAATAGTACAATAGTATTGAATTTTCCATCACTGATGTAGACATATACGAGTATTGTATGAATAAAGAAGCAATAAACCTCATGTAACTTAAAACGTTTTAACAAAACCAATATGCGAGAATGAGAGAAATTATTGACATTCATTTTCACAATGACTTCAAAAGACTCTGCCACAAAATGACCCAAATACCGAAACAAAATGAAACATACATTTTTTTTAAATCCAGACATTTTTTTTGGTTTAAAATCTATAATGAAAATTTTATAATGCAACAAGTAAGAGTTTATATTCGTCTATGCCGAATCTTATATACCCACCACCAAATCATCTGTTATGGGGAGAACATCATAAAGTATTGTGCCGTAATTTATACTTATTTTAGGTTTATTTATATTATTTATCTCAAGAACGATATATCCAATAATTTTATGCATATTCAAGTTATAATCAAAATATAAATTATTTATCTCTTTCTCATAAAGCGATTTATTTTAAAACACAATATATTAGGTACCAAGAAGCCCTATTAAACTAATTTTGGCGAACAGACGGACGTACATGGATATAAAGTCTTTGAATAATATAAGGATTCAGAATATATAGACTTTTTGGTTCTACGACAATTATTTCGATGTGTTACAAACGGAATGACACATTTAATATAGGGGCTATATTTTTGGTGGTGGCTATAGAAAAGTAAAGCTGTAAAACACATGACCAAATTAATATCACTGGGTACAGTGAGTATAAGGAATGCAATATTGTTTAGATATTATATGTATATGTACCAAAATAAATTGGAACTTGTAGTTACATAAAATTTAATTCATGACAGTATTTGTTATATTTTGCAATATAATATTTAATAATAATTTATAATTCCCACACAATTAATGTGCATTTTAATGAAAGTATCGATTTAATTATACTTTGCTCCCGAGTAACAAAAAGTAACCAGACGACACATAGCCGAAACCAGTAGAAAGCCGACCGAGAGCCGAAGCATTTATCTCACCGAATAGTTAAATAGTTAACAGTCCACAATAAAGAAAAAATTACTTTAGTCAAAGCTTGATTCCATTAACAATCCGATCGTATACTGGAGATAACAGAAAACTCTGTGGTAAAATTTCAGAGGAAGCAGATCTTTGAAGAACCAGTTGAAAAGCAAAACTGCATTACAAAATTAACTTGATGAATAACCATAAGGCAGCGTTGTCAACTTTGAAATTTCAAAATGCACCAAAATGGAGAAAAACCGCGCCATTTGAAAAAAATCGCACCAAGTTTAGAATTTCTTTTTTATTTAAATTGTTTATTGAAATAATTTCACATAAAAAAATACAATATTTTTGTATTATAAATATAACAATAAAACAGTCTTCAAGTGTTAAAAAAAAAAAAACGTAACAAAAATAAACAATATAAGTTTGTCATTCCGTTTGTAATTTCCACAATATAATTTTCCGACCCTATAAAGTATATGTATTCTGGATCCTTATAGATAGCGGAGTCTATTAAGCCATGTCCGTCTGTCTGTTTGTCTGTTGAAATCAATGTTCTGAAGTCCCCAGATATCTTCGGGATCCAAATCTTCAATAATTCTGTCAGACATGCTTCCGAGAAGTTTGCTATTTAAAAACAGCAAAATCCGTCCACAAATAACGGAGATATGAGCAAAAATCCGAGACAACCTCTGAAAATTTCATCAAAAAAACCTAATAAACTCATAAACAGATGGCGTTGATCACACAAAGTGTATTAATATTGTTACAAATAATTCCATGAACAGATGGCGCTGATCAAACAAAGTGTTTAAGTGTGTTCTTAAACCGTAATATAAGTGTGTAAAAAGACAGTGTGTTCGTTTTTTTTTCATTGTGTTTGTGTACATTTAAATAAATAAAGACTCGTTATATTTTCTTCAAAGTACTTGACGCTTTTATTTTGCATTTAAAAAGTATCCGGTTTATTTAAAGGAAATAAATCACCGTTTTTAAAAGGTAAAAACGTAACAATATAATATATATATATGTATGTATATAATTATGCATCCACAACAAAGGTGAAGGGTATATAAGATTCGGCATAGCCTAATATAGCACTCTTACTTGTTTTTTTTTTTTTTTTGCGTGTGAGGTAGGGTTTAAAATGCCTTCGCACTTACAGTTGGTCATCACCAACTACATTGAGTGGTGTATCCACTAAAACAATCTCTCCTCCTTCTCTGGTGAGACTACCTTCCCCGAACCGCTTCCTGCATTACTTCGAGAAGACCCAGAGCGACGTCCTGAAAAGGACCATTTACACTCTCCCATGTCTGGGAACGCACCTTTTGAAGCTATTCGGAATTAATTGGTAAAAAGGGCTAATTTCAGTATACATATATTTTTTGTAATATTTTTGTTTTCTATTTTAAGTACTTCTAGTACTTCGTCGACCCTATTCAATAAAATTTGTTAGGGCTTCACTGGGACTCTAACCCTGGTTGTTCGTCTACAGTTCAGTAGACCAATCAGGCTACACAAGAGTTTTTATTTTTATGTTTAAAATGTTAATTTTATTTTCAAACAAAAATGTTCATCCTATTCAGCTTTAGCTGACGAATGTTTGATTATCATACATTCGTATATAAAATACATTCAATGGGGTCCTTTTTCATCGTATAGATTTCATGATAATGAATTATTTAAAAACTGCAATTAAAAATTAGTAAAAATAAAGACTTTATCACATTTTAACTAAGAAATTTTTCGCACCAAAAATTTAAAAAAGCACCAAAAAATGGTGCGAAACGGACCAAGTTGACAACGTTGACCATAAGCTCATTGCAGAGAATCAGCCGATCGATGCGATTCTGGAGGGTGTCGAATTGTTTAAGTAGATTTAATCAAAAATAACCATATAATTCTCTTCTAAATGTTTAAAGTGGATCTGGGTTTGTATCTTAAGAAAAACAGACTGTTATTTAAAATGTTGTGAAAACCCTAATTCTAATTTTGACAATTCTGAGTCAGCTCTAGTTCATTATAATTTCGTTAAGCAAAATTTTGAAAATAAAAGGTCGTTAAATAATAAATTCATTCTTTGTCAAACTGGCCTAAAAAAGACCAGGCACAAAGACTATAAAAAATATATAACTAAAAGTGAAAAAAAGCAATCTACTTACAGAAGTCAAACAACGGTTTTTGCAAATGTCATTTTGACCACTTGCATAATACAGACAAAGTAAGTCCAAAGACACAAACAAAAGAACTGCAAACAAATTGCGTACATTTACTCTCTGCTACGCATGCGCAAACGCAGTCATATGAATATTAAATACTGCTTTTATGATGGGAAATTCACAAAACAAGAAGTCTGTACAAGAAAGATTTATTATAGAGAAAGACACATTTTTGTGGAAAATGGCAAAAATCACAAAAAACTAAAACGATTCGATGATGATGATGATGAGGAGAAGACAAATGCAATTAACATTAACTGACGTTCAGTTACTTGGTCAGTCTGGCCAAAGCAACATTTCTGTTTTTCTTTTGACTAACATTTTTATTAAGGATGATGAGAAAGAAATGCATTTTTGTGTTCAGTCACAAAGTTTAAGACCTTAAAAAAAAGAAATTTTTAATACAGAAAATTACAAGAATTTAGCAAAGAAATATGCGCAACAGTGTTGCCAATTCAAAATGGACGTGATGATTTAGAAAATAATGTTGCCGACCTATTAAGTGCAATTGTCGTTGAGTTGACGGATTGTGAGAAAAGATATTCAGCAATCTTATACTGAATATTTAACGAGTATGTGTGAAAATATAAGTAATTCTTAACACGATTGAAAGTCTAGCAATTATATTGAAAAAAAACGAACTTAAGAATTAATCTTCAAACTGAATAAAAGAAGTCAACGTTTTAAAACTAGATTTGTTTGGATTTTTTAATGGTCTGACGACCAATTTGGTGTCATAAGTGTAACAACTACATATGTTCACAAATCATACATGACAGATGACAGTATCAGTTTAGAAACCAAAAACTGACACCGGACCGTTGCTCATATTACATGGGACTGTTGATGTTTTTGTTTCTTTATTTTTACATCTATTTATTAATTGTAACTTAATTTACTTAATTCTAAATTTAACTGCCAAAATGACAACAACCCATGTATGGCCCCTTTCAAATTAGGCAACTTTAATTGCGCAAGTATAATTTTAATTTTTATTTATTTTCTTTTGAACGTCAAAAACAAATAAATATCCCAAGACAAGAATGACAGCAGCTACAGAATTGCCAAGTACAAACAAGCCTATACTCAGCAAATCGGCAATTCTTTCCCCTTCCAACCTACCTTTGCTCTCACACCCACAAACACAAGACTTGCACAAATAAAGTTGCCTAATCTGAAAGGGGCAACCTCGTTTTTCCCTCAATGTATTTCAGTTTCGTTATACATACTTCTCAAAGGCCTTGTATGCAAAATGGAACTATCACATATTGTTTTATATGGAAACACGCTTTTAGTGTCAGAATACTAAATCTGTTTTTTTTTTAGAGAAAATTAAATGTCAGAGTGTTGGTTAACAATAGATAGATGCGGTAATGATATTTTAGCGTTTAGGCTATTTTGGTAAACGTTTTTTTAAAGTCGGGCTAAAACTGTATTTTTGGGATAACAATAGTTAGAACGATAACGTTCGCTTAGATAAGAATATGAAAATTAAAACGTTACTGTAATTAAACATATAAATTATATCAAGCTTTTACATTACGTTCACAGACTCTAAAAAGAATTGGGATACATTAAATATACGCTGTATTGCATTACTATAATTACACTTGATGTTTACTATTTATTGTAAAGTTACAACCAAAACGTTTAACATTTTTTAAGAGTGTGTTTAATGATCTCTTTTTGTTCAAAATTTGAAAGACCACTTTATTAATTTAAGAGAGAAATTATGAAAAAATATTTTGTTGGTGTTTCATAACTATAATTACATTTTATGATAAGCAAAGAAGAATACTAGAAAAGCAATATTCTTATTATGCACTTTGCACAAATTTACTATGATTTTCCAACCTTGGTGATTTTCAAAAAGATAAAATTTCAGTTTATATAAAAAGTGGCTCGAACTTAGAGCAATATGTAGGTAAAAATTTTTGAAAATTATCCGCATTGTTATGGTAATAATAAATAAAAGTGGCGGACCGAAAAAAACTTTGTGAACGGGAAGATTGCAAAATAATAAACGGTACCAGTAAAATAATGAAAAGCCTTGGTCTGGTTATTAACGAATATGAAGTAAATTTAACCATAAGTAGACTGCTAAAAAAAAATACCAGAGTATTACTCGATAAAAACTGTTATCGGGGTCAAGGCTAATACTCTGGCACAAAACTTTTAGAATTGAATTCGCTAAAAGAAACTTAAAAACTAACTGGCAACAGGTAAGCCGATAATGTTTGTTTTATTGTTACACTACTCGTATTTAAACATATACAGTGTACTCTCTCTCTCTTAAGCTTGTCCGCTTATGAGAAGTGTCCGTTTATGAGAGAAACACAAAAAGAGTAATCAATAATCTGTAATAGTTATTGTACATACACTTTTATTTCCAAAACAAAAACACACATATACACAGAAAAAAAAATCATGTTTTTTTTCAATTAAACCTTTAATTGATTTTAAAATAATTTTCAATTAAAATTTTAATTGATTCAATTACTTTTTCTGATTTTTCTGATATTTTCAATTAAATCTCATATTTTTTTTTAATTGATACTAGCATTTTGTTTACAGGTCCGATTTCAATTACATTTTTAATTGATTCCACAAATATTTTAATTGAAACTCATTTTTATTTTTTTCTGTGTAAAGATAAGGCAAAATAAACAGAATTTTAATTTAAAGTAAACAAAATATTCATTAATATTTTTGCGAATAAAAAAGAAAAAGCTTGAAAGTCCAGATATTCCACGGGATTTAAAACAGTCCGAAATTTTAGCTTGGCGAGTTTTTTCTTTAATTTCAATATCTTGGAAACGCATTTGAAGATCAGTCAGCATTTTAACACTTTCAAGGTCGCTGTGATATAAAGAAAACCCTTTAAGTTTTCTTATGACTAAATAAGCCTCTTTATAAGAAGTTAACTTGTCTCCAATGTAATTTTCTAGCTCATCTTTAGACGAGCTTTCAACCATTTCTTCGGAAGTTATAAACATTTCAGTACTAACACTTTCCACATATTTATCATTAATAACTATGTATGTCATTATCTAAATTGATATAATCTTCGACGTCAACTTGTATCCGGCTCTGAACTCGATTAACGATATCGGAAAACAACCATCATCACTTGGGCTATAATTTTCTCTAAAACCAGCTTTTCTGAAGCAATATTTCACTGTCAAACTGTCCGATAGAGTTGTGCCCGGTCGTTCATTTCAGTGACCGGTCATTTTCATTCATTTATCCAAGACTGATTCGTTCAATCGTTCTTTTTGAACGAATGAATACAACCCTTATTGAATGTGATTTTCTTCTTGTCTTTTGATAAACAGCAGCTGAACGAAATTGATCCGTACACTATTATACGAAAATCTTTCAGTTAAATGACCGGCTCATTTCGTTCAGTGAAGTGATCCGTTCATTTTAACCCGTTCGTTCATGAACGACACAGCTCTACTGTCCGGTTATGGGGAAATAAAATGTCATACATCGTGAAAAAAAGTGTCCGCTTCCTGTTATGGAAGGGTTGTCCGCTTAAGAGGGAAATATTTCCTTACAATATTTCCCTTACAAGTTTTTTGGTACTGAAAAAAGTGTCCGTATATGGGAGGTGTCGTATGGCGGTTTCATATAAAATTCCATACAAATAGGTCCTGTACTTCGTATAAGAGCAACGTGTGACTCACCCAACGGAGGGTTAAGTAATCACAAAGGATGTGTATGAGATATGTCCACAATCGTTATCATTCTCATAAATTGAATGTCTTCTGTAGGCTCTTATCGCAGAAGGCTACAAAAAACCAGTAACATTATGTTGCAAATACCACTTTGCCAGTAAATTATCTGTTAAGAAGACAATTTCAATTGAACCGGATTATTTGCAAATCTTTTAAGTTGGCAACCCATTTTGTGTGTCAGGGATTTTGTTGCCAAGATAAGGCCACATTAAAAACATGTGATTTTTAAACGACCTTCGCCATGTTTGATTTTTGTTTTTTTTTTCTGATGCCCCAATGTTTATGCTTTCAGTGTGATCACCTTAAAATTTAAAATAAAAATTTAAAGCCGAAAAACAAAGACTTTTAAGACAAGCATCAATGTTGGGACATGATTTTCTTTTTTTACTGTATGTTTTATGGTTGGAATATAAAATTGGCTTAATGTCGTGTTGGAGCGGATGCATAAAATATGTTTGTTAATATTCCACCATAAGGGGTAACAGCTATAACAACGAAGCATAAACAAATTTCCAATCAATTGGCACAGTGGGCTGCAAAGAGATCTAAGACAACTAAAAACTCAGTGGTATTTGGAGATGAATGCTAGAGGAATTTTCATGTTTTAACACCTTTAACAACCCACAGTATTCTCCTGACTCCTTTTTGTTTTTCATCTTCTGCTTAATCAAAACCACCTCATCTCTGTTCAAGTACATTTCTGTCAACACTAAAATCACATCTTCAATTTCTGCTCCACCACGACAGATTAATACGAATACTTGCTCACATTTGAACATTCAAACAAAATTTATTTATTTATGAGCAGCACTCATACTCATACAACTATTTAGCATTATGGGGCATCACGCCACTCAACTCTAGTCACTCACAACCTCCAAGCCATCCAATCCATAAGGAGGCATAAACAAACTAACCACATGGAGCTTTAAGAAGCCAGTCTCTTTGGGTTGAAAGAAACCAAACAACAACACCATAACCACATAAAAAATAAGATAAACAACTTGAAAACAACTTTAGTTCAGAAAAAAAAAACTGATTTTTTCCCAACCTGAGACGGCCATTTGAAGGCCGTACAAAGTTGTACCGCATTGTTGTTGTATAGACTAACTGACTGACTAACTATAGTGGCGCAAAAGATACTACAGCCACAAGAAGAAACTAAAATGTAGAAAATTTACCGAAGTGTTAACTACTTTTATTCTTTAAACTACAGCAGACATCTTTCCCACTTGAAAATTGGTTTTGATTTTATTATTCATTTTGACAGTCTTCATTATTTGCAAACACTCACACGGTTATTGGTTAAGGGCATAAATAATTTCTTAGGTTTGCTTTAGTTTGGGCAAAAAGAATGGAATGTTTAGTTATTTATTTGCATTATGTTAAAGAAAAGAAACTATAAATACAGTGGCTCACAGCTAATTTCGTGGGACTAACTTTTAGTGATTAATTTTGTAATTTGTTTTATTATTTACTTAAAAAATACAAAAATGCGGTTAGTTATTTAAATATTAATATGTTTTTATTTTGATTACAAACGAATAACACAGAAAAAGTTCACTCAGAATAGTAAAATTTTAAAACGACTTATATTTTGTGAGATACCCTTTTTGTTTCAAAACTGATTTTAGTCTCGATTGCATTGAAATAAAAAGCTTTTGAGTATATTCGACCTTTATATTGGTTATTCTTGAGTTTTGGCAATTGTTTATTTTCTATTTTCTAATGTTTTACTCAAGAATGCTCCATAAATTCTCTATTATATTGATATCTGTTGATTGGACAGATGTAATAACGATATCAGGACGATTCCAAAATAGCCATGATTGAACAAGTTGGATGATTGTCTTGATAGAAGCAAAAATATATGAGGGTATTCTCTTTTGAAAATAGATCACACGAAATAAGCTGTGAGCCACTGTATATATTTATGGAAATATTTGCAATACATTAATGCCCCGCTTTGCATCGTTTCGTTTATTCGAAATTGCGTCGCTGCTTAATTAGTATTAATTTTCACTGTGCGTCGTTAGATTTTCGAGGTTGCGTTGTTTTAAATTCGAGTCTTTATTTTTAATTTTAAATCAGCATCATTAGATGCTAAAAGGATGACCCGTACAAGATGGTAATTCAGACAAAAGCAAAAATTTTATTTGATGATATAGAAAGTAATACAGACAATTACTACAAGAAAATTTATTTGACGTTAAAAAAAATGTTTAGGAAACATTGGACCAAGACAGCCGATGACTTAGTATTTTCGTAAGCTTAGAACCTATCTTCGATCTTGGTTTGTTATAAAAAATCTTAATTCATTTTGCGTCGTTTCAATTTCCGTTGTGTTTTTGTTTTTGGAACGTAACCCCGACGCAAATTGAGGTATTGGTGTGAATGGTATGCAAGTACTGTTAGCGCAATTAAGATGATAATTTCATAGGTGCCGCAGTAGAAAGTGCTTTGAACACAATCGTTTATTCTGATAACTTTTCAGACACCAAGAACCTATTACATTGTAGGGAGAGAGTAGCTATATCTGGGTGGTGAAAATCCAGAATCTGCTCAATTATCTTCAGGCTGTTAAGCTCGTTCTTGAACTAACCTGGTCATTTCTAAACTTCTTCACACAATCTGCAAATTTCCAAGTAGACATGGACTTCAATAGTTATTCTCATAGTTATCAAAATAAGGAAAGTAGGATGAAATAATTACACTGATGCATTAAACATTTAAAGGAAGTTCCAAAAAATCCTAAATATATCGTTTCATTTTGGCTGTTTTATCTCAAATAAAGCGTGATCCATTTTGAAGGGTTCCGACTTTTTTTTTAAAGAAAAAAAAAAAACGCAGAAAATTCAAATTTAATGGGGAACGTTTATTATAATTTGAAAGAACATTCTTTGGCATTTATTTTTTTTAAAGATTATCTGCCGTATTTATAAAAAAATTAAAGTAAACTTCAAGTGTACTTTAAGAAAATTTTGTCTTAAAGCACACTTCAAGCCTACTTTATTTTTTATAAATACGGCAGTATGTCTATTAAATGTTAGCGGGTTTGTCCGCATAAACTTTAGACTTTATATATCCCCACAGGAAAAAATCTGACGGCACCTATGATAACACACGGTGGCCAATCGACTGGCCCTAAAACGTAAAATTATGTGCTCACCGAAGTGTTCTCTCAATAAATACATTGATTGATGCGATGTGTGGGAAGTGGCCCCGTCGTACTGCCCCCGTCGTACTGAAGCCGAGATCACGAGCTTCAATTTTAGGCATCAAATAGTCGGTTATCATGGCACGATAACGGTTGCCATTGACGGTTACGTTCGCATCGGCATCATTTTTAAAAAAATATGGACCGATGATGCCACCGGCCCACAAATCATACCACGTGCGCTATTCGGTCGAATATTATTCCTCACAGAACGAGTCGGGCTCGAGTTCATTAAATTTAATTTTCATTAAATTATTTTTACTGCAGGAATTGTTTTGCAACATGAAATCTCTATTAAAATTTTATTGATAAATTTTCTGGCTGAGCTGGGGATTGAATCTGGGTTGAATTTACATGTTTCGAGAATCACCACATTCTCTCTTCAGAATTCTTTGCGTTCTAACCTCTGCACCACTGCGGTGCCTGCTAGCCAACAGTCAAACATCAATCTTTTAACCAGTGTTACCGGTGGTTCGAAATTTGCTGTAATTATCATTTTTTCTTCTTCAATTTTTATTTACATGTTGCCTCCTTATTTTCTTTAGTTTTTTCTTTCGTATTCTTTCTGTCAAAACTTCGTTGAACGATTTGTATACGTCGTTCAGGCTTAAGTCTGTCAAAAAAGGCAATTAAAAAAAGTATCTCTACTTGAATTACCCTTTACAAATAAAAAGGCTATCACGAGTATTATTGAAAATGACAATCTTTAAAACATGGTAAAGAACCTTAATGTTAAACCATGAGTCAAAGAACGATAAAAACACGCTACAAATTGTTTAAATTGATAAGTACTTAATTAAATTTTTAAAAACTTTGGAGAGGATCCTTGAAGTTTGCGTTGTTTCTGGGTTCTCGTTTGCTATCATCAGTCATTTATAGTCCTCTAAGTAATAAGAAGTAACAAAAATACGTATTTTCGTAAACTGACTGCTTAGGAAACTGGAAACTGAAATGTAGGCTATCAAAATTTGTTTGGGTATAACAACATAACGGGTAGAGATAGTCAAGCTGCAAAAAAGTCTCTGATAAGTGTTTTCACTACATTGAGCTTGGCCCAGGAAGACCGGGTATTCCTAAACAGTGTGACAAAACAGTCACATTAGTATGAGTGCGTGGACATAAAACCAATATATGCTACTTTATTCATGTATCGCTAAAAAAAGGATCCATTATACCTGACGGTTGTCATAAAGTGTTGAATAAAGAATTGACTTGTTGCATTAACTAATATTTAATTTCACATCTCTTCCTTTCTTTTTTTTACTCCTTAAGAGAATTATTATTTTTTGATAAAATGTATGCAGATCATTATAAATCGATATAATTTTATTTGATTTGTAGAAAGAAACAAGTTTTCTATATTTAAACGTGGTACGTGTTTGAAATTTTTCAAGTTTAAGTTTTTTTCTTTCTTAAACTGATTTTTTTTTTATATACATACGAGTATGTATGTATATGTATATGTGTATTTTAAGTGTCAGAAAAATGTTTATCTAACGAGTAAATGTTTGTTTGTAACAAACATGTTCATTTGCTCTTTACAACCATATTCCGGCTATTGGACATGTTGTATAACGGTATAAAACACGTACTCAGAAACTCATGCATATTCTGTATCTACATAAATACAAATCCATACATACATATGTATGTACCCAGCAAGCCACATGAGTCCGAAAAGAGTCTTTTCTGATACCTTTTTCGGAGCGTTAACGCTCTTTATGAGCCCAAAAAACAATCATAATTGCTCCGAAAACCTTCAGAAAAGAGGGTCATTACATTCGAAAATGGTCCGTCAGAAAGAGCTCTTAGATAATGTCAGAAAAGAGACTTTTATGAGGGTTTTTTGGGCTCTTAAGGAGCTCTTAGATAATGTCAAAAAAGAGTCTTTTATGAGGTTTTTTTGGGCTCTGTGTAATCTTGTTTTTATCATTCTTGTGTACACACATAATTAAGTGGAATTTCTGAGTCACACTGCGTGCCGACTCAGGCTCCGAAAATGCTCTTTTGTTGGACTCTTTTCTGACTCCTTTTTCGGAGCGCACCAACAATGCTCTTTTGTTGGACTCTTTTCTAACTCCTTTTTCGGAGCGCACCTATAATGGTATGCTGGGTATGTACGAGTATATGTAATTATGTATATGTATGTATATGAATATTGACAGTAATTAGACATTAAACCAATGCAGATCCATTCAAACGTTGAAATACAAAAAAAAAATATATATATTCAATTTAAAATGTATTCAAGATCAAATATCAGCGTGTATTAATATGTTTATACTTTTGACAGGTATTGATTTTTGAAGCAGTTTTTTTTTTTGTCAAAAGTTTTATTCAATTGAATGAAATTATTTCTTTATTTTATAGTTTTTGAGTGTGTGCATAAATAATGTGTAATTGAATATTGTGCTTGATGGCTGTTTCGATGAAATTTCACATAATTTTTATAGTGGAAATGCAAACAAAGTAATTTGACATTAATTTATTTGATTCCATGTGAAGTGTGTCTCTAATGAAATTGAAATACATATGTACATAATGTTAAATATCCCTGCAGGAGATCAAACTAGTATCAAACTAGTATTGTACTAGTACAAAAATCACCAGTACTAGTTCCCAACTGTAACCTTTTCTATACCATCTTAATGCTCAAATTAACATTGAGTGTGCTTGGAAAATCACTAGGTTCTAGACGTGAACTAGTACACTGGGACCCAATTGGGTGCTTTAGAACCAGTTTGTTACTAGTTTTTTTTTGCATAGAACAATTTCCTATAATAGCTCGATTTACTCCCTTGTTGCTTTTGTTAAAAATAAGTACTGGAAAATAAAATAAAATTTTATTGTATGGTTTTATTTATTAAAATACAAAATGAAATGACTTAAAAATTAAATATTTTGTACAATTTTTTTCAGGTTATTCAGTTAACATAAAATTATCAGTTTTATAAACCTAAAAAAGGAACATTTGTAATCTTAAAATGCCAATTTTTTCAAGGCTGGCTGGACCTAAAATATAAATAATATCATTAAATTTGTTTATGTCGATTTTTTAGTGTCAGTTTCTACATTGTTGGCTTTCTTTAATTTTTCCAAACGATTCAATTTAAAAAGTCTTCTTTTTTGCTGCTGAAATGCCTTTCTCATGGTGGTGTCAGGCTCATCAGAATATACAGCAACACAGAAAAAAATCATGTTTTTTATTCAATTAAACCTTTAATTGATTTTAAAATAATTTTCAATTAAAATTTTAATTGATGCAATTACTTTTTCTGATATTTTCAATTAAATCTCACATTTTTTTTTAATTTTTTTGATTGATCATTTTGTTTACAGGTCCGATTTCAATTAAATTTTTAATTGATTCCACAAATATTTTAATTGAAACTCATTTTTATTTTTTTCTGTGAATAGCATCTAAATATTGAAATATAAAATTTACTTAAATATTTGAAGATTAAGAAATTTGTTAATTGTTAATTAATTTACCTATCAAGGCGGAATAAAAGTGTTCAAATTTTTTAAGACTCTGTTTGCCATGTGTACCATCAACATTAAAATCTTGAATTATGTTGTGTCCCAAAATTTCAGTTAGGTATCGTCCAACATTTCCTTTTAACAATGATTTCATTCGTCGTAACTGCAAAAAAGCAAACATTTCTATATCATTAGTTTAAAATGCTAATGCAAAAAAATTCATTGGCAATTCTTCAGCGCATCTTCTTGTAGGTTTAGTTTTAATGAAACACTTTTTTAACTTTTGCTTGAAGGTAAGCTTTGGTAATTCTGGAATCTTTCGCAATTTGTCTTCCAGTTTGCATTTTTTTTTCGAAATTCTTTACACTCTTTAGAATTTTCGGGGTGCAATAATTCTCTACGTTTATATTCACTTATTTGTTTTTTTGATTTTCTTTTAAAATATCTTTTAGAAAACTCATTTTAAAATGTTTTAAAAATACCTTTTAATAAATTTTGTAAAATAAACTTTTTATGCACGAGCGAGTTAAATAACAAAGCACACTTAAATGAAAGGGGATAAACCAAAATAAAATGTATCTTCTTTATG
Source organism: Bellardia bayeri (assembly GCA_950370525.1). Classification (NCBI taxonomy): domain Eukaryota; kingdom Metazoa; phylum Arthropoda; class Insecta; order Diptera; family Calliphoridae; genus Bellardia; species Bellardia bayeri. The sequence continues at coordinate 23,651,217 of OX493267.1, forward strand.
CATGCTTGCCATATTTTTTTTATTATTTAGCCGATTACAGTAGTTTTAAATGTATGGCAGCACTTAAAAACAAAGAAATGCAAAAGAAAATTAAACATTTTTTATAATAAAGATGGCAAAAATCAACGATTTGAAATCAAATTTATTAAGCCGTACCAAAATATAAATACGTAAATTTTTATTTTGTTACACAAAAATTATATTAATCCACTAGTACTAGTAGCTTTTAGACAATTAACGCTTAATCTCCTAAAGGGATGTGTAAGACAGCTGAATAGGTACTACCATGGTTAAATTATACCAGGTGACAGCATAGCGCCAGCTGATTATTTTTTGCTCTGTTCATGGTGAAATTGAAAATGTCAAAAAGTTTGTAAACAACTTTACATAAAAACGTTACAAAATTATTTTGTTTTTGAAAAATTGAGTTTTTGTCGCCGTTTTATCTGCGTAAAATAGCTTAAAAGTGTTAAAAAACTATATTATATTAAATAGTGTGTTTGTTTTTTGAGTTGTTTTGCTAAAAATGTTAGTTTTTTTTTGTAAGATAAATATTAAGATTCCTCTTTAAAGTGATTTTTTTTTGCTGCAGAAAAATGCGTTGTTGTTATACAATACATACATTAATTTTGAAAATGAAGAATTTTGCAGGTTTTACTTTGCAAAATTACATATTACTTGTATATTTAAATAAATATTATCCGTAACTTAAAGAAAAATTCTTTGAGAAAATAAAAGAAACAAAAAAAATGTATATTTGTTTTCTTTATTTTATGCCAGATGTTTTTGACAGTAACGAAAGTATTACACAAAAAAATGTAATTGTTGTAGCAATGCTGTCACCTGATATTTAATTTTACCATGGGTACTACATATTTTAAAATACTTGTAATTCCATAAAATATTTAACATTTAACATATTTGGTGGTGAAAGTAGAAGAAAGCTTTATATCACAACTCTGCAATTGCGCATTATGTTTGTTTTTAGTGCAGAATTGCAGCGCCTCTGGTGGTGAGTAGGCGCATTATTTTTAAAGCTTGATTTTATAGGCTTTATTTAATTATTTTACTTCGGTGGCGTCTGAATGCTGTGATAAATATTAGTTATGATAGATAGAAAAGAAAACTAATAATTATCACAAACTGATGTTTTTTGAGTGGCAGCGGCTGTGAATCGAACCCGTGCTGCAAATACCAAATATCAAATGCGCTAACCAATTAAACTACAGCTTTTTTTATTTTAATTTAAACACATATGCCCTTATTCCATACAAAATTTGCTTTATAAACCTCTTGTAATCCTGTTGTAAGTTTTTATGAATAAAATATAATTGGATGTAGGCATCATTATTCTGTCTCCAAGAAACCATCTTTCCATTTAGTTTCCAAAGATAATTTGATTAAAATGTTGACAGCGACTATTCTGTAGGCAATCTATTTGTAAGTTCTGTTTCACACTCTTTTGTTTTAGCTGACCAGTTTTTCTTCAATTATCTCTTGAAGTTGCCATTTCATTCACACACAATTCAATTTTTGTATCTTTTCATGGAAATCAATATGCATGAAAGAAAAAAACAAAAGGAAATAAGAAAATTTACTAGTACCGTCAAGTTTGTACCCCTTTTATTCTCTTTTCCCTTCTCACCCAAAAATACAAACTTATAGTATGTCCTATTGTTGTGACATTTATTGAGTAAGGAAGTGAATCGATTAATCCTAAAAAAGATCAACGGACAACTCCTAACAGTTCGTTATTAACTCTGCAGAACTGGCTTCCTTTGGTAATCTTTTGGTAGAGCTATTATCAATATGCACTATTGCCAAATGAAGAAGTTTTATCAAACTGTTCATTTTTGCATTCCAAATATGTTCTTCGCTAAAAAATTTTGTTCCTTTATCTCAGCGAGATGTGCTTCTGAAACTGAATTTGAAATGATTGTTATCTTTGATGGCATTTGTAGCACTTTTTACATTGAGGAGGAGCGGGAAGCGATAACCCATCTTCTGTGTCCTATACTAACTTCTTCTTATTCATATATTTTTGTAACCTACACCACCACAGTGGGGAGGTTATATTGGATTAGTGCTGATGTTTATAACGCCCATAAATGTTGGTCCAACACCCAGCTTAAAAGATCTACTCAGAATCACTGCCTGAGTCAATTTAATGATGTCCATCTGTCCGTCCGTCTGGCTGGCTGTCCATGTAAAGATTGTGCGCAGAGTACAGGACGCAATTTTGAAGATATTTCAATAAAATTTGGTACCCAAAGACAGATGGGATTGAAACAGGTAGAAATCGGTCTAATATTTCATCTGGCCCCCATACAAATGTCCTTCCGAAATGGGGGTTTAACGATCTTAAATGTTTGAATTATCCACACAAATTTCATCAAAAATGAGTGACAAATGAAGCTAAATCACATCTACAAATTTTGTGCAGATTGGTCCATAATTAGTTGTAGCTCTCATATAAGGCCCATTTCCGAAAACCATTTTAAAGTGCATAACTCTCTTGAAAATGTTGATATCCAAATAATATGAACACAAATATGTTTCATATATATACAAATAATATGATACAATTTTATGATGATCAGTCCATAATCAGTCAAATCTCCCATATAAGACCCTCTCCGTAATTCCACCATAAATTTTTTAAAAATATTTATATCGTTTAACATACATAATATTTATATTCACAGAAGTCGTGGCACTAAATTTTTTAATGACCATATAGCGCGCATTTCTGTAGGGTATTATATAGTCGGGCTTGACCGACTATACTTTCTGACTTGTTTTCTTTGTTTTTATATTTTCCTTTCTAGTACAATAGTGCAAAATTATATAACGACTTGTTTGCGATTATGAACGCAAGGCTAAATGACCTACGAAATCTCCTATCTGTATTCTGCAATGTGGGGGAGCAGTGGTGTTTTAGAGCGATGAGGGTTCATCAGGTGATCCCATTTACCATAGTTTAAATTACTTCGCAGTCCTATAAATGCAATTCTAAAAGATCGTTTTCAAGATCATCTAAATACGTGCTTCAATCACAGCAGAGTTTGATGAGACCTATATTCCATCATCCGAGTTTGCGTGACCGTATAGATTTAAAGAGGCCATATCATGCAGAATCTGTAGTAAGCCACTGTTGTTGACGTAGCTATTATTACTCATTCAAGGCTACGACCATTCCTTTGTGGCAACTTAAATGTTATGATTTTCATCCTGCCGGAGTAAACGCAGATTATAGAAATACCCATATGTATGTATTTTTTTTTGGTTTAGCTGATACATATGTATGTTATCTTTTGTGTGAGTATCGAGTGAAATTCAATACTCCTCCATTCACTGATAACACTTTTACTGTTGCAATTGATCTAAGGCTCTTATAAATAAGTCGACCTATATTACTACACAAATACTTCAAATCCATTTAATATGATTAAAAGAGCTTAAAACCGATTGTCCATTTAAATGATTATTTTAATGAATTTGAAATACATTCAAATAAAATGTTCTCGGTTATTGTTTTTATTTAAAACTTAATTTATAGAACGTAGTTTAAAAATTATTTATGTATTTAACAAACAAGTTTAGCCTTTTTGCTGTTTTTTAGTTCGAGAAAAACCCCTATTAAAATTCCATACAAAACAAGACCTGCAAGTCTTTAACACCTACTTAAAGAATTTTATTGTATTTTCAGTTGGCTTTTTTTTACAAAGTGACACTATTTCCAATGGATCAGATGGTGCCACCAACAACAATAACAAACCAAATAAATAAAAATGCCACTCGGCTGAACAAAATACTCATTCACATCATAATTTCAAACACCACCAACACAGTGGAACAGGCAGGCGCGCGCTAGCTTGCGTTTAAGTAACTTTCTACTAAATTTGGTTGGCTTAAATTATTATAACAAAAAATAAAAAAAAAATAAATAATAATTTATAGTTTAGTATAAAACAACAGCAACAACAACAAGCGATCTTGACTTGCTTAAAGCCATCAATATTAAAGAAACAGCTTAAATGCGCCTACAAATAAAATGCGTTGGTGGTTTTAGGTTTGTTTACAACTGGTGTGACTTTTTTTTTTTTTTTGTATTTCAATTCGAATTTGAAGTTTGGTAGCAGCTTCAAGTTGTTGAATTTGTTTTTTTTTTCTTCTCTCTTTTGTTGCTGTTGCAATGAGATGGCAACCGTTTTGTTACTGCATCAACTTTAGATATTTTCTATAGACATGCAAAATCGATAATCGCAACAAAATAACAAATTGTTGCATTTAGTGTTGCCACAATAAAATTTGTCTAAATTTACAACTGGATTGTAATGATTGATAAGCTTAGAGCTGAATATAGCAAATGTTTTGGGGTTTATTTTAAACGAATAACTCGCTAAATTTTGGTCATTAACCCTTGGAAAGAAAAATATTGAATATAAACTTTACAGAGATTATAAAAAAAAAAATGTTGCAAGTCAGCGAAAATCTCCTGTTTGTTTATAGACATAAGATGGAGGTGAAATTGTGTATTTTATGTATTACTAAACGTTTTTGCGTTCTGGTAAAATGATGTAAACAACATTGCTACAAATAAAGCGCTCAGCAAGTCTACCTTGATATGGTGACAAGACATAAGAATCCCAACCAAGACCACGGTGACAGAAAATTAAAAATTGTTTTTGTACCGATTCAATACTATTGATATGAATTGAATAACAACGATCCCAAACAATTGATCCATACTCAAGAATTGGTCGAACAAGAGAAGTAGATAAAAGTGTTGTAATATAAGAATCTAAAAATTCCTTAGACCAGCGCTTCATGAATCCAAGTACTCCATAGTCTATATTTACCATTATAGAGATGTGATTGCGGAAATCAAGTCTATGATCCAACAGTATGCCAAGATCCCATATGGTTTGAACTTTATCTAAAATAACAGTATCATTATAATAAGAAGTCTCAATCGGATTGTGTCTAATAAATGACATGTGTCTGCATTTTTTAATATTTAACTCCAATAAATTAAATCTGCGCCATTGAGAAAAATTGCAAAAGTCGGACTATGTCCATTTGTATCATTAAAAGAGTTAACAAGATTAACATCATCGCCATACATCAGTACTTTAGAATGCAAAATAACAGTAGGAAGATCATTGATAATTAGGGTAAACAAAATAGGACCCAGGTGGCTACCTTGAGGAGCACCAGAATGTACTTGAATTATTTTTGATATAACATTCCCAAATTTGAGTTGTTGAGTTCTTTGTGATAGATAAGAGTTGGACCATTTTAAAGCTGATAAACTAAAGCCGTGTGTATCTCACATCAGTTTGCATTTTATTTGTAAAACCTTCATTGACGATAGTGGTGAGTTCCAAAACATTAGTTGTAGTTGAACAGGACTTACGAAACCCATGTTGACATGGTGATAGAAGGAAAGAAATTTGATGATATAGGTAATCTGTAAGATTTTTTCAAGCAGTTTTGGAATTGCATTGATTTTAGCGATACCTCTGTAGTTAGATACATCATTTTTACTGCCATTCTTAAATAAAGGAATTACATATATATAATGTTTTCTACACTGATGGCAATTAACACGATTCAATAGATTTGTTAAATACATAATGAAGTAAGAGGCGCGGACAGTGATGCTGCACAATTTTTAAGGATACTGCTTGGAATACCATCAGGACCTGGGCTAAACAAATTCTTCAGCGACTTTAAGTTCGAAAGCACAGTATCAATATATATAAATGGAAAGTAAATCCCACATCAATGAGTTGTTGTATAACAATATATACTCGTATGCCTGTAATTCCTTGAAACACAAAGTGACTTTTTGATAAAACCCAGCATCCAAACTCAGAATTCAACTACTATGCAATAATTCTGCAGTACAGTATCCAGTTACTCTCTAGTGACCGGGTATTACAAATAGTTTCACACTCGAATAACTTCAGTGACCAGAATGGACATTATACGAAAAGCCGACAGCATCGATGAACAAGTAAGACTTTATATTGGGATATGCCGAATCTTGTGTACCCACCATCTATTAATGTATCAGTAGTGTGTTCTATGCATACTTGAAACAAATTTGTGTTACGTTTTGTATCGATAATGATATTTTGTTCAGATCCCCTGCTATGTGACGATCGTCGTAAAATATTTTAATGTGATTTCTATGTATTTCAGTTTTATATAATCGTAATATTTTGGCTATTCTCGGAAATGAACCTGGAAACTGTGATCAATAACATACTGATCTTTTTAAACTACAATAGTAAAATGTTTACTAGCATAAAACTTATCCGTGTAAAATTCCGGTTCGATATCGATATTCATAAGATATTTAATTAGGTTAATGTGTTTTTCAGAATTGGTCGAAATGTGGGTAATATGATCAATTATGGGCTGATCATCACAAAGCTCTATACGATGATACAATGATTACTGGAAAGACATTTGTCATTTGTATAGGGGCTATCAGAAGTCATGGACCGATAGGACTAACAGGACTTACCTGCTATAATAGTAAAAAAATAAAAATTTATCTGCATTATATTTAAAGAAAATAACAAAAAATGTGGTAAAATATCAAGGAAAACCTTGAAAACTTTGGCCTATAACCCGGATCCTACTGGATACAATTTTGAATTTCAAACTTCAACAGACGGATAGACATGATTAGATCGTCTTGGAATCTTATAATGACCCAGAATATACAGACTTTTTGGTCCTACAACCAATATTTCGATGTGTTCCTAACAGAATTACAAACTTAATATACCCCTATCTTTTGGGTAGGATCTCAGCCAGATTACATGCAGTTTTATTTCCCACTGAAAAACAAATTCATAAAAATGCTTTCTGATCATGTTAATCTTTTCAATTTTAAATCCTAATTAGAAACTTTATAATGGAGATATTATATTCATATATTAACAAATGTTGAGATTTTCTAATGTTGAGTTGTTCAATTTTCATTAAAATACAATAAATGTCTTTATTAAACTGTATTTCTTGGTGAATTTATTCATGTATTCTGTGCTGAAAATATTGTTTTCTGAATGTTTATACCCAGTTTAATATTGATAGCACATTTCCTAGTCATTCTTACTGCACATTCCATTAATTCAGCCAAAATATTTCAAAATTACTCTAAAAATTTCATCAGAATTTGACATTACTTCAATGTCACACCTATTGAATTCGAAAAGCACTTCATTTATTAGACTCCTCAAATTAGTTAAAATTATACCTGTTGTACTTCTTAAAAGCTTTATTAATATTAAAAAAAAAACATAACATTGCGTATTCTCATTTGTTCGACGTTAGATGATAAAGTACTGTTTTAACCGATCTACTTTTGATTTAGCCAATGATGATTAGAAGTCAAATATATTTGCAGAATTGTCTTTCTTATGTGATGACGTATTTGCTCTGAATGGCAGTAGCTCTTAGAACACTTTCAATGGTATCCCGAAAGAATGATCCAATTGATACCCATCATACTAATACGCCAATTAGTATCAATTGGCTGTTTGCAGACAGACACCACCCAACGTACCATATTCTATTACAAATTGGTGTCTACTGCTCCTACATTGATGAAAGTATAGCACTGAGTCTAAGATAATTAAAAGTATGCAACTTATTCGGTAGGGTCTCTTCGATAGAGTCCAATAATAGAGTTGTGCCCGGTCGTTCATTTCAGTGACCGGTCATTTTCGTTCATCTATCCAAGACTGATTCGTTCATTCAATTCGTTCAATCGTTCACTTTGAACGAATGAATACAACCCTTATTGAACGAAATTGATCCGTACATTATTGACCGAAAACCGTTCAGTTAAATGACCGGCTCATTCTGTTCAATGAAGTGATCCGTTCATTTTAACCCGTTCGTTCATGAACGAGACAGCTCTATCCAACAACGAGTGAAGAGCAGTTTGCACACATGTATATGCATTGATTTTGTATTGAGGTCAGGTGGAAAACCCATCTGCTAATTAATATCAATGATTCTATTCGCTTTGTCTTTGGTAAAGTTTGCAATGTGAAAGACAACATTGTATTTCATTGTTTCGTTATTCGGTTTAATTGTGTCATAAAGTTGGTTTACCACTTGTCTACGATAACATGGTGGACATCCTAAAAGTAGGTAAATACCTAGTCAAGTCATAAATACTGGAACACAACTAAACACACTCATTACGAAGCCGCATTCATTTCATATTGATTGCGATTACACAGTTGACATTTATTCGTCATGGCGAGGTAAAACGTTTTTGACAGTAATTGTTCGCAATCATGAAATGGTCTGACATCGAAAATCGTATTGTTGTTGTTGGCCTGCTAAAATGAAACATGAAAATCAAACGATATCTTTAGGATCTGGCGACCGCTGGAAGTTGTTTGAGGATACTGATGGAGTACGTTTACGATTCGGCCGTCCGGGAAATGCAAATTTCACAAAAATCCATGTCTGGCATTGTCAAAGCAAGCAACACACTGGACACCTGCTCACTGTCACATTGAAGGAAAAACGGTAGCGAAAATCGAAAGCCTTATTCAGTCGGTACGCGAAGAACACTCAAAGACAAATTCTGTTTTTTGACGAGTTAATCCTCACCATTCAATGAACAGAACAATCACTTATCCAGAGAATCCTCCCAACCTTTGCCGAGGAAGTGCGCTACGATTGCGCTACCAAGCTTCATTTTGTCGAGAAAGGAGAGAAAAAATGGCCATAGTCTATCAATCGACTGTCTTGGAACCAATTGTGAAGCCTCTCAACCAATCAATATTCGCCCAATTTCTGTGGCTCAGAAACAACGATCCGGACTTCATATCAAGGGATGATTAACCAGCTGCTGGATCAGACTGCTACCCGTGGTCCGCATTTGATTGCATTGCTTCCTCTAGTCGTTATCGATCAAGTTGTGCTGGACGGCAAACGGAAGTCATTTCGAATAAGTTGTTCTTAGATTTGCAGCCATTGAATAACTCAATAAAAATAAAAACAAATTTTTTTAAATATTAATTCCGTTTTCGTTTGGTGTCGATTTTTTCTGTGTATAAGTATTTATGACTTGATTAGGTATAATAAATCTTAAGAAAATACAGAGACTAAACATACATCGACAAAAGGTCAAAATTTTATCAATATCAATAAAAATACCGGTGAATTATGTAGCATCAACATGCTAATGATAATGGGAGAGTGGCTGAGGATTTGACAAAATTCGAAAAGAATATGTAAAAATGAACGAGATTACGAAAATAAGGAAATCGATTAAAAAATAGGTTACCAAACGGAAACGGGCTTTTACGAACTAAGCAGAAACATGCATAGGCATTTCAATTTAAACTTAAGGGTTTTATCTATTGTGTACATTGCCACGGTGTTGCAAGTAGAACAATCTCGAATATGTCCGCTAAAAAAATGCTGGAAATTGTTGGAACTTTGAAATTTTTTACTTTACTTGATGCTCAATTTGCAATTAAAAAAAATCCGGTTTACTTTCTTTTTTTATTTTAATCTGTTTAAGGAAACAAAATAACATTATATACAATATATATCCATTTCGCGTTCTTACGGATGTTCAATTGGTTATTAAAACCATAAGGAACAACAACTCTAAATTTTGAAATGTTTTATAATGAAATTCGTACTATAATTACGAAAATCTTGAGATAGTGTGGGCCCCTAGAAATCATGGCTTTATTGGAAACAAAAAGGCGGTCAAACTTTTCAGCATAGAATCACGTATGGATACCATGAATCGAGAAAATACTGGATAAACTGAAGAACTGAACAAACCTTTGAGGAAACCAAACCTAAAAAAAGAAAACATTTCTTTAAGAGGGCACAGCGAGATATGTTTACACCCGAAATTAGTATGGGCCATAAACTGCCTCACTGTTCAACCTAACATAATTATATAATGAAATATGTATATGATTTGGCAACTCTAACACTAAATAAAACAAGTAAGAAAGTATAGTTGGTCAAGCCCGACCTTATAATACCCTAAACCCAGTGCCATGATTTCTGTGAATTTCTGTGTTAAACTTTATAAATACTTTTAGACGAATTAAGGAGAGGGTCTTATATGGGAGTATCGACTAAATATGAACCGATCATAATAAAATTTCAATGTATTATATTTAGACATATGAAATATATTTGCGTTAAATATTATTTGAATAGCAACATTTTTGAGAGAGTTATTCTCTTTAAAGGGAATAACAGCCACTATGGTGGTGTAGGGTATAACAAGATTTTTCATATCAAATATTTCATGCGATCAAACTACTACTTAAAATAAAGTTAAAATACACTAAATTTAAATATATTTCTTGTAACCCAAAGGGCGTGTGATATAAAAAGTTTCTCTTGTTTAAAGTCTCGTAAAGAAAATGTGTTCCAAAAAATATTGCTTTAGTGTATTAAGCGTGGGTTTTCTCTATCTCTATCTCTCTCTCTTAAATAGCAGTTTTGATTTTAGAGGATCTACACCTTTTAGCCACACGACATCAGCGAACGTATCAAATACTTTATTAATGTACAGTTAACGACAAAAAATATATAAATTATTTCTAAAGTCTAATTAAGCACACAAACATACCTACATATAGAATCATAATTAATTAATCAAGAACATATTCTAGGGAGTCTATATACGAGTTTACAAAGTAAGGAACTTGTTTGAGTAATGGCCAGTTTTTAACTTAAAAATTAAAGAGTTTTTAAACTTGAGTTCTGTTTAAATACCAAATTCGTTTTTATAGATCATATTTTAAATATAACTTAAATTAGTGACTACCTTGTAAGTTGTTCATATTCCCATATGATTTTGACAGTTCTGCAAGTTATGAAAATTGCGCATTGAAGTTTTTTTTTATTATTTGATAAAAAATTCAATGAATAAACTCACAGCGAATAAAAACATTGTGCTATTGTGTCATTAATATCAACTAAAACAATGAATTTAGATGAAGACGATATGAATGATGCATTTTGAAAACTGAATAATAAATCAGCTGTTAAATGAAAAAGTTGTTTATATTTCTTTGACATTTGATAGTGCTAACATACTTTTATCATAATTAAATACCAAACGCAATTTGAGACTAAAAAATTAAACCATATTTAAAATAAAACTTAAATTTAAGCAACAATTAACTACTTTCGTATTTATGTAAATATCAAGTTAAAAACTGGCCCTAAGTTTTGTATTTCCTAAACGAAGATACACGAAAACTTTTTCGTGACACCGACTGTACATATTAACTTCATCTGCCTTTATTATGACCAAGGAAAAAGTGCATGAATTTCTTTTGATTTAAAGCCACAACAGCCCAAAAAAAGAAAGAAAATAAAACCCAACAATAAACAATTTACACGCGAGTAATGTTGCTGTTGATGTTGTTGTTGTTGTTTCTGTTGTTATTCTGATCTTACCTTAATCTTTAACAAAAGTTCATTACCAAAATTTTGTTGGTATTGTTGGATTTGAAGCCGTTTCGGTGGTAGAAAGCACTTACGAGTATATCGCATTTATTCGCTATAGGCTTTTCATTGTTTTTCTTTTAAATAATTATTTCGATATTTTATATTTTTACTAAGGGGGGATTTTTTAAACTTTTTTTCTTCTTAGCAGTTGAGTGAGAAAGTTGCGTAAATCAGTGATGTTGCTGCAGTTGTTGTTAACATTTGTTAAGTTTAATTGTATTTGTGTTGTTTGTTTATTTGAATGTATCTATGATAAAATATTAAATATGTACAAAACATGCTAATGGAACACGGGTACATACATATAAATATACATATAAACTTTAATAGATCCAAACTTTACCTCCTATTTCCAAACAAAATCCCTCCCCCCCCCCCCACCCAAAAAAAAAAAAACAGAGTTGTGATTATTGAAAAAAAACGCTACAAAGTTTTACTCGCATGACCATTTGTTAGTTAGATACAAAACAAATTTGTAGAAAGTTTTCGTTTTTATTCAGTTGCCTTTTTTTTCGTTATTTTATATTTGTTTCTTGCATGATTTTATATTGTACATGACAGTTAATGTGACGCCGTTGTTGTTTCAAATGCAATTGATTTTCGATATTGTTCAACTGATATTGTTGAATGTCGGCTGTTGTTTGGTTGACTGTCTGACTGGCTGGCTGGTTGTACGAGTATATTCCGTGTACAACAGTATCAATTAATTTTCGTTTTTTTTTTCTCTTTGGTTATAGCAACAATTTCGTGATATCTTACAAAAGATCTATTAGAGGAAAAGGTAACCAATATCACCACAATGTTGTTTACAAAGCTGGTGAACAGGAGATGGGTGCGTGACACGTAGTTGCAAGTGTCAAGTATATTTTTTTAACTTTTGTTGCATAATTATTTGTATGCATGGTTTGGTTAAAGATTTATTGGTGTTGCAAATGATCCAAATCAGTAATAAACGAAATCAATATTACGAATTTAAAAATCAAACTGAATGGAAATCTATGAAACTCAATAAGTCCCACTAATAATTGATCATGTTTTCACGATCAGCATCAAAGATTTAAAGTCAAAATAATACAAAGATGCTGTGCGGCTTAACAATATTGTTTTTTTTAGTTTTAATATCCATTCTCATGCAACCACTCGAGTCTCATTTGGTCAAAGTTTATCAACTCAGCGTGAGATGTATCAATTATACGTCCAATAATGAAAATAGACAAAGGACAAAGGACTGATGATGATTCATGAATATAACTGCTAATTTTCTCAACCGCGCTTGATTTGGAACTATCACACCAATCGGTCATCATTTGTTCTTAAAAAATTTGGCTCGTTATTGGTTATAACCGCAACAGCAAAAGAGAAAGGTCAACGGGACAGATAGTGAGCCATGTAGATAAAATATATTTCTCTTTTTCCATGGTATTCTTCCGCGATATCAGGGTATTTAATATTATCGCTCCAGAACATTATATTTTCTGGACATTATCAAGTTCGCGAGTTAATATGGAATATTATAATATGTTATTCAAATACGGATCTGCTTGCTAAACACGCTGTGGATTAAACAGTTGATGATTTTTAATACCAAACTGCTTAAGAGAATTATGGACGGTTTCTTGTAAACTTTGCTGACTTTGATTACATATTTTGGTGTTTTACATTGACAGACAGACAGACGGACATAGCTCGAATTCCATAAGGATCATTAATATACATATATGCATTTTGGGTTTCAGATGAATATTTCTCAATGTTAAACACGGAAATTAAACATAAGCAGCTGGCCCACGCTTGACAATTATTAACAAAATAATTAAAGCATGAAAATATTTAAAATAAATTATTCGTTTATGTCTTTAGAGCAGCATTTTTAGCAATTTTGAAATAAATGTTGAATTTTCCATAGATAGACAAGCTGTCCGGTGCAAATGTCTAACTAGCAATCATTATTGTTATTTTTTTTTTTTGACAATGAAATTAAGACTAGAAAAATGCTCAATAACGCTCATTATGTCAAATCATATAATCAAAACGAAATAGTCTAGGGCAATTGAGTTAACAAGCCATCAGTGTGTGCACACAAGACTACATGTCAAATTTCAACTTTGGCAGATTAAATATAATCAACCTTAAACAAATCAAAACCCTTCAAAGTAACAACCTACGGCCAATTGTAAAAAGCCGATCACGTACATATGAATGTGATCAACATGTGTCAAAGAAACGCACGCTTTAAAATTAATTTCGATGCCACTTGATTCATATTGCATCAAATAAATTGGACAGTAGGCCGTAATCTATGAACATAAATGGTCATTATGTAGGCAGCATAATGACCATCAATCGCACATTAAACCATCACACCAACTCCCAAAGAAAGAAAAAAAAACCTATGAAAACGCAACATACAACATAAGCTCGAATATGACTTGTGAGGAAATAATTAAATTTTGTACAAAAAGTTGAATAAGTATCTGTAAAATATGTTCGTGCCCCTTTTATAGCATGTACAGTGGTAACCGTATAATTAGAAACGCTAAATCAATATTATAAGATCACTGTGTAGCTTCTTTATGGACCTACACAAATATTTGTTTTTAGCATTTCACCATTATTGTGAATTAAAAAAATATAAAAATATTATTTTTACAATTGTGTTTTTTTTTTGCTGGCCACGTATTTAGAAACGCTTACCAAATGAGTATAATTTGCTAAACAATAACAATAATTTTAATACGGTTTAGTCTCAAAAATGCGCAAAAACAAGTCATGTACTCCAGATAATGAAACACTTTCAATGTCGGCTATTGCACAAAAGATTTCTTGCTTAAAAAAATGGTATTTTGTGCAATTTACTTGTACAAAAATACAAATACAACTAGGAAACCTAGTACACGAAAGACCGATTCAGCAGAAGCTAGAGTTATTTGAAGAGTCAGTAACAAATCCATTTTTATCTTCGCGCGAAATAAAGGCTGAAATTAGACAGCAAATAATCCGCACTCAACAATAAGAAGACACTTAAATGAATCAGGAATCAAGCGGTTGCGCTTTGCAAGAGGAATTCTCAGAAAAGATCCATGTTACTGGACTAGAGTTCTCTGGAGCGACGAATCTAAGTTTAACTTGTTCCAATCTGATGAAAAATCGTGTGTTAGACGTCCTCAAAATAAAGCCTTATACCCCAGGTGCAACACGGTGACGGGTCTATTATGGTCTGGGGTGTCTTTTCTTGGCGTGGTGTGGCTACAATTGCACTAGTTTAGGGAATAATGGATCAGCATCAATATAAAAACATTTTGGAAAATATAATGGAATGTGCCCGTCCAATATATTTGCCAGCATGATAATGACCCCAAGCACATTTCACGATAAGTGAAGCGTTGGCTTTTGGATCAAAATATTGATGTTCTTGACTGCCCCCCCCCCAAAGTCCTGATTTTAACCCACTTGAAAACTTATGGGCAATTGTAAAAAGAGACCTAAAGGACAAAAATCAACGAAATAATGATGAATTGTTGCAGTTGGTGCAACAAAGCTGGAAAAACGTATCTCTGCAAACATGCCAAAGTTTAATTAAGAGACTGGCGAATTTTGTCAAAAACAAGGCTTATCCAACAAAATATTAAAGGATAAGTCCATTTCGTTAAACCTCACTAAGGTTTTTTGCATATGTATTTTTAGTTTCTAATTATGTGACCAATTTGCTATTGCGTTTTATGGTGTTTAAATTAATTTTCCTTAAAATAGTATTGATGCTGTGAATGTTTTTTATTTTAAACTTAATAAGAATTTGTTACTTTACTATTGCTAGTTATTTGTTTAGAATATATGAACAAATATAAATATATGCTGAAAAGTCGTTTCTAATTATATGGCCATCACTGTATGTAGTTAAAATATTGAAATTAAAACATTAATGTATTAATTTACTATTCCATACGGTTATGTTTTCCAATAGCCTAAATATGAATATATAGTATAAATAGTTTCATTCGATTGTTTGTTCAACATAAAATACTCACTCGTACTTTCCATCCATCCACCCAATTATTGGAACAGTTGTATTTCTGTTTTAACATGAATGCAGCAGACTTACATTAGAAATAAATTTTTTATGGTTTTACAATCTCAGTCGACTTGTAAAACATTTAAAACAGTTCAATGTCTTTGTTTACATGATAAAAGTTGGTTAAAGTTTTTGTTTTTGTAGCATTTCGTTTGATGATGAATCTTCTTAAATTATATGTTTTCTGAATTCGGTAAATTTAGTTTTTTAACTTATTATTTAATACCCTACATGGAATGCTCGTACAATTATTCGATAAATAAACTACGCGGGAGTTTTTTCCCTTTTTATTTTTTTAACATTGAATTTGAATAGGAAAAATGGGAATACGGAAAAAACTCCCGCGGAATTTTTATTCATGATTGGGCTGTATAGTTTTTAAGGGAAAAACTTAAAACAATTTAACTTCTTGTGCTCTTCAAACGTTTGGGAATTTATTTCACCAAGTTATGACAGACTTGTGGTTGTATGGAGTTGCAAGATTCTAACAAAGCCTCCTTTAGCTGACCTAAGTGTTGAACTAATTTTGATACACAATTCTGGCCAATTCCTCCCAAAGATGCTCAATCAGTTTGGGGCAGCTGTGAATCAACCAAAGCTTTGCAGCACCTGAAGTGTAATTATTATGATAAATTAAAAGTAAATTACAAGTAAATATTATTTAACTTAAAACTTGTGACCAAAGAACACTAGTTCGTAAAACAATTTATAAAGTCAATTAAATTCCCCAAACCCTTTATTTGTATAAAAGCACGTGCCAAAAATTTTCGACGATTATTATTTCCTCAGCCAGTTTGCCCAAAAGCAATTAAATTAAAAAAAATTAAGGTGTGCAAGACAAATTAAAAAAGCCAAAGCAACCAAAACGAAGTTATGAAAAATGAGAATTAAAATTATGGTGATGATGTAAAAATATCAAAATGTTAAACAAAAAAAAAAAAAACTAAATAAAAGACATATTTAAAGAAAAAACAAAAGTTGTTTGGAATGATATTTGTGTGTGTGTGTGTTTTCTTTTCGGTTTATAATGAGTTTTAAATTTAAAATGGCTCGTGCTCAACTGCTACTGGCTACTTCTTCTTTTACACTTTATTTAAACAACAAGAGCCATGCAACCAAAACAACAGACATCTGCTGTCTTAACAGATGCAACATATGTAGTTAATACGTCTTTGTTAAGGTTGTTTCAAGGGGGAATCGTTTTGAAAGAAAGAAAAAAAAAAAACTTGTACACTCACACATTAATTGGTAAAATATCCGTACATACTCGTACTCGTCCACAAACATTTACGAGTACATATTTATATTTAGTTGCAGATACTGTCTCACGTTTAAGATGGTGGTACATACATACATACATTGCCGAACTTGGTTGCGTTGATTAGTGTTTCTTGTGTTAACAACAAACATATTATGAAGAAAAATATCTGCCTACATAAAAAAAAAATAATAAATAAATCTGAAATCAGTGTTGAGTTGAGTCTTCTTCTAGGAATTTACAACTACATTCCAAAATTGTATTTATATAAGTACATATACATACATATGTATGTACACTAGGGTGGCCCCGTTTGTATGAAGAAAAAATAAGGTATCGATGTTCCCGACTAATATGAAAATTTGAATCATTTTAAGACTGCCTTTCTCAATTTTAGAGGTTTTTTGATTTTTTTCACATTTCTTCCAAAGGAACTATATGTAAATTTGGTATCATATGAAAGGTCTTTGAGAGCCGCATTCAATGGATTATCAAAAATTAAAAAAAACTTTTTTTTAAATCCAAAAATTTCAAAATTTCAGACAAAATTTTAGTTTTTTTTTTCTGAAAAAAATCAAAAAAACCTCTAAAAATGACCTTTTTATCCTTGGATCCAGCTCATTAAATATTGACCCCAGGACAACAAAATTGAGAAACGTAGTCTTAAAATGAGTCAAATTGTTATATTAGTCAGGAATGTGTTAAAAAAGATTTAATATTGTAAGTCTATATTGTTTATGTATTACATTATTGTATTTATTTTATTGTTTTATAATTTTTAAATAGACAATCCCTTGAAAAAGTCGACAAACAATCGACGAAACGTCGGGAAAATATTGTAATTAAAATTGGATTTTTATTTACATTGAATAAATTTAAGCCATTTTAGCTTGAAAAAAATAACATTATTAAATTCATCACTCTGGCCAAAGAAACAACTGCAAAAAAAAAAAACCGCAACTTTAGTTTGGAGCCACCCTAATGTACATACATATGTTAGCTGTATTTATGTGGATTTTTCATAGGTATGTAGGTGATAAAAATTAAAAATTAATGTGAAGAAATCTGTTGCTTGTTATTAAAATGCATAATAACTACATTTTAAGTTTCTTGCCTTTAACATAACTCTACATATTGTTTTACTTTGATTTATCAGATACATATGTGCATATGTATGTATGAATATATGTACATACCCAGCAAACCATATGAGTCCGAAAAGAGTCTTTTCTGACACCTTTTACGGAGCGTTCATGCTCTTTATGAGCTCAAAAAACAATCATTATTGCTCCGAAAACCTTCAGAAAAGATGGTCATTACATTCGAAAATGGTGCGTGAGAAAGAGCTTTTAGATAATGTCAGAAAAGAGGTTTTATGAGGGGTTTTTGGGCTCAGCAAGAGCTCTTACATCATGTCAGAAAAGAGTCATTGCAATTTTAAATACAAGAAATTTATTATTATTTTTTTTTAATTGCTTTTACTTAAACAAAAAGGGAATTCATTTACAAATAAACTAAATTAGAAAGTGAAAAAAATTAAATAAATTTTATTTACAGTAAAAAAAAAAATAAAATTTTAAATAAAATATATAAAAATGGGAGAAAAATCAATTTTTTAAGCAAATTTTTCATTCACTCCGAAAATGCTTTTTAGTTGGATTCTTGTCTGACTACTTTTTCGGAGCGCTCCTAGAATGGTATGCTGGGTATATGTATGTTTGTTGTTCAGGTAATTTTGCAGGAATACTTATATTTGGGAATTTGAAGTGGTAAAAGTTCATACCTATATGTTTCTATTTAATTCAACACACAGATAACAAACAAAATCAAAATATTCTTGTAATACTGGGTAGAAATCTTCCAGGGGACAGTTGTCAAAAACAAACATGAATTGTAAATCTATGCAAAGAAAATGTAATCGTGTGATTAATATCAGAACAGTAACTTATTAAACTAATTTTCTATTTATAAGAAGATAACAAATTTTTTTTACTTAATTCTAAGTCTGGCTTCGTTTATTTGCGCCCCTTAAAAACGGAATCATATATCTATGAATATAAAAAGAAAAATTAAAGATAATCGTTAATGAATTTACCAATTTTTGTCAAATAATTATAAATTTATCTTTAATATTTTGGCGCACAAGAAGCTATCTATTTCACATACTTTCGACCAAATGCCTGCAAAATGAAATGGGTATAACTTTCCAGGTCACCTCAATGTTTTCCCAGAATTCGTTCTGCTGTTTTTCCCTTCCAAACCTTTCTTTACTTTGTTCACCACGTTCTCAATTGGATTGAGATCAAGGGACTGTGCTGGCTATTTTAAAACATTTATGTTTTGTTGTTCCAAACAACACTTTACAAGTCGTGAAGTGTGTTTGGGATCATTATCGTGCAGAAAATTCCATGGTAGCGGCACATTTTCTTCAGCGAATGGTATCATCGTATTTTCTAATATACATACATACGATTGCAGACATATATTTATATAAATGTTGATTAATTTTTTAAGAAATTCTGGCTACTGGCCCAATTTCTTGCTAAGAAAACGCACGATTACATTACCACCGCCGCAGAGTGTTTAATTGTTTTTATGCTGGTGACATTTTGGACGCCATACGTGCTGCTTTTCATCTGACGCTCAGTGGCAAAAGTTTGATTCATCGCTCCAAAGTGCGTTTTTTTTCCAAAAACTTATCGGTTTTTTTTTCAAATTTTCTTTTGCAAACTCTAGCCTTGATTTTATAGTCTTTTTCGAAACAAAAGGTTTTCATTGTGCAATGCAGCCACGAAGAGAAACTTCATTAAGCTTTCCTCTTATTGTTTTAAATAAAATTTCAATCCCATGCGATGACTTCACTGACACTTCCACCTGTATTTGCCTGGACGTTTTAAATGCTTTTATTTATAATTTCATCATGTTTCGCTGTTTGGGAGCTCTTGCAACATTTGTAGTTGTCTCATGTGTATTTAAACGATTGATGGCGTTGTATACTTTTCCTCCGAAGCAACGAAGCAATTGAGAATTTTGTAATACGGGTTTACCAGAGGTTTTTCGCTTATTAATAAGTTTTGTTTCTTCTACGGCACAAGTTGATGCTTTACCCATACCTAACAATGTAAAACCTTATAATTTTGCATTGAAACACTTTTTTAATACTTATCGACAACATTTTTGCGGAACAATTTGAAAATATGTTATTTTTTTAGGTAAAACTAATATTAAAACAAAATTGAAATTGAATTTTTTTTAATTAATCCACCTCGAAAAATATATTATCGCAAAATAACGCATTTTTTACAAAACAAATTGATGAGGAAGAGAAATATCTGAGGAATTAAGAGCATAAGACATAAAACAGAAATTTATTGTGGAAAAGTAAATATAAATTGGGTGAGATTGGAATTATTTTTTAATTATATGGCTCCTATATGTAAGTAATATAATATGTTGTTTAGATATTCTTGGACATAAAATTACTTATCTCTGCGATCTCTAATAATATCTGTAAAATTACGATAAGCTGCCAAAAATGTTTCAAAGTATCAGGAGACTGATTAACAGTTTCATCACCTATTAAATCCACTGCTTTTCTTTAATTGAGGATTCTGGTAATCATTTATCTACTTAACCAAGACCAATCTAGTCTTAATCGATGATGGGCATCAAGGCAAATTATTATGGTTCAATTTGCAGACGTAAATTTCTAACAAGCATTGAGTCGACTCTAAAAGGAACAACCATTGCATTTTCAAATAATTTTGGGGTGGTAATTGTGTGAAAACGGGTTGCATGATGACGCCATATGACAACCCGTTTGCATACAATTGCCAACAATTTGACAACAAAAATGACATAGTGAAAACATAGTGAAAACGCGGCCTTACTCTTCATCTGCTTCAGTGACGCATTTTAGAACACAAAGCATTTGCAGTGATGCCACCTTTTGCTCTTCCGAATCTACTGCGCAGCAAATGCAGTGCAGGCCCATTGTCCAGGAGTACCAACTCATGAGATACCAATCTAACAAAGAAGTATCAATAAAATAACCTTGCTAACTGTTGCTATGTATCCAAATAGTTAATTTTCGACTTTAGTTAATATTCGTGGCATGAAATATGTTTTCAGCTTTAAACGAAGTTTAACTGTCAATTATTGAAACTATTAGAGAAAAAAACACTTTTACAAATAATTGATTATTAATGCCTTAATATCCATGTTGCTCCTAACTGTCTGACATTTGTGGCAAAAACTAAAAATATATAATCATGTCAAGACAAAAGCAAGCAAATAAAATTCGTTTATTTAGACATTAAAATAATTTTATGGTCAATATAATGTGGATTTCTATATGATTTATTTTTTTATATTTTAATTATAATCTTTTTGCACAATAATTTCTGTTTTTTAAAACAAAATGAAACCAAATTTAGACAAGACAACAAATCAATGAAAAAACATGACAAAATCAAACAACATACGTAACAAGTAAGAAAGTATGGTCGGTCAAGCCCGACCATATAATACCCTACACCCAGTATATGTATAAAACAGTTTTTCAGAAATGTGCGCTATATGGGAGATATGACCTATTATGGACCGATCATCCAAAAATTTAGTGTCATGATTTCTGTGAATATAAATATTGTGTATGTTGAACTTTATCTTGATATAAATACTTTTGAAAGATGTATGAAGGTTAAAGTTGATTACGGGGAGGGTCTTATATAGGAGTTATGACTAATTACGGACCGACCATTATAAAATTAGATGTCATCATTTCTGTATATTATTTGTTTCGAATTTTATTTGATTACCAACATTCTTAAGAAATTTATGATCGTTAAAGTGATTTTCAGAAGTGGGCCTTATATGGGAGCTACGACTAATTATGGGCCGATCACAATAAAATTGTATAGTATTGTTTGTATATATATGAAATATAGTTGCATTCAATATTATTTGCATACCAACATTTTTGAGAGAGTTATGCTCTTTAAAGTGATTTTCGAAAGTGGGACTTATTTGGCAGCTACGACGAATTAGGGACCGATCATCATAAAATTCTACCAGATTATATGTATATACACAGAACATATTTGTGTTCAATATTATTTAGATACCGACATTTTTAAAAGAGTTATGCTCTTTTAAGTGATTTTCGGAAGTGGGCCTTATATGGGAGCTACGACTAGTTATGGACCGCTCGTCACGAAATTTGTAGATGTGATTTACCTTCATTTATTACTCATTTTTGGTGAAATTTGTTTGCATACTTGCATAATTCAAAGATTTATGACCGGGAAACCCCAATTTCGGGAGGACATTTGTATGGGGGCCAGGTGAAATAATGGACCGATTTCCATCAGTTTCAATCTCATCCGTCCGAAAAAAAATATGATGTACCAAATTTTATCGAAATATGTTCAAAATTGCGACCTGTACTCTGCGCACAAGCTTTATATGGACAGCCAGACGGACGGACATCGTTTGATCAACTCAGAAAGTGATTCTAAGCCGATCGGTATACTTTAAGGTGGGTGTTGGACCAATATTTCTGGGCGTTACAAACATCAGCACAACTCCAATATACCCTCCCCCACTATGGTGGTGTCGGGTATAAAAATGCAACAGACATTTTACAAAATCAACTTAATGAACTTGTTGTTGAGAGTGCTGAGGAGTGAGTGAGTGAGTGACATACACACATAGAAAAAACACTTTATAAATTACACGTTGTTTACAAACAAAAAACACAGAGTTGATTTAAAAAAATATATATAACTAGCACCTAATATGGCAACGCTTGAAAAGTGTTGGCCATTAAGAGAGCTTGACTTTTGAGGTTGACTGTTGATTGTTGACGTTTTTCATATTTATTTTTATTTCTTGTCAAGGAAAACTTATTTTAAACTTTGATTAGAATTTAACAGAAATATTTTTACAAATTTTTTATTTATATTAAAACTTGTATTAATGAGAAAAAATATATTTAATGACAACATCCAAATTTATTTACATAATTCATTAACAAATTGTCACAAATTATAGTTTGTAATTAAAGTTTGACAGTTGAATTTATCTTCAATACTTTATCTCGTTTTTATCTTTTTGAAAATGGAAACAAAAACAAAACTAAACAAATAAATTGTTTATTTAAATTTGTTTGCCTCATTGTACACCTTTAATGTTTAAATGCTGATTATAATGAGAAATTTACATAATTTTATTTAATTTTTTTTTGTAAGTTTTAAATATTTATTTAGTCGTATGTGTTTTAAATGTTTTTAAAATCCATAAATTTGTTATTCACATTATGGAGTTTTGTAAATTTGTTACATTTATTGACTTTAATTCCAATTAATTTCTTAAATTATATTTAAATTGTTTTATAATAAATTACAAAATTATGGTGCTTAATAGCAGTATTTGAATTTTATTATTATTATGGTTGCAGGTTTAAATTTATTAGATTATTTGGGTTTGAAATCAACACAAAGTAGTTTGAAATCTACTTAAGCTAAATTCATGTCATCGTATCGAAATTCTTTTATATGCTGAATTTTTGTTTACACTGGCACACAGTTTTATTCAGATTGTTGAATGTGGAATTAAGGTGTGTGTTGATTTTTTTTATAAGGATTATGTATATTGTATGTTTTTTTTTTTTATGTTTTAATTAAGAAATCATAAAAGCCTCCACCACCACCACCACCACCACTGCCGCATATTTGTGTGTGGTCGGTCGATATTTAACTATTTATGTTTTTTTTTTTTTGAACTCATTTTGCCGCTACATAATCCGCCGCAAATATAAATACAAGAGAAAGAAAATAAATTAGAAAGAAACTCAAACCAGGTTGATCAAAAGATCTCCTACACAATAATTTGCTTCACATTATAAATGAAAAGTGTCCAACAGAATTAAAGAGGAAAGAAAAATTCAGTATTACTTGATTCAGTACTTTACATTAAAAATACCTCATGGCTCATGGTGTAACTATACAAGGTGAGTGCAGTAGCACAGCTGACTGACTTTGTTTACAATTTACTTACGTCAAAAGTAAAACTTTTTCAAGTGTTTTTGACAGTAGTACATTATTTTACATTATTATTTATTATTGTATTTATTGCCGATTTGCACTCACCTTGTATAATTACACCATGTCAGGGCTCTTACGATTAAGTACTTTATCCGCATTAAAGAACTAAGCAAAATTACTATATGATAATAAATTAAAATGGTTGTTAACCATCTGAAGTGAAGAGCATATATAACTTAAGAATATAGCATATCTAATGTCAGAAACTTAAGGAGAAAACCTGGAGATTACTACTTTGTCTCACTTCATTTCTCGAGAGCATGAGTATATCAGGAGCAAAAATATCCAATGCTACTCAGAATTCTCATAATTGATTCACTTCCGTTATTCCCTTCCCTTACTACTTGCACATTTCATAATTTACTTTCACCCAGTGTTGCCAGAAAATAAGTTTCAAAATATGCTAAAACTTGAAAAACTAAGTACTAAAATGTTCTACGGAAGAAAAAAAGTACTAAATTTTTTCCATGTAACAATACAATTTTTATTTCAAATGTTACAAATAT
This sequence comes from Bellardia bayeri, assembly GCA_950370525.1. Classification (NCBI taxonomy): domain Eukaryota; kingdom Metazoa; phylum Arthropoda; class Insecta; order Diptera; family Calliphoridae; genus Bellardia; species Bellardia bayeri. The sequence goes on from OX493267.1 coordinate 23,675,691, forward strand.
ATATTAAAGTGGAACATTTTTTTTTGAGTCATAGGCCGGGTCACATATATTTTTATTATGTGTTAAAAGTTTGACCAATAAGTCTGTTGTCATTGGAGATTTGTTTTATATATACGAACATTAAATATTTATTAAGTAGTTGTGTTTATGCAGTATTAAATTATTTACTTTATTTAATTAACTTTTAAAATTCTCTTTTCTAGGCATGCACAAACACGTTTCAAGTTTCCCTTAAAAATCGAAATAGAAAGCTGTAGACTTTAGCAATTATTAGATTATGTAGATTTAATATCTTTATTAATAGAATGAAATTTAATACAATAAATTACAACTTATAGATAATAAGCCGCTTAAAGTGATTTAAATTGTTTATTCTTAAGTTACAAACATTATTATTAACACTCAAGATCTGGTAGATATGTATGTATGTACCTACTAAGTCTGTATGTAAGAATGTGATGTAGGGTAAAGCATAATTTTTTTTTAGAAAAAATATGATAATCATCATAAATAAATTCCAAAGAAATAAGGTGTAAACAATACAAAAAACATACAACAATTGTATCGCCCAGATATAAAAACTCTAAATCTAACACAAACTATCCTAAAACACAAAACAAATGCACCGAACAACAAGTTAAAGAAAATATTAAAAACATATTTATTTAAATTGATTGTTTAACAATAAATAAAAGAAATATTGAATGACAAAAAGCACAGACAGACAGACAGACAGACAGACAGACAGACCTGGCGTACGTACCACTATCAACGCCAAAAAATAAACATGTTTTTAGAAATTTTTCCGCCTTTATCGGAATATATCATAAAATTGTTGTTGTTTCGGTTTAATTCGTTTTTTTTTAACTACTTCTTATTAATAAATTATGATTTTAATTTGATCACACATAATTCGAGTCACTATTGATCATAGTTATTTTTTAAAACAATCAAAAGTAGTTAAACAAATTTAAGGTACAAAAGCATATTTTAGTCCACAAAATATTTTTAGAATCTGTTTAATGCCTGTTGTTTACAACAGGTTTCTTTTTGTTGGATTCGGAATCTTAAATTATCAAAGAGACAAAAGCTGTGTCATGCCCATCATAATAGAATCCTGATTTGGTTGTTTATTTGTGAATAAAAAGTATGATTAATTCTTTGTTAAATAAAACGTAAAATAAACAAGTATTACACATTTAAAATTGGGCGACAATAGAATTTATTTAAATATGTCAAAAAGAATTAAGGCCCTAATTTTGTAAAACGCAACGCAACAATTTTCTAAGCGTTATTACTCATTTGTGGTGAAATTTGTTTGGATATTTGCATAATTTAAACATTTATGATCGTTAAATTCCTATTTCGGGAGGACATTTGTATGAGGGCCAGGTGAAATAATATACCGATTTCCACCCTTGGACCGAAAAAATATCATGTACCAAATTTTATTAAAATATCTTCAAAATTGCGACCTGTACTCTGCGCACAAGCTTTACATGGACAGCCAGCCAGCCGGTCAGACAGAGGGACGGACGGACGGACATCGTTAAATCGACTCAGGAAGTGATTCTGAGTCGATCTTTATACCTTAAGGTGGGTGCTGGATCAATATTTATGGGCGTTACAAACATCAGCACAAATCCACTATTGTGGTATAGGATATAAAAATAGATAACTTCTAAACTACAGTCCTAAATGGCATTAAAAAGCTTAAGTTCTCATATAGTTCCGGTCCTGACAATATCCCCAGTAATATATTAATCAATTGCGCCAAAGTCTTAGCTCCTCCATTAACTCTTCTGTGTAACAAATCTATTATTAATGGATACTTTCCAGCAATCCATTATTTAAATTGGGCAGCAAATCTGATGTCGAAAATTATCGAGGTATCGCAAAACTAAGTATTATACCGAAACTTTTTGAAAAATTAATAACCGATCATTTAAACCATCAAGTATCAAATTTATTATCTTCATTTCAACATGGTTTTCAAAAATCTTGCTCTACTACTACAAATCTTTTGCATCTAACAACAGTCAACAATCGCGGCTTTATTCAAAGGATGCAAACTGATGTTATATATACGGATTTCAGTAAAGTAAATTATTTACTTCTTGTACGGAAACTGTAAAAATTGGGATTTACAGATCTTAGCGCAGCGTATCTTAGGATACAATCTTATCTGTCGCATAGAATACAAACCGTTCGTTTTAATAACACGTCTTCATATAAAATTAACGTTTGTTCTGGAGTACCACAAGGGAGTCACATTGGTGCGCTGTTATTTTCTCTTTTTATTAATGACTTGCCTAAAATAATTAAATTCTCTTATATTTTAATGTATGCAGACGACGTAAAAATTTTCTTGGCCTATAACCAACCTTTTGATCACTTACGTCTCCAAACCGACTTGGATTCTTTTTATGAATGGTGCAAGCTCAACTTGATGGAACTTAACTTAAAGAAATGTAAAGTAATGCGCCTTGCAAGGCACAATCCAATTTCAACAAATTTTTTTCTGGGATACCACCAAGTGGAAATGATTCAAAATTTTCTAGACCTAGGCATTTTATGCGACCCTAAACTAAGCTTCATTCCACATATTTCTACGATAATAAATAAAGCAAGATGCACACTAGGCTTTATAAAACGATGGGCAAAATAATTTAATGATCCATATATTGCAAAAACTTTATATACTTTACTTGTTCGACCGTAACTGGAATATGGTTCAATAATATGGGACCCGATTTACATTACTCACAGCAATTCAATTGAATCTGTGCAAAAGCAATTCCTGATATTTTGCCTACGTGGACTCCATTTCAACCCAATTAATTTGCCATCATATACTGCTAGACTTGCTCTTATTAAGCTTTCTACATTTAAAAGTCGTAGAACTATGCTGAATATATCATTTATCCTGAATGTTATTAACGGTGATATATGCTCTGGTTTTCTAATCAATGAAATCTCTTTCAACATTCCGCAACGTTTATCCCGTAATTTTACACCTCTATCTGTGAAATTTTATAGAGCCAATTATGCTGACGCTGATCCCCTACACAGAAAAAAATAAAAATGAGTTTCAATTAAAATATTTGTGGAATCAATTAAAAATTTAATTGAAATCGGACCTGTAAACAAAATGATAGTATCAATTAAAAAAAAATGTGAGATTTAATTGAAAATATCGGAAAAAGTAATTGAATCAATTAAAATTTTAATTGAAAATTATTTTAAAATCAATTAAAGGTTTAATTGAAAAAGAAACATGATTTTTTTTTCTGTGTAAGAAGAATGTGTAATCAGTTTAACCACTTGTACAGATTTATTGATTTTTCGTTAAATGTTAATGGCATAAAAAAATTAATGATTGTTTTCTTAAACTCTTAATTATTTGTTACATGTATTTTATTCCCATATGCTAAATAATATTTTGTAAACAGTCTGTAAGGAAATTATTTCCATACACAAACTAAGTAAATAAATCAATAAATAAATAAACTATTGATCACAATTTATTGAAACTGTAGAAATATTGTTAAGTTCTTTAAAATTTGTTCATACAACAATACAAACAGAAATATTTCGTATTTCTTGAGATGGTCAAAACATGAAAGGCATATGAATAACATGGCTCAGGTCCTTGCATATATTTGGGGTTGTATCTCTTCATATTATAGATAAGTTCTCGAACCTATATGAAACTGTAAATTGTATATAATTAGAACATTGAGATATACTATTTGAATATATGTATGTATGATCATGCTGTCATTATTCTTCAATTGTCTTCTAAATTACCCTTAAACTACTCGTATGAAGTATGTATGTATATGTATTTGCTATTTATAAAAATACATACACAATTTTATTGATATGTATGTACTTTCTTAATATCTTCAAGTTTGTAAAGACTTTTGTTTTGGACTTCTATACAATTCGAATTGTTTATGTATTGCTCTTTTTTTTTGTCATCTTTTCAACAATATTCATTCATCAGCTTCGTCATCGTCTTCAGCCATATTATTATGAGAATTTTATTCTTGTTCAATTTATTTGAGTTTCGATCAAAATGCAAATTAAAACGACCTTAAAAAATTTTATATTCTACAAGTCTATTATGACTGTCACAATTGTGCCAAATCACTAGAGCACATCTTACTTCTATTATTTTCTATTCTTTTTATACCCTATACCGTCATAGTGAGAAGGGTATATTGGATTTGTGCTGATGTTTGTAATGCCCAAAAATATTAGTGCAACACCCACCTTAATGTATACCGATCGACTTAGAATCACTTTCTGAGTCGTTTTAACGATGTCCGTTCTAATTTCCGTCCGGCTGGCTAACTGTACATGTAAACCTTGTACAGGTCGCAATTTTGAAGATATTTCGAAATTTGGTATATTATATTTTTTGCTCAAAGGACGCTTAGGATTGATTCTGGTTGAAATCGGTTCATTTTTTTTTATATAACATTTAGAAATGTCCTCCCAAAATAGAGGTTTGTTGTTCATAAGTGCTTGATTTATGCACTTATCCTAAACATTTTTTCCAAAAATAAGTTGTATATGAAACCTAATCTCATTAAACAATTTTGTGCAGATCGGTCCATAATTGAGCATAGCTCCCATATAAGGCCTGCTGCCAGAAATCTTTTTAAAGAGCATAACTCTCTTAATATATTGGTATCCAAATAATATTCAGTATAGGCCTATTTCATATATACACAAATCATTTGTCATAATTTTATGATGATCGACCTATGATTAGTCATAGCTTTGATATAAGACCCACTTACGAAAATCAATTTAACTACTCTAAATCTTTCAATAATGTTAATATCCAAATAGAATTGAACAAAAATAAATTCCATATATACAGAAATCATGACAACTAATTTTTTAACGAACGGTCCATAATTAGTCGTAGCTGAGATATAAGATCCCCTTCCAAAACCACTTTAATATCTATAAATCTTTTGCAAGTGTTTATATCGAGATAAAATTTAACACAAAGAATATTAAAATGCACAAAAGTCAAGCCACTACATTTTTGGATAATCCATTCCTAATGGAGACCATTTCTGAAAATCTGTTTTTACACATATACTGGGTGTAGGTTATTGTATGGTCGGGCTTCACCGACTATACTTTCTTACTTGTCTTTTTTTGTAGCTGTATTGTCTAGAATTGAGTGCAAATCAACAGCAACAAAATGAAAACATTTAATAAAATGTTGGTTAAACTTTTTATGAAAATGCATAAACAGCTGAATTGTTTATAGGATTTTAATGAAACTGCCACATAAAAATAAATTTATTTAAATACTTTGCAGCTACACTCTACATATTTGTATTGTTTTAGAGACTCTTAAATAAAACAGATGCTTTGAGGCAGCAGGCAAATAGACTGAAATATATTTTTCATAAATGTTCCCAATTAAAAGTAGCTTAAGTTTATGGTGTATTTTTATTCGCACCAGCTATTTAAACATAAATTATAAGAAATTTGTTACTATTTATGCAGGTATATATTATTAAAAAGCAATTATTTTCCTATTAGATTAGTAACGAAATCTGATTTGAAAATATTATTTATTTACAATAAAGTATTTGGAATTTTAACACATGGCTGTTTAATTTCATAATATTAATTTATTTCATAATTTTAATAAGCTGATTTTTATTTTCCTATAACTTCGACATGTCAAGCTGCACATATTTATGGCATTTCAAAAACTTATCATCTATTTTAAGTCGGGCAAATATAACAAATAGATTATAAGGTGCAAGGGCATTCGAGAATAATAAATGGGTGACGATCATGCCAAAAAAAAAAAAATCGGCTTGAAAGGATATGTCTTTCACAGCTATTTTCAGTGTTTATTAATGACCTCCCTAATATCATAAAGCATTGTAATATCCTATTGTATGCTGACGATATAAAAATATTTCTTTTTTTAATGATTATACTGGCTGGCCATGATTTGCTTCAAAATGATCTTGATAACTTTTTCCGTTGGTGCTAAACCTAAAAAAATGTTCCATTGGATCTTGTCGAATCAATTATTGCTCTTGGAATCCTACTTGACATAAAATTAAACTGCGTATCTTTAACTGTAAACAAGGCTAGAGGTGTCCTAGCTTTTATAAAGCGGTGGGCCAAGGAATTATGTGATCCAAATATAACTAAACAATTGTACGTATCGCTAGTCAAAACTATTTTGGATCCTTATTATGAGATCAATAATGGGCAGATTGAGTCTGTGCAAAAACAATTTTAACCTTTTTGTTTAAGAGGTTTTCAATGGGATTACTCTAACCCAGCATACCATTCTAGGAGCGCTCCGAAAAAGGAGCCAGAAAAGAGTCAAACTAAAAAGCATTTTCGGAGCGAATGAAAAATTTGCTTAAAAAATTGATTTTTTCCCCATTTTTATATATTTTATTTAAAATTTTATTTTTTTTACTGTAAATAAAACTTATTTAATTTTTTTCCATTTCTAATTTAGTTTATTTGTAAATGAATTCCCTTTTTGTTTAAATAAAAACAATTAAAAAAATAATAATAAATGCGACCTTTAAATTTGTTGTATTTAAAATTGCAATGACTCTTTTTGAATACAATGACCCTCTTTTCTGAAGGTTTTCGGAGCAATAATTATTTTTTTTTGGGCTCATAAAGAGCATGAACTCTCCGGAAAAGGTGTCAGAAAAGACTCTTTTCGGACTCTTATGGCTTGCTGGGAATTTACCATCAAGTAGATTGGCTGTAATTAAATTACCCACCTTAAATAGTCGTCGGATTATGTTAAATGTATGTTTTATGTTGAATATCGTAAATGGAAATATTAATGGTGAATATATTTTTGAAAATCTGTAAAATTTAATGTTCCACATCGATACTTTAAGCCTTTGCATATAAAATTCTGTAGTACAAGTTATGCTGATGCAGACCCATTTGTTAAAATAAGTAGACAATTTAATGATTTATAATAATTTTTTCGATTTTCGTCTCAATTCTAGTATAATTAAATGGAAAATTATTGTCTTTCTCAATGCGTAACTTTCTTTTCATTTTTTATTACATATATATTTCTAATTTAAATAAAAATAATTTTCTTTTGTCAAAGATTTATATTCATGGACTAAATAAATAAAAATATATATAGAACATAAAAGCTTTTCCAGTTCCCTCGCAAAGGTGCAACTTATCAATGACTCAATTGCCAAACTAGTACTTCTGAACGCGTTTTAATGATTTGACGATTTTTTGTTTTAAAATTAGCTAAATGACGATTTTTCATTGAAAGTGACGATTTTCTGAATTATTACAATTTTCTATCATTTGTTTGCTTTATTAATGTTTTTGTTACCAAATTCTCTCTTTGTTTGAGACAACAACTATTTTTCTCATTTAATATAATAAATATTAAGAAGAACATGACATATTTCAAAAATAAAACTAAAGTTACGGTCACACTTGGCAAATATTTACTCAAATTTGTTTGACGTTGTTTACTCTTACAAGAGTTTTGCAAGATCAAACAGCATCAAATAAATTAAAACTAAATATTGGTTGTGCTAAATAAGACAAGTTTCTTAAATATATTTTATTTAGTGGTGTGACCGTACCTTAAGTTGAAGTAGTGTTTTCTTAATTATTGACAATGGTTAAGTTTAATTCCAAATAATAGTAGAAATTACTTATTTATTTGTAATCTTAAAAAAGCAGTTTAAAATGCTGAATTCTATGAATTAAAATTTTTAGAGGACACAATTTCTGAATTTGAACGGGGAAATTTTACAAAAACTTCTCCTATTTTAACAAAACGTCGAAAGAATATTCAGCCAAATAAATTTAAATAACAAAAATGCGGAATTCTTTGCAAATAAGTACCTGTATATGATGAATGAATTGGATTCTATACTCAAATGTGATTTAAAACTTATTGAATTAAATTGTTTTGACATTGTAATTTAATCTGAATTAATGAAATATGCTAAATTCAGATATTTATTTATTAAATACTATAAGTCTTGTTTTAGCTGACAAGATTTTGTTCAATTCTCTTTTAAACTTGCCATTTCATTTACACACGTCAATTCAATTTTCATACTTTTTAATGCAAATCAACATGCACGAACAAAAAAAAAAAAACAAAAGCAAGGCCCCCATTACCGTTCACAACACTAAGTATTTTGATGTCGTATGTTGTAAACTGCGATTACGATTCACAACACTTATCGGCTTAATCTTAAATAAATGCATGTTGTGTTGTAGTCGAGACAACACAACATTTTAGTGCTGTGAACGATAATCGGGGCCGAAATAAGAAAATTGTTTGTACCCATTTTGTTCTCTTTTCCCTTCTCGTCCAAAAATACTTGCCTTGACGAGTCAGAATTGGAAAGTGTGAAAGCGGACGAAGATATTATTAGAATATTACAATATTAAATATTTAACATTATATTTTTTTGTGATTTCTTATTTAAAAAATTTCAAATTTATGTATTTTGATATGTATTGTACAAGAAGCATATAAAGTTGAATTTTTATGTTTTCGTTTAAATAAAAATTTCAAAATAATTTTTTTGACTTTTTATTTTTCCGATTTTTTTGACGATTTTTAAAATTCGAAATGACGATTTTTTTCTTTTTTATCGGGATTTTGACGATTTTTTTCGTAATTAATCTAGCAGGCCTGCATAGGACGCAAGTGAAGATGTTTAAATATCGTTCCACTACATCTCTACAAGAACGCAAACTAACACATTTTGGTATTCATTGCTTTAAAAATGTTCCACTTGTCTTGTTGATGTTATTTTCTTGCTCGAACAACTTAGTCAGAACATTTGTTGACACAACTAACGATCTGCCATTAATGTAATTTTCAGACATAAAAATCGCTTTAAAAAAAAAATACTAAGAAAACATCGTCACGTTTTCCCCACTCATAAGAAAATGAAGTAAATTGTTATCTGTAATTATGGCTTGTCAAGACGTGGTCTAAGCTAACCTTGCCATAATAATCATAATTAGGAACATTTTTTACTAAACCAAACAAAATCAACATTTCCTCTTTTCTACAAAACATTCAAACTTTTCCACTCTACTAAATGCTAATGATTGTATTCCAAATCATCTCTAATATAAAATAACATCGCCACTTATTCCAAGCACCAGAAACACATGATCGTCAGTATGAAATTGAAACGACAATTGAAATTGTTTTCCATACAAAATACTCATAAATACATGCGTTGATCAGTGTTTACGCTCAAAAAAAAAAAAAAATAAAAAAAAAACTCGCACTTTATTTAATTCATGAAAAGACTGAAAGTGGGTTAAAGATCACTCAAAGTTTACAAACAACCGGTTTCAATAAAAACTATAAAGAAAAGAATAATAAAAAAAAAATAAAACAAACGAAAATATATAACTACACAAAATGTATGTACATGGTGGCGCAAAAGTAAACTTCCAATCAGGCGATCTTGCTGGCCAGTGCAAATCGCCAAAACGGAAGATTAGGCGCCCGGGAAATGCATCCTTCAGCATATCGGTTGTGGCACGTGCAGTGTGTGCCGTTGCACCGTCCTGTTGGAACCACATGTTGTCCAATCCCAATTCAGCAAGTTGCACAAAATTTATAGCATTTTCTGATAGGAGGATTACTTTTGCGCCACCTTGTATAAATAAATAAAACTACAAAATTAATATTGTTTCTACTTAAAATTGGTAAAAAATAGAAATAAGCTAAAAGAATCAGAATTGAAATAAATGAAACAAACAAAAACAAAATAAACTTTTAATTTCATTTTGAAAGCCAGTCAGTCAGTCAGTCAGTCAGTCCCTTTACGAGTATAGCTTAAAGGAACCTTGAACTTAAAATAACAAGTCAGAAACAACACAAAAATCATAGATTAAACTGAACAATTCTTAGCAATATTTCACTGATTCTTTTGAAATACTCGTAATTGTGGGTCAAATTGTTTTTCTGTATAAAATTTTGATTTTTTGATTTTTGATCATTTTGTAAAGAATAGTTTTTAATTTGTTGTTGAACAGTTTTGTATTACATACGAGTTTATATATTTATAATGTTCTTGTTTATAAATATAAAAACTATATTATATAAATAAACTATAGGTATGATATAAAACTATATTAGGTTTATTTGAAGGATATTTGTTCAGGATTTATTTTGAGCTCTAAGACGTCGTCATGTACATTCATATTCCAACACTGGTTTAACTGGCTTCTTAAACCAGTGCAAGATGTTCTGCTCGAAAGCAGTCAATCTTCGGAAATATAAACAAACAATTAAGCTAGATTTACACGATTGAAATTTTCTTCAATATATATTATTCAATTAATAACTATTAAATAAATAAATTTTGAAGAATTTTTGCTGTTTACACGAGTTTGAAGCATTTTGAAGAAAATTTCAATCGTGTAAATCTAGCTTTAGTTTTATTTTAGTTGATGCTATTTGATTTTGCAAAACTCCTGTAAGAGTAAACATCGTCAAACAAATTTGTGCTAAAACAAGTGATTACGCTCTTTTGACTAAATATTTGCCATGTGTGACCATGCTTTAAGTAACATGTATGGAGAGCTTTTTTGTTAAACAGAACCTACATATAACGGGTGGTTAAATTTCAAGGGCCGATGTTGATTTTGAATAAAACACAAACTATTTAGGAAATTATTGTAATTTTATTTTATTATGATATATTGGTATTACTCAATTATGTATGGAACAAAATATCGGCCAAATGGGCGCCACGACCACGGCATCCGATGGTCCAAATTTTCGATGACCCTGAGGCATAATGGAGGTTCTATGCCGTTAATGTGCCGAATTATCTCATCCTTTAGCTCTTGAATTGTTGCTGGCTTATCGATGTACACCTTTTCTTTCAAATAACCCCAAAGAAAAAAGTCCAACGGTGTCAAATCACATGATCTTGGCGGCCAATTGACATCGCCATTACGTGAGATAACACGGCCATTGAATTTGTTGCGCAAAAGAGCCATTGTTTCGTTAGCTGTGTGGCAAGTGGCACCGTCCTGCTGAAACCACATATCGTCCACATCCATATCTTCCAATTCGGGCCATAAAAAGTTCTTTATCATCTCACGATAGCGAACACCATTCACAGTAACTGCCTGACCGGCCTCATTTTGGAAAAAATACGGCCCGATGATGCCGCCAGCCCATAAACCGCACCAAACAGTCACTCTTTGTGGGTGCATTGGTTTTTCGACAATCACTCTTGGATTCTCATTCGCCCAAATGCGGCAATTCTGTTTATTGACGAATCCACTGAGGTGAAAATGTGCCTCATCACTGAAGATGATTTTCTTCGAAAATTGATCATCCACTGTTGCTTGAACTTTTGATTTGAACGCGCATTTTCATAATAAGTCTGGATAACTTTAACACGTTGTTGGATTGTGTATCTCTCCATGGGTCAAATTGAGTAAGTCGGAAATAGAGAAATGTCAAATAAAATTCGGAAAAAAGCTTGGCGTATACGTGTGGTTCACATTTAACATCGGCCCTTACAATTTAACCACCCTTTATATACTAAATACTTAAAAAAGAGAGAGAAGAAGCAAAAAGAAGAAAAAAAGGCAACGTTCATCCCTTCACAAATGTTGGAAAATATTCAAAGAGTTTTTCCCCCAGATGGGAGCAAAGTCCCAACAGAGAATATTTTGAATTTGGCACTAGTTGCATTTATTTTCTTGCAATATTTAGCTTGCAAAAATAGTGATCATTAAGCATAAGTTAGCATTTACTCACCACCAGAGGCGCTGCAATGCTGCACTAAAAAGAAACATAATGCGCAATTGCGCAACTATCCCCTTTCCAAAGAAAGTAACGCAAGTATATATAGGCATATTAATTGCCTGAGTTTGATCAGTAGTGTGATCTAAGCATATTTAAAAGAAATTTGTGTAACACGTTGTATCGATAACGATGTTTGTACGATTATTCAACAGCTGATGTGGCTTTTGAAATAACAGAACTTGTCAGTGGCCAATCTGAATTTGAATTAAACCTTAAATATTTAGAATGAATAATATTCCATTATTTGAATATTTTTCTTAAAGCGATGTTGCAAGATATTAAATGTAGCAAGATCCTTAATACGTACATATGTATGTATATACACTTTTTACTATAATTAATTTAATTCCCGAATTATATTTCTCAATAATGGTGAGTTAAATAGATGATTTTTACAAATAGATCTTGGACAATAAACATTGCTGAGGACGCCCTTGGCAGGGTAGAAAATGCATTCCAGTGTGCCAGTTGTCTAGAAAAATATAACTTTACAATACACAGAAAAAAATAAAAATGAGTTTCAATTAAAATATTTGTGGAATCAATTAAAAATTTAATTGAAATCGGACCTGTAAACAAAATGATAGTATCAATTAAAAAAAAATGTAAGATTTAATTGAAAATATCAAAAAAAGTAATTGAATCAGTTAAAATTTTAATTGAAAATTATTTTAAAATCAATTAAAGGATTAATTGAAAAAAAACATGATTTTTTTTTCTGTGTGTAGTATTCTTTGAGTTATTAATTAAATGAACTCAAGCCGAAATAATAAAAAATGTTCTCTAATTTTTACTATAAATTAAAATGTAATCTATTAACAATTGTTTATTAATAATGTAAAATTAAATAAAAGCTGTATATTCCATAAATTAGTTTATTTCTTTTGTAAAAAAAAATACACAAACCCGTGTAAATTCATGAATTTTTGTGGATCATTAAACAAAATTCAATAAAATTTCTTTTATTCATCAATAAATATTTAAGTTCGTAAAACATAGAGGAAATTTTTTTCCTTAAGGCACCAAACAGTGACATTTAATATGCCATTTAAAATAAATTGACAAAAATACGAGAAACTTATAAAAAAAAATGTTTCAAGGCTTAAAGGCCTCAATTTGCCATAAATTAAAGATAATTTATTAAACACACACACACACACACACACACACGGAGACAGAGTGACAAACAAACACATTCACACAAATAAATGGTTGAAAGCAGGAGCAGACAAATTAAACAGAATTACATTTAAACTGACAATTTGAAATCAATATTGAAACTCATAAAAATTTATTAAAAAGACATTTTTATAGCTTCTCTACGAATGCGAAATTCATACAAATCACTCAGTCGTTACAAAAGAAACAAAACCCAAATATTGCTAAAATATAAAAAATATCAATAGTGAGCGTTAAAAAAAAAGCCCAGATCATATTTAAAGTCAAAACAAGTAAGAAAGTATAGTCGGTCAAGCCCGACCATATAATACCCCACACCCAGTATATGTATAAAACAGTTTTTCAGAAATGGGCGTTATATGGGAGCTACGACTAATTATGGATCGATCATTCAAAACTTTAGTGTCATGATTTCTGTAAATATAAATATTATAACATACATTATATTTCTCGATGTAAATACTTTTAAAATATTTATGGAGATTAAAGTAAATTACGGTCTCTTATATGTGAGTTTCGACTAATTATGGGCCGACCATTATAATATTAGGTGCCATCATTTCTTTATATTTGAAACTTATTTGTGTCGAATTTTATTTAGATACCAAAATTTTTAAGAAATTTATGATCGTTAAAGTGAATTTCGAAAGTGGGCCTTATATGGGAGCTACCACTAATTATAGACCGATCATAATAAAATTATGTGTGATTATTTCTGTATATAAGAAACTTATTTGTGTCGAATTTTATTTGATTAACCACATTTTTAAGGAATTTATGGTCGTTAAAGTGATTTTCGGAAGTGGGCCTTATATGGGAGCTACGACTTATTATAGACCGATCATAATAAAATTGTACCGTATTATTTGTATATATATGTGCGTTAAATTTTATTTGGATACCAAAATTTTTAAGAAATTTATGATCGTTAAAGTGATTTTCGGAAGTGGGCCTTATATGGAAGCTACGACTAATTATAGACCGATCATAATAAAATTGTACCGTATTATTTGCATAAATATTAAATATATTTGCGTTAAATATTATTTGGATACCAACATTTTTGAGAGAGTTGTGCTCTTTAAAGTGATTTTTGGAAGTAGGCCTTATATAGGAGCTACGACTAATTATAGACCGACCATTATAAAATTATGTGCCATTATTTCTGTATATAGGAAACTTATTTGTGTCTAATTTTATTTGATTACCAACATATTTAAGAAATTTATGGTCGTTAAAGTGATTTTCGGGAGTGGGCCTTATATGGGAACTATGATAAATTATGGACCGATCTGCACAAAATTTGTACATCCGATTTGGCTTTATTTACCACACATTTGTGGTGAAATTTGTTTAAAGACTTGCATAATTCAAACATTTATGATCTATAAACCCTAATTTCGGGAGGACATTTGTATGGGGGCCAGGTGAAATAATGGACCGATTTAAACCAGTTTCAATTGTATCCATCCTTGGGCCGAAAAATATCACGTACCAAATTTTATCGAAATATCTTCCAAAATTCTATCTGTACTCTGCGCACAAGCTTTACATGGACAGCCAGCCAGCCAGACGGACGGACGGACATCGTTAAATCGACTCAGAAATTTATTCTGAGTCGATCGGTATACTTTAAGCTGGGTGTTGGACCAATATTTCTGGGCGTTAAAAACATCAGCACAAATCCAATATACCCTCCTCACTATGGTGGTGTAGGGTATAATGAATTGAAATTTCGCCACATGTCAACTTCATAAAGTCGAAATAAACCAACAGTTTCTTTTGTGTGACAACGGTAACTTTACTCTTGTCTTTAATTTTAGCTATTAAATTATAAAAATATAAAAAAAAATATATATTTATGCTGCTTACATTTTTAATTCTTTTTACGTCTTTTCTTTATTTGGTTTGATATGTATACACACATACTCACATATATACATACATACACACATACATATGTGTGTATGTTCATAATTTAAACCATATTTTGCAGAAAACTTTTTATATATTTTTGACACATTTGTCATTTTGACATGTGTCACTTGTTTGTTGTTGCTTCTTTAACGTACCTGTACACACAATGCTTGCGAACAAGTTTATTTGCCGTGAGCGTAAATTTCAGTTTACGTTTCCAAAAACCAAAAAACCAGTTGTAATATTACACATTTTTATGTTTTTAGTCGTTCGTCTGTGGTTGGGTTTTCTGTTGTCGTTTTATTAACGATTTTACAAATAGTATATAATTATGTTTAATTAACAAATAAACTAAAAAAAAAAAAACTAGACTTGAGAAAGGGTTTAGACTTGTGCCGTTTGTTTATTTTGAACTCGTCCCAATTTAAGTAAATATTCGTAATTAGATGGAATTAAATATGAGCATTGATCTAATGGAATAGCATTAGTTTCTATTCACTATTTTGTTTAAAATATATGTATGTATGTACTTGGCTGCTAAAAAAAAACTCATCTTCGGAATAGATTACTTTAATCCAAACACCTACTGTTAGTTTTATATTCCACTAGACTGGCTCAAGATTGTATGAAATTTGCAGATGTAATTTTTTTCTCTCCACAATGCCGCCCCTGTTCCATTCATCAAAAGAAGTGTGCATACCAAGAATTGAAACAATCGGACCATATTTAGAGGTCGCTAGAAATTTCAACTTTTTGGTTTTGTGTTTCAAGTTACGTACATTTTATAGTGTAGAACATACTATATTTCTGCTTTGTTTATATTAGTATAAATTTTTGTTAGTGTACATATGTTTTTACAGTGTATTTATTAAGTTCCCCCTTAAAGAAAAAATAAATCAACTATAAACAAATCAGTTTTAAATAAAGACGTTATTGCATCAATTGATCGCGTAAATCTTTTTGATATAAAAGCAATGTTTGTTATCGGAGCTGTTTCTCAGGCATTGGGCAAACCTGTGTCCGATATGACTTTACCACTTGTTTTAGCACAAATTTGTTTGACTTTGTTTACTCTTACAAACGTTTTGCAAGATCAAACAGCATGAAATAAATTAAAACTAAATATTGGTTGTGCTTTGGCCTAAATAAGAAAAGTTTTTTTTTTTAAAATAAGTAAACGAGTTTACGTAAACGTCTTTTTCGGCAAATATTTGCCTAATGTGACCGTAGCTTAAGTCGATATATCCGTCTATCTGTCTGTCTGTCTCTGTAAAACTTTCTCACGTTCAAAATACTAAACCAAAATCAACAGAGTATAGAAGAACAAATTTATAATTCTCCTAACCAGTTTGGTATTGGAAATCAGCAAAATCGGTGTAGTAGAACCAGAGTTATGGACTAAAATGTAAGACAACCTCCATAAAAATTTGATATTTTTAAACATTTCTCTTCCAATTTTTTTTTAAATATATTGCAGATATTGCCATGAAAATGTTTACAAATTATTTTTATGATAAAAGAAGAAAGTATCTATAAGAAAAGTAGTAAGAATGGGTCCATAATGTCTCATAGGCCCCATACAAATATCTTCCCAAAATATGCTTAATTATAAATAAATGATAAAAGAAGAAAGTATAAGAAAAGTAGTAAGAATGGGTCCATAATGTCTCATAGGCCCCATACAAATATCTTCCCGAAATATGGCTTAATTATAAATAAATGCCTGTAAAATTGGAATATTAATACAAAATTCGGCAAAAGTAAGTGTCTTTTAAAAAAAAAATTGCAAAACGAATTTTTTTTTAGTTTGGTCCATGTTTGATCATAGACCCCATATAGAATACCCCACTTCCAAAATTCACTTAAATACGTATAAAACTGGTATAAATAACGTTAAACGGTTAATATTGGACATCAATAATCCTTATAGGTAAATAAATTGTTGTTATAAATTTTATGATGGTCGGTCCATAATTGATCATAGCTCCCATATAAGGACCACATCCGAAAAAAGCATTTATCTTTACATATATATCTTATAAATATCGGTACCAACTCAAAACACACAATCGTTCCATTTTTGACCGTATCCCCCATATAAGGTCCACTTCCGAAATACACGTTAATACTAATATGTATCTTAAATATATTGTTATTACGTTGAAATTCGACGTGAGATATCCTCATATGCATAAAATTCACTGTTCCAATATTTAAGAAGTTCGGCCCATAATTTGGAATTGCTGCCTTCTAATGACCATTTCCGAAAAACAATTTAACCTACAAATTTATCTAATAAATATTGAACCAATTTTATTTGGATCAGAAATTTTGATTCAGAAATCGTATTAATATCGGCTATATGCGAATTATGCTATTGGATTTTAAAGTTGTCAGCCAATAATAGCTCTTGAATTAAGTCCACTTCCGAGCATAACAGCCAACCATACAACCCTTGTAAATAACATTATTTAGATGAAATTCAACCAAAATAAGTCTAATATACGTATAAATCACATTAGTGGATATGGGAATTAGAGGCTATCAGATCCACTTCCACTATGCCACCCATAAATCTTTTGTAAATAATGTTATTGAGATCAAATTCAACCCTTTTTTTATACTCTGTTTCTTAACTTGTTGTGAATATGGAAAAATGTTCTTTTAATTACATAAATTAATAAATTTTACTCAAGATTGTTATGAATATCAGACAAACTCTGTAAATTATGGTAAGAATCGGTAATTACATCAATTGTAAATGGTGAAAATTAGATAAAATTTCAAAACATTTCAAATAAATTATATTGGTCGTACAATTGTCTTTCAAACAATATATCAAATACTAATAAAATTTGCAGTAAGACTGAAGAGGAAACACAGAATTAGAATATTCTAGTCCTATAACCAGTGTAGTTTTTGTATTTCTTATTACGTTTAGCTGGAGGATATTAAAGAATCGGCACTGCCCAATATTGCACTTTAACTTATTCTTTAATAAAACGATACAATTTTATAAAATACTTAACTTTAAATTACTTGTTAAGCATTACTTAGATTCCCAGGAGTTCCGGGAATTGTTAAACCCTAGTTTATACCCAAAAAAAATAAAATGTTCCTATCAAAATCGTTCAACGGTATGTATTTCCAATATTTTTTGGAATTATTTTAAATTAATTAATTTATAATTTAAATTTTAAAATGGGCACTGGTGAAAAGTTTTCAAATAAAAAATAAACCGAATGGCTTCGAATCAAATTTGCACTTACATCTTGTATTAGAAAATACCCAGCAGTTCTGAATGACTGCTACTGTACTGTACTCTTTGTAATTTATGCAGGGTCAATTGATTTGCGCCTAGGACAAACACATGTTAAAATAATTTCTCACATAACTAATTGTCTATTATTTATAGTTACTCGTAATTGGAGCAGTGACTCTAACGATAGGTAAAGGCACTACTAGTTAAGGTCGCGATACACTATCCTACACAATCGTACGATTCATTCACTGGAAAATCTGTCCGATTTCTATCACACTCAAAAAATAAAAATCGCAACAAAGTATGTCATAGTTATCAATGAAGCATAGTTCATCAATGAAGCCGACATTGTTGTTTTCTTATCAGCTGTATTAGAAAATACAACTCCGATCGCATAGAAACTATCATTTAATGAAAATGTTTAAAAACTTTTGCAAGTCGGACAGACAAGTCAAAAAAAAATCTATGATACTTTATGGAACACACACGATTTTTTTTTGACATATCGTACGACTAAATAGGATAGTCAGTAGTGGCCTTTAGGGACACTTACTTGTCGCTAGAACCGCTAGGTACGAGTACTTCCAGCAGAAAAAACAATTCTAGGTCACTTTAATGTTTTTGATAACAACTTAATCCATTAACTGATAGCGCTAAGAGATGCACCATACAATAACTTGAAATTTCACTTCCAGTTGTTTATTTTACAAAGAATACAAAAAAACATTAAAAATTTCGTGTAAATTATAATTTTCAAATGGTGTAACAATTCCACTATTATCATGATTTAACTCTCAACACTTTGGTGATTGTGGCACTCACTCACTGCTAAACCACATGTTGAAATTACCACATCTGTATTTAAATCTATTATCGTTATTATTTACATAAACATAGTTGTTGTTATACCCTACACCACCATAGTGGGCAGGGTATATTGGATTTGTGCATATGTTTATAACACACAGAAATATTGGTCCAACACCCACCTTAAAGTATACGGATCGGCTCAGAATCACTTTTTGAGTCGATTTAACGATGTCCGTCCGTCCGTCCGTCCGTCTCGCTGGCTGTCCATGTAAAGCTTGTGCGCGGAATACAAAAGATATTTATCGAAATTTGGTACATGATATTTTTTCAGCCCAAGGACGGATGGTATTGAAACTGGTGGTAATCGGCCCATTATTTCACCTGGCTCCCATACAAAAGTCCTCCCGAAATTAGGGTTTACCGATCATAAATATTTGAATTAGGCAAGGTACCAAACAAATTTCATCACAAATGAGTGGTAAATGAAGCCAAATCACATCTACAAAATTTGTGCAGATTGGTCTATAATTGAGCATAGCTCCCATATAAGGCACACTTCCGAAAATCATTTTAAAGAGCACAACTGTCTGAAAAATATTGGTATCCAAATAATATTGAACGCAAATATATTTTATATGTATACAAGCGATACGATAGAATTTTATTGTGATCGGTCTATAATTAGTCGTAGCTCCCATATAAGGCACACTTTCGAAAATCAATTTAACGATCATAAATTTCTTAAGAATGTTGGTAATCAAATAAAATTCGACACAAATAATATACAAAAATGATGACATCTAATTTTATAATGGTCGGTCCGTAATTATTCGAGACTCTCATATAAGACCCTCCCCCTTTAACCTCCATAAATCTTTTAAAAGTATTTATTTCGAGATAAAGTTTAACATACACAATATTTATATTCACAGAAATCATGACACTAAATTTTTGGATGATCGGTCCATAATAGGGCATATCTCCCATATAGCGCACATTTCTGAAAAACTGTTTTATACATATACTGGGTGTAGGGTATTATATGGTCGGGCTTGACCGCCTATACTTTCTTACTTGTTTTTTTTTTACTATTATTTCAACAAAATGAGTGCGTCGTAAACTTTAATCTTTAACAATAACTGAAAAAAAAAGATGAAGAATGAAGAAAAAATCTAATAATCTTACCCCACACATATTCATTATGTGCATTTCAAAAGTACAAAATAAACAACACCCAAATGCAAATAAAGAACAACAACAACAGCAGTAACAATAACAACTCTACCAACTCAATTATGATTTAATGTTTTCTACAAGTTTGTTAGTTTTTCTAAACCAAAACCTTTCAAACTTAAAAAAAAAGAAACAGTTAATAGTTAACAGATAACAGATACTCTATGTACGAAACAAACAAATCTAAGATACACACCATTATATCTACTATTAAGCATGTTTTACCCTACGCATGAGCTATCATCAGGTAAATATCATCATGAAACTAATTATCATTACTATCAGCATCATCATCATCTTCTCAATCAAAGTAGTATTTATTATTACGAGTAACTATAAACCAAATGCATATTTAGTTTTAAATACAAATTAACATACATAAACAAGTAAGAAAGTATAGTCGACCATATAATACCCTACACCCAGTATATGTATTGTAAAATTTTTCAGAAATGCGATGAGAGATATTACCTATTATGGACCGATCATCCAAAAATGTATTGCCATGACTTCCGTCAATATAAATATTATATGTGGTAAACTTTATCTCGGCATAAATACTTTTAAAAGATTTATGGAGGTTAAAGTGAATTACCGATAGGGTCTTATATGGGAGTTGTGAGTAATCATGGACCGACCACTATAAAATTAGGTGTCATCATTATTATATATATGAAATTTATTTTTGTTGAATTTTATTTGGACAACAACATTTTTAAGAGAGTTGTGCTCGTTAAAGTGATTTCCGGAAATGGGGCTTATATGGGAGCTATAATCAATTATGGACCGATCTTCACAAAATTTGTAGATGAGATTTAGCTTCATTTATTACTCATTTGTGGTGAAATTTGTTTGGATACTTGCATAATTTAAACATTTGTGATCAGGAAACCCCAATTTTGGGAGGACATTTGTATGGGGGCTATGTGAAATAATGGACCGATTCCCACCAGTTTCAATCCCATCCGTCCTTGGATCGTTGTATCAAATTTTATTGAAATATCATCGAAATTGCGACTTGTACTCTGCGCACAAGCTTTACATGGACAGCCAGCCAGACGGGCGGCTCAGAAAATGATTCTGAGCCGATCGGTATACTTTAAGGTGGATGTTGGATCAATATTTCTGGGCGTTACAAACATCAGCACAAATCCAATATACCCCCCCACTATTATACCCTAAATGAGTAAAATACATTTTTTTTTATTTAAAGCCAGACATCTACTAAAATCAATCAAACACTTACCCAAAATTTATAGAAACACCTTAAAATTAAATTAAAATAATCCATGTACGAGTATAAGATATTTAACAGTGGCGTGGATGAAGATACATTTTAAACATTTGAATTTGTCATTAGAAGGAGAAAATTTGAAACTAAATATAACTTGTTTGTATCCTTGCCTTTTGATAGGGGTTTTGAGCGAACCCAAAGTAGATCTCGTTCTCAAACATTTACTTGCGAAACAGAGAGAAGGGGCCTGATGAGTTAGGGAAGGCAAATCTCCCAAAAAGGTTTCTTATTTATTGACCAATACTACATTGGTTATATAAACTATTTCCCATGATGTTGAAACAAAGAAGGAACATATATTCTAATGGTTCGCATACCATCGTGCGCACTAAATATTGTGATCATGTAACCCTGGTTATTCGATGTTTTAACGGCAGAGATAAAATAAGTAGTTACACTTTTTTGAGTAAATATTTGCCAAGTGTGACCGCTCATATTTATATCAGAAATTATATTTGAATAAAATTTAAAACTAGCATTAAATGAAGCGTGCAAAACATGATTTATTAATCATTTTGCTTGAATAATTTTTACTTTAAAGCTTCATTATATGTATTTAGTTATTAAATAAAATAAATAATCATTTCTATAAATATAATAACAATTAAAATATTTCAAATATAGACAAATGCACGTTTATGTATAGATTTGTATTTGTAATTAAAAAAGCAATCTTCTAAATGCATCATTAAATATCCCTCTTCGCCTTACGGCTCTGTCCAACATCATTGTGCAGGAGATTCCAATAAATTAAATGTTTAGTTACGAGTGCGATATGATAATTATGAGGGCATTAAGTGAAACTTACAATCATTTGGTTGTCCGTTTATTAAAAGGTGGTTGCCTAAAGCTTGTTTTCTATACATATATTTGAATTTAAATATTTAAATTCCAAATCAAAGTCAAAGTGAAATTGCTCTATTACAGCCAGATGTTTCTAATGGTTTTACATTTGTGTTTATTTTAGGGCTTGTAGCTGTTTGTTATAGGTACTTTTGATATTGTGTTCAGATAATAATAAGACTTGAAAACTTTAATGTTTTTATGGGCTGCTTTTAAAACAGAGAGATTTCTTTTTAGTTTTATATTGTAAATTATTTAAATACAGAGGCGTTATGTAGGTTTTTTAAGCTGTACTTTTATATACTGCTGTTGAAACTATTTGATATCGTTTATTTATTATTATGATTGATTTAGTAGAAAATTTAGGGTTTTAACATTATTTTTTGTTTTGTTTAAATCTTGGTCAATAAGCCATATTTGGTCAATTGGGATTTGTGGACGATTTAATGTTACAATGAAAATATTTTGAAAATATTAAGAAATTCTAAATACGTTACACACAGAAAAAAATAAAAATGAGTTTCAATTAAAATATATGTGGAATCAATTAAAAATTTAATTGAAATCGGACCTGTAAACAAAATGATAGTATCAATTAAAAAAAATGTGAGATTTATTTGAAAATATCAGAAAAAGTAATTGAATCAATTAAAATTTTAATTGAAAATTATTTTAAAATCAATTAAAGGTTTAATTGAAAAAAAAAACATACGACATATGAAATACATTTGCGTTAAATATTATTTGGATAGCAACATTTTTGAGCGAGTTATGCACTTTAAAGTGATTTTCGTAAGTGGGTCTTATATGGGAGCTACGAATAATTATGGACCGATCTGCACAAAATTCGTTGATGTGATTTGGCTTTATTTGTGATGAAATTTGTTTGTATACTTGCATAATTCAAATATTTATGATCGGTAAACCCCAATTTCGGGAGGACATTTGTATGGGGGTTAGGTGAAATAATGAACCGATTTCCACCAGTTTCAATCCCATCCATCCTTGGGCCGAAAAAATATCACGTACCAAATTTATCTTCAAAAATATTTTCAAAATTGCTACCTGTACTCAGCGCACAAGCTTTACATGGACGAACGGACGGACATCGTTAAATCGACTCAGAAAGTGATTCTAAGCCGATCGGTATACTTTAAGCTGGGTGTTGGACCAATATTTCTGGGCGTTACAAACAGCACCACAAATCCAATATACCCTACCCACTATGGGGGTGTAGGGTATAAAAATAGAGGAGGTTAGGCAATATATATTCGCATAACTCGAAAACTAAACAGTTTTCTTGAATTAAATATAAAAAAAAAAAAATATTTTCAAAACGACTGCTCGGATTAAAATAAAAATTTAGTCCTGCTTAAAGATAATTTTGTTGCCGAATTTCGGTTTTTTTAATTAGTTCATTAAACTAAACAGTTTTCGAGTTACATGAATATTTATTGCACAACCTCCTCCATTTTTTTTAATAACGCTATATCTCGAAAACTAGATTCAAACACAAACTGCGAAGCTTTTTTTGGCTTATCTGCAGAAAACACCCAGAGTCTTTGGCGGGATTTAAACCCGCAACCCACTGACTAATAGTCCGGCACACTAGGGCCTAGTCTAACGGGGCACCCTTAAAACGGTTACCCCCACTAGATTCACCACTAGGTGCCCCGTTTGTCGAGTTTTTCAACTAGCACAGTGTAATTGATATATATCTATAACCGTATAGTCAACAACGGCCGTATAATTAAAACTTCTGGGCGATTCTATTCTGACGGGTGCAACATTTAGACGCTTTAAACGTCTTTTACTGATAGAAAGAAACACATTTGCAATTAAGTTGTTTCTAAAAGGGGTAATATTTTTCTATATACTATTGTTATCTATTTGCGAGAATTTATATGAAACGACCAAATAGCCACGAGAGAGCTTTAAATTGGCCAACTTTCATAAGATCATACCACAAAAACACAAAACTCTGTTAATTTTTAAACTTTTATTGTATTATTCTTTTTTATTGTGAAAGATGAGATATCAGACGATGATTATCACATCAAACATCGTAAAGGAATATAATCCAATAATAAGAAATTTGCTGTTTAAGCCATGATGGGTGCAATATGAATGAATTTTCTATTCGCGCCAAATCTATGAATCTTAATGCTTCGAAGTGCACAACAAATTTATATTTAAGCTTTCGTCTAAAAAAATTATATTATTATAAAATAACGATATTTTACTTTAAATTTGCATCAAAAAAGTATCAAATAGGGTGATTTGAAAATTGATGTTAAAAGTTGTCTAGAATAGAATCGCCCTTCTGTTTCTAATAAAATCAAAAAAAAAAAACAAAAAATGGAAATTGTTAACCTCAAGTTTCATAAATTAATTAAAATGATTATTAATTGTAGAATATTTCAATGATTTAATGTATATTTTTCATAAAAATATTATTTATTTTCCGTTTTAAAAGTTTTAATTGTTATCTCACGTTTTATTTTACAATTATTTCCATTTGTTTTCTTTGCTTTCCCAATGCAACCACCATTTAAATAATTTATTTATTTTTAATTTAAATTCTAACTTAACTTTTGACATTCGTTTCTTTTTTTTTTTTTTTGAATGGTTTTAAACTCAAGCTGCCTGATATTACTAAAACACAAAATCATCTTTTGTCTACAATTTATAGCCTCTTTTGTAGAGTTAGAAATATAAAACCAAATCATTCTAAAATGTTTTTAAGGAATTATTTTTATTTTGTGGCCATTAAAATAAAATTTATTTATGACTTTTAAATTTATATGTATGTATTTGTTCTGCTTATTGTTGTAAAATAAAATTAGAATTTCGTTATTTATTATTCTTCTATTCGGTCGCATATGTATGAGTAAGTTTTAATGCAATTACGTAATAGATTTTGTTAATACCCAGCAAGCCATATGAGTCCGAAAAGAGTCTTTTCTGACACCTTTTTCGGAGCGTTAACGCTCTTTATGAGCCCAAAAAACAATCATTATTGCTCCGAAAACTTTCAGAAAAGAGGGTCATTACATTCGAAAATGGTCCGTCAGAAAGAGCTCTTAGATAATGTCAGAAAAGAGTCTTTTATGAGGGTTTTTCTTGGGCTCTTAAAGAGCTCTTAGATAATGTCAGTAAAGAGTCTTTTATGAGGGGCTATTTTTGGGCTCTGTGTAATCTTATTTTTATCATTCTTGTGTGTTACAGCTATGTTTTTTTTTGTTCAAAGCACAAATAACAGGACAACAACGCTTTGGTACACACAAAATTAAGTGGAATTTCTGAGTCATACTGCGTGCCGACTCAGGACAGTACCAAGCAAATTTTTCTTTCGCTCCGAAAATGTTCTTTTGTTGGACTCTTTTCTGACTCCTTTTTTCGGAGCGCTCCGAAAATGCTCTTTTGTTGGACTCTTTTCTGACTCCTTTTTTCGGAGCGCTCCTAGAATGGTATGCTGGGTATTTTAATAAAATTGTCTAGATTTATGTATGTACATACATACGTATGTTTTAATGTGTTTCTTCTCAATTTTTTTCAGTGAATAGAAAAATATTGTAGTTTTTATACCCTCCACCATCATATATATAAGTTTGTCATTCCGTGTGTAACACTGAGAAATATTCATCTGAGACCCAACAAAGTCTTACAAAATTCTAAGTCGATTGACCTATGTCCATCTGTCTATCTGCCCGTTGATTTTGGTTGTGTCGTTTTGACGTGAGAGTGTTTTAGAGAGACAGAGTTCCCAAAAAGCTGTTCATAATTTTCCTAAGCAGGAAAATCAGCAAAATCGGTACAACAGAA
Source organism: Bellardia bayeri (assembly GCA_950370525.1). Lineage (NCBI taxonomy): Eukaryota > Metazoa > Arthropoda > Insecta > Diptera > Calliphoridae > Bellardia > Bellardia bayeri. The sequence goes on from OX493267.1 coordinate 23,701,929, forward strand.
CCAGAGTTATGGACCAAAATGTGAGACAACCTCCATAAAAATTTAATATTTTTAAACATTTTTCTTGCAGTTTTTTTGAAATATCTGCAATATATTGCTAGAAATTTTATACACGTTATTTCTATGATGAAAAAAAAGTGTAAGGAAAATAGTAAAAATCGGTTCATAATTTCTCATAGCCCCCATACAAATATCTTGCCGAAATATGGCTTAATGATAAATAAATGCCTGTAAAATTGGAATATTAATAAAAAAAATTCAACAAAAATAAATGTCATGTAAAAAGAAATCGCAAAACGAAATGTTGTTTTGTTCGGTCCATGTTTGTCCATAGAACCCATATAAAGTCCACTTCTAAAATTCATTTAAATAATTAAATACGTATAAACAGTTACCTGGCTAAAATTCGACACAAATTAGGCAAATAAATTGTTGTACTAAATTTTATGATGGTTGGTCCGCATCCGAAAAAGTCATTTATCCTTATATTTTTCTTATAAATATCGGTATCGGACACAAAACTTTACACAGATCATTTCCATATACACAAAAACCTTTGAACAAAATTTGTGAATTTCGGTGCATATTTGACCAATTTCCCCATATGAAGCGCTCTTCCGAAAATCACTTCGATACTCATAAATCTCGTATAAATAACGATACCGATCCAAAATTTTATACGCAGCATTTACACATATGCCAAAATCAAACTGCTGGCTTTTGAATATATCGGTCTAAATTTTACCATATCCCAGCTATGAGGTCCATTAACGAAATTCACATTAAAACTAATAATAATACTTAAATATACTTTTATTATATTGAAATTCAACGTGGGATATCCTCGTATATATAAAACTCTCTGTTCCGAAATTTAAGAAGATCGTACCACTACCGAAAAACAAGTTAAGCCTGAATAATGTCTAATAAATATCGATATCGAATAAACAGTTTATACAGACCAGAAATTGTAATCCAGAAATCATATTAATATCGGTTATACGGCAATTATGCTACTGAATTTTGTAGCAGTCAGTCCATATTTGGCAAAGCTCCCAAATTAAGTCCGCTTCCGAGTATAATAGCCAACTCGTGTAAATAATGTTATTGAGATGAATTTTAACAAAATCACATTAATGGATCCAGTATCCAGAAGCTTTAAGTCCATAATTGGTCCGTTGCTACTTGCCACCCATATATCTCTTGTAAATAAAGTTATTGAGATCAAATAAAATTCATTAAAATTAGTATTAAAAAACACTGAATAAGGATATTCTAGTCCTATAACCAGTGTACTATAGTTTTTGTTTTTCTCTTTATATTAAGGTGGAGGGTATTTAAGATTCCGCCAAGCCGAATATTGCACTCTAACTTGTTGTTTTTTTTTTTTGCTTTATTGAAATTTTTTTGTTGGACATAATTTAACTTGTTGATAACAATAATTTTGTTGTTGGAAAAACAAAATACTTTATTCTCAGCTTTGAGAATTGTTAAAAGTCAGAAAGATGTAATCAAATGTTGTTTTAATAGTTGGTCCGTGATTTCAGAAATAAATGGACGTGCAAGTTTGTGTGAATAGTCTTAGAAAAAATATACTTCTTAAGTTGAAATTAAATTAAATTTTAAACTTGTTGTGGTCACACTTGGCAAATATTTACTGAAAAAAGCGTAACCACTCGTTTTAGCACAAATTTGTTTGACGTTGCTTACTCGTACAATAGTTTTGCAAGATCAAACAGCATCAAATAAAATATTAATAAAAACTTGTTTTTAATTAAATAAACAAGTTCAAATATATTTTATTTAGTGGTTGCGTCTTTTTTGGCAAATATTTGCCAACTGTGAAGGAATTTTCTGTAGTTATAAAATTATGCTTTAACTATTAATCCAATCAAATTATTTTAAAAATGAATGAATTCATTAAAAACAAATAAGAAGATCGGCCTAGCCCTATCATATAATACCCTACACCGAGCATATGAGCAAAACATAACCAGCATCTATGAAACTTATTTGAGTACAATTTCATTTGGATATCAAAATTTGTAGTCCCACCTTTTTAGTTTTGTTGCATTTTATTTACATAGGAAATTTTACAGACGTTTTGTGCTTGTTAAAGTGAGATCCGGAAGTGGGCTTTATATGGGAGCTATGATCAATTATTGACCGATCTGTGTTTTTATAAAAATGTACACTTTTTTTTATAATTAACAAGCACAAATTGCGAAGCTTTTTGGCTTATCTGCAGAAAACATCCAGAGTCTTTGGCGGGAATCGAACCTACAACCCTCTGACTGATAGTCTGGCACACTATGATGGACGATTTTTTGTTTCAAAAAATACCAAAGTGACGATTTGACGATTAGTTCATTGAAAGTGACGATTTTCTGAATTATTACAGTTTGCTATCATTTGTTTGCTTTTTTAATGTTTTTGTTACCAAATTCTCTCTTTTTTGAGACAACAACTATTTTTCTCATTTAATATAATAAATATTAAGAAGAACATGACATATTTCAAAAATAAAACTAAAGTTACGGTCACACTTGGCAAATATTTACTCAAATTTGTTTGGCGTTTGTTTTGCAAGATCAAACAGCATCAAATAAATTAAAACTAAATATTGGTTGTGCTTTGGCCTAAATAAGACAAGTTTCTTAAATATATTTTATTTAGTGGTGTGACCGTACCTTAAGTTGAAGTAGTGTTTTCTTAATTATTGACAATGGTTAAGTTTAATTCCAAATAATAGTAGAAATTACTTATTTATTTGTAATCTTAAAAAAGCAGTTTAAAATGCTGAATTCTATGAATTAAAATTTTTAGAGGACACAATTTCTGAATTTGAACGGGGAAATTTTACAAAAACTTCTCCTATTTTAACAAAACATCGAAAGAATATTCAGCCAAATAAATTTAAATAACAAAAATGCGGAATTCTTTGCAAATAAGTACCTGTATATGATGAATGAATTGGATTCTATACTCAAATGTGATTTAAAACTTATTGAATTAAATTGTTTTGACATTGTAATTTAATCTGAATTAATGAAATATGCTAAATTCAGATATTTATTTATTAAATACTATAAGTCTTGTTTTAGCTGACAAGATTTTGTTCAATTCTCTTTTAAACTTGCCATTTCATTTACACACGTCAATTCAATTTTCATACTTTTTAATGCAAATCAACATGCACGAACAAAAAAAAAACAAAAGCAAGGCCCCCATTACCGTTCACAACACTAAGTATTTTGATGTCGTATGTTGTAAACTACGATTACGATTCACAACACTTATCGGCTTAATCTTAAATAAATGCATGTTGTGTTGTAGTCGAGACAACACAACATTTTAGTGTTGTGAACGATAATCGAGACCGAAATAAGAAAATTAACTAGTACCGTCAAGTTTGTTCCCTTTTGTTCTCTTTTCCCTTCTCGTCCAAAAATACTTGACTTGACGAGTCAGAATTGAAAAGTGTGAAAGCGGTGTGTGTTTAACATTATCACCCCTATCGTGAATAAAAATTCCCCATGAAATTTGTTCCCTTTTCACATTTTCCTATTAAAATTCAATGTTAAAAAAATAAAAGGGAACAAATTTCATGTGGAATTTTTATTCACGATAGGGGTGTATATTTTTTGTGATTTCTTATTTAAAAAGTTTAAATTTATGTATTTTAATATAAGTATATTGTACAAGAGACATATAAACTTGAATTTGTTTTCGTTTAAATAAAAACTTCAAAATGCTATTTGAAATAGTGACTCTTTATTTTTCCGATTTTTTGTGACAATTTTTAAAATTTGAAATTACGATTGTTTTCTTTTTTAGCGGAGTTTTGACGATTTTCTCCGAAATTCATCTGACAGCCCTGCCTGTGATAGTTTTATAATAATGGCCTTATTCATAAAACTTACAACAGGTTTATAAGAGGTTTATAAAGCAAATTGTATATGGAAATTGGCTTTATAAACCTGTTGTAAGTTTTTATGAATAAGGGGGTAAGTGTTCAAGAATACTAGAATTTTATGGATCTTTTAAAAAATGCTTCATTTCTGAGGGATAAGAAAGTACAATGTTTAAATCTTTCAATAATAAATGTGCCTTGCTCTATCAAGGCATACCTAGTAAATCTGAGAGCCCTTGTATTTTCACACTTTTACAACACGTCTTTATAAATTAGTCTAGCGCCAAATTGAAACCACTATTGAGCAAAACATTGTAAAAATAGTAGACAAGTTTTATTGGAAAACAATTATTACTTAATTGAAATGTCTTTTGCTTTGTCTTGGACAAATGGTTAAAACAGAGAATATTGTACAAAAGGATAAGAAAAAAATTGAAATTAGGGTAAAAGACACGTGTTTTACATGGCAACTACCAAAATACAATATATAGTACATATAATACAAAATGAAGTAAAACACTCAACTGATCTCTCTATGGTAGGGGCTGTGTAACGTTTTAAAACCCAACTGGTGACTGTCTTCCATCATAAATGACATTTGAAAAGAAACCAAAAGAAATTGTATGTAGGATGGCAAAGAATCAGAATGAGAATAAGTTTCTTCGAATTCTTAATTATCAGCTTAAGGAGAAAAGTAAACAATTGACCAGATACAGTAAATACACAAAAGATATTGACAATTTAGTGACACAAACCAAACACTATTAAACTTAAACGAATGACAAACAAACAGATACAAATACATAAAGATTTGAAATAAATGGGAAGGAGTATTCAGACACCACCTTTTTAAGGGTCTCTTACAGTTTAACGGCGACTACTGCCGCTGCACTGTTGTGACCACTAAATGCCTGTTCAGGTAGATTTTTATTACATTCTTTGACATCCATAAAACGGTGGCTTTAAATTTTATGTTTTTTCTATTCAATAACTTTTGATTTTTACGAGTGTGTTTGTTCAAAATCCAAAACACACTAAACAACAATTTAAATTTTCTTGTCTTCAACGAGTAAATTTTCATAAAATTTATGACCCTCCTGACGTTGTTGTTTCTAAAATAGATTTCCAAAAAGGTTGTTTTATTTTCTCTCTTTCAAATCTTTTTCAAAATCCTTAAGGTTTTTTTTGGTCATTCAACAACTTGACTTTATGGTGTGTTTTATTTACACTCGTTCGTTCTTCAAGTACTTATTTTATGTAAATTTAACAAAATCTTTCAAATCCATTGTAAATCTTTTTTCTACTCGTAGGAAGCATTTTAAGAAACTTGCCTAGAAGTTTATGAGTTTCTGTGTGTTGGACGGCTAGAGGTGCTAAATGGGCAGTGAAAATATGACAGGTTTGTTAAAGATTTTATTTTGAAATTAGTATTTTAGTATAATTTATTACTAATCAATCATTGTTGTTATTGTTTGTTTTATAAGAAAATATTCAACATAAATTTTAAACATAAAAAACTTTATATTTATCTTATTGTTTTTTTTTTTTTTATAACAATGCGTATTTATGGGTATAATCTTGGTATATCGAAAATAATATTTATGTTTTTGTATATTTGTTGTTTTTACGAAGTTTTATGAAAGAATTAAAATAAATAAATAATAAACCTGGTCACCATTTGTCTAGACTTCCGTTGGCACCAATTGCCGTTACAATATTTAAACAAATGTTAAGTGAAGAGACGCGTATCTGAAATGTATTCATTAATCAAGAATAATTTGATGTTCAAAAATATTTATTCAAAATATTGTTTATAATTCCCTAATTAGGGGTTCAGTAAGGGGGATTTAAATTGAAAAGTTATAGGAATTTTCATTCATTTGCATAGTTTTAAGGCCTTTTTGTTGCTGAAATTTATCCGTTTTAGGAAATGTTCTCGATTCCTTTCGGCAACTAACGGGTGGCCCAAATAAGACCAGCTGATGTGAAACACATATAACTTTTTTATTTTTTCTTTTTGCAAATTATAACTGAACTCTTGGAAATTTAAAATGAATACTTACAGTCCAAAACAATGCATTAAAATTATCGAGTTTTATTATTCTTCTAAACGATCAATTTTTCTGACGCAGCGAAATTATCGTAGTTTTTTTTTAACGTAACATCAGCACCCACATCTGCCATGATAACAAGTTTAGTTCGCCGTTTTGAGGAACTGGGTTCAGTTGCCGACCGTCCAGGATAAGCTGCTCATCGAAATATTCGCACTGAAGACAACGTGAAAGCTGTGCAGCAGAGTGTTGCAAATGATCCATCTGTCTCAACTCGTCGCCGTTCCGGCCAATTGGGTATACCCAATAATCTTTTGATGACGGATGAAGCGCATTTCCATTTAAGTGGTTATGTGAATAAACAAAACTGTAGGTTGCAATACATCAGCATCAGTCACACCCAATCTGATGCACAGTTTGGTGCGGTGTTATGGCCACAAAAATCATCGGCCCATATTTCTTTGAATGAGGATGAAACGCCAGAAATGGTCTCCGGGGCTTCTTACAGAACAATGATCGACAACTTTTTGCGGCCAATGGTGGAGCAACATTCTAATTTGTGGTTTCAATAATATGCAGCCACTGCGCATACTGCTAGGCAAACAATGGACATGTTGCGTGAAATTTTTGGTGAACGCATAATTTCAAAAAATTCAGATTTCCCTTGGCCTCCTCGTTCACCAGATTTAACTGCGCCCGATTTTTTTTATGGGTTTATTTAAAAGACAAAGTGTATGTTAACAAACCACCGACACTTGGACAGCTCAAGCAGAATATTCGAAACGAAATACGGCGCCTGCAACCAGAAACATTACGGCGCGCCGTGTAATGCAAAATGCGCTAAAAAGAGCCAATGCCTGCATCGAGCAAAATGGTGGTCATTTGTCTGATGTCATACTTCACACATAGTCACGTTAAATTTCCATAAAATGTATTTAACATATAAAAATAAATCATTAAAAAAAAAACGGTTATTACAAGAGTTATACGTGTTTAACATCACTAGGTCTGATTTTGGCCACCCGTACTTAAAAATAGATTTTAATTAAACTCAAGAAAACAACGTTTAACTAGTTTGACACTTTAGTAACTCAGATGCTTAGAGTGGGTTTACACGCTGCGACTTTTTTCTGCGACATTTCTCCTGGGAAATGCGTAGTGGAGAGTACGGGGCAGCTAGTGTTGCAGGTATTGCAAAGCAAAGCGACAAATTTGACATTTCTCTTTTCCATCTTCTTTTCTCTTGTAATATTTTCATTTCATTTACCAGCCATAAAATGCACAAATATTCGCCTTTTAAAGCCCCTAGACCACAAAATAAAAACGGCTGTATGCAAAAGTATATAATTACACGTATTTTTCATAAATTTCCCAAAACTAAAAACTAGGTCCCACATATATGGCAACACATCTGCGAATGAGCGAAATAGGGGAAATGAACAATTTAATGTCATGTAAACAGACGATGAATTTAGAAGGGACACCAAAAACGAACGTCAATAGAGTCGAGGCAATAAATCGCAGCGTGTATATAAAGTTTGTTAAAAAGCTGAAAGTCCATACCAAGCGTTTACGCGTTTGTCGCGTTCTAAGCAACTGTCAAAAAAGTAGAATTAATGTAGTCGTACGTTTTAAGTTACACAGTTATACTTTTGAAAGCGTGCGTCGAAGAGCTGATATCGAAAAATGAAAAGCAAATTTGTTTTAAAGGTGATGTCACTGGGAAAAATGACAATTGAAAAAACATTTTTTATATGAAGTTTACAAACAAATCGATAAAAAAAAAACTTCATATAAAAAACAAGTACGAAAGTAAAGTCGGTCAAGCCCGACCATATAATACCCTACACCCAGTAAATGTATAAAACAATTTTTAAGAAATGTGCGTTATATGACCTATTATGGACCGATCATCCAAAAATTTATTGTCATGATTTCTGTGAATATAAATATTGTGTATGTTAAATATAAATACTTTTAAACGATTTATGGAGGTTAAAACTTATTACTTGGAGGGTCTTATATGGGAGTTTCGACTAATTACAGACCGACCATTATAAAATTAGGTGTCATCAGTTCTGTATATTATTTGTTTCGAATTTTATTTTATTACCAACATTCTTAAGAAATTTATGATCGTTAAAGTGATTTTCGGAATTGGGTCTTATATGGGAGCTACGACTAATTATGGACCGATCACAATAAAATTGTACTGTGTTGTTTGTATACATATGAGATATATTTATAATAAATATTATTTGGATACCAACATTTTTGAGAGCGTTATGCTCTTTAAAGTGATTTTCGGAAGTGGGCCTTATATGGGAGCCACGGCTAATTATGGACCGATCTGCACAAAATTCGTTGATGTGATTTGGCTTTGTGATGAAATTTGTTTGTACACTTGCATAATTCAAACATTTATGATCGGTAAACCCCAATTTCGGGAGGACATTTGTATGGGGGCTACGTGAAATAATGAAATGATATCCACCAGTTTCAATCCCATCCGTTCTTGGGCCGAAAAAATATCACGTACTAAATTTCATCCAAATATTTTCAAAATTGCGACCTGTACTCTGCGCACAATCTTTACATGGACAGCCAGCCAGACGGACGAACGGACGGACATCGTTAAATCGACTTAGAGAGTGATTCTGATGCCGTTTGATCTTGCAAAACTCTTGTAAGAGTAAACAACGTCAAACAAATTTCTGTTAAAACAAGTGGTTATGCTTTTTGGAGTAAATATTTACCGAAACATTTGCAAATACATAAATCATTGCGTTCGGCCCAAAGAGAGTTTTTGTAGATAAAAATTTAACCTTTCGAAACTGTCAGTGTTTGGAAAGCAAAATGATATGGATTACTGAGAGCTGAACGAACGAACATTCACATTATGGGTGCGGATTAATAAAAATATTTCAGATATTGCGTTAATGTTATGCAACCTATGAAATGTGGAATGTTTCACAATCAACAAAACAAGTTGCGCAGCTTTTGTTTAATTTGCTTGTTCCCAACTTAACTTAAGCAAGGCCATCAAAAAAGGCATAAAATATGAAATTACGTATGTATTAAAGAAATTCGGGTTATTAAAAAAAAAACGATAAATCTATCGCAAAATGTGTTAAATTGGCAGCACTTGGTGGTGTTTGGCGAACAACTCTACATCAGGGTTGGCAAACATAGTACAATTGTACTATTGTGGTACTGGCACGAGTCATTTGGTACAATTTCAAAATACTGCTACATCAGAATTAGGTATTCCAGATGTAATAGATAACTATACGATTTAAGTTTTATCTTTTGTATGGTAGTGCAAGTCGAAGAGAAATTTTTGTTAATTTTGGAACTGATGTCCATTTGATATTTAAATATCCATCTAAAAGTTGGTTATCAGGAAAAAAGTTGTTGACTAAACTTTCGAACAAATAATCCACAGTTAATAATTTCAACAGGATAATTGCTAGGATTTCACTTTGCAGACCTTCTAAAATACATGTTTGCACATTCTAAAAGTTTCGATACTCATTCCTCACTGCCTTCTCTAAGAAGATTTATAAGATTATGATCTTATGGTGAGTTTATAAGAAATATTGTTCATAATATATCTGTTAAAGGACTTGAGACCAGCAGTTACGCTTTCTTTTTTAGGCATTTTAAAAGGAGTACGATGTATTCATTCTATTAGGAATTATATGTAAAATTAAAACGATTTTGCAATGCGGTTGGATGTCCTTGTGTCAGCAAAAGAAGTCCTTTAAAAAGGCTTCTTTACATCATCTTTTTCCTGCTAGTAATAAATACCTAAAAATCTACATCTTACGTCAACATGATTTTTACGAGTTCCATTTAAGAAACCCGAAAAACAGACTGTGCAGGCTAAATTTTGCCAAATAATGTTTGCAAGAAATCTGCATTTTGGAATTCGGTCATCTTCGCCGTTGAGTCTAAGTTATTGGTTTCAGATGGCATGTCACATACAGAGCGCAACAAAGAAAACCTAAAGACAAAATTGAAACATGGTGTTGACAGTGTCATGGTTTAGGCCTGTATGTCAGCTGCTGGTATTGGGAATTTAACATTTGCTGAAACAACCATGGACAAGTTTAAGTACCTTCAGATTCTGAAGGACAACTTGTTAGAAAGCTCAGTGAACCTGGGTATAAGAGCAGATTTTTTATTTTACCAGGATAACGATCCAAAGCACAAATCAGTTAAGTGCCCAAATTTGACACCGCACATACCACACACGTTAGACCTTAATGTTATCGAAAATTTATTGTCAATTTTAATAAATCATAATAAAGAAAGACAAAACTTCTAATAAAAAGATTAAAAAAAACGCATCTGACGGATTTCACCGAGTATTACAAAAAAAAATCATTTTTTTTTCAATTAAACCTTTAATTGATTTTAAAATAATTTTCAATTACAATTTTAATTGATTCAATTATTTTTTTTGATTTTTCTGATATTTTCAATTAAATCTCAAATTTTTTTGTTTACAGGTCCGATTTCAATTGAAGTTTTAATTGATTCCATAAATATTTTAATTCAAACTCATTTTTATTTTTTTCTGTGTAGCCAAAAACTGGTAGCAACTGGTCGCCTTAAATCTGTTGTAGATAATAAAGGCCATCGTACCAAATATAAAATTGTGTAATTGACAGTTTAAATTTTAAATTTTCGAAAATATGCTGTGACGTGAAAAAATGAGATTTTTTGTTTGTTTTTAGTTTTAATAAAATGTACATTTTTGCAATAAATTATTATTAATTGTTAGACTATACAATTTTTTCTGTTAAATGACACCAATTTTCATTAAGTTTTCTTTTTATATAGCATTGAAAACAAACAAAAATTAACAACATAAAATAAGCTGTGAGCCACTGTATGTATGTATATCATTTATGGCTATTGTAACTTTCACGATTTTCAAAAAAGAAAGGTTTTCATTTTAATTATTTTCATTGACAGGGTTTTACAATACATAGCGCACTATGGGTAAAAAGGCTTTTTAGCAATTCCTCTTGGATTTTCAGAAGCCCAAATACGTCAATTTAGCTTGTTGAAGTTCAAAGACAAATGAAAATGGGCTTCATTTGAAAAAATGATTTTTCCAGAAAAATGTAATTCTAAATTAAGAAATATCTGTGTATCTAGTAATGTGCATACGTCATATACTCGTAAACTTAAATTGATTTCAATTGCAGAAGTTTTTTTATTCATAACTTTGTTCCAGGGCGAAAAATACAATATGACATTGAGACACCCAACTGCCATTAAAGTAACATAATATTCAAATACATATTGCAAAATTTGTGTGTATTCCATTACAAAGTCTACAAAAACATTTGCATTTACTTGATGTTTTTAAATATGTTTGTAGTCCCAACAACGTGATTTTTCCAACGATCAGTCTAACTTGATGCTCAGTTACTCCCTCTAATAAGTGTAAATGGAAATAAAATACATATTTTGTTTACTGTATTTGGGTTTTTGTTTTCTATTGTAAATTTCACTTATAAATACTTTAGTTTGTTTGGCACTATCACATTTCATCAGCCCACATAAAAACGTAAACCAGATATGAAAGTATCTAACACTGCACCGCTGTTAAACTCATAAGCAGAGTTCTTCCATGATTGTACGTTCGTATTATGTTTGTATCTATGCATGAATCTGTGTTACATTAGTAGAATAATCACAACAAATAATTGGCCATGTGTTCCAGCAGATACAGCAGCAAGCAAACAGTCTCTAAACAAAAAAGGTTCTTTCAGGAAAAAAACGAACAAAAAAAAAATCACAAATCTATTTTGGTATGATCTTGCTACGAATACGAATAAGTTAGTTTGCTTTTATATGGACAACAAGTATGACATATTTTTTTTGCCTGCTCGAGTGACTACTGCCTGCCAGTATCATTCATTCATTTGCTTCTCTTCCATGTTCCTCCAACACTCGCGCAGTGAACAACATGTGTGTGTGTGTGTGTGTGTTGCTATGTTTCTTGTGTTTATCTTTCCCAGTAGATGGATGGATAATGATCGAATGTTGGTTGAAATAAAATTGTGGTTCCAGATACGATACGAGCGACGAGAAGATGGGGTTTGTTTTTTAAGGTTTGGTTATTTTTGTATATGTGCGTTTACGTGAATCCATAATCAGTCCATCAAACCAAAAACCCAAAACATATGCATGCATACATTTATACATCTTGCAGCCAGCTATAAGTACGACTATCTGTAAATGTTTAAATATGAATATTTATGTACGAGTGTGGTATTGTAATGTTTGGCATGGTTGAATTGTTTGTTTGCCTGTCAGTTCGTTTAAATGTTTTGTTTGCTTCGTTATTTATTTCTTTGTCATCTATCATATGTTCTGTGTAACTTCGTAATAGAATACATATGTACATACTCGTATGTTCTCTTTAAAGCAGCAAAACTCAAACTCATCATTGTCGTCAGCCGGCCGGTCAAACAACAATTATTAGGGGTTACCAGATGAATATTAAAGCCAAAAAATTACTTAAATTTAATAATTTTGGCATTCTTTTCTAACTAAGTTGTTATTAAAACACCCTCTATTACCTCTATTACAATGATGATTACCCAAAAAAATTTGAGTGAAAATTGCCCAAAGAATATTTTTTCGAATAATTCGATCAAAGACAATTACATATTTACGGTATTTCGACATTTCCGTCATCCCTGCAAATAACGCGACTAGTCAATACATGCATGTAAAGATTAGACCAAAGAGGAGTAGGAGTACTCCAAATATATGAAAAAAGGTGGTAGATTTAACTTTGCGATGTCCTACGATTGGACCATATAACCAATCGGTTTAGTCCCAAAACTACTCCATGGAGTACAACAAACAACAACAACTCAATATGCAATCGTGTCGTTGAACTACAAACTCTTGTTTAACTATGACATGGTCCATTACATCCATTACATTGGACCATGTTGTAAGTAGTCCATTTCATTTAAAATGGATCACGTAGACCAATATTATTTGCAGGGATAGAGTAAGGGTGTCCCGATAGACTAGGCGATAGTGTGCCGGGTTCGATTCCCGCCAAAGACTCTGGGTGTTTTCTGCAGACAAGCCAAAAAAGCTTCGCAGTTTGTGTTTGTTAATTATCAAAAAAAAAATATATATTCTATTCTATTCTGTAGATCATCTACTTTACGCATCTTTCCTGAATCGTACGCTTATCTCATGGAAGTAACACCACGATTAAGTCAGTTTCATCAACCACAGTGAAGACCTCAAATTCAGTCGCCATTAACACAGAGTAACCTCTGTCAAAGTAAATTCTGCAACTGCAATAATTAAAATTGTCTGGAAATTCAATCATACAACCACATATCCATAATTAAACAGGTTCTATAATAGGAATCCAACGACATATCTAACATGAACTCCCTCCATCAAGAGGTATCCAGTTCACGATGCCGTAAGATTCTCTCAAGAGACTTGCGACTAGTTGCTTATTGAATATCACTCCCAACAAGTGTAGTATACATATACATACATATATTCTTAATTACAATTTAAAAGGTCCATTTGGTATTCGTGTGGATATTTCCCAAGTATTTATATGATATTTTTACATGAATAAATGACCGAAGCGGCTTTGGCTTCAAAGTAACTCTCTATATTATTCGGAAAATGTAAATTCCAATCCATTCAAGACAGGCTTGTTTGGAATGCTAAGCTTACATTAACATACACTAACATAGCTCCATGCAAAGAGTTTCCTTAGTGCCGATTACATTCTTTGGATATAGTATTTCCCAGATACTGCCTAGGTGGAATTATCCGCTTACGAGTTCCACAAGTAGTCAATAGACCATTGAGAAATAACACTGAAGTCACGATCCGTTAACTTAGTGATTGTAATGTTTGTGCTTGAAGAGAGCGAAAATTCAATAAATAATCCTTCAATGTACCTTTGCTTCCTTTCAGTGGAAATGCATTCGATGTTAATGTGAAGCTCGATTCACCTCGGGTACGCACAAATACAAAAAAAAAAAGTGTCATGCCAATTTAATTTTATTATAGAAAGCAAAATAAAACACTGAACATTTAACAAAACATGATGTTGGAAAAGCAGGCCAAAAAAAAAAGTGGACTTAAAGATTCACCCAGCAGTAGATAGTATTGTCCTGGCAGGTTTTCCTTGTGACCAGCTAAACTGCTACATACTCTAGGAAATTTAACGCCGACAAACTTTGGTGTGACACCAACAAGTCAAATACATTGCTTTAGGTGTCTCACCGCCACTTTTTATTTTAATTATTCCAAAATACCGCTAATCCACGTTGATAATCAAATGTAATTGCTTTTATTACCTGCGGAGGCTTCACAGTTTTTCCAGACTCATAATTGCCTCCATAAACGAACACTTTATTAATGTCTAAAGACATTAGTAGCAATTGTGCATGACAATTGCTTTACCAACATTATGTTGTGAAGGCTTTTAAAATCGAATCAATATTAATAAAATAAACAAAAATATTTATATCACCCGTCACATGATATAGCATGATCACTCGTTTCAGAAGTATCAGCCTTCGTACGAACCCTAATCAATATTCATAGAATAACATTAATTCCCTTTTAAAACTCATCAAAAGGAGAAGGATAGACTAATTGGTCGGTTTGGTATGAGGCCTTAAGGGTAAATACCGCATTGCAACTTTTCACTCCAGATAGAACCTATAAATTTGAATCTGCCAAAGCATAATAAGAATTTTATAGATCCATAAAAGCCTATTCTCACAAATAGTAACTACAGTTGAGCTATTAGAAATCTGCTCGTCATACCCTTTTTGTCAGAGGAAGATTGGAAATTTGTTATCTAAAAGAACTTCTGGGATCTAATATCCACAGGTTTTACAACTGCCACAGGTTTTCTGTACAAGACTTGGGACTTGTAAGATTGTTGAATAGGAAACCATGATCTCAGTTGAGCTATCATAGAAGAAGATGAAGACAGGAAATTGGATATCAAAATGAACTTCATGCAAAACTCGGGACTTGTAAAGTCGTTAACACGATTTTATAAAACGGGTATCAAAAATAACATCTAGAAGCTCATGACCAGATCTCTAACTACCACATGTTTTTTTGTGAAAAAAACTTCATGACACTTTGCGAGGACTCAAAGGAATGCCATGGTAGACTATTCCTACCTCTGAAAACCATTTTTATAGTTTAAAGCTTCCAAATTACAAAGTAAGGTTTTCATTATATGAAAAATTACTGTCAAGAGTAAGAAATCGACTGAAACTCCAGCAGCAAACCAGAAAAATTTTGATGACATTACAACGAGAAAATTTAAGCGGTTCAGCGGAGTGTGAGCTGTGTCTTAGACTTGTTTGGTTTTACACATTTCTGTCGAATATGAAATCGAGAAAAAGCAATAAAATAAAATCACCAATTAAATAACAACATCTGGTAACGCTACTAATACACTATAAAGTACTGCTATACTTAACTATGTATTATCAAACGTCATCAAACTTCATAATCACCATCACCATCATCATCATCGTCAAGTAGTACTCTCGAATACGAGTAAATAAATATAAAGTTGGAGCGACCTTACCAAATACGTCTGAAGATCGGACTGTCTGTCTGTTGGTAACTGTATATATGAGTATGTGTGTGTGTACGTGTAGTTTTTAACTACTCGTTTGTTACGTATCGTATCATTTACTACGTCACTAAAGTCTTACTAGATACAACCAAAAACACGCTACGTACTCATAAATTCGTACAGTAGTACGAGTAAGTAGTTAATTTCTTATTATTATTATGATTTTTTTGCACTCGTAACTACATACATACACACATATATGTACATATGTATGTACATACACAATTTTCGTTTAGTTTGATTTTTTTCTTGTCATTTCATACTATTTTGTTTTTAATTTTTGGTATTCTGTTTTTAGTTTTATTTGTTACTTCTCAACTCACAACTCGTTCCACGGTTGATAAAGTTGGTACAATTGTACTTTTTTTGGTACGATTTAAAACTAAAAAGTACGATGGTACCCCTGTGGCTCATTTGGTACTATGTACATATTTCCAAATTTTTCAAACCCAAACATATTTTTAATTGATATAAAATGTAAACGCTTATTTACTGAATGAATATTGTGAATAGATTTTTTCACTTGTTCAATGGGAATAAATAGCAGGTGGTTTTTATACCCTACACAACCATAGTGGGGAGGGTATATTGGATTTGTGCATGTTTGTAACGCCCAGAAATATTGGTCCAACATTCACCTTAAAGTATACCGATCGGCTCAGAACCACTTTCTGAGTCGATTTAACGATGTCCGTCCGTCTGGCTGGCTGTCCATGTAAAGCTTGTGCGCAGAATACAGGTCGCAATTTTGAAGATATTTCGATAACATTTGGTACGTAATATTTTTTCGGCTCAAGGATGGATGGAATTGAAACTGGTGGAAATCGGTCCATTATTTCACCTAGCCCCCATACAAATGTTCTCCCGAAATTGGGGTTTACCGGTCATAAATCTCTGAATTATGCAAGTATGCAAACAAAATATACCACAGATAAGTAGTAAATGAAGCTAAAGCACATATACAAATTTCGTGAAGATCGGTCCATAATTAGTCGTAGCTCCCATATAAGGCCCACTTCCGAAAATCACTTAAAAGAACATAACTCTTTTAAAAATGTTGGTATCCAAATAATATTGAACACAAATTTGTTTCGTCTGTATAAATATCATATGGCAGAAGTTTAACATGATCGGTCCATAATTAGTCGTAGCTCCCATATAAGACCCACTTCCAAAAATTACTTTAAAGAGCATAAATCTCTTAAAAATGTTGGTAATCAAATAAAATTCGACACAAATGAGTTTATTATATACAGAAATAATGACATTTTGTAATGGTAATTAGTCGAAACTCCCATATAAGACCCTCTCCGTAATTCATTTTAACTTCCATAAATCTTTTAAAAGTATTTATATGGAGATAAAGTTTAACACATACATATAATATTTATATTCACAGAAATCATGACACTGAATTTTGGTCCAAAATAGGTGATATCTCGCAAATAACGCCCATTTCTGAAAAACTTTTTTATATTTACATATACTAGGTGTAGGGTATTATATGGTCGGCTTGACCGACTATACTTTCTTACTTGTTTTTTGTTATCTTTACTTTACATGTACCTATGAATTTAAAGTAGCTTTTGTGTTTGTTGTATAAAATTTTTGTTTATGAAAATAAAATTAAAAAAAAAATTATTTAGTACTATTGGGGTCGAAAAAGTACGATTTTTAAAGTTCATTGGTACGATATTGGTTTTCTCATTTATCATACCTGACTCGTTCTATCGAATACATGTTGTTTGTTGGTTTGCTTTTATCTGACGAATACGTGTTTTAGTTGTTTATGGAGTTAACTCTCCCAATACAACAACTAACAACTCTCTTTTTCAATTTATTTTGTACACGATCTTCTCAATCATGTTGTGTTGTTTATGTTGTTGGTTTTCAGTTTTTGTTTTCTTTTGTTTTTCGTACTGACTCTCTGTAGGGTTTTGAGTCGAAATCCCATAGATTTTGAATTCAGTTCGTGTTTATGCTTCGTTGTTGAAGGTTTCGTGCTGGAAAAGCTAAACGCGTGTGTTTTTTTTTTTCTATAATAAAAAATAAAATATTTTTGAATTTATGTAAAAAACCATAAACGGTATTCGTAACTTGAAGTGTTAAAAAAAAACGAAGAGTTTCAAATCAATCAAACAAATCTTATCAGAAAACAAAATATTACATTGATTTTAAAGCAATAATTGAAACAAATTATAAAAATATAATAAATCAATTTGGTTTGATTAAACAAGAAATAAATACAGAAAATTGAGTTTAAAAATTATTAAAAAAAATATATAAAAATTAATTAGTATTCTTTGGAAAAATGTGCTAAACCACACAAGAATTTATGTGTTCAACTGTGAAAATGTTTATTGAAAAATCTATACAATTTCCTCAAATCTTGGATTTACTTTATGATCTTCTAACAATTTTAAGCGGATTATATTAATTTTTGAAGGTAAAAAAAAAAACTGTCAAAACAGACCTAAACAGACACAACACAGTTGCCAACAATAGATACTGTTTGTACGAGTAGAATTTCTCAGATACATTAAATTCAAATGTTCGGGATCTAGAATTTTTTATGTTTCAAAGACAAATAAATTTACATGTGGGTACCACATAAAACAAATTTTTTTTAATACTATTTTAATGAAATATTTCGAATTATAAAAAAGTATAGAAAAGTATTTAAATATACAAATAATAAAAAAAATCATCATTAATTAAAAAAAAAAAACGAGATCTTAATTAGGACAATGAAACGGTTGAGAAAGAAGTGTGCTAGTTTTGTCTACATTTTTGAGTGTTTGAAAATAAAAGCGGACTTTAAAGAGCGTTTAAATTTAACTTCAGGAAACTAAAAATAATGATATATTGTTGGTGTTATTCTTAACCATCGGTTAGGGATGTTTTTTTTTATCGTTAGCTCAGCTTTTTTATTATTTGTAAAATCAAACTCAAACAATTATTAAGCATTTGCTGCAGAGTTGTTATCAATTCTTATTGGATTATAGAATGATTTGAATTACAAACTCTTTGCGAATAAAATTATAAAACAATGTACATAAGCCAATTAAAATTGTATCAAGTAACAAAACTAAAGTTTTATATCTATGGTCACAATCAATAACAGACTAAGTCGAAAAGAATCACCTTAAGTCTTTTAAAAAATTAATTAATAAAGTTAATCAAGAAAACCACAGAAAAAATTTTGCAGTTTCTGTTTGTTAAAGTTGACTTTATTTTAAAATAGAACTCATGTCTTTTTCATGCCATAAGAAATATTAAAAAAAACGATTCTAAACTTTTGTCAACAACGAAGGTAAAAAAACCAAAAGCTTATTTGAAAATAATTAAAGAAATTTTGAAATTATTTTCGAAACGTGCAAGGTGGGCTATCGTGGCTGACTGACTGATTCATTCATCATCGCACAGCCCAAACCGCTAAAGCTAGAAACTTGAAATTCTGGTAATGGATTCCTTTTACAACATGTAAGAAGGGATTTTTGGAAATTTGGTCGTTAAGGGTGGCAAATGGGGCAAAAACGGGTAAAATCTCCAAAACAAATAAACTTAGAAATAATATTTTAAATGCGTCCGCCTTTAATCAAAAAAAGAGCCGACAGGTGTCTGTCGAAATTCAAGTGACTATATGGAGTAAAAATAGTCCCAGTAGAACGTTGCGTTAACATATACATATATCTCCTACATAAATAAACATAGAAATATTGTATTAAATGCATCTAGCTCATATCAATAAAGACTAGAAATTTTTTTGGTACTTTTTGAAATTCGAATTTCTATGGCCTAAAAATTGTATTCTTTTTTGGTATTTTTTTTTTAGCAAAATGTATTTTCTCACTAAAAATGCCATGAACTATTTTTTTCAAATAGTGCGTATTACGGATAATTAATAGGTAATGGACAAAAACGGGATAAAAAAAATATCAAATATTCTTTCATCCACACAAAAAAGAACCCAGAACATGCTATTCATGACTCAAATATAAAGTTGTAAAAAGGGCCAAATTTCAGGACACTTATATTGGTACTTTTTTCAAATTCATTTCTACTATTCTATTATCGCAAACTATGCATCTGATCATGTTATTATCTTCAGCAAAGTTGTTGTGCATTTGCCCGGGAAGGTTTCGGAGTTGGTACGACCACGCCTACTTTAGCCCACTTTTTTTTAAATTGATTAATTGCTTCTGCACGGCTTTTTACAGATATACTTCAAACAAGTTGTATACACATCTTACTGAAGGAGAGGTAAAAATAAAAATGTTATGTTTCATGTTTCAAATGTTTCATGCCCCATCTCAAAAATTAAATGTTTGTATGTATGTCCTTTATAGAATCGTAAACTATGTATTTGATCATGTGATTATCTTTGGCAAAGTTGTTGTGCATGAGCCCGGGAAGGTTTCTGGGTTGGTATGAACACGCCTACTTTAACGCCCACTTTTTTAATTAATTTCAACGCCTGCCGGGAAGGCCAGACCGCTGGACCGATCTTACTAAAACTTTGACGGGATATAACTCAGACTACGGCATGACTTAAAATACTTTTTTCGACCGCCTACTTTTTTCAAAATGAATAAAATTACTTCAAATGAATTGAATATTTGTGTAATGCCTTTCTTTCAAATTAATTTTAATTTATTTAAACAAAATAACATTTTATGAAAATATATTCTTAAGTTTATATTGTAATTAGTATAATTACAAATACTAAAATGTTGATTTTATATCCATAACGTCGACTATTTCTTTTTTTTTATTTCATTTCATAAGAACGTGAACCCTAAATACCCTTTCAGGTTCGCCTACAGTTAACGAAATAATTACCATTACCGCTAAAACATCGTAAACAAAATAATTGAAAATGTCGTTACCCTTTTTCTGTAAATAATTCTAAATTATGGAAATACGTAATGTACACAAGTTAAATATGATTTTTCGAACGGTTACCGCATTAATTCAAATTAACGTTAACGTTACCTTTCAACAGTTCGAAATCGATAGCCCACCTTGCACGTTTCGAAAATAATTTCAAAATTTCTTTAATTATTTTCAAATAAGCTTTTGTTTTTTTTACCTTCGTTGTTGACAAAAGTTTCAAATCGTTTTTTTTTTAATATTTCTTATGATATGAAAAAGACATGAGTTCTATTTTAAAATAAAGTCAACTTTAACAAACAGAAACTGCAAATTTTTTTCTGTGGTTTTCTTGATTAACTTTATTAATTAATTTTTTAAAACCATCGATATAAATTATAAACAAGTTAGAGTGCAATTTGATAACAAAAATGACATAGTGAAAACCAAGCATAAGGATAAAAATTGTGATATACACTTCATATAGCAAATCGAATTACACTGAATTGTTTGAATTTATGGAAAAAATAGAATTATAATAACCCTTGGCATGATTTTGACACTTTTGACAAACGGGTCAGCTAGTGGGTAAAGCTAAATCGAGTACGCTGAATCCAGTGGTGCGTTTTTAAAAAAATGCAGGAGGACAATTATTGGCGTAACTAGAAAGCTGTTAGTTTATGGAATTTTTGAATATGTTTATTGGATATTTTTTAAATCCGTAAAAGCCAAATTATTGCTAGAGACGATTAAAATTTAATTTGGCTTTTACAGATTTACTGCCGTATTCAGAAAAAATAAAGGAGGTTTGAAGAGTGCTTTTAGACAAGCTTTTCATAAAAAATCTTCTTAAAGTACATTTGAAGTCTACTTTAATTTTTTATGAATAAGACCGTTAAAAAATATCAATTAGTCGACGAGTTATAGAAAAAAAAATCATATAAAGAATATGCTGAAAATCGGCATTTGGCTGCCAAGTTCGAAGGTCGATTAAAAAAAATCGAACTAACATAAACAAACGCCGCGATACGGGTCTTCTAATTTAGCCTCTCAGAATCGTCCTAACTTTTGCTAACCTGATTTTTTCCCACAGTGTATTCGAAAGCTTTTCAGTTTTCATTAATCTAAATAAGACTTCTCGTTTATATGTATATTAAAATGTTGTTAAACTCAAGCAAGCTTAATCATTACTCAACAATTTTACAATGTTTGCAAGCAGCAAGATTCATCCAAAAGCAGGGAAATTACTGATCGATGCCAATAGACCTTGAAAGAGGAGCTAAATCAGGGGCATAAGTAACACGTACTTTAATTCGTTGATGCAAGGTTTGAACTGTAAGGCGGGTGAGGCAAAACTTCCCAACCATTTCTTTCAAAATAGTTTTTGTACCTGTCAACATGTGGCAAGGCGTTGTCATATGTAATATTACGCTTTCATGTCTGTCCAAATATTCTGGACGTTTTTCGGCTTCAAACGAATATGGCCAGATTTCAGCAACTCATAATAGATGGGATCCATTTGGGCTTCACATACGATCTCTTACGCTTCGGATTATCTTATTGGATCCATTTACTATACACAAGTAATGAGTAAGCAGCATTTATGAATTTTTCATCATCAATTCATATGCTACCTAATTTCGAAAACGTTTTGAAATTGCTGCTGAAGTAGATCTTAATCGATTTAAATTTTTTTTTTCTTGCTGAATAACAATAATTTCGGCTTGAATTTTTACTTTTAAAATTTACAACTTTAGGCTTTGTAGATTTCAATAAAATGAAAAACTTTATTTTAAATAACGTTACTGGTTTTTTTTTAGAGATAATGCCTTGATTTATTATTACGTTAAGCGTATTTTATTGGCAACGGAAATTGTAGTTGTGTGTATTTGAAAGGAAACCGGTAGCTAAGCGGTACCGGTTGCCAATCCTGGACAATTTGCTTCTATACTTCAATATGTTTTGAAGAGTGTTTGTTTAGCACCATAAATTAAAGTATTTGTTTAGATCATTCTAGTAAAAATATTGTTATGAAATATCTAAACAAATTTTAGAAAATAGGATTTGTACAAACCATCTGCGACAGATAAAATTTTATTATTTGTTGGCAACAAGTTGTGGCAGCTAATTCTAGTTTTAATAACTATTACAAACTAAAAAAAGAAATAACAATTAATTTATAATATTTACATACTCGTATGTATTTTATTTACATATAGTATAAAGTATACTTAACGTGACCAGAGGGTTTTTATCAAAAAGCTGTTCAAAACTGTTTATGTTGTTTGTAAAATCATTAATTCTAAAACCAGCAAAAACAGAATTATTTATAAATATTAAATGACACCCATTTCACAAAAAGGATTCTTAACTAATTCATAATTTAAAAACTGCTATAAAATTGTATATATAAATATAAAATTTATAAAAGTTGCCAATTTCTTGCAAACTTGATTTGGAGAAAAAATCGAAATATATTTATTTAGAAACAATTTCAACAGAAAAAATATGGAGCAGAACATTTTTCAAAATTTAATTATTCTTGAAGAAAATTTAGAATCTATCGGGATCGGGAAAATCTGGAGCCAAATTACCGCATTCGATATCGAGTAAAATTTATAGTAATTTTTTTATTTGAGATGGCATTCGATATCGAGCAAGAAATTGAGTACATTTTATCATAATTTCGTTATCGATAGCTCATTCGATCACGAATGCGGCAATTTGGCCCCTGAACAAAAGCACATGAATAATCTCGCAATGCTCAGAAAATTAGACGTAAATCCTAAAAACTGCGTTTTTCCTTTTTATTCGTGGCTGGTAAAATACTTTAACAATAATAATGACATTTAAATCTGTAAGGATAACATAAATTATACATATAATAATAATAAACTAAATTAAATTCAAGTGTTTGAAAAAGAGGCCAACGTTTACAGTTTTGAGTTTTTAAATATTCATCGGAATTAGCAATAAGTGGGATTTTGGGAGAATCCCGCCAAAAGCGGGATGTATTGGTCACGTTAAGTATACTTAAACAAACATTTATTTCAAATTTTCTTTTCGTAATAATTTCTTTAATAGATTAATTTAATAGCATTTGTTAGTATTTATTAATAATTTATATTTATTTTTTTCTTGTTTATTATTTATTTGCAGTATAATAATGATAATACTACTACACCTGCTAGATAAAACTAATTACAATAACAACATGTTATTACAAATCCTAATATTTGTAATCACTTTGGTGAGTTTTCACAATACCACCGAGGGATTCCATCAGCATCATCACCAGCAGCAGCAGCAACATCATCAGCAAATGATTAATTTAGAGGCTAATTATGAATTAATTGAAAATGATTCCCGCTACATTTCATATCAAGGTAAATTAACAAATTAATTTTAATTTCAAATCACACACTCAATAATTCATGTCTGTAAGTATTTTGCTGTTCACAACAACATACTTTACACAGCATGTACATGCATACAGTGGCAAACAAAATTTGCATTAAGGAAGTAAGGTAATGAAAATAATAGAAATATAAGTAGGTATATTATCATATACATATGTATTTTATTATTTAATTGAACCTTATTATAAATTATAAAGCACAAAAACTCACATAAATTGCTTCAAAAAAAAAAAAATTAAGAATAACAAAAAATTCTCTATTCGGACACTTTTTCACAGTACAAGAAATAAACATTATCAGGATATTGTTCTGTTCAAATGTAACAGTATTTGACCCGTTGGTTTTTTTTTTGTTTATTGCGATCTCGTTATCAAGCTTCTATTGCTCTATTTGTGAATTATTCACCCCTATCGTGAATAAAAATTCCATATGAAATTTGTTCCCTTTTATTTTTTTCAACATTGAATTTAAATAGGAAAAATGTGAAAAGGGAACAAATTTCATGTGTAATTTTTATTCACGATAGGGGTGATTGTTTGACCAGTGAAGTGATTAACTTGATTTTTAAATAAAAAATTAAAAGTTTTGTAAAAATGAGAAAAACGCCAACTGCTATTGAAAACAATGTGATGAATTTGTTGCAAAATAATAATTCATGCCGTAAAATTGCTGAAAAAATAAATTTAAGTAAATCCACGGTAAATGTTATAAAAGAACGGCGTAATTTAGCTTGCAATAATAACCAAAGGGGTCGACCAAGACTGCTTTCTGATGGTGATGTCCGTCAGAATAAACCTTTGCTACATAATAAAGGCTCAGTTAACCGACTGTAATGGAATGTAACTGCAACAGTAAGCAACAGCTGATGGATATTGTTATGTGTAAAGTAATGCAAATGGTTATAAAGATGTAAAGTAACGCAACACCGTAATGTATGAATCTATAAGAAATAGAATATCCTTACATTTTTGCGTCATTACACAACATTCCGTTACAGTCGGCTAATTGAGGCTTAAGGACATCAAGACACCGAAAAATGCTGCAAACATTATTGGTAAGGATGTCAGTTCCTGGGTGGTCAGAGGCGCATTAAATAGAATTGGTTTAGTAGACAGTGTGAAAAATATAAAGCCAGCACTTTCCAATAGAAATGTGAAAAACCCATACAAATTGGAGCGACGAAACGAAAATCAACCGATATTAGTCTGACGGAAAAGAATACTATTGGCATAAGCCGCATGAGCGCATCTAAATGCCTCCTACCTTAATGCAAAACATCTGGACAATTTTGCTTTCCACTGTATATTGAAATACTTTTGGTCTGCAGATAATGTGTCTTAATAAATTTTGTTCGTACTTGAACTTTATACAAATATCGCATAAAAATGTATGCGGCAGATTATTTATTTAAAACATATTTCGAAAGTTTGTCTTTAACTTTGTATGTTGTACTCGTATATACTTATACATGAAGATCTGAGGACCTACAAACGACATTAATACTCGCAATCGTATTTATTTATTTAAAAAAAAGCACAAACAATCTTGTCTTTTTTATATAAATTTTTTGAAAGCTTGTGTTTATGTTCGCAGTTTTTAAGTGTAAAATATATAATTTAATCTGTGGTTAAAGCACTGAGTACGATAATGGCAGTTACGAAAACTTAAAACAACTAAATTAATTTGAATTGAATTACAAAAATTATGTTGATAGGAATATAATAAAATGAAATTCGCAGTGTGGAAAATTGTTTTGTAATACCCTACATCAGATATTCAACAATGAAACTGAATTGCTCCAAGATACCTAAAAGCTTTTTGAAAAAGTATTATTTCGACTTCAGGCTTAGAATCATTTATCTTCCCTTTTGTTTAAGTTTTCTGTAAAAGTCTTAATTACAACAATAGGTCGTGTTTCATACTCTGCAGGTTTAGCTGACCACTTTTTGTTCAATTCTCTTTTGAACTTGCCATTTCATTCACACATGTTAATTCAATATTCGTACTTTTTCATGCAAAACAAAAGGAAATAAGAAAATTGACTAGTACCCTTCTCAGCCAAAAACACTTGCATTGACGAGTCAGAATTGAAGAGTGTGAACGCGGACTAAGGAAATATGTACGAAATATGTCTGACCATTATTTCAAATGAAATTAAACATGTCAAACATAAACGTTAATACGCCATTTTCTAAACTATTAATATTGTCTGCGGTAGGTCTTCTACTAAAATGGGCCATATTTAAATTACCTAAAGAATTATCTACCATAACTTTTACACACTTAAATTACAATACTTGATTTTGTTTGATGTTTAATCAGTAAAAAAAAAATAAAACTTAAAATTATACAATATTTTATTTGATTTTCATGTTACCACACAAATAGTAAATGTTACATCGTTATTTCTGCTTCAAAGATTTTATTATTTAATAATTTTGTTTAAAAATCCCCTGTTTTTTTTTTGTTAATCTGTCATGTATTTTATTTATTTAATGTGAATTTAATATTTGTTTTGCACTTGTTTATAAACTGAGAATATTTTTGTTTAATAATTTACTGCTGATTTCAGCATTTTCGTCAAGTGTTGATTTAATAAATTTCTTAAATTTCCTGGTTGTCTGCTTAAGTTGGGTTTGTGATCGTCTTACATTTTATACATTTTCGATATTTCTGTTGACTTAGCAAATTGTTGTTGCTCATTTTAAATTTTGTTTAAACGAAAATTTAACACCAGACAAGCCTTTATTTTTAAATAAATAAAGTTTTAGGCATTTAGGTTTATTTATTTGGAAGTGTTTAAAAAGTAATATTTTTGATTCATTCTGTGAGTTCGTGTTTAAGAAATATCCGAATTAAAGCAACGCTATATTCAATAAAATTATCTAGAGACTTAAGTTCCTAAAGAGATTTAAAAGCTTAATACTAATACAGTGGAATGCAAAACTGACCGACTGTTTTGCATTAAGGCAGGAAGCTTTTAGATCCGCTCATGCGCCCTATGCCAATAGTATTCTTTTCCATCAGACTAATATCGGTTGATTATCGTTTCGTTGCTCCAAATAACCCGTTTCCAATCATCTACAGTCCAATTTTTGTGGGTTTTTCACATTTCTATTGGAAAGTGCTGGCTTTATATTTTTCACACTGTCTACTAACCAATTCTATTTAATGTGCGCGTCTAAACGTCCAGGAACTGACATCCTTACCAATACTTTTTGCAGCATTTTTCGGGGTTTTCATGTCCTTATTATATAGTAAATGTGCAATCTGACGCACATTACCATCAGAAAGCAGTCTTGGTCGACCCCTTGGTTATTATTGCAAGTTAAATTGCTTCGTTTTTACATCCTTTACCGTGGATTATAACTATATAACTATTAAATAAATAAATTTTGAAGATCGAAATCGTTTTGTAGCAAGCCGTCTTGTAGGAGGGTTACCTGTATTCCAATTAAGCAACATCTGGTCACCTTAATTAAATACTAAAACATAAAAACTATGGAAATTTATTCCAGCGATTAGATTTAAATAAAAAACTAGCTTTCTTAATGTGTCTCTTGATAATTATCTAATCTTAAATTATTATAATAATTGTTGTCTTTTTATGCCATTTAACAGATCTTATGACAACAGCCAAACGTTTTGTGGACTCTGACATAACAGCATATTCAGAATTATTATTCGATGTGGCTAGAAATCAAATGATCGTGGGAGCAAGGTAAGACTAAAGAAGATCTAAACAAACCCAAACATGGTTACAAACTAAAGCTATGTATAGATGATCGTCAGATATTACAACGTACATTGAACAATTATTAGCAAAAGGTGAATTGTCAGTTAAGACGACTGTAAGAAAACTAACAATTTCATTGGCACACAATTGTCATACACTGAATTTATTTGTCAACTGAAATTGTTTTTCCAAAATGTTATTAATGCACACTCTGTTTACTTAGAAATAATTAGAAATAATTTATATATAATTAATTTATCTGCCATTGGCAGATGCATAAACTTTGCACATATGACAATGAAAAGTGTTTGACAATTGTCTTAAAACAATAACAATAACAAAATTGCATGTTTACACGATTGTTAGTCCCGGATCACACAATGCAACTTTTGCTGATCAACTGTTGAGTTTGTTCGGTTATAGGGTAAAGAAGAGTGATCCCCTCTCTCACTGCCTCTTTTCCCCTTTCAACCAAAAACTCAAAAGTTGAGCAGCAAGAGTTGCATTGTGTGATACGGGACTTAGATGTCTGACAATATGACAATGTACTGAAAATGTTTTTTCTTACAATGTTGGAAGACAAAAATTTTAAGTTCACACGGCTGTAAGACATTTTCTGAACATTTTTCGGACAACGTTGTAATATCTGATGATCGTCTATACATAGCTTGAGAAAATAAGAATATAAATATACATAAATATTAAAAAATCATTGAATTGAAACTATCTGCAAATGTCAAAACTAGTTAATAAGAAAAATACAAAAATGACTTGTTGATATTAATGATTGAATGATTGTTGGAATGACTGAATGACTGGCGGTATGACATTTGATGGCACAGCGTAGACTATAAACTCTAAACAAATAAATACAAGAATAAGAAATGAGGAAAACTAAAACAACTCAATGAAGTTCTTATCAGCAAAACAAGTGTCAGCTCTTTTATATTTTCTTTTTTTTTTACATATGACAGTTGTCTGTAAAATTATGGTTGGAAATTTTAGTGAAGGTAACATTTAAAACTATAAAACATACGTTACTTTTATTTGATTTTTTCTCTAAATCATTTATAATCTTATCTTCAACAATTTACAATACAATTTGATAAAAAAAAAACAAAAACAAATTCATTTAGGAAACTAGGTTATTTATGTTGAAGTTTCTTTTTGTGTTAACCAACAACAAAAGTTCAGTTAAATTTCAAAATAGGTTTGAAATTTTGTTTAAATATATATTTTTTTGGTTTTGTTTTTCATAATCCCCCTTTTTTCAGTTTGTTTAACAAATTATATATTTATACGCATTATCAGTATGAGAAAGCATAACTGTTACGAAATTTTCAGTTTTTTTTTTTTATAATAATTTTTTTTGGTAATCAGTTTATTATAGTTGGCAAAAGCAATAATTTGGTAGATAATAGAATTTTGTTTGTTCATACAAAACTAAATACATATGTACATAATTTTTACTGTGTTTTTCATTTACCATTTATTTATTATTTATTTTGAAATACATATGTACATACACACACACACACACACACACACACACATATCTCTCGTTCTATAAGAGTATCAATGTATTTAAGACAAATATGATTTATTTGCTTTGTCGTCGTATTCGTATTTAAATGTGATAAGAATGTAATGTAAACTACCCATTATGAGCAGACATATCGACAGTTCAATTCCAAACCATGCTATGTCGACTTAGCATGTTTTTAATTTGTTTGCGTTTTTGAATTTAGATTTTTTCAACTTAAATTCTGTCAAATTTTGGTTGTGATTGGCTGGTCCAATCAATAGTTATCAACAATAAAGTTGTACTCATATGGTTTTTTAGATAGCGCCTGTAAACTTTAGGAGCTTTTCCTGCAAAACTCACTTTTTCGACTTGGCATGTTTTGGAATTGAGCTGTCGATATGTGACTAGTTCCATAATGATACCGTCAAGTCTATAGTACAAAATAATCAATTTCAATAGAGAAATTTTATAATTTATGCGTAATCTTAAGAGGGATTACACGACTCTTCATGCTACAATGAATATACATACAAGTAAATTATAGTTTTGTTTTTAATTTTAAAAAAATCCAAGTTTTTAATATTGAAGTGTATTAAATAAGAAAGTTTTCGGAAAATTACCATAGCTTATCAAGGTCTGTCTACTAGTAAGCAAACCAAGATTCCGAGCATCCGAAAATTTTACTCTATATGTTACGCGCCGTTAAATACTTTCAAGGAAAAACTAAGTAACGATCGAAATGACCGGTTAAGGGGGTATAAAAGCTGGCCCGCTATCTTAACCAGGGTTTGGCACGTAAGCATATAACATACTTTACACCCCTGGAAGTATGTTCAAAAATATCACGAAAAGGAATTCTAAAACCCTATTGTTAAGGGAAAAGGAGGAATGATTATATTAGTATCACCTGAGTGATAATATGGCCAGATGGTTGCCATTAAGGGATACACTTGTCCCATCCCCGACCCATGACTGAGAAGTACCCAGAATCTATAACCTGTCCCAATGACTCTATTAAACTGTATGAATAATTTGCGTAAAATTTGTTACTGTACCACCTCTACTATTGCCCGACCCTGGCTAACCGAATATTGGAAAGCCTTAGACGTATTAATCACTTCTATCTATACACCCAGTATATAAATAAAACAGTTTTTCAGAAATGGGCGCTATATGGGAAGTATTACCTATTATGGTCCGATCATCCAAAAATTTAGTGCCATGACTTCCGTCAATATAAATATTGTGTGTGTTAAACTTTATCTCGATATAAATACTTTTAAAAGATTTACGGAGATTAAAGTGGATTACGGGGAGGGTCTTATATGGGAGTTTTGACTAATCATGGACCGACCATTATAAAATTAGGAGTGATCATTATTATATATATGAAATTTATTTTTGTTGAATTTTATTTGGATAAAAACATTTTTAATAGATTTATGCTCTTTAAAGTGATTTCCGGAAATGGGGCTTATATGGGAGCTATGATCAATTATGGACCGATCTTCAGAAAATTTGTAGATGTGATTTAGCTTCATTTATTACTCATATGTGGTGAAATTTTTGTGGATATTTGCATAATTCAAACATTTATGATCGTTAAACTCCTATTTCGGGAGGACATTTGTATGGGGGCCAGGTGAAGTAATGGACCGATTTGCACTAGTATCAATTCTATCCGTCCTTGGGCCGAAAAAATATCACCTACCAAATTTTATTGAAATATCTTCAAAATTGCGACCTGTACTCTGCGCACAAGCTTTACACGGACAGCCAGCCGGACGGACGGACGGACATCGTTAAATCGACTCAGGAAGTGATTCTGAGTCGATCAGTATACTTTGAGGTGGCTGTTGGACCAATATTTCTGGGCGTTACAAAGATCAGCACAAATCCAATAGCCTCCCCACTATTGTAGTGTAGGATATAAAAAGATTTATACCCAAATTATATGTGGGAATGACGTTATAAGGAGTTCTCACATTTAAATGCCAAAAGAGATTTAGGAGAAACACAAATAATTGGTACATATATTGTCAATTAATCAGATAATTATTATTTTACCTTAAACTAAAAGTATTTTTTGCACTTTAAACCAAAAAGCAATGGACGTAATCTTCAAACTACAAAGAAATGTAAATAACTTTTAAAATCAATTAGACAATCCAGCGAAAAACAGTGGCATTCAATTCTTGCTTGCTTGCAACTGGGACAAACTGCAGTATGAAATAGTGTCGCGATACTCTAACTCCCGCTGAGTTAAGCATTTTAAACAAAGAAGCCACCTCTTGTTAAACAAAACAAAAAAAAAAACAAAACAAATTAGTTTTTTAATTAAACTTTCTTTTAATTTTATTTTTATAACAAAACAGCAGGATTGATTAATTTCCATATTATAAATTTTGTTTTATTAGCTTTCAACAAGTAGTTAAAGGTGGTAATGACAATTAATTAGAAAGCCAACGTAAGACTTTAATTGAAAAAAATAATAATGATTCCTTAGATAATTGTGTACAAAGAACAAAACTAATAATATTATGGGGGGATTTAAAGTAGCAAGTTTATATAAGAAATTTTTACAAAATTAAGTTACCTAAACCATTACCAGGAAGCAGTATTAATTTGCCATTTGTGTGAAATAATTTATGCTTTTTGATTTAAGACACTTTTGTAACAAAATGTTTTGTAACCTAATAAATTAAACTTAATCGTGATTGATCCTTTTTTAGTTTGTATGTGATCCTTTTATTCTACTCTCAGGGCTTAGATCAAAGTTAGCGAGAAGCTTGTAGTGCTTCCGCTTTACAAACCCAGACTAAATACATCATGTCATGTATAAACGTAAACTTTAACTCTCAACCACATCACACTAAGCCGGCCAACAATTTCATTGTCAGTCTGTTTTTTTTTTCATAAATTTTTAACATATTCATTCATATACATCCATACATACATTATTGTTTTTGTTTTAATTTGTAGCTGCTTTTAATTTGAATAATTACCGAAACCACAAAAACCTTTCCATTCTTATCATAATATTTAAATATTTTTTTAATATTTCTTGTTTTTTTTTTTCTTAAATGAAATTAAAAACCTTTTGGTTACTTTACATAAGTCACATTTAATTACAAATTTGAGTAAACGCCTTCTCTTTCAACCTCAAATTAAAAGTCTTTAAAAAGGTTCATTGGAATTCCCGTTTAAACACTTGACATTAATTTTGTTAAAAACCATAGAAAGGACAAAAGGATCAGATTTCCTGCATGATGTGTTTGTTGCATTTTTTTTTCCTTTTAGTCGTCCATTATTGTGTATTATTTTATGCTCTTCAATTTCTTCCTTAAATCATTCATTTCAAGTACTTACACACACACGTGTTTTAGGGTAATTAACTCCAAAACCATTAAATCAGGGTTTGGAATCAGAAATAAGAAAAAAAAACAAAATAAATGCTTAAGAATTGAAAAGTAAAAACAGCATAAATGAAAATAATACCAGATATTGATATTAAAATAACGAAATTATCATTATTTCTGTTTCATATTTTGTTTAAGTACGAGTACATTATCACAAAACTGCCCTGCTGTAATTAGAGTCGGTAATTTGAGTTTTTTGTTTAATTATAAACGTCTAAAGACAACTGTAATCAGATTTTAGCAGCTAAATTATTCTGAAACTTCTTTAAATTACAGTTTTGTTTATATTTAACTTTTGTTTACAGAGCTTGAATGTTTTTTAACACTTGAAATATGCTCGTTTTAGAAACGCAATTTATCATAATTCTTTTTTATATTTGAAGTGGTTTCTAGAGAAATTTCTTTAGAAATCTTCTTTATCTGCCGCAGTTAAAGTTGCTCGTGCCAATTGTTTTATTAAAAAAAAAAATTAGTTTTTTTTATTAATCAATTTTCCTGCTAAATATAGCTTACTTGAAAGTCGATTAGTAAGTGAGATTTGTATGACAAGAATACTTAGGAAAATAATTTATTTTGCTGAAGATTAGCTTTCTCTTGATAGAATATGAGATATTACCCCTCCATATTAGAGAGGATATTTTTATTTTGTCTGTAACATCGATGTAAACCTTGTAATCAAACGACGATTGCGATGAAATTTGGAACACATTTTTGTTTTGCCATAATTTCTCATAATTTCTGCTAAACCCCACATAATTGGCCTTTGTGAATGGTGTTAAGCTCTCATAAATGTCTTAAATAAATAAGTATGTATGCACATAAAACTCTGCACAAATAAATTTTATGTAAGCTAAACTATACTAACGACTACGTCTTATACCAAAAGCTACGTTTTATACTAAAGATTACGTCTTATACTAAAGATTACGTCTTATACTAAAGACTACGTCTTATACTAAAGACTACGTCTTATACTAAAGACTACGTCTTATACTAAAGACTACGTCTTATACTAAAGGCTACGTCTTATACTAGAATACGTCTTACACTAAAGAATACGTTTTATACTAAAAACTATGTCTTATACTAAAGACCACGTCTGATACTAAAGACTACGTTTTATACTAAAGACTACGTCTTATACTAAAGTCTACGTCTTATACTAAAGAATACGTCTTACACTAAAGAATACGTTTTTTACTAAAAACTACTTCTTATACTAAAGACTACGTCTAATACTAAAGACTACGTTTTATACTAAAGAATACGTCTTACACTAAAGAATACGTTTTATACTAAAAACTACGTTTTATACTAAATACTACGTCTGATACTAAAGATTACGTCTTATACTAAAGACTACGTTTTATACTAAAGACTACGTCTTATAAGAGTACTTCTTATACTAAAGACTACGTCTGATACTAATAACTACGTTTTATACTAAGGACTACAGTCTTCTACTAAGGACTACAGTCTTCTACTAAGGACTACAGTCTTCTACTAAGGACTACAGTCTTCTACTAAGGACTACAGTCTTCTACTAAGGATGCAGTCTTATACTAAAGACTACGTATTCCCCAATACGCTCTAGATTATTTTTCAAAAGCGAATATGGTGGGGTTCAGAGAACTCATCGGGGATTGTCAAAAAATATATGCAACCACAACGTGTTACTGTTCCGTAGGAGTATATGTTATGTGCGAGCAAAGTCGTGTAGTCCATTTGACCGATTCACCGTCAAGGTCAAGGTCAAGCCCAGTATATGTGTAAAAACAGTTTTTCCGAAATGGGAAATTATTATCCAAAAAGTTAGTGTCATGACTTCTGTGCATAATCGTATAAATATATTTCAAATTTTATATCGATACAAGCAGGTTTAAAAAATTTATACATGTTAAAGTGATTTTGGAAGAGGATCTTATATGAGAGTTTTGACTTATTATGGACCGATCATTATAAAATTAGGTGTCATGATAACTTTATATATGAAAGATATATGTGATTTTTAAGAGTTATTTTTGGCAGAGGGCCCTATATGAGAGCTATGGCTAATAATGGGCCAATCATCATAAAATTGGACCGAATGATTTCTGGGTTTATATGAAACATAGTTGTGTTGAATATTATTTGATACCAATATTTTTAAGAGAGTTATACTCCTTAAATTGTTACTAGTGACCATTATATGGTCAATTATGGATCTGCAAAAAAATTATAAATATAATTGGACTTCATGTTCAACTGATTTGTGACGAAATTTGTTTGGATATGTGCATTGATGCAACATTTATGAGCGATAAACCCCTATTTCTGGATGACATTTGTATGGGGTAAAATAATAAACCGACTTTAATCACAACAAAAAAATATCACATACCAAATTTTACCGAAATATCTACAAAATTGTGACCTCTGCTCTGCGCACAAAGTTTACATGGACAGCCATCGTTAAATCGAGTAAGGAAGTGATTCTGATTTGATTGGTATACTTTAAGGTGGATGTTGGACTAATATTTCTGAGCATTACAAACATCAGCATAAATCCAATACCCCCTCCCCCATAATGGCGGCGTAGGGTATAAAAACAAAACAAACTAAAGAAGAAAACTGTGTTTGCAATTTAAATATAATCTTGCATAAATTTTGGTAACCAACATGCACCAACTACATACTCGTATAATTGCACACCACTTAAATGTGGCGATCATTATTAAAAGGAAACGGAAACATTAAATTATATTTTTGCATATGTTTCAAATCAAAATATAGAAACAAACAACAAAACTAAAATGAATCATATGACAAAGTTAATTATTTCAAATACATTTGTGGATACAAATGAAAGTATTAGCAAAACAAACGATTTCTTTCTCAAGTTCGAATATTTGCAAAAAAAAAAAAAAGAAAAAATACACAATTGCTATTTAGCAAAAAAAACTCTGCTTGTAAATCAAAATTATTTTTTTCACATTTCCTGGAAAACTTCGTACAATTTGAAACCTTAAATATGAAAGAAACAGTCATAATATAAAACAAAAGTATTATTCAAACTGTGATAAAACAAATAAGCATTAATTATGAAGTTAAAAAAAGCAAACTAAAAATAACCCAGCAAACAAAACAAGTCATTTTAATTATGAACAAACAAAGAAACTATGTAGTACAAAAACGGAAATGTACTTAACCTACTTTTGCAAACAATATTACAATGAATTTGTATCTACATACATACACAATGTATGTATGTATACCTGTCTTTAGACACAATTATGTGAAAATGTATCACGTGTTTTTTTATTTATTTATTTATTTTTTGTCCAAGAGAAATTCATCATTATCATCATTATTTTGCTTGAGACAACAAACATTTTCGCAATACCAACATTTTTTTTCTTTGCTGTTTTTTTTTTATAAATTTTCGCTGACGTGACTTTAGCCTCACAGACTAAGTGGCTACACAAATTCTGTTTAATTATCTTTTCTAGTAAACATTAGTGCTGTTCAAGTAATAAGTATCGAGTATTTGAATTTTTCTTTGGATAATTGATAACAAAAAGTAATTACTCATTTTAGATATTATGTTATCATTTTTACCATTACCAAGTAAATATGTCCTTATTCCCAATTTATACGAGGCAATTATTTCAGAAAAGTTGTTTACCTTTTAGACATCGGGGTGAGGGAAAGATAAGAGGAGTACACGCTAGATTGTACTAGCAATTCTTGTTCTTGTTACATAAGAATGAGAGAGAAACACTTAAGCAGCGTTGTCAACTTTAAAATTTCAAAACGCACCAAAATGGAAAAAAACGCGTCATTTAAAAGAAAACGCACCAAGTTTAGAATTTCTTTTTTGCTTAAAATGTTTATTGAATTAATTTTACATTTTTAATTTCATAAATTCTATATAAAACTTTTTTTTCAAAAAAGATATCAACGATTAATATTAAAAGTAACAATAGTAAAAGCCTTTTTTAAAATAAACGAGCTAATAAAGATAAAATAAACCTCTCAAAATTTAACTCACAATATGCATATCGGAACTGAAGTACTAATTAGTAAAAAAAGGGCTAATTTCAGTACTCTTTTAAATTATTTTTGTTTTCTATTTTAAATACGAATGGAATTAATGGAACGAATTTGATAGTATATCTACATTTATCATACACTGGCATATAAAATGGGGTCCTTTTTCATCGTATTGATTTCATTATAATGAATTATTAAAAAACTGCAATTAAAAATTAGTAAAAATAAAGATTTCATCAAATTTTTGGAAACATTAAAAAATACACCGAAATTAACAAAACTGCGCACCAACTTAGGAATTTTTCGCACAAAAATGTTTAAAAAGCACCAAAAATGGTGCAAAAAGCACCAAGTTGACAACGCTAATTGGTGTATACAAATGCATAAATCAAGTAATAGACATTATGCATTGCGCAGGTCCGTTCGTTATATTTTATAAAAACTGTGAGAGTAAAATTGAGAGAAAAATTTCTTTTTGTGACGTCACAAGTCAAAAATATTTTTATGTTTGCTTAAATAAATAGTTTTAAAATAAAGTGTGCCGTTGTGGAAATATTAAAATATTAAAAAAAATAACATAAAACTTAAGACATTAACATCGGACAACACTGTATTAAACATTAAATTATATTTCTTCCCTGAAGATGATCAACAAAGTTGGTCGAAATATTGTAAACAAATAAAATATAATAAAAATTAAAAACGAACAAGAGTTTTTATATTTTTAATAAAAGAGAAATCAAGCCGAGTTAATAAAATAAAAAAGAAGATTTCTTATTATTTTGGCTTGAGTTCATTTTTAATTAATAACTCAAAGAATACCATTGTAAAGTTCTATTTTTCTAGACAATTGTCAAACTGGAATGCATTTTCTACCCTGCCAAGGGCGTCATCAGCAATTTTCATTGTCCACGATCAATCTGTCAACATAATCTATATAACTCACCGTTTTTTAAGAAATATAATTCGAGAATTATCATATTTCTTTTTATGCGTTGTAAGTTAGAGTTAATTAATGCGGGTATTAAAGGTAAAACACTTTTTTTTTCGATCGATAATGTTCTTTCAAATAAGAAATCTAAATCTACTCCTAGCGGATGAGACAAAAAACACAAATGGAAACAGACAAAAATAATAAATTTATAATACTAAAATATAGTTCACTTTTTTGATAAATTTTAATATGTATAAAATAATAAATAATTAACCCCCTTATTCAAAAACGATTATTAAATTTAACAAACGTTTATTAAGCAAATTTTTATATGCAAATCTAATAAAAAAAAGTTATTTTTACATGTTGATTATACAGAAAAAATAACCTGTGACGTCATGAGAGGAAATTTTGTTTACATTCTTTCTTTATTATTTGATTCATGATCATAGTTGTCAGATTTGACGATTTATCGCCATTTTGACGATTTTTTGTTTTAAAAACAACAAAGTGACGATTTGACGATTTTTTGATTGAAAGTAACGATATCATTTGTTTGTTTCTCTCTTTTTTTTTTTGAGGCAACAACTATTTTTCGCATTTAACAATATAAATATTAAGTTTAAGTAGGTATAATACTTCCAAATTATATTGAGTCAGGATAGTAGAAATTACTTATTTATCTATAAACATAAAAAGTACTTTTAAATGCTGTATTCCATGAACTAAAAATTTTAGAGGAAACATTTTTTGAATTTCAACGGTGTAATTCTACAAAAACTTCTCCTATTTTAACAAAAAGTAGAAAGAATATTCAGCCAAAAAAATCTAAGTAACAAAAATATGGAAATCTTTGAAAATAAGTACCTGTACCTATATAATGGATGAATTGGATTCTATATTCAAAATGTTATTTAAAACTTAATAAACTAAATTGTTTTGACATTGTAATTTAACCTGAATTAATAAAATATGATAAATTGAGACATTTGTTTATAAAATACTGTAAGTCTAGTTTCACACTCTTAGCTGACCAGTTTTTGTTCAATTTTCTTTTGAACTTGCAATTTCATTTACACACGAAGAGTGTGAAAGCGACCTAAGATATTATAAAAATATTATACAAGCTGTGTTTAAAACTATATTTTTTGTAATTTTTTATTTAGAAAGTTAAAATTTATATATTTGGATATCTATTGTACAAGAGACTATATAAACTTGAGTTTTTATGTTTTCGTTTAAATAAACATTTTTTAAAATTTTGTTTCCGATTTTTAAAATTAGAAATGACGATTATTTTCTTTTTTATCGTCAATTTTTCCTAAATACATCTGGCAGCCCTGTTCCTGATACAAATGTGTGTATACTCTCACTCAAATAAAAGTATGAGTGATTTAAGCAATAAAATTGTGCTTTGTAAAAACCGAAGAAATTTTAATGATAAAAGTGCAATTTTTTCAATAAGAATTGGGTCGTCTAAATTGGGACTTAAAAAAGTTTTTTTTTCTTCGACCAGCACTCAGGGGACGACCCTTACTTAAGCGATGCATTATGTTGGAACTAGGAAAATAGGTTATGTCCCCTAAAAGTAACGAGTATTTTTGAGTAACCAAAAAGAAAAGTATTGAGCAGCATCGAGTTACTGAAAGTAGTCGATATAGCCACCTATACTTAACATTGTTCACAAAGAAAAATGTGCTAAAATTATTGTTTTTTATTATTATTTGTTTTCTGTTGGCATTTGTTTCTCTTTTTATTTTTAAAGTTTAACAAATCGTCTACACACATCGCACTTAAAATAATGAAAACTAAGTAAAATATCAACAACAAAAACTTTAATAATATTGTCGATAGTGTGATAAGGTCTTAATAGTGGTCGTATGTATTGTTTTAACAATTTAATTTCACTTAAGTCATTTGGCAAATATTGTTTCAAATGGCATTGGCAGATGATGGGGAAGTTAAGGTTCTCAACTACTAAGTATTGTAAATAGAGCGAGAAAAAGGTATATTTTGCACAGTGTGTTAGGTAATCAATAATAATAAGAAACTGTTTGATCGTTCTAAACCAAATCATTGAAATCTTGAATAGGTTTAAACCATTCCAGAGATAAAGCGCATATCAAAATTTCTAAGAACCATTATTAAGGACTGCTCCATACAGTCTGTGTTATGAAATGAGCTGTCACCTGTTCGGTAACTGGTCATGCAGTTGTTACTAACCTGCAGGAAATGTCAATTGAGTATTGACAATGTCACCATTACGAGTACTACTGACGAATTATACCCTACTAATGCTATCTACTATTGACATTTAGCACAGGCTTGTCCTACGAAATCTACTAGTGGACTGAGTCAATACTGCCTAAGTAGTTCTTTTGGAACCACATTTTAGTAATTCTTGCCTACACTTTTGGTACTTCTGTGAAATAGAAAATGAAAATACATTTTTTTTTGCTAACATTTTGGGAGTTTTATTAAACAAAAATAATATACTAAAAGGTTTTCCCTAATTAAAAATAAATTAGAAAACACCTAAAGTCATTGGAGGGAATCGAACCCGCAAACCCCTGAATAATAGTGCGGCACATTATCGCCTAGTTTATCGGGGCACACAATTGAAAAAACTAATTGTTTAATTAATAATCATTGTGCCGCCGCCATAATTTTTTTCTTTCAATAACAAATATAATATAAATATGTAGAAGCTTTGTTGACCATGTGGTGACTTGGAGACACTTGTCGCCAGGTTTCCTTCAGGGTAGAACTTGAAAAGTCATCATTGAGTTGACTTAATGAACTAATTTTTGCCTTGTGTGGACAACTCTTGTCAATGTTTTGTTCACACAACGCTGTGGAAACATTTGATCGTAAAATTATGTCTGCCATAAAATGTAATTTTCATAAAAAATACAACCGTTTTGAAAAAAAAATTCTAACCCCCGGTCTTCACATGCCACCAGTTTGTTGATTCAACGAACAATTTCTTAACCGCACATGAATTTGACTTGTGTGGACAAAACTTGTCGGTGTTTTCTTATTGTTTGAACAATGTTGTCAAGATATTTGTTCGCACAAATATGTCTGCCATCAAATGTAATTTTCATACAAAAAGGCCGACAGTTTAAAAAATTGCAAACAAATTTATGAATTTAAAGAACATCAATACGAAGAACTTGAACAATTTTATGTCCGTGCTTCTGCCGACGTTTTGTTCTTGTGCGAACAAAATGTCATTCAAAAAAAAAAACGTAATTTTAAAAAAATCCAAAAAACATTTAAATTAAATTCAAAACGAAAAACTTTAATTAAAAACTACCCAATTAAATAAATATTATCGAGATTTTCACCCTTGATTAACAGCGTGTTACTTAGCACTTTGTTAAAAACAAATAAAGAAATTAATAAAATAACCGGTATTAAAAATATTTACGATATTTAATGAAACCATTAGCAATAAATAAATTTACTTAATTTTTGTGTTTACTATTGTTTACTTCATAAACAAATTGAGTTTTATTTTTATATAAAATATTCATAATTAAATTAAAATGAATTATTTGACTTTCAAACAAATCACCAACATTAATTGCAAAGTGAAATTGAATATTTATTCAACAAATTGAATAAAAAAAAACATGTAAACAGAAAAATATATGTAGGTATTTGTTAATTTAAAAAGATCCCCAAAAAAAACAACAACAATTTAATTAATAAAACAAATAAAAGCACAAAAAAGACATGATTTACACACAAGTCAAAATGCACGATTACAAGCATAACAAGTAACAGTTTATATTCGGCTGTGCCGAATCTTATATACCCTATTATGGAGATTTATAAGATATTTATGCGCATTTAAGTGATTTCCGGAACTGGACCTTATTTATATGGGGGCTATGGTCAAATATGGAGCGATCATCATCATATTGAGTTGGAAGATTTTTATATTTGCATGGACTATTTGTGTTAAATTTCAACTTAACAGTGGGTTAAGTAAAGTATTTATGCTTATTTAAGTGATTTTCGGAACTGGACTACGGTCAAATATGGACCGATCATCACGAAATGTGATACGACGATTTTAATGTATATTTTGTGTATGCTTGTCAAATTTCAACTTGCTAGTCATTTTTAGTTCATTTAAGTGATTTTCGAAAGTGGTCTTTGTATGGGGTTATGGTCAAAATTATGGACTGATGCAAACAAAATATTTTTTTTTTTTGAAATTGCACTTTGCCTGAAACTTATTATTGCAGAATTTTGTTTAGATACGGCTTTTCTATAGACATTTATATACCATAAAGCCATATTCATTTGTATAGGGGCGATGAGTAATCGTGGACCGAATCCTACCATTTTCGACATATAATAGAAATAAAGTGTGCAAAATTTCATGATATTATCTGCATTATAGAAAATTTATTATTTCATAATCGAACTGTTAATTTTTACTTTTTGATAATTTTAGTTAGGCTCGATTTTCATTAAATTATTAAATTATTTTTACTGAAGTTAGGAATTACAACTTGAAAAATTTATTATTAAAAATTTTTGATAATTTTTCTTGACTGGGGATCGAACCTGGGTTGTTGAATTTACATATGTTTCGAGAAATCCCACTTTCTCTCATCAGAATTCTTTGCGTTCTACCACCTACACCACTGCGGTGCCGGTCAGCCAACAGACAAACATCAATCCTTTAACCAGTGTTAGTTCTGGTAGTTCGAAGTTTTTGCTGTAATTATCATTCTTTATTAATTTCTATTCGTAGTTGTTTTTTCCCCTTTTTTCTTCAGTTTTTTTCGTATTCATGTCAAGACTTTGTCTCGAAAACTTGAATACATTATATCTGAAGAAAATAGCAAAAAATATCGAGGTAGTCTGAAACTTTGATCTATAACTCGGTTCCTACTAAACCGATTTTGCCCATTTTGAATACCAAACTTTTCGGTAGATCACAGAGTGTTGGGTAGAAATTTCATTGTTCTATGTTTTTTTTTCGAAGCTCTATCCTGATTTCAACAAACGGACAGACGGACGGACATGGCTAGATCGTCTTAGAATGTTATAACGACCCGGAGTATATAGACCTTTTGGTTATACGACCATTATTTCGATGTGTTACAAACGGAATGACAATGGAGGTGGGTATAAAAACATTCACATGACTATAAACGAAGTTTGTAATAAATTTGCTTATTGATTTTGTGCTGTTTATTTCTGGTTACATTCAAGTGTCATGTTTTCACACGTTTTTCTAATATTGAATTCACCATAAGCGGTGTGGTGAGTTCGAAAAATAGGGTGGATTTAGCAACAGTTACATATGTTAAACTTCCTATGATTTGTTTGCTTTTGTTATTGCTGCAAGTATTTGTTGGTGATTGTCGTTAACTTTGAAAAATACTTGATTTTTATTATTATTATTTGATGTTTCTATTTATTTAACGTAATACTTAATATTTTAGTAAATAGTTGTGAGCACACATAAATATTTACATTTTAATTAAATATTTATATTTTTTTGTTTTTGTAGAAACTTGATACTTGAATATACATTTTATTTGCTTTTTATTTAGCCAA
This sequence comes from Bellardia bayeri, assembly GCA_950370525.1. Lineage (NCBI taxonomy): Eukaryota > Metazoa > Arthropoda > Insecta > Diptera > Calliphoridae > Bellardia > Bellardia bayeri. The sequence continues at coordinate 23,745,101 of OX493267.1, forward strand.
TGCAGTTATTTAGTTAAATTAGGTTTTTTGTTAGTTGGGTAATTGGGTTCGTGTGTTTAAATCCACATAACTTTTAATATTATTTTATAAGGACGGTACATTTTAATAGTTATTATTCTATAACTTATTCAGTGTCAGGGCCTTAGATGTGAATCAATGTAATAACTATAAAATATATTAATTTAACATGAATAACTGAATAATTATGGCTAACGTGGGAATATTTAATATAAAACTGCACGAAAACAAATATCAAAAATGATTAGGATGCCAAGACATTATTATTCTCTAACACTGTTCGCACATGAATTTGTCTTGTGTTGACAAATCTGGTCGATGTCTGCCATCACATGTAATTTTCACACAAAAAGACCGCTATTTTGAAAAATTACAAAGAAATTTTTAGATTTGAACATCAACACGTTTTCCCCAGACATTAGAACATGCAAATATTTGTGCGTGTATTTCTGCGGACGTTTCGCTCATGTAAAGCCCACGTCTCAGTGAGCAATCCATATCACGTATCTCAGCAAACAATTTATTGTACGCAACTGTAGACTGTACATCACATGCCATTTTCATGATCGTCACTTTTCCCCGCACAGATGAAAATTCTTGTCTTTTTTTGTACCTTTTAAAAACATGTAATTGGAAAATAAATATCATTAATAAATCCTGTGATATGTTTATTTGTGTGGATTCGTGATCAGTCATCAGAAGATTTTATCAAAAAATGTGGTATTTTTGTATGAAATTTCCATTTGATGGCAGACATGGTTGTAAAAGCAAATGTTCTAACAATATTGTTAGAACAAGAACATAACATTGCCAAGAGTTGTCCACACGAGATAAATTCATGTTCGGACTATAAATGTCCTCCAAATGAATAAATTCAAAGGCTTGTCAAGACTATGGGTTACAAGCCTAAGATATGTTGTCTCTCAGTTATCATCATTATCCAGACAAACATTTGTGCAGTAATAAGTTTAAAATAAATTATCATCAAAATGTCACAGTTGCAAACAAATGTCATAATAAATCACAAATTGATCTAAATAAATACTGCCTAAAAAATCACTTTCAATACTGTCTTTCAGCTAAAATTTCCAGCTGAAAATACGTAAATTGATATGATATCTATATCAAGTATTCATAATAAATTTTTTAAATTATTTAATATTGCGTTATTTTAAATTGGTGAAAAATAAAACAAGATTTTGCCAACCCATGTAAGAGTTTTGAGTCTGTTGTTATTTATTGTTAAAAATTTCAAAAATGTCTTTAATGCGCAGGCGCACCAGTTTTGTCTGTATGTTCCTCAAATCACAAAACGTACAAAAATCACACACAATTTTTTCTCATTGTAATGGACTTGTGCTACAGTTTCAAACCAAAACAGCAAATGTAACGACCTATAGTATATTTACAACCATGGCAAATGTAGGAACAAGTTGTTATATAGCTGCTTGGCTTGTAATTATATGTACATACATACATATATACAACATGCAACATTTCAAGTGTAGAGACATGAAACATACAAGTACTTGTGTACTAGCATTTGCTTACAATGCTTTTCTTTTGGCGAATGTATGGAGCTGTGACTACAGATACCAATAAACATGTGACAAGTATGGAGTAGAAGTGCATAGAATTAAAAACGAACGTCGCGACGCCACCAAAATGTCCATCAATCTCAGTTACGAGTACTACGTCGACTGGTGACTGCTGCTGCTACTACATATTTGTATATCGTTGCCAAAGCGACTTGGTAAACTACATTCAAAATCTTAAACCGTTTGGTTTTGCTGGCGTTTTTACGATTACAACAGTTACTATTTCTAATAGCGACGCCATAAAGGCGCTTAAGTTACGCCTACACTGGCTGATCTAAACTGCAGTACATACCTACATACATATGTATGTACATACTCGTATATATCAAACATTAATACCCATATCGAACAAACTTTACATATTGTAACAGTAGGTAAATAAGTCAGTCAGTGCATAATTTCAATTCCCCTGCCTAACCTCTGACCACAACCCTCTGCAGTTGTTATGCAAAATTATTCTTAAAATAATTTGCTGAAAGATACAAGTACATGGTAAAAAAAACGTAAAAAAAAATAAGTTGTTCATTGTGGTTTCTCAATTAAAAAAATTAACATTTTTTTCTGCAACAACAAAAATGATTATTATATGTATATAAATATTTATTACATTAATTTAAATAAATATGTATATGTGCATATTTGGCGGGAATTCATGTTTAACATACATTAAATATAATAACATTTAATATACACATTTATTTCTTATGGTTTCTTTGAGTAAAACCAAATTATTATGTAAATTATTTATTTTGCAATATCAATAAATGTTAAATGCTGCAAACAAAAAAAAATATAAAAACTCCCCAAACAAACCATGTCTTTTTTCAATTTATTGTAAATATTGTAAATTAAGATTTTGTTGCATGGGAAAAAATTTGTTTGTATTTTAAATCAAAATGATGACGTCTTTAAGATTTATTAAGAATTAGCATGCCTGATACTTCGAAAGTTTTTATCTGAACTTCTGATTTTCTCATTAATGTTTTAAATGAATTACACCAATGTCACACTTTGCGGCGAGGTTACGTTCCAAAAAAAAAAAAAAAACACAAGAGCCAAATTGAATTAATGATGAAACAGAACACGGCCACAACTTCAAGCAAAAACGTCTCTCAGATAAAACAGGTCCATAATTGAAACGACGGCTGCAGCTTCACCAACTGTCATTTAATGCTTTTATATGTCTTCTCTTTACCAACCTTTAATGCCGACAGCTTTTCCAATTTTTGTCCACAAATCTGGTTTTAAATAAAAATTTTTGTACAATGTCGACTGCAAATTATATATGCAATCATGCATTTATACTTTTTCAATTAATTTTTCTATAATATCACTCATTTTTTTTTTTAAATAAAATCTCACATTTAAATTCACTTTTAAACGTTTCTTTTGATTTTCTTTTGTTTTTATTTTTCTTGCGCCAAAGCTTAAAAAAATCATGGTTTTGTTTACAAAATGTATAAAATTTAATAAAAGTATGGTAATATTGTTGAGAGCATTTCTGTTTTAAAGTGAGAGCATAAGAAAAATCGCTGTCAAAATAAAATAGATTCTATTTCGCGACCGCATACTCTGGCAAAATTTTATGTCAAACTGTATGGAAAACAGCGTTCAGCCCCAGTTCTGTTTCATCATTTAAGTAAAGATCAAAGATAGGTTTCAGGACTACGAAAATATTACTTTTTAAAAAGAAAATTTAACAAAGTCAACATTTAAAAAAATAGTATAAAATTTTTTACATACATACAAATTACAAAAAACACGTATTTTTATTTTGTTTGATTAATTTATGAAAAACAAAATTAAAATTAATCACTGTCTGATGAATCCATAGTGGCTGTTGTCGTCAGTTCTTTTACAAAAAATTGGTTCAATGTTTGCTGAACAGCTTTTTTTTTAACGTAAAATAAATTTCCTTGTAGCAATTCATATTCGCAGCTACCGCCTGGAACACTTTAAAATTTCTTCCGCTGTCAGGATCATTTTTTTAAAAAAATTTCCTTAACTTCGTTAATCAAACGCATCGTTTTGGAAATTTGTTTGGAGGTTTTACAAAGATTTCTATTGAACGGTCACTGTCATCTTCTTCATTAGCAAATTGCAATTTCAGTTGCAATTGTTCTGCATATACTGTCCGGATCGGTTTAGAAATCATAAAGAATACACCCATATCGTATAATCAAAATTCCACATGAAATTTGTTTGCTTTTATTTTTTTTTAACATTGAATTTTAATAGGAAAAATGCGAAAAGGGAACAAATTTCATGTGGAAATTTTATTCACGATAGGGTTGATAGCAACTCAGTTTTAAAGCTCTATAACATTAAAATCGAAAGCTTCTTGATCATAAAAGCTTTTTGAAATGAACATGTTTTTGACGCTTATTTCAACAAAAATTAAAAATCGGTCACATTGGTTGCAATGGTGTTGAGTTCCCATTTTTTTAAAAAAAACTATATTATTCTCTTTTAAAAAAAGCACAACACACTAATTGCAATGTTACAAAAACCACGAAACACTACTTATGTAACTGAAACTGAACTCTAAAATTAGTAAAACAAAATGAAAAGAAGACTGTACATATTAAAATTACATACGTTGATTTTTAGTTAGAAAGGGAATCCCCGAGTTTTGATGGCATGTCGCAGTTAGAAACAAAAGTGATGCAATTTTATAGAAAAACAAAACTCACAAAATTAAACCCTCGAACTCAAAACAACGCCTTTTCGAAAATCTAACGAGGCACAGTGAAAATAAGCGACGAAACTTCGAAAAAAAAAACGCAAAACGAAACGAGGCAAAGCGAGGTATGGGTGTACTGTGTTTGATATATTTTATTCATTAAATTTTAAATTCCCATTACGATTTTGTTAACTGTGACTTTGTAAATATAAAATTTTGTTAATGAATTTAATTTGTTGCTTATTACGGATTGCAAAAATTTAAACTGATATCAGGAAAGGGATAATAACTCTGGTCTTGGTAAATCCACACATTTAAAGAATTTAATTTATTGGTGATTATGGATTACATCTAAAACTTTAAACTATTCTGCGTTTAGCGGAAAATATCAAAGTTGTTCAAAACCATTTGTTGAAAACTTATAAATACTTTAACAAAACTGTTGTTGGGTGAATTCACATTAAGATGTGTTAAACTAATGGTTCTAGATGTCTGTCAAAAAAGACAAATTCTACAAAACAAAATTCTTTAATAAGTTAATGTTAACACCAATCGATATATTCTTTCGTTTGATGTTGCATCATTGTCGAACTAAAATCGTGTTTCCACATGAAATTGTTTGCTTCGTACGTTTGTTTGTTTACAAAGTCAGGTTATAATCTTATTAGTAAAGCTGGTCATTTGTTCTGAACAAAAATTTTGCCCGGAGAAAAATTGTTTTACTGAGAGTTTTTTGATTTTCGGGAAAATCAAAGCTGGCATATGTAAACAAAATCTATTAGTCTTACAAGTGAAGTAATACTACGGCCATTGATTTATATTCCTTTGGTTTTTAACTGTCAAAAACAATTAACAAAGTTTTTATTGAATAACTGAAATGAATAATTTAATTTCACAAACTCCACAGCTATAAAAGTAACCTATTGTCAACTCAGTTCATTTTTGTCCAGACAAAATATAAAATTAAAAACATTCAAGTTAAGAGTTGTTCCATGGTGTAACTATACAAGGTGAGTGCAAATCGGAAACGAATACAATACAATACAGAAACAACAGGCATTTTGTTTGTGTTAAATAATGTACTACATACTGTCAACAACACTTGAAAAAGTATTACTTTTGTCACAAGTACATTGTAAACAAACTCAGTCAGCTGTGCTACTGCACTCACCTTGTATAGTTACACCATGAGTTGTTTCTAAAAAATATTTTCTCTCTCTTTAAAAATGGGAGACAGCAAATTTTATATAAAAACAGAAACTTTGTGCGAACAAATATTTTGTTCAGAACGAATGGGTGAATCCACCTTTTTTTTAACAAGCGAAGTAACACTGAGGCAATTAATATGCCTATATATAATTGCGTTACTTTCTTTGGAAAGGAGATAGTTGAAGAAGTAAAGGTGGTGAAAGTAGAAGAAAGCTTTATATCACAACTCTGCAATTGCGCATTATGTTTGTTTTAGTGCAGCATTGCAGCGCCTCTGGTGGTGAGTAGGCGCATCAATGGTAAAGCTTGATTTTATAGCCTTTATTTAATTATTTTACTTCAGTGGCGTTTCAATGCTATACCATCGAAGGAGGGCGCTGTGATAAATATTAGTTATGATGGATAGAAAAGAAAACTAATAATTATCAGAAACTGATGTTGTTGGAGTGGCAGCGGCTGGGAATCGAACCCGGGCTATAAATACCAACTCATGCTTAATGAATAAATGCGCTAACCAATTAAGCTACGGGTGCTTAACCGCACCTTAAAGGTTTATCATGATTCTTTTTCGAATTCTCTATCTTCATCTCCCCAAAAATACTGAATTATTCATTGCGTTCTGCTGTATATTCTAGAAATGTCAATTCTATAGCTTTTATTCTAGTAATATACATGTATTTAAGACTCTGATATCAAACAGGTTCCCCAAAAAAAATCCATGTCTATTTGATAGAGCAGAGCATTCACAAACACGTATGACAGTATTTTCTATAGAATTTTTATTAAAGATGTCTACAGTATTTCGCTGGGATGGTTGAGCTGTGTCATGGTGTAACCATACAAGGTGAGTGCAGTAGCACAGCTGACTGACTTTGTTTACAATTTGTTTGTGACAAAAGTAATACTTTTTCAAGTGTTTTTGACATTAGTACATTATTTTACACAAACAAAATGCCTGTTGTTTCTGTATTGTATTGTAGTTGTTGCCGATTTGCACTTATCATGTATAATTACACCATGGAGCTGTGAATTCATTATTGAGACAATTACGTCTAGGCCTATTTCAAATCGGTCGTATAAGGTCTTACAAAAGTTTGACTTGATATTTTTGAGCAAAAACAAATCCCAAAAAAATATTTATAATTTTTTGTATTCATACCTACAATATGAAGACATACATATGTATTTTTGTTCAACCAATCAAGTCGTAAAACACAATTCGAAAATGTTAATTAAATAACGAGAAAGTTGACACATTTTTACTTATTCCCCTTAACAAAATTAAATAAAAGGAAGTAAATGGTGTAATCACTGTTCTTTGAAAATAATTACCAGAAATAAATCATAAAAAAATACTTAACAATTTCCTTAACATTTCAACTTGAAATTTTGTTCAGTGTGTAAAATATGTTGTATGTTTGTTTGTATGTATTTATAAAGAAAATTATAAGACATATAGGCCCAATACACCAACTATGCAATACGATTACATACATATGTATGTATGCAGATGTTGCGCATAATAAATATTGTCTACAAAGCGGCAACTTAAAACAAATACTTATAATTTTCCATATGCAACATGCCACATTTCTGATTGAGAGAGAGAGAGAGAGAGAGAAAAACCACTTGCATGACGGTTTTTGTTTGTTTCGGCTTAAATAAACTTGTAAACACACGGAAAAATGGGTCATGGTGCAAGTGTTTACATAGGTGTACATTTTTGTTAACCCAGCAATAACACAACAACAACTGCAAACAGCTGTAATGTAAACTAAATTTAAAAAAAGTTCAAAAAAAAAATATAAAAAAAACAAAATTAATGAAAAGTATAATTAAAAAATTGACAAATACATGCGAGACTATGAATAGATACTTTGTCGGTAAATATGTTGCTCAGTCCGTCCACCATTAGTCTAAAGTTTGTGTGAGAAGAAACGCAATTTTGTATAGAAAAATTACTGATTTCTATTATATTTGATGGACGCGTGCTTGAGGCTTAATTTTTTTATTTAACTTATAACTGAGGACTGTTAGTTAGTTGTCACTGTTGTACTGCCCAAATTAATCTGTTGGTTTTGTTATTTTGAATTTTTTTAAATGAAAAATCACAATAATTTATATTAAATAATCATAAAACAGCGAAAAAATATGGTAAAATAAATTCTTTCAGCTGTTAAACAGCAGCGTATATGGGCGTTAAGATACCAAACAATTTGGGCGTTTTAGTTTTATGTACATATGTACATATTTATTTCCATCAATTTTATTTTAATTTTTTTGCATTGTTTGGACTGGCGACTTAACTCCGGGCTACATTTGAACACTTAACGCAAATTCAAATTCAACTGAAAAAGCCACCAAAATTTTAAATTAACAAAAAAAAAAAAATATTATTAACTATTGAGTGAGTGACTGAGTGCGCCAGTGTGTGAGTCTGTGTATAAATATTTATCTTGACACAATCACTTGTTTTTTGAATACACACATGTTGCACGTTACATGTGACCACTCTCGTACTCGTACCCGTACCCGTGTCCGTTTCCGTACCGACATACATACATAAGTAAAGTATTTGCTTTGAGATACTTACTGTTTCTCTGGTGTAGTTGTGGGTTTAAAATGAGAAATGTTTTTATGTTTTGTTGGCTGGCATTCGGGCAAGTATCTTTGTATGTTTCTTGAATAATAATGGACAGAAATTGCAATTGTATCTGCTAGTTGAGTTTTGAGATTGAATAAATGAATGAATGTTTACTTATTGCGGTCGTTGTTGCTGTTGTTGGCTTGTCCAGTTGGCTTGTCGTTGATTGTTGATGGGCGTTTAATGTACCTGTTTGCCTTGCAGTTCAATGAACGTTTTTATGATTTTATTTTATCATTCTTCGTTGGGTGTAATTAAATAATAAAGCCGACTGCTGGCTAATCGGAGAAAATCATAGCAACGGTTACGTTTATAAAGTCAACTAGAATTTGGAATGTCAAAGGCTTCACTTAAAAGGTTAAGTCAATTCTCTGGTTTTAATTTTTACTATAGATTATGTTTATGTTAATTAACTAGGACTTGTCGTTACTCCATCCATTCTGTTTTGTAAACTAAACTCGTGTACGGTTTCGATATTAAATTAAATGCATATGGGTGTTTCCATGGTTATGCACGCGACATTTGTACACGTTTAATTGTCTTTGAATATTTTGAAAATGGAAATGGATTGGAATTTTAGAATGGAATTATAGAATCGTTCATTGTATGTGATGAGACTTTTCAAAAAGTATATATATTGGAAAATTGAGCACTGGGTACCCAAGTTCCATGCAATCAAAGTTGACTTACGCACGTGACAAAAAATGGAAGTGCGAAATTAAGCGAATTGTAGGAAATTTTTATTTCGGAAAAAATGTTTTTATAACGGTTAATAATGGACCTTTATAATCATGCTTTGTTCAAAAACAACTATGCATAAATTAGATAAGAAAAAAATAATTTGTTGATTACGCACGTTACATTACGCACGTGACACGTTTTACTTTCATACATATTTTAGTAATTTTATATACATATATGTATGTATATATATTTTTTTTTACCAAAAAATTAAACTTTTATTCAAAAATGAAAAATAAAAATATACTACAATCAATCTAATTTAATTTTTTCCTTAAAAAAATTATGCGAGCGTTGTGATTTTTTAAGTCACGGTGGACCATTTCATGGAAATACCCATATAATTTGGTGTTCTAATGTTTCAATGTACAAAATCGTGCGAGAACCGTATCAATTAATCGTTTTTTGAAATCATTCGTTTTTGTAATTACCCGATTTACAGAAGTGGGAGGAATATATTTCCCTAAAATTTATATTTTGTTTATCATTGTAATTTCATATTTAAGTTTGTCCTTGTGGGTACTTATCTGTCCTTCTGTTTGAATTATTTCATTTAAGGGTGCTGTAGCTTAATTGGTTATCGCATTGGATCATTAAGTATGAGTTGGTATTTGTAGCCCGGGTTCGATTCCCAGCCGCTGTCACTCTGATAATTATTTGCTTTCTTTCTATCCATCATACTAATATATAGTGGTATAGCATTCAAACGCCACTGAAGTAAAATAATTAAATAAAGGCTATAAAATCAAGCTTTACCATTGATGCGCCTACTCACCACCAGAGGCGCTGCAATGCTGCACTAAAACAAACATAATGCGCAATTGCAGAGTTGTGATATAAAGCTTTCTTCTACTTTCACCACCTTTACTTCTTCAATCTATCTCCTTTACAAAGAAAGTAACGCAATTATATATCGACAGCTTAATTCCAAAACATGCCAAGTCGAAAAAGTGAGTTTTGCAGGAAAAGCTCCTAAAGTTTACAGGCGATATCTAAAAAACCATATGAGCTAGAACTTTATTGTTTTTAACTATTGATTGGACCAGCCAATCACAACCAAAATGTGACAGAATTTAAGTTGAAAAAATCTAAATTCAAAAACGCAAAATAATTAAAAACATGCTAAGTCGACATAGCATGGTTTGGAATTGAACTGTCGATATAGGCATATTAATTGCCTGAGTGTTACTTCTCTTAAAAAAAAAAAAATTAAGTCTTTCTGAAAATCAATTAATAAACCATCAATATTTCGGGTAAGGTTAGTTCGAAGACGTAAACGGCTCGGTCTCAGTTTGCCCAACATCGAAACTATAAATTTTATTAACATTTTTCTTAATAAATTTCTTAAACTATAAAATTATTATATAAGTTTCTTTAAATTTCAAAATTAAAACGGAAACGCCTGCGTTAACGTTTATATTTAAAAACGTTTTCCATACAACTACACAACTCTTAAGTGGCTTAACTTAGATTTAAATATATGTATCATGTCGAAAAATATGTTTTTTTCCCATTATGTTATTAACTAAAACATTTCTTGTTGCTTTTATTTTTTTGTGCAGAGATATTTTGTATCGGATGTCCTTCGATTTGGAGCTGCTTGAACGTGCCAATTGGGAGGCAACATCAGCGCAAATCGCAATGTGTCAGGCAAAAGGCCAATCAGAGCAATTGTGTCGTAATTATGTGCGCGTTTTGCAAACTTATGGTGAGAATCTATTGTATGCGTGTGGGACGTATGCCTTCAATCCAAATTGTACATGGCGCCAGGTAAGTCGGGGCTTAAAAACAACAGCCACACAACCATAAACCAACACAACATAAGAAAACACAATCAAATAACAAAACCGTAAGACAAAGATTTTGCAATTAACAACTTGTTATTTATCTTTTTTTTTATAAATTTTGGTTTGTAGCTTTTTTTTTGTTTGTGTGGTTAAAGGTGGCTTAAAACTTTAAGAATTAATTGTAAATAGAAGTTATTACTTAAATAACAATAATATACATCATATTATTATTAACTATAATAAGTAATAATCATAATTATAAAAGTAAACTACTATTTCATTAAATGTTTGTATTTTCAAAATGTTTAAATGTTTGTTAATGTATTTTTAGATGGAGAATCTAACAGTCACTGGTTATGACAGTGGCGTGGGAAAATGCCCCTTTAATCCCAAATCGAATATAACCAGTCTCATGACTAAAGATGACAAAATGTTTGTGGGCACCAGTACAGATTTTTCGGGCAGTGATGCTGCGATTTTGAAATCTGATGTTCAACAAAATGTGGTAAGTGTTGGCCAAAAAATTCATAAATGGATTTCCATTTCAAATTAAAACTAATTCAATTACATTTATTTGTATTTTCTTTACAGCCAAATTATCATAAAGTTATTAGAACCAAGCAGTACAACAATGACTGGCTTAATAATCCACAGTTTGTGGGCAGTTTTGAGGCTGGCGAGTTTGTTTACTTTTTGTTCCGGGAGCCAGCTGTTGAGTACATGAACTGTGGCAAGGTTGGTTTTTAAATCCTCTGCTTTTTATTTCCTTACCGTTCTATTTTATTTTATTTTAATTTACTCCATTTTGTTTACACCTATTCCATTCCATTATTTCTTTACGATTCTGATTTTACTTTAAAAAATGATTAATTTTATTTCCCTTCTTACCCACTTGCTGATGACATTTCACCTGAGTCCATATAGGAACCTTAATGACACTTTACGCATTTTAAATACATACTGTAATAACGATGGGTTACAGTATTAAAAATTTTAAATTTATAAAATATTAGTGAGATGCTTTAGGTTTCTATAAGGAAACAGGTAAACAAGTCAGTAAGAATGTGAACTTTTTACTAACAATTTAGCATTCTCCATCTAGTCTGCTTTATTTAGTTTATTTATTTATTTAGTTTTTGTCATTCTGTTTGTAACACATCGAAATAATGATCGTAGAACTAAAAAGTATATTCCGGGTCCTTATAACATTATAAGACGATTTAGCCATGTCCGTTCGTCTGTCCGTTTGTTGAAATCACGATAGAGCTTCGAATAAACGACCTACAACATTGAAATTTTTACCCAACATTCTTTGATCTACAGAAATATTTGGTATTCAAAATGGGTAAAATCGGTCTAGTAGGATCCGAGTTATAGATCAAAGTTTCAGGCTACCTCGATAAAGGATAGGATCATGCCATTTTGCACACTTTATTTTTTATTATAAAAAGATAAGTCCTGTTGAAAAGGGTAGGAATCGGTCCACGATTTATCATAGCACTCATACAAATGGCTTTATGGGACATTAATTTCTATAGAAAAGCAAACATTCTGCTATAATAATATATAATATAAGTTTCATGCAAAGTGACATCTTAAAACAATATTTTGTTTGCATCGGTCCATAATTTTGACCATAGCCCCATACAAAGACCATTTACGAAAATCACTTAAATGCGCACAAATCTTTTTTAAAATTCGCCAAGCAAAATATATATTTAATTCGTTGTACCAAATTTCATGATGATTGGTCCATATTTGACCGTAGTTCCAATATAAAGTCCAGTTCCTAAAATCACTTAAATGCGCATAGATCATTTACAAAACCCACTATTAAGTTGAAATTCAACACAAATAGCCCATCTCAATATGATGATGCTCGCTTCATATTTGACCGTAGCCCCCATATAAAGTCCAGTTCCAGAAATCACTTATAAATCTCCATTATAGATGATTTGGTGGTGGGTATATAAGATTTAAATCTAAATAATAAGTCCTATTTCGTAATTTAATTCTTATATTTATTACTACATATTTTTATAAAACTTTTTTTTAGGCTATTTATTCGCGGATTGCTCGTGTTTGCAAAAACGATGCTGGTGGTGATCAGATTTTGAGAGACAATTGGACTTCATTTTTAAAGGCCCGCTTGAATTGTTCGTTCCCCGGTGAATATCCATTTTATTTTGATGAAATCCAAGGCATGACCTATTCGGATGCTGAAAATGTTTTATACGCCACATTCACTACTCCAGAGTAAGTATTAATTCGATATAAAAATTGTAACTAGAATTTAGGGTCACTGGGATTGGGATTCCATAACTCCCTGCTAAGCTAAGCGTTTTGTCAAGAATCGGATCACGTGATACTTTCCAATATTTAGTATCCAATGTTTTTCCTTTTATTGTACTAAGATCGTGATCAAATTATATTATTTGCAGTTTTAACCTTTCCTTGCCTTTTGCATTTTTACAGCAACAGCATTCATGGTTCTGCAGTATGTGCCTACAATCTAACCTCCATTAATGAAGCATTCGATGGTCCCTTTAAACATCAGGAACACATTGACAATGCCTGGAGACCGGTAAATTCCAAACATAAAAGCCAATTCAAATGTCAAATACATTCGGCAGGCACACGATCCAAACACTTCTTAGAGTCCTCAAAGTACCAACTAATGGATCGAGCTGTGCAACCTCTAACACAAAAACCTTTATACTTTACCAAACTAGAAAGATTCTCACAGATCGCTTTAGATGTTTTGCACACAAAAACCGAAAAGGTCAATGTGTTATTCATTAACACCGATAAGCATATGATCAAGAAATTATCATTGAAACATGAAACGGAAACATCGCCAGCTCAAACCTGCCTTGTTGAAGTTTGGAAGGCCGAGGAAGATGTTAGTATTTTGAAAATGGAATATTTGAAAGTAACCGATTCTTTGTATGTGGGTTCGGAACAGTCTTTGATGCGCATACCGGCTCAACATTGTAGTCGTCATGTTACTAAGGCCTCTTGCTTGAATGCCATGGATCCCTATTGTGGTTGGAATGAACTGGTGGAGAAGTGTACAGCCCAGTATTTAGGAGAACAAATGACCAAGTACTGGTTGCAACCAGAGGAATTGAAATGTCCGGTGCTAACAGATGCTGTTGATGGAGCTTGGTCCACGTGGTCGGAATGGTATAAATGTTCGAAACATGGTGAAAGTGATGGTGATTGCATGTGTAGAGCAAGAGAGTGCAACAATCCCAGACCACAAAATGGTGGCAATGAATGTCGGGGTATTAATACTGAAGTTAGCAACTGCACGGTGCATGGTGGTTGGACAGAATGGTCGGCTTGGTCGTCCTGTTCTCAAACTTGTGGTATTGCTGTAAAGACCAGAAGACGTTATTGTGGCAATCCCAAGCCTGCTTTTGGTGGTCGTACTTGTGTGGGTAACGAAAGAGCAGAAATGTACTGTAGTCATCTGCCACCTTGTCCGGCGCCCAAACCGGTGGCCATAGATGGTGGTTGGGGTCCTTGGGGTGAGTGGAGTGAATGCAGCGCCTTTTGTGGTGGCGGTTTTCGCATACGTCGTCGTGAGTGCAACGATCCTAGGCCACAAAATGGTGGCATGGAATGTCCTGGCTGTAATATAGACTACGAAGACTGTAATATGCAATCCTGCCTCGAAGTAAGGAAACTCAGCGGCTGGACTCCTTGGTTAATACAACAAAATAAAACAGATGAAAATGAAGGTTCTACAGTGTTTATGGAGAAACGTTTTCGTTTTGTGTGCCGTGCCAGCACTCCTGATGCTGGCTCCATGCATATATCCTTAGCAAAAACCGAAAATCGCATTTGTCGTGATGGTGTTTGTCATCGCCACAATGAGGCGAATGTACTGGATGAAGCTGAACATGGCGAATGGGGTCCCTGTAATGTGACTTGTGGCGGTGGTGTACAACATAGAGGAGGTTACGATGGCAATGGTAAACATCGTGGTAGACATTTACAAAGTAGAGCCTGTAATATGCATGCCTGTCCAGAACAACCTGCGAGTTTCAACGAAGTTATAGCCATCCACGAATGGAGTTGTTGGACTGACTGGTCACCCTGTTCGGCGACCTGCGGTGTAGGTTTAAGGAGGAGAACGCGTAAATGCTTGGGAAGTCATGAAAAAATGTGTCACGGACGCTCTATAGATGAGGAAAAATGTGAAATGAAACCCTGTGAAGGTGAGATATAATATTTGTTGAGATATAATTTTGTGGTTATATTTAAAGGATTTTTGTTTGTTTACAGATTTCATCGGTTGGAGTAGTTGGTCCGAATGGTCGGATTGCACTAAAGATGGCATACGTTTTAGACATCGCAAATGCCTGGTAGAAGAGCCCAGTGTTACAGAATGTCGTGGTGAGGAGTTCGAGAAAACAGCTTGTGTGCCAGGCGAATGTGAAGGTGAGTTAAATTTTAATATACAGATACACAAGAATAAGAAAACATTTAATAATTTTTTTATTTACTTACTATTAAAGGCACACAAATGGCTTCTACTACGACTTTGATTTCCATCATCTCTATAGTGATATTACTATATGTCCTGACCATATTCATGACATTCTGGATGACGCGTAGACGTTATTCGCCACCCGTAGCTCTAATAAAGAATAACACACCTTCTCCCACTAGCTACGATTCATATCCCAATCAGTATTCAAGTTTGCCCACCAAAGATGTAAGTTTTAATACTTTAAGACAAATTGCTTTCAACGAATTCTTATGTTACTTCTTATTATTTCAGATCTACGATGTCCGGCCCAAAGTTAAACGTCAATCGAGCTTCAACATGTGCTCTTCGCCTACTTCAAAGAACTTCAAAACCGGCACTTTAAATCGCAACAATATCGCCCATAATCATACACCTAAGGTCTTGGCCAAAACTTATAATGACTGTGAGACTGGTACTCTCAAGCGCAATTCAAATGCTTTAAATAACTATCGCTCCAATATCGATGATGAAAAGTTTTAGATAGTTGAATATTTAAAGAGAAGAGTCATTTAAAATTAGGAAACTTAAATTGCATTCGTCTTAATGAGAATTTGCTAGAACTGAAGGAATATTTGGTAAAATTTTCGTTTAGGAGAAATTTTACATAAATGTATTTTGGATGTAAAGAAAAATAATTTTTTAGAGAATTTTAAATGTTTTTTAGGAAACTTTTTTAGAATATTTCGAAATTGAAAATATGTAGGTAGACAAAATTATATATTCAGACTTTTGACGAAATCGCGGAGAAGAAGTTGTGTTTTTCAGTGCATTATTCCTTTTACAAAAAAAAAAAGATTCAAGTTTATGGGCAGACTTACAGAATACATCAGACCAAAGCTGCACTTAGTATGGGTTCTGTGCCCTTGTTTCTCTTGCTCTCACAGCTGCTAACGATCACGAATTAGTCGAAACCATTCCGTCTTGCATGATCATTCATAAGACGAGGTTGTGACGTAGCCTGATTCAATCTTTGCACTGACAGTTTTTTAATGAATAATGGAAGTATTAGTTGTTAGTTAAATGCCTTTTTTGTTACTCTTACACTCATACATAACGATAATGTCGAAACTAATATCCGGCTCTAAAGAGTTCCTTTATTAAATATGGCTTTAATAAAATTAAAGATTCTTTCCACTTGAAATTAAATAGGAAAACATCTCTGTCATGTCCCATGATCTTAAAGATCTTAATGGGAAGATCATATATAAAATAATGACATTATATCTCTCTAACATTTGTCAACTTTATAGTAATTTCTTTAGCAGCCGTTTGTATTTCGGTATCCAAAATAAGGAAAATTCTTTTTTAAAAAATTAGCATAAGGAGATCAACACGATCTTTGCGCAACAGTTTCTCTGGATGACAGAGATGTTTCCAATTTAATTTTAATTATATTCTGTTCGTCAAGATTAAGTTATGCGAACATTAAGTATTTGACAAGAAACTTTTCTAGACGATAATGAGATAATGAGATACTGTTTAACAAATATTCAAGCAAAAAACAAAGAAGTCAACCTGATTAAAACATTTTCGTTCTTAAAAACTATGATGAGTTAACAGCAACTTTTTTGAAGTGGATTTTTCAACTAAAGAAGATATTTTATCAAGCAAATACTGCCCATTAATAAAAACAATAAACTCCAGCAAATACATTTCAAGTATTAAAAGATTTTTCCATAATTAAAACAGACAAAATAATAATACTTCAGCATATCTAACGACTTCTCCTAAATTCCAGTTAATTTTGAAGACAGAAAAGCAGCAAGTCCACTAATTTTAAACCCATGGGAAGCTAAAATTTATAAATGAATGTACCATACTGTGCCATTATTTAAGCCAGCTTAATTTAAGACAAGTTTACAAAATCGCTATATTTTTATTTCGATAAGAAACTTCCATCCAAAAAAAAAAACAAACGATAACAAAATGAAACGAATATTTTTTAAAAGGGGTTCATGATTCGGAAACAAGGAAGGACAGTGTATTTCGAAAATTTAAGTAAAAATTATTAAGATTGAAAAATTTGCATTAAAAATGTTAAATAAATTGGTTCTGAATCAGGTTTCCCGTCGTACGTAAAATTATGTAGTATGTGAATATATGGCGTAAACTAAAATTAAAAGAAAACTTTTGACTCATATTGAGTTTTTTATATTAATTAGGAAAAAATAAGACAAATATGTAAATTTATTTTAAGTTAATTTAATTCAGTTGTTGATCTAAATGTAAATAACTATAAAATGTTAAAGAAATTAAACAAAAACATACAAAACATGGTGTAATTATACAAGATGAATGCCAATCGGCAACAAATACAACACAATACAGAAACAACAGGCATTTTGTTGGTGTAAAATAATGTCAACAACATTTGAAAAAGTATTACTTTTGACATAAATAATTTGTAAACAGCAGTAGCACACTGCACTCACCTTGTATAGTTACACCATGCCACAAAATAAATTAAGACTGACGTAAAAAAGCCAACTACTTGATGTCATTTCAAAATAAAAAAAATAAAAAAAAAACAAATCAACAACTTCTAACTACCACAAGTGCAAAGAAATTTTGTAAAAATTTTTAATAAAATTTAGGAAAAAAAACTATAATTGAAAATCTTTTTTATTTAGATTTTTTTTGTTTTATTTTTTAAGTTGTAAATTATGTTTGAGTATGCAGTTGTTAAATTTAAGCAAAATTTTTACTTTTAACGTATTATAAGGTTTAAATAAATAAATATTAAACAAAAGTGTTTCTAAGAAAATGTTTAATGAAGTAGAAAGAAACAGCCAGAAAAAAATGTTTTAAGCTTTGCAATAAATCTGAAAATACTAACATGAGAAAACAAAAAAAAAAAACACTGTGTGTGTCTGTATGGCTTTCATTCCTGAAACTTAATCAAGCTTGCAACAAAACAAAAACACTTTAACGACTGGCGTTAACGAATTGTTGAACACCTTAAATGATATAAAGTGACAGGGAAGTAAGTATGTATGAATTAATAGCCGCGAGACTTCTTGTGGTACCTAAACTGATGCTGTATTTTTTTTTATAACCACCACCAAAAAGATGGGAGGTATATTACGTTTGTCATTTCGTTTGTAACACATCGAAATAATGGTGGTATAACCAAAAAGTCTATATATTTTGAATCCTTATAAGATTCTAAGACGATCTAGCCATGTCCGTTCGTCCGTCTGTTGTTGGCACGTTAGAGCAATGAAAAAATGTCATAGAACAATTAATTTTTACCAAACATTCTTTGATCCACCCAAATATTTGGTATTGCAAATGAGCAAAATCGGTCCAGTAGTATCCGAGTTATAGATCAAAGTTTCAGACTACCACGATATTTTTCAAATATTTATTGCTATTTTCTTCAAATATAATGCAGATAATACCATGGAATTTTGCACACTTTATTTTTATTACAGACCAAGTCCTGTTGAAAATGGTAGGAATCGCTCCACGATTTCACATAGCCCCCATACAAATGTCTTCCCGGAATATGGCTTTATGGGACATTAAAGCCGTCTCTAAACAAAATTCTGCAATAATAAGTTTCATGTAAAGTGAAATTTAAAAACTATATTTTATTTGCATCGGTCCTTATTTTAATCATAGCCCCATACAAAGACCACTTTCGAAAAACACTTAAATGAGCATAAATCTTTTATAAAAATCGCTCTCAAGTTGGAATTCAACACAAATAGTCCGTACATATGTATGTATGTGAAAGTGAAATTTAAAAACTATATTTTATTTTAATCGGTCCTTATTTTAATCAAAGACCACTTCCGAAAACCACTTAAATGAGCATAAATCTTTTATAAAAATCGCTCTCAAGTTGGAATTCAACACAAATAGTCCGTACATATGTATGTATGTAAAAATCGTTGCTTTCAATTTTATGATAATCGGTCCATATTTGATCGTATCCCCCATATAAAGTCCACAACCCGAAATCACTTAAATGCTCTTATTAGCATGAGCAGCAAGTTTAAATTTGACACAAATAGTCCATGTAGAAGTATTCATACGTAAGTTTTTGACGATCGGTCCATATTTGACCGTAGACCTTATACATAGTCCACTTCCGAAAATCACTTAAACGTGCAAAAATCTCTTATAAACATCTAGATAGTGATGTTGAAATTGAAAACAAATAGTCCATACTACAAAAAAGCTACAGATAAAATTAACCCCCTGGCCCACGATGTCAAACGATAACGTTCGCTTAGATAAGACTTAAGACACAAACTTGATTGTGGAATAAACAAACTTGATTGAGTAAAAAATAGATACGATAAAAAGTTTGTGTCTTAAGTCTTGTCTAAGCGAACGTTATCGTTTGACATCGTGGGCCAGGCGGTAAATTTGTTTCTTTAATCTATTACGAAACAGTAGTTGTCGTAAAAAGAAAACGACACTCATAATAAGGCTGATTATTTTGTCATACTCTGAAACAAAATGCTTGTTTTTATACCATGTTTTTCAAACATGTAAGAATCGATCCATGATTACTCCTAGCCCCCAATACAAATTTCTTTCCGAAATATAGACCTATGGTGGTATACAGATATCTCTATAAAATTCAACAGAAATATGTTTTGTATTAAAAGAAATATGATAAGATCAAATCTTTTGAGGATCGGTCCATACCACCACCGAAAAATACTTAAATACGGTTGAAACTCGACATATATTACATATAGTCGTAGTATTGAAATAGTAAAAAACCGGCCCATAATCATTTGTAGCTTCCATATAAGACCACTTTTGACAAACACAAAACCTATATAAATCTCTTATAAATATCGATATTGAACCAACATTTTGTAATTCTCATTATATGTTTTTAGGTGTAGGGTATTCCAGATTCAGCACAGCCGAATATAGCACTCTATCATGTTTTAGTAATTGTTTTGTGGATTTGAATGGATTGTAATGTTTACTTTCTGTGTTGCAATATGTGCAACAAACAATTGATTGGAATCTTTTTTGTTGTTTGATCAATTGCATGAAATTATTTGATTGACATTCATGTAAAATATTCAAAAAAATATAACGATATTCAGGTAAAAATACCAATCATAGGCGATGCTTGATTTAAATAAGTGTCCTTTCGATCACTGATTTAAATGAACAACATTTTTGAATTTTGTTCATGAACAACCAAACTATGTTCAATTATCGTTTATGAAAGTGATTATAATAGTTTCATTTTATTGTCGGTAAAATGTAAATGATAAGAAAAATAATGAAATAACAAGATCCATTTTTTTTAGCATTTTTTAGTTAAACCTATTTATTATAACTTGTAATAGATTAATAATCTTTAACATTTTTATTAGATTTCCGGTAGGATTTCGAAAGTATTTTCAAACCATAACTAAAATATTCTATTGATAAAGAAATTAAAAATTGCATCCACATTATTCGACATTTTTGATTTTTATTATAAAAAAAAAACTTTAAAATTTTATAAGGAACAAGAAAGAACAACATTCATTCAATACAGCTTTCTGTAGGGTACGCTACAGATACAGTAAGATGACCTTGGCCATAACACTTCGTTAAAACTGCAAAAAATATCATTATGTATCGTATAACTTAACTAAAAAAAAAAAAAAAAAAACCCCAATATCCAGTAAAAATATGCACGAGTATCTCAGAATTTAAGTTTTTTTTTTTTTTTTGTTGTCTTTTTTCATATGACCTTGTCAAGGAAACTTAAAATTGTTTAATTGATGTTAGTTGCTGCCGTCGTTGTTATATGAATTGTGTTTTGGTATTCTCCTCTTTCGTGTTTATTTTTTTCAAATTTAACTTTTGGAAGTTTTTTTTTCAGCTCTCTTCAGGCCAAATTCAGTTTTCAAAAGGTTTTTTTTTTTCAGGCAAAAAAAAAACAAGTTCTAATGAACAAACCACAACCAAGAGTACAAACACAAGCAAATCAAAAAAGTTAAAGAAAGAATCAGGCATGTGATGGAAATCGAAAACGAATGAGTTTTAGAAGTCAATTTTTTGAAAAACTTTTATCACATAAAATATAAAGATAAAATAAAGGGCTACTAAAGAGAATCTTAAAACAAAAATTTTAAAAATTAGATTATAAATGCATTAAAATGTATTTCCAAAACTGATTCGTTTTCGATTTCAATTTTCATCGCCTGCTTTAATAAACCGCACATACTCAATCAAACACACACTATATAGAAGGTCTATAGCCAGACCGAAGGAAGATTCACATACTCTCATTTTAAAATGATAACACCAGTGTTGCCATTTTAGCACTTTCAGTGCTAGATTTAGCATTTTGTTTCTCGAAAATGCATTGAAATATTTAAAAATTACACTAAATGCTTTTTAGCATAATTTGCTTGATAAAAAATAATTTTTTCTCGAACAAATTTTTACTATTTTACTTCAAAAAATACTTTTGAAGAAATAAAAAATAACTTTTATTAATATTTCAACTAAATTTCTTTCGGTGTGGTAAGTAAATGAACACGGAAATTTTTGAATTAATATACGAAATGTAATCTATTAAAACAAGTCAACAATTGTTATGAACAAAATTAGAAAAAACTACTATATAATTTATATTTGTAGCAATTGAAATAAAAATTGTATTGTTACATTGAAAAAATTTATCACTTTTTTTTGCTTCCGTAGAACATTTTAGCACTTAGTTTTTCAAGATCTTTTTAAAAGCGCCAAACCAAAATTTTTCTATGGAACATCATCATACATAAATACAAGGCGACAATTTTTGCCAATAACAATAACAAACACTCAAAAAACATTTATTCCATTTGAGTACTTTTGTTTAAGCAAAATCAATTCTAACTAATGAATGCAGTATATACATACATATATTTATAAAGATTATACTATTGACTTTTGTGAAGTTGGTCCATAATTGGACATAGCTACCAAGGTCATTAAGACTATGTCATCCTAAAAGTACGCAAGAAGGAATGTGCTTTTTACAGTTTTACGGGGTGATTGTTGAATTACTTAAGAAAGAAATTATTTTTTTTTTTTTTTTTTATTTGCTAAATTGAGGAAATTTTAATTTCAGAATAATCGTTTCTTTCAAAGAAAAAATTAATTCGTCGCTTTTTTTGAATCAAAAAACGTCTGAATCTTATAAATCATCAAATCTGGCAGCTATGCGACAAGCAGTAACACAGCAAAAAACAAACATACATAACCACATAGAAGATAGTTATAGAGAAGAGAGTGAGTGGAGGAGTGATACCGAAACCGACCGACTAGACATTTATTTTTAAATGTTATTTTTAAATGTAACCAAAAAAATATGGAGATAAAAAAAAATTATTACACAACAAACAACAACCAAAAAACAGCAAACATTCAACCCCGTAACATTAATATTTTTGTATGTTCGTTTATGGAATTACCTAAACATATGCTATGCTTTTCAATTTTATAATAATCGGTTACATTTTAGTGAAATAAAATTTTGTAATAGAGTAGCTGTTATCGTTGTATTATTAATAAGTGCAGCATATTTTAAGGATGCACAATTTAAGTGAAATGTGTCATAAAAGCAATTTTTGTAAAATGAGCAGTTGGGAAAATTAAGTGTGCTAATTTTTATAATATACACTCAGTGCTGCCAGTATTTTTTAGAGCTTATCCCCAATTTTGGATTTGTCATCCCCAAAAATTCCCACACTGATTTTTTTTATTTAATTTTTTTGTTTTTTTTTTAATTTTTATTTTATTTAAAAAATAACATATTTATTTAATGAAATTCATTTTTATCGATAGTTACATATATTAATATTCAAACTAATTCGATTTGTAATTATAAATCTTGCAAAGAATGAATTATACCAGAGTTTAGTATTTCCAAAACTTCATAATAAAAATCTTCTGATTCATCAGCTTTAGCATTTCAGTAGATGGATTAAATTTCTCACAACAAATTGAATTATTTTTAAAGTATGTGTTTATTCTGAGAAATGCTTCTAATAATTCTTATTTCATTTTGTTACGTATTTTTGTTTTGGTAGTATTCATTATTGAAAAAACGCGTTCAACGCGAGCGCTACACTATAAAAATATACTCGTGTACATTTCAAACCTTTTGCCGAATCTTCGCGTTCCCAAGAAACATTATGATTTTTTTTTAATAAAATTAGTATTTGCAGCCATTTTAAACAGTAAAAAATATATTTTTTTTAAATATTTACATACTTCTTCTTTATTAGAAACCATCCACTATAAATAATAACACACATTTTTAGACTTGTCAGTTATAAATAAAATCAAAAAATCCCCTAAAATTGATGTCATCCCCAACAAATCCCCGGATCCCCAAGAGGAAATTTTTATCCCAAATCACGAAAAAAAATCCTCAATTTGGGGATAAATCCCCTAAACTGACAACGCTGTATACACTAGATCTCAAATCTAGTTAGGTGGTTTTTAAAAGACAAACATTTCTTAAACCCTCCACCAGCAAAACCTAAATGAGGATATACATACATACATACATACATATACATATGTACATATATACGTTTCTCATACCGTGTGTGTAAGAATTTCATTGTGAAATTCAATAATTGAGCTATGCCCATTTATACGCCCAAAATCAAAAAGATTTAGCATTCTACTACGCAATTTTGTACCAATTTACATGAAGCAATTCTTTAAGCTAGCTGATTAACTTTAAGACAGCGGGATGTGATAAAGATAAGACAAATGCGCACGTGAGATTGTACAAGCAATTCGTGTTACTCTTTTAAACGTATTAGTTAGTACACATGTGTATACAAATGTGTAGTATACACTCAAATAAATATACGAGCAATTTAAGCAATTAGAATTCTGCTGTTTGAACACCGAAGAACTTTTAAGAAAAAATTGTTAATAAAAATTGCTTCGTGTAAATTGGTATTTAGTATTAAAAATCAGTACAATCTGTCCAGTACCTGACATAATGATATTTAAATGCATTTTGGTAAATTGTTTAATGTATTGCAGATAGATTTACTATGACGAACATCATGAAATTTTATGAAACATATAATATGAATTAAATTTTATTTGAATACAAACTTTTTAAAGCAATTATGGCATTAAAATAAATATTCCATCGCTTAATTCAGAACAAAATTGATTTTATTTTAATATTATTTCTCTTTTTATTCTTCATAAAATGTAACAAATTTTGTATTTGGATTTATTACAAATGCACCATGCATCAAAATTATTGTTTGATAAATCTAATATCTCTATTGCTGACTACATAATAAAATTCTAATGTTTGAATCATTGTTCTCATCATATGCACTTCAAATATTTAAACTGAAATTCTTTGAATCAAAGAATTAATATAAATATAAAGATATGATATTCGTGTTAGTAAATGTTTAATGGAACCACTGCAACCAAACATTAAAAAGGTCATAAAACGCAAATGAAAATGAAAGTGAAACACTTAACGGAATTTTGTTCATTTTGTTAACCCAACAAAGACCATATGGACAGTTTTAACTGTCACAGATGAAATTCAACATTAGGCTGCACCTTAATTCATTTCCAGCATATAGATGTGTTATAACACCTAAATTTCGTTACTTCAACAATTCGCTGATATCATTTAGATGCCAACCTAATGACAATGAAATATTAAATATTCTTTCAAAGGAAAAAGTCGTAAAAATCGCATAAAATTTGTGTAAAATTTATTTATTTACTTCGATATTGTTAGAAATTTGTTGTCATTTGGAGAAACATGTAGCAGAGATTTTATGTGTTGTCTATAATTATTTGCTTTTGGTTGGTTTTAATTAGATGACTCTATTGATGAACTTCATGTACATATGTATGTATGTCATTGTGTGAACTAAGATCGTTTGAATGCTTTTGAACTGTGTCCATGAACGAATAAGTGGTACAAGAATAATTGATGGTGATGCGTAAGGATTCTTTCAAGAGTGAATAAAAAAATTCGCCTATTGGGAGGTTTAAGACTTTTGAACATTTATGCCAGGACATCTTTTGAGATATAAAGTTAGACTAAAGAATAATTAGATTGACTCAGAATCACTTCCTGAGTCGATTTAACGATGTCCGTCCGTCTGGCTGTCCATGTAAAGCTTGTGCGCAGAGTACAGGTCACAGGCCCAAGGACGGATGGGATTGATACTGGTGAAAATCGGTCCATTATTTCACCTTGCCCCCATACAATTGTCCTTCCGAAATAGGAGTTTAACAATCATAAATGTTTGACTTATGCAAGTATCCAAACAAATTTCACCATAAATGATTACTAAATAAAGTCAAATCACATTTACAAATTTTGTGAAGATCATAATTGATCATAGCTCCCATATAAGACCCTCTCCGTTCACTTTAACCTCCATAAATCTTATAAAAGTATTTATATCTAGATAAAATATAACATACATAATATTTATATTCACAGAAATTATGACACTAAATTTTTGGATGATTGGTCCATAATAGGTCATATCTCCCATATAGCGCCCATTTCTGAAAAACTGTTTAATACATATACTGTGTATAGAGTATTATATGGTCGGGCTTGACCGACTATACTTACTTACTTGTTTTAAATTTGTTGCTTAAATTGGTTTTGGAAAAAAGAACCGAAAACGAAGAATAGATGGCTGCTTTTGGTCTTAAGCAATTAATGACCGCATTTTCGGTTAGAAACGAAAACCACACTTAGTTTGAACGAAAACGAGACTGCCCTTTTGGCAAATGAATCCGACATGTAGTTTCCAATGATATGTTGGTGTGAAAGTCCAACCAGGACCAAATTGGATATCATAAGATATTTCAGCGCAATCTTATTATCAGTGTAAATCCAAATATCCACCCCGGATATTCAGTAAAATCTTCGGACTTAGGACAGCTTGATGAACACTACACTGACTTTGAATCATGACTCAATATTTTTAAGCCAGAAACTCTGGGATACAGTTCCTTAATAAGTCCTTTTATCCGTTATCAGTACATTAAAGCCACGAAAAAAATTCCGGGAGGGCAAGTTACTCCGGTTCCATACTCCAGTAGTATAGAGTCGAATAGCCAGTACCGTATGACATGATGGGTTAAGCTGCTGCATTTTAAAACGTAGAATTTGACAAGAACAATCAATCAAACAAGAGCAACATAACAAAAGCCCAATAGAATGGGCTTCGTAGAAATGCTACGGCGATTTGTTTCTGTGGGACAACGATAAATATTTTGATAACTGTGAGTCACTAGTAGCATTAGTCTGCTAAAGTTGTGTCAGAATGTGACTTGGTGACAACTACAACTGAGGATAAATTACTATGGGTTTGATCTTGGCCTAGTGTGGTCGTATATTAGTCTTCAAAAGTATTTGTTTTGAAAAAAGCCAGAAATCTGAACTATTTTATCTGTGTCTGTGTCACATGTCACACAGCCAAATATACAAAGCAATTATTGAAAACAAATTTTCCGATCGCCGCCCCGATCATGTGAACTAACAACACTGGAATATTTGTTGTGGGGCTATGTTAAAGATACAGTTGACAAAGAGCCAATCGAATTAAAATCTGTGGCTTGATTGACGAAATAGAAACGCCATTTTGCCAAAATGTAATAGGAAATTTTGATTAAAGAATCGACAACTGTATGCCGTAGTCGTTGTGGATATCTGTCCGATATTATTTTACATTTTTAATTATAAGTCAAACTTTACTCTTTCCAATACAAGGATTTGCATATAAATCCTTTATTTTATTTTGTTATAAAAAACAAAGTTCTTGTTATACTGTCCACCACCAAAGGTGGTAAATGAGGGTATATTACGTTTGTCATTCCGTGGGAAACTTTGTTAATATTCATCTTTATCCTTATAAAATTTTAAGTCGATTGAGCTATGTACGTCTGTGTAAAACACTCTCACGTCCAAACTGCACAACGTAACTAAACGAAATTTCCAGAAAAATATTTCTTATTTTGCAGGTAACTTTGGTATTGAAAATCTGCAAAATCGGTTTAGGCCAACCAGAGTTATGGACCAATATGTGAGACAACCTCCATAAAAAATTTATATTTTTTGTGCATTTAATTGCAATACTTTGAAATATATTGCAGATAATACCATGAAATTTTATATACTTTGTTTTTATAATAAAAGAAGAAAGTGTGAGGAAAATAGTAAGAATAGGTCCATGATTTCTTAAAGCCCTCATACAAAAATCTTCCCGCAATATTGCTCAATTATACATAGAGGCCTATAAAATTGGAATATCAAGACAAAATTCAGCAGGAATAAGTTTTATGCCAAACGAAATCGCAAAACGACATTTTTTTTTAGTTCGGTCTATGTTTGACCATAGATCCCATATAAAGGTCACTTCCAAAGTTCAATTAAATATGTATAAATACATAAATAATGTTAAACGGTTAATATTTGACATAAATAATCTTTATAGGTAAATAAATTCTTGTACTAAATTTTATGGTGGTCGGCCCATAATTGCTCATAGCTCCCATACAAGGACCACATCCGAAAAAGTCATTAATCTTATTAAATATCGTATAAATATCAGTACCAACTCAAAGCTTTGCACAGATCATTTACATATATACAAAAATCATCCCAAAACATTTTGTGAAAGCCCTCTTCCGAAAAACACTTTAATACTTATAAATCTACATGCAAAAATTTAACTGCTGGATTTTGAGCATATCCGTCCATATTTGACTATATACCCCATATAAGGTCCACTTCCGAAATTCATATTAATACTAATATATATCTTAAATATGTATACCGTTATTATGTTGAAATTCGACGTGAAATATCCTCATGTGCATGAAAATCATTGTTGCGAAATTTAAGAAGATCGGCCCATAATTTGTCATAACTGCCATATAAGAACCAGTTCCGAAAAATAAATAAACCGACAAAAATGTCGACATAAATATCGATATCAAATTTTAATCCAGAAATCACACTAATATCGGTTAAAGGGCAATTATGCTACTGGATTTTGTAGCTGTCAGTCAATAATTGGCAATAGCTCCTGAATTAAGTCTACTTCCAATAACGCTATTAAGATGAAATTCATTTAAAATAATATTATAATACATAGAAATTACATTAGTAGATAATAGGTTTGGCAGCTATCAGTCCATAATTGGCCCACTTCCAATAATGTTATTGAGATCAAATTCAAACAAAAGAAGCCTCACATTATAATCTTACTCTTTTTATAATCTGTTTCTTAACTTGTTGTGAATATGGAGAAATGT
The DNA here is from genome assembly GCA_950370525.1 of Bellardia bayeri. Lineage (NCBI taxonomy): Eukaryota > Metazoa > Arthropoda > Insecta > Diptera > Calliphoridae > Bellardia > Bellardia bayeri. The sequence continues at coordinate 23,773,623 of OX493267.1, forward strand.
TCTTTTAGTTATTAAATTGTTAAATTAGGCTCAAGAGTATTATGAAAATCAGACAAACTCTGTAAATTATCTTAAGAATTGGTAATTACATCAATTATAAATGGTCAAAATTAGATAAAATTTTAAAACCTGTAAAATAAAATCACATTAGTGAATTACGACCAACAGGTAATATTCTCTTTCAAACAATATATAAAATACTAATTAAATTTGCACTAAGACTGAATAAAAAAACACTGAACAAGGATATTGTAGTCCTATAACCAGTGTAGTTTCTGTATTTCTTATTGCGTTTTTTAAAGATTGATACAAACTCTTACTTGTTGACAATTAACTTGGGAAGAAATGTTGTCTTGAGGGATAAAAATGTTATTTATTGTACGTATTAATTATGTAAATTAATTAGTTGTTGCCAACTGTACTTAGAAAAATATCCTTAACTTGTCTTTTAATTAACTAAAAATATTCCAAAATGTGTGACTTTTAGATAAAATAAATCTTACTTGTGTTTTATGTCTTTATAATTAAAACTAAAATGTAACCTGATCTACAGCATCAGAAAAAAAATTCATTAATTTTCACAGGAGTTCATTAAACTTGGGTTTGTCTTTTCAATTCGTATTTGAAATATATTGGCTGGAAAGAAAAGTACTCACTCGTACATACATGTAGAGAAAAAACATGATTTACCACAACATAATCTAAGAGCAACATATTATGACAAGATTTATTATTGTAGTCCAAACATATTATGATGAATATCAGTGCCATGAAATATGATCAATTATCATCGTAATATTTCATCATAATAATTTCTTTTTAATCATAATTTGATATTTAACATCATATTATTACCCAATATAACCATAAAATTATCATACATGATCATATTATGACCCAAGGTAACCATATTATAGTTTAAAGTAATCATATTATGCTATAAATTTATCATAATATAGTCTAAAGTAATCATATTATGATCTAAATTAATTATATTATGCTAAATAATAATCATATTATGATCTAAAGTCATCATATTATGATAAATAATTTTTTAAACACAATACTTACAAACAATAGTTAATATTTTTTAAATAGAAATAAATATTTGCGCACTTTCAACGTATGTACATATACCTATATAAAAAAAATTAACATTTATTTTAAGTTATGTTTAATAGATTTTTATTTTGTAAAATTTACTTGTAATTTTTATGTAATTGTAATTTTTATGTACACTTTATTTAGGTCTTTTACACTTCTTTAAAATGTTTGTATTTTGTACTGTTTTTTCTCTGCGTGTACATAAGTCACACGGAAGATTATTCATTTTCAACATCTTTAAAAAAATGTTATTATTCTGCATCAATGAAATGGGAAATAAAACAAGTATCTGTGTAAACTGTAGCTATGTTTAATATTAAAACATTTATGTTGTATGTACTTATCTACATACATATATGTATATATATCCAGTGGATGTTGTAATATACCGAGCAACATTTATTGCCTTTGGAGGGATTTAAGAAGTCCTTAAACAACAGAGCGCACAGAGTTTATTCACCTTGAAGTAAAAGTGAAACTTAAACATGTGTTACATTAACTTTAAGATACAGATATAGAATATATATTCTCCAGCATTGTATACACACCCAAATGCATTTGTTTGGGATACATGTTGCACGTTTATACATGTATTTATATGTTTACATGTTGCATGTATGTATGGTGTAAGTATTATGTAAGCGCGAGTTACACATTTAACGCATGGATTAAATTACAAAAACAAAAACGAATTTAAATTAAATTGAATTAAATTAAACCATCCACAAGTTGCTTAATTTTTTTATTTATTCATCTTCTGGTAAGTGACATCTTTTTGGAAATTTTTTTAGTAGAAGATGAAAATATGTATGTGTGATTTTCTTATTTGACAATTTAACTGAAGCACAACTGTTAGAATTTCGATTTGTATCTTGTTCTCTGTCACCATATATACTGTACTTTAGATTGAGTTGCCGTTTAATTTAAGTGTTTAGTTTTTGTTTTTGCTATTATTTAACATATACATAGTTACACTTAACCCTAGGAAGACCGATGCTTTCATTAAATAGCAATTTTTAACAATTCCACCCAGTAGACCCTGAGATTTCAATAAACGGACTATAAAGTGGTATTTGTAGAAATACCTGTGATTATAAAATCGTTAGTTTGATACCCTCTTTTTTTCTCAACTATTTTTCAGTAGCAGATGAAATAAACCAGATAAATTCAGAATAATATTAGCAACTTTTATATATATTCCTTATCTTAAGTAACTGTCTAATTAAAATATTGTAAATTCACGCTCATTTCAAATATAAAAGAAATCCAACAAGAGGCTCAAGTGCAGTTTATATCTACTTTAATCTCAATACAGTGACACCTTGTTAGAGTTATCATCCTGTTTTTTTTAGTACAGTTACTACGCTTAACAACATCTCATCCATTCATCATCCTATTAGTTTGAAGTTGTTTTTTTTTATCTAAATTTGTTTTCCTCAGTTCTTTTTCATGTTTAGAAAAGTATTTGTTTCAATATGTTGCTTGCCGCACAGGAAATAAGCGGCAAGTGTGAATTTCTATGTATGCTGTTAATTTTTTTCTCCAACATTTTGGTTTTGATCTCCCCACAATCTAGAAAAGGGGTTTTTATTAAGTATTTTGTATTTGTTCTGTTTTCAATTTTGTGGCATTTTAATTGTTTCAAAAGCATCTGGCACTTTAAATGAAAAACAAAGCAATATGCTTTTTTAATGTTTGTTTACTGTATTCTAATGACAGATTACTCTGTCATTATACCAACATTTTTGAGAGTGGGCCTTATATGTGAGCTACGAGTAATTATGGACCGATCTGCACAAAATTCGTAGATGTGATTTGGCTTCATTTAGCAATCATTTGTAGTAAAATTTGTTTGGATACTTGCATAATTCAAACATTTATGATGGCTAAACTCCTATTTCGGGAGGACATAATGGACCGATTTTCACCAGTATCAATCCCATCTGTCCTTGGGCTTGTGACCTGTACTCTGCGCACAAGCTTTACATGAACAGCCAGCCAGACGGACGGACATCGTTAAATCGACTCAGAAAGTGATTCTGAGTCGATCGGTATGCTTTAAGATGAGTGTTGGACCAATATTTCTGGGCGTTACAAACATCAGCACAAACTCCCCACTATTGTGGTGTAGAGTATAAAAACTCTGAAATTATATGCCTTAGTCCTTTGTTGCAAAGTTGGCAAAGTGAATAAATTATAAAAGTACTAGCTGACCCGGCAAACGTTGCTTTGCCTTCAAAGCAGAAATAATAGATTTTTAATTTATGGTTTGTATGGGAGGTACCACGCTCCTTTGTACAATCCCGCCCATATTTGCAGCAGCACTTAAAAAATGCACACTAAACCGACGTTCAAATACCGTTATCAGGAGCAGAAATAATAGAAGTTTAATTTGTGGTTTGTATGAGAGGTACCATGCCCCTCTGTCCAATTGGACCGAATTGTAAATCTAAACCACCCAGGGCGCCAACCAAAAGCATACAAAACAAAATCATGCAAATCGGTCCAATCGTTTAGGAGGAGTTCAGTCACAACACACGTACAGTAGAATTATATATATAAAAATGTAATTGTTCAAGAAAATTTAAAATATTGATTTGTTTATATGTGATGATTTATTTTATTGTATGTGAAGTCATAACAAAAGGACACTTAGTGACAATTGACTCCTCAATTTATATATTTCTGCTGGGTAAAAAAACTACTTTCTAAAGTCCAGTACAAAAACGATTAAAATGACTACAAACTAGATTACTTAGATTACCTGGGATGTATAATGAAACCAATTGACTTCCCTCTGCATTACAAAGAGCTCATACTTGTTTAATGACTCACAAGTATGTATGTATGTAAACTGAAGTCATCCAAGAAATTGGACATTAGGGAAAATTAAGGGGTGATCAATAATTAAGGTAAATTAAATAATAAATAGTGCATTTCTTTATAAATAATAAGTAGCTTTGATTTAATCAACTTTTTTTTAGACTAAATGAGGAAATATGCATTAATTAAAGACTGCTTACTCATTTTAAAGAATTAATTTTAATACTAAGATCATTTCTGAAAAATAGAAATACATAATAAATAAAAGTTAAAAAAAGTTAGAGTACAATATTCGGCAGTGCCGAATCTTAAATACCCTCCACTTAAATATAATGAGAAATACAAAAACTACACTGGTTATATGACTAGAATATCCTTATTCAGTGTTTTTTAATACTAGCTAAGCATTTTATCCATATCGCACCCTAAATACAAAAGGGTCACAACTCAAAATACTAAAATTTTCCGGAGAGACAAAAAAAGTTCATCGCGCACAAGCAACACACTTAACATAAAAATAGGCCTAACTGAATTTTTCCAGTTAAAGAAGATAGTGATGTGAAAGAAATTTTTGCAGTAGTTAGAAATATGTACTCTGAATTAATTTATGGAAAAAATTCAGCTTTGGAAAATTTTGAGTTGTGCCCCTTTTGTATTTAGGGTGCGATATGTATATTGTTTGAAACACAATTTTACGAATTTTATTTAATCTCAATAACTTTATTTACAAGAGATATCTGGGTGGCATAGTAGAAACGGACCAATTATGGACTTAAAGCTTCTAAAGCCAGTAATGTCAATTGGTTAAAATTCATCTCAATAACGTTATTTACAAGAGTTGTATGGTTGGTTGTTGTACTAGGAAGTAGACTTAATTTGGGAGCTATTGCCAAATATGGACTGACTGCTACAAAATTCAGTAGCATAATTGCCGTATAACCGATATTAGTATGATTTCTGGATTACAATTTCTGATCTGTATAAAATGTGGATTCGACATCGATATTTATTAGACATTATTGAAGGTAAACTTTTTTTTTCGAAGATGGTACATACATTTGAGATTCATATTAGTATTAAAGTGAATTTCGGTAATGCACCTTATATGAGGGATAATGTCAAATATGAATCGATTTTTTCAAAATCCAGCAGTTTGATTTTGGCATATGTATATGTAAATGTTTCGAGTAAAAGTTTGGACCGGTATTGTTATATATACGAGATTTATAAGTGTTAAAGTGATTTTCGGAAGAACGCTTCATGTGGTGAATATGATCAAATTTGGACCAAAATTCACAAATTTCTGTAGTGTTATTTTTGTGTATATGTAAATGACCTGTGTAAAGTTTTGAGTCGATACCAATATTTATAAGATAAATATAAAGATAAATGACTTTTTCGGATGTGGTCCTTATATGGAAGCTATGGACCGACCATCATTAAATTTAATACAACAATTTTGTTTGTCTATAATAATTATTTGTGTCGAATTTTAACCTAATAACTATATTTTTACCAAATCTATACGTATTTAAGTGAATTTTAGATGGTGAAACATGGACCGAACTAAAAAACAAAAAAAATATCAAATTTGTATGGAGGTTGTCTCACATATCGGTCCATAACTCTGGTTGGCCTAAACCGATTTTGCTGATTTTAAATAGCAAACTTCTCGAAACCATGCCTGACAGAATTATTGAAGATTTGGATCCCGAAGATATCTGGGGACTTCAGAAAACTGATTTCAACGTCCAGACAGACAGACGGACATGGCTTAATCGACTCCGCTATCTATAAGGATCCAGAATATATATACTATATAGGGTCGGAAAATTATATTGTGGAAATTACAAACGGAATGACAAACTTATACATACCCTTCTCATGATGGTGCAGGGTATAAAAATGACAAAAGTACAACATATTAAATATTCGAAATTTGGATGCCCATATCTCAGGAACTATGGGTCGGTTATAAAAGCAAACTATAACATTATGTTAAGTATAAGCTTTATTAAAACTAACTATTCGCACTCATAAACTAGAATTTAATCTTATTTAGAACTTTTGGCTGTCCATCTGTTATATATGTATTCCAAAAAGTGTTATTATGTCTATCCAAATGATTTCAAAAGGCTGTTAATAAATAAATATATAATTGAATTATTTTTAAATAAAATTACCAGCGTGCATTAGCAATTAATTTAAAATCCTATTTAACTAAATCTTTTCACTACCAAAAACACAAATAACTTCATTAATAAACACCTTTCGTCTAATAAACGTCCGAATTACTGGCAACTCTGCTCCAGTAGCCAAATAAATCTTTAGTTTCTACGCGTACGCCTCTTAAAACGGTTGTTCTTAATTTCGCTTCGTCTTTTAATGCCTTTTATATATGTAGGTATAGTTAAAGTGTAGTAAATTTTGCAAAATTAAACAAATAGTAAACGTCTTAATGTAACTGAATAATAAAATTATTAACTTTTATAAGAATCAGTGTTCAAATCAAGATTTTATTCAAATAAATCAGTGAAAGAACAGCCATCATCACATACATAAATCATGGTGTTTGCAATAATTCTATTGTTGTTGTGGTTGTATTTAACTGTTATATTCAATTGTTATTGTTGTGTTTCTATACAAAAGCCCTTTGCACATGATTTTGTGTGTATCTAAAATTGATGGGGTCTAGTGCTGTGTATTAAAATGTGTTGTTGTTTTGTTTGTTGCTACTAAAAATATAAAGAGCAAATAAGAGAAAAATTAAAATAATAAAAGCAGAGCAGAGCAAGAAAAAGTAAACTTCATGTAAGAAATGAAGTTATGTTTTTGATATTTATGCGTGGTAGAGTTGTCAATTGTATAAATAGTGTAAATAAAACGGAAATCGGTTCGGGTGTTTAATTTAAAGATATGTAATAATTTAATAATTTAATTTAATTTGTATTTAAGGTAAGTTTTTTATGCAATTAAAATTTTTATATATACATACATACCTATGTAGGTATAGGTATGTACATATTTGTAATTGTACTAACAAATCTTTAAGGAAAATAAATAAGAAGTTCTCTTTTTAATGCAAATTTTTAAGTGTTATAGGTATTAAAATATTGATAATATATTGAAATCTGTAGTATTTCGTAAAATAATTATCTTTCAAAGTAAATATTCTTCTTGTTACAAGTTGTAACAAGTTCTTCTTGTTACAAATTGTGTAAATATATGTATGTACATACATATATTAGAATTGCTCTCAAAATAAAGATAAAATATAGAATAGGACAACTTTTTAAATTTCTAAAATATGTTTTCTAATTGCAAAAAAGAAAAATTATTACATAGGTATAAAATTTATTTATGTAGTATGAAATTGGTAGTTATTCAATATCTGTGGACTTTTGACAAAACAACCTCTTTTAAAAACTGCAATTTTACAGGAGAACGAATAAACTGTTAAAATATCTAACAACTTTGATTTCGAAATATTTGGTGAAAAGGTGAAAGCTTAGTGTTAAATTTAAATACTAAATTGAAGTGAAGATTTTAATAATTCTATTCTTCAGATTTTCAGAAAAATTAAGAATAAAAAATTAACTTTCATAGGTAACTAAAGTGAATATATTTTGTTTATCTGTAAACGGGACATCGAATAATTCTGATGGGTTCGGTTATATGAAATAAAAATGCATAGAAAATATAATAATATATTATTTGTCTGTAGTGAATGGCATTATTTATTTTACGTTACACTACAAACAATTTTTTTAGAGGTACAAATTTGTTTCAAAATTTCAAGTGACGATTTCAAATATGTGTGTAACTCTTGGCAGGATTTTTTTTTAACTTTAACAATTACACTTAGGTCTTAAATGCGTTCCAAAGAATACCGCATAAAAAAAATCCGCATTAAAAAAGACAGATTTTCACACAAAATGTATGATTCGTTCCGAAAAGTTGAAAAACCGCATAACTTCAAATTTAGTTGTAAAAATTAGACCAAAATCGCATAAAAAAGTTACAAGATAAAAAAATCACATAAAAAGGGCGAAAACAGTCAATTTTATTACATTTATCTGGTTAAACCGGTTTATAAAAGTTAAAAAATAAATAAGTACGAACTAAAAACCAAAAAAAAATCATTTATAGAATTTAAAATTTGATACTTAAAAGTAAGACATTACATATTATCGGAATCACTATTTGATACAATCAATCTTTATTGAGAATATTTTAATTAGTTTTTTTAAAAATAATTTGTCATTAATTTTTGAGTTGTATTTTTTTTAACTGTTTGTGTTGTTCGCGATATCCTGACATAAAGTTACAAATTTCTCTATTGAGTTTTATTTAAGGATTTGATTTTGTAACTGATTAGCTGTCTGAAGAATTTTTGCAACCGTTTGAACATTGAGTGGCGCTATAATGTCTTCGTTACAATCACTTTCTGGATTTCCATCATTTTCTTCAAAATATTGAAAATTACTACGCAGTAGTGATGCCAACGTTGAAAACGTTTAAAATGACAAAAGAATTATGAAAACTCAATGAAAACAATAATACATACAAAAAAAGTCGATTTTAAAACCGCATAACTTCAAATCCGCATAAAAATAAACCGCATAAAAACAAACAACACTTAATTGGGCAAATTTAACAGAAGTACCACAATGGGAAGATGTTCAAATAGTTCTAGATATATTGATGGAAAAAGAACATATCGATTGCAATAAAGATAGGGCAGTATTCGCTGAATATTCACTCGTATCTAAATATGTAACATCGCAGAAAATTGATAAATGGAATCAACAAAATATTTCTACGGAAAATCGTTGCGTGAAAGTATTTAAACATTTTAAAAGCAATTAACAAAACCATGCAAATTTTTAAATTATCGTTGAATATATTTTATGTTTGCCTGGAACAAATGCGCCAGTTGAACGTGTATTTTCTTTGATGAACAAGTTGTGGACTGCAGATAAAACTCAATTAAGGGTATCAGTGCTTAAGACTATGTTATATTAAAAAGATTTGTTCTTACATTTTGAACAAAATTTCTAAAAACGGGACATTTTTGCGTCCCCGAGTTGTTGTCGGGTACAACGGGACAAAGTAGCTGAAAACGGGGCGGTCCCTTTAAAAACGGGACGTATGGTCACGTTATACATAACATGGTTTTGAGAATGGTTTTAAACAAAAGCGTGATTCATATTTTGTGCTTAAGGCAAGTTTTTTTTTATTAAAATGGAACTACAAAAGTAAAAATGGGTTATTTTAAAAAATATTATTATATTTAATATAACATATGTATGTAAATACTTGAATTCAATTAGACAATATTGGTACAAAATTATATTTCTGTAGGGAAAACAAAAGGAAGGAAATAAAAACTGTAACTCTAATATAATTATTTAATACCTTCATCTTCGTCAAGGTCTGGGTGAACTTCAATGGGTATATCACCTTCCCTCTTAATATTCTGATAAAAACTGTGGTAATTTGTACCATTTAATGGCAGCATATCTAATAAATCTTTCTTTTTATTTTGTGATACACAGGCAAAGCGGAATTGTAACAATAACTTATTTTTCCTCGATCATTGTAGAATGATACGATTATCAAAAATTACAACCTTTAACAGACAAATTTTAAATAAATGTATTTATTAAGTTGTCTCTATTAAGCGCCATCTAAATTACGATCTAGTAATTGAAGTTATAAACTTAATCTTCACCATTAAAGATACACACTCGAAAATATCCAAATCATTTGTTTACACTAAAACATTAAAGCGGTAAGAAATCATAATTCAATAACAAATACGAGTATGTACGTGGCAATGAATACAAATGGTTGTCATCCGTGAATGTTTAAACCGAAACGGAGAGGCAAAACATTATTAAGTGTTATTCGTTAGAAACAAATACAAACAGCCAGCCATCTTTTTTATGTTCATGTAAAACTCGCAGCACATCCTTTGCTTCGTTTAAAATTTTACAACGAACTTTGAAATATAATTTGTATAGAATTGAATATTTACATTTACGAGGCATACTAAATGCTCAAATTCATGCAAATACGAAAGTATTTCAGCCATACAATAGCTAACGGATACATTTTTTGGGCAACATGCATACATACATAAATACATATTTTATTTTCATACATACAAAGATATATTGTTGTAAAAGTGTTGAAAAGATTGTGTTCTTTTCAGATTTTAGCACTTTTAAATGAGGGGGGTTCTCCAAGAATTCCAATAGATTTGTTGACTTTACCAAGATCGTCAAAACAACAGCCAATAACATTGTTTTTTTTAGATAATAAGAGCGCTATTATCTTATTTAGATAATAAGAGCACATACATACATATGTACATATCTACTCGATAGATTAATTGGGGGAAATTCGTAATTCAAATGTTTTGTATTTAATGGCTAGAGATGGTTGAACATCTTCATGGGCTGGTTATTTTTAGATGTTGCATTGACACTACAAAAAGAGGAAGAAAGACATTGAAGCAAGCAACAACTTCGTCTTTTCTAATGTCGCGCTGATGTTTTTTTAGTTTCTTTATTGTTTTTTGTTATTATTATTTCGGGTGTCGTTTATTGTCTGGATGTCTGTCAGTCGAAATGTCTGCACTAGTTAGTAAGTTAAATGCTAAATAAACTCATATAATACTTTCATACCAAAAACAACAACTACATACACGTAGAAGAACTCCAAGGAAATAAATACAAGGAATGTATCTAGGCTGTGCAATGTATTGCATTAGTCAGTCAGCCAGTCAACTAAAATTGCTGTTGCTGTTGCAGCGGCTGCTGCCTCAGATGATGCAGATAGATACTTTGCAACAGAATGCATGTAAGTGCGTGCATAGCCCGTCTGTATGTCCGTCCATCTGACGTCTCTGCCGTTGAGAATGTTGAGGTTGAAACAATTTATCAGACTTTTTGTTTGCTCAATACCGTTTCAGAATTTAAAGATTGTTGACGTTGTTCCTAAAAACGTTCGCATCCTATTTTGCATTTTATTTGGGTTTTTCCATGAACATTACCCCATATCCAGTACGCGGCAAATGGTGTTCGTATAATCAAGAATATCGAATAAATATTCAAAACCAATTTAACGGATTTTGTAAACAAAATCATGGATAAAAATAAAACTTAAAGAAAAGTGTCTTAAGTAATAAAAACAGTGGCAAACATACATAAATACATGTTTAATTTAAATTATTGTAAATTTATTTATAAATTTTAAAAATAAACTACAGCGTCAAAAAAAAAACAAACAAATATGCAAAAAATTATATAATATTTCTTTATTTATTCCTAATATTTATTTTAAATTTATTAAACAAGTAAAGTTCCTTAGTAATATTGTGAGATTTTTCATAAAGTGGTGATTTTCAAAACATTCAGTTGAAACTAAGTTCCTAAATTTAAAAATAAAAAAAAAACAGACGACAAATTGAAAGCAAACTTGAAAACATAATTAAAAGTGCTTGTGAAATGTTCTAAACTTTCTATTGCATCTAAAAACAAAATCAACATATCAAAAGGATTATAACTCAGCATTGGAAAAGTGAGTTAAACATTTTTATTTTATAAATTTGTATAAACGCAGATAAAAAAAAATATAGTTGTGCATGTTTACCACAACTATTCGAACATTTTTATTTTTTATTTTTGAATATAATGGTCACTGTAATTATTTACATATATATTTTCGGCAACAATAATATGGTTAGGTTATGATTTACATGATTATAGCAATCATATATATGATTATAGTAATTATGTAATGTTTATGGTGATCAGTTTTATGATGAAAGATTTTACCATATTATGTTGCTCTCAATCATAATCAAAGAATAACTTGTTATGATAAATAAATTCATCATAAACATGATTGCCACAAAAACATATGTAGTTACTACAATCATATATATGATTGTCGGAAACGTAACTTAAACATATAATGATTACCGTATCATATGAATAATTACAGTGGCCATTACATTGTTAAAAACATTTGTAAAAATGTTAACATTGTACACCTATATTTTTGTCTGTGTGTCGGTATAAATATTGTTTCTACTAAAAAGTTCTATTTTTATCTTTAAGATTTCGTAAACAATTTTCTTGTGACAATGGAATTTAATGCCACTAATTGATTACTGTCAACCTAAATACACCTAATTCTGTTTTTACACGGTTTTTATGTAAAACAGTTTGAAAATAAACAAATTTTACATTTTTTTACTCGATTTTATTCCAATTAGCACGATTCAAAATCTTTCGGGCTGAATTTTTTTAGTTAAATTTAATTTTTGCGAAATATGTTGATATCACAAATTTAAGGGGATTCACTTTTTGTGGATACCTACAATCAAATGAACTTGTCTTACATTTTTTTAACATTACTTTTAAGCTTAGAGTGCACATCTTTTTATACCCTCCACCAACATAAGTAGTGAATGAGGGTATACTCGTATATAAGTTTGTCATTCCGTGTGTAACACTGAGAAATACTCATCTGATATCCAACAAAGTATATATGGTTCTTACGATATTTTAAGTCGATTGAGCCATGTCCGTCTGTCTGTCTCTAGCAAACACTCTCACGTCCAAAGGACACAACCGAAATTAAAAAAGTTTAAAAAAACCCGTTTATTGTTCTTCTAAGCAGTTTGTTATTGAAAGTCAGCAACATTGGTGTAGTAGAACCAGAGTTATGAACCAAAATATAAGACAACCTTCATAAAAAATTTATATTTTTAAACATTTTTCTTCCAATTTTTTTAAATATATTGCAGATAATACCATGCAATTTTATATACGTTGTTTTTCTGACAAAACAAGAGAGTGTGAGGAAAACAGTAAGAATCGGTCCATGATTTCTCATAGCCCACATACAAAACGGAATAAGTTTCATGCAAAAAGAAATCGCAGAGCGAAATTTTTTTTAGTTCGATCCATTTTTCACCATAGACCCCATATAAAGTTCACTTCCAAAATTCACTTAAATACGTATAAAACTGGTATCAATAACGCTAAACGGTTAAAATTTGACATAAATAATCCTTATAGGTAAATAAATTGTTGTACTACATTTTCTGGTGGTTGGCCCATTATTGGTCATAGCTTCCATACAAAGACCACATCCGAAAAATAAATTCACCTTTATATATATCGTATAAATATCGATACCGACTCAAAACTTTGCACAGATCATCGACATATACACAAAAATGATTCCATAGTTAAGTGTTTTGGAAACTTCCATCGGTGCTATGAACAAATGTTAAATTTCTTTTCGATCTGGCAACTCCTTCATATAGAAACAGGTGTTCACAAAACACACATCCGCGATTTTTTTAAAACGGAAAAATTAGAAATTCATGGTGTTATAAAATATTTAAATAAAAAAGGTTTATCGGGACAAGAAATTCATAATGATAAGATTAATGTGTTGGGTGAAAGTACCCCTTCATAGGCAACAGTAAAAAATTGGGTTGCTGAATTTAAACGTGGTCGTACAAGTCTTGAGGATGAACCACGTAGTGAAAGTCCAAAATGGTATTATATGATCGACGAATAAAAGTGTGTGAAATGGCTAATATCATGGGCCACTCAAATGATCGAGTCAATTTAATTTTGCATGAAGTACTACAGATGAAAAAGCTTTCTGTGAGCCGCATTTGTTAACAGTCGACCAAAATTGCATAAGAATGAAAATTTCTCAAGCTTGTTCGGATCGTTCTAAGAAAAATAAAATGGAGACATGGATCCACTACTATACTCCAGAGACTAAAGTACAATCCAAACAATGGACTGAAGCTGGAGGAAGTGCAACTAGCTGGCAAGCTTTTTACATCAAAGGTAGATGCGATTACAGTTGTAAACCACTAATTTGAAGGTCTTGAGGAAAACTATTTTAATCCAGCGATAGAATTGCTCGATCTTTTACATATCTCAAATACATTCAGTATTTCATTTATTTCGCAATCAATGTTTTTAATTCATTGCTAAGAACAAACATTTCTATTTCATTAATCAAATTCACTCTTCAATTTTTGTTTTTTTTCCAAAATTTAAAAGTGTTGAGTAAATTATCCCTCTTTTTTGATTTCACCAGATCACTTTTTGATGTCTCTGTGAGCATAACTTTTCGAGTATATAACATCAACAGAGATTCATATCACTGCGATAAAGAGCTTTATCCTTTACTCTAACCGGATTTAAAATGACAAATATTTGTTTAAGTAAAACAATTTCTTCATCTCTAGAGGTTTTAGCCCTTCCTTTTGCATAATGGTGGAAATTTCCATCATAACATTAAATGCATTCTCTTATTTCTATTTAGAGCTAATGATCTAACATTGTATGATGATGGAATTTTTTTTTTTTAAAGGGAAGTAACACTCAGGCAATTAATATGCCTATATATAAGTATGTAATTGCGATACATTCTTTGAAAAGGGATAGGTAGAAGAAAAATATGTGGTGAAAGTAGAGAAAAGCTTTTCATATCACAACTCTGCAGTTGCGCATTCTATTTGTTTTTAGTGCAGAATTGCAGCGCCTCTGGTGGTGAGTAGGGATACTATTTGTTTTCAAACTTGAATAGAAAGTCATGTCGGTCGCTTATCAAAATGTTAGAGAAACTTTTGAAGAAGTGAAAACATTTTTAAAACAAATACATACATACATATATTAATCGAAAGCTATTTAAGAATATTCAACAGCTTAATTTTAATATGTACTAGTATACCGCAAAATATTTAGACACTTTATTTTCAGCATAAATAAATAATCACTTTAGTCCATTGCCTAAAATTAACCCAATGACTAAATCGATAAAAATTTACAACAAAAATAAACTTATGGTTCATTTGTATTTCGATATCTCTTTTTAATTTTTTTGGTTTATATAAAGCAAAAAACAAATTCACTTTTTGGAAAGAATTCCTTAAAGACAATTTTAAGTGTGTTTTGTATTCTTTATTTTGAAAAAAAGAACACAAAAATAACAAAATTAGTGTCTCGTATTGAGACACATAATTCAATCACAGAAAAGCCACAAAGGAAGGACAATTTATTGGGCTGGAAACGAATGTTATGAATGCGCTACCTCAATATTTAGTTGAAAGTTAATTCGTTAGAGAAGGATATAGGGTAACATATTTTTTCAAGTTACATGACTTTTGTAGGCTCCTTAGGCGGAAAAATGAATCAAATAAGCTTAGGTATTATCTTATATCTGGTGATTGTTAATGGAGTCTGCTTAAGTCTTTACGACATCTACGTTAATTATATAACATCATAACATTATGGTGTTCGGCCCATAATTGTTCATAGCTCCCATACAAGGACCACAGCCGAAAAAACCATTTATCTTTATCGTATAAATCTATATCGTATAAATATCGATACCGACTCAAAACTTTGCACAAATCATTTACATATATACAAAAATCATCCCACAATATTTTGTGAATTTCGGTTCATTTTTAACCGTATCCCCCATATAAAGCCCTCTTCCGAAAATCACTTCGCACTCTTATAAATAACGGTACCGATCCAAAATTTTACACGGATCATTTACATACATGCCAAAATCAAACTGCTGGATTTTGAGTATATCGATTCATAGTTTACTATATCCCCCATATAAGGTCCACTTGCGATATCCACGTTAATACTAATATGTATCTTAAATACAGCGCTATAATGCTGAAATTCGACATGGAATATATAGTATGCATAAAATGCACGGTTCCAAAATTTAAGAAGATCGGCCCATAATTTGTCATAGCTGCCTTATAAGGACCATTTCCGAAAAACAAATAAACCCACAAAAATGTCTAAAAAATATCGATATCGAACCAACTTTAATATAGAACAGTAATTCTAATTCAGAAATCATACTAATTATACGGCAATTATGCTACTGGATTTTGTAACTGTCAGTCAATAATTGGCAATAGCTCTCGAATTAAGTCATCTTTCGAGTAGTGAATGGTATGAAATGTTAATAATCGATTTTCGGTTATTCGATTCAACTCGATTATTATAATCGATTAATCGAACATAAAAGTCGATTTTTTTTTTGGTCGATTACGATTTTTTTATATTTTTTTTTCTTAAACTAAAAAATCAAAAATGTTTACAACTTGTTTTTGTTGAAAAAATAAAACATGCAATTTTATTCAATTGTATTATTTTAAAAAGGCGCACTTAAAAAATATGTTTTACATATTTCTGTTTAATAAATAAGGTAGTTGTGCTGCCACAAAAAGCTAACTCCTTGCAAATGCAGCATTTTGCCTTTTTTCAACTTTTAACTAAATTTTACTTTTATTTTTTTTTTTGTACACCGACCCAAAAAACCCGCGCTTTTAGTTTTACAGGTTGATTTTTCGATTAATCGACACCAAAAGTCGATTTCAGTATAAAGTTGGTAGTGTAAAATCGACCACAAAATAATCGATTTTTGAAGGCATTCATCGATTAACGACCATAATCAAAGTCGATTTACCATTCACTACTAACTCTTGTAAATAACGTTTTTGAGATGAAATTCAACCAAAATAAGCCTCAAATACGTAGAAACTACATTAATGGATACTGAATTTAGAAGCTATCAGTCTATAACTGGTCCACTTCTATTATGCCACCCATAAATCTTTTGCAAATAATATTATTTAGATCAAATTCAAACAAAAAGCCTCACTTTATATCTTATCATTTTTTATACTCTGTTTCTTAACTTGTTGTGAAGATGGAAAAATGTTCTTTTAATTTTATAAATTGTTAAATTCACTCAAGATTATTGTAAAAATCAGACAAACTCTGTAAATTATAGTAAGAATCTGTAATTAAATCAATTATAAATGGTCGAAATTAGATAAAATTTCAAAATATTTAACATAAATTATGTTGGTCGTAAAATTGTCTTTCAAACAATATATCAAATACTACTAAAATTTGCACTAAGACTGAAATAGAAAACACAGAATACGAATATTCTAGTCCTATAACCAGTGTAGTTTTTGTATTTCTTATTACGTTTAGGTTGAGGGTATTTAAGATTCGGCACAGCCGAATATAGCACTCGAACTTGTTTATTTTCAAGCTATTTTTAACAAAAAATATTCTTATATTTTAAAATGCTAAACCTATTTTTAAGAAATGCTAAATAAAATGCCGAATGCTAAATGTAAAATTTTGCGGCTAAATTAAAATAAAATAAGCTAAATTTAAGCTAGATCTAAGCTTAGATTTCTTCAAAATTAATTTATTTAATAACTATTAATAACAATCAAATAAATAAATAAATTTTGAAGAAATTTTGCTGTTAACACGAGTTTGAAGCATTTTGAAGAGCAAATTAGCCGCAAAAATGCTAAAATAGCCACACTGATCACAACGGAATAAGTTTTTAGTGGATCCAAACCTAAAACTAGATTTTTATACTTCAATTCACTTTCCGGAATGACTTAATTTAGGTAGGGTACACAAACAATAAGTTGTGTACCGCTTGCTAGACTTGCTACTGAATTTATATTTTCTTTTGTTTTAATGTTTATTTAATTAAAATTATATTTAAATGAACATTTTTCTTTTTCGTTTACTTTTGTACATAAAATCGAAATGAGCATTAAAGTAGAGATACAAATCGACAACTGAAAATAAATAATTTTGAAATGACGGGAAAAACAACAACATTAACACACACGACAAAACAACAAAAGATTTTACAACACGAGCAGCAGCAAAAATGCCTACTAAAAAAACACAAAAAAAAAAAATAGGAAAGAAAATCAGTTTGCATTTTCACTTTTTATTTCGTAAACAGGCGAATGAACGCACAAGTTCAAGATTCTCTAAAAGCAAGCACACTCATAAACATACATATCTATGTATGTACATACATACATACATACATATTTACATCCATGCAATATAATGCAACAACAAATACACACAATGTGTGTGTTAATGTAAACAACAACAAAAACCCGCAAGAAGAAATGTAGTTCAATGCAGTTTGCTGGGGATCCTAGAGCAGCAGCAGCAACAACAAAAATTAAACCAGCAGTAGCAGCGAAGTAAGCAGCATCATTTTGTTTGTATATGTGGTAATTGCTGCTGGTTTCTTCTCTCTATTTTTTTTTCTCCTCTCTGCAATTATGGCACATGCCGTTATATGTATGTATGTAAAATGAAATCACACACACTCTTTTAATAAACATATTTGTTGTATTTTAATTTTTGTGTAAACGAACAAAGCCTTTGAGCCTTTTCACTGCAAAACAATTCTATTTATAATTTTAATAGTTTTTCTTCTCTGTTTTTATGAGTTTTCCCTTAAGTGTTGTTGTTGTTGTTATTTTGTTTTGTAAAATTTTAATTGTTGTTGTTGCTTTTGTTGTTTACATTAGTTCATGCCAGCAGAAAGAGTGTGTTGCATTTTATCATAAAATTTTCATAATAATATTGTTGCGCCAATATCTGTAATACAGTGTTATTTGTTTGTGTTGTTGTTGTTTATGTTTAGTTTACTTTTTTGCATTATTTTTGCCGTTAGTAACAACACATTGTGATGGGTGTTGGGCCAACATTGAATTGACTGTGTGTTTGATTAGTATTAGACGCCATCTAGTAAAAGAAAACTTTCAGGATTTCGCAACTAAAATTAGAAAACACGACATGCTAAATGCACAGACGACATGCAGCTACATACAATGTGTGTGCAAACAAATGTGGACAAAAGTAAATTGATTAGAAAAATTGAATTTTAAATACTTTGATAACAAAAAAGACTTAAACATTTAATTTTTTCTGAAAAAAAATTAGTATTCCAGAAATATAAAAAAATATTTTAAAATTCGAGAATGTTGTAGTGACAAAATCTAATTGGGGTCCGGACCCCGTGATGTCTATGATCTTCTCTATAAGAATCCACAATATAATTATTTTTTATTTTGCGTATTAACCATTGTCAGGCAGAACAGCATCTAGATGTCGTGGCATAACTTTACACTTTTCGTGCGAGATATTGTGCTTTTTCTCTTGTAGATTTTATTTCAATGTTATCTTCAATGAAATGAGATATTATCTCATCTTTTCTACTAGATAAGCCCAAAGATTTTGAATGCGATTTGAATTGGGGATTTGAGGAAGTGTTGGCAAGTCTTAAAAATTGCACAAAATTCACATTTTGACGTCTAAAGTTGCGTGTTTAGGTCATTATCTTATTGAAAACAAATGCTATCTCTGCACTAGGGGTTACGAATTACTTTCAGAATGAGTAATAGTCCGTGATAGCATAAAAAAAAATTAAATTACCAGCCTCATGCTTTCTCAGAACCGCCATCGTGCTTATTTTATATATTTGATATTTAAAGCATCATTTGGCTTCCTGCAAAACATACTACTCCATTTGGAACCATTATGCAGCTCCACCTCTGTCTATTAGCTGACTTTATAAATGCAGTTTGAGATGCAACACTGCAAAGACATTTATTTTAAAGGCAAAGCAATACTTTATGGCAAAACTTCTTTGTCAAATAATGAAATGACATTTCAGTGCATTTCATGAATACGCAAACTTGGTTTTTTTTCCTTGTGTGATTAAATATAACTTTTTGCAAATTAAAAAATTTAAATCCGCCATTTCTACCATATATTAACTTGTTTTTATATATTTTTAGTTAAGGAATTACAAAATAAACTTTACTAAGTGCAAAAGAATCACAATTGAAAACAATGCACAAATTTGACAAATGTTTCGCATTGACATGCAATAATGAACTTGCGTCATCGCCGAAACTAAAGCTATGTAGAGACGATCGTCAGATATTACAACGTTGTCCGAAAAATGTTCAGAGAATGTCTAACAACCGTGTGAACTTAAAATTTTTGTCTTCCAACGTTGTAAGAAAAAGAATTTTCAGTACATTGGAAGACAAAGATATTGTCAGACATCTAACAATCGTGTAAACACACAATTTTGTCATTGTCATTGTTTTAAGACAATTGTCAAACACTTTTCATTGTCATGTGTGCAAAGTTTATGCATCTGCCAATGGCAGCATTGTCATAGAAATTATTTCTAAATGCAACTCTGCATATACATACATAAATAAAAAAAACAAGTCTACATTAATAACATTTTGGAAAAACAGTTTCAGTTGACAGATAAATTCATTCAGTTGGGTTTTAATTGCCACACTACTATTGACATTGTTTGCTTTCAGCGTCCTACGGACTGTGTTAAATTTGTACATAGTGTTCCTTTAGTTTCTCGTTGATCTTTGTAGCGGATAAATATGGGTTTACATGGGTTTCCTTGAGTATTAGTCTTTAGTTTCTTGCATGATAATTATAATTACTAAGTGCTACCACTCCATGGTAAATTTAATTTAAAAGCTATAAAAATACATTTTAATTCTCAGAAATATTTGATAAGTATACGTACCTTAGAACAAAAGTACTAGAGCTGTGTCGTTCATGAACGAACGGGTTAAAATGAACGGATCACTACATTGAACGAAATGAGCCGGTCATTTAACTGAACGATTTTTGTTCAATAGTGTACGGATCAATTTCGTTTAGCTGCTGTTTATCAATCGACAAGAAGAAAATTACATTCAAAAAGGGTTGTATTCATTCGTTCAAAGTGAACGATTGAACGAATTGAATGAACGAATCAGTCTTGGGTAAATGAACGAAAATGACCGGTCACTGAAATGAACGACCGGGCACAACTCTAAAAAGTACCAAACGTATACTTAAATATTTAAGATCTTATTCATATTGTAGAGTTTATTTTTAATGATTTATAAAACTAATATTATTTAATAAAAAATTAATGAAATAAAAATTTCATTACGAATTCATTAAATATTTCTTAAAAAAATTATGCTATTTTTTTAATGTAAATTCTTTGTCCTCAATTTTTTGACCGCACACTCTATTTTGAGCGCAATTTCATGTAACATGTCACATTGCTGGCTGTCTAAATGTTTTCAAAATCCAATGAATCGCTGGCATCAATATACAAGAATTTAATTTAGAAACATTTACATGATTTTTGCTTATAACAGGAGACATTTTCTATGCTAAATTAGAAACTAGAGTCTAAAGTTTATATTCTGTCTGCATAGTATATTTTTTCACTGTAATTCTTTGAATACACATTTGTACATACTCGTACATATTTAAAAATTAAGCAAATGTTTTACTAATGGTTGCATTTGGCAGAAGGGAAGTTCTTTAGAGGACTGCATTTAATTATAGCATTATGTTGCAAAGCAAAATTATCTTTATAAGAGGAATTAAACACTTAGACAAAATTTTAGTTAATTCCGTAATTTAAGTTAATTAAAATTAAAATAACTGCCGAATTAAATCATTGTTTTTTTGTGCCGGAACGAAAATGTTCAATAAACATTTGAATTGTTTAATTACTTTGTATGTAAACATGTGTAATAAATAAGTTTTGTCCCTTTGACTTGACAAAACAACTAGTTTAGGTTGGGAATGATGTATACATTCAAGGGAATAAAGATAGAAAAGATGTTTGTAGAAAATAAGAAGATTTAGGAAACAATAGCAACCTTATATTACAGTCGCCAGTCATTAATCTAGGTAACGAACCAAAATATATCTGGTATTCTACGACAATAAAATGTTTTCTAGACCGTTGTTGAAGCTTCTTGTCCAGCTATCCTAATAATCCTACGCACTTCTAGGCCTGGAAAATGACAGATAATACGAGGGCGTTATAAACAGAAAAGAGTTAAGTGTTTTGGAAACTTCCATCGGTGCTATGAACACATGTTAAATTTCTTATCGATCTGCCAACTCCTTCATATAGAAACAGATGTACAAAAAGACGCATCCACGATTTTTTTACAATGAAAAAATTAGAAATTCGCGGTGTCATTAAATATTTAAAGAAAAAAGGTTTATCGGGACAAGAAATTCATAATGATATGATGAATGTGTTGGGTGAAATGTCCCCTTCATATGCAACAGTAAAAAATTGGGTTGCTGAATTTAAACGTGGTCGTACAAGCATTGAGAATGGACCACGTATTGGGCACCCAAAAACAGCAAAATTTCGATGATTTTTAAGTACGCGTTGCTTAACCACCCACCTTATTCTCCTGATTTAGCTCCCAGTGACTTTTACCTGTTTCCAAATTTAAACCAAAATCCTAGCTGCCAAGAGTTTTACCTCAAAGGTAGATGCAATTACAGTTGTAAACCACTATTTTGAAGGCCTTGAGGAAAACTATTTTAATCAAGAGATAGAATTGTTAGATAAGCATTGAACAAAGTGTATTAAAGTTTCAGGAGATTATATTGAAAAATAAAAATGTTTTTAAAAAACTAACTATTCTCTTTCTGTGCTAGGCTAAGAATTTTCCGAACCGCCCTCGTATGTTCAATTAAGGTCTCAATCTCATCAAAATTCAGAGTATCCCATATACTAAGTCCAGCTCTTATCAAACAGTGAATTATTATCACACCTACGAAGCTCCTCAGACTGTCCTTGTGCAACCAATACAGAATAGAAGACTCAGCATACTTCAGAAAGTCTATGTGAGTTCGTATGACATTATATGGAGACACAGTTATATTTCTTTTTTTTCGGAAAGGCTCCACAAATTTGTAACGTGCTGTTTGTAATTTTGAGCCACAGTCTAGAAAATACGTTAAAAATATTGAATTGTATTGAGAGGTGATCTGTTTTAATAGCGCTGTGGCTGGGATAGTGTAGACAATTACCCCATTATAAACTTTGTAGTTTAAATATCCTTCACCCTCAAAACTATTAAAATATTTATACATACAAATACACATTTATTTGAAAGTGCTTATTTGTGCTGTATTAAAAGTTCTATATGTATTTCCGAAACCATTTAAAATGTCTGTTATGCAAAACAAAACTTGATCTACTATTCTCTACTCGTATTCATCTTTTAAATACACACAGGTGTGAGTAAAATTGTATAATACACGAAAATGAATTCGTTTGGCAAAAAATAAGCAAATTACATAATATTTAGTGCCAGCGTTTCTCATGTGACAGAAATATTTCTTTTTATTTATTTATGTTAAACCATATACGAGTACGTAGTGTAGTTAGCAAAAGTGAAATGACAACTACATAATTCGAATTCATAAAAACGAAAAGCTTAACTAAATGGCCACTCCATCAAAGTCATCATTTTGGAAAATAAAATTTTACACGGTATTTAAGTCATAATCTTATAAATCATAATACTTAAACATCCGCATACTCCGGCTATATAGACAAACTAATATTGAGGATTATCTCCTAAAGACAATGAAGAGAGAACATGAAAATTAAGGCAGACGACATGTTGAAGGCAAATACAAACAATATTTAGCTGTTAGTGGGAGGACACTCACTTAACAAAACGGAAATTAAGCGGACAAAAAACCGTTTTTCTCTAATAGTTTTTGTTTGTTCAACAAAACTGTACATGTAAATTATAATACACAAAGATCAGTTTATAAGTTGTCTGCTGAAAATTGAATTTAGAATAAATGCAACAGCAGAAATTAAAGATACTTTTACATTGTTGGAAATCAAGATGAGGAAGGTGGCAAGTCAGTGAAAATCCCCCTAATAAAGTTTTCTATTATATTTCAGTTTCTTTTTGTCTAAATTATTTTGAAAATATCTCCCCCTCTTTAGAAAACTGAAAATAAATGGCAACGACAAAACCAACAAACAACAACAACAACAACAACAACGAGGAATATAATTTAAAGCAAAACATAAATTACAAAGTTCACACACTTTTAAAAGCAAACTATTTACAACCACCAACTAACTCCACCACCTTCTTCTTGGTGTTCGAGCACAACAACTCAACAACACATTCTTAAGATACGTGTATCAGCAACAACATCTCTAAGAGCAACACCAGCAAGCAGAACAACAGTGACAGCTGCGCATTTACGGTTGCAAGATCATGTATCTACGAGATAAATTATTTACACTGACTGTCTGGTTGATGTGATGGAGAATTTAAATGTTTGTACTTAATATGTACTTATAAAATTTATTCCTTTTCTGTGTATGTACCAGCAATTTAGTTTTAACCCAAAATATTTTACTACAAATAAGAAGATTTTTGAAAATAAATGTTATCAAATTAAAGATTGAAACCCCACTAGACGAGAGGTTATGTTTAAAAATAGTTTAGCTTAACAATTTCAAAGTTAAACATTATAAATTTGTACAAGATTTCAAAGCTTGCATTTTACAGAGCCACATAGAAAGTCTTCTGTACTCTAAACTAAAAATAACTTAAATTTTTACACATCAAAATGACTTTTGCCATTATTTACATACTCATCTCGAACACGCACTCCACCCACCAACTTTAAGACGCTCATATGTTGTTCTCTTAAGTTTAATGCATGCCTAGCATCAACTTCACTATCATGTAGTCATCTAAAATCTAACAGTTCTAAAACTCGCACACACACACACACACCACTCACTCATCCAATAACACATACCAGGGGCAGGAAGTTCCCCCAGTAAATTCAAAAGAAACTTCCTTAAATACACGCTCACACTCCCATAAATAATAAATATAAAGTAGAAAGAAAGAAAAAACTAACTAGAAAATTATTCCCCATCCTCTACAGTTTCAGTTGTAAGACAATTTTAGAATTTCTGTAAAATGCGTGTGTGTTTTTAACCCCCTGCAACGTTAGAGACGTTGCATCAACAACAACAACAACATAGTACTACACAGATTGTTGCATCAGAATCTTCCTTTTCCTTTTTGGCTGCAGCACTCATCAGCAGATGCACATATGTGTCATATTTTTTCCCCAAACTCTAAATTACGAAAGTCAAATAGAACACACAACAACTGACTAATGCCAGATCTTCGTAGATGTGAAAATGTGTTTGTTGATCCTCCGTGTGTTTTCTCTCTCTTATTTTTTTTTTGTTGGTTTTTAACTTCAAGTTGGAAGGGAAATTTAAATGGTTGGTTACATGGCGCATGCTATTTGAAATGTAAATGAACTCTGATTTTGTTTAAGTACGCATGCACGGTGTGGCCAGAGAAATATTTTTAACTTGGTTGGTTGACTGGCGAATAAGGAGATATTTATAATAGAGATATTGGGCTTTTGAGGCTTTAGGTCTCAGTGTCAGAGAGTTCTAAATGCTATTGAGTGCTCCTGTATTAATTCGATTTTTCTTTTTTTTTTAATAAATATACTTATGTCAGATTTTTCTTCGATCATTACCGTATATCCATACTGACTTCTAATCCTTTATAAGTACAGCTTATACATTCGTTTCATTGACCCTATCAGTAAAGTTTTGCTAAAATACCCGAATATTTTACTATACATTGACAGAGACAATTCCTCTATTTCTAACCTCTCAATCTGCAAATGTCATTTGCAAACAATCGAATCTTCGTAAAGAGATATGAATACATCACGTATAGTTATTCCACAGCATGTCCTCATCAGTTAGAATTTATGTATTATCGAAAATCTCTAACTTCTGGTAACACCACACACACAATTACGTATGATTCCTTTTAGTACCTGCTTTTATTTCCGTCTTGAAACAGTCTTCTAAATTTATTTCCATTGTAGCATTTGTTTTTATTTTATTTTTGTCAGCTTCATCCACAAATGTCATCGTACTTTTGAGATTCTGCTTTGTCTTTATGTGCCCATACATACTCGTATATCGTTGCAAGTACATGAACGAAGAATCGTCAACATCTATCGTCTACAACTAGTTGCATGTGGGTAATTGTTTTTGTATTGTTGTTGTTATTATTATTTATATTTGTTGTTGTTGTAAGTGTGTGACGTCCGTCGTCTTGAGTTAAATTCCATTTTTTTGTGGAGCATTTTTCCTTGTTCCAGAGATGCAATTAAATGAGGTGTCGCTCACAATGACATGTTATGTTTTGCCACAGTTAATTCTATAATTTTTCACTTTGTTAGTGCAACTAAATTGTTGTTTGTTTTATTGTAATCTAATTGCATCGAGAGTTCAACAGCCAACAAAGTTAGAGATTCCAGTCTCCGTTCCTCACTTCTCTAAACAATTTGAAGAAGGGTGATTTAAATCACAATATCATTAAGTCGAGATATTTGTCAGTTTTTCAAAAAAATAGTTTTTAATTAAAAATAAATCGAAGAATCTGAGAGGAAAATGTGTCTAGAAAATATATTTCACAAGTCCACTAATGAAAACCAAAAGATTAGAAATTGAGAACTATTAAATAAATATAATTTCTGTATTATTCTTACCTAGGGTGAATACTACCACTTAAGTTTATCTAAAAATGTAGCCTAGGGTGTTTTTTTTAGATGTATAGAACTTTAAGTGAGCAACACTTTTTATCTGGCCACCATTTTGTTAGTTGTCAAGTGATTTATGTTTAGTTTGTTTTGGTATTTCAACATGAATAAAAAATTGTGCAAATTTATTTTGAAAATCATGGTTCTGCTCGAAATACGTATCGAGGGTGTTTTTTTAGATGTATAGAACTTTGAAATTGAATAAGACAATGATGCTTTTTTTTAATTGACATGAAATTTACTTTATTCGTAATATAATCTTCTGGCAGTATAATTTAAATATGACTTCTGGCATATGACTGGCTCGGACGTAGTCAAGCTGGAGGTCAAATTTTCGTTGACCGTATATTGGCAATAACGTGGCGAGTGCTGTCCTTCAAATGCTCAATCGTTTCGGGCTTGTTGTGGTTTCAACGAGACGGCGCAACATGTCATACAGCTCGTGCCATAATTGAATTATTCAAGGAAACATTTGGTAACCGCATACTTTCATGTTTCCGACCCCCTGCTTGAATATTTTCTGTGGGGATTTGTGAAATCGCTAATTTAATTTATGGAGGGTGATGTAGTGCATTTGATCATTAAGCATGAGTTGGTATTTGTAGCTTGGGTTCGATTCCCAAACAACATCAGTTTCTTATTTTATAATTATTAGTTTTCTATCTATCATAACTAATATTTATCACAGCGACCTCCTTTGGTGGTATAGCATTGAAACGCCACCAAAGTAAAATAATTAAATAAAGGCTATAAAATCACGCTTTAAAAATAATGCACCTACTCACCACCAGAGGCGCTGCAATTGCAGAGTTGTGATATAAAAAGCTTTCTTCGTTAACCATCTTTACTTCTTCAACTATCCCCTTTCCAAAAAAGTAACGCATTTATATATAGGCATATTAATTGACAGAGTGTTACTTCTTTTAAAAAAATAAGCCCTAAAGTCATATTTAAATTATAATGCCAGAAGATTATCTTTCGAATAAAGTAAATTTCAAGTGAATTTAAAAAATCATCTTTGTTTTATTCAATTTAAAGTTACATCTATAAAAAAAAACACCCTATACATACGTATGAATATGTTCGGTATTTCTAATTTGTTTTTATTGTTTTCCTTTACAGACTAGTCAGCAATCATGCACCAACCACAGCATATTTATAATGATCTCAATACTTCATTTGCCTCGGAAGGTACAGATATATCCTATGACTCTGATTCAACGTTTCACATTTACAATGAACTACAATATGCCTTGCAACAACCAACGCAACTATCTAACTCTCCAGCCATAAAAATACAAACCAATAATAATGCTACGACTAATCCTACTACTGGCATCATTTATGGCTTCCGCACCAGACATTTATCCTGTATTGAAGAAAATGATTCCGATTCCCTACATTCCTCCTCAGTTCCTAAACCCGCCTTTGAAATGATCAAAGATGTTGATGAGAAATTTAAAAAACTCGTCTCTGAGGATGTTAATAACAGCATTACATCCTGGCAGGATGCCGGTGAGGATGAAGTCGATCACATGGTTATGATTGATGAATCCAGAATGTATGACATGGAATATTTAGAAGAACTAAGCGCCAGTCAAGTTGTACCCAAAGATATTGAGGAAGAAGAACAATTCGGTGTTAATGTGAGCGATGTCTTGTGGCAAAGCACGGTTTCAGAGCCGACTCATCGTACACGTTTTAATGGCGGCCGTTCCAACATACCTGACATAATGACTACTTCTTGTTATGGTGCTTTGAATAGTTCGTTTGGCAGTGAAATGTCTGGCCCGCCAGCATTTGCCGAGCATTCAACACCAACTAAGCAACGTTCTCAAAATAAAACCGAACCCATTTATGCCACACCCGATAAACGTCGTGAGTGTAATCGCAGTTTTGATTCGTCTTGCCCCTCACAATCCAGTTCGTTGTATGGCGGCTCAATGACATCATCTTTGGACTTGAAATGTATGACTGCTTCGGGCTATGGTGCCAATAATTTTGATTTGACTCGCAATTCCAATAATAATCCTATGGAAATATCAAATATTTCTATGGATAATTCTAAATCTGAATGGAATTCAACCGGTGATAGTGGTGCGGTTTTGGGTGTTATTTCGCCCACGGAAGATATATCAGATGAAACGGCCATGCAGTGCATTACAGCAGCTGAAAATGGTAAGTGGTTTGTTATATTTCATACTTTGTTACTTTATTTTAAAAAGTAATTGGAATTTTAGATAAATTATAAACAGAAATGTTTAATTACTTCAACTGAATACACACATTTATAGTTGTATCTATCTGTCTATATTTCCCGATAGTGGGAAATTTTTTTAAAGAAATTAAAAAAAAATCTAAACGCTATAAAAGAGATATTGCTAAGTTTGCGATTTAAATTTAGACCTTGAATATTAATTGGGAGTATGGCACTAATTTAGAGCATATGTGGTATATGCAATATTTAAAACGCTTTCGAATTGTTGTGTAATGTTGCAATGAATTAGATGAGGCATAATAACTACTTTTTATTTGATTTTTAGACTAATAATAGCCCCAAATCTTTTCAAAAATATTTTTCCATGAGCAATCTAATTAAATTAGCCGAGAAGTAAACAACAAGTCTCTCAATCGACGAAACATGTAAGGAAGTAGATGCCAAAAG
Organism: Bellardia bayeri; assembly: GCA_950370525.1. Taxonomy (NCBI): domain Eukaryota; kingdom Metazoa; phylum Arthropoda; class Insecta; order Diptera; family Calliphoridae; genus Bellardia; species Bellardia bayeri. The sequence goes on from OX493267.1 coordinate 23,802,621, forward strand.
TGTTGGCCAAAATATTAGCAACGGTTGAAACAATTAATGAAAACTCAACGCGATTGACCTTATTTCTGATTCATGAATCAAATAATAATGATTACACATTGCGCAGGTCAGTTATATTTTACAAAAACTGTGAGAGTAAAATTGAGAGCAAAATTTCTTTTATATAAAAATATGACGTCGCAAGAAGTAATATTTTTATGTTTGCTTAACTTCTATATAAATTTTATTGCAAATAAAAGTTTAAAAATGAAGTTTGCCGTTTTTAATTGGGGAATTATATAAAAATATAAAAGAAAATAAATTAAAAAAAAAACAATGGGCACACTTTTACCAACTTGATGACAAGAAATTAAAATAAAATCTTACGAGTTTGTATGGAACACTTTAAGGTAACTGAAACGTTTTGCGTTGAAATGATGAACGCTGTTTTCTATACAGTTTGACATAAAATTTTGCCAGAGAATGCGGTCGTGAAATAGAATCTATTTTATTTTGACAGCGATTTTTCTTATGCTCTCACTTTAAAACACAAATGTTCTCAACAATATTACCATACTTTTATTAAATTTTATACATTTTGTAAACAAAACCACATGTTTTTGAAGCTTTAGCGCAAGAAAAATAAAAACAAAAGAAAATCAAAAGAAACGTCTGAAAGTGAATTTAAAAGTGAGATTTTGTAATTAAAAAAAAAAAGAATTAGTTATATTATAGAAAAATTAATTGAAGAAGTACAAAAGCATGATTGCATATATAATTTGCAGTCGCCATTGTACAAACATTTTTATTTTAAATAAGATTTGTGGGCAAAAATTGGAAAAGCTGTCGGCATTACAGGTTGGTACACAGAAGAAATATAAAACATTAAATGACAGTTCGTGAAGCTGCAGCCGTCGTTTCAATTTTGGGCCTGTTTTCTCTGAGAGTCGTTTTTGCTTGAAGTTGTGGTCGTGTTCTGTTTCATCATTAAGATACTTTATGTTAGGAATGCCTACTGATCAATTTGTGTGTCAAAATAAAAATCTGGAAGCTGTGTTCAAATCTTTGAATGGTGAAAATCTCTTGATTTGCAACGAGTATTTAAAAAAGCATATCCTATATGTATCTAAATGAGTCAAGTATTATTAATGAGGATATTAAAGCTAAAACACTCTTTTATTCGATCAATAATCAACTCCTAGCCAGGGCTGCCAGATGAATTTCGGGAAAAATCGTCAAAAACCCGATAAAAAAAAATCGTCATTTCAAATTTTAAAAATCGTCAAAAAAATCGGAAAAATAAAAAGTCGCTATTTCTAATAGTATTTTGAAATTTTTATTTAAATGAAAACATAAAAATTCAAAGTCTCTTGTACAATACATATCAAAATACATAGATTTTAACTTTTTAAACAAGAAATCAAATCAAAGTTTGTGTCTTAAGTCTTATCTAAGCGAACGTTATCGTTCGACATCGTGGGCCACGTGGTTAATAATTCAAAAAATCGTCATTTTCAATGAAAAAATCGTCACTTTGCTATTTTTGAAACAAAAAATCGTCAAAATGACGATAAATCGTAAAATCTGGCAGCTATGCTCCAGCGGATTAGACAAAATACAAAAATATATACATATATTTTAGGTCACTTTTTTTGATACATTTCAATATATATAAAATAGTAAATAATTAAATGGCTTATTTTGAATCAAAAAATTTGCGAAAAATTAATTTTTTTTAAATATTGTTAAAATTATTTTTTACATGTTGATTATACAGAAAAATATATTCTGTGACGTCATTCGCAGAGAGGGGAAATTTTGTTTACATTTTTCGCGCCATCTTTATTATTTGATTCATGTTTCTGATTGACCTGATATCACAGGTGGATTAGACTAATGCTTGATTTTCACTATGTCATTTTTGTTGTCAAATTGTCCAAATTGTTGGCAATTAACGCCATATGACAACCCGTTTTCATACAAATGCCAACAATTTGAACAATTTGACAACAAAAAAGACATAGTGAAAACGCGGCCTAACTTGTCTGTGAAAGCCACACAGTTCCTGTTAAACCAATATTTTATAGTTTGTAAGAGGAATACAGTTCAATTGCAACTAATTAAGGACAGTATTCAGTAATTTTATTTTTTTTTATTATTTTTTATTTTCCTTGTGGTGTTTTTCATAATTTGTGAAATAAATTAATCGTGCACTAAATTAAGGGCAGTAATAAATTTATTAACAGTTTCAAATTCATGTAATTTTAAAAAGTTAGATTAAATTAATTATTATTACACAGAGTGTTTTTCAGTATATGAAAAGTTCTTAATACTTGCTTAACATGGGTAAAAGCAAATCCTGTGATGTCACTACTCGAAATATTATTGTATAAATGCATCAGGATAAGGGTGCTGTACCTTAATTGCTTAATTGGTTAGCGCATTTAATCATTAAGCATGAGTTGATATTCGATTCCTAGCCGCTGCCACTCATAACTTATATTTCTCACAGCGCCCTCCTTCGGTGGTATAGCATTGAAATGCCACCGAAGTAAAAAATTTAAATAAAGGCTATAAAATCAAGCTTTAACATTAATGCGTCTATTCACCACCAGAGGCGCTGCACTTCTGCACTAAAAACCAACATAATGCGCAATTGCAGAGTTGTGATATAAAAAGCTTTCTTTTTTAACCATCTTTAGTAAAGCAATTATATATAGGCATATTAATTGCCTGAGTGTTACTCCTCTTGAAAAAAAAATCGCAACAACTTTGAACGTTTCAAAAACAATGGTTTTTTAAGCAGTGAAATATTTCAGAAGCATTCGATAACTGAAAAGGTGGCCCGAAAAAAAAGAAGCCATATTACGACAATTCGTGAAGATGCACTAATTGTGCGCAAGTCGAAAATAAATCTGCATAAATCAGCAATCGAGATTCGCAAAACCGTTTATAGAAATAGTAAAACTTCGATTGCGAGAAGTTGAACTGTTTGGAAGAAATTCACGAAAGAAGTCATTATGGTCTGAACGTAACTGGAAGAAGACACTCGAATTCGCAAAGAAGTGCCTCCATTGGACATATGTAGAATGGAAAAGAGTACACCGTGATTCATGGAGGAGGTTCTATAATGCTTTGGGGTGCTATGTCGTCACGTGGTTGTGGGCCACTGAACAAAATTGAGGTAAGTATGGATAAGTTTCAGTATGCAAGAATTCTAAGCGATACTGATAGCGTATGCTGATCATTACATGCCAAGATATTTCAACAAGATAAGGATAAGAATCATACTGCTTATCACTTCAAGCAGTGGTTTTTTAACAATTCGGTTACTCTTCTTGACTAGCGTTCATGCAGGCCTGATCTTAACCGATGAAGAACTTATGTCAAGTTGTAAAAAACAAAGTAAGATAAGCAATTATAATGATCTCTTTGTCGAAACAAAGAAAGCTTGGGAAGCCATTCCAAGTAGTGTATGTCAAAATTTGGTGACCTCAATGCCTCGCAGATGTCAAGCTGTTATAGATTACAATGGATTTGCAACAAATTATCGAATTTACTTGCACGACTGTTACTAATCTTATTTGAACATATGAGTCGGAGTAAGAGTTCAACTGATTAAACTATAGAGAATTTTGAGAATCTCTTAAAACCTTTCGTATTATTTATGTTCAAGCTCGCGTGTTAGCATCGTGTCCTTAATTAGTTGCTCGTAGCTGTACCAGTAAGGAGCTAATCTACTCGTAAAGGTCTAGCTTGTACATCCCTTTTTGTTTGAAATTTAGAATTTGTTTGGAGAAATGTGGGATTTTCAATAGCAAATCTCAAATATTTTTCACCATAATATTTTGAACTACAAATTCTATATTGTATATATTCTATATACAATTTCCAAGATTTAGATTTTTCTGTTAACCAAATCGATGGCTTCGAAATAAACAACTCGCAGTAATAATCTCTGACTTATTGTTGTTCAACAAATTTGGTCGTGCCGTGATCGGCAATGTAGTAGAAAACAATATATAACAAAAGCAGCAGGCAACAACATATTCATGGCATGTTATTAATTTGTTAGAAATTAAAGATTAATTCACATTATTTTATTACCCACTGTGCGTAGTTTATTTCATTTCATCTCCGTCGGCATCATTGTTCTAATGTGGATCATAAAGAGCAGTGTTGTCGAAAGTAGATTTGCGAAATATTTAGCTGGTGGTGATTAAGAGAATTCTATTCAATTGTGATTAAAAGCATTTATCAGATTGCTGTTAATTCAAAACAATACAATTCACGGATGCAACTGTTTTTACAATTGTACTTTTTTTTAGCACTATTTAAAATTTTTATTATGGTTTTCGGTCGAAGGTATCAGAATTAAAAAATGAACTAAATCAAAAAATGTTTACTGATATTTCAAGAATTTCTAAATATTATCCATTCCACATTCAACTGCAAATGTGGAAAGGATATTTTCGTATCAAACTGTTTGTTTCGACTGACTCCAATCTAATCCAAACAAATGTGTGCTGAAGTTATCCAATACGTGCTGCTGCAATTTAGAAATTAGTAAGAACTTGTTAGCAAGAAGGACTTTTATATTCAGAACTCAAAAACTAATAGTCTTTAATATTAATTGTTAAGTTTATCTACATATATTTAATTACTTATTTTATTCGTAAATTGTAATGTGTGTTTTTTATTAATTGTGAAGTGTTTGACACACATGCTCGTATATATATGTATGTATGTATGTACAAATGAATTGTTATGTACGTTTTTAGTTAATTTTTAATAAAAAAAAATATATAAGAAAAGAATTGGACTGAAAAAAGTACAATTTTTCTTGAAATTTAGAACAATTTACAAACAGACAAATTATCAAAAGAAATATAATTTTTGACCCGACAATACGTTCCACTTAAGAGCAAAATATTAAATTATTTAAAATGATAAAATATCTCTTATTCTTAATAGCACTTTATACAACTCACCAGCGTTGTCAACTTTGAAATTTCAAAATGCACCAAAATGGAGAAAAAAGCGCCTTTAAAAAAAAAAGGAACCAAGTTTAGAATTTGTCTTTTATTTAAAACTAGCTAAACCCGGTGTGCTTCGATAATACGCAGTAAAATAATTGGCACTCCAATTTTAAGTTGTAACACATGTGGTGGAAAGCCTGGCACAACGAGTGAATTTAAGAACTCAACAGGATAATTAACGGCCTTACGGGTTGCTTGATTGATTTGACGCATTTCAAAGTGACATCCATCTTCTCCATATGGAAAAATAATAGGATACTGAAGCGCGTTTGTGGGCGAGGCCATGCCCCTTTGTCCACATACATAGTCAAGAATTTATTATTTCGTAAGAATATCCTATTGTGGAAATTTAATGACGATAGTCCAGTAGTTAAGACTATATTACGATTTTTAATTTTCATAAAAAGGGGCGTGGTCCCATCCACTTTTATTCTGGTACGTATTCCTAATTATGCCAATACCATATGTACCACATATCATTCGTAGGTCAAAAAATGCCCAAAATATGGCGATTTAAATTTTTGGGTTATAAGGGCGGTGCCACCCCAGTTTGTACAATCAAAACTTCTTATAGCCTATTATTCCTTCCAGAGTCACAGTAACAGGCTGTGAAAATTTCATCACAATCGGCTCAGCCGTTTTGGAGTCCATACGTTACATACATACATACATTCATTTTTTTATATGTATAGATGTTTACGGAATTAATTTTACATTTTTTTAATTTCGTAAATTCTATATAAAACTTTTTAAAAAGGAATCAACAACGATTAATAGTAAACAAAATTTAAAAACGCACCGAAAAATTAAAAAACGCACCGAAATTCAAAAAAAAAAGCGCACTGCGCTCCAACTAAGGTATTTTTCGCACAAAAAACTTAAAAAAGCACCAAAAATGGTGCGAAACGCATCAAGTTGACAACGGCTGCAACTAACTATTAAACACATTCGCCACAGCAGGCTACCGACTACAATATATCAAAAATAAAATACACACGTTTATACGTGAATGATTATTTTGACGACAACAGCGTCAAATAATTATGTATTTACATATAAGCGTGTGTATTTTATTTTTGAAATATTGTAGTCGGTGGCCTGCTGTAGAGAATGTTTTTAAGGGAATCTCAAACTTCTCAAATCTACGTCTATTATAAAATAAACTCTTCGATCATTTATTTACTCAATAACAATAACAACAGCAGCAACAAATCCCAACCAACTACTTGTGTTGTTTATCTTTTTGTTTATATTCTTGATTGGTTTTGTTTTGTTCTTGGTTTCTTGTGTGTGCTCGTTCAATGTTGGTGTGGTAATGCTAATTATAGTTGTTGTTGTTATTGTAGTTCTCTGAAATATTTTTGAAACTGTGTGTGAAACCGTCTGTCTGGCTATATGGTATACAGTGTTGTCAACTTGGTGCGTTTCGCACTATTTTTGGTGCTTTTTTAAATTTTTGGTGCGAAAAATTCTTTAGTTGGGGCGCGGTGCGCTTTTTAATTTTTAGTGGCACCAAAGCAAATTCAACACAACTTTTTGTTTCAGCGTGAGAAAAAATCTTTCTACAATAAAATACACCTGTTTGAGTACCATTTCATTCAACATTGCAAATTTTTTTGGTGTATTTCGGTGCGTTTTTTAATTTTTTCGAAAATGTGACGAATTCTTTATTTTTATTAATTTTTAATTGCAGTTTTTTAATAATTCATAACTCATGAAATCTATACGATGAAAAAATGTATTTTAAATACGAATGTATGATAAATGAAATCAAATTCTTCAAAAATCTTTGTTTGAAAATCATATTAACATTTTAAACATGTAAAAACAATTCTTGTATAGCCTGATGGTTTGGTCTACTGAACTGTAGACGAACAACCAGGGTTAGAATACCAGTGGAATCGTAATAAATTTTATTGAAAAAAAAACAAATAGAAGTACTTAACCTAGAAATCAAAAATATATAAAAAAAAGTACCAAATATGTACTGAAATTAACGTTTTTTACCAATTAGTACTTTAGTTCCGAATATCATATTGTGAGTTAAATTTTGAGGGGTGAAATGCTTATTTTATCTTTATTAGCTCATTTATTAAAAGAAGGCTTTTTACTATTATTACTTTTACTAATAATCGTTGATAAAAAGTTTTTTTATAGAATTTATGATATTAAAAAATTTCAAATTAATTCAATAAATATTTGAAACAAGAACGAAATTCTAAACTTGGTGCTTTTTTTTGTAAATGGTGCGCTTTTTTCTCCATTTTGGTGCGTTTTGAAATTTCAAAGTTGACAACGCTGATGGTATATTTAAATTTTAAAATGTGAATTAAAAAAGCCGCTAAAAACGGATCGCTACTGGAGCAGTGAGAGAGAGATGATTATGTTTGGGGCTGTTTAAGTTCGGTCTTGTTTTCTTACTGTTGAGACCTGAAGACTACAAAATAGAACAAGCTCTTTACGGAGCATGTTGATGTTGAAGACAGAAATGAAAAATAAAAAAAAAAAACAAAATAAAGCCAAAACCGTTTGTTTGGCAGTACGAATTCATGTTTTAGTTTTGTTTTTGTTCGTTTGTTTGAAATAAACTTGTATGGTTGGTGTTAGTCTTATTGTTGTTGTTTAACTATTTGTATTTTCGTGTTCTTTTGTTTTTAATGCCAACTTCCTATGCTTCTGGTTGGTTTTCTTATTGTCTGTCTTTCTGACTGTGTGCTCCTGCTTTTGCCGTGGTACCACAACCATGAGACTGCAGTAGTTTCAATTGCTTCATTTGTTGTTTTGTTATATATTCTTGTGGTTGCTTCTTCATATCTTCCGTTTTTCAGTTGCTAGTTGTTATTTACTTGTCTGTACTTATCGAGTCATGATATAAAGGAATGAAAACGTTTTCAGTGTAAAATTTCAACTTTCATGACATACCAAAAGCCAAACGAATCTTTTTGTCGTATCGTGCAAAGAGATCCTAAACATTCCTTGTCCATATCGCTGGACCCCACAGAATCGTCCCGTTTACACATTCGTCAGCATTCTTATTTCTATGGATGCCTGAATTTCACATTTTAGCCCAACGTGGTTATGTGAAAGCTGAGTCAGGGAATGTATCTTGTATCTTTACAATGCACTGCACATTTCGACTTCAGCACTTTGGATTGAAGAACCTTGATTGCGATATTACTGTTTACGTAGATATCAATGGTCGACTCTAGATTTATTTCCTGCCGAAGCTATTGCAAAATGTTCCTATTGAAAAATTATGCAGATTAGTCTGTCAGTGACAGATAGCTAAAGATCCAGATCATCATAGAAAACTGACGAAACTGTTTTCTTCTTCGAATCATTAGTGTATATTGATATCAGTGTTCTCTGGTCGGTATGCTTGTCGTAAAATGTCTATCCTAATTTGTCATATTTAGTGCCAAAACTTCAGTCACATATTCTTATCATGATGGAGGTGTGAAAATTTTCCTTGCTTCTCGAAACCTAACAATTTTCGTTGACATCCCAACACCTCTATGCGAACTAATTTCAGTTTCATTATTATACCCAGCACCAAAAAGATGGGGGGTATATTGCGTTTGTCATTCCGTTTGCAACACATCGAAATAGTGGTCGTAGAACCAAAAAGTCTATATATTCTGAGTCCTAATAAGATACTAAGATGATTTAGTCAAGTCCGTCCGTCTGTTGTTGCCACTATAGAGCTTCGAAATAAAGACATAGAACAATGAAATTTTTATTAAATATTCTTTGATCCACCGAAATGTTGGTATTGTAAATGGGCAAAATCGATCCAGTGGGATCTGATTTATATATCAAAGTTTCAGGCTACCTGGATGTTTTTCAGAAATATTTTCCTGTTTTATTTCAAATATTATGATATGAAATTTTATACACTTTATTTTTATTATAGAAAACAAGTCCCCATACAAATATCTTCCCAGAATATGACCTAATGGTACATAAATGTCTATAGAAAAGCCGTATCTAAACAAAATGCTGCAATAATAAGTTTCATGCAAATTGAAATCTCAAAACAAAATTTTGTTTGCATCGGTCCATATTTTACCGTAGCCCCCATATAAAGACAAGTTCCCAAAATCACTTAAATGAACATAAATCCCTCATGAAACCATTATCAAATTGGAATTTAACATAAAAAGTTAATAACTGCATACATATATATAATTCCTCACTCTCAATATGACGAATCTACTTCCGGAAATCACTTAAATTCGTATAAATCTCCACAATAGGTGATTTGGTGGTGGGTTATAAGATTCGGCACAGCCGAATATAAATTGTTACTTGTTTTCAACTCTGCTAATGTAAATAGCCAAATGTAAAATTAATCGAACGAAAGTTTTTGATATAGAGGAATATAATTTCTTTTGACTTTTCTTTTACACTTCTTTTGAGATCCAAGGACAGGCCATAAATATGTAGATTCTACATTTGCGAAAGGATCTTAAGATCGTCTATATATGTGCTTCATAGATTTCTGCTTTTATAACTCTGCATAGTTAAAGCTGACATTTTAACTATAGAAAAAGCCCAATTCATTTCTTTTTCACAGTTTATTTTGTTGTTGAACGTTCCTGTCTATTTGTACATTTCAAAAGCTAAGTTCTTCATTTTTTCAAAATACACCTTTTCATGCCGAAGAAGAAGAATATTTTTTATGCTATAAATATGTTGGTGTTGGTGTTTTCCTTCATCTTCTTGTACATTTATTTATTTGCTTAAAGTCTACCTGTATAACTAGTAAGTAGTAGTAGTACCATCATACGGTATTAGTATCTATGTGCAAATGTTTTCCCACACGTTTTCTGCCGGTTATTAGACATGAATTGTATCATTGGGATTGTGCTAAACTTTAGTATAAATTATGCTGGATCTGCTGATCTTGCGCACTGTGTTCAATATTAGGTGTGCTCTGCTGAGGTAGACTTGGGAAGTGTATCTCAAGTGTTTTCGAAAGGTTTTGCAATAAACCAAACAAAAAAATTTCAAACAAACCTTTTGCTTAAACATGAATAAATGTATGCACATCAGGCATGGGAAAGTTGATGTAATCGTACTCTTTTGTATAGTAAATCATGTTTTAAAGGACGGAGGTGTCTAGTTTGATAGCAAGCAATTTTCAGGAAAAGTTTACTCTTTATTAGAGACCCAGAACGTTTTTTGAATAACCTTGTCTAGTCAATGTTACATTTGTTTGTTTCTTTATTGTTTAAATTTCGCCTTAGGGAAAGAGTGTTACAAATATGTGGTGGTGTTTTAGTTTCAATCCTATTAATTTGTTTTATTGTATTTTAAAATAGTTTTCATATTTTATTAAAACTAATTCTCCAACCCTGATGTATGCACTCGTATTGGGATAGGGGAGAGCAAAGAGACACCAGAATTTGTGTGTATATGTTCATATATTCGGTAAAAGACCAATGTTTTTGTGTTTAGAGGATACACTAAGAATATTCTAATTTGAATAATGAAAAAGATTACTATTTTGAATTCCTAGCATAAAATATGGACACAGACGTTTGCAACAAGAAGAATAACATTCCCAAGGACTGTCAACTCAGCAACCACTACTGTTACATCAGCAACCAGGGAAGAACTATATGATAATGCTGAAAAATTTGGCCCAGTAGGTTTTAAATACATTACGTACGTTCTGGATCACTCGATTAGCCAACTAATAATCTGTACAACCCTTAGTAAAAAAGTTTTTGAATACCTACTACTCTGTGAAAGAACATTTACTATTTATTACACACCAACATGGATTTAGATTTAGATCATCAATACCCTCAATCAGCAACGTCGACGCAAAATTGTTTGCTGATTTTGACTGATCCGAATCCTTTGACACACGACATCACAAACTTTACTCTTGCCAACGATGTCAAACTATTACAATAGCAGAAAAATATTTAATGAGTTCATAGACCAGGAATCCAAAGATCGCATGATAAAATTCGTACCACTTTCAGCAATTTTCTGCAATATATATCAGGCAATGCCGTCTGAAAGCCCCGTACAGTTTCTCATCAATATCATATTTGGCAAAAGGCTTCAATAGCTGTCTAACATTACAAACTTTCTGCATTAATATTAACTTAAAAATCAACTGTGACACATCATCGACCAAAGAAGAAGGGACAGTACGGCTCATCGCGGTCGAATACAGACACATTCATTTTGTTGGTAGTTCTCGCAAGCCACCTACTTCAATCAAAAGATGCGAAACTAAATCACTTTTTGAGGCATGAACTAGGGGACTTTAGAGGACAATTTTTTGCTATCTACTCAATTATGCTACCCCAGTATGGACGCCATTCCTCAGAGAAAATAAAACAAGATCTAAAATACTTAAGGCATGAACAAGGAGACTTTCTGAGGCAATTGGTGCCTCCTTTCTCAATTATACTGGACTCAATTTCTCAGAGAAACATAAAATCCAAATTATTCTCATTGGCTCTTCTTAGGGCTGCTCAAAATGGACGTCATTACTCTGCGTCAGCCAATGGGAAGGTTTACAAAGGGCGGGGAAAAATGTACTCCGTTTCACAACCTCAGATTCTGATGCAGGAGCCTCTTCCATGACACAACCAATGACATTCAAGACTTTGTCCCATCTACTGCTCAGAAATTTGCATTAAATAGAATACCGCTCTGTGATCAGGGATATTGAAGAGCTACTTCCCACGTAAATAGGAATTCCGTTTCCATAATTAAAACCGATTGGTTTAATTGCTACCACAAACTAATTATTTCTGGCGCTTCAAACCATTGCAAGTCAGCAGACTCATAGAAAATGAACAATTAAAAATGTAGATTCAATATCTTTTAGGATAATTCTCGGGACAACAAGGAGCTTTTATCACACCAAAGAAAGATATTGTTATGTTAGCAGATCTAATATAGTTTTAAAACTTTTGAAACTTCTTTAAGTGTAACTGAGCATACGAGTATATCCCAAATTCGTTCCACTTCATCTAAATGTCCAACAAGCAACAGGTCTTTACTACCATTTTGCCATTTTGAAGTTGAAATATTGTTTGAATGTATATGGAAAACACAAGTGTGTGTGTGCGAATGTATATATGGATGTATAGATAGATGTATGTATATGGCTAGTTGCTGATGTTATGGTTCGGTTTGGTTTCTTAAGGATACATTTTAGTTATACAGTCAGTCGAATGTTTTTTTTTTATTTTTGCTTTAGCTTCATATTCATGCGAATGTTGTCATTATTATCACTTTAATATGTTGTATGCTGTCTCGTAACGTTTTTTGTGTATGTTTTGGCTGTTGTTATTGTCGTTTTTGTTTTCCAATCTTTCTTATTGAGTATGCGGCAACATTGTGATTCATGACTTTTCACTTTTTTTCCTCTTATTTTGTCTGTTGGCTGGGCCTTGTGTCTGTCCAAACGTTTGTTAGTAATTTGCACGTGATTTTCATGTTTGTTGTTATTTTGATTTTATACCTATCTCTTTAAACTCCGGTGTCTTGTGTGTGTGTGTGTATCTGTCTGAGTCCATGTCTGTTCCTTCTTTTCTAAATAAGTATGTACAGTGAATATCGGTACCGTCTCTTTGGTTCTAAATGTCTGTCTCCAACTGCATATTCTAATTGTTCTCTATATATCTTATTTTTAGCCACTTTTTTTTACCCATTTATGTATGTATGTACTTTCCACTTCATGGCCTGTATGCAGATGAGGAAGTGTTTTTTGCTTTTATTTTTTTTATTATTTTTTTTATAAAATTGTTGTATGTAATATTTTTCTGTTCACAGGCTTTATTGAATTTGTAATGGTTTGTTTTGTTGTTTGGTTTCTGGTTGCATTTGAATTATGCTTTGGGAAGTTGACCATATTTTATATAATTTATCTTTAAGTTTGCATCTTTACAATAAATGTTTGTACTCGTGTGGTGAAGACGAAAAAAAAACACACATTTCATAAGAATTTTATTTAATTTTTCGTGGGTCTTTATCAAGTTGTTGGCAATTTTTATGTTCTTAACCAGACATTTTGAAAGTATACAATATAGTACGCGTATTATTTGCATTGTTTTTATTTTAACCCAAAAATATTTACACAAATTTTGTGTGTAAATGATAAAGACCTAAAATTATTTGATAGAGTTTGACAGAAATCGTGAATGTACTCGTACAAATATAAGATGCTGAATTTATAGTTGTATGTGTAGTGTGAATATAGCTGTACATACATACTTATTAGCATGGCTCCAGTTCTAAGCAAATCTTCTCTTTAAATCAAATCTTCTCGATAATAAAACAGAAAAATTAAAAAAAAAAATTCAAAACGTCAAAAATTTAATTCGGATTACTGGATAATTCGGATTAGCGAGCTGGCACTGTATTAAAAAACACTAATTAAGGAGCCTCTAGACAAAAATCAGTAAGAAAATATTATAATTACAAAGGCACACCCAAGTGTACAGAAATATTACATGATTTTTGTTCGTGATTCTTATCATTTGGAAGCTAATTATTCTGAGATGCTGTATTGAAGCAAGAACGGTTCCTACTAATGCCAAATCAATAACTATATATAACTATAAGAAATCGGATTGAGATCGTATTTCCAAGATATTTTGGACTTTAATAAACCTATAAAAAATAAGATATTCATGATCGATAAATTAGTTGGGGGATCATAGCGAAATGCAACAACCTCTCCAGGATTACGATCGTTAAAGTCCTGTTTCGATATAAACAACCAGTAATTGGCAGCTTAACTTTTTTTTATACTGGTGTCTTTACAAATGTGAAAAGTAATATTAATTATATATTGCATTTTCTCCATAACCCCAGCATTTTATATTGGCAAAATATTGAATGTTAACCATTCAAGCCAATAATACATTTTGTAATTAAAATGTACAAGAAAGTTTCTCTTAAAATTAATAACCTGATGCCATTAAAAACTAATTATTACCCAACAGAAGTGCAACAAATAAATCAAAATTTGTAATTTTGCCATCATTACAATACTTTATCTTTAATTGTCTGTAATACTCGTACTCGCAATACTGTAAGATTACAACAGTACAAACAACAAATTAGTTCATGTTTTGATTTCATATCTTTTGGTTAGAGTTTGTATGATTAAATGCGTTTCTATTTGTTTCTATTTTATTTTTTCTTGACTCAAATCATACCATGCCATACCATTTGTGCCAGCTAATCTTGAAGCAATACAAGATTAATGATTTCGGTATTACAACTTTTGAGCAATTTAATTACCAACGTTAACAGAAAATAAAATTACACAAACCAAAATACTCACATTATGTGTGTAAATTTCCAATCAATAGATATACTGGTACACATAAGGTTTCAATTACAAAACAAACTAATGGAAAAGTATCCTTGAACAAATTTATCGCTATCGAAAGGAAACAAAATAAACAACAATCAAATAGTTTAAATACTTCAAAAATATTTAATAATTTTTAGTTTAATTTTTATTTTAGTTAAATTTTAGTTAAAGTATGCTTGACATACATAAAAAATAAATCAATATTAAATAGGAGCAATTAAATAGGGTATGTATGACTTTATAACGTCACCACACAACAAAACTATGTGCCGGTATTTTAAAGCTAATCTATTCTAATTTTCTTTAAAAGAAGCATAAATATCACAATAGTATTAATTAGTACCCTATAGTGGGTATAACAAGGCTGTGTAATGGTCGCGTAAACATAATTTGTTGGCTATCTTGGACTACATATGTTTAGTTGGAGGTTCCAAAACTTTGATTTCCGTTTACTACTGCCACCTAATACATATACTATTCAAATATAACATGCATTCCTCTTTTGGACTGTGTTTTAACCTCAGCAAAAATTACTTAAATTACCACCCGAATTTTGATAAATTTGAGGATGTTATTATTGTCTAAGAATGTCATATATCTCTTGAGATATCGAGACATCGGTTAGACTTGTATGAGATTCTGAACATTTTGCTATTGAAAAAAACAACAAAACATTAAGTGGTTCCCCTTCTAAGGAATCCTGAACAAGGAGTTAGTTTAGTGGGACTGATTAGAAGCACTACCCTTGTTTTGAATGAGTTCATTTGGAATATTTGTATCAATCCCTCGACTTATATCACATTAATTTTTTACCTTAAAATGATTAAAAAAAAGTATCTATTCATATGTACATACATAGACAATCCGGCCTAATACAAATATGCAACGGACTCGACTTGCTATAAATATAGCAGTCATAACTCGTCACTTGTCTCCAGGTGTACATGTTTCCGATTATTTGGAGCATCTTGTTTTGCCAAACTTTTAGGTATTGTTAATATATTTCTTCCTATTGAACATGCAAAATCTGAAGCAGTTTTTCATCCGGGTATTACGACTTCAATCTACATAACTTATGAAACAAAATTACATTCAATTGTCGGCTGAGATAGCTACTCGGACCAATACAAGACGAACGTATAACCACAAAGAGGTCAATAAATCCCTAGATAAAGTTTATATAAAATCCATAATGGAGAGATTAGTGAGATAAACCCTAAACATGTTGAACTAAACTGCAGCTGATTCTTAGATTTGTATAATATAAAAATATATCTTACAATTTATTTAAATTAACTCTTTATTGTTAAATAGAGGGTGCTGTTGCTTAATTGGTTAGCGCATTTGATCAGTAAGCATGATTTGGTATTTGTAGCCCGGGTTCGATTCCCAGCCGCTGCCACTCAAACAACATCAGTTTCTGATAATTATTAGTTTTCTTTCTATCCATCATAACTAATATTTATCACAGCGCCCTCCTTCGGTGGCATATCATTCAAACGCCACCGAAGTAAAATAATTTAATAAAGGCTATAAAATCAAGCTTTAAAAATAATGCACCTACTCCCCAGCAGAGTCGCTGCAATGCTGCACTAAAACAAACATAATGCGCAATTGCAGAGTTGTGATATAAAAAAGCTTTCTTCTTTCACCACCTTTACTTCTTCAATCTATCCCCTTTCCAAAGAAAGTAACGCAATTATATATAGGCACATTAATTACCTGATTGTGCCTTTATGTAGTTACCTTTCAATTTCTCCCCGAATATAGTATAGATTCTGATCGACTTTTACCCATTTGTAGTTTCCTACTTATTTATTTTGCTGTTATTTAGTACAATACATTGTTTTGGTGTATAAAATAAGTACCTTAATTATATACACACACATATGTATAGTAGCGTGCAACTAATTAAGGACAGTAGTATTAAAATTAAATAAAATGTTAAAAATTAACACTTTTATTTTTTTTTTTACTTTTTTTTTATTTTCCTTGTGGGGTTTTTCATAATTTGTGAAATAAATTAATCGTGCACTAAATTAAGGACAGTAATAAATTTATTAACAGTTTCAAATTCAGGTAATTTTTAAAAGTTAGATTAAATTAATTATGATTACACAGATGTTTTTCAGTATATGAAAAGTTCTTAATACTTGCTTGACATGGGTAACAGCAAATCCAGTGATGTCACTACTCGAAAGATTATTGTATAAATGCAACAGAATGGAAACACTTATCGGAAAATCGCAACAACTTTGAACGTTTTAAAAACAATGGTTTTTCAAGCAGTGAAATATTTCAGAAGGCATTCGACTACTGAGAAGTTGGCTTGTAAAAAAAGAATCCGTATTACGACAATTCGTGAAATGCACTGATTGTGCGCAAGTCGAAAAAAAATCTGCATAAATCAGCAATCGAGATTCACAAAGCCGTCTATAGAAACAGTAAAAATTCGATTGCGAGAAGTTGGACTGTTTGGAAGAAATTCATGAAAGAAGTGATTATGGTCTGAACGTAACTGGAAGAAGAGACACGAATTCGCAAAGAAGTACAACCATTGGACAGATGTAGAATGGAAAAGAGTATTATTTTTAATATGTTCGCCTGCCAAAGTTGAAAGAAGATGATCCAAAGTACACCGTGAAGCATGGAGGAGGTTCTATAATGCTTTGGGGTTCTATGTCGTCACGTGCTTGTGGCCATTTTACAAAATTAAGGGAAATATGGATAAGTTTCAGTATGCAAGAATTCTAAGCGATACTAATGGCGTATGCTGATGACAACATGACAAGATATTTCAACAAGATAACGATAAGAAGCATACGGCTCATCATTTCAAGCAATGATTTTTTAACAATTCTTCTTGACTAGCGTTCATGCAGTCCTGATCTTAACCGATTGAGAACTTATGGCAAGTTGTAAAAACCAAAGTAAGATAAGCTATTTTAAAGATCTATTTGCCGAAACAAAGAATGCTTTGGAAGCCATTCCAAGTAGTGTATGTAGCAGATGTCTAGCTGTTATCGATTACAATACTTTTGTTTGTAAAATTATATGCACGACTGTTATCAATCTTATTTGAACATATGACACGCAGTAAGATTTTGAGAATCTCATAAAACCTTTCGTATTGTTTGTGTTCAAGCTCACGTGTTAGTATTGTGTCCTTAATTAGTTGTACGCAGCTGTAAGTACATATGTACATAATAAAAGTAAAGAAATTACACTTGCGTCACCTTTAGATTTAGTTTCTGGCACAGAAAATTTTGTTGGTGGTGAGTTCATTTTGCGTTTTCCCTAAGGTTTCCAAAAACAAAATCAGCCAGGAAACCATGATAACACCAACCAAATGAATGAATTAAAATATCAGAGATAAGAGGAAATATGACAAGAAATGCTAACTGTCATACACGTATTAGTGAAAGATTAGGAGACCACAAACTACCAATTACGAAAACAAACAACTATGTTTGTATTTACAAATATCAAACAATGTATGCAATAGTGCGTGTATCTTTAGGTTAAGCCCTTAAGTAAATAAAAACGAAAACTAAGAAATAAAAACTCAAACAACAACAAGCCAACAAACACTCTTGCTTTCCGTCAAATGGTGTGCAACGATATCAAGGGAAATAATTTTCCAATTTCCATAGATTGATAAGCAAATCTTCTATAATTGTTAAGGAAACCTTAATAGTTTGTTTTTATTTATTGTATTTATTTATTTCTAACCAGTGCTGCCAACTTTTTTTTTTTGAGAAATCGTCAATTTAAAAAAAATCGTCAAAATCGTCAAGTTAAAACGAAAAAAATCGTCAAGACAAAAATACGTTAAAAAACACCAAAAACAATTTTTATTAACTTTTTAAATATTTTTATTTTATTTACATGTAAATAAAGTTATTATTTATTTAAAAAAATAATTAATTTAATTTTGGTATTCATTATGTGACTTTACTCTGCTACATTTTTGTGTGACATTTTTTAATAAGTAATTTTTAATTGCTATATTAAAACACTGAGAATTATTTAAATTAAGATAATCTTTTGAAAACAATATTCCTTGTAATGTTGAAGAATCCAAAGCATTTCTGGTTTTTGTTTTATTTAAATTTACAATATTAAAAATCCTTTTAACGTTGACCGACGAATGTGGTAGTGCCATTAAACTCGAAACAAATTGTGTTAAAATTGGCCTTTGCATTATTGACTCTCTATAAATTAGAAGCATTTTTCCAAAACGCCAATGTTTCGAGTTCGGTGAATTTCATATTACATAATTCTGGAACTTCATTATCAGGTTCTTTATATTCTTTTCCATTTAATAAATTTGGAAAAAGTTTGGCCAATTGTAAAATTGAATCATTTTTTTGTTTAAAGCTACGCTTGGTTCAATGGATCCTTCTAAAACGCCAAAATCAAAACGTTTTAAAATTTCTGAAACCAATTCAATATAAAATTGGACGCAGAATTTAACAAATATATTATATTGGCTATGTTCAATATTTAAACTAGATTGGTTCTCCTTCACGTAAATGCCAAGATACACTTCACTTTATTTAAAAATATGTCTTCGTTATTAAAACTTTGGATTTCAAAATTAACCAAATACTCTTCTACAAAAAAAAAATGTCCAGTACAGATAGTCGTGTACTACACGCTCTACCTCTTCAACCCCTCGCCTACAAACTTCATCTGACTGCCTTTCAATTTCTACATTGCAAAAGCGGACTTACAAAATTTGAATTTTAGGGAAAAAGGTTACCATATGTTCGCTTTTAAAAAATCGTCATTTTTGTTCGCGGGCAAAATGAAAAATCGTCAATCGTCATTTCAATAAATTTGACTTAAAAAATCGTCAAAATGACGATAAATCGTCAATGTTGGCAGCGCTGTTTCTAACACACATAAAGATACTTTAAAAACACAGCCACAGCCAGCTTTGCCATTTTGGTTACTTTTAACCAAAATTGGTTACTTTTTTTTCCAATGTGTACTTGTGTACTTTTTTTCCGTTTTGGTTACTTTTTTTTTAATACAAAAGTAACCATTTTTTACATTGTTTTTCACTTTGACTTAACACCACTAATTTTGGTGATAAACTAAACTACCACAATTTAAACGTTTTTATAACGTTATAATAACAATACAAAATATTGTCAGACATCTAACAATCGTGTAAACACACAATTTTGTCATTGTTTTAAGACAATTGTCAAACACTTTTCATTGTCATATGTGCAAAGTTTATGCATCTGCCAATGGCAGCATTGTCATAGATATTATTTCTAAATGGAACTCTGTATATACATAAATAAACAAACAAGTGTATATTAATAAAATTTTTGAAAAAAATGGAAGAAAATTAAATAATTAAATTAAAGAAAATAAAAAATGGATAATGGATGAATTGCTGGTTTTTTTTCATGACAATATTTAAAATTTTTAAACACACACTGCAAAACGAATTTAACAATGCCACACAACAATCTGACAACCGTGTGAACTGACAATTTCGTTTGACAGATAAATTCATTATATGACAATTGTGTGTCAATGAAATTGTTAGTTTTCTTACAGTCGTCTAAACTGACAATTTACCTTTTGCTAACAATTTTTCAATGTCAGTACATTGCTAGATCTGACAACCCTTGTAATATCTGGCAATCGTGTATATATAGCTTTTCAAAAAAATACATGCCATTCTCCAAACATAACAAACACAATCATTGTATTGTTGAACGAGTAAGATTCTTCAAACGTCAAAAACCATCTACAAACTGAAATGCAATGGTTAATTTATATTTTACATATACATATATTTTTTAGCTGAAGTATTAATAAAATAAAATTTTAAATATATAAAAATTTTGGTTACTTTTTTTTACATATTGGTTACAAATTTTTTTTGGTCGTGGCAACGCTGGCCACAGCTACAAAATCTGATTAGTCAGATACACGTTGTGGATTTCATTTCAAAATGCTCTTTAACTATGGAATATTTGTTGTTTAAGAGAGTTTGTTATGCTCTTTATTTTCGTTTCGTTAGTGTGTTATGCTCTTTATTTTTGGAATATCTCTCATGAAACATGAAAAGCCGAAGAAACACTTGTTGAATTTGTTTTTTTTTTTTTAATTTTATTCTTGTATTTAGTTTGTTTTCAGGCTAAGCAGTAATTTTGAACATAACTTGTTAGTACGAATCAAATAGTTTAAGCTTGAACAACGTGTTAACGGTAAAATGCGCGTTAAACGTGCAAAATTTTTAATAATAACGTGTTAATAAGTCGTAGTTTTTACCTAAAGTATCTAAAAGATACTCCAAGTGTAAAGTTTGTATGTAGTGGAATTTAATTTGTGTATAAATAAAACAAATAATTAACGATTTATTAAGTTTAGTTTCAAAATACATACCTATAACATATTAAATTGAATGATCTTGTTAAAGTATCTAGAAGATACTTTCTAAGATAACGTATTGTATCTTTTTATAAATTGTTTACCATTTGTTAATATTTAGTGCAAATAAACTTATTTCGAAGTGCTAATAAGTGTTTTAAATAAAAAATGGCTGGGTTTTTTTTATACATTTGAGGAAAAATAATTTTAATCAAGTGTGTAAAGGTTTAAAAAAATAAAAGTGTGTTGAAAAGCAAATTAATTTATGTACATACATATTCCATTGATAATCAAAACAAATACATAATAAAAATATATGTTTTTATAAAACCAGTATCTAGGAAGTTAAGGCCAAACTGAAATTGGAAAAATATTAAAATATATACAACAGATTTAATATAAATACAATATATAAATTTACTGATATTTTGCCAAGCACAACTTGTGGAATAACAAACAAATTAATACATAAGGGAATTATCTCATGGATTAACTATTATCAACAGTTATGTATCTTTAAAAATTGTGTCTTAAATTATGGAAATTTGAGTCAATATTAAAAATATACTTGTGAATTTAAACTCGAGTTTAATGGTTTTGACAAAATCTATAAAAAGTATTTATAAGATACATATGTATGTATGTCTACATAAATCAATCAGAAAACATTATTTTTAGTATTTCTATTAAAATACAAACTTTTGCAAATGGATTAGCTGATATTTGAATAAACAACGTAAACGTAAGCTGTGCATAAATTTCATCATTTATTTTTGGCATAAAATCTTAATAATGTTAAACGCCTCTTAATATAATAATAACCTGGGGCTTTAGATTCACAAATTCTTGATTTGTTAGATTGTGAATTTTAATCATAAAACTCTTTAAATTTTTAGGAATTGTGGAAAAACTAATCATGGATTTTGTACTATGATAACGCATCAGCTCACACATCGTCGATACCAAAAAGCGCGTTTTAGAAGTGTTTCGAGGATTGGCAAAATGCTGGCATAAGTGTATTATATCTGAGGGGGATTATATTGAAGGGGACAAGATAGTTATTGATGAATAGATAAATACTTTTAGAAAAAATTTAAAATAACGGTTATTTTTTGCTCAGACCTCGTATATATCAATATATCAATGTCAATCAATATCTATGGAAATTGTTTTACTTTGAGTGATATTTCTTATTTTAAAAATTATCTATGTCAAGATAATTAAGCTTTAGTAGATGATTTTTTTGTAGAACCATGCCTTTTAAAAGAGGCGGATAAGAAGAAATTTACATATTTATTGGTTTTGATTAATCGACATAACAAAATCATTTGATACTAAAACTCTACAAAGTCTTAGAGCCATCCCTAAATACCGGCGGCAAGCGTTTTTTAACTGTGAAAATTTCTCATGCTCATGCACATTTTGTATGAAGCATAAAGAAACAACGCAGCGATAACGCTTTGCTATTGAAAAATCCCATTTTGACCAGGCGTTTCACAGTGAAGTTAGTTGCAAAAGAAAACAAAAATAAAACAAGAATATCCAGCTGTAACAATAAACAGGGTCGTTTTGTTTTTTTGTTTGATAACCCTGTTTTTATCGTTTTGACATAACGTTGCTGCTTTTGTTTAGGGATGGCGTATCAGCGTTAACGCTCAGCGTAAAAAACGTGCCGCTTACCGCCGGTATTTAGGGATGGCTCTTATGAAAACATTTGAAATAATTTTAAATGAATAGTTATTCAACAAAATATCTTGTTTTGAAAATGTCGAGTTAAGATGAGATTGCGAGATAATGAGTTGCAATGCCAGGATGTAGCATTATAGAGTATTTTATATATTAAATGATTTTCGATTTGGCAAACTTTAACAGATAGATAAATATTATAAAACCTCATTTATTTAATACTTAAAATAACCAGATATTGGAAAAGAAAAAAGATGACATTAAGAAAAAAAATAGTAAAAAATTTATTTGAATTCAATGTTTACATTTTTTACACATTGTTACCATTTACTATTTTGAAAAGTGAAAGTTCAGTCAATAAGAGTATGAACAGAACAAGCACGACAAGGCGTTTGTGAAGTAAAATTTGTTTTATTTGTTAAAAGTGGCGATTCTCATTCTATTTAGAAACCGTGCGGTGCTTGTTCTGTTCATATTCTAAGCTCAATAAAAACAAATATTGATCTTGCATTTAAAATTAAAGATGGCAAATGATGACTGATTATGAAAAAGATGACTGAAAGAGGACACAAATTTTATAGATGACACCGAGTTAAAATAGATGATTGTCCTCCAAAATAGAGGACGTATGGTCACCTTACTTAAAAGGGACCTTTAAAGTAGATATATTGAAAATATAATACAAAAAGCTATATATTATGCAAATCGCAACAATTGAACTATGACTACATTAATTCAGAATATATTTGTTAAATAGAAATAGGAGCCAACATTTATTGTAAATGTGGTTCTTTTCTATTAAACACAAAATGTTCCATTGAAAGTCTTATTAGAGCAAGTCGGTAGCTAAAGAAATATTTATTTATATGTAAGAAATATATTTCACATTGTACTGAAGTTGCAAATTTATATAATTTTGTCCAATAAAATTTCGCACTGGATCTTTAGAGATAAGTTTAGTAAGTACAAATTGACTTTTACAGTGATGTGCATAAATTGTGTTATTAAGTGTTTATGTGTATTTTTTAATTATAAAAGAATCATAGTGCTTACTAAGTCAGTTTTCTTACAAACACAAAAATCGTTTAACGAATTTCAAAGTAAAAGAAAAATTCCATTTAATATTTTATTTAGGTCTCAAACTGCGATCGTTTGCTGGACTGAAAAATGTCACAAATAATATAGCAAGTCTTAAGAATTTTTTAATAATTTCATAAATATTTGGAATGAGATATTTCCAAATAAAATAACGTTTAACAAATCCTAGATCTCTTTCTTACAAGATTTATGTAAATCGATGAAGGAATTTTCAAGTTACTGCGGCCGATAGTTTGACTGACAAATGCAAATGCGAATCTTTGATTTATAAATACATATTTGCAGTTTTCAAATTGAGAATTTTATTAAATATCTATTTAAAGTATCTGGGTTTCTCTTGAAGGATATTTTGAAAAACCTCTCTCAATAAATTAATTAGTCTTGTTTGCTTCCAGAGAATTTAAAAGGAAAAGTTATATCTGACATAAGTTGAGTCAATAGGTCAATAGTTTTATTTAATATTGCACATGCCATTTTCATTTCTGGCGGAAATAGTTGCGGATCTTCTTGATGTAGAAATTTAAATTTGTCATTCCGTTTCTTGTTTTTAAGACTGTAGAAATTATATGTATTCTCGATCTTTATAAATAAAGGCGCCGAATTTTTTTTTTTTTTAAAGAGAAGTAACACGCAGGCAATTAATATGCATATATATAATTGCGTTACTTTCTTTGGAAAGGGGTTAGTTGAAGAAGTAAAGGTGCTGAAAGAAGAAAGATTTTTTATATCACAACTCTGCAATTGCGCAGTATGTTTGTTTTTAGTGCAGAATTGCAGCGCCTCTGCTGGTGAGTAGGCGCATTATTTTTAAAGCTTGATTTTATAGCCTCTATTTAATTATTTTACTTCGGTGGCGTTTGAATGCTATATCACCAAAGGAGGGCGCTGTGATAAATATTAGTTATGATGAATAGAAAGAAAGCTAATAATTATCAGAAACTGGGAATCGAACCCAGGCCACAAATACCAACTCATGTTTAATGATCAAATGCGCTAACCAATTAAGCTACAGCACCCTCTATAACTGATTAATATATAAAGAAAACCCCGACTACTATCTTGACAAAGAATAAAACTTAAAACATACAAATCTGTCGGCAATACTTCGGACCATAAACCGAGATATAATCCAAAATCGGTTTCTTAAAAAAACTTAATATTTGCAAAATCAATTTTTGGAAACTATTACTTCATCAAAACTTTTAAAGAAAATTTTGAAAATAAAGATTAAAAAATATTTAAAATAACAAATAAATCGTTAAAATGTTAAGCCGGCATGTGATCTAATTTTGCATATATTAACCGATCTGTATGTTTTAAAATATTTTTTTTAAATACCTGATTTGTCCGCAGGCTATAAAAGATTCACCAATGCCGAATATTTAACTCCGACTAGTTCACTACGTGAGAACACTTAAGTAGAGTCGAAGGGACTCCGACTAGTTTACATTATATCAGCTGTGGACATGATTCATCTAACTTTTTCCCGACCATGGTATTTACTTACTTTATTTTGCTTGAAGTATCTTACAGCTACATTTCCTTATCTACAGCCAAAGCTTATTATTTTCTAGCTGTTTGTTGCATACAAAACAAATTTTCATAAATTACCTCTTTATTTTATTAATGTTTTATATTTATTTACTAAAATCTATGAGATAAATAAATATCTTTAGAATTTGCAAATGCAAAATTAAATGCAAATTATTTACATTGAACTCGGTTCAGTAACTAAACTTAGCATTAATTTAATGCATAAAATTTCAATTAAATTTCCATATAAATATTTTTTTTTACTTTATCAAATTCAAAATGCATTTTATTGTAATTTTATGCATTAAGCAAATTTGCTTGTTTGCTGTTAATTTTTTGAAAATGTTTATTTAAAAGCTGTAATTTTTTATAACGACTTTACTGAGACATTTATAAATTATAATTAATTGTGTAATTTTATGATGAGTTTTGAATTGGGGTTTGAATAATATTTAGGTATATTACGGATTTAAAATAAAATATCTCCGGAATTTGGGCGTTATATATATCAAATGAAAGTTTAAAGTCTTAGCAGGGCAGTAACAGCACAAAAGCAGTCATGTTATTTATTAGACTACTTAAAATTACAGATCTTGAACTGCAGAAATGATGTGGCCACGTACATAAGAAAACCGGGAATGTTTTAAGGTCGTTATACAGGCACTGGTGTTACCCAAGTTTGTTAGTACTCAAACCCCATGTTGTACTTTATTTCAAATTATTAAAGTCAACCACAACTCCTTTTCCTATTTAGAGAAATAAATGAATGAAACTTTAAAACAAAATTTCATTCATTCTCCTTAGATTTCCTAAAAAACACCCACAGCTTGGTTGCCCTTTAATCTACGTGCAAAATCTTTAAAAACACGCTTTTGGAATGATAAAACCCGGAAAGTGTTTAGAGAAATATGTTTAAATTAAATTTCTCTCATTAAACAAGACACAAGACAGCAGCAAGCAACGAAAAACTATTTAAAACCCATAAAGTAGAAAAAATAATTGTGTAAAAATTCATAATTTAACTGCTTTATGAAAGTTTTAATAGTCAATAAAAAATAATTATTAAATATTATAAAAACAAACACACTGATCAATGATCAGCGATCGCTGAGTGAAGTGAGACTTTCTACAGTTGCACTTCACGAGTACGTATTTATATATACATATTACATATCGTTAACTTAATACGAAAAGGCCCCAACTCATAATTTTTCGAAATCGATATTTTTACATATTTCGATAGACTATTACTAGATACACCTCCTCCAAAAAAAAAAATCAGTTGAATTCGGAAAAAAATACCGAAGTTATAGCCTAAAAAAGAAAAGCCCTAACTAAAATTTTGTATTAATATTGCATCTTTTTTATTTAGTTTTTTTCTCCTCCTGTAAACTATGAAAACCATGAGTTAGGGCCTTTTCGTATTAAGTTAACGATATGTATGTATGTATACAATATATTTACTATTTATACTCGCAATGAATTAATGAACATGTCTCTTAAGATTCTTATCTGTCAAATAGAAGAAAAAAAAAAAACAAAAAATAAGCAACAACCAAAGAATCAAAGTGTTTGTATTGAAGTAGTATCTCCGTTTATACAAAAAACTATATACATATATTTACAAAATAACCATAAAAAAGAATATTTATAAATAATAAATAATAATAAAAAAAAAATATTAAAAAAAAGAGAAATAGAAAAAAGTTATGACAACTGATAAGCCAGCGAACGTAAGTGCAGAGGGATTGAAAAATACGAAGCAATTAATTGATTTTCATATGAGTGTTTTCAAACTCCTGACATAGTTTTCAATTAAACCAAATAAATAGGAGAAAATTCCAAAAATCAATAATAACAATAAAATAAATAAATTTGTTTAAGTCATTTACACTGTAATGGTGAATAAATAATTAACAGTAAATGCTTTGTTGATATTCAATTGAAATTTGTTTATCATTAGATGTCAGCGAGTGTACATACCCATAGACATACATATGTATGTATATTAGGGATGGATGGATGGTGTGTTATAATTATCTATTTAAGGTAACGATGCTGTAACAAGCTAACAGGTTTTATTTTGGGAGAACAAAAATATTTTTTTGAATTTTAAAGAATATATCAAGCGTTGTCAACTTGGTGCGTTTCGCACTATTTTTGGAGCTTTTTTAAATTTTTTGTGCAAACAATTCCTTAGTTGATGCGAGGTGCGTTTTTGAATTTTTCCGAAAATGTGATGAAATCTTTACTTTTACTAATTTTTAATTGCAGTTTATTAATAATGCATTATTATAAAATCTATACGATGTAAAGGGACCTTAGTAAATATATTTTAAATACGAATGTATAATAAATGAATTTATATTATCATATAAAATTTGTCACATGAAGGTTTTTGCTAAAGGTGAATAGGGTGAAAATCTTTGTTTGAAAATACAATTAACATTTTAAACATGGAATTAAAAAGTCTTGTATAGCCTAATGAAGTGTAGACAAACAATCAGGGTTAAGTCCCAGTGTAGCCCTAACAAATTTTATTGAAAAAAATTCAAATACATAGAAGTATTTAAAATAGAAAGCAAAAATAATAAAAAAAAAAAGTACCAAATATGTACTGAAATTAGCCCTTTTTTAGCAATTAGTACTGCAGTTTCGAAAAGTATATTGTGAGTTAAATTTTTAGTGTTTAAATGCTTATTTTATCTTTATTAGCTCGTTTATTTACCTTTACTATTACTCCTTGATCTATTATCTCTTTTTAAAAAGTTTTATACTATAGAATTTATGAAATTATTAAAAAATGTAAAATTAATTCAACACACATTTTAAATAAAAAATAAATTATAAACTTGGTGCGTTTTTTAAGTAGTAAATTTTTGATTGAAATATTCAATTATGTTTTCAAAAATTCTCCCATTGAAGGGAAGGGTTTAGGGATTTTCTCTATTTAACTAGATTGAACAGACCCCGAGTAGTACATTTTGTGTATTTCTTTCAGTAACTTCAACAAAACTAAACATATCAGCAATGTTTGGTACCAAAATTACTCAAAAGTTTCTCGTACTTATTACGTACAAGATGGGGGTATATTAGATAAGTTTGTTATTCAGTTTGTAACACATGTAAATATTGGGTATTTATATGATTCTATGACGTTATAACCAGACGTCTGTTGAAAACACATTCGCCACAGCAAGCTACCAACTACAAATGACTTTGTCCTTTTGAAAAATTGCACTAGAAACGAAAACAGGGGTACTTAACAGGTTTCATTTAATACCAATTAAAATGATTCATTCAACACAGACAGTTCAAATGTTACATGAGTTCTCTGAAAGCGTCTAAAAGTAACATTTTGGGTAAAAAAGTTAGTGGTAGTAATGTAGTTTTCCTTATATCCATGCCACTTAAGGATCGATTTTGTTGATTTTCAATAACAATATTATCATGACTATATCTAAGTTTTTGATCTACATGTGAGTCCGTAGCTTATCAGAAGGCTTGGAAAAACAAGGTAGAAATATTTTTTAGAAGCCTAGATGGACATCACTTATTAGGTCCCGCTATCTATAAGAATTCAGAATATATATAATTTATGGGGCTACAAATAAATATTTTAGAAATTATAAACTGCTCGACAGAATCATACTTATGATAAAATGAAAAAAAAATAGTTTTATTTCAAATTAACCGCTTCCGGTAGCCAACTTTGTGCAAAATGTAACGTGCCTGTGAAAGATATTATGCTATAATTTTAATTGCTTGCGCAATGGAATTTTATAATTAACAGAACTATTTAGGGAGAATCCAATTGTGGGGAACTGCTAGTAATACCAGTATTGAACTTATACAAAGGGACCATGACGGGTGCACCATGGTACATAAGAAATGAAAACATCCACAGAGATCTAGAAGTATCATTTGTAAAGGATACATTCAGCTACAAGCTACAAACCCACCCGAATCCGCTTGCTAGAATTCTAGCTCAGAGCCAGACGGAGTCGAGGCTTCGTAGAGCTTAACGGCCAATAAGAAATTAATGCTCTGTTAGAGAGTAATTAGATTTATTTTAGTTTTAAGATTTGAATACTTATTGTTAGGCCTAAGGAAATAAGGCAGATTCAATAAATAATAAAAAAGTTAAATTAAATTTTGATTTTTTCGACCTTTCTTTTAAAATTTTTATTTTTTTATTTTAATAATAAAAAAGTATAAAAAAAATTTAGGGAGAGTTAAATCTAAAGAAAGTGTTAGATGACTTGTAACTTAATATTTCCCTAGCAGGACGAAACAGCTGATCGATTTTGTTGTGTTGAAAGTTAAAGTTGTAAAATGCAACGTAACCGTAACGCCTGAACGTGTTAAAATTACAATTTTCTTATTATTTTAAATTCAGAATATTAAATTTACGTTGATTACTCAATGCTGTTCAATATTCTATAATCGCACTAAAGTCTTATTTTAAGTCAACGGTACAGTTTCATCAACGTTTGCAAAACCTGATCTTAAAACGTATTCTGATGAGAGCAAAACAACAGCTTAATTAAATTTCATGAATTATTGAAGATAAATATGTAAATTAAAATTATAATATTAACAAATGGTTTTTAATAAATAAATATTTACTTTTTTTTACCAAGTAATTGATAATATGAACATATTTTAAATAGTTTTTTATAGTACGAAACAAATCCATCGACTATCCAATAAATACATATCTTATTTTGATTAAGAATTGAAGCCATTTACCATGATCAATAAAGTATAAAAGAAACTTCATATATAGACAATAACAATTCTAAGAAATTTGTAAATAATTACAATCATAAAGTAGTAGAAAAAATTAAATTAAATAAAAGAAAAGAAAAAGAAACCGGTAAATATGTATGTATCTACCATTACCCAATATGGTGTTAAGAAATTCAAGATGAACAAAAACAAAAACAACAACAGCAACAAAAATAATAGCCATCAAGAAAGATACAACAAAGAAAAAAATATACACAAATAAATTAAATTTCCTTTAAAGAGTAACAAGAATTTAATGATTTTCAAATTGCTTGTTAAAACGTGAAAAAAAAATTAAGAAAAAAAAAACAAAAGAGAAATA
Organism: Bellardia bayeri; assembly: GCA_950370525.1. NCBI lineage: Eukaryota > Metazoa > Arthropoda > Insecta > Diptera > Calliphoridae > Bellardia > Bellardia bayeri. The sequence goes on from OX493267.1 coordinate 23,832,826, forward strand.
AAGAAAACAGCCAGCAAGTAGCCACGGCAAACACACTAACTAAAGGCAGCCAGCCAGCCACTGCTAAAGATACAGATACAGCCAACAGCAGCCAGCAACAAAACAAACATGACAATTGTCAACAGCAACAAATGTAATGACACCAACAACAGAGGCAATGATCTCTTAACAGCCAACAACACACAACAAACAACAACAAAATGTAACAATTCAGTTAAAACTAAAACAACAACAAACACAACAACAACAGTAAATGATTCACATTTTTATTTGTAAATAAGAGAAGAAAAAAATATAAATTCAAAACAAAACGAAAAAAAAATCCTTTTTAAAAAAGCCGCCTTTACAGCAAAACGACAAATAAGCAAGAAGTGTTAAATTAAAAAATAAATAAAGTTTATAAAAGAAAAAAATATATAAATAAATATTTACCAAAAAAAATTACGAAAAAAGGAATAAAAGAAGAGAATTCTTCAAATAAAACAAAAGATTACAAACCCATTATAAACCACACGAAACAAAACAAAGCCCTCAAAAAGAAAAACACGGCTTAAATAAATTAAAACAAAAAAGTAAAATATTCAAGTTCAAAGTACGAAATAAAATTCAGTATTTAAGTGTTTTTTGTGTTTTTTATTTCTGTTTTCAAGCCACCAGTATAATTTTCGCACTTTTTATATTAAACCGTCAATTTAACTTGAAACAAACAACGAAACATCTTTCCGATCAGCATTATCATCATCATCACCATCATCATCATCATCACCATTATTAAACAAACAAGCAACCAACGATTCAACAAGCAGTGGCTGTTCCTTTCTGTTCATTTTCACGTCTTTGGTTTCCCACTAGTTGCTACATGGATGTTTGTTTGCCGTTTAAAACAAAACTTCAGCCACCTTAACAATTTCATTGGATTTTATTTCAACAACAATCTCTTCAGCGGCAGCTTCAGTAACCACCACTGTATTCTTCCTAATAGAATTATCGCCTTGATTAACGATAAAAAAAAAAAAAAAGTTTCATCAGCCGAGCACCATTGAAATACTTGAATGTGCCTTATTATGTCCACAGCAAAGGATAAAATAAATTTTCAAAATACTTGGAGTTGTAATAAAACAACTGGTCGCCGTTCTGGAAGTGGGTATAGCTGCAGTTTTTTAGGTAACTTTCCTCATGGTCTCATTTATTTTATTATTTTATGCTTAAAACTTATTGTTATAATGGTGCTGGGTTTTAAATGGCTTTAATATTAATACACTTTATACCTATACGAGTATATTCCCTTTTGTATGATCTTGAAATAGAAACAAAACAATCCAATTGAAAATTATACTTGTACTCTGAGGATAACTTCTGAGTTTTATATTTATTTTATACATTGAGACTCTTTCGAGACATTCCGCTTTACACGACCCCAATATCCAGAATCTTGCAACATCTGCACGGTTTTCTCCGAAAAAAAATTGTTAATATCTAGATCAAACAAGTAAGATATGACCTATTATGGACCGATCATCCAAAAATTTAGTGTCATGATTTCTGTGAATATAAATATTGTGTAAGTTAAACTTTATCTCGATATAAATACTTTTAAAAGATTTATGGAGGTTAAAGTTGATTACGGGGAGGGTCTTATATGGGAGTTTAGACTAATTACGGACCGACCATTATAAAATTAGGTGTCATCATTTCTGTATATGAGAAACTAATTTGTGTCGAATTTTATTTTATTACCAACATTTTTAAGAAATTTATGATCGTTAAAGTGATTTTCTGATGTGGGACATTTATGGGAGCTACGACTAATTATGGACCGCTCATAATAAAACTGTACCGTATTGTTTGTATACATATGAAATATAGTTGCGTTCAATATTATTTGGATACCAACATTTTTGAGAGAGTTATGCTCTTTTAAGTGATTTTCGGAAGTGGGCCTTATATGGGAGCTACGACTAATTATAGACCGATCGTAATAAAATTCTGCCATGTTATATGTATATACACGAAACATATTTTTGTTCAATATTATTTGGATACCAACATTTTTAAAAGAGTTATGCTCTTTTAAGTGATTTTCGGAAGTGGGCCTTATATGGAAGTTACGATGAATTATGGACCGATCTTCACGAAATTTGTAGATGTGATTTAGCTTCCTTTATTACTCATTTGTGGTGAAATTGGTTTGCATACTTGCCAGGTGAAATAATGGACCGATTTTCACCAGTTTCAATCCCATTCATCCTTGGGCCGAAAAAATATCACGTACCAAATTTTATCGAAATATCTTCAAAATTGCGACCATGTAAAGCCCACAAGCTTTACATGGACAGCCAGCCAGCCAGACGGAAGGACGGACGGACGGACATCGTTAAATCGACTCAGAAAGTGATTTTTAGTCGATCGGTATACTTTAAGGTGGGTGTTGGACCAATATTTCTGGGCGTTACAAACATATGCACAAATCCAATATACCCTCCCCACTATGGTGGTGTAGGGTATAATATCCTGCAAATAGTCTATTGAAAATAAAAGTTCTAAACTTTCGTCATTTCTCCCTTGAAAGAGTGGTGAATATTTTGGCCTGCATAAGCCCAGATAATCGGACGAATTCTGATTCAACGCAAGAAATAATTCTTTCCCTAGCATACATATATGTACCCGTATGATGCCAAAAATGGTTTCAATGCTTTCGTTCCCAAAATTAGTTTCTTGATTTGTCTTTACATCAATCCATTGCGCGCATCGAATTCTATTAGAAATGTAAAGGTGACATAATAGGAAATATTCGCCTAAAAATTCTCCTCTAAGCTTGATCCAACCATTAGTCGTTCTCAAAAATCTTAATGATTCGATAGAGTCTAATTGATTTTAGTCAATTACGAATATACAAGGTATTCGGAATGCACTTCTTCCTACTCACGCACGGTTGGTATTCCGTACACTCCTGGTGAAGCATACGTTTGACAGATTGTCAAGTAAAGAAATGTGCAGAATACCATCCAGAGCATAATAAGGCGGGAGTTATTGTCTTTAGTAAGAGAAACACCCTTTCAAGTGTAACTTGAAATGTCGGTACAATTCGATAGTTTTTAATGATCCCTAGAACTCACATGTGTCTAATAGAATTCGCATAATTTCTCTACGGTGGAATACACACCTTCCTATAGACCTCCTTCTTGAAAATATTCTTCAAAATATGTAAATCAGGAGTGTACGGAATATTACCTAGAGCATGAATTTGGCAGGTCCTGGTAATAGAAACATAGCTGAAGCGATAGACTTTATCCAGTGAAGTTTAGCAGTCCACCTGTTCCACTATGTAACGACGAATACGGTATATGCAAGCTTGATCCTGATTGATTAGTTAAATATTTTTACTGGTATACTTATTCTCACTGGGGGTCTAACAAGTCTAAAGTCTAGAACTTAATAGTTGAGACATTCAAATTCAGCTCAATTAGTCATAGATCTCTTGATTACCCACCTTTCCAATATCCTTAAGTCTTCCCACTCTTTTACTGATATTAAATTGTCGGTATACATACATTTGTGAAAGCCTAAGTTACTGACATTTGCATTTACTGATATTAATAGGTCGTCAGTGTAACCATATGTATAGAAGCCTAAAGGTACTCTCACACTTGGCAAGTATTTGCCTAAAAAGACGTAACCACTAAATAAAATATATTTGAACAATTTTTTTTTTTTTGTTAAGAAAAGTAACACTCATGCAATTATATATAATTGCGTTACTTTCTTTGTAAAGGGGATAGTTGAAGAAGTACAGGTGGTGAAAGAAGAAAGTTTTTTTTATATCACAACTCTGCAATTGCGCATTATGTTTGTTTTTAGTGCAGAATTGCAGCGCCTCTGGTGGTGAGTAGGCGAATTTATGTTAAAGCTTGATTTTATAGCCTTTATTTAATTATTTTACTTCAGTGGTGTTTAAATGCTATATCACCGAGGGAGGGCGCTGTGATAAATATTAGTTATGATGGATACAAAAGAAAACTAATAATTATCAGAAACTGATGTTGTTTGAGTGGCAGCGGCTGAGAATCGAACCCGGGCCACAAATACCAACTCATGCTTAATGCGCTAAACAATTAAGCTACAGCACCCTTCGTTTATTTGATGCTGTTTGATCTTCCAAAACTCTTGTAAGACTAAACAACGTCAAACAAATTTGTACTAAAACAAGTGGTTACGTTTTTTTGAGTAAATATTTGCCAAGTATGACCGTACCTTAAGTTCATGAATATTATGTCAACCAGAGTGCAAATACGTCCTCTTCTAGAATATTGAAAACACTTTAATGAAATGTATTCAAATCGTTTCTCATTATCCCACTTTCGAAGTCAACAGGTCCGTCCGTCTATCGTTTAACATATTCCTAGTCACAGACAGTACTGTGATGTAAACAGAGTTCTCATCTGCGTTAAACAATTGAGAGGAGATGGGAAGGCTGCGAACAGTAAAAGACTGCTGCTACGAGTATTTGCTTAATAGTGGTTGACTTATAAATTCGTATGTTTATGCTTAAAAGAACGTCATAATACACACATACATACATATATTTATTGTTTAACAAACTGGAACGCATCTACTTGTAAAAAAAAGCTTAAATTCCCTAGCACATGCACAAACACATGCAAATTTTACGCACTTTAATTCCCAATATTAAAAGTTTGCAAATGTAAATAAAGGAAACAATTTGCATACATAATTTTTCATAAAATATTCCTCAACGAAATTAATGGGACCCTTTAGAAAACTTTAAATAAATTCAATTTTACTCAAATTACAACAGCAAAAGAATTTAAAGTTATTACACATTTGATAGTTGTAGTTCTTTCACACACACGTCATCATTATATTCCAAAAAGTATATTTATTTGTAACATAATAAGAGTTTCCTCTTAACCAAGTTAATAGTTCTAAGAACTACTTGTGAACGCTACTAAATGTAAAATAGTTTTTGTTCCACCAACAACAAAGTTATTACAATTGACCATCATACATATTTTAAAACAAAAAAAAAACGAAAAACTAGAAAGAAAAATATTAATGTGCGTTTTTTAAGAATGAAAAATGTAAAAAAAACCTTTATTTCCACATAATTTTCTGAACATTAAGCTTAGACTCGTCATCGCCATCAACATCACAATCAGCAACATCGACAGCGTCATATCACTGTGTACATATGTACATACACTGCTGCTCACTTGAATAGGTTCACAATTTTTTTCACATTCACATTTATAAATTTTAAAGTATTGCAATATATATAAATAAAACAGAAAAAATGGCAGCAATAACAAATAACTAGATTTTTATAATCACCCCTATCGTGAATAAAAATTCCACATGAAATTTGTTCCCTTTTCACATTTTTCCTATTAAAATTCAATGTTAAAAAAAAATAAAAGGGAACAAATTTCATGTGCAATTTTTATTCACGATAGGGGTGAATCTTTTTTTCAAAATACAACATTTTGGAACCTTACTTTTTGGCTCATTTTTTAAATAGGTTCAACGTCTTTTGTTCCAAAAAAAAACCAACAACAAATAATGTTTATGTAACTTTTTTAAAGGGTGTCCCAACTAGAACGCAATTTTTAAATTTTAATTAAAACACAGATATTTATTTTTTTTATTTTTAAAGATTTTTTATAATGTTTATCCTCCTTTATTCGATATAACTTCAAAAATACGATTTGGGAGGGAGTTATAAACTGTTTCTATTAATGGTAAGGAAATTTCAGCCCATATTGTCTGCCCGACTCATACACACTTTGCGAGAAAACAATCCCCAAACATTTTCTATAATATTCAGGTCAGGAGAGTATGGTGGCCACTCCAATATATTGACCTTTTGACTTCAAATACATTCTTTTACAACTCTTGCAGTGTGGATCGGGGCATTATCTTGTTGAAATGTCCATGGAATGGGTCCAAAGACTGTAGAAAAATGGGGAAACGCCTTGTAATTATTCGCGTTCATTCTAGATGAAAGAAATTGAAGCTCACATGTCCCATAGTATGTAATTGCCCCCCACAACATTACACTACCCTTACATCTATGCAGACGGCTCATGGAAATAATAATTATAACCATCTGGACCTTCCAAATTTAACTTTTTTCATTCGAAAAAACAATACGTTGCCATTCTTTGTTATAAGACATGTGTTCACGGGTAAACTGACGTCGTTGGCATTTAGAGGTGGTTTTTTTTATATTTTAAATCTTTTCAAATGCTTGGCACTACGTATAATACATTTTACAGTAGCTAGACTTGCTGTAACACCCGTTTTTTGCTTAAGTTTTTCAGCAGAATTACTGGAATTAGAGGCAGCTCTTATGATAGCTCTTCTATCCGTTTTTGTTGTGACTCTATGCGTACGTCCTTTTATATTTTTTCCGTAATCTTATAAAATTGCTCACAACATTTTGCCTTCGACCAATTGAATCACATTCAATAAATGCCTTAATTTTGCCTTTTTCTTCTTCAGTCAACTGCTTTTTGCGTTAAATTTTAAAAATTTTTTTATTATTTTAAAATTGCAAATATTGGCAACCACTAATAAAATGAGAAATTTCATCTATTGCCAAAGGTAAACTGATTTTATTTTGAATGAACCTAATCAAGTGAGCTAAACTTTACATGTGCATTTATTGCAGTTTTACATAAAAGCCAAAAATAACAAAAACTTTTAATTTTACAGTAATTTTTTTTTCTAAATTATTATTATACAAAAGGTCTCTCAATTTTAAGAAAAAAACTGGAGTAAAAATGTGAGCCTAATCAAGTGAGCGGCAGTGTACATACTCGTATGTACATTTGGATCTGTATTTTATATGCATACTTTACTGTCTGTGTGAATTTATATGTCTGTATGTCCTCGTATGTATTCGTGTAGTTATGGTTATTTTACATTAAAGTATATAAATTTTTTATAGCATATTTTACGCTTACATTGTGTTTTGTGGCACCACTGGCTACTTTTGCTGCTGCTTGCCTTTTACTGCTTTTAGCTCTATAAATAACATGATAATGAAGGGTTCTTCTTTCTCGCATATTTCTGTTTATGTTTCCACTTCTGCATTTTCTGTTCGCCTTTTCGTTTACTCTGTCTGCCACACAGTGTTGCCAGAAGAATTTGGTGAAAAATCATCATTTTGCGGGGAAAAATTCATATTTTGGAAAAATAAAAAATAAATAACAATTAAAAATTTAAGTTTATTACGTTGATTGGTTATCGGGTTTTGTTATCATATTTTTACTCAATATACCTACTTTTTTATTCATAAAGATATGCAGCGCAATCATGAATAAAAATTCCGAGGGAGTTTTTTCCCTTTTCCCATTTTTTCTGTTCAAATTCAAATGTTAAAAAAATAAAAAGGGAAAAAACTCCCGCAGATTTTTTATTCATGATTGGCCCGATGATATAACCCGATAATCAATCAATTTAAAAAAAAAACTATCTATAAGGTAAAATATAAATTAAAAGTCGTGATACACTATCCTACACAATCGTACGATTTATGCCCTGGAAAATCTAACCGATTTCTATCACACTCAGAAAAAAAATTGCATTAAAGTCTGTCATAGGTGCCACACTATTACACAAAAAAGATGCAAAAACATATGTTTTTGCTAATGTAAACAAACGCAGTTTTCCGCCATTTAAATTACATTGACATTGTTGTTTTATTATCAGCTGTATTAGAAAATACAACTCTATTCGCATAGAAACTATAATTTTATGAAATTTTTTAAAAACTTTTGCAAGTCGGACAGACTTGTCAAAAAAAATCTGTCATTTACTTAAATTTTTAGGCCACACTATCATACTTTATGAATACACACGATTTTTTTGACATACCGTACGTCTAAATAAGACAGTCAGTAGTGGACTTAAATAACTCCATTAATATACATTAAAAAAATACTGGAAGCATTACAATTATGAACCTCTATTAAACCAAAAAAGAAAATTTTTCACAAAACTATTAATGGTGACTCTGACCACCAAACAAAGAAATTTTCTATTCGGTTTATCGATTGATTCATCAATGCATAAAGAAAACTTCTGCTGGCGTAGTACATTGTAATTTTTGACCAGAGAAGTGCTTTTGGTTCTGCCACATGATACTTTAAGAGTTATCTTTGAATCAGGAATAGACGTTTTCAGAAAAAGGGATAAGTGGTTCATACAGGAAAATGGCAAATTATGTTCAGCTATAAAAGCGCAAAGTCACTCCATATAATACACAAAACGTAAACGCAACTAGCTTTAATTATAAAAAAATATTCCAACTTTTTAATTAAAGAAAAGAGGCTTAATTCAAAAAATCATATTTTTGGTAAAAAATCATCAAAAATATGATAAAATCATCATTCTGGCAACGCTGCTGCCATACTCTGTTTATTCATTGACTCCAAACCACTCCACACTCTTTAAAACAAACTTTAAATATTCCAAACAATGCAAAATATGTTAAACGGCTGGCTGCCTGAAGATTATTATTTGTAGCTACTAAGTATGTATTTGAGTATTTTATTTAACGTTGTTCTGTAATGCACCTCATTTTAATATTAAGTACATATTTCTTTTTTATTCTACTACAAAATATTGTAGTTTACTTTAAAAGAGTCAGATATAAGTAATTCATTAGAATAGTGCATGTTGCTATTACTTTATGCAGAGTATCATACATTAATTATTAATTTTTGTAAAGCAATATGTTTTGAAATTTTACAATTTATTCTATTAGGCTTGTTGAATGCTTTAATTTGTATTTAAATTTTGTTTTTATATTTTTTCTTTGTTCAACTCTAAATAAAAAAAACGCTAAAATAAACGCTTCTAGTAAGTTTACGGTTTAAACTTAGTTTAAGCCTAAGATTAGTTGTTCACTTTTGAACCCAACACCACATAGTAGGTTGAAAATTCGAGTACTAAAAAGAAGTTTCAAATTGAAAGGGGTGACCCAAAATTTATACAAGATTCGAATTCAATAGGAAACGTATTTTTACACAAGATAGGGCTATGTCTGGAGTAGCCGCCTCCATGGCACATACGCACACTTTTGTCCATGTTTTTTTTTATAAACATTTAGCATAAATGTGGTAGAATTTCATTGATGTTGTAGTGTTGGATTCCCTTTTTCAACGCACGGACTTGTTCGCAAAGACTTTTGTCTTCAAGTAAGAACATAAAGAGCCCAGCGGGAAAAATGTCTTCTTTGGCAGTCACTAGTACTTCCAGCCGCATTGCCAAATCGTTTCAATTTTACATGGCGTGCCATTGTTAGTCAAGGCCTTGCCTACTCGCTACTGGTTACATGCCTGCTAGAAGGCCTACTTGAGAAAGGCAATTGCAGTTCGACCAGTGGAAAAAAGAAGAAGGTTTCACATGTACCTATATAAACTACGCGTGAAGCAGTACTGGATTAGTGCTGATGTTTGTAACGACCAGAAATATTGGTCCAACACCCACCTTAAATTATATCGATCGACCCAGAATCACTCCCTGAGTCGATTTAACGACGTCCGTCCCTGTAAAGCTTGTGCGCAGAGTACAAGTCGCAATTTTTAAGATATTTCGATTTGGTACGTGATATTTTTTTGGCCCAAGGATGAATGGGACTGAAACTGGTGGAAATCGATCCATTACTTCACCTGGCCCCCATACAAATGTCCTCCCGAAATTGGGGTTTACCGATCATAAATCTTTGTTTTGATATGATATGACTACAATCATAAATCTTATCAAAATACGTTTACCACAACCATATTTTTTCTCTGCGTGTACATAGTCTATGCGGTTCCGACACTGATGGCTAAAAGTACCGACCACTGAGTTTAAGTAATTTCAAACTTAAATGATGCCAAATTATTTTTATTATTTATAAAACAAAAGCTCAGAAAACTGTACAAATAAAAAAAAATTTTTGCTTCATTAGACAGATAAAAATATGTATTTTATTTATGATACAAACATACATATGTATATACATTGTACATACATACATACGAGTATATACTTACAGATGAATGTGTATGATCGTTGAAACGTACAATTTTGTTTATTCATTTTACATGATTTTTTGTTCATACAACTTAATAATGTTTATTATAATAATATTTTATTTAGACACTAACCCCCTTTGGGGTTCATTAAGCCAGACACCCAATGTTGTGTGTTTTTAAAACATTAATGTGTATTTTGTGCATTAGTCCAGACAAAATGGCAGGCAGTCTGTCCATCAGATTTTATGACTTTTACTTAACTTTGCATTCCTAAAGACTTTTTTGGTGTTTTCTTTTAAGCTTTGCTTTTATCCCATGCAAATTTGCTAAATTTGAAAACATTATTTGTTAGAAACTGTATTAACATTTTACTGTATTTTACTAAAAACAAAGAAACTTAACATTTGCTTTATAGTGGAAAGCCAATGTAAGCGACATTCGGCCGCGTGCGGCAACAGTATTAGAAATGAATAAAAGTTTTGTTTCTTTACAAAATTATTCATACAAAAATTTTGAAGTATCGCAATTTACTTAATCTGGCAATGCTGTGAGAAGCGGCCGCGCGGCAAAGTAGAATTTTGTTCGACTTTGCCGCTTAAAACGATGTTGCCATATACACATGTATGTATGTATATAATAAATATGTGACATATTAGTTAAAAATAGATTTTTTCATTTTTTTAATACTTTTGACACCATGTAGATACTAAAAAAAACGCTTATTTAAGAATTTATTTCTGTAAAAACAACTCAACTTAAATATGCCGCGCATTTGTGCCTACCTACAAAAAGTATAAGCGTTAAAAACAACAGCTGATTGCCGCCCACGGCCGCATGCCGCTTACATTGGCCGCATCTTAAACCAAATAATTGGTCTCTAATCAATTATTTTCCTATTTTCTCTGTTATGTTTATGTTTGTCGCCAACTCTTTTGTTTAGTTAAGGGTTTTCAAATCAATTAAACATTCAACCATAAATATTTGTAACCCTAATTCCCTGTTGCATTTTGAAAGAGCATCATAACATATCAATTGAATGTCTGAAGCTCTAATAAAACACAGACTTTATCGTCATACAATTTCACTAATAAACCCTAAAAACTAAATTTAAATAAACAAATCACTTGCCATATAAAAACTACCAAACAAATGATTTGAGTAGGTATTTGTGTAAGTAACTCTTTCGCCCAAAGACACCAAACAAGTAAATATTAGGAAAATGTTATAGAAAAAAAAAACATGTAACAAATGCGTTTTCAGTTTTCAGTTTCTCCTACAGCACGTGAAGTCATCAACAAAAATTTAACAAATTTAATACAAATAGCCACCACACCAAGGTGAAGTTTTTCTTTTTGTTTTTGTAAAATGTTGACCAATAAAATACAATTTTATTAACACTCCTCAAATAGACAAACACAAATAAAAAAAAACTTCATTAAGGTCTTTATGCTACAAGTATTAAGAACAGATACAAAAACTAAATAAATGAAATGTAAAGAAATGAGTAAAACTAATCTTTAACCTCGCAATGGCTTTTTATATTTTCACGTTCTTAAAAACAACCACCGAAACAGCATCAGCCATAAAAATGTTTTGTATTGTTTGCATTGTATTTGTACTTTTCAAAGAAAATATGGGTCATTAGTAAATAATAAAATTAAAGAAAAGAATGGAAGAAACAAGGTTTATGATGCCAGTTCAAAAACATTCTAAAGTTAATACCAACGTCTTATATTGGGTTGCCTTCTTCTTTACATGACCAGGCTAAATATATTTCTTTTTCTGTTGAAACTGAAATGAATCATTTTATAATCATAAAGGCATCTTCTTTAACATAAGATAGTTCAAGTCATAAACCTTTTTTTGTATCTCTTTACATATGTACATATTTTACATACATACACATCACACAAACAACATTGTTGTAAATTACAATTGTAAAATTATACTTTGTGAAAAATTTACTTACATCTAATAACTGTGCCAAAACCAAAACCAGCAAGTGTAATTGGCCCAAGTTAGCACAAGTGTAGCAGAGCCATAAAACACAGTGGCTTGAGGTATTAAATTTTCCCAAAAACGCATAAAAGACACAACAAGATAAACATGTACGTTGTACACATTTCAAATATTTATGTATATCAAAACGGTGGCCAGCAAACCAACCAGCCAGGATTTGTTTAATAAAACCAGATATAAATCTTAAAGAAAGGTATCAAATTTACACCTCTTTTTGCATGTTGTCCTCATATTTTAACAAACATTTTTTTTTTACTTTTTCATTTACTACAACTGCATGTCTTTTTTTATAGAGCTGCTTTAAACGTACTTTGGTTGCCAGTTTTTATTATGTTTTCTTCGTAGTTTGCACTTTTGTAATTTTTTACCTTTTGTTGGCTTCTTGAGGTCAGTGTTAAATGTATTTGGTTATTGTTACCACTAGAGCCGGTTTTTTGAGGGTAGGATTGCCAACGGTTTTGTTTAATAGAATATTATATTGTCAATTTGGATTGTTTGGCATAAAACGTTCCTAGCTCCTGCTGAAATCATGCATACTTAAATCTCGTCTTCTAAGGAAACTACTTTAACATTAATCTAGAATGTTTATATTTCTAATTTGCTCGTATTGGAAATCCTTAAAATATAGTTAAAGTTGTTTCAAACAGCTTACAATGATTTGATTTCTTTTAATAAACCAATTTACAACGGTTTCTAAAACTATCAATTGATTATAAGTCTCTGATGTTACCTTAGTAGCTTTTGCGGAATCATTACTTTGAACGTCTAAACCGAGCGTTAACGCAGACTGCTACTCAAGTTTTAGAGTAATGTGTCTTCCGGAAAAGCTACTACTAAAAGGCATAGAAAGATAGTATGAAATCAAACCTATAGTATTAAAGTATAATGATTGACATTAAACTGTAAAGCACGCATTGAATTAAAGAATCGCGCAAAACTTGTAAGGTCCGAGGCAATTCATAAAAATAATAGTAACTCTGATCTTAAGATGAAATCTACAGTAAAGTGCCCAAGTGCAATGCGCATCACTTCATCTAAAGCCTTTTGTGCCATGTTAAACTGGCTTCCAGTTGGGGCATAGCTCTTAATAGAGCCATTAGACTCGACAACATTGGCATATAAGAACGAAGGACATGCAACTATAATAATCAAAGGGCCTTTTTCGACAGAAGCTTTAAAGTTATGATCACGGTTGGAAGCACTGAAGGAATACAATATATCCCGGAGTATCCTTTCGAGATCTTCACTGACTGGTACATAAGTGTATTTTATAGTACCGAACCAGTGCAGTATTCTTCAGCCTGTTAATTTAGCCTTGGCTAGATTCGCAAATTGGCTGAAGTTTTTTGAGTATTCGGTGGAGATATTAGAATTTATTATATACGTTTCGGGGCCTATCGAGATGCCGCAACATTCCTCTTCTGGATACCGGGACATTAAAATATTCTAGAAATCTTTTTTTTGGATTCATTGGCTAAAATAACAGCCTCATTCTAAGAAAAGGAGACTCATCGAATGATTAGAATTCCGCTTTCGTCTTGCATACGTTGAGTCCATTGACGAAGCAGAGGGGAAAAACTGTACTCAATCTTCTCTGTCAATACCAAACTTTACCTTGTACGACCTAAATGATCTGTGAGGAATGAACGCCAGAAGGCTATAAACCTTCATACCTGTTTAAAGATAATTTGACTTAAATTAGTCCGTTCTGGTTATGCTGATAATTCAGAGAAAACTCTAAACTTTTCTTTCCAGGTGTCACAACGTCGTTTACTGCAAGGATCTTTCTTTGATCTTGTAAATGGCCATTTATTAAAATTGGGCAAATTTTGTTACTGCTATAAGGGCAGAGTAAAGGCCGGTTAAGAATTCCCTTAACTCATTTTTATAGTTCAACAAATAGCAGTCAACAACTTATCTCTATGTTGCCCATTACCCTCACTTTCAGCTAACTTATGTGAAATCATCTATGCATAATGGCGTCGGTGTTATCGAGCAAAAGCTTGTGTCTCGTATACTTGTACTGGATGCACTCCTTGGTAATAAGTCCTATTCTGGGGAGAAACTTAGTAACTGGATTTTTAAATGAAAATTTCCGAATTTGTATGTTAAAAACTTTGTACTTTGAAAGTGTTTTCTTTCATGTAAAATTACAGCCCTAATTAGCTATTATTGACGCTGTGAATTATTCTCGGTAGAACAGTTTGGAGACGATGCTTAAATACAGATTATTTTTGCTACAGACTAGAAAGGTAGAATCGTTAATATTTTGGCATCATATAATTTAGTTTCTACACCCAACTTCGAGAGGTTCTTTGGGATTGAAATACCCAAAAGAGAAAACTCTGTCTCCGTTGTGAGACGCTATCGGGAAAATGAAAATATCCTGAGAAATCGCAACAAACAAAGCACAATGGAACATTCATTAAAAAGGTTGAAAGTTTTGCTGATTTATTTGAACACGCAATGTTTGTTAACGCAGAACAGACTAGGAGTAATTAATAGTTTCCCTCTGGTGATCAAAAACGGGAATAATTATATGTGCAAGTTCTGTATAGTTGAGTCAAATAATCACCTAATCATTATTGCGAAATTAGGAACTTTTAGTCACAATCCCTGCTAGTGACTAGCTAGCACTATAGTTGACAACTCTAGCTGATGCACACAGTTGTATTCGTTTATGATGTCAACAACAGCAACAAACCGTATCAGTTTTATCTTTTGATGTGTTCACATTACATGCACTTATTATAAATACCAAAACATTTCCAAACAAATGTACGAGCATTTATTTTAATTTTATATGGCTTGTAAAAACGTTAAAACGGCCCATTGATAATTTATGATATTCTTTATTTATTTATTTATTTGTTTTAACATATTTTCGGTATTTTGTACTTCAAAGTAATAATAAAAAAATAAAATTAAAATATTAGTTTTTTTTTTAACAATAAACACTAATATAGGGCATTATTTATGAAAACCTATTTTAATTTTATTTGACCGCAAAAAAAAAACAAAAAAAGAGAGTGAAAGCTTCAAGTTTCAGGGAAGTTGGTAAAGCGAAAAACAAAAAACAAAAAACACTTTATACAAGTGTGTTTGAACACATTGGGTGTTTATTGTCATTTAAATGACAACAACAAAACATCTTTATGAATGAATTACTATTGGGTTTTGAACAAAAACACTTCTTTGTCTTCGAAATTGAAAGGGAACTGGTGAAAAGTGTATGCGCTGCTTTGTTAATGACTTGAAAATATAGTTGAACCGGATTGTACAAAACAGGAAGTTTGGAAGTCTTTAACGTATATTTGAATTAGTTAAATCAAATATTTGTAGAAACTTCTGGTGGCGTTTAACACGTAATTAATTAAAATTTCATTCAGTTTAAGCGGACGTTTCTCTTTTAGGGTTTTTATAGCTTTGATAGGAAGTTTAGTGTTAATTTGTATCTAAATGCAGTTAGAAGTTAGCCAGAAATTTCTCACACATTTACAAAAAAGCTTAATATGATTTTATCGTAGTTTAATTGGTGCTCAAGCATTTGAAAGCTTATAAGCAGCGTTGTCAACTTGGTGCGTTTCGCACCATTTTTGCTGCTTTTTCAAATTTAATTTAATTTTAAATTAATTTTTAATAATTTATAATTTATTATCTTGATAAAAGCATGATAAATGAATACATACTATCAAATAGGTCACATGAAGGTTTTTGCTAAAGGTGAATAGGGTGAAAATCTTTGTTTGAAAATACAATTAACATTTTAAACATGGAAATAAAAATTCTTGCATAGCCTGATGAACTGTAGACAAACAACCAGGTTTAGAATGCCAGTGAAGCCCTAACAAATTTTATTCAAAAAAATTCAAATAGAAGTATTTAAAAATAATTTAAAAAAAAGTACCAAATATGTACTGAAATTAGCCATTTTTTATCAATTAGTACTTGTTCCAATTAGCATATTATGAGTTAAATTTTGAATGGTTAAAAGCTTATTGTATCTCTATTAGCTCGTTTATTAAAATAAAGTATTTTACTTTTAATCGTTGATCTCTTATAGAATTTATGAAATTAAAAAAAAATTAAATAAAAATTTTAAATAAAAAATAAATTCCAAACTTGGTGCGTTTTTTTTTATGTTGCGCTTTTTTCTGCATATTGGTGCGTTTTGAAATTTTAAAGTCGATAACGCTGTTTTAGGGTAAAGTATTTTTAAGGTTTTTTTTCGAATTTTTTTCGCAAAAGATTTTAAGGATTTTTTGCCAAAAATCGGCTTTGTCGGCTGTTTTTTTAGTTTTCTTCATAACTTTGTCAAAAACCACGATTTGCTTCACTTTTGAGCAAATAATTTAAAAGAAAGAATTAGTTATGTTTCTGTGATGTTAGCATTAAAGTTTGACTTATTATTCAGTGTTTGTGTAGTATTTAATTTATTAATTATTTAATTATTTAATTCGGTGCCCTGTAGTCCAGTTTTTTAAAATTAAATAATTGAAGAGTGCTATACAAATGTCAACCTTAATTCATAAGTACGGAAATAAAAGTACCCCTGATGAAGTTTGAAAAAAGCGAACGAAACGTTGGGTAAAACAAATATATGTATAAAAAATCATAAATATTTTTGACTTACATTTGTTAGAAGGAAAATGAAGAATTATTGATCAAATAGCCCGTGAGGAGACACAAAAACCTCAATAATAATATTAAAAGAAAAATGTCCAAGCTTTATTTTTGTGTGCAAACACTATAAGTTTTGTCAATGAATTTGCTCTACAATACCTCTGCATTACAATTTTTTATAATTTTTTTTATAAATCTCGTAAATAACGCTTTATAACTTTTATAATTTTAAAATGAAAAAAAAAACTAATGATGCAGTTTGAAAGATCTATTAATTGTAAATTTTTAGGGAATATAATTTTTGAACTTGCTCTTACCGTTCCACAGTTACAACATTTTTAGGTTTGTTTGTACCCGATGAAAATTAAATGTTTAAATTTTTCAATAGTACTTTACCCTTAAGCTTTCAAATTATGCTTGAGCGCCCCAAAAAATTTTTTGGGACAACCTAATAATCATCAATTACCCTTAAAACATATATTCTTATTATTTAAATTAATAAGTTTTTGTACATGAAAATAAAAAGACAGCCTTATTATCCTTCATGAGAAGGATATATATAAGTTTGTCATTTCCACAATATAATTTTCCGACCCTATAAAGTATATATATTCTGGATCCTTATAGATAGCGGAGTCTATTAAGCCATGTCCGTATGTCTGGCTGTCTGGCTGTTGAAATCAATTTTCTAAAGTCCCCAGATATCTTCAGGATCCAAATCTTCAATAATTCTGTCGGACATGCTTCCCAGAAGTTTGCTATTTAAAATCAGCAAAATCAGCCCATAACTAACGGAGATATGAGCAAAAATCCGAGACAACCTCTGAAAATTGCATCAAAAAAACTAAAAAAAACTCATCAACAGATGACGTTGATCACACAAAGTGCGTTAATATTGTTACAAATAATTTCATAAACAGATGGCGCTGATCAAACAAAGTGTTTCAGTGTGTTCTTAAACCGTAATATAAGTGTGTAAAAAGACAGTGTGTTTGTTTTTTTTTTTAATTGGGTTTGTGTACATTTAAATAAATAAAGATTCGTTATATTTTCTTTAAACTACTTGACGATTTTATTTTGCAATTAAAAAGAATACGGTTTATTTAAAGGAAATAAACCACCGTTTTTAAAAGGTAAAAACGTAACAATATAATATATATATGTAGGTATGTATATAATATAATTATGCATCCACAACAAAGGTGAAGGGTATATAGGATTCGGCATAGCCGAATATAGCACTCTTACTTGTTTTTCTTTGTTTTTATCTGCTGTCATGCCCCTTCGCCTAAAAGCTTTTTAATAAGACAATCTTATTAAATCTATAAGAATTATTTGACTCTGTGTAGACAGTTTAAAATTGTACAATATATTTGTTGATTAAAACAATTTATGTATTTCATAAATCCCATTTAACAAATTATTTGCTCTTCTATGCATATTTTGCAGAATATTATTGATCTGTTTATACTTTATAAAGGAAATAAATAAGAAAACGATTGCAAAAACCTGATTCATTTGAAAAACCTGTCTTGAATTTAGGTTAAATCTCCATTAATTGAAAAACGTCTTGTCTGCCAGCTTATCATTTGTAACTCTATTAAAGTCAATATTTCCTTTTAATGTTTGTAAAACATAAAAGCGTGCTGCAATTTTTTATACATACATACATACATATTTATTGATTTATTTTTCCATAATCCATTAAGGTGTTAATAAATTTTTCCATTTAACCTTATAAAGAAATCAAATAATTACCAGTGTACTCGTATCAATGACAACAATCATAAACAAATAAATAGTATCTTTAATGACTGTTTTACAATTTCAATTTGAGTTTGGGTTTATTGTCATCATTAAATTAACTTGGGAAAACTTCATACAACATTCCTTTTTAAACAATTTTCATAAAATAGTAAAAATACTTAAACGTGGCACAGCTGTTTTTCTCTGTTACAGTCTTTATAAAGTGACAACATTTCAACACGTTGATGCATTTCACATTTTCAGCCAAGTTTTAAGAAAAAATATTACATCTTAATTACATTTAAATGGCAATTTATAAAAATCCACCAGCCACTAACAACACAAACAATCTATGTTAGAAACACCAAAAAAAAAATAAAAACAAAAATAATCTACCAAAAGAAAATGATCATTTAGACAGACTGCTAAATAAAGGAATACAGAAATATTGACTTAAAAACTAAGCAAAAATTCATGAATGAATATACACGAATTGTTAGTTAGTTGTTAGTTGGTCAGTTTGTTAGTTAAATGCCTAAACTCAGCATAGTTGCCAACCATTCATGCAGCCAAAACCAAACTAAGCAACCAACCAACCAACCACACGGATCACAACTGTCAAATAATTCAAAATGTCTGACTAACAAATCGTTTAATTTATTAACTTCAACGGTTTCGTGTCGTTAAACCAAAAAGGAGAAAAATTACTATTTTATGAAAATGTTAAATAAACAACTATCAAGTCGCTTTTATTTTTTTTTCTTTTTGTCTATTTAATGGTGAAAAATTGTTAAGGATAGAAATAATTTCAAATAGAAAATAAAGATTTATCCATGTAAATGTGTAATTTAATTGATGTTGAACATTAGCATGTTGATACAGGTGACTATAAATTAAACGCAAAAAAAAATTTTGTATATCTATAGTTAAAATAGTTAAATTTTTATAAGGAATTTTAATTTACTTATTTTTTTGTTTCAAACCATAAAGTGATTAGCTTTTTTTCTTTCTCATTTTATAAAATTGATTTATAAGATAAATGTGGTTATAAAATAATTAAGCTGACTGGTAGTTTTGGTTGTGCGAACCAAACATGCAAATAGCTTTGCTAACGGTAGTTTTTAGTGAGGTGTAATTGATTTCTTAATTCACCTCATTGACTAATCGTGGAAAAACGTAAAGTTATCAAATTTTTAGCAAAATTTCAATGTGTTGAACATAATGTTTTACGAAATGAATTGAAATCTTAATATACATATGTAAGAGTTGTAAGCTGTTTAAAAAAACTTCTCTGGAATAGTTAAATTCGGTACACAATTGATTTCAGTGATTACAGGCTGCTTCTGTAAGTTTAGCAGACTTTTTGATCTCTTCGATAGATTTTCAAAGAAATTAACTCCATATTCCATAGCATATGTAGTTAATTTCTTGCAATATAAACCTTCGTCAGGAAGTTTTAGAAGGAAATAACAGTTTTGACCATATTTTAATTTGATTTGTAGCAGTATAGATAGATATAGAAATGAATATTATCTGTTCTTAAAAGTTTGGCTGCCTACATACATATATATTGTAAGACTCTGCATTCACACCAATACCTCACTTTGCGTCGGGGTTACGTTCAAAAAAAAAAACGCAAATTGAATTAAGATTTTCTATAGCAAACCATGTAATAATTAATCGCAGATAGGTTCTAGGGTTACGAAAATATTCAGTTTTAAAAAAATATATAATTAACCAACACAAACTGCGAAGCTTTTGGCTTAACTGCAGAAAACACCCAGAGTCTTTGGCGGGAATCTAAGCCGCAACCCTCTGACTGATAGTCTGGCACACTATCGCCTAGTCCATCGGGGCACCTTCTTACACAAAAAATTGGTCCCATGCTTTTTTTTAAAATAAATTTCCTTTTTCCTTTTAGCAATTGTCTATATCGACAGTTCAATTCTAAATCATGCTATGTCGACTTAGCATGTTTTTAATTTTTTTGCGTTTTTGAATTTAGATTTTTTCAACTTAAATTCTGTCAAATTGTGGTTGTGATTGGCTAGTCCAATCAATAGTTATAAACAACAAAGTTCTACCTCATATGGTTTTTTAGATATCTCCTGTAAACTTTAGGAGCTTTTCCTGCAAAACTCATTTTTTGGACTTAGCATGTTTTGGAATTGAGCTGTCGATATTACTACCACTAGCATTATCGTTGGATAATGCTTTACTTTTTATGTCATCAAATAAGCTTTTTGCTTATGCCGGAAATACCATTTTATTTAATGCTATTCTCTGCGCAACTTGATTTTTAATACAAATAGAAAACAAGGACTCCATTTCGAGCATCAAAGCACTTCTTTTACGTTTTAGCATTTAATGATGTTGCAGATTTTACAAAAATTAAAGACTCGAACCGAAAACAACGCAACCTCGAAAATCTAACGTTGCACAGTGGAAATTAGTTCCAATTAAGCAACGACGCAATTTCGAAAAAACGCAAATCGAAACGACGCAAAGCGAGGTATTGGTGTAATTCACTATTTCTATCCAAAACAAATCAGCAGAGACTGTTTAGTTTTAGACAGTTATAAATGTATTTATAATAGTGGAATTACTTTTTTGTAACTTGTTTCACTGATATCAATCAATCCGTTACACATTTGGTCAGAGTCATGAGTAACATATGCTACTTCGTAACTATTGCTACAATGAAGAGGAGGCAGAAAGAATCTTTGCTGGTACTCTGCTGTTCTAACGACCAAATAGAGAATATCGCACCCTAACTACAAAAGGGGCACAACTCAAAATTTTCCAAAACTGAATTTTTTCCATAAATTAATTCAGAGTACACATCTCTAACAACTGCAAAAATTTCTTTCACATCACTATCTTCTTTAACTGAAAAAATACAGTTATGTCTATTTTTATGTTAAATTTTAGTATCTTGAGTTGTGACGCTTTTGTATATAGGGTGCGATATGTTATTTCAACTTATTGCTGTATCAACTGAATAAATTATCGGGGATGAATGTAGGTTAGCTTGAGCTCAATTAGGTCCATCAGTAGTTATCGTTGTACGGAAATGCAAGTCTCGCCATTCAACTTGTTAAACCAACCTGTAGAGTTTTTAAAAACTGCGAAAGTGTGGCATGTCTTATCATTGAGCGTTTTGACAAACGAAGAGTTTTAATCGAAAGTTGGCCAGTGTCTGAGAAAATATTCCTTTGTCTCCTCTTCGTAATTGCAGCTTATGCAAAAGTTGTTGCGCGGAATTTGTGGTGTACGAAGAGTAAATTTCTCAAAAACATCGAGACATATTATTCGCAATTTCTTTTCTCTGCGTATTTATATAATTAAAAAATATTCCTGTTTTCGATGCAAGTAGGTTTTTCCTCGCATTTTTGATCAGTGTGATCAGTTACCTTCAATGTTCCCGTCTCCATGTACCTACCCTATAAGAGTGGCCGAACAATGGCTGGCTATCTCCCCAAAATACACCCATACATTTATTGGCAATATTTCGATTTTTCGGCCTATATCAGTTAAGTTTAAGATATCCTTGCCACAAATTCGATCATACTGATTATTTGGAAGGCTGCCATTAATTTGACCTGAATAATACTACAGTAAGGCGCTAGTCTAAGGGACAATCCGAAATTCAGCTGGGACGAGTAAATATCACAGCCAATCCTATGTTGTGAATTTTTGTCGTTCTCTGTTTTCTGTTTTACGACAATTACCAATGTGACAGCTTCAACTAGACAACACTCTTTCTTGATCCTAGATGAGATGAATATATTCGATATGATTCGCTAGGTATTTAATACAGATGATACCATCGAACTTCAGTCGGGGTAAATACATTACATTTCTGTGTTTCCATTTTGCAGTTTGCAGGTTTGTTGCGATGTTGCTAAACAGTCGAACGTAATTGGAAAATGTCGTGCATCACATACAGATGCACTCCGATCTATTGCTTGAACATTATTATAAACGTTATAATCATCCTGCGCATTTTCTGTAATTTATTCCACTTCAGTGTGAACGCTTCCTTAAGTAATTGCTTGAAAATCAATTTAACCACAAAAACTGAACACAACTTTAATTAAAAACTTCTGACCAGTTGCTAATGCGAATTTTTTTTAATAATATTTCATTAAAATGTGTTCATTTGATTAATATTTTTTTTTGTTTTTTCCCTCTGCTTTGGGGCCAGACAACTTCATGAGACGATCAAATAATAAATTTTAAAAATTTTGTACTCGCATTTTATGTTTTTGTTTTGTTTCTCATTTCATAAGAATAATTCAAAGATATAAATCAAAATTCCTGACACAGGATCATTAACCTTAAAAGACATTATAAAGCTGACAGGCAAACAGACTCCATTAGCCACAAAAAAATGCCCCCAAAAAGCGATCACACAAAACAACAAAAAAGCGAGCATTATTTTCCTTAAAAAAAAAAATTAAGAAAACTTCATTATTAAAGGTTGGAGAGATGGAATACATACGAGTATGCAATTTGAGTACATCCCATCCATCCATATTACTCGTGCATAATTTATCAAAGAATGCATATTTTATGAAGTCAATTTATTTTCCTCTCTCTCTTTCTCTCTTTATCTCCTTACCCTTTATATAGTAGTTGGGATTTTGTTTTTAAATAATGGAAATATGTTGCACCTTTAAAAGTGATGACATAAAACATTGTTGTGCAAGTTTGTGTTGTTGCTGTTGCCTTTTTGGGTTTGAAATATTATACTATGAATTTTAAAAGTTTTCTTGTTGGTGTTCTCTAAATTCGTTGCCATAAAATTAATAATCAAAGTTAGACTATGTATATGATCGAATTTACTGCTAAAAGTAATGCACTTCTATAGGCAACACTGGCAAGTTATAATAATTAACACAGAGTTGTTAAATTTAACGGGTTTGTTATTTAACAACTCTGCTTTTATTATAATTTTGTTAAACTAGTGTTGACCATCTCAATGAATTTAGAAAACATTTTGGTGTAAAGATCTTTTAAATCGACCAACACCTTCCGAAATAACAGTTTTTTTGTTTAAATGCTTGTTTATTTCCAGCAAGTGTTTATTTACAAATATATTATTTTATATATGAATTTATAATTTTTTTTCCATTTCAACAAAGAAAAATATTGTATTATTTATGTGTGAACAAATAAAAAAAATGTATTGTATGTACAAACTACAGGCCGCCATACAGACAGCCAGACAGTCAAAAAATGCATACAATAGTCGTATGTAAACTAAATTGTAAATATTCAGTTAATATTTTTTATATATATTTTTTTTTAAAGTATAAAAAACAATAATAAAAAGTTATGCACGTTTAAACGCTGTAAAATGCATTAAAATATGTTAGCGGCGATTTCAGCTACAGCAATAACAACAAACAGCCTTAAAATAAAATACAACAAGTCGGTCGCAGTCATACTTGTAGTCGTAGTAAATTCGTTGGTTCGTTCGTTCAATATCTTAATGCAGAGATTTTACGTTTTAGATAAAACTGTTTTAAACTTTTGCAAAGCAACCAAAAGTTGTATTTGTTGTATTCTTTGTTCATATTTATACCCTACACCACCATAGTGGGGTGGGTATATTGGATTTGTGCTTATGTTTGTAACGCCCAGAAATATTGGTCCAACATCCACCTTAAAGTATACCGATCGGATTAGAATCACTTTCTGAGTCGATTTAACGATGTAAAGCTTGTGCGCAGAGTACAGATCACAATTTTAAAGATATTTCGACAAACT
Source organism: Bellardia bayeri (assembly GCA_950370525.1). Lineage (NCBI taxonomy): Eukaryota > Metazoa > Arthropoda > Insecta > Diptera > Calliphoridae > Bellardia > Bellardia bayeri. The sequence continues at coordinate 23,857,035 of OX493267.1, forward strand.
TTGGTACGTGATACTTTCTTGGCCCAAGGATGGATTGGATTGAAACTGGTGGAAATCGGTCCATTATTTCACCTGGCCCCCATACAAATGTCCTCCCGAAATTGGGATTTACCGATCATAAATGTTTGAATTATGCAAGTATCCAAACAAATTTCATCACAAATGATTACTAAATGAAGCCAAATCACATCTACAAATTTTGTGCAGATCGGTCCATAATTACTCGTAGCTCCCATATAAGGCCCACTTCCGAAAATCACTTTAAAGAGCATAACTCTCTTAAAAATGTTGGTATCCAAATAATATTTAACGCAAAAATATTTCATATGTATGCAAATAATACGGTACAATTTTATTATGATCGGTCCATAATTAGTCGTTGCTCCCATATAAGACCCACTTTCGAAATTCAGTTTAACGATCATAAATTTCAAATTTTTGATATTTATTTAGTCAGGCTCGAGTTCATTAAATTTCATTTTCATTAAATTATTTTTACTGAAGGTAGGAATTGTTTTTACAACTTGAAAATTTTTTTATTATTAACATTTTTTATTGATAATTTTCTTGGCTGGGATTCTTAAAACATTTTTCAAGTTGTAAAAACAATTCCTACATTCAGTAAAAATAATTTAATGAAAATTAAATTTAATGAACTCGAGCAGTTCGAATAAAAACTAATAAATTGATCATAAATTTCTTAAAAATGTTGGTATTCAAATAATATTTGACACGAATAAATTTCTTATATACAGAAATAATGACATCTAATTTTATAATGGTCAGCCCATAATTAATCGAAACTCCCATATAAGACCCTCTCCGTAATTCACTTTAAGCTCCATAAATCTTTTAAAAGTATTTATATCGAGATAAAGTTTAACTTACACAATATTTATATTCACAGAAATCATGACACTAAATTTTTGGATGATCGGTCCATAATATGTAACATCTGCCATATAGCGCCCATTTCTGAAAAACTGTTTTATACATATACTGGGTGTAGGGTATTATATGGTCGGGCTTGACCGACTATATTTTCTTACTTGTTTTTTTATTTTGCTGTTGTTACTGTAGGAACTAACGAAGACTACAAGATATATGTATGTATATGTAACTACTCGTATATATGTATTTATAATGATGTACATATTGTTTTGAAAGGGTTTCTTAATGTTTTATTATGAAGCTAAAAAACACGAATTTTGAATGGATCTTTAGTTTTTTAATTAAAGATAGTTTTAAAATATTCAAATCAGACAAAAGAAAGCAAAATATTTCCGAAAACATAAAAAAAATCGTGCTTCTGTAGAAACAACCAAAACTCATTTTTTTTACAAGCAGTTAAAACTTATGGCCTCCATAGCTGAGTTGCAACAAGAGGTGCTAGAAGTACTCCCACAACTGTTCTGGACCTTAAGATATTACTTTCGTCTTGGTCATGAATAAAACAAGACTGCAAGACTATTGCGACTGCTGATGTTGTCGCATGGCCACAGCATGGCTAAATTTTAGACTCAGTTAAAAAGAATTTAGTACTATTAACTAGAATGTATAAGATTACTTTATTTATCAAAAGATCGATAAATTAACCATCTTGCTAACCGATAATACCAAACACTTTAACCGTAACTATAACTGAAGTATAGTGCTACAAAAATGTCATTGGCGTTAACTGAGGAATAAAAACGAATAACGCATATATGTTGAATTAGGCTGTTGTTTGATCGAGGACAATAGACACAAGAATCACCAAGTCGGACTTGAATGTAATATGAGAATGATGGAAATTATGGTACCAGGCACTTTAAGGACGATCTCGTCCAAGATAGTGTTTTCTATCTTTAATCGGTTGCCATCGGATATTTCAGCAGTGTAAATCGCTTCTAACACAGTAATGCAGTTGCATGCCACTGGAAACACAGCAGTTATGAACACGTTCAAACGATAAGCTCAATCTGGGATACCTGTCCACAATACTCGATCTTTGATCCAGAGTATGCCGTTTATTGAGATTGTTAGTTAGACTATCGGGTCAATGCAAATACGATATGTTCACTTTTACAAGATTTAAACCACAGCCACCACGTATACCCCGAAGGGACCTGCAACCAATGTTTAGTTAAGGGACGAATTCCAGGGCTTTTAACTGATCTCGTGGTGCTAGATAAGTCTCTTGTCAGCTTCAAGTTTCATGGCGTGATACAATCAACTCTTGATATTGACAGTAAAAGTTTGGCTGGCGGTCATACGAAGATAGGAACTTCGATGTTTCGATGCTTTTTAATGACGTGTTCGCCTACTGTATATGATGTAAACATATGGCAGTTACGATTCATAGCGAATAAAACAATTTCCGTACAATGTATTGCAAAATATAGCTTACGGGACTTATGATTGGACCCTAGTGAACGTTGCTTATGATGGTTTGTTAATAAATATAACCTAACGGACTGCTGAAAGGCCTCTGCTATTTGAAATCTTATAATACATAATACAGTCTTCACGACAAGTGATAATAGGGACATCAACGTGTATTATTGTACCTCAGTCGTTTTTAGTAAGATTTTAAGATCGAATAGAAATTATAATTTGTCTGACCGAAAGGTTAAAAACTGATGTCATGCCCCCACTCTCCCAGATATGTCTTATATGGTTTGACTGCATTGAAGTGAAATTTCCAAAAAACACTTCGTGTAACCTTTTCTATCTCCGAGAATGTGCAATGAAAAGCTGTACAAGAGCTTTAGTCAGGCTTAGATATGACAGTCATATCTTTCTACTTTGTTAGAAAGCTAGAGAATTGTAGACCACAAATTCTAATTTGGGAATTCAAAATGTAGTTTTTGAAATGATTTGAGCACTTCTTCCGCTGGTTCTACTTTACAACCTATTGAATTCGGGCCTTTTCGGAAATGCATCACTGCGCTGCGTCTGATGTGATTAGTTTGCGATGCTGGTGCATATCTGCTGATGCACCAACCATTTTTGTGATGCTTGTTTTTATATTGTTTGTGCATCAGCTGCTTCAATGCTGTATTTAAGAATACAACCCATTTGCTGTTGCTTTTCCGAACGTACTGCGCATCAGATGCAGCGAAGTGATGCATTTCCGAAAATATCTAGTATCGTCCTGATTGCTACAGCAATTATCATTATGATTATTTAGCAACGATCTTACCCAAAGTTCTCTGTTAAGATATTGGCCACCCGAGTTTGGTTTCTACACACTCTTTGAGAATCTCTGATGGATTTTTTTCTTTAAATGTATATTTTTTATATTTTGTTTAGATATATTCTTTTTTATTGTTGTTTTTCTTTTTGCATTGTTTTTTTTTATGTTGTGAAATAAACACATGTAGCAGTAGTACCTACATACATACATACTTATATTCACGAGTATAATAATAAAAACAAAAACCAACATAATAAATTATTCTTTCTAATATTGTTGTTTTTAGTATTTTATGATAAAATTCTGCTTATTTGTTGGTACAGCCAATTTCATTGTGATTTGGCCATAATAATTTATAAACAGACATGTTTTTTCGAGTCAGTTTTTGCAAACAATTTTGCAAACATAAATCATTAATTTAAATGTCTGATAATAAGAAGAAGATAAATAAAGAGTATTTTAATAAGGAAATATAAACTGACTTAATAAATTAAGAATGAGAATTTTTTAAATTTCTAATAATTAATACTTTCTTATAAAGTTTAGCTGTGATTATTATAGTATCTTTATCAAAAAATTTACTTTTCCTGTAGAAAATGTTGCAAACCAAATATTGCCATTTTAATGTGTGCGAATTTAATGAGTTGCCTATTAAAATATGTATGTTGGCAATACTCTGTTATCTCAGGGCTTATTAAGGCCCTGATTTTGTAAAAGGCAACGCCACAATTTTCTAAATTATATTTTGCAAATCACGGCGTTCAAGCAAGTGATTGTTGGCGTTGTAACAGCTGATTGTTACGTTGTTGTTAATATGTACAACTGAAATTATGTAGTTTGTAAAACGCAACGCTGATTTTTTTTCTATTTTCTTGGCGTTAGTTTTAAAAGTTGAATTAAAATATTATTTAAAAAAAAAAAACCAATTTTTTTATAGGAACTTTATTAATACGATATAAGTAAATATATACAAACATATTCATTAGTATAAAATACTACTGAGGTTCTCTTAGAAAGGCACCTATATCACATAATATATATGAAAATGTTTTCTTGTTCATTCGGAAGTTCATCTGAAATCTTTAAAAAGTAAATTAAAAATATTGTTAATATGTATCCACAGTGTTATTTTACATACTCATTATTCGTGATGTTGATAGTAGAGCGCGATTGGGTTTTTTCAATAGATATGTCTAGGACGCTTGAAGAATCTCCATCATCCGAAGAAGTGCGAACATTTTTTATATTCCTTAGTATCTTTGTATTTACAAGGTGGCGCAAAAGTAAACTTCCGATGTTTTTTGGCTGTATTTAAAAAAAAAATGAAAAACTTTGATTCTTTTTTACATCAAGTCGAGAATATGATGTCATGGAAATGGCCGCCGCCACAGTTGATTGCCATTTGAGCCCTTTTTATGGCCTTTTTCATCACTTTGGCCAAAACTTCCGACGATAGGTTCTCAAATTCTTGACGGGTATTGTCTTTCAGAGCTGCAAGAGTCTGAGGCTTGTCCCACAAAAAGAAGTCTGGAGCGGTCAAATCAGGCGATCTTGCTGGCCAGTGCAAATCGCCAAAACGGGAGATTAGGCGCCCGGGAAATGCATCCTTCCGCATATCGGTTGTGGCACGTGCAGTGTGTGCCGTTGCATCGTCCTGTTGGAACCACATGTTTTCCAATCCCAATTCATCAAGTTGCGGCAAAAAGAACTCGTTGATAATTGCTCTGTAGCGCTCACCATTCACAGTAACCGTTTGGCCCGCGACGTCTTCGAAGAAAAAAGTTCCGATGACTCCTCCAGCGAAAACAGCACACCATACAGTGACTTTGAGCGGGTGTAATGGCTCTTCGTGGGTTACACGCGGATTTTCAATGCCCCAGAAGTGTAAATTTTGCTTTTTTACGTACCCGCTAAGATGGAAATGGGCCTCATCACTCATGATTATTTTTTTTTATGAAAAATCATCTTCCTCTTGGTGGTGATTAAAGATGGCTTTTTTACGTACCCGCTAAGATGGAAATGGGCCTCATCACTCATGATTATTTTTTTTATGAAAAATCATCTTCCTCTTGGTGGTGATTAAAGATGGCTTTAGCGCAAAATTTATAGCATTTTCTGATAGGAGGATTACTTTTGCGCCACCTTGTATATGTAGTTATTTGCTTTAAAAGATTTTTCTTAACAATTTAAAATATATTTTCTTGATAAATAACCAACCAAAATTATTAAATAGCTGATTTGTGCTGAGGTTTGTAGCATTGCCAATGCAAAATAAGTGTAGCTTTATGTAAATTTTTATTTTAAATTTCAGTATCAACATTTACAATGGCAATATTAACCACGCAATGATTTGACAGTATTGTAACAACGTAATATTTCTGCGTTCGCTAAACGCACTGAATCAGTGATTTACAAAATTTCAGATTTTTTATTATATATTATTATATTTTATTAACAAAATTAGGGCCTAAGTATATGCTTATTTATTTATTTATTTATTTATTTATTTCTCTGAAGTTTTTAAATTATTTAAAATTGTTTAATAAATTATTTTTGTTTCTTTATTTTAGGTAAGTGTTCAATTTCGTGGAAGTAGTGAGTATACTTACTTATGTATATATACACATATTTTTTATGTAACATTTTCAAACATTGTCTTATAACTATAATGATTTCTTTTAAACTAATTTTGTTTATTCATGGATTACTTAAGCTACTGTTTGGAGTTTAAATATGTCCGAGTGCTGAATAATAAAATTGTATATAGGTCAATTTAAAAAAAAAACCCAATTTTTGTGTCCCCGCACTATTTTAGGTAAAAAAAAACAAAAACAAAAAAAATGTGAGAGTGATCAGCGAGGAATATGTAACAAAAAACCGTAATTCTCAAATTTGCATGTTTGTTTTTTTGTTTATTCAGAATGGTGTTTGGTTTCTCCCTCTGACTGCTTCCATACAAAAGCATGGGCATTTTCAGTAAACAAAATATAATAAAATCAAGAAAAAAGTAAATATGCAACATTTAATAACAGTTTTCGAATTATTGCGTTTCTTTCTTGTGTTTTGATTTGTTATTTTTTATAAATCAAGTAATATTACTAGTTTTCAATTTCAAGTTTAAATGAAGTAAATTATTAAAAAAAGTGTGCATTTGCGTAGTTTTTGTGAACACCATGGTAAGGGCGCGTTAAAATTTCATGAGCGTCACGCTAATTTTTTTTAAAGTGAATGTATTAAATGTAAAAAATTGAAGTTGACAATCATTGTTTACATGGTTTCAACTCATTTTTTTATAATTCGAGAAATAAATTGCCTACAAAAACAAAATAGGCAAACATTTCATGAGCATCACTTTTGAAATTTATTGCTTCATAGCTTAAAATGCTTAATTTTGATTTTATTTTTTAATTTTCAAGAGTAAAACAACAAAATTAACTGCAACTGAAATAGCACGGAGATATCGAGAGAAAATAAAGCTCGTAATGGCGAATATAAAAGAAAGGTATAATCGTGGCATATTTGAGTTTAATTTTTATTGTGACTGCATGATTCTGTTTTTGCCACAAACTTAATTCGAAATTGGTAAAAATTAATGAGAATGAAAAAAAACAAAGCCGGTTGTCATTTCATGAAGTTTATACAGAGTCAGAAAAAGAAATCGAATAAAAATTTATAAATTAAGTTAAGTTATTATTTTGTGTCAAATATTTACATATGTGTATAAGTTTCTTCAAGAATTACTTTTTGTAAAAGAATAAACTTTTTCTCGTTAAACTTTAGATTTGCCATTATTTCTTGTTTACGTGCAACACAATCTCTTGATCGTCACAAAATATCTTGAGCGTCACACTTAGTTGTTTTCCCTTAAAACGCTTATAATTGCAGTTTTTTTTACAAGCCTATTATCTTTAAGTTCAAGTATTTTTTTAACAAAGATTTACATATTTTCATCTTAAAATTTTCAAATAACTAGTAACTTTGAAAAAAAAAAATAAAGTTGAATCGTGATTTTTTGTTTATAATCGAAGAGGTGATTTTCGCAAAAGTCAATCTTGAGAAACAAAAAAACATCGTAGTAAGCTTGAATTTCAAATATTTTTGCATTTTTAGCGATTTTTGATACATATTTGGTGTGTGACGCTCAAGATAAAAATCATAGAAAACCTAAAAAAACTCCAAAAATATTGATTTTTTTGGAGAGCCTAAAAGTACCACCGGATTTTTTTGTCAATTTCTACATAAATTGGCCACTCTTACAGGCGAATTGAAAAAACTTTAAAAATAAGCAAAACAAAACTCGTTGTGTACGTTTTTTTTTGAAATTGACCCATATAACAATTAAAATCTAGTGTCTACACTTGTCCACAGATTTTTAAAACTATAATGTCCTTGCGGGCAAATAAACAAATTGAAACAATAATTATAAAAACATACAATATTTTTACCCAAGTAAACTAAAATTTAATAAAACTCCTACTAGATGTGATTTTAAGTAACACATTTAAAACCTAAAGATCTTATCAAACCTTGAATTTAAACGTACAATATTGATTTTGAATTTTAAGTTTAATTTGTTAGTTCAACAAAATTTTTGGTTTTTTTTTCAATGTTTTAATTTTGATCAAAATTTTTGATTATAATTATACAGTTATTTTTAAATTTTTTATTTAGGATTCTTACAAAAACATATTTTTTTTATTTTACTTAATTACCACCAACAACTAAATGTCAAAATATAATTAATTGCACTGCATGTTCTTCGACATGTTTTTATTTTTGTTTTTGTGGTTTTGTTTCACTGTGCTCACATAAATTTTAAAATCAATGTTGGCTTTCATGTTCATTGGTGTATTGTAAGTCATATCGTACATTTTTCAACTGCCAATATTTCAAAAACCTCTCTGTATTGTTAATGTTTTTTCTACTTACGTGTTCTTACGAAACAATATTTTAAACTTACTCGTAAATACCAATACAAGAAAATGTTTTTTCATAAAAATTTGCAAAAAATAAATCACAAAATAAAATTGCTGATCCATTACCAGACTTGTTAAAAAAAAAATTCACAAAAAAAAACAAAATAAGAAATAACACGATCAATATAAATAAAATTATATATAAAGTGTTGCCAATTCTTTAGGCTTTAATTTATTGTAACATATTTATATTTGTGGTTGTTGTTGCTGTTAAAACAGTGCGTGCTCACATTATGCCCAGCATGAGTAATCGATAAATGGTTGCTGTTTAATTCTGATGGTTTAATTTTTGTTTGGCACACTCTTCATGCTCTCCACCGCAAATTCACTTCCTACACATTTGTTTCTTTGATTTCAATTTCTACTGGTCATTATTTTTTTATAATGATTTTTTGTTGATGTCTCTTTTTTATGCAAAAATATAAATGATTTAACGGTTTTAATTGTTTAACAAATTATAAGCATGACTAATTTCATCTTATGTTTTCAGGGCCTGCTAAATTTGTTTTGTTCCGTTTTTTTTTTTTTCTTTATAACTTTTATTGTATTTTTTTTTAACTGTAGGTGTGTTTCATATGGCCATACTAAGTGGTAATTTAATAACAGGGATTTTATTTTTATAAAAATAAAAGAAAAAGACACAATTATTCATATGCTTCAAAATATTATTTATTATGTGGCCTTTAGAGATTTATAGTTGATATAAAAATTACCTTAAAATTTATTAACTTTCACCTGTGACAGCCAGTTAACAAGATTTTATAAGAGATAGTAATTTGTTTTCTTAAATTATTACAGGGTTTTATTTCTTAGATTAACGTATCAAATCTCATTACATATTTTAGCAAGAAAGTAATTAAAAAAAAAACAATTTGTATGCCAAAATATTTCTTAAAGAGCGACATATTTATACGTTTTTTAATTAATCTTAAGGCGAATTTATACAAGCTGGAAGTTATGGCGAATTGAGACAACTGTGAGCAGCGTTGCCAGAATGATGATTTTATCATATTTTTGATGATTTTTTACCTAAAATATAATTTGATGATATTTTTTTTTTGCCAAAAATAAGATTTTTTTTTAATTAGGCTCTTTTACGGTTTTAGTTATTATATGGAGTGACCCATATAGAGTACACAAAAATCCAACATTCTTTTCAATTGGCAGATACGCATTACAACAAACACATGCAATTTGGTAGACATACGAGTACACACAAATATAACATCATTTAGATTAGCTGCATTTTTGAGTAGTTTTACTAAAGTTTAATAAATAAATGATCTGTTTTAAAACTCCTAATTACAGCAATGTTTTCATTGTTTCTTTAAATTAATTTTTGCAAACTTTAAACGTTAACCCCCTTATTCAAAAACGATTATTAAATTTAACAAACGTTTATTAAGCAAATTTTTATATGCAAATCTGTCTTAATAAACGTTTGTTAAATTTAATAATCGTTTTTGAATAAGCGGGTATATCCTTAAACGTTTCGTTTATTTTATAAAGTTTTTTTTTTTTTGTAAGCAATTAGCCAAACGTTTTGATTTTAGCGACACTTCTTTAAAAGAAATTTCACCTCTTGATCAACATAATATTATTAAGAAAACAGTTTCTTCATTATCTCCGCTAATTGAAAGATTTCCAAGTTTAATTAAGGCAAATGATTCTCAAAATTTAGACAATGAATTTAGAGAACTGCGTCAATTAGATTTCACAAAATATTTTCAAACCTTAGAAAATATTAACTGTGAAGATTTTTGGGCCACAATTTCTAAAATAACTTGTGCAAAGAACGACTTTTTCTTTTTCAATATTGACAAAATTTGTTTCCAATATAACTAATTTGTCTTCCCAGTTTATTTAAATAAAACTTAGTACAGGAGCAGGCTTGAAAATACAACATTGACGAAATTTGTTTCCAATATAATTTGTATTCCCAGTTTATTGAAATAAAACTTATAACCAGTTTTTAACTTGATATTTAAATACGAAATTAGTTAATTTTTCCTTAAATTTCAGTTTTATTTAAATATGATTTAAATTTTTTTCAGTCTCAAATTGCGTTTGGTATTTAATTATGATAAAAGTATGGTAGCACTATCAAATGTCAAAAAAAAAAACATATAAAAAACTTCTTCATTTAACAGCTGATTTACTATTTAGTTTAAAAATTGTAAACTAAATGGACATAAGCTGCATCATTCATATCCTCTTCATCTAAATTCATTGTTTTAGTTGATATTAGTTGATATTGATCATAATAAGCACAATGTTTTTATGCGCGGCGAGTTTATTTATTAAATATTTTTATCAAACAAGAAAAAAAACTTCAATGCGCAATTTGCCTAATTTGCAGAACTGTCAAAATCATATGGTAGTATGAAAAACTTAAGTTGTATTTAAATGGACGTAATCAGTGATTTAAGTTATATTTAAATATGATTTATAAAAATGAATTTGGTATTTAAACAGAACTTAAGTTTAAACACACTTTAATTTTTAAGTTAAAAACTGGCCATTAGTACAGGAACAGGCTGAAAATGCAACATTAGAAGGTATTTTGGTTACACAGAATTATTTACTAGCTAAAAAATGTTCTTGCTATAATTTAAAAATTGATGAAGATATTATAAAAAATATGAAACCTTCTCAGTATTATAATTAAATTATAAAAAAACATTAAAAGCTTTATAAAACTTTACTTTTACTAATTAGATCTCAAAACTACCTACAAACTTATCACCTATAAATAGATATATGTATGTATAATTTTTTTATTTAATTTAATTATAATTAAATTTAATTGTTTTTGTTTATTTTTTATGTATAATAGAAAAAGAAGAAGTGTATGTTGCTTTTTTATCTTTGCCATTTCTGTATCGTGTTTTTTTTGTTTGTTTGGAAGGTAATGTGTGCAGTTGGATCGGTGCCTTAATTTTTTTTTTTTTGGAAATCGGACGGACATTTGCGGTGAGAAACATAAATTCTTAAACATCTCTGACATTTATAGAAGCAATAACACGAAGTATAATTTATGCAAATTTAATTTTATCTTTAATCTATTACGAAAGAGTCCTTGTCGTAAAAAGAAAACGACACTCATAATAAGGCTGAATATATGTGCTTAAAATTTTAATGAAATAATGTAAATTATCAAATATGTTGTTAAATGTAAATTTTTACAATCAGAACGATGTAACATTTAGTTTTCAACTGTTTTGACAAGCCATCAATTTGTTCAACCGGCGAACAATTTCTTGTCAGCACATGAATTTGTCTTGTATGGACAACTCTTGTCGATGTTATGTTCTTGCTGAAATATTTATTTGCACAACTGTGTCAGCCAACAAATAACAGTTATAAACAAGCTTAATGGCCAGTTTTTAACTTATAAATTAAAGTGTTTTTAAACTTAAGTTCTGTTTAAATACCAAATTCATTTTTATAGATCATATTTAAATAAAACTTAAATCACTGACTACGTCCATTTAAATACTACTTAAGTTGTTCATACTAACATATGATTTAGACAGTTCTGTAAAATATGAAATTATTATTATTTGATAAAAATATTCAATAAATAAACTCGCCGCGAATAAAACCATCGTGCTTATTATTATCAATATCAACTAATATCAACTAAAACAATGAATTAAGATGAAGAGGATTTTTTTTTTTTAATATAAATTAGGTTGGCGGAGAATTAATCCCTCAAATTGTCAGGTTATCCCACGATCGATTTAAGTAAGTCTCAAGTCGACCTATACCTTCATATAGGTATTTAAGCGTTCCAGCCTAAATCTTGTATTAAAAAAAATAGCATGTGACTAATGCACAACTCCGAAAAACCGTCATGCGGCACAGTTAGACGACGCCAAGCATTAACCAATGCAAAAGTGAGACGCAAATCTCTCGAAGGCAACGAAAAATGGATAACAATGACGCGCGAGTTCTTTTTCCACCCGGAGCTGAATTACGACAGATGAAGAGGTTATGAATGATGCAGCTTTTGTCCATTTAGTTTACAATTTTTAAACTAAATAGTAAATCAGCTGTTAAATGAAGAAGTTTTTTATATGTTTTTTTGACATTTGATAGTGCTACCATACTTTTATCATAATTAAATACCAAACGCAATTTGAGACTGAAAAAAATTAAATCATTTAAATAAAACTTAAATTTAAGGAAAAATTAACTACATAATTTCATATTTAAATATCAAATTAAAAACTGACCATAAGTCATTAATTCTGACGATGTGTTGTTGTTGCTGATTTAATAACGGCATAAGTTGCAAAAGCTCTTAACTTATATATGCACTTGGCAACACTAATTTTATGAGAAAACTTTGTAAGCATTGTTATTTTTGTTTATATTCTGTCTACAATAACTAGTTTTATCTATTTTCGTACGTTTTTTTTACAGTTTGAAAATATTTAAAATTTGTTTACTTTTGAGTAACTATTGAAATAACACAAATAGTTTCTATTGTTCAACTGTGGAAAAAGATAATAAAAAATCACACTTACGAGTAAATAATATCGTAAGCGCCGCACAGAGAAGAATCTAGAACTAAACAATGACGTAATACAAAATTAACAAATAAATAATTGAAGGTTAATGTATCTTCTTCAACATAAATAAAACTAAAAAAAACTTATAATGTTTACAAACATATTTATTAACTTTTTAACTTTATTTTTGCAAAAAATAAAAAATTAAAAAAAAACTATTATTGATACGTAACCCTTTCAACAAAAAATCACAACTTCAACGAGGTTTTTTTCCAAATTTGTATTTTACCTCCCGGCTATTAGTAAATAAATAGAAACAAACTTAATTGACTTAAATTGATAAAAAGAAAACAAGTGAGAGTGATATCTTCGGCTATGCCGAATCTTATATACCCTTCACCTTTGTTGTGGATGCATAATTATATTATATATGTACATATATATGTATATTATATAAATACACTTTGTTTGATAGTTTTTTTGATGAAATTTTCAGAGGTTGTCTCGGAATTTTGCTCATATTTCCGTTATTTATGGACGGATTTTGCTGATTTTAAATAGCAAACTTCTCGAAAGCATGTCTGACAGAATTATTGAAGATTTGGATCCCGAAGATATCTGGGGACTTCAGAAAATTGATTTCAACAGACAGACAAACATGGCTTAATAGACTCCGCTATCTATAAGGATCCAGAATATATATACTTTATCGGGTCAAAAATTATATTGTGGAAATTACAAACGGAATGACAAACTTATATATGTATACCCTACTCATGAAGGTGAAGGGTATAAAAATATGTAGAAGCTTTATATTTTAAAAACATTTCAAAAGCTTAAAGAAAGAGGCGGTTTTGTAACCTCTCTAAAGTAGCAAATATTTGTTATAAAATCTCATAGACAATAGTTAATATAAATTTACATATTTGTTGATTTTCATTTAAAATTTTATTTATTATTTGATTGTATTTTTGCTCCTCAAAGAGGCTAATCTCATGATTTATATTTTAAACAATTGTTTTTTATAACTTTTATAAATGAAGACAAATTATAAACGGATTTATTTAAACCAGCCATTAATTTGTTTTAATGAGTTGAAGAGCTCTTTCAGTTAAAAGTTAATTTTTATCAAGGTTATCTTAATCGAATTTTAAAAGTAGTTTTACTTCTGACGTCTAATTAAGCAAGTTTTATTTTCTCGAGCAATATTGCATATGACTTTTTCTAGCACTTTGTTAGAGTGAGTTCAAATGCTGCGACTTTTTTCTGCGACAGTTCACCTGGGTCTCGAGTTTATTGATGAAATACGTGGTGGAGTAGCTAGTGTCGCAGGTATTGCGAAACAAAACGACAAATTTGACATTTTGCCTTTTGCATCTTCTTTTCTCTTGTATTATTTTCATTTCATTTACCAGCAGTGTTGAAAGTGTTGTTTCTTTACAAATGTCATGTACATAAAATACATATAACAAACCTTCAAATATTCGTCTTTTATTACACATATTTTTCATAAATTTCCAAAACTAAAAACAAGGTCCTATATGGCAACACAACTGCAAATGAGCGAAATAGGAGAAATGAACAATTTAATGTCAAAATGTTTTAAGAATAGAGCAACAAATATTTCATGGTGTGAACAGACGATGAATTTAGAAGGTACACCAAAAGAGAACGTCAACAGAGTCGCGGAAACAAATCGCAGCATGTGAAAACACTCTTAGAAAATCGTATTTTTTTGGTACCTGATGAATTTTGCATATAATGAATAATATACTTTGGTATATAATCATTTCCTCAATATTTGGTTGAAATTTATAAATATTTATTATAAATTTCAGTTGCACATATTTTCGACCAAATTTTACAAATGTTTTTCTTTATTTAATAATTGTAAATACAGAAAAAGAAAATGTTTCATAGAAAAGAAAACGACATACATAAGTTTAACTTTAAAATTTAAATATAAATGACCAGTTAGCTGATCTTCATATTTATTTGTTTTTCTTTATTCACATAAACATCTGGCATCTCTTAATGTACATAAAAATTCTACAATAAAACATTCTTGATGTAATGATCGATTATTTTCTGATAAAATATTTCCCAGGAAAATATGTACGTATGTATGTATAAAAAAAATTTGTTGTACTTTTAATATGATCATAATTTATAATGAACAGAAAAGAAAATTAAGCAAAATAAAAAAAAACGTAATGTCTTTTTACATACAAAGAAATCAGTGAACACGCGAGTCTGCTGCAAGTACTTTCAGTGTACTACAATAAATTATAATAGAAACACGTACAATATACAATCCATGGATCTAACAAAACAATTGGACATTCAACAAAATGCATACAAGTAGCGCCACAGGGTGCTCGCAGACAAGGCAAAATAGTTTTACGAGGACAGCTGAAGAAGTTCTTTCTTCGTGTACGACACTTGTGGTGGTTTTTTTCTGGCAGCTATTTACAAAATCTTATTTTCGGTACTATAACCGCTTGACAAGAACAAAACATCAATTACAGAAATTATAATTATTAAAAAAAATAATTTTAAATTAATTATTAAATTATAATTATCATAGTTATATTCATGGCGGTGTTTTTGTGTTAAAATCAATGTTATTTGAAAAAGATTTTGGTAGAAGGTCAGAGGTAAAAACTACATTAAAGACAAATGACAGCAAAATAAAGAAACAAATATTTTTGTTTGTAACAACAATTAGTTTAATTTAATTAAAATAATAATTAATTAATAATTAGTAAAAAAAAAATAAACTTCGTTTTGATTTTTATACAAGAAATATTTTTCGTTGTTTATAAATTGTTTTCAACTGGTTCCCAATTTAAGTGTTATACGCAGGGCTGTCAGATGGATTTAGAACACAATCGTCAAAATCCCGACAAAAAAATAAAAAAATCATCATTTCAATTTTTAAAAATCGTCAAAAAATTGGAAAAATAAAAAATCACTATTTCTAATAGTATTTTGAAACTTTTATTTAAATGAAAACATAAAAATTCCAGTATATCAAAATACATACATTTGAACTTTTTAAATAAGAAAACACAAAAAATATAATGTTAAACACAACTTGTATAATATTTTTATAATATCTTAGTCCGCTTTCACACTTTTCAATTCTGACTCTTTAAGGCGCAAGCATGTTGGTTTGCTTTAAAAAGTACGAAAATTGAATTGACGTGTGTAAATGAAATGTCAAGTTCAAAAAAGAATTGACCAAAAACTGGTCAGCTAAAACTGAAGAGTGTTTTTTATAAACACATATCTGAATTTAGCATATTTTATTAATTCAGATTAAATCAGATAATCGATATACGCTGCCTATCGAAAATCGACTATCGAATGTAAAATTTGTATTGTTGCTGTCGAAAATTTCGTTGTCCAACGAATTTTTTATCGAACACAAATTTGTTGTCGACGCTGTGCAAAATTTATTAAAAATGTAAATACTACTTGTACATTACTTTTGTTAATATCCTGCAGGTCTAAGGTCGTAAGTAGAAAACAACAATTTTAGACACTCGTTTCTCTCATGAAAGAAGATCCACTGTTGGCAAAAGGTATTTGCTCTAAAGTTCAGGCAGCCAAAAAATGGGAGGGCATAACACAGAAGCTTAATTCTATGCATCAGACGAATCATTAAACCATAATATCGTGGTGGTCATTTCAAATTTAATTTATTTTTCTTTAAGAATTTGTAAACAAATATAGCACCAGCTGATAAAAATGTATTATTGTGAATAACCCAAAGAGAGTGATTTTTCACAATAGCGTTTTTTCATGGAATAATAATAATACCTAATAAAAATTCGTTCGATAAGCATTTTCGACCACAGTCGAAAATCGAATTTTGCTCATACATATTAGGCACCCTTGGTGTTGGGTATATAAGACTCGGTACTTATCTGAGAAAACATCCTGTCATTTCTCGGAAAAAGCTTGTTGTAAAGTCTTTTCAAGATCTCACACGGCAAATGTTTAATAATTAATTATTAAATTAGAGGGCTTCCCAATTTCTATCACAATAAATATGGATGGAATTCTCAGTAACATTTTAAAAAACTTTTCAGTTGACCTCGTACTCCATTATACATTATACAAACATGTATTATTGAACATTTTGTTAAACATTATTTCAGAGTTTTTTAATCTTTTTAAAAATGTCTAATAAACTCAAAGAATAAAATCGTGTATGAAAGAGAATGATATAGAAACATATTGATAATGAAATGCTTTAAAGTGCACTTCATTCAATACTCACTCATACTTTATGCATAAAGTCAGTCAGTGATGCCAAATATTTATGGTCCAAATGGTCGAAAGATAATGCTACTTTTTTTTTCTAAGCTGAAATAAAGGGTCCGCCAAATAACATTTTTTTTTTGAAAATGCTATAAAAAAAAAACTACTGAATATTTTCTCAATTTTATTTTTTTTTGAAAGTGCAATCCTTCCTTTTAATAATGGAAAATAATTTCATTCAAATGGCTGCATCGGCTGGTCATACAGTAGCCTACACGATCGGTCCAATTTTTAAGCACATTATCGATTGTGCGCAGCTGTATTTCACTAATGGCTTCACGAATATTGTCCTTTAAAGCGTCAATTGTCTCTGGCTTGTCGGCGTAACACTTATCTTTGCCGGCACCCCACAAAATAATAGTCCAACGGTGTCAAATCGCAGCTCCGAGGTGGCCAAACGACATCAGCTCTGCGGCTGATAATCAAATGTTGCCAATATCCTCCTCTTCAATTGTTGTGAACAAAAATTCGTTCAACATGGCCCGATTATGATCGCCATTGACTGTAACGGTCACTCCTTGCTCATTTTCGAAGAAAAATGGCCCAATTATGCCTCTTGACCAATATCCGCACCAAAGTCGTTTTGGGTGCATCGGCTTTTCAATGTATGCGTGTTGGTTTTCTGTGCCCCAAATGCGACAATTTGCTTGTTTACATACCCGCCAAGATCAAAATGAGCTTCATCTGAAAAGATGATTTTTTTTTGGCAAAATCAGCATCTTCTGTAAGTCGATCGCAGGCCCACTTAGCGAAGCGAATACAAGCGTATACACAACCATATTCGTTCAGCGGAAGGATAAAACTAATTATCTGTCAAATCAGACATGAGCTAAGTGTTACCATTCCCGAAATAAGCACTAGTTGAAAGAAAATATTAAATGGCGGATCCGTTAATAACATTAAAGTATTCCAAAGTGGTTTGTTATTATTGTATTGCCTTGGAAAAAAATGTTAGTTACAAAGACATCAACAAGTAACTGCTTCAAAAGAGGAGATGAAAGATATAAAACAGACTCTTAAATGAGAGCAGGATTTGTTTCGAACACGTTCGAATAGTCGTTAAAAGCTTCAAGAAAATTCAATTACCAAGACTTTGTAGTAGAACCTTCTATTCTAGCACAATTTGCAAACAAGCGCTTACTAATAAAAAAAGAGACCAGAGTTATTTAAAAACACTAACTCTGACGCTAAAATACGCTAAATTGCCAACAGTGCTCACAGTACTCCTGGTGCGTTGCAACGAGCGTGTATTATTGAAAGTGCGCTTGCGCGTATTGCGACGTAGTAAAGCCTTAAGTCTCATTAATAATATTGATGAGATTTTATTTAGCGGCACTTGTAGAATATTAAACAATTGTTGTCATTATACATATGTTGTGTAAGAAGAGGTGTGTGTGGGCTCTGCAGAAAAATAGGAAAAGCCAAATGATTTACAATAAGAATTTTCTTTTAAAGGTTTTGCTATAAATGTATTGGGAAATTAAATACTGTACATATCGCACCCTAAATACAAAAGAGTCAGAACTCAAAATTTTCCAAAACTGAAATTTTTTCATAAATTAATTCAGAATACACATCTCTAACTAGTAAAAAATTTCTTTCACATCACCATACTACTACCTTTATTTTATTTCAGAGAAATCATAAAAATTACAGTAATTTTCTTTTTACAACAACTTTTGTGTTAATGTTCTTTATTAACTGTGATTTCTATTGTAGTTCTAATTATATTTCCTTGATCCAATTTCAATAATTTGTCTATTAAATTGTATGTTTTTATATATTTAATGGCTTTTGGTAGGTTTCTAGTAATGATGTCATTATATCAGTGCTTTTATGTAGGTACGTTTTATATTTTTTTGTTTTCTTTTAGTTCGATTCCACTGATTGATGCGGGTTTTCAATTATAGAAGCGTTAAATTACCGATTACATGTTTATAATGTTTTATAATGACAGTCTGAGTGTCTATCATCCACAGACGACAGACATTTTATCATCATTTGGTTTTAGACTCAAATTGCAGTTTTATTCTTAGTTTTATTTTACGTTTCTGTTTCGTGTATGAGTGTGTTTTAATATTCTTAACAGAGATAATCATACCATTAAATATTGAAAATTGTTTAACCCTTAAAAGTTTATTTGGTATATATAAGTATTTGAAAAGGTTGGAAAATTTGTGTTCGTTACTAGAAATTGTGCAAAATTTATAAAAGAGTTTGATATCTTTAAGAAACTGTTGTATTTTTAGAACTGTATTTAGCTCAATTTATAAAAAACAAGTATAGGGTGTTTTTTTTAGCAACTTTCTTGTTTTCGTTGTTTTCGTGTAGCATGTTACTGTTGAGTTTGGTCTATAATTTAATCATGAATCGACTTAAAGACGAACAACGCACTTCATATTTTCTGGTTTAAGCTCATTTCTGGTTGGCTGGATACGTAAGCAAGCAATTATATCATATTTTGGTGTGCAGAACGTCCAGAAGCATTGCAAGAACTGTCAATGCATCCCGAAAAATGCACTGTTTGGTGCGGATTATGGGCCGGTGGCATCATTAGAACGTATTTTTATCAAAGACGACGAAGGCAGGAATGTTACTGTGAATGACCAGCACTACCGTGCTATGATTAGAATTTATTTTCCCAAAATGGAAGAGATTGACATGGTTGATATGTGATTTCAACAGGACGGCGAAACAGTCACACAACATGCGACACAATGGCTAAATTGAACTGTTTATTTTAAACTATTTTTTGTTGGGCTCTGTTAAGGCAAATATCCATATAGACAATCTCGGAATGGTTCACACATTGGAAGCTAATATTGAAGAATTTATTCGTGAGATACCGGCCGAGGTTTTGAAGAAAGTATGCCAAAATTGTATAAATCATTAAACTCTTAAGTCCCCAAAAAAAATTGCTTTCTCTTTTTAAAATCTTTATCTAAATCTTTTAATTAACAAAAGTTTATCCCCCAATACATTGAAGCCTTTTCGCCACTTTAAGGTTAATTGCACTGTCAGTCTATGTATGTGTCTGGTCTGGCCACCTTTTTGAAAAGTGATACTTAATGTGGTAAGAACATTAAAAAACAAAATAAATAAATATGTATGTCTATTGAAAAACCATAAATAGTGTCATGATATTCAAAATACACTTAAAATTATAATTTTTTTGTTGTCTAACATTTCATAAGCACTTGTCGCCTTTAAAATTTACACACATATAATATTGATGATGGTTGTATTTCCACATCGCGCTTTCAAAAATCAATCACAACAATCAATCAACAATTAAATTTTGATTAATTATAGAAAAAAAAAATATATAAATCACTACAAAAATATTGCCTCAAGTTGTTTCAAGTTCTGAGAGCCAAATAAAAAAGATATAAATAAAAGAAGTAAGAAAGTATAGTCGATCAAGCCCGACCATATAATACGCTACACCCAGTATATCAATAAAACACAGTTTTTCAGATATGGGCGCTTTATGGGAGATATTGACTTATCATCCAAAAATTTAGTGTCATGATGTCTGTGAATATAAATATTATGTGTGTTAAACTTTATCTCGATATAAATACTTTTAAAAGATTTATGGAGGTTAAATTGAATTACGAAGAGGGTTTAATTTCGTCTAATTATGGTGGAGGAATACAATTTTTAGACTTTAAAAACTCAAATTTCAAAAAGTACCAACAAGATTTTTGCTCTTCATTAATTTTAGCCAGATGCATTTTAAATTTTATATCTGTAAGTAAAATTATTTCGTAGGTACGAAGGATAACAGATGACACTCGGGTACCGGTTTTACCCGTTTTTAACATCTAGAATTTCGAATTTTCAAAAAATCCTCTCATTTTTTTAAAGGCAAAAAAATAATAAAATTTTTTTCTAGCTTTATTATTTTTGGAGATATATAACACAACCAAAAAATTATATAGATAAAGAAATTGTTAGCGAAAAGCTTGAATAGCTTATAAACTTCACACCAAAGTAATAATAGGACAACATAAGATAATGTAAAAACTTAAGTGTTATAAATTATATATAATATTTAGTAGGGAAACCCTTGTGCTGTATTACCGCCCTTAATCTATTTGGCATTGAGTCCACAAGCTTCTGACAATATTCATGTGATATATTTGACCATTCTTCCTTTAGAGCCACAACCAGTTCCTTTTTGTTTGAAATTTGTCTACTTTTAAATTTTTGCTCCACACTTGCTCTATCGGATTAAGATCCGGTGACTGCGGTGGCATTATAAAATTAGGTGTCATCATTTCTGTAGATATGAAACTTATTTGTTTGAATTTTATTTTGATACCAACATTTTTAAATGATTTATGGTTGTTAAAGTGATTTTCGAAATTGGGCCTTATGTGGGAGCTACTACTAATTATGGACCGATCATCATAAAATTGTACTATATTATTATTATATATAAGAGACATATTTGTATTCAATATTACTTAGATACCAACATTTTCGAGGGAGTTCTGCTCTTTAAAGTGATTTTCGTGAGTGGGCCTTATATGGGAGATATTATCAATTATGGACCGAACTGCACAAAATTTGTAGATGTGATTTGGCTTCATTTACCACTCATTTTTGATGAAATTTGTTTGGGTACTTGCATAATTCAAAGATTTATGATCGGTAAACTTCAATTTCGGGAGGACATTTGTATGGGGGCCAGGTGAAATAATAGACCGATTTCCACCAGTTTCAATTCCATCCGTCCTTGGGCCAAAAAAATTTCACGTACCAAATTTTATCGAAATATCTTCAAAATTGCGACCTGTACTGGACAGCCAGCCAGACGAACGGACGGACGGACATCGTTAAATCGATTCAGGAAGTGATTCTGAGTTGATTGGTATACTTTACGGTGGGTGTTGGACCAATATTTCTGGGCGTTACAAACATCAGCACAAATCCAATATACCCTCCCTATGGTGGTGTAGGGCATAACAAAACTAATTAGTTTTTGGGAGACCAGTTTTTAAATGAAATTTGTCAGTATTTAGCTTAAATTAATTAGAAAGAGGAACAGTTTATTAATGGCAAGAAATGTTAGCATTAATATTAATGTTAATACTATAACTGCCGTATTTATAAAAAATAAAGTAGGCATGAAGTGTGCTTTTAGACAAAATTTGCATACAAAATTTTTTTAAAGTACATTTGAAGTCTACTTTAATTTTTTGTGAATAAGACTGTAAATGTTTATTTTTATGAAAACGCTGGAAAGCACTAGAAATTCGGAATATTGTTTTCGAATTAGATCTTTGTTTGTTAAAAGTAGGTTTATATTTGGTAAAATATTTGGAAAAGTAAATTTAAGATTGGTACAAATTTCTCCCGAATTTATAGTTCATAGCTTAAATCGTTGGGTTATTCAGTCGCAACTTTGAGAGGCTCCAAAAAAGGACATGAAATTGCATGTTTATTGTCTGGATTATAGTGAGTAAACCGCCCTGTTGTTAAGCTCTGGCTGTGGCTAGTTGTGAATCAGGGGCCAAATTACCGCATTCGTGATCGAATGAGCTATCGTATCGAAAAATGATTTCGATATCGTAATTATGATAAAATGCACTAAATTTCTTACTCGATATCGAATGCCATAATCTCAAATAAGAAAATTACTAGCAATTTCACTCGATATCGTATGCGGTAATTTGGCCCCTGCTTTGCCTTTCTACAAATGAAAATCTTAAAACGATCCAATAAAACGCGTTAAAAAATCGTCGACATATCAAAATTTGTGGCTTTTAAGTTATTGAAAAGCTTTAAATTGGCAGCGCTGATTTTAGAACCATCCCAGCTTTATACCTTTTAATTTGCGTTATGTTGTTATACTTTTATTGAAATTCCAGTAATGCTTGGTTTTCACTATGTCATTTTTGTTGTCGAATTGTCCAAATTGTTGGCAATTGTATTAAAACGGGTTGTCATATCATGATTTACATGATTGCATATGACAACCCTTTTTCATACAATTGCCAACAATTTGGCAATATTGGTGATGCTTATAAAGGTCAAGAGGATTTTTTTGGTTTTAAATATTGACGAAAAGAACTATATAAACATTTACTTTTTAGTAATAAAAATTGCAAGCATATGTTAGGCACAACTACGCTGTAGATGGATTATTGATCGATCTCTCTTTCAAGCATTGCTACCGGTATCTCGCAAATTACGCGAGTAATATTTGCTTCTAAGTCTTAAATCGTATCTGCTTTACATACTTCCAGGGAAAACATCCAGAACTGTAATATCACACGCTCTAGAAAGCCAATTTTAAGTTCCGGAACGCGAAATTGGCTCGGCTATATATTAAAATAAAATGACAGTATTGAAAAAGACACGCGAGATCTATTAAAATGGAAATCAATTGAAAAAGCATTTAAATGAAGCTGCCTTTAATAATTAACTTTTACATATTCGTATTATCATTTCTTCTACAGTATTTTCATACACATGTAAATAAATTCCTTTAAGAGTCTGCTAGTATTTCTTTTGCAAATTTTCCATTTGGATGTGTAAGTTTCAAATTTTGGTTCTCAGAATTGTTATAAACCCCAAACATGTTATTTTTATTATTTATTTATTTTTATTTGTTTAAAACTATTATGCTTAATTAGCGCAAAAATGGAGTGTTAAAATTAACAAAGCATTTAAATAAATTTACACATGTCAATATTTATAAATCAATTTAGTAAAGGAAAACACACAGCAAAATTATTGTTAAGAAAAACCAACAAATATATTTAAAAACAGGAAAAAGAATTAACAAATTATTTAAATGTTTTTATACAACAAACTAAATATTAAACAAAAGCTCTTTAGCTTTATTAAGCAAACAGAATTATTTTTGGATACAAAATGTTTTTATATACATATTTATTTTTATTTAATTCACTTTTGTTTTGCGGAATTATATTATTTATCGCTTAAATTAGTAGATTTCGATTTATTGTATTTACTTAATATCAATCATTATGCATAAATATTATTCTGTCGTTAAAATCTATTTCATTGTAGACATTTCTAAGCATACAAACCGCAATACCATTCGCTACATTTAGCAACACTCAAATTAACAGCTGTTTTTTTATACCCTACACCACCATAGTGGGGAGGGTATATTGGATTTGTGCATATGTTTATAACGCCCAGAAATGTTGGTCCAACACCCGCCTTAAAGTATACCGATAGACTCAGAATGACTTTCTGAGTCGATTTAGCGATGTCCGTCTGGCTGGCTGGCTGTCCATGTAAAGCTTGTGCGCAGGTCGCAATTTTGAAGATATTTCGATAAAATTTCGTAAATAATATTTGTTCGGCCCAATGATGGATGGGACTGAAACTAGTAAAAATCGGTCCATTATTTCACCTGGTCCCCATACAAATGTCCTCCCGAAATTGGGGTTTACCGATCATAAACGTTTGAATTATGCAAGTATCCAACAGAATTTCATCACAAATCAGTGGTAAATGAAGCCAAATTACATCTACAAATTTTGTGCAGATCGGTCCATAATTAGTCGTAGCTACCATATAAGGCCCACTTCTGAAAATCACGTTGAAGAGCATAACTCACTCAAAAATGTTGGTATCCAAATAATATTCAACCCAAATACACTTGATATGTATAAAAATAATACGGTACAATTTCATTATCATCGGTTCATAATTAGTCGTAGCTCACGTATAAGGCCCACTTACGAAATTCACTTTATCGATCATAAATTCCTTAAAAATGTTGATATTCAAATAAAATTTGCCACAAATAAGTTTCTTATATACAGAAATAATCAGCTATGTCGCAGAGCTTAATACCGTTCGGAAGTGGAATTATGTAATTCCGTATTTTGCATCTGTAGAAAAATGTTTCTTTATACTTTTTCTAGAGAAGTCAAATACGGAAATATTTCCACTTCCGAACGGAATTAAACTCTGTGACATGGCTGAATGACACCTAATTTTATAATGGTCGGTCCATAATTAGTCAAAGCTCCCATATAAGACCCTCTTCGTAATTCAATTTAAGCTCCATAAATCTTTTAAAAGTATTCATATCGAGATAAAGTTTAACACATATAATATTTATATTCACAGACATCATGACACTAAATTTTTGAATTTTTGGATGATCGGTCCACAATAGGTTATATATCCTATATAACGCTTATTTCTGAAAAACTGTTTTATAAATATCCTGGGTGGGCTTGACAGACTATACTTTTTTTTTTTTTTTTTTGTAAAATTATGTTCAGTGCGAGGTACGTACAACTGTTTTCAAAATAAACCGTCAGTTTTACTAGTTTTTAACAAGTTTTAACACAAATATTTTTGTGTTTTTTTCGAAATAAATTAAGTATAAATTAGCATAAAACCAAACTAACGCCTGCTCTGTTTCTACGAATACGTTCATACATAAATATTTGCTTCTTTGACTTAAAATATTTAATGATGTGTTAATCTTCTTATTAAAAATTTATAAAAAATTTATATATTTAAATTCCGATTTAAACTAACAAAATCACTATTTATATACAAATGTAAAAAAAATGAAAAACATTTCAATTTAAAGCAAAATATCAAACAAAAATTAAAAGCAATTTATACAAATTGACAAGAAATATAAATGTATTTATGGACATAATTTATGGGCCTAAAGTTGCTGATAAATACTCATAAACAGACAAATTAATGAGATAGTTTCAAAGCCTTCGACAAAAACTCACATTTAATCATGAAAAAACACTTTGAAATATTTTTTTATTAATTAATAAATTTATTTAACATTATGGAACTTGTTAATTTGTGTATTATTTTCTTGAAATAATGACATTTTTGAAAATTGTTTGTTCAAAACAATTACATAAGATCAGTTACACTCGTATTGCTTAAGAACATAAATGCTCATTCGTATCTTGATTTATTTCTTAAAAAAACAAACACTTTACAAACATTTTTATTACAATTTTTAGTATGAAAATTACGCGTTATCTTTCTTGTCTTAGATTAATATGGTGTATAGCATGTATTTCAATTGTAATTTTTGTAAAGTTTTCATATAATATTATTTATTATTATTACTTTATTATCAAAACAAAATGTTAAACAACTAATAGTAATCGTGACATTTATGGCATTGAATTATTCATTGTAATAATTGAGTCTAATAAAACGAATTAAAATTCTATTTATTCTATTGTTTGTAAATAAATCTTTTACTATTTCACACAAATTCTTTAGTAAGACTGGTGCATGTAATTGTTTTTATGTAAAAAAAAATTTAAATAGTTCAATTAATTTAACCATTTAAACACACTACGTTTCCAAACTGAATTATATGGAAACTTTGAAATGTTTATTATGTTGAATTTATTTAAATTAAACGAAAATCTTATTGGTTTTAATTCTGTTTTTGTCAAAATGGAAGGTTACTTCCAGAATTATGGAGACTTTTAAATTTATTTATCAGTTATTTTTGTTAATACAACTCTCATTTAAAATTTCTATTAATTTGGTGACGTGTGATATTGTACATAAATTGTTGGCATCACTTGTGTTCAGAGTTGTCAATTTGGAGCATTTCATAACACCTGCCTGCGTTTTATTGAAAAATGGGGTAAATTAGTCAGTTTCACATTAAAGTATTTTTTTAATTTTAACAAATTAAGACAAATAAGTATATTTTTTATTAATAATTCAGACGAAGTATGTGTTATATTTCTCCTAAAAGCCTAAAGCTGAAAGTCCACACCAAGCGTTTACGCGTTTCTCGCATTCTAAACAACTGCCAAAAAAAGTAGAATCAATGTAGTCGTATATTTTAGTAACACACTTAAAAGCGTAGAAAGCGTTGGCGCTTGAAAAGTAAAAAGTTCGTTTACTTTCTACTTTTGAAAGCGTCGCAAACGTCGAACAGCTGATCAAAACAAATGAAAAGCAAATTTATTGTAAAGGCGATGTCACTAGAAAAAATGACAGTTGCAAAAACATTTTTTTGATATGAAATTGACAAATAAACCTATAAAAAAAATCGACAATATAAAACAAAAATTATTGCCGCGAAAACTCTTCACATTTAACTTGAAATACTTGACGCTTAAAAACATTAGAAAATTATAAACGCATTGACGCTAAAAAGGAGTTGTGGACCTTTAGCCTAAGTGATAGTTTCCGATTTTGAATTATTTTACAAATAGTTCTGTTTATACAAATGCCACTCTACTTTTAAGAAAAGATCTCATTTGAACCAACATACAGCACCTTCTCTCTATAGGATATAAATAGTTGAAATCACAGCAGTGATGATTAACAAATTTCGCACTAGATGTCCAAAATATTCAATGTTTTGAGCGCACCAGAATTTTGCACTCAAATTTATTAATGTTTTTCCATGTGCTGAAAACGTGTCGACGTTCATATTTTCCAACATTGTCAACAGTTTATAACACATATGTTAACCCCATGTCTGGACGATCACAAGAACAAAATGTATGTCCCACTTTACACGAAGCAATTCTTATTGAAAAAATTGATACGATTTTTTCCTTGAAATTTCTTTGGTGTTTACACAGCGTAAAATAATTGCTTAAATCACTCGTATTTTTATTCACACGCATTTGTATACATATGTATTATGCAATACAAATAAGATAGTAACAAGAATTGCTAGTGCAATCTAGTGTGTACTCCTCTTATCTTCCCCTCACCCCGATGTCTAAAAGGTAATCAGCTTAGCTTATAGAATTGCTTCGTTTAAATTGGGACTATTAAGATTACGAACACAAATTTGTTCTTCTGTATGGTGAAAACGAGGTAATGTTCCGACAATATTGTTCGAACAATAATATAACATAGACTACGAGCTGTCCACATGTGACAAATGAATGTGCTGAATGAATTTCATATTTGTATTGTTGTGTTCTTTATTAAACAATTCGCTAGTAAATTATCGCTTAAAAAATATTTCACTTTTAAGCTTGAGAATTGCTGTTTAAGTTAAATTCGTTTATTCATTTCTGAATAAGCAAGAATTAATTTTTAGATTTCCTTTTTTTTTGTGAGCTCTCTTAGTATAAAGGGTTTAAGTCATTTTTTTGCAATAAACTTTTGGTTGATGCTACTGTCGCTAAGTTGTCTTTCTTTGAACGAGTGGAGCTCAGCTCGTTCAGTGTGAACACGTTTTTTTTTTTTTTTTTTAAGTTAAAATTAATTTTTTTTAAAATTTAGATTATTTGTTAGGAAAGTTTCTAAAACCTTTTTTTGTACTTTCTTTTATTTATTGTATCTTAAAAATGATCCAAAATAAGTATATCAAATCTTGTATCTAAAAAATTTTAATTTTTAATCCAGCCAATGCCGGACGAAAACTGTTTAAAAATTGTTTGCTATAAGTATTAAGTAGACATTCTTGCTTCTTCGAGCTTTTTTTAAGTGGTTTTCTGCATTTGTTTGGCTCTCAGTTTTTTTCCAAAGATACATTTAGGTCTTTATGGATATTCGAATTTTTTATATACCAGGGGGCAATTGCGATCATTCGTAGAAATTTGTTTTGGTGTCTCTGAATTCTAAAATTATTATTAAATTGTTTTTAGAGATGAAAATAATCTATATTGACCACATGCGATTTCCAAGATGTGTGTGTTTTGTTTGCAACCTCTCCTTATCAAATTTCCAATTACTATAAACAATACATTTGTTATTTTTCTCTCTCTCAATGTAAATCAGTTTTATGACATAATTTACACCGCATTTTGACTCAATTTAAAATTGTTTCATTTCATTTGCGGTTTAACAAAATTTTGACAACGTAATAAATCACATTCATTGTTATTTGTGCCGTGTGTGTTAAATAGTTTATATAAATATTTATTATTTTATTTTGTTAATTTGATTAAGTACTCTCGGTAAATTCTTGATTGCGCCATTAAGACAATTGTTTTTTTAGTTTATTTGACATTTCTTTTGTTATTACTCGGACATTTTTATATTTACATAATTTTGTTTTGTATTGAATTTATTGTTTAACATTTTAATTTGTTAATGGGTGGTTATTTTCCGATTTATTGTGTTTTTTGAAGTTACACTTAATTCATTAAAGTTGCCGATAAACTTATGAGTTGACAGCACTCGATTGTCACGTCATTTTATAGTTTAATAGAGTAAGTGTTGATAGAGTCTTGTGGCGCGGCGCCATGGTGAAAAAAAATGTTATTGATGATTTAAGAATGGTTAAAATGATGACTAATGTCAAATATTAGTTAAACAAGTAATCCATACATACGAGGGAGGTTTGGAAAATTCACAGAAAGAGAATACTGGCAAATCCCGGTATAACGAATGATATAATGTCAGCCCATTTACCATTAAATGGAGGTTTTTATGTTATTATGTTCATGTTTATTGAACTTACATACGTAAGTACATACGTGTTTACATATTGGGACAAATTATTCGTCTAAAAAAATCTGTAATAAATGATTGTTTGTATGAAGCTTGCAAACTTTTTTGAACTGCTTTTTCTTGCAAGTCTCTCAGCACGAAAGATTTTGTGTAATCAATTTTATTTTGATCACACCATAAAATTCAGGTTACAAATCACTTTATGGCATCTGAGTGTTTAATTGTTGGTTCATTCAACTCCATTGGTGGACCATTATTTTAATTTTCATCATCTTCATCTTCAAAGTAGGTAACCATTCGTTAAACCGGGAGCAAAAAAATTTGATCATTCGTTATATCGGATTTTCGTTATAGTGAGTATTTATTATATCGAGCTTTGCCTGTAGTTAGTTTTTTCAAATACATTTTTATTTTTGAAAATAATCCCCTGAAAATTAATAGATTTAGTCCAACGCTTATCTCGCAGTTCTTTCCCTCAAGGCCTTCAAAATAGTTGTTTACAACTGTAATTGCATCTTCATTTGAGGTAAAACGCTTACCAGCTAGGAATTTTTTTGATTTGGGAAGAGATAAAAGACACTGGGAGCTAAATCAGGAGAATAAGGTGGGTGGTCAAGCAACTCGTATTTTAATTTGTTAAAATACTCTTGTGCGCTGGTACGTTGGCTTGATGAAAAATTATTTTTTCGTGTTGTAAGCCAGGACGTTTTTCTCGAATTTTTACATTTAATTGATCCAAAATGTTGAAATAGTACTCTGATTTTATTGCTTTATCCTTTTGCAGATAGTAAATCAATAAAATACCTATGAAGTCCCCGTTGCCGTTTCCATAACCTTACTAGTCGATTGAATTGTTTTTGCCTTCTCTAGGGCACTTCCTCCAGCTTCACTCCATTGCGTGGATTGTACTTTTGTCTCTGGAGTATAGCGTCCATGTCTCATTCACAGTTATGAAACGACGCTTAAAATCCATTTTATTTTTCAATATAATCTCCTTAAACTTCAATACACTTAGTCCTACGCTTATCTAGCAATTCTATCCCTGGATTAAAATAGTTTCCTCAAGGCCTTCAAAAAAAAAAAAAAAAAAGGTTTGCAACTGTAATTTCATCTTCACTTGAGGTAAAACGCTTGCCAGCTAGTTGCACTTCCTACAGCTTCACTCCATAGATGAGACATAGTAATGGATCCATGTCTCATCAACATTTATGAAACGACGCTTAAAATCCATTTTATTTTTTTAAATGGTTCCCGATCATTTGAGTTGCCCATGATATTAGCTATTTTACACACTTTTATTCGTCGATCATTTAATACCATTTGGCACTACGTGGTTCATCCTCAAGACTTGTACGACCACGTTTAAATTCAGCAACCCAATTTTTTACTGTTGCCTATGAAGGAACACTTTTACCCAACACATTCATCATATCATTATGAATTTCTTGTCCCGATAAACCATTATTTATTTAAATATTTAATGACACCACGAACTTCTAATTTTTCCATTGTAAAAAAATCGCGGATGCGTCTTTTGTGAAGGAGTTGCCAGATCGAAAAGTAATTTAACATGTGTTCATGGCACAGATGGAAGTTTCCAAAACATTATATTTATACCGCGCTTTCTGTTCTAGGCTAAGAAGTTTCCGAACCGCCCTCGTATGTATGTAGTTGTTAATCACATGAAAGTTATTTTCCATGGAAGCGTAAACATTTTAATACGAATTTCGCAAAGTGTGTCAATATTTGCCAACTTGATGTTGGCAACGTTTAAACAGTGTCAAACAAAGTCAACATTAGTTTTCAATATAAAAATTCTGGATTTTAAAACATTTCATGGAAAACTTAAAATGAATTTCGCAAAATGTGTCAATATTAACTAACTTAACAATAGTTTTCTATGTAAAATGTTTTGATTTTAAAAATGTTTTCATGCTAAATGTGTGAATTTGAAAATTAAAATTTCAAATTTTCTACCAACCTCTAACCTTAACACTTGGCGCAACTCCCTTCAGCACCACTACACAAATGCAAATGTTAATTTGAATTTTATTTAAATACTAAACTTGTATTCCAAATTACGAATGTATTTTTTGTTTATTTCTTAATAAATGTATGGCCCCAAACTGTTAAAACAAAACATTTTGTTGCAATTGATCGATGGTGCACTGACACTCAACACCATTTGTGGCATATTCAACTAAAGCATTAAGCATAACTACTGTTACCTACTGGCCTGCAGTCTGAAACAACAGCAGCATAAATGCCAAAAATACATATTTTGTTAAGCTCGAAACGGCCAACAGAGGGACGGACGGACAAAAAGATAGACAGACAGGCACATAGACACTTAACACCCAACTTCTGAGGCAACAAAACTAGTATCACATAATAATTTGACAACTGTTTGCAAATACAAACAACAACAAAATCAAAAAACAAATAATGAATGAATGAAAATTGTAAAATGTAGAAAAAAAAAACACAAAAAAAAAAATAAAAACAACTAGAAGACACTCGAAAAATATTGCGTGGGTTGTCAATTGGAAGAAAAAAAAGCTTGCAGCCAAATTGTATATTAGTTAATATGTAAGGTAAGCAAAGCTGCCAGATTATTATTGTTCTAATCCCTTCGGCTTTTATCAATTGGCAGTTACTAACCCCTGTAAATCACAAGATAGCTGAAAATGATCTTTGTACTCAAAAAGAGCCAGTTACTCTTCCTATTAGTTAAGGCCCTTTACACGATGCAATTAATTGCATGCAATTTTTTCCATTCTCTTTTAAAACTGCTACGTAAAATGTTGTGCATTTATACGATGAAATTTTACGTGCAACAAATCATGAAATTTTTTGACGTTAAGTACACTATGCGACAGTCTAAATCGGGATGTGATGAAACCAACGGGAAATGTTATATCGGTAAAAAAGAAGTTATACGTGTCCCGGCGTTTCGCTGGGTCACGTCTAGGATATATCGATTTGAAGTTAGTAACTATCATATAGGGGAAATTGTCATCTTTGGTGACAACGTTTCGATACAGTAGCAACAGTTTCGCAGTTATAAATAAATGTGTGAAGAAAAAAAATATTTTTTGCCTAAAAAAATTTAATTTTTTTATTTTTAATTCATAAAAAATCCAAAACGGTAAAAAAGTCCTATTACTTTCACGTAAAGTCACATAACCTATGAACAAAATGAGACATAAATCATGAAAATCTATGAACACGTTTTTGCTTTTATTCATAATTAAGTAAAGGTTTGAATTTCAAAAATTTGCTCGAGATATGCACAAAATTCTTTTAAAAACCGGAGAAAAATTAACTTGTACATGTAAAAAAATATAAAAAATGGAGGATTTTAATACAGAAGACGTAATTGAAAATATTCTTGCGCATTAATTTTTATAACGCACACTTCAAAGTCAGAATAAGAATAAAACAAAATAAGTAAAACACAAACGATGGTAAAGGGAAATGTCAAAAAATTGCATGACAAACGAAAGTCGTGCAACTTTTTCTACCCCTCTTGCTTAATTGCATGCAAAATTGCATCGTCTAAAGGGTCTTTATGTATATGCAATCATGCTTTTGTATTTCTTCAATTAATTTTTCTATAATCTCACTTTTTTTTTAAATTACAAAATCTCACTTTTAAATACACTTTTAAATGTTTCTTTTGATTTTCTTTTGTTTTTATTTTTCCTGCGCCAAAGCTTTAAAAACATATGGTTTTGTTTACAAAATGTATAAAATTTAATAAAAGTATGGTAATATTGTTGAGAGAATTTGTGTTTTAAAGTGAGAGCATAAGAAAAATCGCTGTCAAAATAAAATAGATTCTATTTCACGATCGCATTCTCTGGCAAAATTTTATGTCAAACTGTATGGAAAACATCGTTCAGCCCTAGTTCTGTTTCATCATTAAAGCAAAACTTCCCACATATGACGCTTTCTTGGCACAAAATTCAACATTTTCCAAGCACAAAAAAAACTATGTATGTATGTTGTTTACAATATACAGGCATGTCACATAACTCGATCGAAATGGTTTCAATTCCGTATTTGCAAATCGATCGTTTTTACTTTGCGTTCTCTAGATTCCGATCGGTTTTGTTTATTCTCAAAAAATTTTTAAATCTCGGTTTTTAACTTAAAATGGTAACGTTGTGTAACCAAAACAAAAAACATATGATTTTTGTAATAAAAAGCGCGCTAACAAAGAAATTT
Organism: Bellardia bayeri; assembly: GCA_950370525.1. Taxonomy (NCBI): domain Eukaryota; kingdom Metazoa; phylum Arthropoda; class Insecta; order Diptera; family Calliphoridae; genus Bellardia; species Bellardia bayeri. Next base: position 23,890,691 of record OX493267.1, read on the forward strand.
TAAATCGAAGTTAACAACATTCTTTAAAAGACATCAAAACGCTGTTGAAAAGCTACGAAGAAGAAATTTAAGGAATGCAGCTGATCCTCTGTCATATTCCAGTGCTATGAAAATATTTTTAACTTTTGTATTTTTGGACAAAAGTTTTCTTGTTGCTGACACCAACTGTGAAATTTTTAACATTTTATTTAAATATCAATGAGATAATTAAAAAAAAAATAATAAAATAATTGAGTTAATTATTTACTTGTCATTATAAATAAAAAGTAACAATTCCACTTTAGAAATCTAAAGTGGTTTCATTTCGAAAAAAAAAATTCGTTTTTCGTTTTCTAAAAACTCAATTTACGGAATCAAAACTACTTTCGAGCGGAATTGAGTTCTGTGACATGGCTGACAATATTCAATAACTAAGTGAGAATAAATGACAGATATGTACTCATTAAAATGACATATAAGTTGCTGAAGACAAAACCTGCATTCAAAGATTACATTTTTAAGTTATACGCCCAATAGCAGGAAAAAGAGTTTTTTTTTTTTTTTTTGGTTCACAAAATTCCAAAGTTTTTATTTTTGTCCTGGATTAACGCTGAAGAATCATAAAATATAAAATATCTGCAGTTAAATAGACAACAGAAATCAGATTTAAACCCCTGGTGTCTGATTTGCCGGTCACTGGTTTTAAATAAATATGGAGCTGGGAAAAACATGTTATGTTATTTGTTTCGTGGTATGCTTTTGGAAATAACAGCATTTTTCTAGTGTTTCTAAAATTGTTTCAACTTTCCGATTTCCAAACTTAAGTGAAAATTGTACTTTGACATTTCAAGACATCTAAATCAGTATGGCAGCTTTGGAAACACGTTTCATGTTACAATGAATTAAACAACCACTCACAGTGATACAAACAAAATTAAGCAAATGCAAGTAAAGATACGGTCACATTTGTCAAATATTTACTCAAAAAAGTGTAACCACTTGTTTTAGCACAAATTTGTTTGACGATGTTTACTATTACAGGAGTTTTGCAAGATCAAACAGCATCAAATAAATTAAAACTAAACATTTGTTGTGCTTTGGCCTAAATAAGAAGTATTTTTTTTTTAATAAATAAACGAGTTCAAATATATGTTATTTAGTGGTTACATCTATTTCGGCAAATATTTGCCAAATGTAACCGTACCTTAAGTTTTTCGTGTAACACTTTGATAATACTTTTGTTTGTTTTTATTTTGTTTTTGTTGTATAGTTGTTACATATTGAATGTCTTACTCTCATGTTACCTTTTATGGTAGATTTATATGTTTAGGCGTTAAAAACGCCCATTAAAAACGAAGAAAAATTATATTACTTTTCAATTTAAATTGATTTTTAACTACACATTAATTTAAAGTTGAGGTCTTAAAAATTGGAAATGAAATGCGTGTGGATTTCGTAGATTTTGCACTTTTTTCTATAAAAATGTATCATTTTTTTTAATGGAATCAGAAACGTCAGCAAGTGGGTTTCTTTCAAAAATAAAAAAAAAAACTGTTGTATATAACAAATTTTAAAGAGTAAAAGACTAAAAAAATCCAACTGCCCCCATCCAAATATTGTGTTAAACGGAAGTGTTGTTTTTGGTTTTCGGTTTTCTTATTGATTTATGTGATAAATTTAACACTTTTATTTGTTTATGTTTTGCGTTTCGCTGGAAATGATTGAAGATGTTTGTTTTTGGTTCAGCATATGTAAAGTTTAGTTCACTACAATTTTTGACCTACCTCACTCACACACGCAATATCGCTTTAAATGTTATTGTTGGTGTTGTTGCTGTTTTAGTTGTCGCATATTTAATGGCGGTTTCCGGTGTGTCTTTTTGTTGACACACATTAAATAGTGGTTTATGGCTGAGTTTTGTTTTTTTTTCTCTGTCTCTCTCCCCCTGTTGAATTGACATGCATTTGGTTTGACACATGTTATTTTTTTTTTTTTTTTTGGTATTTTAAGTTATTGTTGTGTTACAAATGTTATTTGTTGCTGTTTTTGTTACTGTTACTGTTACAGATTTTTTTTGTTTCTATTAAAGCGGCAATAAATCTTTAATAAAAACTTGATTATGGCAGACATCCCATAAGTTATAGTATAAGTTATTGGTGAAGTTAGACAACTAAGTTTTAAAATCATATTTGGTAATAATGATGACTACCTACTTGTTGTTCAACAAATTGTTTGATCGTTTGTTTTTAGAGCATCTCTCTTATACTTTTTGTAAAGAAGCTGAGGAAGTGGGTCAATGACAATTATTTGTACATAACTATCAAATTTAGTGCGCAAATGTGGCAAGTGAGTTGTTAATTGAGTGCCACATTGTAATTTAGAATGGACCCTGCTAATGTTTTAATATAAGCAGTCTTATCAAAAGATGATCTAATTTCAAAATATTGCCTGACTAATAAGTGTTTTAAAATGCTTTTTCAATAACAGAAAAACAAACTGCAAACCAAAGTTTGTATGTAGTTGGGATAATTTGTGTGTTTCCCTAGAATTCTATTGAGCATTTGAAGGATTGCTTTAGAAATATTGTGTTAATCCTGCGTGAAATACACAAACTACAAACATCTTGTGTATTACAAAACAAAAATACTATAACTGCCGTATTCATAAAAAATAAAGTAGGTTTGAAGTGTGCTTTTAGATAAAATTTTCTTAAAGTACATTTGAAGTCTACTTCATTTTTTATGAATAATAATAATATATAAAAATATAAAAATACACTATGTTGCTTTAAAATAAAATAAAAATTTATTTTCATTTCACACATTCAGCAATTGTGTTTCGAAATTAATTTTTAGAAAACAATAATAGATCGAACAGCTGTTTTTTTAAATTTTAGTTTATAACGATTAAACATTCTCATTGTTATCTTGACAGTCATGTGAATTTTATTTAAAACTTTTGTCATATTTTTGTTATTCAGGAGAAATGACACATAATAAATTTTACTTTTTATATCATTTTGTTTGTGGTTTCTGTATAACAGTTTCTTTTATACAACTTTTCTGTGTAATAGTTTTTTTCCGTCAAAAATGTTATGTATAAATAAAGTTTTGCATAGAAGAAAACGGTTTTTCTAAAAAATATGTTCGATATAAAAGTTTTTTCTATAGAAAATATTCGGTATAATAGTTTCATTTATAGAAGATTTTCTGTATAAAAGTTTCTGCTACTGAAACTGTTCTGTATAACAGTTTTTTTCTATTCTGTATATACATATAACTTTTTTTATAGTATATGTAATGTAAAACATGTTCTGTTTCTTCTACATAAACTTATCTGTATAATACTTTTTTCTACAGAAAATGTTCGGTATAATAGTTTTTTTCTATAGAATGTGTTCTGTATTTTTATAGACAATGTTCTGTATAAAAGTTTCTGCTACAGAAACTTTTCTGTATAACAGTTTTTCTTTAGAAACTGTTCTGTAAAACATATTATGTTTCTTCTATATAAACTTTTATGTATACCAGTTTTTTCTACCGAAAATGTGCGGTATAATAGTTTCATTTTTCGAACATTTTCTTTATAAAAGTTTCTGCTATAAAAACTGTTCTGTATAACAGTGTTTTAAATAGAAAATTTTCTGTTTAACAGTTTTTGTATAGAAAGTGTTCTGTATAACAGCTTTTTTTTAATAGAAACTGTTCTGTTCGTCTATATAAACTTTTATGTATAACGGTTTTTTCTACAGAAAATGTTCGGTATAATAGTTTCATTTTTCGAACATTTTCTTTATAAAAGTTTCTGCTATAGAAACTGTTCTGTATAACAGTGTTTTATATAGAAACTTTTCCGTATAAAATGCTTTTCTGTAGAAACTGTTCTGTATAATAGTTTTTTCTATAGGAACTGTTCTGTAAATGTTCTGTAAAACATATTCTGTAACTATATTAACTGTTCTGTATAACGGGTTTTTCTACAGAAAATTGTTGGTATAATAGTTTTTTCCATAGAATGTGTTCTGTATACCAGTTTCTTTTATAGAAATGTTCTGTAGAACAGTTTATTCTATAGACAATATTCTGCGCAACAGTTTTTCCTGTTTATAATTTTGCCCTCAACTATATTTTCTATAGAATTACTATTTGAATACTATTTTCCTCTTTAAAATAATTAGTTAATAGTTTGACAACTGATCTATGAAGCGTCAAGTTTAATAGTTAATTGCCTTAAAATTGAAATATTGTTAAAGTGTTTTTTTTCCTCTTCATTTTGAAAAACACACTCATAACGAGCCAAAGTTAAAGTACGTGTTTAAACAAAAGTAATACTTAAACTAAATTAGTTTTCATTGTTAACAAAATTTTCCACTTTATTTTCGCAATTTTGCATGAATGAAGTTTGTTTAGTTGCCACGTAAAATTACATGACGCTTTCATTGAAAACTCAAGTACTAAAATTATTATTTATGAGTTCAGTTCATTCTAAATTCTGTTTCATTTTGCTTGCTACATATTTATTGTTGGCGTTGGCAAATATTTCAGATAAGAATTGTTGTATTGGCTGGCGCTTTGTATGGACTCAGCCAACATGAAATTATAATTTATCACACAATAATATCATCACGTTTTTAAAGCAAAAAGAAAAAAACCCAAAATGAGTACAAACCGAAATAAAAAAAATAATTACAAAATATATTTATTTTTAGATTGCAAACGCAATTCGTGAAAAACAAATTATACTGAACGACAAAAAAAAAACACTTCTTTGTGGTTTTTTACCCTAATGCTGTAGTTAATAATAAAAATATGTTAATGTTTAAGAAGATTTGTTTGTTCTATTTTTGGGATAAAATTCATTAAAATTAATTCTTTAATGCTGTTAGGATAAGATCTATAAATGTTTAACTTTTATAACATTAATGGCCGAATTCTCAGTCATTAGTTGACCATTGGTAAACTAAAATACTAACTATTGTTTAACTATTACTTGTTATTCTTATGAGAAACTAAGCATTGCGAATAAAGAATCATTAGTTAAGCCTTTGCCATTAGCTAACTAAAGACTGTGAATTCGGCCATAAGTAATTTAATTATTCGGCGTTTTTTTCCTACCAAAAAAATTCAAACAATCGAACGTCTTGACGAGCCTACTCTTTACACGCACAAAAACAAAACGTGGATACAATTACGGACATAGATTTGTTAAAATGTTCCTGTGTGGGGAAAACATGACAATTTCTATATCATACTTTTCTTTGTAATTAAAAATTAATCAAAAAAAAAAAAATATGTAGCTGTCTCTTTGTGGGAAAATATAATTTTATGGCAAACAAATGACATTTGTGCATTTGTGTTCTGTAAATAGTTTTGGAACAAGAACATAATAACGACAAGAGTTGTCCACACGAGACACATTCATATGTGAACCAGAAATTGTTTGCAGAGTGAACTAATTGATAACTTTTCAAGCAATTATTACGACACTTGTGCTTAACCCATTAGGCGCCAACGTCCTTTTTATATTACCGACTAAAAATAAATGTGTAAATAAATGACAGCATGATAGCCTACCACCATGGCAGGTACTTTCAGAATGCCATCACAATCTAGATCCTATAGAAATATTTATAATAGTGCTTCACGGTGGTATATAACTCGCTTGTTGAATTCACAAATATGTATGCTCCGGTGATGTGACACAAAATTAAATGCGTTGTTTGTTTGGAGTTTTTCTAATAAACTCATCTGTCATTGTATAGAAATGGCTGAACAAAATAGCTGGTTATTATGTCGTTCGTGATTGCAAACGGATTAGTGGAATCTTTTAAAAGATCCTCGAAGAGGGTTTCAAGCAAGTCTAGCGCCAACCTTCATATGTACTCGCGATTTGATGGACAAGGCCACATCAAACCCGTTGTACATATTGGCGTATCATACTCCAATTTAAAACATAAACATAAATTCATTTTGAGTAATCTTATTGATTTTGTTCATTTTGAAAAAAAGTAGGCGGTCGAAAAAAAGTATTCTTAGTTATGCCGGAGTCTTAGTTATATCCCGTCAAAGTTTTAGTAAGATCGGTCCAGCGGTCTGACCTTCCCGGCAGGCGTTGTAATTAATTAAAAAAAGTGGGCGTTAGAGTAGGCGTGTTCATACCAACTCAGAAACCTTCCCGGGCTCATGCACAACAATTTTTCCAAAGATAATCACATGATCAAATACATAGTTTACGATTCTATAAAGGACACACATACAAACATTTCTTTTTTAATTTATTTTGCAGTTGTTTCTTTGGCCAGAGTGATGAATTTAAGAATGTTATTTTTTTTCAAGCTAAAATGGCCTAAATTTATTCAATGTAAATAAAAATACAATTTTTAATTACAATATTTTCCCGACGTTTCGTCGATTGTTTGTCGACTTTTTCAAGGGATTGTAATATTAAATCTTTTTTAACACATTAAGAAGTCCTAGATGTATCCAGGAGTATATGTAAAATAATTTTTTTTTTAAATTGGGGCATGAAAGTGGGCGTGGCACATAACATTTTTATTTTTACCTCGCCTTCAGTAAGATGTGTATACAACTTGTTTGAAGTAAATCTGTAAAAAGCCATGCAGAAGCAATTAATCAATTAAAAAAAAGTGGGCGTTAAAGTAGGCGTGGTCGTACCAACTCAGAAACCTTACCGGGCACAACAACTTTGCCGAAGATAATAACATGATCAGATGCATAGTTTGCGAGAATAGAATAGTAGAAATGAATTTGAAAAAAGTACCAATATAAGTGGCCCTTTTTACACCTTTAAATTTGAGTCATGTTTTGGGTTCTGTTTTGTGTGGATGGAAGAATATTTTATCTTTTTTTTTATTTTTAAATTTAATAAATAATATCAAATGTCCGTTTTTTTGTCAGCAGTGAAAAAATAATTTTAGAAAAAGTACCTATTAATTATCCGTAATACGTACTATTTCAAAATAATAGTTCATGGAATTTTTAGTGAGAAAATACATTTTGATAAAAAAGATTTCTAATCTTTATTGATCTGAACCAGATGTATGTTTATTTATGTAGGAGATATATATGTTAACGAAGCGTTCTACGGGGACTATTTTTACCCCATATGGTCACTTGAATTTCGAAGTTCAAAAAAGTATCAGACACCTGTCGGCTCTTTTTTTGATTAAAGGTGGCCGCATTTAAAATATTATTTCTAAGTTTATTTGTTTTGGATTTGTCCCCCTTAAAGGAACCCATTACCCGAATTTAAAGTTTCTAGCTTTAGCGGTTTGGGTGGTGCGATGATGAATGAATCAGTCAGTCAGTCAGTCAGTCAGTCACGTTGCTCTTTTATAAATATATATAGTTTAAAAAAAACGTTTATGCTTTCAAATAACAACTTTAATTACTTGAATTTATTGAAACAATTAGACACCTTCATTTCCCCGACTTGTTGCTGTGGCAACTTCTAAAATAATTAATTGTTTTTAGGTTAACTTCATTTTCTTTAACAACAAATTTAAAAGTAAGAAACAAAAAAATTAAATAAAATTTATCACCATTTTACTTCCATGGGGGAAGTTTTAATATGCCACAGCACGAAATGAGTTCATCAAAAATGCAAAATCTCACGACTATTTTCTTCTTTACGACTGTCTTGCTACCACAACTCGTAAAATTTACTCCATGTCATAAAAACAAATTTTATGAAAAATTTATATGGTTTTTGTTTAACTATAAGAAAAAACAAAACGGGAAAAAATTATATGATCAACCTCTTAAGCGAAATGTTAATTTACGAGTTCGTTAAGACAACGTCAGTTTTAAGCAATTTCTCCACTCAACCGAGTACCAGCTTACTTGCTAACTAACAACAGCTAAACTTACTAGATGATGTATTTCTTGGCCTAAACTCTGTATGCTAACAAACACATAAATTTTAAAATAAAATTAACAGAAAGGAAAGAAACTAAAAAAAATTTCTTATACTCGTATTTGAACTTGTTAACATTTTCTCATTTTATTACAATGTCATATACGAGTATTGTAAATTTGCCTGTTTGAGTTAATTTTTTTTTTTTGCATACATGAACATTTTTGTTAGTTAATAAAATGTTGTAGACAACATTTTATTGATTAATTTTTTTTGAAAGTTTCATTATTAAATAAATAAAAAACAAAAATTAAATTTAAAATGGTCTTGTAGTATAAAAAACAAATTGGAGTCATATTACTTTCGCTGGAATCACTTACTGGAGTTTTAGTTAAAGTTGGAGTTTTGTTTTGTTTTTGAGGCTTTTATGGTTTGTGCCAAATTTATTTGTACATTTTTCCAATAGAATGACTTCAGTCAAATTTATCATGTTTAAAAAAGTTTTTGATTAAAAATTGAATTTTATTTAACAACAGTTAAATTTGTTTGTTATGTGTGTTTAGTTTTGAAGTTTGTTTTTAAATAAAATATCAAATTTCTTAAGTTTTCAATGTTGTTTGTTATTTTGTTTTTTTGTTTTTTTTTCATTAAATTAAGGTCATTAACTCAGGCTACAGCGACCCACTGTTATGTCTGCATTGCCAAAGTTGCCAGTTAGAAATATTTAAAATACAAATAAAGATATTGTAAAGCTATGTATAGACGGTTGTCAGATCATACAAGCTTAAAGATCTGACAACATTGTATGATCTGACAACCGTCTATACATAGCTTAAGACTAATAGGTTTGTTCTTACAATTTCTTAAATGGAAAACTTCGAAGTAATCTACTTTCAGCTTAATTTATTAAAATCTTAATTGAAATTAAAAAAAAAACATTAGAAATGATTTAATTTTTAATTCCTGTTCAAAAGCTTGGATTTAAAAACAAAATAATTATTTAAATATTTTATTAAGCTAATTGGTAATAATTTTGAAATAAAGAGGCCAAGAACGAATCCGCCTAATTTCGTATATCCTGTTCTGAAGTTAAGCGTATCCCAGAGAGAGAGAGAGAGAGAGCAATCTGCATCGATCGCAACAAATAGTAGTCGGATGGAGCAAGGTCTGGGGCCAAATTACCGCATTCGTGATCGAATGAGCTATCGTATCGAAAAATGATTTCGATATCGAAATTATGATAAAATGCACTAAATTTCTTGCTCGATATCGAATGCCATAATCTCAAATAAGAAAATGACGATAAATTTTACTCGATGCGGTAATTTGGCCCCTCAACTATAATGCGGGTAAGGCAAAACTACCCAAGCACTTATTTCTAAATAGTTTTTTAACAAATATTGCAACATGTGACGGAGCGTTGTCATGATGGACAGGTTCCCTGTGATGGTTGGGCCAGATTTCCGTAGCTGATAGTATATAGGACCCTTTTGGTCCCAACACATACTGAGCATTACGTCATGGATATTTGGCATTAGTGTCGATTTGGTTGGTTGGCCGATGTCTTTTTTTTATCGTAAGTCATGATTCGGTACAAAAATTATTTCTTTAAGCAGCATTTCGGACATGGAATATCGTCTTTCAAGTATGAAACTCTAGGCTTCAAGTCATATGTTATTCGAATTATCTCTTGCTAATCGCAAACCCTTTGAAATTGCTGCTTGAGTGGCTCCCAATGGTTTTTGCAAGGTCTTGTTGGGTTTGACAACAATCTTCATGGATTAATGCCTGTAATTCTTGGTCTTCAAACTTTTTAGGCTGGTCTGGACGATTTTTGTCTCTCGTTTCAATATCAGCATTTCTCAACAGCACAAACCATGTCTTGCACATTGAAACCGGTGGAACATATTCACCATAAGATTCGGTGAAGCAAAAATAAAATTGGTTGTTTAAACTATAATTTTAAATAACTAATATCTAAATTCACAGTCTTTAGTTAGCTAATGGCAAAAGCTTAATTAATGATTCTTTATTCGCAATGCTTAGTTTTCTATAAGAATAACAAGTAATAGTTAAACAATAGTTAGTATTTTAGTTTACGAATGGTTAACTAATGACCGAAAACGGCCATAATTGAGACTAAATGACAGATTGTCCTTCAAAATGATATTTAAGTTATTAAAGACAAAATCCGCTTTCAAAACATACGCCATCTGTTAAGAAGTCCTCATTTTTTTAAGTAGAAACCCAATATAATTTGTGGATATCACTGGTTAAAAAATTAAATAATTGACTATTTTATTTATGTTTTAATTACTGTGTAAGAGACTGTGTAATAACTTGAACAAAGTAGTTATAGGTCTTTTAAACAGAGTCAGTTACCTGGTAACTAGTTACTTGACTAACTACATAAATACTTATTTTAACTTGTATGTGTCTTAAGGTAAATATTTGCCGAAAAAGTTTTTAAAAAAACTTTTCTTATTTAGGCCAAAGCACAACAAATATTTAGTTTTAATTTATTTGATGCTGTTTGCTCTTGCAAAACTTTTGTAAGAGTAAATAACGTCAAACAAATTTGTGCTAAAACAAGTGGTTACACTTCTTTGAATAAATACCTATTTGCCAAATATGACCGTACTTTTAGGTTTAAATTAAATTAGGTTTAAATCAATAATGTGAATAAAAGTATGTTGCTGCTAGTATTTGCTTTAATATAATGTTGCTTCAAGTTGGTGTGGCTGCATATTGCGAAACCAATTTCTCAATTGCACAAATATTTAGTTTATCTTTAAAAAAAATCAATTGCAAAACAATACCACTCTATTTACATTTTGGTCCTTAGTTGTCAATTAAATAAGTATTAATCATTTTATCAAACACAATTCTAAACAAATATGTATGTATGTATCTGCCAAGCATGTTGGCCTAATAAAATGTCATTTAAAGAAAGCAATTTAATTGAAAAATTTATTATTTCAATATTAACAAGATCAGGCCAAAGAATTATTGTTAGTTTTGACGTCAGCAATCCGCAGACAGTTCACTTACGCACACACCAGCAAATGACAAGCAAAGAAAAAAATTCCAATGACTTAATGACAGTTCATAGTCCATCCGCAGCAAATGTGTAAACACACAAGCAAACGAACACTTATGGCCGAATTCTCAGTCATTAGTTAACCATTGGTAAACTAAAATACTAACTATTGTTTAACTATTATTTGTTATTCTTATGGCAAACTAAGCATTGCGAATAAAGAATCATTAGTTAAGCCTTTGTCATTAGCTAACTAGAGACTGTGAATTCGGCCATTAAACATTAAACTAAAATTAAAAACATACAGCATCAATTAAAATTTTTCCATAAAAACTATAAATTTAAATGCAAAAAAAAACACAAAAATAAAAGAGAACAGAAACAATATAAAACAACAAATTAAAACAAGCAAAAAAGATAGTCGGTCAAGCACGACCATATAATACCCTACACCCAGTATATATAAAACAGATTTTCAGATATGGGCGAGTTATGGGAGATATTACCTATTATAAACTGATCATCCAAAAATTTAGTGTCATGATTTTTGTGAATATAAATATTACGTATGTTAAACTTTATTTCGCTTTAAATACTTTTAAAAGATTTATAGAGGTTAAAGTGAATTACGGAGAGGATCTTATATGGGAGTTTCGACTAATTATGGACCGAACATTATAAAATTATGTGTCATTATTTCTATATATAAGAAACTTATTTGTATCAAATTTTAGTTGGATTCTAACATTTTTAAGAAATTTATGGTCGTTTAAGTGATTTTCGAAAGTGGGCCTTATATGGGAGCTACGACTAATTATGGACCGATCGTAATAAAATTCTACTATGTTATATGTATATACACGAAACATATTTTTGTTCAATATTATTTAGATACCAACATTTTCGAGAGAGTTATGCTCTTTAAAGTGATTTTCGGAAGTGGGCCTTATATCCAAGCTATGACTCATTATGGACCGAACTGCACAAAATCTGTAGATGTAGTTTGGCTTCATTTACCACTCATTTGTGATGAAATTTTATTGGATACTTGCATAATTCAAACATTTATGATCGGTAAACCCCAATTTCGGGAGGACATTTGTATGGGGACCAGGTGAAATAATGGACCAATTTACACCAGATTCAATCCCATCCATCCTTGGGGCGAAAACAATATCACGTACCAAATTTTATCGAAATAACTACAAAATTGCGACCTGTACTCTGCGCACAAGCTTTACATGGACAGCCAGCCAGCCAGACGGACGGACGGACGGATATCATTAAATCGACTCAGAAAGTGATTCTGAGCCGATCGGTATACTTTAAGGTGGGTGTTGGACCAATATTTCTGGGCGTTACAAACATAAGCACAAATCCAATATACCCTCCCCACTATGGTGGTGTAGGGTATAAAAATATGGCCAGTGAGTGTTCTCGCAACTTGGACTGAATTGCTGTAAACTTTGCACACTTCCATCATACAGACTGACAACGTCGAGTTGTCAGTATGTAAATGTTAAGTTAGCAACAACATGGCTGACTGAGACATATCAAAGGGTTTTCAATAAACCAGACAGAAAAACTGTTAATTAATATGTCGGTATGTTTTTGTTTTGTTGTAAAACAAAACAAAACAACTCTACTATTTAATTAAAAAGAATGATACAATAATAAATAACTATATCAAGTTCAATAAACGTGATTAAAAAGCAAATACTATATACATACATACATTCATACATACATACATACATAGAGTGTAACTACAAGTACAAAAGTATATTTGCATAAACAATTGTTGACAAGGAAATTAAAATTAATACTTCGTAACATGTTTAATTAACGGAAATTCATTGTCTTTGTGTTGTCGGCATTGTTGGATTTTTTTTTCACATATATTTTAGCAAATGCTAATTTTTAAATGTATTTAGTTTTTATGTTGTCACTTGGAAGCATGCAATGGATTTTTTTTATTAATTTATTTCAACTTTGTTTTGTTTAAAAAACTGACTCATGTCAAGTTTTATTTCATATATTTTTATGACAAAAACAAAAAAACTAAAATAAGTTAAGTCAAGCCTTTCTTTAAACATATTTTGAAAGCAGCGAAAAACCATACAACATTAAATATCGAATTTCACACGTACTACCAAAAAAAAAAGTTACCTAAACTTTTAACCTTTTGTATAAATGAAAACAATTCCATATACATAGTTACAATAAAAAATAGGGTGTTTTTTTAAGATGTATAGAACTTTAAGTTGTCAAAACTTTTTTAACTGGCGGGCATTTTGTCAGCTGTCAAGTGAGTTTGGTTTGGCTTTTTAACATGAATAGACTGATGCCTAAATAACGCTTCCAAATTGTGCAAATTGATTTTGAAAATCATGGTTCTATGTGTTTTTTTAAGAATGGAATAAATCACAGGTGATTTCTTTTAAATTGACATGAAATTTACTTTATTCGAATGATAATCTTCTGGCAATATAATTTACATATGACTGGCTTAGACGTAATCTAATCTGGAGGTCTAATTTTCGAGGACTTTTTCCAACATTTATTGCCGTATATGGGCAATAATGCGGCGAATGTTGTCCTCCAAGTAATCAAACGTTTCGAGCTTAGCGGCGTAGACTAGCGACTTCAAACAAAATGGCCGCCAGTTAAAAAAGTGTTGTCAACATAAAGTTCTATACATCGAAAAAAAAAACACCCTATACATTCATGTAAATAATTGAAACAACTGATCTAATAATAACACTGATCTACAACAACGTGCCAACTAATAGTCAGGTTCACGAAAATAAAAATTAATTGAACCAAAGCCAGCTTAATTAGTTACAAATTGTTTTTTTCAAGTGTTTCAAGGTTATTATATTTAAATGACACACCTCTATTACAATTCTGATATGAATAGAAGCCAATAACAGGCTGAAATAATTGACATTTTGAAATTAAGAAAACAATTTAAAGCATTTCGTTAAAGTAGGTACATATGTATGTAAAAATGTTTATTTAAACTGCTGTAGTTTTTTAGCAATAGAAATAAACTAGTTACACAATCGAAAATTATTTCTATGTCTTATAATTTGATAATTTAATTTTGTCTACTAATTACTTACTCACTACCGCCCGTTAATCGGGTGGAAAATAGGCTCACCAACAGTGACAGAGCCTGAGAATTATTGTGGTATAAAGCGCAAGCGAGAGTATCAAAGACAACTAACGGGTCTGCTATCTAACGTTTTTTTTCAACTAGGTCTTATTTCGTGAATGGTAACACGTAGCTCATGTCTGATTTGACAGAAAATTAGTTTTTTCCTTCCGCTGAACGAATATGGTTGTGTATACGCTTGAACAACGCTGGGAAATATTGCGACATTACTTTGAAAATCATGGTAATGTTGCAGAATGTATGCGAAAATTGCTTACGGATTTTGGAAGAAGAGAAGCATCGTCAGCTCCGTATGTTTGTTATCTTGTGAAAACAGTGAAAGAAACTGGCATCCTCATCGATAAACCAAAGCGCGAAAAGCCAAAAACAGTGCGTACACCCAAGAATATTGTTGCTGTGGCAGAAAGTGTGGAAGTGAATGCGTTTTCGCTTCGCTAAGTGGGCTAAGATCAATTTACAGAAGATGCCGATGTTGCCAAAAAAAATCATCTTTTCAGATGAAGCTCATTTTGATCTTGGCGGGTATGTAAACAAGCAAAATTGTCGCATTTGGGGCACAGAAAACCCGCAAGCATTCATTGAAAAGCCGATGCACCCAAAACGAGTAACTGTTTGGTGCGGATTTTGGTCCAGAGGCATAATTGGGTCATTTTTCTTCGAAAATGAGCAAGGAGTAGCCGTTAAAGTCAATGGCGATCGTTATCGGGTCATGTTGAACGAATTTTTGTTCACAAAAATTGAAGAGGAGGATATTGGCAACATTTGATTATCAGCCGCAGAGCTGATGTCGTTTGGCCACCTCGAAGCTGCGATTTGACACCGTTGGACTATTATATGTGGGGTGCCGTCAAAGATAAGTGTTACGCCGACAAGCCAGAGACAATTGACGCTTTACAGGACAATATTCGTGAAGCCATTAGTGAAATACAGCTGCGCACAATCGATAATGTGCTTAAAAATTGGACCGATCGTGTAGGCTACTGCATGGCCAGCCGAGGCAACCATTTAAATAAAGTTATTTTCCATCATTAAAAGGAAGGATTGTACTTTAAAATAAAAATAGAAATTTGAGAAAATATTCAGTAGTTTTTTTATAGCATTTAAAAAAAAAAGTTATTTGGCGGACCCTTTATATATACAAGTACTATTGTAGAATGGCCATGTAGAGAATCTGAGGTATTAATACAAAGAACACAAAATGGAAATTCGACTATATGTGGAGCCCTGGTTTGGAAGATAATGCTTGGTTAATGAGACACTTTAATATACAGTTACTCTTTCTTTATAGGTGATTTACTGTATCGATCACGGATGGCAACGCTCTGATAAGGAATCCGTTTTTCCAAATCTACAGATAGATCTGAGACTACAGGCTTTTATATTTCCACATTTTCAGAAGGGACTAACACCCTTTTAATTATAATCCCAAATTATGCTTAGAAATTATATTGATGAGGTCGGTAGAATCTCATGCCTTTTCTCTCCTCAGGAAAAGGACAATGAATGACCTTTATACGGATAAAAATATAATAACGCAGAATAATTAAAACTACAAAATAGTCCTCCAACATGACATAATAGCGAACACATTCCATGTTGATAAATGAACAAATACAGTCTTATCACAACTACGGAGTGGAATTCATGGACAAGAATGTTAAAGCTGAGACCACCAACTTAGAATTTCGGTAATCATTGACGGATCAAGTTATAACTTATATTCATACTCATAGCACAACGAGGAGAATAGTTTTCGACGGTTTCCTTCAAGTCCTGGAACTAATAAATGAAGTGTAAATGAAGATTTTTTAAAGAACTAGCGAAAAATAATGTTCGCTTGTTTCAAAAAAAAAAGTATTTTTGATATTGTTTGAAGTCTAACTAATACTAACTGGACCGGGTAAAAATGCAATTGAAAGAATATGTACATACATATATCTTATTGAGTTGCTGCAAAAAGCATTACTTGACACAAGAAGGTCGATTGATATTAATGGCGAATGGCTAGCGAAAATTTAAATCTTCAATCAGTTCAGTCTTGACGATTCAAAAACAGAAACGACCGTAGAATAAATTGCATCCAAATAAGTTATATAGGAAACGAATAGATATTTTGAAGTCTTAAGCAACTCTTCACATTAAACAAAAGCCTTTCTTTTTTATTATCTCCATCATATCTGCAAATGTAACCAAATTCTCTAAAACAACATTTTTCAATTTTCTCAAGAAAATTTATAAATTTATAACTTAATTTTTCTTGCTCAAATTGACTTTAACGACATGAGCAACAAAAAAACAATAAATAAAATCCCGTCAGACACAACATACCACAGTTTTGCGGTCAAATCAATTTGAGTGCATAAATTTTATGCTAAACTCTAACCCCAACAGAAAGAAAGAAAATTGAAATTTAAAAAAAAAAGAAAGGAAAAATTTTACAAATTTGTAAATCCACAACAATCATAACTTTTTCTAATCTAGCTGCATTTTATGCATAATGCGTGTTCTGCCACAGCATAAACATACATATGTATATACATTAGGGTGGCCCCAAAATAAAGTTGCGCATGTTCCCCACTAATATGAAAATTTGACGGGAAAAACCATTTGGGTTAAATTGCATGATGTTTATAATCAAGAAATTTCAACTATTTATTTAAGTAAATTCTATGAAAAAATAAAAAAAATAGAATTTTGTCTGAAATTTTGAAAATTTTTGTATTTAAAAAAATTTCTTTTTAATTTTTGATAAACCATTGAATGCGTCCCTCAAAGACCTTTCATATGATACCAAATCTACATATAGTTCCTTTGGAAGAAATGTGAAAGGAATCAAAAAACCTCTAAAAAGGACATTTTTATCCTTTGATCCAGTTCACCAAATATTGACCTTAGAACAAAAAAATTGAGAAACGTAGTCTTAAAATGAATCAAATTTTCATATTAGTCGGGAACATCGATACCTTATTTTTTCTACATACAAACGGGGCCACCCTAATGTACATACATACGAGTACATATATATCTACGTAGTAAAACTAAGAACTAGAAATTGAAATTCTTTTCATGCTGACAATAGACAAAATAATAGAAATTGAAAAACACTGACCACAAATGCAATTTACTAAACTTTAGACTAGAAGTAGGAAAAGCAGAAAACTAAATTATCTAAACACACCGCTCAATTGCCGACAGCCCAGTTCATTTAATCATAGTAAAAAGATTGCATTACGTTTTGGGTAAAAAAAAACAAAAAACTAAACATTTAGATTTGTTTGAATACGTTCCACACTCAGTACATAGAGGTTATTTACATTTACATTGGCAACGTACAGTATGATGCAGTTTGTTGTTGTTGTAAATTAACGCCCACACCCGACAATTTATGTGTTGTGTAGGCGGGCGTTTTAGTGCTGGTTCATTTGCAATCTCAACAATGCAATAAATTGCTTGGAAAAGCACTAAAATTCATTCATAAAATTCAAATCCAAAAGAGGAAAAATTCAATCGCTCAACACGCAATTCTCTTTTTGTTGTTGTTGTTGTTGTTGTTGTATTTGCAAGTACATTTAAATTGCAACAACAACAACAACAACTAAATGTTGTAATCATTTTTATGAAATTGATATTTAACACAGTTTTGCGCACTACAGCTTGTAATAAAAACAATTTGCGTCGGGTTTATAGTCTAAATAAAAGCGGCAATTGCATGATATTAATTCAGTTTAATTAATAGTTTATTAAACAGTTTCTGCTACTTAATTTTAAATAGAGTTGAAAACTAGATACAATATGGAAAGTGAAACTATGTTTGTAATTGATTAAATTTTTAATGCAAGCGCCAGTTAATTTTTTTTTTTTTTAAAGAGAAACACTCAGGCAATTATTATGCCTATATAAATATATGTAATTGCGCTACTTTATTTGGAAAGGGTATAGTTGAAGAAGTAAAGGTGTGAAAGAAGAAAGCTTTTTATATCACAACTCTACAATTGCGCATTATGTTTGTTTTTAGTGCACTATTGCAGCGCCTCTGGTGGTGAGTAGGCGCATTAATGTTAAAGCTTGATTTTATAGCCTTTATTTAATTATTTTACTTCGGTGGGGTTTTGAATGCTATACAACCGAAGGAGGTCGCTGTGATAAATATTAGTCATAGAATACTAATGATTATCAGAAACTGATGTTGTTTGAGTGGCAGCGGCTGGGATTCGGACCCGGGCTGCAAATACCAACTCATGCTTAATGATGAAATACGCTAACCAATTAAGCTACAGCATAATATATGTATGTTGTTACATTCTAATAATAACAATGAAGTAAAGAGGCAGCGTAAGAACTTTCACAAAGAAAATGGCAACAGAAATAATAAGAGCAAGCCAATCCAAAACTACTACTGGTTTTGTCGGTGCCGACCCCAATGGACATGATAAATTGGTTATCTTCCCATACCTTGATGGTTTTTGCAATCCAGGATTATGATTATGATCCGCATAAAATTGTTTCGAGTTTCAAACTCACAGCTGACCAGACACTTATATAGAACTACAGGTCTAATGTACCCAGGACTTGTCCTCACAAGATGTTGCTTGTGGTCTCTAGAGTACATAGTGACAGTGGTCTAAACCCAAAATCAGTTGTTGGTAAAATGGTTGTTGTTTGTGCCAGGGGAGAATTTCTATCTGGGAAAAAAGATGGCTTGCGAAAAATGTTGTATTTCACAGATCGTTCATTCAACCTACACTGTTATTGTTTTCAATTGTTCTGTATGCGATTATTTTTTAAATGGTCTAGTACTCTTAGATCTTCAGCTTTGGGTGCATTAAGCTATGTATAGACGGTTGTCAGATATCACAACGTTGTCAGATCTAGCAATTTGTTAGCAATGTACTGACATTGAAAAATTGTTAGCAAAAAGTAAATTGTCATTTTAGACGACTGTAAGAAAACTAACAATTTTATTGGCACACAATTGTCACGCAATGAATTTATCTGTCAACCGAAATTATTTTTCCAAAATGTTATTAATACACATTTGTTTGTTTATTTTTGTATATGCAGAGCTGCATTTAGAAATAATTTCTATGACAATGCTGCCATTGGCAGATGCATAAACTTTGCACATATGACAATGAAAAGTGTTTGACAATTGTCTTAAAACAATGACAATGACAAAAATTTGTGTTTATATGATTGTTAGACGTCTGACAATATTTTTGTCTTGCAATGTACTGAAAATGCTTTTTCCTACAACGTTAGAAGACAAAAATTTTAAGTTCACACGGTTGTTAGACATTTTCTGAACATTTTTGGGACAACGTTGTAATATCTGACGACCGTCTATACAAAGCTTTAAGCTAGATTAACACGATTGAAATTTTCTTCAAAATGCTTCAAACTCGTGTAAACAGCAAAATTTCTTCAAAACTAATTAATTTAATAACTGAAATAACTATTAAATAAATAAACTTTGAAGAATTTTTGCTGTTTACACGAGTTTGAAGAGCAATTTTGAAGAAAATTTCTATCGTGTAAATCTAGCTTCAGATATGCTGGTAATTTATTTTAAAATGTATTTCAAACAGGCAGTGCTGCCAACTTTCTTTTTGAGAAATCGTCAATTTAAAAAAAAATCGTCAAAATCGTCAAGTTCAAAAGAAAAAAATCTTCAAGAAATCGTCAAGACAAAAATACGATAAAAATACCAAAAACTTTTTAAATATTTTTATTTTATTTACATGTTATTATTTAATAAAAAAAATAATTAATTTGATTTTGGTATTATGTGACTTTACTCTGGTACATTTTTGTGTAACATTTTTAATTGCTATATTAAAACACTGAGAATTATTTAAATTAAGATAATCTTTTGAAAACAATTTTCCTTGTAATGTTAAAGAAACCAAAGCATTTTTGGTTTTTGTTTTCTTTAAATTTACAATATTAAAAATTCTTTCAACGTTGGCCGACGAATGTGGTAGTGCCATTAAACTCGAAACAAATTGTATTAAAATTGGGAAGGCTTGTGCATTATTGACTCTCTTTAAATTAGAAACATTTTTCCAAAACATCAATGTTTCGAGTTCGGTGAATTTCATATTACATAATTCTCGAACTTTATTATCAAGTTGTTGATATTCTTTTCCATTTAATAAATTTGGAAAAAGTTTGGCCAATTGTAAATTGAATAATTTTTTTGTTTAAAGCTACGCTTGGTTCAATGGAGTTTAATCCTTCTAAAACGCCAAAATCAAAACGTTTTAAAATTTCTGAAACCAATTCAATATAAAATTGGACGCAGAATTTAACAAATATATTATATTGACTATATTCAATATTTAAACTAGATTGGTTCTCCTTCACGTAAATGCCAAGATACACTTCATCTTCATTTAATAATGTCTTCGTTAATTAAACTTTGGATTTCAAAATTAACCAAACACTCTTCTACAAAAAAAATGTCCAGTACAGATAGTCGTGTACTACACGCTCTACCTCTTCAACCCCGCGCCAACAAACTTCATCTGGCTGCCTTTCAATTTCTACATTGCAAAAGGGGACTTACAAAATTTGAATTTTTAGGGAAAAAGGTTACCATATGTTTTGCTTTTAAAAAATCGTCATTTTTGTTTGCGGGAAAAATTAAAAATCGTCAATCGTCATTTTAATAAATTTGACTTAAGAAATCGTCAAAGTTGGCAGCGCTGCAAACAGGGCTGCCAGATGAATTTCGGAAAAACATCGTCAAAATCCCGATAAAATAGAAAAAAATCGTCATTTCGAATTTTAAAAGAGATGACAACAAGATTTAACAATGGTTTTAAATAGGTCAATATAGTTACATAGTTATAGTGTGGTCGGTCTTGACTTTCAAAGAGGATGATACCTACATGATTATTTTTCTGTCAATATTTCAGGGGAGATTAATGCCATTATTTTTGTGTTAGCGGAGAAGAATGGAGGTTTGAGAATAGCCTGACTTTACTTAGGGCCTTATTTACTTGTAAGGTAAGATCGAATGTGGTCATAAACTACATTACATATCTGAACGAACTCGAAGCACACAGTGGGTTGGCATTGTGCTGGTTACCTGGTCATGGGGGTCGTGCTGGGGATGAATGGCTCAATTGTTTGGTCTACAGAGAGTCATTTTTATAGGAAAATAACCTTTCCTTGGTATCGGCCGAGAGTGGTTGACTAAACATGATATATCTCGCGAAGCGGTTTTTTACTACGGGAATGGATCTGGTATCCATTCCCATGCTATTATAGCTCAATAAGAGTACTTAAAGCACTATTTATTGTTCGTTGTGATCTTAAGTACGATAAATTAGCTTTGGGTCAAATTGATTCAAGTGCAGAATTTGCAAAATACACGACGAAACCTCTGTGCATGTACTTTTCGATTGCTCTATATTGGAAGCGTGTAGTTCGAAATTTGTTTGAGCTTTGATGGCAACTATGGATGTGAACTGCATACATTTCCTATGAGTAGCGTTATATTAACTAACAGACGCAAAATTAGTATTCGGCGTGAGAAATGTTACTGCATGTTCAGGCAGTTGATGACTGTCGATCACTTGGAGGTATACTATGTGGTGGTCTGGACACTGTCTTATTGAGCGGTAAACAGGGTGGTGACCACAATAAATTCGATTGCAAAATTTATCAGAAAAAAAACGTTATAATAATTTTCTAACAATCAAACAACAAATAAAATATCCCACTAACTACTTTAAAATCTATATTGTATGTTAAACATTGAAGATTATTTTAAGTGGCCATTCATGTTTACCAAAAGTTAAAAAGACTCGAAGAGTTTTGTGGTTAAATTTCTTTTGAAACACTTCAAAACATCAGTTTAGCAACAAAAGAAAAAAAAAACACGAAAATAATAAAAGCAAAAGTGAAGGTTCATTGTAAAATATTAAAAAATACAACATCTTTCAACAACAGACTTTTAAAACAAAATAAAACAAAACAAAAAAATTTTACTTTCAAACAAAATTGTATTTAAACAAACTACACTACAAACACTTTTTCTCCAATGTGAGCAATAAAAATGTTTATTGTCAATAGCTTGTCAAAGGCAGAAAGTCAAGCAGGCCAGCCAGACAGACAGTTAACCGGCCAGCCAGACAGACAGTCGTTGGCAACTGTTGTTTTAGCAAAACTTTCAGTTAAAAGGCTTTTGTATTTTTTTTTTTAACATACAACTCTGGTACAAAATAACTCCGGCATTCAACACGTACTTGAAGTCAACAACAGAAGTCTGTTGCAGTTGGTTGAAAAAAAAGCGCGCCGGTTTTTTTGAATAAATTTTAAAAGCACCATGTGTTACCTTTTATTGCTCTTAAATATACATATGCAAAATTAAGGCAACACAAATTTTCTTATAATAAATATCACAATTATTTATACAAAAGTTACACAGAAAGAAATTTAAGAAAATTTGCCAAAAGAAGCTTCAATTTAAAAACTAATAAATAAGACTAAAGCTATGTATACACGATCGTTAGATATTAAAACGTTGCCAGATCTGTACTGACATTGAAAAATTGTTAGCACAAGGTAAATTGTCAATTTCATTGGCACACAATTGTCACACAATGAATTTATCTGTCAACCGAAATTGTCAGTTCACAGAATTGTCAGATTGTTGTGTGGCATTGTCAAATTCGTTTTGCAGCATTGTGTGTGTGCTTAAAAATTTTAAATATTGTCATGGAACATAAAAGAGCAATTGAAACCATTTTATCTGCACTCTAGGAATATGTCGCTATTCATTTTTTATTTCCTTTAATTTAATTCTTTAATTTTCTTTCACTTTTTTCCAAAATGTATGTTTCTTGTGTGTTTGTTTATTTATGTATATACAGAGTTGCATTTAGAAATAATTTCTATGACAATGCTGCCATTGGCAGATGCATAAACTTTGCACATATGACAATGAAAAGTGTTTGACAATTGTCTTAAAACAATGACAATGACAAATTTGTGTTTTTACACGATTGTTAGATGTCTGACAATATTTTTGTCTTGCAATGTACTGAAAATGCTTTTTCTTACAACGTTGGAAGACAAAAATTTTAAGTTCACACGGTTGTTAAACATTTTCTGAACATTTTTCGGACAACGTTTTAATATCTGACGATCGTGTATACTATACATAGCTTAAGACGAAATTGAACTAACTGAAATCTAATATACATATTTTTATATTTAGTAGGTATTTGTATTAGTTTTTAGAATAATTTCTCTAAGTGTATTTAATGTTCCTAGTGGCATATTTTTATTATTTTGTATTTTTAAATGTTTTCTTACGATACAAATTAAATTGCAGACCCTTTTTCAGTTTGCGCTACCAGTATTTAGTTTTAAGCAATATGTCATTTTAGTTTTACGCGTTTTATTTTTTCTTGTTTATAAAAAAATAAAACATAAACAGCATTTTATGTATTTTGTTTATTGTCTGCATAAACATGACAAAAACAAACATTTGCACTTGTTAAATAATTTCTGTAAGAAAATGTTTAAACTACATTTTGCTCTGAAAAAAAAAATCGAAATAAAAAAGAAAAACACATTTACATCCATCCACCTTGCTCCCTTTCTTTGTAGTTAATGTCATTGTTATTGTTGCCATTGTCTGGCATATGGCTCCGTTTTTGTCTCTTTTATGTTTCCTAGACTGTGGTCTCCAAAGTCTTTTGTGGTGAGCTTACAGATAGATGTTTTTTTTTTTTTTGTAAATTTTGGCGCGTTTACAAACGTGGGTTGGTTTTTGTCTGCTGTTTTTTTTTTTTGTATGTTGCGCCTAAATACGCAGGCGTATGTTGACATTGTAAAGTTCAGCTTGAAATCTACCAATTAACACAAGTTTTAAGTTGCCTTGTTTTATTTTTCTCTTTAAGAAAATTATTTATTTTCGAAATGAGAAGTCAGAATTTTTTAATAGAAACAACGTTGTTTGTAGGAATTTTAAATGCAGCACAGTTGGAAATTTAATTCTAAGAATAATATCCTGTGTATTATCTACTACTAAGATTTAAACAAGTACGAGTATAACCAGTTAGAGCTTTAAATTAAACTTTTTATATATTAATGAAAAAATAATATATTTAAATGGATAAGTGAGGTTTAATTATTCATACTCTTGCCTTATCTCCTCTTACAAATACTGTGAGCGTCAAAATCAAGTCAACACCACATATTATTAAAAGAAGAGCTTATTTATATTAATATAAATAATATTATATTAGAAAATTATATTGCAACCCATAATAGACTTACATAGAAAAACTTAAAGTACGATTAGAAGATCTTTGCATCGAAATGGCCTTCATGATAGAGTGCCACGTAGGAAGCCCTTTATATCAAAGAAGAACCAAACCAAAACTTTGAAATTCTCAAAAAAATATAAACGAGTCAAATATTTTTTTACAATAATATTATTTTTTATCGATGAAAATAAGTTGGAGATATTGGAGTCAAAAACACGCAAATATATAGCGAAACAAGAAAGAAGGCTTTAGTAATAAATATGTTACCAAGACGGTAAAATATGGCGGCGGCTCAATAATGATTTGGGGTTGTATGGTCGGTAATCTGTTATTCTAAGGTGACCATACGTCCTCTATTTTGGAGGACAATCATCTATTTTAACTCGCTGTCATCTATAAAATTTGTGTACTCTTTCAGTCATCTTTTTCATACTCAGTCATCTTTAATTTTAAATGCATGATCAAAATTTGTTTTTATTGAGCTTAGAGTATGAACAGAATAAGAACGGCACTGTTTCTAAGTAGAATGAGAATCGCCACCTTTAACAAATAAAACAAATTTTACTTCACAAGCGTCGTGTCGTGCTTGTTCTGTTTATACTCTTACTGACTGAACTTTCGCTTTTCAAAATAGTAAATGGTAACAATATGTAAAAACAAATGTAAACATTGAATTCAAATAAATTATTTACTATTTTTCTTTATGTCATCTTTTTTCTTTTCCAAAATCTGGTCACCTTAGTTATTCGCATTATATATGTATATGCAAATGTGTGTATACTCTCAAATAAAAATACAAGCAATTCAAGCAATAAGAATTGTGCTGTGTAAACACGGAAGAAATTTCAAGGAAAAATTGTAGTAATCTTTGCAATAAAAATTGCTTCATGTAAATTGCGACTAATAAAACAATTGTTTTAACAATATTAGGTGTTTACTTTATATTAACGCTCACTGTATATTTTGTAGATTATCATAATGTAACAGACTCCAATTATCAAAATTTCTCTCTTAGACACGATGACTTTGCATGAAGAAAATCAAAAAAGATTCGTACATATTACCCCGACAATCTCACAATCGTTTCATTTTCTGGGAGTAGGTTTCTCATTACACGGCACTACCTTATTCTAAATGTCATAAAGTCTTGGAAAAGTAAAGTCTCAAACTATATTACGAAGTTTAGGAAAATAATTGGTAAAGAGGTTACGCCTGTATTAAGACATAATTTCCATTCCCGAGAAATATTAAACGAATACATATATTCATTCCCTGGAAATAAAACCAAAATCCAGTAAAGTTTTCATAAACAAAATTTTGACCTTAATAATTCAATTAAGAAATAAAAATTGCAATATGTATTAAATCGATTTACCACAAATTGTAAAAGTTGAGAATACATAAGTAATTTTTTTTGTTGTGTCTGAAAAATTTTACAAAAATTCGGAAACCTCACCAATATATAAACCATTTAGTTACACTATTGCCTCAAAAGTCTTTTCTTTAAGATGACAATACCAATAAAAATGGCTTCGTTGATAATGATAACCAAATTTATTGCTAATCAAATGATACAGCCTATGTCACTATTCTACTGCGGCGAACTATTTTATAAAAATTCAGTAATTCCCGGAAAGAAGGTTCCTGGATAGGAAACCTAAATTATATTACCTAAATTCAGTACAAGGTCCATACGGACCTATTCACACGTCCCCGTACTATTCTCAATAACTCCTAAAGTAATGATCCGATCGGCTTGATTCCAAAAGATGCGCAACAAAATACTCTTGGAATACAGGGTACTGTAGTGGCGGAAGTAGAAGTAATTTCAGTTTGAAAATGCAAAAAAGTCCCTAGGGACCTTCTCACTCATCGGAGGGTTAAAATGACAATTATTTTTTTTAAGTAAAACAAATAGTGCGTTCGAGTATGGTAATCCAAAATTAATTTTTATTCTTTCACCTTTATTTTTCCAACATACTTTTGTAAAATATTAATTTTTGTTGATGACTTTGTAAATGATTTTGAAACGTTTCTGACCTTTTCTGCTAAAAAAAAAAACATTGCTTTACGATAAGTGAAGATGTTTTGTATTTGTGTATGCTAAAAAAAAGCAGATATTAAAAATTAAACTTCACTGCATCTTTTACACAAATACTAATTTTCGGGATTTATTAAACGAATAAATGCCGGAATTTTTAAAACAGGACTTGCTTTCCCTAGATAGTCTACATACACTTTATAGAAAACTAGAAATTTCAAACGGAATGATAAACTTACTTTAATTATGAAATTATCTACGAACGTATAAAACAGGCTATCAACATTTTATTTGACTACATTGATAACAAATTCGAAATATTTTTTTTTTAAATACTCTTAAGGTACGGTCACACTTGGCAAATATTTGCCAAAGAAAACGTAACCACTAAATAAAATATATTAGAACTTGTTTATTTATTTAAAAAAAAAACTTTGTTTATTTAGGACAAGACACAACAAATATTAAGTCTTATTTTATATGATGCTGTTTGATCTTGCAAAACTCTTGTAAGAGTAAACAACGTTAAACAAATTTTTGCTTAAATATTTGCCAAGTGTGACCGACCGTAGCTTTATAAAACATTCGCATAATTCTATTATAGGTCTTATCTTTAAAATCATTGATTTCCATCTACAGATTTAAATATTTATAAAACATGTTAAACGTATTTTGTAAAAACTTCCGCTGCTGATTTTTTGTTTGTTTTCATTTAAACCCTCATTACAAATGACTGCATTTAAAGCTTTAGAATTGCAATGCATTTAAATACTCATAAAGCAGAAACCCAAGCACAAACTACTATTAAAACAGTCCCACTTCCTCGCATACATTTTTTTAACATAGATTTCAATTCAACCCAATAATAATGAATAATAATCCCGCATTAAATATTTGAACGAAAACCAAAAAAAAAAACAAATCAGCGACAACAAATTCATACATATGTACATATACATACATACTTAGGTACAATTGATGTAATGTTCACTGCCAGACTTTATGTCGTGGTTCTTGGTTCTTGGGTTTTTTGTTGTTACACTGTATAAATTGTTATGTAAAAAAATCGTGGTCTACTACCCACACGCAAAAAAATCTAAAAAAAAAATTGCATGGACTTTTTATAACACTCAAAGAATTATGTTAGTTACATATGTATGTACTCGTACATCTATCAGCTACAAAGGATTTGGTTTGAATTTTATACATAATATTTGAAATTTAAGCAAACACTCACTCAAATATTTTGAGTGCACCGGACGTTAAATGGCTTGTTCTTGCATGCATTATTTTCGCATAAAAACCCACTCGAAATTTTCAAAATTGCAGAATTTTTTTTTTGTGTTTAACAGAAAAGCTGTTTTATGTTTGAGAGTAGTAAAAAAAATCTACCCACATATTCCCGACATGTTTGAAAATGCGTAAAGGAATAGTTTTAAATAGAATTAAAATATTCGAGGTTAAAATTTCTATTGATTTGAAATGATCTTGCGATAATCTGGCATTTAATTAATGTAAATTAATTTTAATAATGCATTATTTTTCCCTTAAAAGGTTTTTATCGCTTGAAAAATGCTTTTAACAATGATAAAAATCCATAATAACTGGAAAATTATAAACAAACAATCAAACAAATGCAAATGTTAAACTAACAACCCACATAAATAACAAACTACATTGAACCTCGTGTAACCAGCCAACTGTTGTTGGTAACACTAAACTTTAGATTATTCATGTAGTAAATATACACAAGAAGTTTCGAGTTTAGATACAAACAAACAGCAAAAACAAACAAAAAAAAAAACACAACAAACTTGTTAACTAAACAGGTTAAAATGTGGTGAATGAGTACAAGTACAAATAGACTGTTGGCAATTTAATATCATCTGTTTTAAACTACCCACACTTGCATTGGAATACAAAGAAGTTACAAAAATAACGAGTAAAAAAACAAGATCTGCATAAGATCGATTGTCTGATGGTGTTTAATCATGCCCATGTGTTAAACAGGCATTTTTTTCTATTTGCGTTCTTTAGAGTAGCAAGCAACATGTCGACTGGACGTGCAAAAGTTGACAATAATTAACGACATATTCTGAAATTACGAGTGTTCACGTACGAGTATAACTAACTATTGGCCAACAAAGAGTTTAGTAATTTACGAGTGTTCGTGTAACTGTATCCATACATACATAGATACCCTACTTGTAAAGCAAATCATTTAGTTGGAAACTTTGAAATCTGTTAAGAAAAACATCAGTTTAAATAAATACATATAAATAGATACAATTTAATATTTCCATTATTACAAAAATGTTTTAGGTCTCCCTTTTTAGTGCCATTCAAAGCCAAAGCACCTAAATGTTATGTTGTCAATTCATTCCTTTACTAATTTCAAATATTACAATAGTAATATATCAAGAAACAAGTAAACATATATCCCGATTTCTCGCCTTGATCTGAAGTTTTCAAAATACTTCTTATTTAACATAAGTTTGTGTGGCATATTTGGCTCCAGAAATGTTATGTTTGAAAAAAGTACCAAAAAATACTCGTCTATTATTCTAAATT
Source organism: Bellardia bayeri (assembly GCA_950370525.1). Lineage (NCBI taxonomy): Eukaryota > Metazoa > Arthropoda > Insecta > Diptera > Calliphoridae > Bellardia > Bellardia bayeri. Next base: position 23,919,658 of record OX493267.1, read on the forward strand.
TCCAAAATGTACCAATATAAATATTTGGTATTCATTGAATAACATTTAATTTCTATGAAAAGTTTAAAAGAAAGGCAAAATTCTCTATTAATAAATGTATGTGTTTTTGAGTATTTATAATAGTTTATAGTATTAATGTTAACAATGTTAATATTAATGTTAAAGTTTTTGCTCATATTTACCTCCAACATTAAAATGTTCAATAATGCCTTATTGGGGGATTTTTAGGGCTATAACATATAGTCCAAATTGCGAATCTCCAGCTTCAGGCGTTTGGATTGTGTGATGATGAATCATTTAGTAACGTTACTATTTCGAAATCCTAAATGTTCAAACAATCCCACTCACTGTTCAATCGTGTATCGTGAAATAGTCCTACACACTCGTCAATCGAAGATCTGTAAACAGTCCCACTCAATCTTCAATAGTGGATCTTTATAGAGTTCAACTTAATCCTTAATCGTGGATATTTCTCCTCAATTGTGGATCTCAACTCACTCTTCAATCGTGGATCTTTATAGACTCCCAACTCAATCGTCAATCGTGGATTTTTATAGACTTCAATTAAATCTTCAATCGTGGATATTTCAAGAGTTCAATTCAATCTTCAATCGTGGATCTTGATAGAGCCCCAACTCAATCTTCAATCGTGGATATTTATAGAATACCACTCACTCTTCAATCGTGGATCTTTATAGAGTCCCAACTCACTCTTCAATCGTGGATATTTATAGGTCCTACTCACTCTTCAATCGTGGATCTTGATAGATCCCCAACTCAATTTTCAATCGTCGATATTTATAGAATACCACTCACTCTTCAATAGTGGATCTTTATAAAGTATTCTTTAATCCTGGATCTTTATAGAATTCAATTCAATCGTCGATATTTATAGAATACCACTCACTCTTTAATAGTGGATTTTTATAGAGTCCCAACTCAATCTTCAATCGTGGATTTTTATAGAGTTCAATGTAATCTTCAATCGTGGATATTTATAGAGTCCTACTCACTCTTCAATCGTGGATTTTGATAGAGCCCCAACTCAATCTTCAATCGTGGATATTTATAGAATACCACTCACTCTTCAATAGTGGATCTTTATAAAGTATTCTTTAATCCTGGATCTTTATAGAATTCAATTCAATCGTCGATATTTATAGAATACCACTCACTCTTTAATAGTGGATTTTTATAGAGTCCCAACTCAATCTTCAATCGTGGATATTTCAAGAGTTCAATTGAATCTTCAATCGTGGATCTTGATAGAGCCACAACTCAATCTTCAATCGTCGATATTTATAGAATACCACTCACTCTTCAATCGTGGATCTTTATAGAGTCCCAACTCAATATTCAATCGTGGATTTTTATAGAGTTCAATTTAATCTTCAATCGTGGATATTTATAGAGTTCAATTCAATCTTCAATCGTGGATATTTATAGAATACCACTCACTCTTCAATCGTGCAGCTTTATAGAGTCCCAACTCACTCTGCAATCGTGGATATTTATAGGTCCTACTCACTCTTCAATCGTGGATCTTGATAGATCCCCAACTCAATTTTCAATCGTCGATATTTATAGAATACCACTCACTCTTCAATTGTGGATCGTTATAGAGTACAATTCAATCTTCAATTGTGGTACAAATAAGAAAGTACCATTTGTTTAAAGTATCATTTTCTCAAAAGTCTCAATATTAAATCAAACAGTAAACTTTCTTTGTCAGCCAAAAGACAACATCTCATAAAATTCTTAGTTTATCCACTTAATATTTGAATAGTACGCAAAACCGACAAATAAAAGCGTGTTAAAAACTATTTAAATTTAAATATATTTACGCCCTTAAATTGAAAATTTTACCAATTTGGCATACGTGTACATTAGTGTACGATAGGTCCACTGTGCTATAAAATTATTTTTAAGAAAACCAGCGTCTATTATAGCATATGTATGTATATGTATCTATGTATGTTTAAGTAATAACGATCCAACTATTTCAGGCTATTTCACGCTCATGTAGAAAGAGTTGTGCTTAATAGCAAGAAATAATGCCACGTTGTATTTCTTAAAATAAAACGCTAATTTAAAATTTATTATTCACATTGTGTGTATGTGTGTTTGTGTGCCTATACAAAAAGTGAGTGCGTGTGAATGCATAAATTAGTCGTGCCACAAACCTGAATAAGATCTTAAATTAGGCATATACAATTTTTCAATTAAAATATATATATATATATATATAAAAATACTATAAATATTCTATCCTCTTAATTAACTTAATAAGGTTTTATTACTATAAATTAATTAATGAAAATAAATTGTTTTGCCTTTTTTTTTTTTGTATTTTTAGATTTGCAATCTATACGCCGTTTATTGGAACATGATACCAGCGGTTCGGTTTGCCCCAGTTGTCGCATTTCATTCGACAAAGGTAAACGACGAAAACTAATCGATACTTGTGGTCATGAACGTTGTTATTCCTGCATGTTCCGCAACGATCAGTGTCCGATGTGCATGAATAGTTCGCTAAAAGGTGAGTAAGCAGTCGCTACTTTGTAGTCTGTTTAATAACTTTTTTTAATTTCAAAGAATTTTGATTGAAACTGTTTCGTTTATTTAATGAGGTTTGAGAAGGAGTGTTATTTTAATGTTGATAACTGATAATGAGGTTAAATAAATAGTTATTTATTTTTTTCTTCAGGAGACGACCCCTACTTATGCAATGCATTGTGAAAATAGGTTATGGGAGAGAGGATAAAGGGAGTAGTGTTTATAAACATTTGACTTGAATTTTCCTATATTGAAAGTGGCAGGGAATACTTCTGCTGGTAGTTTATTTATTATTATTATATTAAAATTTTATTTATGTTTCAAAACCGTTTCCAAAGGATATATCTGAACAACACAAGACTTTCTTAAGAACCTTAATTTTTTCAGCGATTTATTTTTAAACATACTTAACTATCGCTGTTCTGTCGAAAACTTTATTCAATCGAAATACATTTGTACGTCGACTGAGCAATGGAAAATCGAATCAAACATAAAATCGTACACGAATTCCTTGAAAATATGACATTGTTGTGTTCAATGATTGCAAAAAGGCTAAAGCTTCAAAAACGTACTGCAACTTATGTAATAAAACGATAGAATCATATCTAAAGCACAGATCGCTAAAATGACATTACAAACAACCAGAAACTTACAAATAAAGTTCTATAAAAAAATGTATAAGTTTTGTAAAAAGGCAATGGTTTGTCTGGCAATTTGCAGTTCAGGTCTAAAGAACAGCCTTTTTGTCACCTATTCCAGTCTGACTTCGGATATCTTTATAAAAGATTGCTTATAGAAACTTTTGCTGCATCTCATTAAACTCATCAATAAAGTTCTGTCCCGATTTACCTGCAACTTCCTATCATTATTCAAAAGCTGTAATATATTGGTATCAAAGAAATCAGTTCGTTATATTGGGTGTATAATTTGAAAATGTGAGATTTTTTCAAATATATTAATGGCCATTGTTAGATATGACCTATTCCCATATTTTTGGCAACATATAGATTCTACACCAAAAGAACTGCTCATCTTTTGAGATCAAAAGCGGAGCAAGCCAATTTCGAATACCCTTTTCTGCAGTGAAGCGTTTCCTCGAGAGATGGCAAGGTCTAGTCTATAAGGTGGGTACAGAAAAAGTTCACAACCACTTTCCAAATAGTTTTTAATAGGTATTGCAACATGTGGCCGAGCGTTGTCATGATGAATATTACGCTTTTCGGCCAATACTCGCTTCAATTGATTTAGTTGCATTCAGTGCAGATTCCCTGTGTCTGGATTTCTGCAGCTCATTATAGATATGACCCTTTTGGTTCCACCAACAACAGAGTATTACCTCAGATTCATGGATATTTGGCTGTCGTGTCCATGACTTCAAATACGATCTCTTACGCTTCGGATTATCATATTGGATATATTTTTCATCGCAAGTAATGATTCCTTTTATAGTGTTCAAGCGACATTTCGGACATTCAAAATCTTCTTTCAAGGTCTCTTGGCTTCAATTCATATGCTGCTGCTCACAAACATTTTGAAATTGCTGAAATTGATTGGCGCCCAATAATTTTGCAAGCTCTTGTAGAGTTTGACAAGATTATGCATGGAGTAATGTCTCCAATTCTTGGTGTTTTTTGGCTGGCCCGGACGATCTTTGCCATCCGTGTCAAAATCACCAACTTCGAACCGCACATACCATCTCTTGCACGTTGAAACCGATAGAACACATTCAGCATAAGCTTCGGTGAGCAATCGGTGTTTTACAGCAACACTTTTTTCAAATCAAGAAATTAAAACAAAACTTTCCGAATATGACGCTTTATTGGCACAAAATTCGACATTTTCGATGCAAAAATAAAAAAAGTTTGTTTAAACAACAATGTTCAGTAACGAAAGGTATGATCACACATGGCAAATATTTACTCAAAAAAGCACAAATTTGTTTGACGTTGTTTACTCTTACAAGAGTTTAGCAAGATCAAACAGCATCAAATGAAATAAAACTAAATATTTGTTGTGACCTGTCCTAAATAAACGAAGTTGTTTTGAAATAAATAAACGATTTGAATTATATTTTATTTAGTGGTATTTTATTATATATTTTATTTAGTGGTAACGCCAAATATTTTTTAAGTGTGACCGTACCTTAAATGAGAATAAATGACAGATATTACCCTTCAAAATAACATATTAGTTAGTAAAGACAAAAACCGCCTTTAAAGGATACGCCATATGAATTAAGTTATGATTAAGCTAAACAACTAATATTACAAAACATTCCAATTGCAATGCAGAAATTTCCAATTACCATTTAGAATTGTCAACTTGTTTGTCAGATAATTGTATTGAAAATACAATAGATATACAAATGGAAGTTTCTCTAATACAATTTCTGAAAATAATTTTTTTTGTAATTTTTTCGTTTTTTTTCCATTACAGATTGTCTGATTTCGTCCTGTATTCAGTTTCTTAAAAATGTTGATAAATATATCTATGTATTAATTGAGAATTTTTCCTCTTGCGAGTATTTGAAAATTTTTTTAAAAATATATCTATGTATGTTATATTACTTTCAATAAATATTGATGTTGAAATATGTTAGTGTGTACTTTTTCCGACTTGGAACGCATTATTTTATTTTGCACTGATATATACATATGGAAATAATGGTTTTGCTTAACGATCGTTTCGCATAACGGCCACGCTTTTGGAACGAATTGTGTTCACTAACCGAGGGCCCACTGTACATACAATTGAAAATGATATACATAAGTAGTTTGTTTTTAGTGAATTATGTTTGAGTCGTGATGATTTAAAAGCTTGCATTCAATTCACAGAATTATTTAACATCAATGTCTAAAATTGTAAAATTGCGAATTCCATGAAACCAGAATGAATACTTTTACTTTGTTGTCTGTTGTAATTATTCTAAGCAACAATTAGTTAATGTCAGCTGAAATTGATTAACAATTATGTTAATAAGTTTCAGTTCTAATAAGTAGTTTAAAATATAAACGTTTATTGAATATCTAATACGCGTTAATTAATGATTACCTTTAATATATTCTACACATAGAATAAAGAATAACAACGATTTGTATTTAACACTTCTAACTATCAGTTAATTACACACTACGTTACATAAATTACACAAATTCCGACATAAAACTACCGTCATTTATACAGATTGTGCAAATAAAATTACACCATATATTGTATGTATTATTCACCATACATGGTTAATTACAAAATAAACTTTTTAATAGAACGCTAAAATCACACCCTGTTCTATGGTGAATTAAATAAAGTAGTTATTTTTAGAAAAATAAATAAATAAATATTTATTTACATTTTACATGCAAAATAATATAAATACATATAAATCAAGCATTAAAGGCCATTTAAATTTATTCATTCAGCAAGCTAAATTGTTACAACATACATGTATTACATAGAATAGAACACTTGTTTGAAAATTGTAGCGTTTAAAAAACTCTTAGCAAAGTCACACATTATTTACACAAACTAATATTTAAAGCAGAAATGAAACTGTAATACGTTTTCATAAAAGAAACATTAGCGCTATTCACAATCTTGTGCAAACGGTATTGCATCATTGCATTTGCAAAAAGGTTTAGCATATTTTTACTCTAAACTAACAAAATACACAGCAAGAGCAAAAATACACTAAACCTTTTTGCAAATGCTATGGTGCAATACCATTTGCACAAAATTGTGAATTGCGCTATTATATTTAACAATTTTAACTGCATTTTAAGCAATTTGCATAAAATGCCAACAAGCTGAAAAAAAACACACACACAACAAAAAAAGCATTTTGTTTTGCATTTTAATTTTAACGTACACATAACACTTTTTCTATTTCACTGTTAAAGTTTGCAATAACGATGTAATCTCTAAACTGTGTAAACTAAGGATTTGGTGTATTTTTTCATAACAATCTGTGTTAGATTTTCAGGTTGTTTTTTTCTATAATTTTTTATATTGCTGTTAAAAGGCCATGGTAAATCATTAAAGTGTTAGAAGGTTTTCCAAAAGATCGCTTGTTAAGATTTGTTTATTGCTTAATTGAATATATGAACTTTTTTTGCATTTTATTTTTATTATTATTATTTAGCATATTACGGCAAAATTAGCATTTTTACGTTTTGTGTGTGTTTTTTTTTTGAGTGCATAAAATATCGTACAAATTTAAGTGTCTTATGAGGTAAATAGAAAATTTTTCAAAACTAACTGCCATTCATTTGCTTGGCAAGTGATGCCAAAGTGCATTAAGTATGAATATAAAAAAAATCGTAAAAAACCCAACTCTGTACATGTTTTGGAATGAGTGTTACCAATAATAACTAATTGCCTACAAATGACAACACTGCGAGAAATAAGAAGTTAAATAGTAAACGACTCAATTTGTCTCAAATCACATTTCGCTTTTTAAAGCGATTTTAATGCTTAACTGCACGATAGGTTTTAAACCAGCATTCACAGCCATATTTTAATAGTTTAAAATAGTAAATAGTAATATGTTCAACACACAAGTCATGTTGTAGTGTCGTAGGAGTTGTACGTCGAGTGAATTTACAATAGTTGTAGAAATGTTGTTGGTAATTTCTATATAAATATTTTATACAACACATACTCGTTGTCGTATACTTAATGCTCATTTATTGTCGAAGATATACGGATTTTGTTTTATTGATTTTGGTTTCCTTTAATTGTAGCTTTCTGTTTTTTTTTTACGATCTATGCTTAAGGTTTTATAATTTCATTCATATAATATTCTTTGGAATAATCGAACAATTTTTTGCGCATAATTATTTGAAAATTACAATTTTTAGCCTCTGGTGACCTTCGAACTGAAGCAGACCCCGAGCTAGGTAGTTAGGGTGGGCCATTAGTTTATCGATGTAGCTAGTTGAATATTTTTTAATTTCCTCTTGGATAGTGGGGACGTTGAGATCTCTGTGGATAATATCATTACCGCAGACAATTTGTCGTAATATTCTAGACTGTCTTCTTTGAAGCTTTTATATGTTAGATGCGCATGCAGTACCCCATAATTGGATGTCATATGTCCATATTAATTTTATGATGGACTTGTATAAGAGAATTTTGTTGTTTTTATTCTTCATTTTTCTAGCCAGGCCTCTAGTTCATTGATGTGGGACTGCAGATTTTGCGATGCGACTTTTGGGTCATGGTTGACGCTAATAAATGCTGTGTCGTCTGCAAATGTAGTAGGTATGCGTGCTCAGGTTTGTTGGCATATCCGCTGTGTATATTATATATAGAAGCGTTCCTAATATGCTGCCTTGGGGGACACCAGCATTTATTTTCTTAAGGGGGGAGTATTTATCTTGCGACCTTACTATGAATGTTCTGCCTGTTAGATAGCTCTCCAGAAGCTTGTGAGTGTTTTGAGGAAGCATTCGTGTTATTTAGTAGTCCATTATGCCAAATTTTGGCAAATGCTTGGGAAATGTCTATAAATAAATGATTTTTTTCAAACGCCGATCTAATTAGGGTGACAATTCTACGCACTTGTTCTATTTTACCATGTTTCGCTCTGAATCCGAACTGGTGATCCGGGCTGATGTCGTGTTCATTTAGATGAGGAGTTATACTTAAAACGAATATTTTTTCGAAAAGCTTCGATAGCATTAATAATAAGCTTATCGGTCTGTACGACGCAACCTAGCTAGCATCTTTTCCTGGCTTGGGAATCATAACAATTATAGACCTCTTTCATGAGGATGGGAAGTATCCGACTCTTAATATCGCGTTAAAAATGAGCATATCTATATTACAGAATTTTCTTTCCATTTACTTTACACGAGTGTTTTCTATAGAAAACTTTCTGAAAATTATATTTCCCATGGAACATTTGTAATACAGTATTTCCTAAAAGCAACTTTGTGTTAAACACTATTTTCTATAGAATTTGTCTTTTTGTCAGTGTAAAAATTTTTACTATCATTTATTAGGTTTTCAATTTCAATCAGTGAGTGGCTTTTTTTTCTCTCAATTAAAATTTTTTTCTCAAAATTTACATTTTATTTGATATTTGTTAGCAATTAACAATTATTCTTGTTATATCTATAAACATACGTAAGTAAGTAAATATTCCTTTTTATACATACGATTATTTGCTGTACAATTTTTTTTAATGTTACAACTTTTTATTTTTATTACTCAAGTATGGTTGATATTGTGTTTCTTGTACTCTTTTTATATATTTTTTTTTATTTGTTCCAGATGTCGATTGCAGCAATGCCCAAGGCTATGACACGGGCATTGGTGGTTCAACATCAACGATTGTAAGCCCTCTGGGCTCACCACAGCCTCAGTTGAGATCACAAGTGCAACGTACAAATGCAGCCGCTTTGGCTAGATACATGCAGGTGAGTGGAGTCGATTTCGAAGTCGGCATCTCGTACACAAATACAACTTGCAATACATTTTTATTATTAATATTAAAAGTATACGCTAAAAGGCAAGAGAATACCACATGCAATGAATGCATAATTTAAAACTTTAATACATATAATTGAAAAAACAAAAACAAAAAAAGCTTGTTCAAACCAAAAGTATATTAAAAGCTTTTTTACGGATTTTTTTTTTTTGCTCACTGTGATATTTGATGTTTTAAGTGGTAATTGTGGTTGTCATTTATAATTGTGTTTCGTTTAAATCTTTAGAGATTAGTCGTTAATTAATGCAAACTAAAAAATGTTTATTAAGAATTAGATATGTACATATGTATGTATGAAATCAAAAATAGTTAGTTTTTATGTTTGTACATATTATCTTGTAAAGGTTTTGTTTGCAAGATAAATTTCTTAAACGACTAATGGCCGAATTCACAGTCTCTAGTTAGCTAATGACAAAGGCTTAACTAATGATTCTTTATTCGCAATGCTTAGTTTGCCATAAGAATAACAAGTAAGAGTTAAACAATAGTTAGTATTTTAGTTTACCAATGGTTAACTAATGACCGAGAATTCGGCCATTAGTAAAGCAGAGTCATGATTACAAATCTATAAGGTTTCAATTAAAAGTTGCACTAAGTTAAGGTTCGCTTTAAAAACTAAATGCTGCTCATAATATAAAAATTAATTTTGATAATAATATGGCAAACTTGGATATATGTATTAGTACTCTAAAGTCCCAATGATTGAATATAAAGTCTGTGATAGTAATTTAGATCCTTCAACATTTGTTATTGAAAGAACAAGTATTTACAGCAGAAAATTAAACAATGGTGTCTAAAGCTCAGGGGCCAAATTACCGCATTCGATATCGAGTAAAATTGATCGTAATTTTCTTATTTGAGATTATTATGGCATTCGATATCGAGCAACAAATTTAGTACATTTTATCATAATTTTGATATCGAAATAATTTTCCGTTACGATAGCTTATTCGATCACGAATGCGGTAATTTGGCCCCAGTTTGAGATTTGCTGCTGAAGTCTTGTTATCTCCTTCATTGTATCCAAAACACTCTAATTTCCTCTTTTAAAAATCCGTGCCAAAAACTACAGCAGCACTCTGCTTTAACTTTCCTTTGACAATAGACCATTGGCCGAAGCTTGGGCAAATTTTTCAAATATTTTTCTTCGTTACCAATCCATTGCAGCCTGAACAACGTTTACAAATCGTTCAACTTTATTACGAAAATTCACGTTCTGTGAGGAATGTGTTTCGTGCACTTCGCTCAACTTATGGTCAACATAATCGTCCTACTCTTCGCAACACCATCACCCATTTTGAGAACCAGCATTTATTATTGGACCGATAATTGGACATTATCGACCGAATAGATCACGTCCAGCACGCTGTTAAGAAAATATAGCGGCCATAGCTGAGAGAGTAAACGAAAACCGTGGAGAGTCCATTGGGAGCTACCTGAAATTGAAGCTCGTGATCTCGGCGACATTTGGTTTCAGCAAGACGGCGCCAATGCCCACTCATCGCATCAATCAACGGATTTATTGAGAGAACACTTCGGTGAGCACATAATTATACGTTTTGGGCCGGTCGATTGGCCACCAAGATCGTGTGATATCACACCGTTAGACTTTTTCTGTGGCGATATGTAAAGTCTAAAGTTTGTGCGGACAAACCCGCCTCGATTTAGGCCTTGGAGGAAAACATCACGCGTGGCATTCGCCAGTTACCAGTCGAAATGCTCTAACGAGTCATCGAAAATTGGACTCAACGGATAGACCATCTGCGACGTTGCAACGGCCTACATTTGATGGACATAATCTTCAAAAAATAAATGCCAAAGAATGTTCCTTTAAATGATAATAAACATTCCCCATTAAATTTTAATTTTCTTTTATTTTGCTCTTCACTATGATTTAGATATTTATTTGCAAGAAAGGTTTGAGAACCAGCATCCACATGAATTCTTCTTGATGTACATACTTTAATTGGTTCTGCATTTTTTGCTCAGATATTGTGGGAGAGAGCTGGATTTTACCTTCCTGGTTTCTTTTAACCAGTTTCTTCTGCGTGTAGCCGGATTTTATGTGAAGATACTCAATGTTCGAAACTGTTGGTATTTGATTGATATAAATATCGAATAAGTTTACAATTCTTATCTAAGTAATTTACAGTTCGATCTACTAAAGGCCTCATTGTATTGATATCCAATGTTATAGTGAGTTTCCAAGATCGATTTAAATCTTTGATATACTTAATAATTTGATTTGGATTTCCAGTGCGATCCAAATTAAAACCCCAAAGATATTGGGATTGTTTGGCCTCAGTTGGTAAGATTGCTTTAAGTTTTTGCTATATTGATTTTCAAACCATAATTAGTTGGAGCCTTAACCATTTGTTATTAAGAGAGCAACTATTTGCAGGAGAAAAATAATCAATGGTCTCTAAGGATCAATTTTAGGTTTGCTGCTGAATGTCTTGTTTTCTTCTTCATAGTATTCAACATGGTCTTTAATTGATATTGAAGAAAAGTAAAAGTAACAGTTTGAAAGTTCTGGTTGAGTGATTCGCAGTTCGTTCCACAAAAGACTTTATTGTAGCGAGTCGATACAGTCGATACACTAAAGAGCCAATTGTATTAAGATTGTTTGGCCTCAGTTGCGATATAGCTTCATAAATCAACTTTATAAATCTACTTTAAATTTACCTTATTTTGTTAAAAAGTGGATCTCATTAAAATTCAAACTGAAATTTAAGCCACCTTCTAAAATCTGTATCCGAAACAACATTTTACATTTAAATTCTGTATTTAAATTTCACTGTAACAAAAAACAAAAAACAAAAAACAACATAAATCGTTTTATCCATTCGTATGTTTAATAAAATGTGGATTTAATAATCAGTTTAGTTTTTTATTTGCGAGTGCATATTTCTTTAGCTAGTTTTTCAAACCCCAAATTAGTCAGTAAATATAAAAGTTACTTGCTTACTGGCTTGTCTTCTTCCTGCTTAAGTGCAGCAATCCTGTTTTGCTCTCTTGGAGTTTTTTTTTAACCGTATTTACCATAAATGTTTCTAACAGTTTTTGTAAGAAGACTATTTCTAACCATAAACGTACGTATAAAAAGTATAATAGACTTGTACATACAATTTTATTTTATTATTGTTGTTTTTGCCAATTTTTTGTTATTTGTGGCAAAAAAAAATAATTGGGGCAATAGTGTTGTCGTTGTTTGCTGTTGTTGCTTCTGTGGATTTGTTGCAATGGCCCATAGAAGACATTCACTTCTTCAAAAGACAACAACTTCTTAGTAACTGCAACTGTTTTCAATTTTGTTTAAATGTTTTGAAATTGCGCCTTATATTAGAGGTATTGTTGCCACATAATAAAAACTATACTTTGTTGCCTTGTTTATAACAAATTTTTCATGAGAATGGGAATTAAAGACTTTAAACAATTTGAAGTTTATATGTACATAATATGTTTCCATGGTACATGCTTTGCTTTCTATTCAATCATGAGCGAAACAACTTCCCAGCACACCATTCTAGAAGCGCTCCGAAAAAGGAGTCAGAAAAGAGTCCAACAAAAGAGCATTTTCGGAGCGAAAGAAAAATTTGCTTGTTACTGTCCTGAGTCGGCACGCAGTATGACTCAGAAATTCCACTTAATTTTGTGTGTACCAAAGCGTTGTTGTCCTGTTATTTGTGCTTTGAACAAAAAAAAATATAGCTGTAACACACAAGAATGATAAAAACAAGATTACACAGAGCCCAAAAATAGCCCCTCATAAAAGACTATTTTCTGACATTATCTAAGAGCTTTTCAGAGCCCAAAAACCCCCTCATAAAAGACACTTTTCTGACATTATCTAAGAGCTCTTTCTGACGGAACATTTTCGAATGTAATGACCCTCTTTTCTGAAGGTTTTCGGAGCAATAATGATTATTTTTTGGGCTCATAAAGAGCGTTAACTCTCCGAAAAAGGTGTCAGAAAAGAGTCTTTTCGGACTCATATGGCTTGCTCGGTTGCTTCACCATACAAAATTTTAAGAGCGAATCGAGTAGATTCATATTGAACGAAATTCCACTCTTCTCTAATTTTTATCACAAGTTTATCTGCACTAGCTGTCAAAATTTAATAATTATCAATTTAATTAAAAGTGAATGGAAAATTCGTAAAATTTAATAAAATAAAATAAAATAAAAATAAAAAAAATTGTGAAAAATTTTATTATGACAAGAAGGATGTCCTCTAAATTCAGATTTATGGAGGATTCAAGCATGAGCTTCAACTTGCTGATGGAGTTGAAACAGAAGCATGCCCAGCTTTTGCAGCAGCTGCAATTGATTAATGTTGTTAAATTGTCACTAATATCAGAAAGACTAGTTTGGAAAATTATAAGTGCATCTGCATATGTAAGCTTGTCCTTGTAAATTATTTATGAAACTTAAATATTTTAGGATCGAAGTTAAACTTTCTGGGAGAAAGACTGCTAAATAGCTGATGAAAGTAGCTTCCAAAATAACTTTAGGATGTGTCGGAGCTCTTTTTTATAAACTATGCGAGTATCTGTGTGATCTGCGGAAAACGCTAACTAATTTCCACTCACTTTTTTTGTACATTAAAAAAAAAATCATTTTCCACAAATTGTAAATTCTGTTTGTATATTAAAGAGAACTGTCAAATCGAAGCAAGTTTATTAGTCATGTAAACAGCATGATTCATAAACATGATTGAAAAAGCGAAGCAGGAAACATCAGATAAAACAAGCAATAAAATGCCATTTTAATGTTATCAAGTATCGATAGGTAATATTTTATCACCACTAAAATAATCGTGTACTTTACCACCACTAGCGTACTTTTTCATCGATTATTAATATTTAAATATTTTACCACCACTAATGTTTAAAGTGCGCAAAAGCTATGTATAGACGATTGTCAGATCATACAATGTTGTCAGATCTAGCAATGTGCTAGCAATATACTGACATTGAAAAATTGTTAACAAAACGTAAATTGTCAATGCTTTTTCTTACAACGTTGGAAGACAAAAATTTTAAGTTCACACGGTTGTTAGACATTTTCTAAACATTTTTCGGACATTGTTGTAAGATCTGACAGCCGTCTATACAAAGCTAAATACTTAATTGTTTTGTGTACTTTTGTAAAAATTATTACTCCAAACACTATTATTTCATTTTATTTATTACCATAATATAAAAAATTAACTAAACTTTTGATCTTACATAAATACTTGTTACACAAACCACAATCTATTTAAATTTCAAATATGTTGAAAATTTCCACGGCACACAATTAAAATTTTCTCATTATTTCAAATGTAGAAAAATTCTTTTTAAAATGATGCAAAAGCACTCATTAAATTTGAAACGTAATTAAAAATCAATTTAGCATAATAAAACATTAATTGTTAGCCTGCTCATACATATATTAGACTGACTACCCAAGCAAATGTATTCAAAAACATAAAATGCTCATTTGTATATTCTGTGAAGACTTGGTAAATTGGTCTGGTGAAGAAGCTTTAAGCAAACTCTCTCATCTCAAATACTATGGGTATTTAAGAAAATAAACGGCGAAATCTATTTAAGCTGATTACACTTTGAATTGTGAATGACAGTTTGAAGTGTGTTTGTGTTGTTGTTGTTGTTAGTTGAGAGTTTTTACCACTCGATTTTAGCCATTTAAAGCTTTATTTTTGAATGACAAGATGTGTAATGAAAGAATGTCTTTAAAGTTTGAATTTTAGAGAAAATCAAAACAAACTGTTAAACTAGTTGTAGTCGTATATGACGAATTTTAAATACACTATTTAAAAATAGAATTGATTGTGCAAGCATCAAAACAAAAATTTAGATTACCACCACGTCTTGACGAGCCATTGTTTTGTGCACACAAGAACATAATATTGACAGAATTACTGAAACAAAAATGTTTATGCTGTGCTGTGTGGGCAAAACGTAACGATTTCCATGTTAATAGTTTTCTTTGTAATTTTTGTTGTTCGATCATAAACATAACATTAGCAACAGTTGTCCACATAAGACAAATTCATGTGAGGAAAAACAATTTTTTTTAAAAGAGAACAAATTTAAGGCTTAACAAAACGGAGAGTTAGAAATAGGGACTTCAATAAGTCATTATACTGCTATCGCTAAAATAGCTAGTTAAATGTAGCGACATTAATAACCGCTAACCAATTAAGCTACAGCACCCTTATGCATCCACAACAACGGTGAAGGGTATATAAGATTCGAATATAGCACTCTTACTTGTTAATTATAAATAAAGCAGAAGAGAATGTAGTGCATTAAGACTTTTGTCTCTCTTTATTTCAGATTCTTTCAGGTAAAGAAAATAAAATTTTTTCTGATACTCTTTGATTAGCGAATATATGAAATTTCGGTAATGTATGAAGACTCAAGTCCCTAACTGCACATGTATATAAAAATGCAATATAAATTTTTAAATATGTATTATTATATTTGTATTAATATAATTAAGCTTTTCCTTTAACAATAGGCGGTGTTGACTTTATTTTGAACCTCACAGTCTATTTCTGACATTTTGTTTGGTCGTGCAGACCGCAAAACGATTCTGGTTTCATATCAATTGTAGCAAAGATCTATTATTCTTATTACAAATTGGCGTTACAAACTGAATGCAAATTCTCCATTACCACCCAAATCTAAACTCTGTAAAGCAAACAAACAAAAAATAGTTAAACAAACAGTGGTTAAAAAAAAATCGGTTTTCTGCAGACAAAGCCAGACGAGAGATAAACAGACAGTCCGACAGACATTTAGTTGTCAAAAAATCAAATAGATCATTTGAAAAGATTTGTTTGGTCTTGAGTGAGTTTATATAGTGGCGTTTAAAGTGAAATTTCATGTCACGTGTCAAATCACTTACACACAATGTGCAATTTTGTATGTTTTCTTTATTTTATTACTTTTATTGCAAATTCTTTTAATAAACTTAAAGCAAACAGTTTTTAAAACAAAAAAAAACACACACAAACCAAACAAAATCAACATAACTCCTTGAGCATGCGTGTTTTTTCATTTCACTGTTCTTTAAATTTGTGCAGCCAAAAAAAAGAAAAGAAAAAGAAACTGATATTTGACCCAATTTTTTGTACGTTTTGTTTTTTAGTGGTGGCATTAAACCACAGTTTTTAAGCGATTTTGTTGTTTTTGTAACAAACTATCAGACTGTCTGTCACATTTAAAAGAGGATTGACAGTTTAACAGATGCAGATACAGACAACAACGAGCTGCAACAACATCATTTCCTGATTCACTTAATGCAACGGGCACAATTTTTGAATGCACCACACAAGACCCTCAATTGACATAAACTGAACAACAATATAATAAAAACAGAATATCAATTAGTAAACAAAAATTATTGAATTGTATTAAATTTAAAGAAATTGATCTGGTAGATCTTTGGTTTTTAAATGCATTTCTTCTGGCCTAATTTTATTTATCAGATTATTTGGCTCAACAGCTCGTTTTTCAAGTTCTTAGTGTGATTAATTGAACTTCATTGTCTCCAAATGTTAATTCTTGCGTTGAATATCAATTTTAAATTAAATCAATTTAAAATTTTCAATTTAAACCATGTTTACCATTAATTGAAGACAATTAAATGGTTTCTCTGCCTAAAATATAATAAAAGAAGTTTTAAGAAATTTCATGGTTTACACAAAATCTACACAGAAAAAAATAAAAATGAGTTTCAATTAAAATATCAATTAAAAATTTAATTGAAATCGGACCTGTAAACAAAATGATAGTATCAATTAAAAAAAATGTGAGATTTAATTGAAAATCTCAGAAAAAGTAATTGAATCAAGTAAAATTTTAATTGAAAATTATTTTAAAATCAATTAAAGGTTTAATTGAAAAAAAAAACATGATTTTTTTTCTGTATACACAATAGCAAAACATACATATTGGGTCGAATTATTCATTCCGTTCCGCGATTGCGGAAAAAAATTGTTTGTGCGGAAGCTTAATTTGAAATTATTCATTCCGTTGCTGGGGTATTTTTCCTTTTTGCGGTACCATCTCTACACAGCCAGTATTGCTGCATGCCGCAGTAATGAATAATTACATTATACATAACGCTTAGTTTTTCTTTCCGTGCGGAATTAATCGTTTTTATACCCTTCACCACCACTAGTGGTGAATGAGGTGAATATGTAAGTTTGCCATTTCGTGTGTAACATATATTTTATTGATTGAGCTATGTCCGTTTTTCTGCCAGTCTGTCTGCGTTAAACACTATCACGTGTAAAATACACAATCAAAATCAATAAAGTTTATAAAAAAAAAACGGCTCTCCTAAACATTTTGGCATTGAAAATCTGCACAATCGGCTGAGAAAACCCAGTTTAAATATATCGCAGATAAATAAGTAAGAAGCCGTCCATGATTTCTCATAGTTCCCATACAAATTTCTTTCCGAAATTTGGCTCAATGATACATATGTAAATGCCTTTAAAATAGAAATATTCAAACAAAATTTAACAAAAATAAATTTTATACACGAAAAAAAAATCACAAAACAAGGTTCGGTTCATGTTTGACCATTACACCCCACTTCCGAAAATCACTTAAATACTTATAAATCTGTTATAAATAATGCTATCGATTCAAACACATTTCAAACTCAAACTCACGAAAATGTCTTATAAATATCGATATCGAACCAACATTTTATACCGATCATTAATCCAGAAATTATACTAATATCGGTCATCGGTTATACTATTGGATTTTGTAGCTGTCAGTCCACAATTGTCAATAGCCCCCAAAATAAAGTAAACTTCCGGGTATCATTATAACAACCATTAAACTCTTGTATGCAACATTATTGAGATGAAATCCAACCCGAATAGGCCTAAAATACATAGAAATCACGTTACTGGATACTGGATCTTGAAGCTGCAACTCCATAATTGGTCCACTATGACTAATTTTTATTTCATAAATTGTTACAATATACAGATAAGATTGTTGTGATAAACAGACAACCTCTGTTAATAATTAAACATTTTTAATTACATCAATTATAAATAACATAAAAAAAATCAGATAAAATTTAAAAATATTTGAAATAAATAATGTCTTTCTAATTCTTTTTGAAACTTGTCTTTCAAACATAATATATACACATATATTTGATAAATTTGAGCTACTACTGAATCAGAAACACTCAATTAGGATATTCTAGTCCCAACAATAGTGTAGTTTTTTAATTATCATTAGTTGGAGGGTATTAAAGATTCGGCACAGCCGATTATAGCACTCTAACGTGTTTTTTATTGTATTGTGGCTGTCTAAGTCAATATATAGAAAAGAACCTGTTGTTCTATTAGTCATTAAATTATACTTCATACCGACTGCATTACTTAGAAGTAGTTTAATAATAACTTATTTATCAACTCATAAGTTGATAAATTGTGTATTAGACATTTTCATAAGCTTTAAAACAGACACACATTGTTGCACAGGTCTCTAGCAATAATTTGACTTTTACAGATTTAAAAAAATATCAATTAGTTGACGAGTTATACCCTAAGAGATGTCCACATGAAACACATTTTTAATGCGAAAGAAATTGTTTGCTTAGTTGGTCGTAATTCATTTTGAAATTTTAACTAATTTTGACCATTTAAAATTGATTTAATTACCAATTCTTAAGAGAGTTTGTTTTAAGAATTTGTATGATTTCCATAACAATCCTGAGTGTAATTTAACAATTTATAAAATTAAAAAAAACACATTTTTCCATATTCACAAGTTAGAAACAGAGTATAAAAAAGGATAGATTTAAGGTGAGGCCTTTTTGTTTAAATTTGATCTCAATAATATTATTTAAAAAAGATTTGTGGCATGGTATAAGTGGACCCATTATGGACTGATAGCTTCTAAATCCATTATCCACTAGTGTGATTTCTATGTATTTGAGGCTTATTTTGGTTGAATCTCATCTCAATAACGTTATTTACAAGAGTGTATATGGTTGGTTAATAAGCTCGGAAGAGGACTTAATTCGGGAGCTATTGCTAATTATTGACTGACAGCTACAAAATCCAGTAGCATAATTGCCGTACAACCGATACTAATATGATTTCTGGATGAAAATTTCTGGTCCGTATAAAAGTTGTTTTGATATCGATATTTATTAATAGACATTTTTGTCGGTTTATTTGATTTTTGGAAATGGTTCTTATGTGGCAGCTATGACAAATTATGGGCCGATCTTCTTAAATTTTGGAACAGTTATGTTCATGCATATGAGGATATTTCACGTCGAATTTCAACATAATAACGGTATATTTAAGATATATATTAATATTAACGTGGATTTCGAGAGTGGACCTTATGTGGGGGATATTGTCAAATATGGACCGATATTCTCAAAATCCAGCAGTTTGATTTAGGCATGTATGTAAATGATCCGTGTAAAATTTTGGATTGGTACCCTTATTTATAAGAGATTTATGAGTATTAAAGTGATTTTCGGAAGAGGGCTTTATATGGGGCATACGGTTAAAAATGGACCGAAATTCACAAAATTTTGTGGGATGATTTTTGTATATATGTAAATGATCTGTGCAAAGTTTTGAGTCGGTACCGATATTTATACAATATATATAGGGATAAATGTCTTTTTCAGATGTGGTCCTTGTATGGGAGGTATGATCAATTCTGGGCCGACCACCATAAAATTTAGTTCAACAATTTATTTTTTTATAAGGATTATTTGTAGCAAATTTTAGCCGTTTAACATTATTTATATCTGTTTTATACGTATTTAAGTAAAGTGGACTTTATATGGGGGCTATGGTCAAACATGGACCGAATAAAAAAATTTCGTTTTGCGATTTCTTGTTGCATGACACTTATTCCTGCTGAATTTTGTATTGATATTCCAATTTTATAATCATTTATTTATCATTAAGCCATATTTCGGAAAGATATTTATATGGGGCCTATAATGAACCCATTCTTACTACTTTCCTTACACTTTCTTTTTTTTATCATAAAAACAACGTATACAAAATTCCATGGTATTATCTGCAATATGAGTATTTAAAAATATAGCAAGAAAATGTTTTCAAAATATCAATTTTTTAGGGAGATTGTCTTACATTTTGATCCATAACTCTTGTTCTACTAGACCGATTTTTCTGATTTTCAATACCAAACTACTCAGGAGAACTCTAAGCGTTTTTTTGTAAACTTTGTTGATTTCGGTTGTGCCCTTAGGACGTGAGAGTGTTTTACACAGACAGACGGTTATGGCGCAATCGACTTAGAATTTCGTAAGGACCACGAAAACATATATATACTTTGTTGGACCTGAGATGAGTATTTCTCAGTGTTACACACGGAATGACAAACTTAAATATACCTCATTTACAACTTATGGTGGTAGAGGGTATAAAAAGAAGGCAGAACTGGTCAGTAGAAGTGAAAACGGTATTAGTATTGTAAAACAAAATGTCTTTAAATTTATTGAATAACACAATTGCAGACAATTAAACAAGTTTATTTTAAATAAAACTTAAAATCATAAATTTTGTTCACTTTACATTAAGCCACAAAAAAACCTTAATTTTTTCGTTTGATTGAAACTAAAAAATTAAATCAAGGCTTCATTACAAATCTTTTTATGAAATAAAAATATTGCATTTATTACAATTTACTTTTTCTCTTTTAATCTTAATTAGAATTCTCAATAAACAACATGTATTGTGTCTAAAACACTGATACCAACAACTTAATTTAATTAGTTTTTATATTTTCAAAACATTTTTCGAAGCGAAAAAGTATGAAATAGAGTTTTTTCGTTATGGAAAATGTAAACAACAAAAAGTGTTAATAAACGCATAAATTAATGTCTTACATGCTTTAATAAAACAAATGTTAAGATATCATATTAAATTAATATAATAAAAACCAAATACACAAAACTAACCAACAAACGAAACATAACAGCAGACGCAGCAGCAGCAGCATAATGTCTATCAATATAAAAATTCCATCTAATTAGCGTCAATTCAACAAGTTGCAATTGAATCCCAATGGGGCCGAATTTAAAAAATTGTGGAAAAAAACACCAACTTCTTTTGTACAAATAGCAACGTGAATTAGACAAGCAGTACAACAACTACGCCACATGTTGCCCACCAATCACAACACACTGGCAACACCAAACAGTTGAAACTTGGTGATATATAAAAATGATTTAGTAGCTGCTGTGACATTATAATAGTAAACAGAAAAAAATCTTAGAATTTAGTTTTTTTTTCTTCTACTAGACCATGAAACAATAATTTAATTGCCAACTTAGAACATGTCTTTTTTCGTTAACAATTGTTAGAAAGCTTTAATGGTTGTTTTTAACTAAAATTATTATTGGAAGTTGTAGTTTTTGTATTTTTTTATTTTTAATAGACTGACTGTACAAAAACATGATAAATTTTTTGTAATTTATACTTTCAATATATTGTAGTATAAAATCTGGCAGTCATTTATAAATAATACGAGTACATTAGAAAAAATGTCATCAATTTTTTCAAAAATCATTAATTGGAATTTCATATTTATTTGTTCGCTTAGTTTTTTCTTATTTGTTTTGTTAATACCTTAAAAGGTGTTTAATAATACTAAATTATAAAATTCTAACATGTTTGTATGTATTTACAAGCATTAACTTAACAACAACTGCACCTAAAACTATTTAAATTCCATTAAAACTAAAACTTAACGAGCAACTTAACAATTAAAATAATTGTTAAACCAAACTAAATGAAACAAAAAAAACTTACTTAAATTAAACCTAAACTTAAGATAATCGTACGATAAGCTATTTGTTATACTCACTCAACATGTACCAAACCAAACCAAACCAAACACAAACTCAAACTGAAACAGAAAAAGTAGAACATGCAACAAGAAAAAATAATATGTCAACATAAATTTACCCATCTTTCCATTTAAACTAAACTTTAAATTGCCTTTTAAGCTTTCAACAAATTGTGGCACAGTTTCTTTAAGAGTTTAAGACAACAAACAGCAATTATAATGGCCAAACAAGTATCTACTTCATGGCTGGTTGTGTTTTCGAAAAGAAGGGTCTGCCTTAAATGAAAATTAAACAACAGAAAAAAATAATAAATCCAACCTTTAGTTGATGTTGTCTGAAACGAGTTCAGATTATAGTAATTAATTACCGGTTGCCAAACCAACATTTACCAAAAAAAAAATAAAAAATTTTTCAAATTTAAACTAAATAAGTTTTAAGAGGATTTATTTAATGCTTGTGTTTGAGACAACTTTTAAAATAAATTTAAAAATGTTTCCAATAACCGCTTAAGAAACTAACTATAGAATCCTAGTGCATTTGATCATTAAGCATGAGTTGGTATTTGTAGCCCGGGTTCGATTCCCAGCTGCTGCCACTCAAACAACATCAGTTTCTGATAATTTCTTTTCTATCCATCATAACTAATATTTATTACAGCGCCCTCCTTTGGTGGTATAGCATTTAAAAACGCCACCGAAGTAAAATATTTAAATAAAGGCTATAAAATCAAGCCTTAACATTAATGCGCCTACTCACCACCAGAGGCGCTACAATTCTGCACTAAAAACAAACATAATGCGCAATTGCAGAGTTGTGATATAAAAAGCTTTCTTCTTTCACCATCTTTACTTCCCCTATCCCCTTTCCAAAGAATGTAACGCAATTATATATAGGCATATTAATTGCCTGAGTGTTACTTCTCTTTAAAAAAAAAAAATAGTGTGTTTTTAAAGAAAATATTTAATTTCCTTTCAATATAAGATTGAAATCATAAATACATATTTGAAATATGTATGTGGGGACGGGTAATAACGGACGAACGACAAGAAGTGGCAATACTTACTGAGATTGCAACACTGTTTATATTAACTGACGATTGGGAATGGGCGAGAAAAAAACTGACGAGTAATAACTTCATCGACAGACGCAAAAGAACAGACAGTACAGTTGAAGTCTGGAGTTTGAACAATTATCATTAAATATTAAACTTTAAAATTAAGTATGGCACATAAGCCTGAATTTTCTTTTAAATAAACATATAATTAACTAAAATTATAAAAACAAAGCGTTTTCATTAAAAAACCTACATTTTTGGGGGCTCAACCGGGATGTGCTTAGAATTGTTTAAAGTTTAATTTTAAATTGTGTATAGAGTACGGAGAAAATATTAAGTGCTGAGTGCTGGAAAATATTTTGATGATTTGTGCTTCTAAAACGGACAGTTTAAGTGTTGTGGACAATTGGAAAGACATAAGGACGACTGAGTTGCG
The DNA here is from genome assembly GCA_950370525.1 of Bellardia bayeri. Classification (NCBI taxonomy): domain Eukaryota; kingdom Metazoa; phylum Arthropoda; class Insecta; order Diptera; family Calliphoridae; genus Bellardia; species Bellardia bayeri. The sequence continues at coordinate 23,943,085 of OX493267.1, forward strand.
TCAAATTAAACTTTTGAAAAATTCTGAGTGAATTTGAGAAAAATAATAAAATTAAAACGACTGAGTGTCGTGGTGCGAAATTCTGAGTGAATTTTATTAAAAGAACTATTAAAATTAAGACAACTGAGTGTCGACAAGTGAAAACTTCTGAGTGAACATAATGCAAGATAAATATAAAAAGTAAAAGACTGAGTGTCGTAAAGTGAAAATTAAAATTCTGTAGTTGGACAACTGAGTGTTATTGAGTGCAACAAAATATACGATAAAATTAAATTCATTAAAATTTGTACAAAACGTAATTTCCGTAAAAGAAAATTGTACTAAAATTGGAGAAACTACAAATAGATGAAATGAACGTTATTTTGAAATTTATAAAAAAAAATTCAAGTTAAAGAGTGCTATAGAGAGTATAGTACAAAATTTTAAGTTCACTAAAATTTAAAATAAGAGAGAGAGAAGTAGAATTAAAACTATACAAATCTAGTTAAAGAACACAAATTTATAATTGTTCTTGTGTGAAAGAGATGACAGTGCATAAGAGAAAAACTGAAATAAATTTCATTGAATAATTAGTAGAAACAACAATGTTTTCGAGAAAATATGAAAAGAGTACTGAGTGTTAAAAGAAAAAAAAAATAATAAATAAAAAGCAAAACTACAACAATAACTACTAAACAAAAAGTCGTTAATTTGAAATATGAGTAGAAAAGAAAAAATGAGATGAAATAGAGAGACTAGTTCAACGAGTTGTGTATATAAAAAACAGAAAAAAAATAATAATAAAAACAACGAGACAGCTAAACAACGAATGTCAGCAAGTGCAAAAACGTAACTATAAAATATTACAATAGAGAGAGATAATTGAGAGAGCTTAATTCTTGAGAAAAAACAAAGAAAGAAAAAAAAACACACACAATATAGTAACAAGAACATTAAGCTGATAATTGATCGAATATATGTACATATCAACAAAGAAAATTTTCAACATAAAGTTTTGCAGCAAAAAAAAGTTGGAGTTGTGCAGTGCTGACGAAGTTGCTAAGAGAATTTATGTATGCCAATGAGTTGGAAAAGGGTGGAGCTGAAGCGGAAGAGAAGATCGCTGAATGTTAAGTTATATTTTTTTTATTTATATTGCTTTTTGTCTTTGTATTTTTTTAAACCAAGAGAGTTGATTTTAAATTTAGTTTGTAATGTTTTTTTTTTGTTAAATGAGATTGTTCTGTTAAGAAGAGAAGCAAATTGTAACGTAGCGTTTATATTTTGATTTTGGAGTAAACATTTTAACGTAGAGATTTAATTGCTTCTGTTAAAAGTAAAATCAAATCGTAACGTAACGTTTTTATTATATTTGAATTTTGGAGTGAACATTTTAACGTAAGATTTATTTGTTTAGTGATACAATTTTTGGATTAAAATTTATTTTGTAACGTAAACTTTAGTTTTTGAGAGTTGAATAACTTTGTGAATTTAAAAAGTTTTGTCAGTTTAAAAGTATTTAATTGATTTTGCCAGTATATATTTTATATAATTTAAACACTATTATTATATTGATAAATTTTTATACATATTTTATATATATTTTATTGCTGAATATTATATTATTTTTACCGGACAATGGACAGACAAGGGATTTTAGGATTGAATGTCGACGGTTTAAGGGAGAAATTGGGTGAGTTAGGTTTGAATACAGTGGGACGGAAGGAGGAACTTAGGAATAGACTAATGGACTACTTCGGCCTGAATGCAGGGGATTCCGGTTCGGAGTACCAGGATGTTGGACCACAGCAAGTTCCTTACAATAACGTTGGTAGAAATGTATTCACACTTAGGGATATTGAGGATTCACTTTCGACATTTTGTGGTACGGATACTTTAGAAGTTCGTGATTGGATCAATGATTTTGAGGACAACGCAGATGCAGTTGAGTGGTCGGAATTACAAAAATTTATCTACGCCAAACAATTATTGAAGGGAGCAGCTCGAATGTTTATTCGTAGCCAGAGCGGAATAAAAAGCTGGAGCTCCCTTAGGGAATCCTTAATAGAAGAATTCGGCACTAAACTACCAGCCATTGAGATCCATAGAATGTTAGGAAATCGCAAAAAGAAGAGTAATGAAACTTATAGGGAATACCTTTACACGCTAATGGAGATGGGAAAACCCATAAGAATAGATGAGGAAAGTTTAATTCAATATTTTGTCGACGGAATTCCTGATTCTAAATTCGGTAAGAGTATTTTGTACCAGGCGAAGAATGTGAATGACTTAAAGGAGAAATTGAAAACGTACGAGAAGATTCGCGGATCTGTCCAACAGGCATCAACCTCGAGGACGACCCCAACATCAAAGTCACCACCAGAACCGGTAAAGGAAGAGCAGTCAAAGCAGGATTCAAAGGTGAAAAGAAAATGTTACAAGTGTGGTAAGGAGAATCACATCGCCAAGGACTGTAAGTCGACCAGTATTAAATGTTTTAAGTGTGGAAAGCAGGGTCACAAATCTTTTGAGTGCAAGGACCAGAAAAGTTCCAATGTGAAGACTGAAGGGGACAATTCGTGCATGATAAGCAATTTTTACAATACTGATGAATATAAGTCGTCGGCAAATCGTAATTTCAAAGAGATTGAGATTAATGGCGTAAAGTTTTCAGCGATAGTTGACTCAGGCAGTGACATTTCTATAGTAAGACGTGATATTTTTGAGACTTTAGGGGACGTGAATTTTGTTGGAGATGAGCGGTGTTTTATTACGGCTGGAGACTACAGATTATTTTGTATTGGTAGTTTTGAGAGGACAGTCAGTATAGATGGTGCTGATTTTAATTTGAAGTTCTTCGTAGCAGAAAATTTTGTTTATCCGGCAGCAATCGGTAACGATATTTTACAGCAGGCTGATATCATGATGACTTATAGTGGTGCAACATTTGTTAGTAGGACAGAATTGGATGGACATGCAGGAAGTAGTAACTCGATTTCTTGTGGAGTTGAAAATGAGTTCGAACAATTTTGTTCTACGGTCATGATTGATAACTACGATGAGGACTTGGAATTATGCCATATGAATGATGAGAGAGCAGAGGAGATTAGAACTTTAATTAAAAATTATACTCCAGATAGACAAGAACCATCGCCGATCCAGATGAAAATTATTTTATCGGATGATATTCCTATATATCAGAGACCTCGACGATTATCATACGAAGATCAACATATTGTGGAAGAACAGGTGAAAGACTGGTTGCGTGACGGTATCATACAATTAAGCAACTCAGAGTATGCCTCACCAGTTGTATTAGTTAACAAAAAGGACGGAAGCAAGAGATTGTGCTGTGATTATCGTAAACTAAACGAAAAGATAATGAGGGATAATTTTCCAATGGTGTTGATAGATGACATCATGCACAAATTGCAGTCCGCAAAGATTTTTACGACTTTGGACTTAAGAAATGGATTCTTTCATGTACCAGTGGAGGAGCAGTCGAGAAGGTATACGTCATTTGTAACGCATAATGGGCAGTACGAGTTTTTATATGTGCCGTTTGGTATTTCGAATTCGCCGGCAGTGTTTTCCCGATTTATTTTTTCGATTTATAGGGAATTAATACAGGATGGTACTATTATAATATATATCGACGATATTATAATCCCGTCACTGAACGAGGAAGAAGGTGTCATGAAATTGAAAAAGGTGCTAAGTGTTGCTGAGAAACATGGGTTGAAAATTAAATGGGAGAAATGCCAATTTTTACAAAAGAGGGTTAATTTTTTAGGATACATATTGGAAAATTCTACGATTAGACCATCGACCGAAAAGACAGCTGCAGTCGCAAATTTTCCAATTCCAAGAGACAAAAAGTCACTTCATCGATTTTTGGGTCTTACATCCTATTTCAGAAGATTTGTGTTCAATTATGCCATGATAGCAAGGCCTTTGACTGACTTATTGCGAAAAGAAGCAGTTTTTGAAATGGGAGATATGCAAATGATAGCCATTAATCAACTAAAGTCAAGTCTAATGAATGCGCCAGTTTTAAATTTGTACAATCCCAGGGCTATAACAGAGGTACACACAGATGCGAGTATGTATGGATACGGAGGAGTTTTACTTCAGAAAAATGCAGAGGACCAACAACTACACCCAGTAGAATACATCAGTCGTAAAACAACAGACGCCCAGAAAAAATATCATTCGTATGAGCTCGAAGTTTTGGCCATAATTGAAGCATTGAAAAAGTGGAGGGTTTATTTAATGGGTAACCGAATAACGATAGTTACAGACTGCAATGCTTTTGCGATGACAATTAAAAAGAAGGATGTGCCATTGAGGGTGTCCAGGTGGGCAATGTTCCTTCAGGAATTCGATTATACAATAGAGCACAGATGTGGAACTAAAATGCGGCACGTAGATGCACTAAGCCGAGTATCTTGTCTTTTAGTAGAGGATTCCATAAAACATCGCCTTAAGGAGGCTCAATTAAAGGATGAATGGATTAAGGCAATAAGAAAAGTTATGGAGAAGGACACTTATGAAGATTTTTATTTGAAGCATGATCTACTCTACAAGGATCCAAACCTGGAACAAATAGTGATCCCAACAAATATGGAAGATGAAATTATCCAAATTGCACATCGTGAGGGACATTTCGGTAGTAAGAAAACTAGAGAATTGGTGGAGAGAGAGTTTTATATACCTAACATTATGAAGAAGATTGAAAAGGTTGTCCGCAGCTGCATCGTATGTATGGTTAACGAGGCGAAAACAGGAAAGAGAGAGGGTCTATTAAATCCCATAGACAAATCTGATAGACCATTAAGGACGTACCACATTGATCATGTTGGTCCAATGGATCAAACGCCAAAGCGCTATAACCATATACTGGTAGTGGTCGATTCATTTTCGAAGTTTGTCTGGCTATACCCTACCAGAAGTACAGGTACCGAAGAGGTAGTAGACAGATTGAAGCGCCAATCAGCTATTTTTGGAAATCCAGAGAGAATAATCTCGGACCGAGGAACTGCCTTCACATCGAGTGCATTTAAGGAATATTGTGAGGAACAGAATATACAACATCTACTAATTGCAACAGGGGTTCCAAGAGGTAATGGTCAAGTTGAACGTATAAATAAAATAGTAGTTTTATTGCTGTCCAAATTGTGTGAGGAAAATCCTCAGCAGTGGTATCGTTATGTAGAGAGGGTTCAACAGTGTATTAACAATACACCACCGCGAAGTACCAAGGTATCACCATTTAAAATACTCACAGGTTTGGAAATAAGAACAGAGAAACATGAGGATATAAGGAAACTTATTGAAGAATTTTCGATAATGGAACTAGATGCAGAAAGGAATGAAATTCGCAATGAAGCTAGGGATAATATTGTCAAAATACAAGCAGAAAACAGGAAAACTTTTAACAGGAAGCGAGTAGAAGCGCCTGTATATCGCGAGAATGAATTGGTGGCCATTAAGCGGACCCAATTTGGTGCAGGGCTCAAACTTAAACCCAAATATTTTGGTCCATATAAAGTTGTGAAAGCATTGAAACACGACAGATATGAAGTTGAAAAGATTGGAGAAGGTGAAGGTCCAAGAAGATCCAATACAGTCGCAGAATATATGAAGAAATGGAATCCGTCATTCGGGGCGAATGACCATGCAGGACGGCCGAATGTGGGGACGGGTAATAACGGACGAACGACAAGAAGTGGCAATACTTACTGAGATTGCAACACTGTTTATATTAACTGACGATTGGGAATGGGCGAGAAAAAAACTGACGAGTAATAACTTCATCGACAGACGCAAAAGAACAGACAGTACAGTTGAAGTCTGGAGTTTGAACAATTATCATTAAATATTAAACTTTAAAATTAAGTATGGCACATAAGCCTGAATTTTCTTTTAAATAAACATATAATTAACTAAAATTATAAAAACAAAGCGTTTTCATTAAAAAACCTACATGTATTGTTGTTATTTATATTTATATTTATATTAGTACACTAATACCTTGCTTTGCGTCATTTTCTTTCACGTTTTTTCAAAGTTGCGTCACTGCTTAATTAGTACTAATCTGCACTGTGCGTCATTAGATTTTCGATGTTGCGTTGTTTTAGGTTCGAGTCTTTAATAAGTTTCTTTTTTTTAATTTTTGCAAAATCTGCCAAAACGATGACCCGTACAAGAAGCGCTTTGAGGATCGAAATGGAGTCATTGCTTTCTATTTGGACTGAAGTAAAATGGTGTTTCAGACAGAAGCAAAAACTGAAAAGTAAAACATTATCCAACGATAATAATAGTGGTAGTAAATGCAGGCAATTTATTTTACTCTGCCAAAACAACTGTTCAGCAGACCAATTTTTTGTGAAAGAAAGTTGACGACTTGGTATTTTCGTAACCCTAGAACTTATCTCCGTTCTTTACATGAAAATCTTAATTCACTTTGCGTCGTGTTTTTTTTTTTTTTTTTTTTTTTTTTACGTAACCCCGACGCAAAGTGAGGTATTAGTTTATTTTGAAACCATAACTCGTTTAAACATTTTTCCTCAAATGAATTTCAATTTCCCACCTGTATGATAAAACTCTTATATTAGTTTAAAGTTTTCCATACGTATAATCTTGCTTAAGGAAATTGTCTGGTAAATTCAACTTAAACGGCACTGGTACTATTCATTCCCTCAATTTGTAGTAGGATCAAAGTAGCAATGCCAAATCTATTGAACTAATAATACAAAAAAAAAAAAAAACTTAATTGTGGTCGTATGCAAGTTCCAGTTTAGTTCTTTTACTCTTATCTACTTTAAAAACGAACTAACAACAAGTTTTTGAATTCTTATATCTAAAACATTTTAATTATTAGTCCAGCCATTGTCAGACGAACACTTTTTGGCCATTGTTGATTATTAATGTTAAGTAGACATTCTTCCTCTTCAGCTCTGATCCGCTATATCCCTTCTTCTTAGTTGAATACAGCCACTCTTATTTAATATGTTGCGGGCTAATGGGTTTGCATTTTTTTGGATCTCAATTTTTACCAAAGGCTCATTTAGATCTTTATGAATATTCGAAGTTTTTATATACCAGGGGACAATTGTGATCATTTGTAGTAATTTGTTTTGGCGTCTTTGAATTCTGTCTACATTTGAAGCTGAGGCTGTTCCCCATAGCTGTATTCCATAACACCATATAGGTTAGAGATTCTGTCAATGAGCCAATTAATTTGGATTTATTTCAATTTCATTTGACTCAATTTTGCCGATCTGTATGGGACTTCCATGTAAGCCGTCGATCGAGGTGTATACCAAAGTATTTAACTTTGGATTGTTGTGTTATTACTTGATTATTTCTGCTCATTAACTTTTATCCTCCATTGCTTTAACCAGTTTAGTTTTTTATCCATTATTACATTAGTACATTGCCAAAAAAAGAAAATAATTGGTGCAAAAACGTCTAAAATACTTGGTGTCAAACCAATTATAGGGATGAACAATTTGGTGGATAGCGATAACAGTTACACTTAGACTACTCCTTGCAAGGAACGGTATAATATAAATTAGTTAAATTCAGGCAACTTGGCAAAACAATAGGCCGCGAACACCGCAATAAATATAGGAACTATAGTTAAGCCACAATTTTTAAAAGCGTTATATGCACCCGTTTTCGTTTCAGTTCACCGGATAGATTTGACTATGAATATGATTTCCTTCGAAGAATGTCATCCAAATATTCGCTGAGGGATCAAGATCACAGGAAATGGCTAAATGTGTTATCTATTCAAACCTGTTTAATTTGAGACTGGTCCAGGTTATATAAACAACTTTATTATCAAGGCATATAAATCACGGATAATCACAACTCCAATTGGTTTTTGGAGACAAGAACATTGATGGCTCCTACCTAAATTTGACTGAATTTTGTCATAGTATTGGCAACACTCTCCTGTGTGATAAACAGAGTTAATAACGAATCTACCGCAATGGTTTGACCAAGAAAATGTTCTTCACCTCCCAGAGAATGTCATACAAGTATTTACTTAGCCAGATCATAGGAAAAGCCAGAATTTGTTACATATTCGCACTAGATGAATTTGGGACCGTTCATTAGATCCAGGATATAGAGCAGGAATATCCACATATTTACTTATAGCAATCTGCCATAAGATCCCTAAAGAATTTGTTTATTATTTAGAATATTATCAAAGATCTCCGGGTGTCTCTGGGTTCCTGGACATTAAAACATTGCACCAATCCATGTACACTCAAAGACTGCGTCTCCCTTGCAATGATTCTGTAAACGTGTAATGACTAAAAACAAGAGAAAATAGTTTACATGGTTTAGGAATTGAAAAGAGCAGAAAATATATCATATTTTCGTATCATAGTCCAGCGTTTAACGTCTTAGAAGGTAGACGTTTTGATCAACAAATATTTATTGAAAACCCTGTCCCTATAGGGGAAATTTAAGTGAGATTTTTAACTTTAACAGAACAACAAGATGGCTGAAGAATGTCCACGAAACTTGAGACGAATAATAAATTTAAATACATCGAACAAAAAGACTTAGAAATATGAATCGATACTCTACATTTTTATAAAAACTTGACAAATATTGAAACAACGACATAAATTCTGTGTTGATGTATTGATTTGAGTAGATATGTATAAGATTTCTAAATTCGGTTGACATAAAGTAAGGTTCTTTAACTTCTTCATAAACATAGATGATAGAATATCTTTATATAGAAACTCCAGTAATTCTCAAACTACCTGAGATATTGGATTTCAGTATCTATAGAATATGGGATCAAAATATCACGTTCGGGATCATTTGAAATTTCAAAAATATACTAGATTTCTTGCTCGATACCGAATGCAATATTTCAATGGAACGTTTAATTTCTTCTCATTCGTATTTTCTCCAGTACAACTAGATGTAGTATCGATTAAATATTAAGAAGATGATACTTTTCATAATGATTTACTAGAAAAGCACATGTAACAGAAGTAGAGATTCAGGCACTAAATATTTTGGGTTCCTAAGACCTAGAACAAACGGTTCTGTCGGTATCTCTGATTGGATGTCTTAATTAAGAGCGTTAAAAATTCACCGTTAAAATTTGGATACAGGAGATATTTTTAGCAATGTTACTAGCCATTGGCCGATCAGCAACTTAATGGACATTCTGGTAGATGCCGAAATATTTGGTAGAAGCCAGTATATGTATGAACTACTTTGTAAATATACTCTTATAGATTCATGAAATTATACAAACAATAAAAAGTTTTGCTTGGCAGATAAAAAAGCCGACTAGGTTGCAATATTTTGAACACAATTAGCACACTATGCTGCTAGCAACTTGAGCATAAACTTCTTAGGTTACCCAATATGTACCAAATATTCTGTTAATTAAAAACACACTTCCCCAAACTTTATATTCCACACATGCAGAAAGACTTTCTTTAACCAGATTTACAAGTCATTGGTTTAGTTTTAAATTACCTTCATGGCAAATTGCAAAAAAAAAAAAAAAAAAAACTAATGAACAACAAGAAAAAATAAACGTCATAACAAACCGTTAAAAACGTAACGCTCGGTAACACAGTGGGGGTATCCGTAATAAATATTTAATTCCAGTGTGGATGACGATAAGAAAAAATCATACAGCATAAATAAATATTAATAATAATTTATAGTTGATTAAATAAGTTTTGACATGTTCCTTCTTGCTTTCTTAATTTTTGTGACTGGGTTAACACAACCATAAAAGAAGTCAAATGCTGCCAAAACAAAATTTAAGATAAATACAGGGGCGTGCAAAGTATTTCCTATGCACTGGCATGTGAATTTAAATCTTTTTTTTTAAGAGATTAAAGGTGCATAAAACAAAAAAATTATTCAATTTATCATAAAACTTATGAAATTTCCGTAACATTAAAAAAAAAAAATTAATCAAGAAAGGCGTTAACAAAGTTTGACTGTTCAACTAACAAATTTAGGTTAAACATGAAAGGTCTCAACTTTAAAGGGGAACATATGTATATGAAGACTTTAAGGGAAATATAAAACTTTCATTGTTTTTTTCTCTTCTCTTTAATAACATTTTTAAATGTTTGATTTTCATTATTATTATTATTATTATTATTATTTAACGAATCTTTAAACAGTGACAAAAGATGTTAAAGTTTAGAAAACACATTCCTAGAAGAACTAGAGGTCAAAATCTCGACTCATCATCTTATTTATTTGTGTTAGTTGTTTGGTGTTTGGTACTTTTTTTTTTTTGAAGTGTCGCCCAAAATCAATATTTCTATTTGACTTGCACTTGTCCATATGTTTAGAAAGTGAAAGCCTCTTGTGACTGGAGGAAAAAAAACGAAAAATAAACATTTACTTCTCATGTCAATGTTTGGATTAAGTGTTTGATTTTATGTTGTTGCTGCAACAATTCAAATACTTTTTGTTGCCTTTTGCCGTTGTTGTTATTTTTTTTTATTAGTATTGATCAATATTTGAAAATTACCAACCAACAGTAGTTGTTATTTTTATTCTTGTTGTTTTTGTATTTGTATTTTCTTCACATTTTTCTGACTGTGAAAATATGACAATAAAAAAAACGAAAAAAAATGCTGAAATCTTTAAGTTTATATTTGAACATAATCATAAAACCAACCAACTAACTAACAACTTTAAGCCATGGTCAATTGAAATTATGTTTAATTTTTTTATTATTATTTTTGCTTTCTACTTCTAGTGGTTTTTAAAGCCATCATACGACATATTTATTGTATAGCTGTGTATATAATTTATTACAAATAACTATATAGTATTAGATTTAATAAACAACTATTAAAATACTCATATGCACACACGAACATGGCGAAACATTTCAAAATGACTACAAAAAATTATTAATAATAATAATATAGAGATTTGGTTGTTTTTATAGTCAATCATCAACGTAAATAGGTGAATATATTAAATTTGTCATGCTGTTAGAGACGACCAAAAAGCCATTACAAATGATGTGCTCTGATGAAGAATTGTCGGTTCGTACCACGAATCAAATAATAAAGATTACGCATTAAGCAGGTCCGTTCGTTATATTTTACAAAAACTGTGAGAGTAAAATTGTGAGCAAATTTCTTCTTGTGACGTCACAAGCAGCGCTGCCAACTTTGACGATTTTTTAAGTCAAATTTATTAAAATGACGATTGACGATTTTTAATTTTTCCCGCAAACAAAAATGACGATTTTTTAAAAGCAAAACATATGGTAACCTTTTTCCCTAAAAATTCAAATTTTGTAAGTCCCCTTTTGCAATGTAGAAATTGAAAGGCAGCCAGATGAAGTTTGTTGGCGCGGGGTTGAAGAGGTAGAGCGTGTAGTACACGACTATCTGTACTGGACATTTTTTTTGTAGAAGAGTGTTTGGTTAATTTTGAAATCCAAAGTTTTAATAACGAAGACATATTTTTAAATAAAGATGAAGTGTATCTTGGCATTTACGTGAAGGAGAACCAATCTAGTTTAAATATTGAATATAGTCAATATAATATATTTGTTGAATTCTGCGTCCAATTTATATTGAATTGGTTTCAGAAATTTTAAAACGTTTTGATTTTGGCGTTTTAGAAGGATTAAACTCCATTGAACCAAGCGTAGCTTTAAACAAAAAAAAATGATTCAATTTTACAATTGGCCAAACAATTTGTTTCGAGTTTAATGGCACTACCACATTCGTCGGCCAACGTCGAAAGAATTTTTAATATTGTAAATTTAAATAAAACAAAAACCAGAAATGCTTTGGATTCTTCAACATTACAAGGAAAATTGTTTTCAAAAGATTATCTTAATTTAAATAATTCTCAGTGTTTTAATATAGCAATTAAAAAATGGCACACAAAAATGTACCAGAGTAAAGTCACATAATACCAAAATTAAATTAATTATTTTTTTTTATTAAATAATAACTTTATTTACATGTAAATAAAATAAAAATATTTAAAAAGTTTTTGGTATTTTTAACTTTTTTTGTCTTGACAATTTCTTGACGATTTTTTTTTTAAATTGACGATTTCTCCAAAAAAAAAAAAAGTTGGCAGCACTGGTCACAAGTCTAAATAAATTTTAATGCAAATAAAAGTTTTAAAATTAAGTGTGTCGTTTTTAATTGTGGAAATATTAAAAAAATAACATTAATTAAATTTTTTTTATTGATTTTCAAAAACAAATACATTGAACAATGTGCCCATTTTACCACTTTGTGGAAAAAAATTAAAATTAAATCATAAAGTTTGTATTGAACACTTTAAGGCTGATGATAGAAAAGGAGATACGAAATTTAAAATGGCTAACTGAAACGTTTTGCGTTTAAATGATGATACAGAACTGGGGCTGAACGCTGCCAGTTTGACATAAAATTTTACCAGAGAATGCGGTCGTGAAATAGAATATATTTTATGTACAAAACTTTTTATTTAAACCCAGATTTGTGGACAAAAATTGGAAAAGCTGTCGGCATTACAGGTTGGTACACAGAAGAAATATGTATAAAAGCATTAAATGACAGTTCGTGAAGCTGCAGCCGTCTTTTCAATTATGGACCTTTTTTCTCTGAGAGTCGTTCATTCTGTTTCATCATTAAGAGACTTTATGTTAGGAATGCCTACTGACGATTGTTTGTGTCAAATTAAAAATCTGGAAGCTGTATTCAAATCTTTGAATGGTGACAATCTCTTGATTTGCAACGAGTATATTTAAAAAAAATATATGTACATATGTATGTAAATGATTCGAGTACATACTATTAAAGCGAATATTAAAACTAAATTACTTTTTTCGATCGAGAATGTTTTTTCAAATAGGAAAATTACCAACTAGCGGATGCGACAAAAAACACAAACAAAAATTAAAATTAATAAACTGATAATACAAAAATATATCTATTATAGTTCACTTTCTTGATAAATTTTAATATGTATAAAATTGTAAATATTTAAGTGTTTTAATTTGAATCAAATAATTTACGAAAAATTAATTTTTTTATATTGTTAATAAAAGTTATTTTTTACATATTTATTATACGAAAAAAATAACCTGTGACGTCATGCGCTGAAAGCGAAAATTTCGTTTACATTCTTTGCGCAATCTTTATTATTTGATTCATGGGTTCGTACAGCTATCAGTAAGACAGGACTGCCAGAAATTTTCAGCAAAAAATCTTAATTTCGCCAATAAAAAGTCTTATTTTTGAGGAAAAAATCGTAATTATAGAAATAAGTAGTTTTTTTTTATTATAAATAATAAAAACAATTCATATTTTATTTAACACTCACCAAAAAAAAATAACAACAAAAATTCATTTTCTTATACTAAATTGTGCATTTTTTGAGATCGATTAGTTTAAAATTTTTCAAATGGGAACTAAGAAGAAGATTTTTTTAATTGAACCTTACCTTCGTCTAGACAAAACAAGAAATCTTTTTTTTTTGGGAAAAAATCTTAAAATTTTTTTCGGTTGAATATTTGAAAATCCTCAAAGCGGATTCATTTCGATATCTTTTATATTCAGTGATTGGCCTACACCAACGATATTCTTCAGAATTAAGATAATTATTTTAATGCAGTTTTGTTTTCCAGTCAAGGTATTTCTTACCCTTCAAATCAAGATTCGTAACAAAATCCTGCTCTATTTGAAAATACAAATATGAACTCTTTTTTTGATAGATTCAAATGTGTTGAAATACACAGTTTTCTGGGTCATAACTTTATGACACAGGCTAGCCTATGTGGAAGATATAAACAGTAGCAAGGATTTACATTAATCTATCGAAATACGATATACGACTACAATACAATCTGTGTTAACAGACCGGATTTGTCGTATACGATTCGATATTTTGAAAAACTTCAGCAAAATATAAATAGGTATTTTAAATTGATTTGAGTTCCAATAACATTTAAGAAACTAGAGTAAAATATTAAGAGAACAACAGTACGTGTTTGTGTGCGTGTATATATATTTGTAAATCGGTTTGGTTTACTCATATTCCACTATGTACAGTCTGATATTATTTTGACAATAGTTGTCTAACATTTTAATATCTTTGAAAAAGAACGAATTGTCAAACTCGTCAAGATAGGCCTATTAGATAGTTAGGCCATTTACACAAGAAATCATTGCGATTGAGCCTTGACCTTGTTAAGACAATGGATACTAGATAATTTAGCTACGTAATAAAGACCCACAGTCAAGCTTCCAATACCTAAGATAAATAAATTATCCAAATCTGTCCGATCCTCCAATGACTCTGCTATTATCCTCGAAATATACTTTCGGTTTGTATTCAAGAGTGCCGTAATGTGATAAGCGTATCCTGCTGTGGCTATTTTGTCCTTTTTTTAAACCGTATGTTCAGATACTCAAACTAATGTCAGATAGACAGACGGTTCAGTCTTAACAATTATTCCTGCCACTAGCTGACTAAATAGGTGATTTAAAAGTAAGATTTGACAAGCAGATTTGACGTTTGCAATCTGGAAGGAATACAAATCCAGCATCAAATAAGCAAGCTTCATCTAAAATATATAATGAAGAATTTGTTATGAGTTGCTCAGTTACCGATGTGAATTTACCATTTGTACCTATAGAAAACAACCTTGCCAACAGCTTTCAGGTTTGGAAACAAATTGTCTTATATGGAGAATAAAAAGGGCTATATTATATTTTCTGTTTAGTCTATTAATCGGCAGACCAATTTATGCTTAAAAGCACTTGTGTTTAGGGACATTAGTAGGGCATACCCGTTCAGAATTTTTTTCTATCAAAGATCAAACTGATTCCCATGGCTACAAGCCCCAGGCCTTCTTGCCCAAATGTGTGAATAGTAATAGATGCCGTTCAATCGAGGTGGCACAAATATATCATATTTTTACCTCCCAGTGAAGAGCACAATATCTATTTTCGATTTACACTGAGTCCACCATATATTGGTATATATCTGCCGTCTTAACGCATATTGCATGCAATTCAATAGTGTACTGCAACGTCCTCCGCAACCGCGACAGTCCTATCTTCATATTGTACACAAGAGGGGAGATAAAAGTTATATTGAGTTGTTACCCGATTAACCTGAGGGTGCTGTAGCTTAATTGGTTAGCGCGTTTGATCATTAAGCATTAGTTGGTATTTGTATCCCAGGTACGATTTCCAGTCACTGCCAAACAAATGACATTAGTTTCTGATAATTATTAGTGTTCTATCTATCATAACTAATATTTATAGCAGCGTATTCCTTCAATAATTCAATAAAGGCTATAAATCAAATATTAAAACAATGCGCCTACTCACCACCAGGGGCGCTGCAACGCTTCACTAAAACAAACATAACGCGCAATTGCAGAGTTGTGATATAAAAAAGTTTTCTTCTACTTTCACCAGCTTTACTTATTCAACCTATGCCCCTTTCAAAGTAAGTAACTCAATTAAATATAGGCATTTTTAATTGCCTGAGAGTTATTGCTCTTTAAAAAAAAAAATTTGACCCCATTCGCAAACAGACATCCTACATGGCTGCCATAATGAAGACATGATTAAAACTATCCTCTGTATCCAAGAAGGCCACAGGACTGTTTTTTTTATTTGTGACTTTGAACATTATGAACAGACAAGCAAATACATACTTGATACATTTGTATGAAAAATCAAAATGAAGGGCGCATAAGATTCGTTTCTACTTATCTAATTCAGTTTAGCTGATTTTTCTGATTTTTCCTCGAAATGACAATAACAAATGAAAAACTATCAATTAAAGATCCAGAAAAAAACACAGACACAAAACTATAAAAATAATCCATAATTGCTGGCAGTTAAACAAAAACCAAAACAAAATGGTTAAGCAATTATAGATTTATAAGTTGAAGTTTTTTCAAAGCAACTGTTAGAGAAACACAACCAACAGCAAACTACTGACTGGCATTGTCAATTATGCATGCATTTGATTAACCATTTGATTTTTTTTTTTTTTTAATTTCAAATGTTTTTTTTTCTTAATTTTTGCTCTGACTTGACTAGTTTCCAACTACAAGGTGTGATTTTAATCGTTACAAAATATGTGCTCAACTCAAAACATACTCTTACATGCAACACATGCAACATGTTGATATTCTATTACAAAAAATTGCACAAAAAAAAACAAAAAACTTTGGCAAATTTTGCATACACTCGAGTACTCATTTACTTTAATATGAACTTTATCAAGTCGTTTGTTTTTTTTTTCAACATTTCAAAGATTGTTTTGTTGATGGAAGTGTGTCTAAATATTTGCCACCGTTTAATTTTTTTTTGTTTTGTTTCTTTGTGTAAAAACTTTAACAACATTTTGAATTTTTAATTCAAATTACTTTATTTCAGCACAGTTTTTTTTTTTTTAAATATCTAAGTCAAAATGTTTGTGTGCAAATTTAAACAACTGGTTGCTTGGTTAGTTGATTTTTTCTATTAGTTTCTTGCAACTCATTTCTTTAATACGTAAATGTTTAATGTTTTTGTTGTTTCTGTTGATAATATTACAATCTTGTCGCGCCCATAAAATGTTTATGAATTAAAGTCAAATTGTTTACTATTTGCTCTCATGCATTGCATGTTTTGAATTTAAATATGCATTTTCAGTTTATTTTTTCTATGCTGCTTTAATTATTTTCATAATTAACTTTTGCATGTCATTTCCCAGTGTCACACATTACATTCATATACATAGTACGAATAGAGTAAACTTTATTTTCTTAAACAATTTTCTACAAATAGGGTGATAATTTATTTAATTGTGAGATACAGCAGTTTGCTATATTTTATAGCTTTAAATATCTTTTTGATAATATAGGGCACCACTATTATTATAGGAGTTGTTAGAGACAATTGTAACTCTTTAACTCTTGGAATAAAGATGGATGGCTGTTAACAATAATAGGGGTATTCATGTACATATGCAATACACATATACAATTAAAGTCAGCAAAGTTATGTATGTGCATTGTTTCATTCTGTATGGGGAAAATGTTTTTTTTTTTTTTTTTTTTTAATTTTCATACCCTACACCCAAAGATATTGTTCCAACATCCACCGATCGACTCAGAATCACTACTGACTGGTTGACTGGCTGTCCATGTAAAGCTTGTGCGCAGAGTACAGGTCGCAATTTTAAAGAAATTTCAATAAAATTTTGTACGTGTTATTTTTTGGGACGGATGGCATTGAAACTGGTGGAATTCGGACCATTATTTCACCTGCCACCCATACAAATGTCCTCCTCAAATAGGAGTTTAACGATCATAAATGTTTGAATTATGCAACTGTACAAATGAGTAGTAAATAAAGCCAAATCACATCTACAAATTTTGTGAAGATCGGTCCATAATTGATCATAGCTCCCATATAAGCTCCACTTCCGAAATGACTTTAAAGTGCACAACTCTTCTAAAATATCGGCATCCAAATAATATTGAACACAAATATGTTTCATATACTCGTATATACAAATAATATGGTAGAATTTAATGATGATCGTTCTATAATTAGTCGTTGCTCCCACTGTCAAAAATTAGCTTAAAAAGCATAACACTCTTAAAAATTTTGATATCCAATTAAAATTCAACAAAAATAAGTTTCATATAAAACCCGCTCTGTAATTCAACTTAACTTCCGTAAATCTTTTAAATTCATTTCATTTCTGCAAAACTATGTTATACATACACTGGGTGTAGGGTATTCGCCGGTTTGACCGGCTATTTATTAATTACAGCAAATTTCGAACTACCAGGTAACACTGGTTAAAAGATTGATGTTTGTCTGTTGGCTACCAGGCACCGCAAGTGGTGCAAAGGGTTAGAACGCAAAGAATTCTGATGAGACAAAGTGGTGTTTCTCGAAACATATGTAAATTCAACAACCCAGGTTCGAATCCCAGCCAAGAAAATTATCAATAAAAATTTTAATAATAAAAATTTTTCAAGTTGTAAAACAATTCCTACCTTTAGTAAAAATAATTTAATAAAAATTATATTTAATGAACTTGAGCCCGACCAAATAAATATCAAAAATTTAAAATTAACAGTTCGAATAAAAATTAATAAATTGTTATGTTTATTATATTTATTGCACTTAGATTGGCCAAAAGAAGCAATTCTTGAAATTTATACACGTTAAAAAGACAGCTTTTGTTTACATTTATAGGTTATGTCATACGGAAAAACATAAGCAGGTGTGATAGCAAAAATTATGAATCGTATGTAAAATGGAAATTTTGATATACATACGGAATTACAGAAAAGTGACAGTACATATGTAAAATGCATCCCGTCTGATAGCACCTTTAAGTTTTTTTTTAATTTCTTAATAAACAAATCGTTGTCTTGACTAATGACAAAATAAATCATTCGAAATATTTAGGAATATAGTGGCATTGGAATAAAATATGTTAAATCCACTAAAATTAAACATTTTACTAAAAATCAGAATTAGGCCTTTTTGCAGGCAAAGCCACGAATTATTTACATATTTCCTCTTTGCCACAAAATATTTACATAACCATTTATTTCAACCATTAATTACATAATTGTATTGCAATTAAATTAAAAAGCCAGCAATTTGCAACAAATGTCGTTTTTAGGAAGGAAATCCTCTTCAAACATTATGGCAACACTAGCTTAAAAGATGCCCAGCAAACATTTTCTCAAACACATTAATTACACTTAGACAACTAATTATCTATTAAAGTGATCATAACAGCAGCAGTGCATATAGGGGAAAAAATTAACATAAATTAATAGATTTTCTTAACATTAATAATGCAACGAAGCATAAAGATAAAACAACTGCTGCAACAACAAACAAACAGCAACAACAACATTTTATATGTTACTTTTATTATTTATTATCAACAACATCAAGTCATTTTCACACAACACTAAAGCAAATTTATATTTAAAAAGATAAGAAATTGAAATTCGAAAAAAAAAACTATTTTCTTTACAGCAAAATAATTTTTATGATCATAATTTGCGCAATACAGTTGTTGTTTTACCACTATTTTTGTTGCCAACAACTGCGGCAATAACAAACATTTATACACAAACATATCGAAACATTTATTATTTTACACAGTAGTTAAAGTTAAACAAAATGTGGAGTTTTTTTTTTTTTTTTTTTTTTAAACAAAAAAAATCTACATACTGGGGGAAAGAAAAACGAGTCGATTAAGTTTGAACAAATTGTGAGCTACATACTCGTACATATATATTTATGTAGGTATAGCGGATATGTTAGGTTTAAAAAATATCTTTAACGTTTGCTTTTGCGTTTGAGAACAATGATTTTTGTTTAATTTTTTAACACCCATTTTGGCCCCTGGGGCCAAATTACCGCATTCGTGATTTAATGAGCTATCGTATCGAAAAATTATTTCGATATCGAAATTATGATAAAATGTACTAAATTTCTTGCTCGATATCGAATGCCATAATCTCAAATAAGAAAATTACAATCAATTTTACTCGATATCTAATGCGGTAATTTGGCCCCTGATTGTAAAAAAGCGTTGTGGTACTAGCAAATGATATTTGAGGCTGTTCTGGTACCAGTTTTTTAATCAATTATTTGTTTTGAAATGTTAACTCTTGGAACTAGTTGCTTTACAAAACAAACACACATTTTTAAGAAAAGTTCTAGAACTAGTTTTTCGTTTTGTGATTTTTGTTTCAAATTGACTAGTTACGTTATTTTATTCTATGATTGTTTTATAGTGGAAGGCCAATGTAAGCGGCATGCGGCCGCGGGCGGCAATCAGCTGTTCTTTTTACCTCTTATACTTTTTGTAGGTAGGAAAATGTGAGCGTCATATTTAAAGGGCAAATGTCAAAAAATTAAATTGATTCGTTGTTTACATACATAAATAAATTCTTAAATAAACGTTTTATTTAGTGTGTAAATGGTGTAAAAATATGGAAAAAAATCCTATTTTTAACTAAACTCATATGTCACATATTTATTATATACATACATGTGTATTGCAACATCGTTTTAAGCGGCATAGTTGAACAAAATTCTACTCTGCCGCGATTAAGTAGTTCTGATTACACTAGTTCTAGAACTATCTAGAATTTTTAACCAAATCAAATCAATATTTTTTTTTAAATTCTAAGACATATCGCATAACATAACCATCAATTTGTCATGCCATTTAGATATCACCGTCTAAAAGTAGGGTATACAAATAAAATTAAAACAAAAACCAAAACGAAAACGAAAAGATCTTTAACAAGCTGCAAATAAAATAAAAGTTAAAAAACGATCTTAAGCCTTAAAGCTGTAATGAATTCATTAGTTTTGCATGCAATATGGAAAAAACATGATGTGAATGAAGAAAATCTACTTGTATTAACCGTTCAATAAGTCTTACTCCCATAAATACTGTGTACACATGCATACATACAGTGGAAAGCAAAACTGTCCGGATGTTTTGCATTAAGAATGGTGATTTTAGATGCGCTCATGCGGCCTATGCCAATAGTATTCTTTTCCATCAGACTGGTATCGGTTGACTTTCGTTTCGTCGCTTCAAATAACCCATTTACAGTCATCTACTGACCAATTTTTGTGGATTTTACAGAAATGAAGGCGTTTTTTTAAGATTTCTAGCGCATACTGCTGGCTTTTTCTAATTCACACTGGCTACTAAACCAATTCTACTTAATGCGCGTCTAACCGTCCAGGAACTGACATCCTTTCTTCCTTGCAGCATTTTTGGGGTCTTGATGTCCTTATTATGTAGCAAAGCTTCAATCTGCCGGGCATCACCATCAGAAAGCCATCTGGGTCAACCCCTTTCGTTATTATTGCAAGCTAAATTACACAGTTTTTCATATCCTTTACCGTGGATTTACTTAAATTTTATTTGTTATAGCGCTAGGCTGTCTGAAATTCATAATCCTGCAGTTTGCAATTTTTTTATAGCAACCAAAATATTTGCAAAATTATATTTTAGAAATGCAAGTTGACAACTTAGTTCGGAGTTTTTAAATATTTTTTTGGCTTGCACAATTGAGTCGGCATCTTGACTGTCAAGCTCTAAAACGACAGTTTTAACTTCTTAAAGATGTTCAGCATAGTACATTGCCGCTTCTAACCAAGTACCCCAACGAGTTGGGAATGGAGAGGTTGGATAAATACAAAAAATTAATATTAAATCTTAACTCAATTTCTGCCTACTTTACCATCAGGCCACAATATTTGTAACGAATCATTACAAAATGCCGCAATAGATGCGCCATTTGCCGTTTGAAGTACTTGCATGTTCAATAAATATGATTTATTGTCTTTCAAACCTTCTAAGACTCCAAAAATAAAATTTGCAACATATGTATCTCTGTTCGCTGTGCGTGTTTTCATCTACAGAAATCTTTGGCTACTCACGCATTTTTTCTATAGATTCACAATACAATTCTGTATTTTTTCAGACGCAACCGACATTTAAGAATATTTTTCTATAAAATTTTTGAAACTCAGACAAATAACTTTTTTTATTGGTATATTGGATTCCAGCAATGCTTTACAAAGATCATTTTGAAATGTTCTGGCAGTTGGAGCCACTGGATATTCCGTAATTAGTTTCTGTAGACGGGTTTCTTGTTTAGAAGACGCCAATTGATGCTTACCACATCTTATATGTTGTTCTACATTACACTTTTTCCAGCTATTTACTTTGCAGCAACATATATTGCAAAAGAGCCATGAAGACTCCTTCATAGGTTTTTACAATTTTTAATAATAAATTTCTATTAATACTTTCTTTCGGCATTTTTAACTTCTTTTTATATCAGTTTTAACAACCTACTATGATTTCAGTTGACTGTTTTTAAAATTAAAATGGAGCTGCAAAAACGTAGTAAGATTTTAGTAGAATTTTAAACAAAAATCCCCTAAATCGCAAGACAAGTAAGAGATATGGTCGGGCTTGACCCTACCCTACACCCAGTATATGTATAAAACAGTTTTTCAAAAATGGGCGTTATATGGGAGATATAACCTATTGTGGACCGATCATCCAAAATTTTAATGTCATGATGTCTGTGAATATAAGTATTATATGTGTTAAACTTTATCTCGATATAAATACTTTTAAACGATTTAAGCTTAAAGTGAAATACGTAGAATAGCTTCTATGGGAGTTTCGACTAATTATGGACCGATCATAATAAAATTTTACCGCATTATTTTTAGACATATTCAATATATTTTCGTTCAATATTATTTGGATATCAACATTTTTGAGAGAGTTATGCTCTTTAAAATGATTTTCGGAAGTGGGCCTTATATGGGAGCTACGACTAATTATGAATCGATCTGCACTAAATTCGTAGATGTAATTTGGCTTTATTTACCATTCATTTGTGATGAAATTTGTTTGGATACTTGCATAATGCAAACATTTATGATCAGTAAATCCCAATTTAAGGAGGACATTTGTATGGGGACCAGGTAAAATAATGGACCGATTTCTACCAGCTTCAATCCCATCCGTCCTTGGGCCGACAAAATATCACGTATCAAATTTTATCGAAATATCTTCAAAATTGCGACAGACAGCCAGCCAGCCAGACGGACGGACATCGTTAAATCGACTCAGAAAGTGATTCTACAAATATAGGTACATATGTAAAGTGATTCTGAGTCGATCGGTGGTTGTTGGACCAATATTTCCGTGAGTTACAAACATATTCACAAATCCAATACACCCTCCCCACTATGATGGCAAAAAAATCATTTCAGTATTCTCTGATGGTAATATGTAGTATGTACCTACTTATATTTGTATTATTTTCATTACCTTACTTCCTTAATGCAAAACATCCGGACAGTTTTGCTTCCCACTGTGCACATGTTTGTATGTATATGTACTTCTTTAGAGTTAGTTACAGTCTTTTTGTGTTTTTCCCCCGAACAATATTCATTTTATGAGTGGCCATTGAGCACACAGGTTTTTCTGAATTACTTTTTTTTCTATCCGTTGAACTTAATAAATTACCAACACGTAATATATTAAAGTGTATGTTTTAGTTTTATTTTTTTTTTCTTTTTCTTTAATCGTTACATGCATGGCCATTACATTTTTTATTGATTTTGGTTTTTCTCTTAACGTTTTTCGTTAAAGAAAAAATTATTTAAAGCAATCAATATTCACTTTATCTTCTTAATATGCCTATACTTCAAAATATGTATTTTTTTTTTGTAATGTACAACGGAAATTGTATGTTTTTTTTTCAATTTGCAAAATAAACCTCTTGGTTTTTTTTGGGTTATTAGGTAAATTATAAAACAAAATATTTAAATTTTTCTTAATCTTATGCTTTTCACGCAAAAAATTAACTTGTCTTAATTGCTTAAATGAAATTGTTGACAACACTGTCTAGTTATTTGCTAAAATGTGAAGAAACTTTTAATGATTTGTTTAAATCAAAAAAAAAATTGATCATGATGTATTTGAGATTTTAGTGTTAAAAAAAGAAAGTATTCTAAAGTTGCCATGACAATTGATTATTATCATTAGAATTTTTCGAATTACGGACAGACATTTCTTCATGTTTTTCTGTGTGGAGAATACTTGTCGATGTTCATTTGCATAATTTTCTGGTGGAATGAAACCCGAATCGATTAAATTTGATCAAATGATGGGTACAGTGAAATAACTCCCAAATGAAATAAGTCCCAATGAAATAACTCCCAATGAAATAAGTCCCATGAAAAATTAAATAACGCCCAACTGAAAAAAGTTAAATAACTTTCAAAGGTAAAAATGAAGGGACTTATTTCAAAATATAAAAATAAATCCCAATAAAAATAAATTAACGGCAATACAAGAAATTTGTGCAATGCGAAGCCGGTATTCTGTATACCATGGAGGAGAAAATTCTTCCGCTCGGCCGTACGCCAGCAATACCGGGAATCTGTACTATGCGAAGCCGTTGTTCTTCATGGAGGAAGAAATCTTTCCGCCCGGCCATAGGCCGGCAATACAACAAATTTGTGCAATGCGAAGTCGGTATTCTGTATACCACGGAGGAGAAAATCCCTCCGCTTGGCAATACAGGGAATCTGTACTATGCGAAGCCGGTGTTCTGTTCATTCTTGACAATGCTACTTTTCATACGTCTGATAAGATTATCGAGCTTGCTAAAGGGGTTGGTGCAGAAATTTTGTATCTGCTGCCTTATTCTCCAGATTTCAACAAAAAAAAACTGTTGGGACTTATTACATTTGGGAGTTATTTCATTATGAAATAAGTAGAAGAAAGTGTAAAGAAATAATGTAATAACACATAACAGGACATACAGATCACACTAAGGATACAGCACAGGACAAAATTTTCAGTTAATAATTATAATCATACAAAAGGTAAATACGTTTGAAAACAGCAGACATAAAGTTTGCTAACCTCATGTCCACAACTGTATGTAAATAAATATGTAGTTTGTAATTTTAAATCAGCTAGCTACGAGTAGAACAAAGATCCCAAAATCTGTTATCACTGGAAGAAAATAAATTAAGCCTCTTATGTTTAAATAAAAACTAAGACCCATCTAATGCAAATCTATATGTAAGAACAGGCCGACTATACAAACATATTATACAAAAAGCTTAATCACTAAATTAAAAAGAAATTTTTGATCCAAGGGGGATTCAAAAATTTCTAAAACGCGCCATAGAAACAGTATTAATTTCGTTTAATGATTGGTTTTCATGTTTATTTGTATGATCATTAAATGGGTTTTTAAACATTTTATTTAAAATGCGAGTACAACATGCAATGTCTTGAAAAAGACAAAAACAAGGCTAAAATAAATGTAGGTAACAATGAATTGTAAATAGGCGTAAATTGATTGATGGTTGTT
The DNA here is from genome assembly GCA_950370525.1 of Bellardia bayeri. Lineage (NCBI taxonomy): Eukaryota > Metazoa > Arthropoda > Insecta > Diptera > Calliphoridae > Bellardia > Bellardia bayeri. The sequence goes on from OX493267.1 coordinate 23,968,031, forward strand.
GTGTCGGCATATTTTTACAAAATAAAAGTAAAACAAAACAAATTATTACTTCGCTTATTAATAAATAAACAAAAAATATTGTTTTATTTATTAGGAACATGTTTAGCGTAACCTCAATTAAACATGGAAAAATCAGCGAGACAAAGATCCAAGTGAATAGGGAAGATGATTTTCGAAAATTGTCCAACCAGTTGGAGAGGGAGACCAGGGATTTCTATACCTATCAGCTCAAAAGCGCAAATGGACTCCAAGTCGTTCTAAAGGGTATAGACCCATGTGTTGATCCTGCGGAGATAAAGAACGGATTAATGGACAAAGGGTTCAAAATCAAGAGCGTAGTCAATATTAGAAACCGTGAAAAGATTCCTCAGCCCATGTTCAGGGTAGAATTGGAACCTGGAGATGTTGCCTTAAAGAAAAACGAGTCCCATCCAATTTACAATCTTATTTATCTTCTGCATCGTAGAATTACCGTGGAGGAACCGCATAAGCGTGTTGGACCCGTCCAGTGTCTTAATTGTCAAGAATTTGGTCACACCAAAGCGTATTGTAAATTGCCGTCTGTTTGTGTTGCATGTGGGGAACTACATGCAACTGCTCAATGTAATAAGTCCAAAACGGACTTAAAAATAAAAAAATGCAGTAACTGTGGAGGAAATCATACCGCTAATTATAGAGGTTGTCCAGTTTATACTTATTTGAAGGGCATAAGGACCAATAAGTCGCCAGTATTACCTGACCATCCTCAACAACCTAATTTCACGTCGAGTAAGAATTTTCCTCAAATTGTACGACCAACTACTCACGTAAACGCTCCTAATTCTAGACAAGTTTCTTACGCAAACGTGGTCAAATCTAATATGCCAGGTCTGGAGCAGGAACCTATATCGCAATATTCTGAGCCACATATCAACAATCTAGAGACAACATTGCAGACACTTGTCCAAACTATGAACACTTTTACGACCACCATGACATCCATGATGCAGGAAATGCTGAAAATGCAATCCACTATCTTGCAAGCCATTTTAAAGAAATGATTTATTTAAAAATTTGTTTTTGGAACGCGAACGGCCTCCGCCAACATAAAAATGAACTGGAATACTTCCTGATGGATAAGCAGATTGATGTTATGATGATTGCTGAAACTCACTTGACGTCGACAGGGTACTTCAAAATTAATGGCTACGTGTTGTACGATACTAAAGATCCCCGCGGAAGAGCTTGTGGAGGTTCGGCAATTCTTATAAAGAACAGAATAAAACATTATCTAATGAACAACATAAGTGAGGATTACCTCCAAGCAACAAACATTTGCATTGAATTCTGTCAATACAAATTTGTTTTATCATCGATTTATTCTCCGCCTCGATTCTCAATAAAAGAACACCAATACCATAACTTTTTTAATTCCCTTGGAGCTAGATTTTTAGTTGCTGGCGACTTTAACGCCAAACACACATTTTGGGGTTCACGTCTGGTAACCCCAAAGGGTCGCGTACTCTTCAACACCATTGCTCAAATGGGCTTAGATGTACTCTCAAGCGGACATCCCACCTACTGGCCGACGGACCGACGGAAGATTCCCGATGTTATTGACTTTGGAGTAGTGAAAAATATCCCTGTAGAATGGATGCAAGTGGATCCTTCATTAGACTTGTCCTCAGATCACTCTCCTACTATCATTTCAATGCATTTCCCTCAAGTGTGTGGCTCTCCATTTAGTAACATGACTAAGACCCGAGTAAGCTGGATAAAATACAAAAAGTATTTAAGTTCTCATTGCACGGAAAATATTGTGTTGAGAACTACCGACGATATCGATGAGTCGATTGGCAACTTTACCGAGGACCTTCGACGAGCTGTGCATCACGCTTCCACTTATTACGTTGAATGTAGAAATAGGACAAACAGAACTTATTTATCTGAACTCGAACATCTCCTATCAGAAAAAAGAAGAATGAGAAGAGAGTGGCAACTTCACAGGTCTCCTGAACTGAAAGCTAGGCTACGGGTATGCAGAGATATACTAAGACATTTCTTAGAAACCCAAAGAACGGCTTCACTTAGATCCTACTTGGAGGGTCTTGATAGTACCCCACAATCTGACTACTCGTTATGGAGGGCGGCAAGAGGTTTAAAAAGACCAGTGAGAGGAAAACCTCCTTTGCGAAATCCGACTGGTGACTGGGCTAGAAATGATTCCGAGAAAGGGACATTATTTGTTAACCATTTAAGAAATGTGTTTACTAAAAACAACTCAAATAACGTATCTGATTTGCCACCACTCGTTATTAGACCTCCTGTACCTCTAAGACTAAACTTTGGTGATGTCCAAAGCGCTATTGGTACTCTGAACCTTAGAAAGGCTCCAGGTATGGATAAAATCAGCAATAAAATGCTTGTGGAGTTACCTCGTGTAGCTAGAAGAATTATCCTCTTTATCTTCAACGCTATTTTACGCCTAGAATACTATCCTGCAGATTGGAAGGTGTCTATGATCACTATGATTCCTAAGTCAGGGAAGGATCACACCAAAGTAGAGTCATATAGGCCAATTAGCCTATTGCCGCCAATTTCTAAACTGTTCGAAAAATTGTTAATGACTAAGTTGATTCCAATTCTGAACGACACTGAATGCATTCCTAATCATCAATTCGGCTTCAGAGCTAAACACAGCACCATCGAACAAACACACAGATTGGTAAATGTGATAAGAGGGTCGTTTGAAGACAAAAAATACTGCTCCGCCCTTTTCATTGATGTGTCCCAAGCGTTCGACAAAGTTTGGCATGACGGTTTAATGCACAAAATAAAATTAACTCTGCCTGCTAACACCCATAAACTTATGGAAAGCTATTTATACGGTCGCAAATTTAAAATCAAAGAAGGCAATTTTTTAAGCCCCGCTCAGCCAATTGAAACAGGTGTGCCACAGGGTAGCATACTGGGTCCTACTTTATATTTGATTTATGCCTCCGACATGCCGTCAGACCCCAAAATCCACACGTCAACTTTCGCAGACGATACAGCCTTTATCAGCGTTCACAAGGACCACCAAGTAGCATCACAGAATTTGCAGAATTACGTTTATAAACTAGAGAATTGGCTAGAGCTTTGGAAAATCAGGGTTAATGAACAGAAATGTATTCATATCACTTTCACATTGCGAAAAGAAACTTGCTCGTTCATCAAAATAAATAATCAAATTATTCCTCAACATAATGAAGTCAAATACCTCGGCATTCACCTCGACCGCCGTTTAACTTGGAAGTCTCATATTGAAGCGAAACTTACACAGATGAAATTAAAAGCAGGGCAACTTAATTGGCTAATTGGCAGAAATTCTTCACTAAAGTTGGACTGCAAACTATTGTTGTACAATGCAATTCTAAAGCCAATCTGGTGCTATGGAATTCAATTATGGGGTACTGCCTCAGCATCAAACATTGAAAAAATTCAAAGGGGTCAAAATAAAATTCTACGTATAATTACTGCAGCTCCATGGTATGTTAAAAATTCTCGAATTCACAAAGATCTATGCGTGCCATCAGTAAAAGTTGAATTTACAAAACACGCGTCAAAGTATGTCAGCAAACTTGAATACCACCCAAACCCACTTGCACGAGACATCCTTAACTTTAGTGGCCATAATCGGTTGAGAAGGAGGGATACCCTTGCTTTAGCTCAAGCGCAAAATAGATGACTGGATCAGTTGATGTGAATTTTTTTTAGTATCATAAAATTTTTGTCTAGCACTGGCTGGGCTTATTATTTTCTTTTTAGTATTAAGATTTGAATACTTATTGTCATTTCATTATATGAAGATTCAATAAATAAATAAAGGCTATAAAAAAAAAAAAAAAAAAAAAAAAAAAAAAAAAATTTATTAGGAATAATACAAAAGAAAAAAAAACAAATTAAAACAAGTAAAAAGTATAGTCGGTCAAGCCCGACCATATAATACCCTACACCCAGTATATGTATAAAACCTATTATGGACCGATCATCCAAAATTTTAGTGTCATGCCTTCCGTGAATATAAATATTATGTGTGCTAAACTTTACCTCGATATAAATACTTTTAAAAGATTTACGAAGGTTAAAGTGAATTACGGACAGGGTCTTATATGGGAGTTTCGACCGACCATTACAAAATCAGGTGTCATCATTTCTGTATATAAGAAACTTATTTATGTTAGATTTTATTTGGATAACAACATTTTTAAAAAATTTATGGACGTTAAAGTGATTTTCGGGAGTGGGGTTATATGGGAGCTACAACTAATTATGGACCAATCACAATAAAATTGTACCATATTCTTATATATAGGAAATTTATTTGCGTTCAACATTATTTAGATACCAACATTTTTAAGAAATTTATGGTCGTTAAAGTGATTTTTGAAAGTGGGCCTTATATGGGAGCTATGACTAATTATGGACCGATCATCATAAAATCGTACCATATTATTTTTTTTATATATGAAACATATTTGTGTTCAATATTATGTGGATACCAAGAATTTTGAGAGAGTTATGGTCGTTAAAGTGATTTTCGGGAGTGGGCTTTATATGGGAGCTACAATAAATTATGAACCGATCTGCACAAAATTTATAGATCTGATTTGGTTTCATTTACCACTCATTTGTGCTGAAATTTGTTTGGACACTCGCATAGTTCAAGCATTTATGATCGGTAAACCCCAAATTCGGGAGGACATTTGTATGGAGGCCAGGTAAAATAATGGACCGCTTTCTACCAGTTTTAATCCCATCCGTCCTTGGGCCGACAAAATATCACGTATCAAATTTTATCGAAATATCTTCAAAATTGCGACCTGTAGTCTGCGCATAAGCTTTACATGGGCAGCCAGCCAGCCAGACGAACGGACGGACATCGTTAAATCGACTGAGAAAGTGATTGTGAGTTGATCGGTATACTTTAAGGTGGTTGTTGGACCAATATTTCTGGGCGTTACAAACATCAGCACAAATCCAATATACCCTCCCCACTAAGGTGGTGTAGGGTATAAATACTAATGAATTTTGTAGAAGAGATACAGTAAATGTGTTTAATGATATTGAGAGAGCAAACTAAAGAAAATAAGTTTTTCAATATATAAATTCACCTAATTTTTCTTGTACAAATTCTATAGTGCCAAATTAAGTGATCTTGGGATCATCACAACATGTCGCGACATGATACAACAAGACTAATCTTGAACATTGTACAAACATTTAATGAAGCATTCATTCCATTTTTAAACTCGCTCGCATGTTGCCATTAACAAAACTCATACTCAATTGAAATAAAAGTTATTAAACTTGACCATACAATACTTATTGAGGGTCAAATACACTGACTTTTAACACACAAATGCCATTGCATGTTAGATATTTCGTTATGTTTTTTTTTTGTTTTAATTTGAAACATATTAGAAATAAAAAAAATTAAAATAAAACGTGTCTCAAACACGTATTAAATCAAATCATAACATCTTTAATAATGTACAAAAGTATAAAAAAAACAACAATAATGCAGCTGATGACGATCATGATGATGATAAAGCTTTGGCTTTAGACAAGCTTAAATAGAGTCAAGCTGCACTTAAAATGTTGTGCATGGCTGTTAACAGAGTTGCATTTTTAAAAGCAGTTATGAGGTTCCAACAGACACAACAACACCAACAAAATATGTCTTAATAAAGATGTAAAATCATATACGAAAACATGTATCGATAATAAATGAGACGTTCATAAGTTAAAGCAAAAAAAAAATATCTAAAACAATTTAGCACAAAGACACCATTTTTTTTTTAATTTTGAGCTTCATTAAAAACAAAGACATAACGTAAAAGCGCTATTTACAAACATATATTTATGTATGTATGTAAATGGATGTATGGATGGCTGGATGTCTGGTTCCTTGAAGAATTTGTTAGTTTTTATTAAGGAAAATTATTTAAACGCCTGTTGAACTTTCAACGAACGGGGGAAGTAGCCCAGGTACATAGTTATGTATATTTTAAATACTTTTTTTTTATTTATGACCCAACATAGGTGTAAATCAATAAAGAGTCACAGGTATTGATATTTTACACAATTTTATGTGTATTTTTTGTTTAAGAGCTGGCTGTTGTAAGTTTCATTATTTATTGAACAGTTTGGTTTATAAATTTGAGCTTTTGACAGATAATCTTGACAGTTAAGATAGTAAATGTCATTTGTTTGAGTGATAAGCATGTTAATGAACATGTCATCGTGATAGTTAAACTAGATCTGACATGGTTATATTCAAAAGAAGTTTCCAGGCTGGTAAGTTGCGTATTGTTATAAAATTCGTGTCTTCTTTGGCATCTTCATCAAACTGCAGCCTACATTATAATATCGTTCTGAATGGATAAGTCATGTTTTTGTGCACAAAGAACAAACGAAATGCTTAAGGCTTCATTAGTCTTTACTTTCTGTTGCTTTTCTGTTCCGTGTCTTTCTATGGTTAAATTTTTGTAATTAGTTTTTCCGTATAAAGGTATCAGCTGTTTTAGGTAAATTGGCAACACACCGCGAAAATAAATCAAAAAATACAAATCAAAGTTTTTTTTATTGTACAATATGTCATTATTTTCAAATAAAGTAATGAGTTTTTCGTCATCCATCGTTTATTTTTTATATTTTTATAACTTTTATACAAAAACTTAATATAAATCAAAGAAATTGAAAATTTTTGTAATAAACCAAAAATTTTTTGTTGTGCAAATGTCAGCTGTTTTGTGCTGTCACTTACAATTACTTAGCAAATTTTTGTTTTCAACAGGTTCGTCCGCAATGGCACGAAAAGTAACAAAACAACTAACGACTTCTACACGTTTTCTATTTAACAGAATCAAGTCAGCTGATTCGGAACGGAATAGAAAGTACAGACTAATTCTGCCTTTAAGCAGAGAAATACAAATTTTTGATAAAGTTTTACTGGCATTCACTACATAATACCTCGCTTTGCGTCGTTTCGTTTTGCGTTTTTTTTTTTTCGAAATTGCGTCGCTGCTTGATTAGTACTAATTTTTTACTGTGCGTCATTAGATTTTTGATGTTGCCTTGTTTGGGGTTCGAGTCTTTAATTTTTTTCTTTTTTTTTAATTTTTGCAAAATCTGTAACATCATTAGATGCCAAAACGATGACCCGTACAAGAAGTGCTTTGATGATCGAAATGGAGTCCTTGCTTTCTATTTGAATAGAAAATCAAGTTTCGCAGAGAATACCATTAAGTAAAATGGTATTTCACACAAAAGCCAAAAGCTTATTTGATGTCATGAAAAGTAAAGCATTATCCAACGATAATAATAGTGGTAGTAATACAGACAATTGCTACAAGAAAATTTATTTTACGTAAAAAAAAAGCTGTTCAGCAAACATGGACCAATTTTTTGTGAAAGAAAGCCGTCAACTTAGTATTTTCGTAACCCTGGAACTTAACTTCGTTCCTTACAGGGGTTTCTATAGAAAATCTTAATTTGCTTTGCGTCGTGTTTTTTTGGAACGTAACCCCGACGCAAAGTGAGGTATTGGTGTATTAACATTTTTTTTTTACAAATTCAAAACTTGTTCCTTCTTATATGTAAATATATATATAATAGATTATAGATATCCCACAGTTTGCAAACAGTAATGTTCTCCAGTACATTGTACAATCCTCCACATCAACGCATATTCAAAACTGCGGAGTGATATTCTCACATTTATTGATTCCAGCTGTTATCAAACAGTGATCTTTATTTTACATACACTCATGTATGGACTACTCCACAATCGACCAGGAGTACTTCAAACATAGGCCATTTGTTTGAAAAAAACTAGTCCATTTAACATTCCGATGTCCTAGGACTGGATCATATAATTCAGCTTTGCATAACACGGGACTAGTCCCAAAACTACTCCTTGTAACTACATCAAATGTTTTTAAACAACGATTACGGTCGTTAAAGCACGAATAATTGTCGTGTAACTAGAAGTTCTGATTTGAAAATGAAATGGTCCACAATTGCATTACATAGAACCATGATGTAGTCACTACATTTTAGCTACAATGGGCCACGTACTCCAAAGATTTTTGCAGGGTCAGAGAAAAACGGTAGCTTAACGGTAATGAGTGTTTGGAAACTTCTCCCGCTAACTACAAACTACTATGTAAACCATTATTTAAGGGGGAAAGTTAGGAACAAACCAAATAGAACCAGAGGATGTTTTCGATTTAAGCTTTCAATCATTTACATTTAAATTTGTGTACTGGTTGATGATGATGCTGCTGTGCATGTTACAACATGTAATTATGGCCATTTTATAAGCCATACGATAGATAGGCTGTTAAAAATTTATATTATTTCTTTTTTTTTTTTTTCTCCTCAACTTCTATGTAGAGGAGAAAATTTACACATTTTTCTTTTCTTCTTATAAAAATATTCATGTCTTGAAGAAAACATGTGTTTTGGAAGTGTCTGTGAGCATGTTTTCTTTAACGGTTGGTGAAATGTCTGTTATCTATCTCTCTGCTGCGGACCCCTAAGGTGCTATTTTAATTGCTGCATTTTGATTGAGTTGTAAGTAATTTCATTAACAAATTGTGGGTTTCTGGTATTAAACTGTACGAAGAAGAAAAAAAAACTAAAAAAAACAGCCAAGACTCAGACTGAGAAATTGATTGTTTTTAATTATATTGTATTTTGTTGTAATTAAAAATTTTTAAGTCTTCACAACTTTTGATTTTTTCATAAGTGGCTTTTGGTTAAGTTAGTTGGATTTAACAAGATTTATGCCACTTAAAGAGTTAAAAACATATATTTTTTTTTTTCTTTATATATTTTTTTTTTTGTTAGAAATGTTGTAGACTTTAAGCTGAGAGCAGTAAATTTTAAAAGAAAATTAAAATTTCACTTTTTTGGAAAATTAAAGTTGGAAATCTATTATAGTGATAAAGGTGATATTATGTTACATTTTAACTTCTGTGGATTCCAATAAACTTCAATTATGCAAAACAATTATTTTTTCGGTTTTCTTATTTTGAAACTAATTAAAATTTAGAAATTCAAATTTTAGATTTGAAAAAAGGTTTCTATAATATTTAAGACATGTCTATATACATATATAAAATAGGATGTATGTATGTATCGTGTGGACTCCAAACAGCTGGGCCGATTTTGATGAAATTTTCAGGAAATCTTCAGAATATTCAGGTGGCTGGCACTGTGAACTCTGATTTTTTATTTTCTGTCTGCGGGCGTAGGGGCGTAGAAAAATTCATTTTTTTTTTGTTTTTTTATTTTTTTTTTGAAAGCCGTTGTTATGATTTTCAAAACGAGATATCAAACTCTTAAATCGGTTATGTAGTTCCGAAGATATTTACATCATTCCATAACACAAGATATATTTTCTATATATATTAATATATATAAAAATTAATGTATGTATGTAACGTATGGACTCCAAAACGGCTGAGCCGATTTTGATGAAATTTTCACAGCATGTTACTGTGACTCTGGAAGGAATACTAGGCTATATGAAGTTTTGATTGTACAAACGGGGGTGGCACCGCCCATATAACCAAAAAATTTAAATCGCGAAATTTTGGGCATTTTTTGACCTACGTCAATGATATGTGATACATATGGTATTGGCATAATAAGGAATACGTATCAGGAGAAAAGTGGGTGGGACCACGCTCCTTTTTAGGAAAATTAAAAATCGTAATATAGTCTTAACTACTGGACCAACCGTCATAAAATTTTCACAATAGGATATTCTTACGAAATAATAAATTCTTGACTATGTAAGTGGATAAAGGGGCATGGCCTCGCCCACTGAAATGCATCGCTCATATGACGCGTTTCAGTATCCTAATATTTTCCATATCGAGAAGATGGATATCACTTTGAAATGCGTCAAATCAATCAAGCAACCCCTAAGGCCGTTAATTATCCTGTTGAGTTCTTAAATTTACTCGATGTGTCAGGCTTTCCACCACATGTGCTACAACTTAAAATTGGAGTGCCAATTATTTTATTGCGTAATATCGATCACAACGGCTGTGCAATGGCACTCGACTTGCAGTAAGAAAACTGAGAAATAATTTAGTAGAAGCGACCATTATAACAGGAAAATATAAAGGTACAGATGTACTTTTGCTACGCATTCCAATGCTACCAACAGATTTACCATTCGATTTTAAACAATTTTTTCCTGTTCGGTTAGCGTTTGCAATGACTGTTAACAAAGTTCAAGGTTAATATCCCGTGTATATGTATGTGTATGCTCCTGATGGGCAAACTAAACCTAAAGCATTGCAATAAATACATTAAAATTAAATAAATAAATGTTTGTAAATATATAAATACGTTTTATTTTATTTTATAACGATGACTCTTATTTTACCCGGCAGAATCTTCGAGGTGTCTGCTATCTACGGTAAGCCAACTCCAAGTACGACATTCATGCGGTATCCTGTCCGATAGACTAGGAGGTAGAGTGCCGGACTATCAGTCAAAGGGTTGAGGGTTCGATTCCCGCCAAAGAATCTGGGTGTTCTTTGCAGATAACCCAAAAGCTTCGCAGTTTGTGTTTGTTAATTATTTAAAAAAAAACACGGAATTGGTGAAGTCTCTATGAATGTAGTTCAAAGCTGTCATATACGAGCTTCGATCTATTGGATCTTGTACATACCTCTGTATGGTATCCTCGTATTTACGAAGGGGGAGTCTCCAACTGTGTGATGTCGAAGTTTAAATGACTACTTCGGTGACATTCCAGAAGCAACACCAACAGCAGTTTTTAATTTTCTTTGAAACTCTACTATTCACTATTATACCAAACTTACGTAAATTTTTTAATACCTGAATCTAGGAAAAATAAGTACCAAACGGGGTTACAAACGAGAAAATGGATTTCACTTGAAATTAATGAGTTAATTTTGATAAAACTTGAAATATTGATTCAGAGTCATTCATAAATTAACTATTATGGTGGAGTTCGAGTGGGAATATGAAAATGAGGCCAAATTCGGGTACTTTTCAAAAACCTAATTTTTCTCGAGTAATTACATGTATATTTCTTTTGAGTAAAGTCTGTGTCGCACAAGCTTTTGCTGAGATATTAGATTTTGAAAACTCAAGCTTTGCGAGTAATCGGACTTTGTAAACTGGACAGTGGTATTTTTTGTTCTATCAAAAAAGGACGTAGCATGAATTAAAAAAACGAACTTAAAGCATTGTTCTCTTAAAATCGACAAGAGACGTCCACACGAGAAAAAATTTTGCGCGGACAATAAAAGATTCGCCAAGTGAACAATTTTATGACTTGTCAAGACTAAAACATACAGTGAGTTCCAAAACTCAAAAAATAATAGATTAAAGACTTTTTTGAATAAAACATTTTTGTAACAACATATGATTTCTATTTTTTTATTTTTATACCCTACACCACAATAGTGGGGAGGGTATATTGGATTTGTGCTGATGTTTGTGACGTCCACATCCACCTTAAATTATAAAGATAAAGCTTGTGCGCAGAGTACAGGTCGCAATTTTCAAAATATTGCAATAAAATTTGGTCCATTCTTTCACCTGGTCCCCATACAAGTGTCCTCCCGAAATAGGAGTTTAACGATCTTAGACGTTCGAATTATGCAAGTATCCAAACAAATTACACCAGAAATGAATAGTAAATGAAACCAAATCTACAATTTTTGTGAAGATCGGTCCATAATTGGTCGTAGCTCCCATATAATGCCCACTTCCGAAAATCACTTTAAAGTGCATAACTCTCCTAAAAATGTCGATATCCAAATAATATTGAACACAAATATGTTTCGTATATATTCAAATAATATGATGATCGGTCCATAAGTAGTCGTAGCTCCCATATAAGGCCCACTTCCGAAAATCACTTTAACGATCATAAATTTCTTAAAAATGTTGGTAATTAAATAAAATTCGACACAAATAATATACAGAAATAATGACACCTAATTTTATAATGGTCAGTCCGTAATTAGTCAAAACTCCCATATAACCCCCTGTCCGTATTTCACTTTAACCTCTATAAATCTTTTAAAAGTATTTATATCGAGATAAGGTTTAGCACACATAATATTTATATTCACGGAAGTCATAACACTAAATTTTTTGATGATTGGTCCACAATAGATTATATCTCCCATATAGCGCCCATTTCTGAAAAACTGTTTTATACATAGGGTAGGGTATTATACGGCGGGCTGGTCCGACTATACTTTCTTACTTGTTTAAATTCAATACGTATTGAAAAATTTAAAAAAAAAAACCTGAAGAAAAGGAGACAACATGTAAATAGAAATTAATAAATAAAAATGATAATTACAGCAAATTTCGAACAACCAGGTTAACACTGGTTAAAAGATTGATGTTTGTCTGTTGGCTAGCAGGCACCACAAGTGGTGCAGAGGGTTAGAATGCAAAGAATTCTGATGAGAGAAAATGGTGTTCCTCGAAACATATGTAAACATATGTAAATTCAACAGGTTCGAATCCCAGCCAAGAAAATTATCATTAAAAAAATTGTAATAATAAAAAAAAAATTTCGAGTTGTAAAACAATTCCTACCTTCAGTAAAAATAATTTAATGATAATTAAATTTAATAAACTCGAGCCCGACTAAAATAAATATCAAAAATTTAAAAAATTAACAGTTCGAATAAAAAATAATAAATTGTTCTTTCACAAGTTATTTAAGCTTAAGGTCTTTTTTAATAAAAAATTTAAATTTTATTTCAATATTTCGCTACGTCTTTTTGTAATAATAAAAAAGGTCAAATAAACTATAATAAGAAATGTAACAAATTTAAAATAATATTCTTAAAAAAGTTTTTTTTTTTAAGAGAAGTAACACTCAGGCAATTAATATGCCTATATATAATTGCGTTACTTTCTTTGGAAAGGGGATAGTTGAAGAAGTAAAGGTGGTGAAAGTAGAAGCAAGCTTTTTATAATTGCGCATTATGATTGTTTTTAGTGCAGCATTGCAGCGCCTCTGGTGGTGAGTAGGCGCATTAATGTTAAAGCTTGAAATAGCCTTTATTTAATTATTTTACTTCGGTGGCGTTTTTAAATGCGCTGTGATAAATATTAGTTATGATGGATAGAAAAGAAAACTAATAATTATCAGAAACTGATGTTGTTTGAGTGGCAGCGGCTGGGATTCGAACCCGGGCTACAAATACCAACTCATGCTTAATGATCAAATGCGCTAACCAATTAAGCTACAGCACAGCAGTTTTATTTAATATTCTAAAGGATATTTCAGTATTTAATGTGACCACCTTTGGCTTTAATGACAAGCTAAAGTCTATTTTGCAGACTGTTGATTAAATTTCTGGAAATAGATACGTAAATTTTAGCCAATTTTTTTACCTTCTTCATTAATATTTGCCATCAATTGACATTACTATTAACTAATGTTACAATGCAAACAGTATGTACATTAGGGTATAACTTTTTTTTGAGTGCAAAATACCATTCCAGTACCATGTGGTGAATGTTGTTCTGATAATAAAAAACTGTTGTTTAAATTGATTCGGTGAAAAAAGTTTCCGCACCGAAAGCGTTTTCTAAAGTGCTTTAAATTTTTATTTTTTAAAAATTAAGATTTTTCATTATCGTACAAAAATACTAGGAATTATAAGATATAAACTTTAAGTTTAATGTGCGTATGGTTTTACACTGTGGTTATACATATGTATATCCTGCATCAATTTAATCGCATGCTCGGCGTATATGTTGCTGCGCTGACGATCTTTAATTTTAGACGGTTATATTACCCAATGCCTTAAGAAGCATTCGTTAGCTTTCGTGAAGTTTTTTAAAGCCTCACTTAATGCTTCAAAATCATTCTCTTTGAAGCAATGACCACCAAACCAGGAAGCACAAACAAATAGAACCAACCGTCTAATTTTTCTTTTTATAAGATCCACGCGCATGGTTCTTATATTTAGCTTGGTCCACAAATTATGTAACTCCTTTCCTGTTTATATTTATTTGTCTTGCATAAAGCGATAAATCTTCCGATAATTATTTCTTCCTTTGGGATCTCGTTCAACTCACTTAAAGGTGTTTCGACTTTTTGTATTTTTTTACATTTTTCAATACCATCCTTATTTTTTGTAAAATTCTTAACCAGATTTTTGAGTTTTTTATAACAGATATTTTACTATTTTTTATACATACTTCATTTTAAGAACCAACAGAAATAATTTGCGAAATTTCACATTTGTAATGATATTTAATACAAAAGCAAGAGTAATTGTTTTAATGAAAAAAATAAATATGTAAATAAGAGCAAAACTTTAACCCGTTCGGTGCGGAAACTTTTTTCACGATGGAGGAAAAGTGCCAGCATATTTTTTAATATTTTTTCATGCCCCACACGGCTATGCGTTGGTATTTTTGATATTTACAAAAATTGCAAAAAGTTATGACCCTAATGTACATACATACATACTCGTATATAAAGACAAACACACCTTAAACAACAATTTTGATTTTATTGCATATTTTAACTTTATAATTTAAAGAGCTCTTATAAACATTTCAAGCAATTTGTTTTACCACTTCATATTTATGTATGTATGTAGGTAAATACAGACTTATTTACTTACATACTTTTGTTTTAAGACCCCACTAAACCCAGTAAACATTTAAACATTTGCTTTAGTAGTCAGTCCAACATATCCGCACTCACACACACCTTCTTTACATAAGTAGTAGTAGACACGGCTTAAATGAAACCAATGATTTATTAGATAATTAAAATGATTATTTGTAATGTAACATTTAATTTATAACTACTATTTAACAATAATCTACCTGCCATGAATTATTAACTGCAAAACTTTTGAGGTGTGCTTTTTTTCAAATTTTAAAATTTAAGACCACCGCACTTTTTCATCGTTACCATTTTCATTATTTGTATAACTTTTGTATTTCTGTTTCACTTCACTTGTTTCTGTTTGTTTTTTTTTTAAATTGAAACCTTAGGCCAACAAAGTAACCTTTTTCTGTTCGGTTCTGTTAAAAGTTTAAACTGTAACTGGTGTCAATATTTCTGTGTGGAAAATTTTATTTGGTCACGGTTTTTGTTGGTTGTTTGTTTCTTGACAAACACTAACTTGTTCTTGTTTTATTTAATTTTTCATAAATGCTAGATTTATTTTTTAATCAGTTCATTTTAAAGATTTTTATAAACGGTGCCATTAATTTGTTGTGGTAATTTCAAATTAAACAATACGTTTTTTGTGCTGTTTAAACGTTTAAACAAATGCAATTGGGTTTGAAATTTGTGTAAAAGAATAATTATAACGTGTTTTTTTTTTTAGCTAAATATAACATTTGTAAGAAAATTATGAATTTCATTAAAGTTTTTGCAATAATAGCGGATTGTAGTCATTATTTAGCCTTGTAAAGTCTGTTATATTTTATTACTAGACAAGCTGACGTTATTGATTTAATGATTAAAAGTTTTTAAAAGTTACAAGCTATGTGTCCACGGTCATCAGATATTACAACGTTGTCATATCTACCAATGTGCTAGCAATGTAGTGACATTGAAACATTTTTAGCAAAAGATAAATTGTAAGTTTAAACGACTGTAAGAAAACTAACAATTTAATTTGCACACAATTGTCACATAATGAATTTATCTATCAACCGCAATTGTCAGTTTACACGGTTGTCAGATTGTTGTGTGGCATTGTCAAATTCGTTTTGCAGCTCTGTGTGTGTGTTTAAAAATTTGAAATATTGTCATGGAACAAAAAACAGCAATTGGAACTATTTTATCTGCACTCTATTACAGGATTCATCAAAAAATATGTCGCTAACCATTTTTTATTTTCTTTAATTTAATTCTTTAATTTTCTTCCATTTTTTTCAAAAATTTTATTAATACACACTTGTTTGTTTATTTATGTACATATATACAGAGTAGCATTTAGAAATAATTTCTATGACAATGCTGCCATTGGCAGATGCATAAACTTTGCACATATGACAATGAAAAGTGTTTGACAATTGTCTTAAAACAATGACAATGTGTGTTTATACGATTGTTAGATGTGTGACAATATTTTTGTCTTCCAATGTACTGAAAATGCTTTTTCTTACAATGTTGGAAGACAAAAATTTTAAGTTTACACGGTTGTTAGACAATTTCTGCACATTTTCTTGACAACGTTGTAATATCTGACGATCGTGAACACATACCTTCAGTTTCAGTTAAGTTTCAGTGCTTTTAAAAGTCTGGAGTATATGGACTTTTTTGGAAATTGAACTGGTTCTCAGAGAATGTTTCTTACACACAATGTCTCTTACGTTCAAAATTGAAAAAACCGGAACCGACCGGTTTCAATTTTTCAAAATCGAAACCGCGGTTTTTGTTGTTGTTGTAGCAGCACAACAATTTACAATTAATCTGTGGGTTCTGCTAGATCCAGTCCATGGAATAGGTTCGAATAGAGAATTTTCCTTGTAATAAGGAAGAATTCTCTAATTTTGTCAAAACATTTTAAATTTGTTTACAATAACCCCCGGTCTTAATTTGACATACATTTGTTTACTCCGCGAACAATTTCTTGTCCTCACATGAATTTGTCTCGTGAGGATCATTCTCGTCGATGTTAAGTTCATCTTCGAACAACTATGTCTGACATCAAATGTAATTTTCACACAAAAATGCCACCATTTTATAAATTAATCTATTAAGATTAACTTGGACACGTTTTCATCACATAGAAGCACATGAACAAATTTGTTTTTGTAATTTGGCAGACATTTTGTTCTTTTGTGCATAAAATGATGACTTGGCCCTATTCCACAAAACAACTTTCCAACTTTTAATTTTGCGTTTATGGAATTTTTCGTCAATTTGCTTAATTTTATATTCTCAGAACTATAAAATTTGATAAGTGATAAGTTGAAATCGATATTTATAATTTGCAAAGTTTTTGCAATTTTTATATTCTCTTCGTAATTTCTGTTCCACGCACTTTCTCTTCTGCAAAGTGCAAAGATAATCTTGAAAAGTATATTTTACAAAGTATATTTTACAAATAATTATGTTGTTTTGTTGCACAAAAACTGTATATTCCATTTTTGCAAAGCAAATTTTGATAAGTTTGTAAAAAATTTGAAAGATCGCTTTACAAATTAATTTTTTTATAACTAGTGAAACTTTCAAATTGTTAAAACGTGAGTTTCTGTTCGACGATAGTGCCCTCACGCAATTATAACAAAAAATTTTAGAGACTTTTTTTTATTTTAAAAAGTGCTTTTGTTCAAATCAAATCCAAGTTGCTTTCATTTTAAATATAATTAGAGGAATATAATATAGAAATATATATTCTTTGTCGCCTGAAAATCAACTCTTACTTTGCTTGCATTGGCTACCATGTAGTTGCAGCTATTCATGATGCTGTAAAATCAACAGTTTGCAGGACCATCCATAGAGTTATTGACGTAATAATAGACGTTTTAATTCAAAACATAATGCAGTGGCCCGATGACGTCAGTGGTATTGCTGAAAAGTTATTTATGAGGGGTGGATTCCCTTTTGCGTGTTGTTGCGTGGATGTAAGTCCTGTACTGTACTTTTTTCCATTCATTAAAAAGTTCTGTTGGTACAACAATTGGAAACTCCAATAAACCAAGAGTATAATAATAATACTAATACAATTTATAACTAGTAGATCATTTATGTCCAGGGTTTTCATTAATATTGTAATATGAATTTAATCGATAGCGGTGTTTTGAAAGTATTATTGATGGTATTTTGGAGATAAGATATGCATTTAAAATTTGTTCAGCTAGTGAAACGAGATTTCGAAACGAATTTTCTTTTCTTTTTTATTGTAATAGGAGTATGTAACGTATCGATACGTTTGCCGATTAGAGAAATTATAGTGATCTCTATATGCACTCATTTCCTGCAGCAATTTCCCATTTTAATGGGTCATTCCATTAAAAGCTTTTAATAAACAGTAACAAAATGTTCCCATCATCATTATCGTTTAATTTTCTACATTGTACAATCTATACATACATATGTACATGTAGGTATGTATCTACCTGAATGTAGGTATGTATCTAAATGTAATTTCCTTTGCCATTAATTTTCATCTGGAAAATAAGGAAAAATCTCTATAAAAGTTACATACATACGTATGTTGTATGAACTGTATGAACAAAGTATATTTTAATGAAATTTTACATTTGTACCTACATAAGTTAACACAAATTTTTAAAAACCATTTGGCCAATATACAAAATATTATTAATGGGAAAAAGGTATTAATGGCATTAAAACAAAAATATTCACTTGTACATAAAACAAAGACAAAAGCCAAGCTAGGTATTAATGCTGGTGATGAGGAGAGGCAGCAGTTGGCAGGTAAACGCCACTTGCTAGGCTTAAAGTGATTAAAATTATTATTTGACGTTCATTAAGTTGAAACCTACATAAAATCCGGTAATAAACACAATCAACATTTACAAATAATCACACTGACTGCTTAGTACAGGTCTGTCTATATATTAAGATACAGGCAGATAGACAGACTTATAGCTAAACTTCATCATACTTACAAGACTCCAGGAAGATTCTGGTCTTAATCATAAATGCATAATGTTTAGTATTTTTTTTTCCTTTATAACTCTGTTTGTTTTTTTTTTTTTGTTAGACCAACAGAGTGTCAGCATATTATATGCCACCATATGTAGCAAGCACACACATATGTGGCACATTATATGACAAGTAAAACCACTTGGCTGCCTCAAGTTTTTTTCTGAATGGGCGTTTAATACAACAACACCAACAAAAAGAAGTATACATATACATATGAATAAAATTCATATCTATACAATATTGTAAATGAACATATGAAAATTGATTTTTCTTCTTTTAAAACATCAGATTTTTTTGTGATTTTTTTTTTTGTTTTGTTATTGTTGCTTGCAACACTATTTCTTTAAATATTGTCTTACAATGTCCTATCTTGTCTTAGTCTTTAAAAGCTACCAACGCATGTGCAACAAGCAACGTAACAGCAACAATAAATAAGTCTGGATTCAAAACAGTGTTGGTTTTAATTATAAGGAAGTAATTGTTTTATTCTTTAATTATATAACTTAACTTAGATGATGGTGGAGATGAATGTAAATATTAACTACCGTATTTATAAAAAATAAAGTATGCTTGAAGTGTGATTTAAGACAAAATTTTCATACAAAATTTTCTTAAAGTACACTTGAAGTCTACTTTAATTTTTTATAAATACGGCAGTAAAGGTTTAAATACAAAACTAAAAGATTTATTTATTAGTTTTCTATTAAAAAGATTCATTGCAAGTTTTACTATTAGGTTCATCAAATGTGTGTATATTATCAGATAAACCCAGTTGACCAAACCGTTGTAGATAATGGATTATCTATGAATAACTTAAGTTGCCTTTAATGATTATGTTAAATAAGTATGTATTAAGGACAAGATGAGTGGTAAAGGTCTGTTCTATTAAACCGCGTCTTGATGAGGCATCGTTTTGTCCGCAACATGAACGAACTAGAACAAAACGTCGCACATAAGGGTTTTTTGCCCATCTAGCCGGGCATTAAGCAAAAAATTAAATTTAAGAAATGTACAAATCTAAGTACGCAGCTCGACAAACAACAAAGTTCTGCATCGTATAGTGAATTTTCAAGTCGTTTGCTTTGTGGTTTTGGCACACTGTTAAAGTCAGGAAAGTTGATTAAATTGCATTCGTTAGTGTGTTTGTTCAAAGTTTTCTTTTTATACCCTACACCACCATAGTGCAGAGGATATATTGGATTTGTGCTGAATTTTGTACGCCCATAAATATTAATCCAACACCCAGCTTAAATTATACCGCTCGTTTCAGAATCACTGCCTGAGTATATATATTTCATATATACACAAATCATTCGGACCAATTTTATGATGATCGGTCCACAATTCGTCATAGCTCTCATATAAGACCCACTTCTGAAAATCAGTTTAACGATCATAAATAATTTTCATATATACAGAAATAATGATTCCTAATTTTATAATGGTCGATTGGTAATTAGTCAAAGCTTTCACCCATGCTACTAAATTTGTGGATGATTGGTACATTAAAGGTCATAGATCCCATATAGGGCATATTTCTGGAAAACTATTTCTACTCATATACTGGGTGACTATACTTTCTTACTTGTTAATGTTTAAAAATAGCGGTGTTTTTTCTAAACTGTTATTTGATGGCAGACATAATTGTGCAAACAAATGTTTTGAACAAGAACATAACATTGATAAGAATTGTCCACACGAATGAATGAAAAAATGTATGGCTTGTCAAAACGGGAGCTTAATATCAATCGACAACAAAACGAATGATGTGTTTCATTGCTGTCATTGTTATGTTCTTCGATAACGATAAAATGAAAGTAGCGTCTGAAAGTTAACCATTCGAGGACAAGACAAATATTTATCTTTTATTAAATACTTTTCGGGCAATATGAGCTACAAACTCTTAAATACAGCGGCAATGTTCTAAAATTTATCGTCTCTCTCAAACTCAGACAAAGTAAATTAAAAAATTCTAAAATTTAATAAGTTTTTTCATTGTACTTTCTTATAAAAATGTTTTTTTTCTACGATCTACTTATTAATATGTGCCTGACTGTAAGCAAAGCTAAATTGGATTCGTGAGTTTTGTTCTCGAGACATAGAAGAGGCGTTTTGTCTTGTGAACAAAACTAACGACATTAAACGATGGGCGTTTAGCTGTGAGAGACAGTAAGTAAAACTGGATAAATAAAAGTTAACGTTTGTGTTGTTTTAGGATAATAAAAAAAAAACTATACTTCATATACGGTTACTAAATAATTGAATGGCAGGATATCAGATGCGTTAACAAGAGAGAAATATATACTAAATGAAAAAGAACTGGTTTAAAAATTATAGATTGAAGACTTTTTCAGGGAATTTATTATACTTTTAGGGTTAAATCATCAAAATGAACTATAATTAAACAAAAAACCACTGTTTAAACTAACTTTAGTTAAGGAATTAGCTATAAAAAACTCAACAATCTATGAAAAGTCAATTATTGGCTTTTACAATTTAATAACTATCCCCCTATTGCTTTTAAAAGTATATCCTAAACTCATACAGTCTAATTCATAAAACTTATCAAAGGTTTATAACAGGCTGATAAAGCAAATTTTGTATGGATATTTGCTTTATAAACCTGTTATAAACCCTTGATAAGTTTTTATGAATTAGACTGTATGAGTTTAGGATATACTTTTTGTTGCTTTCGTTGGTCGATATGTCAAAAACACAAGCAACTTTTGACATTTCTCTAAGTAAGAAAAAAAAGTAGAACAGCCGTGCTCTCAACGACACCTGAAAAGTGAATTCGCCTTAAAAAAAATTGTACCAAAAAGGGATGAACTGTACCAGTGTACCAATAAAGTTTTGTTTGTACCAAATTTGGTACAATTGTACCACAAATCCCATCAGTGACACATACATATGTGTATACAAATGTGTGTCTACTCTCACTCAAATAAAAATACGAGTGATTTAAGAAAAAATTTGTACTGTGTAAAAATAAAAGAAATTTTAAGGAAATAATTGCAACAATTATTTTGTTCGTGTAAATCAGGACTAAGCTTTAAATAAGATACTTCCATTACATATACATACATACAAACACTGTCGGAGAAAATAAAGTGCGGTTTCAAATATTTCCTGTTTTTTTTTTGATTAAAACATGTATTTTTAGACCGCTTTCATTAAGTCTTCTTTAGACATTTCGAGTCGAAATATTTAGTTCTAGTTCTTCCTTTCTGGCTGTTGTAAAATAATTTCGTTTTGCTAGAATTGCAATTGATCGTCGTTTAGCTTTGCGGTCTTACGTTTTCTGTCACATGAGCAATTATTTTTCAGCTCGCAGATTCCGATATCTAATACTTATAACTCAAAGCTTTCTGCTCCATCACATTTTCAGGATCTAGTGACAACAAATCTTTTTCTTTTTTGGTTTAAGTCCTAATTTTGAAAAAGTCTGGGACTAGTCTTATTTTGTGTATATTTAAGTAATATTGCATTAAATAAATAATTTGGTACTTTTTTAAATTTTATGTGCGAAAAATCCCTTAGTTGGTGCGCGGTTCGCTTTTTTGTTAATTTCGGTGCGTTTTTTAATTTTTATGCAAATGTGATGAAATCCTTATTTTTACTAATTTTGAATTCCAGTATTTCAATAATTCATTATCATAAAACCTATACGATGAAAAGGGACCTTATTAAATGTATTTTAAATACGAATGCATGATAAATGAATACATACTATCAAATCAAATTCGTCACATAAATTATTATTGCTAAAGGTGAATAGGGTGAAAATCTTTGTTTGAAAATAAAATTAACATTTTAAACATAGCAATAAAATTGTTTGTATAATAGCCTGATGGTTTAAACTGTAGATAAACAACCAGGGTTAGAATGCCAGTGGAGCCCTAACAAATTTTATTGAAAAAATTCAAATAGAACACAAAAATAATTTTTAAAAAAGTACCAAATATCTACTGAAATTAGCCCTTTTTAGCAATTAGTCATACAGTTCCAAATAGCAAATTGTGAGTTAAATTTTGAGTGGTTAATTGCTTATTTTATCTTTATTAACTCATTTTACTATTAATAATTTTACTATTAATCGTTTATCTCTTTTTAAAAACGTTTTATATAAAATTTATGAAATTAAAAAAATGTAAAATGAATTTAATAAACATTTTAAATAAAAAACATATTAGAAACTTGGTGCATTCTTTAATGGCGCAATTTTTCTCTATATTGGTGCATTTTTAAATTTCAAAGTTGACAACACTAAATATAAATGAGCGACTTTTTTAAATTGCAATGTTCATATAAAAAAATCAGATACTCCAATAAATAAAGGGACTGTAAATACATAATTAGTAAATAATACATGTAGAAAAAAAATATCGAAAAGGAACAAAGAAAATTACAAAACCGCTCTTTATTTTGACCGACAGTGTATATCAGAATTAATTGCATAGGTATCTGGTTTTTCTAAAATAATTTATATTTAAGAACCCCTCATATTCATCCATTCAAATATAAGTTTTTAGATTTTATGGCAACATTTTTCAATCTCAACGGCATTTTAAGTAGACACCCTAAATTTGCCAACGTACCCCCAAAGTCCAGTTATGAGGCCGATTACGC
Organism: Bellardia bayeri; assembly: GCA_950370525.1. Lineage (NCBI taxonomy): Eukaryota > Metazoa > Arthropoda > Insecta > Diptera > Calliphoridae > Bellardia > Bellardia bayeri. The sequence continues at coordinate 23,991,360 of OX493267.1, forward strand.
CTCTGGTGCAAATACACCAGACAAGACAACGAATTATCGTCATAAGACGCCTTCATGAGTTTATTTTATAGCTGATGCTTTTCGAGTGATTATGAACAATGAATGATTCGTTCGTTATATTTTTTATTCATTTCGTTTCGGATTTTCTTTCGGTTTATATGAAGTGTATAAAATAGTAAGTGCAAAAAAGTATTTGTCAATAAAGACATGGTTTTTGTATTATAGATGTTGTTGTTGTTGATTTTTTTTCGTTGTTGCTAATAAACTACATACAAACAAACTCATCCATATGTACGTATGTACATACATATGTACATGACTAATCAATATGAGATGGATGATTTTAAGCCGTTACTTTAGTTTTTGACTTTTATGTGTTTTGTTTGGCGTTTTTGTTTTCGCCTTTCTATCATTTGTTACGTCGTCGTCATTGTCGGCCTGCCTGTTGATTTTTAGTTTTGTATAGAAGAGTAGATAGGTACATAGATAGTAAACAATGTATGAAACTGTATAAACTTGAACCTTGGAACCCGGCCAATATTTATGGATGATTTGCAAAAGTTTTTTTTTTTCGTATATTTTCGTTTAGAGCGGCCTTTTGATGTTAAATTCATCAAAACAAAAAGAAATACATATTTGTTTTTTTTTTGTGTTATTTTCAAAGACTTTCATCATTGATAAAGCGAAAACAAAACACAGTAAAATTGTTGGCATTTTTTTTTTCTTTTTTGTTATTGTTGGTCACTTGCCACTTAAGCATAAGCTAGTCAATTTTTAAATATTTCCTTATTAAAATTAAAAGCAAAATATTTTATTAGATTCTTTTGTGTGTTTTTTTTATTGTTTTAGCATAACCGGCAGGAGTCTATATCACCTGAATATCATCGTTATGCCAGTATTGGTAAATTACCCAAGGCTGGTGGTGTTGCAGCAACCAACAACAACAACAATCATACGGGCAACTCAACAACAGCGGCAGCAACCACAAAAGCTTGTCTACAACAACATACCGTTACAGCTGATATTCACAATAACAACGGCATCAGCAATGGCCATAACAACGGTACATCATCATCATCGTCCATCATTTCCACAAACAATGGCCACAGAAACAACAATCACAGCAACACAACAACCACTTTGTCTTCTACTAGCACTAACAATAATGGCCACCATCATCATCATCCACATCATGCTACAAATGGTGGTAGTAGTAGTGGTGGTGGCGGCGTTGCTGCTGCAGCCACATCTAATAACTATAGCGAAATTCATGCTTCATCATTTGCCACACCACCGACACGTCGTCGTTTTTTCAATCATAAAAATCTGCGCAGCGCTTTAACCGGTGTCAGTGGTGTTGTTGCCGCTCATCGTCGTACCGCTTCAAATGGTGGTGGTTGTCCCATTGATACAGCCTCGATATTATCAGAAGGTAAGGTTCAAATGTGATGTATTATACGACTAACTCCATCTATTGGAATTCTATTACTTTTCCTTGACTCTCGTACCAAGTATTTTCGCAACCATTCATACATACATACATATGTATGTACTTATGTACATTTATCTGCACATGTACGCTTGGATGTTTGAAGTTCTTGAGGACATTCAATATGTATTCCGCATACATTCGAGCAAACCATTATGCAAATTTTCTTTTCGTCTCGTTTTGGTTTTGAAAAAAAAAAAAAAAAAAAAAAAAAAACGCAAAATTTTAAATTATAGCTTTGATGATTTTTATTTAAAGAATATGTATGTATGTAAGTATGTAACTACTCTGCAACTTCCAACATCATAAAGAATGTCATCGAAATTGTTTTGTATAAACAATAAGAAATAAGCAGTACAGTAGGGTTTCAGATACTATGAAACAATTTCGTTACCAAGACAGCCTACATCTTTTCAATTTGAAATTGAGAAGTTCCAAATTTATATTGAGAAATAGCAAATTGAAATTCAGAAATCCAAATTAATATTGAGAAAAACCAGATTGTAATTTTTAAAAGCAAATTGATATTGAGAAATGTAAATTAATGTTGAGAATATATATACAAATTCAAATTGAGAAATCGAAATTGATATTGAGAAAATATAAATTGATATTGAGTAAATAAAATATTGTAATTGAGAAGATAAAATTAGCATGAAATTTTTCAAATATTTTTTTAATTATAAAATACTTAATACGATTTTGAATTATAAATCTAAAAAAGTATTTTATTTCTCAAATTCAATTTCGATTTTTCAATTTTATTTTGTACCTATATTCTCAAAATTAATTTACATTTCTTAATTTCAATTTGTTATTTCTCAATATCAATTTGGATTTCTTAATTTTAAATTGTATTTTCTCAATTTAACTTGAAAAGTAGTGTAGTCAAGACACCAGCTGTCTTGGCAATTTCTTTATACAAAATGGGCAAATTTGAGGTTATGAATTCAATTGCCCGTCAAATAATGAAATGTCAAAAATTTCATGTGTCATACTTTGATATTTATTGAGAACAAACTTGAAAAATTTTAACCATCGTATACATTCTATAAGGCTGCTTAGGAGACCGATATTTTGTTGCCATAATTGGCAGTATTCTGTGGTTTTTGCAGGACGGCACCACGAGATAATTGGCTAATATTAACGTCAGTGATCTGTTTCTTCAAGATGCGAATAAGCCACACCGTCGGAAAAATTTCAGTTATTGCATTAGAAATTTACCATTGATTGCCAATTGGTCGCCTAGACCTTGGCATTTAACACCGCTGAGTTATTTCCAAAGAGAGATATCTCAAGAGCTTCTTCGACGTCTTTTACTGAAGTCATAGAACTATAATACAGCAAGAGCGTCATAGCTTGCATGCACTACTCAAAATTTTACTAAAATATAAAAATTTCATTAAAAACTTGTGCATGTATATTTACTCGTACATAAAACTAAATAATTCTATATCTTCTTATATGGTCCATGTATGTAATGGCATCACGTGAGAACGGCTGGAGCGATTTGGCTGATTTTTTTATTCGATTTGAAATGCTCAGCAGATGGTTTGTAAAGAAAAAAAAATTAAAAAATTCCGGGTAAAAGTCGAGTCAACTTTAATTTAAAAAAAGCCCCCTAAAGTATGCTGTACAAATTTAGATATTTTATTAAATTGATACAAATTTTGTTATTTTTTCTTTGACTGACATTTTGTGTCTTAATTTTTAATTCTATATGAAATACAAATTATTAGTAAATAAAATGCGAATCCGGGGCGGTCAGCTAGTAGAGAATAAAATAATGTGTTTCCTAAGTTATGTTTTAAGGGAGACAGAAAGAGATACTGATCCACATAAAGTCCCCAGATATTGTCCGATGCAGCAGAATTCCATTGCACATTGCAGAAGAAAGTGGAACATGTCTTCATCTTTCTCGTTGCATCAGCTGCAAGTGTTAGCATTGCATAAATATTTTCTTGAGGAATTACATATCTCAGTTCAAGAATAACTACATACATTCTTAGTTCATATTTTTACATTACCAGAAGTTTCTTTAGGTTTCCATAGGTTTTTTGTTATATCATAAACAATTGTTCCAAAATGTGTACTCGTATGATTCGATTTTGAGTTTACCTTATCCTTCTTTAAGTCAATTCCATCATCAAATGCAATGTTCATAACCACATCAGCCTCCGCACTTGCTAACTTGTCCGCAAATTCATTACCGTGTGTAGTATTGGACCTGGTAGTGCATTGATAACCTGTAACTCTCTGCGACAACGGCTGACAACCAAAGATCTAATATTACTGTATTTATGGTAGCTTGACTATTTATGTAGATTGTAATAACGCTCGTCGCCTTATGCCGTGATAATCAATATTGCCAATTAGCGATGAGTTTCAAGTCTCGCTGCTCCACTATTATCATTCTTACTAAGCCTAATTTGTGTTTAAAAAACTTATTGCTTAATATATATAAGAGAAGCAGATACATTTCCAGAATTTGGTTCTTCGTGTGCCAGACATACTCAATGCAAAAACCTCAATAAGAAAAGTATGACTACGTGAATTTATTATAGGCGATTAAAAAACTGATACATGTACCAGGAAATAAATCAAATTTTGCTTAAGTTCCGGGTTTTCTCCAGGAACTTCTTCTGATATAAGTTTACATACATATGTATATCTTCCTTCAGTTTCGATATCTATTGTATTATCAAATACTCGTATTACAAATTTAACTACAAATTTTGGAGCCTCTTATTTCAAGACTTCTTCCCTATTTTAAGTGGTTGAAGGTACCTACCTACTAATTTACTTTTAAAGTGACACATTTATATTTTTCTTTGGACTAATGAGCCCAAATCCTCTTGTAGTGTGTCAATAAGATCAGAGTACATTTGATCATCTCCAAAAGTCTGTTATTGAGATTTTAAATATGTTGCAAACCGTCACATATTCAACTGATTAGGAATATCAGGTTTCTTATTATGGCACTGATATGAAACAGTTGACAGCGGCTTTGTACTTCGGTAGATTAAGACATCGAGAAAGGTGAATAACTTTCTTATAAAGCGTGATCCATTTCGAGGTTCCCTACTTTTTTAAAGAAAAAAAAACACAGAAAATTCAAATTTAATGGGGAATGTTTATTATCATTTGAAAGAACATTCTTTGGCATTTATTTCTTGAAGATTATGTCTATCCGTTGCTACATCGCAGATGGTCTATCCGTTGGGTCCATCGATGACTCATTCGAGCATTTCGACTGGTAACTAAAGCTGTGTCGTTCATGAACGAACGGGTTAAAATGAACGGATCACTTTATTGAACGGAATGAACCGGTCATTTAACTGAACGGGTTTCGTTCAATAGTGTACGGATCAATTTCGTTCAGCTGCTGAATATCAATCGAAAAGAAGAAAATTACATTCAATAAGGGTTGTATTCATTCGTTCAAAGTGAACGAATTGAATGACCGAATCAGTTTTGGATAAATGAACGAAAATGACCGGTCACTGAAATGAACGACCGGGCACAACTCTACTGGTAACTGGCGAATGCCACGCGTGATGTTTTCTTACAAGGCCTGTATCGATATATCGACATATCCCCACAGGAAAAAGTCTAACGGTGTGAACGGTGACGATCTTGATGGCCAATCGACCGGCGCAAAACGTGAAATTATGTGCTCACCGAAGTGTTCTCTCAATAAATCCATTGATTGTTGCGGTGTGTGCGAAGTGGCGCCGTCTTGCTGAAACCAAATGTCACCGAGATCACGAGCTTCAATTTCGTCGCTATTGACGATTACGTTCGCACCGGCATCATTTTTAAAGAAATTATGGACCGACAAATTCCACCGGCCTACAAACCACACCAAACCGTTGTTTTTTCTGTATGAAGTGGCAGTTCTTGAATTTCTTCAGTTTGCACTTCGTCCTAAATGCGGCAATTTTGTTTGTTTTACATACCCATTGAGCCAGAAATGGGCCTCATCGCTGAACAAAAATTTGCCTCGAAAACGTCGGATCTTCTTGGAACTTTTCAAGAGCCCATAGAGCAAAGCTATGTCGCTTGGGAAGGTCGAACGGCTTCAGGAGTTGCACAAGCTGTATTTTGTACGCTTTAAATTTAAGACCTCGACGTAAAATGCTCCAAGTCGTTTCATACGTCAGTCCGAGTAGCTGCGAACGGCGCCGAATCGACTCTCCACGGTCTTCGTGTACACTCTCAGCTACGGCCGCTATATTTTCTTCACAGCGTGATGGACGTGGTCTATTCGGTCGAATATTATCAAATAATGAATGCTGGGTCTCAAAATGGGTGATGGTGTTGCGAATAGTACGCTCAGGTTCAGACAATTGAATTCATTATTGTCATTTAAGGACAATTGCCTGACAATCAATCAGCGGTGTATCAGTAGATTATATTATTGAAAATCTGTTGATTTTATCACGCTGACCAAATGTACAAGAAAGTCAGGAGTTTTAAAAATTGTATATACATACATATTGATGGTCACAAGTAGAAACGCCCTAAATCGTATTTTGTACGAAATTGAGTTTTAAAAAAATAACGCTTTTATAAGCAGTTGTACAAAAAAAGTTACAGTTTCTATTATGTTTTTACCTTCTCCTGTAAAGTTACAATTATTTGAGTTAGGGTCTTTCTGCTTGTGACCATCAATATGTAGATAGATAACTGATATCCATAGATATAAAATTTCTAAATGGGTCTGTAGTTATTTTAAATTAAAACGACTGAGTATAACTTTTTGTTTTAAGGACAGAAAGTCTTGAATTTCTAATTTGGAAGCTTTATTGCTTAAATTTTGTTACAACGATACCGTGCACAATCTTTACACTTACATATACATACATATGTATGTATGAATTTGTCTAAAATTGTACTTCAGTAAAGAGATGTGTCATCTTATAGTTTTCTTTTTCTATAGTTTCTTATTTTAAGAAAAAAATACATAAAATATAATTAGAGAAGCAAAGTAATGGCATGATGGGGTTTCTTAAAGATTATGTGGCGATTAAAATTCTAATGTTGTTCTTTTTTTTTTTCTTGGAATATTAAGCATAGATATTTAAATTTGATTACTACTAACCACTAACATACATATAAACAATAAACTATTTTAGCCTAAACACCTGTTGCTGCGAATGATCCGAAAATTGCAAAAAAAAAACAATTTGTCATCAAATAGTTGTTTAGATTGTTTAAAAATGATTTCTTCTCAAACGGTTTAGTTCATCAACATCTTTCGCAAAGTGGTGAAATTGCCAACCCAGATTACTAACATAACAAATATTAAATCGAATAAACTTAATTTTAAGTGAAGGATACACATGTTTACATATATTTTATTATAGTCCAGATTTATATGTACATACCACTAACTATTAAAGCCATGATTTATTGAGTCTATTTATCAAAGTGAACTGTTTTGGTTTAAACAAATTGTCTAACTAAATTATAAGAAAACCACATTTAAATTACAATAATTGTACTGCCAACTCAATTAACCATAAGATAGACTTACGCTCATTAATACAAATAACTACATACATACATATATGTATGTATGTACATATTTAAAATACACATTAACCCAGATTTATTATTATGTATTGTACAATTCACATAGAAATTGCACTCTTATTCATACATCATGCACTTAATCACTCACCACATAATTTCCATCTCCCGCATTCACTATTCCAGGCAAAGAAACGAACGCTTTAAATACATCAACCTGTTCGGACTCGGCAGTAACACGACGCAGACGCAAAAATGTCAGTTACAAATTAACGTCATCATCATCGGAGTCGACAACAGGCAGCGAGAATCGTTTAAATCGTTTAAGTTTGGCTGGCACTTCTGTCTATGCTGGTCATTTGTCATCATTAGTTTTGGGCAAAATAAAATCACTGTGGAGTGTAAATTCGAATTCAGCAGATGGTGGCTTAAATCAATTTACAGGCAGGACATTCTTTTATCATTTGTTACATACATACATACATACTTACGAGTTCTACATGTTTCGTTTTTGTTTGTTTTGTTTTTGCATGACTTGTTGTTTTTGTGATGTTAATAATTGTTTTAGAAGAGCATGTTTTTAGTTATTTTGATTTACTTTTATTTTCTAATGTTTATTTTTGTCTCTTGCTCTTTTGCAGGCAGCGATCATTTGGGCAACGATCATTGCATCTCGGCGTCTGAAAAACAAAAGGATCAATTGAGAGCCCGTTTGGGTTTGTTATTGGATCACGATCAAAATGGCAATACAAACACCACCACCAGCAGCAGTTCTTCACAAAATATCAGTCCCGAACAAACATTAGCTACTGGCAGTTCGGGTCTTTCGGTGGATCATTTTGGTGGCAGTCAACTTTCGGTGGCCACTAAAGACGATACTTATAGTTTATGCGGCAAATTAAAAGCCTGTTCTCTTACCGATAGCAATGGCTATGAAATATTTCCGGTGAAGGCCCGCAAATCAGTGGCCAGAAGATCGGCCCGTTCGGCTCAGTTGGGTGTGAATAATAAACGCAATGCTATCTATAAATCATCATCCTCATCTGTACAACCTGCCATTCAATTAGCCTTGAAACCTTTGTTCTTTGAAGTTCCCTTACAAGAACCAGATCCACCATTTATTGGACGCCAATGGCTGATTCGAGAACTCTCGAATACCTTAACTGCTACAGAGACTCCAGGTGTTTTGATTAATGGCAATCCGGGTACTGGAAAAACAGCATTTATTTTGCAACTCGTAGAGTATTCCTGTTTCGGTAGACGCAAAAATACCAACGACAGTGAACCAGATGGTATCTATTATCAAATCAGCACTGCTAGTGATCGCATGAGAGCCTTGGCCTCGTATGTAGTGGGCTATCACTTTTGTCAAGCCGATGCCAATCTTACATGTTTAGTGCCCGATTTTGTACATTCTCTTGCCGCCCAATTATGCCAAGCTCCCCAGTTGGCTGCCTACAGGGACTATCTTCTAAACGAACCACATTTACAAGACATTTTGAGTGTTAAAGAGTGTATAGCCGATGCCGAGCGCGTTATGCGTATGGCCATTTTAGAACCCCTAACAATTCTAAAAAAATCCGGTAAAATACCCACCAAAACTTGTGTGATCTTAGTAGATGCTTTGTGTGAGGCAGAATATCATCGTCCTGATCATGGTCATACCATTGCCACATTTCTTGCCAAAATGACTCAATACTTTCCCTCCTGGTTGAAAGTGGTGGCCACTGTGAGAACTCAAATGCTGGAGTTTGTCAAGGGTTTGTCGTACACAAAAATGACCCTAGATAGTTGGGCTTCAAATGATCTTTTACAAAAGGATATGCTGGACTACATTACGTTCCGCGTTAACAATAGCACTGGTATACAAAAGAACGTGGCAGTAATTAAAGACCACAATACAGGTCAATTGAAATTCATTGGCCATCTGCAGTCTTTAACCAAGGGCTCCATGCTGTATGCCAAACTTATTTTAGATCTTATCGAGAAAGGCCAGTTGGTAATCAAGTCGACCAGTTATAAGGTGTTGCCGGTTTCTTTAGCTCAGATATTTTTGCTGCATTTCAATTTACGTTTTCCCACCTCGTGCAGTTTTGAAAAGGCTGCACCCATTTTGAATGTATGTTTGGCAGCCCTGTATCCTCTGACTCTAAATGAGATCTACTACACCATCAGCTCCATGAAAACCGATGAGGTTATGCCCTGGGATGAATTTTTACAAAGATTCAAACTATTAGATGGCTTCCTCATCAAGCGTATAGATAATACCTATATGTTCTTCCATTCATCCTTCCGGGAGTGGTTAATACGTAGAGATGAAGGAGAATCATCTAAATTCTTATGTGACTTCCGTTTAGGACATGCAGCTATAGCATTTCGTTTATCACGTCTGCAGGCTCCTCTGGATGCAGAACAAACTTTAGAATTGGGACATCATATGCTAAAGGCTCATATATACCGCAACAATCAAGGACCCCAGTCTCCCAGGGACATGCAATCGTTTTGGGTTTCGACAGTGGCAGATAATATATCTGCTGCATTGGGCTCGCTACGCAATGTGTATAGTCCAAATTTGAAAGTGTCTCGGCTAATTTTACTGGCCGGGGCTTCACCTCACTATCGCACCGAATTTATGGGTGATGCCACCATATTGTGTATAGCAGCTCATGAGGGTATAGTGCCTATGGTCAGTTTGTTACTGGAATTTGGTGCGGATGTTGGTCTTACCAACAGTCAAGGTTGCACACCTTTAATATTGGCGGCCATGAAAGGTCATTGTGATGTTGTGCGCTTACTTGTAGCGGCCGGTAGCAGTTTGGGACAATGTGATATCACACAACGATGTGCTCTAGTCCAGGCCGCCCGCATGGGTAGACTGAATGTTGTCAAATATTTATTGGCCTGTGATTGGACACCCCGGCCAAATTCTACAGATGTTACCCTGCCAGCTGCATTACATCAAGCCCTAATAGCTGCTGCTTCACAGGATCACATTACCATACTGGAAGATCTTTTAGATATGGAAGATATCGACATCAATGTAGTGGAACCTACTTCGGGAGACTTGGCTTTAACCTCAGCCGCCCGCAATGGCTGCTTAAATACAGTGGAAATATTGCTGACACGAGGTGCGAATATAGATTTACACAATAAACATGGCTTTACGGCTTTAGGTCTTAGTGTCAAAGAAGGTCATTGGGCTGTGGCCGAAAAACTTTTGCAAAGCGGTGCTGATTTAGATGAACCGGTTTCTTCAACCAGAAAAACTTCTTTGATGATTGCGGCCGAAGAGGGACATTTGGAAATAATGGAGCTGCTAATTGAAAGGGGTGCCAGTATAGAAACTCAAGATCATGAAGGCTTCACCGCCCTTTCATGGGCGTGTTTAAGAGGTCGGCAAACAGCTGCCAAAATACTAATTGACAAAGGTTGTAACAAAAATCATGCCGACAGTAATGGCCGTACAGCATTAGACTTGGCTGCCTACCAGGGCTCTGCCAGTCTGGTGCAGTATTTATTGGAACAAGGCGCCAATATTGAACATGTTGATGTCAATGGCATGCGTCCCTTAGATAGAGCCATAGCTTGCCGCAACATACAAGTTGTACAGGTGTTTTTGAGAAAAGGTGCCAAACTAGGACCCACCACTTGGAGTATGGCGATGGGTAAACCCGAAATCTTAGTGGTTTTACTTAACAAACTATTGGAAGATGGCAATATACTCTATCGTAAGAATCGTTTTCAAGAGGCTGCCCATCGTTATCAGTATGCTTTAAGAAAAATATCGAACTTGGAAACACTGCTTGAGCGTAGTGCTATATTTGCCCAGTTGCGAACAAATCTACTGTTAAATCTGTCTAGATGCAAGAGAAAACTTAATGTAAGTATATCATTTATTTTATTAGATTAAACAAAAGTTAATACATAAATATATTTTTTCTACAAAAGGAACTTGAGGAATCGATAGATTTAGCAACTCAGGCTATAGCCCAGAAACCAAACAGCTATGAAGGCTATTATGCCAGGGCTAAAGCACGCATGGAACATGGGGATCTCAACGAGGCCCTAGTCGATGCCAACGAAGCCATGCAAAAGGCCGCTCAAACTGGACTCTTAAGCGATGTAGTCGAAGTTCTAAAGCGCATACAAGCTGAGCTACTGACACGCATAACAAATGAGGGACGTAATCAAACCTCTTCATCTTCGTCTGGTTACGAAGTGTGTAGTGGTGGCGGAGTTAGTGGTGGTATAGGTGCTGCAGCTAATAGTACCAATGGTGCCTTAGAATCTCAACATGAGATAACTGATTTGTAGAGTTCTATAGATTTATGTTGTTTCTAATTTAAATTTTAAGAATTAATGAAAGGTTTAACTAAAATATACCAGAATTTATAAATTCTAAAAATTCTAATATGCTCTTCTTATACATATTTTTGCGCAATTTGTATTTATTTTATATTTTGTCTTAATTTTAAATGGTTTAATTTATAATAAATTATTTTACTTGATAATATTCTATAGTTTCTTACACTGTTTAATTAGTTGGAATAATCTTTTTAATATTACTACAATTATAATTATACATATTTAAAATAAAATGTTTTTCAATATTACATTATACCAATACTTAATAAGACAAATGATGATACATTCATTTTATAAAATTTTCTTTGTATGTATATTTTTAGAAAAATGCAAAAAATCGCATATAAAAAAGAAAATAAACAAAAGTTTTAATATTTTAGTGGGGTCTTTTTTTCATTAATTAATCTAATAAATACTTATTGTTAGTCTAATACTTAAAACAGCATTTATTGTAACTACAAATAGAAATGTAAAAGTGTATAAATATTTAAAATCCATATATTTTTTATGTACGTCTAAAAATTGTTTAACCGACATTTCTGTTAGTTCTTTTTGTTGTGTTCTAATTGTTCTACATTTGTCATCTGGTTATTTACAAGTGGTACTAGTACTTGTAGATAGGGTTCATAGTCGGGTGCTGAAAAAATAATGTTAAAGAAAGTTAGCTTGAGTTGAGCAATAAATTATTGTAATAAGTAGAAGATATTATTTCATGTTGCTTATTTTCTATTTTTGATCTTAACTTTAGAAAATATGTCTCGTACAAACCGTATAAAAATGGCAAACATGTTAAAGTCTTTTAATTAACAAAACATAGTCACTATAATTAGGAAAATTTACATTACATTTTTCTGGCTTATTTAAATATTTTGTCACATCTTGCTGACATTAAAAGTTCACACCTGAACTCAAACATTGCATCTGGAGAACTAGAAATTATGTATATCTGATGTTTTGTTAAAAAAAACTGACGAATAGGATGTAAACAGATAGAAAGTTAACAACGTCACGTTTAATAAAATAGACATTACACAGCCTAATCATATACATACATTCTTTGGCATTCACAAACTAAAGGGTTGCATATGAGACTAAATGCATATTGTACAGGGGACCAATCGAAAAATGTTTAATTTTTTCCGGATTTGGTTCTTAAATAGGAGCTATATTTAAATATGGACCGAAAGACATAAAATCCAATAGATTTATTGTATTTTTCGAATGTATGAGAGCTACATAGTAAGAAGCGATCGTCATAAAATATGTATTATATGTATGTATGTCAATTTCATCTCAATAACGATATCGCAGGTAGTTTTTATATGCAACATATGGCAAATTATGAACTGATCTTCACAAAATTCAGTATTAAGATTTTGCATACATGTAACTGATCTGAGTAAATTTAAGGCTATTTTTATATGATATTTATGTAGTTTAATGTGAACTTTCTATGGGGGCTCTATTCGAATGTTCTTGTAGTTCTATAGGTATTTATGTACTCAAGAGCCATAATCTGGGTAGAAATTTGTATGGGGACTAGGAGAAATCATCCACCGAGAGTTTGTTATTAGCTACAATATATTGAACGATAATAACAAAAAAAAATTATATATCAATTTTTTTTGGAGTATCTTTCCCATTTTGTGGTTTTTAAGTAGCATCGATTTTGTCCATTTTCAAAAACATTTCTGATCAAAAACTAATATTTTGGATAAATGTTATGCTTCAAAGTCCAACTCTTTATACCCTATCATGCCTTCAACAAACGGATGGATATAGCTAGAAGGTATAGAATTTCATAATGACCCAAAATAAAAAATAACTTTATTCAGTTTTGGAATTACAAAATGTCTATAAGTACAATAATTTTAAAGGTATTAATTAACACATTCAATGTATTATTTTAAAAATTCTTTGAAATGAATTCCCAACATTCTAGAAAAAATAGAAATGTATTTTGACAAACATACTAAATCTCAATGATAATAAAGTAGCCTTACACAAAGTATTTAGTAGTTATTTTTCAAAACATTCCTTTATATATTCCCCATGTATAGTTTCGATGGAAAGCGAAATGATATACGAGTACGTGTTTTTGCTTCTTCCCAAAAAATAAATTCAAATGAAATCGTCATGAGTTTTCTAAGTGGAATTGTTATTTATTTTTAGGGTCTGACTTAGTAGCAATGAACTTTTGGGCTGTTTTTCACAAAAAAATTTTAAATTTGTTTTTTATTGGTGTTTCTGAGCATTATTAATTTGATTATAGAGAAATACTCACAAATTAAAAAAATACGGCAGTTGGTTTTTTATATACAGCAACATAGTAGAAGGGTATATTGGATTTGTCAATCAAACACCCACCTTATAGTATAACGACCGACTAAAAATCACTCACTAAGTCGATATTACGATATCCGTTCGTCCGTCGATTGGATTTGGTTGAATTTGGTTCATTATTTCACCCAGCACCCATACAAAAATGTTGGATTTATGCACTTATCTAAACAAGTTGTACATGAAGCCTAATCACACCTAGATATTTTGTACAGATCGGTACATAATTGACCCATATAAGCCCCACTTCTTCTGAAAATCACTTTAACATGCATAAATTCTTCACAAATATTGATATCGAGGTAAAATTTAATGCAAATAATTTGTATATGCACAAAAGTCACGTTACTATATTTCTGAACAATTATTTTTTACTCGCATACTAGGTATAAGGTATTATATGGTCGGGCTTGACTGACTATACATTCTTACTTGTTTTCAGATAAAGTTTATTTAAATACATACAACGCCACTTCAGCATTATTCTGTACCATATGTAACAGTGATTAACGATTTAATGAACTCTGGGAAATCAAAACTATAATTCATTCATAAGCGAAGTTCGTACTGAACAAAAAATCTAATTATATAGAAAACGTTTTTTTTTTATTCCACCACTGATTTTGAATTCCCATCAATTTCTATAGTTATTTTGTACAGGTATAGTTCTCTTTGTATTTCTCCTAATATGTAGTTGCGAGTTCGTTATAGAAAATAAATTATTTCTTACAAACTTCTTCGATTCTCCATTAAATTGTTAAAGTAATTAAATTTGATTTAGAATTTTCCTTTAAATGACTATTGTGTAAACCGATTCTGCCCAATCATCGAGTATAGATGTTCGCATATATTCGTGGCAGAGATGGATTTGAGTAAACAAATTATTATAAATCTTTCTACTTACTTTGTTCTAATAGCAATTCCAAATCATCAGGATGTTCTAACATTAGTATATCAGCATTAGTTGATTCTTTTAAAATTACACAAATATCCTTAGAAGCTTTAAGTAAAAACAAAGGTACATGCATATTAGACAATTCCTTATTTAAGGAACCAATGCCGCGAGCAGCAGTAAAATCGAAATCTGTTAAAAATACATAAAATTCATTATACAGAAGAAATATAATTTTATAATTTCACACAAACCATCAACATTTGAACAATCCAATATCACAGGTGCCGAGCCATGAGTATTTATAGCCTTTGATATGCCCGTACGTACCCATTCGGTAGCTGGAAAATATAGTGAACTGTGTTTGGGTCGTATCAGCAAATATGAAATACCATGAGCAGTCTAAGGAAAACAATGGAAAGAAAAATTACAATAATAAAATTAAATTTTATAAGAATATTTAATATACCTTTAATTTTTCAACAGTAAGCACAGGACGCGCTACTCTATATACCAGAAAGGCCACATCGGTGCCCACGCCCAATAGCAGACCAATTTCTACGCCCACAGCCAAACTTAGCACAAATGTTATGGCTCCGGGTAATAACTCACGACGGCTACAACGCCACAAAGGTTTGATAACCTTTAATGTTAATAAATAGACTTTAAAGGAAAGTTATTTTAAGTGGAAAAATAATAATGCTCACCTCAAACTCAATCATAAATATAACAGCCGTTATAATAACAGCACTTAATGAGGCTTTGGGTATATATTGAAAATATGGTGCTAATAGGCCCAAAGATAATAGCACTAAAGCACTAGTATAAAAGCCACCAATAGGTGTCCTCACTCCACTGGCATGATTCACAGCACTGCGAGAAAATGATCCCGTGACGGGTATCGACGAAAAGAATGAACCTAATATATTACTTAGCGAAAGACCTACAAGTTCTCGTGTTGGCGAGAGACCAGCTCCACCAAAAGCTTTCGAAATGGCCACATTACCCAGTACGGCAATTATGGGCAATACAATCATTGAGGGACCTAATTCCTCTAACATGTCTTTGTAGTTTTGCTTCACTTCAGTACCGTTTGCACTTAAAATGATCGTTTCAAATTTGGGTATTTGAAAATCGGGTAGTCCAGATTTGACGGTACCCGTTAAAATAAATGGACACGTATCCTTACTATCACAAGTGTAGTAAGCAATTGTGCTGGCAATTAAGACGATTAAAGCATTGCGACCAGTAGCAATTATCCAAATAAAGCTTTTTAGGAATGCTTGGCTATTAGAAAATTTTAAGTCTTTTAGTTTCTGGAATAATAAAAGCGAAATAATATCTTTGTAAGTTGTGTATTAATCAAACTCAATCTGAAAACAATACCCTTAATAATAGTAAAATTGTAATGGCAGTTACACCCAGTGTAAAATCGCCCACTCGCAATTTATCCAAATTCATAAAAACTGATTTCATGGTGTTGAGAAAACCAGAACCAGAACCTCCTCTTAGACCCAAGAGACCCTGAAAAAAGAAATAATTAATTAAAGCTAGATTATTAAAATATGTTTATAAAAAATACCTTTAATTGAGATGTTCCAATAATAACGGCGGTGGCTGAAGTAAAACCAACTGTAACAGGCAGCGAAATCAAATCCACCAATGCGCCTAAAAGTATGTATTATTTAAATTGAAAATATTTCCAGTAAATAAATACTTACCCAATCGTAATAAAGCCATTAACAATTCCACAATTCCCGATATTAAACACAACATTATGGCATATGCAGGGCCAGAATGTAAACCAAAACTTGTGTGGCGACTGGTCATTAAAGCCAATAGAGCAGTAGGACCTATTGTCACTTGCCGGCAGCTACCCAAAAATGCATAAACAATGCCGCCCATAAATGCGGAATATAAACCATACTGAAAATGAAAAAACATTTACCAACTAAGAATTTATTCTCTTTAATTACTGTGCAACTACTCACTTGTGGATCTAGGCCTGCTAACGTGGCATAAGCTAAACCCTGAGGCAGCACAGTTAGACCCACTGTTATACCAGCTATCAAATCCGATACTGCATCCTGACCTGTATAACCCTTAAGCCATTTAAGTCCCGGCAATATACGATATGCAATTTTAGTGTAACTCATAATGTTTTTGTTGGAGATGCTGCTAATAAAAACTCTAAAATTAGATTTAATTCAATTTAGTTTTATAAATATTTATTGTGTACTGACATCAATAATAAATACAATGCATCTTTTGTTAAGACCTTTAAGTGGATGAAGTGGATATTGTAATATGAGCATGCACATGGCAATTTTTATGATATTTAATAAAAAATTTAATTAAACTCAATCACGATCATGTTGAATTTGCGCATGCTATGAAGTATGGTGAATACATACAACAATTATTGGAAGTTTTTTAATGAAAATAAATAAATACTTTAAAAAGAATTATTAACAATAATAACACACAATTATTGATACATATATTAGTGCTATAAATAAATCAAAATTAAAAGAACTAGGATGATGCTTAACCCATTGTTCATGTTATGTATGTTTCTCAATCATATCCAATTTATAATATATTCTGCCCATATCTCTAAACCCTTCGATTGGAAAGTGTGAGGTTCAATTAGATTGGCTCTGTATAGGCAATAAATTTAATATAGCTCCACATAAAATAATCCAGTGGCGGTAAATCGTATGATTAGCCGCCCAAATTAACAACTGAATTCCGTGAAATTTTAGGGAAATTAGGTTTGCAATATATATTTACTTTGTTTTTGTGCCTGTGTCATGTCCTGTTGAAATCATATCAATTATCCATTTACCGTAATCGCATTTTCAGTCGAATTTTCAAAAATAAATAACCCAATCACGCTTAAAGGCCTTGTAGTAACACGTTAGGCATATAAGGGCTTCTCTGTTAAACAACCCGTTATTAACATTGCATGTCAATGTTTAATGAAATGAAAGCAAAGTTTTAAATAATCTCTCGGTTTTCTGTAAGTGTCCCAATGTTCATGTAATTTGGACAATTTATCAACTTTTTACTTTGAACTTATGCAATTTTTTTCAATTTGGAAAACTTTATGTTCTTCAGAACTATAAAATTTCATAGCTGATAAGTTAAAATTGGTAAGTTTAATTTGCAAAGTTTTTGAAATTTTTATATTTTCTTTGTACTTTCTGTTCCACGTACATTATATTGTGAAAATTGCAATTATTATCATTAAAAGTGTAATTTGCAAAGACTGCAAATAATTATGCTGTTTTGTTCGACAAAAACTGCAAATTCTATTTGTGCAAGCAAATTTTTCGCGTTTTACATTCATATTGTTATAACTACTGAAGCTTAAACTAGTGAAGTGTTAAAATGTGAGTCTTTGTTCGACAATAATAAAGAAGCGGTGATAACAAAAATTATAGATAAAAAATTAATTTTTCGGGACTACAAAACCTTATTTTTTTAAAAAAGGGCTTTCGATTCAAATCCAAGTTGATTATATTTTAAGTAATAGAAAAATTACAATTTGCAAGAACATCCATAGAGTTGTTTGTTGACTTTAAAATAGACGTTTTAATTCAAAACATAATGCGGTGGCCCGATGACGTGAGTGGTATTGCTGCAAAGGTTTTTTATGATCCCTTGTGTGTGTGGTTGCGTGGATGGCAAAATCTTTAAAATTAATGCGCCTACATTACAAGGGGAAGGATATGTGGACCGGTAGGAACCACACATTGAATGTGATGATAATATGCGGGCCGGACTACAGTGTAAATGCAAGCATGTTACGGATTTCGGCTGTAAGTCAAAAATTTTACAGTGGATAGAGTACATTTCCGGATGCTGTTGTTTTGGGTGCTAGTGGTTACGGACTGAAAAACTAGTTGATATCACCATTACTCTGAAATCACGATAACCCTGCTGAAGAGACTTTCAGTCGCTGCCACTAGAGCTAGTTTTTTACTTGCCAGTTAAACTCAGCTTAACACACTCTTATATTAAACCTCAAATATATTTTGCCGGGATTTAACTACTGATTGTGTTTCCCAGTAGTGGATTACCTCCTGTCAATTTTGTTAGCATTGCCGTACTGTTCAGTCAAAATACATATGGTATTTCTCCTAATTTTTTATATAAATATGGCAATATCTTAAATTTTCGCAAAACATCAAACCAACGTATCATAAGGAATTCTAAAAATTACAATTTGCAATTGTTAGAAATGAATTATTATTTAGTTTTTTAGAGAATTTTTGTTTTTTTTTTTTAATAAATTAGTTTGTTAAGCGAAATCTTTGAAAGAATTCGGCGTCGGTATAAATGCAGAAATGATTTGGACGTGTCCTTATTGTTCGTATCTTTCTAACAATTGACATATTTAAGTTTTTATATGTATGTTTTTGAATCACTTAAATCCTCATCATCACTAGAATAATCCATTTTTTTTTTTTAATTTTTGTTAAAATGTCGTAAATTTCTTTTCACTTGTTGAATAGTTTATTTTATTTTTCAGCTGTTTGTATTTTGACATTTTATATCTAGGTTTAACTCACCAATGATGCTCAGTTAAACCTAGATTATATATCAAATAAATAATAACTAAGAAACACAATTTTTAGTTTAATCTAGGTTGAAGCGAAAAATGTAGATTATCTTTATCCCAGAAACTAGCTCTTAAAGAACGATTCCCATGTCTTAATTAAATAAAATGTAAACTTTAAAATGTTTTAAATATTTACAATAATAAATGAGAATTTTTCCTCTTGCGAGTATGTATTAAAAATTTTGTTTAAAAAATTTTTATTCGAAGTCTATTTCAATTTTAAAAAAATACTTTATTGTTTTGAAAACTAGCAAATGAAATATTTTTTTCCCTTTAATCATATGTAACACTGCAAGTTTTTGTTCATTTCAACAATTTAAATTTAGCAATACAAACTGATAAGAAAGAAATGCAAAGATGATTAAATGCTTTGTGGAACACTTTGTACATTCACTTTGCAGGAGAACGGAAAGATTTTCCAAAGATAGCAAAGTCTTTGCAAAAAATTGCTTAGTGCAAAGCGAGATTTGGAAAGAATATTGTGGAACTGAAGAACTTATTACTTTGCAAATAAATGCAATTTGGTAAGTGCAAAGTGAAAAGTTGTTAAATTGTTTGTGAAATAGTGCCTTGGTTATTAAATGTTAAAGTGACATATGCATAAGGAGTTTCAGATCTACTTACGATCATAAATTTTGGTTAGTAGTATCATCGGTACATTAAATAATATTTATGAATAGAATACCTGCAATGTGAAAAGTATCTTAGATAAATTAAAGAGGGAACTTTTAGCAACTTCTTTATTTCGTAAAAACGTTTTTAATTGTCCCAATATTCTCAAATTCTTGACAAATTTTTCAGAACCAAAAAATAATTACAAAAGTGACTATGTTTAATTTTCGTATTTGTAACAAAGTGTTTTTAATCTAACTCTAACAACGTACTTATTACCCCGCTTTATAACTAAAACATTTGTTT
This sequence comes from Bellardia bayeri, assembly GCA_950370525.1. Lineage (NCBI taxonomy): Eukaryota > Metazoa > Arthropoda > Insecta > Diptera > Calliphoridae > Bellardia > Bellardia bayeri. The sequence goes on from OX493267.1 coordinate 24,011,526, forward strand.
ATTTAACATAAAATATAAGCTAGCAATAAAAAGCAGGAACATTTTACATTCTTATCAATGGAAAATTTAAGAATAACATGAAATATTTTATTTTAAATGCAAAAGTAAATATTGTAAAAATTTCGGTATATTTTTACTTCTAAAATTCTTGCTAAAAACAGAGATTCATTCTCAAATGTATGCGATAGCACACCGAACTTTTATGCTAGAAACAAAATATTTTTATAATTTGTAAGCTAATACATAAATAAATTCTAAATAAGTTTTATTATTGACATAATTTTAAATTTTATTCATACAAACATACACTCGTGCAATTGATTTGCAAAAGGTTTTTACCATTAGGTTTGAAACAGAAGTAGAATTAAAGGTATATTAAACAGATTTTGGAGTATTTCATCAGTTCTGGTATAATACCTTAATATTCTCTATTATGTTTGAAATATTCTTTTGTTCTTTTTATAAATTATAACTAAATTTAATAAAAATTCAATTATGTATAGGAATTTAAATATATAGGTACACAATACTAACTTGATAAGAAACCTTCAAATCATCAGAATAACTTGTTGATAAAAAAAATCACAATAAAAAAGTAAACAAAATCTTTATTATTTCAATTGATACTCAAAAATTAATTAACACAGTGATTCACAAATACGAGGGCGGTTCGGAAACTTCTTAGCCTACCACTGAAAGATAATAATTAGTTTTTCAAAAACATTTTTATTTTTCAATATAATCTCCTGAAACTTCAATACACTTAGTCCAACGCTTATCTAGCAATTCTATACCTTGATTAAAATAGTTTTCCTCTAGGCCTTCAAAACAGTGATTTACAACTGTAATTGCATCTTTATTTGAGGTAAAACGCTTGCCAGCTAGGAATTTTTTTTAGATTTGGGAACAGGCAAAAGTCACTGGGAGATAAATCAGAAGAATAAGGTGGGTGGTCAAGCAACTCGTACTTTAATTCGTTGATTTTAGCCATTGTTAAAACACTCTTGTGATAAAAAATAATTTTTTTGTGTACCTTTGTGCATTGTCTTGATACAAAATAATTTTTTTATGTACCTTTGAAATAAATACCTTTGAAGTCCTAAAAACCCGTTGCCATAACCTTACCAGCCGATTGAATTGTTTTTGCCTTCTTTAGGGCACTTCCTCCAGCTTCAGTCCATTGCTTGGATTGTTCTTACGTCTCTGGAGTATACATAGTAGTAGATCCATATCTCATCAGCTGTTATGAAACGACGATTAAAATCGATTTTATTTTTCTTAGAACGATCCAAACAAGCTTGAGAAATTTTAATTCTTATGCGTTTTTGATCGACTGTTAACAAATGCGGCGCCCATCTTGCAGAATGCATATGAAGGAGCACTTTCACCTAACACATTCACTTTTCTTTTCTTGTCTCGATAAACCTTTTTAATTTAAATATTTAATGACACTACGAATTTCTAATTTTTTCATTGGAAAAAAAATCGCGGTTGCGTCTTTTTTGAACGCCTGTTTCTATATTAAGGATTTGCTAGATCGAAAAGAAATTTAACATGTGTGCATAGCACAGATGAAAGTTTTTAAAACACTTAACTTTTTTCTGTTTATACCGCATTTTCTCTTCTAGGCTAAGAAGTTTCTGAACCGCCCTCGTGGCAAGCATAATATCTTGCAATGTTGGTTAAGATGTTTTATTGAACCCGGTTTTTTAAAAAGTGCCTATTTTCAGTTAACCGACAAAGTTGGCTTTTAATAACATCTAGTCCGAATGTAAGAAACAAATTTTCAAAAAAAAAAATTCCCAAAGCTTTCACAAAAAACTAAGTTTCTTTCTGAGTTTTAATATAATATAACTCTGCGGTAGTTTTAACCGCACTAGTCCCGTGACATGTAAAAGGAGGATATACCACTTGAAATGTTTTGTATTAGTTCCTTTCCTCCAGGTAATGTACAAGGTATATAAAATTCAGCACATTCAAATATTTTACGCAGGTCCCTCTCTAGAGGTTGGCGAATATAATGCTAAGCCTTCATCCTGGTCACCACGACTGCCTACCGTAGAAGTTGTGCTTTTTTGATAGAATTTTAATAATTACAAACATTCCAGTTTTTTTTTATTGTACTGAAAAGTTGTATTTTGGTACTGATTACCGGGAAAAACTGACAGTTGACTGACAGAGATCATGAAAGACGATGCTGTTTAAACACTATAACAAGAAATTATTTGCACCGAATCATTACTTGCGATAAAAAATGGATACATTGAGAAACCCCGAAACGTACGATCTGTGATATAATAACTAATATTAAATGAAAATTGAAGAGCCGAAAAAATGCTTACCAATTGTTATGAGTATTACTTAATTCAATTAAAATTTAACACTTTGTTATTTATACCAGTAATTATTTTGTAGTGCAATATATGGGGAAAGCATAATTTAAAGAATATTTAAAACAACTTATTTTATAATTTTAGATTTTCTTTATTTATATTAGCACAAGTCTTTTGCTTTTAAAACAATACTGTTTTCGAAAAACTAATTTTTCTCGTTTTAAAATACATGCATTATTTATGTTTAAATAATATTATGTATGTTTAAACAAAACATAATAATAACAATAATAATTGTTATAACGAACATCAACAAAATATTCCGTGTAAAATGTATCGCGGACGGTTACAAACTGAGCAAAGTTTAAGTGATCAATGCGTCGTTTTACAGTTCTCTATAGCAAATGAGGTTTTACATACATACATATACATACTTGTATGTGTATTAGGATGTCCCGCAATAAATTTGAATTAAGCTTTGTATATACGGTTGTCAGATCTTACAACGTTGTGCGAAAAATGTTCAGAAAATGTCTAACAACCGTGTGAACTTAGAATTTTTGTCTTCCAAAGTTGTAAGAAAAATCATTGACAATTTATTTTTTGCTAACAATTTTTCAATGTCAGTACATTGCTAGCACATTGCTCGATCTGACAACATTATATGATTTGACATGATTGTTCTATTTTCTGATTTAGTTGCTGATTTATTTATACCCAATAAATTTTATATTTTTTTCAAATTGTTGCAAATATTTACCAGCATTTTACAATAGGTTTATTGACAATAAATTTTGAATTAAAATTACAGAAAGATAGAAATAATTTTATAGATAAATTGCCAACATTTGAACATTATTTAAGGTTTTAGAGTTACTGCCAACGTTGCAGGTTCTACTTAAAATAGTGAGTATTAGTATGATATGAGTGTGATACTTCTAAGCACAGATTATTCCGAATAGCTTTGATTTAATTATACAGATTACGTATGTCAAATTTTTATTTCTTTTCATTTTCAAAATACGAAACTTATATTACGTACCACGGATCAGCCATATCACAGAATTTAATTCCGTTCGGAAATTGAATTAATTCCGTATTTTGCTTCCATAGAAAAAGTAAAACGAACACTTCTTTCGCGACATGCGTCCGCTGGCGGCAACCAGCTATTCCTTTTGCCGCTTATACTTTTTGTAGGTAGGCAAAAAATTAAATTGATTTGAGAATGTTATTTTTCAAGCTAAAATGGCCTAAATTTATTCAATGTAAATAAAAATCCAATTTTTAATTACAATATTTTCCCAACGTTTCGTCGATTGTTTGTCGACTTTTTCAAGGGATTGTCTATTTAAAAATTATAAAACAATAAAATAAATACAATAATGTAATACATAAACAATATAGACTTACAATATGAAATCTTTTTTAACACATTAAGAAGTCCTAGATGTATCCAGGAGTATATGTAAAAAAATTTTAATACTTAATATTTAAACTTTCAATGTATAACAGATCAAGTGATGGCAACCATACACTCAGAAAAAAAAATGCACTTTAAAATTAAATGTGAACACTTTAAAATTTTATTTAAAGTGCCTCAGCCTATAGACTTCTTATGGGGGGCACAAAAAAAATATTTTATAAAAGTGCTAATTTTAAGTTTTAAAAGTGTTTGCTCTTAATTTAAAAGTTAAAATTTTTGTTTTTAATGTAAAATTCTTAAATTTAAAATCGAAAGTGTTCACTCTTAAAATAAAATCTAATGCTTTTAATTTCAGATTAAATGTGTTAACTTTTAATTTAAATACAAACATTTTTAAATTGGGTTAAAAGTGTGAACTTTAAAATCAAAAGTGTTTAAATTGTATTCGAAAATGCGCATATTAAAATGTAAAGTTTTCACTTTAATATTCAAAGCGCTAACATTAATAATTTACATTTTAAAGTGTAAACTTTAAAATTAAATATTTTTCAATACGGCTGGTTTTCATACATGAAAATTTTTAATTTTAAAGTCCCTTGTACTGGATTTAAAGTGAATTTAAAGTGTTTCTTTTCTGAATGTATAACTCGCATAAATTGATGTGTTTTTTACATAAATAAATTCTTAAATCAATGTTTTTTTAGTGTGTACATGGTATAAAAGGTACTAAAACAAGTAAGAGTGCTATATTCGGCAATGCCGAATCTTATATACCCTTCACCTTTGTTGTGGATGCATAATTATATTATATACATATGTAAATACATATATATATTATATTGTTACGTTTTTACCTTTTAAAAACGGTGGTTTATTTCCTTTAAATAACCCGGATTGTTTTTAATTGCAAAATAAAAGCGTCAAGTAGTTTATTTATTTAAATGTACACAAACACAATTTAAAAAAATGAATACACTGTCTTTTTACACACATATATTACGGTTTAAGAACACACTCAAACACTTTGTTTGATCAGCGCCATCTGTTTATGAAATTATTTTTAACAATATTAATACACTTAGTTTTTTTGGTGAAATTTTAAGAGGTTGTCTCGGATTTTTGCTCATATCTCCGTTATTTATGGACGGATTTGGATTTAAATAGCAAACTTCTCGAAAGCATGTCTGACAGAATTATTGAAGATTTGGATCCCGAAGATATCTGGGGACTTCAGAAAATTGATTTCAACAGACAGACAGACAGAAGGACATGGCTTAATAGACTCCGCATCTATAAGGATCCAGAATGTTGAAAACCGAAGGAATGAAATAGGCTGAATAAATTTAATAAGTCGAAAACGAGCTAATAAACTGTCACATAAAAAAATATGGTCATAATATTAGACCAAAAAATCATTATTAGTTCGAAATAATTATGTTTTCAAAGTATTTTAATTTAGAGCATGTTTCAGCTAATTTAGTTCATCATCTTGCACACAAAAGTGTTTTTTGATGAAAAAGATTCGCATCTTATTTTTTGAAGAAAACTATTCTCTTGATCGGTTTTAAATAATATTTGTTTTATTGATCATTTTACAATATTTAATCTACATATATTTATTTGTTAGTTGCTCAAATTTTGTCAGAATACTGGAAATTTGTTGGTCTAATTTTGGTTGGACTTTTAAAATGTATGTTTAGTATTATAGATTCTTTATTAGTTTAATTTGCTGACTAATTGTTTTAAAATGGTGTAATGGAATGGCAATTTTGCAAATATTTAGCTGTATGTAACTATAAAAATAAGTTTTTGCGGTATAACCTAACGTAATACTAATTTATTTACGTTAAAAAATAAACAATATTGTATTGCAAACTGTACAAATTTTCTCTTTAATGATCAATTAAATAAGAAATATGAATTGTATGTATGAATGTGTACTTTAAGCAATCTTCAGAATTATAGTGCGGATTGTTCTAAAGAGAATTTAAAAATGACGATATAGTTTTTGTTTTTTTTTTTTTAATAGAATAGAAAATAGTCATAGATTTTTAATCAAATTTTTTAATGTATAAAATTTGCCTATTTATATTAAGTACATGTTAGGTAACAATCGATTTAAACAATTATAGAAAATGTCAGTATGTAGGTATGTAATTGTTTTGAGGCAATTTATTTAATTTTTTATAACTACCTACATACATATCGACAGTTCAATTCCAAACCATGCTATGTCGACTTAGCATGTTTTTAATTTTTTTGCGTTTTTGAATTTAGATTTTTTCAACTTAAATTCTGTCAAATTTTGGTTGTGATTGGCTAGTCCAATCAATAGTTATAAACAATAAAGTTCTACCTCTTATGGTTTTTTAGATATCGCCTGTAAACTTTAGGAGCTTTTCCTGCAAAACTCACTTTTTCGACTTAGCATGTTTTGGAATTGAGCTGTCGATATATTAAATTGCATCTCAAAACATTTAATGCTTACATGTGTACATTAAAAATGTAATTTTTACCAAAAGCTTATAAATGAATCCTTTATAAATATTACGAGACTAAAAAACAGACGAAGTTGAGGTTTTCGTATTAGAAAGCTACTAAAAATGGGATATAAATTTATCTTATGCTTTATAATTTTCAGTAAATAATCACAGAAAGCAAGACTATATAGGTAGGTACCTACATATTTGTTTTTAATTTACCTTTACCATGAAGTGTTTACGGATTTTTTATTTTAAAGTCTATAAAAAAAAGACAATATGTAACTATCAGATTTGAATTTAATTTTGTTTATGTTGATGACATAAACCAATTAACAGTACACCTTGTATTTGTTTTCAATATTTCTCCAAATCACCAAAAAGCCAAAGATTATTAAATTATTTAGGTACATATTAAAAAACAAAGAAAAAAGCTTTAATTAATACCTATACTTTTTTTTTACAAGAAATGCCAAAAGACTCTGTTTTACTAAATATTAAACTAAATTTGTATTACCTTTATAGAGAGAAATATATTTCTGCTGTATGTTCAACAAATTACAAATGTATAATAAGTGTTATTTTAAATAAAATAAACCGTTAAAAGGAAAGTTGTTTATTTCATAAAGTTTGTGTGTGTGTTTCCATACATGGCAACACTAAAAATAACATGAATTCCTGTGTATTTTTTAGCACATTTTTAGTTAACTCTCACTTTTTCGTTGTTCTCTCTGTTATTATTTCACTTACCAGCTGATAATTTTTTACACAATATTTGTTGTTTTATTTATATTGATTTTTTAATATTCTGTCTTAACAATACAGTTATTTGCTATTTACGTATGAGTATACGTATATATATTTAGTTGTTTATGTAAAAAACTTGTTTAAATTATAATTTTAGAGCACTTTTAACTAGCAAAAAGAAAACCGTGTCGGCTAGTTTGTTTGTTGGCAGTATTATAAACGACAGTACATTATTGAGGTGTTGCCACATGCTATACAGCTAGGTTAATTTTTTATACAAAATCGCCCATTTTGTAGAAATTAAATGATATAATAAAATAACAATGTAATGATCTACATAGTTTATAACTATCGAATATTAATGAACTAAAAATATATGTATGTATATTGTTACAGTCTACTGCAGAGTAATACCTAAAATAATCATTAAAATTCCACGTGAAACAACTGCCACTTTATTTCGCTGTGAAAAAATAATGTTGCCAGATACATTTCATATGTTTTTCAAGAGTACTACTTCTGCAACATTTTTTCATAAAAATTTCATGTGATTTTTTTAACGTGTCTTTTGACAGCATTCAATTTGAAATTTTGAACAGAGTAACTAGGCTTATAGTAAAAATACTCATATATGCTATTCGGAATTGACAACGCTGGTAACAAGCATAATATTACATTGGATCACCTTGTTTGATTTTTTGGCTACAGGTTGATTCAAATATTTTTTGACATCCTTAAGTTATGCTGTAGAAACTTTCTTAAAAAAAAGCACATTGTCTGCTTTGTGACAAATTTTCAATGGTCTTGAAAATTTTAAAATAACGGTATTTGTGGTGAATTTCTAAGAACTCACCACTATTTTATACTCACCACGATATTTTCACCACATTTTTAAATTCACTCACTACGAGCAAAAAAAAATTTTCGCTAGACACTACCATTTGTAACACCTTGTTTGTTTTCTTGTTTTTATTTTCCTCTTTTCTTCTTCTCTTCTCTTCTTCAACCATTTTCTTCTTCCGTCGCTCGTTGTCGTTTTTTGTGTGTGTTGTTGGTTGGTTGCTGTGGCCCATGGTGAAATAACTCTACAAGGTGATGGCAATATTACAATAATACAAAAGCAACAGAAACAATATGATATTTTTGTTTTTGCTCTCATGTTTGTAATGTCAAAAACAACTGGTTATTGTTTACAAACATTTTCGCAGGAAAAATAAATACATACATACATACATTTTTTTAAATTTCAAGATGAAAATAAAAATAATTTATAAATTTCTTAATTTATGAAACATTTAATTTATGGACAATTGTTTTTTTTCACTTTTTTGTATAACTTGATACGTTTGCTATTTTTTTAACACAACTTGAGCATACATACATACATATGTATATAAAGTTTGACATAACGAACATGACTAAAAAAAACAGCTGGCGTTTCAACACCACCTTGTAGAGTTATTTCACCATGCTGTGGCCGTTGAAATTCTTAAAAGAAAAAAAACAGGCTCGTTGTATGTATATGTACATAGCGAACTTTAAAAAAAAGAATATGGGAATTATTATTTCGTTTGTTAAGGTGTGTTCACATTATGTGTATTTGTCATATGGAATGTCACTTTTCTACCCATATTTCATGTGTATGCCAAAATCTGAGTTTTACATACGGTTTATATAGGTATAAATTACATGTTCATATGTTGCTTATGTCACATACATATGTACTTACTTTTATTAACTCCTTTTCAATTTTTCCCTCCATTTTCAGTAATAAATTTGTGTAGTTTTTTTTTTTTTTTTGTATTTTTGTTTTACTATTAGGTATAAATTATATTTATTAAAATTTCAATTAATTTTTGCTTCCACAAAATTTTGGTTATAAAAAACAGCTGCTGTCAGATGGTTTGTCACTTGAAAATAGAACTCGTTCTAAATAAAAAAATGTCATGTGTATTGCACACAGAGAAATAACACATGATATTGTTTGAAGGTGTTCAGACTATTTGTACAAATTTGACATGCGGAAAAGTGACAGTCCACATGGCAAATACACATAATGTGAACACAGCTTTAGAGATGACCAGCGTTGACAACTTTGAAATTTCAAAACGCACCAAAATAGACCGCACCGCGCACCAACTAAAGAATTTTTCGCACCAAAAATTTAAAAATGCACCAAAATGGTGCGAAACGCGCAAAGTTGACAACGCTGTTAATTTAACATTCTCTCTGTTAACACACTTTTACATATAAAAAACATAAGATAGTGGTGAATGTGCTGCCACTTTAAAAAATATTTTCCCGCATTATTTTTTTTTTACTTTTTTAAGAACTTATTATGAATCAAAATTGTTGTTTTGAAAAATTAATAAAATTCGAAACAAAATAATATTGTACAAGTTAATTTGCTACATATTTGTATTTTATAAAATTCGAAAATGTGTTTATATTTTCATTAAGGACAAAATGTAGAACTGATTCTAGAAGTGACGCTGGTTATAGTTGTTCTAGAACTAGTGCTGTTGTGAGTAACTATAACCAGAACCACTTCATATTTTTTATAACAACTATAGAACTAGTAATACCGCAACTAATTCTAATGGGTAATTCGTTTAGACTTTTTCATTTGTTTTTTTTTTTACAGATCATGCGTGACACATATCTACGCTTTATCTTTGGGGTTATATTATAAAAGTCGGTAGATGTCAGTAGCAATGTATCTACTTCCATAAAACAGCAGCCAACACTTGAAAGAATTAATTTTAAGAAGTAAATGTTAATGATTGTTCTTTGGCAATAATAAAAATTCCAACACCCAGTTATATTTTATTTTTTAATAAAAAAAAGGTACAAATAAATCATCCTATGTATTAGCTCTAAACTAGTTATGTACATATAACACAAACAAGTTAAGAAATACCTCAATGGAACCATTACAAACTATTTTAATTTTTATTTTGATACATATGAAGAATTTTAGGGAGTATATTGGATTGGCAAGTAAAAAAACTGAAATATTGTGTTCAACGAAAAAAGTTAAATAGATGATGTTTACAGATTGATCATGGACAATGAAGACTGCTGATGGCGCCTTTGGCAGGGTAGAAAATGTATTCCAATTTGCCAATTGTTCCAGTAGTTTACAATAGTATTCTTGATTATTAAAACTATTAGCCTGAATAAAAAACGTTTCTCTTAAAAAAAAAAATTATGTTGAATCGTTTTCCAAAAATTCAACAGGATTTCATGATGGGCATTTATTAAAAAAATTATAAAATTCGTTCGTAGACAACAAATCTTATAAAAACTGGCTGTAAATCTATCGTAAATATGTGCCATTGTTGAAATTAATAACTTTAATACACCGTACGGTTTCATGTTCAAAAGGTACAATTCTTTACTCACGGCAAAATTGGGAAACAAATTTTTGTTCTAAAAAAAATCAGATAGGAACTTTATTAGAAGCAAAGCCTAGTAAATATTTAATTTATAATTTTCTTTATAATTCAAAAATAACCCCTATATATCAAATTTGTGAAATAATATGAAGACGTTTTGAAAATGTCTGGCAACATTTATATTATAATAGTTGTCTCTTTGTTTTTTTCCTGCACAGTGAACTGCCTTATCTTCTTCATGCAACCCTGCTGGCGATATACATTCCATATGCTTATTAAACACAAGCCTATCATATTTTTGACAATTTCATAAAATTTGTGGACATTGTTTCCAGAATACGCGAAAAACACCGAGCATAAAACATCTTTTTTAATTTTTTATTATTAAATGCAAAAGAAAGTCGAATAAAATAGCATAAATATTTGTATGAACCACTTAAAGTAATATGAAATAGAAAAGAAGCAATTTTAAACAATAAAACTCACTACAGTAGATTTCTCACACAATACATAAAAATTGTAGTAACAAAAAAATCGGAAAGCGTAAAAAACAAAATTTCGGCGAATTGGTGTATAATAAACAAAATATATGAAGTAATTTGTAAATTTGCTGCACAAATTTTCAAAAGTATTTTGGATTTGTAATAATCTTGTGCAAACAAAAATAACTCGGAGACGTTTCGCTTTCACACAACAATTTGCGTACCCCAACGAGACAAAAATATGAAATGGGTAAGAGAATCATTTGATTTTTTTATATTGCAGACATCATAGATTGGATGTATGCACCGTATAATTGTAGTTATATGAGGGGAATGTAGTTTGGAATACAAAAATATATTTTAGATTAAAATAAGCACATCCCTTTGTGTATTAAATGCTATAATATTTCATATAAAACGAAATGCATAAATCAATATTCTTATACTGTTGCAACAACATGCTCTAGTATGTTTATTATAGTAATCAATTCTATTTGCCTCAACTATTAATGGATTTTTTTTTTTAATTTGTAATAGTACCTACCTATATTGATTAATTTTTCTTAGTTTTAAGGAGAAAACTTTTATTAACAGAAACAAATGACTAGAATTTTGTAAAATAATTGTGTTTGCTGTAACGGCTTATAATCTGTTTAATTTTCTGTATAAAATAACGTAAAGTAAGAAATTATGTAGTATTTAAATATATTTCTCATAATGCAGGACCAACCTTTAAAACGTTATCCTACAAGATACTAGAACTAAAAGGCTTTATTTCTAAGTTGAATTATTCCGTTAATATAATGTAGGTACAATCGATTATTTGACTTCGAATTCTAACAAAAACTGCCAATCGGCCAATAAACGTATTTTACTCTGAATATAAAAGAAATCGTAGTATTATATAGTATACCTATTTATTACCTATAAGCGCTGAAATTTGTTCATTTTATAAACATTTATAAACATATTTTGCTTTAAATTTTATACAATAATAAAAGTCGGAGATGATAACACTTTCTAAAGTTTTCCAACCAAGTAGGTACAATGTTTACAGATTTGGCCTGTTAGTTTTTGGTCTTTCAATAAATAACAACCTTTTGATTTCCAGTCATCGGTGTAAAATTGTTATTTGTCATATGAAAACTAAATGCTGAACATTTTACATCAATTTATCGTAAAAATGTAGAAATTACTCAGTAAAATGTTAACAAAATTTTACCAATACAGTCTATTGTTAAAATTTATCGACCATAACATGTCTGACCCGCAATGCATTGCGAAGCAGGGCTTAGTTCGAACATTTTAGATTAAAATTAATTTTTTTATAAAATAGTATATACCCATGTACATATATAAAAACAAATAAATGTTACATTTCTATCATCAGAGGAAAAAATAAAATATCAACCGCAAAATAAATCTAAGCAAAACTTTTTTTTAAGAATTTACTACAAGAATTTGCAAAATTCTATAACTGCAGTCCATATTACTCACTCACAATACACAATTGCAGTTTTTAAATGAATTTCTCCTCATCTATATTTATCTTTTATCTTGCAGGCATTTATTGCGCCGAGTTGCAACATTTTATTGATTCAAGCAAAGCAAATACAACACAAGAGTAGTTTAACAAATATTGAAAATTATTAGAAACATTATAAATTTTAACGATTTTATTTTTATTTTCCAAATTAATTTCTCAGTCTCTGCTAATTTGTTTAAACAATACCGAAAATTGATAAACAGTAAACAAAGCAAAAAAACTTAATTGTATTATTAAAACGATCGAAATTTGTTGAAAAGAAACAAACAAACCAAAAAAAAGTAAATTAAAAATAACACGTTTGTGTGTGATTGCGAAATAATTTCGACATTGCGATTATTTCAAGAAATCGTGGCTGAAACATCAACAAAGCCAACAACAATTGATGTAAGTAGAAAACAAAAATATAGAATATTCATTTTGAATTTTTGATAATTGTTTTCTTTTAAGTTGAACCATTTTAAATTCAGTTTGATTTTTTTAATATTGTTATTTTTTATTTGTGTGTTTGTTTAAATCATTTCATTTTTTGTTTTACAAAACAACTTTAGTTTAATTAAGTCTAAACTTACGACTTTACATGGTCAATTGTAAAGTTTTGATAGTAAAAACGCCAAAATAAATTATCTATCCAAAATTTTAAATGGGGAAATTAAGTCAAAATTATAAAAATGTATTATACTAATGAATTTCGGTCCGCTTTTATCACAAACTTCCGGAAATACAGTTGTGTTCAGGAGTCCACTTAATTTAAAAACCAACGAATAAATGAGATATTCCAAATTTTGCTAAAACATAATTATGATTTAATTATAATAAATAATTAAACTAATGTAAAAACCAATAACATACATTTTAAGTCCAATTTGTATTTTGTTCGGTGATGCGGAAAGGTAACCTTTTCTAAATCGTACAATGTGACAGTGATCTACGCTCAATTTTTCACGATTGCTCCTAAAAGCTTCTGCTTTTATTGTATGATTAATAATTTGCGATTAATTGATCGCAGCATGACGTTTTTGAACGTCCTGTAAGTTTTCTTTTCTTGATTTCAAAGATTTTTTATTCTAGCTTTTCTTTGACGGATGGACGGAAAAATTATTTTTTTATTTTGTAAAAAAAAACAAAATATAATATGAACTTCATAGAAAATAGTATGTATGTGCATGAAATAATATTAACTATTATTAATACAAAACGTTTATTTACTGCCATATTCATAAAATATAAAGTAGGTTTGAAGTGTGCTTTTAGACAAAATTTTCATTCAAAATTTTCTTAAAGTACATTTGAAGTATACTTTAAGTTTTTCTGAATAAGACTGTTAATCTTTTAAAAAAAATATTTATAATATTCACCGCTATCGTGATGTAAAAAAAAAAAAAAAAAAAAGGGAACAAATTTCATGTGGAATTTTTATTCACGATAGGGGTGATTAATACAATATGGTATTCACCTTTGGTATTAAAACTTGTTGCAACCTACAGTGATGCATTGATCCTGCCAAGTTTTTAGAGTTGTTATATTAATTTTATCTCACTCTTTCAATATGGAATTTTTTAATCTTTTAAAGTTGTATATTGTTGTGCCATTGAAACACTTTGGCGGAAAGAATCATCCAAAGTTCTTCTATTGGATTAAGCTGATATTAAATTATTCTCTAGAAGATCTACATATATTTCAGAATAATTTTACTTGGTACTATACATATTCGGGACATTCCAGCCCACACTATCAGAGATCCACCACCATCGTCCTTTATCTCGACAATGTTTGTGGTGACCGTCAGGACCATCCAAATTAAACTTTTTTATTTCGCTAAATATAACCGTGCCAAGCAATGCACATATAAATGTTTTCTATGTAGTTTTAATTTAAGATCAAAAATTTAAACAACAGTTTAACGAAAGTCCAACACAAAAAAAAACAAATATATGATTTCAAGAGAGTAAATTACAGCAATAATTTGTGTAAAGTCAAAATTAAAGTATCGTTACGTTTATTATGAAAGAAAAATATATATGTACTAGCTGACCCGGCAAACGTTGCTTTGCCTTCAAATTTTATTTTTATTGGAAAGGTTTCATGCCAATCGGTCTATTATAATAAGAAAGGCCACCAGTGCCATTTTTGAAAGGGGGCAGTGTGGTTGAATAACCTAGATACCGACTGCAGCGCCATCTTCCGGGCTGGCAGATGCCACCTTGGTAAACCATCCAAGGTGGCACCCAAACGCATGCAAAACAAAATTATTCAGTGACATACACACGTACAGTAGAATTATATACATAAAGAAGATTTGTAGGGGAGGTACCACGCGTCTTTATCAAATCCCGCCCATATTTGCAGCAGCACTTAAAAAATGCACACCAAACCGACGTACCAACTTTTGTTCAAATGCCGTTATAAGGAGCAGAAATAATAGATTTTTAGTTTTTGGTTTGTATGGGAGGTACCACGCCCTTTGTCCAATTGGACCGAATTGTAAATCTAAACCACCCGGGGCGCCACCCAAACGCATACAAAAAAGATTTATGCAAATCGGTCCAGCCGTTTAAGAGGAGTTTAGTCACAACACACGTACAGTAGAATTATATATATAAAGATGTATGTATTTGCACATATAATTATTTGTCATAGGTCCATTTGTCAAATTAATGCACTTCCGTCTGATAAATACCAATCATATATTTTTGTCTCTCATAATATTAATATTCAGTTGAACCTCCATCGTTTTAACCAGTTTTTCGCATATACGATTCATATATTCAACAAGCTTTACGGACTTTTCATTTGACTAAAGTACATTTCTTCAGTTTTCCCGGTTTCTTAGCGAAAGACAACTTCCTCGGACTACGGAATTTTTCCAGCTTACTGAGCTTTTAGTAAAAGATTGATATGTAAATAAATTTTATGCCCTTCATGTACCCAATGGGTTTCATATTAAACACATTTACGTATTAAGCACTGATCAAAACGTGTCGTTGTTATATCCGCGTTACTTTCTGCCTCTGGTTCCTTTTCTGTTAATTTTTTGAAACATCACATAATTTCACATATACTTTTTTCTTGCTTTCGAAGCTTTAAAATAGTTTATTATTGAAATAAAGTGCAGTTATAGACTAACCCCCTTCTTCATAGAACTTGTCAAAGGTTTATAACAGGCTTATAAAGCAAATTTTGTATGGATATTTGCTTAATAAGCCTGTTATAAACCCTTGATAAGTTTTTATGAATTAGACTGTAAGGGTTTTAACTATTGTTACTAAACTCAATGATGCCTTAAATACAAATTTAAAATTTAATTTTGGATAACAAACATTGCTGATGATGCCCTTGGCAATGCAGAAAATGCATTTCAACGTGTCAATTGACTAAAAATATTACTTTACAATGGTAATCCTTGAATTATTAAATTAATGAACTCAAGCCAAATAAAAATTTTGTCTAATAATAAATATCGGCAGTTAACTTATGATCATTAAAGAGATTCATATTCATATCAGTATTTGAGGAGTAAGAATTAACAAAGTAATACGCTTCTAAATTATTCATCGCGATATTGAAAATGAAGAAGCCGTTCTTATTGTTAGGTTAGGTTATTGGAGGCCTGACCGCCGCCTTGCAATCAGGATCCTCCGAATCTGAGCCGAGTCTCGCCAACTCATCAGCCAATTCATTCCCACTGATATTGGAATGACCCGGTACCCAGCACAGTCTCAGCACGTATTCGTGTGAGATTTCTCCTAGAGCTCTCCTACAATCATCGACCAACCTGGAGGTCACATAACAGCCCCTACCACTCTAAGAGCCGATTGGCTGTCCCCATATATAGTGAGCTCAAGACCTTTGTCAATGTTGCTTCTTATCAGTTCCACGGCCTTCAAGATCCCTAGAACTTCAGCTTGGAAAACACCTCAGTCGTCGGGAAGCCTATATGATATTCTGATGTTAAGATCCTTAATGTACCCCTCATCTTCGAGCCATCAGTAAATATAGCAAATCCTGTGTACAATCTGCTTTTATCTGACCAGCTCTCTCTAGGTGGCGTTATTACCTCCGGCATATGTCCAAAATCAACCCTAGTCCCCGCGTAATCCGTGGAGCCGGTTGTTCCCAGATGGAAGCCGTTAGCCCCAATCTCACCCAGTATCTTAACATGACCCTGAGTGAAGTTACTTAACAGCCCCAACTCCCTCAGCCTAAGAAGGATTCTGGCTGCCATTTCCATCACATACTGCTCAATCGGCAGAAGATGTAGAATAACATCCAGCGCCGCCTGAGGAGTGCTTCTCATGGCCCCTGTGATGCCGATCGAAGCACACCTCTGAGCCTTGGACAGAAGGTTCCTACGACTGAATAATCGCAATGTCTCCCACCAAAGCATCCATAAAAAAGAATGGGTCTAACTACCGAAGTGTAGAGCCATCCAACAACTGACAGCCGTAGACCCCAACTCCTACCTATCGATGATCTGCAAGCATAGTAGGCATTGATACCTCTCTCTTAAGCCTCTCCTGCGTGTTCCTCTTCCAGGACAGTTTACTGTCGAGGAATACTCCTAGATACTTGGCGCTGTCAGATAGCCCAAGTTCTACACCTCCTAGTATCGGTAGCCTAAAGGCTTCAACCTTATACCTCCTTGTAAGAAGAACCAATTCTGTCTTCTCCGGATTTACCCCTAAACCTTTATCCGTAGCCCAAACTGACAGTGTGCCCAGCACCCTCTGCATGATTTCGCTAATTGTCGGCAGAAACTTGCCTGAAATCTATATAACTACGTCATCTGCATAGACCACGACCTTCTGTCCTACACTATCAAAATGTCTTAGAATGACATTGACAGCCAAAAGCCACAGTAAAGGAGAGAGAACTCCTCCCTGTGGGGTTCCCCTGGTCACTAGCTTCCTTAGCTTCCTAGCTTCCTCCCCAGTCCGAGTGGACCACCCTGCTGCTTAGCATTAGGATTATCCACTCGACCAAGAATAGCGGAACATTCAAATCCACTAATGACTGTCTAATAGCCTCTACTTTCAGATTATTAAAGGCGCCCTCTATATCGAGAAATGCCGCCAGAGTGTACTCCTTGGTTCGCAAACCTCGCTCTATATACCCCACCACATCATGAAGCGCACTCTCAACAGATCTACCCTTAAGGTAGGCATGCTGAGAGCCGCTTATGATGCCGGTGTTAATACTCATCCTCAGATGCGTATCAACCAGTCTTTCTAATGTCTTCAATAGAAAAGACGATAGGCTGATTGTTCTAAAGTCCCTGGGTTTCCAGTGACCGGCCTTCCCTGCCTTGGGTATGAAAATAACCCTGACCTCTCTCCACCCCCTTGGTATGTACCTTTTCAGTACACACACTCTGAACAACTCAACTAGTAAAAGAAGCGTTGTTCCCCGAATATTCTGTAACATTGCCGGAAAGATACCATCTGGTCCTGCCGATTTGTAGGACCCAAAAGTATTAACTGCCCATGTTACCTTCTCTAAAGTGATCATATCATTCACCACTTCCATAACCTCTTCCACCGTGCACGATTCAGAGAAGGGCTTCTCACTAATGATCTGACCCTCCGACCCTGGATCGATACACCCCGGGAAGTGAGTTTCCATTAACAAGCAGATAGATAAATGGTTCAATAATGAAATAAGAAGATTGAAATATGAAAAAATATATAAATACCAAATAGCAATTACTGAAAATACTAATGAAGCGTGGAACAACTACAGAATAATAAGAAATGCATATAAAGTTAAAGTTGAAAATGAAAAAAATAAATTTATAAACAATAAAATTAATAATGCACATAACCAAAAAGAAATGTGGTCAAAAATAAAAGAACTTGTACTAAAAAAACCCAGAAATGTTATAAAAACTGTGATAATAAACCAAATAGAATATAAGGATAATTTACAAATAGCTAAAAATTTTAATAATTATTTTGTTGAAAGTATCAAAAAAATTAGAGGTACCATCGAATATGTGCAATATGAAAATAAAATATCTGTGATAGATCTAAAATTTAAATTTCGTGCAATTTCTTTGCAAGAACTTAAAATAGTCTGTAAGGACATCAATAAAAAACCTGACTACAAAAAAATAACCAACAAGTTAATATTAGATAACTGGGATATTATCGGCAATATTATGCTAAATATTATAAACAAATCTTTAGAAACTGGAGTTTTCCCTAACAACTGGAAAGAATCAATGATAACACCTATTGAAAAAATTAAAAACACTAAAAAATGCGAAGAGTTTCGACCAATAAACACACTTAAGACATTTGAAAAAATTATTGAAAAAATTGTAAAAAGTCAATTAGAAAATTATTTAGAACAAAATATGCTTTTATCAAAATATCAATCAGGTTTTAGAAAAAAACATTCATGTGAGACAGCAGTTAACTACGTAATAAACAGATGGAAATTTATGAAGAAAAATAATAAAATAATGGCAATTTTTTTGGACTTTAAAAGAGCATTTGAAACAATAGATAGGAATATACTACTAAAAAAATTATATAAATACGGAATTCAAGATACGGAACTCAAATGGTTTGAATCATATCTAAATAATCGTCGACAGATCACAAAGGTTAACAATATATTATCAAATGATATTGAAAATGATTTTGGAGTACCACAAGAATCAATATTAGGAGCACTCTTATTTATAATATATATTAATGATATGGAGAAAGTTTTAGATAAATGTGAAATTGTCTTATACGCAGATGATACTCTAATCTTCACAGAAACAGCCACAGAGGAGATGTGTTACAGCAATTTAAAAAATGATATGGACAACATTAATATATGGTTAAAAATGAATAAATTAAAGTTAAACGAAAACAAAACAAAAATAATGGAAATAAATATGAACACCAATATAACATTTAAAATTAATAATGTAATAATAGAAAAAGTGAACAATATAAAATATCTGGGTTTTCTTATAGATAAAGACATAAAATTAAAAGATCATATGGAATATATATGTAAAAAAATTGGTAAAAAAATTGGTTTTTTCAAACGTTTAAGAAACAAAATATCTATTATAACAGCAGTAAATATATATAATACAATGATAAAGCCGCACTTTGAATATGGTTCAACTGTGCTATACACATGCTGTTCAGATCAGCAATTATCAAGACTGCAGAAATTACAAAATAAAGCAATGCGTTCAATACTTAAATGTAATCGATATACATCAATACAACATATGCTATCTACGCTTAAATGGTTAAACATAAAACAAAGACTGGAATTAAACACAATCAACTTTATTCAAAAGATGAAAATAGGAAATGCTCCTGAATATTTGGCTGAGCAACTAAGATACGTGGGTGAAATGCAACCATATAGTCTAAGAAACGCTTCAGACTTTAGAATTCAACGAGCGGAGAACAACACTATGCAACGATCACTATTTTATAAAGGACTGACTCTCTTTAATACATTGCCAAATAATATTAAAAATGAATTAAATTCAAACATATTTAGAAGAAAAATTGTATCATTTGTAAAAACTAACAATGTAAACCAAAGTTAAAAGATATAGTTTGTAAAAAAAATGTAAAGAGCATTATAAAAGTATTTAAAATACTACTAATAAAGAAATAATAATAATAATTCCGTCCACCAGTTATCTGGTCTCTGAATAAAATCCAGGACTACTGGGTCCTTGGATAGTATTCTTCTAAACCTGGACATCTCGTTTACGGAATCGACTGACTCGCTAAATTTTAACCACGAGTCCCTTTTTGCCCTCCTAATGTCCCTCTTGTACCTACTAAGACTATTCCTAAAGTCGTTCCAGTCCTCATCTCTTCGCGTGCTTTTCGCTCTATTAAACAACTTTCTGACCGTGGACCTTTGGGCTTTCAGCTTCTCTGTCCACCATCCTGGTTGCTTGCGCTTTCCCGGATAGCTCATCGGACAAGATCGTTCGTAACTTTCGGTCATCACCCTCGTAAGGGTGCCTACTAGCAGATCAACACCGGTAGGATTTGACCTCCAATTCTGTGTAACCCTAAGGTTACCATCTACAAGACCCGATAAGGAATCCAAATTCGTCCTTCTTGGATTCCTATAAGGATACCTTTTCTTTCTTACCAATACAAGATTGAAGGATATGCGACTATGGTCCTAGAAGGAAAAACCCAAAGCCACCCTCCAATCCTCTATTAGTTCCCTGCAGTTTGTCAGTGTTATGTCAATCACAGCCTCTCTGTCTCTATTTCTGAAAGTCGGTGTGTTCCCCCTATTACATATATAAAGACCACTGGCTATTACGAAATCAAACATAGACTCACCTCTTTTGTTCTTATTGTTAACAAAACCAACAATATTTAAAAATATTATACAGCACTATGACCACGTTGGAGAAATTTTAGTTATGGGCTGCATGAATAACACCATTAAAATTCACATTGGGGTACGATGTTAATTTTGTCGGAGGTACAATGTTTCTGTTGGTAATATATTTATATTGTAAATTACATTCTATAATCGCTACAAGTAGCATTACTGTTTTTATTACTAAATTATTACTTTATTTGCAACTATATTTTTCATCCCATGTAATTTTCACCATCTTTAATTTTACTTAATAAAAATCTTAACAACAGTTTCCGTCCATTAAGCGTAATATTTAAAGGACATCTTCTGTAGTCCCTAACATCTACCAATCATCGATCTAGCCATTACAGCTAGTGCTAGCTTCAACTAGACAATGACAAGTAAAGGATACATAAGAATACCTGCCAAGTTATGTGTGGGCCACAAAGCCCTTGATATTCTACAGTAATTTATGCACCGGTTTCTTCCTATCCAATTCATAATGATATATGACATCTGTTTGAAAGCAATCCTGGCTTGTAGACTTTCTAGTTTTCTTTCACATCACCTCACTGTATTTCAATTCGAAAGCAAAAGCTTTCGAAATACAATGTAAAAAGTATACAAATTCTAATGATTTTCTTTTCGAATCGAAATACACAGTAACCCCCCAGATATATCTTAATGATCCCCTTATGTTGTTACATCATTGTTTAATGTTCTTTCATGAAAGTACGTAAAATTTATGCATATCCGAATTAATTTTGGGTCGTACAAATTCGATTTTAAAGATTAGTACAAATTCCAATAACAACTAATTAACGGAAATATGTGACAAAGCTCATTATCTTGGCAGTTTATAACTAGAACTATTTGATCGGGTTTATTAGGTCCAAAAAGATCCTAATATCGGCTCGGTAACCTGTTGGAAAGCTGGCTACGGCCGTAACTTACGAAATTATAGAGCGCTACCTCCATTTCACTGGCCTGACCGCAATATTTAGAGCATCAAGGTATTAGTCTCTAGTGTCGCTATGCTGTAGTTAAACTACAATATGGATACCTACCGCCCCAGATCTCCAGGAAGTAATCGATGATGTGAGCGGCGATGCGAGCCGAAAGAAAAAATAAATAATTTTAGTGTCATTCGGTGGCATTGAGAGCTGGAGAAATCTTGCCAATTCAGTCGGTATCAACCATAACGCAATTGAGCGCAAATTAGGAGACCTGTTAGGACAGTGAAAGAGGACTCTGAAGGTAGGTAGGCATCGACTTATTTAATTCCTTCATGGTAAAAGGCAATAGATCGACGTCTGATGGGATGACATGTGAAATGTGTCGAGGTTTCAATTTTCCATAAAAATTGTATGATTGGGGTAAATTAGCTGTTGACATGCCATTTTGATGCTTTGCCTTTCTTAAAAATATAC
This sequence comes from Bellardia bayeri, assembly GCA_950370525.1. Taxonomy (NCBI): domain Eukaryota; kingdom Metazoa; phylum Arthropoda; class Insecta; order Diptera; family Calliphoridae; genus Bellardia; species Bellardia bayeri. The sequence continues at coordinate 24,033,720 of OX493267.1, forward strand.
ATTGATACTTAATTTATTCTTAATTCGAAAATATGAATCCCACAAAGATGCAATCAATGTTACCAATTACTAAACTTAAAAACATAATAAAACTTATATGTTCCTCTGTAAAACACAGAACAAAATCATGACAAAACCCACCCAAAAGACTATAAAAATCTACGAATCCCCCAAGTGTTTCTTACGGAATTGAGTTATAAATATGATGGTAAATTTACTGATAATTCTTGTATTGCGCAACTTCAATAATTCCATTCTTAAACATGGCTTGTACATGTATAAAACACAGTTTTTACCACAAAGCAAAATTAAATTGCCGAGCAGACCCCTTCTTAATAAATTACTAAAAATATAAAAATTTTAAATGCTAATTGAAAACATACCTGTATTTATTTATTTTTTATTTGTTTCCCCTTCCCCATATCTAATTATATTTTATTTCAAACCATAAACACCAAATACCTTAATTAAACCCATAAGTTCCAAAGTAAATTAAAAAAATTTTTAAAGTTTTCACAAATATTCCAGCCAATGCCTTCTGCAGTAAGTGGTTCCGGTGGACATGGCTCAGCCGGTCACAATTCGAATATACCGAGTAACGAGGAGTGCGGCATACGTGATGTCTGGAAGCATAATTTGGAAGAAGAATTCCGTACAATACGTAAAGTTGTCCAAAAATACCACTATGTAGCCATGGATACGGAATTTCCCGGTGTAGTCGCACGTCCTGTGGGTGAATTTCGTTCGACTGCCGATTATCACTATCAACTATTGCGTTGCAATGTGGACTTGTTGCGCATCATACAATTGGGCTTAACCTTTATGGATGATGAAGGTAAAACACCACCCGGCTATAGTACTTGGCAATTTAATTTTAAATTCAATTTGAGGTAAGTTATTGCTGCTATTATTTAATTTTTTTTTTTATAATAATAACTGTCTTTTTCTTATGTGCAAATAGTGAAGACATGTATGCCCAGGACTCAATTGATTTGCTGACTAATTCGGGCATACAATTTAGAAAACACGAAGATGATGGCATTGATCCTTTAGATTTTGCCGAACTTTTAATGTCATCTGGCATTGTTTTGATGGATAATATAAAATGGCTTTGCTTTCATTCTGGCTACGATTTTGGTTATTTGCTTAAGCTTTTGACCGATCAAAATCTGCCAGCTGATGAGAGTGAATTTTTTGATTTGCTTCATATTTATTTTCCCAATATTTATGACATTAAATATTTAATGAAATCATGCAAAAATCTGAAGGGTGGCCTCCAAGAAGTTGCCGATCAATTGGAGTTACGTCGTGTGGGCCCCCAACATCAGGCTGGTTCCGATGCCCTGTTAACAGGCATGGCATTCTTCAAAATGCGTGAGGTACTGAATGATAATAATATTAATATAGAACCCACATCTACATTTTTAGATTATGCCGTTGAGCTTAACAATAATAACATTTAATAATCGAAAAACGAAAAAAAAAACAAATCATTTCATCATGTATAGAGTTGTTCTAAACTCACTAGTCAGTCATTTAACAAATCATATAAAACATGTACTTATTACTTACGTACTAACAAACGTTGTAATTAACAATAATTGTTTACTCTAACATGATCTTACTCCTTTTCAATAGCTTCTTAGTTTTTAAGGACATTAATTTACTCTCTTTGCTATATTTTCGCTATAAATATTTGAATTATTTCAATATTATTGAAATTAATAGAATTCTCAAATCGTTTAAGAACAATTTTGATTGGCTCCAATTTTATTTAAATCAATAGTTTATTTTTATTAAGAATTGTAGTATTTTGGAATATGACAGGCCCCAGTTTTAAATTAATTGAATTATTTGACTTAAATATTTATATTATATCTGAACTTTCATTAAAATTTAATATTTTAGTTTGCTAAAACTATTGGTTTTAGTTTAAGCAAAAACCAATTAGTTAACAGTTTTTTATGAATTGTATCTTAAAAAGATTCGATTACTTACAGACATGAATTATCAGATTCTTTTGTACTATTTCTGTGCATATGTATTAATGCCACTAAAACCAAGGTATTTTTTTTTTATATATATTTCCGTAACAACATTTCAAAACGATCTATCCTACCTCAAGACTTAGTGTTAATAACTGAAATTGAAACACTAATTATCTTTTATTTAACATAACTGAACTTTAATTATTATTTAACTTTAGTTACTAAGTTGTTGTTTTTTTAAAACTAAATATTTAAACATGATGTTAATTTTCTCTTTTTGTTTTACAAATTTGCTTCAATTTATGAATTGTTAATGAAGTTATTTTTTTTTATTATTTCTTACTTTCTTTCATTTTTGATTATTATTTTCTATAAATTGGTATTTGTTATCAAATACAAATTTTAATTAAAAAATTATTTTGTTGATTAAAACAAACGTTAAAACAAAAATTCATTGGTTTTTTTAATTTTTTATTAATATTTATTTTTCCAAAATTCTCCCACGCTTAATATGAACTTGTTCATTTTAGCCAATGAAACTTCATTAACACATTCCGTCATATTATGCACTAATTTGTTAAAACTTTTGAAAATTATTGCAGATGTTTAGCTTAAAATTCAAATTAATTAAACTTCATTGGTTAAAAAATAATGAACAAGTTCATATTATGCAAGAAACAATTTGATTGTTTGATAAAATATGTATTGAAATTTAGATTCAATTTTGTAAGTATACGTTACACATTCATTTATTAAACAATAACTGGCAAAGTAAATAATTCTTAGATATCGTTCTAAAATTTGATTTATCTACACATATGCAAACAGTTTTCTAATCATTTTGTTATTACTGAAATAATGTAACAATAAACATATAAAATCTAAAACATTTCCAAATAATTGTTTAAGAGTTATGCAAAAAAAAACCCAAACAAGAATACAACTAATTAAATTTGTTTACACTAGCCAGAGTTTATTTTCATCAACTGGTACAAAAAAATTTTACAATTATAAATTTACAGTAATTTAATCAATTAAATGATTTTTTGAAAAGCAACTGTTTTTAAGCTGATTTTTTACAAACAAGATAACAAATCAATGGAAAAACGAAAAATTCAACTTGTCAAAATTATAATGTTAAAATTAAAGCATGGCTTGCTTAAAAATTCGACGCATACTTTTGACACACAAATTGTTACTCATTTATTAAAATTTAAGATAAGCTAAAAGAAGAAACTAAAATTAATTTTCTCTTATAAAAATCAATCTTTTTGTTTTGATGGATCTCATTAACTATTGCACAATATTTCGAGAGGTACAATACAATAATTCTTTTTAGAGTTATTTATTGTACTAAAAGAATGACTAAATGAATAAGTGTTTCAGCCCTTTATTAAACGTTACCACTTTTTGGTAAAGTTTTGGACCGTTTTAGCTCCAGCTTTAACTTTCCTTTCAAAATAACCCAATATTGCTCAATTGGCTAAAGCTGTCGATTGATTGTCTATGATTTCTTCATTTCAACTTTTCGATAATAATAGAGAACTAAATCAAGTCAAAACTTTACCGAAAACTGGTGACGTTTAATAAAAGGCTGAAACACTTATGAGACATTTTTTTAACAAATATTTGAAGTCGCAGATGAAGAGGTTTTAAAAGAGGTGCTCTTGAGACCACAAATAAAAATTGCTTGCCAAATCATGACCTTTTTACCAAATTTATTAATTTTTGTTTATTTATACTTTGAATCGGCATTACCAGGTTTCACTGTAACATGCTAATTTGGCGCCGGTAGCTATTTGAAATCCATATTTACATATGCTTTATCATCCATAATAAAACAGTTGTTAGATTTTGTTAAAAATTTATCATAAAGGAAATTAAAAATTAAATTAATTAATAAATTTTATCTGCTTTTCACTACGATTTGCATATTTAATTGTAAGATAGATTTAAAAAAATAGCATTCACGCATATTCATTTTGCGGTTTTTACACTGGCTTTGTATTTTTGTTCGCGGTCTTTTTGGGAAAGGCTGATTTTGCTTTATTGAACGTAGTATTTCTTTGTAAATAAAGCAGGAATTCCTGACCGGTTTTATGTGTAGAATACTTTAGTCTTGTAGAGAATATCTGAACTATTGCTTTGTCCAATCATTTCTGAACTTTTTATGCCCTGTATAAAATATTTTTACTGTATTTTGATTGATGTTCTTCAACGCTTGTTTGTTGTAATGGGCGTTGGCTCTTTTATTTTACTTTTTTTATTTTATTATTTATGTCCTTTCGATAACGCAACTGATAAGGTCGATTTCGCTACGTAGCTTTTCTTGGTTTATATCTGAATGAACTACGCCAGTAATAATGAAAGAACTTTTTTGCTCTGCACCATCGTTTTAAAAAATACTAAATTATTACTAATAATAATTGAAAAATACATAACACGTATCTTTTTAATAAAAATAAATACAAAGAAGACCAAAAATTAATTTTTCAAGACCTACATAAAATACAACAGCAAATGCACAAAAATTAAGATAATTAAAATTTATTTATGTTTTCCCGTTTGTCGGTATTTTATCAATTGCAAACAAATAAAAAATTGTACCTATTTTTTTTTTTACAAGTTTATGTATGAATAAAAAACAAGTTTCTTCTACAAGTGGTCTTCTGTAAATCGAATTCACATGATGCAGACCTTTAACTTTCGAGTAAACAAACTTATTAGAACGTAAAAAATCATCAATTTGTCAATTAATCGTTTTTGAAATCACACGTTTGTTAAAAATATCTTATGTTCTGTACGAAGCTCAAAAACGACCTCAAATTGACAATCGGTATTGCAGTTATTCGCTGACTATTAAGAGAAGAAAATTTGAATTATTTATGTCCCAAAAAAGTTCAGGGGGGTTACTGCGTATTTCGATTCGAAAGCAAAAACTTTCGAAATACAATGTAAAAAGTATACAAAATCGAATGATTTTCTTTTCGAATCGAAGTACACAGTAACCCCCCAGTATTAACAATGAAACATTCTCTAATAAAGGTAGCTGGTTATATAATTATAAAACAGTTTTGTCTGATATCTGACTTTGTAGTATAACCTTAAAATACATTTGCCACCAAAAAAATATGATATGAAGGATATATGTATATTTTAAAATGACGGTTTTAACGAGCTTTTTCTACTTAACATTCGATGCATATATATTGAATAGTTTCTATTAGGTTTAAGAAATACGAATACATTAGCATATGGTGCTGGAATTTGGCCAAATTACTTTAATACATAATTTAATTTTCGTTGAAATGTAGCGAGCGCATAAACTTCGAATTGGGTTTTTTTTCATATATCAAGTTGAAAAATACTATAGACTGTGTTAATAGAACGTTTCTTTTTAATTTCAAATGGTTTAGAATTTGTATATACATATGTATACATACAGGTATGTGATGGAAATCGAAAACAAAAACGAGTGAGTTTTAGAAGTTAATTTTTTCGTAATATTTCTGTATTGAAACAGTTTTATCCCACAAAATATAAAGATAATTTGCTATTAAAGAAAATCTTAAAACAAAAATTTTAAAAATTTGATTAGAAATACTTTAAAATTGACTTCAAAAACTCACTCGTTTTCGTTTTCGATTTCCATCACATACATAAGCGATATTTAATGAATATTTTGGCGAAATTACTTAGAGCGAGTTTTTAACATGAATCAACTTATAATCAAATTGGTTTATCCGAAAATAAATCTAGTCCAACGCTCGAATCTAGTTTAAACTTCGCAATATTGACATACACAACGTCAGATAATATTTAATATTTAATGTATAGTAAGCAAAGATTCGAAAGGATTAATTTCTTAAATCCCTTTTTAACAGCAAATTTTGTGTTTTAACCAGCCAGTCCTTTAAAGCATTCAGCACGAGTTAATTTATCTGCATAATCCTTTAGTTCTTCAAACGCATTGATTTCGTTCTTTTAAGAGTTTATTACTAATTGTATCATTTAAATTGTCTTCAACTCAAACTCATTCGCCTATGTTCTATATTCCACTACGAAGTGAAACTAAATCGTTTTTAATTCCACATGGACAATTTCACGGCGTTGTAGAAAACGAGGTGAAACTTTTAGCTACGATGAACGATACTAAAAGTGATATTTTACTTTACAAAATTTAGAACACAAAATTAATGAAAATTTCACTTCCACTTCATTTTACAAATGATTACAATTTTGCTTTTTAAAATATTGTATATTGGAATCATTAAATTGTTCCTCAATTCAAAGCTATTACAAATTAGAATTAGAAAATATTTTTCATTTAATTTTATGTTCATTCAATTATTCAAAACAAGATTGAATGAAAAAATGTGTTCATCCATTTTGGACTAGATTTCAATCGTCAAACATTGCAAAATTCAAAGGTTTTAACTGTTATAAATTAATTCAACAATGAATGAATTCTATTAACATAAAAGCGTGTTTGAATGAAGCTAAATAATAGTGTAAAGTGTAATGGGTATTGGGTTAATTTTTAATTCTGAATTAAGACTTTAATGTATTAAGCTCAAATTGAATTAATTACAATATTATTTAAAGCTGAATATATATAAAACTATAGCTCAATAAGTCTTTTCAATTCATGCTTTTTGGTCTGTAGTTGAAAATGTGTATAACTTTAATTTTTTGAGTCAAGTTTCAAGCAGCTCAACTGTACAATTATAATACAATTTATATTAATAGTAAATTGCAACAATTTTAGCAATTGCTTTAATGTTTAGTTCATTGTTCATAAAATGTAGTAGATATATGTTGTATTCAAGGGAGCAATAGTGTATGATTTTGAATATAACTGAAAATTATTGATGTAGGAAATATATCTACGCTAGGATACCCTTAAAATAAATTGCAAATGATTTCACATATCGCACACATAGTACAAAAGTGACTTAATTCAAAATTTTCCAAAATTGACTTTTTCATAAATTAATTCAGAGTACACATCTCTAACTACGGAAAAAATTTCTTTCACATCACTACATTCTTTAACTGTAAAAATACAAATTTGTCTATTTTTATGTTAAGTGTGTTGCTTGTGCACGATGCACTTTTTTTGTCTCTCCTGAAAATTTTAGTATTTTGAGTTGTGCCACTTTTGTACTATGTGTGCGATATGTTGATGTTTTGAAAATCGAGTCTCTCTTATTTATTTCTATCTTTCTTTCGAGTATACAAACCAGTTTCGATTTGTAGAACATCAATTATTCGATTTTTTTTTAATAGCTCAATGTTAAGTCTCGAAGACAATCATACAAAAATCATTTTCTTAACATTTTCCATTAACAAACTGAAACATTTTGAATATTCGTAAAATTCATTTGAATAAAACTTTTAAAATAGAATATATTCAATATACATAGTTTCAGAATATAAGTTTTTTATGATATGATCTAAAAAGAATAAAATAAATTGTATAAATGCAATGAAAATATACTTTAAAATTAAATCAACGAATTTATTACATTATAGAATACAATTTATAAAGTCTGTAGCGAAGCAATTGTAAAATAAAATTTTCACTCGTTTTCTATAACGCCGTGAAATTGTCTGTGTGGAATTGAAAATGATTTCATTTTACTTCGTAGTGGAATATAGAACCTAGGCGATTATTGTTATTTAAACTACTAGTTTTGATAGAATCTGTCCTAATCATTTATCTTGACAGTAGAAAGCTGTTTATTTTTATATGAGCCATTAAATTTAAAAACTAATTTGTTTTCTTAAGTATTTTTGTGTAAGGCCGCGTTTTCACTATGTCGTCATTTTTGTTGTCAAATTGTTGGCAATTGTATGAAAACGGGTTGTCATATGGCGTCATCTATGTTTGCAATCATGATATGGGAACCCGTTTTAATACAAATGCCAACAATTTGACAACAAAAATCACATAGTGAAAACCAAGCATAAGAGTGTTAGTTATATTTGGCTGTGCCGAATATTATAATATTTCTAACACAAATATAAAACGAGAAAATTGTTGTGCAGTTTCTATAACATGGAAAAGTGGTAATTTGCACATTGCAATTTAATGTTATCTGGAACAAAATACATTGCACAGTATCAGAAAACTATTTTGCCTACTCATTTTTATCAGGAATAAGTTTGTCATATATAAATTTTTACAAAAACAGGTAACATTTTTATATATTTTCAAAAGAATAGCTAAATTATTGTTAATAACAATTGGAAAACACACAACACGTTTTCTTTTAACAAAAAATTTCGAGGAAAAACTTAGAAATAGCAAAAAAAAAATTAGCTGGTATTTAAAAAAGCTAAAAACTGTTGTGACCAGCAAATTCATAAAATGCAACAACAACTAAACAAAAATTAATACTTCTACAAATGCTTGTTTCAGTTTTTTTCATTTTACACAAAAAATAAAAAACACAAAAAATAAAATAATTAGCTGTGTTTTGCAATTTTATGTACATATGAATGAAAAACGAAGATACTCGTTAAAAATGAACAAACAAAATTGTTTGTGATATACATATCGCTCATTTGCTGCAACAATGTAGTAATTCAAAAAAGCGTCGTTTCGAGAAAAACGACTTTGAATGTTTTATGACATTTTACTATTTCTTAAATAAATGTTTAACAAATCATGCGATTTCAGAAATAAAACCTGATTTAAATAGTAGACGTTAATATCTTTCGAATCTGTATTTACCAAATTTTTACTTGTCAAATATATGTACGAGAAAACATGCATTTTTATTTTGATGTTTACAACAAAAAACACTCACACAAAAAATAATTGACTTTTTTGAAAACTGATAAAACTATATAAAAGACTATATAACGGCGCATATTTTGTATTACTCAGTTCAAAAAACACGGATTTTGAGTTATGACGTTATTACAGCAAATGAGCGATATGTACATATGTTTATTTCCAAACAAAATTTAAAGTAAATTGTTTGATACATAAGTAAGCTATTGGCAGCAAAACCTATATTTGTGATAAATAAGGCCGTGTATGTTTTTTAAACGTCAAACGAGCGGACATTCCACATATGTTAATTGGAACAAATGGGGCAAAAACGGGTAAAACCAGTACCTCTATATCTCCAAAACAAATAAACTTAGAAATAATATTTTAAATGCCGACAGGTGTCTGGTACTTTTTTGAAATTCGAAATTCAAGTGCCCATATGGGGTAAAAATAGTCCCCGTAGAACGCTCCGTTAACATATATATCTCCTACATTAATAAACATAGAAATACTATATTAAATGCGTCTGGCTCAGATTAACAAAGACCAGAAATCTTTTTGGTACTTTTTTGAAATTCGAATTCCTATGGCCTAAAAATTGTATTCTTTTCTGGTACTTTTTTTTATCAAAATTTATTTTCTCACTAAAAATTCCATGAACTATTATTTTCAAATAGATCGTATTACGGATAATTAATAGGTACTTTTTTGAAAATTATTTTTTCACGGGACATTTTATTCAATTTAAAAATAAAATAAAAACCATAAAATATTTTTCCATCCACACAAAAAAGAACCCAGAACATGCTATTCATGACTTAAATATAAAGGTGTAAAAAGGGCCAAATTTCAGTACATTGGTACGACCACGCCTACTTTAACGCCCACTTTTTTTAATTGATTCTGCATGGCTTTTTACAGATTTACTTCAAACAAGTTGTATACACAACTTACTGAAGGCGAGATAAAAAAAAAATTATTATGTGCCACGCCCACTTTCATGCTCCATCTCAAAAAATAAATGTTTGTATGTATGTCCTTTATAGAATCGTAAACTATGTATTTGATCATGTGATTATCTTTGGCAAAGTTGTTGTGCATGAGCCAGGCAAGGTTTCTGAGTTGGTATGAACACGCCTACTCTAACTCCTACTTTTTTAATTAATTACAACGCGTGCCAGGAAGGCCAGACCGCTAGACCGATCTTACTAAAACTTTGACGGGATATAACTAAGACTCCGGCAACTTTTTTCGACCGCCTATTTTTTTTCAAAATGAACAAAATCAATAAAATTACTTAAAATTAATTGAATATTAGTGTAATGGCTTTTTTTATCAAATGCCATCTAGTATAATATATTATTAAAACTTTCAAAATCTTCAGTATAACTTGTTTTTGAAAATGATTTTATTGTTAATAACTTCTTACAACTTGGATTATATACTGTAAAAAAGTAGTCAAATATTTTCCATCACAATCTAATGTAAAATTCATTGGTTTTTTTAAACATTTCAAGCACTTAAAATAGTTGTGGTAATTTTTCTACTTAATTTTCTTCACTTTCTTTCTGCTGAGTTATTATAATAATAAAATCTAGTTTATTGTTATAGTTTAAAAAATATTTAAACAAATATTTGAATATTGTGAATGTAGCATAAATAAAATTTAAGAAATAATTTCATTTAAAATATTTTCAATAAAATTGTATAATTTCTTGTTTTTAGATGTTTTTTGAGGACAACATTGATAATGCCAAATACTGTGGTCATTTGTATGGCTTGGGTACCTCGTTCATAGTCAATGGTGCTAATTTCCACGAGAGCAATGGTGAAAATGCAAATGCAACGTGATTCATAATAAAAATAGAGCGTACGCAGAACATCTTTGCATCTTGCAATACAACCACATGAAACAGATCAACATAAAATAATAATAACAACGTTAAAAAAGAGTTAAACAGCAACAGCAGCACATTAAGAACAAACGTCAAGCAAATATAACAATATATAATAAACAATAACAACAACAAACTTAATTTCGTTTTAAACAAATAGCTTCAACAATATACTATGCATGTCTTCAAAAATAATCTATTTATCTATGTAGAAACAAAAAAAAAATTAAAAAAATGGAAAACAAAAAAATTAAACAAAAAAAATTGTAAAACCATAAAAAAAGTGTAAAAATAATAAAATAATATGTTTCTTTAAATTTTTTTATAAAAAAAAACCAACAACAACAATTGATTTAATTATTAAGTAAACAAAGCATTATAATAATTACAACAATAAAATACATATATACTAAAAATCCCAAAATTATTTTAAATTTATATTAAAATGAAAATATTTGCCGTTTTATTTACAATGTTGACGGGGGTTTTTTTTACAAAGCAGTTTCTTATTTTAAAATGACTTTATATTTTTTTATATTGTTTATACATATGTATGTACATATTTTAATTGTTTTACCATTCTCCTGGCATTTTATTATTATACATTGATGCTATGGCTGGATCTTCAGTTTCGTAAATGATTAAAACTTCTCGAAACTTATCGAGCAGTTGTAACAGCTGGGAACGTCGTAAGTTCTCAAAATACATGATTTCCTCTAAATGATGTTCACTTTTAAAATAACCCGCCTGATACAGTTTGACCATCAATGATAAATCATCAAGATTTGCTGAGGCTGGTATACGTCTTATGGCGGGCCGATCTGATTCTTCAAAAACTTGTATCAGCTCTTTAATTTTCTCCTGATCTTCTATAGATGCTATGCTATCGCAATTATCAGTACTTAAGGATGCTGTCATGCTGAAAAACAACACAGAAAATCGTACAGTGAGTTAGAGTTAGTTAGCTATGCTGTGAACATTTGAAAAATAACAAGTTATAGTGCTAAATTCGCCTGTACCGAATCTTAAATAATCTCCACCTACATATAATGAGAATTACAAAAACAACACTGTTGTTAGGACTAAAATATCCTTATTCAGTGTTTCTTGTTCGGTTTTAGTTATTAGTATTTTATATATTGTTTGATAGACAGTCCACATGAAATTTGTTAAATTTTATTTTTTTAATATTGAATTTAAATAGGAAAAATGTGAAAAGTGAACAAATTTCACGTGGAATTTTTATTCACGATAGGGGTGAATATAATATCTCAACAACAATATTTCCAAGAGTTTTATAGATATCCACTTCCACTATAGTGGACCAATTATGGACTGATATCTTAAAAATTCAGTATTCAGTACCGTTATTTATATGTATTTGATGCTTATATAGGTTGAATTTAATCTTGATAACGTTGTTTACCAAGAGTTTAATGGTTGTTACAATGATACTTTAAGTTTAATTTATTTGGAAGTAGTAGTATAATTGCCACATAACTGATTTTCGTCTGATTTCTGAATTAAAATAACTTGTCAGTATAAAATGTTGGTTCGATGTCGATATTTATTAGACACTGTGGGTTTACTTTTTTTCGGAAGTAGTCCTTATATGGGAGCTAAGACCAATTATGGTCCGATCTTCATAAAATTTTGTACAGAGAATTTTATACATATGAGGATATATCACGTCGAATTTCTACAAAATAACTGTATATTTAAGTAACTTTCAGAAGTGGACCTTATATGGAGGTCAAACGTGGATGTGAAAAATATTTTTTTTTTTGATGCTGTCTCAGATTTTGAGTCAACTCTGGTTCTACTGAACCGATTTCAATACCAAACTACTTTTTTCATGAACTTTGTGGGTTTCGAGTCTATATTTTAGACTTGAGAGTGTTTTACAGAGACAGACAGACATCGCTCAATCGATTTAGAATTTCATAAGGATCAATAATATACATACATATGTATATATATACTTTATTTAACAATATTACACACGGAATGACAAATTTATATATACTCTCATTTACCCCTTGTGGTGATGGGCATAAAAATATATTATAGGTGTTTTTATTTCGTCATTGTCTATTTTCGCATTTATCTCATATATTCTATATGTATGTATATATTACAATTGTTTCTGCTTATCTGGTTCCAATACAATTTAATCAGAATGAAATCCATATTGATTGATTAAAATGGAACTGATATTTATTTATACTCTTAGTTTTTATAACAAAAATTCTTTGATGATTTCAGTTGCAAAATCTGACAATAACTGCTAAACATTGTTTCAATCCAAACATGTAAGAAAGTATAGTCGGTCAAGTATGTATATGTATAGAACAGTTTTTCAGAAATGTGCGCTATATGGGAGATCATCCAAAAATTTAATTTCATGATTTTTGTGAATATAAATATTGTGTATGTTAAACTTTATCTCGATATAAATACTTTTAAACGATTTATGGAGGTTAAAGTTGATTACGGGGAGGGTCTTATATGGGAGTTTCGACTAATTACGGACCGATCATTATAAAATTAGGTGCCATTATTTCTATATATAAGAAACTTATTTGTGTCAAATTTTAGTTGGATACTAACATTTTTAAGAAATTTATGATCGTTAAAGTGAATTTCGAAAGTGGGCCTTATACGTGAGCTACGACTAATTATGGACCGATCATAATAAAATTGTACCGTATTATTTGTATATATATGAAATATATTTGTGTTAAATATTATTTGGATACCAACATTTTTGAGAGAGTTATACTCTTTAAAGGGGTTTTCGGAAGTGGGCCTTATATGGGAGCTACGACTAATTATAGACCGATCTGCACAAAATTTGTAGATGTGATTTGGCTTCATTTACCACTCATTTTTGATGAAATTTGTTTGCTTCCTTGCATAATTCAAACATTTATGATCGGTAAACCCCAATTTCGGGAGGACTTTTGTATGGGGGCCAGGTGAAATAATGGACCGATTTCCACCAGTTTCAATCCCATCCGTCCTTGGGCCAAAAAAAATATCACTTAACAAATTTTATCAAAATATCTTCAAAATTGCGACCTGTACTCTGCGCACAAGCTTTACATGGAAAGCCAGCCAGAAGGATGGACGGACGGACATCGTTAAATAGACTCAGAAAGTGATTCTGGTCTGGCATTTTCTGGTCTTTTTTGTTTTTTTTTTACCTACCTAAAATTCGATTTATGACTTGATGAAGGCTGAGCAGCAATATTGTCCGATGTTGTAGAACCGCCTCCTGAAAATCTATCTTCCGTTATTGATCGCCGACTAGTATTTGGTACGGGTAATGGTTGACTAGACATACTCAACAAGGAACCGGCTCCTCTAATAAAACATAAGCAAAAATAGTTAACATAGCATATATATAATTACTTAAAAGTTAATTTAGAGTGGCATTTTTCTCCAATTTCAATATATGTACAACGAAGATTATAAACAAGATATTTATCTTCATTGTATGTTTAAGCAAAGTACAAAAGTGATAAAAATATGTACATCATATAAACATAAATAACAAATGGTTGTGGTTTCTATAATTCGAACGATATATAGAAATTGATGTACAAAGATTTTTTTTACAGCCAATAAAAAATGCCACTCTAATTATAAAATTCTACATTTAATATAGAAAAGTAACACATACAAATCATCATCACTGACATTACTACTGCGTCCTGGTAATATTATATCATCTTGACCCAAAATTGAGCCAGCTAGATCCATGAGAGAAGCCGATTCCAACTCGCATCCTGCGTCATCGTCTTCATCATTGTCCAAATCGGTCAAATCACTGGGCATAAATTGTACATAAGTATGCAGTTGCATTAGTAAATGATGCTGCAACATCCACAAAACCATTTGTGCTAGAATACCCTGCCTGGCAGACTGCTGCAGTGGTGTGGTCAAATGACCAATTGAAGTAGGCAAAGAAAAATCGGAAATAACTTCAAATAATGACATGCCAGGAAATCGTACTGAGAACTTTTCCACCAGGTGAGATTTCGTGTGAAGAGAAGCATCTGGAGCAATAACATATACATTTGTTTCACATAACGGATAAATGATGGTTGCTTTGGCCCAATAAACCAAGTGGGATACCAATTTGTTAACATGTTCAATGCTAAGATCCGCATCAGATCCCATACTTTGTAAACTCATTAATGGAGTGTATACTTCAATAAGCTGTAACAGCATTCTGGCTCCTGCTGGTGGAACACAATCCAAAAGTTCAGCAAAATCCACGAGTAGTAGCATACCATGGTATGGTTTCAAAGACCTTAAGCAACTGTCGATTGTCTCAGGGTCCACCATGCTGCCTTTTTTGTGAAGCTGGTGAGCTTTGGCTGGGAGACAGAAACTTAAGGTGAGATTTTGATTGATCGTACTATTCAGTAGTCCCGTAGTACACAAATCATGGTATATCGATTTTAATGATTGAGCTAAACTACATCGTTCTGATATCAAATCAAATGCTTTTTCTAAAGGTTGTTGTTTTGAAGACACCTCATCATGTGTTTGAGCCATTAACACAGTCTCTTCTGTTAGATAACCTACTCTTTGTTCCTCTACCTTTAGAGCTAATCCCAGGCGTTTACTTAAGTCATAATAACATTTTACAATGGAATAACTTGCCTGAGCATGTAGAGCGAAGACAATATTAACCAGCATTTGTTGTGGCTGCGATTTCTGTGCGTTTTGGTTAACTTGTGCTGTTGTCACACTTTGCTGTGTTACCAGTTGTGGTTGATTATTTGGTGGAACGTTCAAGTTTGCAATCTGTGTTGTAAAACTTTGCCGTTGCTCTTTCCTAGACACCAAGGTTGGATGGCTTACAAAACGTACATCATTTACTTTAAGTTCAAATTTTTGATTGCACAATTGCGGTTTCACTGCAAATAGTGGAGCCAAAACTTCATCAGCGAATCCGTGCAATTGTCCGGCTTTTGTAACAGCAATGTTATTGCTACTATTCGTAGCGGCCGGTTGCAGTAAATCGTCTGAATTTTGCAAAGCAAAACGACTGCGTTTTTTTTTAATGAAATCAATGCCTGTTTTGGAATTGGTGCTCACTATACTGCTACTACAATCCATATGTGTTACAATAGGTGGTGGTGGTGCAGGCTGAGCTAATGGCGATTTATCACCATTTTGCAATTGATAAGGGTAGCGGTATAACAATCTATCTCCTTTGCTATCCAAATACACCAGAATTATTGCCATCGGATTAACTTCCATTATCGCAAAAAATTTTAATAAACATTAAAAAACTTAAAGTTCGACAAAACACAAAGATTTTTTTTTTGTTATTTTAAACAGCTGTTTCGTGTTGATAATTTAAAATAATAAAGTGTTGGTAAGCTGAAGAAATTGGGAATAAATACAAAATGAACTTCTACAGAGTTGTATTTTCAAAGTTCATTTTAAACAAAATTCATTTAACATATTTTTAATAAATACCGTATTTTGTTTTTCTTTCGTAACAATCAAATCATGGTGAAATAACTCTACAAGGTAATGGCAATATTACAACAATACAAAAGCAACAGAAACAACATTGTATTTTTGTTTTTGCTTTCATGTTTGTAATGTCAAAAACAACTGGTTATTGTTTCCAAACATTTTTGCAGGAAAAATAAATACATACATACAATTTTTTTAATTTCAAGATGAAAATAAAAATAATTTATAAATTTGTTAATTTATGAAACATTTAATTTATGGACAATTGTTTTTTTCACTTTTTTTGTATAACTTGATACGTTTGCTATTTTTTTAACACAACTTGAGCATACATACATACATATGTATATAAAGTTTGACATAACGAACATGACTAAAAAAACAACAGCTGGCGTTTCAACACCACCTTGTAGAGTTATTTCACCATGAATCAAATTAAGCAGCCAGACAGACCACCACACACAGAGGGGGCGAACGAAGTCCACCGTCGGGCGGCCAGAAAATTTTTTTGCTCGTGTGGTGAATTTAAGAAAGTGTGCTTCAGTCAATTGGAATGTTCGCCACTATTATTCAGCCCTTGTAGACTTGCTGCCATACTGGTGAAATTCGTAACAAAACGTCTGTAGTGTTCATCAAAAGCCTTTCCCATGGCAATTATGTCATCGCGGTACACCAAGCACGTCTTCCAGAGAAGGCCTTTCAACACATTTTCCATTAAATGCTCGAACGTGGCTGGAGTATTGCAGAGTCCAAAATGACATAACATTAAACTGCCGTAATCCATCACTAGCACTAAATGATGTTTTCTCTTTGTTTTTTGTTAGTAATTTTTACTTGCCAGTAACCACTTTGCAAGTCCAATGTAGAGAACCATTTTGTACGTGCTAGCGTGTCCAACATATCATCAATTATAGGTAACAGGTAGCTGTCCTTCTTAGTAACGTCGTTCAGCTTTCTATAATTGATGCAGAATCTAATACTGCCGTCTTTCTTCTTAAACAAAACCACAGGCGAGCTCCAAGGGCTTGAAGATGGTTTGATTACTCCGTTTCTCTCCATTTTGTTTGCCAGCTCTTTTATTCACTTCGTTTTGTTAAAGGAATACTTCTGCGTGCTTGCTTTGTTGGTCTCGCTTCGCTCGTATCTATTTTGTGTTTATACAATTGCCGTTATGCCCCGGCTTTGACTTTTAACGGCGAAAACAGAAACATCTTTCTTAAGAAATTGTTTGGCCTTATTTTTATCTGGCGGCGCTAGTTCTTCTACCCATTTCGATACATATTCCGCTAGTAGCTCTTTTTCTTTGGTGAATTTATTTGAAGGTTTCACCTTTTCCTCACAATTGATTACCGCCTCTGCTGAAACACATTCACCTATTTCGGAATTTTACCTGTCGACTTTTTCGTAGCTGGATAAGTTAAGCACTCTTACTTTCCATCAATTAGTATTTTAATTAATTCTACCCTTTATTTACAACGTTTTAATGAGTTTGGTGTTCGGTTTTAAATCTAAACCGAATACTAGAGTTTAAAAAATGGTATAAAATTAAAACCCTATTTTCAAGAATTTTAAATCCGTTTCAATGTTAAAATACAACTTTGTGCATTAATTGGATTTAAACGCCAAAACCTAACGAAGAATACGAAATATACAAAACCAACAATAGAAGCATTGTGAAATTATATAAGGTGAGTTTGTTTACAATTTGCTTATGTCAAAAGTAATATTTTGTCAAGTGTTTTTGAAAGTAGTACACTATTTTACACAAACAAAATGCCTGTTGTTTCTGTATTGTGTTGTATTTGTTGCCGATTTCCACTCACCTGATATAATTTCACGATGGATAGAAGCAACAGCAAAAGAAAAAAACGAACTCAACGAAGAGCCGCCATTTATTATTGAATTTTGCAGTCTTCGAATGAACGTACGTGAAAAGTTTCTACATACATTTTTCTCCAATAATAATTGGAAAAATGTAAGTGAATATAAACTTAGATCCACAAAAATATTTGAATTTTAAAATAATAATTATAATATAAATAAAGTGAATATAAAAAATATCGGCCTGAGATAAGATTTAAACAAAAGTACTAAAAAAAAAATAAATAACTTGTAAGTTGATGTGTGTGTGGTGTGTTTGATAAAGTATTATTTTAAAGGTGTTTGTGCAAAGAAGAAAAAATAATACAATTAATTTTCGGAAAGGGCAGACGACAGAGGGGAATCTAATAATTATAGTGTTGTTTTATAGAAATGAAATCAAATATATGTATGTAATATCTATATATATACATACATATGAATATGCATAGATGTATATACATATTACATGCATATGCATGTGTACATTCAATCACAAATGAGGATGAGTAGAAATGACAAATTTTTTTTAAGTATTTTGATGATTGGTTGTTATTCTAAAGTGTAATTGAAAATAATATTTTTATACGTGGGCAATTTTATTATGTGTTTGGTCTTCGATGTGCAGAAACGAGTGCAGATTTATTGCATTTCTAAGTAACAAGGGAGCAAAACGAATGCATACAAATTAAAAAGTGTTTTTTATATCCTAAAAAACAAGAATTAATATTATACACATTATTATTTTGTTTTACACTTGCACATTCAATCAAGCCCTGAAAATTTCTATATAAAAATCTTAATATTTGTGTATACATATCTGTAGGTACTAAATTATATACCAATAGGTACATATCTATATATATATATATACATACAGATTAGATGTGATATACATATGTATGTATTTACATTTAAATATTTTGTGTTTGCTCGCGATGTTGTTGATGTTGTGTTTGTAAAAAAACCCGAAATAGGTACTCAAAGGGTGGAGAGGCATATGCATACAAGGATAGACATCAGCAGCAAACCATGAGCAATGGATGTTTCGTTTGTTAGTTGGGTTTGATGGCTGCCCTAAGTGAATTTATAAAAAAGGAATAATACGAATGAAATATCAAAGCAAAAACTTGAAAAATTCCAATTTTATATTGTTTTTGTTTTCATTTTTATCTCCTATACTTCTGCTTCTTCTTCCAAATATACCAATGAATATGGCAACTCGGTGCGTAATAACTTATCACAAAAGAAAATTAAAATAAAGTTAGGTTAAAATACAACACTGTGTGTCAAAAGTAGTGTGTATGCACTAGAAAAAGAAGAGAAAAAAAAGAAACTATACAACACTACCACTTCTGTAGTACATTATTTTATACCTTTGTCGCGCCAACAATTTTTCTTCCCATTATAAATATAGTAATTAAATTTATAGTGAAATTAATGGAAAAATTAAAGAAATAAGCTAACAATAAAAAAGTTAAAGAATAACTTTTGTGTGAATTATAGTTTTCAAAAACTGAAAAACTATTTGAAAGAAAGTGAAAAGGAAACAAATAAAAATATAATTGTTCGCAATTACGTCTTAAGCTGTAACAAAATTGTGTGTGTAAAAAAGTAACTAATAACACGTTAGCAAATAAAATTTGCTAAAAAATAAAGCAAATGGCTTAAAATAACAACATTAGCAAAACAAACAAAAATGGTAAGTTTTTACTTTATTCTTAATTAACTCTTTTCAAAGATTTTGAAGTAATTTTCAACAAATTCAGTTAACAAAGTAAATTATTTAATACCTAGGTTTATTTGATAATTTTTAATTAACTTTTTATTATTGATTATTTGCTGCAACAATAAATAAATACAAATTTGTGCATAATTTTTTTTTAATTCCCAATTTGATTTGTCAAAGTTCAGGCCGCCATATTGAATAAAATACATATATATGCTTCTTCTTCTCGGTATTTAAGTTACTTGGAAAAATCAAAGTTTACACGAAAAAAATCATATGTTTTAAATAATATATGTATATATATTCAAAAATATTGATTCTTTCGAACATTTTATAAGACTAATTTCTTTAAAGAATTTAATTATATCTTTAAAGAAATGAATTGAAATCTTAAATAAATCAAAATATTTTCTTATTACGTTTTAAGTCATCAAGTAGCCATTTTTCTATATTTGTCTCTTTCTAGCTTTAAAATATTCAATTGTAAATTCACTAGTAGTCTCTTTCTGAAATTTATTTGTCAGTGTGCCTTTTATTTGATTCGTAAAAATGGCGTCTTTAATGAATATGTAAAATATGTAAATGTGTCGGAAACGCGTGTCTGTCGATTTTTGGGTAATAAATTACATATAGCGATAGTGTTTAATAAACTAAATCAATTTACTACATACCGTTGAAGTATTTATAGTATAATTATCTTTAATATTTTGTTATTTATTGATTTTTTTTGGCTTGTTAAGTGTGGCAACATCAGTTTTTTTCATTTAACTATGCACTTCCACAATACATGCACATACATATTAACTAACGTGTTTACTGTTTTTGGTGACTTGCGCAGTGTTGCATTTTCATCAAATATATTTTACTTTTTTTTTTATCTAAATATAAGGAAATTATATTTTTATTGAAATACTGACGAAAACAGATATAAAATCTAATATAAAATGTCATGAGTCATAAGAATAATATATCTAAATATTCAATTAAAAAATATTGAGGTTATTTTTAGGTTTTCTTAAAATTTTAGTTGTTGTAATATACATATACAAATATGCAGAGATTTTCTTCTACATAATTAAGGTTTTTTTTATAGTTAAAATAAAATGTATATTTTCCAAATAATTTATTCTCTTATTTAATATATTTTATTTTCTATTTTACTTCGTTTCCTTTATCATAACGTTTGTCGCACAAATCTCTATTCTGTGTTTATATAGGTGCTTAACATTCAGAAAAAAAGCTTCTGAATTTATATAGCTGTTTCTTTTTGGCCTTATAAATTTTGGGTTTCCGATTAAATTGTTTTTACCAATTTTTTTTTATTTTTCTCATTCGTAAAAGAAGAATAGAATATAAGCTTTGTGTTCGTACTTCTTTTTTGTATTTCTTTTGAATCGAAAGCAAAAGTTGTAAAACTGGTTACTTTTTCTTTGTGTATATGCTTTTTGTTCTCTTATGTTCTTTTATGTTTCGCCATGAGTTGCCAATACTATTAATGTGAAATCTAGAAGCTTGACATTTGGCTGGTGCAGTTTTTTGTTTTTTGCAATTTTATTTTATGAACTTTATACATTGTGTATCGAGTTTTGTCATTTGCTAACTATCGTGGGGACTACAAAATATTATATATCTAAATTTTATATAGTAGTTAGTTCTTTTTTGTCAAATATATTTTTTGGTGAACGCAATTTTACATAATCATGTTCCAAGATATACCTATTTGTTATTTTGTCTAAACACTTAGGTCGCCACTCCAGATGTAAACTAAAATTTTATAGACATTCTAATTTGTATGTGGAATATAGTGAGTGGTTTAATTTGTATTTGGTGTTTTGTCTTGGTTTTCGTTTAGGCGCCTCCAAATTTCTAATATTGCATGTTATATTTACTTTATATAAACTGAGCAACAACAATCCAACATTTCAAACAAACTACATATTTGTAAAACTAAGGAAGATATTAACCGTATTCCACAATAAAATACAATAGAAATTGTATAGAATATATAATACGACAATTATCAATTTATTTATCTAGGTATGTACTGTTTTAATGAAGCGATGTAGTGGCACAATAAATATAGTAAAAATACAGTTACTAAATACCTATAACAATATAAAACGATAAGGAAATGGGTACTATAAATTTTTGTAGTCCTATTATCGTTTAAATATTTTTTCGTTCGATTAATTAAATAATTATTATTCAAATGACATCTTCTGTTTCTCAAATAAAAATATATTTATACACAAAAACCCGGCAAACTATATACCTAGTATAGATACATATTTTTCTACCCTACCTCACTAAACAAAAACAAAAGATCAAAAAATAAGTAGGTATTGCCAATAAAAGTGAAATAAAATAGACTGAACATTAGAGTGGTTCATTATTACATGGAAACACAAACAATAACGCACAAGTCAATATACCTTAAATAATGAGAGTGGAAGTCGTCCATAATACCTTGGAACATATTTCAACATCATATGGTCATGTCTATTCATGAATTTAAAAAAAAGTTCATCCAGCGAATATTTGACCAGGACATAAACAATATTTTTATCTTGATTGGATTTAAACTTATTTTAGATTAATTATTGCAATAAATAAATATGTACGATTGTTTAAAATATATAAAATTAAATCATTAGAAATTTGTTTGTACAAGGATAGTACATAGCAGATACATACATGTAACAAATTTGTGCAACAGTTCATTAATTTCTATTTAATAAAGTTTTAGGTTTTGATTTAAAAATTTAAATTGTTTTTACAATTTGCAACCTAAATTTTAATTTTTATACCTATCTTTATAGGTATTAAAGCATTTAAATATTTTTGTTGCTGGCATTTTTATTATAATCATTCTATGTATGTGTAAATGTATATGGAGAATTAATACTAATTTTTACTACAATCAAATAGTTTTTACAAACGAATAGGTAGGTATTCACATATGTATATGTATGTATGTATATAAAAGTAAAATTTTAATGCTTTTGTATTAGCATTCATTTTGATTTAAGTAGGCTGCACCCTGCTTTTTATAACCATTTTATTCTACAATTTTGTATAATTGCGTCTAATTTATATTCGATTTTAATTTTTGTTCGTTTTTATTTTGCATTCGCTATAAATACAGTTTCGTATTGGAATATTAATTAAATATTATTATTATTATTATTTATTTATTTAGTAGTATTTTGAATACTTTATCTTATAACTGCTATAGGTATAACAATTTGATTCATTTCACTTTAAATTACATTGTATTTTACAAAAAATACACAATTTCTTTTAAATATGTAAAATTTCGTTCACTTTTAATACCTATCATTTGATAAAAAATTAAATAATTGTAGTCCTTTGTAGAATAGGCATCTCTTCATGGCATTATTTACAGCTTTATGTATCCTAAAATCATTGGAATTTGGTAGATTGTACGTTTGTGTTTTATTGACATACATATGTTAGTTGTTCCGTTAGGTATTCTGGTGCGCTCCCTATCTTCATTTTGTATATAAATGTCACTGTATTAAGTTGTATTAAGTCCTGTTGCACACTCATCAGTTCTGACTGTCAAGTCAAGTTATTTTTCAATGAGTGCACCGAATGGGTGCACCGATAGACTAGGCGATAGTGTCCGGACTATCAGCAAGAGAGTCACAGGTTCGATTCGCTCTAAAGATAATATATTTTATAATTTTAAGTGTTTGCAAAAATCTTTTATTTTATTTTCTTATCATTATTTAAATATTAACTGACCTAAGGCAAATAAAGCCTTGAGACTATATAAAATTAATAAACAAATGCTTACGACAAATAAAACTGATTTTAAATTCGTTTAAAAACATTTTTTATTGTAAACCTTTTATTTTATTCATAAAGTGATGGTGTACTACCTGTTTCGAAAATATAGTACCTAGGTATTTACATTTAAAATTTTTATTTGTTCACAAAATAAAACAGTATTTTTCTTATCGATTGTTACCATTTTTCAAAAATCTTTAAAATAATTTTAATTGAAGAATTGTGAAAAAAGTATTGTATAAATTAATATTAACTATTATTTGAGTGACGCAAATGCAAAACGTATTATGACATTTAACCAGACATTTTATATGTATGCACATAAAATGTGCGTTCGTTTTTCATGTGGATGTTAGTGTTTTTTAGTTTTTGTAAAAAATCAATAAATGGCATGACCACCTTAAACTGTACAAGAACTATATGAACGGTTATTGTACGATGTACCTATTGAAGGATAAGAAACTTGCAAGGTTGGTCCTTGAGCAATTATTGGAAAAATAAGTCACCAAGATGACGAAAAAAGTTATAGGAGCCAATAATTAGTATAGGTAGTAAAAATGTAAATATAATGTAAATACTATAAATGTATAATAGTTAATGGTAGATTATATAATAACAGAATAGAAATTATCATTTACAAATAGGTAGGGTAAGTGCTCCGGTATTCGGCAGTTTAAGGCTATACTTTTTTTTTACACTCTCACCTTTCCTTGTGTACAGTAGCTGTGGGATATATAAGTACTGATAATAATTCATTAATGTGTTTTCTCTTAGATTATTCTACTCAAATTTTATTATTTTATGTTTAAATTGACAAATTTTGAGGTTTTGTAAAAAAAGAGCATGTTTGCGTATATTCGGCACATATTTTGCAGTTTTCGGCATGCTTTGTTCCTATGATCGGCATATCATATTGAATGGAAAAAAACAATACATAAAAATATAATTAAAGCTTTTATTTATTACAAATTAAATTATTAGATTAATTAGACATTCAATAGTACTCTTCGGGTAAATGAGATCAAATCATATTTAATAAAAAAAAACAAACAAACAAACAGTATAGAAATTAACAATATTTTTGCACAATTCAGTCTTTAAATCCATTTTTGGACCAAAGGCTGGCAAAAATTAAAAAAATAACATAAAAATCTAATATTTTATACATAAGAGAAGAATGACAAACTTAAATATTTTTTTCTGTGCATGCTTTGCATACAAAATCTAATTCACTAATATCACTGTATTTTAGATTTTTAAATTCAGTGCACTTAAGATGATACCACTGAGGGCACGTATCACACCCAACGTTTTTTAGAGCATCATCTTCAGCGTCAGAGATCAACTCCTCACTGCATATTTCTTTCTCTTTAAATTTTTTAAGTTTGGCGGGCTTGTTTCCTTTTTCTTTTTTCCTTTTTTCACGTTTAAGTTTCCGCTCTTTAACTGCTTCCGCTTTAGCTAGCTTTTCATTTTCCTTCGACTTAATATGCTCTCTCCATGCTAGGGCAGAAATAGCATTTGGAGCCTTTGTTTTTGTTTTTATTTGAGCAGACGATGAGGGCTTTGGAAAATATAGATGACTTGCAAAAGATGGTGACACCGAAAATTTAGATTGAAGGAGTAACAAACATTGCGATAACCTTTAGGAGCTATTACTCTTCCAGTTTTTGGGCACATACAGACACTTGCTTCGTCATCATTAAAAATTCGATCTGGATCATCCAAAATATCAAGGGCATTTTCCTGACTTAAGAAGCTTTTTAACTTTTCAAACCATTTTCTAATACTTTCTTCAGTTATAACAGCACGCCCTTTACTTATTCCTTCAGCTTCTCTAAGCGCCAAACCGGGATGGCGTTTGTAAAAATTTGCGAACCAATTACTTCCTGGACGATCATTTGCAAATGGCGTAGTTCGTTCATCTTTTTTAATTATTAATTGAACCGTATTCAGCAAGTCGTCTATTTTTAGTGGAAATCCACATTTTGCCAAGTCATTGCACCAGTTTTCCAAACGGTGCTCTTCTGCTTTTGTTAGAATGGTTGGTGGTCCCATTCTGCGAGGGCCCTCAAAAACTCGACCATGAATTCGGTCTTGAATAGTGGATCGTGGAACACCATATTTTACACTGGCTCCTAATATTGAGGCTCCTCCGTGTCTTATTTCTGCTAGTGCATTTTGTAGTGACTTCTCTGAATATCTGTGAATAGATCTTTTTCCTTTGGTAGCCATATTTTAAGTCATAAAATGTCTGGAAATCTATAAATAGTTATGTTCTTTTTAACATTAATTTAATAGATGTTAAGTTAGGTGGATATTTATAGAAAACCAATAATTTAACTCGTTGCCGACTTTAGGTCAACAATGATCCTGTCGTCGGCAGATAGAAATCCCTCATTTAAAATGATGCCGACTACTGGGTAAATTAACTCCAAACTCATTTTTTATGTGATAAATGAGAAGTAAAGTGAGAAATTAAAAATGTTCTCAAATTTGAGCTCAATTGAACAAAAATTATGTTTTTCCAGTAGCCGGCATCCTTATGCCGAATACTGGAAAATTCAAGTTTTTTTGTTTCTAATGTCGGCATCGATAAAAATTAGAGAAAATAAATAATTAATAAAATTATTTTGATATTTACAACGTTATTTCAACTGTTTTCTGCCTTAAAAACAATTTTCGATCAATATTGGCTTTATCCTAATTAATTACTTACCTCACAAACTTTTCTTTACCACTAATTTTTCACTAAGAAATGAACACTACCGCACATGTTAGACGACCGACACTGAATAAAGATCAAACAGTGCAAAAACTACTCATCTAAACTCAATTTTTTTTTCTCACATAGATAGTGGAGAATATTTGTGTAGTTTTTGTGTTTTATTTCAATATATAACTACCGTTATTCTTATTTATTTAAGTTTGAAAACAAAATATGCCGACTACTGGTATATGCCGAACTTAGGAGCACTTACGGGTAAGTGCTCCGGTATTCGGCAGTTTAAGGCTATACTTTTTTTTTACACTCTCACCTTTCCTTGTGTACAGTAGCTGTGGGATATATAAGTACTGATAATAATTCATTAATGTGTTTTCTCTTAGATTATTCTACTCAAATTTTATTATTTTATGTTTAAATTGACAAATTTTGAGGTTTTGTAAAAAAAGAGCATGTTTGCGTATATTCGGCACATATTTTGCAGTTTTCGGCATGCTTTGTTCCTATGATCGGCATATCATATTGAATGGAAAAAAACAATACATAAAAATATAATTAAAGCTTTTATTTATTACAAATTAAATTATTAGATTAATTAGACATTCAATAGTACTCTTCGGGTAAATGAGATCAAATCATATTTAATAAAAAAAAACAAACAAACAAACAGTATAGAAATTAACAATATTTTTGCACAATTCAGTCTTTAAATCCATTTTTGGACCAAAGGCTGGCAAAAATTAAAAAAATAACATAAAAATCTAATATTTTATACATAAGAGAAGAATGACAAACTTAAATATTTTTTTCTGTGCATGCTTTGCATACAAAATCTAATTCACTAATATCACTGTATTTTAGATTTTTAAATTCAGTGCACTTAAGATGATACCACTGAGGGCACGTATCACACCCAACGTTTTTTAGAGCATCATCTTCAGCGTCAGAGATCAACTCCTCACTGCATATTTCTTTCTCTTTAAATTTTTTAAGTTTGGCGGGCTTGTTTCCTTTTTCTTTTTTCCTTTTTTCACGTTTAAGTTTCCGCTCTTTAACTGCTTCCGCTTTAGCTAGCTTTTCATTTTCCTTCGACTTAATATGCTCTCTCCATGCTAGGGCAGAAATAGCATTTGGAGCCTTTGTTTTTGTTTTTATTTGAGCAGACGATGAGGGCTTTGGAAAATATAGATGACTTGCAAAAGATGGTGACACCGAAAATTTAGATTGAAGGAGTAACAAACATTGCGATAACCTTTAGGAGCTATTACTCTTCCAGTTTTTGGGCACATACAGACACTTGCTTCGTCATCATTAAAAATTCGATCTGGATCATCCAAAATATCAAGGGCATTTTCCTGACTTAAGAAGCTTTTTAACTTTTCAAACCATTTTCTAATACTTTCTTCAGTTATAACAGCACGCCCTTTACTTATTCCTTCAGCTTCTCTAAGCGCCAAACCGGGATGGCGTTTGTAAAAATTTGCGAACCAATTACTTCCTGGACGATCATTTGCAAATGGCGTAGTTCGTTCATCTTTTTTAATTATTAATTGAACCGTATTCAGCAAGTCGTCTATTTTTAGTGGAAATCCACATTTTGCCAAGTCATTGCACCAGTTTTCCAAACGGTGCTCTTCTGCTTTTGTTAGAATGGTTGGTGGTCCCATTCTGCGAGGGCCCTCAAAAACTCGACCATGAATTCGGTCTTGAATAGTGGATCGTGGAACACCATATTTTACACTGGCTCCTAATATTGAGGCTCCTCCGTGTCTTATTTCTGCTAGTGCATTTTGTAGTGACTTCTCTGAATATCTGTGAATAGATCTTTTTCCTTTGGTAGCCATATTTTAAGTCATAAAATGTCTGGAAATCTATAAATAGTTATGTTCTTTTTAACATTAATTTAATAGATGTTAAGTTAGGTGGATATTTATAGAAAACCAATAATTTAACTCGTTGCCGACTTTAGGTCAACAATGATCCTGTCGTCGGCAGATAGAAATCCCTCATTTAAAATGATGCCGACTACTGGGTAAATTAACTCCAAACTCATTTTTTATGTGATAAATGAGAAGTAAAGTGAGAAATTAAAAATGTTCTCAAATTTGAGCTCAATTGAACAAAAATTATGTTTTTCCAGTAGCCGGCATCCTTATGCCGAATACTGGAAAATTCAAGTTTTTTTGTTTCTAATGTCGGCATCGATAAAAATTAGAGAAAATAAATAATTAATAAAATTATTTTGATATTTACAACGTTATTTCAACTGTTTTCTGCCTTAAAAACAATTTTCGATCAATATTGGCTTTATCCTAATTAATTACTTACCTCACAAACTTTTCTTTACCACTAATTTTTCACTAAGAAATGAACACTACCGCACATGTTAGACGACCGACACTGAATAAAGATCAAACAGTGCAAAAACTACTCATCTAAACTCAATTTTTTTTTCTCACATAGATAGTGGAGAATATTTGTGTAGTTTTTGTGTTTTATTTCAATATATAACTACCGTTATTCTTATTTATTTAAGTTTGAAAACAAAATATGCCGACTACTGGTATATGCCGAACTTAGGAGCACTTACCCTATATAGTATATGTACATATATTTATACAAGTAAATATTTATAAAAATTTACACATTAACATAAAAATATGCATACAATACAAAACAAAATTTAAGTGATTGTTGTTTCATTTAATAAATAACCCTTAAAGTTCAAAATAATTTAAATTTAAATTAACTATGAAAAATACACTCGCAAATACCTATATAAGTATTATTACTATTATACTCTTATACCTACAAATAAAATCATAATAATAAAATAGCAGAAAATAAGGTGGTATTTTATTACAATAACTTAAACAAAAATAGATTTATTTTGTACCTACTTTATTTATTATTGCTTAGCGAATACTCTACTCGTATTGCATTGTCTGTTTAGCACTGCAATACACTTGAATTGCAATGAAATGTACTGCAATTGTATTCGTATTAAATGATATGATTATACATTTGATAGAAAAGTAGGCAAATTTGTGTATTTTTGTTTTTTCGTGTGTATAAAAAAAAATCACGTATGCATTTTTATCAAATACCACAATAATATAAATGAAATAGACGTTCAACTAAATATTATTATTGCTGCAGTGTTGTTAATGCTGCTGAATAGATGACGAGTGCCAAGGCAAAATTAGTGCATTCACTTTTTAGGTGGTACGAACTATAAGACCAAACAGCCGACCGCCCAACCGACCGACCGATCAAAAGACCCAACTATCCAAACAACTAAAACAATCCACGACAGAGCAAGCAGACTATTGTCGCTTAAAAAAATTATATTTTATGACTTCAAAGAGGGATGCAGAAGAAAATTGCAAAAGAAAGAATAATGAATAAAGAAAAATAAATAAAACTGAGCAAAATAATACATTCAGCGACAAAAAATAGTTGTAGTTATTAACATTTAGAATGTACATATGTATGTACATACATATGTATACATATATCTGCTATTCATAGATGACTTATAATTTATGGATACCTATAGTTTTTCTCAATCTTATAATCACCCATATTCTGACTTTCGATTCGAATCGAAATTTTCTCCGTTTGGCAAAATTGGTATTCAGAGTTTTGATTTCGCTACGTTTCTTTCAATTGTAGGTATTCTGTATTACGATCGTAGTTACGTTTTTCTACGCTTATATTTTAACAACGGAATTTTTTTCGATTACTCTTTTTATAAACTTAAAAAGTGTTTAATTTATAAATTGTAAGTAGGTATAAAATGTTTAAAAAGTGATTTATATTAATTTTTGTTGTACGGCCAATCAAGAGGTGATATGCAGCAACAAAGAACATGGTCAAACAAATGTGTAATGGTAGAACGAAGGAGTTTTTACTGTCAGTAAAAAACAAGGTAAAAAACAAGGACATCAGAGCAATACGAAAAGCTGGCAAGTTTAATGTCAACAAAACAGGATATTGCTTGCGGCTACCATAAACGATCCAAGGAGGAAGTTCAGGTATTTTCTTTTCAAGCTTTTCAAGCCTTACCTCTGTGTTCTGAGTCACGTTGTTCTCCGCTTCCACCAATACAGTCACGGCTATGGATTCCATTTCTTTTGTATTATTTTATTTTTATTATTTCTCCTATTTTTATTACAGTAACAAACTTGCACATTTCTTTGTTTCTATTCCACATTTCATAGTACCAAATTGGTTTTGTAAACATTGTTGCCTTCTTGTTCTTTCGATTCAGTTTTTGTTTGGAATACCAATTTTCGATCGTAGCGTAACTGAATGCGAAGACGTAATCGAATGTCAGAATAGGGGTGAATGCTTTTTCTTTGAATTATGGAATTCTGTTCTACTACTTATTGAAGTTTTATTTTCAAACTTGTATGTGGGTATTTTTGTCTATTAAGTTTTCAAATTATTTGTTATTACGGCTGGGGAGCCACAAAAATGTTCCTTATATACATATGTAGGTTAGGTTACTTCAGAAGGCCGGTGTGAGGTTGTCCCCACACCATCACACAGAGACCAATACGGTCCATTGTGATGCCTTGCAGAAATAATAGGAGACACTTAGTACATTCCAAGAGCGAAACGCCTAAGCCCACACAGAGCACCTTCCCCTGTTACGCAGACAGGCCATATTCATTACAAATTCTTTGATATCCCTGAGCCTACAACCCGAGATATCCCTTAATTCCCTTATGAATCTACTGCCTAGCCACCTCAACCTGCTAACTTGCAACTTTGGACAATGGCACAAAATGTGCTCGATCGTCTCCAGTTCCTCTGGGTCCTCGCATAACCCGCACACGTCTGACAAATCAAATCCCATTATCCTTGCCATTCTACCTATCATACAATGGCCCGTGATAACTCCTATCATGGTTCTCACGCAGACCTTGCTCTCGCCCAGTAACGATTCCGAGTCGGACTTCCTAAGCACCGGCCATATCGTCCTTGACACTCGGCAGTCCGTTCGGTTTCCCCAGGCCCTATTTGTCTCGCCTAGAATCCATTCCCTGATTTTCCCATAATAGAAACTTATTGGAGCCGAGTCTCGCCAATTCATCAGCCAATTCATATCCACTGATATTGGAATGACCCGGTACCCAGCAGAGTCTCAGCACGTAGTCGCCTGAGATTTCTCCTAGAGCTCTCTTACAATCATCGACCAGCCTGGAGTTCACATAACAGCCCCCTACCGCTCTAAGAGCCGCTTGGCTGTCCACATATATAGTGACCTCCAGCCCTTTGTCAATGTTGTCTCTTATCAGTTCCACGGCCTTCAAGATCTTTAGAACCTCAGCCTGGAAAACACTACAGTCGTCGGGAAGTCTGTATGATCTTCTGATGTCAATATCCTCAATGTAGACCCCCGCCCCTGTACCCTTCATTTTCGAGCCATCAGTAAATATAGCAAATGCTGTGTATAATCTGCTTTCATCTGACTCCTTAGGTGGCATTATTACCTCCGGCATACGCCCAAAATCAACCCTAGTTCCCGCATAATCCGTGGAGCCGGGTGTTCCCATACATATGAACATATAAACAAACAGATGATAGCTGTTAGCCCCAATTTCACCCAGTATCCTGGCATGACCCTGAGTGAAGTTACTTAACATTCCCAACTCCCTCAGCCTAAGAAGGCTTCTGGCTGCTATTCCCATCACATACTGCTCAATCGGCAGAAGATGTAGAATAACATCCAGCGCCGCCTGAGGAGTGCTTCTCATGGCACACCTCTGAGCCTTAGACATAAGGTTCCTACGACTGGACAATCGCAATGTCTCCCACCAAATACAGCATCCATAAATAAGAATGGGTCTAACCACCGAAGTGTAAAGCCACCCAGCAACTGACGGCCGTAGACCCCAACTCCTACCTATCGATGATCTGCATGTATGTATAATTATTATGCATACATACATATGTATGTATGTATATAAGTTTTAAGTAAATGTTAATCAATTTATTAAATAAATAAAAAATAATGTCAGGATAAGTTTATATTTTTTTTAGTAGGGATGTAAGGGTATGAGGACGTTTTCGTGTTCATTAGATTTCAGCCAGTTTTGAGAGAGTAGTTTTTTTTTACTCTCCAGGTGAACTGTCCTGGAATTGCTTTGATATACTTTCTACATATACATAGGTATTTCTTATCTTTTTAACCTCTAATATTATCATCTTTTTTTTATATTCAAAAAGGATTCACAAATCTGAAACAAAAAAATATTTTATTAGAGAATAGTACAAGTGCGTTTACCGCCATTGGTATTTGATGAGTGGAATCTGCACATTCTTCAAGACTTACTATAAATTATAACACAAATATTGGGTTCGTTCAGAAGTATGTACTTGATTAGCTCCAGGTGTGTTCATTTCGTCAGTATTTACATTTAGGTATATGTATTTAATATAAAACATTTTTTGGCATCAGGTGTATACGTTTGTATTTTATAGAAGTGTCTAAGTAAAATGTAAATATGCCAGAATACATATGCAATAAGTAAAAAAAAGAATGTCGAGCACAAAACAAATTGGGAAAAAGAAAATAAAATAACTGAAACTATTCACTACACTAACGTAAAATCTAGAAAAAATACAACAAAAGTGCAATCTCTGTGTATCTATTGGTTGCAATAGCGACGAAGAAGAAAACAACTACATACTTACTTACATACAAATTTATCAACCCAGCCACCGTTTTGGCCCCACCACTTATTGCCTTGCCATCAAACGACTCACGTTTGCAAGAGAGCTTAACATTTTACATCAATAAATAAGAAAAGAAGGAAAATGAATAAACAAAGCAAAGAAAATAAACGTCGGTACGATAAAATAAAACAAATGCAATATACATATGTATGTACATACTTAATTTTTACTATATAATATTTATACACATTTTTTCTAACGATTGAGATTAATCGTGAACGAGAATTCCGCCTCCCCCCATTAAAATAAAAACAAAATACTCTTGTTTGTCTTTATTTTTACTTTATATGCATTTTTGGGAAAATATTATTTCTGTCAGCTTATAGTTTATTCAAGAAATAATATTATTTTTTTTTTTAAATTTATTTTTTAATAATTTATTATTCAAATCTTAATTCCACTTGTTGTTTATTAGTTGTTACCAATGTAACCACTAACTGCTGTATTCAAATTTTAAAAATGTCTTCTAGTTATTCTCAAAGTATCGGTTCTTTTTAGCCTCTGGTGACCTTCGAACTGAAGGGGTGACCCCGAGCGAGGTAGTTAGGCAGGGCCATTAGTTTATCGATTAATTTCCTCCTGGATGCTAGGGACGTTGAGATCTCTGTGGATAATATCATTACTTATATATACCACGGGGCGCAGACAATTTGTCGTAATATTTGTCGTACTAGTATTATTAACCACAAAACAATGTATGTATGCTTTATTAGTATTTAAAATACTTTAAAATTTCACATTGATATTATAAATAAGATAAAATTTTATATACTATTATTTTTAACAAAATTTACACATTCTTTTCTAAAAATATTAAGGTTAAGATTTGTTTCAAAACAAGTCAAAGCTAACTAACAAATAACATACAAAAACGAGAAAATAGAGCCATCTACAAAAATTCAAACGTAAAAAGCAAACAATATTCAAAATATATTTTAATACCAAATTGAATTACCATGAAAAATTGTCAATATATACATATGAACATATAAACAAATATGAAATGCATTATATTTTACTTTACTAGTATGTGCGTGACTTGCATCATATTGTAGTTTTTTTTCTATGTTGTCATGGGTCTAAGTTTTAGGACAATAAAAAAAAACTGGCGATATAACTGCATACATATCGCTAAATTGCGACAAGAGATTCGTAAAATAAATATATGTATTTTGTTAGTTCTAGTAAATTAATATTTTTTAATAAAGAGATACAAAATGGATCTCTGCTTGAAAGTTTAACTTTAACCATTACAATAATCAATAATAGTTCAAATCACAACGATCCATATTTCTTGCTTAGTGTTTAGTTTTTAAAATTTCTACCTGTTTTTTTTCATAATGATTAAATTAATTTAATATTTTGAACAAGCTAAAGACCAAGGCCTTTATTCACAATACCATAAAATTATTTACAACTATAGACCACCATTTGGTTTAAATTAAAAACTGAATCCAATTTCGGATAAACCCGTTGATGTATTCAACTCTAATGCTGTTCTTCTGTCGATTAAAATACTAAGTGAAGAAGAAAAAAGTGGCGCATTATTTCATGCAATATGGAAATAAAATACATACTACCTATATTTGTTTGGAAACTTCGCCTAAAAAGACAATCCTTTAATGAGGTTGATAATTGTGTAGGGTGCTAAAGTTGGTTTAAACATAATACCTAACAGAACAACTCATATACATATGTCAATAAAACACAACCGTACAATCTACGAAATGCCAATGATTATAGGATACATAAAGCTGTAAATAATGCCATGAAGAGATTCCTATTCTACAAAGGACTACAATTATTTAATTTATTATCAAATGATGTTAAAAGTGAACGAAATTTTAATATGTTTAAAAGAAATTGTGTATTTTTTGTAAAAAAAAACAATGTACATTAGTCAATAAAAATTAAAATTTAAAGTAAAATGAATTAAATTGTTATATAGTTTTAAGATAAAGTATTCAAAATACTACTAAATAAATAAATAATAATAATTAATCGTCGTATTGTCCATTCAGAAATTTTTGGAATATATTTTGATGTCTTACGTTTATTATGGTTCTCAATCCATTTTTACGATTTTTTACGCTTTACGAGAAAAATTTGTATAATTTTTTTTTCCAGAATTTAATATTATGGATTGAAAATATTTTAAAATACTTATTAAAAAATTTATGACACGTTTGAGGAATTTCTTTTAAATTACATTTTCAAATCTCATCATTATTGATTATAGCTAATAAAACCAAATGAAAACTATAATTCATAATAAGTTATAATTAGATAATTAGAACAGCAAATCTTTATGAAACTGTACAACAAATATAAATTATAATTTCTTATTAGAGACAATTTTATTCGGCTTGAGTTCATTAATTTAATAATTCAAGAAATAACATTGTAAAGAAATATTTTTAGACAATTGGCAAGAAGATCTTGGACAAAACACATTGCTGATAACGGACGCCCTTGGCAGGGTAGAAAATGCATTCCAATGTGCAAATCGTCTAAAAATATTACCTTACAATGGTATTCTCTGAATTATTAAATTAATGAACTCAAGCCAAATAAATTTTTCATTAAGAGAAAAAAACAGAAAATTCTAAAAATTAATTATTAATATAAAAATAATTAATTCATTATTTCTGTAAAATTATGAGCAATAATTTATAATTTGAAATGGCACACAGAAATTCGTATCATTTAAAAAAAAAAAAATCTATAATCCGACAAACAAAAGACATTTACATACATATTGCAAAATTGTACATTTTATATATTAAAACTTAAAAAACAAAAAATTCTCGTTTTTGACGTCATAGCTTATTTGATGCAGAGAATTTTGGAAATGACCACTCACAGCGAAAAATAGCAAAAATTATTACATTAAAGCTTTAACAGTCAAAAAATCATTGAGCGCTTCATCCATGAAAATCGGGTCCATAAAGGCAAAAGGCCACCAAATTAAATTTTCAATGAGCATGATGAGCTAAAACTTTTAAGAAAAATAAGGCCAGATCTAAAATCCATCCTATCAGTATTTCAACTGACCTCCGAAGTTGAAACTGACCTGAATAAACAATGCTGCATTAAAACTGTTCGTCGTTCGTGTCTTGTGCCAACATGATTTTAATGGACGAGTTCGGATTTTATAAATCCGAAAAATAAACTGTTTCGCCAAAGAATCTGTTTGCAATTAATCTGCATTTTGGAATTCCATCATCTTCGCCGATGAATCTAAGTTTAACAGATTCGGTTCAGATAGCTGTGAGCTGTGACGTGAAAAAAGACAAGTTTTAATATATTAAAATGTACATTTTTTAATATAGGTATATTTTTTCTTTGTTAGACTACCTATAACATTTTTTTCTTTTAAATGGAACCAAGTTTCTGTGAGTTTCCTTTTTAAGGGGCTTTGAACAAAAATGCACAGCGTAAAATAAGCTGTGAACCCCACTGTATATATCCTTTATCTTTTAGAAATTATACCAAATTTTTTTTAAAAGATTTTAAAACTTACTTTTCTCAAAACTTAAATTTTCAAAATAAAACATTCACTTCACTTGTTAACAATAAATCAAATGTCAAAGCCGATTCACACTCTACTTTGTTTACTACTAAGTTTTGCCAATGAATATAAATATGATTTATATTCTTTGGTTTAGCGTACTATTTGTTTCAAGAAAATGAATTCTATATCAGCAGTCAGTTGCAATTAATTAAACATTGGTCTAAATATTTGTATTTTTTATTTCATTAAGTAGTTTTTTTTTCAATGTTTTATTTAATTACCAAATGTGCCATAAAAACAAATTAGTATACATATACAGATTTGCCAGAGTTGTATTCGGGTTTTTTTTTTTGCAAACTTGTACATTTATTCTTGTTTTTCTTCTTGTATTATACCCTTTTTTTCTGTTTAATGTTCCCAGATACTGTTGGTGCCTGAAGCTTAACAGCGAATACTCACTTGCTTCTTTCTCTCTTTGTGCTACTGATTCTATTTTCTTTTTAATATTTTCATTTTGTATTTGTATTGAGTATGCGCTTTTAATTTGTAATTGCATGAACAAAACTAAAGAAAAATTGTAAATCAAGTACATAGGTATGCACAGATATTTTTTGTAGTTACATATTGAAGTTCCCGTGGAAATTTACCAAATAGCA
The DNA here is from genome assembly GCA_950370525.1 of Bellardia bayeri. NCBI lineage: Eukaryota > Metazoa > Arthropoda > Insecta > Diptera > Calliphoridae > Bellardia > Bellardia bayeri. Next base: position 24,070,933 of record OX493267.1, read on the forward strand.
AAATAGAAAATAATAATAATAGGTATTCTAAATAAGTTTCTACAAAAATAATCAATTGAATTTTTGTGTAAAATCAAAAGTAATTTTTTCAATATTTCAAATTAATAAAAACAAAATTTATTTGGTTGCAATTATATTGTATTGATTGTAGAACGTTGTTTTATATTAAAAATGCAAGAAAATATATAATATGGCGGCGGCATCCACAAATTTGATGACTTATACGTAGTAGTGTTGACGACGAGTATCTTTCTTGTCTCTACTTTAGCTCTGGTGCACGGGCTGTATAGCCAGTCTTGTATTCCTGTAGTTTGGTATTTGTATTTATTGTTTTCCGATTCGTGGTACTTACTATTCACTCGTTGTGTATTGTGTAGAAACTATGTATATGGAAGATGCTGGTTGTTGTTTCGGTTGGGTTGTTTGTTATGTAATCTCTGAAATTTGGCACTTTTGTTTTTGTTATAAATCCTCTAAGTTGTATATGTTTTTTTACAAGTTTGTTTTGTGCAAAATTATCTTATTTTTTTCTTTGTTAGTTACATATTTACCTTGATTGTCAATAATGTGCTTTACTTTTAATCTTGTTTTTACAATAGAACTTTTAATTTATTTTAACATTCGTATTGTTTGTTTTTTTATTTCTTATTTACATATGTATATATGTACTTATACATATGTATATTATAAACCTGGAATCAATAAATTTGTATGTATGTTTTTTTTAATGCTTTTTAACAATAGATAATATGTTCCCTGTATTTTATTTTTTTGAAAATTTCTTATAACTCCAATTTATGGTAAAAAACTAGAAGTATAGTTATTTGTTTCTGTATTTTATCATTATTTCTGGAATTATTTTACAATTGTCTATTGTTTAGTGAAATATTGTTTTCGAAAGTAGAAAATATATAGATAATATGACATTACTGAAACCATAGATAAATACACATAAAGCGGAAACTCACACATTAAGATTTTTGTCCCAGACATGACAAAAAAGCGTAATCACTTTTTTCGCACAAGTGCGTTTGGCTATATTTACTCTATTTTAAAGTTATTCAATTTATAGATATTTTGACAGTAGAAATCATAAAGTAAGACAAAAATTAATATCTAATGTAATGATATTTATACAATAAAAACTTACTCAATAACAATAGGATTTCTTCAATCGAATGATAAAATATTTATAATTTATGGGGTTGCATAGTTGAATAGCGTAATATAACATATTAAAAAAGATTAATTTAATAAAATATTCCATTGATGTTTTACAAATATTCAAATTGAAATACATATACTATATACTTAGGTAAATTTTTTTGTTTGACCTTTTAATTGTAATTTGTGTTTTTTCTCTTTTTGCAGTTTGTGATTAAAACAACGATATTAATCGAAATATAATTAAAAAATATTATAATAAATATAATAAAAGAAAAACTAATCATCTTTACGATAATTTTGAGTGAGAAAACGGTAAAGCAAACAACGATCGTGGAATCAACAAATAATAATAGTTGTTTTAAACGTTTCCAAAGGAAACCTAAGAAACGTAAACAGCCGTTAAACCAAAGCAGCCACAATTATCATTATTGTTATCGAAAAAATTCTAAAAATAATAATAATATTAGCAGACAACCACTAGAAACTCTGAATACCAAAGTAATGTTGATTAATGTAATGGCTTATAATGTAATGTGGTCCAAGAATATTCAACGGTCAAAACCTTTAATAAATCATTTAAAAGCTCAACCTATCACGGACTATTGTTTTGAATTAAGCCCCCATGACTTTGGGGGCCCGCCACCACTTTATGTACAACATCAACTGGAGGAAACTAATAAAAAAACGACAATACAAACTATTGACCGCCAACAGCTACAGCTACAACATCAACAAAATAAGAATACTATTAATACTGCAACAAATACTTCGATAACAATTACAAAAAACGATGATAACAGTTAAGTGATAATAACAAAAAGCAGAAAAAGAAAAAAAAAAAAAACAAATAAAAAACATGTTAACATTTTCGAATGAATGAACTAGAAGAAAAGTTAATAATAAAAAAGAACAGTTTTTCATTTAAAAAAAAAATATAAAAAAATAAGAAAAAAATACCAAATTACTGTAAAGAGAGGATAGATAGGAGCAAACAAACCCCCTCATCTAGCAGAAGGTCATCAGGTAAAGTGAGTAAAAACTAAAAAGTTTTGCTAGATTTTGATTAGTTTTATTTTTTGAAATTAAAACATTTTCACTTCAATTTTTGTTGAGTTTTTAATTTTTGTAAATAAATACAAAAACTTTGAAAAACAATTATAAATCAGAATCACCCACAGTAATACCATTCTAGAGAAAGAAGTATTTTTTGATAAACAAAATCAAGAAAAACTTCATTGCCCGCAAACAAAAACACGAAAAATCAAATTTAGGTTATTTTTTTTAAATAATGCCATTGCCATCTTCGGGTATAATTGTAGTTGAAAAACCATCATCAGCATCTAGTACAATAATCAACAATTCCACAACAGCTATTAATACAGTTAATAATTCTTCACTTCATCCACCACAAGAACAAACGGCACAACAAACTCAAATACAATATTATGAATATTATGATGTTAATGAAAATCAACAGCAACAACAACATCATTATCAACAGCAGCAGCAGCAGCAACAACAACAACGGCAGCAACAACAACAACAACAACAGCATCATTCAACAATTGTGGTGGATGGTACAGTATACCATCAGCAACAACAATTACAATTAGGAGGATCAGATAGTGCAGCAATAGGACGTAAAATTCATAATTCGTCCTCTACATCGTCCACATCCTCGACGACGTCATCGTCTTCGTCGTCATCGACTTCGTTAAATAAACCTAATTTACACATACAAACCTTGAAAACCGTGCCCATGCCGCAAACGAAACAATATTCTCAACAGCAACAAATAATACAGCATACCTCCCATACAACCACCGCCACAGCTACCACCACAAATCCGCAACATCATCTACTGCATCAACAACCGCAACATGTGCAGCAGATCAATTTGGCTGCTTCATCTATACATCATCAAACTCAACATCATCATACGCAGCATCAGCCAACGCCGACGGCGCATATGATCCAAGTTTCGGAGGAATTTCTAGAACAAGCTGCAAACAATCACAACACAAGCAATATAATGATTTCTACGACAGGAGAGGTAATCAATCAACAGCAAATATTCAAAATTGTCAGCACAGATGGCACCACCGGTAATATGATTATTGATGCAACAAATCAAAATGCAAACACAACAACAACCTCGAAAGTTCTATTAAGCAACTTGACAGTTTTGTCAAAACAGCCAGCAACTGCACAGGGCCAAATTATTGGTAGCAATCACCAACAAGCCCAAACTGCAGGACAAACAATAAATTTTGTCAATGCCAAAAATTTGTATACAACTTCGACTACCGGTGGTAATATTGCTTCTGGCGGCAAACAACAAAAGTTTACTGTGGCCACCGCAAGTATTGCTAATTATAAAGGTTCTGCCATCAAACAGACGTCTTCGGCAGTAAATACTCAATATTTGCAACAGTCAAATGCTATAGGGCAACATAAAATCAATATGACTGCTGGAAATCGTAATATGCAAATGTTGACAACAGCACGAATACAAAGTGCTGCATCTTCAAATTCTAACATCAACAACAGCAGCAATGTTGCTCTAATATCGAATAATGCAGTTACGGCGCAAACAATGGTCTTGCAACAACAGCCTCAAAAATTTATTGCAAATAATACGTCCGGTGCTAAGACAACAACAACAGCTCTGAATTCTGGCGGTGGCAATGTTATAAAGAAGTCAACAACGGCTGGAACCCTCAGGATGAACAACAGCAACAATACGTCGGCTACAACGAAATTGATGAACAATTTGCAAACGACGCAAGGGGTGAAAACGTTTATAACACAAACTCCTAGTCTACAACAGCAGCAGCATACACAACAGAATGTCAATCAATTGACGTTGCAGCATCACACTACCAAGTGCGGTGGCAAATCAAAATTTGCTAAACAGTATAATAATGCTATTCTCAACAGCGCTGGCGCTGTGGCAATAGCAACATTGCCGCATCAACAGTCTAATAGCCACAATAGTTTGCAAATTCAGCAGCAGCATCAACAGTTGCAACCTCAAACAACATACATAAATCATCATAAGATTAGTGGTGGTGGATCGACGAAAATCAATAAGATCAGTTCAAAGTATGCACAATCGGTAAATGTGGCAGCTCAATTACCGCCTGGTACACAATTGCACCAAAAAAGTATTAACCAAACACACCAGCAGCAATTTCAAACAACTAACAACAATAACAGTACTATTAAATTTGTGAACGCTCAAGGTACCATTATACAACAACAGCAGCAGCCTCATCAACAATCATTGACTCCTCAGAAATTCAATAACAAACATCATCATCAACAACAACAGCAGCAGCAGAAACAATATCAAAATTTACAAAATTATGATATAGTTGACGGCAATCATCTTTACAACCAAACATCTGCATGTCCTGCATCAACTGGTGTGACTTCTTCAACTTCCTCGGCATCTGGAACAACATCATTATCTTCAGCTTCATCACTACTAACTGATGATATAATGATGGTTAATGGTACCCAAATGACAGATGAATTATCTGCACGTATACTGCAAAGTATGTCCCAGAAATCATTTGGCAATCAGAGGTATCAACAGCAACAGCAGCATGTTTTTCAAACCAAAACGACAACAACACCTTTGTCATCATCATCACCATCATTAAATTCCAACAATAACAGTAATAGTAACAACAACAATATGTTGCCACCTCCGCCGACTGCTCCACAAAACACCCTAATGCAAACAAACAACAACACAAATTCAAATATTTTATTATCCCCACGAGAATATACACTGTATCCAACGGTAGCTGCAGCATCAACTATTGCTGTAGCGACACCAAGTCAGCAACAGCAGCCATCTCCCATCCATTACAATAGCGCGAACAACCCAACGGCAACAGCAACGGCTTCCTCAAATATAACGGCTGGTTCCTTCTCATCAAATAATTACATTACAGTTTCTAATAATAATAGTAATAATATGACCACTATTACGCCACACACAACCGGAACTTTAGCAGCAAATAGTTTGGTATCTAACAATACAAGTAGCGGTTTAACCAGTACTGTACGCCAGGCTCAAAGCACTCCCAATTCACGCTCCCAGTCAATGGAACGTAAACTGCACGAATCTTCAATGTCGCGCAAATCAACGGAGTATTATAAAGTCAAGTAAGTGGCATTCTATTATTTTTATTATTTATTTTTTGTATCTATTATAATTTTGGGCTGCGAGATTTTTGGTTTGAGGAATGAATTCAATTTTATAATATGAAATAATGGAATTAATTCGCTATTTGTGTATTTATAAATTTGTAACACTTAAAATAAATAAAATATTAAAAAAATTGTTTATGAAAATTAAAAATGAGGATCTAAGCTTTTGTAAAATAAAATCTGGTTGCAGAGTTAATTCATAATGGAAATTCATTCAACCTTCAAATGATTCAAATCCAATCCAAGTAGTATTAATCAATTTATTTCTTCATATATTTGAAGAAATTTGTGACAAAAATGTCATGTCGAGTTCATATAACTTAAAAATAATTTTTTAGACTGAATGATATGTTCAAATTTGTTTACCAACAAACAAATTCCTGCTCATTTAAAACTATTTGCCAAAAAATAATCTCCCTGTTCACCTAATAATGTACGAGAGCCGTACAGATTTTGTGATATATTTCAACGAGGCAACTTGAAAATTAAGGAGACTATTTTGTAAAGCGGACTATCTTGTTCATGAATGTCATATGCGATTTAAAACAAAATTATGGCAATGATAGTAAAAATTACAGTAGTAAAAAACATAATCTCATTTCCAAGACAGCCGGTTTTCTATGTACCAGAATGACACTTGGTCATAATAATCGTAATCATGAGTAAGGAAGTTTTTTGCATTTGTTGAAAAAATGTCGACATATTTTTAGATTTTAGCAAATTGCATATAAAACGATAAAAGGGTGGGCATAAAACGGGTTAACTGGTACCATTTATTCTGGGAGTTGAGCGTTTGGAAGCGTTTATGTCAAAAACGGTTCTTGAAACAATTTATTAAACCAAATAAATACATACATTTTTAAGAGAAAAGTTTTATATTTTTCAGGCTAATAGTTCGAATTTTCAAATAATTTCAAAGAATACTATTGTAAAGTACTAGAAATACATACTTATGCGTGATTTCAAATATCAAAATATATGTTTAGAGTACACAAAATTCTGCCTAGACACCCATTAAAAGCTAAGTTACACATTATTATTAATTATTCTATTACAGACATACTTATTGAACATATTTTGTTTGACAGGAGTTTTATTAGAAAAAGTTCTTAAGTCAAGATTTTCCTCAAACCAAAAACTTGATCTTAGTGTTTATGTTGAGGTAGCATATGTGTTTGAGTTAATATTTTTTGAAATTATCTTCTTACAAATCAACAACCGTTCATATATAAATATTTTGGGGTATATTTGTACAGACCTTTTTTTTTAAATCCATCCATGTCAGTTCAAAAAAAGAATATTATACTATACATATTAGTATTTTATTCTTATTGCATTTGAACACATTTGTTTCTTGTTGTATTTTTTATTTTTTATTTGTTTTTTATTCTTTATTTACTTAAATTTATATGCATTCAAATTTACCTTAACCAATTTATTTCTAAATTTATTGTTTTTGTTTTACGTTCAATTTACCTTAATTTTTTAATACCCACAATACCTACCCCTCCACAATACATAAAAAATATAAAAAACCTGCAAATTATTTTTCCCTATTCCTCTATTCAAAAATATTTCAACAATAGCATTAAAGATTATCACTCTGGTTGTGCATTTGTGGTTCCAACAACGACCACTATATATGCAACCAATACATCCCCTAGTGCAACATCACTAATCGATTTTATTATTCCTTTACCTTCATGTACCACTATAACAACTACCACTACCAACAATATAACATCTTCTACAACAACAACAAATTGTGCTACCATGAACACAATAATAACAAATTCTTCCTACAACCACAACCACAACCTTTACCAAAACAATAACAATACTAGCAATCATAATTCTCTGCGAGGCAGTCATCAGAACAATTTAGTAACGGCAGCAGTAGGGATGGCTCCTAGTGGCGGAAGTTTGGGCATGGCGTCTGCTTCCGCTTCAGCTTCGAATCTAATGGGGGGAGTAGTGTCAGCATCAATACCGCCGTCGCCGTCACCGTTGCCAATGCCACGGCCGCCTTCTATACCACCATCAGCATTAATAATGGAACCTCAGGCTCAGGTCATACATTTGCAAGCTACTAAAACATTGCCGGGTGCTAACAATTCATCGAACGATGACGATGACGACATAATTGGTGAAGAAATAAGACCAGCGCTTGTGGAAACTGAAGACATTCGCTTGCGTATTTTACATGCGGTGTTATTCGATCACACCTATGTCAATCCCATGCCATTGGAATTGCCTACAACATTTGCAGTGCAATTACCGCCTGCGTCAAATGCCAATGCTTCGGTTTCAGCTTCGGCTTTGACAACATCTTCAAGTGTTACGGGTCATAGCCAGCAGTGGTCTTTGGGTGGTATAGGAGCCGTAGCTGCTGTGGCTGGAACATGCGGTGTAGTTCAGCAAAATTATACACTTTATGGTTCACAATGTAAGTACATGGCTGCATGTAAAAATCGTGCTATCACTTAAAGGAATACATCTTTTTTTTTTTGCAGTATCTCGCCTTCAACAAGACGAAGACTCTTATTCAGCAATTAGTACTAGTTCCAGATTAGCTGTCGGTGATATAGATCCTGGCGAGGAAACTGAGACTGCTCCTGAAGCGGAACTGGAAGATGATTCAATTACTCGCTGTATTTGTGATTTAACTCACGATGATGGCTACATGATATGTTGTGATAAATGTTGGTAAGTACTACATAACTTGCGATATATCAAATTATTTAATTATGTATGTATATTCGAAACAACCTATTTGTCTCTTAATCAAACAAAATTTTTTAATTTTTATTTTTCTATTTTTTTTTTTTATTTTTTTTTATCATTTTAGTGCTTGGCAACATGTTGACTGCATGGGAATCGATCGTCAGAATATACCCGACGAATATTTGTGTGAATTATGTCAACCTCGTGCTGTGGACAAGGCTCGAGCGCGATCTCTGCAGCTAATGAAGCGAAAAGAACAGCAGCAACAACTTATGTTGACGGCTCAAGCACAAGCTGTAGCCTCCGCTGGTACCATGGGAGCAGCTGGTTCTGCAAATGGTGCTAGTGTAGGTGGAGTAGCAAATCTTTTGCCCAACGATGGGTTAGGTCCCCAACAACGTTTGTCGGGGTCCACAGGAGCTGGCTTTAATCTTGCTGGTAATATCGCAGCCGAAAATGCCGCCCTCCAGTTATTAGCAGCCAGTTCAAATTTAAAGAAAGGAACTAAAATGTTGAAAAAGGTGAAGGATGGAGTTTCTGGCAAAAGGTCAAAGAAAGCCGAGAAGTTGGCCGCTGCGGCTGCAGCTGGTTTGAGCACCAGTGGTAAACCTGCGCGAAAAGAAACCAAAAAGAATACAAAACGCAAAAAGGCTGGAGCACACGATAGTGTTGGAAGTACAGTTGGCATGACAGCGGCTGAAAAGCATGCTGTCAACTTAAGGCAATGGATCGAAAACTACGAACTGGCTGTTACCAATCACTATTCGCCAGAGTTGAGAGCCCGCCTACATGCAATTACCAAGCAACCATCTCTTTTGCAAAGTATTTTGAATACGGAAAATCCCATACTGAAAGAGTTCAGCAATGGCAGCTTAGAAAATCGTGCCACGACAGTGCCGCATGCCGGCGGAAAAATACTCATTAGTAATTTGGATATAATACCCAATTCGCCCATTTGTGAACTGAGGGGAAAATACATGCTCACCACACAATACAAAACGCAGAACACGTCAATGAATATGAACAGTCCACCCCCAAATAACTACCATCTAGCTAGCTATAAGGCTCACAAAACACCCGGCCCCTTTATATTCTTCTATCAGTTGCCAGGCACTGAGGTGACTATTTCTCAGCATCTAATGCCCCAAACGAATACTACAACGACGTTAAATGTAGACGGAACTTATACCACCACCACAACAACGTTACCAGCTCAGCAAAGCCCGCCAACTTTCCTTAAAGGTCCCGAAATCTGTGTTGACACGCGAACATATGGCAACGAAGCAAGATTTGTACGAAGGTCATGCCGTCCAAATGCTGAGATACAACATCTATTCGAAAAGGGTACCATCCATTTATTTATAGTGGCTTTGACAGACATCCGAGCCAGCACCGAAATAACAATTCGTCATGAACCACACGACTTGTTAGCCGTGGAGAATAAGAAATCATCCTCCATGGTCATACAGCCCACTAGTACCCCCTGTGCTTGTGGTTTAACAAAAGATTGTTTATTTGGCCCTCCGTTGCCATATCTGCCGCCGGCGGCAAAATCAAATGCGGGACGTAAATCACTAACACATAGTGGCGGAGGATCAGGGAATGCTGGAAATCTAACGGCGAAACAGCGCAAAGCAAATCAGCAGAATTTGAATCGTAATAGATCGGTATCATCTAGTGCCAGTGGTGACAGCAATATGGGCACCACAGCGACCACAACGACAAACACAGTTGCCATGGGCTTAAATAGCCCAAGCAATGTGGGCAAGATTGCAGCGGCAAGTAAAATTGTCAATACACTCATGCCTCTAACAGCCTCTTGCAATAGTAACTCCTCATCATCCACTTTAACGAGTATTATGCCTGATTCTGGTATATGTACATCGTCGTCTTCGCCGTCAGTATCAATACCGTCACCAACACAACATATGCATTCACCGATACAGCAACAGCAAGTCCAACAACAGCAAGTCCAACAACAGCAACACCAACAGCAATTGTTGCATAATGCACAGATAAGATCGCCAGTTCAGTTATTGCCACAACAGCAACAACAGCAATTGATGCAATCTTTGCCTACACCACTTATGCTAACGTCGTCTTCAGACATGGTGCATCATTCACACCAGCAGCAGCAACAACATCAACAGCAGTTAATATTAGAACAACCTGCAATGATTACACAACAGCAACCTTTAAGTGTAATAGCTCAACCAACAACAATAACACAAACTATTAACACCTGTCAGGACGTGTTTGCATTAACTGATCAACCACAGCAACCACAGCAACCACCGGCGGTATTGTGCGTACCGACTCAAGCAGCGGCACAACAACCGCCTCCGCCGTCTGAAGAACAAACACAACAACATCAGATGCAGCAGCAATTATCGTTACAAGAGCAGCAACACCAAGTGCAACTCCCACCATCTCAACCTACACCCTCTGTGGTGGCAGCATCTACTGGTCTATTGGAAACTGTTTCACCTGAAGCAACAATAGCAGCTGTTGCTTTACAATCCCTTAATACAGCACATTCACCAAATATATCAGTACCTACTCCGTCGCCAGTACTCAGTGTAAATGTTGAGCCACAGCAAATCCAAAACCAACAATTTGTATTAATTCCAGCTACTGAAGCAACATCGGAACAGCTTCAACAACATCAACAAACTCATCAGCCAAACCAAACTCCAGAAAATTTGACGGCAAGTACATCGGTAGCTTCTTCTTTATCTTCATCACCACAGCAGCTGCAACAGCAACAGCAACCTCAACAAACAAAATCTCCGCAGAAAAACAATTATTCCCAACAAAATACCACACACCTAGGTCGTAAAACACCCGGCAAACATGGTCGTACAACTAGTATTTCCGAAGATAATGAACAACATCATCTTAACGAAGACAATTCCGTAGTATCCACTCCAACCTCTTCTTCCACACCCAAAGAAAAACCTAAGTTATCCCGAGAAGATCGTAAAATGGAGGCCATTTTAAGAGCAATAGAAAAAATGGAACGTACTCAACAGCGTAAACAAGAACAACATAAAACAACCAAGCGTCAAAACTCCAGTAGTCACAATACAACTCCCACATCACCTAATAAATCATTTGACTCGGGAGAAAACGCTTCAGGCGGCTCAAGACGGTCAAACAGCCACACTGGAACGGTGGGAAGGTCAAAAAAGAAACGGAAGGCGGGAGCAAAAGGAGGACAAGGTGGTTCATACAACAACCAGCGAAAACGAAGACAAAGTCGCATGAATAGTCAAGAATCTGTTGAGAGTAGTCCCCATGATCACGATGCGATTACTTCAGAATCAGATGGCTGTGCGGCTTTACACTCCCCTCCAATACAAACAATGGCATCCGCTAGACAATCCAGTTTTTCAACTCCTACGACATCAAGTACTACGGGTAGTACTGTCACCACTACAAGGCCGCCCAATGAAACAATTACTAATACTGTTGATCAGGCAGCTGGACTTCTCATGGCTTTTGCAAATCCCAACATTTCTCCTGTTATAAATTCCTCCCCCGTACCAACAGTTGTTGACCAGCACATACAGGAATCACCAAATCGTTGTTCCCAGTACATGACGTCAAATGAAGCCTCTGCTTCTTCCCCTCCTACACCACCATCGCATGTTAGCAGTGCTTGTTTATTGATAGAAGCTGCAGTAGGTCGATTGGAATCTAACTTAGACGGCAACAGTGCTGAATTACATAATTCTGAATTTAAATATCCTCTACAGGCAAAAACTAAGAAACATCTAATGAACAATTGGCTGCATCAGGTGGAAGAAAATACTCACGAAAGCAATGTGACACCTCTGCCTGAACCAACTCCGCAATCATCGCATACTGAGTTGATTTCTCCGGGGTGCAGCGGTGTACCCAATGTTCCGTTAGTATCAGGAGGTTTGGATTCATTACTTCAAGCAGCAATGAGTGATCTGAAACAATCACAATCCGAGGCAGAACAGCCACAAAATTTAAGTATTGCTGCACAGAAAGTTGAGGAATTTATTCAACAAACAGAGGCATCTGTCGGAGGTGTGCCTACGCCGACACCAACTAAACATTCCTACGACTACGATCAGCACCAACATCAGCAAAGACCATACGTAGGTCTGCCGATACCAGCTGTAGACTTAACCTTAAAAACGCCTTTAACAATAGGACCGAATCCCTTGTCTTCAAACGTAGTCCCTATTATGAATCGTAATTTCAATTTGCCTTTACAAGTCAGCACATGCAGCAACAATTCGTCCGTTAAGAAACGTTGGTTACGGCAAGCAATTAGTGAGGAAACCCACGAGGAGTTTCAAAATTCTTTCTCGATGTCTCCATCGTCCACAACGGCCGCAGTCAACAATACCTTTGCGCATGCTCAACTACAAACAACTGCTACATGCTCGCCAGCTACCACAGCAACGAATCATGTTCCAAATGGTTTTACAACGCCTTTAAAAAAGAGACGTTTGCTATTGACTGGCAAAGACGAAGTGGACGAAAACATATCTCAGAATTGCGGCGACTTGAATGCGACTGCTACTCCTTCTCCTCCACCTGCGCCAGCACCACATCAATCGCAGCAACTAAATCAAATTTCATTTTCAACGTTGAAAGACACTCAAGAAGAATTTGAAATAAAAGAACTGCCGCAAAATCTTCCCACTCAAGACATGCACGAAGACGTTGACGTAGATGTGGAAAAATGTGAGATGAGTGAAGCTCAAGTGCAACAAACACAATATCAAGAGCATCAGTTGCAACAAGACCGGCAACATCCAAAAAAAGAAATTGATCAAGAACAAGATGTTGATGTGACAACTTCACCCCAGGAGGATGAAATCAAAACCGAAAATGACGTGCGATCCGAAGTAAAAGAAGGATCTTCAATAGTATCAGTTCAACAAATCGATCAAATATTGCCTGCAGAGTTTAATGATCAAGAAGATGATGTGGATATATTAAGATCTCCTAGCCCAGACAGAGAAATGATTAAAGCTGAGGATAACTTAGTTAAAATTGAGCCAGAAGATACTAGCGGAACGGAAGATGTTAAAATTGATGTTGAACGTGAAGAAAGTATGGCAGCCGATGATGTTCTAGTAACCCAGCATAAAGAGAGAAAGGAAGATATAATAGTACCAACTCAAGAATTTAAAGATCATGTAAAAATTAATAATCATCCATCTTCATCAGTGAATGTTGAAATTAAACAAGATCTTAAACTAGAAAATACTAATGAGGAGCATGTTACCAAAGAACAACAAAGTTTAAACAGAGATATTGAACTTGGTGAAACTAAAAGAAATAGTCATGCAAATTTAGGAGTAACATCTGAGCATGAATCTCATACACAAGTTGAAGAACCTAAGCCGAAGAGATTAAAATTGGAGAAATCAGATATAGACATGCAAAAGTTAGTTTGTGTTAAAGAAAAAGTAATAAAACCAGAAACACCAAGTGCGGACGAAGTAAATATAAAACAAGAGAAAAAATCAAAAATTGAGGCCCTTTCAATGGTGTGTCAGAGGCAGGAGGAACATGCTGTTCCCCACTCTGCAAGCTACGAATTTGAAAAAGTGCTAACAACAGAATCTGCTAAAATAGAAAAGCAGCCAATGGGTGGTGACATAGCTGAAGTAACGTCATCATCTTCGTCTACATTATTAGCGGTCCGAACAGTAGCTGCAGATACAACATTTACTGACGTGGAGGCTTCTACTCCTCCCCCTCTTCCGACAACAACTATTGTAGGCGGAACAGCAGCTCCCATACAACGTCACAAATCACTAAGCGACGATGACATACAAGCACGTTTACATAGTTTCCATAAAGAAAATATACTATTTCTGCAATCTCGTAATAAAAAAACAAAATCATCTTCCTGTGTATCGGCAAACTCTAATAGCAATTCATCATCCACTAATTGCTTAACCGCTAATAATGACCATCATAAAAACAGGACATCATCTTCGTCTAATCATCAAAACCACCACAGTCACCACCATTATCATTATGAGGGCAAAGAAAAATCAGATAAATCTAGCTCAAAACGCCACAAATCATCAGCCACACCGAGTGGTTCCTCAAAGAAACCAAAATTGCACAAACGTGAAAGAACAACCAGTTCTAGCAGTTCAAATAGTCATAAAAATTCCTCCACACCGCAAATATCATCTTCTTCCTCGTGTTCTTTATTGAACAAGAACTCTGTTATTAACTCAACTACTAATTTCACTGGGTCTGTGAAGAAATTGAAATCTCTGAAGAAATCATCATCTGGATCTTCTACGTCATCGAATACTTCAACGTCCTCATACTCTTCCTCAACTTTAGCTCTACAAAACTGTTATCCGTCAAGTTCTTCTACAGCTGCAACTACAACATTAAATTCTGACAAGGAGAAGCATCAAAGACAAAGAACAACTTCGTCGTCAAGTAGCAATAACAATGTGGCCAGTAATAATTCCCATGTCACTCCTACAACGCCATATCCGTCAAGCAAAAAGCGTCAACTAAATTTCGAATTGGAACTAACCAAAGACATGCATTTGCTAAACAGCGCCGTCTCAGGTGGTAACAAACACAAGAGAGAAGCTTCAAGATTAGTGGCAGACGAACAGGGTCATGTAGCGGCTAAAAAGTCGAGAAAAGAAACAACGTCATCTCAAAAGGAAGAGCTTAAAAATGGAACCAACAAGCAACTTTTTAAGATTGAAAAACAACAGGAAAAAAAGGTGTCAGCAGGTTCAACTGCTGCTAGTAGTTCTACAAAAGTTTGTGTGCAACCAGTTTCTACAAGTTCTCAACCTGCAACTACAACGGTTACAATACCGAAGCCGACTATATCCTCTCCACCGCGCGCTCTATCAGAAGAGCCTAAACTTATACCAACAATTGTGACACATCCTCCACTTCCACCTACTACTTCAATCTTAAGAGAACATCCAACTTTACCAAATTTTAATAATGTTGTTATTTCAACAAGCTGTTCTTCAACAAGTCATCATCAACAACAACCACCGCTACCATCAGTGCAACCCCAACCTCTACCACACTTACTACCACAAAACATTCCAAACCATGTGAATAGTCCCAGTTTTATTGCGTCTGTCCAAAGTAATCATAATCAGCAGCAGTCATCTTTACCACCTACGCCACCCCCTAGTGGTGCAACGTCCTCTCCGATATCTACTCCAATTCTTAGTACTTCAAATCATTTGCCGTTTTACAATACCATTTATGGTAAGCTCTTGGACAATCCTGCGCCGCCTTCTAATCTATCTACATCTTTGATGCCTTCGAATACTCTTGCGGTTACTGGAACAACAACACCTCCAATACCAACAAGTGCATCTTTACCTGCCGCAGGGGCAGTCCTATCAGAATATGTAGATACAAAATTGAAGAGCTACAACACATTGGGGGGCTATGTTTCACATACTGCCTTGTTTGGCTTAAATAACGCAACTAACATAAAAGATTCACCTTCTAATGTTGATGTGGTGAGCTCAACAACCATTAGTACTGCATCAGTAGCAGTATCTACAAATACACCTCCTAAGGATTCCTCTACAGAAATGCCAGCCCCTCTTGCACCACCTCCAGTTGTCCCCGGCAGTTCAGTAGCGCTGACGCCGTCGGGTTCAACTTCTGGTAATAGTGCTTCAACAACTACGCCTTTAAAAATACACACAAAAACTGCAAGCCATGATCCACGTTTGAATCCTCAACTAACGGCACCAGAACCACCGCCACAACCAAAGCGAAAATTGTCTATTAACGAATATCGCAAACGTATGCAGCAATCTTCATCCAATGACTCAATTAGTGGCAGTAGCAGTTTAACATCAACACCAACTACACCTACTACGCCCTTAGACGTGGTTTTGTCGTCCAAGCTTTTAGCTCCTACAACGTTGTCATTAACAAACAAATGTACTTTGAATTCTCCCGACCGCTTGACACAATCTGTTGACTCGCAGATTCAAAAGGAAATTATGTCCTCTGGTACGGCCGTGACATCGTCATCATCTTCAGATTCTCTAAATAGCAGCAACAGTTCAACTAGTAGTAGTAGTTTAAATGATAATCTTTTGAAATCTTCCTCCTTCGTTGAAGAGGATTCTACAAAGGGTAAGCAATAAAAGAAAAAGGCTTAAAATTTGTCTGACTTATTTATAATTTCTTTTCACTTTATTTTTGTTTTATTCATAGGTCAATTTAATGCAGCCCCCACTCTTCTTGAAAAACAACAAGAAAGCCTTTGTGCCCGTTTGAAATCTTTAAAGGAAAAACAAAGTTTGGGTACTTCATTTAGCGTTGGTAGTGGTAATCGTCCACGTTTCTCATCGTTTAGTGAAAGTGTTGCTAGCAATGATTTTGGTTTGAGAAAAGGTAAGTGTTGAGTGATGTTGAATTTTGACTATATCGGGACTGATGTTGTTCATATGCTAATTGTAGCCATTTTTGGTCAATGTCCTGTAATTTCCACCACTAGAATCCTCAGACTAATCAATTCTAATCTTGGTACCTGCTAAGTCTAGCTTGGTTCATATGGCTCTTGACACGCTATATTCCATTCTGTTGTCTGCATTCAGATACCATTTGGTTATCTCTCTATTAAAATGGAATATCGGCGGTTTTACTTTTTACGTCGTCTACACTGTCAACTGATTACTAATTGCACTAAACATCGCCGATCCGCGCAACCCAGCAAACCCAACAGAGTACTCATCAGCCTTCGCAGGTCTTCTGTACAGTCATTTATAAATTTTATCCTACAATATTGATTGTGAAAGCTTTCAGTACATCTTGACTATCTACATATATTGTCACCCTTTCACCCCTTGTAATGTTTGCCTGAAAGTGACTACATTCGTTCGAAAGTTTATATGATGTTCGGGTATCGAATTACCTCTTTCAACCTTCCATGAATACCGCATACCCTTTTAATAGTCGGTCGGGTTTAAACCATTTTTCCGATGCCTGTAGTCCATCGATCACATCTCAAACAAACTTATACAAATTTAACATTCTTTAAATAATATGCCAGTCTTTGGCAGGCACATCTTGTTTTTTCTTCTTGGTTATATAGTTTTTGGCTTTGCTACTGGTATATTCAGCGTTCCATTTTTTTTTTTTTTTTTTTTTTTGGAAGTTTGATTTAACTTCTAAAATTGATTTCAAAATGAACAGGTTTAGCATACTA
Source organism: Bellardia bayeri (assembly GCA_950370525.1). Lineage (NCBI taxonomy): Eukaryota > Metazoa > Arthropoda > Insecta > Diptera > Calliphoridae > Bellardia > Bellardia bayeri. Next base: position 24,088,277 of record OX493267.1, read on the forward strand.
GATGCTCCGAACATAAAAAACAGCACAACAAAGAACAAAATTATGATTTTGTGCCATTGTCGTAAGTCGTAAGAAATGATGACCATATACCTCGCTATTTAGTTGCTTTATCACTCCCCATTTTTTAATACCATGGAAAATAAATCTCTTTCGTGATACAATGTTTACCAAATATAGAAAGGACTCAATTTTATCTCTTGGGAGTATGAAGATATTACAGAAATATGTATTACGAAATAACAAACAACGATCAGTCATCAACAAAAACCATAATAAAAACGAATAAAAACGTCTAACAAAAATGCACTAGAAACTGTAACTAACATTGGAAGAAAACCAATAAAAAAAAAAACGCAATAAGTATGAGCTCTAGCAACAACAATATCAAAAAAAAACAACATTTCATATTAAATATAAACGAAAATCCGGTTACAACAGGTCGATAATAATATCGATGCAGAAGAAGATGAAAATATGGACTTTTCTTTCGATAATACAACAGACCATTTACAACATTCAGAAAATACATTACTAACCACACCACCTAGTAAATTTACAAACAATTCTGATTTATCACCTTGTAGTAAATTGTATAATAAATTTCTAAATTTAAACGTTTTAATAACTCCAAATACTCGTAAGAAAACAATGCTTGCCTCTAATGTATGATTATACGAGAGAGTAGACTTAAAAATTGTAACAATATTGGTTTAAATATTTCGGTTCTGCTGTGGAACATTCAAGGTTTTAACACCCATAAATACGCTTTGGAAAACATTGTTGCGAAACATAAGCCAAATATAATTGCCGTCCAAGAAACACATATCTTCGACAAAAATAGACAGTATTTACATATTCCAGGTTATGAATAATTAATGTTTTGATTATTCTAAATCTAGAATAACCCTTCTCATTTAAAACAATATATTTGAAACAAAGCTCCCACGTCACTTTAATTAACATTTTTTCTGAAACGCGGGATTAGCTTCCAAATCGGAAAAGTTATGTTTTTAATTTATGAATTTGAAAACTGCCCATGACTGAACTAGTATAACTAAACATTAATAATGTAATCTGATTTCGCTGCAAAACAAAATTTAACCGTTTTCATTTATTTTCAGATGACGACGACATGGACATTATACGAAATCGTAATCTTAGTATATCGAGCAGTATTGGTGGCGGTGATTTGCTGGACAATTGTCTAGAGGAAATTTCATCCACATCGACATCAATGTCCTCATCACGCGAACCAAGTCCAGAGCGATGCTATACTAGTCACCATAAAATTTTAACGGCATCGGCGACAACAACAATGACAAATACATCAGCAACAAGTCATAGTAATAATGGACAAACTACTAGACATCATCAGCAGCAACAACAACATCATCATACGCATCATCATCAACAACATAATATAAATTGTGATAAAAATGAAATGGTCAACCTTGAGCGTAAAAAAAGTGTTGACATAGCTTAAGAGTGGATAGAAAAAAAAACTCAAATGGGGATTTGAGATTTTTCTTCTTTGAGTGCGACAGCTGCACAGATTCTTAGGGTTCATTCAAAGGATACAGGGATTGTTTTTCTACGAAATAGAGGAAAACACAAAAGAAAGAAAAATATGTTGGTACTTTCAATTCCTATAAAAATGTCTAATAGAATCAAATATGAATCTTATTAAGAAAGTCACAGGACTTTTTTAAACTTGTATAGTTACATACACACCCACACACACACACGTACGTACGTACAACGTACACATGTTAAGATAAATGTACACTATGAATAATGTAAATTAAGAAATATTTTATTTTAATGTTTTCCTGTAAAAAGAAAATTATAAACAATTATATACATACGTATAAAAGATAAATATTTATATGGATAAATTTAAAGAAAGAACAAAAAACAAAAAAAAAACATTGTAATTACACTATTTTTTTAAATAGAGTATGTAGTTGTTAAACTAGTTTTATAAACTTTTTTTTATTACTATTAACATTTTTTTGTTCTCTACATCATACAATTCATACTTTATACATAAAATGTATATACTTAAAAGAAAACAACATGACTTCTATCGCTTATGCTTTCATGAATTGCAAGCAAAGCATGTTTTTTTTGGGAATTAAAACTTCCGAAAATAGGCTGGAAAAGTGTGCCATTTTGGGTTTTTGTCAAAAATTAACACTTAACCTTAAACTCTTTTCTTGACTCCAGAGTGTGTAGTTGTCATGTTTGACAAGTTCACGTTCACATTCACTTTCACTTCCAGTTTAAAATTCTTATTTTGATTTTCATTCACTAATTCACTTTCTTTATTTTATTATTTATTTTTTTTTTTTTTTTAATTTCGTGTTTCTTTACTAGATTTTATTGGAAAAAAATGTGTAAAGTTACTCTTTAAACTTAGAAATTTTTAAACTCTTTTTTTTTCTTTGCTTTTTTATCTTTTTATAATTTAATTTAATTTTAAGTTTTTTTACCTTCCCTTTTTTTATTTAAAGCTTTTAATTTGCTAATATTTAATTTATAATTTTAATTTTGTTATTCTATGAATCAAAAATACTTACATACTTTATAATAACAATATGTAATAAAATAATAAAAATAAAACCAAAATGAATTTATAATTTAAATGTGTATTATAAAAAGAATTACAACCAATTAACTCTGTACATTATATAGAAAAATACATTAATTTTAATTTTATATTATATATTTAAAAAAATTGTAAAAAGAAAATATGTATAAAAAAGAACATTAAAAACATACAAACAACCATAAATTTTAAACTAAACTAAAGCAATAAAACTAATAAAATAAAAACTTCAAAATAAAAAATAACGTTTCTTTTTAGTTCCACTCAAAACCCTATCAAACATACCTCCTCCTCCTCCCCTCGACTTTTAAAACTAAAAGTAAAAATTTCTCTTTATTGTTTAACTTTTTTTGTTTTGTACATAGACCTACAAATTAATACAGATACTATTTATTTCAATAAAACTTTTATCTTGTGTACATAGTTAAAAGGACATTTTCTAAGAAAATCATTAAATTTTAAAATAAAACCTAATCTCCACTCCTTCTGCATACTTTGTATATAATAATATTAATATTTTTTAATAACTAAAAAATAGTACAAAACAAAAACTATTGAAAACAACTAAAATATAAATTAGTCTACAATATACAAATAAACATCAAGAAACTTTTTTTAAACTTGCTCTTTATATATTTGGCTCTCATTTTAAAAATAAAACATTTAAACAACCAATATTATAAATAAGTTAAATTTAAATACAGAAACCAATATTATATACATACAAACAAACATATACATACATACATAAATATTTAGATAATAAGTGTGTTTTTATTATATTAATAAGTAAAGAAAAATAAAACAAACAAAAAACAAAACTTAAACTACTATACATATATTTTTTTATTCTTTTTTATTATTATTGTTTTTCTACAATTTCTACACTTTTCCTTCCGCCCTAAATCCCACTCTCTATCCATTTAAATTTCTTTTTATTAACCTCTCTGCTCCCAACTTCCTTTTATTACCATTTATGTAACAAAACCACGTTTTAAACATTTTGATTATTAAACAACAAAGAAAAAGAAAAAAAACACATCTTTATTACATTTAAAATATACTTTTAAAAGTAATAAAAACAAGTAATAAACATCAAGTTGTATAAATTAATCTATTCTATTATTATTATTATTAAACTTAAAAAAAAAACAAATACATACATATATACATAATTAGTTGATAATATAAAAAAAAACAAGAAAATAACATACATGTATTTGAATTATGTTTTTATTTTTTAAATTAAGCGCGTAAAGGAAGGAAAGATAAAAACATCAAATTGTTTGAAAATATAGAGAAAAAATAAAAATAAACAAAAAAAATATTATAATGAATCATGAAAATATGTAATTGCAAAATGTTGTTTTATTTAAATAGCACTTGAATTAGTTAAGTTATTATTTATTAAGGCATTAGTTAAGGTGCATATACACTACGTGTTTTTTACATTGTATATGTCAAATTTTACATATGGGAGTAAAAACATGTAGTTGGTCACCTCAAAAACTTTGCTTGTGTAAAATATATGTGGAAATACATATGTATTTTTTCGATTAGAACACGGTCTATTTTCTTATGTTCAAACACATGTTTTCAAATGTATATGCCAGGCGAAAAGATTTGTCGACGGTTAAATCTGCGCTATCATTAGCCGGCCGTATGAAGAATTTACATAAGTGATAAATTAAATATCTTTTTTTATCCCATTTTGATAATTTAATAACAATGATATAAATTATTTAAAAATTTTTGATACAAGCTCCACATCTTGTATATTAAAAAACGAAAAACCTTAAATCAATATTTTTGACGCCGGCAATTTAGTGAGGCTTTGTAGCGGCTTTAACGCATTTTTTAAAAAAACGACATGGAAATTTATGTGTAAAAGAAGAATAATATTTAAGCGTATCAGCTGTTTTAATCATGACGATGTCACGTGTAATTGTACATACAAGTTGGTGACCAAAAATTAAAACCCATATGTAAAATAACCAATTTTAACAGACATAAAGAAAAACATGTGAGTTGTAAACTTAAAAATACATAAGCAAAAACATGTACTGCCGTATTTATAAAAAATTAAAGTAGACTTTAAGTGTACTTTAAGAAAATTTTGTATGAAAATTTTGTCTTAAAGCACACTTCAAGCATACTTTATTTTTTATAAATACGGCAGTTCGTGTATATCCACCTTTAATTATTTCCCCAGATGAGTAGAATATGACGGCAACTTTTTTGCAGCTGACTATCCAATTTTGTAACTCGTTTTAAAATAAAAAAAAACACTGTATTTCGAAAAAGTTTGCTTTCCAATCGAAATACACAATCAACTACCAATGATAAGGATTTGATCAGTGTCGCAAATGTATGGGCCTGTTCGGAAATGCATCACTGCACTGCATTTGATGCGCATATGTGATTAGTTTGCGATGCTGATGCGCAGACGAACAATAAATGATTTGTTTACAATTACGAACGCGGGAATACTAAAAATGGAGAAATTAATAATAAATTTATGTTTCAAAACTGTGCATTCAGCAATATAAAAGGAGCTTGAAATATAAAAAAGGCAGGTATTATTAAAACTTTGTGTTCTAAAAGCAGACAAATCCCGAAAGTTATTAAATATGTTAATATTATAAAGCAATATCCTCCATGTCCAAACGGACTCTCACCAATAGTTTAGAGAATTTTGCATCATTCTAAAAAAAGTATACAAAATCAATTAAAATAAATTTAATAATAAAATTTATTTATATCAGGCATTTTTGTGATGCTTGGTTACTGTTTTTTAGCGCATCATCTGCTTCAGTGCTGCATTTTAGAACACAATGCATTTGCAGTGATGCAACCTTTTGCTTTTCCGAACGTACTGTGCATCAAATGCAATGCAGTGATGCATTTTCGAACAGGCCCGGAGTTCACACGCTGCGTCTTTTGCCTGCGACTTTTCTCCTGCGACTCGAGTTTACAGATAAAATGAAATTTCATAAAATATCATTTTATTTATAAATTTTATAAAATAAATATTCATTTTACGGGATAATGACAATAAATGACTAGATTAAAAAGAAAACAAATTGATGTTTTTATTTTGAATAAATAAATACTATGTGGTCAAAAAATTTAATAGAAAATTTGATAGTGAAATATCAGGAATATGAATATGTACCTGTATAATGTACCTGTAATGTAACTAGGTTCTATATGACAACACATTTGCGACTAAGCGAAATAGGAGAAATGAACAATTTAATGTCAAAATGTCGCATGAATGGTGCAACAAATGTTTCATCATATGAACAGACGATGAGTTTAGAAGGGACACCAAAAGAGAACGTCAGCATGTGAAAAAATTGCTTTCGTAAATGCAATTATGTAATGCGAAAGTAGGTGTCTAACACATTACTTATGTTCGTAAATCGTTCGAATGCTATTTTGCTTGCGGACGCAAAGAAAAATTTCGAAATGTAAGTTAAAAAGAATTAAGGCCCGACGATGATTATTAATGAACTGATTACGCATAAAACTCTTATAAAATTACTAACAAATTGAAATTCAACGCAAATAATTCGCATATACATGCATATAAGTGGTCGTACAGAATTTCATGATGATTGGCATAGTTCGCTTATAAGGACTACTCCCGAAATTCATTAACCTACATAAACATCTATATCGAATCGAAATTTTACACATATCAGTTATAAGTATGTAAAAATTATCCTACAGACTTTTGTGAAAGTTGGCTAAAGCTGCCACTTCCGGGAATAACCTACAGATAATAAAATCAGTTTCCAAGGGCTTGTTGGTACTTAATTTATTGTGTGTTAAAGTAAATCGCTTTACGTTACACGCTGCAAACATATACGGCTCAGCCGAATATAAACTCTTACTTATTCCAAATTCATCTTTCTGATTTTAAACCTTAGAAGCATTTAAAACATATATGTATGTATGTATATAATTTGTATTAGACACTTCCGAATAAGCATTTTGGCTGGAATTCAAGTGGAATTACATTTGAAATCCAGTCACAATTTCGAATGTTGAATTACAGTTGAAACACAGTTGAATTCAATAGCGAATCCAGCAAAATTAACCATTGAATTACAGTCGAAGAAAAGAGTACTTTTACAGTGTAATTCCAGCCATGAATAACAGTGTGATTCCAACAAATTTGTTGTTGTTTTTTAATAAACTTCAAACAGACTGGAAAGAGGATGGATTTCAAATGTAATTCAAGCTTCGATTCACACTGGAATTCCAACATTGGAACTCACAAAAAATTTGTGCTTATTGGGTTGCATCTAAAAGTTGGATTTTATTTTTATTATTTAAAGAGACTACAACATTGATTTTAACATTGTTTAATTTAATTACTTTATTTAATTTGAAAAATGTTAATTACATGAAAAGCGACCACAATTTACAAATGTTTTCGTTATTATACCATTTTTTGGAGATACGGAAATCGTGTTGGCACCATTAACCATTAAATGAACTTTAGCGATGACGATCATTAGCCACAGAGCAATTTTATTTATCTTGATGAACATAATAATGCTTTCTTCAACGTAGAATTAATGACTGAGACACTAAAGAGTGTTTGTTTTTTTTATTAATATCTAATTTCCTTAGTATGTTAAAAATAAAATATTCTTAAAAAAAACATATTCTTGATAATATGCGGTGTACATTTTGTTTTGGCGGCATTTCAGAAATCAGTTCAAATCAATTCAGTCAGCTCAGCGTTGTAAGTTACGCGATTGAAATGAAAACAAGTAAAAGTTTATATTCGGCTGTGCCGAATTTTATGTACCCACCACCAATATACCAGCAGTGTGGTTTTATGTTTCAGATCTCTTACCTCATCGGGTCTGACTAGAAAATATTAACCAGGGAAACTTGTTTTTTTAAGTTTCTACTAAAAAAAATAAAACTAGATTATGGAATTTTGAAGGTGCTACAAGTTTTTAATATACTAATTAATATTATACTCATATTTTATTGCATAATGCTTAAACATTCCCAGAATGTAATGTTGGTGCTTTAGAGCACTTTAGAATGACGAAATTGATTTTGATGCCAAAGTAGAGGTCATAACAGAAGAGGCAATATTTACCAAGTTATAACGATATAAGTTTTGATACAAATTTCGGAAGAAGTCGGTTTTAGTGACTTTGCTAAAAAAAAAAGAGATGCCAGCAAAAAAAAAAACTTGTTGGCGGTCACGCCTATTTTCACGCCCGTAAACTTGAAAATATATAGGCCTATATCTCGGGATAATTTGTAATACATTAAATTAAAGGTATTAAAAATACCTTTCCAACGATATATATCATGATTATAAAATATGGACCGAATATGGGTTAAATCTGAACAGAATATTTTTGGACCCGAATTTTTTTTTATTATCTAAAAAATTGAAATAAATGTCTATATAAGTGTTATTTTAGTTTATTAATATAAATATGTTTTAAAAATTTTGTATGCAGGATAGGATTTTTTTGTCCATAGTATACAGAACACCGCCTTCGCATACTACAGATTTCCTGTATTGCCGGCCTACGGCCGGGCGGAAGGATTTTCTCCTCCAAGGTATATAGAACACCGGCTTCGCATAGTACAGATTCCCTGTATTGTCGGCCTACGGCCGGGCGGAAGAATTTTCTCCTCTATGGTATACAGAACACCGGCTTCGCATACTACAGATTGTATTTTTTATGGTGAAATGTCATAATCTTTCTTTAATATCTTCGGATTTATGTTACCTACATAGTCATATTGTACCTTAAATAAAAGCTTAATTTCTTGACTTCAAAATATTGCAATTTATGTACTTACTCATATAGACATTTTTCCCGGATTTTTTAGAGTTTAAAAAAAATTTCGGATCAAAAAATAATTTTACGAAATTTATCAATAGGTGGTCCATATAAATACGTCATGTTACATATCGTTGGATAGGTCTCTAAATTACCTATCATTTGATATATATCGTCTAATAAACAAAATCTAGTTTTCAAGATATAGCTGAATATATTACAAACTTTGGAGCCCCGCCCACTCGAAAATAGGCGTGACCGCCCCAATTTTTTTTTTATTTTAATCAGATTTTAAAATTCTATTAGTGATACAATTTTGATAGTGATTTGAAAAAAGTCACTAAAACTGACTTAAGTCCAAATTTCTGTGAAAAAATCGATTTTGGATCCAAAATAGAAATGACACAAATTAAGTTTATTTTAGAGAAAACACAGTATGTAGATGCTGATCCTTCCAGGCACCTTAAATAATTGAGGTCATACGAACGACAGAACGACATCTTAATTACATCCAAAGTAATATAAATCTTTTGTTTTTATCAAGTAAATATAAATAACTTCTCTGATCCAAGATTTTCATTGGTTTTTATAAATTCTGTAAAAAGTGTTTTTTTAATTTTACTTTTCATTAAATAATATTTAGACAAAATATACATACATACATATATACATACATATCAATAAAAAAAATATAAAATATTATTGAACAAATCAAATTTAAGCAAAACTTGAATTTTCATATGATTTAACTGTTAATAACTTCTTGCTGGAGTATATGCCTTTGGATGGGCAGACATTCAGCCCAATCATGAATAAAAATTCCTATTCAAATTCAATGTTAAAAAAAAAACAAAAAGGGAAAAAAACTCCAGTAGATTTTTTATTCATGATTGGGCCGATGTTAATACAAAATAAATAGATTTTTTTTACTAAAAAATTACATCTACATAAATATTACATTATTAGAAATGTAGATTAATTTTATACGAGTATGTAAAAATATAGTCGAAAATAAAAACAAGTAAGAAAGTATAGTCGGTCAAGCCCGACCATATAATATCCTACACTCAGTATATGTATAAAACAGTTTTTCAGAAATGGGCGTTATGTGGGAGATATAACCTATTGTGGATCGATCATCCAAAAATTTAGAGTCATGATGTCTGTGAATATAAGTATTATATGTGTTAAACTTTATTTCGATGTAAATACAGTTTTTCAGAAATGGGCGTTATGTGGGAGATATAACCTATTGTGGATCGATCATCCAAAAATTTAGAGTCATGATGTCTGTGAATATAAGTATTATATGTGTTAAACTTTATTTCGATACAAATACTTTTAAACGATTTATGGAGCTTAAAGTGAATTACGGAGAGGGTCTTTAATGGGAGTTTCGACTAATTATGGACCGATCATAATAAAATTGGACCTAGACATATGAAATATATTTTCGTTTAATATTATTTGGATACCAACATTTTTAAGCGAGTTATGCTCTTTAAAGTGATTTTCGGAAGTGGTCCTTATATGGGACCTCCGACTAATTATGGACCGACCATTATAAAATTAGCTGTCATCATATGTATATGAAAATATATAGTATGTTGAATTTTATTTAGATACCAAAATTTTTAAGAAATTTATGATCTTTAAAGTGTTTTTCGGAGGTGGGCCTTATATGGAAATTATGACAAATTATGGACCGATCATTATAAAATTTTACCATATTATTTTTCTATATATGAAACATATTTGCGTTCAATATTATTTGGATACCAACATTTTTAAGAAATTTATGATCTTTAAAGTGATTTTCGGAGGTGGGCCTTATATGAAAATTGTGACAAATTATGGACCGATCACTATAAAATTGTACCATATTATTTTTCTATATATGAAACATATTTGCGTTCAATATTATTTGGATACCAAGATTTTTAAGAAATTTATGATTTTTAAAGTGATTTTCGGAGGTGGGCCTTTTATGAAAATTATGACAAATTATGGACTGATCATCATAAAATTGTACCATATTATTTTTCTATATATGAAACATAATTGCGTTCAATATTATTTAGATACCGACATTTTTGAGGGAGTTATGCTCTTTAAAGTGATTTTCAGAAGTAGGCCTTATATGGGAGCTACGAGTAATTATGGACTGATCTGATTTTGCTTCATTTACCACTCATTTGTGATGAAATTTGTTTGGATACTTGCATAATTCTAACATTTATGATCGGTAAACCCCAATTTCGGGAGGACATTTGTATGGGGGCCAGGTGAAATAATGGACCGATTTACACCAGAAAGTGATTCTGAGTCGATCGGTATAATTTAAGGTGGGTGTTGGACCAATATTTCTAGGCGTTACAAACATCAGCACCCTAATTCATTGGGTTTCTTTCTACATATTTTTTCCACGTTTGTTTTTTTTGCTGGTACATTTGTAAAGTTCCGGTTTAATGGAATAATAATTTTTGGCCTTAATTGCTGATTTTTTTTTTTTTTTAATTTTAAGTTTATTTTAATTTATGATTAATGGATTTATATTTTGTTTTCTGTCCCCGATAGATTAATCGAACATATTTGTTTTAGAGTAACCGTAGTTTTTCGTTGGACCGTTTTGGCCTATTTCAATAACAATGTTTCTGACCAACAAAGAATATTTACAGGCATAATTAACAAACAGACATACATCCATACACTGCGTGTCACAACAAACGCACCATTTGTATAATATAGCTAATATTTAATTAAATTTATGAAAATATATTTCCACTTATAAGTTGTATAGATTAGAGAAATACATTAAAAATATTAGAATTGTCCCCTTTTTGTATGGCTTCTTCTGTTTTTTCACAAAAACAAAACTGACCTTCACAGCAAGCTTAAGATTAATTAAGTTAATTTCTTTGTCTTTGCCCTTTAATTTTTGTTTTTAACGGGATTATATTTTTTACCTCTATTTTATTTAATTTATGTTTAATAAAATGTTTTTTATAAATATTATCTATAGACTAGGCGATAGTGGGGAGGGTATATTGGATTTGTGCTTATGTTTGTGACGCCCAAAAATATGAGTCCAATATCCACCTCAAAGTATACCAATTGACTCAAAATCATTTCTGAATCGATTTAACGATGTATGTCCGTCCGTCTGGCTGGCTGTCCATGTAAAGCTTGTGCGCAGAGTACAGGTCGCAATTTTGAAGATATTTATATAAAATTTTGCACATGACGCTTGGGTTTGAAATTGATTGGAATCTGTCCATTATTTTTCCTAGTCCACATACATATATCCTCCCGAAATAGGGGTTTATCGGACATAAATGTTTTTATGCACTTATCCCAACAAATTTCTCCAGAAATAAGTTGTGCATGAAGTCTAATCTCATCAATAAATTTTGTGCAGATCGGTCCGTTATTGACGTTATCGTCCCATTTAAAGCCCGCTGCCGAAAATCAATTTATAGAGTATTACTCTCTTAAGAATATTGGTATTCAAATTATAATCAACATAGCCTGTTCCATACATAGAAAAATCATTTGCCCAATTTTGTGACGATCGGTCCATAATTAAATCCATTTAATAATTATTAATCTCTTAATAATATTAGTATTACATATGTATATGTATATAGAAAGCAAGACAACTAAGTTTATAACGGTCGGTCCCTAATTAGCCAGGTCCCATAAGATCCTCTTCGAAAATCACTTTAACATCTATAAATCTTCTATAAGTGTTTAATCGAGATGAAGTTTAACACAAAGAACAAAGAAGTCATGCCACTGCATTTTTGAATGTTCGGTCCATAATAGGTCATAGCTCCTTTATAGAGCCCATTTCTGAAAATCTGTTTTTACACATACATATATGTATGGTTGGGCTTGACCGACTATACATACTTTCTTACTTGTTTGTGACTATTTTATAATTTATAATGATCAAATAGTGAATCACATTTTATTTCTACAGTATTTCTCATTGTTTTATATTAATTGTGAACTGTGGTTTCATATTTTAAAAATAATTTATAAAAAAGTATTGAGTTTTTTCAGACTTGGAAATCTTATAGGTTTTAATAGGAAACATACTTATGTTCTTCACGTACATTTGAATTGTACTCCAATTTCGATCGGATTGGTGATGTAAATTATCATATGAGAAGGCATAATAAATAATATAATAATCAAATAACTGATTTTTCTGACCTATAACTTTCAATATCGCAAGTAGCGTACACATGATTTACAGTGACTTTTATCATCTTAATTAGATCATAGAAAGCAATGAAACATATTTTTTTTACATCTTCGTGTATCTAGGGAATATTTTACATTTCATTTAGCAATTTAGTAATTCTTGTGATGAATTTTACTGGCCTCTTATTTAATCTCTTTTTGAGCTAAACATTCAAACAATTTAGTACTTTCAATCTTAAAATTCCTGTGTTCCTGCGTTCAGTAACATAATTGTTTTTAGTTTCTCAATGTCAAAATTGAAGTAGTTTAATTTTTGGTTTAAAATATTTAAACCGTAACTTAATAATAATTTTTATAAGGAGTGTATGACCTTAGAGATTTCGGTAATTTGCTGGTTTATGATAAACTGGGGCTGCCATCATGGCCAGTGCTGCCAACTTTTTTTTGGAGCAATCAAATCAATTTAAAAAAAATCGTCAAGACAAAAATACGTTAAAAATACCAAAAACATTTTTTTATTAACTTTTTAAATATTTTTATTTTATTTAAAAAATTTTTATTCGAAGTCTACTTCAGTTAAACATACAATATATTTAAGTTCAATATTATTTTGATACCAACATTTTTGAGCGAGTTATGCTCTTTAAAGTGATTTTCAGAAGTAATTACGTAATTTTATTTACATGTAAATAAAGTTATTATTTAATAAAAAAAAAATAATTAATTTAATTTTGGTATTATGTGACTTTACTCTGGTACATTTTTGTGTGACATTTTAATTGCTATATTAAAACACTGAGAATTATTTAAATTAAGATAATCTTTTGAAAAAAATTTTCCTTGTAATGTTGAAGAATCCAAAGCATTTCTGGTTTTTGTTTTATTTAAATTTACAATATTAAAAATTCTTTTAACGTTGGCCGACGAATGTGGTAGTGCCATTAAACTCGAAACATTTTTCCAAAACACCAATGTTTCGAGTTCGGTGCATTTCATATTACGTAATTCTCAAACTTCAGTATCAAGTTCTTGATATTCTTTTTTATTCAATAAATTTGGAAAAAGTTTACCCTGCCTTTAAGCACGATGGCCACGTATCAAACTGATTTGACAAATAATATGTATGTATTGGTAATATTTATTTTGAAGTAGCGGCGGCAGTGAAATCTAAATTGTTTTGATTTTCGTCAAACTCACGTTAACATATATGTACGTGTGAGATTTTTTTCACTAACACAATAAAAAAAAACTGAGTTTGTCAAATCAGTTTGATACGTGGCCATCGTGCTTTACACATGCAAGTACTTGCATGCGAGTGCTGTGTACGTATTATATACGACAACTTATTCAAAAAACTCGACTAGCTCTGCAAGTGAAAAAAATGTGAGTGTATTGAGTTTTTCGAACTGTTACTTGCATGTGTAAATCCCGGGTTAAAGCTACGCTTGGTTCAATGGAGTTTTATCCTTCTAAAAGTTTATCGCCAAAATCAAAACGTTTTAAAATTTGTGAAACCAATTCAATATAAAATTGAACGCATAATTCAACAAATATATTATATTGACTATATTCAATATTTAAACTAGATTGGTTCTCTTCCACGTAAATGCCAAGATACACTTCATCTTTATTTAAAAATATAGGCCATAGGCCATGTCTTCGTTGAATTTCAAAATTAACCAAATATTCTTCTACAAAAAAATGTCCAGTACAGATAGTCGTGTACTACACACCCTATCGCCAACAAACTTCGTCTGTTTGCCTTTCAATTTCTACATTGCAAAAGGGGACTTACAAAATTTGAATTTTAGGAAAAAAGGTTACTACATGTTTTGCTTTTAAAAAATCGTCATTTTTGTTCGCGGGAAAAATGAAAAATCGTCAATCGTCATTTTAATAAATTTGACTTAAAAAATCGTCAAAATGACGATAAATCGTCAAAGTTGGCAGCGTTGATCATGTCAGCTCTGAGGTGCTTTATGTGACGTTTGTATAGAGACACTATAGCCATGTTAGGGAAGCTGACAGTGGCCTTCGGATCTCATACATGGCTATTTAAAGGCTCCTCTTAGTAGTTAAGATAAAAAAAAAGGAAATTATTAAAAAATAGAAAGACCCAAGGTCAATTTGCGATGTCTTAAGGTGGATTCACCTATTCGCTCTGTACAAAATGTTTGTCGGACAAAGTTGTTTTTATATGTTTGACGTCTCCCTTTTTGAGAGAGAGAAAATATTTTTTACGAACAACTATCAGCTTGAATTGGGTTTATTTTATATTTTGTTTGGACAAAAATGAACTGAGTTGCCAATACACAATATTTGAATTGAATACACAACATTTTAAAATAATCTAATATTTATTTTTTGACACTTAAAAACCAATTATATATACCACTTGCAAAACTAAAGCCACGGTTACTTTTGGCAAATATATGCCGAAAAAGACGTAACCACTAAATAACATATCGCACCTGTTCAACAAAAGGGTATTAACTCAAAATTTTTAAATTTTCACTTTTTATTAAAAAACGATACATAATTATCTACTCTACCCACTGTAAAAATCTCCCATTATTTTGTCTACTCTTTCGTCAAAAAATACCGTTATGTCACTCTTCATATCTTCAGAGTTACTACATATTTATATATCAACAGTTTTTTGCCTCTACTGAAAAATAGAAAATTTTGAGTTACTACCCTTTTGTTGAACAGTTGCGATATGTAATTTGAACTCGTTTAACTATTTATTAAAAAAAAAGCTTTTCTTATTTAGGCCAAAGCACAACAAATATTTAATTTTAATATTTTTGATGCTGTTTGATCTTGCAAAACTCTTGTCAGAGTAACCAACGTCAAACAAATTTGTGCTAAAACAAGTGGTTACGCTTTTGTGAGTAAATATTTGCCAAATGTGACTGTACCTTAATAGATTTTGTTTACACATGACAGCTTAAATTTGCCAGAATAAATCGTTCGAAGTGGCTGAATCGTGCTGCAAAAAACTCTCAGTAAAAAAATTTTTGTTCGTAACAAATGGATGAATCCACCTTTATTGAATTTATGATATATTGCTCTCTATATGTTAGAGCATATTTTATTTTTACATTTAATATTTGTATACATACATATCAAATGAATTATTAAGTAATTATTATATTAACTAACAGAGTAATTCACGAATGCATCAATAATGGTTCCTTGACTTTGATTTTATCAGATTTGGCTGGTAATTGGAATTATATGTGTATCGAGATGGTTACAAATCAGAATTTCTCCCACAACTAAATTTTCTGCAATTGATTGTAGATCTAATTATTCTTCTTCGATAGAGTTTGTTAGAAGTACAAGCTGTGACTGCTAATAGCAGTAGCAATAAAAGGTATTTAACGAAATTCACATACATCTTTTTAGATGTGCTTTGGAAATCAAACTGATTTTCAAATAATAACGAAATGCATAAGGAAATACATTTCAATGTCTGTAGAATGATGAAAACCGCATTTATATGTAGATGGAATAATTAGTAGTTTAGTAGTAGTTTCTAAAACTGAATAACCAACAAATTTAAATATCTTGCAATAATTAGAAAATATAGCATTGTGGCTTTGATAAATATAAGGTTGACATTCCATTTGTAATTTATAGATACAATACTTATTTATGATTCTTAAGCTACATGTCATTTTGTAAAATGTGCAAAACATAGTACAATTTTGAACGAAACACCTTCTAACAGAGATGGTTGGTTGGTTGGTTTACGTGGTTGCCTGCTGCCTGCAAACATTCAAGTGGAATCTTTTGATTACGTTTTAAAAACTACCACAGGGAGGCGTATCGAGAGTTTTAAAATGAGTTCATCGCGAAGATGCCGGAACCAACGCCACACTCCCTTTTGACCCTCTTGCCATTCGCGTCTGAATGGAAAAGTGATTTTGAACCTCTTATCAAAGTCTATGAGGGATATTGTGTAGTCTGATTTTTGGTGTAGTGAAGTGGGAAGCAAATTTAGAACCTTTCCATGTCCACACGTCCTTGATTTCCAGCAATCAGATTCAGATAGTCTCATCGCAATACTTTTGAAAATGGCCATTAAGATCTTCTAATACCAATGCAGGCAGATCGCTGATTTCTGCATATTTGATCTACGACATATTTCCTTTTTGTTGCAGTCCACCACACTAGCGATCCATAAGTCAGTATACGCCTCCCAGATAAATCTAGTGTATTTCTAGCAGAGACACTCAAAACTATTATTTTTCTAAAATGATCAGTAGTTTGAAATACTTAAAATTGAATGTTCTACCATACTCCGTAATAATATTGTTACGAATCATTTCATCAACAGATGGCGTGTTTCACATCAAAGTGTTCGAAAACTTTAAGTGTGTTCTTAAACCGTAATATAAGTGTGTAAAAAGACAGTGTTTTCATTTTGACACCCTTCACCTTCATGAGAAGGGTATATATAAGTTTGTCATTCCGTTTCTAATTTCCACAATATAATTTTCCGACCCTATAAAGTATATATATTCTGGATATTTATATATAGCGGAGTCTATTAAGTTATGTTCGTCTGTCTGTCTGTTGAAATCAATTTTCTAAAGTACCCAGATATCTTCGGGATCCAAATCTTCAATAATTCTGTCAGACATGCTTCCGAGAAGTTTGCTATTTTAAATCAGCAAAATCCGTCCACAAATAACGGAGATAAGAGCAAAAATCCGAGACAACCTCTTAAAATTTCATCAAAAAACTAATAAACTCATCAACAGATGGCGTTGATCACACAAAGTGCTTTAATATTGTTACAAATAATTTCAATGATCAAACAAAGTGTTTAAGTGTGTTCTTAAACCGTAATATGTATAAGTGTGTAAAAAGTTTTCGAAAACTTTAAGTGTGTTCTTAAACCATAATTTTGCAGATCGATTAATTTTGTCGCTGGTAATTTAAATACGTCTGCGCATGAATTTATGAAAATCGTTAAAAATTTCTTGCCCCTGGAACGAGTTTTCATTGTGTTTATTCTAATTTCAAATACAAGTTTTTCTAAAGTTAGAGAAGTTGGCTGCATTTTAAATAATCCTTTAGAATGCGATTGCCAGAGTGTAACTCCAATGGAACAACCTAGTGGCATATTCAGTACCTCAGAGTTTTTGTCACACATAGTTACATTCAATACATTCATTTATTATTTTGGAGGACAGTATCACAATTCGATTCGTTATCCGTCTGCTCATTCCCATACACGATATAAGCAGTCAGTTATCAACTATAGACCATTCCAAGGGGTCCAATATTATTTCATTAGTCCAATGTGGAGAAGAATTTGGTTCTAGGAAGCAGATTGCTGTACTTTTTGCTTTGACGTCGTTCGGCTTACTCTAAACTATGCAGTATACATATTTCTTTTTAATTTTTAGGATCTATACCCATTTGTAGATTTGGTTCCATAATTTAGTAATTTTGTGACCATTTTAACTGTCATATTATTTTAACTCGTTATGTGTGAAGTTATCATACAAATAATCTTAAAACTCATTTCTTAAGAGTTGAGTAAAATAATTTTGTTGGACTTTCTCAATGCGGTAGCCTTCATTAATGTAATTGGGTTAAAATATTTAATCATTCTCAATATATGTATATATAAAGTCTCAGAGGTTTCGGAAATCAAATGATTTAAGGTGAACTGGAGCAGCCAGCAAGGCCACTAGGCGGACTGGTTGACGTGCATCATGCAACGTTTAGCGATATCGGTAATGGAGGCTATTCAGACTATCTGCTATTCGCAAGCAATGGACGAGCCCGATAGCTCTCAGCCATTGACAAATGCAAATAGGAAGGGTCTTCCGAATAACCATAAATAATCCAAAACTAATGTCTTATATTTGTAAAATTTCTATAGTTTAAGAAAATAAAAATGTTAATAATCATTGTGATGTGTTACGGAATCCATGATATAGACGCATATAGTTTTCTATATTTAAGAATATATATTTGTTTAAGTTTTAGAGTAAAAATTTTAAGATTTCACTGCCATATTTTTTATGAATAGGTATATACTATTTTTCTGCCGATTCAGTGGTCATTTAAAATTTAAAAGATTTTCTTAAAATTATTTACATTTAATAGTTGTATACTCGTATATGTTTATCAGATTACACACTCAAATTTATATTTAGTTTGGACATTCACAAATACTTTTATAAGTCTTGCATCAGCAGTAACGCCTGCGTATTAAATCCTTTTGCTTTGAGTTATTTCAGATTTTGGCTGCTGGTTGGAATGTTTTCTTTCATCGAAATGAAACAACTCGATGTAGACATTTATTTCTATGTCAGCTATTTTCTGCCACATCCATATTTTCTGCAATTGCGTACAGTAGAAGTTACTTTTTTTCGATTGATTCTAAATCGTTCAGAAGTATACGCTGTGACTGTTAACAGCAGTAGTAACAAAATGTATTTAACTAAATTCAAATACATCTTTTTACAGGCGCTTTTGAAATAAAACTGATTCTGTAATATTAAAAACATATATGTAGATGTATTTCAATGTCTATAGTATCGTACAAACCGCATTTATAATAATTTCTCTTTATGGTTTAATCGAATTATTAAGGTACTAGTCATTTTAAAGTATTTAATTCGAGATGAGCTTAAAACATGGGGTATTCCGGGTTGTGAGAATGTATAAGCAAGGAGATTTAAAGATCTTGCAATAATTAGACAATAAAGAGTTGTCTAATTTCTACAATATTTATTTACGATTCTTAAGCAACATGCCTTGGATATTATTATTGTCTTTCTGTAAAATAAAAAGTGGTAAAAAAGGATAAAACATATGTATGTGCCACTTGCACATTTGTTAATTATTTTACTTAATAATCCTTCATTAATATATTGTTACGTTTTTACCTTTTAAAAACGGTGCTTTATTTCTTTTAAATAAACCGGATTGGTTTTAAGTGCAAAATAAAAACGTCAAGTAGTTTGAAGAAAATATAACGAGTCTTTATTTATTTAAATGTACACAAACACAATTAAAAACAAGTTCGAGTGCTATATTCGGCTGTGCCGAATCTTAAATACCCTCTATCTAAACGTACTAAGAAATAGAAAAACTACACTGGTTATAGGACTAGAATATTCTTATTCTGTGTTTTCTATTGAGTCTTATTGCAAATTTTATTATTATTGGATATATTCTTTGAAAGACAATTTTACGACCAACATAATTGATGTTAAATATTTTGAAATTTTATCTAATTTCGACCATTTATAATTGATGTAATTACCGATTCTTACTGTTATTTACAGAGTTTGTTTGATTTTTATAATAATCTAGAGGAAAGAAAGAACATTTTTCCATATTCACAACAAGTTAAGAAACAGAGTATGAAAAAAATGATAAGATGTAAGATGAGGCTTTTTTGTTTGAATTTGATCTCAATAACATTACATATTTACAAAAGATTTATGGGGTGGCATAGAAGAAATGAACCAATTATGGACTGATAGCTTTTAAATCCAGTATCAACTAATGTGATTTCTATGTATTTTATTTATATATATTGGTTGAATTTCATCTCAATAGCGTTATTTACAAGAGTTGTATGGTTTGTTGTTATGCTCGGAAGTGGTCTTAATTCAGGAGCTATTATTGACTGACAGCTATAAAATCCAGTAGCTTAATTGCCGTATAACCGATACTACTCTGATTTCTGGATTAAAATTTCTGATCCATATAAAAGTTGGTTCGATATCGATATTTATTAGACATTTTTGTCGGTTTATTTGGTTTTTGAAAATGGTTCTTATATGGCAGCTATGACAAATTATGGGCCGATCTTCTTAAATTTTGTAACAGTTATTTTCATGCATATGAGGATATTTCACGTCGAATTTCAACATAACAACGGTATATTTAAGATGTATATTAGTATTAACGTGGATTTCGGAAGTGGACCTTATGTGGAGGATATATTTGACCGATATTCTCAAAATCCAGCAGTTGGATTTAGGCATGTATGTAAATGAACCGTGTAAAATTTTGGATTGGTACTCTTATTTATAAGATATTTATGAGTATTAAAGTGATTTTCGAAGACGGCTTTATATGTGGCATACCGAAAATCACAAAATTTTGTGGGATGATTTTTGTATATATGTAAATGATCTGTGCAACGTTTTGAGTCGGTGCCGATATTTATACAATATATATAGGGATAAATGTCTTTTTCAGATGTGGTCCTTGTATTATTTATATCTGTTTAATACGTATTTAAGTGATTTGTGGAAGTGGACTTTATATGGGGTCTATAATCAAACATGGACATTGGAATGCCTTGATATTCCAATTTTATAGGCATTTATGTACAATTGAGCAATATTTCGGGAAGATATTTGTGAAGGATATGAGAAATCATGGACCGATTCTTACTATTTTCCGCACACTTTCTTCTTTTATCATAAAAACAAAGTATACAAAATTTTATGGCATTATCTGCAAATATATTTCAAAATATTGCAATAAAATTGACAAAAAAATATCAAATTTTTATGGAGGTTGTCTCACATATTGGTCCATAACTCTGGTTGGCCTAAACCGATTTTGCTGATTGTAAATAGCAAACTTCTCGAAAGCATGTTTGACAGAATTATTGAAGATTTGGATCCCGAAGATATCTGGGACTTCAGAAAATTGATTGAACAGACATACATGGCTTAATAGACTCCGCTATCTATAAGGATCCAGAATATATATACTTTATAGGGTCGGAAAATTATATTGTGGAAATTAGAAACGGAATGACAAACTTATATATACCCTTCTCATGAAGGTGAAGGGCACAGAGTACACAGAGGCGACAGAAGAGCAAAGATAGTGTAGTTTTTTTCTTGTCTCTTTCTTTGGAACCTGCCTTATTGTTTTCTTTATGTTACTATTTTTCAGACGCAATAAAATTAATTTTTGGCACAGAGTATTTTTGTATTGTTTTTTGTACCGAAATCACCGCATTGTTAACATATTGTAATAAGTAGTAAGGATGAAAATCATAGTGAATGTGAAAATGTAAATTTAAAATGATGAATGCAATATCGCAACAATGCTGCCCACCTTAGTGTGTTCGTCCACACTAAGGTTGTACATCCTTTATATTAGATTCCAGGCTCTTAATTTTATCCCAATTATTTTGTAGGATTGAGTCTCACAATCCTTTTTGGCCAGACATTTTGGACTCAATTCCAATGACCTTTTTGCATATGTTTAAAAAGTGAAGTGCAAATAAATCTCTCGATAATGCCATCAGATTGAGGATTTAGAGTAGTTGTTTTGGTTCTTCTTTTATATACCTTAGAATATGACGGATTCAAAATTTCAACCCTGGTTAGAGTGTAACTTCAATAGAACACTGTGGCGTTACACCCAGCAGTTCACACATATGCCACTTAAATAATCCACAATATTTACAACGTAACTTGATCATGATTGATTTCATTAGTGGTCTTTCGGCAGATATTTCTGATTTTTTTTCTGATATTATTTTTGCCAGCATGGAATCATTTGTCTGGTCTAAATTGCAAGTGTTAATAATTCTGGTAATGCTTCACTCACTATATTTCAACTAGGATTTGACGTTCACGAAAGTGATTTTGTTATTCCGTTTGTAACACATCGAAATAATGGTTGAAGCTTCACAAATGTATATATGTATGTAGTGGTGGTCATATAATTAAAACATTCAGTATTAATTAAAACATTCAGTATTAATTAAAACATTCAGAAGATTAACTTATTCAATTTATTTTCTATTTATAAAAAGATAACAACAATTTTCTCTTATTACGTAATTTTAAGCCTGTCTACTTTTATTTGAGCTCCTAAAAACGGGATCATAAATATGTAAATTAAAGAAAATCGTAAATCATTAAAACATTCACCACTGTTTGATTGTTCAAATAATTATAAATTCACCTTTAATATTTTATTAGTTATCACATGAAGACATAGGGAAACTTTCGACCAAATACCTAAAAAGTGAAATGAGCATGGCTTTCCAGGCCGCCTCAATGTTTTCCCACAATTCATGTAAATTTTTGATGTTTTTTCCTTTTAAACTTTACATATGTACATATCAAAGACTTTATAGTTTGTACATTCAAAAATGCTTAAATACGCCTTGAATCAGTAACGATTTCATATTAAAATCCTTTGCTAGGAATTATTTCAGATTTGGCTTTTGCTAGAAATTATTTATTTCATCTAAACCAAACATTTCTATGTAGACCCCAGTCTGTTACACGAACATTTAAATGTCTATTTTTAAGCACATCCAAAATCTCCGCCATTGCGCAAAGTCGAAGTTATTCTTTATTTATGTACTCTAGCTGTTATAAAAAATAGCAATAATATTAAAATCCATTTAACTAAATTTACATATAGTACATCTTTATAAATGAGCTTTTCAAATAAAGCTGATTTTGAAATAATATAGACATTATTCGTATCAAGAATGATAAAATAAAGATTACGCCAACGCTCGTAAAAGTTAAAATGTTCTGCGCATTTTGGAACTGTGACATCACAAGTTCTGTGTTTCTATTGGCTAATTTTTTCTCACTTATTTTTTTTACTGTTTTTTTGCTTGCATTTGCTCACTGAACACTTCATGTTTATATTTTTTGTTGTTTTTTTGTTCGTTTTTCTTTTTTAAACAGCTTTTATTTTGGAACTCTCAGAGAGATTTCAATTGCAAGGTTGCCAACTATCACATAAAACATACATTTTTCGCAAGAAATGTTAATTCTAACACATGAAACATTCTTGGTAACCCTTAGAATGGGACTTCTACGTCACATAACGGGAAATCATGCGCATGGCGTAATCTTTATTTTATCATTCTCGATTCGTGTTACGTATAATGACAAATACACATAATGTGAACACAGCTTTAAAAGAGTATTTGTTTCAGAAAGAGACAACTCACTTTCTTCCATATTCAGTCCGTGGTTTACTTGAAAAATTAAAAGAATTTGGTTACACCGATATTGACGAGAATTTCGTCAAAATTAAGGCTAAAGAATTTTATAAAACTAGTCGGGAGTATTTAGAGCAATGGCCTGTTTATAACAAAGATATAGAAAAACTTAATTGGGCAAATTTAACAGAAGTACCACAGTGGGAAGAAGTTCAAAAAGTTCTAGATATATTGATCACAAAAGTACATATCGATTGCAATAAAGATACGGAAGTATTCGATGAATATTCACTCGTATCTAAATATGTAATATCGCAAAAAATTGATGAATGGAATCAACAAAATATTTCTACGGAAAATCGTTGGGTGGAATTATTTAAACATTTTAAAAGCATTACCATGCAAGTTTTCAAATTATCGTTGAATATATTTTATGTTTTAGTGTCATGATGTCTGTGAATATAAGTATTATATGTGTTAAACTTTATCTCGATTTAAATATGTTTAAAAGATTTATGGAGGTTAAAGTGAATTACGAAGAGGGTCTTATATGGGAGTTTTGGCTATTTATGAACTGACTATTATAAAATTAGGTGTCATCCTATTTGTATATAAGAAACTCATTTTTGTTAAATTTTATTCGGATAATAACATTTTGAATAGATTTATGGTCCTTAAAGTGATTTCGGGAAGTGGGTTTTATATGGGAGCTACGACTAGTTATCGGCCGATCATAATAAAATTGTACCATATAATTTTTATATATAGGAAATATATTTGCGTTCATTATTATTTGGATACCAACATTTTTGAGGGAGTTATGCTCTTTAAAGTGATTTTAGGGGGTGGGCCTTATATGGGAGCTACAACTAATTATAGACCAATCAAAATACAATTGTACCATATTATTTGTATGTATATGAAACATATTTGTGTTCAATATTATGTGGATACCCAGAATTTTGAGAGAGTTATGGTCGTTAAAGTGATTTTCGTGTGTGGGTTTTATATGGGAGCTACGATAAATTATGAACCGATCTGCACAAAATTTTTAGATCTGATTTGGTTTCATTTACCACTCATTTGTGATGCAATTTGTTTGGATACTTGCATAGTTCAAACATTTATGATCGGTAAACCCCAATAATGGACCGATTTCCACCAGTTTCAATCCCATTTATCCTTGGATCGAAAAAATGTCACATACCAAATTTTATCGAAGTATCTTCAAAATTGCGACCTATACTCTGCGCACAAGCTTTACATGGACAGCCAGCCAGCCAGCCAGACGGACGGACGGACAGACATCGTTAAATCGACTCAGAAAGTGATTCTGAGTCGATCGGTATTTTAAGGTGGGTGTTGGACCAATATTTCTGGGCGTTACAAACATCAGCACAAATCCAATATACCCTCCCCACTATGGTGGTGTAGGGTATAAATATCTGAAAAATATCGAGGTTGTCTGAAACTTTTATCTATAACGCGGATCCTTGTACTGATTTTGCCCATTTTCAATGTTAAACATTTCGGTGGAACAAAAAATGTTTGGTAAAAATTAAATTGTTCTAAATCTATTTTTTGTATCTGTATTGTGCTGTCAACAGACGGACAGACATGGCTAGATCGTCGTAGAATCTTATAGGGGCCCAGATTCTATAGACTTTTTGGTTTTACAACCAATATTTCGATGTTTTACAAACAGAATAACAAACTTAATATACCCCACATATTTTTGGTGGTGGCTATAAAAAGAAATCTTTATGAATGAACACAAGTACAATATTGATGATTCTGACTGTTAAAGTTGGTATTATACGATTAAAACCAACCAGCCATTATTGATCCAAATTAAGTTTCATTGGTGAAGATGTACATAGCGTTATGATCATATTTGTTATACAATTTACAGGTTTTATTTCAATCAAAATATATTCTGAATTATAACTCGAATTATTTTAAGAGGTTTTAGTAACACAAATTAATGATGAATTATAATATGTATCAACAATATAAATTCACAACCATATACATATCTGGATAGAAAAACTCTCTCAACATGCTCAAGTAACGGTCTCCAGTAACCGTAACGGGGTGACCGTTTTCTTCGAAGAAGCAGGCCCCGACAATGCAGCGTGATGAAACTGCACACCACACTGTGACACGAAGTGGATGCAATACCGTCTTATGGAGTGTCTGTGGGTTGGAAGCACTCCATATTCGACAATTTTGTTTGTTTACGTTGCCGTTCAAATCGAAATGGGCCTCGTCAGACATGAAAAGACAGTTCAAAATGTTTCCATCCTCTTCCACCATTTGAAGCATCTTCTGGCAAAATTCCAAGCGAATCGGCAAGTCTGCAGCATTCAGTTTGTTGACCATTTGAATTTTATATGGGAATAACTCCAAGTCTTTGTGCATAATTGACTGTAATGACTGTCTGCTTATAGCCATTTGAGCAGATAAGCTTCTTGTCGAAACTCTTGGATTGTGTTGTATCGCAGCAGCTGCAGCAGCGATTATTTCCTCCGTTCGAACTGAAGGGTTTCGATGGTAAGCTCTTCTGTTGACTGTCCCATGCTCGGCAAAATTGTGTACAAGTCTCATTATGGTGCATCTGCTCGGAGGATTGCCGCCAAATGTGCGCCTATACTCTCTTTGAACCGAAACTACGGACTACGGACGGTGTCCCACTTATCCATTTTTGTCAAATCTAAAAATCAATCTGCAAAATAAAAAAAAAATGGACCACATTCATTAAATAGAAAAACAGTTATTACATTTTTTTATTTTGGTAGCGGCTTTCATCAGTCACCCTGTACATACATATAGTATATTTCTCCTGGATCCTTATAGATTTAGTTGCTTTACCGATGTCAGTTGAAATCCATATAATTTTCTACAATAAAAAACTTAGTCATAATACTTTATTCCCATCAAATCCACGAAAATACACCCAAAAGATCTTTTTTTTTTAACCACAAAATCCTTTTAAAATCCTCAAATTTATACAGGGATTTTCAAGTCTGGTATGCTTAATCGCAAATTGGTTATCTAAACGCTTATTCATTATGAATAAAAAACATTTTGCGTTGTAAAATAAACAATAAATAACAGTCAGTTTTAATTCGAATTTCCATTCGACAAAATGTACGTGAAATTAATTAAATCAATTTTATTACTCTTGCTATTCTTAGCAGCAGCGTGTAATTGTCAAATAATAAACGTTAAAGAGAAAATATCATCAACAAGATTAAATTTCGGAAAATATAGTTGCGGAGGAAAATAAATTAATGTAAATCTGTTTGTCTACCAGTCCATGTTACAGAAGAAGTCTGATGAAATACACGATATCAATCATGCTGCCAATATTGCAAAGGTTATCAACAAAAGTGATCTTGATCATGCATGAATTCAAAATGCAGTTGTAATGCACAAAACCTAGAAGTCTAGATTTTTTTTTTAAATTAAACAAAATGTTTAGAAAATATTTTAAGCAATACGTTTGTGTAAATTGTTTGAAAATATTTGTTTAATGCAGGTGGTAATAACTGTGAAACATACTTATTAGACATATTATATTAGAACAACCTTGAAAAATGTTAAAGTGAAATATTGATAATTGTAAAATTTTGTTTAAAAATATAGAATATACATACATACATATGGAAGTATGTAATAATAATTTGCATAATAAAATTAATATAACTTTTTTAAACATTTGTGCAATATAAATTTATTCAAGCCAATTTCGGATAGCATGTTCTGACGTGAATCTTACAAGGGATAGCGTTCTGTATCGGCCGAAACAAATAGTCATCGGACTGGGCAAGCTCTCTATTAGAAGGCGAGTGAGCCATTACTTTTCAACCGCTTTTTCTAAATAGTTTTTAACAGGAATTTCCAATTAACTTGGATAATCATAATTTCATATCTGACGGTTGCATTCGGTACAGGTTCCCTTTGATGGTCTGTCCATAATAGCTAATAATAGGACCCTTTTGGTCGCAATAGCATTTAAGCAGCAGCATTTTAGACATGCAAAATCGTCTTTCAAGGTCTCTCTGCTTTAATTCATACTGGACACAATTTTCCTGCATTTGAATGAACGTTCTAAAATTGAGTAGGTTGAGTAGCTCCCAATGATTTTGCAAGTTTTGTTGAGTTGAGTTTAACAACAAATCTTTATGGTGTAATGTCTTTAATTCGTTTTCTTCAAACTTTTTAGGCTAGACTGGGCGATATTTGTCTTCCACCTCAAAATCAGCACTTCTGAATCACACAAATGTGCGCGAGACAAATGTTGTAACCGAGGGAACACATTCACCATAAGCTTCGGTGAACAAAAAAATTTTCTCATATGACGCTTTTATATTGGCACATATTTCTCTGCATAATTATCATTATAAATATCACTAAAAACCAATAGTCTTGGTTAAGCATTTGTCGCTGTTATAGCTCGTCCATGGTGTAACTATACAAGGTGAGTGCAGCAGCCCAGCTGACTGACTTTGTTTACAATTTACTTATATCAAAAGTAATACTTTTTCAAGTATTTTTGACAGTAGTACATTATTTTACACAAACAAAATGCCTGTTGTTTCTGTATTGTATTGTATTTGTTGCCGATTTGCACTCACCTTTTATAATTACACCACGGGCTCGATACAATCAAATGAAAACTGCTTGTAGAGAGAAAAACACTTGCAAATGCAATTTTTTGTGTAACCTATGTATGTATGTAGATGTTATTTTAGTTTATTAAGGAAATTTACCAATGAATAACAAAATAAATTTAGTCTCACATGTGGACCATAACTCTGGGTTTACTATATAAGTTTTACTGATTCTCACTACGAAACTATCTAGATTCTAGAAGAATGTTAAACATATTTTTGGAAATCCTGTTAAGTGTATTTGTGTATTTTGAATGTGACGAGCAAAGCACAATCGACTTAAAAATATCAAGTAAAGTATTAAGTAAATAATAAAAATTGGGTCCCAGACCAATATTTTTCAATTTTGTTGTTAATGAGGGCTCATAATTATCCATAAACGAGTATATATTATAAATGTCTCTGTAAGTTTGTTTGTTTGTTTATAACGTGGATAGATCTATGCTTGGAAGCGTCAATAGGCTATATTACGCATTTTATTGAAATTTAAAACGTTGATAGATCCATTCTTAAAAATGTGAACAGGCTATATATTTCTTCAAAACTTAGACCAGGTCGGGATAAAAAGGGGAAACCCGGTAAAGCCAAATGGCTAAATTAATTTTATTGAAATGTAGAACGCAGATAGATCTATTTGCAAGACTTGGATTAGGACGTGATAAATTGGGTAACAACCGCTAAAAATTTAATGTAACGTTGATACCGGGAATGGACAAAAAGTGGAAAATTTTTAAAATTTGTTTCTGAAATAATGATTGTCTTTGTTATGAAGAAACAGCATTTTTATTTTATATATATATGTATCTGTTGTCACAGATACATATGCCATTTTGCGTTTAATCTTATTAAGTGATCTACAGACTCCAACCTTTAAATATTGATACATTAAAAGACAAAAAACTTATTAAAAACATACAAACTGAAAGGATAAAAAGGGTAAAGGTTTGTGTTTTTGTACTTTTTTGGTACCATTTGTATCTGTTGTTTTAAAACAACGAAATTTTTGAAAAGTTAATTTTTCATAATACGACACCTAATTAGTAATAACGGTATAAAATTTGCATTGCTTTGAATTGAATCACTGACAGACTTACAGTTCGAAATATGGATTCTCACAATGAAAGTTAAGTTAAATCTAAAATTAGAGGACCAAAAAGTGAAAAATTGTATTATTGGTACTTTTTGTATACTTTGTTCTAAACTGATAATCATTTTTTTGTCGCTCTCTGCAATCAGAAAAATATTTATTACGAACGGTCGTTTTCGGTAGCCAACCTTTAAGGATTATTAAGTACATAAGAATTAAGTATATTCCTATTTAAGGGCATTGATCACCCTAATGTTTTTTTATGTTACTCATATTTATTTATAGAAACAGTAGTCTTACATACATAAAAATACTTAAAAAGGAGAATCTGGTCATCTGTTCCTTTAATGAGGAAACGTTTTATTTGCACACAATTTTCAATAGCAATTAAGATTTTATACATTATGGCCAAAGGCGTGAAAATAACGAGGGCTTTTCAAATTTTAAATGCAAGTTTATTCATTTTCAAAAATATGTAAGATTAAACAGCTCAAATATACGTTTAGAAATAGAAAATTAAGAAAACAAATTTAACAGTTATCATCGACCAGAAATTTAAAATCTGAATGTCAACATTGCGTTGTTCAAAAATTTTTTTTTTTTAAATAGTTAATAAATTTGTTTTGAAAAAACATGCTTCGTTTTTATGCTATTCTTAAAACGGATTACCAAAATGTTAAATGATCAGCGGCCAGGAATAAAAGATCAATAATATCCCGGGCAGCGCCAGGTACAAAAAGCTAGTATATATATACAGTTAAGGAAAAAAAACCCTTATATCTGGACCTTCTGGAAAACTACCGATAATGTTAAAGATAATTTTTATGTTATTGGTTAAGACATTCTTAACGTCTACGGAGCAAAAACATTAAAAATATTGATAATCTAGGATTTATTGGCGATAAATATAGAAATCGGTGGGAAAAGAGTCTACATACAGCAATGGCAACTCTTTCAATGAATAAAAAAAATAAAAAAAAGATAACGGGGAAAAATCCGTTAGTTTTCTTGAATTGCTTTATTTCCCAAACACTCCAATCATTTAAATTCAAAAACAAATTTGTAAACCACGGTTTAACTTTAAAAATGGCAAACAGAAAATAAATAGAACAGTCAGTTCGAAATTTGGCGGTAAAATTAAGTCGCTCTTCTGTGCAAACTATTGTAAAAAACCATCAAAATACCAACAGTACCGAAAACAAGCCACTATCTGGAAGACCGAAGAAGCTTTCAAGACGTGATATATGTAAGTAGTGTTCTCAAAGAAATCCAGAAGGATCCAAAAATAAGTGCCCCAAAATTAGCCGAACATCTTGCAAGATGCTCGAATATAACTGTTTTACATGATAGCGGCTTAAAAAGTAGAACAGCACGCAAAAAGCCATTTATTTCAGCCAAGAATCGGCAACCTTGTCTGGACTTTGCTAAGGCACATCTACAGAAAGGAATACATAGATTTTTGGAAGAAAGTTTTATTTACCGATGAGAGTAAGTATAATATTTTCGGAAACGACGGTCAAAACAAGGTTTGCAGAAAACCGAACACTGCACTCGATCCCAAGAACATTATACCCACTGTAAAACATGGTGGGGGCAGTGTTATGGTGTGGGGAGCTCTGGCATCATCTGGGGTTGTTCGATTGGTTTTTGTCAAAGGCGTTATGGACAGACATAAATAAAAGACCATATTAGAACAAAATTTGAAGCCATCTGTGGAAAGCTTGGGCGTTGGAAATCAATGGATTTTCCAACAAGACAACGATCCCAAGCATACTGCGCATATTGTTCGAGATTGGCTTCTTTACCATGCACGAACACAGCTCAATACACCTACAAAATATTAAAAATATTTTTTCCCTCTATACACGTAAATAAATTAGAATTTTAAGACTGTATGTAGACTTTTTATACCCTACACCACCATAGTGGGGAGGGTATATTGGATCAGAATCACTTTCTGAGTCGATCTAACGATGTCCGTCCGTCCGTCTAGCTGACTGGCTGGCTGTCCATGTAAAGCTTGTGCGCAGAGTACAGGTCGCAATTTTGCAGATATTTCGATTAAATTTGGTACGTGATATTTTTTCGGCCCAAGGACGGATGGGATTGAAACTAGTGGCAATCGGTGCATTATTTCACCTGGCCCCCATACAAAATTTCTCCTGAAATTGGGGTTTACCGATCATAAATGTTTGAAGTATGAAAGGAAGCAAACAAATTTTATCACAAATGAGTGGTGAATGAAGCCAAATCACATCTACAAATTTTGTGCAGTTCAGTTCATAATTAGTCGTAGCTCCCATATAAGGCACACTTCCGAAAATCACTTTAAAGAGCATAACTCACTCACAAATGTTGATATCCAAATAATATTTAACACAAATATATCTTATATGTATACAAACAATACCGTATAATTTTATTGTGATCGGTCCACAATTAGTCGTAGCTCCCATATAAGGCCCACTTCCGAAAATCACTTTAAAGAGCACAACTCTCTCAAAAATTGTGGTATCCAAATAATATTGAACGCAAATATATTTCATATTTCAGCATTAAGAAATATTGTTTCTTCATTTTCCTTGATCAATTTATTGATACAAATATTAAAAAAAAGAATAAAACTATCATTCGTTTCAATATTTTTTTAAATTTAACTTGAATTCTAAAATTTTGCTTTATTTGTTATTTGTTATTCCATCCACAGGAATAAGTCCCACAATTAGTTTTGACTATTGTAATATGACCGTCATCTTTGTCTCGTCTTGGCGGGGCAGTAATGCACAAAATGATCACTAATAGTATTAGGAAACTTTTCAAATAGTGTATAAACATGTTGAAAATGAAAACCAAACTGATTATTCAAATTGATTAGAATGTGCAAAGTAAAATTAAACACGAGCATGAGAGAGAATTCAAACATTTAGTTTAATTTTCGAGTGCAAATAAAGAATATTTAGAAATTTGCAATTAGAGTTTTATTTAATAATTACACAATAATGGAATAATTTTATTTCATATACAATTAACACTTTAATACAATGTAAACATTGCGGTCATTAATGAAATAATTAAAACCTTCGATTTAAAACAGAGATAAGTGGGAGAATTTAAAAATAAATCTGAAATTTTGCAATGCACAACATCGACAACATTGCAAAATAGAAATAAATCTGACATTTCATAAGGCAACATTTATACAGAAGAGGTTCAGTTCAGATTTAGTTTTGAATATGGACATTATAATCAAAGGAAAGATTTTTTAAAATTTGGCTATTGTTAGCTATGACCCAGCTTTGGATTCTGCCCCAAAAGAACAACTCATCTTTTGAGGCCATGAACGAATCAGGACAATTTCAGATAGTCTGTTCTGAAGTTAAGCGTATGCCAGAGTGAGCGTTTTGCATCGATAGTAGTAGAATGAGGCAAGATCTGAACAATAAGGCGAGTGATGGAAAACTTTCCAACCACTTCTTTCGAAATCGTTTTTAACAAGTATTGTATTGGCCACTTGTCGAGCATTGTCATGATGGAATATTACGCTTTCATGCCTGGCCGGGTAATAATCCGTATATTTTTGGTGTTTTTCAGCCAATGAGCACTTCAAACAATTTAATTGCATTTGACACAGGTTCCTGGGACGGTCTGACCAGGAGTTTTAAGCAGCTCATAATAGGTAGGATCCTTATTATCTTAGCTCAATGAATATATGGATTAAGTGTCGATTCGGCTGGTTGTAATGGATTCATTTTTCATCGCAAATAATGATTCGGTGCAAACAAAATTACACTAACAAAATACACAACAAGAGCAAAAATATACTAGACCTTTTTGCAAATGCAATTATGCAATACTATTTGCACCAGATTGTGAATGGCGCTATTGCAATTATACAAAATGATCCATAATAATAATATTGCTGATAATGTCCAATACAAATAAGATTTCACTTAAGATTTGCGCGTGATTACAGACAAACCTTGATAACCTTGTATCTTGTAATGGTGGCTGCATTATTCATTCGACAATAACAATAACAAGAGCATTAGAATAATTAATTTAATTATTTTTACCTATGTACATCATTGTAAGTCGAACTTTAAAATAAAACTATCTTATTTAATGAGTATTGAATATAAATGCATATGTTGTAAAGAATAGCATATGAAGGCATTAAATATTTCGTTTTTATACCATCCACCACCATTAGTGGTGAATGAGGGTATATATAAGTTTGTCATTCCGTGTGTAACACTGAAAAATATTCATCTGAGATCCAACAAAGTACATATGTATGTATATTCTTAATCCTTATGGAATTCTAAGTCGATTGAGCTATATCCATTTGTCTGTTTGTGTAAAACACTCTTACGTGTAAAAGACATAACCAAAATCAATAGAGTTTACAAAAGCCCGTTTATAATTCTCCTAAGCAGTTTGGTATTGAAAAGAACCAGAACCAGAGCTATGGACCAAAATGTGAGCAACCTCCATAAAAGATTGATATTTTTAAAAATTTTTCTTTAAATTTTTTGAAATACCATGACATTTTTTACACGTAATTTTTATGAGAAAAAAAGAAAGGAAAATGTAAAAAAAGGTCCATGATTTCTCATAGCCCCCATAGAAATGTGTTCCGATATATGTCTTAATGATAAATAAATGCCTGTAAAATTGGAATATTAATACAAAATTCTGCAAAAATAAATAATGTAAAAAGAAATCGTAAAACGAAATTTTCTTTTGGTCGGTCCATGTTTGCTCCATATAAAGTCCACATCTAAAATTCATCTATATACGTATAAATATGGTACAAATATAGTTACTAGGTTAAAATTCGACACAAATATTTCTTATAGATATTTAAATTGTTGTACTAAATTTTATGAAGCTCGGTCCATAATTGGTCATAGCTTCCAAATTAAGACCACATCCGAAAAAGTCATTAATCTTTATAGATATATCTTATAAATATCGGTACCGACTCAAAACTTTATATATATAATTTAAATATACATAGAAATCATTCCACAAAATTTTGTGAATTTCGGTCCATATTTCACCGTATCCCCCATATAAAGCCATCTTCCGAAATTCACTTTAATACTAATATGTATCTTAAATATACCGTTATTACGTTGAAGTTCGACGTGAGATATCCTCATATGCATATAGTTCATTGTTCAAATATTACACAAAGAAGTTTGGCCTATGATTTGTCATAGGTGCCATATACGGACCATTTCCGAAAAACAATTTAACCCACAAAAATGTCTAATAAATGTCGATATCGAACCTAGTTTTTTATGGATCAGAAATTTTAATCCAGAAATTATATTAATATCGGTTATACGGCCAATAATATAATATCAATAGTTAGCCAATAATAGCTCCTGAATTAAGTCCACTTCCGAGCGTAACAACCAACCATACAAATCTTGTAAATAACGTTATTGACATGAAATTCAACCTAAATAAGCCTAAAATACTGGATCAGTCCATAATTGGTCCACTTCTACTATGCCACCCATAAATCTCTTGTAAATAATGTTATTGAGATCAAATTCAACCAAAAGAAGCCTCATTTTATAATCTTACCCTCTTGTTGTGAATATGGAAAATTGTTCTTTTTATTTTATAAATTTTTATACCCTACACTATCATAGTGGGGAGAGTATATTGGATTTGTTCCGATGTTTATAACGCCCATAAATATTGGTCCAACACCCACCTTAAAGTATACCGATCGACTCAGAATCACTTTTTGAAGATATTTCGATAAAATTTGGTACATAATATTTGTTCGACTCAAAGATGGATGGGATTGAAACTGGTGGAAATCGGTCTAATATTTCACCATGCCCCCATACAAATGTCCTCCCGAAATTGGGGTTTATCGGTCATAAATGTTTGAATTATGTAAGTATTCACACAAATTTCATCAACAATTAGTGGTAAATGAAGCCAAATCACACCTATAAATTTTGTGCAGATTGGTCCATAATAAGTCGTAGCTGCCATATAAAGCCCACTTACGAAAATCACTTTAAAGGCCGTAACTCTCTCAAAAATGTTGGTATCCAAATAATATTGAACGCAAATATCTTTCATATGTATACAAATAATAAGGTATAATTTTATAATGGTCGGTCCATAATTAGGCGAAACTCCCATATAAGAACCTCTCCGTAATTCACTTTAAGCTCCATAAATCGTTTAAAAGTATTTATATCGAAATAAAGTTTAACACATATAATACTTATATTCGCAGACATCATGACACTAAATTTTTGGATGATCGGTCCACAATAGGTTATATATCCCATATAACGCCCATTTCTGAAAAACTGTTTTATAAATATACTGGGGCGTAGGGTATTATATGGTCGGGCTTGACCGACTATACTTTCTTACTTGTTTATTTTATAAATTGTTAAATTACACTCAAGATTATTGTGAAAATCAGACAAACTCTCTAAATTGTAGTAAGAATCGGTAATTACATCAATTGTAAATGCTCAAAATTAGATACAATTTTAAAACATTTAAAATAAATTATGTTGTTCCTAAATTCGTCTTTCAAAAACTGAATAAGGACTGAATAAGAATACACTAGTCCTATAACCAGTGTGGTTTTTGTATTTCTTTTTACGTGTAGGTGGAGGGTATGAAAGATTCGGCACAGCCGAATATTAAACTCTAACTTGTTTTTATTTTATTTGTATTTAAATACATTTTATTAATAATGAATCTTATTTTTTAATTATACATATACATACATAATTATACATTATAGACATTAATACATTATACATTATTTATACATATGTATACATATAAGGATGTATACATATTTTTTTGTACACATGTATTTCTTTCTTATTTTTGTTTAATAATTTAAAAACAAAATATTGTTCTTCTATTGTTTCTTTGAGCCACAAGAAAAGATTCTGCAATTATTCCTGACTTTTGTAACTCGATTATTTTTCCTTGATGTCGCAATTCCGCAATCACACAAAATGATCAATAATAAAATTAAGAAACATTTTAAATAATTTTTAAACATTTTGAAAATGAAAAACACTTTTTGTTGATGATAACGTCCAAAGTATAAATGACGATCAGCAGTATAAAAAAAATTCAAAAAATATAAAAAAACGACCACTTTGAGCTTTGTATTCCTGATGATAGATAAGGTATTCCTTTCTTGATAACCTTGTTTATATTGGATGCTGATTGGAAGTTTTTCCTCTATGGGTCTGTTATAATGGTGGCTGCAGTAATTACATTATATAATATAAACTACTTTCCTCCACAAACGTATTTTCCGCAATTAAGTTTCGTTCTAGTAACTCTTTCTGACTTCTTTCTGATTGCTTGGGATGGCCGACAACTGCATGCTGCTGACATCAAGAGCAATAGAAAAATTAATTTAATTAATTTCACGTACATCATCATGTAGTTATAAATTTAAAATGAGACTAAATCGAATATAATAAGATTATAATATAAATAGCTTTTAAAGAGTAATATTTCGAGGTATTAAATCACTATTTTTCTGTTGATATTGGAACTACACAGAAAAACAAATCATGTTTTTTTTTTTCAATTAAACCTTTAATTGATTTTAAAATAATTTTCAATTAAAATTTTAATTGATTCAATTACTTTTTCTGATTTTTCTGATATTTTCAATTAAATCTCAAATTTTTTTAATTGATACTATCATTTTGCTTACAGGTCCGATTTCAATTAAATTTTTCATTGATTTCACAAATATTTTAATTGAAACTCATTTTTATTTTTTTCTGTGATAGAACTGGTTCTTACTAGAAGGATGATTATTTTATTCCAGTAAAACGATTATATTGTTATATGTCCTATATTTCATAATAGAAACATATTCACTAGTTCATAAAGTGGTTTTAAAGTAATATTATACTTTGATTCCTTTTATTTTATTTTAGAATCGAAACCGATTAAAAATCTTTGAAAATCGGGTTTTAATTTTGTAATTTTTTTTTAATTATAGCATTCGGTTTTAAGCAACGAAAAACGTTGGATGCGGTTACAGTTAAAACCGAACACCAAACTCACTAAAACATTGTAAATAAAATTAAGAATTAATTAAAATGAAATTATTTGCAAATTTCTCATACCAAATCTATAATGATAAATATTTATAAAGAATTAATTTATTGTTATCTCTGCAACCACAAAATTGTGATAAGAGAATTTCGCGACACGTTTTAGGTCACATAAGAAATGTTCTTCAACTACTTGTCAAAGTCTACATTGTGTGAGCAACAGCACATGAATTGAGAGTTCACAAATAAAACAAATTGGGGGGGGATTTACAATTTATTAATAAAGCAGAGATCAGATGTGAGTATTTCATTAAAATTTGCCATAATTCATATATATAAATACTAAAAATAAATACGTTTATATTATTAAAATAAGAACACTTAGTGCCAACAGATTATTCTCTGAGAACGTACGACATAAGAATAGAAGAAACACTGCGGTTCATAGCAAATCGTAGATTGTTTATCAGATTCTTTGATAATTTGCAAACTAACATTTGAAAGTTTAATAGTTTAAATGTTTCAGTCTGAACTTATTACGTATTTTGACAATAATATGTAAGATTCTAATTGCCGCTGAAAATTTTGTGCTAATAAAGAAATCGATCCGATTAACAGTTATTGTATGTATTTACTGTAAGATTACCCCTTACATAAATATGTCCAAGTTAAGAAAAAATTAATATTTTTAGGGCTTACCAAATTTTCTCTAATGTACACAGAAAAAATACTCATCTAATACAATTTTTTTTGATTGTACAAAGCTAAAAATCCAATTCTTTCTCTTTGAAGAAATTGAATAAAAAAAGGTACGAAAAAGAAGCACCAACACTTTTAAGTATTTTCGCTATTTTTCTTGAATTTTCAAACCCATGTAATAGACTATTAAACTTTGATTCCTTAAGGTGCTATCAGACGGGATGTATTTTACTTATGGACTGTCACTTTTCTTACCCATATTTAATTCCATATGTATGTCAAAATTTTCATTTTACATACGATTCATAATTTTTGCTATCACACCTGCTTATGTTTTTCCGTATGACATAACCTATAAATGTAAACAAAAGCTGTCTTTTTAACGTGTATAAATTTCAAGAATTGATTCTTTTGGCCAATCTAACTGCAATAAATATAATAAACATAATTTAATTTATTAAAAATCGAAAAATACTTATTTTTCCATGTTCATTATCCATTTTCTTTAATTTTTCTTTACAATATATTTTTTCAAACAATTATGTTACAAAACAAACCAGCTGTTTTGTTTATGTTTGTCACAGAAAAATAGAGCCTGTTCTAATCGAAAAAATTACATATGTATTTCCACATGTATTTTACACATGTAAAGTTTCATATGTATCACATGATGTGTACAACTTTTACAAATGGAAAATTTGACAGTACATACTTATGTAAAATACATCCCGTCTGATAGCACCTTTAATTAAATCTTTACTTTAAAGCTTAAGTTCTTGAAGGTTGACTATCGTAACAGTAATTTCCTAATAAATATTTTTCTGATTGCATTGAGCAACAACACAAATTTTACAAAGAAATAATAATTTAAAAAAAGTATATTAAACATTTCACGTTCATTAGTTTTTTACCCGTCGCACAGAGGGATATTTGTCCAATTTAAGCGGCCAAAATTCAAATTTTCAAAACTCACTTTTTCTTTAACTACCCACCGTAGGGTGAAGAGAATAGAATGCTGGACTAGATCCCGTTATTTTTTAATTCCTTTTTGCTTTCGTTCGCCCTCGCCACGCATCAAAGTTTCGTGTTGCTTATTGGGCATATGCTGTTTTGCTGTGTTTAAAACAAGTCAACGTGAAAAAAACTTGAGTAAAAGCGTGGTTTCAGTTTATGAATTTTATTAAAATGGATAATTGTAATGCAGGTAAATATGATATAATTCACATAGTTTAATAGGAATATAATATCTTCTTGTACCGTCAGAGCTATATTGAAAATGATGGTATTTTTGTTAATTTTAATTGAATAAAAAAATTAACTATTAATTTGGGTGCCGCAATAGACTAGACGATAGTGTGCCGGACTATCAGTCAGAGGGTTGCGGGTTCGATTCCTGCCAAAGACTCTGGGTGTTTTCTGCAGACAAGCCAAAAAGCTTCGCAGTTTGTGTTTGTTAAAAAAAAAAAAAAAAGTCATAAAGTTGTATAACACCACTTAACGCAACTGAGATTCTCGCTCGGGTGTGTTAATTGATATTTCATGGTTTGGAAAAAAAAATTGGCTGCGGATATGTGCGGATGACTATTTTATGGCCCTTTGAAGTATGCTACTGCTGAAAAATGTACCAAAAATTCTGATGCTTTACTGTACATGCTGCTTTATTGCACACTTCTTTTACATATTTCATTTTAAAATTTAGCATTTACAATATTTTTGGTTTCCAAAACTAGGTTCTTCAAAGGTCAAATTCATAGTTCGTGAAGACGTTTTACGAATTTCCGAAATCGGCAATATTTCATCAATAATTGCTAATATAGCTGCTGCCGAAAAACATGAAATGCAATCCGGAAATTATTCTAAAGAAGATATAACTTTGTTAAAAAATAATTTTGCGAAATTCAAAAGCGATTTAAAAAAAATGCCATAACATGTCTTTTCTAAATATTTTGCATACAAAATTCAATCAAAATAATTTTGACCGCCTAGATTGGCCAAATACCCCTCTGTGCGTCGTTACTGTCTGACCGTAGTTTTAGAAAAAAGTTACATTGCAAATAAATCTGCGAGTAGTAGTCACCTATATTCCGTTTTAGAAATCCATATTCAACATTTCAAGTTTTTATCTCATTTTTACCCGTTATTTCTTTTTAAGGGTCGTATTATGAAAAAGTTACTTCTTCAATATTTATTTTTGTGATTGCATATCGCCACAACACAAATTTTATTGTCTTAAAACAACAGACGCAAAACGTACCAAAAATGACCAAAACACACATTTTAGTTTGAATTTTCCATATAGAAGTTTTTTTGTCTTTAAATATAACAATATTTAAAATTTCAAGCCATTTATTAAGATTAAACAAAAAATTCCCCTTTTTACCCCCTTGAACATAGAAAGTTCAATTCTAATACACATTTTTATACCCTACACCACCATAGTGGGGAGGGTATATTGGATTTGTGCTGATGTTTGTAACGCCCAGAAATATTGGTCCAACACCCACCTTAAAGTATACAGAATCACTTTCTGAGTCGATTTAACAATGTCCGTCCGTCTGGCTGGCTGGCTGGCTGGCTGGCTGGTCATAACGGGGAAAAAGATGTAACAATCATCCATTTCCTCTGCCAATGTCCGGCCCTATCAATAAAAAGGGAACGTATATTCGGTACACCCTATATATCATGCATGGAGGAGCTATCAAGGATGAATCCAAAATTCATCTATACCTTTGCCAAGGAATCTGGATTATTTGAAAGGAAAACAACCAATGTCGAGTGATCGACGGGTTGCCTACAGTGGGATCTACATGATGGACCCAAGTGAGCTGTAACCTAACCTAACCTTCGCTTTTACATTTGACACTATAAATCCGCGCACAAACTATTTAATACAAGTATATTTTAACTTTAAATTGTACTGATAGGTAGCAGCGTAGTCCTTTGAAATTGAGTTGGATTTACAGATAAACTTTTGAACATAATTTAGGTATTTTCATTTTGAATTTGCAAAGTTTTGCAATAAGTAGTAAATTAAAAACAATGATATTGCTACTTTATCCGAATACAAAAGTCTGCTTACACAACAGTAATCCTAAACCTACTTTGTCATCGAATATAGCCGAAAAAATCAAAAATATCATTAAAGTGGTTTTGTAAATTAACATTGCTGAACGCACAATTTGAGGGTGCTGTAGCTTAATTGGTTAGCGCATTTGATCATTAAGCATGAGTTGGTATTTGTAGCCCGGGTTCGATTCCCAGCCGCTGCCACTCAAACAACATCAGTTTCTGATAATTATTAGTTTTCTTCTATCTATCATAACTAATATTTATCACAGCGCCCTCCTTCGGTGGTATAGCATTTAAAAACGCCACCGAAGTAAAATAATGAAATAAAGGCTATAAAATCAAGCTTTAACATTAATGCGCCTACTCACCACCAGAGGCGCGGCAATTCTGCACTAAAAACAAACATAATGCGCAATTGCAGAGTTGTGATATAAAAAGCTTGCTTCTTTCACCACCTTTACTTCTTCAACTATCCTCTTTCCAAAGAAAGTAACGCAATTATATATAGGCATATTAATTGCCTGAGTGTTACTTCTCTTTAAAAAAAAAACATAATATATTGATGGAATAAAAGAAGAAATATTTCGCAAAATCGGTCAAATAGTTGTACGCACCCAAATTTCTATCCAGAGAGAGATAAACGAATTGATAGTTTAAAAGAAAGTATTGAAATTAATTATAAACAAAATATTTATGGGATGAAAAAAAAATGTCAAATGAAACTTTTGGAAGCACGGTAATATTACTAAACATGTCTTAATATCGTCGAATGGAAATACCTAGAATATGCAGGAAAACTCAATAAATAATATTAAAGTATGTAATTATTATATTGGACGACTTTTGTTGCTTATACACCGGTTCTTAAATGAACTAGTGTCATAACTAAAATGGTGGTGAATAAGATGTCGAATATGTTGAAGAAATTTATAACACTGATGATGATAACGTTGAAATAGACAAAAAACCTAATTATTAAATTTTATATAAGTGATATTATTAAAGAGTGATGAAGGAGAAACATTTTCATTTCACTTCATAATGTATAATAGTTTTAAATATGTGATCGAATTATTCGAACAAGTTAAAATCTCTAATTAGATCTTAAAATCTGAAATTAATCGTTATTAACACATTTATGCGACCGTATTTTATAAGAACAATGATGTAGATAGATATGATATAAAATATTACACCACCTTCACCACTGTCTAGCTAAAATAAACTTTGAAAACAATTGCCTATTATTAGGCAATCATCAATAAATACAGCTTCCAGCGTTCAATAACGGTTTTTATTTGAAAACGAAAGAGCTTTTCCTTTTCAACGACACGAGACATAAGACAATTATCGAAAATGCAAATGCGCATGTATACTACATATTAATAAAGATAAATTAAAAAAGGAAGCGGAAAACAAACAAAAGAGAATAAAAGAGACAGAGAGAGAGTATAACTAAGATATTCTAAAGAACCTGCGACAATTGCATACAAATTGCGAAACTAGTGTCACAGTATAAAATTGAAAATGAAACTACAAACAACGTTAAATATCAAACTTTCGTTAAAATAAAACGGTGAAAAAGTATTTACACACATAAAAAATTATATTAATTTTAATGAACTGAATTGAATTGAAAATAAATGGAAAAGTTCTACTATAAAAAATTAAGTAAATTTAAAAGAGTAATAAAATATTTAACTGTTTAAAGAAAAATAAGATAAAAAACTAAAAGATTGCACAGCCAGGTATATGGAAAAGTCAAGTTAAGAAAAATATATTTGAAAAATGTGTGTATAAGTGTGTAGCTGAGCTAGTCAAAGCAAAAAAAAAATAGGTATATAAGCCGATATATACATAATTAAAATCAAAAATGCTTAAATAAATAAAATACAAATTTATGAGTTTTTTTCTAATGTTTACTGAAATATATTGTGTAATAAGTTTAAACTTTGAAATTGGGTTTTTTATTCTGTTCTGTTTCTCTACGTTATTCAGGCAATTTTCTAATCAACTTTTGAATTAGAAAGATAAGTTTGCACAGCAAAAAGAAAAAAAAAAACTCTATGTATTTGCTGTAACCCACATTTTTTTCTGAAAAATAAGGTAAATGTTGTTTTTTTTATCAGCAATATACACTCTTTAACTTGTGCTTATACATATCAAAACTTACTTATACTAACACATATTTGTATACATATATGTATACATATGTAGTATATATACATACTA
The DNA here is from genome assembly GCA_950370525.1 of Bellardia bayeri. NCBI lineage: Eukaryota > Metazoa > Arthropoda > Insecta > Diptera > Calliphoridae > Bellardia > Bellardia bayeri. The sequence continues at coordinate 24,131,756 of OX493267.1, forward strand.
CGTACGTATGGTCGTTAGTATATACATATGTACACATAAAGATGTAGTATACAAAAATAACAACAAAAAGAAAAACAACAATATAAAATGCACACACCCACACCAATTGGCGTATAAAAATAATACTTAAATACAATTCAAAATATAATATACATAAATACATATGTATGTGTGTATGTATGTAAATACATTCATACACATATACATGCATATATAAGTAGAATGCAAAAGTCTTCTTGTAAAGTAGCAGTTGCAAGCTGCAGTCAAAATGAAATATAAAAAACACAAGACCAATTAGTAATAATTAGTTTAAAATACGTATAATAAATAATGAATTTTATTTTTATATGAATATTACAAATGTTATGAAAATTATTTAACCTTTAGCACAGATTGTAAATGTAATAAATTTAAATTCAAATTATAATTCCACTAAAACATTCTAAAGCATAAAATACTCTATAAACATATACATACATATATATACATATGTACGAGTATGTAGGTATGCTACATAGTTTACATATTTTCAAAAGTGTAGAGCATCAAGGCGTGCGAGTAATATTTAGATTTTAAATTACTCATACGCTTGGGGGGGGGGGGGGGGGGGATTGTTAAATTGTTTACTGTGTGTGCGCCTTTAATTTTCAATTTTATATCATTTTGCTTTTAATTTGGTCAAAAGCTATGAATAAATTAATGAAAACAACAACGACAACGACACAGCAAAAAACCTAGTTTTTTCTTACTCACACTCTCTCTTTCTACAGTTAGCACTCTTTTTTGTAATATGTATGTACAATGTACATACAATTATGCACGAGTAAATGAGTGTTTTTAGAGAGTTGATATTTGCACTTAATTTCATTTCCTTTCCTTTTATGTTGCGTTTATATATTCGCTGGCATGTCGTAACATTCATCTTTGCAGCAGTACTATTTAAAACGAAACCGTATTTATATTAACGCTAGGATTTAAATCTGTATATCTTATAAAATTAATTCGAAAACCTTATCACATATAGTCGTATTGTTCTCAATTATAAGCGCCATAATCTATTTACATTGACATTTTTTGACATTGGACATTATGACATGCCACCACCACTTTTTCAATGTTTACTTTTACTAATTAAACTGTAATAAAATGTTGCAGGAGATTTATTTTAAATTTTGTTTATGTGAAAGCTAAATTTATTTAAATGTAGAGAAATAAACCTATGTGCAGGTAGATATTTTTAAACAAGAACTTTGTTTTTCTAAGTTAAATAAAACTAATAATTTATATGAAAATCATTAAAATTTTTATTGTATGGAATTTTTAAATACTAAATGAAAATTAAATCAGACAGTTGTCTAGCACGACTACGATTCATTTATTAAAATTGTCATTGGCATTTTAAATAATTGTAATTGATTCGAATTTATATTTAACATAACCTCACAAAAAGTAATTTACTGATGTTAAATCGCTTAATCGGAGTGGCCAATTAATAATTGCATTTTGTGAAATTATTCGATAAGGAAATTTGGTTTGCAATGAATTTATTGTTTTGGTGATTGCATTAAAATCACGTGTCTGTGATGTCCATATAAACAATAATAGGTTAAAATATTAAAAAGTTAAAAATAAAAGAAGATAAAAGAAACATAAACTCGAGCTACAGAGCGGTGCTAAATTAAACCTTTATTATACCCTTCATCTTCATGAGAAGCGTATATATAAGTTTGTCATTCTGTTTGTAATTTCCACAATATAGTTTTCCGATCCTATAAATTATATATTCTGGATCCTTATAGATAGCGGAGCCTATTAAGCCACGTCCGTCTGTATGTTTATCTGCCTGTTGAAATTAATTTTCGGAAGTCCCCAAATATCTTTAGGATCCAAATCTTCAATAATTCTGTCAGACATGCTTTCGAGAAGTTTGCTATATAAAATCAGCGAAATCCGTCCATAAATAACGGAGATATGAGCATAAATGCGAGACAACCTCTGAAAATTTCATCAAAAAAACTAAGTGTATTAATATTGTTACGAATAATTTCATAAACAGATGGCGCTGATAAAACAAAGCCGTAATATAAGTGTGTAAAAAGTTTTCGAAAACTTTAAGTGTGTTCTTAAGCCGTAATATAAGTGTGTTCATTTTTAATTGTGTTTGTGTACATTTAAATAAATAAAGACTCGTTATATTTTCTTTAAACTAGTTGATGCTTTTATATCCCAATTAAAAAGAATCCGGTTTATTTAAAGAAAATAAACCACCGTTTTTAAAAGGTAAAAACGTAACAATATAATATATATATGTTTGTATGTATATACAAGGTGGCGCAAAAGTAAACTTCCGATGTTTTTTGGCTGTAATTAAAAAAAAAATGAAAAACTTTGATTCTTCTTGTGGATTATTTTATTTGGTCTTTTAATTTTTTTTACATCATGTCAAGAATATGATGTCATGTAAATGGCCGCCGCCACAGTTGATTGTCATTTGAGCCCTTTTTATGGCATTTTCCATCACTTTGGCCAAAACTTCCGGCGACAGGTCCTCACATTCTTGACGGATATTGTCTTTAAGAGCTGCAATAGTCTGAGGCTTGTTGACATAAACCCGCGACTTCAAAAAGCCCCACAAAAAGAAGTCTGGAGCGGTCAAATCAGGCGACTTGCAAATCGCCAAAACGGGAGATTAGGCGCCCGGGAAATGCATCCTTCAGCATATCGGTTGTGGCACGTGCAGTGTGTGCCGTTGCACCGTCCTGTTGGAACCACATGTTTTCCAATCCGAATTCATCAAGTTGCGGCAAAAAGAACTCGTTGATCATTGCTCTGTAGCGCTCACTATTCACAGTAACCGTTTGGCCCGGGACGTCTTCGAAGAAAAAAGGTCCGATGACTCCTACAGCGAAAACAGCACACCATACAGTGACTTTGAGCGGGTGTAATGGCTCTTCTTCGGGGGTTACATGCGGTTTTTCAGTGTCCCAGAAGCGTAAATTTTGCTTATTTTCTTACCCGCTAAGATGGAAATAGGCCTCATCACTCATGATTATTCTTCCTCTTGGTGGTGATTAAGGATGGCTTCAGCGTATGTTACGGAAACATCTTCAAATCTTGTACCAAAATTCGCTGTAAAGACCGTCGACTGATACCCATTTGCGTGGCACGTCGTCTGGTCAATGTCGACGGCGCTTCCATGACATCCACGGCTACAGCAGAAATATTCTCTGCAGAACGGCTACTCCGGAGTCTGCCACGCCTGGCAGCATCTCGTGTTGTGCCAGTCTCTTCGAGGCGAGCGGCTAAACGTCGCAGTGTTTCACCAGTAGGCGTTGGACGGCCAGGAAATCTGCGACGAAATTCACGTTGTGCCAAAGTCACCGACAGATTATTGGTCCAATAAATAGTCAGCAATATTCCGCGTTCTGGAGCAGTGTAGTGTAACATTGTTTATTAACGTGTATTTCGCATGTGTTTACTACACAAATGTCAAAACAGAACTGACATTAGGGGCCAATCGCAAAATTTATAGCATTTTCTGATAGGAGGATTACTTTTGCGCCACCTTGTAATATAATTATGCATCCACAACAAAGGTGAAGGGTATATAAGATTCGGCATAGCCGAATATAGCACTCTTACTTGTTGTGATATTAATTTTAAGACGTGGTTAAATGTATCTTTACTGTTTATGCCATTTGGTTGCACGTTGAATAATTATAAATTTGATTAAAATACGATTTTATGTAAGTTGTTGGATTGTAACTAAATTAAGTTTTTATTATTTAAATAGACGATCCCTTGAAAAAGTAGACAAAACATCTACGAAATGTCGCGACGGGGAAAAAAAATGTAAATAAAAGTTTTTAATTACATTGGAAAAGTTTAGGCCTAATTCGCTTAAAAAAGGAACATTTAATAAATTTTGACTTTGGCCAACATTTAACATACAAAAAATATTTGTTGTTAACATCTTTTGATAGCGCAATTTATTCACCATTACCTCATTTCCAGCCTAATTCTTGAAATAAGATGGCCGAATCATGCCACCAGAGCACATGAACTTTTGACATGTTCAGCATGCAAAGGATTCTCAAAAATTGCTCTTGGATTTTAGGAAGCCAAAATTTGGAAATTTTATCGACGAGATTTTCAATAGCTGTCTTTGACTTTCGTAATGAAGCTTTTAAAGATCCCACTGTAACAATTGCAAAGGTTCTACTTCTACTGATATGGCAACAAGTAAAATGTTGAAACTCTTATGTTATAAAGTACTTGTTGAAAAACCCTTTACATATAAATATTTTATATACAAATATAAAATAAATTTAATTAGTAAGATTTTATTCCAAATCAATATGTATTTAAAGCACAAATTTTCCTTTTTTGATCAGTTTTGGCTAAAACTTTTTTGTCTTACAAGTTGTATTGTTATTGACTCATTTTAACATTACACTTAATAAAGGATATCTTAAAATTTCTGCAATCACTTTAATTAAATAAATTGAACTATTTATTATTGAATGATAAAGTACACAGAATACGTTTGTAATAATATATAGGACAAATGTCCTACAAGGCTTTGCTGTAACATACTCTTTGGTCAAAATTCATAATTATGGATGAATTTCCTCCTTCAATGCATGGGTGGTTGTCAGCTTGCTATATAAGCCTCATCAATATGATACAATGAGTTAAAAATGGTTACGAAACAGTGACATGTTGGGTGGCTGTGGTTTGCACCACAAGGTATGCGGAAAACAGATTGCTGGCTGATATTTGTGCTACTGATAAATTTCGGACAACCACATATATCTCTAGGTGCTGTCGGTGAAGCAACAGAGACATTGAAAGTAGTGATAGCAGTTAGTTTGGTGTTTGAGAAACGTATCAGAGGAAACGGAGTCTGCTGTTCGCTCTTGTACGGAGGCAACTGTGTGGCTTGACCAGAGCACGCCACAACGCCACAAGCAATGTTAACTCTATTGGTCAGATGTCGGTGGTGGTCTAATGTGATTCAACAATTTTCTCAGGCTCTGCTAATTGACTGATCTATGAATGGCAGATATAAATAGGCTAAGCTTTAATGCAAAAGCACTTTGCGTTCATATATGAAGAGTTGAAAATTGTGTGTCTTGCAACTCATTTGTTTGTTTGACTTGCAAGGAACGTATAATGTCTATTGGCGTTTTCTTTTCTGGCAGAAATGTTACATGTTACACTTTTTACCCATTTCCCATATAAAAAAGGAAAAAAAGTGTAACATTTTTGCCAGAAAAGAAAACGCCAATAGACATTATACGTTCCTTGCAAGTCAAACAAACAAATGAGTTGTTGGGCCATTAATTCATCTGGTGAGAAGAACACGGAGGATATCGTACAATAAGTCCATAGACTTCTGAACTAATGTATATATTATATCTTAATTTGTTGCCATGCCACTGTTTTACATCCACTAGGCAGCCGCCCAAAGCATAGCCCACTTGGATCCAAGTGTAGGTCCCGTCATAATACCTTGTGTCTCTCACACCATTAATTTTTTTGTTCCTTGGCCGCATTATTTTTCACTTATCATATTGCTCTATTGAAGGTGCGAATCTTCCCTACAAAAATTTGGTTACTTTTGAATAGATAATTTCCATTATAATGTCGTCATTGACAAAACTGTTTGATTTAGCCATTTATGCATTACTCGACTCTTTCAATCAGTCTAACCATTTCAATAATAACAAAAAAAAAAAAGGTTTTTCTTTTAATACAAGCAAAAATAGAACAGAATCTAAAAAGTGGAATTATTTTTAGTTTGCCTTTGCAAACATCCCAGCAAGCCATATGAGTCCGAAAAGAGTCTTTTCTAAAACCCTTTTCGCAGCGTTGACGCTCTTTATGAACCCAAAAAACAATCATAATTGCTCCGAAAACCTTCAGAAAAGAGGGTCCTTACATTCGAAAATGGTCCGTCAGAAAGAGCTTTTAGATAATGTCAGAAAAGAGTCTTTAATGAGCGTTTTTTGGGCTCTAAAAGAGCTCTTAGATAATGTCAAAAAAGAGTCTTTTATGAGGATTTTTTTGGGCTCTGTGTAATTTTGTTTTTATCATTCTTGTGTGGTACAGCTATACTTTTTTTTTGTTCAAAGCACGAATAACAGGACAACAACGCTTTGCTACACACATAATTAAGTGGAATTTCTGAGTGATACTGCGTGCCGTAACAAGCAAATTTTTTCTTTCGCTCCGAAAATACTCTTTTGTTGGACTCTTTTCTGACTCCTTTATCGGAGCGCTCCGAAAATGCTCCTAGTTGGACTCTATTCTGACTCCTTTTTTCGGAGCGCTCCGAAAATGCTCCTTAGTTGAACTCTTTTCTGACTCCTTTTTCGGGGCGCTTCTAGAATGGTATGCTGGGATGTATCCATCGTATACCCTGCGGTTTAATGTTCCATTGAAAGTTTTTTTTTTTTTCTTTTTGGGCACAGATGTGGCATACTTTACAAATGCGTACTACCTACACCATACAAAGTTGCAAGTATGTATTTGTGAGTTTAGGATGGTTGAATATATAAATTCAGTTTCTTTATGAGATGTATTTTGTTTTTGTTTTTCTTAATATAGCCGTATTATAATAAATTTGAACAATTTGTTGTCTGTATGTAGACAAAAACAAAATGAATAAGAAAACTGTAAAAAACATTCCAGAAGAGACCTTGATTTCACACCGTGTTCTTTTGAGAATGACGTCGTATGAAATATTTGTGCACAGTTACAATTCATACAATCTTACACGTATTAAACTTGATCTCTTGAGCCGTTGAAGTCGTGAATGAAATTATGAAAACTTTAAAAATTAGTATTTCTATTGGCATAAATACTTGTAACTGCAGTTTCTTGTACTTTGAAGAAATTCGATATTCTTTCTATATAATTGAATTAAACTAAATATGTTGCTACTTTAAATTAAATACATACTCGTATGTAGTAATTAATCCAGAGAATTAATTATACTTTTTTATGGACAGTGATATTTTATGTTTATCATGTACTCGTACATCAACATCATAAAACAAGTAAGAAAGTATTGTCGGTCAAGCCCGATCATATAATACCCTACACTCAGTATATGTATAAAACAATTTTTCAGAATTAGGCGTTATATGGTAGATATAACCTATTGTGCACCGATCATCCAAACATTTATAGTCATGATTTCAGTGGATATAAATATTATATGTCTTAAACTTTATCTCGATATAAATACTTTTAAATGATTTATGGTGGTTAAAGTGAATTACGGAGAGGGTCTTATATGATAGTTTCGACTAATAATGGACCGATCATTATAAAATTAGGTGACATTATTTCTTTATATAAGAAACTTGTTTGTGTCGAATTTTAACTGATTACAAACATTTTTAAGAAATTTATGATCGTTAAAGTGATTTTCGGAAGTGGACCTCGTATGGTGGCTACGGCTAATTATGAACCGATCATAATAAAATTGTACCGTCTTATTTATATACACATGAAATATATTTGTGTTAAATACTATTTGGATACCAACATTTATGAGAGAGTTATGCTCTTTAAAGTGATTTTCGGAATGGGGCTTATATGGGAGCTATGATTAATTATGGACCGATCTTCACAAAATTTGTAGATGTGATTTGGCTTCATTTATTACTCATTTGTGGTGAATTTGTTTTGGATACTTGTATAATTCAAACATTTATGATTGGTAAACCCCATTTTCGGAAGCCAGGTGAAATAATGGACCGATTTCTACGAGTTTCAATCCCATCTGTCCTTGGGCCGAAAAAATATCACGTACCAAATTTTATCGAAATATCTTCAAAATTGCGACCTGTACTCTATGCACAAGCTTTACATGGACAGACAGCCAGCCAGCAAGATGGACGGACGGAGGGACGGACATCGTTAAATCGACTCAGGAAGGAATTCTGAGTCGATCGGTATACTTTAAGGTGGGTGTTTGACCATTATTCTGGGCATTACAAACATCAGCACAAACCATAGTGGGGAGGGTATATTGGAGCACAACTCTCTCAAAAATGTTGGTATCCAAATAATATTTAACACAAATATATTTCATATATGTATGTGCAAATAATACGGTACAATTTTATTATGATCGGTCCATAATTGGTCGTATGGTAGCTACTGAGGCCCACTTTCGAAATTCACTTTAACGATCATAAATTTCTTAAAAATGTTGGTATCCAAATAAAATTTGACACAAATAAGTTTCTTATATAAGGAAATAATGACACCTAATTTTATAATGATCGGTCCATAATTATTCGATGCAAAAGGTTAGCGACCTTGTCCCAAGAGAGAAAAAAGAGAGTGTTTAACATTAACTGCCGTATTTATAAAAAATAAAGTAGACTTGAAGTGTGCTTTAAGACAAAATTTTCATAAAAAATTTTCTTAAGGTACACTTGAAGTCTACTTTAATTTTTTATAAATACGGCAGTAAATAATTATATTTACACAATGGGACAATAAAAACACATGCCCTGCTTCATATCTAAGTGGGAACTTTCAAATATATTACAAATTCAAATGTACTTTTCTATCTATGATATTTTTATGTTTTATACAAAAGTATTGTAGCTTCTGAAATACAAAAATTAAAATAGAGTTTTGTTTCAAAATTTCATTTTATTTACTTCCTTTCAGTTGCAGTGGTTTCTGTGAAATGAAGTCATACAAATAAATATTTAGAATAAGTATATGTAGACGTTTTATTCCATCATCATGGTTTAAAATCAATATTTAAGTACATTTCTTAGCAAATGGTGCCTTGAATCATCGTCGTTACTTGAAAAATGCATTTATTTAATATTTTTCATTCATTTCCATCGTCATTCAATGACAGGCGGCAAACTGCATACTGCGACATGGAAAATATAGTGCAGACATTTTTGTGACATAAAATAAATTTAAAGTTAGATGAAATATGTATGTCTTGCATACATATTTGTATTTCCTAGAGTTTTAATAATGTCGAATAGCAGAACGGATGTTCAAAATGCGACAAATGACTTTTAACTTTGCAATATCTAATCATCTTTAAGTTAGATCTGTTTGGTTTCTTTTGGTTTCATTATATCCGTAGTTGTTGCTAGTGGGAAATAAACTACTTAGATTAGTGGCAAAACACTAAAAAAAGGTACTTGGAACGTTGTTTGAAAGCAATTGGATCTAAATGGCATTTTAAGCACGAAATAAAATCTGTTGGCGTCAATGTTTTAATATTTATGTAATTTTTGTTCATATTTAATTAAATCTAAAACAAAAAATTAAGATGTATTTAGTATGAATTTGATCATAAACTCGTTAACCACACACCGACAAACATGAACAAATTTTTGTGTGTAATTCTGCTAACGTTTTGTTTATTTGCGAACAAACAAACGATTGCTTGTCAGGAAGTGGGGTTATCAATGTGAACATCAATCCGTTTTCCCCATACAGAAGAATATAAACAAATTTTTGTGTGCAACGTCTTGAAAAAACAAAGCATTAAAAAAACCAGAGTGATGTCACAAAGTTTCAAAAAAAAAAAAAAAAAATGTGGTCAGATTTTATGCGAACAATGCTTTATATACATATACCCTTTGTTAATTAAAATACAATCACTTGAAGATTTCTCTTATCAAATCAGAAATTTTTAAGTTGGAAGTATGAATGAAAACTACCTTCAGTAAAAATAATTTAATGAAAATTAAATTTAATGAACTTGAGCCTGACTAAAGAAATACTAAAAAAATTTTAAAAATTAACAGTTCAACTAAAAATAATAATTGTTCTAAAAATAGCTATGGGCATCAGCTTCTAATGTTTGTATTTGTACTCAAAAGTGCTACACATAAAAATGTCGACGAAAGCGGACAAAAAAACATAATAAACAAATGTATTCAAGTTTACAAGACAAAAAATCTTGACATGAATACGAACTGAAGAAAAGCAAGCAACATATGAATAGAATTAGAAAAATGATAATTACAGCAAATTTCGAACCACCAGGTAACACTGGTTAAAGGATTGATGTTTGTCTGTTGGCTAGCGGGCATCGCAGTGGTGCAGAGGGTTAGAACGCAAAGAATTCTAATGAGAGAATGTGGTTGTTCTCGAAACATGTAAATTCAACCCAGGTTCGAATCCCAGCCAAGAAAAATTATCAAATAATAAATGTTTTCAAGTTGTAAAACAATTCCTACTTTCAGTAAAAATAATTTAATGAAAATTAAATTTAATGAACTTGAGCCTGACTAAAGAAATACCAAAAAAATTTAAAAAATTAACAGTTCAACTAAAAATAATAATTGCTCTGAAAACTGAAATTGTTTGAAAATGCTTGATTTATGGGTGTTAAAATTTAAACAAAAGTATGAACGTATGCCAGCTAATAACTAAATAAATATAAAACTTATTGATTGAAACATTTATTGTTTTCAACAAAATTAATTAAAACGTTTCATATATGGGACATGTGTTTTGATTAGTGTCTGCAAATTATACTACTTCCCATTACTCAAGAATATTCAATACTTTTCATTTGGGTACTCAATACTACTCGATACTTTTAACGGATTTTTTGAAATTGTAACGAATAGTTTTTATCTGCAAATTGAAGTAGTTTCTGCAAAAAATAAAAATAGATCTTCAACTATTATTGGTTTTGTATGTCTTTTATTATTAAATCAAAAATAAATGTAAAGCTAACTTTTAATTCAACGTTTACAACATCTTAAGCTTTATTTCGGCGGTTGGTTTAATTTTGTAGCTTACACATTGTTGTCTTTTTATACAGTGATGTATTTTTATGCACTATTTTACGCACTCAACTTGCTTAAAAATACAACTCAGAAAGTATCGAGTAACTACTTTTGAGTATTGAGTATCCAAAAAAAGGGAAAATACTCGATACTCGGTACCCATTACTCAATACTTTGTCAGCACTAGTTCTGATAGTCAATACTAAAGTATTAATTTTTATATAAACATACATATGTATGTATACATAGGTAGAGCTGTGTCGTTCATGAATGAACGGATCACTTCAGTGGCCAGTGGCCACTTTAGGTTCCTTAATTAAAATGGCATAAGCAGCATCTGACACAATTTCTGGTTTGCGTGACCATTTAGCGCTGTCAGGGCCGGTTAACATCTCAATGGCCGCTGTCTGTATAGCGGTACGTGGCCACAGGGCATTTACGGCAATGACTTTATCGCGGAATTCTTCGCTCATACCCAAAACTAGGCTAGGTGAAATAATGGACCGATTTCCACCAGTTTCAATACCATCCATCCTTGGGGCGAGTAAATATCATGCACCAAATTTTATCGAAATATCTTTAAAATTGCGACCTGCACTCTGTGCACAAGCTTTACATGGACAGCCAGCCAGCCAGACGGACGGACATCGTTAAATCGACTCAGAAAGTGATTCTGAGTCGATCGGTATACTTTAAGGTGGGTGTTGGACCAATATTTCTGGGCGTTGCAAACATCAGCACAAATCCAATATACCCTCCCCACTATGGTGGTGTAGGGTATAAATAGACTGGATGTAACAAACAATAATCAATAACCGAACGATAATCAACCATCAAATCAATTTATCTTTCCTAGGACCAAAAATATTGATCTAGACATAATACTTCCAAATAACCAGTTGAACTATCAAGAACAGTGTCCTCCAGAAAATAATTTACAATTTCCAAACAATGAATTAATTAGTAGACCAAACGTTTAAGAAAACGAACAACTCACATTACCACCTAATAATTTAACTGAAAATGTACAGCTGCTTACTAATCCTTCAACACGTGTTCAGGAATCTATTGATCGACAACAGATATTTATACAAAGCCAATACCAAAAACGTCAACAACAAATCACTCCTAGACGCTCAGAAAGACTTAAAAAAACAAAATTCTCGAATGGAAACCAAATAGGTGCGAGGGAATGTTATAAAAAATATCTACTTGTTGAAACTTTTTTATTCATTGTAATTTTTATTTTCGTTGAATAAAGAATTAATATTTTTATACAAAATATTTCAGAATTTAATCAATATAACAATTTCTAATCAAAATTTCAGGCAAAATTAAAAAAAAAAAATCACAAAATTAGCGAAAAATTTTTAAAACTTTTTATTTTAAAAACTTTAATTTAAATTGTTGCGTATTTATATATTATTCAATTTTGTTGTTTGTTTGACTAAATAAAAAATGTCTTTCAAGAAAAGTGGGTAAAAGAACCTTTAGCAATAGCTTTGCAACAAAGGAGTAATATATTTATGAGCAGAGCGAGCAATAAAAGATAACAAGATATTTATCCACTGTCATCGCGAATATAAAACTTAAAGTTAATTAATACATGAATATTATATAAATACAAAAATATTAGGGTGTTTCCACAGAAAATAACCTCTTTCAGCTAAAAAATAAAATTATTATTTTTAATTTATTTTTCCGCTAATATTACACAAAATTTACCGAAGGCTTAAATTTAATTTTCTTTATACTAACCAAAACAATGCTGCTTTTTGTTATCCATAATAAATGAATTCAAACACAAAAAAACGTTTAACTTTTTATAATGTAACGGCCGTTACTTTAAAACAATTTTTTTTTGGTATTAATTTCCTTTGGTTGGAAAATAAAACCATCCATTCCTTAAAAAAAAAAACAATTCAAATAATTTAATAAGATTTTTTACTTGACACATCCTGTGAAAAATTTTACAATACATGATGTTTGTTTCCGAAATTTGAAAACAGCACATTTATAAAGTAACGACCGTTACCTTTTTAATGGTCAAAAAAAGTATTGAAATTACATTTTTTATGAATTCTTTCGATTGCTACCGATGCTTGAACTTTCGTAGGTCCAAAATTAAGCAATCCTCGTGGCATATTTGCTTAGATGCAATTTTATTTGAAAAATCTCCGAAAATCGATAACGACCGTTACTTTGGAAACACTCATAAATTATACAAACATTTTTTAAAAAAAATTTCTAGAAATATTTTAGAAATTTACGTGAGTTTTTTTTCGAAAAAATTACGGTAGATAGCTGTTTTTATTACTAAAACATTCTTGGCCGCTCCGTGGTACTATACCAAAAATTTGGTTATAGCCCTAATGTATGTATATATGTACATACATTAATACATATATATGTACATATATTTAATTAAATAAATAAATGAAATAAATACATGAGAAATAATAATAATGAAACCAACAGCTCTCTCTCTCTCCCTCTCAACATGTTTAATAAATATTTATTTATGTCCATGGTGCAACTATACAAGGTGAATGCAAATCGACAACAAATACAACACAAAACAGAAACAACAGGCATTTTGTTTGTGTAAAATAATGTACTACTGTCAAAAATACCTGAAAAAGTATTACTTTTGACATAAGTAAATTGTAAACAAAGTCAGTCAGCTGGGCTACTGCACTCACCTTGTATAGTTGCACCATGTTTATGTCTGTTTGCCGGTGTGACAGTTATTATATGTTTGAATACAAAGGAAACTATTAACAAAAAAACTATTAACAATAAAAATCTTACAAATACGAATACATACATACATATGTAGATACATAAATAACTATTTACGCAAATGTATGTGTGTATGTTGTATCTGCGACACTTTTTGCAACTATCGATCGACAAATATCCAAATTGTGTATTTTTTCTGAATGGCTTGTAATAGCCTTGTTATTCAATTTGATTCGGCCTCTTTATATCCACCACATTTTAAATCTAGTCCCAGACATTTAATTGTATTGTAGTATTTATATATAACAGCTGTGCTACTTATACATACATATGTACATACTCGTAAGTAATAATTTAACAACAAAAATTGGAAAAGGACTTTAGGGCTGCAAAAAACAATACATGGCTATGGAGCCGTATTGCTTCAAAGGGAGTCTGAGGATGGTCAACTACAGTTTATGAGTCGAAAAACCACACCGTTTGAGGCAAATAACCATCCATATGAATTAGAAGTGTTGACCATAGTAGAGGCATTAAAGAAATGAGGCATATGTATGTATGTATATGTTTTGGGAACGAGGGTCAAGATTGTAACCGACTGCAATGCGTTGGCAATGACCTTGGAGAAACGTGACTATTCCTGCAAGATTATGATTACGTTATTTTGAACACCGATCTGGTACTAAGATGCGCCATGTCGATGCTCTAAGCCGAGTTTCATGCTTAATAATGGAAGACTCGCTCCGCCATCGAATAAGAGAAGCCCAACAAGAAGACGATTGGATCAATGTAGTAAGTAAAATCCTTAAAGGCCAGGCCTACGAAGATTTTTACATGAAATGCGGAATTGTGCACAAGGATCCCACCATGGAGCTTGTTGTCGTTCCAGCTTGCATGGAACGAGAGATTATTAAGTTGGCTCACAATCAAGGCCATTTCGCTTCAAAGAAAACTGCTGAATTGGTGAGTAAAGCATTCCACATACGGAATTTGGGCTCAAAAGTAAAAAGTAAAAAGCTGTATTGAGTGTATCTTGGCGGAGGCAAAGCGAGGTAAAAAAGAGGGATTGTTTACCCCGATCGATAAGGCCGTATGACGTACAATTTGGATCACGTAGGCCCACATCTGTTAGGATTAATCATTTACATGTTTTTTATGCAAAATTGGCAGGGTATGATGGTGAATGCATATTAAACAAGATAAGAACTTTAATATTGATAATTGGAATTCCTTAGGATCATGGGCGAATCTGTTTACAAGACAAAAACTTTTCAGTTTTTAAATATTTTATAAATTTGTGCAAATACCTATATTTTGGCTAAATTAATGCGAACATGAGAATAGTTTTATATTTCGATCCTTATAGATGACAGAGTAGATACAGTGGTGTCCGTCTGTCTGTCGTATTTAACTTTCCCCAAATAATGAACATGACCGACATATTGACGGGTATGCTGGCTATTTGGTTGCCTAAAATTTTCTATAAAAAAAAAACTATCTGAATTGCCGACAACTCTGACAAATTCTTGCATTTTTTATATACCGAGGAAAAGTTTTAGAATTGGGTAGACTTTCTAAAATCACTGCATTTGGGCAAATTCTCTATAAAAAGAAGAATTTTAAAAATTTTGCAGTTTTTCCATATAAAAAGAAAATGTTAGAAATGCGAAGATTTTCTATTTAAAGAAAAATTGTTCAAAAATCATTGCAGAATCAATTGTTAAATGTATTTAAAGTTGAAAAGTGTTGAAAATGCGATTTTTTTTTGCCATTTTATGATATAAGAAGGTACTTCTATTCCTTTACATTATTTACAAAATTTCTATGGAAACTTAGAACGTAATTATATTTTTCGGAAAGCTAATTTTAAAGGAAGCATGTTAAAGGAACCAGAGTCATTCAAAATATCACTTTCTTTTATGTAAATTTCTAATTTTGGGCAAATGTTGGCAAATCGTATAGTTGATATCATCCAAAAATAATAACCTATTTCATATGACTCAATATGTTCTTAATTATTCTGTTAAGGTTTTCGGTAATCCCGCATACACAATATGGCCAAAAAATCTAAAAAATGAAATGAGATTTTTCAAATCCTTTTTTTGGGAATTCATTTTGGTATTTTGCACAAAATTCTTACATACTTTTACTCAAGTTTAAAAATTTTGTTGTTTCCACAAAAAACACAAAAGAAAACATTTTTGCCTTGTTTTCCAAAAAAGTATTCCATGAGTTTCTTATTTGCCAAATGTGTTATATACACATGTATATTAAAAAGAATAGACACAATTTTCTATCTATTGATACATAATACGAGTATGTCTTCCTTGTCTTTTCCACGTGTCAAATTAACTTGGGAATAGTTAAGAGCTCATGTTCAAGAATTGGAATCGTTTTTAATTTCTCACATGCAGGGGTGGCGCACTTTAGGGATATCTGGCAAAATCCCAGATCCTATGACATATGAGATACAACACGACAACACTTCTTTTTTAGGCACGTGAAATTTTATTGAAATTGGATATAACGTTTAAAAATTACAGATTTATTTCCTTTGTTTTCCAAATTCCCCCACTGAGATTTAAGGACAATTACGATAGGGAATTTTGTAGATTCAAACAGTCTTCGATTAAAATTAAAGAAATTTAATTACAACATGAACAAAATATAAACAAATTCGAGTACTATTCGAATTCGACTGTATCGAATCGAAAATGCCATCCTTAATATAATGAGCATTAAAGAAACTACACTGGTGTAAATACTAAAATATTCATATTCATTGTTTCTTATTCAGACAAATTTTATTAGTATTTATGCGATATAAATACGATATAAATACTTTTAAAGGATTTATGGAAGATAAAGTGAATTTCGGAGAGGGTCTTATATGGGAGTTTCGACTAATTATGGACCGACCATTATAAAATTAGGTGTCATCATTTCTGTGTATTATTTGTGTCGAATTTTATTTGATTACCAACATTTTTAAGAAATTTATGATCTTTAAAGTGATTTTCGGAAGTGGGTCTTATATGGGAGCTACGACTAATTTTGGACCGATCATCATAAACTTCTACCATATTATATGTATATGTATATACAAAAGATATTTGTGTGCAATTTTATTCGGATAACAACATTTTTAAGAGAGTTATGCCCTTTTAAGTGATTTTCGGAAGTGGGCCTTATATGGTAGATACGACTAATTATGGACCGATCATAATAAAATTGTACCGTAAAATTTGTATGTATATGAAATGTATTTGAGTTAAATTTTATTTGGATACCAACATTTTTGAGTGAGTTATGCTCTTTAAAGTGATTTTTGGAAGGGGTCCTTATATGGGACCGATCTTCACGAAATTTGTGGATGTGCTTTAGCTTAATTTACTACTCATCTGTGGTAAATTTTGTTTGCATACTTGCATAATTCAAAGATTTATGACCGGTAAACTCCAATTTCTGGTGGACATTTGTATGGGGGCTAGGTGAAATAATGGACCGATTTCCACCAGTTCCCATTTCAATTTTATCGAAATAGCTTCAAAATTGCGACCTGTACTCTGCGCAAAAGCTTTACATGGAGAGCCAGACGGACGGACGGACTCAGAAAGTGATTCTGAGCCGATCGGTATACTTTAAGGTGGGTGTTGGACCAATATTTATGGGCGTTACAAACATCAGCACAAATCCACTATTGTGATGTAGGGTATAAACAGCATTAAATATAATAAAATTAAATATTTCTTTTATTTATTTAGTGGTTCTGTCTTTTCAAAAAATATTTGTCAAGTGTGACCGTACCTTTAGAATTTCATAAGCATTAAGAAAACATTTACTTTTTTGGATCTTACATACGGAAGGACAAATAAATAATTTGCAACATATTTCTAGTAAAAACTTGATCTACTTTCTCATAATGCGAGCATAGCAAAAGTAACAATATTCAAGTCATTTTAGTCTTCGCTTCAGTTTTCGGTAGTTTTCGATCAGTGATTTATAGTGGCTAGAGGCATATTTCATATATGTATGTAGAATTGTTGACTGATCCCAGGTATTCATTTAGTGTAATTATCACGACAAACGAAAAACCTCATATCAAAATGTTATGCCCTTATTGGGAAACCCTTTATAAGGCAAAACACAAAACAAATATATACATATGCACATACGAGTACGTACGTATGTGTAAGGTCGTTCTAGTCAGTACTGACTGCGTCACTACATTTAGGCTAGTACGTCATAGAAAATGGCTCTTGGCCTCTCAATAAGCATTATACAAGATTTTTTAAACATTGATTTTATAACAAAATCTAAAAATGTAAGTTGTATTATTACTGAGTGTGCGTGTCTGTGTGTATAGAAACATAGCGTTCAGACATATATATATATATATATATATACACACATATGTATGTACATATCGTATGTATGCATAAATACATAATTAGCATGACCCCCAGAAAATAGTCGACATAAAATCAAATTTAAACTGTTTATAAAATATAATTTCTAAAGCTTGTGCTAAAGAACAATAATAAATTTTAGTAAATATTAACTTTAATATTTTCTCAACATTTTCAATTTCAGATTCTGATCGCTTTAGCTAATTTTCCTGAGCCGATCTAATATTTTATACGGATACATAAATACGAGTATATACATACATACCTATAATTAGATCATTTTACTTTAATGCTGCTTATGTACACATAAATAACAGTGTATTAATTCTCAAATGTGTGTATTTGTGTGAATCTGTATAAGTGTGTGTCGATGATGTTCTTTGAATGTCTTCTTTAACATTGAACAGATGAGTGGCAAAAAAAAAAACAGATGAAAAAGCAAACGCTTTAAGGAATACGAGTATGAAAGGATTCTCTGAACTATAATGATTCTATGACATTTTGTGGACTTCATTGTGTTTGATGTCTGTGTTAATGTCGTTGTTGTACTTCTGTTCCTATGTACTATGTAGTTGCTGTTGTCATTTCCTTTTATATTGTTATTGTAATTTTTATTTTTAAATTGAAAATGCGATAATGGACACTAATGACACTTGTTATTATTGTCTAAACATTAAAGTAAGTGTTTTTAATCAGACAATAACAATTTGTATATATGTATGTACATTTGTCGTTGCTGTTATTGTTGTTGTTGTTTTAGCTAGTATTGTTATTGTTTTAATTTGAATTTCATTTTATATCGAATTTGCATACTGTGCACAAAACTGGCTATACAAACAATTGTATGATTTACAATTGAAATTGTTTTTGTTTGTTTTGTTTTCATAATTTTTTAGGATTGTTCAGTTTTTTCCAAGAGTCCTCACAATATTTTGTCATTTATCAGCCTTCAACAAAGTTGAGCTAAGCTATAAGTGGGGTGATTTTAATGTATTTTTTCAAATACGCCATAAATCATTAATAAAATAACTTTTTTTTTTCTTTTGAGCTCGAGGTCCTGGTTTTATTATTAATTATTCTAATTTTACAATGTTTAAATCTTTGTAAATTTGAAGGAATATTTAAAATGGCCAAGTTCTATAAGGATTAAACGTGGTAATAAGAGGCAGCTATTTGAGTATGTCTAGTAGCGTTCTCAGTTGCATTTTTATTTGTATTTTTTCCTTGAAATATATGTTTTAGCTGCAAGGCTTTTACTAGCATTTGTCAGTTTTAAAAATGATCGCAAAAACAACAAATTTTAATAACACTTTTACAAAGTTATTAATGAATTTGTTTTGATGATAAAATTTTTGAAAAAAGTGAAAGAAAATTAAAGAATTAAATTAAAGAAATTAAAAAATGGATAGCGACATATTTTTTGATGAATCAAATGGTTCCAATTGCTCTTTTTTGTTCCATGACAATATTTAAAATTTTTAAACACACACACACAGAGCTGCAAAACGAATTTCACAATGCCACACAACAATCTGACAAGCGTGTAAACTGACAATTGCGGTTGATAGATAAATTCATTATGTGACAATTGTGTGCAAATGAAATTGTTAGTTTTCTTACAGTCGTGTAAACTTACAATTTACCTTTTGCTAAAAATTTTTCAATGTCAGTACATTGCTAGCACATTGCTAGATATGACAACGTTGTAATATCTGACGATCGTGGACACATAGCTTTATATATAGTAGAAGTGAATAAATTCTATAATTTCCAGTCGATTTTAAGAAGTAAAATATCGTGGTATTAAAGACATAATTTTAAAATTAGTTTATAGATGCATTTGCATTAATAAAAAAAAAAAATAACTGAAAAAACGAAGTCTAATTAAAAAAGTTATGATAATATATTTGAAATCGAGTTTATAAAATATATATCTATGCTGGGAAAGTTATTTCCCAGCATAATAGTCTACGAGACAATAGCAAAAACTTGTATTTTATATCTAACTTAATATTGTTCTAAGCTTTATAAACCAAATTTTGTAAAAATATTCCTTAACAGATGTATGCTTATATTCTTACATTATTTTCCAGTTTCCCTGGTTAACATGCTTTCTATATTTTCAAATTGTTTATTTACACTGTAACATAATTTAAATGAATAAAAGGGATAATTAATAAGGAATTCATAATTTATTTTGCGGCGTTTTTCTTAAAGTTCTGCAGGACTTTGACATGTTTTTATTCAAATAATCAAGGAATTTGTGTTTATTTCAATATACATAAAAATTTTTTGATGTCTAGATTCTTCTCATTAGCAATTCATTCAATACTCGTTATTTTTAAAACTCAAATCCGTTAGAGAAAATTTCTTAAAATTATATACATACATACATAATACTTTTCGTTTCAGTTGTTAATCTTGATTTAAATATTTGCTGTTAAAAATTGTTTATTTCTACTTCGCATTAAAAATATTTAATTTGATCAAAAGGGAGACATTTGATGCTTTTGTGTTAGAAACGAAATACATAAATATAAAAAAAAATAAAAATACACAAGTTTGTAAGTATGATTAGTACGTACATACATATGTATTTTTGTATTTGGTATACATAATGTAATAGACATGTGTAAGTACATAAGTAAGTGTTAAGGGTTAAACAGATTAATATGTACTGTACATACTATGAATTGTATGTATGTATTTATATACAAACATTTGTAAGTATTTATAAGTATTTTGGCATATATTCTTATCCTTATTAAGTTATACTCTTATATAAACATTTCAATTTAAATTCACAAAAACATTTAGCCTTAAGTAAATATACATGTACATATTCTATTTATTTTTAAATATATATAATTATACCCTACACCATTATAGTGGGGAGGGTATATTGGCTTTGTGCTGATGTTTGTAATGCCGATAACTTTCGGTCCCACACCCAACTTAAAGTATACCGATCGACTTAGAATCACTTCCTGAATCGATTTAACGATGTCCGTCCGTTCATGTAAAGCTCGTGCGCAGAGTACAGGTCGCAATTTTAAAGATATTATTACATATTATTAAAAATTTGGTACATAATATTTTGTTCAGCACAAGGACGGATGGAATTGAAACTGGTGGAAATCGGTCCACTATTAATTAGGATGAAAACAATTCCGCTTTTCACTCTTATTAAACATTTTTTACTTTTTGTTTTCTGTGTTTTGAATATAAAATATACAAAACTCATTACAATGAGTTTATTGAATTCGAGAAAAATATACTTTATTTAAAAAAAAAAAGAAAACAAAATTAAAAACAAATGAAACTTCATTATTGTATACAAGAAAAGAAAAAGAGTTCACATTGTAAAATTTATAAATCTAATCTGAGTATAGTAAAATTATCGTAAAAACTGTGGCAATCAGCCGGAAGTAAACATTTAAGTTCCTGGAGATGGCTCCATTTTTTTTTTTTTTTGGATATTTTTATTTTTTCTCTATGTAAACGAACTGGTTCGACATCTTCAAAGTTTTTTTTTGTGCGTTTAATATTCGTTTTATAGAAAATTGTCCCAGAAGTATCATATGCATATTTTATTTTCTCATTCTTTATTAACTTTTTTAACTTTCTTATTTGTATCCATTTTATTATTTGGTGAGACACAAATATCCACAGCGTTGAAAAAATTTAACTTTCAACTAACAGTTAAACAAATGCCAACTTTCCCAGCATACCATTCTAGGAGCGCTCCGAAAAAGGAGTCAGAAAAGAGTCCAACTAAAGAGCATTTTCGGAGCGAAAGAAGAATTTGCTTGTTACTGTCCTGAGTCGGCACGCAGTATGACTAAGAAATTCCACTTAATTATGTGTGTACCAAAGCGTTGTTGTCCTGTTATTCGTGCTTTGAACAAAAAAAAAAGTATAGCTGTACCACATAAGAATGATAAAAACAAGATTACGTAGAGCCCAAAACAAACCTCATAAAAGAGTCTTTTCTGATATTATCTAAGAACTCTTTAAGAGCCCAAAAAACCCTCATAAAAGACTCTTTTCTGACATTAGCTAAGACCTCTTTCTGACGGACCATTTTCGAATGTAATAACCTTCTTTTCTGAAGGTTTTTAGACCAATTAGGATGGTTTTTGGGCTCATAAAGAGCGTTAACGCTCCGAAAAAGGTGTCAGGAAAGACTCTTTTCGTACTCATATGGCTTGCTGGGTTGTATTAATATATTTCGTTTTTTTCTTTAAGTGTAGTTACGACTTTTTGGTTTATACAGTTAATTAACATTGTACACAGAAAAAAAAATCATGTTTTTT
Source organism: Bellardia bayeri (assembly GCA_950370525.1). Taxonomy (NCBI): domain Eukaryota; kingdom Metazoa; phylum Arthropoda; class Insecta; order Diptera; family Calliphoridae; genus Bellardia; species Bellardia bayeri. The sequence continues at coordinate 24,154,022 of OX493267.1, forward strand.
TTTCAATTAAACCTTTAATTGATTTTAAAATAATTTTCAATTAAAATTTTAATTGATTCAATTACTTTTTCTGATATTTTCAATTAAATCTTACATTTTTTTTTAATTATCTATCATTATCTATCACTATCATTTTGTTTACTGGTCCGATTTCAATTAATTGATTCCACAAATAGTTTAATTGAAACTCATTTTTATTTTTTTCTGTGTAGTTGCGGCCTTTTGAAATGTATTAATAAAATCGATGTTTTTCGGCATATGAGAGTAAAATTTTAAAGAAAGTTGTTATTTTGTTTAAATACATAATAATCAATCAAAAAATCGATTTTGAATTTTTTGTAGTTACGGCCTTTTGGATTTTAGTTGACGATATGTATGTATGTATGTTTCTTGTGTAAATCAAATATCTAAATTTGTATGTGAACATACATATATGTACATACATTTTTTGAATACAATACAATTACTGTCTTTCACAGTTAGAACATTAGAAATGAAATTAGAATGGCAACTTAAAGATAAATTTTAGCAAACATTAAATAATAATTATTATTTCTATATACATACGTATGTATGTATGTATGAATGTCTGTATGTATATATTTAGAAGAATTTAGACAATAGATCCAAATAACAAAAATCTCAACTTAAACTTACATAAATTAAGTTTTGGCAAAGATAATCTTTGCTTTATTCCATGTTAGCATTTTTCTAAATGATTAATCAATATCCAGGAAATGTGTATGTATGTTTAAATGTACATACATATGTACAGTGTCGGACAAAATAAAGTGCGGTTGCAAATATTTCCTGTTGTTTGATTAAAACATGTATTTATTATTTTCGAATAATTTTTGTATTATAGTTTTATTTTTAAAACGGCGTGTACGTACTTCTTTGCAAAGTCTAACCGCTTTTTATATTTGCAGCACGTAGAAGAGACTTTTTCTTAGCGAACGTACTTTTTAGACCACTTTCGTTAAATCTTCTTTGGTCAGTTCGAGTCGAAATATTTAATTCCAGGGGCCAAATTATCGCAGTCGTGATCGAATGAGCTATCGTATCGAAAAATGATTTCGTCATCGAAATTATGATAAAATGTACTAAATTTCTTGCTCGATATCGAATGCCATAAGCTCAAATAAGAAAATTACGATCAATTTTACTCGATATTGAATGCGGTAATTTGGCCCCAGTTCTTTCTTTATATCTCTGGCTGTTGTAAAATAATTTCGTTTTGCTAGAATTGCAATACGATCATCGTCTAGCTTCGTGGTCTTACGTCTTCTGCCACATATGTATGGAAGTTCTTTAGGCTTTTGCTTGACTTTCTTATTTTATTATTTTTCTGACCGCAGATTCCGATATCCTATACTTAGAACTCAAAGTTTTCTGCTTCATCCCATTTTCAGAATCTAGTAACAACAAATCTTTTTCCTTTTCGTTTAAAGCCTCATTTCGAAAAAAAGTTCGGATGTAGGCATATTTTGTAAGTAAATTAAATATGTAAGTACACTTAATTAGGTTTTTACACGGGTTTGTTTAACACGGTTTGTAAATAAACAAATCTTACATTTTTTACACGATTTGGTTCCATTTAGCAAGATTGAAAATCTCTTGGACTTAAATTTTTTTTGTCAAATTTAATTTTTACAAATTTAAAAATTTAGGGAAATTCCCTTTTTGTGGATACAAGCAAATTTACTGGTGAGAGCAATTGTAAATACAGTGCTTTTCGCTTATAGTCCATTTCGCTTAAAGGCCAAAAACGGATATATGTAAGCCAAACCTGTCATATTTACTGTAGCACAAATTTAGGGGAATTCCCTTATAGTGTATACAATTAAATGAACTTGTCAAACAATTTTATTTCTTAAAAATTATAACTGAAAGGTCGGATAAAAACAACACTAATTTTTTTTGTTTAATAACTATGCTTGTGTAAAAACAAATTGTATATGTGATTCAATATTATAAGCCAGAATAGTTGTTCTTAAAAAATTCTTGTTTTTCACTAATTTCAATTCAATTAGAGATAAGGAACCAATCACCTATTTTGCCTTTGATCAATATCTTTTTTTATACGTTTTTTTACACAAAGTTTCCTGGAACCAATTATCGTGCAAAAACAGAATTAGGTGTAATACTTCACTGTAGTTTATTATTTTTTAAAACCTTACCACAAATTTAAAAAAAAAATCAGGAGTTAAACTCTTATTTTAAGGTTATGTCGCGGAGATTTTTTGAGCACTTCAATATACATATGTTCATTTTTATTTACATTAGAAATATAAATGAGCCATAAAATTGCAATGTTTTATGTAAATAATTCAGATACTTCAACAAATAAAGGGACTGCACTTTATTTTGTCCGACAGTGTATGTATGTTCTGTATTTCAAAGACTTGCCCATCAATTTTCTATGTCTCTACAACTGTTGGTATATGGAAGCCGAGAAATAATGCTTTATTCTTTTATTAGTTTTTTTTTACTGTACATGTCAAAATAAAATTAATGAATTAATTCTTTCGCACAGTCTTTGCTTTCCTACATCATGCTCGTTTATCAACGTTAAATGGATGACAACATATTTTGCATGAGAATGCAAGTAAATGTGCCTTAACATTTTCCTTCTTAGTTTTATATTTTGAGTTAAAAACGTGTTGTTATGCCAGCATTTCGTTATGTAAAGTCCTCCTCCAATTGCCAAGAGTGTCTATTCAATAGAAAATTTTTTTTTTTGAGGGATTTACACATAAATTATGCAATCGAAAGTTCTTTTTTCCCTAGAAAGCTGTTATAATAGAAATAATAATGCTTGGCAATTCTCAGGCTATTGAAATTATGTATAGGCATTTTTTGAATCCAGTGATATAATAACCGAAAAGACGCAAGTTTAATTCCAGGAACTGCAGGAAAGCATTCCTATAAAAATTTGGAACTAAAACCGCTTACTTTCATCAACAGTGTTAATTGCAAAGTTTTAAATTTCCCTTCCCTCTGCGCATGTTACACAATGCGGTATTGTTTTGAAAACATTCAATTTCTTGCAATATGTTTAAGTACTTAATCAGTTGCCAAGAGCAAACATTTAATGAAACGTTTAGTTAGTCTAATTTCCAGCGAATATGAGTGAAATTTAATGATAAACACTCGTCATTGTTAACAATTTGATGTTGAATGAATGAGCAGCTAGTAGGTTCCTACCTACGTATTTGATTTTGATATTTGATAACAAATTATGAATAATTAATTATTACACAGAAAAAACATTTGATAGCATCAAGGAGGAATAATATTTTAAAAATATTAACTGCTCTTCATGGTGTAATTATACAAGGTGAGTGCAAATCGGCAACAAATACAAATACAATACAGAAACAACAGGCATTTTGTTTGTGTAAAATAATGTACTGCTGTCAAAAACGTTTGAAAAAGTATTATAGCGTAGATGGACGACACAGTTAGCATTAGCAGTCTTAATTCAAATTAACTCGTGAATTATCCCCATCCTAATGGGCATTAGGTTAGACATAAATCCACAACAACAGAGTAAATTTATACTGAATTTAGCTATTTCCCAGCAAGCCATATGAGTCCGAAAAGAGTGTTTTCTGGCACCTTTTTTGGAGCGTTAACGCTCTTTATGAGCCCAAACACAATCATAATTGCTCCGAAAACCTTCAGAAAAGAGGGTCATTACATTCGAAAATGGTCAGTCAGAAAGAGCTCTTAGATAATATCAGAAAAGAGTCTTTTATGAGTGTTTTTTTGGGCTCTGAAAGAGCTCTTAGATAATATCAGAAAAGAGTCTTTTATCATTCTTATGTGGTACAGCTATGTTTGGTACACACATAATTAAGTGGAATTTCTGAGTCATACTGCGTGCCGACTCAGGACAGTAACAAGAAAATGTTTCTTTAGTTCTGAAAATGCTCTTTTGTTGGAATCTTTTGTGACTCCTTTTTCGAGCGCTCCTAGAATGGTATGCTGGGTTCAATATGGCAACATCGTCGACCATCAATCATATGTTATCAAATTGTTTACTATTGTAAAAGAAGAAGAAGAGAATTCTAAAATTAAAATAAATTTCCACAATTGCCTTTCTCTTATTTCAGAGTGTCCTACAGCGGTCACCACTTGTAGCAACATGTTCAGGTTGATGGTTGCATGAATAATTTTTGCATTATGGAGCAGTTTCAGCAAAAGTATTTCAGCTTTTTTTTCAAATAAATACTGATTTCTAACCAATTAAACAGTTGTTTTCAAACAAACAGCTGTTTACTAAATGCAAAAACTGTCGTCTGTCAGGGTAAAATCTTAATTCACATTAGTGAGATTTTAATGCAAATTAATGCTGTCGTCTGTCTACCCTATAAGTAAATTGTAAATAAAGTCAGTTACTTGTGCTACTGCACTCACCTTGTATAGTTACACCATGCTGCTGTTGTTATTGTGTATTTACTCGTATCATATACAACAATATAGTTCATCCATTGTAAACGATAAATATAAAATAATTACTGCTACTTGGCCAATTAAAAATAATTTGTAAATCATGCATAGCCTGTAAAAGTCATTAATTAATTGACATTTTTTTTATTGAGTTATTTATCGATATACTTACATCCAGACATAGTAGTTATCTGCTTGTTGTTGGTACATTCCATTGTTTATTGGAATAAAAACTGATTGTTAACAAATAAAGCATTTGGAGTATAAAAGGAAATCTAAAGAGTCTAAAGAGAATAGCAACAATTGCAATGTCATGATAGGTATTCAGGGATGCAAGTTTATGCTGTTTGAAGGTACTAATTTTGGTACAATTTAAATTTATTAATATAATAATTAATTAGGTTTTAATCTGTATTTAAATATAATTTTTTTCTGATTTACAAATCTTAAAATAGTTGCCCAGCCATACTGAAGTTTTATTGTGTCACCATTACATCAGAGTTAGTGGGGTCGTCTGGTTTTCTTCATATTCTGATTAGCTTTAGTTTTATCATGGGACATTTCGAGGTCGAGTTTGTCATCACCACGGTAGATGTGCGGCTTTATTACTATCAAACCTACTGTTCGCACCTTAACCATCTTCTAATTATGTCAGGATTTACACTCTGATAGGATCTTCTCAGGGTCATGTGGATTTCGGTCTAAATGGTATTTCGCTTAGTCCCGGATCACACATTGCAACTTTTGCTGCTCAACTTTTGTGTTTGTTGGTGATAGGGGAAAGAAGAGTGGTCCCCTTTCTCTCGCTTTTTTTCCCCCTCTCACCCAAAAACTCAAAAGTTGAGCAGCAAAAGTTGCATTGTGTGATCCGGGACTTACCGGGAATACATCCAATCTCGCTGCAGGCAACATTTACTACAGGGACACAATTGCTAATTTTAGTAATTCTCTTTCTATCCAATTAACCCACTCCTAGCATGAGCATCGACCTGCTGCGGTCGTTTTGCCTTAGGCTGTTGGTAATGAGCTCTCCTAGTTGAATTTTTGTAAAATGGAAGGTTTTCTGTTGCCATTAAGGCGGAGGAGGTTAGATCGTAGTATAAACTTGTTCCAGCTTTGCTAAGACGGCTGTTGCAATGTTCGGTATAAAGACTTTGGCTGACTATTTGTCAACAATGTCTTGTGAAGCTTTGGATGTGCTTGGATTAACAACAAAGTATGTACATATGTAACCAAACTACCAGCAGGTATTCTGTCGACCTTTTATTCATGTAATTCCTATGAGTATTATACTGGCAGTGTAAATGGGTTAAGCAAAGAAGTATTATAACGACTAGTTTTTCTTTCGATTTGTTCGAATAAAAAGAATACTTAAGATAAGACATTTCCTATTAACTGTGATAATTTGTCGGATTTCGGAAATAATATATTTTTCTTTAAAACAAAAATTTTCTAAATAATTTCATATTATAGCATCTCTAGTTAATATTTTTAGGCCTATTTTTAAATTATGAAAAATTGCATTGAAATTATTAATTGAAAGTTCGCTTTCACACTCTTCAATTCTGACACGTCAAGGCAAGTAATTTTGGATGAGAAGGGAAAAGAGAATAAAAGAGGTTCACAACTTGACGGTACTAGTCAATTTTCTTGTTTCCTTTTGTTTTTTCTTTCATGCATGTTGATTTGCATTAAAAAGTACAAAAATTTAATTGACGTGTGTGAATGAAATGGCAAGTTCAAAAGAGTGTGAAATAAGCAATTATTCTTATTCATGTTATTCGATTCTTCTGCACTAAATTAATAAAATTAATTATTATTCGAAAATGATAATTTTTAAATTATTCGTCAGAAATTATTTGATTATTCGAACGGACATTATTCGAATTGATATGGTAAATTAACCAACCAATGCTATCAACTACATTTACCTCACAAGTGTGGACATACAAAAGAGTGTGATAGGAAGGAATTTGGAAGATAATTTTGTTACGCTGGCCGCAACCTTGAAAAACCCTATTGTGTTACCACTGTGTGCCAATCTGTGAAAAAATGCCCATCAGATTTATCAAGATATTTTTACCAATTTTAATATTTCAAACTATGCAAACTATGCCCTATGTTGCAATTATTTAGAAGATACAATACCAATTTACGATATCATTGCGACTAGTGAATCCAAAAGAATTTTCTATTCAGTGTGATATATTTCTTGTTTAATTTTTCTCTTGGAATAGTTTCAAGAAAATTTAAAGGTCTTTAAAAAGCTCGACATAGTAGGGGCTGCGTTTTTCATGTTGGTGATAAACTTATGCAATAATATGTGTGCAGTTGTCTGTGTATAGCTACAGTAAAATAAATGACATTACACATTTTTTAATACAGTAGAAGTCTGCTAAAATGAACTTCAAGAAATCAGTTTAAATAGTTCTAGTAGGTAGATTAAGGTAAATGAGTTTAATATTTACCACATACAAATTTTTTGATACTTTAACCTTTAACTACTGAGGTGGTGGTAAATTATACCCTTATGTTATTATATTTGTACAGTTTTTTTTTTAGATTTAGGAAGAGTAACAAGTAAACTTGTTTGGTTTAACTAGAATTTTGCTTAATTATAACTATTTCAATTGTAGCCTCTTGTTTTATTATTTTTATCAACTTATATTTTTGGTAGTGCGTTGTAAATAAGGCTTTTATTAAACTATTTCTGAAATAGTACGAAAAAAAGTACTTTATTATTATTGGAACTTGTGTTTAATCAAGCTCTAATTAAAGCCAGTGGAAGTGCTTGGACTAGTGCTCCTTAATTCAAATTTAATCTTAGAATTAATTTCTTGTAGATTAAGTAAATAAATAAATAAATATAAAATATCAAAACGTACTAAAATCAATACATAGCAAAAAATAATACTGCATTTTCTATTTACGTAATATAGGTAGATTTTGATACTAGCTGAACCCGGTGTGCTTCGCTACCCCCTTTGAGGTAAAGCCGTTAATAAACGTAGTAAAAAGTAGGTGCAGAAGTGTGCATGGTCAAAAATATTATCATGTAATAAGTATTCCTGAGTCAAAGCTGCATGCTGTGAAAATTTAAGATCGATTAACAGGTCCAGCCTCCAATATATCGCAAACAAAGGGGCGTGCTCTGCCCACTCTTCTTTTGGTACGTATTTCTATTCATGCCACTACCATATATAGCAAATACTGCCGTCGTTAATCAAAAAATGCTCAAGATACTCACAACTTTCTATAGTCAAGAATTTATTATTTCGTAAGAAAATCTTATTGTGCAAATTTAATGACGATCGGTCCAGACTATATTACGATTTTAAATTTGCCTAAAAAGCGGTGTAGACCTACCCACTTTTCTCCTGGTAGGTATTCCTAATTATGCCAATACCATATGTACCAAATATCATCGACGTACATACGTCAAAAAATGCCCAAAATATGGCGATTTAAATTTTTGGTTTATGATTTTTGACAATTTTGGAAAAAAATCTGAAAAAGAATGTTGATTGTTGAATTCAAAAAATCTGAAGAAGATTTGTGACCATTCTGGTAACTGGGTGATTGGTACCAAAGCTAGACTATATAGATTGTTTCAAATGTAGTAGTGGGATTTCGAATAATTTTGGGGTTATGATTTTTGACAATTTTGGAAAAAAATCTGAAAAAGATTGTTGATTGTTGAATTCAAAAAATCTGGAGAAGATTTGTGACAATTTTGGAAACTGTAAATTTAAATTTTTGGTAAAAAATCTGAATTTGGCAATTTTGGAAAAAAAGCTTGTTGCTAATGTAGTAGTGGGATTTCGAATAATATTGGGAACTAAGTAATTTTGCCTTTTTTTTTGAAAAAAAATCTGGAGAAGATTTGTGACAATTTTGGAAACTGTAAATTTTAATTTTTGATAAAAAAAATCTGAATTTGGCAATTTTGGGAAAAAAATCTTAAAAAGGTAATTGAAAATTTTGAAAATCTTAAGTACTGTGAAATTTGGTAGTGAAAATTGTAGCGGTGCTACTCCCGTTTGTCCAATCAAAACTTCATATAGTCTATTATTCCTTCCAGAGACACAGTAACATGCTGTAAAAATTTCAGGAAAATCGGTCCAAGGGTTTGACCTTCTATTAAGCACAAACATACAGACATTCATTTTTATATACATCCGTATATAGATGGTATGAAGTATGTTCGTAATAACCGAAAATTCAACTGTTCACATAAATATTAAAAATCAACAACAATGACCACAATCTACACACTCACACACATAAATATTTTAAGCAAAAAAAAAACAAAAACTATTTGTGCAGCCTGTGCTACAAAAAATAACGCAACAACAACTGAATTGGTTGAAACATTAGTGGCTGTGTACGAGTATGTACAGTGGGTGTGCAATTTATTATAACTCTGGCTAAACAAAAAATAATTTTTCTTAAATAATCCAATAAAGTTCATTTATCTATTTGCACAAACATTAGTTTGCTTTGATGAATTTGTACTAATGAAATGAGTGTGTAAATTGTAAACTTTAGAAAATTTTAAATATTTTATATTGTCTATTATCACCATCAGAAGGTCACGGAAATATATAAACTATACATCATCTAAGAGAATACTTATTAACTTTATAACTACTAAGTCAAAATAAACATTTTTGTATAGGCATAATCGTATACACGCATCAACTTTAATGTTTGGAAAGGCGTTTACAAGGATTTACAACGTTTGTTCTCTTTTCTATGGCTAGAAAAATATAATTATTTTTACATCAATTTTAGATCAATACCTTCTAATTCTAAATCTTTTGGCCATAAGTCGTTCAATTACATTAGCCTTCAGACATTGTTTAATACCAAAATACCCAAATACGGCAGATGGGAATGAGTATAACAAAAGTTTGAATTTTTTTCGGACACTGATGGTGATTATGGATAAATGTTTCCGACAAAAAATCACATCAGTGCTTTTGTGAAAAAAAAAAACATTTTAGTAATGCATTTTTTATATTACTTGATGCACTTAACCCATTAAGGAGTCAACTTGTTTAAATGATTAAAACAATATGTATGCCATGTACAGTGGTGAGCACAAATAAGTACATGTTTGAGCCTTGTGCTCTTTTTAATGCATAAAAATAAAACTAGCAAAGACAATTGAGAAATATATTTTTCTGTCATTTATTTTAGGTTTAACGCTAAACAAAATGATTTACAATAAAAAATGAAAAATAATAATTTTTTGCCAGTACCCAATTTTGTGTGTCTTTTGAAATATTTCCACAAAAATAGCATTATTTACTGTTAATTTTGTATGTATTTGCTTTGTTTATGACTTAAAGTGAAACATTAGTTTGATATACTTATACAAAATATCCAACAAATTATTATACAATTTACAATAAATAATAAAAAAAAACTGTCAATCCCTATTGAAGAAAATATTTTAGCAATGAGAAAAATTAGCTATGTCCTGCTTCACACTCTTCAGTTTTAGCTGACTAGTTTTTGTTCAAATCTCTTTTAAACTTGTCATTTCACTCACACACGTCAATTCCATATTCGTAGTTTTTAATGGAAATCAACATGCATGAAAGAGGAAATAAGTATTCTCTTTTCCCTTCTCATTCAAAAATACTTGCCTCACGAGTCAGAATTGAAGAGTGTGAAGCAATAGGCAAATAGTCGATGGACAGCACCAAGCACAAGCAGCTCTTCGCGATATTGGTTACATATCAGCAGTACAAAAACTTGCATTGTTTATAAAAAATGTTAAGGAACGCTTAAAGTTTGCCAGAGAGCACAGCAATTGGACAGTATATGACTGGAAATGTTGAATCTAGTCAGATGAATTCAAATTTAATCGTATACAATGCAATACAATACGAATATCCTACAGAATTCAAAGTCACAATGTTAAGAAAACAATGAAGCACTCTGAAAGGAACGTCATCATATGTGGTTGCTATACGTGGTGGCACCTCGGACCACTGCAAATAATCAAAGAAATAATGAGGAAAGAAGAGTATCTGCGTATTTTGAAAACTTATCTTTACGATTTTCTAGATAAAAGATGGATGGTGACTCAAAGCAATTCTTCTAAAATCGTGAAAGAATGGCTAAGCGAGCAGAATTATAAGTCAAACAATAAATATTTAAGTTTCATCTCATATCGTTAACAATTTATCGCCAAAAAAAAAAACTTATAAGTTGTATATCTCAAAACTTTATTTTTAGATGTATCAATAAGTAGCTATTGTATCTAATTATAGAGTCGCTGATATGACTAGTGATCGTGTGTACGGAGTCGTAAAACATCGCCATTCGAAACATCAGCAACAATAATACAGAATGTGGCCAGTCTAAACAGATGGAAAATTGTGTGGATACAACACTTGACGAGCAATAAAGACTGGTAAAGACATTTAGCATACCAAAAACAACAACCTAAACCAACTCATAAAATTGGTAACCGGTGTCAGAAAAGAATGCGTTAGAGTGCTTCACAAGGGCAGATAAATAATCAGATTTATATAAAGATTTCATTGCTAAATAATAAAACAAGTATGAAAGTATAGTCGGTCAAGCGCAGTCCTTATAAAACACCACACCTAGATTTTCATGGACCCATATCCAAAATGTTGTGGCATGACTTCTGTGCATATAAATATTATATGTATTAAATTTAATCTCGGTATAAATACTTATAAAAGATTTATAGATGTTAAACTGATTTACGAAGGTAATTTTATATGGGAGCTACGACTAATTATGGACCGACCGTTATAAAATTGGATGTCATGATTTCTGTATACTCGTATGTGAAACTTATTTGTGTTAAATTTTATTTGGATACTGATATTATTAAGAGATTTATGGTTGTTAAAGTGATTTTGGGAAGTGGACCTTAGAAGAAAGCTATGACTAATTACAGACCGATTATCACAAAATTGGACCAAAAGATTTTTGTATATATGAAACAGGCTTATGTTAAATATAATTTGGATACCAACATTTTTAGAAGAGTTATGCTGTTTAAAGTGAATTTTAGCAGCGGGCCTTATATGGGAGCTATGGGCAATTATGGATCGATGTGCACAAAATTTTTTGATATGAATAGGCTTCCTGGACAATTTATTGGAATACATGCATAAATCAAAGATTTATGACCGATAAACACCTATTTCGGTAGGACATTTATTGAAATATCTTTAAAATTGCGACCTGCATTCTGCGATCAAGGTATACATGGACAGCCAGCTAGCCAGACGGACAGACGGAGGGACATCATGAAATCGATTCAAAGAATGATTTTAAAGGCTTCATTAGTCTTTACTTTCTGTTACTGTTCTGTTCCGTGTAGTTCTGTTGTTAAATTTTTGTAGTTAGTTTTTCCGTATAAACGTATCAGCTGTTTTAGGTAAACAGACAACATATACAGCGAAAATAAATCAAACTTTTATACAAAAACTTAATTAAATTCAAAGAAATTGAAAATCTTTGTAATAGACCAAAAATTTTGTTGTTGTGCGGATGTCAGCTGTTTTGTGCTGTCACTTACAATAACTTAGCAAATTTTTGTTTTCAACAGGTTCGTCCGCAACGGTACGGGAAGTAACAAAACAACTAACGACTTCTACACATTTTCTATTTAACAGAATCAAGTCAGCTGATTCGGAACGGAATAGAAAGTAAAAACTAATTCTGCCTAAAGTGGATCGATATACTTTAAGATGGGTGTTGAACTTAAATTTTATTTTGCCCAAATATTATAGGAGCGAAAAAAGTTAAATGGTTAAAAGGCTTCCTATTTAAATATAGCCAACTTTACATTTAAATTAATTTAAGCGTTTAAAAAACAATATGAACAATTTGAATGTGACACGCGTCACTTTAAAATGACCTGATCATAAACTGTGAGTTCACTTGCGAGCAGAAGGGTTCTTTAGAAATCTCGTACTCAAATACACAAAGGACTCGCTGACTAGTACATACCAGAGCACATAGCGCCTATACAAACATACATACATATGTACATTAGCACTGCCTTTAAAAAATTGATTTGCTAAAACTAACTGCAATATAAGTTAAGACCAATCAAAATTTGAATCGAGTGTCAAGTCAAGTGTTCTCAAGAATTGTTTACATAAAATCCGCCACACTCTAGAACTTTTTAAAAACTTACTTTAAACATTTTCAGAAAAATGCGGCATTGCCAGGCTCAATGATTGTAAAAGAGCGAAGACTTGCATAAAGTACTGTACATTGTGTTTTAAAATGATACAGGCAAACCTTAAGCGCATTCTACAAACTCTGAACAAAATTCAACAATTGCTTTATTATAGGTAATGAAACATGTATAGAAATAGATCTCAAGCAGCTACCGGGACCAAGATAGGTAAAGAGGGTGATGCCAAAACAAATAAATTTTGTTAAATAGGAAATGTTTTGACAAGCAATTTGCATTGTTGTAGCCTGAAGAGTACCTCTTTTGTTACAACTTTAGCAACGTTCAATCGATGATCCGGTTCAAAAATAAAATAATAAAATTTTGCAGCAATTAGTTTAAGCTCTTTGGGCAGGTCTAATGTAAATACGTACGATACATATTCGTTCATTGAAAACGACTAAAAAGAATTAAATAAAACTTGCAAAAGTGAAAGGAAAAAACAAAAACGCACACATATGTACATACATACATATGTATGTATGTATGTATTTTCATATAAATTTACAAGCATATTGCGAGTTTTGTGTAGTTTTGAACATCACGTAAAAAATCGATTAAATTCTCTTTTGTTGTTATTGTATTTGTAAAGAATTTAAAAGAAAATTGGACAAGTACCCACTTATAAATACACACAAACTTACACTCTTAGCCACAGCCACAGCCATAAAATGTATAAATTTTTAATTTTTCAAGTTGAATTCTGGTCCTATATATAGTTGTATAGTTGTATATATTTTGTTATTTAAATGAAATGAATACGTACTACATACATGCTTAGTTAGTATATTGTTTTTCTAATTCTAATTCGAATTCAAATACTAAAAATAAAAAACTAATACTAATACACTCGTACTTTTAGTTAGGTTTTCGTTTAAAATCTTTTCCTTGCACAACATTTGCAAGTATTTCCTTAAATAAATGTCTCCTAATAGTTTTCTTGTGAATATATAATTTATGCAATTCATTTTAAACTTTGTTTATTTTATTTAAATTTTTTTGTGCAGTTAGTTGTGTAGTTTGCAACTCATACTCCTCAGTTTTGTTGTTGTGTTTGCTGCAACTCCATTAATTTTTAGTATTTCCGTTTCCAGTTGGCAATAATCTGCATTATTCATTTGCTTGATACAACTTAAGAACGATTGTTTATCGCTTTCTGTGTGTCCCCAACTGCAAAAGTGTTTTATTATTATTTTTTTTTTATTTAAATGCATTTTAATGAAGTACGTGTAGTAGAAGAAGTGTCCACTTAGTTTTATGGCTGCATTATCTAGATTTAAAATTCTTATTATAGGGTAGACAGACGACAGCTTTAATTTGCATTAAAATCTCACTAATGTGAATTAAGATTTTACCCTGACAGACGACAGTAAACAGCTGTTTGTTTGAAAACAACTGTTTAATTGGTTAGAAATCAGTATTTATTTGAAAAAAAAAGCTGAAATACTTTTGCTGAAACTGCTCCATAATGCAAAAATTATTCATGCAACCATCAACCTGAACGTGTTGCTACAAGTGGTGACCGCTGTAGGACACTCTGAAATAAGAGAAAGGCAATTGTGGAAATTTATTTTAATTTTACAATTCTCTTCTTCTTCTTCTTTTACAATAGTAAACAATTTGATATTAAACCCAGCATACCATTCTAGGAGCGCTCGAAAAAGGAGTCAGAAAAGATTCCAACAAAAGAGCATTTGCGGAGCGCTCCGAAAAAAGGAGTCAGAAAAGATTCCAACAAAAGAGCATTTTCAGAACGAAAGAAACATTTTCTTGTTACTGTCCTGAGTCGGCACGCAGTGTGACTCAGAAATTCCACTTAATTATGTGTGTACACAAGAATGATAAAAACAAAATTACACAGAGCCCAAAAAAAACTCATAAAAGACTCTTTTCTGACATTATCTAAGAGCTCTTTCTGACGGACCATTTTCGAATGTAATGACCTTCATTTCTGAAGATTTTCGGAGCAATAATGAGCAATAATGTTTTTTGGGCTCATAAAGAGCATGAACGCTCCGAAAAAGGTGTCAGAAAACACTCTTTTCGGACTCATATGGCTTGCTGGGAAATAGCTAAATTCAGTATAAATTCACTCTGATTTGGAGGATTTACGTCTAACCTAATGTGCATTATGATGGCGATAATTTACGAGTTAATTTGAATTAAGACTGCTAGCGCAAATGAACTGTGTCGTCTGTCTACGCTATTAGTTTCCTTCGTTGCATTCAACCTACAGTTGCTTATTTTGCTAAAGTTTACACCCCGTTACATATGCCTTAATATTATATATTTATTTATTTAAATTTATGATTTCTAAAAACTTTTCAAATTTTAAACGTTCTTTTTCTCTGTTTAGTTTTTAGTTCGTTTGAGTGGTTAAAAAAAACTATTTCAGTGTGGTTCAAACTTCCTGAAAATTGTTCATAAATAAAGTTGACAGATGTGTGAAAATACGAAAACAAAATTTTGAAATATTATAGTTGAGATGTACACTCATATGTACATATCGCACCCTAAATACAAAAGCGTCACAACTCAAAAATTTTCAAAACTGACTTTTTTCCATAAATTTATTCAGATTTACACATCTCTAACAACTGGAAAAAGTGCTTTCACATCACTATCTTCTTTAACTGGAAAAATACAGTTATGTCTATTTGTATGTTAAGTGTGTTGCTTGTGCACGATGAACTTTTTTGTCTCTCCTGAAAATTTTAGTGTTTTGATTTGTGACCCTTTTGTATTTAGAGTGCGATATGTATGTATATCGTTACCTAAAATGCAATGAGAACTAACACACAGTTGAACAATTTTATAAAAGCATTCTAGACTAAAAAATATATGAAGGAAATCTGACCTTATTTTTTCCAAATTTGTTTAAACTTAGTACATGAAACATTATTCATACGAAATCCGGCTACACTATGGAAACTTTTTTAAAAACCTTCTGACAACACTTTTCAATTTTTTAGGAATTTGTTTTTTAAACATATGTAACTACCATTATGCTGTCAACAAGTCTACACAGAATACAGAAATCAAAATATAAAGAAAATTGTATTTAAATTCCTTGAAAATCAGCTTCCAAAAAGTACTGTAAATTATATTATAAAACGTTGCAAGCAGACTCTGCAAAAAGCTAAATCTGAGTACGTATTCTTTAGCACAAAATTCAACAATCCATTCGTTATGGATGTTGAAAGATATGTAAAAATGCACCTCAACAGCTCCGGAACAAACATTTTGTGTTGTAGCAAAACGAAGGAATTTGGTCAAAATTCAAAATAGTTTGGAAAACAATGTTCACTTGTCGTCCGAATTGCTCCCGTTTTTTCGCCGCTTCAACTATAAATTCGGATATTTATATTTAGCTGTTCCGATAGACTAGGCGAGAGTTTGAGATTTCGATTCCCGCCAAAGAATCTGTTGATGTTTCCTGCAGACAAGCCAAGTCAAGCTTCGCAGTTTATGTTTGTTTAAATAAAAATAAATAAATATAAATGAATATCGGCAGTAATATTTGCTTCACCACTCTTCAGAATTTCAAAGTTACAATAGATTAGTATCAGAGAAATCAGGTGAACGTAATAGAAAAATATATGAAACCCTAAAAAAAAAAAAACATTTCATGCAATTTAGAAATTCTTAAGAACTTTGTGTGAACATAGAAAACATATACTGCCTAAATATCATTACCGGAATTTTTAGTATTTTAATTCATATTCGACCATAGCCCCTATATAAGATCCACTTTCTAAAATCACTTAAATACTCATATATCTCTTAAATATACTAGAAATTTAAGAAGATCGGCCTCTTATTGTGGAAAAATGTGGACTGAATATCGATATCGGCTCAATATTTTATACAGATCAATTCAGAAATCATCCTAAAATAGATTATTCAGCAATTACAATAGTGGATTTTGTCAGTACAAAATTGGCAATAGCTTCTAAATGAAATCCACTTCAAAATATCTATATATATACATACATATATAAAAATTAATGTCTGTCTGCCTGTCTGTATGTTTGTGCTTAATAGAAGGCCAAACCCTTGGCCCAATTTACAGCCTGTTACTGTGACTCTGGAAGAAATAATAAACTATATGAAGTTTTGATTGGACAAACGGGAGTGGCACCGCCACAATTTTCACTACCAAATTTCACAGTACTCAAGATTTTCAAAATTTTCAATTACCTTTTTAAGATTTTTTTTCCAAAATTGCCAAATTCAGATTTTTTACCAATAATTAAAGTTTACAGTTTCCAAAATTGTCACAAATCTTCTCCAGAATTTTTGTTTTCAAAAAAGGGCAAAATTACTGATTTCCCAATATTATTCGAAATCCCACTACTACATTTGAAACAACACTAAATCTATGTATATAGTCTCGGTGTACCATTCACCCAGTTACCAGAATGGTCACAAATTTTCTCCAGATTTTTTGCATTCAACAATCTTTTTCAGATTTTTTTCTAAAATTGTCAAAAATCATAACACAAAAATTTAAATCGCATTTTTTGACGTATGTACGTCGATGATATTTGGTACATATGGTATTGGCATAATTAGGAATACGTACCAGGAGAAAAGTGGGTGGGACCACGCCCCTTTTTAGGCAAATTTAAAATCGTAATATAGTCTTAACTACTGGCCCGATCGTCATTAAATTTTCACAATAGGATATTCTTACGGAATAATAAATTCTTGACTATAGAAAGTTGTGAGTGGACAAAGAGGCGTGGCCTCGCCCATAAACCCAAAATTTAAAATCCTCATATCTTGAGCATTTTTTATTGGCATGATTAAATATACGTACCAAAAGGAAAGTGGGCAGAGCAGGCCCCTTTGTTTGCGATATATTGGTGGCTAGACCTGTTAATCGATATTAAATTTTCACAGCATGCAGCTTTGACTCAGGAATACTTATTACATGATAATATTTCTGACCATACACCCTTCTGCACCTACTTTTGCACTACGTTTATTGAGGGCTTTACTTAAAAGGGGGTAATGACGCACTCCGGGTTCAGCTAGTTTGAAATAAATTTAGTTGTGCGATGATGTATTGAACACTTTTTTAACTGACGGCCATTTTGTCAGCTGAACTGAACTGAATAAGAATAAGCAATTCACACCCCAACAACGTTTCCAATTTATTCAGCCGTATTACGAAAATCAGCATTCTTTATTGAGAAATCATTTTGGTAAACAGCATTTGCATTCATACATACACACATACACACATACATACATATGTATGTCTCATACAATATACATGTATTTAAAAAGTTCATTTGTTAATTGGAAAATTCAACAATTTTAAATAAGCTTCAAAAATGTTGAAAACAAAACTGTCTTATTTTGTTAACATTTTCAACTTGAATAAAATAATTTGACTGCAGTATAGGTCAAATATTGATTATTACAAAGTACTTTATTGAAGATTTAATATTAGTTTTATTTGTTTGAATTCTTGTTTATGTTTGGAATATAAATGCAGTGTAAACTTTTACAATTATTTAAATTCTTGGAAACATATGGAAAATCAACCAATGTTAGCATTTTGTCAGTGTGTTAAAATTACATTCTTTATTTTGAAAATCAGAATAAATTTAAAAAGAATATGTAGTTTCAATTTGCAAATAATGGAGCCAGACTTGTGAACATTTTATGAATGTATTCATTATATGTAATATGATATTTAACACACTGTCGAATAATAGAATAATTAAGAAAAATAAAGCTTTTAAAGCAATTCATATTCTGTTGTATTTATAATTCGCGTCTTCAATAATATCTACTACATTTTAAAACTTTAATTAATCATTTTTCACAATATGAGAATTATTACATGGTTATACATGGAGTATACATGTTATTTAACAATATACATTATTCATACGCCTACATGGTCAATACGAAAAATAAAATACTTACTAACCGCCTGGCCCACGATGTCGAACGATAACGTTCGCTTAGATAAGACTTAAGACACAAACATTTTATCGTATCTATTTTTTACTCAATCAAGTTTGTTTATTCCACAATCTAGTTTGTGTCTTAAGTCTTATCTAAGCGAACGTTATCGTTCGACATCGTGGGCCAGGGGGTAAGTCTCAATTTACACGACAAGCTTAAAAATAGCAAAGTGTCAATCGCCACTTTTGATTTGTTGATTTTTTCGTTGAAAGTGACGATTTGCTAAATTATTAAAATATTGCATTATTACTGTTTTATTGTTCTTTCTTTTTGTTAGTAAAAAATATTTTTTATTGAGGGCTAAATATCAGAAAATATCCAAAAAACAAAATAATATAATCTATATATATATATAAAAGAGTAACGTGACTGACTGACTGATTCATTCATCAATGCACAGCCTAAACCGCTAAAGCTAGAAACTTGAAATTGTAGATCCACTAAAAAGGGATTTTTGGAAATTCGGGCAAAAACGGGTAAAACCAGTACCTCTATATCTCCTAAACAAATAAACTTAGAAATAATATTTTAAATGCGTCCGCCTTTAATCAAAAAAAGAGCCGACAGGTGTCTTGTATGTACTTTTTTGAAATTCGAAATTCAAGTGACCATATGGAGTAAAAATAGTCCCAGTAGAATGCTCCGTTAACATGTATATCTCCTACATAAATAAACATAGAAATAATATATTAAATGCATCTGGCTCAGATCAATAAAGACTAGAAATCTTTTTGGTACTTTTTTGAAATTCGAATTCCTATGGCCTAAAAATTGTATTCTTTTTTGGTACTTTTTTTTTATCAAAATGTATTTTCTCACTAAAAATTCCATGAACTATTATTTTCAAATAGTACGTAATACGGATAATTAAAAGGTACTTTTTTGAAAATTATTTTTCATGGGTGACAAAAAAGAGACAAAAACGGAGTAAAAACGGACATTCGATATTATTTATTCAATTTAAAAATAAAAAAAAAAAAATAAAATATTCTTTCATCCACACAAAAAAGAACCCAGAACATGCTATTCATGACTCAAATATAAAGGTGTAAAAAGGGCCAAATTTCAAGACACTTATATTGGTACTCTTTTGAAATTCATTTCAACTATTCTATTCTCGCAAACTATGCATCTGATCATGTTATCATTCTCGGCAAAGTTGTTGTGCATGAGCCCGGAAAGGTTTCTGAGTTGGTAGGGCCACGCCTACTTTAACTCCCACTTTTTTTAATTGATTAATTGCTTCTGCATGGCTTTTTACAGATTTACTTCAAATAAGTTGTATATACATCTTACTGAAGGCGAGGTAAAAATAAAATTGTTATGTGCCACGCCCACTTTCATGCCTCATCTCCAAAAATAAATGTTTGTATGTATGTCCTTTATAGAATCGTAAACTATGTATTTGATCATAAGTTGTGCATGAGGCCGGGAAGGTTTCTGAATTGGTATGAACGCGTCTACTCTAACTCCTTCTTTTTTAATTAATTACAACGCGTGCCGGGAAGGCCAGACCGCTGGACCGATCTTACTAAAACTTTGACGGGATATAACTAAGACTCTGGCAACTTTTTTCGACCGCCTACTTTTTTCAAAATGAACAAAAGCAATAAAATTACTCAAAATGAATTTAATATTTGTGTAATGACTTTCTTTCAAATTAATTTTAATTGGTGGCGTAGCAGTAACTTAAATAATATATTTATATAATTCACCTTTTATTAACAGATTGTACAGAAATTATGGTCTTTAAAAATTATTGGGTAATTTCTTTTAATGTTGGTCATATTTATGAAAGGGGGACATCTTTTAATTTAATCTTGAATATCGATTTCTCTATTATCACAAAATTTTCAGCGACAATTACAGTAGTCTTACATACCTACAAAACATTACACATGGTTCAGGTTGAACCATTTAAACTATTACGATTTGCATAATTAAATATAACGTTCGGTAAATTTTTTAAATTTTTGATCACTCGAGAGTGTTTGATAGAAAAACATTTTTTAGGAATAAAAGAGAAGAGATCCCCGGGCAACACCGGTTTCAAAAAGCTAGTATATATATAATGATGTTTTTGAAACTTTTGATAATTGAATTAATTTATATTTTGAGTTTGACAGCCATATTTTAAAAAGGTTAGTTTTTGAAAACAATTTAAAGAGTTTATGTATAATAATTCAAAATAATATTATTTGTAAGAATGGTAGTAAATCCTCATTTTATTGAAAAAGATGAAAAGCAGTATTAAGATGCATTCCCCATTCCTTGAATTAAAATGTTTAGATTTCAAATTACAAATTTATGGAATTTTTGAAAAACAATTTCTAAGATTCAAAGTGGAAATTCTACAGAAATGTTCCTATTTTAACAAAATTTTATCAAAATACCTATAATGACTTTGCCCTATTCATCAGCCGATCTTTGGTATAAAGGAGAAATATCGAATTCTTATTGAAAGAATTCTTATTCCCTCAAAAGATTATTTAAAACTAAATAAATGTAATTGCTGTGACATTGTAATTAAACCTGAACTAATAAGTATGTATGTTAAATTCAGATATTTATTTGTCAAATTGTAAATATATTGTACAAGTTCTGCTTAACTTTATATTTTTCTAATTTTCTATTTATTTTTAAGTTTAACTTTTATGTTTTAATTAATAAGGGTACTCATGATATTGCTTAAAATTGCCATTTGTGCAATTGACCAAACTTGCAAGACTTGTTTCAGTTTTAAGTTTTGTGCAATCTAACAACGTCAGTTTGTGAGAAACGTCAATTCAAAAATAAATAAAATAAAATAAACGTAAAAGTTTTGTTTTAAAAAAGATATTTATTTTTAAAAATGCCCAAAAGAAAGTCAAAAGACAAAATTACTCAGATTATTTGAAGAAGTTACCGTTTGTAGTAAGCAAGAGTAAGTAAGTAAGAAGAGATTTTGGAAGATTTCACTTGCAGGTGGAGAATATTTTCGCTATGCAATGCCATTTGCTCATCATTCAGACCCGAAATCACACAATTTTTCTTTTTTAAATGTCTTTTTTTTAAGTAAATAAAAATCAGCTGTTGAGTTAAATGCACAATTGAACAACGCAAGTTTACGAGCGAAAATTTTTGTTCACATTTACAAAGTATGTGTAAATTATTTTTCATGTAATTTTTGACAATTCATTTGCAAGGCTGTAAAAATGCACAGTTTGCTCAATTTGCGAGACTTTTAAAAGATATCGTGAGGACCCTTAATATATAATTAAAAATTACTATTTTACTATTATCGGTTTTTTAATTTTCGGATATATTTTGACTTTTAAAGTGGCAAATGACAATTTTTTTCTTTTTTTTATCGCTATTTTGATGATTTTTCCAAAATTCATTCGGAAGCCCATGTATGGAATGGAACAAAACTTGGTAACAGGTACCACAAAATTAACAATATATTTGAGATCAGAGGTCACAAAATTTTTTTATATATCTTGCTTATTTTGCATTCTACGCCTGCACAAGTTATTGCTAAATTTATATAAAATCAATATATCAATATATGTCATCAATATAGAACATATAAATTTAAATAAATTTTGGTGAACATAAATCATTGCCCAATTAGATTATCTGGTTCCTATTCCACAAACAACTTATCAACAGTTTAATTTGCACTTATCAAATTGCAATTCTTAGCAAAGTAATAAGTGTTTCTGTTACACAATTTTCTTTGAAAATCTCAATTTAGACGACGCAATTCTTATTAAAAAAAATTGTTGAAATAATTTCCTTAAAATTTCTTCGATTTTTACAAAGCACAATCTTTTATTTGCGTGAGAGTATACACATATCGCACCCTAAATACAAAAGGGTCACAACTCAAAATTTTCCAAAACTGATTTTTCCATAAATTAATTCAGAGTACACATCTCTAACAACTGGAAAAATGTCTTTCACATCACTATCTTCTTTAACTGGAAAAATACAGTTATGTCTATTTGTATGTTAAGTGTGTTGCTTGTGCACGATGAACTTTTTTGTCTCTCCTGAAAATTGTAGTATTTTGAGTTGTGACCCTTTTGTATTTAGTGTGCGATATGTGTTTCTCTCTCATTCTTATCTTCCCCTCAACCCGATGCCTAAAAGGTAAACAACTTTTCTAAAAGAATTGAATTGTCTAAATTGGGAGAATATAAAAATTGCAAAAACTTTGCAAATTATATTTATCAACTTCAACTTAACACTTATCAAATTTTAATAGTTCTGAGGAAAATATAGTTATTTTTTTTAAATTGCATAAGTGCAAAGTTGATAAGGTGTTTTGTGGAATAGGGCCTTGTACTGAGTCTAATATTTTATATTTAAACATCTATGAGTATATGAAATTCAAATTTAAAATCTACAAAGTCCGAAATAAGGTCTGCCTAATGTATAGAAATACTCGTACTACTTACGTTTGTATTGTATTTCTATAACAAAGATGAAGAAGTAGGTACTATTTGCAGTAATATGGAACATTTGTAGTGTAGAAATTGTGAATATTTCAAATAGATATTTAAAATTTAAACACTGATAAAAAGCTTTTCCAACCTCAGATCTATGATCTTAACCCTAGATGGTTACTCTTCATTGTTGAATCGGCAAACAATTTTTAAAAATAATTTTAGCGGAGCAGTTTTTAAAGTTAAAAATAAACAAAAATATTTTTATTTAAGAATTTTATTTAAGAAATAAAAAAAAAAAATTAATGTAACACAAATTTTTTTTTTCTATCTTAAAATTCGATACGAACTTGACTCTTTTTTATGAGTTATATGATACAGAGTAAATGAGCTTCGTCGATGGTTAATATTCTAATATACATATTCTATATATACAGGCATGTGATGGAAATCGAAATCGAAATCGAATCAGTTTTGGAAATACATTTTAATGCATTTATAATCTAATTTTTAAAATTTTGTTTTGTTTTAAGATTTCAATACAGAAATATTACGAAAAAATTGACTTCTAAAACTCATTCGTTTTGGATTTCCAGCACATGCCTGATAATTTATTCTCTGGATTTTGAAAGTTCTATTGAAACTTAAATAACAAATATTAACCATATGTTTTTTAGTACTTTTTTCAATTCCCTCTTGCACATTATACGTTTCTCCTTATCTCATCTCCGTTACAAAGGTACACTTGATAATTATTAAAATAGTTCTCATTGCGGCATGAATGAATGTTATTGTTGTATATTTAGTTGTTATAGTAGTTTCGTATGTTGTATTTTTATTTTTGTTGTTTTTTGTTAAATATCAATCACTTGTTAAAACTGTCAGACACCTTGTTATAATTTTTAGCTTTTAATGTATGTGTGAACATGTAGTACTTTATAAGTATTTATGAGTATGAATGAGTGTAAGCAAAGTACATACATATGTTTATTTTTGATTTCTGTCATTGTTCTTGTTGTTGTTATTACGAGTACATATTGTAATTGTTGTTGTTGGTAGTGGTGCTTCAAATTACAAAAGGACATTTAGTAGATGGCAGCGACAAGAATTGTTATTTATGCCAAATAGAAAACAGCAAAAAGTGTACGTACAATGTACATACATACATATGTACATATAACTTTAAAATCTGTTCACTGAATGAAGAACGGCAAAAAACCATGATTCAAACGTGCATATGTATATCGTTGTTATCGTAGCACAGGATACAAGGACTCGCTCTCGTTTCAACTGATGCAATCAGACAAGTGTATTTAATGATAGAGAATTAAACATGAAGTGTATTTAATTTTGAGCTTTTCTGTTTCGTTGAAAAAGGTATTTAAATTTAATATTTATTTAAGAGGACTTTGTGTCAAAATTAATTATGCTGATTATGTGTAAATATAGTAAGTTGTAATATTATGAAAATATGGCAATAAAAAAACAACAAAATATTTAAATTTAGTTTTTGTTCTCTGAGAGAAATTTGTTAAAATGGTGCATTTTGCCTTTAATAATAAAGGTTAAACTTTATTAATCTTTATTAATATTATACAGTTATGTATTGTATTGTTTTTATCTTTTAAAAAAATTGCTCACTAAATTAGAAGCGTAAAAGTTCTAAAAATCAACCAAATTCTTCAGAACCCTAAATACCCAATAATGTCAACATGGAGTCAAACAATCAAACCCCATCTTTTAACTTTAGCCGGCTCGAAAGAATTACTGCCGTATTCATAAAAAATAAAGTAGGTTTGAAGTGTGCTTTTAGACAAAATTGTCATACAAAATTTTCTTAAAGTACATTTGAAGTCTACTATAAATATTTCTGAATAAGACTGTTAGAATATAGAATTTATTTTGCACATGTCGAACGGCTCTTAAATGAAAAAAGAAAAATTCGAGGAGACTGACAATTGCACAGATCGCCCTAACTCAAATCTAAGCTAAAATATCGGAATCACTGAATAAATATTTAAAAAATCTGGACGCAACTCCGCAATCAGATTACTCACTATGGCGAGCCACTAAAAATCTTAAAAGACCTGTCTTATGTAAGCCCCCCTTGCGAAACTTAAGTGCTGGTTATTAATCATTTGAAAAAAGTATTTACTTCAAATACATCAAACGAAACAATTGACTTGCCACCAGTCATATACCCTTTAGGAGCAGCTGTAGCCCTACATTTTGAAATTCGAGAGATCGAAAAGGTCATTATTGATTTAAACTCTAAGAAAGCATCTGGTATTGACAAAATCAGTAACAAGATGCTAATGGAGCTAACCCGGATAGTAATAAAAATAATACTTTTTATTTTCAACGCTATATTACGCCTTCAATATTACCCATCAGAATGGAAGGTTTCACTGGTTACCATGATACCAAAGCCAGGAAAAGATCACACAAAAGTAGAATCACAAGTTATACCAGATTTTAATTAAAAACAATTGTATTCCGAATCATCAATTTGGATTTAGAAGAAAACACGGTACCCGATAGAGTGCCGGACTATCAGTCAAAGGGTTGCGGGTTCGATTCCCGCCAAAGGGTGTTTTCTGCAGATAAGTCAAAAGCTTCGCAGTTTGTGTTTGTTAATTATTTAAAAAAAAACCCCATAGACTGGTAAATATCGTAAAAAACATTTGAACAAAAAAATATTGTTCTGCTCTTTTTATTGACATTTCTCAAGCGTTAGATAAAGTATGGCATCATGGTCTAATATACAAGTTGAAACAAAATTTACCCGTAAACACACATAAGCTATTGGAAAGCTACTTAAATGGTCGAACATTTTCGCTTAAAGAAGGAGATTTCTTAAGCTCCGCACAACCTATTCAAGCAGGAATACCTCAAAGAAGCATCCTGGGATACTTCTTATATTTGATATACACATCTGATATGCCAACAAACAATCGTACTGCTGATACTCAAGAAGCATATTACTACCTACAAAATCATATATTTGAATTAGAAAACTCGTTAAAGCAATGGAGGACAAAAGTTAATGAGCAGAAATGCTCACACATAACCTTTACATTGCGTAGAGAATCATGATCTCCTATTTACTCGTTTATCAGTAATCAAGCACTAACACAACAATCCGAAGTTGAATACCACGGTATACACCTCGATTAATTGGCTCATGGGCAGAAACTCTAAGCTTAGTTTATACTTCAAATTCCTACCTTTGGTAAAAACTGAGATGCAAAAAATGCAGAAAAATTCTTAATAAAGCTTGAAGTACATCCAAACCCCATTAGCTGCTATATTAGACTTAGGACAATGGATACAGCTGACCTGAGCCAAAGACAAGAATGAAGAATCCCAAATTAAAAACGATGGTCAAACAATTTTCGTCCGGCACTGTATTTAGTACAATACATAATTAAAATTCATTTGATATAAGATTTTAAATACTTATTGTGAGTTCGTTTTAATAAAGATACAATAACTAAATAGAAGTAAAAAAAAAACAGAATAATTGTATTTGTAATTAATTTATAAATTACATAAACGAATCAATATGGTGGCATCAAAATTCGACCATTAATTTAAGTTGCCACCAATAAAAGTCGCGTTGATTGTTTTTTTTTTTTTTTGTAATTACAGCACTGTATGGCAAACGAGTTTATTCGTGAATAGATTAAAATTAATTTAATTAACGCCATCATGATTAAATTGATTAAAATTCTTTTTAAACATGCCACAAAATACTGTTAAGTACAACAATATATGTAAATAGTTTAAGCAATTAAATAGTGCATACTATTACACAATGTATACCAAGTACATTAAGGTGGCCCCAAAAATAGTTATCGCTATTGCCCAGCTAACATTTTAAGTTTCTTAATTTTAAGATACCATTTCTTAAAATTGTTGTCCTGCTTCTAACCTCTGTGTATCTTGATTATTAAACTTTTTCAAAGGTATTTTGACAACATGTACTACTCTAATATACATTTTACATGGACACTGTTTATCCTTATACTATTGATATACATACATACATATATAAATACACTACTCAAATCGTACTAGTTGTAGTTTATCGTAGTGTAATTTAATTATATTTAAATTACAAATATTTGCATTTATATTATATTTAGGATATTTCATTACGCTTCACATACTCGTAAATTCACATGCAATTGTCACACATTATATTTAATACATACATATGTACTAAACAGCATATATTCATATATGTATGTAATGTGTAAAAGCAAGAACAAATAATGACGTCACAATTATGACGAGAATCACCTGATTTCTACTGTTATTTGATTCATTCACCTATTGTAGATAAACCAGTTAAAAAGTACTTCGGCCAAGCCATTACATTGTGAATACATAGTAGAAGTATTTTAATTTACTCTAATTTATAAAACTGGTGTATAAATCTTTTCATGTCAGGCTGAAACTCTTCTCACTGATCAAAATTCAACTTTCTCATTTGTTTGGGTTTAGGTGGTCTTCAAAGCGTAGTGTGATTTTCCCCAAAATTTTTTTTATATAGTTTTTAGACAAATATATGTATGTAGTTAGAATATAGTTTTTAGGTCCAAAAAATACAAAATAAGTTAAATTCTAAGAAAAGCGTATAATATTAAAAATTTTATGTTCTTAGTCAAAATTAACAAACTGTGGTAATACTATTTAGGCGAACAACTATAGCGTAGACAGACGACACAGTTAATTTGCATTAGCAGTCTTAATTCAAATTAACTCGTGAATTATCCCCATCCTAAGGCGCATTAGGTTAGACGTAAATGCACAAAATCGCAGGGAATTTATACTGAATTTAGCTATTTCAATATGGCAACATCGTCGAAAATCAATCATATGTTATCAAATTGTTTACTATTGTAAAAGAAGAAGAAGACAATTGTAAAACTAAAAAATAAAAATAAATTTCCACAATTGGCTTTCTCTTAGTTCAGAGTGTCCTACAGGAGAAAAGTCGCAGGTAAAAGTCGCAGCGTGTGAACTCCCTCTTACAAAATAAGCTTTCTATAAGTATATAACTAAACTTTACAGAAATAATTGGAATTTAATACTATTTAAAATAAACATACTATGAGCAGATATGATGACATGTGTCTATTAAATATGTATAGTGAAGATGAACAATTTGCATACATACTTACATAAATAATAAGAACTATAAAACTTACTTGCGAGTGCTGGTACATACGAGTATTGCAAATAAGGAGAAATAAGCAGAATATATGAACAAAAATTTTAATTACACTGAAGAAATTTACAAAATTTATAAATCATTGTTTGGCGCATACAATCCTACATGTAAAAATTATTATAAAAAATTAAATTACTCGTAATAGAACGCCACCCCCAAGATATAACTTTCGTCATCGCGATTAGGAAACATGAAATAAAAACTATAAAACAACCACACAAAAAAAAAGCATTAAGAAAAAGTTAAAAAGTTTAACATTTGATTTTTTAATTCATACTCTTTGTTTTTATTTCTGGGTCAATGAAGTGGATTATGTACAGTGTTGCCAAATATTATTTTGAAAAATAAATTTTTATTAAAAAATCGAATATTTTTGAAACAATTCTTATTTTTAAATTAATTTTTCTAATTTAGTTTTTATTTCATTCTAAACAGTTTATCAAAAAGGAAACAAATTTTTAACTATTAAAGTTATTAGATTTTCAAGAATAAACGATTTATATTTATATTTAATTAAATTAATGTAACCATTTAGTTAAACAGTATTCTTCTTTATGAAACTACAATAGAAAAGCGTAACAAATTTAAAATATTGTTCATAATTCGGTTAAATAAATAATATAAAACCTTTCCATATGGCAACATCGTTTACCATAAACGTGCATTCGATTCGATGGCCCGGAAACAGAACAAATTATGAAAACTATACTCGTAAATACTTCTGCTATGAGGTGTTTCATATCAATAAAGGAAACTAAATACATTAATATTTATACATTTTAATTCAAGAATATATGTAAGAACACAACATTAAGAACCAACACTCAAGGACATATTTTTATTATTATTAAAACTTTTGCAAGAATTTAATAATTAGTTATATATATATTTGTAAAATATATTGTAATAAAAAAGCGCATTGTGGTTAGGGGTCGAGATAATATGATTTCATAATACTTTATACTGTGAGCGTTAATATAAAGTAAACACCTAATATTGTTTAAAAACATGTGTTATTATTTATACTACAAGCACAAGTTTAAAACATAATATATTGCATATATCAAAAGTAACTTAAGCAAAATATAACACGTTAACAAAAACTAGAAAAATAAGAAACATATAAAATAATTTTAACAATTTAACGGAAACGTACCAGATTCTTCGCGTCAAAATAAAGTAAAATCAAAATAAAATGATGTAAAACCTTGTATTGTGATTGTAGTCCTTTTGCCTTTATCACAGCTGACAATCTTCTAGACATGGAATCAACGAGTTTTTAAATGAAATCAGGTGAAATTTTGCTCCATTATGCCAGTCTTGAAAAAATCGGATTTTTTTTAGTTTTAGATAACAAAGTTTTATTATTTAATTATAAATTAATGCATTTTTACAACGGGAACTTAATCTTTGCTAAATTATGTTGGATGGATTTTTCACATACCCCCTATACAAACGCTCTAAATATGTTATATATGCAACTTAATCCCACCTACAAATTTTGTTTACTTCCGTTCATCTCTTAAAAAGCGAAATAATATTCAATTAATATGTCTTTTGTATACACAAATTATTCGGCCTAATTTGGTGATGATCGGTCCATAATGTAATTCCAAAACTCCTTGAAAAAATTCTTACAGATTGCCTATATCATCAAATTTCTTACCTTCTATCACCATGTCGTAAGTCCGGTTCAACTACAACTAATATTTTGGAACTCACCACTATTGTCAATGAAGGTTTTACAAAAAAAATGCAAACTGATGTGATACACATGGATTTTAGTAAGGCGTTTGATAAAGTTAATCACAATCTTCTATTACACAAATTATCACTTATGGGCTTTAGCTTCTCAGCTTAAACTCTTATCTATCACAAAGAACTCAACAAGTCAAGTTTGGGAATGTTATATCAAAAATCATTCAAGTACATTCTTGTGTTCCTCAAGCTAGCCACCTGGGTCCAATTTTGTTCACCCTATTCATCAATGATCTTCCTACTGCTTTTTGCATTCTAAAGTACTGATGTATGCCGATGATGTTAAACTATTTAACTCCTTTAATGATACAAATGGACATAGTTTACTAAGTGCCGACTTTTACAATTTTTCTCAATGGTGCAGATTTAATTTATTGGAGTTAAATATTAAGAAATGCAGACACATGCCATTTTTTAGGCACAATCCGATTGAGACTTCTTATTATAATGATACTGTTATTTTAAATAAAGTTCAAACCGTATGCAATCACATCTCTATAATTGTAAATAAAGCCTATGGGGTACTTGGATTCATGAAGCGCAGGTCTAAGAAATTTTTAGATTCTTATATTACAAAACTTTTATATACTTCTCTTGTTCGACCAACTCTTGAGTATCGATGAATTATTTGGGATCCTTGTTATTCAATTCATATCAATAGTATTGAATCGTTACAAAAACAATTTTTTTATTTTCTGTCTCCGTGGTCTTGGTTGGAATTCTTATGTCTTGCCACCGTATCAAAGTAGACTTGCTTTGATAAAATTGCCAACTCTAAATAGTCGACGATTGATGATGAGCGCTTTATTTGTTCAGGGCATAATTCGTGGTGATGTTGATTCGGAGTTCCTGCTTAGTCAATTAAACTTCAATGTTCATGGTAGACCAACCGGCAATTTTGAACTCTTAGCATTAAAATACTACCGTTCTGTATATGCTAATAATGATTCAATAAATGATATCACCTTATGAGCATATCTGAGAGTAATGACGTACTTTATAACTAAATTGTTGAACTAATTATTTATATATATTACTGTTTTGTCATTTATATGTAGTCAGTAAGGATGTAAAATCTATTGACCTAAATAAATAAATAAAATAATTAGTCATAGCTTCCATATGAGACCCACTTCCGAAATTCACTCTTCAAAATATTGGTATCCAAATAAAATTCCACACAAATAAGTTTCTAAAATACAGAGGTCAAATTTTGTAACGATCGGTCCTATTTCGAAAATCACTTTATCATGCATAAATCTTTAAAATAAATAATTCGTATATGCATTGTGTGGAGATCGGCCCCTAATAGGTCATAGCGTTCATTTATGAAAAACTGCTTTTGGTTATATACTCGGTGTAGGGTATTATTGGTTGGGTTTGAACGATTATACTTTCTTACTTGAAAATATCATCCTTTAATAGTAACAAAAAAAAAACGCATCTCTCATAAAAGAAATAAAAAGTACTTTCTTAAAGTTCTTTCGGACTTTAAACTATTTTTTTAATGAAATTTAGCTCAATTTCAAATGCAATTAAAAAATATTCTTTAGAAAAGATCCAAAAAATACATACGTACATGTTTTAAATTACAAGATTTCAAAATGTTTTGAGATGCTAATTTCTATATTAAAAAATGTGTAAAAATTAAATTACTATATTAAATAAGTATTCCAAAACCGAAACCGATTAAAAGGTTTTTTTCTGTTTGAAAACCCGACCGGTTTCGAATATTATTATTTGGCAGTATTTGCAAGAAAATTAAAATGTTTTCGGTTCTAAAACTAAAACTGACAACTGATTAGGACATGGAGTATTTGCTTTTATCGTGCAATATTTTTACAAATATTTAGAAATCCTTACTGTTATCCAAACAAACAATGTTCAAAGTTACCATACTAAATGATTACTTAAGGTAGAGTCAATCATGGCAAATATTTGCCCCAAAAAGAGATAATCACTAAATAAAATATATTCGAATTATTATATTCTTTTCAAAAACTTTTATTATTTAGGACAACTCACAACAAATATTCAGTTTTATTTTATTTGATAATGTTTGATATTACAAAACACTTGTAAAAGTAAACATATTCTAACAATTGTATGGTAATTGTATGTTATGATGTGACCATACTTTTAGAAATACTGATTATATAATACTAATAATATTAATTATCTTTACACTTGATTACCAGGATGTATAATGTAGCCAATTGATTTATCCTTGCAAAAAAGAGCATATGCAACACATGCATGCTCCAAAGGAGTCAGCCTAGTAGATAATTAAAAATATATTTTTAACAAATTAAAAACAATTTTATTACCTAGTTTTTATTATAATAAACTTTCTAAGTCTGCTAATAACGAATTTAAATGTTTGTTGGATTTATGTCCCGTTTACTATTTCACAATTGCCATTTTTAAACTTACAAAATATTGATCGACAGCTCATTTCCAAAACATGCTAAGTCAAAAAAGTGAGTTTTGCAGGAAAAGCTCCTAAAGTTTACAGGCGATATCTAAAAAACCATTTGAGGTAGAACTTTGTTGTTTATAACTATTCAAAAACGCAAAAAAATTAAAAACATGCTAAGTCGACATAGCATGGTTTGGAATTGAACTGTCGATATGTAGTTATTTATAACGTTTTTAAAATGTTTAATATAAAAATGTTTTTGGTTAATATGAAATATTCCACAATTTATACATATTTCATTTTTATATTATTTCTTCTTTTATTTCAATAGCAAATACAGATACAATACAGAACAATAGAAACCAATAAAGTGATGATATAAAATTATATACAAAATCTAATATATTGTTGCATACTCGTTGCATAAATAAATATAAGTACATATGTACCTATGTATGTATGTATGTATATATTATATACTTAAAATATAACGAACACATATGAAGGGTCGAAAATTAAAACGATACACTCTCATATCAGTGGAACCACAAAAGCCAAAATGAAATACATTTACGAGGCTTCCAATTCGAAACGTACAATCCGACTACAATGCGACACTAAAATAAAGCGAATAAATTTTATTTAAACAAGAAGAATTTTTATAAAATTTATAGTTGAACACTGGCCAAAATATAAATTGAACTAAATGGTTTTACGTATAACAAACGAAAAGTAACACCCACATACAGTGGGACACAGAAACACAAACAACAGGACAACGAGGAAAAACAAGCCCAGTTAGCAAAAGACAAAAGCAAACAAACACAAACAGGAACTGGCTTGAAAGGACAAGAAAATATTAGAAAACAATAAAAAAGTAGAAAAAAGAAAAGCGAACATAAAAAGTTTTCAATAAATGGGCTGTTGTGTATCGTAAATGAGCGATGGCCAAAGTTTTAAATTATACAAAGTATCATAAAATAAATGTAGCAGACCATCGTCATCATCACCGTCAACAACAGCAAGGGCCTCCACAACAACAACAACAACAACAAAAACAAATAGAACAAGAAAAACTAATATTAATAAAACAGCAACAAAAACAACGACAAACACAAATAACCACAAATCAAAGTAACAATGACAACAATAATAAACACAAGCATTTTAACAACAACAGTAGCAGCAGCAACAACAATGAATTTATCAACTACACAAGATTGCAGCAACATGTTGCTAATGACCAGCAGCCACATTTTCACATTAGCAGCACAAATTTTCAACAGCTAACATCCCTTTCCTCCTTTACTATTGTAAAAAATCGAAATTTAAAAATCAATAAGTCCCGTAATGTTAACAACACATTTCTACCCTCATTAACCCCACCTACAACATCGCCATTACCACCGTCAACAACATGTTCCTACTCCCCAACTCCAACAGCATTGTCGGCTCCATCTATTACCACTACAGTGGCGATGAATTCTTCTATTTTATCGCCCCTTTCCTTATCGCATCTTAATCTCTCGACCACATACTCGACCTATTCAACATGTTGTGTCTTAACCTACAATATGTTTACGGCATACGCCGAAGCTGCAACATTGCAATTGAAACGCAAAACTCAATTTAATAAGCTGCTACATGTAAGTGGTCATCCTGATATGCGTAGCATTTGCTATTTAATTCTGATGGCCTTCTTTTACTGGGGTGTCATGATACGAGCTGCTGTAGCCACAAACTTAACCACTACACAAACGCCAACTTCAGCCAGCCATGTGGAAGAATTAAATACCAAAGCAATGTTTTATTCTAACTTAACAGCCGCCATCACAACTACCACTACCAATGGCTTCAGTGCTGTAGTTGTGCATGGTCAGCAGAGAGATCCACTCCTGCCGCTTTTGGCCAACAGCAGTGTAAAGTCCCCCATTCCATTACTATCTTCTGACGATACTTTAACTAACTATCAGCGACGTTTGCTAATGCGTCGTGAAGCCGCCAATGTGCCTGATTTTGATGATGATGATTCCAGCTATCACGATGACGAACTTGATGAATACGAGATTTTAATTAATAATAAATCTGGTAAGTACTTTATATCTAATTATAATATCTATAGTGGATCAAAAATTTGCCGATAATAAATGAGTTAAGATCTAAAATGCTCGTAATGCAAAACTGAATTGATTTTTTCGAACGTATTCTAATTAATAATCTTGCCAAGCAAATATTATTTTTTGTGCTTTTCCAAAGCGTAAATTTACACAAGATATTAGGAAATTCGTTCAATTATTAAATTAAATTTAAATATTAAACCGTTGGAAATGACACATTCTGACCTATGAGGATATTGTCTGCCGCATACCGGACTCTAATGCTCCTTTACGAAGTAGCGGAGACTAGCCTATCTTGGATCTCTGTACAGATTATACTATACCAACACTGAACTTTAGTAGCAACCGTCGCCGATTTTTGATATCTACGTGGACAGTGGAGTGTCACTTAATCTTACAAAATTTTGTAAGATACCGATTACGATTCGTATTGATTTGCAGAATATGCAAAAATCATAAAACATATTTAAATAAATATGTAGGTCTCGAGTTATTTACCACAGTTAAAAATTTCGATATCAATAAAATATTTACAAAAAGTTTTGTAATTTTGGCAAGAAAAAATATTTATATTTTGAATATACATACATATGTACTTATGTACATAATTGGACGTTAAAGCAAGCGAAATTCAGGTGGTCTACGATAAATAATAAATAGTACAATATATGTACATAATGCACTAGCACGGGATAGGATAAGGATTTTCTGGGCTCTTGGTTGGAACTTGACAAGATTTTTATTATACCCTACACCACCATAGTGGGCAGAGTATATTGGATTTGTGTCTTAAATTATACTGATCGAAACAGAATCATTTTCTGAGACGATTTAACGATGTTCGTCCATCCGTCCGTCCGTCTGGCTGGCTGTCCATGTAAACCTTGTACGCACAATATTTCAAAACGATTGCTCTATAATAGATGATAGCTTACATGTGAGGAGTCCGAAAATAAACGATACACAAATTAGTTTAAATTATCAATAAATCATATTGGTGGTATATAAGATTCGGCACAGCCGAATATAAACCCTTACTTGCCTGTGTCAAATTTTAACTTTGAATAATTATGGACTGACCGTTATAAAATAAAGTATAATGACTTCTGCATATCTGAAACTAATTTGTGTTGAATTTTATTTAGGTATCAAAGTTTTTAGGAGATTTATGGTGATTTTCGAAAGTGGGCCTTATATGGGAGCTGTGGTTAATTATGGTTTGATCTGTACAAAATTTTTAGGTGTGATCTAGTTTTATATTTAACTTATTTGTGGCGAAATTTGTTTGGATACGTGTATAAGTCAAACATTTACAACTGATGAAGCCCTTTTTCGGGAGGACATTTGTATAATTATGGACCGACTGCAACCAAATTCAATTCCAATCGTCTTTGGGCCGAAATAGTATGTGCCAAATTTTATCAAAATATCTTCAAAATTGCGACATGACGGACTGACATCGTTAAATCGACTCAGAACGTGATTCTATGTCGATCGGTAGACTTTGAGGTGTATTTTGGAATAATATTTTTGGGCGTTACAAACATCAGCACAAATCCAATATACATACCATGCTGAAATCACTTTACAAGGTGGTGTTGAAAAGCCAGCTGTTTTTTTTTTCTTAGTCATGTTCGTTATGTGAATTTTTTTTTTGTTTGTATATATACAGTGGCGAGCACACATATTTTTTTTATAAATATCAAATAACGGTGCTTATGTACATAAATTCGCTGCTACTGTCCATTTATTCTTGCTGCCAGATAAAACGAACTTTAACGTGCAAAAGTAGATACATTGCCATTTCACATAAATTTACCCTAAACTTCACATTCGCTTTAATAATAAATGAATTTCAATTTATTTTCATATTTGTTTTATTAATTTAACATTTTAAATAAAAAAGTCATAGTTATAAAACATCTTCATGTGTGCTCGCCACTGTGTCATCTTGAAATTAAAAATTGTATGTATTCATTTATTTCTATAGGAATGTTTGTAAACAATAGTCAATTGTTTTTGACTATGTACATACTCGTATGTATGTATAACATAACTACTCGTAGTGATTGTTAAAAGTTTGCAAATTGATTTTTCTTTTCCGCAAAATAAGTGCTAATACACACGATTCCAACATATTTCATGAGTAATTGATTAATTACAGCGCAGTAAAAGCAGATGCAAGTACCATTTCCTAAACCATAAAATAATAATGGAACCAAATTTAACTGAACCTACTTAATTTAACATTCACAACACTCTGTCCAAACATAGTATTGGTAAATAAACATGAAAAAG
The DNA here is from genome assembly GCA_950370525.1 of Bellardia bayeri. Classification (NCBI taxonomy): domain Eukaryota; kingdom Metazoa; phylum Arthropoda; class Insecta; order Diptera; family Calliphoridae; genus Bellardia; species Bellardia bayeri. Next base: position 24,190,962 of record OX493267.1, read on the forward strand.
TTGCAAATTTACAATCAAAGTCTGTGGTCAACAAAATATACATACATATGTATGTATTATTTGCTTACGTTTTATTTGTTTTGGCCATTAACTCTACCTGCATTGTGTTGGTCCATATAGTAGTGGCTTTTGCACATGGGCATAAATACGTGTACATACATAATTACATTGTTATAAATTTTTACACACTTACGAATAAATAATTAATGTACATACATATGTATGTATGTATTTATAAATAGAATTACATTTCAAAGATCATATACAACATACAATCATACTACAGTACGTGTACATACATATAAGATTATAATGAACATATTTTAAAGTCTCAATGCTAGAAAACAATTCCATTTAGATATTTTTGATTTTTTATAATAAACTCCTAAAAATATGTGACGAAAATAAACAAATGCTTAAAATAGAAGAAGAAGCCATAGCAGAAAAACACAAACAATTAAAAGGATTAATTGTTTTTTATGTATTCTGTAGACCTTTTTTTATTGTTAAACAATTCTTTGTATTTTATTAATTCGGCTTGAGGTCTGATTTATTAAAATATATAAAAACTATTGTTTGTTTTTAATTTATATTGTTTATTTTCAATATTTCGAACAACTTTGGTGGTCATTATCAGGCAAAAAATTATTTTACAGGTACGGTCACACTTGGCAAATATTTACTAAATGTAAAGCGTAACCACTTGCTTTAGCACATATTTGTTTAACATTGTTTACTCTTGCAAGTGTTCTGCAAGATCAAACAGCATCAAATAAAAAAAACTAAATATTTGTTGCGTCCTGTCCTAAATAAACAAAGCTTTTTTTAGACAAATAAGCGAATTCAAATATATTTTATTAAGTGGTTACGTCTTTTTCCTCAAATATTTGCCAAGTATGACCGTATCTTAAGTTAAATGCAGTGTTGGCCATTGTTGATGTTTAAGAATGTTTCACTGACAATGATTTAAAACCAATTTGAAGTTCTGCTTTACTGGTTAAATTTGGAAAAATGCCGCTAAAATATATCGATTGCTCACAGAAGTCTATGATGAATGTGTTCCCTCGATTTCAACGTGCGGGAGACAAAGAAATTTAAAGTCTACGAATTGGAGACATTACTCAACAAGAGCTTGGAAAATCATTGTGAGATATTCAAGCAGTAATTTCAAAACATTTGCAAGCACAGCATTCATCTAAAAGCAGAGAAATTGGGTACAAGTCGTGAAACTTCATCCACCTTATAGTACAGACCTTGCCAGGTTCAAATACTATTTGATTGATGTAGAACGCTCTCTCTGGGATAAGATTAACTTGAGGAAAATGGCCAATAATTTGAATAAACTTAAGATCTTAAGTTATACACCCAATAATAATAAAATTTTAGGCCGTCATACTTAAATATTTTATTAAAAAAAAAAACATTTCAATTATCATCCATTTACTAGGAATTTAAACTAGATCACACCATTATGAACTTTAGACTTTTTTGGATTATGGTTACGATGACATATTAGATATACATATACATATTTATATAAAGATTGTCATAATTCGGCCATAAAGGAAATAAGTATGAAATATCTAGACGGCAAGTCCTATTGAAATCAAATTTCAAATAAAATAAAATAAAATGTAAATACTCGTACGTTATAAGTCTTTCTTAAATAATTTAAAATGAAGAAAAAATCACATTTTCACCATTTTTTAACTTTAAATGCATATAACTTTAGAATCTGTGATGATTTTTAAAAGTGTTAATAATCAAAAAAACTATTTCGAAAAAATCAGGATATATTTGGTTTTGCTATTAGAAAGAGTTTTTTTAGTACTGACCATAACTGAGGTTCCCCTTTTTTATAAGGTGCAAATTTGTAAATTAATCTTGAAAACCTTCCTTCCTAGTCATGTGAAATTTCATTGCAATCAGACTTACCATTTGAAAATTACAAAATTTATTTCCCATTTTTCCAAATTCCCCCAGTGCGCGATGTAGGGATCTTTCTGATTTTATAGATTATGCGTTTTTGATACATATCAAAAATTACTTTTGTGGCTCAGGCTGGTACTATCTTAACATTTGTCTTAAGAAAGTTTTAAAAAAAATTTTATTAGTCAAATGATATATTCTACCACATAAGCCCATACAATATGTAGAATAAGATAATATTTGTGTGTGTGTTTTAAGCCATATTGAAATTTGGCTTTTGGTTTGGCCCTATTGTAATGAATATTTTGATATTTTTTTTTTTTTTTGCTAAAACTTATGTTGACCGAATTGATGGTTGGCAAATGGCTGGCAAATTTATAGTACATACAGACACTCATGCAAAGCAAACAATGTTCAATGTGCACTTTGCGGATAATTTATAGCAAATATGTTTAAAAATATTTTGCAAGGGAATTGACATTTTTTTCCATTCGCTCCATTATATTGCTGTTTTGTCTATCCATATGAACATTAAGGGGTTCCTGTGTGTATGGAGCAAAAATAAGGTTGTCTGAGGAAGAGCGTTGTCAACTTTGAAATTTCAAAACGCACCAAAATGGAGCAAAAAATGCGTAATTTAAAAAACCAGGTTTAGAATTTCTTTTTTATTTAAAATGTTAATTGCATTAATTTTACATTTTACATTTTTATTATAAATATAACAATAAAACAGTCTTCTACAGTTCAATGATTTTAGAAAAAAAAAACTTAAAACAAAAAAATAAATTAAACTATTTTTTTTTAATTGCATAAATTCTATATAAAACCTTTTTAAAAGGAATAATAGTAAATATCTTTTTTAAATAAACGAGCTAATAAATTTAAAATAAGCATTTAACTACTCGAAATTCAACTCACAATATGCTATACGGAACTGAAGTACATATTTGGTACTTTTTTTAATTATTTTTCTGTTTTCTATTTGAGGTATGTACTTTCATTTTAATTTTTTTATTAAACATTTTTAGGGCTCCACTGGCAATCTAACCCTGGTTGTTCGTCTAGAGTTCAGTAGACCAAACCATCAGGCTATGCAATAATTTTTATTTCCATGTTTAAAATGTTAATTTTATTTTCAAACAAAGATTTTCACCCTATTCACCTTTAGCAATAACCTTCATTTGACGAATTTGATAGTATGTATTTATTTTTCATCCATTCGTATTTAAAATAAATTTAATGGGGTTCTTCTTCATCGTTAGATTTCATGATAATGAATTTTAAAAAACTGCAATTAAAAATTAGTAAAAGGAAAGATTTCATCACATTTTCGGAAAAAAATAAAAAACGCACCACAAAAACTAAAACTAAGAAATTTTTCGAACAAAAACTTTAAAAAAAGCACCAAAAAATGGTGCAAAACGCACCAAGTAGACAACGCTGATGAGGATATAATTTCTCCAAATTTTTAAGGATTTTGTGATTTTTTTTTTCATATATCTCGCAAAGAAAAATCGGTCACAAGGGAAATATCTCTGAAAGTAGATTTAAGTGCTCAGAAATGTTCATGCTTTTGAAATTTTCAAAAATTTTCACTTTTTAATATTTTTTATGAAAGATATAATTTTAATTACTACTACGTTTTAGAACTTATATAAATAAATTCATCAAAATACTGACGCCAGTTTAGGATATCTACGACTTTTTTGGAGCCACCCTATTTATTGCACATATGTAGGTACTACTTCATATGTGTGTATAGATTTAAAAAAAATACATGAATTTGTAATAAATATTTTATTATGAGCATTTTATATACTATACATACATATATACATATGTACATATACACATTTGTATTTATGCATATGTATATGAGGGCAGACTGAATAGATATTTTAATATATATAAAGAAGAAAAACAAAATTTATTTTAACAACTTTAATAACTTTATCAGTTTTGTTTTAGTCAGTCTTATAATTCCAAATGGCAGGCTTTTGTGAATATTTGTTATCCAATTTAATGCAGTTTTCATCGACCGTTAACAGTTTTTAATCAATGTAATAAAAGTAAAATATTAAGCATAAAAGAAATCTAATATTTCCACAGTTAAATAGATACAGAGTAATATATTAAGTGTCTAATGTAAACTCATATATTATTTTGTAATTTATTCTCACATAGTTATTGATAATTAGGGTTTAGCAACAATGTTTTCTTTTTTTTTTGCTTCAAAATTTTGAGTTACTTCTTAATTTGGAAAATATTGTGTCACATCGGTTTTAACGTGCGAGAGCGGGTTTGAGCGGTTCAGAAGTTGTGATTTTCACACGGAAGACTATGATCGCCCAGGCCAGCCAAAACTGTTTCAAAACCAAGAATTGGAGGCATTACTCCATGAAGATTGTTATCAAACTCAACAAGGGCTTGCAAAATCATTGGGAGCTACTCAAACAGCAATTTCGAAAGGTTTGCGAGCAGCAGGCTTCATCTATCAGGATTCATGCATGTCCGAAATGCTGTTTAAACGTTATAAAAGGAAATTATTTGATAACCGAATCATTACTTGCGATGAAAAATGGATCCATTACGATAATCGTAAAGCGTGAACACTTCCGACGTTCCCTACTTTTTTAAAGAAAAAAAAATTTTTTTCAAAGATTATGTCTATCAAATGTTGGCCGTTGCTACGACGCAGATGGTCTTTCCATTGAGTTCAATTTTCGATGACTCGTTCGTGCATTTCGACTGGTAACTGGCGAATGACACGCGTGATGTTTTCCTCCAAGGCCTGAATTAACTTTAGACTTTACATATCTCCACAGGAAAAAGTCTAACGGTGTGATATCACACGATCTTGGTGGCCAATCTTCCGGCCCAAAACGTGAAATTTGTACTCACCGAAGTGTTGTCTCAATAAATCCATTGATTGATGCGATGTGTGGGAAGTGGAGCAGTCTTGCTGAAACCAAATGTCGCCGAGATCACGAGCTTCAATTTCAGGCATCAAATAGTTGGTTATCATGGCACGATAACGGTCGCCATTGACCGTTACGTTTGCACTGGCATCATTTTTTAATAAATATGGACCGATGATTCCACCGGCTCACAAACCACAACAAACCGTTGTTTTTTCTGGATGAAGTGGCAGTTCTTGAATCTCTTCAGGTTGCTCTTCGTCCCAAGTGCGGCAATTTTGTTTGTTTACATACCCATTGAGCCAGAAATGGGCCTCATCGCTGAACAAAATTTGCCTCTAAAACGTCGGATCTTCTTAGAAATTTTCAAGAGCCCATAGAGCGAAGCGATTCAACGATTTTTAAACGTTGTTCAGGAGCAAGTCTTTCCATTATGAAATGCCAAACAATACTAAACAAAAATGACATGACAGCATGACACGAATCACACGTGATCTGTCAAAAAAAGACTACTGAAAAAAGTATCTCTACTTGAATCAACCTATATTTGTAAGAGATCGTATGTGAAACCCGGCTAAACAGGCGAATAGCCAAACATTCATGGTGGGATCAATTATAAGCTGCTGAAATCTGGCCAGTGTCCATATCCTGTAACTTCAGTGAAAACTTCTCGCGTCAAAAAGATGTGAAACAAACTATTCCATCGTTTCTTGAGAAAAAATGTGTCTTTAATTAACTTTCAGTGTTTGAAACCGTTAATCACAGATATCTGTGACGGCGAACAAAATTTACTAAAATTTTAAAATTTTCAACGACGGCGGCAAAATTGCAACCGTCGGCTATACAAAATGATGTATAGTACGACTTTGATGTTTGTTTTTTACAAAATAATTTGCAATAAAATAAAAATAATTTCGTGGTGTAAAGAAGAAAACTCTGTTTTGTAAAAAAAATATTGGGACACCGATTATTCGCCAAAAAAAAGTTACAGAGAAAAACAGCTGTTTGTTCATTTCAATCGAAAAGTTTCTCAACGCGAAAGTTACAGAACAGGGGCACAGGTCATCACAGGGAACATATAAATTTGTATTTTGCAAAAGTTTCAAAATAAAAGCTAAAAATTTTAAAATAATACAAGCTTTTTTTTAATTTATAACCCCTATAGGATTTATGTTTTACCAACTTTATGATACAACTCTAAAATAAGTTGAGGACTTTAAGACTACTCTCGTATGTACCTACATATGTATGTATATAAACATATAAACAAAATGTGCATAATCTCAATATAATTTTGTTTTGTTCTAAAGGTCAAGGAATTACAGCAAATATGCAAATATTTCAAAAATATTCCAACCAACCATGCACCAATGAAAGCACTAAAACAAAAATCGGATTATAGCAGATTAGATATGAAGAGAATAAAAATAAAACAATGGATAATAAAAGGATTTCAAATCTTAACTAGAACATTCTATTATACACACAGATACATACTTACACGCATGTAAATATTTAGTATAAATGTCTGTATTTGGTGTTTGAAAAAAACGCTTTAATAACCAAAAATTATTTTTACAACTCATGCTTTTAGATTAACAAAGAAATTGTATTTTTGTTGCTGCTCAATTGCTGTGGAGTCTTAAAACCTTTAATGTTTTATTATCAAGTTCAATTTGATTTATAGTTTTTTGCATCTTTGAAATACCATAAATGAAATAAATCATAATTCAGCAAAGACATGAAATTCTCCTCTTTAGACGTAATTGTATGTAAAATATTGCCCACATATTCTTGATAAAAAGTATTTGTGATATAGGTACTTAATAAAGGCAACATCATCCATGTAGTTAGAAAATAAAGAATGTGATATATCACAGATTTCAATGTATCGTATGTACATATGTATGTGGTCTTTATAAAGTTGTCAATTCCTAAAAACAAAACAAAAACTAAAATTATTCTAGTTTTTCCCAGCAGTAATTTCACTGTGGAAGAAATGTAAAAATTACTTAGTTTAGTTAAAGCCATAATTTTAAGTATTTCAGAAAGATAGCGGCTACAGAATTCTAATTCCAGGATTTTCAAAACTTAGTTACGTATAACTGAATGGAGGACACACATATGTACATACATTTTTACTCGATTGATCATTAGAAATAATTTTTTTAGTAGTGCGACAGAAATGCTATGTTAAAATTTAACATCGATGGTTGTTAAATAAATAAAATATTTTTGGATATTTACATACAAAAAATATGTACCGAAATACAATTCAATTCATTTGTTAATTTTATTATTATTTAATATTATTAAATAAAATTAATATCTAGTAAGTATTTAATGTTTAAAGTCTTAAAAGCATTAATTACAAAAGACGCATGAAATTCAGTTACGAATTGGGGATAACCCATATATACAGCCAAGGAAGAAATTATATGGTACAAATTCCATTTACTTATTCTAATTAAGTACTAAATAGTAAAAACTCTAAATTTTAATGCTTTTTATTATAACGCTGCATCAATTCTCTTCTCAACAACAATAACTTCTCTGATGTAGACATCATAAATTGACCGTTATTTTTTGGATTTTGTTTTTATATCGTTGTTTTTATATGAAATATCGATGGTTTCATGTAGAAAGGCCCTAACTCGCATATTTCAAACTTTACAGGAGAAGGTAAAAACACATTTAAAACTGTAATTGACAAAAAATAATGTTTTTTTTTTAAATGCAGGTTATTATTAAAATGAAAGACGAATTTGGTTTTCAAAACATTTCTTTTATTTTTAAATATATAAAAAACTAAATTGAGATAGGGCTTTTCCAGTCTCATTTCAGAGCATAAATGTAACTTAGGGCTTCTTTCTGTAGCGATCATAACAAATTATATTAAGGAAAATTCATTATTAAAATTAACAGAAAGTCTTATCATTGCTTAAAAATATTAAGTTCGAAAATAAAAATAGTCTTTATAATTTGTATGGCAAAGTATCATAAAAGTGTTGACAGTCTATAGGAATCAACTTCTTCAGATCTTGTAAATGCTCCCATTTTTTCTTCGAAATTGCCAATTTTTCTTTATATAACCGAGCTGGAATAACCGAGAGGAAGCACATATTCGTCCGTAATATTTGTTTTAAGATATATGACCCCTGAAGGATCATATGCAAGAGCACCTGCCTTTTTTCCTAAAATTAAATTTGCAATTGAAATTCAAATAAAAATTGATAAAAAATTCATAATAATTTCGATTATTACCTGGTCGAATTGATAAATATCGCTTCGGAAGTTTTTCAAAATCTAAGAAAAACGTGTAATCCAAATGGTATGCTTCTAGACGTGATGGATATTTCCTGGCTTCTTTAATAATTTGCACAAACTGCAACGGCAAATTTATTTGTTTGTTTTTTGTTTTTCTTTCGATAAGAGAATGGGCTGCATCACACTCCATCTGTGTATGCCCAACAACTAAGTACTTTTGCTCAATAGTTACATTTCGTTCTTCACATAAGTAGAGAATACCATTAGATAACGTGACGTTGCGGTTTTAATAAAAGCACCCGTCTGAATAAATAATAATGTGAATATCTGGAGATCTGTCCAAAAAATCCCTTAAATGCTTTATAATACATGTTGTAAAAACCGAAGCAGTAAGGTTTCCTGCAGTTTCATCCCATACAAAATTGTCCGATTGGTGTGTTAGAAGATTGTAAATTGTGAATTTGTAGTTTCATTTTGTAGTATGCCGAATTGACATTTAATTGTGGTACTAATTTTAACGCTTGCATGTCCATACAAAAAACCGCACATAGCCCCATTTTAGCATTTTCTATATACATGTTGGGTTTATACATTTTTTAGTAGTCAATACTCTAGTACGAAAATTGTCTAAAATAATAAGTTGAAATTTTTACAGTAGATAGATATTGACGTTGTTAGTTGATTTCTTGAAAAAGTGAGATTTGAAAAATTTTGAGTTAATACACTATTGTTGATCAAGTGCGATTTATCTTGAGGTTGTTGTTGTTTTGTAGTATGTAATGCAATAATAAGCTCAAAGTAACGTTACAACATTGTATCACAATAAAAAAATATTCGCTTATTCTTTATGGCATAATTTACAAAAAAAAACCGATGCAACGACACATAATTTGAATAACCGCTAATTTTGATCAAATTGCCTTAAATTTTTGTGAGGAGGTGTATTTGCGTTAAATGCATTGGAATCGCAAAAAAACACTAATTTCGAAAAAAATAGCCAGTTAGGACCTCGATATGTAATTATATGGTACAAGTAAAATTTTTAACAGATTTATGTAACAATTTACAACTAAAACCAATTTTTTGATGCAAACAATATTATGCCACATGGAGACCAACTCTCGTTGATAGAACGTACGCAAATTGAGTTGTTGAGGGAAAATGGGCACTCAATAAGGTACATAGCATACCCTGTTAAGATATCTAAGACGACCATACAAAATTACTTGGCGAATCCAAAATCATATGGCACCAAAAAAATATCTGGTAGCAAACCAACAGTTACTGACCGCAATAGACGATCAATCAAATAATTTCATTGTAGCCAAATGAAGTCAGAGCTGGGACTTAGTCCCAAAAGACGGATTAAGCAAATACTAAATAAATTTTTAGATGTGACAAAACAAAAAATGATTCCCAAACCACGATTGACTCCTAGACACAAGACAGCCAGATTATCGTTCACTGAAAAGTACAAATTTTGGGAAGAGCAGTGGCGTAATGTTTTATTCAGCGTTGAAAAAAATTCAACCTTGATGGATCTGATGGATTCCAATATTATTGGAGGGAAAAAGGCGGCAATACACAAACCAGAATAGCACGCAATTTTCACGGAGGATCTATGACGACTTGGGTTGCTTTTATTTTATATCTCATAAAATGAATGCGGAAAACTACGTAGAATTACTGGACAGTGTTTTTATTGAATTTGCTGAGAAAAATTATGGAAATAATTTTACATTTCAGCAGGACAACGCCCCTATACATAAAGGCAAAAGAACTAAAGCATTTTTTGAAGAAAAGAATATAGCTGTTTTGGACTGGTCACCTCTTAGCCCTGATCTAAATCCAGTTGAAAACCTCTGGGGAATTTTAAGTGCCGAAATATGTGGAATGACTTATAAGTAAAAAATGGAACGAAATTCCTCCAGATGTGTTACAAAAATTAATAAACTCTATGCCACTTCGGTTAAATGAAGTAATCAAAAATCCAAGAGGACTTTCGCATTATTAAAATTTATATTTTAGTTGAATATATTTAATTAGTTTTAGGTTTCGATTTTTTTCTTATTTTGTACCATATATGTAAATATTTCCGATAAGAATTTGAATTAACAGTAAAAAGTATTTAATAAAAATAAACAAACCCTAAAAATCTTTTAATTTAATTTTTTGATTCTCTATAATAAACATAAAAAATATATAAACTTTTACATTAGCTTTAAAACCCAAGAGATTTTTAGAAAAAACACATGTACCATATAATTTCTTCCTTGGCTGCACATATATTATAAATCTTTTCTGTCTTTCCTGTTCTTCTCTTTCCACCGTCAGCTGTGTAGAAGTCTTTTTATTCGACATGTTTTCCAGATTTTTACCCAATTTCTCTAAATCGGACTCCTCTGAAGCCAATGATTCATCTTCATCTGTAGACAGAACTTCCCAACTGGCCAAAACACGATTTTGTAAATCGAAAATACGCTGACATTCTTTCTTATAACGTTATAGCTATTGAAAAACGATTACCTCTGGAGAGAGAGCTTTTGCCTTTTCCATAGATAATGTACGTGCTACATCAATGACTTCCCATCTTGAGAGTTTTTTGGTTTCTTCATTGGGTACTATACATTTTCGCACTAGTTCTTTAGCTCTTTGCAAAGGTAGACGACGTAAATCAGCATCAGTACCGGTAACAATACGTTTTGGTTGGGATTCTTGTGCTGCCTTTAATTGCTTAAAATTTAGAAGGCATTGTTTTTGTATCGCCAAAAGCGATTTTAATGATATTCGGAACGTAAATCCGATCTATGCTTGGAAGCGTCAATAGGCTATATATTTTTTTTCAAGCCTTGTAACAAAAGTTTTATAGTCTATTGCATAAGTTTGGAAATTCAAGTAAAATAAAGAATATTTACTCGGGAGTTTTTAGTATGTACCTTTAATATTAATTTTTTTTTTTAAATAGATAAAATTTATATTTTTAGTATTTCAATATAGGGTGATTCATTTAGACTCTTAAATAGAACCTTTAAAATAAAACTGAATGTCTGCAAACAAAGAGTTAATTTTTCATCTTTAAAGAAACAGATGCCCCAATTAAGTAGTTCTGTATGTATGTGTTTTGTTACCCATATTGTTATCACGTCTTTGTCCATAATGTATTTCAATAGCAATTAGGAGATAATACATTATGGACAAAGACTTGAGAACAATGCAGACTATTCAAATTTGAAATGTAAGTTTACTAATTTGCAAAAAAATCTACGATTATCAAGCTCAAACATACGTTTGGCAAGGGAAATTTAAGAAAACAAATTTTACAATTATCATCAGCACCCTACAAGAGATTTAAAATTTGAATGTCAATATTGCTTTGTATAAGAATTTCTATTTCGAAATAGTTAATCAATTTGTTTTGAAAAAATGGTGCCCATAAAAGAATTTGAGTTGAAAGAATGTGTTTTTCTCCTACACAAGATCAATAATATCCCGGAGAGAGACTGACTGTTTAATTTATTGTATTAAATATGAAAGAATTAAGTTGTTATTTTTTTTTTATAATTAACAAACACAAACTGCGAAGCTTTTTGGCTTATCTGCAGAAAACACCCAGAGTCCTTGGCGGGAGTCGAACCCGCAACCCTCTGACTGATAGCCTGGCACACTATTGCCTAGTCTATCTATATGTATGTACATTAGGGTGACACCGTTTGTATGGAGAAAAAATAAGGTATCGATGTTCCCGACTAATATGAAAATTTGATTCATTTTATGACTACGTTTCTCAATTTGTTTGTCCTTTGAGCTGGATCAAAGGATAAAAATATCCTTTTTAGAGGTTTTTTGATTTTTTTCACATTTCTTCCAAAGGAACTATATGTAAATTGGTATCATATGAAAGGTCTTTGAGTGGCCCATTCAATGGATTAACAAACTAATACCCTACACCCAGTATATTTACAAAACAGTTTTTCAGAAATGGGCGCTATATGGACATCCAAAAATTTAGTGCCATGACTTCTGTGAATATAAATATTATGTGGATACTTGCATAATACAAACATTTATGATCGTTAAATATCAATTTCGGGAGGATATTTGTATAAGGGCCAGGGGAAATAATGGACCGATTTCCACCAGTTACAATCATACCAAATTTTATTGAAATATCTTCAAAATTGCGACCTATACTCTGCGCACAAGCTTTACATGGACAGCCAGCCAGACATAAGGACGGACGAACGGACATCGTTAAATCGACTCAGAGAGCATTTCTAAGTCGATCGGTATACTTTAAGGTGGGTGTTGGACCAATATTTCTGTTCGTTACAAACATGAGCACAAATCCAATATAACCTCCCCACTATGGTGGTGTAGGGTATAAAAAGTACCAAATACATACGAGTATGTACTGAAATTAGCCCTTTTTTTACCAATTAGTACTTCAGTTCTGAAAAGCATATTGTGAGTTAAATTTTAAGTGGTTAAATGCTTATTTTATCTATAACGAGCTAATGTTTGTTTAAAAAAATGATTTTATTATTAATATTTGATCTGTTTTTAAAAAGTTTTATATAGAATTTATAAAATTAAATTACTCTCAGTTACGCCTCTAGTTGTACCCTATACCCTATGGTACAAAATATGTTTAATATTTTCCGTCCACTAAAAACGTCAAATGTTATGTGTACATATAGATATTGCTATATGTATATAAATATATATGTATTTGTATATAGGTACATACATATTGTTAAAACTTCAATAATTCCTTTTAATGACACCATGGTGCAACTATACAAGGTGAGTGCAAATCGACAACAAATACAACACAAAACAGAAACAACAGGCATTTTGTTTGTGTAAAATAATGTACTACTGTCAAAAATACTTGAAAAAATATTTCTTTTGACATAAGAAAATTGTAAACAAAGTCAGTCAGCTGGGCTACTGCACTCACCTTGTATAGTTACACCATGAATGACAATGTCGATTTAAATTTTCGGTTAGCCAACAAACCGATAAACATTACGAACAATCGAGTAATGTCACATTTGTATGTAAAATCTAATATGAATGTGTGTATTATCATGATGTTATATTAGAACTGAGAATATTAGAAAAGTAGATACTAAGATGTATCATAGTAGAAAATCATTGCACAACCCACCGGAGCTGGTGCACCAAATAAATCTCCTATTTTCTTATTAAGTATATTACGCCTTTAATTTTAAATTTGTTTAAATAAAGAACTAAAAAACAACTTCGGACTACAGCAATATCGAGCAAATAAATGTATTTCACTTATTTGCAACATTTAAAAGCCACAATAATTTAATGTTCTCTTTCGACTTTGTTGTTGTTTAACTTTTTCGTTCAGCTTTAGGTAAATATATTGGAGCTCCATGCAACAACTCGAAATGTGAGACCACTCTATTGCATGTCATCTGTGAAAAGGATACAAATACATGCGGCTGTGAAAAAAATTATCCCGTACAACTTGGTTTAACTAGGGGGTGCGATAAACGTAAGTATTTTCCACTTTGTCCAACCAGTCAGCCAACCAGTATGTATGTACTCGTATGTATGTATGTATGTATATATTGATGAGGGAAGGACAGTCGATGATGTTGGTTGGTGCTGGCTTGGTTTCCTTTCAGTATTGTTTTCAATATTCATTTGTGTTTCTTGTTTCTTTTTTCTTTATCGCGTTCTCTCCTTGCAAACAGCTAAAAAACTAGGTGAACAATGTTTCTACGATGAGACATGCCAATACAATGATGAAAATTCCCTTTGTGTTCAGGTGCGTCATAATGCCATGTGTCAGTGTGCGGATGGTTTCCATTCGGTTAGCTATACAAAACCAACACGACGAGTATTTTGTACTCAAGGTAAGTGTGTAATTGTCATTCCAAAATAGTAACAACGACCACTAAATAAAGCCAGTGGTCCTGCTACTAAAACTGCTGGTAGTAAGTGCAGCAACACTTATCGTACGTATAATTTATTACAAGATGTTACATTTTCGTATAAATAATTGTAGATTGCAACAATATCATGTGCACTAACTATCATTTCTTTAAAGTTAAAACGAACACGAAGTTTTTGTTCTTTTTCACAAATTCACTGTTTTCTTATTCACGACAAATTGCAATTAAATGTAATTTAAAGAAATGATGTTACAAAATTATTGTTAGCATTCTTTTTTTTTATACCCTACACCGCAATAGTGGGAGGGGTATATTAGATTTGTGCTGATGTTTCTAACGCCCATAAATATTGGTCCAACACCCACCTTAAAGTAGAAAGTGATTCTGAGTCGATCGGTATTAACGATGTCCGTCCGTCTGGCTGGCTGGCTGTCCATGTAAAGCTTGTGCGCAGAGTAAAGGTCGCAATTTTGAAGATATCTCAATAAAATTTGGTACTACAAATGAATTATAAATGAAGATAAATCACATCTACAAATTTTGTGAAGATCAGTTCATAATTAGTCGTAGCTTCCATATAAGGCCCACTTCCGAAAATCACTTCAAAGAGCATACTCTTTTAAAAATGTTGGTATCCAAATAAATTGAACACAAATATGTTTCGTACATGTACAAATAATATGGTAGAATTTTATGATGATCGGTCCACAATTTGTTGTACCTCCCATATAAGGACCACTTCCGAAAATCACTTCAAAGAACACAACTCTTTTAAAAATGTTGGTATCCAAATAATATTGAACACAAATATGTTTCGTACATATACATATAATATGGTAAAAGTTTATGATGATCGGTCCATAATTAGTCGTAGCTCCCATATAAGGCCCACTTCCGAAAATCACTTCAAAGAACATAACTCTTTTAAAAATGTTGGTATCCTAATAATAATGAACACAAATACGTTTCGTACATATGCATATAATATGGTAGAATTTTATGATGATCAATCCATAATTAGTCGCAGCTCCTATATAAGACCCTCTCCGTAATTCACTTTAACCTCCATAAATCTTTTAAAACTATTTATATCGAGATAAATTATAACATACACAATATTTATATTCACGGAAGTCATGGCATTAAATATTAGATGATCGGTTCATAATAGGTAATATCTCCCATATAGCGCCCATTTCTGAAAAACTGTCTAAAAATAGTTGTTACGCTTTTTTGAGTAAATATTTGAGATGTGTGACCGTACCTTAAGTTTGACGAAAAGTCCACTAAGTTGAAAACAGAGGGAAGGAAGGGAATTTAAATTAATTAATAAAACACAAATAAGATTTCTTTCGTGGATCTATGTACATCAGTGTCGGGCACACAGCCATAAAACAAACGACCGACAATATTTGCACACTCAAATAATTTTTCAGTATACACAAAACATATTTGTGTTCAATATTATTTAAATAACAACATTTTTAAAAGAGTTATGCTTTTTTCAGTGATTTTCGGAAGTGGGCCTTATATGGGAGCTACGACTAATTATGGACCGATCATCATAAACTTCTACCATATTATATGTATATGTACGAAACATATTTGTGTTCATTATTATTAGGATACCAACATTTTTAAGAGAGTTATGCTCTTTTAAGTGATTTTCGGAAGTGGGCCTTATATGGGAGCTACGACTAATTATGAAGCGATCTTTACGAAATTTGTAAATGTGATTTATCTTCATTTATTACTCATTTGTGGTGAAACTTGTTTGCATACTTGCATAATTCAAAGATTTATAACCGGTAAGCCCCAATTTCGGAAGGGCATTTGTATGGGGTCCAGATGAAATAATGGACCGATTCCCACCAGTTTCAATCCCATCCATCCTTGAGCCGAATAAATATTACGTAACAAATTTCATCGAAATATCTTTAAAATTGCGACCTATACTCTGCGCACAAGCTTTACATGGATAACCAGCTAGCCAGACGGACGGACGGATATCGTTAAATCGACTCAGAAAGTGATTCCCACTATTGTGGTGTAGGGTATAAAAAACGCCCTCCACTAATCTACATATAAATATGTTTCTTCTATATTGGTAGCACTTTAATATAGTTTGTAGTATTTATTTAAATTAATTGTTTTTTGTTAAATATCACAGATATTACTTTTTCGTACCATTTTATTCCACAGATATCGATGAATTGAATTCCGATTTACCAACACTGCTGGGAGTGTGTGTCGGTATCGGTGTACTGGCTGGTCTCATCTGTATGGTACTCCATCTGTTTAGTAAAACGAAATATCCACGTCATCGCAATTTCGGTGATGCTAATTTACCGCCACCTATAATGTATTCAAGTGAAACAGGTAATATTAATCCATGACTCAAGTAAAGTAAAGTAATGTCCAACCAATGACCAACTGAGCCATGTATTTGGTGTGTTGTGGTGTTGTGTTGTGTTGTGTATATTGTTGTTATTACTTAAATAGCACCTATTATATATGTATGTATTTACTATTACTACTACTATTATTATTGTTATATTGTTATGATATTGTGGCTATTGTGAATCTGATATGCCTTCACATTTACCAGGTATACCATTGACAGTGCAATCCGGTCGCCCCTCCTCACGTTCAAGTATACGCTCTAGTGGCGGCTCAATCGGTTCCTATGGTAATCGACGTTCGTCAACGGGAGGCGTAGGCGGCAATAATAGTGCGACATCTGGCTCCAAGGGCATACTTGTCTCAACATCACGCACAGGTGCGGCTAGATCAGCCGCCATATTGCTTATATCGTGTCACTTAACAACCTTATCTAAACAAACGGCCGCGTCACGCGTCTCATCGCGTCAAACGTCCGGCGCTGGTTGCAGTGCCAATTCTCGGGATAATCTTGATGAGAACGGTTCAGATCCGGGTAGTCAAAGTTGCGATAGTACAATATCGATGACGCGCCATCTGCAAAAACAATTGAATCACCAGCGTCATCTGTTGAGCTTCGAACTATCGCCGGCCAAAACAAAAAATCACGATAGAGTTAGAGCATTGTTGGGCCTAAATGGAATCGATAATTATCGTAGCGATGACGATGCGTTAAATAGTTTAGATAATGGTCTTTTACAAATTGGTGCACTTCCTACACCGGCCAGTGAAACCCCAAGATTTGCGGTAAACATTTCCTAAAATCAAAACAAACAAAAACCAAATACAAACAAACAATTAATACAACCAACCAACTAAACAACCAAACAACCAATTAAATCAATCAATTAAAACTTTAATTAAACAGTTTTATCAATCTGACGTAAAACCACCAAAATTTCCAACAAATTATTAAAAAAAAAAAATATTTAATTTTAAATTAGATATAAACTCTCTCTCTCTCTCTCTCTCTACTTCTAACTCTCAAAGACTCTTAACATACTTTTTAAAATTGTTTCTTCTGTTTTCTATATTTTGTTTTTTTTTTCTCAAATCAAAATTACTCCTATTTTACAACAATAACAATAACAACAACAACAACAACATATACATTCCTACAAATTAAAACAACAATCTCTGCATATTTAAACAATTTGTTATTAATTATACTGGTATTCTTCAATAGCATATAAATTATTGCAGTTTTTTTTCATGTGTGTGTGCGTGTGTGTTGTTTGTGTTTTATTAGAAATTATTAATCCTCTCTATTATAATAATTGATGTTGTTTTTGTGTGTATGTGTATGTTTGTATGAATATTCGTTTATTTATTTAATTAATTAATTAATTAATTAATTAATTAATTAATTCATTAATTCATTAATTAATTAATTAACAATAACAATGATATTTAATACATACTACATACTAAATGTTTAAATTAATAACATTCTTTTTTTTATACTATGTATGTATATCTATTCTTTTGTTTATAATTGTTAATGATGGTTAAATCTACTTTGTAGTCTGTTCAGATTTATTGTTCTCTAGCTGTAACCAATATATATATATATATACATTATATACATACTATAACTATCATTTTTCAATTAACGTTTTCCTTTTTTTAATATTCTGTTAACTTACAATAATAGTTTATATACATATGTATTTGTTAAAATACTAAATAATAAAACATGTTAGAGCGCTATATTCGGCAACGACGAATATTATATACACTTCACTTTAGTTTACTTTAAAAGTACATATTTCTTGCTGTTTCGTTAAAAAAGAAATAGTTGGAATCACTCCCGATATTTCATTATGGCAGACATATTTGTAAGGTGTGGACTTCATTCAGTATGTTGATTTCAACAGATATCCGCATATCTTTATATTAATTCTCCTGCCAGAAATGCAAAACAACAAAATTAGCATTTTTATTTTAGACAAAGCAAAAAAAAATTAAAATCGGTTATAATTTAAACCATAAATGCAACAATTTATGGCTATTTAAGGGTCAGGTCTCAAACAAATTTTTCTTAACAAACATACATAACTATAATGTAGGGTGGCTCAAGTAGAGATACTTTTTTCAATAGCCCTTTTTTGACAGATCACGTTTGAGTCGTATCATGCTGTTATATTATTTTTGTTTTGTATTGTTTGGCATTTTATAATGGCAAGACTTACCCCCTTATTCAGAAACGATTATTAAATTTAACGAAAATTCACATTCTGTGAGGAATGTGTTTCGTGCACATCGCTCAACTTATGGTCAACATAATCGTTCTACTAAGCGTACTATTCGCAGCACCCTCACCCATTTTGAGACCCAGCATTCATTATTGGATAATATTCCAGCACGCTGTGGGCCGGTGGAATCATCGTTCCATATTTATTAAAAAATGATGCCGGTGCAAACGTAACCGTCAATGGCAACCGTTATAGTGCCATGATAACCGACTATTTGATGCCTCAAATTGAAGCTCGTGATCTCGGCGACATTTGGTTTTAGCAAGGCTGCTCCACTTCCCACACATAGCATCAATCAATGGATTTATTGAGAGAATACTTCGGTGAGCAAATAATTTCATGTTTTGGGCCGGTCGATTGGCCACCAAGATCGTGTGATATCACACCGTTAGACTTTTTCCTGTGGAGATATGTAAAGTCTAAAGTTTAGGCGGACAAACCCGCTTCGATTCAGGCCTTGGAGGAAAACATCACGCGTGTCATTCGCCAGTTACCAGTCGAAATGTGGATAGAACATCTGCGTCGTAGCAATGGTCAACATTTGATAGACATAATCTTCAAAAAATAAATGCTCTTTCAAATGATAATAAACATTCCCCATTAAATTTGAATTTTCTGTGTTTTTGTTTTTTCTTTAAAAAAAAAGTAGGAAACCTCGAAATGGAACACGCTTTATAACTCCTGTTTCCTGTTTCACACTTTTCAGTTTTAGCTGACCAGTTTTTGTTCAATTCTTTCAACTTGCCATTTCATTCACACACGTTTATTCAATTCGTGAGTCTGCATCCAGTAGAGTAAAATTTTTATTTCCGTTTGTCTTTTTGATGAATTTTGTCGATTGTATGGTGCTCTTATATGGAAAATAACTTAACCAACAATAAAGCATTATTCACATAAAATCCGGCCATACTGCAGAAGCCTGGTGCCAACACTTTCGTTGTTTCAATGATTTGTTATTTAAACGCATCTCCCATTATTCTGTCCACAAATTTTAATTTTTTAAGAAAAATTAATGGTTTACAAATTCCCCCAAAATCCGTCGTCTGATTCAATGCTTACAAAAAAGCTAAAGCTTTTAAAAAAGTACTGTAAATGATGTTATAAACCGATACAAACCTACCGTAAGTGCATCAAAAAGAAAGTAAAAGTGCTATTAAAAGAAACCAGAAAATTACAAAGAAAACATCGAATGTGCACCAAATGAAAATTCGTTCGATAAGAATTTTCGACCACAGTCGAAAATCGAATTTTGCTCATAATAGGCACCTATGACGAAAAATTTAATCAGTCGGAATCAAAATTGTATGTTGCAGCAAAAATAGAGAATCTGAATTGATGGATAAGGTCAAAAGTCAAAGGTTTGGCAAACAATTTGGTGTGGAGAGCACCTTTTTGTCACCTCTTCATCTATGACTTCGAATATTTTTTATAAAATAATGCCAGCAAAATCGTTTGCTGCATCTTATTAGACGTCATCACACTTCGTAAAGTTTTGCCACTACTTAAAAACTAAAATGGATTGGTATACAAGAAAAAACCATTGATGTAATAGAAAACAAGTATGAAAGTATAGTCGGTCAAACCCGACAATATAATACTCTACATATGTACATATACTGGGTATGTGTAAAACAGTTTTTCATATGCGCATATAGATAATTTTATTTAACACATTTTAACACTTTTTGAAAGATTTATGCATGTTAGTGTTTTCAAGAAGTGGGTTTTATATAGGAGATTTGACTTATTACAGACCGATCGTTATAAATATAGGGGTCATGATATCTGTATTTATGAAACTTATTTGTGTTTGAATTTTATTTAGATACCAAAATGTTTAAGAGATTTATGGTCATTAAAGTGATTTTCGTAAGTGGGGCTTATATAGGAGCTACGACAAATTATGGTCCGATCATCATAAATTGTACCGAATGATTTGTGTATATATATATAACATTTTTGTGTTGAATTTTATTTGGATACCAAGAGTAGTGGGCCTTATATGGGAGCTATGATAAATATTGCACCGATCTGCATAAAATTTATAGAAGTGATTACACTTCATTTGCAAGTTATTTGTGGCGAAGTTTGTAAGGCAAACATATATTTCGGAAGGAAAATTGTGTGGAGACTAGGTGAAATAATGGACCAATTTCAATCCCAATATCATGTAAAAAATGTTGTCGAAATTTCTTCAAATTTGAGAACTATACTTTGCGCAAAAGCTATACATGGACAGCCAGCAGACGGAGGAACGGACAGCGTTAAATTGAAATTGGAAGTGATTCTGAGTTGATCGGTATACCTTAAGGTTGACGTTTATGAGCGTTATAAACATCAGCACAAATCCAATATAACTTGCCCACTATGGTGGTGTAGGGTATACAAATATGCACCCCCCAAAATTCGGCCAACTAAACAATAGTGGACTATTTATTGTCAAAGGAAAGTTAAAGCTGTAGTTGACCATAAAACAATTTAGTTTCTTTCTTTAGCTTTTTTATGTATTAATAAATTCGTATCAATTTGTGGTTTTAAATTATTCAAATAACTTTTTTGTTACGTATGAAAATATTGAAACATTTATGCTAACGGATTTTATGTGAACAATGTTTTAAGAATATTTCTTGATTTTACTCACAATTTGATTATTGAGGGTACATGTAAGATTTTGAAAATAAAAAAGAGGTTGAGAAGCAAAAAAAAAAGAACAGATACGAAATTTAGTTGAAGTTGTTGGGTAAAGTGGAAAGAGTTTGGGAAGCACATTAAATAAAATATGTAATAAAGCTACTTCAAGTTGTTGGATAACTTTTCATGTTAGAGTCTTAAATAATGCAAATTTTAAAGCCTTATTGGGATACAGTTCTTAATAATTCAAGCCTGTAACTGTCACCTAATTTTTAAATTTAGTATACTCGTACATACATATAAATAATATTAAAATTGCAACAATTTTTATTTCATTAACAATTGTAGTTTAGAATCCGGTTATTTAATTACACTAATCCAAATACACAACTTGAAGAACACTTTTAGAAAACGTCAGCATTCTCTGTCAAGTAGCAATAAATAATAAATATTCTTACTTACTTACTTACTTGCCAATTACTAACAAAAAAAACACAACAACAATTAAATGTTTAAACAATTCTACTTACAACAATACTTACATTTGAATATACATACATATGTATGTATGTATGTATGTGTTTGAAATAATCTACTTACATACATACATACTTAGATTAGTATAAATGTGAATTTTGTTATTTGCTGCCTTCTGATTTCAAATCGATCGATGTTTATTGAACTATATACATACTTATATGTATGTATGTCTATTAATTATGTTCTCTTTTAACTTTTAACTTGTAACTGTTTAATTTATTTAATTAATGTTATTTTTAATTTTGTTTTTTTTTTTAATCAAACACTCTACAAGAAACCTTGAACACAAATGAAATCTCACCACCAGTTGAATACGTGAAAAAGATATTAAAATTTTTATGATTTAGAGGAAAATATGAAAAGAAAGAAAATACCAAAAGAATACTTTAAACACAGGTCAAACAAAAGGTAAAAGAACAAAATTTAAAGCAAAAGCGTTAGTGATCATAAAAAAGCAATATGGCGGTGACTGAGTCCAAGTTTTTATTAAAACAAAAAAATAATAATAATAATGAATCTTGTTTTTTATTATTAAAGTAATTTTTTAAAAGAATGTAATTTTTTTTTAATATTAAATTGCTTGTACTAATTATTACAAATTATTAACAAACTGAAATATTTCTCATTTAAACAAATAAAAGCGGCTTCAATTTGCAACTCAATTTAAAACTGCTTTTATTTATTTAATGAATATTTGTGAACAAATATTTTTTTTTATTAAAATTAAAAAAAAAATACTTACTAATAATAATTAAATATTAATTAATATTTTTCCTTAAATAATTAAACACATTAACAAATACCAAACACAATTCATTTTTCTTTTAAATATGTATACGATACATACTCGTACATATGTGTGTATGTATGTATGTATGTATAAAAAATCTTTAACTTTTAAAAACGTACCAATTTTTGAACACATTTTCCTGTAATTTTTTTATTGTTTTCAGTAAATTTTGTTTTGTTTTTTTTTTAAATTTTCGTTTTTTCGTATTTAATAATTAATTTGTTTGTATTTTTTTTTTCAAAATTTTCATATTATTTGTTGGCTTTTTTCCTCAACTACATAAAATAAGAGAAAACAAATTATTAATCAAAATTAAGCTGCATCTTGTATTCGAAACCAAAAATTATAAAGCAAATAATAATTTTAATTTTCTTTGTAAATCATTATTATGTGTCACAAAATTTCTATACAAAATTTTAATTCTATTCTTTATCTTTAAAGCTGTCAATTTTAAAGCCTTTAGCTTGTTGCTGTCAAAAAATCAAAATCCAAAACAAAAACAAAAACAAAAAAACCTCAAGCAAAACCAACAAATGCATTTTTAATACCGCTTAATTTCATTTGAATCTCAAACAATCAATGGCATTTTTTTTATTATTAAAAACTATTGGAAATTCAATTAATTTTATTTTATGTTTAATTTATATTTGCATTTTTTTTATTCTCTCTTTCTCTTTAACTCCATCTCGCCTCATCATTATTGATGTTACTTGTAATGTAATCAACAAATGAAACAATATTTAGGTTCTCGAAGACCAAGTCTAGCGTCGGTACACAGTACGAGTTCATCTGTACGTAGCTATAGTATGATGCGCTTCGAAAAGGAGCAACAGCAGAAGGAAATTCGACATGAGATGAAATTGCGTTTGGCTCGTCTACAGCAACACCAGCATCAGCAACAGCATCAACAACATTTGAGAGAATATAAGCCGCAAATAATTATCGGCGATACTGCTGTTTCCATGCAACATGGTGTTGCATTGAGTCGCATTACCATGGCTACACCAAGTCCAATAACACCCAATTCAACGGATGAACTTTTACCAGCGGTCGATGAAAGTCAAGAGGTAAGATTTTATTTTGTACATATGTACTCGTCCATACATACATATATCGTCGCATAGTTTTTGTCAGTTTTTATTATCCAATACGAGCATTTGAGACATACACAGAAAAAAAAATCATGTTTTTTTCAATTAAACCTTTAATTGATTTTAAAATAATTTTCAATTAAAATTTTAATTGATTCAATTACTTTTTCTGATATTTTCAATTAAATCTCACATTTTTTTTAATTGATACTATCATTTTGTTTACAGGTCCGATTTCAATTAAATTTTTAATTGATTCCACAAATATTTTAATTGAAACTCATTTTTATTTTTTTTTTTTCTGTGTAATTACTGTAAGAACAAATCAGAGTCTAGTTTATTTTAAAGAAACAATGTAATTTTAAAAGTATACTAAATATGTTTTTTGCAATGTCGCAAATTGTATCTCTGAAATGTATTCTCCTTTAACGTATATTTGCCAGCAAAAACTTGTTTCCTTTAAATTTTTTTAAACCAGGTTTCCGAAGATTACCAATTATCATGAAACAATTATAAATTATAAATTTTTATCAAGGTCAGGTGAGGTCTAAAAGAGGTTCGTACAGTTAATGTGAATAATTCATAGCTATTGTTGACCCATAGTGACTCCTTACACACAGAAAAAAAAATCATGTTTTTTTTTAATTAAACCTTTAACTGATTTTAAAATAATTTTCAATTAAAATTTTAATTGATTCAATTACTTTTTCTGATATTTTCAATTAAATCTCACATTTTTTTTTAATTGATACTATTATTTTGTTTACAGGTCCGATTTCAATTAAATTTTTAATTGCTTCCACAAATATTTTAATTGAAACTCATTTTTATTTTTTTCTGTGTAGATATTGATAACTTTCATATCATCAATGGCCTGCATTTATACAGTTTACCAATGAGTTATTTCATTTCAAGTCCACTAGACTTTGAAAAGAGGCAAAACTGATTGCGCGCTATTGATGCATGTTAGCTTGTCCTTTAATATCATACGCAAGATCATTATCATTAAGATCATTATGTCCTTTAGTTATAGAATCCCACACGACTTTCATCTGTTATATTATTATGTTTTATTATTTAATTCTTAAGTTTTTATATTTTTTTTTTTAGGAAAATGTAGTTTTTCCAGTTTGTTTTGAATGGCGCCTCTGGTCGCAGCAGTTTGAATTCACCTAAGCACTGTTTAAGGTGCTCAGTCAGAATATTGAGAATCAAAACAAGTTGTTGTTTGCTAATCTAAATTGATTCTGATTTATTCATGTTTTTTGTTTCAGTATTTAGTTATACTAAATAATTTGTTACAATTTTTTAGTATGACAAAAATTTGCTTGCTACAAATGTAGGTTAAATTGTTCGGATATCATAGTTCTCTTATTTTAAATGTTTTAATTTCTTATATTCTAAAGCTATGTATAGACGATCGTCAGATATAACAACGTTGTCAGATCTAGCAATGTGCCAGCAATGTACATTGAACAATTGTTAGCTAAAGGTAAATTGTCAGTACAGACGACTGTAAGAAAACTAACAATTTCATTGGCACACAATTGTTACACAATGAATTTATCTGTCAACCGAAATTGTTTTTCCAAAATGTTATTAATGCACACTTGTTTGTTTATTTATGTATATACAGAGTTGAATTTAGAAATAATTTCTATGACAATGCCGCCATTGGCAGATGCATAAACTTTGCACATATGACAATAAAAAGTGTTTGACAATTGTCTTAAAATAATGACAATGACAAAATTGTGTTTTTACACGATTGCTAGATGTCTGACAATATTTTTGTCTTTCAATGTACTGAAAATGCTTTTTCTTACAACGTTGGAAGACAAAACAAATGGGTCTCAAATTAGGTAAATCAATTCTAGAAAGCCTTGAGTTTTTATAAGTAATCTTGTAAGTAAACTCACGAATTTCTAAACAAGCCTTTTACCAATGGCACTTCGTATATATGCTACAGTCGTTATCATAAGAATTTTGAAAAGGGCTCACTATTCCGTTCCTAATATTTAATTCCTTAATTCAAGGAATGTGACATGATCAGACTTTTGATGAATCAGAAGTTAAGTGTGACAGGTGGTCAGTTACTTATCCTACGAAGGCGGTTCGGAAACTTCTTAGCCTGGAACAGAAAGCACGGTATAAACAAAATAAGTATGGAAAAGTGTTTTGGAAACTACCATCTGTGCATGTTAAATATCTTCTCGATCTGCCAACTCCATCATATAGAAACAGATGTTCCAAAAAAAAGAAATATCCGCGATTTTTTTACAATGAAAAAAATTAGAAATTCGTGGTGTCATTAAATATTTAAATAAAAAAGGCTTATCGGCACAAGAAATTCATAATGATATGGTGAAAGTGCTCCTTCATATGCATTCTGCAAGATGGGTGCCACATTTGTTAACAGTCGACCAAAAACGCATAAGAATGAAAATTTCTCCAGCTTTTTTGGATCGTTTTAAGAAAAATAAAATGGATTTTAAGCGTCGTTTCATAACTGTTGATGAGACATGGATCCACCACTATACACCAGAGACGAAAGAACAATCCAATCAATCTACTGAAGCTGGATTAAGTGCCCCGGGTGTTAAGGTTATGGCAACGGCTTTTTTGAACTTCAAAGGTATTTTATTGATTAACTATCTGCAAAAGGGTAAAACAATAACATTTTGGATCAATTCGACAAAAACGTCCTGGCTTACAACACAAAAAAATATTTTTTCATCCAGACAATGCATCAGCACACAAGAGTGTTTTAACAATGGCTAAAATCAACGAATTAAAGTACTAGTTGCTTGTCCACTCACTTAATTTTCCTGATTTAGTTCCCAGTGACTATTACCTGTTCCTAAATTTAAAAGAAAATTCGTTTTACCTTAAATAAAGATGCCATTACAGTTGTAAACCACTATTTTGAAGGCATCAAGGAATAGAATTGCTAGATAAGCGTTGGACGAAGTGTATTGAAGTTTCAGGAGATTATATTGAAAAATAAAAATGTTTTTAAAAAACTAACTATTCTCTTTCTGTGCTAGCCTAAGAAGTTTTCGAACCGCCCTCGTAAGTGAAAACGTAACGTAACGAAGTAGGAGTAATTTCAGTTTGAAAAGGCAAAAAGGTCCCTAGGGACCTTCTCACTCATTGGAGGGTTAAAGAATTGATATTTCCTTAGTTTAAGAGCATAGCTGGGAACTGGGACAATGTTTTGCTATTTCAAAACACTTGGTTCGACAGTAAAATGTTGTTGCTGACTTTCGAATTTATTTGTACGACTGTTTTAATTAATTTTTGTCTTAAAATAGTTTGTCTATTACAATAATTTGTATCTGGTGCAAACCACAAATAAATATTCTCAACTTATCATTAAAGTTGCAAAGTACTTTACATATGTACATATTTTCATATGTAAATCACAAGTACCAGTGATAAATTTTATTTCCTAGTAAAAATAAATATTTTGTGGTAAATTTCAATGACTAAACGTCAATAAATTATGTCAGCATATAAATAGCATCAGTAATTCTAAAGACATTGTCAAATAAACAAGTGAACAATATGATGCGGAAAATATTAATATATTTAACGTTTTATCTCTTAATTTTGCTCTTTTTAACAATTAATCGCAAGACGGAAATTACAAAAACTATACCAAATTGTGCACGTTTTTCATGTGGATAAAGTAATTGAAAAAAAAAACTTAATTAATTTCTTTATGACAAACATCCAAAAGATAACTAAGACAACAAAAATTAAAATTGTCGTCAGTGTCCTAAATCCTTACAGTGTAGTATTTAAGAAAAAAAAGTACGATTTCCACATTTAGCTTTAATTTAGTTGATAATCTTAGTATTGATGCCAGTTATGTTTCGGTGTACAACTTAAAAATTTTTGTAACATTTTTTATTTAAATTATTGGCCCTTGTTAGCTGTGACCTTTTCTTCCGCGCTATAAGAACCGATCATCTTTTGGCGCCAAGAACGAATCAAGCCAATTTCGGATAACCTGTTTTGAAGTGAAATGTATCCCAGAGAGACCATTCTCCATCAACCGAAACAAATAAAAGTCGGACGAGACAGGGTCTGGCCTATAAGTCGGGTGAGACAAAACTGCCAAAAGACTTATTTCAATTTTATTTTTACCAGGTACATAACAGATAGGACCCTTTTGTCCCATCCAATACAGAGCATTACCTTAGGCGATATGCTAAAGTCACTGAACTGAGCTTACCTGAACTAATCAAAACGTGCTCCTTCCGTGACTTTTGTAATTATTAATAATAAGCTTTGACTATTCTATCTAGTATACTCCATGCCTGAATATTACTCCAATATTTCACAAAATTACAGTGGCTCACAGCTTATTTTATAATATACCCATAAGTCTATGTATTTTGGGTCCTTATAAGATTCTAATACGATCCAGGACATGGTTTCGTCTGCCGTCTGTTAAAAGCACGATGGAGCTTTGAAAAAAAGACATAGAACAATGAAATTTTTACCAAACATTATTTGTTCCACCGAAACGTTTGGTATTGAAAATGGGCAAAATTGGTACAGTTATAGACCAAAGATTCAGACAACCTGGATACTTTTCAGATATTTTTTGCTATTCTCTTCAAACATAATGAAGATAATAATATCATTAAATTTTGCACACTTTATTTTTATTATAGAAGGACAAAACCTGTTAAAAATGATAAGAATCGGTTCACGACTTCTCATAGTTAATTTAACAAAATAAACTTCAAACAAATAAAAATTACGGAAAAATATTCTATGACGATCACCCCATTATAGTTGATAGCAATCATGTAAGACTTCCGCAAAATAAAATTTAACAAAAATTAGTTTCACGTATATATATGTAGATCACCCTACTGATATTTGGTGATGTGTATATGAGATTCGGCACAGCCGAACATCTTACCTTTTTTTTTTTTTTTAAATCTTAATAAAAACTAACAGGAACTTAAAAAAAGAAATTGGTGTCATTTAAAAGAAAAAATGTTAAAGTCTAACAAACAAAAAGATTTATTGTAAAAATTTAGTACATTTTAATATATTAAAACAAAAAAATGCTAGTTTTTGCATGTCACAGCTTATTTTATGCAGACAATTTCTACTGTACCGATATATTAATGCAGCGTTGTTGGTTTTTCGTTTTTCTTTTTTCTACTTCTATCAATATTTTCTGTTAAATTGCGAGTCCGATTTTGTAACGCTTAGTGTAAATTTAAAATAGTTCAAAAGAGTTTTAAACTATTTCCCAAATGGCCACTCACAGCGATAAATAGCAGAAATGCTTAACATTAAAGCTTTCACAGTCCAAAAAATCATACATGAAAATCGGGTCCATAACAAAGGCACCAAATAAAATTTTCAATGAGCCTGATGCGACTCATTTAAGAAAAAATAAGGGCAATTCCGAGACTATCAGCTTCACAACTGGCCTCCGAAGTTCGTCGTAACGTGCGCCAACATAATTTTTGAGAAAGAAACTGTTTATAAACCCGGCAAAAACACTGTACAGGCTAAATTTCGCCAAAGAACATGTTTGCAAGGAATCGGTTGTTATCTTTGCCGACGTATCTAAGTTT
Organism: Bellardia bayeri; assembly: GCA_950370525.1. Classification (NCBI taxonomy): domain Eukaryota; kingdom Metazoa; phylum Arthropoda; class Insecta; order Diptera; family Calliphoridae; genus Bellardia; species Bellardia bayeri. The sequence continues at coordinate 24,220,361 of OX493267.1, forward strand.
AACATATTCGGTTCAGATCAACAAAGGCAACAGTGAAGCATGATGGTGGCAGTGTCATGGTTTGGGCCTGTCTGCCAGCTGCTGGTACTGGAAACTTAACGTTTGTTGAAACAACCATGGACAAGTTAAAGTAACTTCAGATTCTGAAGGACAACTTGGTGAAAAGAGCAGAGAGCCTGTATCAGATTTACGATTTCCCTATTATAACGTTCCAAAGCACAAATTTTGTGCTTTGCTATTATGCAAACGTGGTTAATATTTAACGCCACCACAATGTTATCGAAAATTTATGGTCAATTTTAGAAATCAGCGTAAGTAAACACAAACAACAGAAGCACTCCATTATTTTACCTTGCCCCATACAAATGTCCTCTCGAAATTGGAGTTTAACGATCATAAATGTTTGAATTATGAAAGTATCCAAACAAATTTTACCACAAATGAGTAGTAACTGATGCTAAATCACATCTATAAATTTTGTGAAGATCGGTCCATATAAGGCCCACTTCCGAAAATCACTTTACAGAGCATAACTCTCTTAAAAATGTCAGTATCCAAATAAAATTCAACAAAACTATATTTCATATGTATACAAATAATACGGTGCAATTTTATTATGATCGGTCCATAATTAGTCGAAACTCCCATATAAGACCCTCTCCGTAATTCACTTTAACATTCATAAATCTTTAAAAAGTATTTATATCGAGATAAAGTATAACATACATAATATTTACATATGTATATCCACAGAAGTCATGGTACTATATTTTTGGATGATCGGTCCATAATAGGTCATATCTCCCATGTAGCGCTCATTTCTGAAAAACTGTTTTATACATTTTTTTTAACAAACACAAACTGTGAAGCTTTTTGGCTTGTCTGCAGAAAACACCCAGAGTATTTGACGGAAATCGAACCGGCACACTATCGCCTAGTCTATCGGGGCACCCTATACTGGGTATAGGGTAGGTATTATATGGTCGGGTTTGACCGACTATACTTTCTTACTTATTTTTTTTTTTGATTTTAGTATAATATTCTTTTTTTGTTAAATTAATTTTGTTTGTTAGTCTTGTTTCACACTCTTCAGTTTTAGTTGGCCAGTTTTTCTTTAATTCTCTTTTGAACTTGCCATTTCATTCACACACGTCAATTCAATTTTAGTACTTTTTAATGCAAATCAACATGCATGAAAGAAAAAAGTAAAAGGAAATAATTGACTAGTACCGTAAAGTTTGTACCCGTTTTATTCTGTTTTCCCTTCTCATCCAAAAATACTTGCCTTGACGAGTCAGAATTGAAGAGTGTGCAAGCGGAGTTAGAGAATAATTGTTTTTCTTTAAAATGACACTAATTTATTTTTTAAGTTCCTTATATGGAGCTTTGAAAAGAAAAATTGCTCTGCATAGAATAAGCTGTGAAATCAATCTATCAAATATTCTAGAACTTTTAAAATATATTTAACTTGTAATTCCGGTCCTAATTTCATTCATTTATTATCTATAATATAATGATAATACATATTTTAATTAATTGCAGTATCAACCCAAATCCGATATAATCACCAAACCGCCATTTGCAGAATCAGTTGCCTCTGCTACCATAAGTGCTATAAAAAATGTTGCTGCCTCTTCGGGTGCAAATCAAAATATGACCAGTACAACAAATGCCGCTATTGCTTCTTCGTCATCGTCTGCTACTGGTATGGATCTGGCTAGTGCTGCTGCTTATATTGGACCCTGCAGTTCTTCAAATGAAGCGCTTTAAATTAATTAACAAAACAAATATATATATATAAATGTTTATATACGTACATATACATAAAAATAAATAAATGCATAAGTGAATGTTAAATGAAAATTATATTAGAAAAATGCAAAAGTAAACAACTTAGAAAAAACGTCATAAGTATAGAATATGAAAATTATAAAAAGAAAAATATGCTATTTTGCATTTTATATTTGTATATAAAAAAATCCAAAGAAAATTTAAAAAAAAAATAACAAATATTTAGTGTAATTATTATTGCAACATTGTTTTTATGTTTATTTAATTGAAAAAGTTGTAATATTTTTTATACAAACTTATAGAATTTATAGAAAACTGATCAACAAAAGAGAAAAACCCACAAAATTACATATATGTATGTATGTATATCAGTATTTAAATATTTAATATAAATTTACATACAAAATTCTCATAAAAAGATTACATTTCAAACCCATTACTGCAGAGAACTTTTATTTTCAATTTATGTAAATTGCTTTTCATTAAGGCAATTTTGAATTAATTTTGAAACAATTTATCGTACCATTTGCGATCTATGCTAAATCTCAAAATATACAGTTTCGAGTGAAATGTATTGGATCGGTTTAAGTCCATTAAGTCTATTCATTGCCTGCTCATTAAATAAGTTTAATCCGAATCACCTATGTATAAAACGTTTGGACTTTTGTAAATAGATTTGAGTTCTAACGGCCTGTTCTGTACTTTGCGATCAAGTGTTGCTTAAAAACTGTTACTTTTAATGGAACCCTCGACTGAGTATATACATTCTTAATCTTATTCGATTAGTTCTTGCGCCATGAACTTTGAGGCTGCCATAAATCTAAAATTCGATTTTAAGGCAAACTCACAGAACGTTGTCAGTTTACTGTGACATTGCCTAAAAAAGGATGATGGAAGGATGCACTCTTCTCAAGATGTTAATTATTTACATAAATTCAAAAATCTGTGTTTTTTTTTATTATTTATCGCAGCCTTGAAGTAAATGACCGATATATCCAAAGTAAGTATTTTTCATCCCATCTCAATCACTTCATTTCATATTCCTTAAATGACCATTTACACAAGTTTATAACTTCTACTATTTTTCGTAATCGAAATTATTTTGTTGTATCACTGATGCTCCCAGTAAAGGTTTTATGTGTGTCGGTACCAAAATAAATATATTGTGTAAATGAGGAAAGTTATACTTTCTACACTAATGGCCTGTTGCTCGATCTCGAACAAAAAACAAATCTAGGTTAGTCACTTGAAAGTATTCGATGGATTGATTTTACGTTTGCCTAAAGCAAAATAACAAGTGACTGATTTTATTATTTGCGTTCGCAGACTAGAAAATAAATCAAGACTAGACATGATTATAAACATCATGCAATTTAACCCAAATGGTTTTTCCCGTTTTTTAGCTTATAAAAATTACATTATTTTAATACCCATTAGATTAACGAATTGAGTTAACAGAGATTGTCAGATAGGGAAGAATCTAGGTTTAAAAAAAAAATAAATAAAAATTGAACTAGATAGAATTTTAAAAAACGGGAAAAACTATTTGGGTTAAATTGCATGATGTTTATAATCAAGAAATTTCAACTATTTATTCTAAGAAAAAATTACAAAAAAACTAAAATTTTGTCTGTATTTTCAAAATTTTTGAATTAAAATTTTTTTTTTTTAATTTTCGATAATCCATTGAATGCTCCTCTCAAAGACCTTTCATATGATATCAAATTTATATAAAGTTCCTTTGGAAGAAATGTGAAAAAAAACCAAAAATCTCTAAAAAAGACATTTTTATCCTTTGATCCAGCTCACCAAATATTGACCCCAGGACAAAAAAATTGAGAAACGTAGTCTTAAAATTAATCAGATTTTCATATTAGTCGGGAACATCTGCAAACTTTATTTTGGGGCCACCCTAATGTACATACATATATAATAAATCTGTCATCGTCTTCCTCCTCGTTCTGATTTATCACCCAGTCATTGTTCATGCTGCCCATTAAGATATTGTTCAAAGTCCCTACTCACCAGTCTTTTATTCATTCAATATTATTAAGATGGCGTTGCGCCCTATATATATTCGGAGATGGAGGCAGTTCCATGATTATCATACAATTATTCCTTAAACACAACTCATATTCCATAGATCCCTTGAGTATTCCTCGAAATATATACTCTTACGAGTATATAAATTAAAATCTTGGGTGAAATCCAAAACGTCTGTTAGCAAAGCCACTTAAAAAATGCATGAACTACAAAGTTGTTTAATGTTTTGTAACTCATCTTTTCTGTCTACCAGGAATACTTTTTCAACATGCTAATCAAACTATAGAAGTGGTATTTTTCATCTTCCGAATGTTGTGTTAGTTTAAATTTTAAGCTGCTGAAATATAACTTCGTTGGGACTAGATATACAGTAGTGGTCATATAATTAAAACATTCATCAGAACAATAACTTATTAAAAAATTTGTTTTCACTACTTAATTCTGAGACTGCTAAGGTTCAATAAAGTAGAATCAATGTAGTTGTATGTTTTAAGTTACACACTCAAAAGCGTAGGACGCGTTGACGCTTGAAACGCGAAAAGTTCGTTTACTTTCTACTTTTGAACGCGTCGCAAGCGGCGAACAGCTGACATTGACAAATGCAAAGCAAATTTATTTTAAAGATGATGTCACCAGAAAAAATGACAGTTGAAATAACATTTTTTATATGAAATTGACAAACAAACCAATAAAAAACTTCATATAAAAACAAAATTAGCTGGGCTTACGGCATCACCTCCGAAAGTACATACATTTACATATGTATATAAAACACAAATGATTGACGCGAAAAATCTTCGCATGTAACTTGAAATACTTGACGCTTAAAACGTTTAGAAAGCTTAAAACGCGTTGACGCCAAAACGCGAGTTGTGGACCTGCAGCTTTAGTGTTTTTTTGAAATACTTTCCCTGTGGCAAAACTTTAATTCATCACTCCAAAGTACGTCTTTTTAAAAACTTATCAATTTCTAAAATTTTCTTTTGCAAATTTTAGCCTTGATTTTATATTTTTTTTTTCGAAACAAACGGCTTGTGTTGTGCGATGCCACGAAGAGAAAACTTATGAAACTTCAATCCCATGCGATGATGGATCAGCTTGAGAGTTTCTTTTGATCTTCTAATTTCTCTGTTTTTTGTTGTTGCTCTTGCAACATTTGTAGTTATTCCATATAAATCAGTAATGGCGTACTTTTCCTCTGGAGCAACGAAGCAAATTAAAAATTTGAAGAGGATTTTAGGTTATTAATAAGTTTTCTTTCTTCCACGGAACATGTTCACCCACACCTAATAATGTAGTACTTAATAAAGTTGCATTAAACATTTTTGTAATACTTGCTGGCAATATTTTTAGGGAATTATAAAACCAATTTTAAAACAAAGTTGAACATGTTTTAATTATGTGTCTAGCTCGCAAAACGTATTACTGCAAAATAACGCATTATTAAAATAAATTGATGATAAAGCGAGGGTGCTGTAGCTTAATTGATTAGCGCGTTTGATCGTTATGCATGTGTTGGTATTTGTGGCCTGGGTTCGATACCCAGCCGCTGCCACTCAAAAACAACATCAGTTTCTGATAATTATTAGTTTTTCTATCCTATCATAACTAATATTTATCACAGCGCCGTACTTCGGTGATATAGCATTTAAACGCCACCGAAGTAAAATAATTAAAATAATGGCTACAAATCAAGCTTTGATCAATGCACCTACGCACCACCAGAGGCGCTGCAATACTGTACTATTAACAAACATAACGCGCAATTACAGTGTTGTCATATGAAAAGCTTTTCTCTACTTTCACCACCTATTATTCTTCTACCTATCGCCTTTCCAAAGAAAGTAACACAATTAATTAACTAAAATACAGGCATATTAATCCTGAGTGTTACTTTTATTAAAAAAAAAATAACTGAGGAATTAAGAGATAATATATAAAACAAGAAATTATTGTGGAAAAATACCGTTAAAATATTAAAAATTTTAAATTCGGTGAGTTTGAAATTATGATTTAATTATATGGCCACCACTGTAGGTACGAACTGTGCCATACCCACACTATATTCTATATTCATTGGCTAGAGTTTTCTTCTACATACCCTCCTGTTTTAATGAAGGAGTTGATTTTACCCAATAAATCTGTCATTTATAGACCGATAGTTAGATTTAAATAGAAGTTCCAAATAGTGAAATCTTTTAAATCGGATTAAAAACAGAATACATATTATCATCGATTTAAATTTACACATATAGCTCCATTTCGAAGAATAAAATTAAAATTAAAAAAATGTATTCAACCATACCTCTTCTAATAAATAATCCAGGCAATCTCCATTCCTTTCTCATCAATGTTACTGAATATATACAGTAGCCCTTAAATGGGAAATATAAGCATGTCTCACTATCTTTGTTCATTCTTTAACAATTTTGATGTTATGTAGATTATCTAGGGATCTAACAGCCTGTCTGCTATCAGTGTGGAAAGTTATATCTGGCCGATATCCTATTATACTAAATTCGTTCCGCGGCTGTATTTATAGCCATAATAACCGCTTGTATTACTGTCCTCAAATTTGTCTCAAATTCAACTGGAGCCAAAGATATTACATTCGATAGAAATGTTTCCATTAATACTGCTTCTATTAAAATTGCTCATTCGGATGCTTTAGAAATTACTGTAAAAGCTTACAGAAATTAATCAAAAAAGCAGTCAAGTAAGGGAGACTATGATGATTTTAATATTGGAAGCAATCACAATAGCCTCACTTACTTTAATGATTATTTGCTTTATATCTGTAAGCTGTGAGTAACTCTAATAGAAGCACATACGAGTACATACGTTCATTTGTACTGCATACCCTCATCTTGATCAAAGATTTCTGCACAAGGCAAACAATAAATTCGTTTCGTGTGGACAACTCTTGTCGATGTTATATTTGTGTTTGAACAATGTTTTCAGAACATGAGAACAGGAACAAATTTGTGTCTGTAATTCTAAAGTGTAAACGATGTTTTAAGCTCTACAATTCTAAATTTTCGAGGGACAATCTCTGCTGTTATATTAAAATGAAAGCTTGGATTTTAAAGACATACATTTTTTACATTTTAAAGCTTAATTCCACTGTGTTGAAGAAAAAGTGATAAGAAAACTAAATCTCCAAATTCTGTAATCTGAAATACCAACTCTAGTTCCATTAAAAATAAAATTGCATACAAATTGGAAAAAACGAAAATTCATGTTTAATAAGGACTACAATAATTTATAACTGAAATTAAAAAAATAATAAAAACAAAAAAAACAAAGGAATGAATGGAAACCAAAAATACACAGTAAATTGTAAAAAAAAATTAATAAATAATTTTAGACTTTACACAAATGTATGTATGTATGTATGTAAGTTAATTATACAACGTGTAGACTTGTAAAGAATTTAAATTAAAAACCAAAAGATATGAATTAACACAATAAGGTTTAAAAAACTAACATTTATTATGTTTTTTTATTATTATTATTATTCCTAGAAAAGCAAAAAAAAAACACCTCTTCCAAGAGTTTCATTTCAAAATCAAAACAATAATAATTATAGCCTCCTCCTACATTAATCGTTTAGAACAAAAATTACAAAATAATTGAACAGGAAAGAAATAAACTATGTATATCAAATTAATAAAATTCTTAAATAAGAGAAAAGAAATAAAAATAAAAACAAAAAGAAATAAAAATAAAAATTTATACACCTTAAAGAAATAAACAATTATCAAAATAAATTTGGTTGTCCTTTAACACAAATAATAAAATAAAACTAAATCTAAATTTAAATACAATTTAGCTAAAAATTATAAATTCAAACAACAACAAACAACTACAACTACGAATTAAAAATAGAATTATTAACTCTTATTGAAAATGAAAACAAAAACAAATAAATTAGTAATAAATTTACAAAATATTTAATAGAAACAAAAACGAGATAAACAACACTAGACAAAGCTAAATTTTCAATAGTACTTAAATGAAAAATATCAAACAAAAAATAACAAATAAAATCTGAAATCTTAAAAATTATAAACAAACTAACAAACAAACTAACTAACTAAATCACAGCAAACATTTTGCTAGTTAAACAATTTTTTAAATAAATTATTTATAATTTTCAAAAGTAAAACAACAAAGAAAAAACTATTTGTCGGTCATAATCGATTGTAGGGTATCCAGCAGTTTGAACTGATTTAAATAATGTCATACTAAGGCCGCGTTTTCAATATGTTTTCAGTATGCCATTTTTGTTATCAAATTGTCAAAATTGTTGGCAATTGTATGAAAACGGGTTGTCATATGGCGTCATCTGTGTTTGCAATTATGATTGCAATCATGATATGACAACCCGTTTTCATACAATTGCCAACAATTTGACAACAAAAATTACATAGTGAAAACCAAGCATAACAATAATCACGTATGCTTTTCAAAATTATATACAGTTGTTTTTCGATTTAACGAACTATATATAATCAGCCCTGTTCGTTAAATTGAAAAATTCGCTAAACCGAGTACTATTTATGACAAAGTTTGTTTACTCGAAAACTATTGAAAAAACAACTCTAAATTTTTTTGGACAATGCCTTTATTATTATTTTAATTATAAACAGTGAATAAATAATATAAATGCAATTTATATGAATTTGTATTGAGATCTTGCTTCAGAATTGTGTTGTAATATCGTTTGTGGAACTCTTTGGCTTTGTGTTGCAAAATAGCGCTTTGCCGTTGCGTGTGGAACCTCGAAAAGAGCCTTGTTTCCATTTTTGGAAATTATCCGTCCTTAATTGATTTTCTGTTTTTTGAACCAAAATCTGTGACCTCCGCATTTTTTAACAGATTTTCTTTTGATTTTAAAATTGTGGATATAGTGGATTTGGCTAATCCATATTTAACACACATTACACTTACGCATTCCCCTTTTTATAATCGTCCACGATATTTAATTTTACTTTTAAATAATAATCTTTTTCTGTTTCTAATGTTTACACCACAAATGATCGTACAACAATACTTAAAACTCCAAATGTAAACACAGAAAAAGTAGCCAGAACATCGTTGGTGAATCCCCTTTTTCTATATGTATGTCCATTGCTTGTGCATATTGTTTGCGGAAATCTATGTACATACATATGTATGGATTTGTATCTTATTCTATACTTGAAACTTTAGTTTGTATTTGTTCGCAATATCGGGTACAAAATATATTACGGTGTTCTTTAAATCCCGAATTCGTTAAACCGATGGTTCGTTAAATCGGAAAACTACTGTACATACATAAATCTTTCAAATCAATATTTCTTTAAAAGCGGACCGATCAGAGACAGAATTTAAATTCTACACTTGGCAAATATTTGCCTAAAAATTTTAAATCGACATACCTATCAACAGTTAATAGGATGGCAGATATATAAAAACGTTAAATATTATATTTATAAAAAAATTTAGCCATGTCACCAAACGGAAAGCACTAAAAAATCACCACGTTTGGCGAAAAACCACCATATCTGACAGCCCTGATTGCTAGTACAATCAAATAAGTACTCGTCTTATCTTCCCCTCACCGCGATGTATCAGCTTAGCTTAAAGATTTACTTCGTGTAAATTGGGACTAACATTGCTATTAAGGAAACTTTCTGTTCTCATATAAGATTCTTGCAAATTAGACTCCTGATAATAAACTCCACAAAACGTATCATCGTGTAACCATCAGTGAAGACATTGAGTCTTGAAAAAGTTTTCTAGCTGGTGTTTGTATAATTCTAAAACGAGTTGTCTTTGGTTGATGTTCACAATAATTTTTAAAGCTTTTAACGGTACGGTCTTCATCACTAACTAGAAAGTCCATTTACCTAAACTGTACGATTAATTATCAGCTGTATATAAGCTGTGAAACTATTTTGTCCTCCCTTCGCTCCAATATGTCTTTGGCAGGAATATATAACAGCAGATTTTTGTCACTCAGATTACACTTTCTGTCTAATTCGCTATCCAATATTATCCTAAATATTTCTCACACTTTTGTCAACCAGAGAACGATCAAAACCAATCTAAAGAATCATGAATTTATATCCATGTGTGGTTTCAGGGACTCAACGTCTTGACAAGTCATAAATTTATTCACTCGGCCAATAATTTCTTGTCCGATTATGACTTTGTCTCGTGTGAACAACTTTTGTTAATTTTATGTTCCTGTTCGTAAAATGAACATTGACACATTTTCCCCACATAGAAGAACATATCGCACCCTAAATACAAAATTTTCGATAACTGATTTTTTTCCATAAATTTATTCAGAGTTACACATCTCTAACAACTGGAAAAATTTCTTTCACATCACTATCTTCTTTAACTGGAAAATTACAGTTATGTCTATTTTTTTATGTTAAGTGTGTTGCTTGTGTACGATGAAGTTTTTTTGTCTCTAATGAAAATTTTAGTATTTTGTGTTGTGACCATTTTGTATTTAGTCTATAATTCTGTCGATGATTTGTTATTGTATGCACGAAACGATGTCTAGTGAAGACATTGTGTAAAACCTGGGGCCAAATTGCCGCATTCGATATCGATATCGAGCAAGAAATTTAGTACATTTTATCATAATTTCGATATCGAAATCATTTTTCGATACAATAGCTCATTCGATCACGAATGCGATAATTTGGCCCCTGTACTTTATAGAAAGAAATTAGTGGTTTGCAAAATAACTTCGAAAGTGAAATAGTGGAATATTATTTTTACTTTAAAAAATAAAAATCTTTTCAAAAGGGTCAAAACTTCTGAAGGATCTTGTAAAATTTAAACACACACTAGGTGTATAGGTTGATATCTGTGAAAACATATTGAACTGAATAAACTGAATAAAATAACTTTTTATTCTAGGCTTGATTAAATCACTCTTGATTATCTCAAGCCCTGTCCAAATTAATTAAAAAGCTGTAGAATACCCATAAAAAAAATAAGAATATATGTAATAAAATTGCTTACTGCAAATAAATGTTAAAATAACATATACTTTATATACATTATTATTAAATTTAATTATTGTATATTGATTATTTATTTGAACGATTGATTAAAAACAACTGTGTATGTACTTGTATTTATTTATAGTATTTGTATAGTGTTTAATATTTATAAACAATAAATTGAATAACAACAGAAAAAACTAAATCAACAAAATAAAATGAAAAGAAACCCGTTAAAAATTTTCAATTTTCAAATCCAAAACAAATTTTCCAACTATTTAGTACATATCGAAAATAGTTACTTTTTCCTTTTTATGAATGCAGACATTTTTTATTATTTAGTTAATTTCTTTTTTATAAATATTCGTATTATAATTTTTTTTAGGAATTTAGATAAAGGAAATATTTAATTTTAATATTGTTTTTATAGAGTTATAAATGTTAATGAAATAAATCGAATTAAATAAAAAGTATTGTTTAAATAGTTTTAAATTTAATCTTTTTTCACAAGTTTATTTAACAGGGTCTTAAAAGAATTTACTTTTAAAATCAAAACTTCTATTATTAAATATAATTCCAGGTAAAAGTTAAATTTTTTTGGTTTAACTATTTTATCAATAATAACATTTGAACCAATCTAATAATGATTTTAACAAAAATTTATTTATTTAATTTATTTATTAAAGAAAATATCAACACAGCTTCTCCATAAAATATACAAATTTTAGGCAATTTAACCAACCATCAAACTAACAAATTGCACTTTGTCTGCTTTAATTAATCCACCTCCTCAATAGTAGGGCCGCCAGCAGAGGCACCTGGAGCACTAGCACCAGGCATGCCTCCTGGTGGTGGAGCACCTCCTTGATAGAGTCTAGTGATAATGGGATTGCAAATCGTTTGCAACTCTTTTTGTTTATACTCAAACTCATCCTTTTCGGCTTGCTGATTGCTGTCCAACCAAGAAATGGTCTCATTACACTTGTCCATGATTAACTTACGATCACTTTCTGACACTTTCGATTTGATATTTTCATCATCGATGGTAGATTTCATTTGGAAACAATACGACTCCAAAGCATTCTTGGCATTAATGCGTTCGCGCTGTTTCTCATCTTCATTGCGGTAGGCCTCCGCTTCATTGACCATACGCTCAATGTCTTCCTTAGATAAACGACCCTTGTCATTGGTGATGGTGATTTTGTTCTCCTTGCCGGTGGATTTTTCTACAGCCGTTACATTTAAAATGCCATTGGCATCAATATCAAAAGTAACCTCAATTTGAGGAACACCCCTGGGTGCTGGAGGTATGCCACTCAACTCAAATTTACCCAATATATTGTTGTCCTTAGTCATGGCCCTTTCACCTTCAAAGACCTGAATCAATACACCCGGCTGATTATCTGAATAAGTGGTAAACACTTGGGTTTGTTTGGTGGGTATGGTAGTGTTGCGTTTAATTAGCACAGTCATGACACCGCCTGCAGTCTCTATACCCAACGAGAGGGGAGTAACATCCAAAAGTAAAAGATCTTGCACAGCCTCCGACTTGTCACCATGCAAAATGGCAGCCTGGACAGCGGCACCATAAGCTACAGCCTCGTCTGGATTAATAGACTTGTTCAACTCTTTGCCATTGAAAAAGTCTTGCAAAAGCTTTTGAACTTTGGGTATGCGAGTAGAACCACCCACTAAAACAATATCATGTATCTGACCCTTATCCATTTTGGCATCACGCAAAGCCTTTGCTACTGGTTCCATGGTACCTCTGAACAAATCGGCATTCAGCTCCTCAAAACGGGCCCGAGTAATGGAGGTATAAAAATCAATGCCATCAAAAAGGGAATCTATTTCAATGCTGGCCTGCGAGGAAGCCGAGAGTGTACGTTTGGCTCTCTCGCAAGCTGTGCGCAATCGTCTCAAGGCTCTCTTATTGGAGGCCAGATCCTTTTTATGTTTACGTTGAAACTCTTGCACAAAATGATTTACCATGCGATTGTCAAAATCTTCACCACCCAAGTGAGTATCACCAGCCGTAGACTTTACTTCAAATATGCCATCTTCAATAGTCAAAATGGAGACATCAAAAGTACCACCACCCAAATCGAAAATCAACACATTTCTCTCACTGGTGCCTTTCTTATCCAGACCATAGGCTATGGCCGCTGCTGTAGGTTCATTAATTATACGCAAAACATTTAGGCCGGCTATAGCTCCAGCATCTTTCGTGGCCTGTCTCTGAGAGTCATTGAAATAGGCGGGCACAGTAACAACTGCATCACTAATAGTTCTACCCAAATACGCCTCGGCAGTTTCTTTCATTTTAGTCAAAACCATAGAAGATACCTCTTCTGGAAAGAAGGATTTTTTTTCTCCTTTGTACTCCACCCGAATCTTGGGCTTGCCGCCATCACTTACCACCTCGAAAGGCCAGTGCTTCATGTCGCCCTGCACGGTGGCATCCTCAAACTTACGGCCAATCAAACGTTTCGCATCTAAAAACAAAATATATTCATGAGAACAATTGTACAAAATTAATTACACCGACTAAAGTTACGATCACACATAGAAAATATTTGACGAAAAAAACGTAACCACTAAATAAAATATGTACGAGTACATTAGAATTCTTTGATTTAGTTGATTTATTTTTCTTAGAATAAATTACGGTATTTGAAGCTATTTGATCTTAGAAAACTTATTAACTGGCTTTTAAAAATAGTGGTTATGCTTTTTGGAGTAAATATTTGGCATGTATGATCGTATCTTAACTGACCCATCATTTTCAAATTAAAACATCTTCAATTTATTCATTCGCAAACTATTTTTGTTTGTTTGCCTTGAGATGCTCTAAAATAGTTAGCAAGTGAATAAATATTGTTAATTGATTTTGTGGTTTTTAAAAATATATTTAAATCTTGGAGAGGATACATAATTTAAACAAAATTATAAACACACAGGTAAGTAAGATTAGGACAAAAAAATACGATAATAATCAAAGTATATTAATAATAACAATATACGGATACAGGAGGAGCACAAGAAGTCATTCAATATTCAAGGTTACAGGACTGAAATTAAATAAAAAATCATAATAATTAACCATTTCAAATAAATACTTTGTCTTATTATGGATTTGACGTAAGTATTTCAATGAAATAGCGAAAGGTTGGATTCGCCTACAAGGGAATGATAAAATATAAACAAATGTATGGGAGTAAAGTAAGTCAGGAAATTATAGAAAAAACATTTTATTTTTTTAATAAACTAGTCAAAAATCCGCGTCTTCTTATTTGGTCCGTTTTATTTCACCCATTGTCTAATATCCATTTTGTTTGTTTGTTAACATCCAACAAACTGTTTTTAATTATTATTCAATGGATATTAGACAATGGATAAAATAAAACGGACCAAATAAGAAGCCGCGGATTTTTGACTAGTTTATTAAAAAAAATTATGATATTATTATAGAAACAATAAGAGTTGATAATATTGGGTGCATAACTTAAAAATGCGCGATTCATAACAGCTGGTGTATCTTTTGAGTGCGTGTTTTGTCATATTTTGATGGTACATATCTATCATATTTAATCACAACTGAATCAAGTTTTGATCAATGCGACTACTCATCACCAGAGGCGCTTGTCACCACCTATTGGACACTGCTACACGTTCAATAAATATCGTGATCTATTTTAAAGTATTGATGGATCACGAGCGTATACTATTTATCGCGTCAGTATTTATGTTATTTTTGTGCTGTGCGGATCGTCTATCAATGTCGCGAGAAAACCAAAAGAAAGCCTTGTTTAGCTATTTTGCTTGCTTTTCAATTGAAGAAAAAAGTGGAAAGAAAAATTTGGAGCAAAAAGTGGTTGCAGGATCGGAAAAAATACGCACTTAAGTTTAATGGACACAATTATTATTATTTGTCACTTTTTACTGACTGAAAATGCAATATGTTCAATATTTATCACAAGATCCGCGATCTGGATTTCATATTTTAGGCCATTCTACGCTATGGATCGCGATCCATCAACATTGCATGCTACATGTTCAATAAATATCGTGATACTAGATGTAGCAGTGTCCATTCTTCTCCTGCCTATCGCCTTTCCAAAGAACGTAACACAATTAATTAATTAATATATAGGCATTTTTCTTTAAAGAAAAAAGTTGTTGACCGAATAGTATGGTGGTTTGTGCGCTTCAGAAGTAATTTTGACATGGAAGACAATTACCAGGCTAGGAAAAAAAGTTTGAAGACCATCAATTAGATTCATTACTCCATGAAAATTGTTGTCAAACTCAACAAAAGATTTGCGAGCAGCAAGATTCATCCAAAAGCAGGGAAATTAAATTGAAGCCGAAACACCTTAATGTACGATTTCGCATGTTCGAAATGCTGTTTAAACGCTATAAAAGGAAATAACTTTTACACTGAATTAATACTTGCGAAAAAAAATGGATAAATTATTATAACGCAAAGCGGAAGATGTCGTATATTAAGACCGGCCAACCGGTCGAATCGACACCAAAGCCAACTATCCATGGCGCTATGATAACGATCTGTATTGGCTGGGACCAAAGGCTTCTATCTAATATAAGCTGCTGAAATCTGGCCAGACCATCAGAGGGAACCTGTACCGAATGCAACTAATTCATTTAAATCAAGCATTGACGAAAAACGCCCAAAATATGCGGTCAGACATGAAAGTATAATATTACATCATGATAAGGCTCGGCTATACTTGCAATACCTTTTTAAAACTATTTAGAAAGCTGTTCTGAAGCCGTCCTGTGCGTGCGACTATTCTTTGCTTGGATCGATGGGATACGCTTCACTTCAGAACATAATAACCGAAATCGGCTGGATGCGTTCTTGAGCTCAAAAGATGATCAATTCATATGGCGTTGCCAAAAAGATGGGAAAAGGTCATAGCTAACAATAGCCAAAACTTTTAATAAATTTATATTGTACAAATGTTTCAAAATAAAAGATAAAAATTTAAAAACTGCCGCATTTATTTTATTTATTGTTATTTACCAAATAGAGTTGTCAACTTTATTGGACTTTGGGGAGTTCCAATTTTGGAAAAAAGCATACTTATATATAGATAGATTATATTGTATTCACTATGAGGATCTTAATTAGCTGTAATATAGGTGTAATTTTAGCTCAATTTCATTTTATACTGATTCAAATTGAGTACGAAACTATTGGGGTCTTAGGGGTTGCTTACATTTGCAATTCCACAGACTTAGATGACAGACTATTCTACGATAGATATCAGAGATATCAAAAAGATATTACAGGTTATAAGCTTGGAAATATTTTATCTTTGGTCAAGGAAGTTAGGTAGTTGTATGTTCTTTAATTTTATTGCTGTTATAACTTTATTGTTATTTCCATATTTTATGACAAAGTTTTAACTTAATTTAACAACTGGATGTAAAAATTAACCTCATATTGCTATCGGGTAAAAAGGACAATGGTTTTCAAGCATTCACCTCTTCAACTGATTTTTGTATAAATAAGAAGAAATGCCTAAAGAAATGATTACTGCCTAAAATGATTAGAAGTCACAACTCTTTAATAAAGTTTTGCACCGATTAAGCTCCCAGTCAATAATCAAAAGCTGCAATGGTTTGGTAGCGAATAAGTCAGGTCAACATAATAGGTCAATTGAACAATATTGGGTTATTGTCAAAGGAAAGTTACAACAGAGTGTTACGTGTTTCTGTGTTCCTCTCTAAACAAATACTTGTGAATTTGAATAAGTATGAAACGCAGGTGAATCGAAATGTTGTTCAACAGTTAAGGTGATCCATCAAAATTAAAACACGAAATTCACAGATTGAAAGTGTACTACATTGTGGTACAGGATTTTGGTTCAATATGTCTTGTTCTAAAAATATAAAATGATAGATATTTCGAGAACTTTGCAGCCGATTAAAAATCATTACAAAGTAGGTGCTCTTTGATGAATATATTACCAACAAAAACTAATTTCTCTAAATCTAAATCTAAAATTGAGGATATTATATATAGTTCTTCGATATAAATGTCATAAATTTCCAAAGAACTGGGTTTCATGACCATTTACCTATTGCGAATCGTTAAATAAACTTACCACCTGGTCCACGATGTCGAACGATAACGTTCGCTTAGATAAAACTTAAGACACAAACTTTTTATCGTATCTATTTTTTACTCAATCAAGTTTGTTTATTCCACAATCAAGTTTGTGTCTTAAGTCTTATCGAAGCGAACGTTATCGTTCGACATCGTGAGCCAGGGGTTTAATTTCTTTCATGTGATTAGTATGTATGTATCGTGTGTACTGTATAAATACTCTTTAAACTAACCTTGAAAATTAAATTTTTGTAAAAATTTAAGATCAAATATATTCTTTATAAATAGACAAATTTCGTTCAAGACCTTCTAATTTTTCGTTCCCAAACAACCAAAATAATAAAAGTGAAATTTTCTTTTACTTAAAAGCGAATTAACTAAGTGCATTAAAATGATTAATGGATACCACAGTGCGACCATAATTAAAAATAGTTTGTTTAAAATCAACGATACGATTTGTTTACATGGTGAATAGAACAACAACAACAATATGATTTTTAATGCAAAACAACCAAGCAAACACACACACTGTTCAAATCAAATTTAAATCAAATTAACGTTCGAAAGAAACCACAATGATTTTGGCAACTAAAAATAATATAAAATTAAAGCAAAAAATTAAACAATAATAATAAAAAACATTACCAAGTCATGACGTGAGATAAATGAAATGCAGTCAGTCCGTCAGTACACGATTCATACATGCATATCGATGGTCTCATGTAGAAAGGCCCTAACTCGCATATTTGAAACTTTACAGGAGAAGGTAAAAACATAATAGAAACTGTAATATTCAACATGTAACTTTTTTTGTACAACTGCTTATAAAAGCGTTATTTTTTACACTATTGCAATAAATTTTTGTAAGGAGGTGTATTTGCGTTAAATGCATTGGAATCGCAAAAAAATCTAATTTCGAAAAAATAGCGAGTTAGGGCCTTTCTACATGAGACCAACGATATGTACTCGTAAATACATTTCAAATTCTATTTTCTTGTTGTAAAAAAAAAATTAAAAAGAAAATAAATACATATGTATATAGACAGACAAATTTCATTTCAGTTAGCGATTGGGTGGGAGAGGCACTGCACGAAGTGTCTATGCATGAATTAATTGAGGACAAACATACTTCAAGAATCGACTTGTAAATATACAAGAAATTCGAATATTCAAAATGCATTGCGTTTTTTTCAATGTTTTCATACACTCAACAAATTTAGCAGATACAATATTGACGAGAAATCAACAAAATTATTAAAAACAAAACCATTTTAACTATCTTGTCCCCTTCAAAGTAATCCCCCTCAGATATAATACACTTAAGCTAGCGTTTTTTCCAATCCACGAAACACTTCTGTAACGTGCTTTTTGGTATCGCCAACAGCTCCTGTTTCGATTTTCTTTTATCTCCTCAATGATAGCAAAACGCTTTCCTCTCATCGGTGTCTTCAGTTTTGGAAAGAGGAAAAAGTAGGCGGGGGCCAAGTCCGCATGAGGCATGATAACGGTTTTGTTTTTGGCCAAAAACTAACGCACTAGCATAGATGTGTGAGCTGGTGCAAAATCCACAATTCTGTGCGCTTTTGACGAATTGCTTCGCTCACACGGCGCATAACTTTAAGGTAGCATTCCTTATTGACCGTACGACCTTGTGGCAAGAATTCATGATGCACCACGCCAATGTAGTCGAAAAAGTGAGCAAACCTTCACATTTGACCGAACTTGACGTGCTTTTTTCGGTCTTGGCTCTTCTGGACGTTTCTATTTGGATGATTGGGCTTTGGTTTCAATGTCATAGCCATACACCCATGATTTGTCACCAGTTATAACCTTTTTGAGAAAATCTGGATCGTCGTTGACGATGTTCAACAGCTCCTGAGCGATGTCCATGCGACGTTGTTTTTGCTCAAAATTTAGCAATTTTGGAACAATCTTCGCTGCCGCACGTTTCATGCCTAAAACATTTGTAAAAATTGCTTGGCATGAGCCGAACGATATGCCAACATCATCAACAACCTCTCTGATAGTGATTCGACGATTATCTAAAATCATTTTCTTCACTGCTTCAATGTTTTCATCGGTTGTTGACATGCTCGGGCGACCAGGGGAGTTATTGTGTATTTCGATTCGAAAGCAAAAGCTTTCGAAATACAATGTAAAAAGTATACAAATTCGAACGATTTTCTTTTCGAATCGAAATACACAATAACCCCGCAGGACGAGCATCGTCATTGTCATCTTCTTGACCTTCCTTAAACCGGTTATACCACAATTGAACTTGTGTTCTGCTCATAGTAGACTCGCCAAACGCCACAGTCAACATTTCAAATGTCCTTGCGCATTTAATTCCACTTTTTACACAAAACTTAATACAGTTTCTTTGATCCATTTTTTCGAATAGTAAAAAATCGAAGAGCACACCAAAACACGACCAACTATTTTATCTGTCAAAAACAAACTGACAATCCAAAATGGCTGATATAACCAACATATATAACAGACATGTGTACCAACATAACAGAAAAAAATGCGAAAATCGAACATACGTAACTCACGAAATTTAAAAATAACGGTTAATTTTTGATCAGACCTCGTATGTAAGTCAATATGTATATAAAATAATAAGTTATTATGCTAAGGGCTTTCTTTTCATTCATATCTGACTCCTTCTACACAATAACGCATAGTTTCTGGTCGGTTATTATCTAATTTGATTCGAAATGAGAACTTTTCGAATTTGTAAGCTTTACACAAGGAAAATCGGAAATGTTTTTATTACACGATAACAGAAAAGTTGAATTGAAATCCTTTTGGAAATGGCAGATATTTTTTTTGCAAAATTCCCGAATGTAAACAAGTAAGAAATAAAGTCGGTCAAGCCTTACTATATAATACCCTACACCCAGTATACGTATAAAACAGTTCAGTTCAGAAATGCACGCTATATGGGAGCAAAGACTTATTATGAACCGATCATCCAAAAATTTAGTGCCATGACTTCTGTAAATATAAATGTTATGTATTGCTTTGCTTACATACGTAAGGTTGATTCGCATCGGCACAAATGAACTGGTATTAACATATGGACAGAATAGGACTGCAAAGTTCTATTGTGCAAAACCAATATGACTATATAGAGAATAGCGTATTCATTCGATATCCAAAACCTACAAAAAAAGGCAGTCAAACATTTAAGGATAATACAAGAGCTACGGTGAGAACTCAATTACTAATATAATTATTGCAGAGATTTAAATATTTACAATATGCAGAACTTGTTTAAGGCCAATATTTGGAACACTAAATTTTAAACGTGTATGTTATGTTTAATTGAAAGTTTTATATTAACAGTTTTTCAAAATCCATTTCAAATCCTTTTTATAGCTGTTACTGTCCCAAAGCTAAAATGTGATCATGGTGTTATTATTATTATTAGTGTTAAAACTATTTCTAGAACCACTTTAGTTTCATCAATAACAGCCTTAGAACTAGAGATGTCGCAATAACTTCTGGAACCCATCTATTAAGCATATTTTCGGTAAATGTAAATCTTCTTTGGCTAATTCCATAAATGAACAAAAGAAGCAATACAAATTTTTTACCTGCTGCTTCTGAAACTTGTTCCAGAACTCCTAGTTCCTAATACTGTCTTTTTCTCAACTAGTTTCATGTTTGACAATTTCAAACAAAAACATTGATTAAAAAACTGATTCCAGAACCATTTTAAATAACGTGTGCTAGCTTGCAAATGCTTCCTAAGAACCACTTCTGGATACAAACAGAACACTAGAACAAGTTTAGATATACATATGTACATATATTCTAGAACAAACTGTAGAACTAATTTTATCTTATTACATTTTTGAAATTTTCGTTTTTCATTTAATTCTATATTCCATGATTTCAAGGCAAACATATTTTTACAAGAAATTCCACTTAATAATATATTCGACAATTTTAATCTAATTCACAACATTTTCTGAGTGTACAATACATACAATAAATACATATACATAACATGTATGTAAATAAGTGTGTACTAAAAAAAATTAAAGTATGTATTTGGAATTTGGAAAACAAATGATGGGCTCATTAATAACATAATTAATTAATGGAAATTTGCGAAAAAAAAATAAAAAAATAAACATCGTTCTCAACTTACCAAAGATGGTATTATTGGGATTCATAGCAACTTGATTTTTAGCAGCATCACCAATCAGACGTTCAGTATCGGTGAAGGCCACATACGAGGGTGTAACACGATTACCTTGATCATTGGCAATGATCTCAACTTTGCCATGTTGAAAGACACCCACACATGAGTATGTAGTACCAAGATCAATACCAACTGCAGGAACTTTAGCCATTTTTAAAAATAAAAACGAACCTTTTTTGTTTCGAACGAAAAAACAAAAAACACATTACATAACGCTCAAACTTGTGCAAGTATTCGAATTCTTTTACCTTTAATGCAACAAATTGGCGTTCAAAAGTTGAAATCGTAGAAAAGTAAAGAAGTTGTAGAAGAAAAGAGTTTTTTTTTTTTTTGGAGGAGGGGATGGTGCTGAAGTGTTTAAAAGGCAAAACGATACAGATACAATGAAATGATCAAGAATATTAAAACAAATGTTAAAATGCGCAGGAATTCAAGTGTTTTATCCCTTTGTAGCTCCACAGCGCCAGTCGTTATCTTAAACTTTTAGATAAACAATTGTAATCAGGTTGTAAGTATGTAGGCTGAGATTGATCTTGAACGTTTAGAATTGCAGTTGATTTAGATTTGCGGCGCTAATTTGTTTTTAATTTAAACACTATTTTTCAAAATTGATTTCTTTTCTGTTTTTTATTTTTTTTTTAATTTCTAGACTTTTTTCTTTAGTTTATTTTTAGTCGTTTCAGTATATTTGTATTTGATGTGATTTTTGTTGTTATTTTTAGTTCTTTCTGTAGCTGCGGGTTGTTATTTTCTAAATTTGTAACCGAAATTATCAAAGAAAATACAATTTTTTTAGTTTTTCTCGTTTTGTTCCGTACTCGATCGTGGCTATTTGTCGTTTGATAAATTTTCAGTTAATGCGTCCACATTTTACATTTAACATTAGAATTTTTTATCGTCAACATAAAATGCAATGAGTTTGTTTTCAGCTGGCAGATGCGCAGCATTGTAGGGGCTTCATTAAATCAAATGTTAATTTTTTTGGCAGAGGTGGAATTACTCGAAAATTGGTGTAAAGTTAGCGTATGATTTTTAGAAAAATACTCGTACATACTGTGAGCGTCAATATAAATAAACACAAGTAAAACAAAATATATTGTATAATTCATAAATAACTTAAGCAAAATATAACTCATTTAGAAAAAGTACAAAAATAAATGCCAATTTACACAAGGCAATTCTTTAAGCTAAACTGATTAGTTTTTAGACATAAGGGTGAGACGAGTACACACTTAATTGTACTTGCAATTCGTTTTACTCTCTTATTTGTATTACTATATATGTGTATACAAATGTGTGTATACTCTCAAATAAAAATAACAGCGATTTAAGCAATAAAATTGTGCTGTGTGAACACCGAAGAAATTTCAAGGAAAAAATTGTATCAATCTTTTCAATACGAATTGCTTCGTGTAAAAGATTACGGATACAACCCAGACCATTACTGAGCCGCAGCCATGTTTTACTGTATTGGTAACATATTACTAAAGGCATTGTTCTTGGTTCGCCATATTTTTTCGGATTTTTTGACTCCAAATATTTCAAACTTAATTTCAGCGGTGAAAAGAATATTATTCTAAACAAATTTTAGGCTCATTTATATATTTTTTTGCGAAATTGCGTTTGCTTTGGTTTTTATTTAATTTAATGGGCTTGTACGCCATTCTAATCGTACTAGAGCTTACAGGTTTTTCAGAAGATTTCGTAAAATTTTTATAGCACTAGAAGTTGGGTTTGAACTTTTTTCTCTTACTATAGCACTTACTTCAGTTTTTGTAAGACACTTTGGTCGTTTTGCACCAGGCAATTTTTTTTTTGTTTTCACATCACACAGAGACTTACATTTTCTATGTAAGTCCCGGTCTACATTATGAAATTTTTGTGGCTGCGATTCTTGTCGTATCTTCTTTAAAATTGTATTTGCGTCTACATTGTGAGATTGTTGTTGCAGAGATTTTTTGTGGATGTATACATGTTTTTATATATTTTTTGACAATTCCTTTTCAAAATAAACAAAAAAAATTTTAAATAAACACATGTATTTGATTGTAGCTAGCACATACATACATACATGTATGAAAATAAAACACAACGAATGAGGGAACAAAGCGTGTCTCACGAGTACATGCATATGTGTACCCCTTCTAATACGACTCACCGCTCTCACCAACAAAGCAATTATCGCAGCGACAAAAATTTCATAATGTAAACCGGGACTAAAACTATTATGGTTTGCCGAGTCGCAATTGATGTTTGTTTTTCCATTGTAAATTTTTCAAAACTTAATCTCTTTTAATGATCAATTATAAAACTTGCAATTATTTTGCACGGCACTTTACCGTTAAAAAAACGTCACGAAAAATTAAAAGAATTGTCACTACTTTTTTAATGACAAGTTTTTTTGCATAAGGATGATGGCACTGTTTACTTTGCATACAGCTATATTAAGTTTGTCATTTCGTTTGTAACACATCGAAATAATGGTCGCGTCCTTATAAGATTCTAGGAAGAGCTAGGCATGTCCGTCCGACTGCTGAAGGCACGATAGAGCTTCGAAAAAGACAATTAAATATGTAGTATTGACTTTATTTTGACGCTCGAGTGCTCGCGATGTATAATTTATTACACGTTCCAATCAAGACAAATTTATACATGCTAGTGCAACTGGTAATTCCACGTTCTAATAAATTGTTAATTAGACAAAAAAATAATAAACAGAATTAATTATTTTAAAGAGATAATTCCTTATTGATTCATTAAATTATTCTTTTATTCAAATCCATTACAAAATATATTAATAAAATTTAGTGAATGAATTACTGACATTGAGTTATTTAGAGCTTTTAATCACAAGGAAGGAGTGAGTTTAGATGTCTTGAAAATAGCCAAGAAATAAAGTTTTTAAGTTTCCACGTTTTAAATTATCGAATTTATTTCAAATTTTATACAAGATATTAATGAGCGTGTTTAGGAAATTTTCTTACATGGGTCTTTTTAGAGCGATCCACGAGGGATACAATTGAATTCAAAAATGTTCTAAAAACTTTAAATGGCATTTTATTCATTAAAATGTACAAAAGCAAAAAACGCTTTGAACCAAGTTTTAAAATTATTATTAATATTTTTCTGTTTTATTTCCAACCACAAATGAAAACCCTAAAAATCGAGTTCCTATTGTGCCTGGATAATAGACTCTACCATGTTTTAATTCAATTCATATTTTTTTTTTTCAATTAAATCTTTAATTGATTTTAAAATAATTTTCAATTAAAATTTTATTTGATTCAATTACTTTTTCTGATATTTTCAATTAAATCTCACAAATTTTTTTAATTGATACTATCATTTTGTTTACACGTCCGATTTCAATTAAATTTTTAATTGATTCCACAAATATTTTAATTGAAACTAATTTTTATTTTTTTCTGTGTAACTGCTCAGATAACTGAGATATATAACTAAAACTTCTATTTTAAAAGTTACAAAAAATATGTTTGGCGAAACTGGTCACCTGGATCTTATAATATTACTATTCTGAATTTGTTTTCTTTGGTGTTTGGTCGATAACCCAGCTACGATTTAAGACTTTGAAGCCAACATTACTTGAGTAATTTGGGGAATACCATCAGATTGAAAATTGAACAACCTACAGCTAAGTGAAGAAAATTAACAAGTAAGTATCAAATATTTTTCTTTCGGGCATGGGTTAGTGCTGCAGTTTGTAATGCCAAAAATTCACTACATGAATCCATTTAATTTACGGATATGTAAACGTTTAAAATTTTGCAGGACTTTCTTAAAAAAAATCGGCTAGACCCAATGTAAAAGAGACACGGATTGACCTTATTTTCTCAACAAAATTAGTATTTACCGATTGAAAAACTATTTAAGTTTTGTTAGATTTTTTTTTATAAAAAGCTTATTTTCCCAAATTAACGTAATAATTACAGATTTATAAATGTTTTAAGTTTTTCCGGTTTCCCTGCTTAAAAATGTATCTTCATTTTATGAACATAAACATTGATTTTTGGCAACACTTCTGTTGATACACAGAAAAAAAATCATGTTTTTTTTAATTAAAGCTTTAATTGATTTTAAAATAATTTTCAATTAAAATTTTAATCGATTCAATTACTTTTTCTGATATTTTCAATTAAATCTCACATTTTTTTTAATTGATACTATCATTTTGTTTACAGGTCCGATTTCAATTAAATTTTTAATTGATTCCACAAATATTTTAATTGAAACTCATTTTTATTTTTTTCTGTGTACACAAGTATTTTATAATTAGTTTTGTTTTTGTTGCATTTTCACTTTCATTTCATTTCTACCACATTTTTTAAATGGCCAACACCTGTGATTCATTCATAACGACAAATCACAAATATTTATTTTACTAATAACAATAATTTTTATGTTTTTTAATGTCGGCCAAAGACTTTTGTTTTAAACACATTTGTATCAGTGTCAAAACAACTTCCGGCCATTGCCAAATTCAATTTTATATATCTAACACTATCTAATGGATACGTGTATAACAACGGTAAATATTTAGAAAACAATTATTTGTGTAAATTTGCAAATGTAAAATAGTTTGCTGTCTAATTAGAGTCCAGCATTCACTCAAAGGTATCAGAGTCCTAGATTCATTGATAGAATAAATAATAATGATGCTCAGTAGTAGAATAATTAATTCGTATGTACATATATCTAAGCTGGTTTAAATTGGGGATTGCTACCACATATAGTGGATACGAGGGTTATGCATAGAGTATTCAAAAAACCGGTTATTCGAAAAATTACATTTTCTAAAAAAAACTATTTTTCATTATATGCTTCATTATTTAAATTTTTCTTCATTTTTTTCTTTTTTATACCCTTCACCTTCATGCGAAGGGTATATATAAGTTTGTCATTCCGTTTGTAATTTCCACAATATAATTTTCCGACCCTATAAAGTATATATATTCTGGATCCTTATAGATAGCGGAGTCGATTAAGCCATGTCCGTCTGTCTGTCTGTTTGGATGTTGAAATCAGTTTTCTGAAGTCCGCAGATATCTTCGAGATCCAAATCTTCAACAATTCTGTCAAACATGCTTTCGAGAAGTTTGCTATTTAAAATCAGCAAAATCGGTTTTGGCCAACCAGAGTTATGGACCGATATGTGAGACAACCTTCATAAAAATTTGATATTTTTTGTCCATTTTATTGCAATATTTTGAAATATATTGCAGATAATGCCATGAAATTTTGTATACGTTTTTCTTATGATAATAGAAGAAAGTGTGCGGAAAATAGTATGAATCGGTCCATGATTTCTCATAGACCCCATACAAAAATCTGCCCGAAATATTGCTTAATTATACATAAATGCCTATAAAATTGGAATTTTAAGACAAAATTCAGCAAAAATAAGTTTTACACAAAAAGAAATCGCAAAACGAAATTTTTTTTAGTTCGGTCCATGTTTGGCCATAGCCCCCATATAAAGTCCACTTCCAAAATTCACTTAAATGCGTATAAAACAGATATAAATAATGTTGAACGACTAAAACTTGATATGAAGAATCTTTATAGGCAAATAAATTGTTGTACTAAATTTTATGGTGGTCGGCCCAGAATTCGTCATAGCTCACATACAAGGACCTCATCTGAAAAAGACATTTATCCCTATATATATTGTATAAATATCGATACTGACTCAAAACTTTACACAAATCATTTACATATATACAAAAATCATCCCACAAAATTTTGTGATTTTCGGTCTATTGTTAACCGTATGCCCCATATAAAGCCCTCTTCCGAAAATTACTTTAATACTCATAAATCTCTTATAAATAAGGGTACAAATCCAAAATTTTACACGGATCATTTACATACATGCCTAAATCAAACTGCAGGATTTTGAGAATATCGGTCCATATTTGACTATGTCCCCCATATAAGGTCCACGTCCGAAATCCACGCTAATACTAATATATATCTTAAATATACCGTTATTATGTTGAAATTCGACGTGAAATATTCTCATATGCATGAGAATCACTGTTCCAAAATTTAAGAAGATCGGCCCATAATTTATCATAGCTGCCATATAAAAATTTCCAAAAAAACAAAAAAATTCGGGTCAAAAAATATTCTTTTCGGATTTAACCCATATTCGGTGCATATTTTATAATCATGATATATATCGTTGGAAAGGTATTTTTAATACCTTTTATTTAATGTATTACAAATTATCATACACCCAGTAGTTCCAGATATAGGCCTATATATTTCCAACTTTACGGGCCCGCCCCCTTGAGATGCTGGCATCTCCTCTAAAAGCCCTATTTGGATGAAGTTTTTTTTTTTTGAGCAAAGTCACTAAAACCGAATTGTTCCCCTTTTTTATACTCTGTTTGTAAAATTACACTCAAGATTATTCTGAATATCAGACAAACTCTGTAAATTATGGTAAGAATTGGTAATTAAATCAATTAAAAATAGTGAAAATTAGACAAAATTTCAAAATATTTAACATAAATTATGTTGGTCGTAAAATTGTCTTTCAAACAATATATAAAATAATAATTAAATTTGCACTAATACTGAATAGAAAACACAGAATAAGGATATTCTAGTCATATAACCAGTGTAGTTTTTTATCTCTTATTACGTTTAGGTGGAGGGTATTTAAGATTCGGCACAGCCGAATATAGCACTCTTACTTGTTACTGCTAATAATTTAATTTCAAACGAAGTTTTTGATATATTCAGACATGTGATGGAAATCGAAAACGAAAACGAATGAGTTCCTTAATGCCTTTCCAAATGGCAAAATAGAAAGTTGGAAACATGGAAAATTGCGGAAAATTTGAAAAATTGAAAATTGATTTTTTTTGTACGAAATTTTGTGTGAAATTATTCCTTAATGGAAAAATAGAAAGTTCTTAATGTAAATCATGGGAAATTTGGGTAATTGCGGAAAATGCGGAAAATTAGAAAATTTCTCCGCAAAAGTCTGAAAATTGGTTAAATTGGCAAATTGATTTTTTTGTACGAAATTTTGTGTGAAATTATTCCTGTTGTATTTATTATTACTCTAAAGTTTGTCTGAAGGCTTAAAATTGGGGCGAGGCGAAGTTCGCCGGGTCCGCTTGTAAAAAATAGATTTTTTGTAAAAACACCTATAACTTTATTTAAAAAAAAAAGAATTTATACTTTAAAAGGCCGTGACGTACTAAAAAAAGAAGAAAA
Organism: Bellardia bayeri; assembly: GCA_950370525.1. NCBI lineage: Eukaryota > Metazoa > Arthropoda > Insecta > Diptera > Calliphoridae > Bellardia > Bellardia bayeri. Next base: position 24,248,805 of record OX493267.1, read on the forward strand.
TAAATCATAAAAAATCATGATAAAATTTTAATTTTGATGCATAATGTAATTTAAGCAAAAATAAAGCACTTTTTTGTTTAAACAAGTAAAAGAAAGTACCTATAACTATTATTTAATGTAAATAATATTCATGTGTTTAATGGAATGCTTGATTCTTTATACTATTGCTGATAGGTTATTTGGTTTCATATTTTTACAATTCCAAATAACCTAAGCGCCATGTCATAAGCTGTGTTTAGAAAAACAAAGCTTTCACAACCGATATATACTTCGGGTTTCATTTTAATCAGAATATATAATTTGCGTTTCAATATTGCAAATACATAGTTCCAATTTCATAACTTTTTTTCTCTCTCCTGTAAACTTTTGAAAACTGTTGATTATGAAATATTTTTTCTTCAAATTAAGAATACACATTTAAAAGTGTCTAATTTCATAATTTTTATTTAATGTAATTTTGTTGCAATTAGGGTAAAGTTTTCGATGTTTATGAACACATTGCATAAATATTTATGCCCTTATTCATAAAACTTACAACAGGTTTATAAGAGGTTTATAAAACAAATTTTGTATGGAAATTTGCTTTATAAACCTGTTGTAAGTTTTTATGAATAAGGGGGTTAGTCATCTGATTTTAATCGTTAGTAATAAGACCGTTATAGTCTTCCACTAATTTAAACGCCCCTTCCTCAGTATCATTCACAATCATTCATTGGTAAAGGATTCCACATTTTCCCAGTTTTCAGGATCTTCTTTAAAAAAAAGCAATCTATATTAAACCGCGCAAAAAATGCATGCTTCTTTAAAAGAAAATCGAATGACTTTTCTGCAAACAAAAATTTCAGTTGTAATAATAGTTATACATAAGTATTTATAGAATATCATTTGATATATTACCTGATAATCCTTTTATATCTGTAAAATTGACCATCAGCATTTTCTTCGCACTCCTAATTCAATGCCTTAACCATATTTGCTCTTGTGGTGGCATTTAATCTTTTATCAAAGAAGGCAAAAGCCGAAGTTTCCTCAACAAGGTACCACAAATGGTTACAATAATTTTTAATAGCTTCTTCTGACGCAATTGGATCGATATTTTCATACAATATAAGAGATTGCAAAAACTTAAGATTATCGGCGCAAGCATCTTGAACTTAAAATTTTATAATGAAAATGCAAACATTAGCTAGTGCACCCTCCTGTTCTGCAGGAATGGAATATTGTTGACATAGCAAAAATATTTTTAAGCAATAAATTGCTCGAGACATTCAGCAAGGCTGATGTATTGCACGAGGCGCTAGAACTGTGCCAGATTTTTCTGTATATATTCTTCCAATAGTTTTTAAAGTTTTTTAAAAAGCGTCACAAATGGACTCATTGTTAATTGAGTCTTCTTTTTAAACACTTGGAATGTCTAGAATCTGTTCCATGTCGGTTCCTGTTACAATTATTGGAACATATGAATGAGGGTGATTATAATAGATTCAAAAAAAGAATTATCATTACTTTTCTCAAGAGGCTTTTTAACTCGAAAATTTTAATTTAACGTATACTTCTGTTTCACATTTCTTACGGTATACATGCATACATATAAACAAATGTCATATAGAACAAACGGACACAAAATTACCCTCTCATGTCAGAGCTATTGGCAATTTAACACACACCGACTCTCAAACTAAATTTAGTAACACAGCTGTTCCAGCTGATCCAAGACATGTTAAAGAAAATTTTCTGCTGTACTATTTTTTAGTTAAAGACTATTTCCGTTTTTAATTAAGAATCATTTTAATTTATTAAATAAAATAAGACATGTATTAATTAAAAAAATTACAAAATTAAACACACAATCAAAAGCATTTAGCGATAAGCAAAACAACTTAACAAAATGGTAAGACTAAGAAGAATTTACAGATTTATTTTTTTTGGAAAATGTGTGTGCATTATGAATTATGAACCAAAAATAGATTTTGAGCCAAAATTTTTGGGGGTTGTTTAGTTTGGTTAATTAACTATCAAATAATTACAGGCGATTTTAGGAGCTCAATTGGTGATTACACTGATAATGGTCAGTGTAATACAAAAACTAAATATACACTTTTCATTTGCCAAATGGATTTTGTGTTCAACCGGCTTATATCGTTACTTATACCCCACCGACCATGAACTCAGAACGAAGGGCGGTGTGCCGAAGGAGAAACCACAAAAAGGTGGCTACAAAGGCAACAAACATCAACAGAATGGCAGCGCCAACTCCAAGGAGGGTCAATTTCATATACCTCGTAGTATTGAAATAGAATTGGAAACTACACCGGTCGTTGCTAAAGATGTCATATATTTGAGATATTTCACAGAATACCAATGGCTAGTGGATTTCAGTGTATATGCCGCTGTTGTCTATATTATTTCAGAGGTGCGATTTTTAAAAACATCCTCTCACAAAGATGTTAATTAAAAATTTATTTTTTATGTTTGTTTATCTATTTCATAGGTTTATCACTATTTCATTCCTCTTAAGAACGAGGTCAACTTAAGTATGGTGTGGTGTATGTTGGTAATATTCTTTGCCGTGTAAGTTAACTAGTTTTTTTGTTGTAGTCGTTATGGGTCTAAATAAAATCTATTTCTTTTTTTCTTCTATTTTAGTAAATTATTGTCTTCATTAACCGTTTTATACTTTCAAAGTGAGGAGTCCATTGGTGAACGTTCCATGGTCATTGTTGCCTGTTTGGTTTATTTGCTAATAGCCATGATTGTTTTAATCATAGATGAGAGTATATTGGAGACTGGCTTGGAAGATGCTTATGCCAGCTTTAATGCAAGTGCTTCCGAATTCTTAAGCGCACAGGGTTTACAATCATCGTGAGTAATATTATTTGAGAAAATATTAATTATTTAGCAATTATTACAAATCAGCTTATAAGAATATTCGGATGTTTATGTTAACAAGTTTGCTTTATGTATTTTTTATAAAAATCTATCGGCACCTCTATCTATCGACAAGCAGGGTAGTCCTATCTTATAGTAATATAAAATGTCAAATGACATTATTTGTAAATTCAAACTTACATCTGAGGTCCTTTGAAACCCTATTCTTAATTTAAAATTTCATCTGAAAATTAAGGCCTGGTTAGCTGACCGTTGGTGGATTGTAAACGTATTGTATACTTAACGTAAAATAATAGAACATTAAAATGTTTCAAATGATTTTGACAAACGTTATCGCTAATTTGAATTTTTAACGGTAATTTACTAAAATTCAGCTATTTCTACAGTGTAAGTTTATAAATACACTGTACAAAGTGAACTTGGGTTGTCTGTGTGGAATATGTGGGCGTGTCATGAGGCCTCTGAAAACAGACTAGTCATAAATTGAGACACCATGGTCTATGCGTAATCAGTAGGCTTTAAGCATGTTGTTCATTTCCACTACAGCCTGTTCTACGCGACGGAATGACCCGTGTTTACTTGAACAAGATCTGTTAACTCAGCAACCACTGCTGTTACAACAACAAAAATGTTACTACATCTTTGAAGTCAGTTGTTACAGAACTATTCTTGTTTTTCGTGTTCTCTGTATCTGCTTTGATCATTGGACTACATCCGCGTACGAAATTACTGCGATATCCTCTGAATCAACATACCTCTGTATGTTCTGCTGATCTACGCCAAGTTCCTTTCTGACAGGTCTCGGGGAGACTACAACTGTATGATGTTGTAACAAGGATTACAGCCTTTTCAGCAGATTTTTATATCCATATCTCCATTCTCACGAAGCAGCGTAATTAATCACTGACTACCAAACGACTTGATTCTACTTCACAATTTGTGGCGAGGTAAAGTGATGGTCAAATATGAACACCAAAATGTTCGTGTTAATAGCAGTGAATATTTTAACCTCTACTAAGACGGGAAGATTAACCTGAAGATTGTTCTGGTTGACTTCGCTGGTGATAGTTACAGTTTACGCGAAGTGAAGAATATATGTTTCAGCTGAGATAAATGTTTATAACTTGAGATACATATATGTACATACATATGTTTTTCCTTCGACTAATTCAAATTAAAAAAAATTATAGCAATATAAATTATTACCATACTATTAAATACAAAACTACTTTAATTCCAGTGGTCCTGCCTCAAAAATTGTCGTTAAATTCTTTATGGCACTGGGTTGTGGTGTTTTGGGTTCATTATTCACATTTCCCGGCCTTCGTATGGCCAAGATGCATTGGGATTCATTGAGATATTGTTGTGAAAATAAATTTTTACAAATTCTATTGAATATCAGTTTTGTTCTGCCATTCATCTTGGTGATTTTATGGATTAGGCCCATCAGTAGAGATTATTTAACGGTGCGTGTATTTCAAGGCATGGATGAACCTTTGTAAGTATAATAATTATACGATAAACGTGTTTTACATATTAAACTTTATTATTATAATTTTGCAGACTTAAACCTCATATATTTGAAACGTTGCGCTTGTTGTTGGTAATATTTGTGGTGGTATTGAGATTTGCTTTAATGCCCATCTATTTGCAATCGTATCTTAATTTGGCGCATGATAAAATTATGGATTTACGCAAAGAAGCTGGTCGTATAACAAATTTTGAATATCAGAAAAAGGTAAGCAAAATTTTTTAAGTTCGGATGAAACTGTTTTAATAATGTTTTTATGTTTTTTAGATATCTTCGATTTTCTATTATTTGTGTGTGGTTACTTTGCAATTCGTGGCTCCTTTGATATTGTGCTTGTATCTTACATTAATGTACAAAAGTTTAGGTGGTTTTAGTTGGACTGGCATATTTACTGAATCCGCTTTACAGCATGAATGTTCTGCAGAATTAGAACCAGGAGTCGACTCGTTGCCGGACTTTGTGGAAGGCAGTGGCTGGGCTTTGATGGCAGATGAAACTGAAACTGAATTTAATATTTTGGAATCGGCACAAAATTTACAAAACTCCATAATGAGTTTGAAAAATGTACGTATTTTTATTTATTCTTGCTAACAATTTATTTTAAACGGTTTTTTTATATTTAGGTTTTCAGCACAGAGGTTTATAAAGGTTTCCTGGGTTTTGCCACTTGGTGGAGTTATTTCACCTTATTTGCCACTTCATCTTTGGGAATTGTTTATCAATCATATTTTAACAAAACCTAAAATCTTTTATCCCACTCTCGAACTCCGAAAAGCAATAACTTATTTTATAAGAGTTTGATATGTTAACACATACAATTTTAAAGTCACTAGTTAGTAAAATATTTGAGATTAAGTCGTATCTTCATTTATTAAATTTAATTTCAAAACATCCAAGCATTTGTAAACAAGTCCTTTATCAATTTTAGCCATATTGTCTATATGTGTTTTAGTTAATAAATACTTTGTATAAAAATTTAAAGAAGTTATTTTATGCTTAAAAATTAATTTATCTCAAAGGTTGTATTAAATTGTGTTCGTAAATTTACCTTCCTTTGTTTAATTTTTGGCTTTTATTTTAGAATTATTTTACTTAGAAAGCTATGATTATACATATATTGTAGTACTTTTTTATTTATATACTTAAATGTGTATATAGATTAAATAGAAAAGAGCTTATAAAAACATCAAATATGGAGTATTTTTTTAATAAATTTTTTTCGAGCTGTCGACGAGATTTAAATGTGATTTGAAATTGAATCTGAAGTTAAATATTATTTGGCAAGAAATTTGTATGATAAAAATATTTTCTGTAAAAACAATTTTTTACGGTGAACAATAAAATTTTTTTGGTTATAAAACTTCACAAAAAAGTTTATTTTTTTGGTATATTGACACTATTGAATTATTTTATGCATGGTGCAACTATACAAGGTGAGTACAAATCCACAACAAATACAACACAAAACAGAAACAACGGGCATTTTGTTTGTGTAAAATAATGTACTACTGTCAAAAATACTTGAAAAAATATTACTTTTGACATAAGTAAATTGTAAACAAAGTCAGCCAGCTGGGCTACTGCACTCACCTTGTTTGCAATTTACTTATGTCAAAAGTAATACCTTTTTAAGTGTTTTTGACAGTGTACATTATTTTACACAAACAAAATGCCTGTTGTTTCTGTATTCGTTGCCAGTTTGGACTCACCTTGTATAATTACACCATGATACTGAACCTCGTTATCTTCTGTGTATTTTGTGCTGATGTATAAATATGTATGTTTCACTTAAACTAATCTTTATAAATTAATTTCCTTGTGTACGGTAATCCTAGCACTAATTGTTAAATATTTAACCTAGAGACCCATTATTTGCTCCTGTTTATAGACAGCATGATAAGCATTACGTATTAAAACATAAGGAAAGCAAGATTCCAGTAAATCCATGGTTAAGAATGGTGATTGTTTTACAATTTCGTCCAGCAGTAAATAAATGGATTCACGATTACGTGTAGCCTCACGATCCGATTCTTGGCCCAATCTCAACAAGGAAGAACTGGCTAAAGCCAGAAACTCTTTCATGCGATCCTCAATATCATTTTGGCCACAGATAGTAAAGAGAGCGCCAAAAATATTATTAATTGCCACCGACATGCAGTGAGTATTATTGGAATGACCATCGATAGAGGCACGATAGAAAGAATTTTCATTTCGTGCCAATTTTGGTATAGACACTGCCACAAACACCATTAAAAGACAAGCTGTAAGATGTTCTCCTTCATCAAATTCTGGCTTTTTCGATTTTAAAGCTGCCGCCAACGTCGGATCCACTTTACACATAAGACCACCTGCTGCCGCCATTTCAGATGCCACACGTATTTGATCTCCACCTGGCAAGTGTTCTTGAAAATCTTTTACCGAACATAATAAAAAGGGTATACGTTTTTCCAAAACATTCACTAGAGCATCATGTACTAAATTGCGGAAACATAAAATGACACCAATTATGGTCATTCTTTGTAAAACACGGTCAACATCCTGCAAACGTTTAAATTGTTCTTTCATAACTTCGGGTTTATCGAAACTGGTGCGTAATGTAATCAAAACTTCCTTGTTTACGCCAACCAACGACTTTAACTCTTGCACTTGATTGGCTATATGCCACATTAGAGTTTCATTTAAAGTCTTGATGCCATAAGGCCCCACCAATTCAGCTAAAGCTCTCAATTCATTCAGATCTGAAAATTCTTGGGGATTAAATGGCACCCAACCTTCAGGCGAAATGGGTACAAATGCTTTTTGATTGTTGCTGAAAACAATATTGCCAGCAGAAACACGTCTAAGTAAGACTTCTGTGTACCTGGAAAAAATAAATCAATATTTATTACAAACTACTTGTATTTGGAAAAAAATTCTGCTAACATACCAAGTATTATATAGAGCAGCAATCGTTTTCTCTCCGTGCGAATCTAAAGCCTGCGTTTGCTGTAGAAGGCAATTATTGAAAACCCGGGTCATATCAATGTGAACATAATTTTCTACAGTTTGCAAAACATTCATATAAGCCCTAACCGAAGCCAACAACTCGGAAGGTTTAGCAATCTCCATGGTCTCTTGATTAAACATCACCATGCCAACCAAATCACGCGAAAATCGATGTTCTAAATTCTGGCACAAATACTCACGTGGTGCAAAAGCGAATTCCCATACATTAACCGTGGGACAGTAGTTAATGGCAAAACACAATTCGGTTAAAGCCATGTGTAATTTATCCATGGTTGTTAGATCTTCACGTGTCTTCCGATAAGATTCGTCTCCCGGCTTTCGTATATCATCAAATTGTTTCTTAGATTTGTCTTTTTTCTTACGTGCCGATTGAACAGATAGGATTTTAGCACAATGTTTTGGTAGCAAAGCGTCAGTCATTGTACACTGTTCATCACATATGGTGTTTATAATATTCTTGGCCTCCTTGGCCATTTCCTCCAAAAATATATTCACAACACTTAGAGACCTTTCACGTATGTGGTGTCTCTCCTCTGGGCACATTTCGTGGGTACAATTTTGGAAATGAGAGCATATTAAAGGAAATGCTATGATGTAACGATTTTGTGCTGGAAATTCTAGACACATGTGAAATTGGTCATCAAACATTTTACTGTAGAAACAGAAGATGCTCAAATCAGATGTTTCCACAAGAATTTCGTCCAAATTGTCAACCACACGTGTATGAAATACCATCGAGTCTAATAGACGTGCCAAATCAATATGCTCTTGTATACGTAAAACAGCCTTATTAACACTCATATAGGTTTGCAAACGGAACCAATCCAAGCGGAATGCCCTAAAATCGAATAGTTCATTTTCTTCAACTTGTTTCACAGTCAAACCAGCGGCGGTATTGTAGAGTGAAGAGAAAATAACACTTTCATCTTCCGGACACATTTGTAAACTTTGCATTCGTATATTTAGATCTGTAGCATCAAAGCCTGAAAGATATTGCACATAATAACGTTGCATCACTTGACTGTATTTGCGTACCAGGGCACGTAATTCCTCCATATGGAATAATAATTCTGGCAATTGACGATCAACGAGATCTTCGTTACTCTTGCCTAAAATTGAAAAAAGTGTCATATCTGTATATTCAACAATTTTATTTAGAGCTTTTAAATTCTTAATTATGTAAACTTGTGGTTTGAAAAAATTAATTTTGAAACTATTCTAGTATAAAATGCATTCTTTGGGACACTTAACTTTCAAAAGAAATTATTAATTCTTTAAACGTTTCTGAAATTTAAATATTTAATTCCTTACATACATAACCAGATAAATTAAAGTAGTAATATGTATTCTGAATAATTTAATAATGTGAATGATTATAATCATTTTTATATTTTTACACGTATAAAAAGCTAATAATCAATTTTCGACTTTTACAAGATACATAAGGATAATTTCGTTAGAGATTGGAGGGTATCCGCGGACTGTTCCTTTTCGGATCATAGCAGGATTGCCTTCACTTTGGACTTCCAGTCAACTGAAAGGGTTCAGAAATCCTAGACTGACGGATTGGGGAACCTTTCATGATAAGGTTCGTATGGGGATGGAACGCCCAATTTCATGTGGTCCGTTACCATCCAATTTGGAATACGCGGTGAATAATTTCACTCGTTTTCTCAAAGAGAGCTATGAATCGTCATGTCCTGTAAAGTTTCCAGGTAGGCGCAAACAGCCAAGATGGTGGACCAAGGAACTTCAAGTTCAGAGGTCGACGGTTAGGAAATCTTTTAATAGGGCAAAGCTCACCGGACTACAGGGAGACTGGAACAACTACAAGATGTGTTTCAATAAGTATAAGGGAGGCCTGAAAAGAGCGAAGAGGATTTCATGGAGGAATTACTGTGAATCCGTGGATGGCGTCAATGAGATATCAAGGTTTCGGCGAATCTTATCCAATGACCCAAAGGACATAGGATATATTCAAAAAGATGACAACTCTTGGAGGGAATCCAGCTCGGAAACTCTCTCATTGCTTGTTGAGGCACACTTTCCTGGTTGCGAAGTTACAGGAACGGAGGCTGAGGACCAATGGGGCAATATACTTGAGGGTATTGGTCAGGTTGATGAAATAGTCATGGGGGATAAACTAGCCTGGGCGGTGAAAACTTTCGATCCGGGTCCGGATGGAGTTTTCCCAGCTATGCTATGTAATATCCCGGACACAGCGCTATTTCTTTTGGAGGATATCTTTAAGAGTTGTCTCAGATATAGGTATCTACCACATGGGTGGAGGGAGGTAAGGATTGTCTTTATACTCAAGGCCGGTAGGGCCTGCCACTCGAAACCGAAGGATTTTAGACCTATTAGCCTATCGTCCTTTCTTTTGAAGACTTTAGAACGACTGATAGATCTACATCTAAGGAGCAAGATAGATACCCACCTCATTAGCAACGCTCAACATGCCTATCTCAGGGGTAAGTCTGTTGAGAGTGCGCTTCATGAGGTGGTTGGCTGCATAGAGCACAGTCTAGAGCATAGGGAATATACTTTGGCTGCATTTCTGGATATAGAGGGTGCCTTTAATAACATTAGAACGGAGGCAATTAGGGACTCGTTAGTGGAACATGGGGTCGACGACTTCCTGGTGAGTTGGATTATCGTAATGCTGGAGAGCAGGATTATCAACTCAACCCTAGGGGACGAAGTGATAAGAAGAAGGGTTACCAGGGGTACACCACAAGGTAGAGTTCTTCTCTTCTTTTCTGTGGTTACTGGCGGTTAACTCCATTCTCAAAACTTTCGAATCTAAGGGCAGGAAGATAGTCGCCTATGCGGATGACGTAGTGATACTGGTTAGGGGAACTAACCAGATGTCAACTATCAGTGACATCATGCAGGATTCGCTTGGTGATCTCTTGTCCTGGGCAAAAACTAATGGGCTGGGCGTAAACCCATCAAAGACGGAATTAGAGTTATTCACCAGGAAATATAAGGTGGATAGCTTCAAATTGCCGAAATTGGATGGTGTGGAGCTGAGCTTATCAGGAGGAGCCAAATATCTAGGTACCTTCCCTGACAGGAAACTGTCATGGAAGTTAAATACACAGGAGAGGTTAAGGAAGGGCCTCAATGCCTACTATGTATGCAGGAACTCAATAGGTAGAAATTGGGGCTTGCGACAAGGCATGGTTAAATGGATCTACACGTCTGTTGTTAGACCTATTATAACTTATGCTTGCACAGTGTGGTGGGAGGCAATGAGGAAACGTAGTTATAGGACTATACTTAATAAAGCCCAAAGGTGTGCTTGTCTGGGTATCACAGGTGCCTTAGGCAGTACCCCGCAGGCGGCTTTGAATATAATCCTAAACCTACTACCCATAAAGCATTATGTGGAAAGTGTGGTAGCAAGGAATCTACTCAGGCTATCAGTCTTCTTTGGCGAAATCCCTTCGGGTTGGTCATATTAGGATATTGTATAAGGCAGGCCTTAGGAGTCAGGACATGGATCCATCTGGAATCTCTGACTATAAGGTCGCGACCTACTACTTCGGTGTATCACCTCCAGTAGAGTTCCCCAGTTGGGTTGACTGGGTTGGATCCGATAAACTGTTCGAGGGGTGCGCAGTTTTCACTGACGGTTCCAAGATGGACTCTGGTACTGGGGCCGGGGTTTATTTGGTCGACAACGATATTTAGCGCTCTTATAGACTCCCCAACGAGTGCAGCGTGTTCCAGGAGGAGATCTATGCGATCTGGAAAGCCACGGAGCTGATAGGGGCACACGGCGAGAGGGTGTCTACAGTGACTATATACGTGGACAATCAGGCGGCACTAAAGGCTCTGGAGCGTAATCAGACACACTCCGACCTAGTGCATGACTGTAGGAGAGTTCTAGAGGAGCTATTGGTACCCTACCAAGTGAGATTGTGTTGGGTACCAGGGCACTGTGACGTGCAGGGAAATGAGGTGGCGGATGAACTGGCTAGACTTGGTTCTGGTATGGACCAAGATACTAGAGAAAGAATGGTCAAATCACCTATATGTCACTTCTACAGGCTGATTTATGAAAGATTCCGTGACTGTGCAGACCAATTCTGAGCAGTAGGTCGGACTGCATAGTGTCAAGGGCCTTATGGCCAAAACTAAATGCAAACGCGACCGAAACGCTGATGTAATGGGACAGGCATAGTCTCAGGATTCTGGTAGGAGTGATTACCGGTCATTGTTCTATTGGGGCCTTCAGAGGCAAATGCGATAATAACACACAGGACTTCTGTAGGGTGTGTGGCGATGCAGAGCAGCCAGAGACAATAGAGCACATAATGTGCAACTGTCCTGGGTTACAGAGTCATAGACTTAAGTGGCTAGGAAATAGATTCTTGGACGAACTCAGCAATGTTTCTGGCTGTAAACCGGGTAACATTCTGGGTTTCATTAGAGGAATAGAGTGGCTATTTAAGGGACTTTCTACGGCGACTCCAAATTCGTAAGGGGATCTTTCTTTGTTTCCTTCTTTCTCCCCTTATCAGGCGGTTTTAGTTCTTCTTTTATTTCAAATCTATCTCTCTATCTTTCTATCTTTCTACTATTTTTCTTTTTCAACTAAGGGGAATCACAATGGACCACAGGGTCTCCGAGTGGAAGTGCACATAGTGTACAACCCTTCTTATCTATCTATCTATCTAAGGTACATATATGTATGTATATTTCTTTATATTGATGTTTATCTGCAATCGTAATCGTTTTATCAGTCATAATCTATAATCTATTTCTAATTTCTATTACCTGGTGTGAAGTAATGGGACTGACTGTTAAGAAATTAACTGTTGCTTATCTCTGTAAACAACAAATTTAACTACCTATGTAAATAAAATTGTTTGCGTATTTGCTAATTTATCTTCTACTACTAGGTACTACATACGAAACTAAAATATTTTATTACGAAAAAATGTTTGGCCTAAAAGTTAAACAAAATACACTTACCTTTATTCTTCAACAAAGGAGGATTATCATTGTGTCTCAGCAGCCACAAAATCTCATCTCTAGCCAAGCACAATCCAATAAATATAAAAATTGCTTTGGGCCCCAATAAACCCGGTTGATCCGTCATTATTAATGCTAATTCTTTCAAAGCAGTACGCAAGAACTTTCTACGTTCCCGATGCATTAGGGCCGCTTTCTGTACAGCGTTTGTATAGGCCTCTTTAATTTCACTAATACGTTTACCATATCCCTTAATGCCATCGAAAAATGTTTGTATATACTGATGAATTTGCAAAACCTCATCGCGGAACAACGCTATAACCCAACTTGTTTCTAGAGCGGAAAGCCAAATTTTATTAACATCTGGATACTGAGGCAACATTGCATGATTCAAAAGAAGACCAAATATGATCCAACGATCCATAGCTTCCAAAGACAAATATTCAAATGACATTGTATCAGTGCGCACAGCCTTAAGAAGGATGGCTGGATTGCCAACTAAACTAAGTTTTTGCATTTCACGCCATTTGTCAGCCGATAGATTCCGGAGCGGATAAATAGTTGTTAAAGAACGCAAGGCATTTGTTAATAGACGTTGATGAGGTATAAATTCCTCTGATAATTTTTTCACTGGAACTTCGTAATCCAAAATCATTTGACCCAAACGTGGAAATCCAGGATCAGATTGACTGTTTTGCAATTCATAAGCAGCATTATAAAGACCCAACACAGCTTTACGGTCTTCTACTCTCGACAAAAGTATCATTAAAGACACGTATGTAACCACCAAGTCAAGATAATTCTTTGTTAATTCAAAATTTTGCGTAATATCCAGATGTATTTGGCAAGCATCCATAGTTGTGAGTAATTCGCATACGTTATCCTTAAAATCCAGCAAATCCACAAAAGTGTGATAATATAAAGATAATGACTTAGTTATTTCTGCTTTTATATTCAGAATAGCGTTTAAGCCTTTGACGTCAGTGTTGGGAAATCTTTTCACAATGAATTTTATTGTAGACTCTAAGGACTTTTCCGACAAGAATCCTGGTTTAGATTTGGTGTCACCACATGCCTTTTTAATGTTATAGACTCTGGTCAATATGCCCAAGCCGCGGTCATTAAGTATTATTAATTTTTCAGCAATTTTTTGCTGATTAGGATAAATTGGTCTAGCCATTATGAAAATTTATTGTTATTTTCTATTCAAATTTTCTGCAAATTAGTGTATGTACATATATAATTTGCGGAAGTCTCAATTGTTTACCGGCCCCACCTAGAAAAGTTGGTGAGCACTTTTTCGTCATAAAAGTATGGATTTGAAGAAAACAGTTAGACGTTTCTAATAGATTTTTGTTGGTATAATAATGTTATGATAAAATTGTTTATTAATTTTCTCATTTAATTTATAAATTTTACATTTTTCTACAGAAAAAACTGTTGTATCACTTCACATAAACATTAATAACAACTTTTGACATTTGGTAAAAATATTACCAAAATATTTAATACAGGGTGACGTTGAATACAATAATTTATGTACTAAAAATTCTATAGATGCCACTACAGATGTAAACCAAATTTGTATCAGACTTTCATCTGATTATACCGAACATAGTGCTATATTTATACAGTTAGTAGCATAAAAGAGCACATTTTAGTACTTTTTGCACTTGTTATTGTTTAAAAATAAAACTAATAAAGAAAATTAGAAAATGTTGGTATAATTTATTTTATGTTTAATATTTAACAGTCATTTTTAAATAAAACAAAACTAAAAGCATCAAGTTCTAGGAAAAAATACAAACGAAAACAACTCGCATGTACTCAATTTAGCACCACACAAAAACTTTTTAAGGAATGATATTCGTTATTTCGAAAAACATTTTTTACACGTTTTGGCATACACTCTCATTCTTGCTGAATCCGATGCTAAAGGTCGTCTAAATGAGTTGAAGTTAATCGTATTATCTCAACTCTCTATTCACGATTGACCACAAATTCTTGATCAAAACGAGGTTGGGACTTTTACTGGCCACTGAACCAAAAGAAAGTTTTGCTCGCTGATCCATTCTTTCACTATTTTGGAAGTGTGCTTTGGGCAACCATCCAGCTGAAAAGTAACTTCATCCACATGATAGACGCTCTTATCTATAAAATCGGGAAGCAGAGACCTGCGCCGACCAAATTTGACGGCGGCGGCGGCTCAAATTCGGCTGTCAGCCGGCTGAAAATTTGCATGTACCATGAAATTTCAATAAGTACTAATATTGTTATAAATTCCTATTTACATCAACATTGCTGTAACAGTATTGACCAATTTGATATTTTGATACGAATTGGGCCACATTGGAAGGGCAATATTTGTTGGGCAATAGGTGTTTAAAAAATTTAATATTATTGTTTTGTATGTTTCAATGCAGAACGACTTGCGACGCCTGAAGTTGTTGCTGATGCCTGTGATTTGTCATAAATTGGGTTTAAACCTTGTTATACAATATTAAATGGCCGCACATCTCTGCAGCAAATTTGTACATGCAAAACTGCATTAGCAAAGTTTTCCGTTTCAGATCTTTCTAACATGTTTGCATTTACGGACAAAATAATTTTGTCTTGGAACGAACCTATTTCACATTTTTCGCGCTCACGTCAATGATATGAGCATTGCCACAAATAATAGTTGAGGTTCGACGTCAAAATAGAAACGCCAAATCTAAAGTTTTTACTTTTTATTTCCATAAACTTAAGTAATGTTATCTAAAGACTAAAGATAATAATACACTTTTGGGAGAATCCTTTCCAAAATATCATTTCAATACAATTTGCCACAGATATATTGAATTTGTCCATGAAATTATGTATTGACTATTTGACTGAAAATCTTTTCATGTTCAGAATTGTGATGACTTGAATACTGAAACAGCAAAACTCAATAAAAGTATACTTTAAAACTGTACATCTTTAATTTGTATTAAAAACAATAAACAATATTAAAATGTATTCATTGTAAAAAGTTGTGGGCAATTATTACATATTTATTTATACATTAAAGCATATTAATTAAACTCTTCTTTGTTTGTTTTAACAATGAACGCATAAATTTTTTGGATACAAAGGCGAAGTATCTTGGCATTATAATTGACGCAAAACTTAACTGGAAAGATCAGATCATTCAAAAGAAAAAAGAAATAAACAACAGGTTAAGACAATTATTTTGGCTATTAGGGAGAGAATCTAAACTAACAACTGAAAGCAAACTACTTATATACAACACAATTATAGCGCCAATTTGGCCAAATTTTGTCACAGAATTTAATTCCGTTCGGAAGGGGAATTAATTCTATAGAAGCAATATAGAAAAAGCAAAACGATAAATTTGTTCGGAATTAAACAAATTGTTCGTTTTACTTTTTCTTTAGGAGCAAAATACGGAAATAATTCCACTTCCGAACGGAATTAAATTCTGTGACATTGCTGATATTTATCTGTTTCATCTGAAATACCAAATTTTGATGCAACAGTATTTTGAAAGTGTACCATATGACTGGTGGTAGTACCACGGTACCAGCTGTGTTTAAAATGTACCAAAAAAATACAATTGTACCATGTTTGCCATCAGTCACTCAAATGTTTAAAACGGCGGCTTGTTTTAAGCCGAAAAATTTTTCGGCGGCGGCGGCTATAGTTATCATACATTATTAAATAATTTTTTTAAATAAATTAATTTCTTCATAATAATTATATAAATAATGATTAATAAAGATTTAATATATGATTTTCTTAATTGAATTTTTTTTTAGTCTAAATTAATAGATTTATATATCAGCCGATCGGCGCAGGTCTCTGCTCGAGGTTGTAGGAATTTTTGTACCTCCCGAAGCAATTCCCTAAGGCTCCTACGAAATTTTATTTTGTCTGGTCAAACTACCCCTGCAACAACTGAGCGCCAAATAAAAGTAAACATCGCAAATTATTTAAAACAAACTTTTATTATATATTACTGAAAAGTGATATGTAAAAAACAATATTGCGAAATTCATTGGCAATTAAAGACAAATTAAATTTATTAAAACAAGAATCTAAAATAAAGACACTAAAAAAATATTTCAGTTTTTATAAAAATATCCCGATTTTTTTGTTCCAAATCAAAGTAAACAGTAATCTTCATTATATGCTGAAGTTTATTCTTAATATTTTTTTTGCCGTCATTTTGACTTTATTACGGCTTCTAATCTTCGAGGCATTGAGTCAATAAGTTTTTGTTTGAAATCAGGCGGAATTTTACTCCACTCATCCTGCAAAGCCACCTTTAGATCATCTTTGCAAGAAATGCATTTTTTTTGTCGAGATGCTCCCACAGGTGCTCAATGGGATTAAGGTCTGGGGACTGTGGTGGATGGTCAAGTGTTTTGGGGTGCGATAGAGCAATCAATACCTCACAATTTTTGAGGTATGTTTAAGATAGATAATAGTCCTGTTTTGTGGTAAGCACAATTTCTCTACACTAGGCGCAGCATTGTGTCTAAGAATGTTTAGGTAATCTTCCTTTTTTATTGTGGATTCGATAAAGACAAGATTACCGACCCCGATGCCGCCATGCATACATACATACTGCATTTACTTTTACTCAACTATTTAAATGCAACATTTTCCCATGGCTTAATGCTGTTTTTATGTGGTGGATAAAATGGACAATTTTAAAAGAATTTGTCTTCGATTAATTAATGTAGATAATTTGATATGTAAACCGTAGTTTATGAAAAGGAACATTAATTAGACAAGACAACACAATGCAAAAGCTTTTGAATGAATTCAACTGAATTCGAATTCACAATATAAATATTTAAGATGCCAAGGCAGAGACAAACATTTCAAGATTGGACGAGCAAAAGTAGTAATAATATATTAGTATAATTCATTCATTCCATTATTAACAAACTCTATACCGCAGCATTGTTAATTATATCAATTCTATATATATAAGATTTAAAATTGAAGTTTTTATAGAAATGGATATTAAAGCATTGAATGATTCCAATATCCGGCATGTGCAGGGATATATTCATTTATCCATAATAATGCACAAATTTATTTCACTGTATAATACTTTCTTTATTTATATATGTATGAACTAAAAATGCTTTTAGTGATAACTATGAATATTGTCAGGCTATTAAAAAGATTTGTTTTTGTTTATTAATATGTCTTTTAAAACAAGATGCAAAATTATGGTAGTGCGTCTCATGTTTTCTATTTTATTTAAGTTTAATATTCGTTGACTATTAAACAAGTCTACTTTAGGGAATATTTTTTAGCATGTAAATATCTAATTTGGTTTCACACGTATATAATTTATTTTGGTGATTGTATGTATTTTTTTAAATGAATTAAAAAACAAGTGAAAACACACAGAAAGGCGGTTCGTAAAAATTTCACATTTGCGCTCATTCTTATTTATTTATAACTTTACCAAGGAGAAATCATATATATAATATTGTCCGTGTACCTAACATAGAATTAATAAAATTAGAAATTATTGGAGAAAATTTCTTATTATTTCGGCTTGAGTTCATTTAATTAATAACTCAAAGAATACCATTGTAAAGTTATATTTTTCTAGACAATTGGCACACTGGCACAATAATCGATAAATCAACAAATTAATTTAAATTTGTATCCCTTCATGCAAAATAATACTTAATTCTTGTTAAATTTTTTACTAGTTTTCTTAAATTGAAATCATATAAAAAACTTGATACATATTAGTTTCCATGTGTACTTCTTCAATCCTAATGATTAATAAAATACTCAACTTAAAGACCCAATATTTGCTCCTGTTTATAGACAGCATGATAAGCATTACGTATTAAAACATAAGGGAAGCAAGATTCCAATAAATCCATGGTTAAGAAGGGTGATTGTTTTACAATTTCGTCCAGCAGTAAATAAATGGATTCACGATTACGTGTAGCCTCACGATCCGATTCTTGGCCCAATCTCAACAAGGAAGAACTAGCTAAAGCCAGAAACTCTTTCATGCGATCCTCAATATCATTTTGGCCACAGATAGTAAAGAGAGCGCCAAAAATATTATTAATTGCCACCGACATGCAGTGAGTATTATTGGAATGACCATCGATAGAGGCACGATAGAAAGAATTTTCATTTCGTGCCAATTTTGGTATAGACACTGCCACAAACACCATTAAAAGACAAGCTGTAAGATGTTCTCCTTCATCAAATTCTGGCTTTTTCGATTTTAAAGTTGCCGCCAAAGTCGGATCCACTTTACACGTAAGACCACCTGCTGCCGCCATTTCAGATGCAACACGTATTTGATCTCCACCTGGCAAGTGTTCTTGAAAATCTTTTACCGAACTTAATAGAAAGGGTATACGTTTTTCCAAAACATCCACTAGAGCATCATGTACTAAATTGCGGAAACATAAAATGACACCAATTATGGTCATTCTTTGTAAAATACGGTCAACATCCTGCAAACGTTTAAATTGTTCTTTCATAACTTCGGGTTTATCGAAACTGGTGCGTAATGTAATCAAAACTTCCTTGTTTACGCCCACCAACGACTTTAACTCTTGCACTTGATTGGCTATATGCCACATTAGAGTTTCATTTAAAGTCTTGATGCCATAAGGCCCCACCAATTCAGCTAAAGCTCTCAATTCATTCAGATCTGAAAATTCTTGGGGATTAAATGGTACCCAACCTTCAGGCGAAATGGGTACAAATGCTTTTTGATTGTTGCTGAAAACAATATTGCCAGCAGAAACACGTCTAAGTAAGACTTCGGTGTACCTGAAAAAAATAAATCAATACGTACTACAAACTACTAGTTTTTGGTAAAAAAAAAACCTGCTAACCTACCAAGTATTATATAGAGCAGCAATCGTTTTCTCTCCGTGTGAATCTAAAGCCTGCGTTTGCTGTAGAAGGCAATTGTTGAAAACCCGAGTCATATCAATGTGAACATAATTCTCTACAGTTTGCAAAACATTCATGTAGGCTCTAACTGAGGCCAACAACTCAGAAGGTTTAGCAATTTCCATGGTCTCTTGATTAAACATCACCATTACAACCAAATCACGCGAAAAGCGATGTTCTAAATTCTGGCACAAATACTCACGTGGTGCAAAAGCGAATTCCCATACATTAACCGTGGGACAGTAGTTAATGGCAAAACACAATTCGGTTAAAGCCATGTGTAATTTATCCATGGTTGTTAGATCTTCACGTGTCTTCCGATAAGATTCGTCTCCCGGCTTTCGTATATCATCAAATTGTTTCTTTGATTTGTCTTTTTTCTTGCGGGCAGACTGTACCGATAAAATTTTGGCACAGTGCTTTGGTAAAAGCGCATCAGCCATTGTGCACTGTTCATCACAAATTGTGGTTATTATATTCTTTGCCTCCTTGGCCATTTCCTCCAAAAATATATTTACAACACTCAAAGATCTTTCACGTATGTGGTGTCTTTCCTCTGGACACATTTCGTGGGTACAATTTTGAAAATGAGAGCATATTAAAGGAAATGCTATGATGTAGCGATTTTGTGCTGGAAATTCTAGACACATGTGAAATTGGTCATCAAACATTTTACTGTAGAAACAGAAAATGCTCAAATCAGATGTTTCCACAAGAATTTCGTCCAAATTGTCAACCACACGTGTATGAAATACCATGGAGTCTAACAGACGTGCCAAATCAATATGCTCTTGTATACGTAAAACAGCTTTATTAACACTCATATAGGTTTGCAAACGGAACCAATCCAAGCGGAATGCCCTAAAATCGAATAGTTCATTTTCTTCAACTTGTTTCACAGTCAAACCAGCGGCGGTATTGTAGAGTGAAGATATAATAACACTTTCATCTTCGGGACATATTTGTAGACTTTGCATGCGTATATTTAGATCTGTAGCATCAAAGCCTGAAAGATACTGTACGTAATAACGTTGCATCACTTGACTGTATTTGCGTACCAGGGCTCGTAATTCCTCCATGTGGAATAATAATTCCGGAAGTTGACGATCAACCAAATCTTCGTTACTTTTACCTAAAATAAAAAAAAATCATTGTATATTGACGTATTTAGTCTTCGTTACATATGACAACAATTATTTATTTTAATTTATTTATGTAATGTGCTTATCATGAATTAAAGAAAATCATTATGCTATATTTACAATTTGTGTATAGATCTATTAACTTCTTAATTAAATTTAAATTTAACAGTTTCTTATCTCTGTTAACTGCAAACTTATCTCTGTAAACAAAATTTGTTTTGTGTATCTACTAATAAAATGCTAATTTAACTCTAACCACATCCACATGTAGTCACTTAAACTAAAAAATTTCCTTTATATAAAATGTTGCCGTAAAATTGAATCAAACTGTACTTATCTTTATTTTTCAACAAAAGAGGATTATCATTGTGATATCATTTCAGATATCCCCCTACTACACTTCGAACAAATACTCCTTCGACCTTCAGATTTTAAGATTAGATCAGATATCCTACTATTACTTTTATGCCAACAATTATTTTTTTATCTTTTTTTTTATTTCTGAAATTATTTCAGATATATTTTTGTATTATAATTCAAGTATTATTGAGTGTAACATTATCAATGTTTAAAATTTTGATTTTTGTCTGTGCTAGTTAAATTCGAATCTTTGTCTATCTTTACACACATAATTATTTGTGTGTTGCATTATAAATGTATTCCTTCATTGCATGCAACATATTTTTTTCAAATACTGAGCCTCTTACATATTTGTCAAAAAAAAAAAATACAGTAATTATCCAAAATGTATTTGTATAGAATACATACTGTACTATGTAAAATACTTAATTTATCTTGTCTAGTCCAACAAGATGAAACTTTAACATAGTTAACAGTTTCTTATCTCTGCTAGCTACAAACTTATCTCTGTAAACAAAATTTAATTTGTGTGTCTACTATTAATAAAATGCTAATTTATCCACGTTTGCTATTTAAACTAAACGAAATGTTGGCCTAAAAGTTAAACAAAATACACTTACCTTTATTTTTCAACAAAGGAGGATTATCATTGTGCCTCAGCAACCACAAAATTTCATCTCTAGCCAAGCACAATCCAATAAATATAAAAATTGCTTTGGGGCCCAATAAACCCGGTTGGTCCGTCATTATTAATGCCAATTCTTTCAAAGCAGTACGCAAGAACTTTCTACGTTCCCGATGCATTAGAGCCGCTTTCTGTACAGCGTTTGTATAGGTCTCCTTTACCTCACCGATACGTTTACTATATCCCTTAATGCCGTCGAAAAATGTTTGTATATACTGATGTATTTGTAAAACTTCATCACGGAATAACGCTATAACCCAGCTTGATTCAAGAGCAGAAATCCAAATTTTATTTACTTCTGGATACTGTGCTAACATGGGATGATTCAACAGAAGGCCGAATATGATCCAACGATCCATAGCTTCTAAAGATAAGTATTCACAAGACATTGTATCGGTGCGTACCGCCTTGAGAAGAATGGCTGGATTGCCAACTAAACTAAGTTTTTGCATTTCACGCCATTTGTCGGCCGGGAGGTTACGTAGCGGATATATAGTGGCTAGAGAACGCAAGGCATTTGTTAATAGTCGTTGATGAGGTATAAATTCCTCTGATAACTTTTTCAATGGAACTTCGTAATCCAAAATCATTTGGCCCAGTCGCGGAAAACCTGGATCTGACTGGCTGTTTTGCAATTCATAAGCAGCATTATAAAGACCCAATACAGCTTTACGATCTTCAACTCGAGACAAAAGTATCATCAAAGAAACATATGTAATCACTAGGTCAAGATAATTTTTTGTTAATTCGAAATTGAGTGTAATGTCCAAATGTATTTGGCAAGCGTCCATGGTAGTGAGCAGTTCGCACACATTATCTTTAAAATCCAGCAAATCCACAAAAGTATGATAATATAAAGATAATGATTTTGTTATTTCTGCTTTTATATTTATAATTGCGTTTAAGCCTTTCACGTCAGTATTTGGAAATCTTTTTACTATAAATTTAATAGTAGATTCTAAAGACTTTTCCGACAAGAATCCTGGTTTAGATTTGGTATCACCACAAGCCTTTTTTATGTTGTAGACTCTAGTCAAAATACCCAAGCCACGATCATTCAATATAATTAATTTTTCAGCAATTTTTTGCTGATTTGGATAAATGGGTCTAGCCATATTGATTATTTTAGTTTTCTTTGATTTCCTTATTTGTGTTTTCACGGTATTTAAGGCACGGAGTCTTAATTGTATTCTGGCTGGCAATTGGCCCCACCTAGAAAATATTGTTTGTCTGATTTCTTTCAAAAACTATCCATTTATTTCAAGACATTTATATATTCTTATTGAATTGTATTGGATTTTCAGTTCTATTAGAAGTTATTTAACTACTTATTCTGTTTAACATATAAATTTTACATTTTTCCAATAGAAATTCACTTTTATCACTTCACATAAACATTGATGATGACAAATTTTTGACAATTCAATCAAAATAATATGTATATGAAAGTAGCACCATTGATTTGTTTACTGTTTTTTGTAACATGTCCAGTAACAGGGTAACGCGTACATATGTATGTACATATGTATAATATGTGTGTTAAAATATAGAATGCAATATAAATAGTTCTATTTAGAAAAGTAATTGGAATAAAGTAAACGTAGTTTTCCTTATATTTACAAAGATAATTAATAAAAATAACGCGTTTTTTGGCTTCAGATTTGAACATATAATATGCATCTTTCAAAGTGTATATATGCACAGTTTCGTTTCACCACAACTTTCCAAAAAATGTCAGATATGTTAGATTTGAAATACCATACATATTTGTGCTACTGTTTTAGGAGATTTATCTCCAAATTTAGTCAAATGTGATTAAATATTTCGATTGTAGTCTTAGATACTTATTGGAAATAAAAACATTGTTGAAAAACGTTAAAAATATTTCGATATTTTCAAGCTTTTAATATATGTATTTTATTTTTCGGATGCAAAAGTGCTAACTGAAAATGAAGACTGATACTTACACAACTAATCCTAAAAATTGCGTTCAGCAATATACATAGCTTTTGTACTATACTTTCTTGATAATTTTCATACTCATTTGATATTTTCAAACAATTTTAAATTTTGTGTAAATCTACAAATTTAAACATTCCTATATCTCTTTACCACTTAAGACAAATGTATATATAATTAATATTCGAAATAAATAAATAAATATAAAAAACATATAAATACATTTTAGTATGTGGAAGTGAATAAAGTACCGTATATTATTTTGATACCGAAATAATTAATTTACCATCCCTGACTGTCATTTATTCTTTCATTCTCTCTACTTTGTGCAGTTTATCGCAATTTGTGCACGTTGCTGTTTTTCAGTTGCTGTTTGTTTTTGCAATAATAATAAAGGTTTTATTAAATTATTATCTGTTAAACTCAAGTAAATATTTTAAAATGCTCTTCACATATATTCTAGCTTAGAAGGAATTGTGCTAAAAATGGTGGCAGGCAAGAACGGTTCCCCGGACAAAGTAACAAGGGAAGATGTGTGTCGTATACCGGAGTCGATATCGTTTCCCGGTGAAGAACAACATGTGCTGAACGAATGGAAAGAAAACAAAATTTTTGAAAAATGTATGCAGCTATCGAAAGAAAAACCAAAGTATGTTTTAATTTCAGAAATTGCATCATTTTTACAAGAAAAGTATTAGATAGGTTAGAGTATATTT
Source organism: Bellardia bayeri (assembly GCA_950370525.1). NCBI lineage: Eukaryota > Metazoa > Arthropoda > Insecta > Diptera > Calliphoridae > Bellardia > Bellardia bayeri. The sequence continues at coordinate 24,273,018 of OX493267.1, forward strand.
GTGTGAGAGTGTGTTTGATTGATTGTGTGTATGTGTATGAGTCAACAGAAGAACTACTATTACTTTATGATTTCTAGGTACACCTTTTATGATGGGCCTCCTTTCGCTACTGGTTTACCTCATTATGGACATATTTTGGCTGGTACCATTAAAGATATTGTAACACGATACGCCTATCAACAGGGCTACCACGTGGATCGTCGTTTTGGTTGGGATTGTCATGGTCTCCCCGTTGAATTTGAAATCGACAAGCTTTTAAATATTCGCGGTCCTGAAGATGTGGCTAAAATGGGAATTGCTGCCTACAATGCTGAATGCCGTAAAATTGTAATGCGTTATGCTAACGAGTGGGAAGATATTGTAACACGTATGGGCAGATGGATCGATTTCAAAAATGATTACAAGACCTTATATCCATGGTATATGGAATCTATTTGGTGGGTATTCAAACAACTCTTCGACAAGGGTCTAATATATCAAGGCGTTAAGGTTATGCCTTACTCCACGGCATGTACCACATCTTTATCAAATTTTGAATCTGGTCAAAATTATAAAGAAGTTGTGGATCCCTGTGTTGTTGTGGCCTTAGAAGCTATTGGCAATGATAATACATATTTCTTGGTGTGGACCACTACTCCATGGACATTGCCTTCAAATTTTGCCTGCTGTGTTAATTCAAATATGATTTATGTCAAGGTGAGTTATCATTTCTAATTTCAATAATATACAAATGGTGGTATAAAAATAATACTGTCCGTAGTATAGCAAACGCAATATTTACTCTATGTTTTCACCTATTTTATCAGACTCTAAAATATAAATGTAATTTGTTAATAACTTACAGGTTACCGATGTCAAAACAGGCCGCTTTTATATACTCGCCGAATGCCGTTTAAGTTACGTGTACAAAAACGAAAGCGAATATCAAATTGTTGAAAAGTTTGTCGGCAAAACATTAGGTGGTGCTCATTATAAACCTATATTCCCCTATTTTGAAAAGCGTGGTCAAGAGGTTAGAGCATTCCGTGTCTTGGTGGATGATTATGTTACAGAAGATTCCGGTACTGGTATTGTCCATAATGCCCCCTACTTCGGTGAAGACGATTACCGTGTGTGCTTGCAAGCTGGCTTAATAACGAAATCCAGTGCAGTTATTTGTCCTTTAGATGATGCTGGTCGTTTTACCGATGAAGTTACAGATTTCAAAGGTCTCTATGTCAAAGATGCCGATAAGCAAATCATTGCACATTTGAAAAATAATGGTCATTTAGTGTCAGCCGGCCAAGTAAAGCATAGTTATCCCTTCTGTTGGCGTTCCGATACGCCCTTAATTTACAAGGCTGTACCTTCTTGGTTTGTGAGAGTAGAACACATGTCGAAGAATTTGTTGTCGTGTAGTTCTCAAACATATTGGGTACCCGATTTCGTAAAAGAAAAACGTTTTGGTAATTGGTTGAAAGATGCTCGTGATTGGGCTATCAGTCGCAACCGTTATTGGGGTACTCCCATACCCTTATGGAGATCACCCAGTGGTGATGAAATGGTATGTGTAGGTAGCATTAAGGAGTTGGAGCAATTGTCGGGCAAACGCATTACCGATTTACATCGTGAGACTGTGGATGAAATTGAGATCCCCTCGGCTATTCCCGGCAAGCCACCATTGCGTCGCATTACTCCTGTATTTGATTGTTGGTTCGAATCTGGCAGCATGCCTTTCGCCCAACAGCATTTCCCCTTCGAAAACGAAAAAGACTTTATGTCCAACTTCCCAGCCGATTTCATTGCTGAGGGTATTGATCAGACACGCGGTTGGTTCTACACATTGCTTGTCATCTCTACCGCTCTTTTCAACAAAGCTCCATTTAAGAATCTGATCGCCAATGGTTTGGTATTGGCTTCCGATGGCCAGAAGATGTCGAAACGTAAGAAGAATTACCCAGATCCTATGGAAGTTGTCAACAAATACGGTGCCGATGCTTTGCGTTTATATTTGATCAATTCTCCTGTTGTACGTGCTGAAAACTTACGCTTCAAAGAAGAAGGTGTTCGTGATATTATCAAAGACGTATTCCTACCCTGGTACAATGCTTATCGTTTCCTCTTGCAAAATATTGTACGCTACGAAAAGGAAGACTTGCAAAGTACGAGTCTCTACACTTATGACAAGGAGCGTCACTTGAAGAACATTGCAACTGCTTCAGTTATTGATGTTTGGATTTTGTCATTTAAAGAATCTTTGTTGGAATTCTTTGCCACCGAAATGAAGTGTTACCGTTTGTACACCGTTGTACCCAGGTTAACGAAATTCATCGACCAGCTTACCAACTGGTAAGAGTGTTTTAATTGTAATTAAAGACTTCTTTAAATATTCTTTTTTTCTTCTAGGTATGTGCGCTTAAACCGCCGTCGCATCAAGGGTGATTTGGGTAAAGAGCAGTGCATACAGTCTCTGGATACACTTTACGATGTTCTCTATACCATGTCGAAAATGATGGCCCCCTTCACACCATTCCTAGCTGAATATATTTTCAAACGTTTGGTATTGTTCCAACCTAAGAATGCCACTGAAAATTCCGAATCAGTGCACTTTCAAATGATGCCAACTTCTAATCGCAATTTCATTAAAAACGACATTGAAAAATCGATTGGTCTTATGCAAGCAGTCGTGGAATTGGGTCGTGTCATGCGTGATCGTCGTACACTCCCACTTAAATACCCGGTTTCGGAAATCATTGTCATACACAAAGATACCAATTATTTAGATGCTATAAAGAGTTTGGAAGATTTTATTCTAAGTGAATTGAATGTGCGAAAATTGACATTGAGTTCCGACAAGGAGAAATATGGTGTTACTTTGAGAGCAGAACCCGATCACAAGGTAGGTTTGAAAATAAATTGACTAAAACTGCCATTAAACAATCTGTTAATGTTGGCATTTCGTTTGTAATTTCTACAATATTAATATATTAAAAATAACTTCATAAACGAAAATCATTTATAATTATTTTTTCACTTGCGGACTTGTATGTTGGCAAAAAATGATTTTACAATATCAAATCAAACTAACATGGACTTGGTTTTATTATAACTTCTTTTCTTAATTTAGACTTTGGGGCAACGATTGAAGGGTAATTTCAAATCTGTTATGGCTGCTATTAAAGCCTTAAAGGATGACGAAATTCAAAAGTATTTGGCACAAGGCTATTTCGAAATCGAAAAACAACGCATTGAGTTGGAAGAAGTGCGTGTTATTTATTGCATTTCCGGACAAGTTGGCTCAAACTTTGAGGCTCACAGTGACAATGAAGTATTAGTACTAATGGATATGACACCCAATGAGGAATTACTTGAGGAAGGTTTAGCCCGTGAAGTAATAAACCGTGTACAAAAACTCAAAAAGAAAGCTCAACTCATACCCACCGATTTAGTGTTAATATACTACGAATTAAATGCTTCGGCTCAAAAGAAAACCGAAGCCGATCAGATACTTAAGGTTATGAACAACTATCACACAATGATTAAAACTGCCGTTAAATCAGAATTTGGCAAATATAATGCTGCGGAGGCAGGCAAGAAACGTCTAATTATTAGTGAATCTGTAGATCTTAAGGGCATTGATCTAAAACTTACCATCTGCTCAACGGAAGAGGTACAATTGCCCGTTCTTAAGTGGGTTAATGTTGCCTTAGCATCAGATCTAACGCCTCGATTTGGCAGATCAAACAAGGCATCTTTGCTACTGGAGAGCTCTGCCAACAAACAATTGATTACTCTGGAGCAGTTGAAGAAGGAAATTGAAAATCTTTTTGGTGTTTATGGCCTCAACTACAATGTTTTCTTGGTAAATCAACAAAAAACAAATGAACTCACTAAAATCGATAATTCCCTTAGTGGCAAACTATTAGTGGTTTCCCGTACAGCCGATGAGGCTTGTAAATTTCCTCAGGATGCCGCAACAAATATGCCCTATTGCAAATTTGTCAACAAATCTGGATCGACTGTATTCACCGAAAATCCCATGGGATATTCTTTAGCTGCATAAATACTATAAATTTACTTGATCACATTTTTAAGTAGTGGTTCTTGTTAGTTTAATATTTATTTCCTCTTTTTTTTTTCTTTTTTAATAATTAATTTTTTTATATAATGAAGCTGGTTTAAAAATTTTTAAGTACATATACGTAAATTTTTTCATAATTTTCTTATTTATATAAAATTTTTCGCCTAATACTTAATTTTTTCTTTCTCTTTTTCATTAAATGAATAAATGTTATCTGAAATTTATTTTAAAATAGTCTTAAATACTGAATTAATGTAATAAAACTTCTTTTAAAATAATACTGCGGAATTAATAAATGGTTTACAAGTTTCATATTAATAAATTGTAGATGATGTTTCATGTTAGTCCTCCTCAAAATATGTTTTATATTACAATATATCGCTACCTTAAATACAAAAAGTAAAGTAATTTTATCAATAAAGTGATGAACTAAAAACCAAAGTATCTCTGAACATTTCTGGATTAATATATTCAGGTATGTAACAAAAATCTATCGATGTCAATACGAACGTTTTTGAAAATCGATCGATTTTAAAACTAACGTTTTAAAAATTCGATCTATGGCCACGTTAGCACGGAGTACCACATTAGACAATTCAATTCGATATATGCGCTCTTTTCTTACTTCTTGCCAAATATCGGCACTGCTTTAGTTCATATTCAACATATTAATTTTACAATTTGTCAAAAAATTATAAAAAATCGGCTATAGTTATATAGGCCACAATTATAAAGATTAATCACAATTAAAGAAGTTTGTCTTTCAGTTTAAGATAAAAAGATACATTCAGTATAAAATGTCAAAACCAAAATAGACCATAAATATTGTTATTGCTTAACTTTTTATGTGATATAATGTTCATTTTTCGACGTTTTCCGACTTCTAATTATATCTATGATGTTAAAATTTGATATACCATTTTATACTTATTTAATTGATGCCCTGTACAGACGAATTGTGTGGAATATTGTAAAAGATACTTGAGAATGTTATTCATTCATTTCTCAATTAGGTACAACAACCCCTTTGAAATAGTCATGTTTTGTGTATTTATGTTTTAGTATGATTCAAAGGGAATTTCCTTTGAAAATATAAATACGTAGTATGTACATACATATATACTCGTATGTTTAAAAGGAACTGGTAATAGAGACTTATTATACCCTACACCACCATAGTGGGGAGGGTAAATTGGATTTGTGTTGATGTTTGTAATGCCCATAAATGTTAGTCTAAAACCCACCTTAAAGTATACCGATCGACTCAGAATCAATTCCTGATTAACGATGTCTGTCCTTCCGTCTGGCTAACTAGTTGGCTGTCCATGTAAAGCTAGTGCTAGTGAAATCGGTCTATTATTTTATCTAGCCCCCATTCAAATATCCTCCCTAAATGGGGGTTTATCAGTCATAAATATTAAATTTGTGCACGTATCCAAACAAATTTCGCTGGAAAAAAGTTGGCTTTGAAGCCTTATCACATCTAACAATTTTGTGTAGATTAGTCCATAATTGACCATAGCTCCCATACAATACCCACTTCCAAAAATTACTTCAAAGAACATAACTCTCCTAAAAATGTAGGTATCCAAATAATATTTAACACAAATATGTTTAATATATACACAAATCATTCGGCCAATAATTAGTCATAGCTTCCATATAACCCCCACTTCTGAAAACCAATTTAAAAAGTATAAATCTTTTAGAACAAGTCGGTTTTAGTGACATTTACTCAAAAAAAATTCATCCAATAGCGCTTTCAGAGGAGATAAAAGCAATACAATTTTTTTTTGGCAATAATAATAATTTATAATATGTACATTGAAAATACCTTTCCAACGATATACATATGTGCATATATCATGATTATAAAATACGGACCGATTATGGGTTAAATTCAAAAAGAATATTTTTTCACCCGATTTTTTTTTAATATCTAAGAAATTTTAAGTCTGTATACATTTTAGTATATTAATATAAATAGCCAAGACATTAAGCTTTAATTTAAGGTATTATATGTGTTTGTATGTACTATATTCACATAATTATAAGATGTGAAAATTAAAAAAAAAACATATTTTTTCAAAATTTTGTATACAGTAAAGTATTTTCTTTTCTATGGTATACAGAATACCGGCTTCGCATAGTAGAGATTTTCTGTTTTGCCGACCTGCGGCTGGACCGAAGGATTTTCTCCTCTATGGTATGCACAGCAGCGGCTTCGCATAATACAGATTGTATTTTTTATGGTGAAATGTCATAATCTTTCTTTAATATCTTCGGATCTACATATATTACCTACGCGGTCTTATTATTTGTAATTTATATCCGATAAAAAGGTATATATGAGTACCTTTTTATCGGATTTTTTTAAAAAAAATATTGGATCAAAAAATCATTTTTTCTGAAATTGGCCTATAGGTCTATATAAATAGGTCATGATATATATTGTGGGAAGGTCTTTAAAATACCATTTGATATATATGTATATATATATATCGTCTAATAAATAAATGTAGTTTTCAAGATATAGCTAAATATATTACAAACTTCGGAGCCCCGCCAACTCTGCTTCAATTTTTTTTTATTTCAATAAGAATTTAAAACTTTATTAGTGGTAAAATTTTGAAAGGGATTTGAAAAAAGTCACTAAAGCCGACTTAAGCCAATCTTTTTAATGTATGTATCGAGATAAAATTGAACACAAACAATATGCTGAAAAGTCATGCCGTAAATTTTTTTAATGATTGGTTCATAATAGGTCATAATTCTTATAATTATACTAGGTGTAGGGTATTATATGGCGGACTCGACCGACTATACTTTCTTACTTATTTTTATATGTATTACAAATAGGAGAGGAAATTTAAATTTAGAAAAACTGTTTGTTTTTTTTTAGCATATCTCCAGCGGATTATTTTGTCAATTCATTTATGTATACAATAATTCCATTATGAAATCAGAAAATATCTCTTATTTTGTTGATACGTTTTCAAACATCAAATTGACTATACCTACATACAACTTTCAGAATGCGACTTTTTTATTTATTGATTTTTAATTAACATCTTTACATGCCGACTAAAATGATGTACCGTGTGTTAAACTTCGTAGACAATGTTTAACAAACCGTAAATGTGAAATTGGGCAATAACCTGTAATACATACTTACGAATGTACATATACCTACCTACAATGTATTCGTATTCACGATACAACCACTATTTCATTGTTAAAAGGAGCTGAATGCATCTTTTTATCTTTCTAAATATACAACAAATAAACATAAAGTAAATATTAATATTAATAGTAATATTAAAGAGAAAGAGAAAAGACAATATTGTTTTTTTTAATAATATGTATGCGCTCATTTGCTGCAATAACATCATAACTCAAAATCCATGTTTTTTGAACTGAATAATACAAAATAAGCGCCGTTAATATAGTCTTTCATATAGTTTTATCAGTTTTCGAAAAAGTCAATTATTTTTTGTGTGAGAGTGTTTTTTGTTGTAAACATAAAAATAAAAATGCATGTTTTCTCGTAGATATAGGTATTTGACAAGTAAAAATTTGGTAAAAACAGATTCGAAAGATACTAACATCTGCTATTTAAATCAGGTTCTATTTCTGAAATCGCATGATTTTTTAAAAATTTATTTAAGAAATAGTAAAATGTCATAATACATTCAAAGCAGTTTTTCTCAAAAAGACTTTTTTTGAGTTATAACGTTATTGCAGCAAATGAGCGATATGTCTTTGTATAATTCGGAACTAATTCATAATAAAATTCATTCAACCTTTTAATAATTACATTTTTGTTAATTGCAATCTAATCCATATTGATTTAAAATACATATTTCTTATTATTTAATTTTCTTTTTTTAATCTCTTAGGAAATTAGTGAAGAATACGTTGTTAACAGTTTTTTTTAACAGATTTAAAATCTGTTACAAAAATAACATTTTAAGTCTATATTTAGAAATGAACGTGGTATACACATACATACAAACAAAATTTATAAACTAAATACTTATTAAACATTTAAATTTAAGACCTTCTTTGGTTCACAAAAAACATGAAAATTCTGATTTCGTTTTAAATAGGTTATGAATACATCAAAGCTTCGTATAATTTATTAAATTTAAGCTTAATTTTTAATTTAAAATGAAAAAATTAATTCCATAAAACGTTTCTAAACAAAACAAATTATGCATGTAGCTTCAATTAAAGCTTTTATTTGAATAGCTTTCACTAATTTTTGACTTAATTCATAATGCATTTTAATTTATCATTTAGTTAATTGAAATCTAATTCCAGTTGTATGAAAATATTGTTTCTTATTTAATTTGTTTGCAATTAAAAATTTTGATTTAAATTGAAGAAATATTTAATTATTCAATATACTTTACAAAACTATATTATATAATGAATTTTAATTAAAGAAAACTTGAATAATATCCTAAGAAATTAATTCTAGCGAGAATAAATTCTCAATGAAACAAATTCAATATGTTTGAAAAACAAAATAAAATGAACAAATTGTAGAAGTCAGAACCGTTAAAACTTTTTTGGCTCATTATTAATTTAAATCGGACCAGTGGTTGAGATAGGTTTGAAACTAGCATCCACACGTATTTTTCTTGTAGTTATTACAATGGTGTTGTGTAAAGCTATGTATAGATGGTTGTCAGATCTAGCAATGTACTGACATTGAAAAATTGTTAGCAAAAGCTAAATTGTCAATGCTTTTTCTTACAACATTAGCAGACAAAAATTTTAAGTTTACACGGTTATTAGACATTTTCTGAACATTTTTCGGACAATCTGACAACCGTCTATACAAAGCTTAACTCAGATTTGGCTTTATTTAACCCTTCTGCATTCCTTCAAATTTGCCTACACCTTTAGTCCTTTTGGGTCAATTTGACCCAGCTTTTAAAATGTGAGTAAAAACAAGGCGTTGCCGCGTTATGTTATATGGACGGAAATGAATCCTAATTGGAATTGAAACTAACTGGTCAAGAGAATCAACACCAGCTTTGGTTTGGTTGTAGTAATGTATTATTTCCAGTTTTTTATTTGCATCATTTCTTATATCAGCAGTATTCTGAAGAGAGCTCATCAATATAACGCATTTATTTTTTTCGACACATGTGATACAGTAGTTATATATTTAGTAAATGCAAATTCTGAATGCAGAACTGGTTTTTTATGTCTAAAATATGAGGCGGTAAAAAAGTTTTATTTTTTCGAACGGTTCCTACAAATGTAATGTTCTTGGAAAGTAGCTTTAGAACAAGATTATAAGTTGTAAAAAAATTATCGCATGTAATTGTTATCCCTTCAGGCAGTGGATCCGATAAAGTAAGTACCACCCCTTCACCTAGATGATAAAAAATGCATCAAAATTTTACCTCGATTTTTTCTGGTTGAGTATTACTGTCTGTTCCTGTATAGACTTCCATATTCCATGCATATTTACTTTTAGAATCACACACGGCCCAAATTTGTATGCCATATTTAGCCGAGATAGTTGCACCACTTGTCCCAAATTTGTCTTATAGCAGCCAGTTTGTCACGAAGTCTCCTTCAGATTTCTCAAATCTAAGACTCCTCGAAATGCTTGTAAATCGTTTTAGACTCGTAGTCGCTCGAAAAATTGACCTGCTGTGTTTTTCTTCCCATAAGCTTATCAGACTTTCACCATGAGATTTAAGTACACCAGCCATTATTTGCAAACCAATATACGCTTCAAGCTCTACAACAGCCAATTTTTCCCAACTACTTCCGTAAATTTCTAATCCCTTTAGATTAGTCATTTCCACCACAATATTTTTTATACTTGGAGAAATAAATAACTCAAATGAAGATATTATGTCTGTGACTTTGCAAGTATCATTTTTGTTGGCCCAGGTTTGCTTTTCATTATTAGATTCTTAGATATTCTTCCAGTTTGATAAGGTGGCTGCCCTTGCCACAGAATACTTTTGTTTTTGAACAAATATAATATGTTGGGTCACATTGACCCAACAAGACTATATGTATATATAAAGTTAATTATTTTATATAGATGAAAAACAAAACAACTTTTATTATCTTTTTATTACCAAATGGTTATTTATACTCCCGTTTAGGATAAATAAAAATTTCGTGGCGAACCTATATCAGTAAAGTGAAAATAATGTAAGTTTAAAAATAAAATTGGGTCAATTTGACCCAAGGAGTGTAGAAGGGTTAACGTAGGATTTTCTTTATAAGTTTCTGATTAACATAAAATGGTTGTTATACTTTTGTTCAAGTTCTGATATATTTTTTTTTTATTGATTAATTAATATTTGATATCCATTTAAATTTTTATATAAATAAATTAATCCCCGAAATTAATATTATAAAAGTCAATATGAATTTTGTATTCATATTCATTAATTTGACATTAACTAAAATAATTATTTCAATCTGGCAATGCTTTGAAACTGTTATTTTCTACTAATAAATCAACTCACTAACAGACAGTTAAACTTTAAGAAATGTTACTATGTACATACATAGGTACATATGTATATCTTTCTCATACTCTTCCTTTAACGTTTTCTTGAAAAAAAAACAAAAGTATTTTTGACAGTTCATTTACTGCTATGTTTATTTTTACCTTTGTTTTGTAGTAGGTAGTTGCTGTTGTTGTCTTTTTTTACAATATAATAAATCAAAGATATTATGAGTTTATTAAACTCTTAACCCTAACCGGATAAATTTTCACTCAAAACATTGGAAACTGGCATGCGCAAATAAACAGAGTGGACATTAGATAGAGTTAACTAACTAACGGTAACTTCGCCAAACACGAAGTTAGAAAATGTTACACATAACGAAAGGTACGGATTAAGAAAATACATGCATATCGTCGTGGACGGAAAAACAAGTTAAAAAAATGTATTAATAAAAATCTCTTTTTTTTTCTTTTCTTTTTTTTTATAATAAAGTGAAAAACTGTAATTTCAACACAGTTCTATAGAATAGAAAAATAATCGATATTTTTTTAAAAGTTATTGAAGTGTTATAAATCCAATAAATTAGAGTGTTCCATTATTAAAGATGTACGTATGTATGTTTATACATACAAAGAAAAAAGGATGCATGTGAAAATTTCCATGAGTTATTTGAAATAAATGCAGCAAACCAGAAAAAAAAAGTTTTAAGAAGAACATTGGATTTGATTTTTTGTCAAAGTCGTCGTGCATGTATAACACAAAGTGCAATAAATTCGTTTTAACTTTATTTCAACTAATATTAGGTATCTTTTTTATATTTTTATAAAACAAATGAAAATGGAAAAATCTATTATAAGTTTTTTACATAGTACGAGTACATACTTATACTTACTTTTACATACATATAAAAATTGAAAAATGGCTGCGTAGTATCGAAAGAGTGGCAAGAAAAAACCCTTCAAGTTTCAAAGACGAAAATGAAAAAATGCAAACATTTTTTAGAGCAGGAGGTTAAACAAAAAAAGTTCGTTGCCATATTATAAGTAACGGTAACAAAAAAAAACCATTATAAAAAATCCAAATAACCTTACACTTCAATGAGCCAAAAATTGAACATCTCTTGGTTCGTCTCGCGTGAAAATTGAACAGAGATTGAGTGAATTCAATGAGTGGAAAACGGTAAATAAATAGATAACGGTTAATTTGAAATGAGAATCTGAGTAAAATAGCGGGCACTCACTCTCACTTTGTTTCGTCGCGTGTCTCGGTACGGCAATATAAAAACAAATACGAAAATTAAAATAAAAACAAAACCAATAATTTCGAGAAAAATTTAAAAGCATTTAGTGACAACAAAAACTATAGCAACAACTATAACTTCAACAATATCAACTACTTCCTCAGGGCACGGGATTGTTAAAATCAAAACAAAACTGGCACCTGTTTTACCATCAAGTACTATAGCAGGTGGGACTACAGCAGCCGCAGCAGCAGCTGCTGCTGCAGTCCGTCTACCGGAAACTGCATATAAAAATATTACCAGTATTAGTGTATTTAATGGCAGTGTGGCCGTTAGTAATACCAGCCTGGGACTGGGCTCCACATTTCTACATGAAACTACAGCCACAGCCTCCATGACAAAATTATCCACCTCTCCGCATTTGATGTCACCTACTCACAACGCCTTATCGGGCAGTGGAGCGGGATTTGGCAACGCGTCTGTAGTCAACAATATCAATATAGGCACATCATCAGTTGGAGGAGCAGGCGTAGGAGGTGGTGGCACTTCAGTTATATGTAGCAGTGATAGTGGCATATCGTCGATAATATCATCGACTCCCTCTCTATCCCAACTATCCCCACCACCGGTTTCCAATGCTGTATCTTTGGCGATTTTAGCTTCCAGCATTGTAACCACCTCAAATAATTGTACGATGACCAATAATAACGGCAGCAGTAATAGCTGTACCCCGGGCAGTGGCAGTGGCAGTGGAGGACGCTGTAGTCCTATTATAGCTGGCATAACGGGCAATCTTACGAATGGTTTGGCTTCATCATCTTGCATTTATGGCGCTTCAGCTACTGGCACTGGTAGCGGTAGCCCACTATTATATGCTGAACGCACATCACCAGCCTTGAATATGATGGTTGGCTCGGGCAAATCAAAAACGTTGAGCCCTTTAAAAAATTCTTCCATCTCAGTCTCGATGGCTTCTTATACAGCTGTCACTGGTACTCTAACTTCAATGGCCGTCTCTACGGCGGTTAGTACGCAGACACAAACAGGCTCAGGATCAAATTATTTGAATACGATCAAGATGTTGGGACCTGCTGCATCGATCGACCTGGGCACATCACCACTGACACATCGCAACTATCCAAGTATTAAAGGTTTTACATTTCGACGAAGTTTTGACGATAAAATTATTGCTGTCTCCACAGCCACAGCCTCTGGGCATGTTAGCAGTCAATCACAAACATCCTTAGGTGGACCAGCCATATCGGCACCCTCTTATATTTCTCATTTCCCAGCCACTTCCTCACATCACCACCACTATCACCATCATTTACAGCAACAATCCCAACAGACTCCCCATTTTGCCCACTACCATCCCCAGCATACCTCACACTTACATCATAATCATCTCCATCATGCCACCCACTCGGCCCTGCATCATCATTTAGTTGGTGGTGGCGGTTTTCATACCAATTTTATGGGCATTTCATCGTCTGCGGTCAAATATTCCGTCGCCTCTGCCAACTCAGCTGTTCCCTTTTTGCCTTCGCCTTTATATGCACCGCTGACGTCGTCACAGTCGACAACAAAACTATCGCATCGCGATGACTTCCTTCAACAAATTGGCTATTTGCCAACTACTCGTATTTATAGTACTCCATCCAGTCTGGTGGATGAGGATAAGGCACAGCAGGATTTTTTGTCATTATCCTTGTCGCCCCCATTAAATCGACGTCGTGATATGCCTGCATTGCGTGGACCGTACGTTAGTCTGTAAGTACCCTCATACCCTCATTTTATCAACTAAATAGTATTCGTATTAGTCTTTGCTCTTTGCGCCTTTGTCTTACTTGCTACAACTATTAGGCTCCCATGTATATATGAGAGGGTGAGGTGGATTGGTAATTTTCATCTCCTTTTTTCATTTTATAATTGCACAATATTATCACGTTATTATTATGTATATTATACTCGTATATTTACCAAGTAAATAAATATGTATGTACACACATTATTTTCCCGTTCCCTGTTTGTTTGGTCTTGTCTTGCGATTATAGAATGAATATGTGTCTTTCTCTGTATGAGTGTTAGAATCATACCCCAGCTGTTCTGGGTAGCTACAGCGAACTAGTAATTTTAACTATCATTTAGGGTCACCGCTGGTTACGTAATTATCTACTTGATGTTATTTTAACATTTACATGTCCTAAGCAGAAGTCAATTGACCCTACGTAAATTACAAAGAGACTGTCTTAAAGCTGGTTATAAGTAGTCGATGAGTGGGATTCGCATAATGGTTGCATAGATTCCATTACCTTATTAGTCACCTAAATGGACTAGCTACATAACTAGTTACTTTAACATGTACGTATCCTATGCGGATGCTTTTTTTGAAATCGTATACTTGGTTATATATGTATGTATTTTATAAGACACAAAGAGACAGTAAAGTCTGAAATATATAAACATTTAAAATCGGCTGCACTTTATTCTGTTATGGTTTCATCAAATATGGCATAAATAAAATAACTTGTCTCTAAAGTAAAAATTTGGATGCACTACAAATTATTAGATTTTCTATACGAAGAATTCGATAAATAGAGTTTAATTTGTTCATTACGAGTCACCGTCCATAGAAGCCTAAGTGTGTGATATTACTGTATTATATATATTATTATATATTATTGATTAATATACGAGTATAATTATGATTCTGACAATATTTAGTGTTCTATCTATTTCTGTTTTTTTATTTATTTATTTATTTATTAGATCTATAGATTAATATAAATCCTTTCAGACAAATGAATTAATACAAATAACTTAAAGCAATCAATTTCAAAATCTTTCAGTTTTTTTTTACTTAATAATAATGAGGAATTGTTTTTAGTGCCATTTATATATTTGTAAAAAAAGATATTGGATCATCAATTATGTTTATAGTGATGCAGACTCCCTTCAAAATTGTTCATTAAATATAAATTTTTAAATATAAATTTATTTGTAGTTTGACTATTTAAAGTCAAAATTATAAAAATATGATAAATTAATCGTTTTATATATCGTTTCTATATAATTAATATTCTAATTATACCCTTCACCTTCATGAGAAGGGTATATGTATATACAGGGGGTGGCCAAATTATTAGTTACACATGCAAAATTGTTTAGTTTGAAGCCGTATAACATTTTAAAATAGTGAACATTTATCATTTTATTTGTTCTTTTAGGTAAATTAAATGTTTCTATTTCAATTAAAAATAAATTCTTTTGTTTTAAAAACATATATTTGAGGAAAACAAATTTTTTGAAAAAAAATCTTAATACTTCGTAGAACCTCCTTTGGCATCAATTACAGCTTGCACCCTTTTTGGCATGCTATGAATGCATTTTTGAACATTTTCTTTTAGTTCTTCATCGTGATGCCAGACTTTAATCAATGCCTTTATAAGATTTTGTTTGTATAACAGTATAACCTCAAAATTGCATATTTCACACTTCAGAGCAGAATGATCTACAACTGCACTCTAATGTTACCAATCAGTAACAGTATTGCCAGAATTAAAATACGAAAACATCTGGTACAAGAAACAAATTTATATACGTATTAAAAGCGCTTGAATCTTAATTAATAAGAAAAACTATAGTGTAACTAATAATTTGACCACCCACCGTTTGTAATTTCCGAAATATAATTTTCCAACCCTATAAAGTATATATATTCTGTATCCTTATAGATATCGGAGTCTATTAAGTCATGTCCGTCTGTCTGCCTGCCTGTTGAAACCAATTTTCTGAAGTCCCCAAATATCTTCCGGATCCAAATCTTAAATAATTCTGTCAGATATGCTTTCGAGAAGTTTGCTATTTAAAATCATTAAAATCCGTCCATAAATAACGGAGATATGAGCAAAAATCCTAGACAACCTTTAAAAATTTCATCAAAAAAACTAGCAAACAAAGTGTATTAATATAATTCAATACATGTACATATGTACGTATATTATATTATTATGCATCCACAACAAAGGTGAAGGGTATATAAGATTCGGCATAGCCGAATATACCACTCTTACTTGTTTTTATATTCATTGATTAATTACTTTTGTGGAATTGTTCGATTAGTCGAACAAACAATATTTAAATGAATACCTAGTAACTACTCCAAAATATAATCACTTTGTAATGGGTAAAGATTACAAAGGAACACTAAATTACAGAGCAAAATAAAAATTTAAAGTGATTACACTCTAGATTACTTAAAGACTTTAAAATGACACAAAATTATTTGGAATGTATAACTTTTGTATGTATGACTTTTATTTAAAAGTTAGCGCGCCGCGGCGTACAAAGAGCACATAAATGTCAATTGACACAATAAAATATAAATTGGTGTCAGCCAAGTGATAAGACGTTAGTGAAAATGACTGTATATAGAGGATACTTTAACTATGTACTTGTAAAACTGCTAGGTATGTACAATACTTGTCATTAAGTATTTGATTGTAAGTGTATTATGTGGTATGTACTATTTTTATTCTCGCCTTTCTGTTCAATAATGTTGCGTCTGCCTATTAATCCAATTTAATGAATATTTTCTATTAACTGTCTGTCTCCAATCGGTTGGTTACACATTTAAAGATGTGATTTCTTTGACTAATGTTATTTAATACTAAGTTTTGCATTTTTCAACAAAATTTTCTAATCTATTAATTGTGTTAGATGAAATTTTGGTGGGCTTAGAGTAAACACGTTAAGTCACTATATTAATATTTTAAATAAATTTACTTGCAAGTTTTCGTTGTCATGAATTTCTAGTCTGTATTTTTGTTTTCACTGTCGTTGTATAGAGATAGTTTCTATTAAACTAGAAACATGAGATATTATATACATATATTGAACTTGTTGATGTACACAGAAAAAAAAAATCATGTTTCTTTTTCAATTAAACCTTTAATTGATTTTAAAATAATTTTCAATTAAAATTTTAATTGATTCAATTACTTTTTCTGATATTTTCAATTAAATCTCACATTTTTTTTAATTGATACTATCATTTTGTTTGCAGGTCCGATTTCAATTAAATTTTTAATTGATTCCACAAATATTTTAATTGAAACTCATTTTTATTTTTTTCTGTGTAGTATGTACAGCGTTGCAAAAAGTTTTTTTTTATAAAGAAGAGTTTTTTGAAATTCAAAAACTATGAATTATGTTCACAAAACTGACAGGAAATAGCTTGAGATATTACGTTTTGTTTTCGCACCACCGAAAAGATTGGGATTATATTAAGTTTGTCATTCCGCTTGTAACACATCGAAATATTGTTCATAGAATCAATAAGTCTATATATATTCCGTGTCTTTATTAGATTTTAGGAACTACCCATGCCCGTCCATCTGTCCGTCTGTTGAAGGCATGATTGAGCTTCAAAAAAAAAAAGACGTAGAACAATGAAATTTTTACAAAAACATTCTTTGATCCATCGAAATGTTTGGTATTGAAAATGGAAAAAATCGGTCTAGTAGTAGGTCTGAGTAATAGACCAAAGTTTCAGACAATATTTTCGATATTCGATATTTTTCAGATATTTTTTGATATTTTCTCTATATATAATGCAGATAATATCATGAAATTTTGCACACTTTATTTCTATTATAGAAGGACAAGTATTGTTGAAAATGTTATTAATCGGTCTACAATTTCTCATAGCCCCCATACAAGTGTCTTCCCGAAATATGGCTTTATGGTACATAAATGTCTATAGAGAAGTCGTATCCATGCAATATTCTACAAAAATAAGTTTCATGCTAAGTGAAATTTCTAAACGATATTTTGTTTGGATCGGTCCTTATTTTGACATAGCTCCATATAAAGTCCACTTCCGAAAATCACTTAAATGCACATAAATCTTTTATAAAAATCACTTTAAAGTTGAAATTTAACATTTAAATATACATTTAAATTATTGTACTAAATTTCATGTTGATCGGTTCATATTTGGCCATAGCCCCCATATAAAGTTCTTTCGAGAAATTAATTAAATGTTTTTTTTGTACATTTATTTATTTATTGTATCTTCATGAAAAATTAACTAACAATAAGTTTTTCAAATCTTATATCTTATATCCAGCCAGTGCCGGACGAAAATTGTTTGATCATTATTTATTTTATTTATTTAGTTGACATTCTTCCTTCTTGTCTTCGGCTCAGATCCGCTGTATCCCTTCTTCTTAGTCGAACATAGCCACTATTATTTAATATGTTGCGGGATAATGGGTTTGGGTGCCCTTCAAGCTTTTTTAAGTGTTTTTCTGCATTTGTTTCTGGTATCAGTTTTTATCAAAGGCACGTTTAGGTCTTTATGGATATTCGAATTTTTTATATACCAGGGGGCAATTGTGATCATTAGTAGCAATTTGTTTTGGCGTCTTTGAATTCTGTATACATTTGAAGGTAATGCTGATTTGTAAGAGTTTGTAATCTGCCAATGAGGCATCTAATTTTGATCAATTTCAATTTCGTTTGAATCAATTTTGCATCTATATGGGATTTTTATGTAAGGCGACGATCAAGGTGTATACCGAGGTATTTAACTTCGGATTGTTGTGTTATTGCTTGATTATTGATAACATTGCACGATTCTCTACGCAATGTAAAAGTTATGTGTGTGCATTTCTGCTCATTAACTTTTATCCTCCATTGCTTTAACCATTTTTTCTAATTCAAGAAAGGATGCTTCCTTGAGGTACTCCTGCTTCAATAGGTTGTGCGGAGCTTAAGAAATCTCCTTCTTTAAGCTTAAATATTCGACCATTTAAGTAGCTTTCCAATAGCTTATGTGTGTTTACGGGTAAATTTATGTACTTTCAACTTGTATATTAGACTATCATGCCACACTTTATCAAAAGCTTTTCTTCTAAATCCAAATTGATGATTCGGAACGCAATTGTTTTACTTAAAATCGATTATAACTTGTTCATGAGCATTTTTTCGAATAGCTTCGATATATTTGACAATAGGCTGATGGTTCTATGTGATTCTACTTTTGTGTGATCTTTTCCCGGCTTTAGTATCATGGTAACCAGTGAAACCTTCCATTCTGGTGGATAATATTGAAAGCGTAATATAGCGTTGAAAATAAAAATTATTATTTTTATTACTATCCGGGGTAGCTCCATTAGCATCTTGTTACTGATTTTGTCAATACCAGGTGCTTTCTTAGAGTTTAAATCAATAATAGTTATTATTTAAAATTAATTAAATGTGCATAAATAAATCTTTTATAAAAATCATTACGTTGAAATTTAACAAACATAATTCGCGTATACATATAACCCTAGTCCTTATACCCGGATACAGGTGTGGCCAGTATGTATCTCCTAGTAATGTACCTCCTAAACCGCTTACGATTTTGTGCTGAAATCTAGGAAGATGGTGCAAATCTGCGGCGATTGACACCTCAACTACTGACCTAGGTCAAGGCATTGAGAAGCTACGAGCCTCCAAAGTGAGACCCCCAAGAACGTATACCCAAGTACAGGTGTACTTGGTGTGATTTTCATGCAAGTTTATGAATGGACTACATATAATAATTATTTATTGTCAATTAAATTATTTAATTTTTAAGGAGTTTCCTTCAGGCTAATTTGGTTTATTTAAATTTTGTCCTCCCTATTGCAAATTTCACACACAAACGAATTGCTTGAATGCTGCAAACCTCAACTTACTGTGTGTTATATTGGTATTATTATCAAAATATATGATGTAAGCTGCCAGTACCGTCAAATCAATCATATTAAAAATTAGAGATAATGGCCAACGCTTCATCTGTCTTTGGCAATACTCTCCAAGTAATTGATCCATAGCGTCCACTCCTCCTTTTGTTCCATTATAAAACTCAATGATTTGCCGCTTGTGCCGATGGCATCATCCCCATGCATTGATGATAGATAATAAAATAACTGCCTTGTTTTTTTTTTTTTTTTTGGCACGTATGAGCATATCGAAATGTTCAGCATAAAACCGAAGACCGTCGACTCCACGGGGCGATCTTTATGTGCTAACATTTCCTTGGGTATAAACTATTTATTTTTTCGCACAGTTCCAACAGCTATCAAATTCATCGACCATAAGTTTTGAAACAAATTGAGGCTTGTGAAAAAATTGTCCATTGTTACATTACGTCCGCTTCCACGAAAGTGGCTTACCAGATCTTTAACAACGCGTTAACCCTGATTACTTTCCCGTCCTGTAACAGCTTGGCCGGTATAAATTTGCCCATGCAGTGGGTAAGAGTTTTTGGCATCACATAACCACCACACTTTGATACCATACTTTGCCGGTTTGGACGAAATGTATTGCGTGAAACGGGTACGGCCACGATAGGGAAACAACTGCTCGTCGACGGTAAGATTTTCACTTGGTTTGTAAAAATGTTCGAAATTGTAATTCATCATTGTCCATAACTCGGAAATTGATGCAGCTTTGTCAGTTTCTTGGCGCATCGCTCCTGTGTTGAAATCATCAAACTTTATAAAACGTAATATTGGCTTGAATCTGTTGATACCCATTGCAGCACGATAAAGTGGACAATTTTCTACCGACCACTTTCGGTAACGGTCGTTACTTTATAAATGTGCTGTTTACCTTTTTAATGGTCAAAAAAAGTATTGAGATTACATTTTTTATGAATTCTTTCGATTGCTACCGATGCTTGAACTTTCGTAGGTCCAAAATTAAGCAATCCTCGTGGCATATTTGCTTAAGTTGCAATTTTATTTACTTCACTTCTACAATTCACACTTAAAAGGGGAACACTTCCAAATTTTAACCTAGTTGTATAGTATATATATATATTTAAGAAAAACTTCTTTTTCTTCGAAAAAATAACGAAAAACGGAAAAAAATTATACTGGCCACACCTGTACTTGGGTATACGTTCTCGTAGTAAAAGTTGGGTATGAGGACTAGGGATAAATCGGTGTACAGAATTTCATGATGATCGGTACGCAATAGGTCATAGCTCCCTTGTGAGGACTACTTCCGAAAATTCATTAACTGAAAGAAAGAGATAAATATAAATTCATTCATTATACATATATTTGTTGTAATCAAGAATTATACATGCATAAAATAAATAGTAATTACGATACATTCAGGCAAGTGATGGAAATCGAAAACGAATGAGTTTTGAAAAACTTTTATCACATAAAATATAAAGATATTGGGCTACTAAAGAAAATCTTAAAACAAAAATTTTAAAAATTTGATTATAAATGCATTAAAATGTATTTCCAAAACTGATTCGTTTTCGATTTCGATTTCCATCACATGCCTGATTATTTTATGATGTTCGCCCCTAATAGGTGATTTGGTGGTGGGTATATGAGATTTGGCACAGCCGAATATAAACTCTTACTTGTTTTAAATTACACTCTTTCTTATATTAAAGGCAATTTGAGTTGGATAATAATTTAGATCGTGAAAGTAAATTTATATATTTTATATTTTATGAAAAATAGATTAAAGGTCATAAAACACTATTTAGACATGACTAAAACAAAGTGGCACCATTGGCGAGATTGCAAGTATTGTATTTTTCTCAAGGAAGATGGTCTACCATATTCGGATGGCCATATTTGAACCTATGTCATTTATAAAAATGTTACACAGGCTACACAACCCGTAAATTCAGTTTTGAAGTCTTCTATAGAACTAGAAGAGGATGACTTAATGAAAAAAAAACTTGCGTAGATGCTTTGTTCAGCATAAGTCATAAGTTTCAAAAAAGAATTTACAGTCCCGGCTTTCTTTTGCCCATGAGCATTTAGAAAAAGCAATCATTTTCTGGAGGAATGTCTTCTGGAGCGATGAATCACAATTTTGTAGATTCGGATCTGATGTAAAAAGATATGTATGGCTTCCTCTAAACAAGCAGAATAACCCAAGGTATACTTCTAAAGGTGCGGTCACACTTGACAAATATTTACCGAAAAAAACGTAACCACTTAATAACATATACATAGGTATTTGAACTCGTTTATTTATTTAACCCTCATACGTTCCTCAAAATAAGTTTCAGTATGGTTCTTCGGGTGAAAGTTCACCCTGTGTAAGATTTTGTAATGAAAATAGTACTTTTCTTTGTATTTAAAAATTTTTTTTTATTTGTTTATTTTAATTAGCAGTATTTAGTAAATAAGTATTCAGTAATACAATACTTTGTAGTAAAAAAACATAATCCATTAAATTCAATAGGATTACTCTGTAAAGTGATAAAAATAACAAAAAAAATACAAATAACTAGTTCTTATCGTTACAACTGCTACATACAAAATATGCAATTTTATGTTGCCCGCAAATAAATTTTCGACAATTAGCACATAACGAATAAGCCTTCCTATCGTTGTTCAGACAAAGTTCACATCTGGAACCTGAAGTTAGTTTTCTTTTTTTCGCATTCGATGATGTAGAAAGCTCATCGCTGGTTTGAAGCATGGCATTCACCAACATTATTGCTGAATCTGACCTTGACAAAAATGGTCGCCGTTGAATTTCTGCGTTAACTAATTCCATTCCTAATTTATGAAGACATCACCTTCTTTTGTGTAGTTTCCCATTATTCCAATTGTTGTTCATTTCTAGCCACAAAACATATGCATTAGCTGCTGATATGTCAATCATATTGCAAAATAATAAAAACTCACCAGCTGATCTAAAGTGTCTACCCCGGCTAAAAAAATCATTTACTCCATATCAGCAATTTTAATCGAATAAAATTCTTCAACGACTGAATGCCGTAGGCAACAAGTTTATGTTTAAAATAAAATTAATGACGTTGCTTTATTACATACATATGTATGTATGTATGTACTATATGTAAATTATGCATTACGATACAGTTCTGTGAGATTTTTACACTTTGAGCAAAATTGTTATACCCTACACCACCATAGTGGGGAGGGTATATTGGATTTGTGTAACGCCCAGAAATATTGGTCCAACACCCACCTTAAAGTGATTCTGAGTCCATTTAACGATGCCCGTCCGTCTGGCTGGCTGGCTGTCCATGTAAAGCTTATGCGCAGAATACAGGCCGTAATTTTGAAGATATTTCGATAAAATTTGGTACATGATATTTCTTCGGCCCTTGGATTGGATTGAAACTGGTAGAAATCGGTCCATTATTTCACCTGGCCCCCATACAAATGTCCTCCTAAAATTGGGGTTTACCGATCATAAATGTTTGAATTATGCAAGTATCCAAACAAATTTCATCACAAATGAGTGGTAAATGAAGCCAAATCACATCTACAAATTTTGTGCAGATCGGTCCATAATTGATCATAGCTCCCATATAAGGTCCACTTCCCAAAATCACTTTACAGAGCATAACTCTTTCAAAAATGTTGGTATCCAAATAATATTGAACGCAAATATATTTCATATGTATACAAGCAATACGGTACAATTTTATTGTGATCGGTCCATAATTAGTCGAAGCTCCCATATAAGGTCCACTTTCTAAAATCACTTTAAAGAGCATAACTCTCTCAAAAATGTTGGTATCCAAATAAAATTTGACACAAATAAGTTTCTTATATACAGAAATAATGATAAGACCCTCTCCGTAATTCAATTTAACCTCCATAAATCTTTTAAAAGTACATATTTATATCGAGATAATATTTATATTCACAGACATCATGGCACTAAATTTTTGGATGATCAGTCCACAATAGGTTATATCTCCCATATAACGCCTATTTCTGAAAAATTGCTTTATACATATACCTACTGAGTGTAGGGTATCATATGATCGGATTTGACCGAGTATACTTTCTTACTTGTTTATATTGTATTTATTTTAGTTTCTTTCACAAAATCTTTGTGTATTTTTATTTTTAAATCACAGCTATTTCTAAATACAAAAACAATAATAACTACTTTACACCGTACGAAGAACGAGCCAAAATGGCACAAAATTCGACACGACATTGAAAACAACAACAACCACAGCAACCATGATAATACGAACAACATCAACGGGAAATACATTAAGGGGGACAATGATTGCAGGTGTAAATAAAATAATATAACGTGAGAGAGAATACGGGCACGAAACAGAAAATTGGCGGCCAGCTTGTGATGAAATCACAGCATTTGTATTGGAGTATACGCGAGTACATGAGTACGGGTACATGTCGTAGTTACCAATGGAGACAATAAATAGAAAATGACGCTGTTGAATAAATGACGATTAAATGCAAAACAAAAACAAATTTATACATACATATGTACATAGGTATTTACTAAATAAATGAGTATTTGCATAGGTATGTACCTACATACATGGCAGTTAATAAAATTTTCTTTAGCGCACTTGTAATTTAAAAAACAAATTAATAATAAAATTTATAAAAGAAAACTTTGTTTAACCCTGCATTACTAACCTTAAATCATGACGCATAGTTACTAACCATGGGTCTTATCGACCCTCAATTGTATTATCCATTGAAATTGTCTCAACTTTAAGTTTAAGTTTGTATTCATTACAACATAGCTAAAAAAAAGTGAACAAAAAGTTATCTAGCTGAATTGCGCATAAAATTATGAGTTTTTAAGATATTGACGTCAAATAAAGTGCATTTGAAACCTGAAATATAATAGTAAAATGTTAGAAAGAAAAATTGGTATGGCTAAGGCAAAAATTTTTCAGTTATTTACTGACCCATATGTAATCGACCCATAATCTTTGTTACATTATTGCTAACTACGGGTCCAGTCGACCCAGGCTGTTTTTTTAAATAATTTTATACCTATGCATATCATAAATATTCGTTATGTTTATTGTTTATAAATGTTTAAATATAAATAAATTTAGAGTAAACATATATCTTGAGTTAAAATATCGTCTTGTTTTTTTTTTAATTTAAAAAGTTTGCGTGTCTGGGTTGATTCGACCCAGAAGTTAGTAATGGAGGATTAATTTAATAAAATTTTGATAAAGGCAAAAGTAAAGACTTTTAACTTGTGTCCTTAACTCCATGAAACACATTAAATTTCATTAACTTTTCGTAAAATAATTTTACATTTGGCCTTAGAAGAGAAATGTTTGGAATATTCGGAGTTTTTTTTTATTAAACTTTAACAAGAGTGCATATTATTGCCAAAAAATTTCAACATTTTCAACGAAATCGACAGAATTGGAGTCCAAAATTTTCGTTAGGGCATTTTTTGCAAAAACTTTTAGTACTGCTGAAATCAATTCGACATAATAGAAAAAATATTATTGTTCCCAGCTTCAGTGAATTAAACAATATTGGGCTATTGTCAAAGTTAAAATAAATTTTTATCGTTTTTATACCCTCCAACACCAAAGGTGGTGAATGAGGGTATATATAAGTTTGTCATTCCGTGTGTAAAACCGAGAAGTATTTATCAGAGACCCAACAAATTCTTAATTTGGATTCTTGATCCTTATGAAATTTTAAGTCGATTGAGCTATGTCCGTCTGTCTATGTAAAACACTCCACGTCCAAACGACACAACCAAATTTAACAGAGTTTACACAAACCCGTTTATAATTCTCCTAAGCAGTTTGGTATTGAAAATCAGCAAATTCCGTATAGTAGACCCAGAGTTGTGGACCTCCATTAAAATTTAATATTTTTAAACATTTTTCTTGCAATTTTTTCAAATATATGTTGCCACGAAATTTTGTACACGTTATTTTTATGATAAAAAAAGAAAGTGTGAGGAAAATAGTAAAAATCGGTCCATTATTTCTCATAGCCCGAAATATGGTTTAATGATAAATAAATGCCTGTAAAATTGAAATATTAATACAAAATTAAGCAAAAATAAGTGTGATGTAAAAGGAAATCGCAAAACGAAATTTGGTTTTGTTCGGTCCATGTTTGACCATAGACTACATATAAAGTCCACATCTAAAATTTACTTAAATACGTATAAATCTGGTACAAATATAGTTACCAGGTTAAAATTCTTATAGATATATAAAATGTTGTACTAAATTTTATGTTGGTCGGTCCATAATTATTAATCTTTATACAAGTATATATCTTATAAATATCGGTACTGACTCAAAATCATTCCACAAAATTTTGCGAATTTCGGTCCATATTTGACCGTTCCTCCATATTAAGAACTCTTCCGAAAATCACTTCATACTCAAAAAACTCTTATAAATAATGGTACTGATCCAAAATTTTACACGGATCATTAACATACATGCCAATATGAAACTGCTGGATTTTGAAAATATCGGTCCATATTTGACCATATCCCCCATATAAGGTCCACTTCCGAAATTCACTTTAATACTAATATTTATCTTAAATATACCATTATTATGTTGAAATTCGACGTGAGATATCCTTATATGCATAAAATTCACTGTTCCAATATTTAAGAAGTTCGGCCCATAATTTGTCATTGGCGCCGAAAAAAAATTTAACCCACAAAAATGTCTAATAAATATCGACATTAAACCAATTTTTATATAATAATATCGGTTATACGACAATTATGCTACTGGATTTTGTAGCTGTCCTGAATTAAGTTCACTTCCGAGCATAACAACCAACCATACAACTCTTGTAAATAACGTTATTGAAATTCAACCAATATAAGCCTAAAATACGTAGAAATCATATTAGTGGATACTGGATTTAGATGATATCAGTTAATAATTGGTCTACTTCTTCTATGTCACCCATATATCTCTTGTAAATAAAGTTATTGAGATCAAATTCAACCAAAAGAAGCATCACCTTATAATCCTACTTTTTTTATACCTACTCTGTTTCTTAACTTGTAGTGAATATGGAAAAATGTTCTTTTAATTTTATAAATTGTTAAATTACACTCAAGAGTCTGTATATTATGGTAAGAATTGGTAATTACATCAATTATAAATGGTCAAAATTATATAAAATTTCAAAACATTTAAAATAAATTATGTTGGTTGTAAAATTGTCTTTCAAAGAATATATAAAATAATAATAAAATTTGCACTAAGACTGAATAGAACACAGAATAAGGATATTCTAGTCCTATAACCGGTGTAGTTTTTGTATTTCTTATTGCGTTTAGGTGGAGGGTATCTAAGATTCGGTACAGTCGAATATTGCACTCTAACTTGTTTTGATCATAAATATTATTTTCTGTTGAAAAGAAATGCCAACAATTTTAAATATATTTTTTTACTGTTTCTAATGCGTATTTACCAAATTCGTACACATGTTAGACAAAATAACCGTAAAATTATCTGTTCGTCTACACCAGTGATTTTAGCTGGATTTCCATTGTTATTTTTAACACGTTTTCGACGTGGTGATTGGAATTGAGCAACAATATCTAAAAAGTTTTTTTTAATTTATTGGACTTAAAGAACACTAAATATTGCTTTACATATACCTATATTATATTGAAATGAGTTAACTTTTTAACGCTGTGCCTTTAAGCAAATTTTATTCACTGTTTGTATATATGTTAATATTTACATACATACGTACGAAAGTACATACCTATGTACATATATTTTTGGCAAGAAATCGAAAAGTTAAAGTTGTTTTTGTTTTCCATTCGATTTTTGTACTTCTGGTTGACAAAATGTCTTGTGTACGAGTTGAGTTGTATTTAGAATTTTAGAAGAAATAACAGAGAGCAGACGGACAGACAGCCATAATGCAAGACGAACTAATACAATGTAGTGTGCTTTGTATGGACAAAATATAATGAAATATGTAGCTCTAGCTGTTTAGTATTTGCAATAGCTACTAAGTATAGTGTGTAATTTTTTTTTTTGCTCATGATATGCTCGCTCGCATTTGTTTGTTTTTACTCAAATGAAATTTACTACAGCAGAAAAAAAAAGAAAAGAAAACTTTATTTGCTGAACAAGCAAATGATTCGACGGTTCGGTGTTCTGTATTTAAAAATTTTCTTCTATTTTTCATAATTTTTCACAAACGAATACGCGCATATTTCTTCAGTTTTCATTTGATCGTTATGTAAGCGTTAAAAAGAAAATCAAATGAAAATAACGGTTAAATACGCTGAAGAATACCAACGTTACAATTTTAAAATCGTAAACAAACAAATCATGATCAAAAGTGACTGACTGACTAACAGAGTGAGTGATTGAATGAGTAACGGTGCAAGTGCGTGTCTCTACGTGTGTGCTTTTGTAATGACCGTGAAAGTTAAAACGAAAACGAAAATAACAAAGTAAAGAACACAACACAAGACCACGCAACAAAACAAAACGAAATAAATGAACAAAATGCAGTGTTCCATCAAGTGATTTCAAAATCTGTCAATACTAAAAAAAAATTCTATTTAAAAAGACAAACTAACACCAGTACAATGGAGTCTATCGCACAACAACTCTTGGGGACAATGAATTTCTTTAGGCCTGCTACTACCACAGGAGTCTGTGAATCACAGAATTCGAAGGCCTCGGATGTGATATCCTTCTTTGTCAAGTCAGATATGTGCTTAGAAGATGAATCTCCCTCCTGGAAATATTTGTACAAATTAATGGACTTTTTCCAATTATTTCTACACACCATATTGCCTTACATCTCGTTAGCATCAGAACATTTTATAAATATTCAAAACACTCTTGCCGGTTGGCAAGAACTACTTTACTCTCACTATCAAGTATACTCAAACATTTTAATGAGTGATCAATTGTTTGTGTTTGCTTTTAAAATTTCATCTCTCCTCTTGTTCCTCTTCGTGATGCACTGGCTAAAACAAATTAGCACAAGTAGCAATGAAAATCCACAGTCACAAAAAACGCACAAACAATCTCCCCTTAATGGTTGTACCTATTCAAATAACCCAGATGAAACGATAACAATTCAGACCATTATTTGTGAGTTTGAATTTAAGACACCAGGCGAACTGAGAGCCGAAGCTGAGGCAGTCAATAGTGTTATGCTCGATTTGGAAGAAAAGAAGCGACGTAAACGAATTTGTAAAAAACGTAAATGTGTATCGGCTGGTCCAATTCTCATACATCTCAGACAGACTAAGAAGCACAAAAACCCAATTATTCCTCAGCCATATGTTGTTGCAATGTTGCCACCTGAGGAAGCTCGCGATCATTATTTACCTCTACGTTCAAAACCTCTGGTTGTAGGTAGTGGAAAACCACAAGCAGTTTTAGCAAATAACATTGCCAGCAATCATGAGGAAACAGAAATTGCCTACATGTGTGTGTATATACAAATAATATTTAAAAATATTTGTCCAATTTACAACCTACAATTTATCCAATCAAAATCAAAAATATTTTTCGAACAATATAGAAAAAAATGCATTTAAAAAAAAAATTATACAATAATAATACATTGATGTTACGATACAACATCGCGGTTTTGAATTGGACAATTATTAAAGTTTTTATAAAGTAAAATTTTAAGTTATAAAGGTACGGTCACACTTGGCAAATATTTACTCAAAAAACCGTAACCACTTGTTTTACAATAAATTTGTTTGACGTTGTTTACTCTTACAAAAGTTTTGCAAGATCAAACAGCACGGTCACATTTGGCAAATATTTACTCAAAAAACCGTAACCACTTGTTTTACAATAAATTTGTTTGACGTTGTTTACTCTTGCAAAAGTTTTGCAAGATCAAACAGCATCAAATAAATTAAAAGTAAATATTTGTTGTGCCTAAATAAGAAAAGTTTTTTTTTAATAAATAAACGAGTTTAAATATATATTATGTAGTAGTTACGTCTTTTTCGGCAAATATTTGCCAAGTGTGACCGTAACTTTAGTTAAAGCGAGTACGAAAATTATTATTATTATTTGGCCCTTAAGGTCAACAATTGACTCAGAAATACAATATACAATATTAACTCCAATGACAAATGCTAATTTGTATTGTTGTACTAAATTTTATGGTGGTCGGCCCAAAATTGGTCAGAGCTTTCATACAAGGGCCACATCTGAAAAAGACATTTATCCCTATATATATTGTATAAATATCGGTACCGACTCAAAACGTTGCACAGATATATGTAAATATATACAAAAAACATCCCACAAAATTTTGTGAATTTCGGTCTATTTTTAACCGTATGCCTCATATAAAGCCCTCTTCTAAAAATCACTTTAATACTTATAAATAAGGGTACCAATCCAAAATTTTACACGTATCATTTACATACATGCCTAAATCAAATTGCTGGATTTTGAGAATATCGGTCCATATTTGTCAATATCCCCCATATATGGTCCATTCTCGAAATCAACGTTAATACTAATATTTATCTTAAATATACCGTTATTATGTTGAAATTCGACGTGAAATATGCATGAAAATAACTGTTCCAAAATATAAGAAGATCGGCCCATAATTTGTCATACTGCCATATAAGAACCATTTTCAAAAACCAAATAAACCAACAAAAATGTCTAATAAATATCGATATCGAACCAACTTTTATATGGATCAGAAATTTTAATCCAGAAATCATAGTAGTATCGGTTATACGGCAATTAAGCTACCACATTTTGTAGCTGTCAGTCAATAATAGCTCCTGAATTAAGTTCACGTCCGAGCATAACAACCAACCATACAACTCTTGTAAACAACGCTATTGAGATGAAATTCAACCAATATAATCCTAAAATACATAGAAATAACATTAGTGGATACTGGATTTAGAAGCTATTAGACCATAATTGGCATAATTTCTTCTATGCCACCCATAATCTCTTTTGTAAATATGTAATGTTATTGAGATCAAATTCAAACAAAAAAGCCTTATCTTATATCTTATCATTTTTTATACATACTCTGTTTCTTAACTTGTTGTGAATATGAAAAAATGTTCTTTTAATTTTATAAATTGTTAAATTACAATTAAGATTATTATGAAAATCAAACAAGCCCTGTAAATTACAGTAAGAATCGGTAATTACAACAATTATAAATGGTCGAAATTAGATAAAATTTCGAAACATTTAAAATAAATTATGTTGGTCGTAAAATTGTCTTTCATAAAATAATAATAAAATTTGGTCTAAGACTTATTACGTTTAAGTGGAGGGTATTTAAGATTCGGCACAGCCGAATTAGCAGTCGCACTTGTTTTTACATACTATAGCCTATTTTTTTTTATAAATTTTTAACAAATTGTAAATTGAATATGAACTAAAGCAGTGACGATATTGGGCAAGAAGTAACAAAAGAGCGAATTTTATATTCAAGATTCGTTGATTCTCATTAAACGAAATTTTGCCATTTATTTTAAATGTTCGAAAATAAAAGTTATAAACTAAGCTTTAAGAAAAAAAATATTTATAAATCACTCATCTTGATTATTTCCGTTATTTTCTTTTCTGTTTCTCTCAACCACAAATATTCTCTTATATATTCTCTTATACATATACTGCCGTATTTATAAAAATTAAGCTGGAGGTCCACACCAAGCGTCGACGCGTTTCACGTGTTCTAAGCAACTGTCAAAAAAGTAGCATCAATGTAGTTGTATGAGTTAAGTTACACACTCAAAAGCTTAGGATGTGCTGACGCCTGAAACGCGAAAAGTTCGTTTACTTTCTACTTTTGAACGCGGTGCACGCGTCACAGCAAATTTATTTTAAAAATGATGTCACCAGAAAAAATGATAGTTGAAATAACATTTTTTATATGAGTTTGACAAACAAACCGATAAAAAACTTCATATAAAAAAAAAATCAGCTGGGCATACGGCATCACCTCCATACATTTAAAAAAAATATTGACGTGAAAAATCTTCGCATGTAACTTGAAATGCCTGACGCTTAAAACGTTTAGAAAGCTTAAAACGCATTGACGCCAAAACGCGAGTTGTGGACCTCCAGCTTAAAGGTAGACTTCAAGTGTACTTTAAGAAAATTTTGTATGAAAATTTTGTCTTAAAGCACACTTCAAGCCTACTTTATTTTTTATAAATACGGCAGATAAACAATATGCTGAAAATCGGCATTTGAGTGCAAAGTTCGAAGATCGATTAAAAAATAATTCAAACTAACATAAACAAACGTCGCAATACAGGTCTTCTAATGTATCCTCTATTTTCAACCCTCACTCTTAGATTCGACATAACTTTTGCTAACCTGAATTATTCGCTGACTAACAAAGTTGATTTCATATCAAGACCAGGGGTTAGGTATTCCAAACAAATACTTTTACTATAAATATGTTTTCATAAATAGTAATAGTAATAACAAATTTCGATACGAATTAATTAATTAGTTTTATGAAAAGATACAATTGATACATACATATGTATAAATTAAATATTAATTTTTATATTTTAATCTAATTATATTTTGTTAATTTTTGAATAATTTTAGATCGGAACCTCGTGGTACTTTAAGTACAACAGATGAAATTTTTCCTGATTCACCCGAAAGCAGTTTGTACGGTTCAGACGAGGAACAGGAAGATGTGGCGCAGTATTGTCGTGGTGGTTACCACCCAGTTGTTATTGGTGATATATTTGATAATCGGTTTCGAGTGGTACGCAAACTGGGTTGGGGTCACTTTTCCACAGTTTGGCTATGCAGGGATCTCAAGTAATATATTAAAACAATTCGAAACTCTCTAAAAGAATTACCAAAGTACAGCAATTTCTATTTTCTACCACATTTGCAGAGAGGAAAAGTATGTAGCTTTAAAAGTGGTGAAAAGTGCTCCCCACTATATAGAAACGGCAGCAGATGAAATACGACTGTTGGAGGCAATACGTGATGCTGATCCTTTGGATGCAAAACGTGAACGTGTTGTACGTTTACTCAATCATTTCACAGTGCGCGGCGTTAACGGAGTCCATACATGTTTGGTGTTCGAAGCCTTGGGTTGCAGTCTTTACAAATTGATTGTGAAAAATAACTATCAAGGGTTGGCGGTGGCCCAAGTTCGTAATATAATCAAACAAGTCCTTGAGGGTTTGGACTATTTGCATAGTAAATGTAATATCATACACACGGACATAAAACCGGAAAATATTCTATTGGTGATAGATAATGCAGCAGCAATGAATCAACAAATCGATGATGAAATAACCAGTTTGAGAATAAAGGGCGTTGATTTTCCAGATTCATACAGTAAGTTAATTTGTATTAATTGAATTCGGTGTTTGGTAGTTTTATGAGGATGAGGTGAGTGCAACTAATTTCATTCAAGGCTTGCATATAAATGCTTTTAATCTCTTGTTATTTTATGGAAAACTAAAAAAATGTTCTTAAGATTTTGAGTTTTTTGTATTAGAGAATATAACTGAAATATTTAATATATAAAATAATAAAATTCACGTAATCCCTATCACGAATAATGCCGGAATTCAACAAATAAATATAATAATAAAATCTCGAATCGCGATATTATGAAAACCATGCCCATTTGGCATTTTTAGGTTAGGTTAGGTAGAAAGGCTGGTGTGAAGTCACGGTCCATTGTGACGCCTTAGTTAGGGATAGAAATAAAAGTATAAAAAGTAGGTGAAATAAAAAGCGAAAGCCCAAGACAAGAAAAGAATAATAGAATATAAAGAGACGAAGAAGAGAAGAAAGAGATCGGACCAAACCCTACTCAGACATAAGTCTACCACGCGTGCGACCAGCATCCAGTCTACTACCGCGTAGCCAGGCCATTCCCATTACGAATCCTATCACACTCACTAGCCCACAGCCCGAGACATCCCCTAATTCGTTCAAGAATCTATTACCCACCTCAGCGTGCTGCCCTGCAACCTGCGACAATGGCACAGAATGTGCTCATCCGGGTCCTCACACAACCTGCACATATCCTACAATTCGGATCCCATTCTCACCGCCACCCTGCCTATCATGCAGTGGCCCGTGATAATGCCTATCATGGTCGTAACGCAGATCCTACTCCTGCCCAGCAACGACTCCGAATCGGATTTCCTTGGCATTTTTAGTATGTATGAAGAAAAGAAGAAAAAGCTAGAAGAAAACTTATTTTAATTTTTGAAATATTCGTAGAGTCTTATAGTTGCGTTTATAAAGTTTCGAACTTTGAAACAATAAAAAAGTTGAGTTAAACAACTTCACCATATTAAGGCTTTAATATAGAAAATAAAACAAATGCAACAATGGATCGCTCAAATTGTTTTTTTTATTTGTCTATGTGATGTACCACATTTAAGTTTTATATTTTCAAATATAACAACTATATAAATACAACAAACAACTCGTGGTAATAATAGTAAATAACAATGGCAGGAACTTGGGGAGTATATTGTCGTATGACATAATAAAACATTAGACATAGAATTAGACGTAGAAATTATTTTACATATTTTGTACCGAAGTAGTGAAGAATTAATTACAATATGGAATTAATATTATATCTTTAGTAGGGAGTGAATTTTGCTGAAGATTTCAATTAATCATCCCGATTCACAGCTGTATAATTACCGATATCTTTACTTCCCATGCCGATATCTCGAATAGCTTTCCAAGTTTGTTTGAAACCAATAGCAGTTATAAATCGTTTGTTATAGTAATCACACGTATTATAAAATTATTGCCTTTATTTCTTTCGACACAAAAGGTAGTTTTAAATCATATCAACCTTTAATTTTATTTAATGGCTTTTATTAGAATATACTCGTAAGTCATTAGGCATTTTAGTGATTAAATATTTATTAATTCAAATCTAATCGAAATTAAATGACATTTTCGTTGTTTCTTTTTTCATTAACAATATGTATTAGAAACATTTTTATTATTTTGTAATAGATTTGAATAGAAGAAAAATATAATGATTTAATAAATTGCTTAAGTTAATTTAAAATAGATCTGAAATGAAAATCATTTAATAATGAAATAAGAAATTAATTTCATTAATAAAGATTTTGAATGAATTTTTAAAAGCATGTATTTAATACATTTGACGTACTAGGGAATAAAGTCTATGAACTTAATAATGAAATTGAAATTTAATTTGATTTTAAAAATTATATTAAGAATTATTTTCATCGATCTTTGACTCCATATTGAGATCGATTAAAAAACAGTCACTATTAAGTATACAACTTAAAATATAATACTTATCTAGGCGGTACTGATACGTTTGAAGGGCTGTTAAATTTGACCAATGCAGTAATGCATATTAAATTCTTATTGTAAATAATATAAAAGTTTTTAATTAATTAGTTTGAAGTCTGCTATTATATATTCTGCTTCTTAACTTTACTCTTCCAACGTTAAACCTTTCCATTGCAGTAAGTTCCATAGAAAAACAAACGAAAACACGAGCCAAATGGCCATTACAAAACATCGAAATGAATGCAGCTAATACCACAACCAATACAGCTAATAATTCTGCCTCGTCGACGCCTCTGCCAACACCTCTAAACGTCGGAGGAGGAGGTGGTGGTGGTTCAAACTTAAGTGGTGACAAAGAAGACACATCATCATTAACCTCCAAATACTCAAGTCTGATGGGTGATAGCATAGAGGGCAGCAGTACTGGAGGTGGCAACAATACAACATCAAACACAATGGGAAATTTAAATAATCGTTATCGTACCGAAAAGAAAATCACTGCCAAGGTAAGTTATCGATATGAAATTTGTACTAATGTTCTTGTAATGAGCCTAATAAAGCACTGGATATACCTACAATAATTTCAAACTATTTCAATTAAAATCAAACAATTCCTCTAATTTAATTATTTCAATATAAAAATGCAATCAATACCGGCTTGTTTGTGTCTAATTTATTTTATAATTTTATGAAATTGATATTTTTATTAATTAATTTTTTTATTTTTTTATAATGCACCCTACACAAATAAACACACACAATATATTAAATACACGTATGTATATTTAATTAAACAAACAAATAAATGTTTATAAAATCAAAATCGTTATAAAAAAAATATGAAAAAATCCCCACCCCCATTAAAAATATTGAAACGATACCACAGTCTATTGATGAAGCAGAAGAGATTGGCATTGAGAGAAAATTAATTGACAACAACAATTTTAATAATAATAATGCTGCTCTTCAAATGGATTGTGGAATGAATCCTTTAAACACTGCACAAATTAACGATAACTCAAGTATTTCTACTGTCACTTCTACTACAACAACAACAAACGATGATGTTGATGATCACAAATTGTTAATTAAAACAACATCCCCACCACCAACAATAATAAAACCGACAACAACAACAACACCATCAAACACGACTTTAACGACATCAAAGGTAATGGTTGCACTTCATATGCTGTCTTTACACGACTCTTAAACAAGTTTCTATTTTTTTTATTACTCACACTTTTAATTAATTAAACCATTTAATCATTTACTAACGTACATAAATATGTATACGTATGTAAGTACATTAGGCCAGCTGTTAAAAAAAGGCTGATATGATAGCTAACATCTTATGGAATCTTTCTATCAACAACAAATTAATAGAAACATATAAAAAGAGAGCAAGTAGAGCTCGATCATGTTCATGTTCCAATGTCGCCTTCTAGTATTTAAATCATAGTTTGTCATCAGTACTCTGCGATCGTTGTAATCAAGTAGCTGAACATTTCGATTTAAATCCACATTTAGTAGCTTTAACTAAAAGAAGTTAATGAATATATTGATTTTAAAAATATATTACGATAAATCACCTGAGCACAAAACTGAAGCATAATCAAAATTGGCAAAAACATAGCATAAAAATAATTAGTGATGGAATATGCCTTTTGTGGAGTTTGTACCAACTATATACATATGTACATACATAAATAAATGTACTTTTTAGAGCTCCACGGTACCATTTTAAATATTCGTTAAATAATAATAAAACTAAACCAGAAACTCACTTTAACGAAAATTGCATATATTTACTAACGGCAAAATTTTATTATAACGAATGTTTAAATAATTTTATACTCGAACGAGCAAATTTTCAACATTGACATTTTTAACAAGAACGTCTCAAAAGATCATCGAACTCTAATGAAAATGAAGCTTTAGTATTGATTTGGTGATAAAAAGGAATACGGTGTAAGACTTCTTTAAAGAATCACAATCTAACTCTATTGGAAAATGCTGCCAGATAAAACGTTCCAGGAAGAATGTTATCAAAGGATATAGTGACAATTTTATATTAATGCATTTGAAACAAAGACACTTTAGAGGCAAAGAAATAAAGCTCGTTTCGTAATAAAATGTTTATGGTAAATTATCTTCATTCGGGATTTGCCTGTGTTTGTTTAAATGTTAGTCTACTTCTGAATAATTAAGAATATTATTTTCGTTTATTATCATGATTATCTATAACATTGTTATTTATGAAGTATTGGGATATAACTTTATTAGTACATACTTCGATTAGATTTCCAAAATTACAAATTTTTTTTAACTTCTAACGTTTTTTAAATTCTGATTAACTGAATATTAAGCTTTAGTTTGAATTGAGCCTCAAAATCATTTAGACCTGTTTCACACTCATCAGTCAGTCAAGTCAAGAATTTTTAAATGAGAAGGAAAAAGATAAAAGATAACTTTCTCTTTCCTTCTCATTGAAAAATAACTTGACTTGACAGTCAGAACTGATGAGTGTGAAACAGGGCTTAATGTGAATTAATATTTCAGAGGTTCCCATTATTCGATAATTCAACCAACAATTTATTGTAGTGATAACCATATTATAGATCCATATTTAAAGATCATATGGATATCAGTTCTAAAATTTTCATGAAATTGCATAAAATCTTCTCTCCTACTTGCACTTCTATACAAATGGAAACTTAAATCTATAATATTTATCTATATATTTCTTCTGGAATACCAAATGGAACAGTATTTTAAAATTGTACCAAATGATTCGTGGTAGTACCACGGTACCAACTGGGTCTAAAATGTTTTAAAAAAATTACAATTGTAGCATGTTTACCAACACTGATACACATACATATGTAATACGAATAAGAGAGTAAAACGAATTGAAAGTACAGTCAAGTGTGAACTGGTCTTATTTTACCCTCACCCCGATTTCAAAAAGCTTAGCTTAAAGAATTGTTTCGTGTAAATTGGGACTTATTGTAGAAGTAACAAAACTACAAATTCTACCTTTGGCTAATAAATTGCTTTGGGAATATTTATATTTTTTATTCCATAAGCCTGCGACTGTCACGTTCTAGAATCTAGATCGTGGAGATCCCGTTTACATTTGTTAGAGCTTCCTAATTTTCTTAAAATCTTAAATACCTACATATCTTCAATGATTTCTCAGAATGAAGGGATTTACTTCATTGAGAGATATTGATTGAACGCACTACGATTCTTATCGTTTCTTTTAACTTTTATGATTGAAAATTGCATCTATAGAAATTGCTATAAACATGTAGATACATACATACATATGTTAAATAAAATTTTAATAATGTATTTTACACCAATTATCAAATAAAATAATCCTCTCTTAATGTGTCATGAAATGTGTTTGAGGAGGCCTGAGCTTGAATTATGAACTTCTAAAAACCGCTACAAAAATTATTGTTAAGGCATTTTTGTTTATTATATAAAATACTCATATGTAAAGATGGAAATATGTTCACTCAAACAGGTGTCACAATCAGTGTGACCAGATCTCAAAAAGTGCAGCTGCTGAATCAGTTTCAAAATATTGCTAAAATATTCTAAAATTTCTTTTAAAATGCCAAAAAAAAAATTGCTAAATTTTTAAAAATACTTTCTTGAAATAATTTTTAACAATTGTCGTACTCATGAGTAAAAAATAAACTATTTACATATACATATACCTTTACATAATACTACTATGAATTCAAGAATATTTTAAGAATTATTTACTAAAGGTTCTCTTCAAGAGTCTTAAAATTATAAAATAAAAGCAAAACTTCCAGTTTTTACAATAAATATTTCTATATAAAGGATGATTTTTTAGCGACTTTCTGTTTTTGGCATCTCAGCTGTCTTCGTGTAATATGTTACTGTTAAACATGTTCAGTTTAGTCTATAATTTAACTATAAATCTACTTATAAACGAAGAACGCTCGGTTAAGAAACTGCATCGTTTTCTTATCGGAAAATTGTGTTTAGCGAAGAAGCTCATTTCTGGTTAAATTTACTCGTATACATGAACAAACTAAATTGTCGTTTTTGGTGTAAAGAGCAGCCAGAAGCATTGAAAGAACTGTCAATGCATCCAGTAAAATGCACTGTTTGGTGTGGATGGGCCGGTTGCATAATTGGACCGAACTTTTTCAAAGACGACGAAGGTAGGAAAGTTACTGCGAATGACGAGCGCTACCATGCGATGATTTAATAGCAGTTGACGCACTGGAATATTAAAGAATTCTCTCTTAAAACATGATTAACAAAGCCTGATTCAGTAAAATTTATAGACATCTGACTAGAAAATTTTTATTAACTCACAAATCACTCACAGTTTTTAAATATTTTTGTACTGACCTGCACACAAATTTTCTATAAAAACATTCTATAAGTTTTACTAAATCTCTTTTATCCACATTTAATATAATGTAGAGATTTTGTGATATTAAAAATCATTCCACTAAATACACTAAAATCATCATAACAATAGATGACTTTGACGTTCATAATTCCATAGTTTAGTTTTGATTTTCTTACTCATATGAAGTTAATTTTTGTTACACTAGGTCACGAGTTGTAATTTCATCTGTTGAGAAATTTGTCCTTTATTCTTACAGTGTTCATATAATTTTTCTTTTTATACCCTCCACCACCATGGTGAAATAACTCTACAAGGTGGTGTTGAAACGCCAGCTGTTTTTTTTTTAATCATGTTCGTTATGGCAAACTTTATATACATATGTATGTATGTATGCTCAAGTTGTGTTAGAAAAATAGCAAACGTATCAAGTTATACAAAAAAAAGTGAAAAAACAATTGTCCATAAATTAAATGTTTCATAAATTAACAAATTTATAAATTATTTTTATTTTCATCTTGAAATTAAAAAAATTGTATGTATGTATGTATGTATTTATTTTTCCTGCAAAAATGTTTGTAAACAATAACCATTTGTTTTTGACATTACAAACATGAAAGCAAAAACAAAAATACCACGTTGTTTCTGTTGCTTTTGTATTGTTGTAATATTTCCATCACCTTGTAGAGTTATTTCACCATGCTCCACCACCATAAGTGATGAAAGTCGATTGAGCTATGTCTGTCTGTCTGGGTGTGTAAAACTCTTTCAAGTTCAATATACATAACTAAAATCAATAGAGTTTACAAAAACCCGTTTATAATTTTTCTAAGCAGATTGGTATTGAAAACCAGCAAAATCGGTATAGTACAACCAGCAATTTTTTTAAATATATTGCAGATATTGCCACAAAATTTTGTACACGTTATTTTTATGATAAAAGCAGAAAGTTTGAGGAAAATAGTAAGAATCGGTCCATGATTTCTCGTAGCCCCCATACAAATATATTCCCGAAATATGGATTAATGATAAATAAATGCCTGTAAAAATGGAATATTAATACAAAATTAAGCAAAAATAAGTGTCATGTAAAAAGAAATCACAAAACGAAATTTTGTTTCGTTCTGGCCATGTTTGACCATAGACCCCATATCTAAAATTCACTTAAATACGTATAAATCTAAAACAAATATACGTATAAATCTAAAACAAATATAGTTACCAGGTTAAACCAGGTTCGACACGAATAATTCTTCTAAATATATAAATTGCTGTACTAAATTTTATGATGGTCGGTCCATAATTGATCATAGCTCCCATATAAGGACCACATCCGAAAAAGTCATTAACCTTTATATATATTATAAAATATCAGTACCGACGCAAAATTTGATATGTATAAAAATTATTTCACAAAATTTTCTGAATTTCGGTCCATATTTTACTGTATCCCCCATATAAAGCCCTCCTCCGAAAATCACTTCATACTCATAAATCTCTTATAAATAATGGTACCGATCCAAAATTTTACACAGATCATTTACATATATGCCAATATGAAACTGCTGGATTTTGAGAATATCGGTCCATATTTGACTATATTCCCCATATAAGGCCCACTTCCGAAATTCACTTTAATACTAATATTTATCTTAAATATACCGTTATTATGTAGAAATTCGACGTGAAATATCCTCATATGCATAAAATTCACTGTTACAATACTTAAGAAGTTCGGCCCATGATTTGTCATAGCTGCCATATAAGGACAATTTCCGAAAAACATTTCCAATATCGAACCAACTTTTATATGGGTCAGAAATTTTAATCCAGAAATCATATTAATATCAATAATAACTCCTGAATTAAGTCCACTTTCGAGTATAACAACCAACTATACAACTCTTGTAAATAACGCTATTGAGATGAAATTGAACCAAAATAAGCCTAAAATAAGTATGTACATAGAAATTACATTGGTGGATACTGGATTTAGAAGCTATCAGCCAATAATTGGTCCACTTCTACTGTGTCACCCATAAATCTCTTGTAAATAATTTTATTGAGATCAACTTCAACCAAATAGGCAATCTTACCCTTTTTTATACTCTGTTTCTCTACTTGTTGTAAATATTGAAAAATGTTCTTTTAATTTTATAAATTGTTAAATTACACTCAAGAGTCTGTAAATTATGGTAAGAATTGGTAATTACATCAATTATAAATGGTCAAAATTAGATAAAATTTCGAAACATTTAAAATAAATTATGTTGTTCGTAAAATTGTCTTTCATAAAATATAATTTTATATAAAATAATAAAATTTGGTCTAAGACTGAATAGGAATCACAGAATAAAGATATTCTAGTTCTAAAACCAGTGTTGTCTTTGTATTTCTTATTACGTTTAGGTGGAGGGTATTTAAGATTCGGCACAGCCGAATATTGCACTCTAACTTTTTTAACAGCGTATTTCAGGCAATTTGTTGTGATTATGCAGTCAATTTAATGAACACAAGTAATCTTACAGGGGCGTATAACCTAATAATACGGATTTTTTTTAAATTGTTTGCTTTTATTTTGAAACACTTGGCCATTGTTAGCTGTCTGGCAACATATGGATTCCGAGCCAAACGATTTGACAAACA
This sequence comes from Bellardia bayeri, assembly GCA_950370525.1. Taxonomy (NCBI): domain Eukaryota; kingdom Metazoa; phylum Arthropoda; class Insecta; order Diptera; family Calliphoridae; genus Bellardia; species Bellardia bayeri. The sequence goes on from OX493267.1 coordinate 24,314,970, forward strand.
TCTTTTGAGGCCAAGAATCAATCCAATTTCGAATACCCTGTTCCACAGTGAATCGTATCCCAGAGAGAGTGTTTCAAATAGATTGAAATAAATAGTAGTCGAATGGAACAAGCCTGAATTATACGGCGGGTAAGGCTAAACTTCCTAACCACTTCTTTCGAAATAGTTTTTAACAGGTATTTCAACATGTGGCCGAGCGTTGTCATGATGGACTATTACGCTTTCATGTCTGGCTGCATGTTCTGGGCGTTTTCGGCCAATGCTTGCTACATACAGGTTTCCTATGATGGTCTGGACAGATTTCTGCTGTTCATAATATATACTCGTATGTAGAAGTCTCACCAATTTGCTGTCGATTTGCCAGGCTTCACATACGATCTCTTTCTCTTCGGGTTATCGTAATAGACCCATTTCTTATCGCAAGTAAAGATGAGGTGCAAAAATAATTTCCTTTTATAGCGTTTTCAAAATTCGACATTTTCGAAGAAAAAAACTTTATTGTTTACACTATAATGTTTAATAACTACTATTAAATAAATGACAGATAAAATTACGAATAAGTAACACAAGAAAAAAGAGCGATACGCCATCCGTAATGAATCGCATTTTAAAGTTACATGTACATAGGTAGGTATACCCAATCATGATCATCGATCACTACTGGAAAATATCAGTGGTAAATTTCACATTTCTAAATATAAGCATTTTAATGTAAACAGGAGGAAGATAAAATCATATATTGTAATCCAAAACTTCGGACGAACCAATTTTGCAAATATTTAATACCAATCGCATTTCAACATAGAGTATTTGGTGAAAATTGCATTCCCTAGGTACTTCTATTTATGTATATATATTTACTTTATCTATACACATGCATACATACATGCTATACATACATACATACATATGTACATATTTATATTATTTGTTTTATAAAAGAAACGTCTACTAACAATTTGAGAAAATCGCCATTATAATTTCCAATAAATGCATTATTATATCAATTATTTATTTTCATACCATCTGACATCTCATCTTTCGTTTAACTTAAAACAAATAAACAAAAAAAAAACTCAAAAACAACAAACAAAGAAACAACTACTTACTTATAGTTAGTAGGTACTACTTACAAAAATAAACTACATACATACGAGTATGTACGTCATTTAATGTTTTTATATGAATGTTTGCACCAATATTTTGTTTCTTTGCGTTCTTTTTTTCCATTTCTTTTTATGAACTAAAATGTACAATAAAAATAATAAAAAAAAAAAAACAAAACAAAAACTAAATCACAGCCGCCCACTGAAACCACACCGGGTTCAGATATAGAACAGACAAATAATAAATTAAATAATACCACTACTACAATTCCTCAGACTCAATCCTATACGAATGCCATACAATCGTTAATCAATAATACGAATGTACGAGTGAAAATTGCCGATTTGGGTAACGCCTGTTACGAGGTGAGTGTTTCTCTTACTTTACAACAACTACTTATGCAAATTCAAATCATCTTAAAATGTTCTTCTTGTTGTTGTTTTAGTATCATCATTTTACAGAAGATATACAGACGAGACAATATCGTTCGATAGAGGTCCTATTGGGAGCTCCATATAACTATACAGCCGATATTTGGAGTACGGCTTGTTTGGCATTTGAATTGGCAACGGGAGATTATCTTTTTGATCCTCATGCTGGTGAAACCTATTCTAGAGATGAAGATCATTTGGCACACATTATTGAGTTGCTGGGTACAATACCACCATCAGTGATACTGAGGGGAAAACATGGTCTTAAATATTTTACTAGTTATGGTAAGCTTAACAAAGTCGTATTTATTTGTAGATGTTTGCAGCTTTAAAAGCATTTTAAATGTAAAATTTGGTATATTTTTACACGTATGTCGAGAGAAACATTTGAGAAGCTGCTTTTTATGCTATTTTCATGTATTGATGAGGGTCATTGTTCCGATTTATATCTGCTAGATTGATCTTGTGCATTTGTATGGAACCATAGTTTACTTCATAACTTTTTAATTAAATGAGAGATCACCTTGAAACTCTGTACAAATATATCGTCAAATAATGTTTTTTTTTTAATGTCAGCATTTTAGTCTTTGAGTTATTGAAAGATACAAATATTATTTATGTAGTATATCAATTCAATTTATATTAATTCTTTATCTTTAAAATTGATATTGTACAGTTTAAAAGTTGTAAGGAAATAATTTTGCAATGCTTTTCTATTTTGAATATTCCAGACGTTGAATTTCTGGACATGAAAGTGTCTTCCATGAAAAAGACAATAACTTGAAAGCTTTGAATATGGGAAATCGGAATATACCAAAAAATACGGTCTGGGATGTATTCTCCCTTATGTTTGTACATTAACAGTCTTATTCAGAAAAAATTAAAGTAGACTTCAAGTGTACTTTAAGAAAATTTTGTATGAAAATTTTGTCTTAAAGCACACTTCAAACCTACTTTATTTTTTATGAATACGGCAGTAAGAATTTACGAAGCAAACAAATGTTATGTAAATTTTTCTAATGTCACTTATTCAGTTTTGTTTAATTAGAAGAGCACTTACTGTTATTTAAAAAGCCTTCCTAACAAACATTTCAGTTTATTTTAAATTTGTGAAATGAGAATAGAAGCTGAAATTGGTCTCAAGCCATAATCTGAATTATTTTTTAAAGTTCCATTTGGATGGGGTTTATTTCAAGACAGGAAAAAGTTTTGTTCTTTTTGGCACTAGGAAATAGTTTATTCGTCATCTTCATTATGTCAATTCCTGCTGAAGTCATTGTAGGGTAATCCAAGTTTTCCTGCAGGATTGTCGAATTTATAGTGTTCGGTAATTAACAGAGGAAGTCTATGCCTTCGTCTGTCATTGTGCCTATTATGTTTATGTGTCCACGAACCCATATGAATAGGGTGAATATAGTTATCGGATGTTCAGCATTATTAGACTAGATTAGATGTGGTGTTAGTCTGAAAGATTATGTATGTTTCGGATTTCGTTTAGCCTGAAGGCCATATTCAGAGGAATTTTTTTTTTAAATTACATTTACCAGAAAGAGAGAGAGAGAGAAGCCATAAAATACTATCGGTTTAGTAACCGTATGAAATAGACAGTTCATGCACCGAGTACTGGTATCCCATTTCACATTGCCGTAATGGCCTTTTATGTTCTTGTCAAAGTGTTGAGCTTACATGCCAGCTCACTGTCAATAATGACATTTAAATAGATGGTGCTCTCCTATAGTGTCAGTACAAACAGATTCAGTCGGGACAGCGAGAAGCTAGGAATATTTTCTTGATATCGTGAACGTTCCGTTTTTAGAGCGAATGAATGATGATGAAGGTGAAGAAGGTCCAAAATAAACCTAACAATTGATTTTAGATTGTGTGAAATATTTCTCTCTCATATAGGCATGTTGGGAGAAAGATAATAATCCTTGGTCTATAGACAATTGCATGTGAGTGTCCCTGATTCTCTCCAAAAATTGTCAGCAGAAAGTATTGGTTTATTACGTTTTCCCTCACCGAATTTGGTGATCGCCCAGGCCAGTCACAAAAGATGGAAAACCTAGAATTATAATCAGATTGTTGTCAAACTCAACATTAGCATGCAAAATCGGTAAAAAAAAAGGAAATAATTTTTGAACCAAATCATTATTTGCGATAAAAAATGGATCCATTATCATAACCCGAAGCGTAAGAGATCGTATGCAAAGTCTGGTCAACCAGCCATCAATACCAAATATCCATTGCGCTAATGTAATGCTCTGTATTGGATGGGACTACACGGTTCATATTTATTATATGCTACTTATATCTGGCTTGACCATAAGAGGGGCTTAACCATAAGAGCCGAAAAACGCTCAGGCATGAAATCATGACAAGGCTCGGCCACTTGTTGTAATTCCTGTTAAAAACTATTTATTAAGAAGTGGTTGGGAAATTTTACCTCACCAGCCTTTCAGTCCAGACTACTATTTGTTGCGAACGATGCAGAACGCTCTCTCTAGAAGCGCTTCACTTTAGAACAGGGTATCCGAAATTGGATTAATTGGTTCTTGGCCTCAAAAGATGAGCAGTTCCTTTAGCGCGGAATCCATAAATTGCCAGTAATACGGAAAAAGGATGTAAATAGCTAACAATGACCAATACTTTGAATAAGTTTATATTATACAAAATAAAAGCTACAAATTTTAAAAATTACACACCCAATAATTACACTGTGCTAGTTGAAAAAACCGACAAGCGGGGCATCCAGTGGGTAAAGCTAAATTGTCTACGCTTAAACCAATGGTGATAACCGCTTTTTAGGTTAATTATAGTTTTCGAGATATAGCATTATTTAAAAAATGCGCCATAAATATTCGTGTAACTTGAAAACTGTTTATGTGCCTATTATGAGCAAAATTCTATTTTCGACAGTGATCGAAAATGCTTATCGAACGAATTTTCATTTGGTAGTATGGTGCACATTCGATGAAAAAGCGCTATTGCAAAAATCACTCTTTTTGGGTTATTCACAATAGTATATTTCTATCAGCTGGTCCTATATTTGTTTAAAAATTCTTAAAGCGAAATAAATTAAATTTGAAATGACGGTGGTTTGATGATTCGTCTGATGAAGATGAATTCTGACTAGAACTGGCCAGAAGCAGAAAAACAGAAAGCTGACGGATGCTTCCAACATTTTGGAAATGGATTCACCACTTGAGTTTATTTTTTGATGAGGTTTTAACAAGGATATAAATTTTATTTACAGATTTATAAAATCTGTTGTGGACTTGCTGTCCTTTACTGATGCACTGCTGCAGCAATGCTCAAAGGGCAGAACAATTTCAAACATATTAAAATTTGCAACAGTTTTTCTGATCTTCTATTAGAGAAACTAGCCTTAGACCTGCAGGATATTAATAAAAGTAATTTACAAGTAGTATTTGGTTGACTAAAACAAAAAAAACTACCCCCCTGGCCCACTTCCACTTGATTGTGGAATAAACAAACTTGATAAAACATTCGTTGAACAACGAAATTTTCGACAGTGGTGCCAACTGATAATACAAATTTTACATTCGAAAGTCGATTGTCGAATGCAGCTCATAATAGGGGCCTTAGTTTACTGAATTAAATAAAAAAATCGAAATTCGGCGACAAAATTATTTTTAAACTGGACTAAAGTCGTTTTGGAAATGATTTGTTTTCTGGGCTGATTTCTGGTAAACTATCAAAGACACATACAGTACATAAAATTTTATTTTGCAAAAAAAAAAATTATTTATTTGGTCGGATTAAAAAAAATTTTAGTCCTGCTAAAGATAATTTTGTTGTCGAATTTGTCTTTTTTTTTATTTAATGCAATAAACTAAACAGTTTTCAAGTTACACGAATATATATTGAACAACCTCCTCTATTTAAAACTAGAGCTAATATAAAAAACGGTCAACAGCACTGAATTCAGCGTACTTGATTTAGTTTAACCCACTACTGCCCCGTTTGTGGGTAAAAAAAGTTTCAAAATCGAGGACAGTGGTATTATTATGCCTGCCCTGGCTACTATGTATTATGTTTTACAAGTTTTATTTTCTAAAACAATACCTTATTCTTTCCTTTTCTAATTACAGGCAGTTTACGGTATATAACGAAATTGAAACCCTGGAGTCTTATCAACGTGTTAATTGAAAAATATGACTGGGATCCAGCAGAAGCCAAAAAGTTTTCGGATTTCTTATTACCCATGTTAGAATATAATCCAGTTATACGGGCCTCAGCTGCTGAATGCCTAACTCATCCTTGGCTGGAGGAAAAAGAAGAATTTGTTTAACTAAATGCAACAACAAACAAAATCATTTATAGAACAACAACAAACAAACAAACAAACAGAAAAACAACAACATAATTTGATAGCTTTGATGAAATTAGTTTTAAATAAAAATCTTAAAATAATTATAATTACAAATATGTAATAATAAAAATCATTGAATTATTATATACATACAAACATACATACATACAAATACACATTTATATATAGTAAATACATACATACATACTTACATAAAATATCGTAGTAGAAATAATAAGAAAATTAAATTTATTACATACCATAAATCCATACATACATACATACATACATATTTACATACATACATATGTTTTCATATTATTTTAATTACGTATTGAAAGCTTTAAAGCTTTTATTAAATGAATTTAAAAATTTGTTTTTGAAAAACCGTTAATAGAATTAATCAAAATTTAGTTCCGTAAATTATCAATTTGAATCAAATATGTAATTCGTGTTTCATAGTTTTGATTTGAATTTTTTTTTTTAACAAAAAAAAGCTTTAATATTGTTTTTAAAATCATTAAAATAGAAAACCAAAACAAATACGACAAAAAAATTAAAATACTTAAAATTAAATATTAAAAGTAATAACAATAAAATTTACACGTTTAATAAAATTTATAATTATATAATTATTACAAAGTGGAATAAAACTTAAAATAAATACTGTAAGCCTATCTGACTGATTTAAATAAAAAAATATATAGAAAAACAACAACAACAATATAAAATTTTTCAGCAACTTTAAAGGATAAACAAAATATTAAATATTATTAAAAAGTAATCATTTATAAAACATTTAAGAGAAAGAGGAAAGAAAAAACATTTAATTAAAACTAAATTTATGATAAATAAATATATTTAGTATAAACAAATTAAACTTAAAAACAAGTATAAAAACAAAACAAAATAAAATTAAATTAATTTTTGTAGAATGTGTTATAAATTATGAAATAAAAAAAAAACCCAAAACAATTAAAATTAAAACGTTGTAAAACGCCAAGATAACCAGGCAATTGATCGGTCCAACCGATTGCAATTTACCCTACACCAATTAAAAGCAAAACAAATTTGCGAGTCACGATTTCTGGACAAATGATCGCCAACGCTGCATTTATATTTATTGTAAAATTTCAGATGTATTGACTCCACTGTACATTAAGCTATGGTCACACATGGCAAGTGTTTACTCAAAAAAGCATAACCACTTGTTTTAGCATAAATTTGTTTGACGTTGTTTACTTTTACAAGAGTTTTGCAAGGATCAAACAGCATCAAATAAAATAAAACTAATTAATATCTGTGTTTTGTCCTTAATAGACGAAGTTTTTTTTTTTAAATAAATAAACGAATTCAAATATATTTTATTTTTGCAAATATTCGACAAGTGTGACAGCACCTTCAGACCTGCTTTTAAATTTAAATTTGTATTGGAAGTGTTTAATTTGATTTTTGGTTTATAAAAATTTAATTTTTTTATGTTTGAGTAAATGTAAAACTAATATTAAGTAAACAAATAAGTTTATTTATTCGACCGTGACGAAAAAAATAATTAATTGGTTTGGTTTATTTATTTATCATAGTTTCAGAGTATTGTTGTATTTAAACGTACTAATTCCATTTTTTTGACAAAATTTCAAAATTATTATCTCAGTTAAGTGGACTTGGGTTGAACTACATTATTAATTATATAATAGCGCCAAATGTAGCTTAATTATTTTTCAATTCAATTATTATTATTTTGGCTGCTGATATCAAAAACATTGAATTTTGAAGCAACTTTAGCAACCACTAAACACTACAAATAAATAATAGGAATTGTGGCATAAAAGGATTCTACTTAACTTTGATTATTCATTATAAATCGAAATACACAATACCCCCCCCCCCGATTTCAAAAGACTAAAAAATATTAAGAAAGAACTTATCACATTTGCACACTAAGCCAACAATGTATCTCAACATATTTAGCTGATTTGTAATACCAAAATTGTCGAAAGCATATCTGATATATTACAGTAATATTTTGTACCGCCAGATATCTGTGGTCTTCGGTATTAAAAGATAGAAAATGAATATTGTAGAAATAAATGTGTAATTATTTAACATTTTTTTTTTATCTCTTATTTTGTAAAATACAATTTTATTCAAAGTATTGGCCGTTGTTTGCTATGATCTTTTGTCATCGTGGATTGCGCGATAAATGCTCATCTTTTAAACGAAACAAATAGTAGTCGGACTAAAAGGCTGGTGACGCATAATTTATTTATTAAAACATGTGGCCGAGAGTTTTCTTGATGGATTATTACGCTTTTATGTCTGGCCGGATATTCTAGGCGTTAATCGGCCAATGCTCGCTTTTCAAACGAATCAGTTGCATTCGTTACAGGTTGCCAGTGATGTTCTGGGCAGATTTCATCAGCTTATAATAGATAGGTCCATTATTCGGTTCACGACCTCTTACGCTTCTTTGCAAATAATGATTCGGTGCAAAAATGATTTTATAGCGACCTTGATAGAGTCTCTCGCAATTTCCCTACTTTTGGATTTGAAAATTGATACTTGAGTAGCTGCCAGTGTTGCCAGGAGCTGACAAAAAAGAAGCTAAATGGGCCAGAAAAAGTTAATACGCTTTAAACAAAAGCCAACATAATTGTAATTCGAATTATCAGTTTTTTTTCGAATTAAATTAAAAGTAAAATAAATTATTAAAACTAAAGGGTACTTCAAGTAGAAACATATGTATGTAACATATATGTTCATGTACATACATTTGTATGTGTGTATGTATGTAAGTAAAATATATGATTTCAAGTGTATATTTTTTTATGGGCTGGGTCTTATTTTATTTTATTATTTAATATCTATTACTCATTGACTTAAAATTTAAGGTCAATCTGAAAATGCGATAGTTATGAAATAGGGAAATATGTAATATACTTTTTCTGATATTCAAAAGTATTGTTATAACTATTTAAAACGAAGCTTTAAAAAGGCTTTAAAATTAAATTTTAAAGACGTCTAAAAAATTTAACGATTTTCAATCGGTTTCTGATACTTTTGTCATCCTTTAAGTTTGAAATTGGAACTAGGAGATCTATAGATTTTCTTGCAGAACATTTTTTAACTCTCATACCTCCACCAAAAGTCAACTAACTGTTGATTTTCGTTCAATCATGATATAGCTAAAATTTTCTTGGAGGTCCCACTATGGTGGTGTAGCACATCCTCGAAAATCACTTTCACATGTATAAATCTTTAAAAAATGTTTATGTATATCGAGATAAAACTTAAAACAAACAATATTTATATGTACAGAAGTCATATCAATAAATTTTTGGATAATCGGTGCATAAAATAAGTCACAGCTCTAATATATTGCCCATTTCTAAAAACCTATTTTTATACATACACTGGATGTAGGGTATTATATGGCTTGAACGACTACACTTTCTTACTTGTCCATTTTCAATATTTTCACTATTTTTAGTGAATTTTCAACTATTAAAAACTCAATTTTTTAAGTGTCTCCATATTTGCTGGTAATCTTTGCCTTAATTGTTCTATTTCACATCTTTTAGCGTATTATGTATTTTTTTTCTGAAATTTCACCAATTCTGTTCCAATTTCTATTTCATCTCATATTGTTTAAATTTATATGAAAACTGTGCAGACAATACATTAACAATTTTTTCAGGTGGGGTTCATAATGAATTCAAATTTAAGTTAACAGTTTAGTATCACTTTGGTAAGGCAAATGGTTCTATTGGTTGATCTTGTAACTATTTTAACAAAGATTGATGAGAGATTAATAAGAGCTGTAATATAACTGTACGTAAAATAGTCTTTAAAATGCTGTTTTAAAAATTAAACAAATGTTAAGACATAAATTTCAAGGCTGAATTGCAAATCAAAGACTAAATCTAGCCTCAAAAGTGCTAAACAGGCAACATTGGTAGCTGTCAATGATTTTATTGAGTTTGAAAACAATCTTCATGGAATAACGGCCCCAATTTTTGGTCTTCAAACTTTTTTTTAGCTAGCCTGGGCGATTATTGTCTTACGTGTCAAAATCAACACTTCTCAACCGCACAAACCACCTCTCGCACATTGTTACTGGTGGAACACATTTACCATAAGCTTCGGAGTGCTTCAGCTGCACTTTTTTATTAAATTAAATAAGTAAAACAAAACTTGCCGTATATGACGCTTTGCTGACACAGCAAACATTATTGTTTACACTATAATTTTAAATTACTAATGAAATGATATACAAGTTTCTAAAGAGAATAATAGCCAAGACATTAAACTATATTTACATATATTATATTACATAAAAAACGACGCCGTTTACTCGTGGTCAGAAAACAAAAAAGTTTTTTCTACAAATACTGGAAGGTTGAGGGTATACAAGATTCGATACAGCCGAATGTAGCTTTATCACCAAATAATAAACAAATTATAAAATAATTATGAACAAAAGCTTTTCAAGCAAATTAGATTTCAGAAACTGACATTTAATTGTCTTATAAATGGTGTAGGGTGTAAACTTAATTACAATTTCCCAATATATTCAAATTTGTTAAGAAACACAAATTTTTGCATTCATGTCTGCCTGATAAACTTTTTTCAACCTTAACTTCTGCAATTTTCTACACATTTTTTATACCTATAGAAACCTAGAAATTTTTATAATGATATTCTAATATTTTCTTACATTAGTGGAATTGTAAAGAAATGTTTATACGAGTAAATAATTAAAAATACATACTTAAAGTACGATTTAAAAATGTGTATTTAACTAAAAAAAAAATTAAAAAAAAAACACTAAGATTTAATTTAAAAAACACTAACAGTAAATACAAAATACTAAGCAATCAATTGGAAAACAACCATTTAACCCTTAAGTGACTGACAAGGTTTTGATTTTTTTTTTTTTTAGAAATTAAAACTTCTTGAGAGCTCCCAACTTTTGGTATTTTATTGTATTAAAGCGTTTGTAACATTTCAAATTTTGTTGCAAAATGGCTTGTTTTTCATAAGATTTGTATGAAGGAGTTATTCGGGTACATGGAGTCAATTTTTGTCAATCACATAAGGTTTAAAGAAGACTAAGATAAAAACACAAAACAAATATTTATTTTTTAATAAATATTATCACAACAAACAAAAAATATTCTGACCAATAATAAATTATTAATTAATTCTAAAAAATCTACATTGAAAATGTTCCACATACGAAAATCTTTCATACATTTCATAAAAAACTATAAAAAAAAATATGGAAACATTTTACATCTACAACAAATATAAACAAATTTATTAATTAATACGAGTAAATAATATACAAACAAACTTACATAATTACTCCTATTAAAAAAATACAACAACAAGTATTATGAATATCTTAAATAATACAACAAAAACTAAGAATTCAAATAAATAATAAAAAAAAAACATTTTATAAAAACGAAAAATTAAACTCTTTGCAGTTTTATTTGAAATTGTTTATGGTACTTAATGTTTAGGTTCACACTTGGCAAGTATTTACTCAAAAAAAAAAAAACACGTAACCACTTTTTTAGTACAAATTTGTTTGACGTTATCTAGTCTAACAAGTGTTTTGTACGATCAAACAGCATCATTTAAAATAAAATAAAACTATCGTATGGGTTCTGCATTTGTAAAATTTTGTGAAAATGATTTGAAAAGAAAACAAGTAAGAAAGTATAGTCCGTCAAGCCCGACCATATAATACCCTACACCCAGTATATGTATAAAACAGTTTTTCAGATATAGCGCACATATCTCCCATAGATCTGACCTATTATAGACCGAGCATCCAAAAATTTTGTGCCATGATTTTTGTGAATATAAATATTGTGTATGTTAAACTTTATCTCGATATAAATACTTTTAAACGATTTATGGAGGTTAAAGTTTATTACGGGGAGGGTCTTATATGGGAGCTACGACTAATTATGGACCGACCATTATAAAATTAGGTGCCATTATTTCTGTATATTATTTGTGTCGAATTTTATTTGATTACCAACATTCTTAAGAAATTTATGATCGTTAAAGTGATTTTCGAAAGTGGGCCAATAATGGGAGCTACGACTAATTATTGACCGATCATAATAAAATTGTACCATATTGCTTATATATGACATATGAAATATATTTGCGTTTAATATTATTTGGCTACCAACATTTTTGAGAGTTATGCTCTTTAAAGTGATTTTCGGAAGTGGGCCTTATATGGGAGCTACGACTAATTATGGACCGATCATCATAAAATTCTACCATATTATATGTATATGTACGAAACATATTTGTGTTCAATACTATTTAAATACCGACGTTTTTAAAAGAGTTATGCTCTTTAAAGTGATTTTCGGAAGTGGGCCTTATATGGGAGCTACGACTAATTATGGACCGATCATCATAAAATTCTACCATATTATATGTATATGTACGAAACATATTTGTGTTTAATATTATTTGGATATCACCATTTTTAAAACAGTTATGCCCTTTAAAGTGATTTTCGGAATTGGGAGCTACGACTAATTATGGACCGATCTTTACAAAATTTGTAGATTTGATTTAGCTTCATTTATTACTTATTTGTGGTGAAATTTGTTTGGATACTTTCATAATTCAAACATTTATGATCGTTAAACTCCTAATTCGGGAGGACATTTGTATGGGGCCAAGTGAAATAATGGATCGATTTCCATCAGTCCTTGGGCCGAAAAAAATATCACGTATCAAAATTTATTGAAATATCTTCAAAATTGCGACCTGTTCTCTGCGCACAAGCTTAACATGAACAGCCAGCCAGACGGACATCATTAAATCGACTCAGGAAGTGATTTTAGGTCGAACGGTGTTGGAACAATATTTAAGGGCGTTACAACCATCAAATCAAACAACAAATCCAATATACCCTCCACACTATTGTGGTGTAGGGTATAAAAATATGAGAAAAAATCAAATTACAAATCCAAATCAATTTGAAAAGCTGGTGGAAGAACTAAAAAAAATCTGGCTTAGTCGGTTTTAGTGATATTATTCAAATCATTTCTAAAATTGTATCACTAATAGTTTTAAATTTTAATTCAAATAAAAATTGTTTGTCTGCCACGCCTATTTTGGAGTGGGCGGGGTTCCTAAGTTTGTAATATATTTAGCTATATCTTGAAAAATACATTTATGTATTAGACGATATAAGTATATATCAAGTGATAGGTATTTTAAATACCTCTCCGACGATATACAACATGGCCTACTCATGTGAACCATTTATAGGTCAATTACAAAAAAAATTCTTGATCCGATATTTTTTAAAAAAAATCTAAAAAATCCGGGAATATATCTTTATGAGTAATTAAAAAAATCACAAAATAATTTGACATATTATATAACCGTGTAGGTAATATAGTTCCAAATATATTAATGTAAAATATGACATTTCAACATAAAAATACAAGAAATTTTTACTGTGCGAAGTTTTCTTTTTCGCTAGAATCCGAATAAAAAAATCATTTTATTTTAATAATATACACATTAAAAAAGTTTTTATTAATTAACTAAATTTGTTTGTACCCAAAAAATAAACAAAACGAATCAGCTGGCTCAAATATTTGATATGTATGGATGGATGTATGTATCGATAATAAGACGACGTCGACACAAAACTGTTAGGGAATACCAAATTTGTATTGATGTCGTGTTAAAGTGACATTGACTCAAAATAAGGGTGATGGTTTTTTCTACGTTATCAAATGATGTGTTATTTAACAGGAAATTAATATACAAAAAACATTAGACAAACATTTAACTATAAATAATGAGTGACGGTTTGTTTTTGTTCGATAGATAATGTCATAGTTTTAGTTTTTATTATTTACACCGAAAACCACTGAACCGTTTGTTTCGAAATTCGAAGAACTTTCAGATCCATATATGGACCATACGCATTAACTGAATGAAAATAAGTAATACCACTAAACGGATGGAGCTTAAATCGAAAGCACAGCTATAAAAAACTAATTATGTACTTAGTACCAGCAACACAGATATCGGTGTTAAGCTGTGTTCACATTATGTGTATTTGTCATGTGGAATGTCACTTTTCTACCCATATGTGATTTCATGTGTATGTCAAAATTTGAGTTTTACCCGGCATTTACAAATGCAAGTTCGAAAAAGTCAATACATTCACACTTTTTTACTAACACAATCACACATGCAGGCACTTGCAGATCACTTGCAAGTGAATTAACCCGGGATTTACACATGCAAGTGTAGACATACACATGAAATCACATATGGGTAGAAAAGTGACAGTCCACATGACAAATACACATAATGTGAACACAGCTTTAGTAAATTTGAAAGGCTAGCATGAAATAAATTAACATTAAAAAACATATTTTTTTTTAGTTTTGTTTTTATTAAATGAATTTATTTTATTTTTAGTTTATTGTAGAGATAATTATTATAATTAGTTGTTGTTTTTACTCGGATTGTTACATTGGATAATAAATAGTACAATACAATAGGTTATTCTAAAATTTTAGACTATTTTACCTTTTCATTTTAGTTTTTGACTGGAAACATTTTGTTATATGTATGTATGTATTATAATATTTTTATCATATAAATTTATATATTTTTTGATTAAGAGAAAATTAATTTCAAAAACTGGTTATTTAATTTAAGACGATTATACATGTTTTTATTTATTTTCTATTATATAATTATAATTATATTTTTTTGTTTTCGTAATTTGCAATTTAAGGAAATAATTGATATTTTACGAATATGTGTTTTTTGTTTTTGTTTTTTTTTCTTTTGGAGAATTAATTAGTTTTCTATTTAAAATTTGATTTATGAATTTGACCAAATAAATGAAAGAAAAACAAATATGTATATGTATATATGTAATTGGACATATCTAACATTTATTAATAATTTAATGTACATAACTACATAATAATAAATTTTGAATAATTCCAAAATAAATACAATTTATAAGGGATTAAAATGGTTTAAATATGTATGCTAGTATACAAATATATTGTGTTGAATTAAGCAATTATAAAACTCATTTACAATCAAAGTACTATCGTCAGTTGTGAACTTCACAAATGTATGTTTAATGTACTAGTATAACAGTTAGGTATTTCACAACTTGAAATAATAGGTTGTATATTGTATTGCCTGCGTGAGTTACGAGATTGCACTGATATTCAAAAAAAAAAAACTGTTATATATTTAAATTAATTCCAAATGTATTTAACTGAATCATTAATGATTAATAGCGATGACGTTTAATGTTTAAAAATTATGTTTGCCAGTAATATGTAGACATTAGAAGATACAACCTAATATCATATATGTATTGGAAAAATTATTTTTATAAAAAAAGTTAATTTATAAAAAAAAAAAAAACAAATATGTATGTGTATAATAAACTTTTATGTGTTTTATATTCTATATATTATATGTATGTAAGCATCGATAAATAAATAATTGTATTTTGTAAATGTATGTATATCTGTTAATCTGTATACATATATATTTATAATTTTTCTATATGTACAAATTACATGTAAATAAGTAGAGATTAAATTTGCCAAATAATTTATACATTTTTAATTAATTGTTTTAGATATAGATAGTTTCAAAATGTTTGCATTATTCACTTATCGTCCATTTACTTACCAAACTGATTTTAAATATGCCAATTGTTTTCAGAGTTATTATCGTAAAAAATTGTTTAAAAACACATTACGACAATTTTTTGCACATACAAAATTTCCTTTCATGCAAAGTAGTACACCTAATTCTGTTTTTACGCCATAGATACGTTCCTCGAGAACTCTCGTAAAAAAAGATAGAGTTATATAAGATATTAAATGAGGGAATTGGTTCCACGTATGAAATATCAGGTAAAATAAGATAAATAATTCAAATTCATGTTGCTTTATACACGAAACATATTTTAAACAAACCCAATAGAAAATAAATAAATAAAAAAAACGCTTTTCTTTACCTTAATATATTGATCAGTTGTGAACACAAAACTAAAAGTCACAAGACTAAAAGTAAAAAAATAAGAACATTTCAAACAACATAAACTTTTAAATCAAAATGGAAAAACATCTCACACATCCCTTAAAGAGAAGCGTGGGGCGCGTTGTTATGAAACAAAATGCTCAATTATTGAAAATTCGTAGCTTTAAACATAATTGGTTGTATTTATTTCGGTCATCGTATTGTCATCGGGAATATGTATGCCTGCAAAGTTTCATCCATTTGCATTGAGTAAAAGACGGTTATAGCAAAAACAAAATTTGTTTGCCCCCCCCCCCCCCCTAGATTTTATCCTGGATATGCCCATGTATTCGTGTATTGTCATCGGGAATATGTATGCCTGCAAACTTTTCTCTATTTCCATTGAGTAGAAGGCAATCAAAAAAGCATTTTATCAAAAAAAATGTTGCCTTCCCCCCCTAGATTTTATCCTGGCTACGCCCATGTATTCGTGTATTGTCATCGAGAGTATGAATGCCTGCAAAGTTTTACCCATTTGCATTGAGTAAAAGGCGGTTAAATTAACGTTACAAGATTTGATTTTCCAAAGTGAAAGTAAAGAAAAGGTTTTAAAAAGAGTTCATTTAGAAAAGTAATCACAAAAAAACCATAAAACTTAAATTTTTGTTAAATAAATATGATATAGATACATATTTTTTTTATTCAGTATCACTTTCTGATAATCGCATTCGTTTACGAAAGACATCACTTTCATCGCTAGAAATATTTTCGAAATCATGATCAGTTGCTGGTGATGGTTCAGTGATTTTGATCACAAATTTCGTTATTAATCGTTGACTTACAGTTTTTATAAGACTGTTATGTAATTCACGATAACTACCCATTAATAATTTCAGTTCACGTTGAAATTTCACATTTTTAGATCGCGTTAAATCAAATCTAGTCGCATAAAAACAGAATGAAATATTTATTTGGAAACGCGTTAAATCAAATTCGCGTAAAAACAGAATTAGGTGTATATTATTTATTTGCCATTCGCTATTGTAAAAGTATGTCAATGTTTTAACGAACAATTATCAAAAGCATGACGTTATTCGAACTTGTTATAACCCATACTTTTATATAAAAAATTAAAATACGATAATTGTAATTTATACATTTTATGACAGTGAGCCAGAATCAAAACGGCAGGTCCGATCGAGATAAAATTTTTTTTTAGTATTTATCGAGTTTAAGTTTTCAAGATGGAAAACGATAACCCTCCGTTGCAGAGCTATGAGTGCCATATTTGACATGTTATTTGTTTAAGCGCGTTACTTTTCTGGAATTTTTCAAATTATAAAAATATACCCTCTTTCTATTTTATGTTGGTGACTGCCAGATTTCTCAGGTCGTATTTCCTTTGGTTTGTTTAATTAAATAAATGATCTAGCTGTATGCCGCCGTCTGTTGTTGGCGCGAGAAAAGTACCTAAAGTGAACATTTTTAAAAATTACATCTTCCAAAAAACCAAATTTAGTGAAAATATTTTTTAGTGAATGTTTTTCGATGTTACACAAGATTAGCATAATCGGTTTACACATACAAATGATCTGTGCACCAAAATCGGTACATTGTACCCTGCACAATGATGGCTAAAGGTAAATATTTATTGGTCTACCTTCTATTTATGTTGTAATAGTTCTTGAACACACCTTTAATTTGTTATCTTATATGGCGATGTTCAGTGCTTATGTACTTATAAAATACCGCTTTTACATTTTTAACATAACAGCAAAGATTTGTAAAAAACATTCTACGAACTTTTCGATACGAAAGAGCATTCGATTTTGATAGTAGTAATTCGGCCGCAAGTATACTATTTCTTAGTGTTCTTCTGATTAAAACTTAGAATATTAATTTACATTTCTACTAGAAGTGAATGTTACGATAAGTGCAGTATTTTAAGCTTCCTACATATTATGCTCCTATGCACATTTGTGCCAATAACGTCATGCACCACAAAAACCACATTAGACATCTAAGATTTACGTCAAACGTTTTTAAATCAAGCCTAAAAGAAACAGGTTGGCAATGATTCTACACATTTTTTAGTTTTAAAAACGATTTCGATTGTTTTAATTAACACATTTGAACGTTTTGAAACTAGGGATGGATAAAAAACATCGATGTTTTACAAACACTCGATGTATTGTGTAGAAACATCGATATAATCCGATGTTTTTTTTTTTGCTTTTAAACAATCGGAAAACATCGATGTTTTCTTTCGATGCATCGAAATGACAAATTGTATACAGAACGTGTATATTGGTATATAAACGTGTATACATATCTAACATTTTAGATCCTCGATTCAAAAAAATGCACTTTAATGATGCAATAGCCGTTGCCAATGCTGTATCAAAGATCAAGGAATTAATGAAAAATACTCTTTTGCAAAATGAAGATATTGAATCTGATTCAGAAAAATCCGATAAAAGTGAGGATACTTTTTCATTATGGACTAGCCATTATAAACTGGGGTTCATAGAAATTGGAAAAGCAACAAGACTGAAGATATATTGTTTGATGAACTTTCAGTTTAGTTGAGGACTCCTGTTGGAAGACTGAACGAAAATCCGTTGGATATTTGGAAAGATTATAAATCACAGTTGCCCAAGCTTTACAAGATCGCTTTTAAATACCTTACAATGGTGGGAACATCGGTTCCGGTGGGAACATCGGACTCAACAAAGCAACAGATTGAGTGGTGAAAGACTTGGTAAACTTTTATTTCTAGTATTGAAAAAAAAGTATTGGGAGATGTAAAATAAATTTAAGATTTTTCGAAAATATAATAATAATAAATAATTAAAAAAAAAAACAATCGATGTATGTTTGTGATGCATCGCATCGAAAAAAACATCGTTGTTTTTTTACAGTGTCCATCCCTATTTGAAACTCACTTTCTCATTGACCTGACGAATCTTTTGAATTCAAACACATACGATCTGTAATACAACCGTACCTTTAGTGAAAACTTATTTAAAAGAACTCTGGTGGTAATAATTATAGGGTATTTGCATGAATTGTATTTGGCAAAGAATAAGTGTAAAAAAAAATATTTTCTACTTCATATACATATGTATAAAGAAGTGGATCGAGCAAACATATTTGTATGATGTTAGTAATTTCAGCATTCTATAAGAAGTTATAACTTGAAAAGTTTATTGTGAATAATCGTAGCTATACAGCATAATGTTTTAAATTGTTACAACTTTCTTCAAAATTGTATTTATGTTTTTGTTTAATAGAGTTTTGGAAAAGGAACTAATATCATTAACTAAATATAATGCATGAAATTATTAACATGAAAGATGATTTAATAAAAAACTGTGATTTTATTTAATTAAATATTGTATTTATTTAGTTAAGGAGTTATTAAGAGAGGAAAGGATAAAGACAGAGAGAGAGATAGAGAGAGACACACACACAGAGAAATGCAACTAAAGGTGGCTATACACTACGTGTTTTTGCTTATGTATTTTTAAGTTTACAACTCACATGTTTTTCTTTATGTCTGTCAAAATTGGTTATTTTACATATGGGTTTTAATTTTTGGTCACCAACTTGTATGTACAATTACACGTGACATCGTCATGATTAAAAAAGCTGATACGCTTAAATATTATTGTTTTTTTACACATAAATTTCCATGTCGTTTCTTTAAAAAATGCGTTAAAGCCGCTACAAAGCGTCACTAAATTGCCGGCGTCAAAAATATTGATTTAAGGTTTTTCGTTTTTTAATATACAAGATATGGAGCTTGTATCAAAAATATTTAAATAATTTATATCATTGTTATTAAATTATCAAAATGGGATAAAAAAAATATTTAATTTATCACTTATGCAAATTCTTCATACGGCCGGCTAATGATAGCGCAGATTTAACCGTCGACAAATCTTTTCGCCTGGCATATACATTTGAAAACATGTGTTTGAACATAAGAAAATAGAGCGTGTTCTAATCGAAAAAATACATATGTATTTCCACATGTATTTTACACAAGCAAAGTTTTTGAGGTCACCAACTACATGTTTTTACTCCCATATGTAAAACTTGACATATACAATGTAAAAAACACGTAGTGTATATGCACCTTAAATAACATTATTTATTTTTGTAATATATATTTTTATTTTTAAAGATTTGTTTTTAATTTAAATTTTGATATAAATTAAACAAATACGTACATATGCATTCAAGTTATTTACTACACAATGTATATCTATATATATAATAATTAAGTGGTTTGTTTTTATTTTTTTTTTTGTTTTGGAAAAAGGTATTTATATATAAATATTATACAATTAAAATATAATTATTATTGAAATTGAATTGTTTTCTTTAAATTTGGTTAGTTTTTCTTTTTTTTTTTTAATTGTTGAAATAGTTTTGTTTATATAATTACAATTTAATATATTTTTGCTTGTTTGTTTTTAATATGACGACTTAAAATAAACTTTTTTATAGCATGCCTTTAGGCTTTTCATTTTATTTATTGTGTTAAATTGTGTATGAATCATGGCATCATATTCTTTTATATATGTAATTTTTGTTTTAAAGCCTTTTTCACTCGGTTTTTCTTTTCTTTTATTTATTTTCTTGTTTATTTGGTACTTGGAATTTTTTTTTGTGGTTTAATTGTTTTTTTTTCTTTGTGTTTGTAAATAATTACTTCCTTATTTTTCTTGCATAATTAATAATATGAAATACTTTACATTATTTTAAAAAGTTAGGAAAAAATTAAACATATTTTATGTATAATAATGTTTATGTTGTGGTTAAAAATGTTGTTAATGTGTGTGTAGAAGTTTCAATATTTTTGGTTTACCATATCTGAGAAAAAAAAAGAAAATTAAAACATGAATAAAATTAAATAAATAATATACATACATATTTATATGATTGGTTTGAACAAATTGTTAATGCAAATTATGACAATATAAATCTGTAAACAACAAAAATCATGCTAAAACAAGAATGATTGTTACAGCTAAAGCGTTGATTGATTAATGCCATAGTTTTGTTGGCTTTAATTAAGGATATTAATTTCTTAATTATTTGTTTGAAGATTCCAGAAATATGTCAATTAAGCAGAGAATTTTAAAAACTTAAATGTTTTATTAAGAATTTAAAAAACGTAGTTTATATTTCAGAGAATTTAACTTAAAAGAGTAATACGTGCAATTTTACGTTTAATTTCATCGAAATACATTTTATATTCATTTAAATATGTACTGTGAAATAATTTAGTTATGTAATCATTGTTGCTTATGGAATTGGAATACAAAATATACTGATTGATTTAGATGCAGCTGCAAATTACCCCGAATGTATAATTATGTTCGAAATATCGCAGATTTTTTAGTATTTTACTTCTGAACTATTAATGCCAAACCTACCCAACTCGTAATTTAAAATAGACACTAATTATTAAATTGTCCAATTGGGTAATTCCAAGTCATTTTGGTAGTCATTAAGTTTCTAAAGCATGCATTTTGGCCTAATAGGATTTTACTACTACAATGGATTACGATTTGTAATTATTTAATTGATTTAATTTAATTAATTTTCATAGCGTATATTCTTCCTAATCAAGTCATAAATATTGGTACACAACTGAACACGAATGCAAAACTGGGCGCATTCATTTCGTGTTGATTGCGATTTGACAGTTGGCATTTATTCTTCATTGCTACGTCAAAAGTTTTTGACATTAATTGTTTACAATCATTGGTATGGGGCGACATCGAAAATAGTATTGTTGTACCTACTAAAGTGCAACATGAAAAAAGGTGATATCTTTAGGACGTTGCGACCGCTTGGAATCACTCGCTATTTTGTGCATCGTGCTGTGAAGTTGTTGAGGATACTGGATACCGTCAAAGATCCGTCCCTCCGCGCACTGTGAGAACTCGAAATCGATCAAAACCGTGAAGAAACGAACAGACCGAAAACCACTGCGAAAACAGAAAATCGTGTTGCCGG
Organism: Bellardia bayeri; assembly: GCA_950370525.1. NCBI lineage: Eukaryota > Metazoa > Arthropoda > Insecta > Diptera > Calliphoridae > Bellardia > Bellardia bayeri. The sequence continues at coordinate 24,336,942 of OX493267.1, forward strand.
AAATGTAAATTTGCAAAAAACATGTCTCGCATTATCAAAGAAGAGTTGAGACTCGGCGCGTTCAAGCGACACACTGGACACCTGCTCACGGCCGCATTGAAGGAAAAACGGAAGCTAAAATCGAATGCGTTACATAGCCGGTTTACTGAGGAGAAAATCTTCACCGTAGAACAGAACGATCGTGTGTATGCTCGATTCTCCAGAGTAGCATTCCGACTCATCACGTCTGTTATGGTATGGTGGTTAGTGAGCTACGATGATGTTACCAAGCTCAATTTTTAGGTATAGAAGAGTATGTTTCTAAAGAAACAATTTATATATTTTCTAAAAAAATCTTCTCACGATAACTTATTTCAACATAATTCAAAAGTTGTACTAAAATAAAAGACTAAACCTTAAATGTTTACAAGGAATTTTATGTTTTCAATGGCAGTGTGGAACTATTATGTTAATAAATCAATTAAAAAATCAAAACACGATAAGCTTATTACATACAAACAATTTAGCATTAGAGCTTAGAAAATCATAAATAAAAGTAAAAATTTTGTTAAGCTAAACTGAAGTTTGCAGCAAAATTATTAAAATTTTTTCATATACATACTTACATTTGTACGAAGAAACTATCAAAATGCTTACATTAGCAATAAAGTTTTAAGAAATAGAAATGATTTTCACAAAAATACTAACGATAATACACATTAAAAGGAATTATTTCCAACAAATAGCTATAATATAGAAATAACTTATTATTAAAAAAAAGCCTTTGGCTAAATATGATTATGAAAGTATTTAAAGTAGAACTGAGCATTAGATAATTTATAAAAAAAATATATAATGAACATTAATAATGTGTATTAAATTCTAAGTGATTTAAATATGTATTAATTAGGTATGTATGCATATTAATATGTTTTGTTTTTTCTATGTAAATTTCTCTTTTGTGTTTTTGTTATAATTATTGAATAAACAACATTTAATTCGATGGTCTTAACGCATTTATTTCATAATTATATATTTTTTTCCCAAGTTGTTTGTTATATTTTTCTTTTCAGGTTATTAGTAATTTTCATTTTTCATAAGTGAATGCAAAAATATCAATTGAATTTTCTGTTTGTTAAAGTTTTTGTGTTTTCTAATATTTGTTTTTATTATCTCTTCAAATATATATGTATGTATATGTTATACACGTATGTGTTTATAGATTTGTTACAATAAAAGAATGCAACACCATAATTATGTTTTTAGTTTTATTATATGGTTTTCATTGGTTTACGTTTTGTAATTTATTTCATTTCCCCCTTAAAAAATTATTAAAGTTTTAATTTACTGGTTCATTGTAGAGTATTTTGCTGTTTTTAGCTACAATTTCTTTTACTGTTTTTTTTTTTTTGTTCATTATTTTGGTTTTTATGAGGGAGTGGAGGGAAGGTAATTAGTAGTTTCTTTTTATATACCTGGGGTATAAGTTGTTTGTTCTGTTGTATTCAACGAAGTTTGCTCTGTGGCAGCTACTGGAGCACCAGTAAATGGATTTACACCTGTTGCAGGTGGTGGTGGCATTGCAAACACGGCTTGACCACCGGCGTTTGATGTACTTCCTTGATTTTGTGTTGACATGGTTGGATCTGCATCCAAATCAACTTCCTCCTATAAAACACAAGAAAAGTAGAATATTAAATTATTTACATATTAAACCGAAAATTCTTTTAGATAATTTATTTAGGTATGTGTAAGTATATTAAACCATTTTGAATATAATTTTTGCTATTGTTTTTTTTTCATATTAATTGACTTGTTCGTTTTATATAACACAGGAAAATGTTGATAAGTTCATTTAATAAAATTAAACCGATTTTCTAAATGTCTGGTTATTTCTTATTATAACAACTACTGACAGTTTTTGTGTCTGAAATTCTGGCGACGTTTTGATCTTGTACACAAAAAACAATATCTCGCCAGGAAGACACAATTTCAGTTTTCAATGTAACATAAAGTCTATCTATGTTATAAATGGCATTTCTCTACCAGTAATCAGTTTGAGTTCCTTAGGTATCAACTTTTGTATATATAATCCAATTAAAAGATATGCCGTTAATGTAAATGACGTAAATGTTGAACAGTTACATGAAACTCTTTATTGCAGATGTGCCAGAAATGCGCACAGACATAAATGTACATAATTCTCGTTAAAGGCCTACATTATAAGGACCTAATGATTGAGAGAAAATATAAACTTGGTCAATTTTCGATAATATAAGAAATATATACTAAGAACTAAGAAGCTATTCGATCTCCACGCAAGGCCGACTATACGAGCATTTTTATTAAACGAACTGCACTCCTGGTCGATTTTAAACTATTAGATTAAGCACGTAAACGTATTGTGTCGCATACGAGAAAAAAAAAGAAATATATTCACCCCTATCGTGAATAAAAATTCCACATGAAATTTGTTCCCTTTTCACACTTTTACTATTAAAATTCAATGTTAAAAAAATAAAAGGGAACAAATTTCATGTGGAAAAATTCAATGTTAAAAAAATAAAAGGGAAAAAATTTCATGTGGAATTTTTATTCACGATAGGGGTGATATTAGCTCATCCCTTTCAGACATGACGCAAAACTACCAGGATTTTTTTTTATAATTTTTGGAATATGTGATCTCAATGATTAGACTTTATCATTTTTATATCTTTCAAAGATTTTCAGGACACGCACATTCGCGTCGATTTTCATTAATATTTTTAACTAAAACACATTTTTATTGCATGAAACGATTTCAATTAGTTTGATAATTAAAATTTATCATTTTTTTTAGTTAATATATGTATGTATGTGCACTTCATTATTTGTAAACGATTAATACTTTTTTAATTAAAGACACTTACTTACATACATCACGGCTCATTTTGCTAAAACTGAAATGTGACTGATGAAATTCGCAATAATTCAAGTAACGTTAAATCAAACAGAAAAGAAATGTGAGAAGCAAATATCACAATCAGCCCAATCGATGCATACCAGTCTATTTTAAATTTGGTTAACAAAATCAAAAATATCGTCATAATTCAGCTCTGGGTGGAGAAAAAACTCGCGCGTCATTGTCATTATAGCTTAAGGGCAATCAGGCCATCTTTTTTTCGCTGCCTGAGAATTGCGTCTCTCTTTTGCATTGGTTAATGCAAATGTACCGTCTAACTGTACCGCAGTACGGTTTTTCGAAGTTGTGCACTAGTCACATGCTATAATTTTTTTTAATACAAGATTTAAGCGTTCCAGCTTCCTATATGAAGGTATAGGTCGGCTTGGGACTTACTTAAATCGCTCGTGGGATAACCTGGCAATTTTAATTAATTTTCCGCCAACCTAATTTAATTTAAAAAAAAAATATTGAAACCGAAACACACCCGCACAGTCGATGCATCACGGTCTAAAAGGATTTTAATAATTTAAAAAAGTTTTAACATAGTCACTGACGTGATGTTCTTTTGCAGATTGCGGGAGAATGAGCAAATCAAAAAACTATAAAGTTAAAGGTTAAATGTAAAACCATGTAACTACATTTTTAAATTTTAAAATAGTTAAATAAACAATTTTAATTGTAGTTAAGTTTTTATTGTTCCTAATGTTGTTATTATAACAGCAGTTGTTTAGTTGACAGCGCTCGGGTGAACTTATTCATTCCGATGCGTAGAACCGCAGTTTTTATTGTTAAATGTAAACAATCACCCCTATCGTGAATAAAAATTCCCCATGAAATTTGTTCCCTTTTCACATTTTTACTATTAAAATTCAATGTTAAAAAAATAAAAGGGAACAAATTTCATGTGGAATTTTTCATTCACGATAGGGGTGAATTACTATTGACATTATCCCCCTATTCTAAGAGCTGAATGTGAGTAACATTTTCATTTCAAAACTAACTCATATACATATGTAATATTATGTTTTGTGTCTACACTTTTTACTTTAGAGTTAACAAAAGAAAATCGTACGATTAAAATTATTCTATTTTATTTTGTAGTAAAGTATCACAATTATAGGTGCTGTGACTAATTGGTTAGCGTGTTTGATCATTAAGCATGATTTGGTATTTGTAGCCCGGGTTCAATTTCCAGTCGCTGCCACTCAAACATCAGTTTCTGATAATTATTAGTTTTGTATCTATCAGAACTAATATCTATCACAGCGCCCTCCTTCGGTGGTATAGCACTGAAACGCCACCGAAGTAAAATAATTAAAATAAAGGCTATAAAATCAAGCTTTAAAAATAATGCGCCTACTCGCCACCAGAGGCGCACTAAACACAATCATAATGCGCAATTGCAGAGTTGTGATATAAAAAAACCTTTCTTCCTTCCTTTACTTCTTCAACTATCCCCATTCCAAAAAAAAGTAATGCAATTTATATAGGCATATTAATTGCCTGAGTGTTACTTCTCTTTTCAAAAAAAAAAATCGTACGATTTGCAGAACATCAAATCGTCGACTATTTGTTCCTTATTTGTATATCTTGTAAGATCAACTGAAATACCTTTTAATATCTTTTAATTTTGACAATTGCATTAGGATCTTGTTTTTTACTGTACCTATAAAAGAGACAACTGAAGTGAAGACTTTATTAAAATTTGCTTCTGATTATTTTCTTATTATGCACTAACCGAAATCGTAGTGTTTAAATTGTATTTTAATACATTTTTTTAAGCACTCTTCTTGCATTTAAGGTAAAAAGGCACTTATCTGCATACATAATTTATCAAAAGGTGAGAGACCACAAAAATACAAATAAACAAGATAGCCATGGGTCAAGATAGGTGGTACTTACCATTATAAACCATTTAGAATCTGTTAAATTTCATTTATTCCTACTTTTGTTTGCAAATGATGGCAACCATTTTAGGTTTTTTTAATTTTTTTCATTGGTCCTAATTTTAACCCAATCTAAATTTATGATAAAAATGTATATTACTTAATCGAAAAGCTTACTACTGATAGGACAATAATTCTGATATATAATATTTTAAAATAAAGTAAAATTAAGGTTATTAGCATCGACTATGTATTTCGTTAGCAAAATTGTATTGCAAAAAATATTTTTTTGAATCTTTCCAATTTAAACAATGTCAAACGGAGGTGCAAGCTATACTTTGACAGGGTTGAACATCAAAGAGTTTCATACAGTTTAAAGATAATCTGCCGTATTCATAAAAAATAAAGTAGGTTTGAAGTGTACTTTTAGACAAAATTTTCTTAAAGTACATTTGAAGTCTACTTTAATTTTTTATGAATAAGGGCAAATATATATATGTATAATTATACATATACATTACTATGTATACATATATTATACACTATTATTTCCCTCAAAGAAAATCTACAACAATATATCTCCGTCATTTTGTCAGTCTTTAAATTCTATCTTTGACCTAAACGTGCTTGATCTGTTGACCTGTTGAAATTGTTAAAATTTTTTAAAACTTTCATCTTAGAAGCAAGAAGTTTTACAAGACTTATATTGATCAAAAGTGAGCTATACTGTATGCAGTATGATATTTTAGAAGTCATTACAGGAAATCTTAGGATATAAATGTAAGATACATTTATTCTGATGTAGCTCCCAGAATTATGTTGCAATTATGGTGTTATTTTTTTTTGACCACACAATACACAATGCTTATAACACCCCATGTCATTTACATTCTCGCTTTGGTATATCCCGAGAACTCATTGACAACTTGTTAAACTAATCTTATGTATAATTAGATCTAAATTAATATCTATACACTTATGGGTACATTTTTCTGTAATTTAAGTATTTAAACGATGTGTTTCTACATTTATATTTGAAATACAAATTTAAAGCTTGAAAATCAATTTCATTGATTAGGAAAGGAAATATGCAAATGATGATTACATACAAAGTTATTTTATAGTATTGAAAGCCCAAAAATATAATAAAATGTTAGTAATGTTTTAAAACATAATAATTAATGTTTGAACAAAAAATAAGTATTTAACATGATAATACAAAATGGTTTAATAAATAATTAGAATTTTTATGAAGGGATGCATGATTCGTTTAGGGTATTTAAACAATTTTATTTATAATCAATATTTAAAGGATTAATTTACAATCTATATACATTAATACAAATATATATGTATATAATATATGCACTTAATTTTATATCGGGAATATACTAAAAGTTGTTATTAAAATTATATATGTAATTTAATTTAATTTTTAAGTTATAGGAAAAATAAAAACTAAAATATGTAATTAGTAACAGTAACAGTAATAGCAATAGTTACATTATATATGTATGTAGTTATAAACTTAATAAGCATTACAAGAAATACAATTACAAAAAGAACCAAAAATTATCTAATAATACACCAACAACATTTTATACATCATGCTAAAAACAACAACAAAAAAAAATTTTATTTTAATATTTTCTTCTGGACAAGTAAAGAAGTGTTAAGTACTACTACAATTAAATTTACAAAATGATCAACAATGTACTTACAAGTTGTTCAGGTTGACCCATATTTGGGGAACGATCACTAGCTTCTCTAACTTCACCGTCACGCTGTGATGATGGATTTAACAAAAAAGTATAAGGTAATATAAAATTTTGTTTAATGTTTAAACTCAAAGTTTTTTAAACAATTTTTAAAATTATAAATTAACAAAAAATATATGTATAAATTAAAATTTGTGGGGGAAAAAAGGAAATAAAAAAAAACAAGAAAAACAAAATTTTATATCATAAAAGATGAATTAAAATTCAATCTACTTTGTTGTATAAATCACAGAGGCAGTACGTATGTAAGTAACAAAGTTAAAAGTTAGAAAAATACTTTCTAATAGCTTAGTTACAATATTTTTTCGATTAGACAGGTTTTAGTCAGAATTAGTAAGTGGTTTATTATAAATTTTGACTAAACCCTGGAGCTTTACTTAATAAGACGATAACAATTACAATATATTATACAAAAAGTAAAAAAATTGTTCGTATCAAATTATTCAGTAACTCCCTTTCAAATCTGGAAAAAGTGTTAATATTTATTTCTTGCAATAAACCCTTTTATTTTAATTTACCTACATATGGTTTCTTAGTTTTTTAGGTTGTAGCATTAGGTCCCTTTATGTGGAAGTGTTATAATTATGTGGAAGTAATGTAAGAACAATCGTATTTAATACCTTAATAAAGTTTCACATTAAATAAAAACAATTGTGTTAAATGATGAGTAAATACACCATTATTCTATTTAAAAATTAAATAAAAAACAACAAAGTTTTTTTTTGTTGTGGCAACAAAGCGTCATGTGTGAGAAGTTTTACTTGACTTTTTTAATTTGAAAAAAAGTGCCGCTGAAGTACACCGATTGCTCACCAAAGCTTATGCTGAATGTGTCCCATCAGTATCAACGTGTGAGAGATGGTTTGTGCAGTTCAGAAGTGATGATTTTGACACGGAAGACAATAATCGCTCAGGCCAACCATAAAAGTTTGAAGACCCAGAATTGGAGGCATTACTGCATTAAGATCGTTGTTAAGCCCATCAAAAGCTTGTAAAATCATTGGAAACTGCTCAAGAAGTAATTTCGAAGCGTTTGTGAGCAGCAGGATTCATCCAAAAGCAGGCAAATTGGGCTTGAATTGAATCGAAGCCGAAATGTTTGAAATGCTACTTAAACGCTATAAAAGATAATCATTTTTGCACCGAATAATTACTTGCAATCATAAATGAATCCATTAAGTTAACCCGAAGCGTAATTGGTCGTAAGTGAAGCCCGGCCAACCAGCTGAATCGACACCAAGGCCAAATATACATGGTGTTAAGATAATGCTCTGTATTTGGTGGGAACCAAATATATTATGAGCTGCTGAAATCTGGCCAGGCCATCACATGAACATGTGCGAAATGCAACTAATTCGTTTGAAGCGAGCATTAGTCGAGAAACTCCCAGACATGAAATCGCCATATTCACATGTTACAATACCTGGGGTGTTTTGTCTCAGCCGCCTTATTGTCCAGACATTGCCCTGTCCGATTATTTATTTCAATCGATGCAGAACTATTCTCTTCAGAACATAGAAATTGTTAGAATTGATATTGGCTTCAAAAGATGAGCAGTTTTTTTTTGGCGCGGAATCCTAACAACAATGGCCAAAACTTTAAATAATATTATATATTACACAAATGTTTCAAAATAAAAATAAGAATTTAAAAAAATATCGCATTTTTAAAGTATACACCCAATATTTGTTATAAGTTACCAAAAAATCAATTGATACAGAAAATAAAAAACATTGCGAAATTTATGAAGTAAAATAAAAAATACTGCAAACGTATTGAAAAGATGAAAACTAGACTCTAAGGTCAATACTCTAGCTATTAAGCAACAATAATTAATTTATATGAAAAACTAAATACGAAATAAACTTGGTAATTTAACTTAACAGAATAATATAAATAATCACTTTATTTTAAATATATATTATATCTGTAATATCGATCTAATGCTGCCTTCAGACAAAAAAATCTAATTAGATTTTAGTTATTTAATATTAAAATTTGGTTTTAAAATAGTCATTATTGCAAGAAATGTTTTAATTATTTATTGCTGCCCCTGCCTTTTCATTTGACAAATAAATAAATTTAATTCAATTTGAAACTTTTCTCTGTGAATCGTATAATTTGCTTCTATCTTTTTATAAGAATATCTCAAAGCAATTTTATAGAATTTTTTTTAAATATAAAAGTAATAAACTAACACACGATATTTTTTTAATTTGTTATTATAAATATTAATGATTAGTAAAAAAGCAAGTTTTTTTGATGATTTTTGTGAAGATTATTATATGGTGAAATATGTTATATGAAAGTAAAATATGTGTATGTAATGTATTTGATTAAACATACGGTCCAATCATGAATAAAAAATCCGCGGGAGTTTGAGTTTTTTTAACATTGAATTGAAATAGGAAAAATGGGAAAAGGGAAAAAACTCCCGCGGAATTTTTATTCATGATTGAGCTGGTAATAATTATAGCGTGCATTTAAAATTAAAAAAATAAAAAAGTGTAATTGATAAAAAAAGAAATTATACGAATGACGAAAGATTTAGATGGAATTGAGAAATTGATTTAATGATGACATTGTTTTGATTATATGCTTATATGAATGTGTGGAATAGTTCAAGTAGTACACATCTTAAAAGATTCAACTCCAAATTGTGGCCGTCTTCACACAGTTTTTTAACCACTTTTGCACTGCAATATTGTACATTGGGCGATATAAAAACCGATAACTTGGCTAGTTGTTTCAGGGATGACATTACAAAAACCATCATAATTCCAACATAAAAGAACTTTGTGATGATGTTTTTTGGACAATCTCTATCAGTGTTTGTTTACAATAAACAAACAAATAATCATGTTATATAGACTATTCATGATTACATGAATTGTTTGTCTGTGCTGCAGTCTCACAGTATCCTTAATAACTTTCGGCTCATTCTGTTAAAGTAGCGTAGACATTGACATTGGTCCGCAAATGATGAATTGACCTTTTATAATGAACAGGGTTATTTTAGACAGTAATGATATGACCACAATCGTCCCAATCATGAATATCCGCGAAAGTTTTTTCCCTTTTAATTTTTTTAACATTGAATTTATATAGGAAAAATGGGAAAAGAAAAAAACTCCCGCGGAATTTTTATTCATGATTGGGCTGAATTATATTTCGATGCACTTTGATTTATTTAAATAAAAGAAAAACATTTCACAAATGTGTGCATTAATTTTGGATTGCCAGATATTTTCTTGAAAAGAACGATTCGAAATAAACATATTTGTTCAGCAATTAGACAATAAGCATTTTGACAATGTTCAATTCGTTCGTAAAGTGTTTTCAGTGTTTACAAGAAAAAGGTTGTAAAATTTAAATCCGAAGGAATACCGAAACTTTTATAAAGGAAATCATAAATTAAGGAGTTTTAAAGGAGATATTAGTTTTTAATATAACCAATAGAATAAACAAAATATAATGTCTGAGTATCCTGCAAAAACGGTTCGCTCAAATAAAATTAAGTTCAAATTAAAAAAAAGGTTACTAGAATTCACAATGTAAAGTGGTGTAAAGAGCATCTAAACAAGTTTCGTTTATGGTGAAATAAGGTTCTAGGCCGGTTTTGGTCGGACTTTATAAAATGTAATACATCCAAATATAATTTAAAATAAAACTTGGCAAAAACTAGTTGCTTTTATTTTTTATGCACACTTCTTTTTATAGCGAAAATGCAAAATTATAAACGAATATGTGTTGGAATGCAGGTAGTGCAATATCTATTAATATCTCTGCCTATCTGTCAAATTTATTGTATCTGTAAATTATCCACATCAAAATGATTGTTGGAAAATTATAAAGGACGAAACTTTTCTCAACTGTTTCATAGAAGCCTTCTACGAAAAAGTAAAAGATTCATTCTGCCAAAACTTAAGATGGATATAAGGATGGAGCTTGATATTCAACACATACTACATATTTAACTGTCCATTAATTTTGAACTTATTCGGTATAAAAACCAAAAGTACCTGCTATTAACCTTAATGCTGCAAAACTAGTACACGCCACAGACTTCTGTAGAATTTACAAGGAATTTAATAAATTTTTATTTTTCGAAATATGTATATTATGCTGAGCGATAGGCTCTAACAAAGTTTATAACGAACTGTGACATCACACAGTTGAGGGCTCCCCTGACCTTCAACGATATTCATAGGCAGCAATTACACGGTAGCAGGATTCCGTATGAATTACGTAGTTTATTGTTTATGTAAAATTGTGAAAAAATGTTGAAGGTAAATCTAGGTTTTGATTGAGAACCTGTTCTAATTTTTGCCATCAGCTTAAATATTTTTTTCCAGAATTTTGACCAAATGCAACATTACTTTAAAGACTATTTTTAACTACTTAGATCACAGCTCGTACAAACATTACATAATCGCATTCAAATAGTCATAAATATTATATAAATCATCCAAAATTTCTTGTAATTATCCGTTTGTTATGGCTGACTTCATATATGCAGTTTGCAATGCAATACTGCGAAGAAAATCGTTTACAAGGCATAGTAATATTTTATGGAAACACTGCTTTGTAAAATAATGCGGTAACATTTTAGTACATTTATGAACGCTTTATTTGACATAAACGTTTTGTTTCTTGAATATAATTTCAAGTTTATTTTAAAGACCGTTTTCGAAATGGATGGCAAAAGAAATAAAAACATCACGTTGATTAAACATATTTTAAACAGCAGAAAGCATCGGCGTGTGGCGTTATTGAAAAGACAAGTTTCAAGAAGAAACATCCCTAAAACTTTAAATTTTTGTAAAACTATCGCAGATATGCAGGATGACGTGCTTTTTTCTCATTTTCGGATGAATAAAAGTACATTTAAGGTAGTTATCGTCCAATGCCATAATTTTATATACATAATTAGGTTGTTGTGCTTTTTTATTCTTTTGTATCTCACCATTATATTTACAAAACATCTTGTCGTTTCGTCTCTTAAAAATGGAAAAAGATTTTCAACATCTTTAATTTCGCGTATTATTTGTACAATAGAAACTAAATGTTAAATCACATATTAATACAAAAAAATTAATTACAACAAATCTGCCATTTTTCACAAAATTTTTGCCGCCAAACAAAGATAAACGTTTACAACACAGATATAACGTTTACAAAGAATCACAAACAAAAACCATGCATGAAATTGACAAATAATACATACTGAAAAGCATTGCAATGCAATAATGAACACGCGGCATTGTCAAAATAAATTTTATTGCTTTTATGAACACTATGCATTGTAAGGTTGCATTGCAAACTGCATTTATGAAGTCAGCCTATATTTTAAGTGAAATCAAAAGTTATACTTATAAAGAATGGTTTTAGTTACCTTTTGTTGTTTAAATAAAAAGAAAAGAAATAATGTTGTTGTTGTTGTAATTGTTAGCAATTGACAGTTGTGATCTTGGACCTTTGATTTTAAAGTACTAACAATTTGTTATTTTTACTTACTTACCTGGGTATTGTAGAAAAAAAAAACGGAAACGGTGTTTTTATACAAAATATCATGCAAAACTTAAAACAGAAAACACCAACATATAAACTCCACAAAAATCATCAACAATATATAAGCGTTTTTGCTATTTTTAGTTACACAAAGCCTTCAACACACACAAATGGTAGTGTTTGGAATGGTTAATAAAGAGGATAAATAGAAATTTTGGGAAAAACGAAGCTAAGAAATTAACATTATAAAAGGCAATAAAAATTGTATCAACAATAAACCCATTTTGCAAGAAATTTGTATATTGCTGTATTTAAAAAATATAATACTGGTTAAAAGCTAAATTTTTAATTTTTATATTTACAAGAATAAATAAACCATAGCATACTATATACATAAACAATTTTATGTTTTAATGCTTTTTTAACTGGCATATTTTCTTTAGCATTGAAATAGAAATAATAACCAAACGATAAAAACTGAGTATAAATTCTTTGAATTGAGGGTAATTGTAGATTCTTGGATGTAAATTTGATAAGATTGTTTAATTTCATTTGCATTAAAAACACAATGTTACCTTCCTTAAAAATCAATAACTAATCAAATTCCACTTCAAACACTTGTTAGGAAATATAATAACATTTACACTTTCTTCAAAATGGGTTTTTTAAAGTAAAAAACAAATATTAACAATCAATAAGAAAAGAACATAAGCTAGGGCTAAATTTTAACTAAAAATTGTTGTTAAAGAAAATTTTGATTTTCTTGTTTTTCTTTTTTCTTTTGGTTTTCGTTTACATTCACCTTATGAGAAAAACACTATTCCTTGGCGTAATTTCACTTAAATATCTAAGAACTTACATTTAAATGTGAATACTGATCATGTGATTCATTTGCAGGTGGCTTAAACTTGCCAAAGCAGAAGTTGCAGCAACAACAACAGCAGCAACAGCAGCAACAACCGGTAATAATTGTACAACAAATAACCAAAGCCTGTGAATATAAAACAATTTAATTCATTTTCCAATTTCAAGACCATTCAACCATTCTGCAATATGAATTTACCTTAACTGCTGGTGATGTCACCACAAAGTATGCATTGACATTTTCTTCGCCAAATTGTTCAGCAATGTAGAGACCCAATGAACCGTAATTATCGTAAATATTACGTTTTGTTTGATCACTTAGTATAGAATGTGCACGATTGACTTCCTTAAACTGCAAATGATTACGAATTTTTTTTTATAAATTTAATTAAATAATTAGAATTATAATTTTGGGATTTTTTATACTTTATCGGCAGCATCAACATTATCGGGATTTTTATCTGGATGATATTTTAAAGCAAGTTTCCTATAAGTCTTTTTTATATCTTCAGGTGTTGCTGTTTTAGGAAGTCCTAATATTTCATAAAGTGAATCGCCAGATGTCCTGTAAAGTGTAAACACGATATTTAGTTTAATGTTTTTGTTAATTTAGAAATTGTATGTTGTAAACTGCGATTACGATTCACAACATTAGCTTAATCGTACGAAAAATGCATGTTGTGTTGTAGTCGAGACAACACAACATTTTAATCTGGCCCTACAATTCAAAGTAAAATTTTTTATAATGTTTTTTATATGTTGAGGGCCCCGATAGACTAGTCGATAGAGTGCCGAACTATCAGTCAAAGGGTTGCGGGTTCGATTCCCTTCAAAGACTCTGGGTGTTTTCTGCAGATAAAACAAAAGCTTCGCAGTTTGTGTTTGTTAAAAAAATCCCTAATATAACAATTAAAGCATTCTTCACAACCCTGGTGTCACACTTTGGTTGTTTTAGTTTTTTTTTTACACAAATGCCGTTATCAGATGGAATATAATTGTAAGAGTGCTGAGCAATGTAATCCTAAAGTAAAGGGTGTTTTTTTTTTTTTTTTGATGAAACCATAACTCCGACACATCATTATTGATGAACGATAAAGTCAGTAACCATGGCTCTATAGCTGTCACCATTGACTGTAACGTTCTGGCCAGCTCCGTATGGACCAATTACTTCACCAGCCCATAAAGCACATCAAATGGTCAGTTTTTCTGGTGACTCAACATACACTTGAGGATTATCATCTCCAAAAACGGCAGTTTTGTTTATTAACATATATATTCAACCTAAAGTGAGCTTCATCATTAAACAAAACTAGCTTATTAAAGTCGGGATCAACGGCAACCTTGTTTAAGGCCCATTCACCGAATTTTCAAAATAAATTTGCACTATTTGGAAGCGTTGTCAGTCTATTCATGTTGAAATGCCAAATCACCTTACATCTGACAAAATGGCCGCCAGTTAAAAAAGTGTTGCCAACTTAAAGTTCTATACATCTAAAAAAAAACACCCTACAGAAAGGAAGTCGTGAACAAATTACTTGACATGCGACATGAGAACGCAAAAATGTTATTAAGAGGAACCAGAAAATTAGCACAAAATATTAAGTCCAATAAATAAAAATCTGGATCTCAACGACGATGACCGCACAAAAAATAATATACTAGTGCCTTTGTTGCAACGAATTATGTGGTGGATCATTGAGGACATTTGTACGGTAGACAATGAACAAATGTTCGATTTAGTAAGTATTAAGATCGAATAATTATACAGACTAGGTGGATTGAAATGTTGTACAACATTCCATCATAACAAAAATAAAGATTTTTATAAGTGGAAATTAATTTTGATTTCTTCATTTACATTCTCTTAAATATTCACCCCTATCGTTAATAAAAATTCAACACGAAATGTGTTCCCTTTTATTTTTCTAACATTGAATTTTAATAGGAAAAGTGTGAAAAGGGAACAAATTTCATGTGGAATTTCTATTCACGATAGGGGTGATTAATAAATGAGTATCAATTTGTGGTTTCAAAACGTTCAATCGCATTTAATAAATGTATGCGAACGGTTTTAAGTGAACAATGCTTTAAATTTGGCAAGCTCTCCAAGGCTTCATAATTTCAGTTAAGAATGAAATTACCATCACCATTGGTTGGTACGATTATTAATGTTAAAATTTGTCAATAATTAATTTCTGCCGTGTGACGTGGCATGTGAATACATTAGTATGTCGTGGTCTAAATATGATATCTTTCTTTGATGATATAATTATATTGTTTCTGCATTGACATATCCTGTAAAGTAAACTAAGACATGTATACGTCAGACGAGTATTGTTACCTAGATATTTTTAATTTTCTAATTCATAATTTCACAAACCAATTGTAGAATTAAAATTTTCACAGTTTTTATTATATGTAGTATTGTTATTGTTGTCATTGAAATGAGCCAATTCAAGTGTTTAGAACAAACAAAATATAACAGAAATCACACTTTGTTCCTTGTAAATATATTCCGAAACTTCAGAGAACATGAAATACGGCCTATATTATCCTATTTGACTAGAAAATTTTATAAATAACGCCCTAATATACATACATACTTGTATGTTTTTCTTTATTTGACTGTCTTAACAAATTTACGAATCTTCTTAGATATGTTCAAGATAGATGATTAACAACAAAATGTTCTAAATAAGTAGTTTGTAAATATTTGTTTGCATATGAGATAATATGTAGTAACATATATACATATTTGACACAGATTTAAATAACTTTATGATGATAGAGAGAATGTAGCGATAAGCATAAGTATTCCGCTGCCAAAAAATAACTTTTTTTTATTAGAGAAAATGACATAAAGCAACCTTGTAATTACAAGACTTATATGCATCGCTTCATATTTAAGTTTAGAAAATTATTACATTTTTTAAATATGCAGTCTTGAACATTTTCCAAGTTTATAAACTGACCTTACTCGAACAAATTTATTCTCTCTAATAATGTTTTCCACTGTTAAGTTTAAAATTCCTTTGGCTACCAACTACAATATGTTAAAAATAAAATACACGTTTATATGTGAATGATTATTTTGCCCTGCTGTCGTCAAAATAATTATTTACATATTAACGTGTGTATTTTATTTTTGACATATTGTAGTCGGTAGCCTGCTGTGATGAATGTGTTTAATGCTTTAAACATAATTAAAATATTATAAACTTTTTTTAATACCAATTTTATAATAGGATTTTTTTAAATTGTTCTCCGAAAACATTGTCTGTAAGTTTTAAAGAAGTGTTTAAATGCAAAATTAAAAAGTTTTACATTGTTAAATATGGGTGCTAAAGCACCAACTTACAAATTTCTAATTTGCTTGGTTACTCCAGAGGAAAAATACACACCGCCATCAATCATTTAAATACATATTGGATAACTACAAATGTTGCAACTTGCAAGAGCTCCCAAAGAGCGACAAACAAACAAAGGAGAAGATCAAATTATAAAACAAGTTAGAGGGCAATGTAAACATACTAAGAAATACAAAAACTGCACTGGTTATATTACTAGAATATCCTTATTCTGTGTTTTTATTCAGTCTTAGCCAGAGCTGTTAATTAATGATTAATAATCGATTAGAATTAAATTTAGGTCAGGATTAAAGAGGATTTATTTAGATTAAATTATTTTTTAAAAATAATCCTACGATTAATACATTTAATCTAAAATATTAATCGATTAATATTTTAGATTTATTTGGATTTTGTTTCGAAAAAGAATATAAAATCAAGGCTAGTTGCAAAAAAAAAAAAATTTTAAAAAACCGATAAATTTTTGGAAAAACGTACTATGAAGTGATGAATGAAAGTTTTGCCTCTGGGGATCTAATGAAAAACGGTATGTATAGCGTCAGATTAACCCGCAGTATCATCCAAAGTATAACCTAAAAACAATTAAACACGTCGGTGGTATTTGCACGGGAATTGGCAAATAGCCAGAATTTCTTTAAGAATGGATAAATATTTGTATATAAAACAAGTAAGAAAGTATAGTCGGTCAAGCCCAACCATATAATACCCTACACCTAGTATATGTATAAAACAGGTTTTCAGAAATGGGAGATATAACCTATTGTGGAACGATCATCCAAAAATTTAAGTGTCATGATGTCTGTGTATATACATAAATATTATGTATTAAACTTTAACTCAATATAAATACTTTTAAGCGATTTATGGAGCTTAAAATGAATTACGGAAAGGGTCTTATATAGGAGTTTCGACTAATTATAAAATTATGTGCCATTATTTCTGTATATAAGAAACTTAATTGTGTCAAATTGTATTTGGATACCAACATTTTTAAGAAATTTATGATCGTTAAAGTGAATTTCGAAAGTGGGGCTCATATTGGAGCCACCGATCATATTAAAATTGTACCGTATTATTTGTATATGAAATATATTTCCGTTAAATATTATTTAGATACCAACACTTTTGAGAGAGTTGTGCTCTTTAAAGTGATTTTCGGAAGTGAGACTTATATGGGAGCTACGAATAATTATGGACCAATCTGCACAAAATTTGTTGATGTGATTTGGCTTCATTTAACACTCATTTGTGATGAAATTTTTTGGATACTTGCATAATTCAAACATTTATCACCGGTAAACCCCAATTTCGGGAGGGCATTTGTCTCTGGGCCAGATTAAATAATGGACCGATTTTTACCAGTTTCAATCCCATCCATCTTTGGGCCGAAAATATATCACGTACCACAAGATTTACATGGACAGCCAGCCAGACGGACAGAAAGTGATTCTGAGTCGATCGGTATACTTTAAGGTGGGTGTTGGACCAATATTTCTGGGCACAAATCCAATATACCCTCCCCACTATGGTGGTGTAGGGTACGAATATATGTGACCCGACCTTTGAAAAGGTGGCTTGACTCAAAAAAAATTTTCCACTTTTCTTTTGGTTTCGATAGTTTTTGAGACGCTCTTTCACGTGGTGAAAACTAGAAAGTCCTAACTTGAAAAACCTCGCTAAATTTTTCTTCGACAGTCATTATTCAAAAGCGACACACGTCCTACTCGTTCAGCATTGCTTTTAAATCTTAGCGCTCACACGATTTTTTTTCGGTCACAAACTGGTTTGTGCTTTGCATTGAAAAAAACATTGCTCTTTATATACCCACACGAATTTATCTCATTTATGCTCTTTTGCCTTTTTTGGTTGCCTTTTGGGCATGACTGTTCATAACGCAAAAGAAAAACTACTAAGAAACTGACGAAATGCATTGATTATCTTTAACAGCTGTGTCTCACAATTTCTTTTTTGAGTCATAAGCCACCTTTTTATAGGCCGGGTAACATATAGCTATACCTATTTCACATTTCAGACAAGTTCGAAAGTATGAAAAATAGATGTCTTCATGTGATAACAAATAAAGACTATCCGACAAAATATCGTTTGGTAAATTTACAATTGTTTAACGAAAATTGAAAAATTATTAGGAATAATAAAACAGTGGCAAAAGTTTTAATTATTTGTCCAACTGCATTAACGATTTTCTTTAATTTTTTTATTTTCATTGATTTATGATTTTTTATCTTTTTGTAAATCTCTATATATATAAAAATTACGTGTATGTTCGTGATCGCTACCGAACTACTGGACCGATTTTGACCAAATTTTATATGCATGCTCTATGGGCCGTGAGTAGTGTTTCTGTTTAGTTTGAAGTTCGTCCGACAGATGGCGCAATATTTAGTTTTTTTGTGTTTTTGCACCGTAACTCAATAAAATAACGCAATAACCCTATGTTATGTGTTTAAGCGGCGTGTAGCGGCGTTAAGTATCCCGACACCGACTCATACATAACCTCTATTCGTGAAAAGTGCGTGGGAGTCAAACGAAAAAAAAATTATTAAATTAAAGTTAAATTTATTTAAATTAAATATTACATACATTACATACATTTTAATAAATTAACCCAAGGTGTTAGTGAAAGTAAATTAATTGTATTATTGAAAGCTATTGAAGAAAAAAATGGGCGGGATCAAACCAGTGGGAGTGGCAGCTCCCATACAAAGTACATATTTAATATCATATATCTACAGTACTATAATAGCCATAGTTTTAGAAATGTGTGCATGTTGATTATTTGTTAATGTGAATAGTCATGGAAAAATGGGCGTGATCGGACCAGTGGGCGTGTCAGCTCCCATACAAAGTATATATTTAATATCATATATCTACAGTTCTATAATAGCCAGAGTCTTAGAAATTTGTGCACGTTGATTATATTATGAATAGTCATGGGAAAATTGGGCGGGATCATACCAGTGGCCGTGGCAGCTTTTCTCCAATAAAATTTTTAAAATTAAGGTTTGGTCTTTGTTTTATGCATGGCTGAATCTGATATTACGGGCTAATTTGCAGTCCTTGTGTATTTAAATGGGAAAAAAGAAATTATATTTCACTTTATTATTTACTTTACAATAAAGCTTTATAGGTTCCTTGCAGTCACTAAAATGTTTTTTTAAAAAATTATTTTGTTGTTTAAAAAATTGCCTACCAAAGTGTTTAAACATCATTTCCTTGGCTGTCCCTAACACTGCTTTCACTTGAATTTTTTAAAAATTTCTAATAAAAATAGCTTATAATTATTTAATAAAATTATTACAAAGTAAACAATGATATCAAATGACTTCTTTTTCAAAATTATTTTTATAATTTTATATCAATTAATATTTTTATGGATGTTTATTTTTTGTCCCTCAAGGTACACATCATTCCCCTGTAAAATTTTAAATGCGTTAAAGTTCAAATTTTCAAAGCCTTCTTGATTTGCAATTATTAAAATTTGAAAGAGCATTTTTTCTATTCCTTATGCATTTGGCAGGTTTTTTTACCAACAATATCAATTAATAGAAATTAGTTGCATTTTGTCTTGCGTAATTAGCTTTCACACGCACATTCGTCATTCCCCGGTGGTGTTTTTTAAGAAAAGTTTATAACGTTTTGTTTGTGTGTGTGTTTTTTTAAGCTTATTTTGAGTAGTAACTTATTTTGAATATCAATTTTTTAATAGTGAGTACTTCAATTGAAATATTAGAGAGTTTCGTAGATATTCGTCATCATTCCCCTGACAAAACAATTAACAGGGGAATGATAATTTAGCATTATTTACTGAAGTGTAGCTCTTTTTAGAATTTCATAATGGCTAAAAATAAAGCAAAAACCAAGGAACGCGTATTGCAGAAAAGAGGGAGTCAGAAAAAAACGACATCGAAGAAAAACCTGGAAAAAAAATTCAAAAAATTATAGAGAAAATAAGAAAAGAAATCATTCTCTGCCTCGTGTAGGTAATGCGAATGAAACCAAAGCACCAGACCTGGAACCGAGGGCATCCTCTCAACAGGAAGTTCTTACCCTTCGAAAGAGAATTCGTAAAGAAAAACTGTTAGCAACAAGAAACAGAAAAAAATATTCTCTGGCAATAAAGAAAAAGATGACATCATTCGTGAACTAAAAAAAAGGAGAAATGTAACAGATTGAAGGTAAAAATTTCAGGTAAGAAATTAAATTTCTTTTTATCTAGATAATATTGATTTTTTTTAAATTATAATTTCTTTTCTTAAACAGATGTGTTGCAATTTGTCAGAAGGACTCTAAAGATAAAAAAGTTCAAATTGCAAAACTTCTAAAGGGAGGATCGAATATCTTTGCTGTCGATAAAAGTGATATATCCTACATTTCGACAAACTAAGTTCTTGATATATTGCCAATACCTACCGTTATTGTGCATGGATGTAGCATTAAATACAAGTTTCCATGCAAAGTATACGTTAACAAGTAGACGTTAAAAAAAAATTTTAATTCTTAGTAATTTATAATAATACCTACGAAAAAGAGTAATAATTTATGTAGATTAAATTGATTTTTTTTACTTTTATAATTTTTATAAATGAACTGAATTAAAATGACTGATTTAAAAAAAAATAATTTGGTTTTATTTGTCGTTGGCATTTCCCTGTTTAATAAGTCATTACCCTGGAGGACAATTTTTCAAAAATTCGTATAATGCGCTTTAAAATTAAAATATGGATGTGTACCTTTGATAATTGAGTAGCTATTCTTAAAAGGATAAAAGCTACCTATCTGAAATATTAAATTCTACAAAAAAGTCAATGCCGAAAATGTTGTCGATATTGGCCCGTAATATCAGATTCAGCCGCATATTGAGTAAGTATTCTGGATGAAATCAAAATATACATATATAAAATATATATAGTCAAGAAAATTTACTAATGTGAATCTGGAAACCCTTATATGTATAATTTTACTCATTGGAGTCCTTAACAAAATTTAACTTTTTTACACATACATATGTACATATGCAATAGTTTGTTGCCTCATCTCAATGCTACAATGACCTTAGATTTGCACCACCGCCCTCTTTACGATGCAAAGAATTAACATAAGCGCAATGAAGAAAATGCAAATTAAAACTATATTATTGCGATTTGGCTTCAATGCCAATATAAATTGTTCATGAGACATTTTAATAATTTTCCATTTTCCAAACATGCATTATTTTAAGGTACCCCCTATTTGTCGTATTAATTTGTTATTGTTTACTTTTAAACTTTGTTTGTTAAGCTTCTTCACTATTTTAGTAATTGGACATATGGTATGAATGCAATGTAAAAATGCAAATGAAAATAATAATTGGGAGCGGGGGATTCCTTGACTAGTATGTACATTTAAATAGTAATTAAAGCAGAAAATGTACTTTTTTCCAGTCACGATATAAAAAAAAAATATTTAAATTATATTTTGTTTGTATGTATGTATATGCTTTCCAAGCCCTCAATTTCGCTATACTTAGGTTTCTATTTATTGTTATTGGAATCCTTGGAATTTTTAGAAAATTTTACAATAAATTAAAACATGTCATGGTAGTTCGGCATTTAGCCAAAAAAAGTAGGTATAGTAGATATAGAATCCTTTATGTGGGTTTTTTCTAACTAACATCATTCTATTAATACAATAGAAATATATATTTGTTTATATTTATCAGTTCAGTTTTTTGAAATTTTTTGTATAATCTAATCACAATTTTTTACAAATCATTTACTTAATAAGTTGCGTTGATAAATATATGTACATATGATTATTATATAGTCACACTATTATCTATAATGTTATGTAGTACATTCCCAGCAAGACATATGAGTCCGAAAAAAGTAATTTCTGACACCTTTTCCGGAGCGTTCATGCTCTTTATGAGCCCAAAAAACAATCATTATTACTCCGAAAACCTTCAGAAAAGAGGGTCATTATATTCGAAAATGGTCCGTCAGAAAGAGCTCTTAGATAATATCAGAAAATAGTCTTTTACTATGTTTTTTTGGGCTCTAAAAGAGCTCTTACATTATGTCAGAAAAAGGTCATGCAATTTTAAATACAAAAAATTAAAAGTTCACATTTATTATTTTTTTTTAAATTGTTTTTACTTAAACAAAAAGGGAATTCATTTTAAAATAAAATAAATTAGAAATGGAAAAAAATTAAATTGTATTTACATAAAAAAAAATAAAATGGAATTCATTTAAATAAAATATATAAAAATGAAAAAAAAAAAATAATTTTTTAAGCAAATTTTTCTTTAGCTCCGAAAATGCTTTTTAGTTGGACTCTTTGCTGACTCCTTTTTCGGAGCGCTCCTAGAATGGTATGCTCGGTTGGTACAAAAGTTACCAGAAATATTTAAAATGTGTCATATTTGAAAATTTATTTTAAGTTTTTGTTTATTTGTATGAATACAAAATGAAAAAAAAGAACTACATATTTACATAATTGACCTTTACAACTTGTTTAATGGCTTTAAAAGTTTTTAATAAAATAAAACAAAGTCTATTGAATAGTATTGATCGTCTTAATATTTAAGAAAACCTAAAACAAGAAACTCAAATTAATTTAACTTTATAAAAATCCGTGTATGTATATGTTTTGATTGTCAAGAACTACAGTACCACTCCGTAATTTTAATTAACCGAAGCTGGGGACATTCTCACGACAGAGATCTCTCGGCCGAGAGCTGTCATCTCAGCAACCTCTTGGGGGAGTTCATATATGTTTTCCTATTACATCAAAATCGTGCATTCGCCACCAATCCATTGCAGCTTTGGGAAAATAATAGTGCCAAAACGTTACTGAAGGGTATTGACATTTAAAAGTTTAAACATACATTTAAAAGTTTACATAAATACACGAAATCAAAGTTGCAGTTTCTTTATCAGATTACAACTCCAAATTACCATTTTACCAAAATTATTCTTTTTTGTATATTTATGTTTTGGGTCGACATTCCCCCGTTTTGCTTGAACATAAAGTTTTGGCCCGAGAAGGTTTGAGGCCATAACCATAATTGTTAAATTTCGATTAAACTTTTCACTGCTTATTAGATATTTATTGGAACAATATGTTTAAAAACCATCCAGAAATTGTATTCTTGCATTACTTATTTGTTTTTAGATTTTTTGCGCGGTAATTGTCAGAGACCCAGATTATTATCGTTGTAAGTTCTTGAATTCTTATATTTACATTTGTGCTTGTATCGTTTTATAATATCATTAACTGGTACAAACATATTCCTACTTGTTAAATTTGTTGACAATATAATGGTAGTTTTAAAAAATAATCACTGAAAAAACGATGCTTTACTCACTACACACAAGCACTCAAGTTTAATGTATGAGTCCACTCGTATAAATACATAACACTCATGAGGATATATTTTTGTGGTAATATACATATATAAATATATAAAACTTCACTTAATTAATAAGGCTTATCCAAACCTAGAAGAAATGTTGTACTAAATTTCTTCTGCATATTTTCACTGATAGTAGGAAGAAATTTCCTCTTAACCCAAATTACAACAGATATAGAACATAGAGAACGGGTACTGAATTCTTGGTTTTTTTGTACAAACGTTTTTTCGTCAGGACCAATCAGATTTATTTTGGTTTCATCTGTGAAAAGCACTCTTTTCCAAAATTTGATATCCTGGTTCCGGTGTAGTTTTGCAAAAGACCATCGTGTTTTAAAGTCTTTTTTGACAGAAATGATTTTTTCTACGTACACTATAAATCTGATTTTCATTGATGCGTCTTCGCACAAGTCTACATTTAACAAAAATTCCTCATTTATTTCAGTATTTATTGTTTTCGATGACTTAAAGGATCTAGCTTACTTTTATTCACTACTGCCTTGTCCTCACAAACTGTTGTTTTTCGCGGTGGCTTCTTTCCATCTTTTTTTACATTAAGTAAATTTGCATCTGATTTAACACATAATAACATTGTAAACCATCTTTTGAGAATATCCAATTATTTCAGCTATTTTTGTTTGTTTTGTACCCTTTTGATGTAGTTCTTAAATAACCTTTTTTCTCAAGTGAGCAGTGCGGTTCTCTTCCCATTTTGGTTGACAAAATTAATGATAAACAATATTTTTGTTAAATTAGACAAAAATTTACCACCGAAATTAGCATCAAGTATTTTTTATTAAAATTGAAATAAATATGCGCAATTATTTCATTGTCCAGCCAAACAAATTTAATTCCCACTATTTTTTTAAAACGCGGATGGAGCAAAAGAGAAATAAAATTCATGTTATTATCATTTAATGTTTTTATATAATGCGATTGGCATTTCACAGAAGGCGGCCACCCAAGCCTTAACGGTCTTGGGTATAAAAATTAACCTTTACATCCCCTTTCGCATTTCAAAGTGTAAGTGCTAATAATACTGATGTAGTATTATAACTACGATGATATTTTGTCTAATATGAATTAATTATTCCATTGTCATCCAAATACTTCAATATTTGTGGCTTCATAATATACTTCACTATAAATATGGATACAACCAACATCGACTTTAATCCTTTAATCAATTTACTTTTTAGCATTTAGAAGCTTAAAATTTTAGTCAAATAATTTTGTTACAGTAAAGCTAAATAATTAAATATAGCCAACAAATGAAACTTGTTTATCGAGGTATACATTTGCACTCAGCCTTAATGAACACTAATTTTTTTAAATAATTAAAAAAAACAAATTAACACTATTTAAATTATAAAATAAAGAATCATTCAGAAAAGAAACTGTATGAAATCCAATCAATAATCGAGTTTCTTCATGTGTTCTATAATTTATGGTAAATAATGCATAAGAATAACATTGATTCGGAATAAATATTGAAAGTACAGCATTGCGAGAATTCGAGAAGCTACAGAATGATTTTAAAACTGAAAAGATTTTTCAATAGATACTTTTGATTATAATAAAACTAAAATCTTTGAGTCTATTTAAATTGAAAAATTTTCGTGCTAAAAAACGCTTCAACTTTTTTATTTTACTAGATGCATAGATAAGCAAACGATGTAACACGGATGCGATTGTAGGGGATTTTTAATTTTTAGTTTTTGAATTATTTTTTGTTGTCAAATACATATTGTTTATTGTATTATTAAATAAGTTGTAAAGGCCAAATTATCTATGTAAACGTAAAGTGGTTATGGAGCAATTTAACCAAAAATATTAATAAAATCAATCACCAATCTTAGATTTTGGAAAATAAAATAATTAACAAAATAGTTTGTGAAAATTTTATTTAAATATTTCGAAGAACTTGTTGCAACATTCATTGCACGAGATCTTCTGCGAAAAAGCGTTTCCGATAATTTAATTTTCTAACCAAAATTCAGTTTATTTTTATCGTTCCATTTTTCTTTTTCAACAAAAAATATTTTTGTTTTGTTTAATTGATCAAGTATTTTCAGATGATACGGTTACATTTCATTTGATCGCTAAAACTGATCTAACTACTTTACACATAACAAAATTGACTCCTTAACAATTTTGAAATAATATACCCATTGTCAAACATTTTGCAATTTACATCTCTGTGCAATTGTATACACACGTCTTGTAACATGTTGCAAAACATTAAGACCAAAAATAAGTAAGAGTTTATATTCGGCTGTGCCACCAAGTCACCTATTATTTACTTCAGGTTTATTTTAATTGAATTTCATCTCCATAACGCTATTTAAAATAATCAAATTCCAGTTATAATCAAGAATTTACTCTTTGTTTATGTTTTTGTAGCGTGTAGCATTAATGGCCGAATTCTCAGTCATTAGTTAACCATTGGTAAACTAAAATAACAACTTTTGTTTAACTATTACTTGTTATTCTTATGGGAAACTAAGCATTGCGAATAAAGAATCATTAGTTAAGCCTTTGTCATTAGCTAACTAAAGACTGTGAATTTGGCCATAAGCGATTAATTTTAACACACAATAATAATGTACCAAAAAGCCATAGGCAACTGATTTTGTATTTTGAAAATGTCAAAATTATGCTTATGGTCATTCTCGAAAGTGGATCTTGTACGTGAGCTATGTCCCATTATGGACCAACTTTCACAAAAGTCAATGGTATAATTTTATATACATATAACTGATCTGTGTAAAATTTCGGTTCGATATGGATGTTTATGTAAGTTAATAAATTTTCGAGAGTAGTCCTCATAAGAGAACTGTACCACGATTTATTTTTATATATAATATGGACCGATCATCATAAAATTGGGTATAAACATTTCTATTTACCAATATAGGGATTATTTGTGTCGAATTTAAACTTGCTTTTAATGCTTATAAGAGATTTATACAAATTTTAGTGATTTTCGGAAGTAGACTTTATCCATATAACTACGGTGAAATATGGACCGATTATCATCATATTAAGATGGACGATTTTTAAATATGTATGGACTATTTGTGTCATCTTTGTCAACTTGGATAATGTTTTTTATAAGGGATTTACGTGCATTTAAGTGGTTTTCAAAACTGGACTTTACATGGGGGTACGGTTAAATATGGACCGATTATCATCATATTAAGATGGACGATTTTCAAATTTCAAATTGATAGTCAATTTGATAAGATTTTAGTGGACTTTATATGGGGACTACGTCAAATATGGACCGACCATTATGAAATTTGGTACGACGATTTATATGTGCATACGAATTACTTGTGTTGAGCTTCGATTGTTTTATAATAGATTTATGCGAATTTTACCGATTCCTACCATTTTTAACAGGACAAAATAATCTATATATGTATGTATATAAAAACAAGTAAGAAAGTATAGTCGGTCAAGCCCGACCATATAATACCTTACACCCAGTATATGTATAAAACAGTTTTTCAGAAATGGGCGTTATATTGAAAATATAACCTATTGTGGATCATCCAAAAATGTAGTGTCATGATATCTGTGAATATAAATATTATACGTGCTAAACTTTATCTCGATATAAATACTTTTAAAAGATTTATGAGCTTAAATTTAATTACGGATATGATCTTTATGGGAGATTCGACTAATTATGGACCGGCCATTATAAAATTAGGTGTCATCTTTTCTGTATATACGAAAGATATTTGCGTTCAATATTATTTGGATACCAACATTTTTAAAAGAGTTATGATTGTTAAAGTGATTTTCGGAAGTGGACCTTATATGTGAGTTTCGACTAATTATGGGCCGATCATAATAAAACTGTACCATATTATTTGTATACATACCTATAAAAAATATTTCTGTTAAATATTATTTGGATACCAACATTTTTGAGTGAGTTATGCCCTTTAAAGTGATTTTCGGAAGTGGGCCTTATATGGGAGCTACGAGTAATTATGGACCAATCTGATCAAAATTTGTAGATGTGATTTGGCTTCATTTACCACTCATTTTTGATGAAATTTGTATGGATACTTGCATAATTCAAACATTTATGATCGGTAAACACCAATTTCGGGAGGACATTTGTATGGGGACAAGGTGAAATAATGGACCGATTTCCACCAGTTTCAAGCCCATCCATCCTTGGGTCGAAAAAATATTATGTACCAAATTTAATCGAAATATCTTCAAAGTCGCGACCTGTACTCTGCGCACAAAATGATTCTGAGTCGATCGGTATAATTTAACGTGGGTGTTAGACCAATATTTCTAAGCGTTACAAACATCAGCACAAACCAAATATACCCTCCTCACTATGGTGGTGTAGGGTATAATGAAATGGTCCATGTATGTAATGGCATCACGTGAGAACGGCCAAATGATTTTTTTATTCGATTCGAAATTCTCAGGAGATGGTTTGTAAAGAAAAAAATTCAAAAACTCCGGGTAAAACTTTTCTTTTATTTTCTTTTACTGAAATTTTTGTCTTAATTTTTAATTCTCGGTCCAATCATGAATAAAAAATTCGCGGGAGTTTTTTCCCCTTTTATTTTTTCAACATTGAATTTAAATAGGAAAAGGGAAAAAACTCCCGCAAAATTTTTATTCATGATAGGGCTGTATATGAAATACAAATCATTAGTAAATACCGTGCTAAGCCGGGGAGTCAGCTAGTAAATAATAAAAATAAAGTGCGAAAAATTTCACCCCTATCGTGAATAAAAATTCTATTTTTTAACATTGAATTTAAATAGGAAAATGTGAAAAGGAAACAATTTTCATGTAGAATTTTTATTCACGATAGTGGTGTATATCTGCATTATATTTGAAGAAAATAGCTAAAAATATCTGAAAAATATCGAGGTAGTCTGAAATTTTTATCTATAACTTAGATTCTACTGGACCGATTTTTCCTATTTTCAATACCAACCATCCATTTCGGTGGATCAAATAATGTTTCGTAAAAATTTCATTGTCTATGTTTTTTTTTCGAAGCTCTATCGTGCTAACAACAGTCGGTCCGACATGGCTAGATCGTCTTAGAATCTTTTAAGAACCGAGAATATATACACCCCTATCGTGAATAAAAATTCCACATGAAATTTGTCCCCTTTTCACATTTTTTCCTATTTAAATTCAAGGTTAAAAAAATAAAAGGGAACAAATTTCATGTGGAATTTTTATTCACGATAGGGGTGATAGACTTTTTGGTTTTACAACCATTATTTCGAGGTGTTACAAACGGAATGACAAACGCAATATACCCCCCATCTTTTTGGTGGTGGGTATAATAAAAGAAACTATGGTTTTCTTACAAATCTCACAACAATAATATCTAACATTTCTGATTTTACTTTTAAAGAAAAGCGAAAAGAAATTCAACAATATACATACATACATACAACATATTTCATGCAAAGTAGTAAATCTAAAGGAAGCCAATGTTAAAACGGCAAGAAACCGAGATAAATAAATACAAAATATCAATAAAGCAAAAACATAAGTCGTGGTATTTTATGGAATTATAATCATGGCTGTTTAGTGCAGTTAGGTAGTAGGATTAAAAATAAGCCAGATAAGAACTTTCTTCCACTTAATGAAAATGTAATACCTATTTGGTAATTGCTTAAAATACACCCATATAAATAAAAGCATTTTTACGTTTTTTTTTCATTGAGGGAATATACATATGTATGTAATCATTGTATTATAAAAACAAAATATGTTGGGTACTGTCTTGGGCTGTCTTGGCTAATTTTACTACAAATAAAAAATTCATTAAAATCTTCGAAAATTATTTAAAAAATGTAATTTTTTCTTAGATTTATTATTTCGCAATGACAATTCAATTGAATTTAAAAAAAATAATGTTTTTGTTAAATTGGCCAATGACTAACTAAACTATATGTATGTACTTATATCTGGGAACTAAACAAGGAGTATTATTTTTTATGTGACTTTTTTCTCTTTATTGTCATTCGTAATGAAGAAAGACATTTTACTTTTTTCTTTGATAATCTTTTTAATTAAAGAAGATTTATCCAGTCAAGAAGAATCTTGCATGATGTGGAATTTTCGATAAAATCAACAGTAGGTAGAATATGTATGTACAAATGAACCCTTTAAATTTTATTTTTCAACGTCGTTTTTTCGTTGTTCTTTAATGCCAAAGAAAAAAATCAATTAACCGTTACTGCGCTGTCGGCTTTATTTACGCCCGCCGCCCTTTTTTCTATGAACATATTTTATGATTCCTCATGCGTTTTTATTTGAATCTTCACATAACAAACATTTCAAAAAACATCTGCCTCTGCGTTTCTCTGCTTTCGCAGAAAAATATACTCATTAGCAGAGCAATTTTACAGCTCTGCCAGCAAGTTTTTTCTTTTTGTTCTTTGATTCATCGTTTTCACAAAAAAGTTCTTTCTTTTTTTCATGTTAATTTCTCTGTTTTAGAATTTTTATTTTTCATATTATTTAAACTTACGACAATTTTCTTTTATCCATTCCACTCATTTTAAATGAATTTGTGTAATGCCTTAATTTTTTACACTTTTTTTAGTTTTTATTTAATTTTTTTTAATCAATTCTTTCACAAAACTTCTTCAAATTCCTTCGGCTTCTTCACACAAATTATGAAAAAATACTACCACAAATGAAGGTGAGAATCTTTTTCATTCTGCTTGCTTTTTCATTATTCTCTTTTCAACTATTATTCTTCTTCTTTTTGTTTCTGCTTTGCACACCTGGCAAGCAGGGTTGAATTTTCTTACAAAGACAGAGTTGTTATAAAAAAGAATCCAAATAAATTTGGCTAGTTGGTGAGCGATGCGCTTTTTTGGTGCGTTTTGAAATTTCAAAGTTGACAATGCTGGTCATCTCAAACAAACAAAACATATTTTTTTTAAAGTCCAACGACGTTGACGAAGAAAATTAGAGAGTGCATGAGGAGGAAGAAGAGAAGAAGAAGAAAGAAAAAAAACAAGAAAACAAGGTGTGTGTGTGTGGTTGGTGAGTAAAAAATCGTGGTGAGTTTTTAGAAATTTATCATCCTAAAAGTAGGCAATGTGCTATTTTAAAGAAAGTTTATACAGCATAACTTAAGGATGTCAAAAAATATTTTGATCAACATTTAGCCAAAAAAATCAAACAATGTGAACCAATGTAATATTATGCTTGTTACCAGTGTTGTCAATTCCGAGTAGCATATATGAGTATTTTTACTATTAAGCCTAGTACTCTGTTCTGAACTGTTGAAGACTATTATAATTATATTTTTTATGTGAAATTTCAATAAACTGATATTAAATAAAAAAGAAAATCTAAATTTGGTGCGATTTTTTTCAAATGGCGCGTTTTTTCTCCATTTTGGTGCGTTTTGAAATTTCAAAGTTGACAGCACTATTGTCCATTTTCATTTACAGATTTAGTATTAAGCTAGATTTACACGATTGAAATTTTCTTCAAAATTGCTCTTCAAAATGCTTCAACCTCGTGTAAACAGCAAAATTTCTTCAAAATGTATTTATTTAACAACTATTTGAAGCATTTTGAAGAAAATTTCAATCGTGTAAATCTGCTTTAAATTTTAATACACTGTGAAAAAAACATGTTTTGTGTAAGTCCGTTTACAGTTTAAGGGCAAAGATAAGGCGACCAGATTTTGAAAAAGAAAAAAGATGACATTAAGAAAAATAGTAAAAAATTTATTGCAATTCAATGTTTACATTTTTTACATATTGTTACCATTTACTATTTTGAAAAGCGAAAGTTCAGTACTTAGAGACCGTGCCGTGCTTGCTCTATTCATACTCTAGCTCAATAAAAACAAATATTGATCATCCATTTAAATTTTAAACTTAAAGATGGCAAAAAATGACTGAGTATGAAAAAGATGACTGAAAGAGGACACAAATTTTATAGATGACAGCGAGTTAAAATAGATGATTGTCCTCCAAAATAGAGGACGTATGGTCACCTTAGCTAAGAGCATTACAGCTGATTTTTGTTTATGCGTGAAAAATGCAGCAGAAATGAACGAAAAAATAATACATAAAAAAGTTAGCACAAATTAAGCAGTAATCTTTAATAATTGCTAAGAAAATATGTGTATTAATCCACAACAAATGCCCTCAAGAAGATTGTGCAAAGAGGGAAAATTAAGTTTGTTCTGCTACTTGGGAACAATTGCATTGGTTTTATTACCATCAGTGCCGCAAATCTATTATGGAATTGTACCAAAAGTATGGGGAGCCCAACTGTGGGGACCGGTATTATATTTTGCTTTAATAAGTATGATTATACGTTTCGTTTTAAGGAATACGGAATATCAAGTGAGTAAGACGACAGCCTTAACCTTCTGCAACTGACGTGGTAGTCAACAAATACAAAAAAGTCATTTACAAATTAATGCTATGTCAAAAAACTACATTTCATACGAATTGTCCTTTTTAATTAGAAAAATTATTATACTAATATAAAAAACTTGCACTCATGACTAAGAAACAAAAATAGTTTTAAAAATTTAACGAAACAGTAGGTATTTGGAAAATATGGGTCATGAAAATTTCACGTCGTTGGAATTGTGAGAACAAAACCACGTCAGTCACAGAGGGTTAATTGCGTTTAAAAACTAATGTCTGGTAATTCTTACAGGTTGCTATAAGATCTTCATTTTTGGGGTTTGTTGAAGCCATAAGTATACTGTTGATATGTTTTGCACCTTTGGTGTGGAAACAATTCGGAGTTTATGGCTTCTTTATGGCGTTTTTCCACTATTCCGAATTTCTCGCTATAGCTTGGTGTAATCCAAAAAGTTTGACCGTTGACTCATTCATATTGAATCATTCGTGGGCATATGGCTTAGCTGCGGCTTCTAGTTGGTTAGAATTTGTTCTGGAGGTATATTTTCTACCCAATTTTAAGGACTTTTATTTCTTGTGGCTAGTGGGCGTTGTTCTGTGTATATTCGGTGAAGTTGTACGTAAAACAGCTATGATTACCGCCAGTAACAGTTTTACTCATTTGGTGAGTCATTATAGCTTTTGAATACAAATTACAAATATAACTTCAACAATTTACTTGTAGGTGCAATATGAAAAAACGGATGATCACAAACTAATAACACATGGCATTTATGGCTACTCCCGTCATCCTTCTTACGTTGGTTGGTTTTGGTGGTCCATTGGTACGCAATTTATATTGATGAATCCATTTTGTATCCTAGCCTATACAGCGGCCAGTTGGAAATTCTTTCACGATCGTATATATTGTGAAGAATTCACGCTATTGAATTTCTTTCGTAATGACTACAAAGTTTACCAACAAAATGTACCCACTGGTTTGCCATTTATCAAAGGTTTTATATTGGATTAAATACATATACAGCCCAATCATGAATAAAAATTCCGCGGGACTTTTTTCCCTTTTTATTTTTTTTAACATTGAATTTGAATAAGAAAAATCGGAAAAGGGAAAAAACTCCCGCGGAATTTTTATTCATGATTGGGCTGATAAAGAAAACAAGAGCTCAGAGTTTTTTCTATTCCTTTCACATACGTATTAATTTTTCTGTTAAATTAACTTTTTGTTAACAGAGTTAAATTGTATAAATATTCATATTTTTGTATTTATTTATTAGTTAAAATATTATACTTTTAATAGTATACCTCATACAAAGATAAAAAATACCTCTAGTTCTTTTTTAATTTTCAAATCATAAGAGTTTGTTAACTCTCACGTCATACATATGATTATTGTTACAAGGCCAACTATATAAGTTAACATTTTAATTAAAAATAAAAAAATTACAGATGTGTAAAAATAAAATAGACAACTATATAAATCTAAAATATGTACGTATTTAAGTGTACCATGTAGAGAAATGTAATTCTATGTTCGTATAGATTCAAAGGTTTTTTGTTTTTTTTTTTTTAGAATAAAAATAATTTTTCATTTTGTTATACATAAGTTTAAAAAACTACTTATATAAATTTCAATACAAATTAACAAAGTATAATACTAACAAGTTTGTAATAATTATAATAAATATTCTAATATACCATTGACCATAAATATTTTAATTATTTAAAATTTTGGATCGGTACTGTTATTTATAAGAGATTTTTGAGTATTGAAGTAATTTTCGGAAGAGCACTTTATATGGTGGATATAGTCAAATATGGACCGAAATTCACAACTTTCTGTAGTATGATTTTTGTGTATGCAAAATGATCTATGTAAAGTTTTGAGTCGGTACCGATATTTATAAGGTATATATATATATAAAGGTAAATAACTTTTTCGGATTCGGTCCTTATATGGAAGCTATGACATTCACATAAACCGACCATCATAAAATTTACTACAACAATTTATATATTTATAAGAATTATTTTTGTTATTTAACCTGCTAACAATATTTATATATATAAAATTTATATGTATTTAAGTGGATTTTTAAATGTGGACTTTAAATGGGGTCTATGGTCAAACATGGATCGAACTAAAAAAAATTCGTTTTGCGATTTCTTTTTACATTACATTTATTTTTGTTGAATTTTGTATTGATATTTCAATTTTATAGTCATTTATTTATCATTGAGACATATTTAGGGAAGATATTTGTATAGGGGCTATGAGAAATAATGTACTGATTTCTTACTATTTTCATTACAGTTTCTTCTTTTATCATAAAAACAACGTATAGAAAATTTCATGGTATTATCTGCAATATATTTAAAAAATTTTAAAAGAAATGGTTAAAAAATAACAAATTTTTATGGATTTACTCTGCCAGAAGCAGTCAATGCTTTTTTAACTGTAGATATTACTTTATTTAGCTAGAATAATTCTGGGATGCCCCAATATGCAAATAAATTTTTAGAATTACAGGGGTAAATAAAAAAACCAAATATTAATAAAGAGTAAATTTTTTATGTTTTTAATTTTGTTGCTTTTTGTTAAGTTTAATTGCCTTTGAAATAATTTTATTTTAATCTCGAATTAATAACTAATGGGTCGATTATGTATAGCAACCAAACCGGAGTTGGGCTGTCAATAGGCAACGCAACTCCACTTAAAATAAAAACCAAAGCAACCACAAATTATCGGTTGCCATGTTCGGCAACTGAAGTTAACAGCTTACAGTTGTCAGTATCTGTAATATGTTTTTAGCAACTGTCAACTCCACTGAGGTTCGGTTGCCATCCGTAATCGACCCATAAAATTAACTTTTCACTTGTTTAAATGTTTTCTCTTCAAATTTTAACTTTTTATTACAATACCGAATATTAATGACAGTCACTGTACATATTGTTACGTTTTTGCCTTTAAAACACTGGTTTATTTCCTTTATATTTGCTTTTATTTATTCAAATGTTATGTACAACTGTAAACAGTTTAAGTAAACACCCGTATTTTACTACTCTTTTACAGCACAAAGTTGTTGTAACAGCAGTAATTGCTTAGTTGACAGCCCTTGGACGAGTGATCTCGGGTCATTTCGGTGCGTAGAAGCGGCTGTCGTGGGAATGACAGCACAAAGTAATGTGCACCTGTGCTTACAGTTTACTTTCTTTACACACTTAATTTACAGTTTAAGAACTCTTCGAGGCAGCGTCCCCATATATCAAGTTTTCCCTTTTTTTTGATTAATTTGCAATTATATTGATTTCGATTGATAAAATAATAGATTAATAAATAAAATTGACAATTTTCTTAAACAAATTTAAGTTTTATAAAAAAAAACTTTTTATCCTATAAAAAAGAAAACGTTTTTTTCACTAAACTTTTGAGTGGACCTGTTTGCTTTATTTATACAATAGGGCCATCTTCCAGTCATTTCCTATGGCAGCTAGAGAAGACAATCGAAAGTTCCTTTCTATGGCCGTTAAAAATTTAATGTTGCCATACTGCGTCTTAATAACAGCGTTGTCAACAATGTTTGTAAATAGCAGTGTTGCCACCAGCAACATTAAAAATTACACCTAAGATGAAGGCTAATTTGATCATATTATAATTATATATTATCTTAAAGCAAATTAATAAAAATAACATTAAAAACTTAAAATAAATTATTATTTAAGGAATGTTCCAAATGTTCATTGCATAGGTATACATTCAATATTTGTATACCCTGTTTTGTAAATAAAATTCCCGCAATGGTTTCAGACGACAGTCTGTTTCACAAATCAGTTTTACAAATGTTAAGGCTACCAGTTTATCAGTAGGTATAATCCAATTAAAAACTTAAATGAGAAAAACAACAAATTCGTAATTGTAATTTAGTTAGCCAGAAAAAGAAGAATATACATATGTATGTATAGCTTAAGTGTTAAAAACGAAAAATTTAAAATGAAAAGGTAGTGTCTTAAACAAACACCTACAATTACCCACGCTCAAACCACGACAGTAAAAATTACACCTAATTACACGAAGTGGCAGCACTGGTAAATAGAAACTTCTACTAATGCCAATATTGATAAGCATAACGTATTTCATAAGCATGATGTATGTTGATAACAGCCGTTAAATTCAAATTGAAATACAATTCCGTAACAATATATATAAGATTATCTATGTATGTATATGTCAGCCATTACCAAACTACTTCAAAAAAAATGCATACGGTAGTGTGCAGTTACAAGCAGTGTTTGAAATTGCTTAGCTATTTTCATGCAATACGTATGTGCTTAACTTTAACTAAGAGAAAATATAAAAATAAAAATATAACTCAAGGTCAAAAAACAGAAATAAAACCATTGGCTGTAGTTATACTATGTGATTTTATTTACTGACGCAGTCAGCCGCAGCAATTCATTTAAAAAAATTGGTTGCGACTTGAAACATATACATAGATTTTGATTACAGTTGATAGCAGATTTGCTAACCATTTTTATTAAATATTTCATTATTAAATGGTGGTTTATTTTGTTAATCACGTAACGGATTTTAAGTGTTAAATCAATTCGATTGGTTCTGTATAGACTCTATCTCTATTTAACATCACAAAACATAATCCAGTGGTGTTAAATCGTATGTGAGGCGGCCAATTAATAGCTGAATTTCGTGAAATTATGCGATCGGCTAATTAGATTAGCGATAAATTCATTGTTTCGGAGGCTGTCTGGCATCCTACTGTTGAAACTACATATCTTGATATCCATATCATCAATAATAGATCAAAATTTTATTGGTAACATCTCTCGAAAGCCTGATCCATTCACCATAACAGCATTTGCGTGTTCAAGTTCAGAATTAAGGGCTTCTAAACGATTGCTATTGAATTTTCAGAAACCTAAATGCTGTAATTTAGCTTGTTAACATATTCAGAGATTTTTTAATATTTCATTTATATTTTCAAGCTAAATTTACATTCATTTATTTCAACAGGTAAAATGTAAAAACGTTCATGTTATTTCAATTCATATTATGCCACTATTGGAAAAAAAGTTCTTATTGGAAAACCCGTTACTTACTGCGAAACCTTAATAATTATAAGAACTGCATACAATTTTGTACATATTTTTTTATAAACACATTTATTTACAGCATAGTTTTGTATTTTCCAATTAAAATTATTGATTTTACTTTTAAACAAATTACAATTATTTATTTAATACACATTCATAATTTGCTATATTATACAAACATATTTTAATTATTGTGATATTTGTTATTTTAATTATTTATCCCTCTCTCTTTTCAACATGTTATTATAAATTTATTTATGTCATTTAAGTTGGTTAACTTGTCAACATTTTAACTATGGTTTAAGCTTAACCACAGATATACATACATATGTACATACCAGTACATACCATGTTTATTATCAGTATAGTTAAAATGTTGATAAGTTAACTATAAGTTACAATAAGGAATAATATTGTTTGCGTATTTAATTTGAATAAAAGAACAAAACCCTGAACTACAGGTGGGTAACAAATTTTGTTTGACTATGTTTTTGACTGCAGTATTTTTACTACTACCTTTTTAATGAAATTATTCACTTCATTTTATAGGTTTCATTACTTGTCAAAATGGCAAATTTTAGATTTTTTAAATATTTTAAAATTTAGAATTTTGACAAGTAACGAAACCTATAAAATATGACAAGTACACTGACTGATTTACTATAATAGTAAAAACAGTGTTTTTCTCTTTAACAAATTATTGGTTTTATAAACTAAAAAGCTAATAAGGTTTCTCCTTTACTTTCCATGAACGGAATTTCTATCTCTATCTTCCAGTATTTTGTGATAATTCAAATCTAAATACATATTTAATAACTATAAAATATATGTATGTATATAAAATAATATAAATAAAACTATATAAAACTATATAGGTATGAATATGGATGGATTGTAATTGTTTTAAATTTGATTTAATTTTGAAATGAGTAAAAACTTAAAATTTTTTGAAAACACAAAACATTAGCTTTATGCAAAAAAAAAGAAATATTAATTTTAAATTTCATTGCTTTGATAAATACACTAATGGACGTATTCTCAGTCATTAGTTAACCATTGGTAAACTAAAATACTAACTATTGTTTAACTATTACTTGTTAGTTATTCTTATGGCAAACTAAGCATTGCGAATAAAGAATCATTAGTTAAGCCTTTGTCATTAGCTAACTAAAGACTGTGAATTCGGCCATAAGAAGTTTCAATTAAAATTAATAATCAGATTTAGTAAACCTCAAACAAATTAATCTAACATTAACATACTTTGCAGTTTTTAGAGAAAACAACACTCAAATATTAATTTAAACGCTAATCTTCAAGCAAAAAACCAAACCTAAGGGTTAGTTTAGCTAGTTGTTAGTTAAACCAGACTTAGTATGCAGTTAAGTTAAGCAGTTTTATTTAAAAATCTTAGTAAATAAATGTTCACAGTACAAATAATATAATCTTAAACCCTAAATATAAACGTTTATTAAAACTGCTTGTATCAAAATAACTTTGTCGATTCATATCTTAAAAAGTAAGAGCAAATCTTTTAATAAAAATTACAAAACGGAAAGTATAAGGGTGACAATCCTTTCCTACATTTTCATTTATTCACCCCGGAACGAACCGAGTCACACTTGGCCAAATATTGTCAATTCAGCTACAGCTGTATGAACTGGAAAATTTTTCCATGAAATATGTAAGTAGATTTATTTATTAAAAAATGTTCGATTAAACAATTTGCAAACATTGTTGACCAATGTTAATAATCCACGTTATTCCATTCTGACATTATCGGACTGTGTTTTAACAGAATTATATATATTCAAACCTAAAGTGTTTACTTAAGTCAATTTAAGAAGTTTTTTTTCCATAAATCCAACAACTGTAAATCGGACTGTGTGTCCCTTTTTTTTTTATTATTTTAAACATTCACCTTTGTAAGGATAAATATAAGTTTATAGAGTTTGATCAAATATAATATATTTTAAATAAATAAATCTACATCTTTAGTACACGATGTTTGAAATTTCTTTTCGACTTAAAATGTTATAATCAAAATCAAAATTGTTTTCTACAGGTATTTACAGAAACACTCTAAATGCAAAACCAAAAACTGCTTTTATCAGGAATAAAAAATCTTAAATTTTCATGCTTGGTTACATTGTGTGATGAACAGTTCTCAAAATTTCTAAAAAAAAAAATATCGCCATAGAAATAACTAGTATACATATATTATAGATTTACCGCCTGGCCCACGGTGTCGAACGATAACGTTCGCTTAGGTAAGACTTAAGACACAAACTTTTTATCGTATCTATTTTTTACTCAATCAAGTTTGTTTATTCCACAATCCAGTTTGTGTCTTAAGTCTTAACTAAGCGAACGTTATCGTTCGACATCGTAGGCCAGGGGGTTAATATTTTCTTAGTATCACAAACGTATTGAAAACATTGATTTGAGAATTTTATCAATTTATAGTACAAATTTCTATTGAATCTTGAAATGTTTCTTTAGCTCAAATTTATTATAGGCACAAGTGTAGTCAAGAACATTTTTAAAAGATTTCAGTACATTTCATATTAATTTGTTGAACTTTACCAAAAAATCTTTACAAATTTACGGACGAATCTTTAAAAGGGCTTAATTGCTTCAGAAAAATAATTTAAGACTACCATTCTAAGAATCGCCATAATTTTTGATTTAAAGTATTGTAGAGTGGTGGCTCTAGATATTTCCAAGGCGTTCGACAAAATCGGGCATGGTGCTGTTTTATCGAACATTATTGCTTTTAGTGTCGTTGATAACTTCTCTCGATTTATATCGAGTTTCCTCAGAAATCACACTGATGGGATCTCATCTGACTAGTTCAGGGTTGAATCAGGGGTACCGCAAGGCTCCGTCCTTTCTCCTACTTTATTTCTGATCTTTCCATATGACCTTCTACGTCAAACTTCCAACCCTATCTACATATTCTTTTGCAGGTGTTTGCAAAATTTGCCATTCATATTTATTCATCCATAGACCAAGACATTTGAAGATTGGGGTAAAAAGATAAAACATGAATGATACACTTAACCAAGATCTTGCGACAATCCCCGAATGGGATTGTGCAAATAGAGTCGCTTTTAACGCACGTAAGACTCAATGTTGTATATTAACACACAAACGCACGATAGATCATGTTGCTTCATCTGTTTTTATGGGCGGTGTAAAAATTAAGGAATCAGACGCTCTTGATGTTATAGGCATGAGAATCGAGTGTTTTGTACACACATTTTTCAAGTGTCAAAAGAAGCATTCAAGTTTCTTGGTTTTTTAAAACAGTGTCTGAAATATTTCACTCTATCTGATCTGCATACTATTTACACCACCTTTATTTGACCGAAAATGGAATACAACTCTCATGTATGGGCCGGTGCTTTGAAGTCTATTTTAGAGTTGCACGACCGTTTACAGGGGAGAGCGATGGTGCTTATCGGTAACAGTAGGGGTTTCAACTCTATTTATTCACTGCAGCATCGCCGCAATGTGGACTGTGTTTCACTGTTCTATCGATAATGTAATAGAATGTGTTCTGCTGAAATTGGGGAACTTGTTCCCAAAACCCTTGGTGTTTTTGCGTAATATATGTTTTTCAGCCAGGGCCCATCCTTTCATGGTCGAGTGGCAGTATATTGCTCAACACACTACAGGGAAAATTCGTTCTTTAGCCATACTGTCCGCATGTGGAATAAACTTTCTGCAGAATTCTTCCCTGTCACTTTCAATATAGGAAACTTCAAATCAAATGTTTATAAATACAGCTCCCTCTATCCTTCCTCCTATAAACTATTTTCCTAGTTTCAACCCAATGCATTGCATTGCTGAGTGCTGATTTAAAAAAATAAATAAAAAGTTGATTTTACAGACGAAACTTTGAGGGGTTTAATTGATTTAGAAAAATCCTTTAAAGAATCGCCATATTTTTTAGCTCTGATGATTTTCTATTTCTAAAGTAAAAATTCGACCAATCTCCGATAAATGGTTGCAGGCCTGGACTAGTTTTTAATAGAATTCCTTATTTTATTTAACAATAACGTATAACTCATAAAATTATCGACTACATAAGT
This sequence comes from Bellardia bayeri, assembly GCA_950370525.1. Classification (NCBI taxonomy): domain Eukaryota; kingdom Metazoa; phylum Arthropoda; class Insecta; order Diptera; family Calliphoridae; genus Bellardia; species Bellardia bayeri. The sequence continues at coordinate 24,378,303 of OX493267.1, forward strand.
ATGTAGTTACTTTTTGTAGTTACAATTTTGCAAATGCATGTGCGGACAAGAATTGTTCAGCTCCTTAAGGTGGTTTTAGACGGTATGTGTTTTGCAGTATACTTGTCAGTTGTACAATACATGTGTAATTGTGCATGTCTGTCAAAATTGGCAATTTACGAGCATTTTATATATTTTGCTTTCACACGTCGGTTTTTAGTTTCATGTGACATAATCTACAATAGAAGACAACAGCTGTTTTCGTTATGAGTATTTTCGCGGGAGTTTTGTATTCTTGCAAATATACTTAGTTTGAAAAAATGGATTAAAAAAATTGTAACTTGCAGTATTATTTTATAGCTTCTATAAAATATAAAATAAACACGTAAGAGTGCTATATTCGTCTATGCCGAATCTTATATACCGTTCACCATTATTATATTATGCATAATTATGTCGATAAACACGCCATCTGTTTATGAATGTGTTCGTAACAATATTAATACACTTTGTTTGATCAACGCCATCTGTTGATGAATTTGTTCGTAACAATATTAATACACTTAGTTTTTTTGATGAAATTTTCAGAGGATTTTGCTGATTTTAAATAGCAAACTTCTCGAAACCATGTCTGACAGAATTATTGAAGATTTGGATCGCAAAGATATCTGGAGACTTCAGAAAATTGATTTCATCAGCCAGACAGACAGACAGACGGATATGGCGTAATAGACTCCGCTATCTATAAGGATCCAGAATATATATATACTTTATAGGGTCGGAAAATTATATTGTGGAAATTACAAACGGAATGACAAACTTATATACATATACCCTTCTCATGATGGTGAAGGGTATACAAAATTAAGCAAGAGTTAAAGAGAAAATGTACCATATGGGGCCAAAAATTGTTGTATTTAAGTTAAATAAAAATTAATATGTATAAATACGTTTTTTCACTAAATATTTGAATACAAATTTATTGTTTTGTTTAATATATACAATTGGTTTTTAACAATAAAATAAACAATTGACTTGCAAAACAGCTGCTTGCAGGTGCTTTGTCAGATGAAAATAGAACATGCTGTAATTGAAATTTTACACTGTAAAATGCTGTAAACTGCATTTATTTTGCTTTTACACGACGTGTATGGATTTTGCAGTGGAAAATTTGACAAGCACACTGCAAAATACATACCGTCTAAAACCACCTTTAAGACGAAGAGTTAATAAGTTGTGTGTGTGTGTGTTTATTGAATTGTAAAAGCAATAGTAAGTCCCGGTTGGTGATAGGGGAAAGAAGAGTGGTCCCCTCTCTCTCTCTCTCTTTTCCCCTCTCACCCAAAAACTCAAAAGTTGAGCAGCAAAAGTTGCATTGTGTGATCCGGGACTAAATTTGCACTCATATAAATCACACAGTGTTGCCTGTTTTGTGAATTTCTCACAAAATTAGGAAATATTGCTTCGGATACGCTTCTAAAAAAATCAAGAAATAGAAAATAATAGAAATATGTATAAATGACGACAAACTTAAAAAATAAAACTCAAAATTTGTAATATATTTTCTAAATGGTGTATAAAATATAAAATTTATTAAATAAACATTTGATTTTAGTAATGTATGGTATATTCTTAATAAAAACATATATTTATATGGTATATAATGATGTGAATTGTTAATAAAAAATAAATATAAAAAACAATATTTTTCTTCTTTTTCTTCTCCTTGTAAACGAAATGCAATTTTCTCTTACTTAAAAACTAAGCTAAAAATTATTGTAATGTTAATTATTTTGATTCTTTTTTAAGTTGAAATAATAATTACAAAAAAATAATTTAGAAAATGATGCATAGTAGGGATTAAAAAGAAAACATTATTTTTTAGTATAAACAGCAACAAAAACTTAAATTAGTTTACAATTTTTTTTTATAATAAATGCTTTAAAATAGTTTGTGTTAAAATTAAAAAAAATATATATTGCTTGTTTTTCTTACACAAAAAAGTTTTAATTAATTTACAAAGAGAAAAAGTTTTAAAATATTAAAAACAAAATAACATTTATAAAATAAAACTATTGAGAGAAGACACAATTTTATTTAAATTTATGCAAACCATTTTAAACAAAATTTTCATTTAGTTTAAGTTGAAATAAATTGTGAAATCTCTTAAACAAATTTTGATTTTAAATAATTTATGTGTGCTTTTAGTTGCCTAGAATTGGTTTTATAAAACTTATTTAAAAGAACTATTAAAGGCCTTAGTTACATATGTATACACTAAGGATGTTGTAAGTAAAGAATTCTTGCAGAATTTGTAATATAAAATCTTGTGGTTTTGGTTTTCCTTAAAAATCGTTAATTTTCCTAATTATTTTGTATAAATCTATACAATATGTGTTTTATAATTTACATTTACATATGTACATACAGTTATTATAGGTATTTATGTATTGTAAATAGGCAAGAGATTATTTATTCGATTCTTTAGTTGTATAAAACACACAAGATTTTAAGGTCTGCAACAATTCTCTTATGCTTGTGTGTTAATAAGTGCATGGTTACGTTGAGCGTACATTTAAACCAGTTTAACATTATGTTATTTAACAGTCAGTATATGAATATTAAATGTACCATAAAACTGTTAAAACTTCACCTTAAACAGTGCCAAAAACATTATAAATTTATTTATTTTTAAAAATTGTTAAAAAAAAATACTATATTTCTGCATATTATTTCAGTCTTATAGAGTGCAAAATTAAAATAAATCTAACAAACAACTTTTAAATATGTATTTACATTTGTAGGTTGTTTTTTTGTGTAAAATATTATGCATTAACAGATTTTCTTATTGATTATTAACATTAAAGTAAAAGCACACATAATACGTATTTTGTTACAAACAAACAAAGAATTTTTTGACACGGAAGAATTTAAAATAAAAGAAAAGGCTGTTAAAATGTAGGATTTGACATTCACTTAAATAACAAATGTAATTATTTAAACACTAACAATACACTTTTTAATAAGTTTATGTTTAATAATGATGTTATTGCAAACAGGAAAAGGAAATTAGTAACACTGTTTCCCAACCATAATTGTTCTGTTATTTTTTGTATTATTATTATTTTCATTTTTTTTCATTACTTTTCATATGTGTGTGTGTGTTTGTGTGTGTACTGTTAATAAATTCTTTTCTTAGTATACAAATATGTTTCTATTTAAAATTACAAACAAAAGTCCTTGGTTTTAACATTAAAGAAAAACATCAGAACAAATAATCGCTCTAAACTAAATAAAATAAAATAATATTAATAAAACATGATGAAATGAAAATTTTAAGCATATTTTCATTTTTCATTATTTTTTTTTTTTATAAATGTGTTTTAGTGTTGTGTAGTTATGTGTAAGGACATGCTGATACATGCCTAACTTTTTGTTTCCTTAAAATCTCCTTCTTAAAAACTGACTGCTTACTCGACGAGACTCTTGCAATAAGTTAATAATTTAGATGGCATTACCATTGCTTTGATTTCTGTTTGATTTTCCACTCAATTCATCTTGAATTTCATTCAAACTCTTGCCTTTGGTTTCGGGCACAAACACAAATACAAAGATGGCTCCTACCACTGTTATGCCAGCAAATAGCCAGAATGTTTCACCGCTGCCTATGGCTTCTTTCAAGTTAACAAATGTCTTGGTTACAATGAAGGCCAACACCCAATTGGAGGTGCCAGCAATAGAACCGGCCACACCTTTAATGTCAGAAGCAAACAATTCACCCATCATCAACCATGGCACGGGTCCGAAACCAATCGAGAACATAATGATGAATACACACAAACTACTAACAGGCAGCCAGCCGAGATTGGTAACGGAATCTTTATCGTTCTCCTTCATATAGAAATAGACACCCATGGCAATGGTGGAAACGGCCATAACACTAGATGAGGCCAAGAGCAGGATGCGACGGCCCAATTTATCGACAACCATAACGGAGATAAAAGTGGCAATAACCTGCATAATGCCAACAACAATGGTGGAAAGGTTTGCATCAATACCGGTGTCAGCATCCTAAAAAAGAAACAGATAAATACTACAATTAGTTATAATAAAAACAAAATTAGTAACTCATTTATACATATTAACATTTTAAAATATTAAACATTATTAGGCTTTGTTGCAGTTGGACAAATTTCCACAAATATCCCACAGAGGTTTAAGTGATAATTAAAAAATACAATAAAAATTTATATAAAATTCGTTGATAGAAATACTTATTACGCATTTCAAAATGTACTTTAACATTCTTAGACCATTCATAAAAGATCTGACTTACTCACCCTGAAAATATCGGTTGAATAGAAAATGACGGCATTGATACCACACAATTGCTGGAAGAACATAAGACCCAAACTGATGCACAATGCTTTAATGGTAACAGGACGCATGAGGGCACTGCCAATAGAAACGGGATTTTGCTTAATTTTTTGCTCAGTCTCCTTTAATTCTTCGATTTCCATTCTGTAATCGTAGTCCTTGCCGCGCAACCATTGTATAGATTTAACAGCACTTTCGTTATTATTTTTACTAACCTACAAATATTACAAAACAAAAAAAATTACAATTTATTTACAATATTTTTATTATAAAAGAAAAAAACTTACCAAATAGGTAGGAGATTCTGGCATAAATACAAATATAGCCCCAAATACTAATGGTAAAACACCGCAAACAATACTCATCCAAAATACATCTAAACCGGCACCAATGGCATACACAAATAGAATACCAGCCGTTATCATCAGCTGGAAGAAACTACCCAACGAGCCACGTATATCTTTCTGGGCAATCTCTCCCGTATACATGGGAGCTGTTACGCAGAAGGCGCCACCCGAGATACCCAAAATAAAACGAGCCGTATACATCATTTCAACATTTTGGGCCCAGATCAACAGGCACCAACCCAAAGTGAAAGGCAAGACCAACAGCAGCATAGTTAATTTACGACCAATAAGATTGATTAGGAAACCAATGGGTATACAAACGAAGGCGGCACCCAAAGTCATAGCCGAACCGATCCATGAAAAAGCATTGTCATCAACTTTGAAACCGTATGCACCACTTGTTAGTTGCGCTTGGGCCGGCGAGGTCCAACCTAACAGTGTACCGGCTGCAAAGGCTCCGCCAGCGGCTGATAAGGCTGCCACATATTGTGGCAGAGTTTTTGAATTCGATTCGGTCGTATGAACCATGTTATCGAGTAAGTTATCTTGATCCTGTAAAGATATAAAAAATAGATTTATATTTTAATTAATTGTTGAAAAAAAAAATGAACAGGACTTTTTGCTTTAAATATGCTGAGCTGGAATATTTGATACGCTCAGATGTATTGTTTCTACAAGACTAATTGAAATCGCTTTAATTAAAACTAATATTTTAGTTCAGTGGTTTTCTTGTTTAAAGATAATAAAATTGTTAATAATCATTTCTGAGACGTAGTTGGTTATGGTGTTTTGTAAACAGCGAACTACCAAAATAATTTCAATGACAATAACTAGTAAAACTCAATTTTAAAAAATATATGTATAAATGTTTATAAAATATAATTTTATATATCCTGCAGTTTTGGAAAGTGTATTTTTAGATACTTATGAACGAGTATACACATGTATAAACAATTGTATTTATTAATTGCATTGTCAGACATAATTCTTTGGGCATCTTTATCTCGACTTAAGATATTTCGCTATCAGAGCTGAAGCTCTAACAATTTAGTCCTAACGATGTACCAACACTAATAAATGAGGATCACCATTTTGAGGTAGATATAGCATGACAAAAATTTAACAAGTTTGTTTTTTGTTTTTAAAAAAATTATAAAAAATTCTTAGAGTTGTGTCCCCAATTACATTAAAACATTCGCCACCTCTGATTTCCTATCGTTTTTTATATTTGTTAAAGGGATTTCTTTCAATCATTTCCAATACAGATATTAAATTTATGAACCCATTTGTTTGTTTGATAACAATTGTTTTGTTTCCATTCTTCAAAATGACATTCAATGCGGTTTCATTGATGTCAACTGCACTCAATACCCTACAATCGTTAAGTAAATATGGCATAACAATTAGTTGATAACACTATACTCCCAAAATTTATCGATAATTAAAAAAAAAAAAAATATTTAAATATCTTAAAAATGTATTCGATTTATGTTTTTCCCACCAATTTAGCATACATATGTACTTGAATTAATGCATTACATTAGAGAATATATTTTGAAAAACCAAACCCTAAAAAGAGTTGGAGAGAAAATAAAAATTAAAAAACAAATAAGAAAAAAGAAAAATTAGCATTTAGTAAAATCGTTTAAATTAAAATCTATACAAAAACGTATGAAAATCCTTGAAATTTTTAAAGGATTACAAATTAAAATTTCACATTTAACCGTATAATAAATATAAAGAGATCGGGAAAGCTGAACAGCTTCGTAATTTGCTCAGATTCAATTGCCTGACAAATGTCAAAATCAGCTGTTTGTCAGCACATTATATTATTAACAATTGTATGATTTTATCAATTAAAGTTTATGATTGAAACCAAAGCACGGTCTGAAGTCTGATGGCTTGAGGTATAAATGAGAATTTTATTTGTAAATAGGAACAAATTTAAAAGAACGAAAGAAAGTAACCAAAAATAAAAATTTAGACAATTATTCTTTGATATAGTTTTATATGCATATGTACATTTAATACCAAGAACACTTGACTTTAATAAGTTTTAAGTTAAACTCAAAATGAAAACATGCTAAAATTTTAAGAGAAAGCCGGCCAGGTTATTTTGTAACTAAAAACTTTTGGCATGTAGGGCATTTGTATATTGTTTATAACATATTGAGTGATTTTTTATAAACTATACGGGAATATGCCAAAAAAAAAAAAAAAAAAAAAACTTTAATAATCTAGGGGCTAATAAAATTACATGTAAAAATTTGCTTGTTTATTTGTTTTGTCATACGTATAAATATTATTGTATAATAGTTTGGGTATACGTTGAGAAATAAAACACCCTAAGTTCTTATATGTAAGTTAAAAACAAAATCTACAAAATTTTATGTTTATAATTTAAATAAATATAGTTTTAACATTACTGGCTGCTAGTCTATCAGTATAAGGTTTGTAGGTTCGATTCCCGGCAAATACTCTCATGTGTTTAACCCTCCGATGAGTGACAGTTTTGTAATCATGTTTTTTTGATATAAAAATTTTTTTTTGATTTTTTTTTGTTTTTATTGTTTATAACTAAATTCTACATACAAAAATAATTTTTTCAATTTTTTTAACTTAAAGACATTAGGGATGATGATAAAAACAAAAAATTCTAAGAACTGGTATAAAATTAGAATATTGTGCCTTTCCTTGAAAGCAATAAAGTTCATGTCTTCGAATTTTTCTTAGAATTTTTTGTTTTTATCATCATCCCTAATGTCTTTGAGTTTAGGTCTTTGTGTTCAGAACAAGTAAATTATGTGTTGAAACAATAAAAAAATTATAATGATACCCAAAAACATGCATTTATTAGTGAAATGCAGTACAAGGTCCATACGGACCTATTCACACGTCCGCGTACTATTCTCACAATAACTCCTAAAGTAATGATCCGATCGGCTTGATTTTTTTCCAAAAGATGCGCAACAAAATACTCTTGGAATACAGAGTAACTTTGGAGGGGGGTGTTGTAGTGGCCGAAGTAGGAGTAATTTCAGTTTGAAAAGGCAAAAAGGTCCCTAGGGACCTTCTCACTCATCGGAGGGTTAATTTACAATATAATTTTAAAACAAAAAAGTTTGATAAATATAGGTAATATAACCATATAAATATGCGGTTAAACGTTCCTAACTGTACAACTCATTTAAGACACAGGATATACCACAAGTGGGAACAAATCTGTAGCAATCTTTTAATAACTAAATTTACTATTTGTGGGCAATTTTCAATAACAAGTATTATTTAATGAGGATTATTAGTAATACACAATCCTGTAATTCTAACTAAAAGGTATCTATCTATCTTTGTGATTTGAGATAACAAAAATAAAATTGACAACAACTTAAATGACGCAAATATGTTTGTATGACAAAAATGCTAAATGTCAGGTGTTTTCAATAAATTTAAATAAGTTTATTCAGCTATCTACATAAATGAATGTCAGTCTGTCTGTCTGTCTGTATGTTTGTGCTTAATAGGAGGCCAAACCCAAACCTTTGGTGCAAATGGTATTGACATAATTAGGAATACGTACCAGGAGAAAAGTGGGTGGGACCACGCCCCTTTTTAGGCAAACTAAAAATCGTAATAAAGTCTTAATAACTGGACCTATCGTCATTAAATTTTCACAATAGGATATTCTTACGAAATAATAAATTCTTGACTAGATAAAGTTGTAAGTGGACAAAGCTTCAGTATCCCATTATTTTTCCATATGGAGAAAATTGATATCACTTTGAAATGCGTTAAATCAATCAAGCAACCCGTAAGGCCGTTAATTATCCTGTTGAGTTCTTAAATTCACTCAATGTGACAGACTTTCCAGCACATGTGCTACAACTTAAAATTGGAGTGCCAATTATTTGACTGCGTAATATCGATCACCACGGCTTTGCAATGGCACTTGACTTGCAGTAAAAAAAAACTGAGAAATAATTTAATAGAAGCGACCATTATAACAGGAAAATATAAAAGTACAGATGTACTTTTGCCACGCATTCCAATCCTGCCAACAGATTTACCATTAAATTTTAAACAATTGCTGTTTCCGGTTCGGTTAGCGTTAACAAAGCTCACGGTTAATATCCCGTGTAGAAAAACCCACCGATTTATATGTGTATGCTCCTGATGGGCAACCTAAAAATATTGTATATCCTAAAGCATTGCAATAAATAAATTCAAATTAAATAAATTTTTGTAAATATATAAATACGTTTTATTTTATTTTATAACGAGGGGGGGGGGGGTAGCGAAGCACACCGGGTTTAGCTAGTACATATGTATATAAAAAAAGATATTGTTTAAAAAATAATTGCCAATAACAAGGCAAGCAATCAAAATATATAAGCATAAATAAGTGCTAATTATTAAAAAAAAAGTATTATTAAAACATAATAACAGGTGTTTTCTTTAAATTAACAATTAAACAAAAGTATATAAAAGCTGTAAAAATAAGTTTTTGTTTAAAGAAACTTTATTACTTTCAATACATACGTATGTATGTATGTCTAATTATATTTAAATGCAAACAACCAAAATCTAAATAGTCAAGAATAGTGTTAGCACTCCTAGTTATTTGTACGACTATGGCAACTATTAAATAACAGGAAAAGAAAGTTAGCAAACATTTGTGTTTTTCTTTAATAAACAATTGAAATATAACTTCTGATCAATATTATTTTTAAGGCTTTTTTTTTTGTAACAAAAAAGCTTCTTTTTAACTGCTGTTTATAAAACTTTTTAGTATTGTTAAACAGTTAAAAAGCTAATAATAATAATGATGGTCAACAGCGTTGTCAACTTCAAAATTTCAAAACTCACCAAAATGGAGAAAAAACGCATTAAAAAAAATGCACCAAGTTTATAATTTATTTTTTATTAAAAATGTTTATTGAATTAGTTTTATATTTTTTAACTTCATTCATTCTATATAAAACTTTTTAAGAAGAGATCAGCGATTAATAATAAAAGCCACTCAAAATTTAACTCGCAATATACTACTCGGAACTGAAGTACTAATTGCTAAAAAAGGCTAATTTCAGCACATATTTGGTAATTTGTTTAATTATTTTTGTTTCCTATATTAAGTACTTCTATTTGAGTTTTTCCAATAAAATTTGTTAGGGCCCCACTGGGACTCTAACCCTGGTTGTTTGTCTACAGTTCAGTAGACCAAACCATCAGGCTATACAAAAACTTTTATTTCCATGTTTAAAATTTTTATTTTATTTTCAAACAAAGATTTTCACCCTATTCACCTTTAGCAATAACCCTCATGTGACGAATTTGATTGTACATACATACGTATATTCATTTATTACACATTCGTATATTCGGGGTCCTTTTTTATCGTATACCTTTAATGATAATGAATTATTAAAAAACTGCAATTAAAAATTAGTAAAAATAAAGATTTCATCACATTTTTGGAAAAATTAAAATTTAAAAAAAGCACCAAAAAAGGTGCAAAACGCACCAATTTGACAATGCTGATGGTCAAGGTGTTTTACAAAAAAGCTTTTCTTGTTTGCCTTGTTTTTTCCAAATAAAAGTTAATGTAAATTTAGAACTTCCCGGGTAATTGTATGTCAATTTGGTCATATGTTGTTATGAGAGTGTAGCGTTTTGTTTTGTTTACATAATAATTATATTAAAAAAAATTAAAAATTCAAAGCAAGTTATTGTTAATAAAATCAATAACCAGCTGGTTAATAATAAAGGAAAAGTAAAAAAAACAACTACTTTTGTATGTCAGCAGCTAAAATATTTCAGAACCTGTAAGGAATATTAAACAAGAGTTTAATAAAAACAAACAATACTACAAATATGCTAATGTGAACAAGTACGAGTATTCCAAAATAATTGTATATTTACTAATGTAACTGAGTGTGTGCAGAGCAAAAACTCAAATGCCCTTTTTGTCCTCTATTGAATAAGTATTAAACGTACATATACATATGTGTTTATATCTATGAATTGTATTGTATGCATGTGTGCCGTCTGTTGCGTTCATTTGAGAATCACTAACAGTACGAAAAGTTAAAGAAGAAATAAAATAAGCTTTTGCGGTCATAAACTTCATAAACGACAATAGACAAATGACGTTTTTGTTTCTATTATTTTATACGTTTTGATTTTTACTTAAGTACGCAAATGTAGTCTTCGACTAGACATACACACCCCCTTTACCCAACCTTTTAATGCACTTGAGATTTAAATATTTCCAGGGTTGCTAAGCTCATTACAATATATGCTACACTGTGGGAAAATAATAAAAATGAAAATATAAATGTAAATCTATAATTTCGAAGAAAAACTTCCTAATTTTTCAGAATTAGACCGTCGCTTCATTTGTAGAAAAATTCAGTTATGTGATGAAAATCGTTTTCGTCGTTAAAGTGATTTGAAATCGTTAAAAGATGTTATATTTGACAACCTTTCGATTTGCTATAACGATTTCATATTCCATTTTGTTTCAAACGTCGATTTTGACATGTGACGCATTTCGGTAAAGTCAGTTTAAATTACTTTTCAAATCGACGTTTTTAACTTTGATGAATATTTAGGAAATGTAAGTTAAATTTATTAAAAATTAAAAAATTGACTATTACTTTTTATTTGTATGTAGGGGAAAGCATAAGAATAGTTCTCATACCATACTTTTCATAAAAATGTGTTTAGAAGCCCTTGAATCTGCTTTGGTAGTGTTAAGCTACCCCGAAGAACATTTTCTTTCCAACAGGCACAACATTTTCGAAAAACATTTTGAAATAGTAGTGCTTTGCATGCCAATATTTACAACATTTCTAACAAATCGCTGAAAACTTCCTTTTGCAAAAAATCTTAAGGCAGCTGTCAATTGTATTGTAAGAGTAATGGAAACCATTATAAAACTTCCTTGCTTATTCTAAAGTATTCCATGAATCTAAAGATTAACAGTCTAATTCATAAAAACTTATCAAGGGTTTATAACAGGCCTATAAAGCAAATTTTGTATTTATATGTTATAAACTTTTGACAAGTTTTATAAATAAGGGGGTAAATATACAATACATAATAAAACAAATAAACTTTTTTATTACTACATACATACGTTTTTTCGGATAAACTCAAGGGGTTAGATTTATCTCGTAAAATACAACAGCATCAGGCATTTTGTTTATTTTAATTATAAATATTTTTAAATGTAATTCACAAAGTTCATAGTTGTATTATAGGTTTTCGCAAAGTTGTATGTATTTATTAAAGACAATTGGAAATGAAACAAAAGTGGAAAATGAAATCGATCGAAATTAGTCACATAGTTAACGGTTTGGAAAAGCGATTTACTTTTCAAATCGAACGATTTTCATCCCATACCTGATTATTTCATATATTCAGTATTACAATTTTGAACTATCCAGATATGTAGTTGCTTATGTAAAAATAAATGTTAGCTGTCGTTACCGCAATAACGTTGCCGTTATTCTAAAAATAACAAAATTATGAAAATAACCATATAAGCATGCCTGTTCATGTCGTATTATCGTCTGTTCTATTCAATTCTGTTCTTTTGTTTTATTTTAATTTTGCCATATTAAATTTCATTTTTGTTGTTTATATTCAGTGTTTTCTTCAAAATATTTGGTGTATAACAGTATTATTATATATGATCTTCAGAATGTAATAAAAAAGAATAAAAAATTCAATTTTAAGAACTCCAGCCCTGCTAGTTACTCTTTCCTAAAACTAAATCCCATTAGGGGCTAATGAAGTTCCTATCTCTAGCAAAACTTAATAGTATCATACGTATTTGTCAGTAGATAATTGCCAAAAATATAAATAAACGTAAATAAAAAACCAATAATAAAAGTTAATGCCTGTATATATGTAGATTTCATTTTGAATATAGCCAACCATTACGCACATGCAAAAGCAAAGACAGTTTGGGGTCACTTTGTAATGCCCTTGTCGCCTTTTATTTACTCAATTGCTGTTTGTGTGTCTGACAGTCTATTTTTAATTCGCCCACTCTTTACTTCAAGTTTGTGCAACAATAGGGATACACAAGATGAATTAAGATGGAATAAAAAAGCCGTTTGTTTCTTTGCTTAACCACTAACTGGTTCCACAGGTTGACTACGCCCAAATATGTACATATGTAGGATGATATGGTTCTTCTTTACATAAATATTTACACAGCAGGATTGGAACTACTACTGATTTTGATGTCTAGAAAATCGAATAAAAATTAAATTTTTATGCCCTTATTCATAAAACTTACAACAGGTTTATAAGAGGTTTATAAAGCAAATTTCCATACAAAATTTATTATAAGCCTGTTGTCAGTTTTTATGAATAAGGGGGTTAAATTTATATTTACTTATTTTGCTTAAGGTCATCAAAACAACATAAAAGCTTAAAAATATATCATAAAGAGTTAACTAATTTCTGTTTTCTTTTGACCTTATTCATAACTCTTACAACCCTTATTCATAAACTTACAAATTTTGTATGGAAATTTGCTTTATAAACCTGTTGTAAGTATTTATGAATAAGGGGGTTTGTAAGTACAATTATTTTGATAAGCCATAGTTAAAGGTGAAAAGTACTATATCTTTATGTATATCAAACAGATAATATCTAGCACTGAATTGCCCATCCCTGGATCTTTATCTTGCTAAAACCAAGTACGAGTAAGTGAAGACACTTTTTCTTACAACAGTTATGCAGTCCTTATATTAAAAATGTTGCTTGGCATTTCGTGCTGTTAAACGTATTTATCTCTTTTTTCTTTTTATTTTACTACATTTAATCCTGGTATTCTGTTGTCATTATTTAATATCATTTCTTTTATTAGCTCATGGCTCAAAAGTAGTTTTTGTAATTAAGTTAATAAAAAACCATAAAGAAGCAAAACCTTAAAGTAATACATACTTCACTTTCAATAGCAATACCTATTCCTTCCTACACACAATGACTCTTAGTTGAATATTATTTAATTCTACTGAGCAGGTTCATATAGCTTTACTGGTTGCATTCATTTGCTATCTGTTTTAACAAGTTTTAAGGAATTTTTAGCATTTGCTTTTTAAACATTACCAGGTACAGTTGCAACTATTTAGAAATAGTGCAAAAATACACATAAATGAATAGTGTTGTTGTGGTAATTTTCATAATTATGAAAAAAAAAATAACAAATTTTATATTTAATTACGGGATGTGGTTTATTTGCATACATATGTACATATGTGTAAATTTACAAGGCTACAAACATTTTAAGTGCATTTAAAGTGTCAAGTGTTTGTGTCTAGTATGTCAAGTATTGACAGTCGAAGATGTTACTAGTTAATAGGTGACAGATAAAATCAATCATTGTTAGAATAATTTTATTTTGAAATAGTATTGATTTTCATTGCTGGGTACCAACACAGATTTGTATACAAGTTTTGAATCATAAAACAAATACCTATTGAAAGTTTTTATTGAAATTGAAATTTTAAGTTAATAAAAATAATAATAAAAATAAAATATAAAAGTTGCCAACGTATTTGCCCAATTGAATTAATACTAAATGTTCCATCCCTGCTGCCAATAAAAAAGTAATGCCAAGTTTTTAAAAGTTAAGCACACTGAGTGCTTAACCAACATAAAAGTCCATTGAATCTGTATTTTCTAATGTTTAGACCGATTTAAAAACAACTTTACATGGCTTTATAATAAATAATACGCATACAATTCGCGGGCTAAACTAATGGATTCGAAATTAATAAAGTTGTTGTTTTCTCATATATTTTTTTTTTGCCTCTTCATTATCAAGCAAGATAAAATAAGAACAAGATGAAGTTAATTTGTTAATGTTGAAAGTATTCCATTGTCTGTCTATATAATTTAAATACTATACATACGCTATAATTAAAGCTAGATTTTTTATTAACAAAAATTTATAATTAAAAAAAATTTTATGCGTTTGTTAGTAAATAATAAACATATACATATGTAGAATTAATTATATTAATAATTTTATATGACAACTTTCTATGAAAAATTTCATTAGAAGCAATCTCAAAGTGTCAATACAAGTTAAATTATTAAGTAAATTTACTCATTTAGAAATAAATTCATATGCATATATAAAAATATTAATTTTAATAGACAATTGGAAATACATACATTTATGACAGTAAAGTAAATCATCAATAAATATGTATGTACATATGTAGATATCTCAATTCCAATCAAATGAATTAATATGAAAGATTTGGAGAAAAAATTGCGGTGGCGAAAGTTAAATAAATTCAATAAAAATTTTTTCTTTATTAAATAATAAACAAAAACAACATTTTTTAATTGATTTTTTTTTTAATTTGCTCATATCAGTGGTTTGTTTTTAAATTATTAAATAATAAAGGTTTTTACAATAAAAAACATTTTGTATTAATGATTATGAAATATTTTTTAATATAATTTAACGCATTGATTATTAAAGAGAAACTAAAAATTATTTTATAAAATTTATTTTACTTTTAATTGTTTATTGAATTGCTTTTAATATTGCAAAAATCAATTATATATTTTTACTTCAATTTTTAACTGCATATGATATAAATTATGGCTTAATGATAAAATTCATAATTAACATAAAAATTATCAAAAAAAAAAAAAATCGTGTTAATTTTAATGTTTTTTTTCGCATTGTAAAGAAACCAGGCAATAACACACCACGATTTGTGGCCAAACTACTCGTAAAGATGCCAAACAGCGAGATTTTACTCTCAATTGATGGCATTCTTCTGCATCAGCTTTAAGAAAACAACCTTTCTTTCATTGTTAATATTTCCAATTATAAATAAAAAATTAACAAAAAAAAAACTATTAAATGTACAAAAATAAATATAAATAAAATTTGTTTTTAATATTTTTTGCATTTTAATTGGCAATTGGCCAAAAATAAACTTTTACCATGGTAAATTTTAACACAATGGATTGGCCAGTTAAAAACAGAAAACAATGTAAATTATTAACACTATATGTACATATGTATATTTTTAAAATGGAGGCGTTTCAATGTTATTTGCTGAAATAATAAAGAAATTTATTATTGTCTTTAACGGTTTTTTGTTGCTGGAAATTGTCCCCATAATTATAAATGTACATATTTTCAAAATTAGATACATTGTTCTTAGTTATACAGTAATAGATTGCATTAAAATTATCATTTGTATTCTAATTAATAGTTTTGATTAGCCCAAATATATAAAAAATACTGTGTTTAACCCTTTAAATGCTCGAATTTCTTAGATAAAATTTTTTACTAATAGCTAGTGATATATTCGCTTTTATCTTTGTAATTTATGTTTTTAACTCTTTAAATGTTAGAATTGTTAGATAAAATGTTTTAGTGATTGAATTCATTAATCATTTAAATACAATTTATAATTATAATATTGAAATAAATTTCGTTATAAACAAGTATTTATTAAAATTACTATGTTTAAGTTAGAGCAATAAGTCAGACTTATATAAATTGTTTTACTAGTAAATCGGTCAAATATACATATACTAGTTTTTATCACGGCAATTTATGGTCGAATTTATGAGTTGTTTGAACTTCAATACAAATATTTTGCTTTATAATAATCTTTGGATTAAAATTTCGAATTACACATACTATACATATGTAATATTGAATTTTAGTTTTAAAATAGTCTTTAAAACAGGACATATCAATATGTTTGTATACACAATTAATTTGTTTAGCATTTTTTCAACTCATTTGTTTGTTCTCTAGTTTCAACTTGACAACCTTGATATTTATTTCATTTACATGGACATTTAAGGGTTAATAAACCTTCAACAATAAGATTGATTTTAAATCCGTATGTGAATGTATATTTTTTTATACGGCCTTTGTGGTACTTTTTGCATACAAACGTACTTTTAATATATCACATACATACATTTTGTTTTAAACAATACATGTTGACCTTGGTAATATGATAACATTTATATCTGTATTAAAAAAACCAATAGAAATAAACAATATATAATTTTTTTTGTACTAAATTTTAGTTAATATGTTGTAGAGTACAAACATAATATGAAATCATAACCGTTTCCTTTTTAATTTCCTTCCTGGTATTGGTTTTGTGTGTGTATTTTTTTTTCTTTTTATAAATATTTGTTTAGATAAAATCTTTTGTTCATATAATTACATAAAACTACGTTTATAATTACGTTTTTATTATCTATAAAGACTTTTTTAATATTAGTTGTTTTTATCAATTTGTTTAATGTGTCAACCAGATATTTTTAAGTGAGTTTGTTTTCATTCTATAGATATTAACCGGCCAATAATGGCAATATATGGTACATATTTAAAAAAAAAAACAAATTTTTGTTTACAGATAAACAGCCTTATTCAGAAACAAGTAAGAAAGTATAGTCGGTCAAGCCCGACCATATAATACCTTACACCCAGTATATGTATAAAACTTCAGAAATGGCCATTATATGGGAGATATACAGCCCAATCATGAATAAAAATTCGCTGGGAGTTTTTTCCCCTTTTCCCATTTTTCCTATTCAAATTCAATGTTAAAAAAATAAAAAGGGAAAAAACTCCCGCGGAATTTTTATTCATGATTGGGCTGATAACCTATTGTGGACCGATCAGCCAAAATTTAGTGTCATGATGTCTGTGAATATAAGTATTATATGTGTTAAACTTTATCTCGATATAAATACTTTTAAAAGATTTATTATAAAATTAGGTGTCATCATTTCTGTATATATGAAACTTATTTGTGTTCAATATTATTTGGATACCAAAATTTTTGAGAGAGTTATGCTCTTTAAAGTGATTTTCGGATTTTATGTGGGAGCTACGACTAATTATGGACCGATCTGCACAAAATTTGCAGATGTGATTTGGCTTTTTGGCTCATTTGTGATGAAATTTGTTTGGATACTTGCATAATTCAAACATTTATGATCGGTAAACCCCAATTTCGGGAGGGTATTTGTATGGGGGCCAGGTGAAATAATGGATCGATTTACACCAGTTTCAATCCCATCCATCCTTGGGCCAAAAAAATATCACGTACCAAATTTTATCGAAATATCTTCAAAATTGCGACCTGTACTGTGCGCACAAGCTTTATATGGACAGCCAGACGGACGGACGGACATCGTTAAATCGACTCAGAAAATGATCCTGAGTCGATCGGTGGGTGTTGGACCAATATTTCTGGGCGTTACAAACATCAGCACAAATCCAATATATCCTCCCCACTATGGTGGTGTAGGGTATAAAATTTAAAGTAGACTTCAAATGTACTTTAAGAATATTTTGTTTGAAATTTTTGTCTAAAAGCACACTTCAAACCTACTTTATTTTTTATGAATACGGCAGAAAGATTCTTAGAATTAGTAGCCGAAAAAAGTGTGGAATAGCTGTTTTGGCCTTCAAATGTTTAAGTAATTTTACTACATATTTGTTAACGGTTATAATTAGAAAAGTTAATAAAGTTTTTAAATTACTTTTATATTGCTGTTAAATATTTGCGTTTACTTAATAAATGATAATTGCATTTAAAAGTATCATTTTCAGTAGACCTAAATAGTCAATGAACTTCCAAAGTTATTTGTACACTTACATCATGGTGGGAGGTTTATCATTTCGTTTGAAATATTTACAATCACCCCTATCGTGAATAAAAATTCCACGCGAATCTTGTTCACTTTTATTTTTTTAACATTGAATTTAAATAGGAAAAATGTGAAAAGTGAACAAATTTCACGTGGAATTTTTATTCACGATAGGGAGGAATGTATTTTATTTAGAATGCTTATATATAATAGATCGCTGTTTTGCGAAGTTTCCAGATATCTTGCGGGATAATATCTGATAGCAATATATCATATACATACATACATTTTCAGGAATGAAAATGACTGAGTGCTAAGTAAAAAAACGACTTCCTCGACTCTATTGCAGCACTATTGTCCTATATTTCGAATACGTAAAGTTCTGTACAAAGCTAGAAATTTGGATCAATAATGACACAATTTTAAGAAAAAATCAAAAAAAAAATTGAATAAACCATAACATATAAAAGTAGTTTTTTTTACTAAGTTACTAAGGTGAAGGGTATTTAAGAGTTTCCTAAGCCGAATAAAACACCCTAACTAGCTGTTACTTTTTTTCTATTCACTTCTATTTACTTTTTAGTAGATACTCGTAAGTTGTTTGGCTTTTATAAGTATTGGTCCAAACATTTGTGTTCTTCATTAATTATTTTCTTCTTTTTTTTTGTTTTGCTTAAATAAAGCAAAATTTTTTGTTGCCAAAAAAAGCTTTTTAGTTAAATTGTGATTCATTTGACATGGATAACCTTGAAAAAGTAATAAATTTATAATTTATGTATAAACAAACTTAATAATAATACCATTCATTTTAAACAAACTTTCAGTTTTCTTTGCAATAACAAACAAACTAAACAGATTAAATAAGTTTGGTATGAATGAAAGAAATTCATTGAACAAGCTCTATAAATTGTAAAATAAACACTAAAGGTATTTGAGACTTTAGATGAAAACTAATATATTCTAATTAGTTGCTAATTATTTAAAATAATTTACAATTGTTAACAGTATTTAGGGCCCGGCTGAGGTGTAAAAAACAAGTTAACAATAAATTTTCTTTGATCAGGAAAAATTTTTTGCATTTGTTTAAAAGCAAAAAAAAAAACTTCATTTCAAATTTCTATAACAAAAACATTGAAATTTGTATGGTCTCTGTTGAACTAAAAGAAACTGGTTAATTTGTTCAAATGATAGCCAGACAAAGTTAGTGAAAGATCTGTTAAATACAGTTAACGATCAATTTTGGATTCTAAAATATACCTGCTGATTAATTAAACGCTTTAAAATGCTTTAAAAACTTTACGGTAAATTGCAATACGCAAAATTTACTGTTTTTCCACCATTAACCATAAACCAATACAAATATTTATTGGTTAACATTGCATGTAAAATGTCAAAATTTGACATTTACTATTAATTCAGAAAGCATAAACACCAAATACAACCCGACACTTGCTTTGAACGCATGAGAAATTATTGAAGAAGATTAAGAAAAATGCCGGTTCGAAAACAAACTGGAAAAAAAAAACAAAAACTATTTTCTACGCTGATGATCAAGTAGGAAATTGGATACAAGAAAATAAATTAATCTTAAAGTTTTCTTTTTCAGCAACAAAAAAAACGCATATGACTGAGACGGACTGACTGTGTTCGCTGGCTACAAAACACAAGCATATGAACAAAATATGTTTTTGCCACAATAAATCTATGTTGTAAATGTAAAAAAAAAATATAGAAGTAAAGAAAGAAAATGTCCACATACAAAATAATCCACAAAGAAAAATATACATACCTACAGACTTAATAACATTACATACTAAAGAAACCACAATTGAAATTTAAAGTCTGCACACGTAAAGGTTTGTTTTTTTTTCTCGCATATCCAAAGTACATATCGATGGTCTCATGTAGAAAGGCCCTAACTCGCATATTTGAAACTTTACAGGAGAAGGTAAAAACATAATAGAAACTATAATATTCAACATGTAACTTTTTTTGTACACTATTGCAATAAATTTTTGTGTGTGAGGAGGTGTATTTGCGTTAAATGCATTGGAATCGCAAAAAAAACAAATTTTGAAAAAATAGCTAGTTAGGGCCTTTCTACATGAGACCAACGATATGTAATTGAATTTGTTTAATTATAAAGGAAAATTTTGGAAGTTTTATGTACTATGTAGATACATATTTTATTTTGGTTAATATTATTAACATTCTCTGGGGTTATATTTACAAGGACAATGTATTCGCATATTTAGTATTTTATAAAACATAAACCAATCAATTAATTTTGCAATATTTTTGGATATTTCATAGTACTTTCTTCATTAACACCTGATTTGTATTAAGAAAATCAGTTAAATTTACATACATAGGTTCTAGTTGAAAATTTCACATCTCTTTTAAAAATCCACTTCAAAATTAAAATTTAATTCCTTGACTTTCTTCATTTTCAAACAGTTTGAAGAACTATTTTATGAAATAAGCCTGATTACTAAGGCTTTTAAACTAACATTTATTTAAAAGCCTTAACAAGTTTTTAATTTGAATAAATGAAAATATAAATACCTACTCACATTAGTTTATTTTTGTGTTGACGTATTTTGCTCTTGCAAAAGTCATGTAAGTTCAAATATAGAAATAAATATTTACTGAAAACAGTGGTACATGTATTCATCTCTATTATCAACTATTAGAACGTTTATAAATTTGGGACAAAATCAACGGGACAGCAATAGTATTGATATTTCCGGGGCATTTTTGTATTATTTACTAAATTCCAGTATTAGTGAAAAGATTTGTTATTAAATTAATATCTTTGCTGGGAAACTCAATCAAAGAACTGATACTAAATAAAAGAATTATATTTAAGTTTAGTGCTGCTACATTTTATTTAACCACCCCAGACCCTGTAAATAAACGAGTATCAAGAGAATTTCTGTTTTCCAAATGACGCAAATGTAAAAAAAAAATTTTGATGCTAAGTCACTTTAAAAGAGTTTCAAAATTTTTTTTAGACAGTTGAGATAATGTTTTTTTTTTTTTATAATGGAATTTTTGTTTAAAGATTAGTAATTATAGAAATTGTTATTTCAAATAAAAAAATAATAATTTAAAGAAAGTTTTTTTAAGTCTTTTAAGGGGGCACACACTTTACAGTGATATAAAAGAGAAAAAGAAACACAAACAATTTGTTAATTTATAGTTTATAAAATCAATGAGAACAAAGCTATAAGTTTAGGACGAGTACAAATATCAATACAAACAATGAAATTTCCCAGCATACCATTCTAGGAGCGCTCCGAAAAAGGTGTCAGAAAAGAGTCCAACTAAGGAGCATTTTCGGAGCGAAAGAAAAAGTTGCTTGTTACTGTCCTGAGTCGGCACGCAGTATAACTCATAAATTCCACTTAATTATTTGTGTACCAAAGCGTTGTTGTCCTGTGCTTTGTTGTGCTTTGAACAAAAAATAAACATAGCTGTACCACACAAGAATGATAAAAACAAGATTACACAGAGCCCAAAAAAAACCTCATAAAAGACTCTTTTTGACATTATCTAAGAGCTCTTTGTGAGCCCAAAAAAACCTCATTAAAGACTCTTTTCTGACATTATCTAAGAGCTCTTTCTGACGGACCATTTTCGAACGTAATGACCCTCTTTTCTGAAGGTTTTCGGAGCAATTATGATTGTTTTTTGGTCTCATAAAGAGCGTTAACGCTCCGAAAAAGGTGTCAGAAAAGACTCTTTTCGGACTCATATGGCTTGCTGGGTTTATATTAGAGGCTTAGGAATCATCATCGTTTTTTGCGCATAATAACAAAAAGTCGACAGAATTAGGTAAGCATATTTGTTTATGTTTTTCCGTGTGGGGTAAACGGGTCGATCGATGTTTATGTTTATAGCTAGCTGTCTTTGTAATTTTTAAACAATAGCGATCTCTTTTTGTAAAATTGTCATTTGATGCAGACATATAGTAGTTGTTCAAGACCGAGCGTAATAAATCCCATGCCACATAATCAGTGTTTCTGGAAAAGAAGAATCTGATTGAGCTATTTAGACCTTTCCAAGGCCAGCGCTTAACTGAAGGTAAATTTTCTCTATAAAATTAACAATATTGAAGTTTATAAAATTTGATTTTAAATAATGCCAAAATCTAGAACAATAATTTTTAAAAAATAGCGGTCTCTTTTTGTGAAAATGTCATTTGATGCAGACATAGTTGTGTTGACATAACATGGACAGGAGTTGTCTAAACAAGACAAATTCATGTGCGGATAAGAAATTGTTGTCTTGTCAAGACGGATGTTAATAAATCCCATGCCACATAATCAGTATTACTGGGTAGGGAGAATCTGATTGAGCTTATACTATTTATTTAGGCCTTTCCAAGGCCAGCGCTTAATTGAAGGTAAATTTTCTCTATAAAATTAACATTATTGAAGTTTATAAAATTTGATTTTAAATAATGCCAAACTCTTAAGCCAGAAATTGCACACATAAATATTTTGTAAAAATGCTACTGAACTTTTATATACTTTTGCCATTAAAAATGTATGCATGGATGTGTTCATTGAACATCATACAAACACTTTTTTTAATATTGGTGTAAATGGCAAAAATAAAATAAAACAAAACTAATGTACACAAGATGGTAGATTAAAAATGAAATGAAAAATTATACTTATTTTATATATAGTATATACATAAGAAAAAGAAACATTAAATTACCGCTGGTTGTGAGCCATATTTTTCAGTTCCATTTACAGCCTTTTCCAACAAATGTGAACTTTCTTCGGTGGCCAACATGGCGTTATTGTGTTTAAGATTCGATTCCGATGAGGTTGATGACATTTTGAATAAATTTTTGTTTTTGTTGTTGATGTATTTTGTATAAAAGTATGATATGATGAGATTTTATTAATAAATAATTTTGTTTTTGTTTTGTATTTTATATAAATATTTAAATTTATAATAAATATGAGATTACTTTAGTATTTTAATACTAGTTTTAATAAATATTTTCTATTGTTTATTTTGATTTGTTTTTAACAAATAAATACTAAGTTCGGGATATGTTTTGAGTATAAGTTTTTTGTATTTTATTATATTTTTGGCTGCTGTCGCAGTTTTTGAAAATTTCTTGTTGTTTTGTTGTGTGAAACTTTTGTATAAACGATTTTTTTTCAGCAATTTCTTTGCGGTACATTAAAATAGATAAATGACGAATTTCGTAGCAATTGATTTGTTACGTTGTCAAAATTTGTTGAAAATGTTGTTGGTGGAGTTGGTGGTAATGTCCTTTTGAATGTGTCCTTTAACGTTAAGGTTATAAAACACACACAATTGTTCATTCTTTTATTAACGCCTACACTTTTGCAAATACTGGGGGCATTAAAGCGCCTGCGTTTGTTCTCTTTTTTGCTTTTCACGTATGTATATTTTAAAGGTTAACCGTTAAAAACAACTCTGTTACTGTCAATACGTTTTACTTTGTTTGGTTGTTTTTATGTTTAATTGTCTATTGTAAATTTTTCTTTCCTCTGCTATCTTTACAATTTTCTATTGCATTTGTTTAATAAGTTTTTAAAAACATTTAATTGCTTTTTCCTGGAGTATTTTATAGTCTTGTTAATGGAATTTTTTTTAACACTATTCGAGTATTTTCAGTGTTTAATTTTAATTAGATAATAATAAATTTTGAGTATTTTTTGTTATGTTGTTTTAATGAAACTTTGTTTAAATTTTTAAAAAAAGCCGGTTTTTTATTTCTTTTTTGTAATTAAAAGTGTAGCTTAAATAAAAATGTATCTTATTTGTATTTTGTATAAATAAAATATTATTGAATTTTTTATTTTGTGGATTTCTTAACACCGTCACGACTTGATTGTTAATGTCTCGTTGTATACCTTACGCGCTAAATAAAAGCATATTTTGCTCAACGTTTTTTCCTTAATAAAGTAAAAAAAAGTAAACTGAAATTCTCTCTCTCTCTCTCTATCTCTCTCCATGTAAATCCGTTTAATCGAACAAACCCCCAAATATGTAGTGTTTTACGCTCATTCATTTTATTTTATCGCTCTTATATTCTTTTCGATTTATGCATTTTCATTAAAAGTTTCATCATCATCATCGGCCTTAGTTATTAGTAGCAGTTGATAATAATGACAGCGCCAACACAAGCCCCCCAGAAGTAAATTATATTGCTTCCACCTCTCCACACTTCATGTTCTCTGTGTTAGTTTTTCTCCGACATTGACTCTATATCGAGCCTCTTTGCCTTTTAAGAACCATTAATAACAACAAGAAAATAACAAAACACAACAATAACAGCAGTATGTACATATCAAGTAAAACTGGAAATGAATGCAGGCGCTAAGTAAATTTTCTACCAACTATGTACAATACAATCTCTCTTCCATTTCAGTTTCTAGACATCGTTACAAAAATTCTCTCAAAAGTCTACTTTTTTAACATTGCCCCCACCTCACACGTTTTTTGTTTAATATCGTGCTGGTTTTTTTTTTTTGTATTTTGTACCTTACCAGACATTAAATATAAATAATAAATATTAAAGAAATGAGGGTGTGTGTGTCATCATGGCACTGCGCCACATATTAGTGGTGGTGGTACACTGTGTTTGTATGAGTCTGTAGGCCTTTGACGTCACACAAACTCACCAAGTTTACTTTGAATACTTTTGTGTAGATTCAGGCACAGTGAATTAATACGGAAAAAATATGTAAATTATTTACATAGATTTGTTTTTGTAGATCAAAACAGTGTAAAGCTAGGAACACAACTGGGACGTACATCGAATTTCGACTTAAACGACAAATTAGTCAGTGACAATTCGCTATGTAAATTCGTTGTATGAAGCATAATAACCACGAAAAAATAATGTTTTTGTTTTCGTATAACAGCTGATAGATAGTGTGACTATCAATGTTTTCACAGAATTTAATTTCGCTCGGAAGTGGAATTAATTCCGTTTTTTGCTTCTATAGAAAAAGCAAAACAAATTTTTTTTCAGAATTAAACCACTCTTAATTTACTATGTGAAATTGTAATTTCAAGTATTTCTAGGTTTCATTCCGAAAAAAATTTTCGTTTAACTTTTTCTATAAAAGCAAAATACGGAATAAATTCCACTTCCAAACAGAATTAAATTATTTGGCATGGCTGTATATACATATAAGAAAAAATATAAACAATAACAGTAAATAAATATTCACAAAAACACAGATAAAAACAATTTTTAAAGTTAAATATTTATTAAAACAAAATAAAACAATATTTAAGGTAAAAATTAACATTATTTACTGAAAAATTAAACACTAAAACAAAATACATAAATATATTTTAGAATTCGTCGCATATGACGAATTCAGACGACGTTATTATTGTGTGTATTTTCGTATACACAAATGTGTTTTATTTTTGGCGACGAATTTTCGCGATTAAAAATTAATCGTTCGTCTCAATTGTGTTCCTAGCATAATGCGTAGGCTTTATGTCGGCAATGTAAAATTATTGTTGTTTAAAATGCACGAAATTCATTGCAGAAGAAGAAAACCGAAAAGAATAAGACAGTTTTTAAAAATCGAAAACCGCATAGTATATAGGTATTATGATGTTGAAGCGGGTACGATTTTCAATTACAATGATCTTTAATATTCCGGGAGAAAATTTGAATGTTATCAATTCTAGTTCGTCCAAAAAAGGGAGATACGGCTAATTTGAGAAAATTATATCTGAAATTGTAGTGGTTACGTCTTTTTCGGCAAATATTTGCCAAGTGTAACCGTACCTTAAGATGTATATGATAGAACAAATATTGTTTAATTTTTTTAAACTTTTTTTTATTTATTTATTGAATCGTCTTATTTTCTAAGGCCTAAAAATAAGTATTAAAACCTTAAGCATTAAACACATTCGCCAAAAGTAAAATATAAAATGCCCTGCTGTCGTCAAAATAATCATTCACATATAAACGTATGTATTTTATTTTTGAAATACTGTAGTCGGTAGCTTGATCTGGCGAATGTGTTTAATGCTTTAAACTAAAATTAAAACTAATTGCTCTCTAGCAACAGCCTGTCGAAATAATGGGCCTGATCTTAAATGGATGGTAGTTCTGCTTTATGAAGCCTTGATACTGTTTGACTTAACTAATGGTACTTGTAAGTCCGTGTTTTTTTTTATTTCTTATGCACCATGATGCACCCGTCATGGACCAAAGCATTTTCGATTGGGCCCTTTGTATAGGTTCAATTTGGTTCAAATTGGATTCCACATGTCCAAATTGGTTTTAAGATGGATTTATACAGAACGACTTTATAGTCAAGGCTCAACTTTGAATGGTTACCGATTAACGAGTGAAGACTAGAGGCTTTTAACTTTATGTGAAGTATCTTGGCTTAGACAAAAAAAGATATAGGTACCTATTGTAGGTATGTATTTCGAAATAAGAAATAGTTATATAATTTCTGTAACATAACAGGATAACGAACATTTCTATCATCCCATGTATTTTTCAAATTAATTAATTCATGACAATGTAAAAGTAATTCACAACATCTAGTTTAAAACTAAATTAAACTATATACATAAGCATTCCGCACTAGTTGTATAGCATTATTACATTCATAAAAGATAAAATTTATTGCCAAATTATTATGATGTCATATTTGTACATATAAACTGCTTAAATATTTAGTAAAAATTAATTAATTAATTTGACTCAGCTAATTTATTTGTGTATTAAAAAATAATATAAATTGTGAATACTTGTTCCTTATGTATAGAAAATCGAAAGGTCAATTTGAAATAAATACCAGTTTTTTTTGAACTTGACAGCC
The DNA here is from genome assembly GCA_950370525.1 of Bellardia bayeri. Taxonomy (NCBI): domain Eukaryota; kingdom Metazoa; phylum Arthropoda; class Insecta; order Diptera; family Calliphoridae; genus Bellardia; species Bellardia bayeri. Next base: position 24,405,535 of record OX493267.1, read on the forward strand.
CACTGTGTCTGAGTCGGTACGCATAGCAACAGTTTTATTCATCATCATGAACAATTCAAAAATTCAATGTAGTACTAGAGTAAAAAAGCCGAATGTATGAGAGTGTATGTGGCTTGGTGAATAAATATCTGTGTTCTCCAAAATCAAAAACTTAAGCAAAAAAGGCAGATATGTACATACCTACATGCTAAACTAAAAATAAAACCGAAATTACCAACATACATACATAAATAACAACTACTACCGTACAAATTCAGCTGAATTTTCAAATGACTACGAATACAAAACGTGACTTTTGCAGCGCAAACCGCAGTTCACAAAACATTACGCTTTGTTGGGACACACCACCAACAAGCGTATCGATTATATTACATGTGTTTGTTAGTGTTGTTGGTGTTTTCGGTTTGGTGAATCTTTATAATAAAAGTCACCTTCAAAATAAATGAAAATTATTGAATTTTGATGAAATTTCTATGTTTGTAATTATCCAAAATTAGAAAGAAATGTTACAAACGTATGTACATACATACATACATATGTACGTAAATATGTACGTAGATATTGAATGGAACAGAACAAGAGAGAGTGAAAAAGGCTGTATAAAAAAGGAAGTCTTCATTTGTTAACATGTTTTGGTTATCTAAAGGACTCTTTTACAGTTTACTCTTTTAGTAGGTACCTAGAACTTGTTAACAAAAACTGTCACTCAAATTTGTGGAAATTCAGAGAGAATTTAATAAAAATGTGTATAAATAACAGACACGTGTTTTTTCTTCATTTATTTTCTTGCTAAAATATCAAGTAATTTTTTTCAGTTTAGGCTTGATAAAAAATAAATGATTTATGGTAGGCATAAAAGAGTTTTATTTAATTGTTTATTTTTACACTGTACTCTTTTTTTTAAATTATGTCTCTGTGTGTAAAAGTTTTGCAGTGACGTCACAGAGTGTATGTGACAAGCCCCGAAATCTTTAGCCAATGAAATCTTGTTTTGCTTCATTGGCCTCTAAACTAATGCAAGAGTGTGTGTGTGTGTGTGTATCTGTTAGTGCGAATGTTTGATAGTATTATTTAACCATATTTTGTACTTAAATAAAGAATGAGGGCGATGTGATGATGATTCAATACAATGTTGGCAAACATGGTACAATTGTACATTTTTTGATACATTTTATACACAGTTGGTACCGTGGAACTACCACGAGTCATTTGGTACAATTTCAAAATACTGTTGCATCAATATTTGGTATTTCAGATGAAATATGTTGATAAGTTTACCATTTAAGTTACTATTTTTGTAATAGTGCAATGTAATAATGTAAAGAGATTTTATTAAATTTTATGAACATTTTGGTACTAATATCAATTTACGCCCTTATTCAAAAACGATTATTAAATTTAACAAACGTTTATTAAGACAGATTTGCATATAAACAACTGCTTAATAAACGTTTGTAAATTTAATAATCGTTTTTGAATAAGGGGGTTAATCTTTAAATGTGCATCTTACGACAAGAAATTGTAGGTTGAATTATCAAACAATGGGAGTTTCTGGCTTATTAATTCATATTAAATGATTTTGAGGCTTAGTTCAAACTAAAACTTAAAATGTGGTTAATCAGAATTTCAAAATCCTTTGAAGGCAACTCTTCTATTTCTTCTATTCTTGAAATAATAAATCTAGTAATTTTGGAAATTCAATCGAAGGATGCACAAATATGTAGGTATATATTTAAAAATGTTAAATTTTCGCAAATAAACCTATACTTCATTAATATGAATATTTTAGATAATGGCGATAATAAACGCAAGTAATATTCTTAAAGATTTACCCCTTTATTCAAAAACGATTATTAAATTTAACAAACGTTTATTAAGACAGATTTGCATATAAAAATTTGCTTAATAAACGTTTGTTAAATTTAATAATTGTTTTTGAATAAGGGGGTTAGAAGTAGCCGTCTAACTAAATTTAAACAAATACAAACAAATCCCAAAACAAGATAATTTACAGGAAGCATTTAATTACGTAACGAGCTCTGTTTCTTTGCATTAAATTTTATTTTATTGCTTTGGCAACATTCTTCCTGGAACACTTGAGTAAGAAAGTAAAGCTAGATTTACACGATTGACATTTTCTTCAAAATTGCTCTTCAAAATGCTTCAAACTCGTGTAAAAGGCAAAAATTCTTCAAAATTTATTTATTTAATAGTTATTAAACTATTTATTTAATAGTTATTAAATAAATACATTTTGAAGAAATTTTGCTGTTTACACGAGTTTGAAGCATTTTGAAGAGCAATTTTAAAGAAAATTTCAAGCGTGTAAATCTAGCTTAAGTTTGTGGTTAATTTTTATTATTCTTTAACAAATATTAAAAATGGTACAGTGGAGGTCTAAAAAGTACATTTTATTTATATAGTTGGTACGAAATCCAAAAATCTATTTTCCATCACTGATTCAATTGGTATATTAATAAGACAACAACAAAAAGTATACAAAAATAGGGAATGGTGTGTCAGTCACACTTTTATAAGCCGTTTATGCCGAATATGGAATATTATACCTGTGCGGTCCAATTATAACGAATTCCGGTTATAGAAAACTTTTTTTATACACTTCATTATGAGTGACAGGGCTATATACATGTTTATGTACCTACATACGTACAATTTTTATATGTTTGTGATTCACTTGCGACCACATAACGGTATCGGTCCGTCCACGTGTTGTCATTTAACCTACAGACGCAGCATACATATCTGATATACTCCAGAGAATTTGTACATATATTAAAAATACATACATATGTACAAGACATTCGCGAAAAACTAAATAGGTACGACATTATAGATTTTTTAAACTTATTTTTGACCTTGTAGACAACAAATGAGTGGAATTGCTAGATCTTTCTTAATAAACTTTAATTTAAGACCATAATACATACTCGATTTCATTTTAAAAACAGAAAATCTTCTTTAAGTACATACAGAGTAATTGTATGTATTTGTCAAATTACAGCTTAATTAATGTCTTGGATATACACTACTTCTACCAAGATACTTGTTTATTAGGTAGTTTTTCCAGATTTTCATCCTCAAAATGGCCCTATGTCTATGCAAACGTTTTCGTGTTTTTTGTACTTTGAGAAATCTTTGAAACACATTCCAATTTATATATGTATGTACTTAAATACACATTGTTAGCTTATAGGAATGAGTAGAGTAAACCTCCCATATAAGGGTCATTGCTAAAATCACTTTAAAAATGTTGTTATCCAAATAATATTCCCAATTTTATGATGACAGGTCCATAATTAGTCAAAGCTCTCATTTAAGATCCCTTTCGAAAATCACTTTAATATGTGTTTATATCGAGATAAAATTTAACACAAAAATTATTTATATGCACAGAAGTGATGCCACTAAATTTTTGGATAATCGGTCCATAATAGCCCAATTATGAAAAAAACTGTTTTTAAATATATACTGGTTGTAGGGTATTATATGGTCGGTCTTTAAAACCTATACTTTCTACGTTGTTTATAACAATGTTATGGTTGTTTGTTTAGTTTTAATTTTTATATGTATTTAATTTTTTTTTCAGACAAAAAAGTACTTAAATATAATAAACAAAATTACGCGATCTGCTGTAGAATAACAAATGTCAGATATTTTTTAGTTTATTTTTCTGTTGAGTTTACTTTTTTCGTATTTTTATACATATGTACGTATTGTATACACAGACAAAATTTGTAGCTGGCTTTAAATGGAAAATTGAAATAAAGAAAAACAAAACAAAGGCTGTGCCGAGTCCTAAATACCCTCCACCTAAATATCATGAGAAATTCAAAAACTACACTGGCCATAAGACTAGAATATTCTTAGTCAATGTTTTTTATTTAGTCTTAGCCCAAATTTTATTAGTATTTTATATATTGTTTGAAAGACAATTTTACAAACAAAATAATTTATTTCAAATGTTTAATTTTGGTCCTACGAAAGTTCAAGCATCGGTAGCAATTCATAAAAAATGTAATTGCAATACTTTTTTTGATCATTAAAAAGGTAACGGTCGTTACGTTGTTTACCTTTTTAATGGTCAAAGAAATGTATTGAAATTACATTTTTTTACGAATTCTTTCGATTGCTACCGATGCTTAAACTTTCGTAGGTCCAAAATTAAGCAATCCTCTTGGCATATTTGCTTAGGTTGCAATTTTATTTTAAAAATCACCGAAAATCAGTAACGACCGTTATTTTTCAATTTTGGACCTACGAAAGTTCTAGCATAGGTAGCATATATCTATTTTTATGTTAAGTGTGTTGCTTCACCGTGCAGAACAGTATTTTGTCTCTCCTGAAAATTTTAGTATTTCGAGTTTTGACCCTTTTGTATTTAGGGTGCGATATGTACATATGTAGATGAAATTCTTTTAACTTTTATCTAAATTAACGTAAAAAGCTTAAGATAATATAAAAATATAAATGGGGTAAATATGTATGTATAGTATTTGTTATGTATTATAATTCATTTATTACCTGCAGTTTTTCAATTATCATTTCTTATTACATATTTTATTTCAATGTCATATAAATGTCATAAAAGTAATCAGTTATTATTTTGGTCATTCAAAACCCATTTTTGTTTTGTGTGTGTGTGTGTGTGTGTGTGTGTTACACATTTATAATTGTTTAATGAGGGGCCCGACTATTTGGCATAAGTGAGTGCACTCACCAACAATTTGTACTTTAACCTCTTACTTTATTCATATTTATAAACTCTCTTACTTATTTATGTACATACGAGTATGTACTCTCTTTAAGTAAGTACATTAATTATAAATAAATGTAGCTAGTCATTTCTTGTGTTTTTTTTGTTTGTTTTTTGGCGAACTGATTTAAATTTACGTTTTAAATCGGCAAATATTCAAGTTGATATCAAAAAATACTTTAGACTTTGAAAGAGCTGAATTTTGTTTAATGAATGGAGGGAGGTCTTTACGGTTCATAGATTTAATGTACTCGTATAGGTTACCAGATTTGATAATCAAATGTTTAATCATTCTTAAGAAATTGAACTGATAAAAAAGAATTGATTAAATTAATAATTTTTTATATACATATGTTAAGTTACAATATGGGACAAGATATGTTCTATACAAATATATAAATATACCAGGGGGTTAATTAGTTTTATTTTATTAAACCCTACACCACCATAGTGGGGATTTGTGTGCTGATGTTTGTAACGCCCAGAAATATTGGTCCAACACCCAACTTAAAGTATACCGATCGACTCAGAATCACTTTGTGAGTCGATTTAACGATGTCCGTCCGTCCGTCTGGCTGGCTGGCTGTCCATGTAAAGCTTGTGCGCAGAGTACAGGTCGTAAATTTGGTGATATTTTGATAAAATTTGGTACGTGACATTTTTACGGCCCAAGGATGGATGGGATTGAAACTGGTGGAAATCGGTCCATTATTTCACCTGGCTCCCATACAAATGTCTTTCTGAAATGGGGGTTTACCAATCATAAATGTTTAAATTATGCAAGTATCCAAACAAATTTCACCACAAATGAGTAGTAAATGGAGCTAAATCACATCTAAAAATTCTGTGCAGATCGGTCCATAATTACTCATAGCTCCCAAATAAGGCCCACTTCCGAAAGTCACTTTAAATAGCATAACTTTCTCAAAAATGTTGGTATCCAAATAATATTGCACACAAATATATTTCATATGTATACAAATAATACGGTACAATTTTATTATGATCGGTCCATAATTAGTCGTAGCTCACATATAAAATTTGACACAAATAAGTTTCTTATATACAGAAATAACGGCACCTAATTTTATAATGGTCGGGCCATAGTTATTCGAAACTCCCGAAACTCCCCTCTCCGTAATTCAATTTAAGCTCTATAAATCTTTTAAAAGTATTTATATCGAGATAATGTTTAACACATAAATTATTTATATTCACAGACATCATGGTACTAAATTTTTGGATGGTCGGATGTTTATTTCTCCCATATAACGCCCATTTCTGAAAAACTGTTTTATACATATAGGTACTGAGTGTAGGGTATTATATGGTCGGGCTTGACCGACTATACTTTCTTACTTGTTTTTATGTTATGTACGAGTATGTACTTATGTATGTATTTGGACAATTCTTTGAATTTTTTCAAGTAAAATGACTAAATTCTAAGTACTAAATTAAAATTCTTATAATAAATATATGTACTCGTATGTATAGGTAGTATACATATACATATGTATATTATAAAAATAGTGGTGATTTTAGTATTTCATTAGGAACAATTTTAGGCATGTTCGACTTATTCCTGTGATTGTATCACCAAACAAATTCATATTTACTTTTACCCTGTCAAACTCTAAAGGTGAACATTTCATAATGTATAAATACTGGAAAAGCCCCATAAGAAATCAGGGGTCAAATTACCCCTCGTATCGTATCGAAAAGTGATTTCGTGATTATCGAAATTATGATAAAATGTACTAAATTTCTTGCTATCGAATGCCATAATCTCAAATAAGAAAATTACGATTAATTTTACTCGATATCGAATGCGGTAATTTGGCCCTAGAACTCTTTTCAGTGAGCAATATTCTTCTACATATTTGTCGTTATTCTGAATGATTATTTATCTGGAGCTTTTGTGTTTTTCTATCATTTAAGAGTCTAATTCATCATGTATTCATATTATATTTATCGACTCGGAAGTTATCAGCATTCAAACTGTTTTTTTTGGGTCTTCTGAAAAGTTGTTAAGGAACATGTACATACATATGTACATACATCTGATCTCAATTCTAGTATTATTAAATGTAAAATTATTGTCTTTCTCAATTGTTAAGTTTCTTTTCTCTTTATTTTCATATTTCTAATTTAAGTAAAAATAAGTTTCTGTTGTTAATAGTCCGTAAGGATTTATATTCATAGACTTACGCCCTTATTCATAAAACTTATCAAAGGCTTATACAGGCTTATAAAGCAAATTTTGTATGGATATTTGCTTTATAAGCCTGTTATAAACCCTTGATAAGTTTTTATGAATTAGACTGTAAATAAATAAATAATTGAAATTGATTGTTCTCCCCATTGAATTGGTAACCGATGCTTATGGTAAATGTGTTCCATCAGCATCAAGCAACAATTTCAAAACGTTTGCGAATAGCTGAATCATTCAAATGCAGGGAAATTGGCTACCATATGAATTGAAGCCGAGAGACCTTGAAAGACGATTTTACATGTCGGAAATGCTGCTTAAACGGTATAAAATAAAATCATTATTGTACCGAATCATTAGTTGCGATAAAAAATGGATACTCGTAGCGTAAAAGATCGTGAAGGAAGCACAGACAACTAATTGCAACTAATTTGTTTGAAGCGAGCATTGGCATAAAAACGCTCTAACATGAAAGCGTAATATATGCTCTGCCACATGTTGCAATACCTGTTAACAACTATTTCGAAAGAAATGGTTGGGACCTTTGCTCGTCCGCCTACTATTTGTTTCGATCGATGCAGAACGCTCTTTCTAGAATACAAGTGTATCCGAAATTGCATTGATTCGCTCTTGGCCGCAAAAGATGATAATTTCCTATGGCGCATAATCCATATGTTGCCAGAAAGATGGATAAAGTTCATAGCTAATAATGGTCAATACTTTAAATAAATATACATATATTGTACAAATGTTTCATTTGGTTTTTCCAAAGGCACCAGCGAAAATAGTTCAGCGGCAATAAATTGCAAGATCTTTCTCATTTCTCATGCAAAACCTGAATTGTTTGGACGACTGTGTTCAGCTGCCTTCATGAACACAACATTTTTGATTTTAACATGATTTAACATTTAACGTTTATATAACGGCATAATTAAAAATGGACCTAATCTCTAAAGATGATTTTGTTGAAAATGCCTTGTTTTTATTTCATGGTTAAAAGCATCATCAAACAATGACAGCAACACAACATAAATATTTAAAATATTTAATGAATTTATATGATTCACAAAAGGTAATTAATTTTTCCCACTAAAAGTACGAACTACATAAATATCTTATCTCGAATTTAGTCAAGATTATATAATAAAACATAAATAAATATTTCTATATAGGTATGCCTACAATGACACGCCCTTTTTCCAATCAGCAGACATTATTAAGAGGCTTATCAATCAGACATTTTTAATATTTTTATTGACTCATAAATATTTAATGGGATTTTACTAACAATACAATTACATTCATTATTTATTACTATAAAAAACATTATATATATAAAAAACATACATTATTTACAAATTCAGCAAGTAAATACATACTCGTATATAAAATTTATTATTATTTTTACAGCAAAAATAATCTAAAGATGTTGTTGTTGATAAAACGATCAAATTGCCATAAATATCAGTGACGTTTTATTAATTGAACCAAAGTACATAAATTAATGCTAGAACACAACTGGGACGAACGACGAATTTCATTCAACACGACGAACTAGTTGGTGACAATTTGCTGTGTAATTTCGGCGTATGAAGCAACGAATAATAATAAATAATTTTAAATAAGTTAAAAACAGAAACGAAACATGGTCACCCCGGCGTAAAAAATAGAAATGTACTCGTATACTCACTCTATTTCCGAGTTCGCCGAATATGACGAATTCATGACGAAGCAATTTATATTGAAAAAAATTGATACAATTCGTCGTTCGGCCCAGTTGAGGCTTCTAGCATAACAATGCAAATTTTTTTATGCTTGGTTTTCACTATGTCATTTCATTTCTGTTGTCAAATTGTCCAAATTGTTGGCAATTGTATGAAAACGGGTTGTCATATGGCGTCATCTATGTTTGCAATCATGATCATGAACATAGATGACACCATATGACAACCCGATTTCATACAATTGCCAACAATTTGGACAATTTGACAACAAAAATGACATAGTGAAAACGCGGCCATCGTGTCGTATTTTATTTTTAGTAGGGCGTAGTATTTGGAAATTTTTAATAAAAAAACAATCTAGTTAAAATAATATACATACATACATATATTTATTATTTGTTTAGCACTTATTTAAATTGTTTTGTTTATTACTGAAAAATTTAAATATAATTTAGAATTGAACAGTTAACAATCATAAATAGAAAACAAGTAAGAAAGTATAGTCGGTCAAGCCCGACCATATAATACCCTACACCCATTATATAAATTAAACAGTTTTTCAAAAATGGACGCTATATGGGAGATATAACCTATTGTGAACCGATCATCCAAAAATTTAGTGTCATGATGTCTGTGAATATATGTCAGTAATATATGTGCTAAACTGTATCTTGATATAAATGCTTTTAAACGATTTATGGAGTGAATTACGGAGAGGGTCTTATATGGGAGTTTCGACTAATTATGGACCGATTCTGAGTCGATCGGTATACTTTAAGGTGGGTGTTGGACCAATATTTCTGAGCGTTACAAACATCAGCACCAATCTAATATACCCTCCCCACTATGTGTGGTGTAGGGTATAAAAATAGGTTTGCAATACACCAATACCACACTTTGCGTCGGGTTTACGTTCCAAGAAAACACGACGCAAATTAAAACGACGCAAAGTGAATTAAGATTTACTATAGCAAATCATATAAAGATCGAAGATAGGTTCTCTAGGGTTACGAAAATACTAAGTTGTCGGCTTTCTTTCACAAAAAAATTGGTCCAATTTTTCTTGTAGTAATTGTCTGTACTACTACCACTAGCATTATCGTTGGATAATGCTTTACATTTTATTTATTTTTGTCTGAAATACCATTTCACTTAATGGTATTCTCTGCGCATGTTGATTTTCAATCCAAATAGAAAGCAAGGACTCCATTTCGATCATCAAAGCACTTCTTGTATGGGACATCGTTTTAGCATCTAATGATGTTGCAGATTTTGCGAAATTTTCAAAAAAAAAAAATTAAAAACTCGAATTAAAAACAACGCAACATCGAAAATCTAACGACGTACAGTGAAAATTAGTACTAATCAAGCAGCGACGCAAGGAAACGACGCACAGCGAGTTATTGGTGTATTATTGCTTTAAGCGCTTAAACAATAATTGCGACATGCTAATTAATAAAACTTGATAAAAACCTGGACGGAAATTGTTTGTTTTTAAATGTAGGATTATTTTGTAGATTTATATTATTATAACCTTATATGGCTAGACTTTTTTGATACCAGCCTATTATTGTAATAATATTTAAATCAGTGTAACGCAAATTTGATTTATTTATATGGTAATAATTAATACAAGATTGATTTTGCAATGACGTTAGAAATAAACTATGAATATTTTAGGTCAGTTTAATAAGGAATTTTAAAAAAGTAATATATTTTACTATTTTTGATTAGACTCAGAAGCTATTACCATGAGTAATAGAATTTCTATCTATAGCACATAATTTTGTATTTAAACTTACTGATTATATTTTAATTTCGCCACAGTTGGGGATACCTTTTCCGCGATCTAACACCGATTAGTCTAATTCTCCATTTTGGCAGGAAATTAAGTTTACAAGGAGCCCACATCCTGTGAAACACTAAGTTGATAAATTGATTAAGCTAATACGTCCAAACATTCTATGATATGACTTTGTCTGTTACAATCTTGAAAATCCAAATGTTGAACTTTTACTGTAGCTAGATGGTCAGAAGTATTGAGATCATTTTACATGTAGAAGCTTTGACAATTGGTACAATGATTTAAATTTCGCTCAAAAAACACGCTGCTATTTCTGGAAAATAACAACTTAATTTTAGCCTATTTTTTGATAATATTGATATTATAGCCACCAAAACAATGAATTCATAGCAAACCATATTTCAAGATCGCATAATTTCGGAAATTCAGCTTTAATTTGCCGCCTAATCATGAGATTTAATTCCACTGGATTACTTTTTGTGGAAATATGTTAAAGATCGAATATATACAGATCCAATGAAATCGATGACATTCTTAAAACAAAATCTGAATGAAAATATTGATAATAGATCGATATCGGTATAAGTGGTCAAAGGAAGTGTTCATCTGTCCGATATTATTTTGCATTAATAATAGTCAATCAAACCCTACTCTTTTCAATACAATACAAATTTAATGATTTTAATATAAATTTTTTGTTTTATTTTGTTATTAAAAACAAAAGTTCTCATCGAAAAACCCTTTAGTTTTGAGGAAGGATAATTTTTCAAATAGTACTTTTTTAACTTTTTATATATAATATAATATAATAAGATTGATAAGATTTTCATAGCAAATACTGTTAAACTAAATGAAGATTTTCTATAGAAAATACTGGTATAGATGAAGTTTTTTTTATAGAATATTTTGCTATAAAATGTTTTGTTATTCTAAAGAAAATAAAAAAAAGAAGTGGTAAGGGGAAAAAAATTTGCCATACCTCCTACCAACCACCCGCCAGAAAATTTTTTTGCTCGTCTGGAAATTTAATAAAAGTGGTGAGAAAAATCGTGGTGAGTAAAAATCGTGGTGAGTTTTTAGAAATTCACCACAAATACCGTTATTCTAAAATTTTCAAGGTCATTGAAAATTTGTCACCCTAAAAGTAGGCAATTGGGCTTTTTTACAGTTTTACGGGGTGGTTGCTGAATTAACTAGCAATATAAAAAAACTTAAGTGCACAAAAACAGAATAACAACAAACTCTCTTAAAAAGTTTTGAGTAGAAAGCTTTTTATTAATTGAATTAAATACTCCCCAAACTTTATAATAATTATATGTGTATAAACAGTCACACGAAAAACCCGTATATACATATTAATCGCAGTCAAACACTTAAACGGTCGTTAACAGTTTAAAATGATTTAAATGGCAGTTGATTTAAAAATGAAAACAACAATGCTTAAGTCAAGTGACAGGTTACCCCTTATCCTAATTAATGTCATGTAATTTATGTAAATCTAAACTGCAGATAAAGGTTGGGAACAGTGTTAAATAATTAAATAAAATATGCTTTATTTCTTTCATTTTTCAGTTATATTAAAGAGATTGATAAACATTTGTTGAGGTCATTATATACATACATACTCGTATGTATGTATATCTACACACAATTTATTGCTCTAGTAAAAGAAAAATGTTTAAATTTTTTATTTAAGTTTTAATTTAATCAGGAAATAAATAATTTTTATTACATTTCAGTTCAGTTTCTTTTGCTATCACAGAGTTCTATTCGGAGTTCCATCAGCTGTAAGAAGTATGTCAATACGTCTAGTAAACATTGTAAAGTTTTAAAAATGTATTGGAATAAATAAATTAACAATAACGGGTATGTATACGTATGAAGTGTTTATGTGTTTTAAGAATAATTAACAACTGTTTATTTAATAAATTAAAGCAATATTAAAGTGATTTAAAATTGTGTGTTTTTTTAATTTATTATTTAAGTTAAAAATCTGGTACAAAATTGTGCCAATTTTTAATAAAGGTCGTTTATGACCTTTATTTATTGTTTTGCTTTAGTTATTAAATAACTTTAGCATTCTTTAGATGTGGCATCTATTTTTAGAAATATTTTACAAAGTTTAACAACTTTATTAATTAATCTCTTGTTATACCCTACACCACCATAGTGGGAAGGGTATATTGGATTTGTGCTGATGTTTGTAACGCCCAGAAATATTGATCCAACACCCACCTTAAAGTATACCGATCGACTCAGAATCACTTCCTGAGTCGATTTAACGAAGTCCGCCCGTCCGTCCGTCTGGCTGGCTGTCCATGTAAAGCTTGTGCGCAGAGTACAGGTCGCAATTTTGATGATATTTCGATAAAATTTGGTACATGATATTTTTTCTGCCCAAGGACGGATGGAATTGAAAGTGGTGGAAATCGGTTCATTATTTCACTTGGCTCCCATACCAATGTCCTCCCGAAATAGGTAGTTTAACGATCATAAATGTTGGAATTATGAAAGTATGCAAATAAATTTCACCACAAAGGAGTAATAAATGAAGCTAAATCACATCTACAAATTTTGTCAAGATCGGTCCATAATTAGTCGTATCCTCTATATAAGGTCCACATCCGAAAATTACTTTAAAGAGCATAACTCTTTTAAAACTGTTGGTATCGAAATAATATTGAACATAAATATGTTTCGTATACATATATATTATATGGTAGAATTTTATGATGATTAGTCCATAACTAGTCATAGCTCTGATATAAGTATACAAATAATACGGTACAATTTTATTATTATCGGTCCATAATTAGTCGTAGCTCCCATATCACTTTGACGACCATAAGTTTCTTAAAAATGTTGGTATCCAAATAAAATTCAACACAAATAAGTTTCATATATACAGGTCGGTCCATAATTAGTCGATATAAGACCATATAAGACCCTCTACGTAATTCACTTTAACCTCCATAAATCTTTTAAAAGTATTTATATCGAGATAAAGTTTAACACATATAATACACAATAATTTTTGTATGATACAATAGGTTATATCTCCCATATAACGCCCATTTCTGAAAAACTGTTCTATACATATACTGAGTGTAGGGTATTATTTGGTCGGGCTTGACCGACTACACTTTCTTACTTCTTATTTATTATAAATACGTAGCAAATACAAAAAACATTTATACAACTATTGTAGAGTCAGAAGAATAATACAACTCATACAATAGGTTGTGAATTGCACAAATGTTATAAACATAATTGTTATTATTATTCTTTTCTTCATAATATTTTTATTATTCTTATCACAATATTTATAAGAATGGCTGTAAATTTGTTAAAAAATTATTATTATTATTATTATTATTATTATTATTATGTTAATAATTAGAACAAGGTTTTGAACTATTGAATAAGTATAAATATTTTTAATACACAAAGAAAAACATACATATATAAAAACGTCGTAGGTGTTGTACAAAATATTTATATAGGACATTACCAACAACATTTGTACAACTATTGTAAATTTAGATGACATACAACTCCTACGACACTACTACATAACTTGTGAATTGAACAATAGATTTTTTTCCGTTGTAGCAACATAATATCAGTTGAGATAACAAATTTGTTTCACCCCAACTAATGTGTTGCAATAAAAATTATAAAATTCCTAAAAATTCTGTTGACACAACTAAACTGTTTTCTTTGTGTAGAATAATTAGGATTTGTGGTGTTCATAATTAAGCTGATAATAGTTTAACTATTGCAGTACTAGTGAGTTTCATAGGTTTTAGTTTGAATTAATCAGAAAAAGAACAAACTACAATGACATTTTGACTAAAACGTACCCGATTTTCTGTAAAACCAACAAATTCGTCAATTACTAAAAAAAAAGCTGTTGTGTATGACAATCGAGAATGTTGTTTAGTTTTGAATAATAATCAAATTATGTTTGGATTTAGGATTTTGGAAAATTTTGTAAAATAATGTTAACAAAGTTCACAAAGCATCGTTCTGTACGCACAAGAACAAATCGTGGGCAGAACTACGGACATTAATTTGTTAGGGTTCTTCTGTGTGGGGAAAACATGTCGATGTCCATGTTCATAGTGTTATTTGTAATTTTATGAAAATGACATTTGATGGCAGCTACAGTTGCGCAAATAAATGTTCTTACAACATTGTTCGAACCAGAATATAACATCTTGAGTTGAGTTGTCCACACGTGACAAATTTAAGGGCGATTCAGAAATTGTTTAGTGACAGAACAATTGATGGCTTGTCAAGAGTGTTATAGAATATCCGAGGAAAACAGTATCTATGTAGTTAGAACATTAAGTAATAAAAGTATTGAAATTAGTTATTTCCTAGTGGTAGCATAAGTATAAGTAGGTGCCAAGCAACAATTACAAACTCTTTCTAATAATAATTGCCACTCTTTTTAAAAGTAAATAACTTACATTTTTGATTAAATAATTGATTTATTAAAATTGATTTTATTTAAACTCTATTTAATAAAAGAAATTTATGGTTACTTTTTAAATAAATCATGTATGTATATTGTACTTACAGATTTTTAAGCAGGAACTAATTACTGTTTTTACAGTAGTATTAAGTCTGCAAAGAAAGATTAAACATTAAATTAATAAAATTTTGTTATGAGAAGTTAAGTATAATTAAAACTTTAAAACAACAAGTTATATAATATTGAATATTGAAATATGTAATTTATATTCCATTCAATAATAATTGAACTGGATCCACTAACGGCTAAAAATTATAATAAAATGTTGTCAAGCTCCAATCAGAAATAATAACAGCGTTAAACTTATATTTTTTTACTTGAAAGTTTATTCTTAGAATTTTATGTAAAATATACATACATATGTATGTACGAGTATGTTTATTTTACAAAAACTCATGTTACTTATATTCTTATCAAGAGCTTTAACATTCGAAGACGTTGCAAGGGAATCACTCCAGAAAATTAAATGCATATTCAATTCGCATTTAGGTAAATCAAAGAAGTGTAAAAATCTTTAGCAGTTTCAATATTTTTTAAGCTTGCTAATAATTTTGTCATTTTCTTAAAAATATGGCTTAAAGTGTTTTGTTTTACTCAATTTCATTTTATTTTTGTTTAATTAAATAATTATTTTAAACCAAAAAGGTGTCCACGATCGTCAGATATTACAACGTTGCACGAAAAATGTTTAGAAAATGTCTAACAACCGTGTAAACTTAAAATGTTTGCCTTCCAACGTTGTAAGAAAAAGCATTTTCAGTATATTGGAAGACAAAAATATTGTCAGACAGACATCTAACAATCGTGTAAACACACAATTTTGTCATTGTCATTGTTTTAAGACAATTGTCAAACACTTTTCATTGTCATATGTGCATAGTTTATGCATCTGCCAATGGCAGCATTGTCATAGAAATTATTTCTAAATGCAACTCTGTATATACATAAATAAACAAACAAGCATTGATAATTTTTTTGAAAAATGTAGAAGAAATTTAAAGAATTAAATTAAAGTGTTTATCTGCACACAATGGTTCCAATTGCTCTTTTTTGTTCCATGACAATATTTAAAATTTTCAAACACACACACAGAGCTGCAAAACCAATTTGACAATGCCACACAACAATCTGACAACCGTGTGAACTGACAATTTCGGTTGACAGATAAATTCATTGTGTGCAAATGAAATTGTTAGTTTTCTTACAGTCGTCTAAACTGACAATTTACCTGTTGCTGAAAAATGTTCAATATCAGTACATTGCTAGATATGACAACGTTGTAATATCTGACGATCGTGGATACATAGCTTTATCATCAGTTTGCCAACTAGGGTGTTCAATTATTTAAATATTCACCCCTATCGTGAATAAAAATTCCACATGAAATTTGTTCCCTTTTATTTTTTTAACATTGAATTTTAATAGGAAAATGTGAAAAGGGAACAAATTTCATGAGGAATTTTTATACACGATTTATTCTATTACAACTTATAGTGGAAGGCCAATGTAAGCGGCATGCGGCCGCGGGTGGTAATTAGCTGTTCTTTTTGCCGCTTATACTTTTTGTACGTAGGCAAATGTGCGCGGCATATTTAAAGCGGCAAAAAATTAAATCGATTTGTTTTTTACTTAAATAAATTCTTAACTAAACGATTTTTTTTGTGTGTACATGGTGTAAGAAGTATTCAAAAATGGAAAAACATTTTTCAAACATCTGTCACAAATTATATACATGTGTATGGCAACATCGTTTTAAGCGACAAAGTTGAACAAAATTCTACTTTGCCGCGCGCCGCTTCTCACAGAATTGCCAGATTAAGTAAATTGCAATAATTCAAAATTTTTGTATGAATAATTTTGTAAAGAAACAAAAAATTTATTCACTGGCTGGTAATACTATTGCCGCCCGCGGCCGCATGCAGCTTACATTGGCCTTCCGCTATTAATAGGAATTTTAACCATTAAGAAAACAATTGTTTTAGGCAGAATTCAGCAGAAAAATCATATTATGTACACTTAATTGCAATTAAAATAATATAAATTGCATCGAATTATTTAATAGTTATTTATAATTTTTCAAATTAAATTACTTATAATTGTTCAAATTAAAGAAAAAAGTAATTCTGAGCGCTTATATCGCTTATTTTAATTGACGGCCGTTTTAGAAAATTACATTAAAAATTATTATTAAACCATTAATTTGAACATTAATGCATTTTCCCCATTGAATTAAAAAAAATTTTGTGTGTAATTCTGCCAATGTTTTTTTTTCATATGCTGGCAAAGCCCTTAAATTCATGATGTGGCAAACCATTACTTTGTTCATTCAACAAATAATTTCTTGTCCGCAAATCGTCGAACATCAACATTGACTTATTTTCCAAATAAAAAAGAACATTAACAAGAATGTGTGTGTAATTCTGTTTGTTTCTGTAATTTGGTTCTTGTGCTCACAAAACGAAAGCTTTCGAGATTAGTTATTTGTTCGCACTTGAATTTGTCACGTGTAGACAACTCTTGTCGATGTTATGTTCTTGTTCGAACAATGTTGTCAGAACATTTGTTTCCACAAATATGTCTAACATCAAATGGTATATTTTTTCAAAAATAACAGGAAAAATATAAACTTGATCATCGACACAAAACGAAGACTCGTTAAGACGGGGTGAAACGCATAAAGATCAAAAAACGCGTCATAAGGGGAGTAAAATATTCATACTCGAAAATAACACATGCTTCCAATGAAATAAGACCTATCCTAAAAAACTAATTTAATCTCCTTAAAAACATACAAATTTTCTAATGTCGATTCCTCTATCGGGACCAAAAATCAAATTTTTTTTATTTGGATTATTTCGGTAACTGTACAACTGCAGTTACTTCCTTTCCCTTTTTACACTATTATTACGAATAGAGCTCTTCAGCATAAATACCGCTTATGTATTCATACAATGACAGTAACGGTATTTTCTATGATACTGGTAGCGGTATTTTAAAAATAACGGTAGTCGAGCTGAAATGGTATTTTAGGAGTAGCGGTAGTGGCGAACATTGGACTGCCTAAGTTAATAATAATATAGTCTAGAGGAAAAAAACTATGAAGAATTATCAACAAGAAAACTTATCAATGCATTTAGTTGAGATTAAGGGACATAGGTACAGTGTTGGAAATAAAAATATCAGAGAAGTTAAGGCAATAAATTTTATAATTTAGAAGCAAAAATCAAAAGAGAAGCAACAATTATTAAATAGTTGTTAACAAATAGTAGTAATTATGGTGCGTGTACTTTTCAAGCTTATTTCGTTTAATTGTCCGGTAGTTTAAAAACTTGCCTGCCGATATAAATTGGTAAAAAGGGAACGCTGCTGTAATTTCAGTAACTGTATTTATAACGATGATTTTTGTATGGCTTGAATTATTAAGGATGATCTTAATAAGGTGATCTTCGTTTCTCAAGAGATCAGGTTGTTCACTACCCTTAATTGTGAAACTTCGAAATCCGAAAACGAAATGCCGATGTCCACTGAATTGAAAATTTAAAGTTGAATAATGAAAGTTGGAAATTCATAACATTAAAAAAAAAAGAATTGACAAATTGATATTGTATTTATTACATTTAATTTCTATAGATTTAAACAAACTCAATTACTGAAAAGAAAAATGTATATTTTCATAATTTAGAATATTTTATTGTACAACGATAACGATACTTTCGATTATTGCAACATTTTAAATCTTCCTTTAACTTCATAACGGTTCCGTTTCTTTATCAGTGAAGTATTTGTTTTCAATTCTTGTACTTAAAAATACACGCATTGTGCAAATGATTATTGAAAGCCTTAAAAATATATTCTCCATTTAACATTGGCTGTATTTGCTTGAATGCTTGATTTGTTTTTTTTATGGATTGTGTATTTAAATGACATGAGATTTATTTAATTGACGTTTTTGGTAACTGAACGATAATAGTGATTACCGGCTAACGTAAACGATAACACATTCACCCCTATCGTGAATAAAAATTTCACATGAAATTTGTTCCCTTTTATTTTTTTAACATTGAATTTTAAGCGTTAAATGTGAAAAGGGAACAAATTTCAGGTGGAATTTTTATTCACGATAGGGGTGATTATGTACGCAAGTAGTAGATATTTCAGCTATGGCAAATTGTTTAATAAATAAATTAAAACTATAACTTGTTTACACTTGATAATACGATTTATTAAGAATTTCTAATCATAAGTATATACTTATATACATATGTATGTATGTACATATAAACTGACTTCCAAACCGTGCATGCACATACTATGTGTGTTTGTTTGTGATATGAAAAAAGTGAAATTGATAAAAGCAAAAATACAACACATTAAATAACAATTTGTTAGATTTCAGCATTTAATTAATTTAAATATTTTGTTTACTAGAGAACATGTCAAATTTGTGACAAATAATGTATTGACTGCAATTGGTGCAAAGCTGAACATTTGACGTCAATTGAGTTTAAAACGAATGGAAATATTTTTTGTATGGTGCATGCTGTAAAATTATTGTAAACAATTTGATTAGTTTTTGTAACGGCCAGTGATAGACGTGCCTTCTTTTATATACATACATACATACATACATACATACATATGAACTCGTATGTATGTTACAAATTGTTGACGCCACATTTAAAGAAGAGATGAGATATACAGCCATGTCACAGAGTTTAATTCCGTTCGGAAGTGGAATTATTTCCGTATTTGACTTCTCTCGAAAAAGTATAACGAAACATTTTTTCGGAATGAAATCACTTTAAATTAAATTAATAATTAAATAACTTATAATTAAAAGTACTTTCATTCCGAAAAAAATTTTCGTTTTAATTTTTCTACAGATGCAAAATACGGAATTAATTCCACTTCCGAACGGAATTAAGCTCTGTGAAATGGCTGATAGCGTACATTTACATTTTCAATTCAGCCATTTTCCATACGTCTGGTAAAAACAAAATTTCGGCAGAATTAAGGTGTTCATGTTCTGCTCTGTGGGTATGTATAACGTGTTAATATTTATATTTATAGGTTTCTTGTATTGTTTATTATAAAGTTATTTTTGTGTGAAAATGACGAATGTTCTGATAATGTTGTTTAAACGAGAACATAACATTAATATGAGTTGTCTACACGATACAAGACAAGATTTGTCCGGACAAGATATGAACAATTTGATGGCTTGTCAAGACAGGCAGTTAAGAAGTTAATTATTTTGAAGAAAAAATATTACGAATCCAAAATGAAATAGCAAAATTTAAAGAATGTTTAGACAATTAGAGTAACATGTTTTAAAGATATGTATGCTTTTAAATGGAACAGATTTATATTGAACAAAGTTCTATTTAAATGTAATTGTTAACCACTATCTTTTCTTTAATTTTCCTATAACTTTTTTTCATACCACTATTTAGTATTAACATCACTGTTGCTGGATATTAATTGTTGTTATTGTTTTTCCAACAAGTTCAAGATCGATAGGCCTTTTTCTGTGCAATTGTTCTGTGCACTGATTGATTTAAATTAATATTAAATTGATTTATTTGAAAAAAAATGGGCGTTTCCTCTGCAATGAATAAGCATTTCATAATTTCGAAATCAAAACAATTTAATTTTGCAAAATACATTGTTAATTAATTTGGAAAATGAAATAATGTATTGAATTGAAATGATTTTATTTCTCGAATCATTTTAAATTGAATGGATTTAGAGAATTTTCTTTGAAAACGTTAAACTATTAACAAGCCTAATAAATAAATAAATTTGTTTCAGTTATTTGTAATTGAATTTCTCAAAGGAAAGATTGTATTGAAATTGAATTTCTCAAAGGAAAGATTGTATTTAATAAAGTGTTTTTCAAAAATTCTTTAATTTAAGTTTAACAAAAAAATTAATTGAAAATTATTCTAATTTTGCTTTGTTATCAAACTGAAAGTAATCAAAGTCCCCGAACATCATATGAATGACATAGAATTTTAAAATAATATTTGTTTGTTATTAAATCTAATAAATAAATAGGTTCCCGCAGGTCAGATAGAAAAATATTAAAAAAAAACTTATATTCAAAGAATTGCGTTTTTTTTAGCATTTGGTCAATATTATAAATTATTATATATTAAAGTTTGGTTGCTTTTTTTTAGAAACTAGCCAGTCCTGAATAAATTACAAAATATTATTAATATTAGTTGTTCAGTTTTATTCTGACGAACTCTTAGATGTTTTTAGAAGTGGCACAAAAAACTTTGTTATTTACTGGTTTAACGGAAGTCTGCGTATGTAAATTTTCAGACTCCGATAAGGTTTTCGACGTTATAGCACAGTTACTGAGGTTACTGGTTGATGTTCTTGGGATGAAACTAAACTAAACATTGATATTATTAAACTATGTTTTCAGCACTTCAGTTCCATAGCAGAGTTTGGTTTCTAATAACAACAGTATTGTCAAATGAATTGAAAAAATACCATGAAAACATGAACTACCCAACATTACTCCTTACTATTTCTATAAAATGGAATACAAATGGTCCGATATTTTCTATTTTGAGCACTTTGTATAGAGACTAGGGTATCCATTATTACCATTATCCATTATTCGAATTATGGATTGAATTATTATAAATAAAACGAATAAATATGTTTTGGTTAATTTATAGATATACTTTCCCTCTCAAAATTTTCTTAATTTTAATACATATATGTATGTATATGTATATGGTGTTTTTTTAGAACTTTAAGTTGGCAACACTTTATTAACTGGCGACCATTTTGTCAGCTGTCAAGTGATATTTATATTTAGTTTGGTTTGGCATTTCAACATAAATAAAATGATGCCTGAAGAACGATTCTAAATATTGCAAATTCCAATTTGTGCAAATTTATTTTGAAAATCATGGTTCTGTGTTGTTTTTATATGTATAGAAGTTTGAAATGGAATAAAACAGAGATGTTTTTTTTTTAATTGACATGAAATTGAGTTTATCCAGGCATTATAATTTAAATATGACTGGCTCGGAGGACGTAGTCTATGCTGAAGGTTAAATTTTTGATGACTTTTTTCAACATTTGTGGCCGTACATCGGCAATAAAAGCGGCGAATGTTGTTGTCGGGCTTATCGGCGTAGACTAGCGACTTTAAACATAAATCACTTGACATCTGACAAAATGGCCACCAGTTAGAAAAGTGTTGCCAATTTAATGTTCTATACATCCAAAAAATACCTTATAAATAAATAATTTAAAGATTTTTTTGATGATGAAATGATGAATTTTTTGAGCCTAAAAATTCGTCTAGTGAAAAACTACAATATGAAATTATATTAAGAATTTTTATTATAAACGAAAATTAAATAAAGTTTTTCAATCACTATAGTGGTTCTTCCCAGCAAGCCACATAAGTCCGAAAAGAGTCTTTTCTGGCACCTTTCCCGGAGCGTTCATGCTCTTTATGAGCCCAAAAAACAGTCATTATTGATCCGAAAACCTTCAGTAAAAACGGTCTTACATTCGAAAATGGTCCGTCAGAAAGAGCTCTTAGATAATATCAGAAAAGAGTCTTTTATGAGGGTTTTTTGGGGCTCTAAAAGAGCTCTAACATAATGGCAGAAAATTGTCTTTTATGAGGGTTTTTTGGGCTCAGAAAGAGCTCTTACATCATGCCAGTAAAGAGTCATTGCAATTTTAAATACAAAAAAAAAAATAAAAGTTCACATTTATTATTTTTTTTTAAATTGTTTTTACTTAAAAAAAAGGGAATTCATTTACAAATAAACTAAATTAGAAATGGGGAACAAATTAAATAAATTGTATTTACAGTAAAAAAAAAAAATAAAATGGAATTCATTTAAATAAAATATATAAAATGGAAAAAGAAATTAATTTTTTAAGCAAATTTTTCTTTCGCTCCGAAAATTCTTTTTAGTTGGACTCTTTTCTGACTCCTTTTTCGGAGCGCTCCTATAATGGTATGCTGGGTTATAGCTGCTGTTAGAAATTTATGAACGTTATTGTAATAAGTTATAATTCATAAAAGAAATCTGATATTTAGTAAAAAATACTAAAATTTTAATCCACATTTTGGCGAAATATTATATTAATTGCGCTATATATTTGCCCCTTATTAATAGCTTAAAAGAAAGTGATATTAAAAGTGATTGCATACAAAATACTAATATATTGTATAATATGGAATGAATATCAATTAACCCCCTGGCCCACGATGTCGAACGATAACGTTCGCTTAGATAAGACTTAAGACACAAACTTTTTATCGTATATATTTTTTACTCAATCAATTTTGTTTATTCCACAATCAAGTTTGTATCTTAAGTCTTATGTAAACGAACGTTATCGTCGACATCAAGGGCCAGGGGGTAAGTGTTAAATACAGCCAGGAGCTTTTGGAAACACGAGGATATTCGTAAAAAATATCAATGCATCGAATTGAAATACCCATAAGTTACAAAAAATCATAATATATAATAGAATGAAATCATGATGGACAGCTTTACTTTCAATATACACTGATTTTTAATTGAATCAGCGTTGAATATGTATGTATATGAAAGAAACTCATATATAAGATAACTTTGATGATGATAACGTTGAAATAGACAAAGAACATATTTATTAAAATGTATATAAGACTGGGTTCACACACTACCGCGTCTCTGCCTACTTTCTCTTGTGGTGTCCCTTCTAAATTCTTCGTCTGTTCACATGATGAAACATTTGTTGCATCATTCCTGCGACATTTTGTCTTTAAATTGTTCACTTCTCCTATTTTGCTCATTTGCAGATGTGTTGCCAGGACCTAGTTTTTAGTTTTGCAAATTTATGACAAATATGTATAATAATATATTTTTTTCTAGGGTCTTTAAAAGGCGAATATTTAAAGGTTTGTTATTTGTATTTTATGTATATGGCATTGGTAAAAAAAACAACACTGGCAACACTGCTGGTAAATGAAATAAAAATATAACAAGTGAAGAGAAGATACCTGCGACACTAGCTACCCCTATCCACTACTTATTTCATCTATAAACTCGAGTCGCAGAAGAAATGACACAGGAAAACGTCGCAGCGTGTGAACCCACTATAAGTGATAAACTAAAGGCGCCTTAAGACGATACTACCTACCTTCTGTATGACTTGATGAAGGAAAAACTGTTATTTTACTTTATTTAAAAATGTTCAAGTTATTTGAATAATTTAATTAATTTTAAATTTGTGATTGAACTATTTGAACAAGTTAATAATTTAGGTTACCCTAATATAAATGTTATAACGATTAACGTAATTTAAGTCTGAGTTTTTTACTCAGATTAAACAATTTAAGTATAATAAAATGTTTAATTTAAACTCTTTGAATTGCTCACAAAATATTAATTTGTTATAAAGATTATTGAGTCCATTTTATGTTGTTTAATTTCTACAATTTTTTCTTAATTTATTAATTTCTTCCGTAAAGTGACGTTTTTTTGTTTTAACCAATTGAATTGAATTATTGTCTTTCTAAAATAAATGCTTGATTAGAGTTAAATTAAATCAACACATAGCCAAATATTCGCAAGCAAAATTTGAAAATATTTGGGTTTTTTATTGCGTTTTATTACTGCAGCATGTGTCGTAGATGATATTTGATATTGACCTCAAAACAATGAACTGCGAATTCCGAAAATTTCAATAAACGAAAGTAAAAATTATATTTTATTTAATAAAAACCAACAAATACACATTAAATGAACGAACTCACAAATAAAATTTTTCCAGTACTTATTTACGAGTACAAGTACGTTCATATGTATATATGTGTAGTGTCCTATACAAATAAGTAAAAAATTAAATTTTTGATAAATGATCATTTAATAAATGAATTTATTGCGTGTTAATTTAAAAACAGTTCTCGTTTTCCTGTTTTTAACATGTTTATCTCATCTCATCGCAACTCTTCACATTCATTTTACTTTTTTTATATAAATTGATTTCAATACTGGTTTGTACTCCTGCGGAAGTTTTTTGTTTCAGAATCTACTTGTTTGATTTATATGAAATGAGTGATTATATTATTCAACAGAATTAAAGCTGATGATAAAAACAAGACATTAAATTAAACCCATTAAACCGCAAATGTTATTCAATGAGCAATGAAACTTTTTTTAAGAAAACTGAAGTTCAAGCATTTTTTATTCATATACCTACTTTTTTCAAATCAAGTTGATGGCCGTACATTTTTTTTATACAGGGTTGTCTTTGAGTATTGTGTGTCAGTTGTTGTTTAGAATTTTAAACAACTTTTAACCTTCAAGTAAAAGAGGTAAATTACATACATATGTATGTATTTGAAGTGAGAATTGCTTAATTTAGCTAATTTTATTTTATTTCGCAGAGCTTAATATTGAACTAATAATAAAAATAAAAAAAGATTGAACAATTTCACATTGTTAATCTGACAGAATTGTAAAACTGAACGAGTTCATTCATACTTACAACTTTACTACTTTCCTTTTCTATTGATAGATTGATTGATTTCGGTTTTTAAGGAAACTAACTTCTCTTTTATAAAGTGAGAAAGCGAACTGAAACAATATTTAAAGATGTTCCCGAATGCAGAAACGACATTTTCGTTTTTATTCACATTGTATGACGTGTATAGTCGTAATCAGGGCTGCCAGATGAATTTCGGAAAAAATCGTCAAAATCCCGATAAAAAAGAAAAAAATCGGCATTTCAAATTTTAAAAATCGTCAAAAAAAATCGAAAAAATAAAAAGTCACTATTTCTAATAGTATTTTGAAATTTTTATTTAAACGAAAACATAAAAATTCAAGTTTATATAGTCCTTTGTACAATACATATCAAAACACACATCGACAGCTCAATTCCAAAACATGCTAAGTCGAAAATGTGAGTTTTGCAGGAAAAGCTCCTAAAGTTTACAGGCGATATCTAAAAAACCATATGAGTTAGAACTTTGTTGTTTATAACTAGTTAATCTAGCCAATCACAACCAAAATTTGACAGTATTTAAGTTAAAAAAAATCTAAATTCAAAAACGCAAAAAAATTAAAAACATGCTAAGTCGACAAAGTTTGGAATTGAACTGTCGATATGCGCTTATTCACAAAAAATTAAAGTAGACTTCAAATGTACTTTAAGAAAGTTTTGTACACTTCAAACCTACTTTATTTTTAATGAATACGACAGATAAATTTTAACTTTTTAAATAAGAAATCTCAAAAAATATAATCTTAAACACAACTTATGTAATATTTTTATATTATCTTAGTCCGCTTTCACACTATTCAATTCTGACTCGTCGAGGCAAGTATTTTTGGATGAGAAGGGAAAAGAAAACAAAACTTCACAAACTTGACGGTACTAGTCAATTTTCTTATTTCTTTTGTTTTTTTTTTCCATGCATGTTGATTTGCATTTAAAAATACGAAAATTGAATTGACGTGTGTAAATGAAATGGCAAGTTCAAAAGAGAATTGAACAAAAACTGGTCAGCTAAAACTGAAGAGTGTGAAACAAGACTTGCAGTATTTTATTAATAAATATCTGAATTTAGCATATTTTATTAATTCAGTTTAAATTACAATGTCAAAACAATTTAGTTTATTAAGTTTTAAATAACATTTTGAGTATAGAATCCAATTCATCCAACGTATACATTTACATACTTATTTTCAAACAATTCCGTATGTTTGTTTTATTTAAATTTATTTGATTGAATATTTTTGCGACGTTTTATTAAAATAGGTGAAGTTTTTATAGAATTTCTCCGTTGAAATTCAGAAATTGTTTCTTCTAAAAATTTTAGTTCATGGAATTCAGCATTTAAAATTGCTTTTTATGCTTACAGATAAATAAGTAATTTCTATTATCCTGACTCAATATTATTTGGAATTACTATACTTAAACTTGACAATTGTCAATAATTAAGAAAACACTACTATTACTTAGTTTTGTTTTTAAAATGTGTCATGTTCCTCTTAATATTTATAATATTAAATGAGAAAAATAGTTGTTGTCTCAAAAAAATTTGGTAACAAAAGCATTTATAAAACAAACAAATGATAGAAAATTTTAATAATTTCACTTTCAATGAAAAAATCGTCAAATCCTCACTTTTCTATTTTTGAAATAAAAAATCGTCAAATCTGGCAGCTATGGTCGTTTTATTTGTTGAAAAGGGGCTGGTGCCGAAATACGCCATTTGCAATAGAAGGAAATTTATTATAGAAATTTATTTATTCAAAAATGATTATTAAATTTAACAAACGTTTATTAAAACAGATTTGCATATAAAAATTTGCTTAATAAACGTTTGTTAAATTTAATAATCGTTTTTGAATAAGGGGGTAACAATACACATTCATTAATATTTGTATGTATGTATATTATATATCATACATACATACATAATATACAAATATTATATATATCTACATAGGTATATCTTTCTCATTAATAAAATAATTAAATTTCTATTTACATATTTAAATTAATTTCAGCTTTTAATTAACTGCTTGTCTGTATTTATTTATTTTCTTAATCACACTAATTCTCTTCTGCGATCTCACTCACCACTTCTCCAATTCTCTTTCGTTTTTGTTTTTATGTTTGTCACCAAAATACAACTGATTATATAGGCATAGTTACTGATATGTAGTTCAACCTCGAAAAACATTTATTGTTGTTAAAAATTTGTTCAAAATAAAATTTAAAAG
This sequence comes from Bellardia bayeri, assembly GCA_950370525.1. Lineage (NCBI taxonomy): Eukaryota > Metazoa > Arthropoda > Insecta > Diptera > Calliphoridae > Bellardia > Bellardia bayeri. The sequence goes on from OX493267.1 coordinate 24,433,356, forward strand.
ACTCATTAAAACAATTACAATAAACAAGATGCACAGACAAAACTTCCGTATTTTTGTGTAAAAAAATTGTATGAAATGATTTTTATTTTTCATTTCGCTTTCGTACAAACTTAAATAGAATTAACAACAATATAAAACACATAGTAATCATAATAATAATGATATTATTTTAGGAAATCATTAGTTGGCAGTTTTTACACGTGATATGTAAATACGTGTGTTTTTTACTACTGTGCGAAACATTAGGAGGGCTTCATTAGTGTGGCTGTTAAATTGCTTGCCGATTAATGTTTAACTTGTTCTATTAAATTATTTTGAAAGTTAAAGGACAAACAATAATTAGTTCTACTAAATATTTGAATTTGATCTATAGAAAGAAATTTCCCTAGTTGGTTTTCTCGAGAAATGTCCATCCAGTTTTAATGCTACTTGGAATCGGTTTTATTTTTATAGGGTTTTATTAAATTATTATTAAAAAAGTTAGAGGATCTCAAAAGTAATCTAAAACAAGAAATTACCAAATTTACTGCCGGTATGTCTGGAGAATTGATGGACAATTAGCTGTTGAAACAATCAATGTAATCGATATCTCAATTGATCAAATTAAAACAGAATTATCAATAAACTATTCCAAGATATACAAATATCTGTTAGAGAACACGAAAACAGGTATTCTGTCAAGAGATAACTGGAGGTCTTTAAATCTTAAAAATGATGCACTGTGGTTTAATAAGCAAAATGGCACATGCAAAATAGTTTTCCCGTATAAGTATATCTATAGACAGATATCATTTGTGTGTACAATAATCTCAATTCAGGCTTGATGCACATATTCAGATAATATTTTTGTGGGATTGCATTGATATTTGCAAATTGTGTGGAGAGAAAGAATATTTTTAATATTAAATTTTTGCGTTAATGCTCTGCCTTATTAGACAATTGTTTTAAATGTTTATGCTCCTTTTTAATTTAATAATCTTTAGGATTTGGGAGGCATTTATAACAGCAATACACACAAATAAACTGTCTTTATGAAGGCTGTTAACCAAAAGGTACCTCTGGGTGCCAAAAAACATATGTGATAATGTTTATTGGTTAATGGTTATCATGATTGGAAAGCCCATTAATTTTAGTTGGCAACTTAGTTTAGTTTTTTTTTGGGCATACCTAATATAAACGTGCACATAGTACATACTTATGTATGTATGTCTGTAGAGCATGCAAATGTCGATGTTTAAAAAAGAGCGATGTTAATTATACAGTCATAGTAATGAGCAAATGTATACGGTTGATATTAATTAATTACACACATTTATCTAATTCTAACAAGTATTTAATAATAGTTTGTAATTGAACATGTCATTCAACATGTTTGTTTTAAAGTGTAACTAGCTGTAAAATATTTACACATTTACACTTTAAAACAAAAAAAGTAAAATTATTTTAGATTTCCAATATTTTTTTATTTTAAAAAATTTCCATTTCAAATTTAACAAGAGCTGTGATTAGTGTTAATCTCATGTATGTTATTATAACAGGAGGTTTAGAATAAATATTTTGTAGCTTTTGAAGTTTAAGATAATAATGAATTGGAAAGAGTTGCGATTAAACATTGTACGTTCACATTCTGGGGTAAGCAGTATAATAATAATAGAGCATCATCTTAAGCTATGTGTCCACGATCGTCAGATATTACAACGTTGTCATATTTAGCAATGTGCTACCAATGTACTGACATTGGAAAAATTTTACCAAAAGGCAAATTGCCAGTTTAGGCGACTGTAAGAAAACTAACAATTTGATTTGCACACAATTGTCACACAATGAATTTATCTGAAATTGTCAGTTCACACGGTTTTCAGATTGTTGTGTTGCATTATCAAATTCGTTTTGCAGCTCTGTGTGTGTGTTTAAAATTTTTAAATATTGTCATGGAACAAAAAAGAGCAATTGGAACCATTTTATCTGCACTCTATTAAACAGGATTCATCAAAAAATATGTCGCTATCCATTTTTTATTTTCTTTAATTTAATTCTTTAATTTTCATCCACTTTTTTGAAAAATTTTATTAATACACACTTGTTTGTTTATTTATGTATATACAGAGTTGCATTTAGAAATAATTTCTATGACAATGCTGCCATTGGCAGATGCATAAACTTTGCACATATGACAATGAAAAGTGTTTCACAATTGTCTTAAAATAATGACAATGACAAAATTGTGTATTTACACGATTGTTAGATGTCTGTCTGACAATATTTTTGTCTTCCAATATACTGAAAATGCTTTTTCTTACAACGTTGGAAGGCAAACATTTTAAGTTTACACGGTTGTTAGACATTTTCTGAACATTTTTCGTGCAACGTTGTAATATCTGACGATCGTGGACACCTTTTTGGTTTAAAATAATTATTTAATTAAACAAAAATAAAATGAAATTGAGTAAAACAAAACACACTAACTTTAAGCCATATTTTTAAGAAAATGACAAAATTATTAGCAAGCTTAAAAAATATTGAAACTGCTAAAGATTTTTACACTTCTTTGATTTACCTAAATGCGAATTGAATATGCATTTAATTTTCTGGAGTGATCCCCTTGCAACGTCTTCGAATGTTAAAGCTTTTGATAAGAATATAAGTAACATGAGTTTTTGTAAAATAAATATACTCGTACATACATATGTATGTATATTTTACATAAAATTCTAAGAATAAACTTTCAAGTAAAAAAATATAAGTTTAACGCTGTTATTATTTCTGATTGGAGCTTGACAACATTTTATTATAATTTTTAGCCGTTAGTGGATCCAGTTCAATTATTATTGAATGGAATATAAATTACATATTTCAATATTCAATATTATATAACTTGTTGTTTTAAAGTTTTAATTATACTTAACTTCTCATAACAAAATTTTATTAATTTAATGTTTAATCTTTCTTTGCAGACTTAATACTACTGTAAAAACAGTAATTAGTTCCTGCTTAAAAATCTGTAAGTACAATATACATACATGATTTATTTAAGACAAAAATATTGTCAGACAGACAGCTAACAATCGTGTAAATACACAATTTTGTCATTGTCATTATTTTAAGACAATTGTGAAACACTTTTCATTGTCATATGTGCAAAGTTTATGCATCTGCCAATGGCAGCATTGTCATAGAAATTATTTCTAAATGCAACTCTGTATATACATAAATAAACAAACAAGTGTGTATTAATAAAATTTTTCAAAAAAGTGGATGAAAATTAAAGAATTAAATTAAAGAAAATAAAAAATGGATAGCGACATATTTTTTGATGAATCCTGTTTAATAGAGTGCAGATAAAATGGTTCCAATTGCTCTTTTTTGTTCCATGACAATATTTAAAAATTTTAAACACACACACTGAAAATGCTTTTTCTTACAACGTTGGAAGGCAAAAATTTTAAGTTTACACGGTTGTTAGAAAAATGCTGAACATTTTTCGGACAACGTTGTAATATCTGACGATCGTGGGCACATAGCTTTATTCATTGTTATAAATCGATTAAATTTAAGACTAGTAATGAAATATTGAGAACAGTACCAATTTTCTTGTTAGTTCCATGGCATATCACATAGTGTCTAAATATGTAGGTTACAGTTATAGAAATAGAATCGGTACCTAGTCCAAGGAACACATTACAAACCAGTAGCATGTCGGTTTCCTTTCCATGATATCTCTTTAATAATCTTAGATATTTTAATTACTCTGTGTTCTACTTTATTAGTCTGGACATCTTAATCTGGACAATTGAAATTTTTTTCTCTGCACTTTTCTCTGTATGTAAAATCATGTTTTTAGTCTACATACTTACTTCAGCATGAACTATAAAAATATTCCGGACTGTATTGGGTTTGCTATTAAAATGCTTTGTATGCAAATATACACACTTTATTTTGGAATTTATTGCTGTAATTTGTGAATGTCAATTGAAACTTCATATAATTTTCTTTGCGAACAAAAAGCAACTCAACATTTTTAAGTTATCACATATTAATTGTAGGAAATAGTTGTAATGGTAAAATCCTTTAAAATGTATTTCCTAATATGAGTTCAGTTAATCCTTAGAACAGAGAATCAGCATTGTTTTTATTGATAAATCTTATGCCAAATCTTTATTCGATCTCGTGGCAGGTCTATATTTTTTCTTTAATTCAAAACAAATCGAAAACATGATGTCTTCAGTAACCATATAATTTAGATCAATAGAAGATTTTGCTTACCGTAGCATTACAGGACACGTTTGTTTTCAGAGCAGAATTTTAATTGTTATTTTATATACTAGGCCAAATTCCCAAAAGCATTTGTTTCCACCTAAGAGACGCATTTTTTCCTAGATGGGGTGGTCTATTACTCACCAATTAAATTAGTATTCTGAATATATAGCTATTTACGAACAAATATCATTGATGGAAGAACTAGTTCTAGAACCGTTCTAAAGAACTAGTTCAGAGGGTTACATTTTTTAATAATTTCCATAACTGGTTAAATAGCTAGTCAAGTAAAAGTTAGGCAGTTGGGAGTAAACTGACTCATTGTAATCAATAAATTTATTAACATACGTAGACTACTATGGATCAATTACCAGACTGTTATTTTGTAATCTATGTAGACTTTGCCGACTTACTGCCTTTGTTTTACGAGTTTGCAAATTTTATAACTGTGTAAGTGAAAGAGATGAGAGAAATGTCATTGTCACAGCTACATATAATATTCATACGAGTACATATGTATGTATGTATGTAGGTAAGTTAACCCTTTGTGGACCAAGGACCTTAATCGCTGAAAAAGTGAAATCTCTTCTATAAAATATTAAACATAATATCATCTGAAATTTATCTACAAAATTTTTATTTTTGAGAATGACTTGCAAGGGACCTTTACATGGTACTTTGAAGTACCGTTGGGTTAGTATATGCAAAAAAGTTTAACAAAAACAGAAAGATTTTATTCAATTATCATTGTTGTTTAATAAAACATATGACATTAAATCTTATTATAAATTTATGCCATGGTATTTTACAAAGCAATTCTTTTTATCATTGCAACATAAATAAACACCACAATGGGAGCATTTAGAGTATGGCTTCGACTGAACTTTATTTATACTACAAAGTTTACATCTTCCACGTGTTTCGACAAAATTTTGGCCAATGCGTACCAAGATTTCCTAGCCGAACATTCTTTGGAACAGATTCGGCCTTATCCCGACGTTTCAAACAGAATCATCGATTCATCAACGGAGAGTTGTCTTGTACCATGGTAAAGTTGATGAAACTTATTGTTTAATTCATCAATCATAGGTCGAAGTTTATTATCATTGGGAATACTTGCATTGTCATTTACGTGCAAGTTGCTCAATATTTCGTCGAACCTATTCCGACTCATTGTTTTTCCCATAACAGGATAGCCAAAATGATAACCTGTTTCCCAATAGTTTTTCCAGCTGGGTAGTTTGACATAACCCATAAAGAATTTTATGCCAAAAAATGCATAAAGCTCACTTTTCTTTAGATTTAAAATTTTGTTCCTCTGTGTGGCGTATAAATTTGACTGCAATATTATTTTTTCTGCTATATCGTCAATAAATAAAAGAAAATATTCAGTAGGAGTGTTACAATTATCAAATACTCCTTCTAAAGGACCCTCCGGTAAAGAAAATTCGGGAATAATAGTTTCGTGGGTTTTAGATTTCCATCGGCGACTCGGCTCAGGTTCTCTGATTGGCTTGCTGGTGCTAGGTACAATTTGGATCCTACCATCCTCATCATTTTCATCGTGGATTTCAATATCAAAGTCTTTTCGTTGTTGGATTAATCCGTTGCATCTAACAATTTTTGTAAGCACTCATTCAATGTGTGATCACCGGGTTCATATTCCTCTTCACTCTCAAAATCGGTGTCATTGTTATTATCAAGAGGAATTGACTCCAAAATTGTCAGAATTTCATTTGTTGCGAGACGTTTTGAACGAATTCCTGCCGTTGTCCTATTATTGATAATTAGAAATGCTGTGATTTTCTTGGTATAAAAACTTTTTTCGGCAATTTAAGCAGATGTCACAAAACTTTACGTGTGCAGCTGAAATACATTTATGTTTACCGTTATTCTAGACAAACAAAGTTGCCAATTAGCAAAACAAATATTATATTTGAAAGACAAATTGGTACTTTGAAGTGTCGTTGGTCAATAATACTACAAATGTATTACCTTTTCATTTTGCAGGCAAATTAATGTTATGGTACTTATAAGTACCATCGGTCGAGAAAGGGTTAATATATTTATTTATGAAATGCACAAACTGCATTTTCTAATAAAATTGAATAACTAATGTGTTTTTGTTTGTTTAAGTACGAAAAATAGAAAGTTTAGTGCGTCAAATTTAACTCAATTTTATTGTAAAGGAAATAATCTGTAGATTTTCGACCATGATTAAATTTAAATGAATTTTTAAAATTTTTTTTTCCCCATAATTAAGTTACGTTGTAGTTAATATAAAAAACCAACAACTTAAATTTCATTTTAAATTATAAATACTTATTTTTTCTTTTTAAATGCAACAAATAGTTAGTTTTCCCAACACATTTACTTTAAGTAATAATTAAAATAAAATCACCCCACAATAGGTGTAAGCTTGAAAATATTTTTATTATTTTGTTAACAATTGTTTATTTACAAGTAATTCTTTATTATTAAATTATTTTTACAAATAATTCAATCATTTTATCACGAAATGTTAGAAAATTGCATTAAATTATTTTTAAATTTAATTTTATTTGAAGTACAGTGCAACAATTAAAATTACTTTCATTATTATTTTATAATTATTATTGTTTGCTTTGTGTTTTTCATACACAGATACTTTGATAGTTGAGTGATTTTCCGTTTGAATACATTTCATGTTGGTTACATTTTCTCAATTTTCTATTTATATTTCTGTTACTATATACATACACACGTACATATGTATGTATGTATGTACATATGTAGGTAAGTAAGTGAATTGTTTAAATATTTTACAGTTTTGAATTTGTTAATTGTAGAATTTTTAAAATGTTCGTTGTGAATGGTGGTATTAATTCAAAAAATTTAAACAAATCAAATTAAATTAAATTTAATTATTATTACTTTTAAAAACTAAAATTGAAATCACAGTTATTTCCAGTGAAATATGAATTATTATTATGTTATATATATGAGGGTGCTGTAGCTTAATTGGTTAACGCATTTGATCATAAAGCATGAGTTGGTATTTGTAGCCCGGGTTCGATTACCAGCCGCTGCGAGTCAAACAACATCAGTTTCTAATAATTATTAGTTTTATTTTCTATCCATCATAACTAATATTTATCACACCGCCCTGCTTCGGCGGTATAGCATTTAAACGCCACCGAAGTAAAATAATTAAATAAAGGCTATAAAATCAAGCTTTAACATTAATGCGCCTACTCACCACCAGAGGCGCTGCAATTATGCACTTAAAACAAACATAATGCGCAATTCCAGAGTTGTGATATAAAAAGCTTTCTTCTTTCACCACCTTTACTTCTTCTATCCCCTATCCCCTTTCCAAAGAAAGTAATGCAAATATATAGGCATATTAATTGCCTGAGTGTTATTTCTCTTAAAAAAAAAAAATATATGGGTTATTTAAACTATATCCATGTCTATCGGAATTGAAATGCATATTGCCCCTTGTCACACAATTTCATTCCAATCGAAAGTGAAAAATTCATTTAGACATCTGGAGGTTCTGATGATCATGGTTTTAATTTATATAATTATAAACGGATACAGTTAAATCGACCACTTTTAAATTTAATCGACCACATATATAGTTCATTAGTATCTCCTGAGAAGCATCTTGTACTCTTCACGAATTGAATTGGAACCATCAGCGCAACATTTCCCCGAAACAATCCCGATATTGATAACTTAGATTGCCAAGATGTTTTAGATTGAGCTGGGCAAAATCCTCTAGTTCCAATCAAGAGTCAAAACAGACGATTATACAAGGCATTTATATTCGATATTGCAAAGAAAGCCATAAGCCCTTCATCCCCACGTCTGTAAAGAAATCGGTGAGCGTATCATATAATTCAATTTCTTCCCCATATTTACATACCTTCGCTCTGTAGGATGGTGACTCATACAGTACTTTTGATTCGTTGACACTTAGTACCGCATTAGTGGAACTGTTTCTAATGAAAATATCAAGGAAAAGTTAGTTATCGTGTCCAGACTGGTTTGAGGAGTGGAGCTCATCTCCCCAGTGATCCCAAGACAGACATGTCTCCACACTTCACCAGCCTACACAAATGCGACATAGGCAAGGATAGAATTGACGATATTTAGTGTACGGTTTGTTACACCATGTTTTCCTAAAAAGCGAAGAAATCAGGGTCCTATTTCATAAAACAACTTGAACATTTTTCACTTTGCACTTTTGAAATTTTTCGTCAATTAAAGTGATAATAAAGGTATTCTTAAGCGTAATTTGCAAAGTCTTTTTCTGTTCCATGTACTTTCTCTTATGCAAAGTGTAATTTAATCTTTATAATAGACGTTTTATTTCAAAACAGTTTTTAGGATGGGTAAATTCCCTTGTGTGTGTGCTTGGCACATTAATTATATTATTATTATTATAGGATATGTGGACCGACATGAAAACCAATGCATGGACAACATTTCTGGATGCTGTAGCTTTGGATGAATGTGGTTACGGACTGATTGACACCGCCGTTATGCGAATTGTTGCCACAAAACAAAAAAACACAAGAAAGGTAGATATTGTTTGTGTTATCTTACACAATATTGCTTGTAGCTTCAGAAGAAGTAGTGAAAACATGCAACCCACAGAAGACACTGACAATAAAATCCAGGAATTCGATCTGAAAATGCTGAAGAAGAAAATGATGCGCTTAAAAGTGATAAGACAGAAGAAATACAAAGATGATTAAATGCTTTGTGAAACCTTTACACACTCACTTTATAGGAGAGTCTTTGTAAAATTTTGCTTAGTGCCAAAGTGGGATTTGCAAAGAATATTATGGAACAGAAACACTTATCACTTTGAAAAAAAAAAAAATGCAATTTGTTAGTTGAAAGTTGATAAGTTGTTTTGTGGAATAGGGCCTTGATAACTTGAACTTTGTATCCTGGTAAAAAGTACCACACAAATTTCATTGGCCCATGGTTGTAATACGTTCAATGCTAATTCTATGAGCAGACTTATTGTGGGAAGAAATTTACCTTTTATAAGGAGCACGACGTCGTCACTGAGTTTGAGCAGTATTTTATTTACGACTAAGTTACTTCAGGCCAGGTCGATATAACACTAACACCCTTGAATATAGTTCTTGCGCTACCCATACGTTACTAATAACGTTACAGCTAAAGCTTTGTATAGACGGTTGTCCGAAAAATGTTTACAAAATGTCTAATTACCGTGTGAGCTTAAAGTTTTTGTCTTCCAACGTTGTAAGAAAAAGCATTTACAATTTACCTTTGGCTAAATATTTTTCAATGTCAGTACATTGCTAGCACATTGCTAGACCTGACAACATTGTCTGATCTGACAACCGTCTATACATAGCTTAAAATAACCATTTCGATTTAGGAGACAACCTTGTCTTATTATTATAATATTCTAAGTTTCAGCAACAGGAGGACATCTTACGGTTGAACACGATAATTTTTAAACTTAATTATTTCTTGATATTATTTAAAATAAACGAAAACAGTTTAAATAATTAAACAGATCGTAGTTATGAAAGCTCCAAATAACAGCAGAAGGGAATTACCCCCTGTGGAATTTATAATAAAACACGTTTATTTCTGTTTTAATATATTATCTGATGTCACGTTTTGTTTTCAATTTTGTTTTCAACACCCTACAAATCCATTTAAGTAGAACTAATAATACTTTGCAGTTTGTGGTTAAAGTATTTATATCAAATAATTCTAATTTAATAATGAAACTGTTTGAAAACTCTTCATTTAACTCTTCATTTATGTGGTTAAAGCTCTTACAACAATATATTTGTATCTAATACACTCAACTTAGACTAATTAAGTCTTTTAAACAAATTAAACAAAATATTTTCATGTTCTTTGCAAAGAGTACTGCATTGTCGCTTTTGATTGGAATAAAAATAATATTAAATATTAAATACTGTCTAGGTATGAATACACATATGTATGTATGTATGTAATTATAAAATATTCAAATATTCGAACTGGAAATTTAGTGAGTGTAAAAATCACCTGAACTTCGAAAGTAATTGCGTAAAAGTTGCAAATTAAAAGTATAGTATACGAGTATACAACGTATAAATGTCACTCGCTAATTTATTGACAATAAAATAAAATGAAAAATATTTATAACTGAATCGCAAAAAAGTGACATTATTTTCTGCTTATTACTAAACAAAAATACACTTTATAATTCATAGAAATGATTTGTGTACTTTACCGTAAATATTCTTCTTTTTATAATAGTTTTAATGTAGTATTACGAGCGACAATCTATAATTAAGGGTGTAGTCATTAAGATATTGTTATATACATTTGTCTAATATGTCTCAAATCTGGAAATAGTACAAATAGACAAATATTCTTATTGTTGCCACAATAAGAATGACAATCAGTGGCAGTTCAATCATCGATGAACCAGTTATTGTCACATCAAAAATAGTCAAAAACATGGTAAATCATTTTAGAGATGATGAAAAACTGTTTCAGAGATTTCAAGACAATAAATTTTGATCGGAAGTACAAGTCAGCTTGCGTGTTAATGGACCATCAAATGACCAATTAACCTCCTCTCTATTTTCATTACATTCCAATTACTTATTTCTGGTAATCGTTTTCATAAATTTCAGAAATAATGTTAATCAACATTTAATAATTTATTTTAGGGTATTTTACATTTAAGAACCGGTTACTCGTCACAATTATATAGGGTGATTCAAGTAGAGATACTCTTTTCAATAGCCTTTTTTTGACAGATCACGTGTGAGCCGTGCTATGCTGTCATATTATTATACCCTACACCACCATAGTGGGGAGGGTATATTGGATTTGTGCTGATGTTTGTAAAGCCCAGAAATATACCGATCGACTCAGCATCACTTTCTGAGTCGCTTTAACGATGTCCGTCCGTCCGTCTGGCTGGCTGGCTGTCCATGTAAAGCTTGTGCGCAGAGTACAGCTCGTAATTTTGAAGATATTTCGATAAAATTTGGTACATGATATTTTTTCGGCCCAAGCACGGATGGGAATGAAAGTGGTGGAAATCGGTCAATTATTTCACCTGGCCCCCATACAAATGTCCTCCCGAAATTGAGGTTTAACGATCATATATGTTTGAATTATGCAAGTATCCAAACAAATTTCATCACAAACAAGTGGTAAATGAAGCCAAATCACATCTGCAAATTTTGTGCAGATCGGTCCATAATTAGACGTAGCTCCCATATAAGGCCCACTTCAGAAAATCACTTTAAAGATCATAACTCTCTCAAAAATATTGGTATCCAAATAATATTTAACAAAAATATATTTTATATGTATACAAATAATACGGTTTTATTATGTTCGGCCCATAATTAGTCGTAGCTCCCATATAAGGCCCACTTCCGAAAATCTCTTTAACGGTCATAAATTTCTTAAAAATGCTGGTAATCAAATAAAATTCGACACAAATAAATTTCTTATATACAGAAATAATGACACCTAATTTTATAACGGTCGGTCCATAATTAGTCGAAACTACCATATAAGACCCTCTCCGTAATTCACTTTAACCTCCTTAAATCTTTTAAAAGTATTTATATCGAGATAATGTTTAACACATATAATATTTATATTAACAGAAATCATGACATTAAATTTTGGTCCAAAATAGGTTATATCTCTCATATAATGTCCATTTCTGAAAAACTTTTTTATACATATACTAGGTGTAGGGTATTATATGGTCGACTATACTTTCTTACTTGTTTTTGTTTAGTATTATTTGACATGTGAAATGTGTTTCGTGCACTTTGCTCATTTATGGTCAACATAATTGGCCTACTGAGCAACACCCTCACTCATTTTAAGACCCAGCATTCATTATTAGATAATATTCGACCGAATATACCACGTTAAGCACGCTATAAAGAAAATATAGCGATCTCGGCGACATTTGGTTTCAGCAAGACGGCGCCACATTCCACTCATCGCAACAATCAATGGATATTCGGTGAGCACATAATTTCACGTTTTGGGCCAAGATCATGCGATATCACACCGTTAGACTTTTTCTTGTGGGGATATGTAAGGTCTAAAGTTTATGCAGACAAACCGCTTCGATTCAGACCTTGGAGGAAAACATCACGCGTGTCATTCGCCAGTTACTGGTCGAAATGCTCGAACGAGTCATCGAAAATTGCACTCAACGGATAGACCATCTGCGACGTAGCAACGGCCAAGATTTGATAGACATAATCTTCAAAATTAAATGCCAAAGAATGCTCTTTTAAATGATAATAAACATTCCCCATTAAATTTTAATTTTCTGTGTTTTTTTTTAAAGTAGAGAACCTCGAAATGGATCACGCTTATGTGCTTAATATTGAGCTGTATAATTATATTACACTTGCATTATAAAAGCTAAATTTATTATTTGATTTTCTGTAAAGTCATAAAAATATTATTTGTTTGCATTTTTATAGTCGAGAGTTATTTTCTCTTAAAGTTCGTTTTATATAATTATTAAATTTTATTGAGTTAAAAAACAAAATAAGTTTTTTAACAATATTTATGGATTGTTCGATTTGCATGCAAAGTGTAATTAGTAACTCAAATAATTTAATATTTTTAATAAATAATTTAAGTAACGACATATTCCGCCAATTAAATCTGTAATTTAATTAATTATTTAAAAATAATCTCACAAACAAATTGACAAATCCTTATAATTATTATGTTTGTGATATTAAAGCAATGACTTATTTAACTCTCTATTTTTAAGAGTTTGTCAAAAGTATTTATTAACCGAAATTAAAACTGTCAATTACACGATTTAATATTTGATGTGATAGCCTTAATTATCCATAACAGGCGATTTGGCGTAGATGCGATCAGTCTTTGGTCGCATCCTAACAGAAAAGTTTAAAGTTTTTCAATTCGCCTGTGAGAGTGGCCAATTTATGTAGAAATTGATAAAGAATCCGGTGGTACTTTTAGGATTTTTTTTAGGTTTTCAATGATTTCTATTTTGAGCGTCACACACCAAATATGTATAAAAAAATCGCTAAAAATGCAAAAATACAAGCTTACTACGATGTTCTTTTGTTTCTCCAGATTGACTTTTGCGAAAATCACCTTTTCGATTATAAACAAAAAATCACGATTTAACTTGATTTTTAATTTTTTTTAAAGTAACTAGTTATTTTACAATTTTAAGATGAAAATATGTAAATTTTTGTTAAAAAAAAGACTTGAACTTAGAGGTTACTTGCAAAGTACTAGGCTTGAAACAATGTATTTAAAAAACTGCAATTATAAGCGTTTTAAGGAAAAAAAAAACTAAGTGTGACGCTCAAGATATTTTGTGACGATCAAGAGATTTTGTTGCACGTAAACAAGAAATAATGCCAAATCTGAAGTTTAACGAAAAAAAGTTTATTCTTTTACAAAAAGTAAATAAAAAAAACTAAAATTCTTCAAAAAACAAAAAATTTCATACAAAACTAAACATGTATGTACATATTCTTTGATGTCTTTAACAAAAATGGAAAAAAGCAAGTAATTCGTGAAGAAACTTATACACATATGTAAATATTTGACACAAAACAATAACTTAACTTAATTTAATTTATAAATTTTCATTCGAATTCTTATTCTGAATCTGTATAAACTTCATGAAATGACAAGCGGCTTTGTTGTTTTTTTCATTGTCATTAATTTTTACCACTTTCGAATTAAGTTTGTGGCAAAAACAGAATCAGTCAGTAACAATAAAAATTAAACTCAAATCTACCACGATTAAACCTTTCTTTCTTCTTTTTTTATATTCGTCATTACACGCTTTGAGCTTTATTTGCTCTCGATATCTCCGTGCTCTTTCAGCCGCCGTTAATTTTGTTGTTAAAATTAAAAAATAAAATCAAAATTAAGCATTTTAATCTATGAAGCAATATATTTCAAAAGTGATGCTCATGAAATATTTGCCTATTTTGGTTTTTTTCGTAGACAATTTATTTCTCAAATTCACAAATTATAAAAAAATGAATTGAAACCATGTAAACAATGACTGTCAACTTAAATTTTTTACATTTAATATATTCACTTTTAAAAAAATTAGCGTGACGCTCAAGAAATTTTATCGCGCCCTTACCATGTAATAATTAAAGTTTGTACTTTCCTTACGTTATTTACTTTATTTAAACTTCAAATTGAAAACTAGTAATATTACTTGATTTATAAAAAAAGTCACGCTCAATGCAAATTGTGGGGACAACCTGGCTTTGCAACGCGAAATTCGCACTAATTAAATTTTGACGACTATAAAAAATCAAAACACAAGAAAGAAACGTAATAATTCGAAAACTGTTATTAAATGTTGCATATTTACTTTTTTCTTGATTCTATTTTATTTTGTTTACTAAAAATTCTAACCGGGACACATGCTTTTCTATGGAAGCAGTCAGAGGGAGAAACAAAACACCATTCTGAATAAATAAAAAAACAAACATACAAATTTGAGAATTACGTTTTTTTGTTATATATTGCTCGCTGATCACTCTCACATTTTTGTTTTTTGTTTTTTTTTTTTACCTAAAATAGTAGTGTAAAGTGCGGGGACACAAAAATTGCGTTTTTTTTTTTTTTTTTGAAATTGACCCATATAATACATATCTTCTTATGAAATTCCAAGTCTGTGTAAAACACTCTCAAGTCCAAAATACCTAAACAAAATCAACAAAATTTACATAAAAACGTTTATAGTTGTCCTAAGCAGTTTGCTATTGAAAATTAGTAAAATCGGTCTACACAGTACAATCAGAATTATAAATCAAAATTTGAGACCACCTACCAAAAAGTTGATAATTTTTTTTTACAAAATTTATAGTATTTAATTGTAGAGAAAACAACGAAATTTTGCACACGTTATTCTCTTAATAAAGTAGCAAACTCTGTAGAACATGATAAGTATCGGTCCATGTTTTCATACCATAAGTCGATAATTTGTTATAGCTACCGTTTCGAAAATCACTTTTGCTCAAAATGCTGTGATTTTCAAATGCAAAATTTAGTCAGAGAAAAACTTATGTTTTAATTTATTTAAATATATTTATTTAGAAGTGTATAACAACTCTTCTTATACTCCCTTCGTTCATTTATGTTGAATATGAGTATGTAGAGTTTATTCAGCACAAGTTGAGTCATGTAAACCAATTAGTAATTACATAAATGTTAATTACATCAATGTTAATTACATCAATTATAAATTGTTAAAATATCATCAGATTTTTAAATAGACACTGAATATTAATATGAAATATAGCAAATAAATAAAAATAAAGCTTGTTTTATTTTAAATTAGTTATAAGTCTTTGAGCTTGAGGTCAGATTTATATTATATTTTTAAAACAATTTTTATTTTCGATATTTCTCTACTCCAATGTGTAGCATCTCCAGGGGGAAAAATTAACAGTTAAATAAATACAAAAAGTTTTTAAATAAATTGTTAAAACTTGTTTATAGGAAGAAATAATTTATAATTTAGAAAACAAGCTTTAGTAGAAGATCAGTGTTATATTAAAACACTGGTTAAATTTTCGTCAAATATTTGATCAATGTCAATCTACCTTTAGACTCAGGTATTTTTATATCCACCAAAGAAAAAGCTATAGTGAGTGTATTGATTTGACATTCTGCAAGTTACATATTTAGGTCTATAAAAGTATATATATTCTGGATCCAAGACGATCTAGCTATTTCTATCTGTTGAAGTCATGACCTAAAGGGTATAAAATTTTCATAAGTTGGTTAAAAATGTTTGCTATTGAAAATGGGTAAAACCAAACTGAAAAATATACATATGTTCAGCCATTTTCATATATTTAAATCAAAATGCATATATGAAAAACTTTGATCGAACTTACAACAACACATAAAACATATTTTGTTTCCGATAATATTTAAATGCATGAATCTAGAATAGAAATGAAATTTACCACATAGAATATAATTCTATTAATAATAAATATAAAATTAATCAAATCGGCACTGCCTTTTAACTTATAGTCACACATGACAAATATTTACTCTTTGAGGTTGTTTACTATTACAAGAATTTTGCAAGATCAAACAGCATCAAATAAAATAAAACTAAATATTTGTTGTGTCCTGTCCTAAATAAACAAAGTTTTTTAAATAAAAATAGGAGTTCAAATATATTTTATTTAGTGGTTACGTCTTTTTCGGCAAATATTTGCCAAGTGTTAAAGGTACATTAACAAGCCTTGTAACTAAATTAAATTTTGGTACTTGTAACAGGCCACTAAATAAATTCATGAATTAAAATGGATGTGTCAAATAAATAGTTTCAAATTTTAACATTAATAACTTGTTTGCAACTTCGAAACTGTTTCAATCCCTCAAGAGACACAAACAGCCCAATCAGGAATAAAAAATCCGCGGGAGTTTTTTCCCTTCTTATTTTTTTAACATTGAATTTGAATAGGAAAAATGAGAAAAGGAAAGAAAACTCCCGCGGAATTTTTATTTATGATTGGGCTGAAAAATGTTATAAAATGCTTTGCTTAAATATATTTTTGAAATGCGTTAAAGTAGTTGAGTTTTGAAGAACATTGTTGATGAATTTTATAGCTTAAAACATATTATTTGAGGTCTCTAGTGTCACTAAAGCTGATCTCAAAAGGCAATGGAGCAAGGTTTTTGTTATCAGTAGTCGTGATTAATTCAATAAACATACATTTCAAAATGATACAACATTTATTTAACTAATAATTAAAATAAGTTTGGCGCTTAATAATGGAATAATATTAACAAGACTTAACAAGATTGCCCATCACCAAATGGACTTTGCTCTTATGCATAATTTAAATAATTGTTGAAACTATTTTTAAGCATACTATGTATTTATACTTACAAGTATATTAACGCTTTGTATTGAAATCTTTATTTTCATAAAAGTGAAATCGGTTCATATATTTATCAAAAGTTTAAACCCCTGTTGAAACGTGACACATCTGAAATAATATTCTGGAAATTAAACTACCTAAATCTAACGAAATCTATCGCTATTAAACATGCAATATGCATAGTTTTTAAAAATAATTGTGCTGATTTCTTAAAAATATGGAATTAAATAAATCCAAAACCATCTAACTTATTTAAATGATATTCTGAAGAACTATGGCCGCACGTTAAATTATTTAAAAGTAAATTTGTTTGACAAAGAATCATAATGAACAGATATAATATAATTTGAACGCTAAAGTTTTTGTTTTACAATAAAATATATAGAAAATATTAAATTCCTCTTAAATCCAAAAAAATGACGTATAAATTTTATTTATTTATGGAAATATATTTACGATGTACATATTTGTAAAAGATTTTTTTGTGTCTGTTAAATTATTATTAGCGTAAATTATAATGCCCTTATTCATAAAACTTACAACAGGTTTATAAGAGGTTGTTATAAACATGTTGTAAGTTTTTATGAATATAAGAGGTTGTTATAAACCTGTTGTAAGTTTTTATGAATAAGGGGGTAAATATATAAATCCCCGTATGAGACATCTAATCTAGTCATTATTTATTTAAGAAATACGCGTCAAAAGAGAAGTAGGAGATATCTACACAATTAAATATCTATGTAAAGATGTCATGTATAGTAAATAGTAATAGTAATAAATAGTAAATAGTAATAAAGTTTCCACAATATTTAAATGGTTTCGAATCCAAGCGGATTAAACAGCATTACAGTGGGCGTTTAAATATTTGTATAATTTTTGTAATACTTTACTGTAATTAATCCATAGAGTATCACAATTATTTTTACAATGAAATGATAAAGAAGACATAATCATTCATAAAAAAGTATTAAACATTTTGATAAGACGGCCAAATTCCAGTGCTAGCACTTCTGGCTGTTGTAGCTTGGATTCTTGCTTAAAAACTTTATTTCTAGCAATGAAGTTAAATTGATATATGTATGCACATTAGGGTGGCCCCAAAATAAAGTTGCGAATGTTCCCGACTAATATGAAAATTTGATTCATTTTTAAACTACATTTCTCAATTTTTTTTTGTCTTGGGGTCAATATTTGGTGAGCTGGATCAAAGGATAAAAAGGTCCTTTTTAAAGGTTTTTTAATTTTTTTTGTATAAAAATGTTTAATAAAAATTTAAATATGTAAATAGAATTTTAAAAAACGGGAAAAACCATTTGGGTTAAATTGCATGATGTGTATAATCAAGAAATTTCAACTACATATTTATTTAAGTAAATTCTATGAAAAAATAAAAAAAAATAAAATTTTGTCTGAAATTTTGAAAATTTTTCAATTAAAAAAATTTTTTTTTTTTTTTGATAACCCATTGAACGCGCCTTTCAAAGACCTTTCGTATGATACCAAATTTACATATAACCTCTAAAACGGACATTTTTATCCTTTGATCCAGCTCACCAAATATTGGCCCCAGGACAAAAAAAATGAGAAACGTAGTCATAAACTGAATCAAATTTTCATTTTAGTCGAGAACATCGATACTTTATTTTTTCTCCATACAAATGGGGCCACCCTAATGTACATACATATGTATGTAATTTACAATTGCATTATTAAATTGTAAAAAGCAAGCTTATTAATAAATATTCTATGAAATGCTTAAATATTTTTTTTATTATAATAAATCCAAATATTTCTTATCACTTTGCAGGGCTAGAGTATAGTATTAATAAATATTCATTTGTTAAAAATCAAACACACACAAAAACTGTGTACGTAAATATTGTACTATGTATATTATATAATTAAATATGATATTAAAATGTCAATGTTCTACTTTGACATTTTATACCTCTGTTATATGATACGAGCACATTTGTTTGTTTATTTGTATAAAATATATACAAATTAGTGAGAAAATCCAAATAAATTAAATAAATTTCAATATTTGTCAGTATTATCAGTGGGAGAAATTGATAATAATACTTAAGTTACTGCAAGAGAGAGAGAGAGAGAGAGAGAGAGTGATACATATTTACAGAGATGTAAATAATCAGAGACAGAAACAGCGCTGCCAGAAGTAAGATTTTACCTTATTTTTTAAGATTTTTTAACCGAAAAAAGATTTTAAGATTTTTTTCAAAAAAAAAAAAAAAGATTTTTTGTTTTGTCTAGGTTAGGTTCAATTAAAAAAATCTTCTTTGTTCCCATTTGAAAAATTTTAAACTAATCGATCTCAAAAAATGTACAATTTAGTATAAGAAAATGAATTTTTGTTATTTTTTTGGTTAGTGTTAAATAAAATATGAATTGTTTTTATTATTTATAATAAAAAAAACTACTTATTTCCAAAAATAAGATTTTTTCTCAAAAATAAGACTTTTTTTTGTCGAAATTAAGATTTTTTGCTGAAAATTTCTGGCAGCCCTGGACAGAAAGAACATAAATATGTTAAAACTGTTGAAGAGCATTAAAAATGAGTTAGAAAATTGAAAAATGGTTAAAGGAAATTCTATAAGGGAAATATCAATAAGTATTTTTAGCAAGAACAAATTCAAAGTATAATGCTAGGAACACAACTGGGACGAACCACGAATTTTTGGTCACGAAAATTCGTCGCCAAAAATTAAACACATTTGTGACAGCGTTGTCAACTTTGAAATTTCAAAACGCAACAAAATGAAGAGAAGACGCGCCATTTGAAAAAAATCGCACCAAGTTTAGATTTTCTTTCTTATTTAAAGTGTTTATTAAATTAAATTCACATAAAACTATTCAGCCTTATTATGAGTGTCGTTTTCTTTTTACGACAACGACTGTTTCGTAATAGATTAAAGATAAAATTAAATTTGTTTCTTTAATCTATTACGAAACAATCGTTGTCGTAAAAAGAAAACGACACTCGTAATAAGGCTGATTATTTTTTTGTATTATAAATATAACAATAAAACAGTCTTCAACAGTTCAGTGTTTTTAGAAAACAATAAAACTAAACAAAAATAAAAAATAAACCAAACATATTTTGTATTCCTTTGTACTAGATATGTAATTTTTTTTAAACTTTTTAAAAAGAGATTAACGATTAGTAGTAAAAGTAATAATAGTAAAAATCTTTATTTTAATTAACGACTTAATAAAGATAAAATAGCATTTAACCATTTAAAATGTAACTCACAATATGCTATTCGGAATTAATTGGTAAAAAATGGCTAATTCCAGTAAATATTTTTAAATATTTTTCTTTTCTAGTTGAAGTACTTCTAGTACTTCGTTGACCTTATTCAATAAAATTTGTTAGGGCTTCACTGGGACTCTAGCCCTGGTTGTTTGTCTACATTTTAGTAAACCAATCATGATACACAAGAATTTTTATTTTCATGTTTAAAATGTTAATTTTATTTTCAAACAAAAATTTTCATCCTATTCAGCTTTAACAATAACCTTGCTTATCATACATTCGTAAATAAAATGCATTCAATGGGGCCTTTTTCATCGAATAGATTTCATGATAATGAATTATTAAAAAACTGCAATTAAAAATTAGTAAAAATAAAGATTTCATCACATTTTCGGAAAAATTAAAAAACGCAACGAAATTAAAAAAAAAAATTGCACCGCGCACCAACTAAGAAATTTTTCGCACCAAAAATTTAAAAAACACTAAAAATGGTGCAAAACGCACCAAGTTGACAACGCTGATTTGTGTATACGAAAATACACGTCGTGAAAAGACGCCATACGCGACGAACTCTAAAATATTGTATTTATTTCTGTTTCTTAGAAGACGGGGTGCCATGTTTCGCTTTAGATTTTAATATTTTAGTAAATAATGTTAAATTTTTACTTTAATTACGAATATTGTTTTATTTTTTTTATTTTATATAATTATACAAAATAAATATATCAAACAGTTAACTATAAAAATTGTTTTTACCTGTATTTTTGGTAACGTTTATTTTTTTATACATATTTTTCAATATCTATCAGCTGTTATAGGAAAATAAAAATGTACTAAAAACCAGCTGTCAATTATAACAGCTGTATTTTTTTCGTCGTTATTTTGCTTCATATGACGAATTTACACAGCGAATTGTCACCGACTAATTTGTTATGTTTAGCGAATTTCGAGGGTCGTCCCAATTGTGTTGCTAGCATAATATTTTAAATTTAAAAACATAAATTAACTAATTACCGGAATCACTTCTTTATATTTATATAATTCCTTTTAAATAGAAGAGATGTTTGCGGACTAGAACATTAAAACGAATTGTGCACTAGATTTTAATATAGTTGGTTTCAGATTTGTTTAAAAATCAGATATCCATTAGTATTCTGCAACTTAATGTGAAACCAAGTTGGAATTGCATAAATCTCGATCAAAACATCTTAAAAATCCCATGTGTATGAGTTATGAAACTGAACATTTTTCTATTATCAAGAGTTCCTGAAAAAAAATTTAAATCGCAAAATCTGTTACGAAAATAAAGCAAACCGATTACAAATGAATAAAGTTTTACGTTTTCACATTATCTCAGCGTACATTGTTGGAAGAATCGCAACCGAGTAGATAATTCTCAAAATACCGGTAACAATGCTTGAAAGAGTGATCAAAAATTGTACCTGCTGAATAGATCTTGCAACCAACAATTACATTCTTTTTTAAAAGTAAATGTCAAAGATTGTTCTTTCGGGAAATAATAATGAATCACACTATATTATAAATATAAACTTTTTTATACCGCTTTTATAAAGCTTAGACATTAATGAAAGTTTGGCCCAATTTTCTTTCTTCTAATACTATAAAATATAATCGCTGGTCTGAGTGGAGACCTTGTAACTGTCGATTTTTTCCAACATGATAACGGCGTTAAACTTTCCAACTTCAGAGTTACTCGTGTATCCAATTTGAAGTATAATTTTCGATCATACTACATACTTAAGCTATGTGTCCACGATCGTGAGATATTACAACGTTGTCATATCTACCAATGTGCTAGCAATGTACTGACATTGAAAAAATTTTAGCAAAAGGTAAATTGTCAGTTTACACAACTGTAAGAAAACTAACAATTTCATTTGCACACAGTTGTCACACAATGAATTTAGCTGTCAACCGAAATTGTCAGTTCACACTGTTGTCAGATTGTTGTGTGGCATTGTCAAATTCGTTTTGCAGCTCTGTGTGTGTGTTTAAAATTTTTAAATATTGTCATGGAACAAAAAAGAGCAATTGGAACCATTTTATCTGCACTCTATTAAACAGGATTTATCAAAAAATATGTCGCTATTCATTTTTTATTTTCTTTAATTTTCTTCCACTTTTTTAAAAAATTTTATTAATGCACACTTTATTTTAATTCTGTAATTTTCTTCCATTTTTTTAAAAAAATTTATTAATACACACTTGTTTGTTTATTTATGTATATAGAGAGTTGCATTTAGAAATAATTTCTATGACAATGCTACCATTGGCAGATGCATAAACTTTGCACATGTGACAATGAAAAGCGTTTGACAATTGTCTTAAAACAATGACAATGCCAAAATTGTGTGTTTACACGATTGTTAGATGTGTGACAATATTTTTGTCTTCCAATGTACTCAAAATGCTTTTTCTTACAACGTTGGAAGACAAAAATTTTAAGTTTACACGGTTGCTAGACAATTTCTGCACATTTTTCTGACAACGTTGTAATATCTGACGATCGTGGACACATAGCTTTAGTAATTTAGAAGATTCATATACATACATTATATTCCAGAATATAGTTAAAATTCTTGTTTGCTTAAATTATGTAACGTTTTTAAAAAATACTATTAATGGCAGATAAATTTTATGAAAAGACGGGAAAATATCGGCATTTGATTTTAAATTTAAAAATCTACAAAATATCGCGTATATAAAAATTAGATTTTCAGAAGCATTTCATTGAAAACATTAATTGTAATTTGTTGTTAAAATACTTTGAAATGTCTTGTTAATTATTTAAGCATTTTTGACACTGTCTTATATGGGTACAATGGAAAATTTTTAAAAATATATATGGACAAATTAATAAATACGAATATGTATAACACAAATATTTGAAAAAAAAAATCAACCACATGTATATAATACTGAAAGACATTTTCTAAAATTAGAATTTTTTTATTTTTTAGCACCGCACATTGTTTTGTGTTAAAGAAAATCTTTTTAAATTATAATTTCATTAAATTGCCATGAACTTGTCAGGAATATTGTTTGTGTGCAAATAGAAAAAAACAACAGAAGTCAAATATGTTTGTAATTTGGAAATAGGAGCACAGAAAACTTTTACTTTAATTAAAATAGAAGCTATCTATCTACCCTTCTTATGTAAAAATAAACCGTGGGTGTAAATGGTGAAAAATTTGTTGTAATAAATTATCTATTTATGTAATTTCAGAACAGAAATGCGCATTATATACTAATTTAAGTTACTGGGACGACTAAAGTTATCCAAATATATATTGTAGTCAAACAGACTGTAGAATAAATAAGACTGGAATTGTACTAAGAGGGGATTGTTTCCGCCAAGAAGAACTCTCCCCAACTACTGACTTTTGGGCTTATTTACTTAGTCAGACTAACCATATGCATATTTAGAACAACGAAGGCAGGTACATTACTGTGAATGGCGAACGCTACCGTGCAATGATTACAATTGTTTTTTTTCCCCAAGATGGAATAGCTGCACTAAGTTGACATGTGGTTTCAAGAAAACGGTGTCACAAGACGAGTTCGGTGAACAGTTTAGTTTACGTTTGGGGCCGATCAAATGGGACGCTATGATAAGGCTCATATCTGTAGGGAAGAGCCTGCCACGGTGGACGCACTGCACTGGAAGCTAATTGCAGAATTTATTCGCCAATATGTTGCGTATAAACCATTTGAGGATTAGCCGCGGTCAACATTTACTTCAAATCATATTTAAACATTAAATTATATAGATCGGTCTATCGGCTCAAACTCAAATACATACGTTTCTATAAATTTTACGTGTTTTTTTTTATTAACTCCGAAAGCTCTTAAAATATCACTCTTTACTAGTGTGTACAATTCGATATAAAAAAACGTATACTTCCTTTTCTTATCTCAAATTGTATCTTTCTTTAGTTTTAAAGTCTTTTATATTTATTTTGTATTTAGTAATATTTTATTAAATAAATATATGCGGAACACAATCTTTTTATAAATATTTATTTAATAACCACTCAAATTCCATCAACACATATTTGTAAACTCATATAATTTATTACAATATTTACACTTCTGATATCTTAAATCATAAGTTTTCTGATATGCGTTATTTATGTATTTGTTTATATCTTTATAGATAGTCATGTCACCTGGATTATAATAATTTTAGCATATATAGCACTTATCATTGAATTTTGTGCATTATTGACTTGAGGCGCGTTTATATTTATTTTTTAGAGGCAAATAAAAAAACTACCAAAAAATTTTATGATTTTAAAGTGCAAGATTAATGTTGAACGCAGTGTTGATAAAGTAAAAAGTTGTTATCATTTTTTGTTTGTAATTTCAAAACAAAAAAAATATATATTTTGATGGATATTAAAAGCACATAGTCGGTTTTATGAGCTCACGCATTATTTGCCGGCACGGTAATTTTCCAATTGAGTTTAACCCATTTTTGTCCGAATTAATTTTTTTTTTCTGAAATTTCAAAACTAATTTATTTTTCCTTCTTTATGTATGTACGTCAAATTAATTTTTTTTTTTTTCTGAAATTTCAAAACTAATTTCTTTTTCCTTCTTTATGTATGTACGTCAAATTAATGTAAAAAGTGTGATTTTGGGCACGTTCTAATTATGAAACACTGAGCTCACAGAAACATTGAAGTGAACAAAATAAAAAACTAACCATTAATTTTTAAGTTGTTCCAATATTGAAACACCGGGAAAATGGGTTAAAGTAAAATTGCAAACTATTTTGTAGAAATTATAATTAACTTATATCTTAATGAAATCAATTAAAAAATAAAAAATTTTATTGTAATAGCAAAAATACTTTTTTTTTAATATTTAAATGGCGTTAGTACCCAACTAAGAGATTTTAAAATTATCCATATACATACCTAGAAAATGTCGTAAGCAAAAATTCATAAAACCTTAGTCCCGGTTTACATTATGAAATTTTTGTCGCTGCGATTCTTGTCGTATCTTCTTTAAAATTGTATTTGCGTCTACATTGTGAGATTTTTGTTGCAGAGATTTTTTGTGGATGTATACATGTTTTTATATATTGTGTAGCTAGCACATACATACGTGTATGAATATAAAAAACAACGAATGAGGGAACAAAGCGTGTCTCACGAGTACGACTCGCCGCTCTCGCCGACAAAGCAAGAGTCGACAAAAATTTCATAATGTAAACCGGAAATTAAATGTGGAAAAAATGGAATATTACATTTTTGTTAGGTATCAACTTCTTCAACTCAAAGTCCTAAAATTTAAATACATATTTTCATATTAAATCATTTCAAAAGGACTATTTATAAAAATACCGTATACTGAAGATTTTCTATAGAAAATATTGCAATATTTATGATTTTCTGTAGAAAATACTGTTATACTAATTAGTTTCTTTAAAAAAATACTTTTATATTGAAGATTTTTATAGAAAATATTATTATACAGAAGATTTTTATATAAAATACTAAAACACAAAAGATTTTCTATAGAAAATACTGTAATACAGAAGATTTTTTATAGAAAATACTATAATACAGAAGATTTTCTACAGAAAATACTGTAATACAAAAGAATTTCTATAGAAAATACTATTATAAAGAAGATTTTCTATAGGAAATACTATTATACAGAAGATTTTCTATGGAAATACTTTTTATAGAAAATACAGTAATACAAAAGATTTTCTATAGAAAATAGAAATACTATACTATTAATACAGAAGATTTTCTATACAAAATACTGTAATACAAATGATTTTCTATATAAAATACTGTAATACAGAAGATTTCTATACAAAATACTGTAATACAGAAGATTTTTTATAGAAAATACTATCATACAGAAGATCTTCTATAGAAAATACAGTAATACAGATGATTTTCTATAGAAAATACTGTAATACAGAAGATTTTCTGTAGAAAATCTATAACAGTATAACAGTATTTTCTATGTTTTCTACCGAAAATACTGTTATACAAAAGATTTTCTGTATAAAATATTCTAATACAGAAGATTTTTTATAGAAAGTACTGTAATACAGATGCTGTTATAGAAAATACTGTTTTAGTGAAGAATGTCGATAAAAAATACAGTTGTATTGAAAATGTTATTATAAAGATTTGTTAGATTTTACTATTATACTGGGTAGACAATACTGTTATACACAATATTTTCTATGTAAAATTTTATTACAATGAAGAATATTTTCTATAGATCATATTTTATATATAGCAGAAAATCAGAAAGGAATTTGTAAATTTGTCGTGTTATATAACATATTCGAAATACATCAAAGTATCAAATTATTCAAGGGAGTACAGCGGTACTTTTAAATATGAATTAGTAACAACAAAAATACAATCGGATCAACTTTTCCACCCCTGGTCCTAACTTCAATAATGATTTACAAAAAATTAATCGAAAGAAATAGCGTCGAAAAATTAAAAAAGGTTCACATGCTGTTTATGAACATACGAGTATGTACATATGTATGTATGTATGTCTGTAGATAATCATTCATAATCAGTAACACAAAGAAACTATTTGCGATAAAAATGTACATACTCAATAAATGTTTTAATCGAAACGAATAACAAACAGTATAATGTTAAAAATGTTTTTATTTTTTTTTTTTGTTATTGAAATGATACAATTTAGGAATTTTGAAAATTTCTGGTTCGACAATTATTAATGCACCTAAAATTCAATTTGTATTACATGTGCATCTCCAAATGAAAATAATAGTTGTGAACGACGTTGATATAATAATGGTCCAAAAGCTTAATATCAAAAAGAGATACGTATGAGTTTTCAAAATATTTATTTATTTATAAAGTAAGAGTGCTATATTCGGCTATGACGAATCTTATATACCCTTCACCTTTGTTGTGGATGCATAATTATATTATATACATACATACATACATATATATTATTACTATTAATACACTTTGTTTGAAAGTTTTTTTTGATGAAATTTTCAGAGGTTGTCTCGGATTTTTGCTCATATCTCCGTTATTAATGAACGGATTTTGCTGATTTTAAATAACAAACTTCTCGAAAGCATGTCTGACAGAATTATTGAAGATTTGGATCCCGAAGATATCTGGGGACTTCAGAAAATTGATTTCAACAGACAGACAGACGGATATGGCTTAATAGACTCTGCT
Source organism: Bellardia bayeri (assembly GCA_950370525.1). Taxonomy (NCBI): domain Eukaryota; kingdom Metazoa; phylum Arthropoda; class Insecta; order Diptera; family Calliphoridae; genus Bellardia; species Bellardia bayeri. The sequence goes on from OX493267.1 coordinate 24,461,057, forward strand.
ATCTATAAGGATCCAGAATATATATACTTTATAGGGTCGGAAAATTATATTGTGGAAATTACAAACGGAATGACAAACTTCTATATACCCTTCTCATGAAGGTGAAGGGTATAATTATAGGCTAATTGTGTAATACGGAGCTATCTACATACGTAGACTTTAAGATCGACTTAATTAAGAATTGAATTATTGTCTTAATGTTATTTATATAGTACATAGTTGGATTAAAGATTAATGATGTTGATTTTTCGTTAGTGAATACTCGTATATCTTGACGGATGGAAAGGAAGTGTTTAGGGGTTGGGGGACGGATAATATTGCAGTTACAAACAGATATAATTTGACATCTTTATTAATATTTAGTTTGAGTGGCCCAGGCGGATTCTTAACTTTAAAAACTTTTCCATATAAAGTTTTCCATTGGGCGTGAGATGTGAGTAAGGGAGAACATAGGCTCAAATCTACACTTGAAAGTGTCGAGTGTGAATTGAAGAGGATGGGTGAATTGTCGTTTAATAAAATATAGTTTGATTTGTTAATGAAATTAGATAGAACTCTGCCTCTAGTGTTGATCATTGCTGATACCCGTAACAGGTGCCAACCATTGAAATCACCAGTTACAAGAACAGGTTTTCCAGGTTTGTTATCGTAAGGGTTTGGCCAGGGGGAATATATGCAGATATATGTAATTTTAAATTTTAATTTCGATTTGATTTCAACGCAAATTGCATCAAATTTGTTTGACAAATGTTATTGTTTTTGTGGTAACAAATTATGCACTAACAATGCGCCACCACCGTAACGTGTTGTGGAAGTATTGATTGAATATATGGAAAAGTTAATAGGAATTGAATGAAACGATTTGTTATGAATATGGTTTTCTTTAAGTGCGATAATTTTGGGTTAAACCGTTTTATAAATAGAGTTATAACATTATAATTATTAGTAAATCCATTTACATTCCACTGAACAATTTTAATAGACATTTTATGTTAAAAAATATGTTTTAGGGTTTGGCTAAATTTAATTATTATTTAAATAAAGCGGATAAATATGAGGATTGTACACACTGACCGAATCCTCCATATAAGAATATCCAATTCATTGTCTCGGTGTCTCCATCTGATGTATCTACATATATCAGTTATAATATCGGAATAATCTTTCAATTTTCGTGCAGATAATGAATGTAGTGGTGATGACTATGTATTTATTTTGTTTGCTATATGTATTTATATATCCGTATTTGGATCTATTTTTAAAATAACAGTTTGTTGTTTATTGTTAGGATTTAATTATTTCCATATGTTGTTATTAAAGTTGTTGGTTTGCTTGCAATGGATTAGGAAGAAGTAGATGAAATACATACATACATACATATATCTCTCTTGGTATTTCTTAATAGCTGTTTTTTGTTTACTTTTTCTAAAGTTATTATTGCTTGTATTTATTTTTATTTTAAAAATATAGGCCATGTTTTGTTGTTGGGATGTTCATTAGAACATACCATGGTGAAATTATATATGGTGAGTGCAGGAGCACAGCTGACTGTCTTTGTTTACAATTTACTTGTGTCAGAAGTAATATTTTGTCAAGTGTTTTTGACAATAGTACACTATGTTACACAAACAAAATGCTTGTTGTTTTTGTGCCGATTTGCACTTACCTTCATCATGGAACATACCGTACAGAGTTTTTTGTTGTTACAGTTGTTAATGTTGTAACGCTTAAAAATTTTTACATTTTAAAGGGAGATGAATGTAAGGCCTTACTTTTACTCTCTCATATCCAATAAAACTTTCGGCGGAGAGGGTAGATAAACCGTAAGTAACAATAATTAATCAAGTTTCTTTTAATTCTTATTCACTTTTCGCATTTTTTTTATTTTGTAAATTATTTCGGCGCTTTAACTTATTTAATATTTCTTCTTCTGGTATTTCACGAAGATTATTTGAGTAAATTACACCATGTATAAAGTTGAGAGAAGTGTGTGCTGTCATATCTATTTCAATGTCGTAATTTAGTCTCAATTTATACAAAGCAAATCTTTGAGCTTAGTTACATAATTACCTTTTGGAAATAGGGGTGAGGGGAAGATAACAGCAGTACACACTTGATTGTACTAGCAACTCTCTTATTTATTTTACATACATATGTATGTGTACTCGTATACCACACATTTATATCAAGAGTTGCTAGTACAATCAAGTGTGTACTCGTGTTGTATTCCCCACATCCCGATGTCTAAAAGGTATACTTCAAGGTGGGTGTTGGACCAATATTTATGCGCGTTACAAACATTAGCACAAATCCAATATACCCTCCCCACTATAGTGGTGTAGGGTATTATAAAAATCTTGAATTAAATCAAAAATGTATTAATAAAATGGGAGGTTTGCCCAACATTTACTAATATATAAATGTGTTATTTATAAGCGACATTCATATGAGGCCTAGATAAAATAATGGACCGATTTCAGTTGGAATTATCGTTCATTTTAACTATTAAGACTATAAGACGACGACATATGAATGACTACTTTAACAATTACAAAAGCATAGTTATATGTAACGATGGTTTGCACAAAAAACAGGATATTGGAAATTAAAACTGGGCTATGTTTCCAAACTGGAGTTTGTGCAAATATTCGGTTTAATATTAAACCAAACTGAAGTTTCAACTACATTGTTATTCAAACTCTACTAAGAAATAGAAGTATAAAATCCATTCTGTTACATGTTAGAATTAAATAAAATAATTTTGGGAATCAAGTTAATTTTTGCCCCAACTAAATAAAAACAATCTCGTATTTTTCTCTAATTCCTTGCAAATTTTATTTGGAATAAATAATGCTTTTAGAAACATACTAAGTAATTGATATTTGATTTGTAAGGGCTACAAATCTTTCGTAAACAAAAAACATATAATTTGAAACCAGTTCTAGAATCATTATATTATTTGGAACTCAACATTTTTTGAAATTCTTAAAATTTATGAACCAAAAAAGAAGCTTTTCAATCGTAAATGACAATTTAATCTATTAGGAAAATAAGGTAAATTCGTTTCAAATTATGTATTAAAGAAGAAACACAAAATTAGAGATTTTGACATGAAAGCGGTATACAAAAGAACAATTTTTATTATTTTTTATTCGAACTGTTAAGTTTTTAAATTTTTTGATATTTATTTAGTCGGGCTCGAGTTCATTAAATTTAATTTTCATTAAATTATTTTTACTGAAGGAATTGTTTTACAACATGAATCTCTATTAAAAATCTAAGCGATAAGTGACCCCAAAAGTGGAATATTTACGCCAAATGCAAGATGAATGGTCACACTTAACAATGAAATGTCTGTTGCTTTTAAAACAGATGTATAGTTTTGAAACTGCTTTCACTACCTCGTTGCTGCAATTGTTAAAATTAACGATTACATTATCGGTAATCCGATGAACTAAACCATTAATAATTGTATTTCAGATGTTTCTAATTGTATTTCAGAAATTTCCAATTATATTTCAGAATTTTCTAATTGCATTTCAGAATATTCCAATTATATTTCAAAATATTCTTACTGAATTTCAGAAATTTCCATTTATATTATAGAAATTTCCAATTGTATTTTAGAATTTTACATTTGTAGTTTAGAAAATTTAATCTGCATTTCTATTAGAAATTTCTAAAATACAATTAAAAATTTCTGAAATAGGCAGTATGCGTTTTTTTTTAACTACATATTAAACCGATTTAAAAAGAAATCATCTTGTGCCAAATTCAATTAAGTTATCTTCAAATGTCAACTTATAGTTTTATTACAATTTTTTAGATGAACGTCAGGTCATAGTTTAATCGACTCAAGTGATTCTGATCGATAAGCATCTATTTTACCTTCCGCTCCTAAGCTGGGTGGATATAAAATATAGTTTGTGGTAAAAAAAAAATTGGATAATTTTCTATGCGAGAATTATGTACATGCTGTAATCCTAGACTAATTCAGATATCGGTATAGATCAGCTTTATTTGCTTACAAATGTAATTAGATCTTTCAAGCTTTTTGTTATTACTTTATCGATATTGTTTGAAAACATCTACGCCAATTTGTGATACTCGTAAAGGTATGAAATATTCTTTTATTTTAGTACTTTTTTAACAAAATTTATAGTAGCGCAATTCACAATCTTGTGCAAAAGGTTTAGCACATTTTTTTTTTGCTCTACACTAACAAAATACACAGCAAGATCAAAAATATGCTAAAAAAGGTCAGTGAAAGAAACGTAAGACATCAACATCGGACAACACTGCAGAAAACTTAATATTATATTTTTCCCTGAAGATAACTAATAAAGTTGGTCGTAATATTGGAAATAAATTAATGAAAAAATTAAAATGAACACGAGTTTTTATATTTTTAATAAAACAGACCTCAAGCCGGATTAATAAATTAAAAATGTTTTTTAATATACTAAATCTTTTTGCAAATGCAATGATGCAATACCATTTGCAAAATATTGTGAATTGCGCTAATATATACCTAGTCAGTCTATAAACAAACATACATACATATGTATGTATATCATTCCAAAAACGAATGGGCGTAATGATTTTGAATAGACAGACGTTAAGATGTTCGGGAATACTAAGCATTGTTCTGTTGAAAATAATTGATTTAATTCTTTAAATTTAATTTAATTTTATAAATTTTATTTTTACTACTTGTTCTCTTATTATAATAAGTACGTAATACCTACTCGTCCAAATACTAAAAACATTTTTTAAATTTATACAATCATTGTTTTTATAATTTTTCGATTAAACAAAAATGTAATTAACCTTTTTGTAAAACAATCCAAAAGCGATTTTTCCATTAATTTAGTAAAAACTTATTACCACAAAACTATAATAAAAATGTTTTCAAATAACAACAGAGCATTGTAGTTGCTGTTGTTAACTTAATGACGAAATTGGACACATTGCAATCATTAGTTTCCAATAAACCGTTACAAATTATAAATCGAGCAAAAAAGAAAATAAAAATTTTAAAACAAAAGAGCAAAAATATTCTCCAAATGTGAACTTACCTTTTTCTGGAAGATAAAACCAAAAGAAGGGCGTATTTGTTTCTTTGTTTATTATAATATTTATTTTTAAAATGTTAATTTTACTTTTTGAAAATCTTGACAATATAAAACCACAATTTACACGAACAAGGAATATAGGTATTTACAAATTAAAAAAAACAACTTAAAGAAAAACGCACAAATTTCAAAATGGTATTTAGAAAATTTTATTTGATTTTTTAAGGACTTAAAACAATTTAAAATGTCCTATATTTGTTTTCGGGATAAGGGAACAAAAAATGTTTTAGAATGCTTATGGAAAAAAGCTTTCTTATAAATGGACCGCGCGCCACGAATACCTACTAAAGACTGTTCATGATATTCTGATATAGCGGGCGTTGTAGTTTAGAGCAGCAGCTAAGTGTGACCACAACAGCGACGGCGACGACGACAACGATATCAGAATAACACAATAACAAACGCTCTGCACTCACTCACTAACTCAGAACGTCAGACAGTCAGTTGTTTATAATAATATGTACGTACTCACTCACAGCAATACGTAAAAACCTTCTATCAGTAATAACAGCAAGTAACAGCAGCAACAACAGCCACAACATTACCAGCACCAACAACAAAATATAATCAGAGTGATTGAAGTGACTAAAGAACGACAATAAAAACAACTGATTTAGTCAGTTTTGTTGTTTATTTTATTTTATTTCGGTTGATTGTGTGCAGCGCACAGCACAAAATGTTCTTCTTACTTTCATATGAACAATTTTCTTTCTTCATTGTTGTTTTCTTGTTATTAGTTTATTTTATATGTTAGTGGATTTTCTCCAGCACTGTTAACCAGCCTCTCACCATTGTTGTCTAGAGGGGCTGGTTTGGCGGTCGTCTGTCGGTTGAAAAGCTATTCTGTTTTGTCTTATTAACAAAAAAATACCCGCATTTTTTGAAATGATTTTAGCGAAACACACACATTTTTTAAGATTTAATTTATTTTAAATTAATTTAGATACGAAAATAACAAAATTAAATAAAAATTTCTGTCTAGTAGCAGCATTGTTTATGTATTTTTTTTTTTTTGCTCTCTTTGTTTTCTTACGCAGCATCCTTTGTAGCAGATACTGAATAAACAACTGTTGTGTTTTATGTTATTTAGCATCACTCTTTCGTACTCTTACTTAGTTTGTCCTTCACCAAGGACACATTGCATAAAGATGTTTTGGACAACGTGCTTTTTCATACGTAAGTACGTGGTGGTACATTATTATAATTCATACACATCAATGCGTGGATGGTTTGGAAAGCGATTAAATTGATTAATAATAATAAATTAGTTTTTTAAAAAACCCGACTTTTTTGTGAACCGGTTGATCGTTTAACTCAAATGTTTACCTTTTTGAAAAATCGCGGTTTCGGGTTAATCAGTTAAACGACTAATTTAAAAGTTTCAACAACACACTTTTATACATACATATGTACATACATATGTAGACAACATAAAACCATCTTCCCACAACCTCCCAAAAAAGAAAAAAAAACAGTGCGTAGCTAAAGAAAAATCCAGCAAATGCATGTTTTAATACACAAATTACACATAAATAAATGTACATACATAAATATGTACATATGTATGTAATATAAAAACGCTGCAATATTTTTTAATCGCAGATTGTTCCTTGGTTATATAGAACCTCTCCGCTTTAATTTTGGCAATAGCCTATTAGTATTATATTGGTCAAAATTTCTTCGATACTTTAAAAAATTACAGGTAGTTAAACCAGCCCAAATTTTTACTAATATAAATAACCGAAGAAACTGAATAAAGTGTTATTGACAAATGACTTGCCATGCTATTGCCTTTTTCCAAATTTATAAATTTGTATATTTTCTGGTTTCTATAACAACATTTGTGCTTACTTCAACAATTTATTCCCTCAGCAAACAATTTTTTGTCCGCACATGAATTTGTGTTGTGAAGTAGATACCCTTCCCCTTCATGAGAAGGGTATATATAAGTTTGTCATCCCGTTTGTAATTTCCACAATATAATTTTCTGACCCTATAAAGTATATATATATTTCTGGATCCTTATAGATAGCGGAGTCTATTACGCCATATCCGTCTGTCTGTCTGTCTGGATGTTGAAATCAATTTTCTGAAGTCCCCAGATATCTTCGGGATCCAAATCTTCAATAATTCTGTCAGACATGCTTTCGAGAAGTTTGCTATTTAAAATCAGCAAAATCCGTCCACAAATAAGGGAGATATGAGCAAAAATCCGAGACAACCTCTGAAAATGTTATTAAAAAAACCAAGTGAATTAATATTGTAACAGTTAATTTTCACATAAACAGATGGCGCTGAACAAACAAAGTGTTTAAGTGTGTTCTTAAACTGTAGTATGAGCAAAAATCCGAGACAACCTCTGAAAATTTGATCAAAAAATCTAAAGGTATGTGTCCATGATCGTCAGATATTACAACGTTGTCAGAAAAATGTGCAGAAATTGTCTAACAAGCGTGTAAACTTAAAATTTTTGTCTTCGTTGTAAGAAAAAGCATTTTCAGTACATTGGAAGACAAAAATATTGTCACACATCTAACAATCGTGTAAACACACAATTTTGGCATTGTCATTGTTTTAAGATAATTGTCAAACGCTTTTCATTGTCATATGTGCAAAGTTTATGCATCTGCCAATGGCAGCATTGTCATAGAAATTATTTCTAAATGCAACTCTGTATATACATAAATAAACAAACAAGTGTATATTAATACATTTTTTGAAAAAAATGGAAGAAAATTAAAGAATTAAATTAAAGTGTGCATTAATAAAATTTTTTAAAAAAGTAGAAGAAAATTAAAGAAAATAAAAAATGTATAGCGACATATTTTTTGATAAATCCTGTTTAATAGAGTGCAGATAAAATGGTTCCAATTGCTCTTTTTTGTTCCATGACAATATTTAAAATTTTTAAACACACACACAGAGCTGCAAAACGAATTTGACAATGCCACACAACAATCTGACAAGCGTGTAAACTGACAATTTCGGTTGACAGATAAATTCATTATGTGACAACTGTGTGCAAATGAAATTGATAGTTTTCTTACAGTCGTATAAACTGACAATTTACCTTTTGCTAAAAATTTTTCAATGCCACTACATTGCTAGCACATTGATAGATATGACAACGTTGTAATATCTGACGACCGTGGACACATAGCTTAAGTATATTAATATTGTTACAAATAATTTTTTTCATATACAGATGTCGCTGATTGTTACAAATATTTTTTTATAAATAGATGGCGCTGATCAAACAAAGTGTTTAAGTGTGTTCTTAAACCGTAATATAAATGTGTAAAAAGACAGTGGTTAATTTTTTTTTAATTGTGTTTGTGTACATTTAAATAAATAAACTACTTGACGCTTTTATTTTGCAATTAAAAAGAATCCGGTTTATTTAAAAGAAATAAACCACCGTTTTTAAAAGGTAAAAACGTAACAATATAATATATACAATATGTATGTACATATATAATATAATTATGCATCCACAACAAAGGTGAAGGGTATATAAGATTCGGCATAGCCGAATATAGCACTCTTACTTGTTACTACTACGCCAGCCACTTGGGCGAGAAACATAAATAAATGCATGTCCATGTGACACTACAAACTCTTCAGTTTTCTTTATTGTAGTTAAATTGTGTAATTTTCTTTTATTTTATTAATATAATTGTCTCATCAATCACGTTGATTAGCATGTTGGTCGGTTTGGTTCAATTCAGTGTAGCGTGTACGTTATTTGAGTACTTTTATCTTGGATACCGGCTGCTATTGATGCTTCAAAATTGTGATTGGTTGATTTACTGGAGAGTAAAACATGTGGAAAGAAAGGTGTGTCGTGTCATAAAAAAGTGATCTAATTTTTTGATTAATATACAAAATAAAAACACACATTGAAAGGTTGTGAACTTGGACATCACGCTTCCCATCTCAACAATATATGTATGTATGTAGCTAGATTTCATCATTTAAATTAGAACTTATGCGTAGGCAAGCCACAATTGTTAACCCTTTGTGAGGATAATGATGTTACTGCTGTGCGAGACACAGTGATGTGCAAAACATATAAGGTGGTATTGTTGATTCCGCACGGAAAGAAATATCGATCGATCTGTAAAATGTAATTATTCATTACTGCGGCATGCCGCAATACTATATGTATAGAGATGATACCGTAAAAAGGAAAAATACTGCAGCAACGAAATGACTAATTTCAAATTATGAAAAATTCGACCCATAGTGTTTGTTTTTATGTGACCATAAAAGCAATATTTTATGTTCAACATAAAATGACAAAAACCTGTAATAGAAACTTTCAGAAAATAAAACTTAATAAAACGTACAGAAAAAATGATGCATGTATTTGGGATTTTATAACATCGTTTGCACGTAACCCAAATTGTTTGATGAATTGATGTGCTCTTCTAAAATTTCAAGTCTTACCCCCTTATACATAAAAACCTACAACAGGTTTATAAGAGGTTTATAAAGCAAAAGAATTTCCATACAAAATTTACCTTATAAACCTGTTGTAAGTTTTTTGAATAAGGGCACTAGAATCTACGACGATCGATCTGTTAAAGGCCTAAACGAAAGATTTTAAGGTGATAAATATTTCCTCAAATATAAAGTTTTGAATGAACCCGTATCACAAGAGGGTTAAATTTACTGAAAATATTTCTGAATATTTTTTAAAATACTTAAGACATCAATATTGGGAACAATTTTAATCAACATACGTAAAAAGCGATCATTTTAGAACATTTATAGTAAAATATAAGGAATTTCCCAAAAATTTGAACTTTGACCTCAAAGGTGCACGGCTTAGAGTTATCCGATTTGCCTAATTTTTGCATCATGCATACTTTAATCCATGCGACAGAGTAATCCGCTCAGATTTGGGTATAATTCAAATATAAAAAGAATTCACCCCTATCGTGAATAAAAATTCCACAACAAATTTGTTCCCTTTTATTTTTTTAACCTTAATCTCGAAAAATAAAATTGTTTATTTATTTAACATTGAATTTTAATAGGAAAATGTGATAAGGGAACAAATTTCATGTGGAATTTTTATTCACGATAGGGGTGATTATTGTAGCTCCATTAAAGGTGAATATACTGAATTTCTCAAAATTTGAACTTTGACCTCAAAGGTGCACGTAATCGAGTTATCCGATTTGGCTCAGATTTTTAACATATGAGTTTTAGACCTGGTGGCATAATAATCTGCGCGATAGTTATTAAAAATCGAAAGTTGATTTTTCATTGTCACCCTAATGTACATGTATGTACATATTAGGGATTAACTAGATTAATCTAGTATTTGTTGACAAAGTCATCAACAAAAATTTAAATTTTAAAATGTTTGTCGAAGAAATAAAGGTGAAAGAATTAAAATTAATTTCGGATTGCCAAACGATGTGGCTACAGTTTTTGGAATTTGGAAATTCCTATATAAAAAGCTATAATTAATTTAACTCTTCTTTGCATGATTTCTAAATCAGGGTGATATACAGGCATGTCACATAATTCGATCGGAAAGGTTTCAATTCCGTATTTGCAAATCGATCGTTTTTACTTTGCGTTCTCTAGATTCCGATCGATTTTGATTATTACCAAAAAAAATTTTAATCTCGATTTTTAACCTAAAAACAAAAAATATTATTTTTTTGTAATAAAAAGTGTAACAAAAGCGAACAAAAAAAAAACGCTACCAAAGAAATTTTAACCCCCTGGGCATTTTTAGAAAATTTTGCTGACTTTTATTTACCGCCTGGCCCACGATGTGGAACGATAACGTTCGCTTAGATAAGACTTAAGACACAAACTTGATTGTGGAATAAATAAACTTGATTGAGTAAAAAATTGATACGATAAAAAGTTTGTGTCTTAAGTCTTATCTAAGCGAACGTTATCGTTCCACATCGTGGGCCAGGCGGTAAATAAAAGTCAGCAAAATTTTCTAAAAATGCCCAGAATTTCAATTGTTGCTGTTTTAAATGAACAAAAACATCAGAACGCAGTTAAAAAGCTACGTGCTGTGTAAATATTTTAATTTTTGTAAATTTTTGACAAACGTTTTCTTGTTGCTGACACCAACTTTAAAATTTTTAAAATTTAATAGAAGTATCAATGAGAGAACTAAAAAAACAATAAAATAATATAATTAATTATTTGATTGTCATTATAAATTAGTAGTATGAGTTTTATTCAGTATAAAATCATAAAAAAACAACAATTCCACTTTAGAAATCTAAAGTGGTTTCATTCAGAAAAAAAATTCGTTTTTCGTTTTCTAAAGACTCAATTTACGGAATCAAAACCACATTCGATCGGAATTGAGTTCTGTGACATGTTTAAAATTAAAGGAAAATGGTTAAAAAATCTTATATTTATAGTATATATTTACCAAAAAAAAACAATATTATGGAAATTTCCATCATCATACAATGTTAGATCGATCATTAGCTCAATACTAAATAGAAATAAAAGAATGCATTCAATGTTACGATGGAAATTTCCACCATTATGCAAGAAGTGTTAAAACCTCAAGAGATGAAGAATTTGTGTTACTTAAACAAATAGTTGTCATTTTATAACCGGATTTAAAATCAACTGAAGTAATAGAGAAACGAAACAAACGATGTAAACGATGTTTTTCGTCAGCTTCATATATTGGTAACAAAATTAAATCTATATTCTCTTTACTATAGATACCTTAATATTTTTAAAACGCTTTATCGATCGATAATATGGTGTTGCTTTTAAGATAAGATTTTAGAAATTAAAGGGCAAATGACATACTATTTTTTGTTAATCTAACATTTCAATATAATTTTATTATGTTTTCTATTTATTAATGGTTTATAAACTTTTAATCAATTTAAATTTTTTTTCTCAAACATATTTGTATTTACAATAAGTATTTTTTTTAATAATTGTTATTACTTATAAACCAATTTGTTTTAAAATGAAACAAAAATGCCGAAAATCCCGATCTCGGGATCATTTATGAAATACCGAATCAAGGGGTTTAAAAAACCAGTCCCGTTTGGTATCCCTAGTATGTATGTATATATGTATGTATATGAAATTAAGAATTGTATTAAATATTACATAAATTATATTTTTTATAAAATTATTTAAATAATATTAAGTAACAATTTTAGTTTTTGAAACAACAAATTATAAATAACTAGCTGAACCCGGTGTGCTTCGCTACCCCCTTTGAGGTAAAGTCGTTAATAAACGTAGTAAAAAAGTAGGTGCAGAAGTGTGCATGCTCAAAAAAACTATCATGTAATAAGTATTCCTCAGTCAAATCTGCACGCTGTGAAAATTTAAGATCGATTAACAGGTCCAGCCTTCAATATATCGCAAACAAAGGGGCGTGCTCGGCCCACTTTTCTTTTGGTACGTAATTCTATTCATGCCAATATCATATATAGCAAATACTGCCGCCGTTGATCAAAAATTGCCCAAGATAAGACGATTTTAAATTTTGGGTTTATGGGCAAGGCCACGCCTCTTTGTCCACTCACAACTTTCTATAGTCAAGAATTTATTATTTCGTAAGAATATCCTATTGTGAAAATTTAATGACGATCGGTCCAGTACTTAAGACTTTATTACAATATTTAATTTTCCTAAAAAGGGGCGTGGTCCCACACACTGTTCTCCTGGTACGTATTCCTAATTATGTCAATACGATATGTACCAAATATCACCGACGTACGTCAAAAAATGGTCAAAATATATTTTTTTTTTTTTTAAATTTATTTTTTTATTATTGAATCTTTCTTATCAAAATTTACAATATGTATTCAAATCTTAATTCTACTTGTGGTTTATTAGTTGTTACCAATGTAACCACTAACTGCTGTATTCAAATTTTTTAAAAATGTCTTCTAGTTAGGCTCAAAGTATCGGTTCTTTTTAGCCTCCGGTGACCTTCGAACTGAAGCAAACCCCGAGCGAGGTAGTTAGGGTGGGCCATTAGTTTATCGATGTAGCTAGTTGAATATTTTTTAATTTCCTTCTGCATAGTGGGGACGTTGAGATCTCTGTGGATAATATCATTACGTATATACCATGGGGCGCAGACAATTTGTCGTAATATTGGTCAAAATATGGCGATTTAAATTTTTGGGTTATAGAGGCGGTGCCACTCCCGTTTGTCCAATCAAAACTTCATATAGCCTATTATTCCTTCCAGAGTAACAGTAACATGCTGTTCAGAAAGATCGGTCCAAGGGTTTGGTCTCCTATTAAGCACAAACATACGGACAGACAGACAGACATTTTTATATGGCTTAAGTCGGTTTTAGAGACTTTTTCAAATCACTATCAAAATTTTATCACTAATAGAATTTTAAATTCTGATTAAAATAAAAAAAAAATTGGGGCGATCACGCCTATTTTCGAGTGGGCGGGGCTACAAAGTTTGTAATATATTTAGCTATATCTTGAAAACTACATTTTTTTATTAGACGATATATATATCAAATGATAGGCATTTTAAAGACCTTTCCAACGATATGTAACTATTTATATGGACCACCTATTGATAAATTTCGCAAAATTATTTTTTTTGATTAAAAAATCTTAAATTAAAAAATCCGAAAAAAGGTTTATATGAGTAAGTAGATAAATTACAATATTTTCAAGTCAAGAAATTAAGCTTTAATTTAAGGTATAACATGACCATGTAGGTAATATAAATCCGAAGAAGAATACAATTTGTACTATTCGAAGCCGGTGTTCTGTATACCATAGAGGAGAAAATCCTTCCGCCTGGCCGTAGGTCGGCAATACAGGGAATCTATACTATGCGAAGCCGGTGTTCTGTATACCATAGAGGAGAAAATCCTTCCGCCTGGCCGTAGGTCGGCAATACAGGGAATCTATACTATGCGAAGCCGGTGTTCTGTATACCATTGAGGAGAAAAACCCATCCTGCATACAAAATTTTGAAAAAAATGTGTTTTTTTAATTTTTCAGATCTTATAATTCTATGATTATAGTGCATACATACACAGTACATACAGACACATATGATACCTTAAATTAATGTATTGACTATGATATGTCTTTTTTAGATATGTATTAAAAAAAAATTTGGGTCAAAAAATATTCTTTTCAGATTTAACCCATAGTCGGTCCATATTTTATAATCATGATATATATCGTTGGAAAGGTATTTTTAATACCTTTAATGTATTACAAATTATCAGACACCTAGTAGTTCCCGAGATATAGGCCTATATATTTTCAACTTTAAGGGCCCGACCTCTCGAAAATAGGCGTAAACGCCAACAAATTTTTTTTTGCTGTCCTCTCTTCTAAAATTATTTTTTTTTGAGCAAAGTCACTAAAACCGACTTGTTCCTTTTATATTTATAGATACATACATAAAAATAGATAGATAAATGTTTGGAAAAAACATGACAATAGCATATTGTAAAACAAAATTGATTTGTAATATTTAAAATATAACAAGTAGTGTGTATTTAAGTCACTACACGGCATGTAGTAAAATATACTATAGTGTGTAGTAGTAGTGTAGTAAACATATCCGTGGTATTGGTATTTCATATTTCTAATTAGTATATTTAGTAGAAAAAGCTGTCTAAAGGGTGTTTCAAATTTTGGGCAAATTTGTAATTAAATTTTAAACAGATTGTTGTTATACCCTAGGTAGAGTATTATGCGCTTGTGCAGATGTTTGTCACGGCCAAAAATATAAGTCTAATGCCATAAAGTATGTATATCGAACGAGTCAGAAACAATTTTTCCAAATAAGTTTCATTGCAAAAATAATTCCACCTAAAACCTATACAAAACCACTACCGAAAAACACTTTACTCAAACAAAAAATGTATATACGTACATTATAAGAAGCTGTTAGAATTGCATGATAAGATCCCTTAGGTTTGTGATAAGGCTTCATTTAGCTCTAAGAGATATATTTAAAAGTAATTCCATAACTTATATGGGTAAAAACAAACATTTACAAATCGCTGAAACAAAGTTTAACAGCCATGTCACAGAATTTAATTCCGTTCGGAAATGGAATTAATTCCGTATTTTGCTTTTATAGAAAAAGTAAAACGAAACTTTTTTTCGGAATGAAACCTAGAAATTCTTAAAATTACAATTCCACATAAAAGTGGTTTCATTCCGAAAAAATTGTTCGTTTGGCTTTTTCTATGGAATTAAATTCTCTGACATGGCCGTAAGTCTTCATTATAGGTATAGTTCAAATGAAACTATTCCGAAGAAGTATGATCCAATTTCTATGGGGTTTCCGAACACCAAATGCGGCAATTGTGATTACTTTTTTAATAAGCAATCAAAATAATGCTTGCATTTTAAGGCATCATTTATTGTATAAGGGTGCTGTAGCTTAATTGGTTAGCGCATTTGATCATTAAATATATCCTCCAAGTCTAGTGACTATATTTTGTATTGGTTTGGATCTGAAAGCTAAAAACTATTACAGAAAAGAAAACGGAATGGCTGTAAAAACTCTTCCAAGTTTCAAATCGTTTTTTTAATTTTTTGAATTTTAGATGACCACCAATTCTTAAGGTGAAGACTTTTCAACGTAAACCTTTGCACGTCATATCCTTCCTTCCTGCTGGATGACTATCCAAACCCTGTACAAGGTTTTTTTTTCAATTCATAAAACTTAACGGTATAAGAGCCATAGTATGTCGGTTTCAGCAGGTGCTCAAAAAATTTGAAATATCCCATATGTACGTCGTATTCAAATGACCCCATGTTTGAAAAAAAGAATTTGACGTGAATGCGATTTTTTTAAATTTGTTTTTTTGTAAACAAATAATATTTTGGGGAATTATTATTAAATGTACATACATAAATAAACAATTTTATAATATGTATAAGGAAAACTGTATTATATTAAGTTTTATTCCGCATTGTTATTCCGAATTGATTATTTTGTTTTGCCTCACATTATTTAGTAATCGTGTCAATAATCTTAAGGAAATACAAACATTTCTCTGTGGTGGACTATTTACGGTGATGGATAAATTATAGACCTAATATGTATATTATTATATTCAGAGAGGATTATTATTCCAAAGGACTTTAAAAAAATCGTATAATTTTGTGACTGCAGGCGACATCTCGCATTTTTCAAGTCTAACGGAAAATTAAATTTTTGAATTATAAAGAAAAAATATTTAACAAATTTTAATATTTTCTCATTATTATTTTACTGCAACATTCTTTTCTTCTGAAGATATAATTTAATAGCAAAGATATGAAGAAGGGTAGCGAAAAGGTCGCAGTAATTCCAGCAATAATTGCAAAAGTATGCGTGGAAACACTTACATCCAACATATTGATGACTCAAACTTGAATATTTTGGCAGATTCAGCCGTTGTCATAGAAACAATATAAGTATTATTTACAAATATAATGATGAACATCGTGGATCCCGCAAACCTATAAACGGCATAACAGAGGTTGCAAAGATTGGCTATGGCCGGTGCAAAGTGACTTTAGCAAAAAACTTTGCATATGACATGAGATTAAAACAAAGTGACTACATGCAAAATATTTTCGCTCATTTTGTGTCAAAAATTGGCTTAATTTTTGATATACGGACAGATTTATCTGTGGAAGAATTTCAATCAGAAGTTGTTTGACCAGTACCCATTTTGAAAGGCATTAGAATCGGACGACGGAAAAACAAAAATAGCTCTAGGTAGAGTTAAAGTTATTTTTGACGGCCTTCAAATACCAAATGAAATTTCCTATCAGTTTACTAAGAGAAAAGTAAAACATTATATTTCGTTCGCACAATGTTACAGTAGTTTTAGATCTCACCACTTTCTCCAGTATTGTCGGCAACGAACCGAGGTTTACAGAATTCGTTTTAATAGACATAAGCAGACTGAGCCTTGCAGACAAATGATGGGTACCAATTGCAAAAATGATCATGATCCTACTTCAAAATTATGTCCAGCTAGAACTAAGGCAAACACTATTAAGAAAATCTAGACATTAGAAAATCTTTCTATTAGCGAAACAAGTATGGTCTAAAGACCAAATCTTATAATAGCAAGAAAGTTGCAAATGCTATACATAAGAAAATACCATTTTCTAAGGTAGTTCGTAAATCGTGAAAGGGAATCAGAAAAATCCAGACAAGATACGGAACAATGGCGACAACTGACAATAGATTCGAATTATACTAATAATGATTATTAGATTCTAATCACCAGGGTTCTACATTTGTAAAATGAAGTGGAAGTGAAATTTTCATTAAATTTGTGTTCTAAATGTTGTGAAAGTGGTTTGCAAAGTAAAATATTATTTCCAGTTTGGTTCATCGTAGAATAAAAGTTTCACTCGTTTTTTACAACGCCATGCAAATGTTTATGTGGAATTGAAAACGAATTCAGTTTCACTTCGTAGCGGAATATAGAACCTAGGCATATATATTAATCCGGTCGACTCATTATCACTTTTTGAGTCGATTTAACGATGAAAATATAACTGTCCATGTAAACCTTGCGCGCAAAGTACAGATCGCAATTTAAAAGATAAAATTTGGCACATTATATTGTTTTCAGTCCAAGAAAGATTGGGATTCAATTTGGTGGAAATCAGTCCATTATTTCAGTCATAAAAGTTTGATTTAAGTTGTATATGAAACCTAATCACTTCTACAAATTTTGTACAGATCTGTCCAAAGGTATCCAAATTATTCGATTTTTCTTTTGTTCGAATAAAACGAATAAGAAATTTTAAGTTGTTCGAATATTTCGATCACATATTTATAATTAATTGAATTATTCCAATAATTGAAAATTTATAAATAAAGTAAAATTAACGTTTTTTTTCTCTTCATCAGTCGTACATTAAGTAGTAGCTATCTTTAAAACATCACTATATTAATAAATTCTTAATTCTTAATATCACTTTCTACAACATATTCAACACCACATTCACTACCATTAGGCTAGGTTATGAGGATGACACTGGTTCAATTAAGAACCAAAGTGGTCTATTATGAATTATTATAAGTATTATATTTGCAATCACTTTCAATACATTACTTTGAGGAGTAAAGCACGTATATATAATAGGTAGCATTATTAATTAATAATTTAGATTTTACCAATATTTCGCCATCATATGTGAATACTACAATTTCCAGACGCTATCATCTATCATTCATATTTTTTTCCCCTAAATAAGAAATTTTTCTTTTTAGAAATATTACTTATATCTATATACTCGTATTTGTATAAGAAACTATCAGAGCAATCATAGTGATTGAAAAACTTTGTTTAACATTCGTTTGTATTAAAAATTATTAATATAATTTCATATTGTAGTTTTTCACTACACTACAGATTTTAACATGGTGTAACTAAACAAGGTGAGTGCAAATCGGCAACAAATACAACACAATACAGAAACAACAGGCATTTTGTTTGTGTGAAATAATGTACTTCTGTCAAAAACACTTGAAAAAGTATTACTTTTGACAAAGTAAATTGTAAACAGCTGTGCTACTGCACTCACATTGTATAGTTTTAAGCCGTCGTCATGTTTTTCAAAACGAGATATCAAACTCTTAAATCGGTTTTGTAGTTCCGAAGATATTTACAAAAAAAAAACTATGTTAACCCTCCGATGAGTGAGAAGGTACCTAGGGACCTTTTTGCTTTTCAAACTGAAATTACTCCTACTTCGGCCACTACAACCCCCCCAAAGGTTACTCTGTATTCCAAGAGTATTTTGTAGCGCATCTTTTGGAAAAAAAAATCAAGCCGATTGGATCCATTACTTTAGGAGTTATTGAGGTTTTAGTCAGAATAGTACGCGGACGTGTGAATAGGTCCGTATGGACCTTGTACTGAATTTCACTAATAAATGCATGTTTTTGAGCATCATTATAAAATTTTTATTGTTTCAACACATAATTTACTTGTTCTGAACACAAAGACCTAAACTCTAGGACATTAGGGATGATGATAAAAGCAAAAAATTCTAAGAAAAATTCGAAGACATGAACTTTATTGCTTTCAAGGAAAGGCACAATATTCTAATTTTATACTACTAGCAATAAACTAGTTCTTAGAATTTTTTGTTTTTATCATCATCCCTAATGTCTTTCGAGTTAAAAAAATGAAAAAATTATATTAGAATTTAGTTATAAACAATAAAAACAAAAAAAAATCAAAAAAAATTTTTTTATATGAAAAAAAAACATGATTTACAAAAAAGATCCGTAGGGACCTTTTCACACGGCCGTGAAGTTCAGAACTGTCACTCATCGGAGGGTTAATAATGATCCAATATCAAAATTTTAAAACTATCGAGGTTCGAATCCCAGCCAAGAAAAATTATCATTAAAAATTTTAATAATAAAAAATTGTTTCAAGTTGTAAAACAATTCCTACCTTCAGTAATGTTTCTCGAAACATATGTAAATTCAACAACCCAGGTTCGAATCCCAGCCAAGAAAAATTATCATTAAAAATTTTAATAATAAAAAATTTTTTCAAGTTGTAAAACAATCCCTACCTTCAGTAAAATAATTTAATGAAAATTAAATTTAATAAACTCGAGCCCGACTAAAATAAAAATATCAAAAACTTTCGAAATGTTGCATTCAAAAATCCGAGTTTTCGGTTTATTTACAAAATATTTACATCATTCGATAACACAAGATATTCCGCGCTTACTAAGGTGCAACATTGTACAATAAGTTAAAAATAATATTATATTGTCATCATATTATATTACAATCGATGTTAAACAACTTTATGTACTCTTGCATTTAAGATACCTACATTTTGTGCACACTTTTTCAAACGCTGATAAAAAAAATAACGGACCATTTAAACAAATTGCTCAAAGCGCTTGACCGGACTCTACGTGATTTTCGGGGAAATAACCAATCGATGGGAGGCGCTCTTATTCTTCTTTCTGGTGATTTCCGTCAAACTTTCCCGTTATTCCAAGATCAATGACCGCAGATGAGCTAAACGCATGCTTGAAAGCTTCATATTTTTGGAACCGAGTCGAGCAAATCACGCTATCGACGAACATGCGTCTGCATTTGTTGCACGACCCGTCCGCCCAAACATTCTCAAAACAACCTTTGGACATCGGATATGGAAAAATCCCAATTAATCGCGCCACGAACGAGTTTTCGTTCCCGCCTAACTTCTGTCAAATGCAAATGAATATTCAAGCCGTTGTCGACAAGGTATTCCCAAGTCTAACAAACTTCTACAAAAATTCGGATTGGCTGCGTGAACGTGCAATTTTGACACAAAAAATGATGATGTCAACAAGCTCAATGAGCAAATTCAATTGAAACTGCCCATCAAATTAATCAAATACAAATCAATCGACACAGTACTGGATGAAAAATAAGGCGTCAATTATCCCACTGAATTTTTGAATTCATTGGAACCACCCGGAATGCCACCGCATGTGCTAACATTATAGATTGGATCACCGGTAATTCTTATTAGCAACTTAAACGCACCAAAGTTATGCAACGGAACCAGATTGATCATCAAAAAATGCTCACCAAATTTAATCGAGGCAACAATCATCGGTGGCAAATTCAAAGGCGAAGATGTACTTATTCCACGAATTCCGATGATTTCCAACGATTTACCATTCTAATTCAAGCGGCTCCAATTCCCTTTGCGTCTTGCCTTTGCTATTACCACCAATAAAGCACAAGGCCAATCATTGACTATTGCTGGCTGAATTTTGGAAAATTCATGTTTTTCACACGGCCAGTTGTATGTGGCTTGCTCCCGAGTTGTCACGCCAAAAAATTTATACGTTTTTACACCAAAAAAAACAAAAAACATTTTCTATCCGCTGGCCTTAAAATGAAGTAATAAATAAATATAATTTCCAATTTATCTTACCTTTCTTTTTTGATTAAGCCCATATCTACACCACATGTAAGTTATTCTGTAAAAAAAACTTTATGAAAGGTATTCCATGGATTTTTATTTAAAGGCCGTAAATTTCGTTAAAAGCTCAATTTAAATCGTGGGGTAATACAACACTAATGTTTGCTTAGGGCCAGCAACGCGGACCGGGTCAGCTAGTTTAATATAAAATTATAAAAATGTTAAAAAAAACGATAAATTAATTTCGTATTATTCGATTATTCTTCATAAATTTAATCGAATTATTCGTTATTGGAAAATGGTAATTTTAAAATTCTTCGAATAATTATTCGTAAGAAATTGTTCATTAATTTGAACGATCATTATTCCATATAAAGCCCACTTCAGAAACTCATTTTAAATACCATAAATCTCTCAAACATGATCATATTCAAATTAAATTCAACACAAACAGTATTTATATGCTAAGATGTCATGCCAAAACATTTTTGGGGTTTGGTCAATAATAGGTCATAGGTCCCTAGTAGATCCCATTTCTGAAAAAAACACTTTTTGTACATATACTGGTGTAGGGTTTTATATAGTCAAGCTTGAACGACTATTCTTTCTTATTTGTTTTTAATTAAAACAGCCACAACAAGAATAGTAATAAAATGTATTTGTTTAAAAAGCCAATAAAAACCTATTGCAAAAGAAATTTTGAGCCAAAACTAAAGCTATGTGTCCACGGTCGTCAGATATTACAACGTTGTCATATCTACCAATGTGCTAGCAATGTAGTGACATTGAAAAATTTTTAGCAAAAGGTAAATTGTCAGTTTATACGACTGTAAGAAAACTAACAATTTCATTTGCACACAATTGTCACATAATGAATTTATCTGTTAACCGAAATTGTCAGTTTACACGGTTATCAGATTGTTGTGTGGCATTGTCAAATTCGTTTTGCAGCTCTGTGTGTGTGTTTAAAATTTTTAAATATTGTCATGGAACAAAAAAGAGCAATTGGAACCATTTTATCTGCACTCTATTAAACAGGATTCATCAAAAAATATGTCGCTATCCATTTTTAATTTTTCTTAAATTTTTATCCACTTCTTTAAAAATTTTATTAATGCACACTTTAATTTAATTCTTTAATTTTCTTCCACTTTTTTCAAAAATTTTATTAATACACACTTGTTTGTTTATTTATGTATATACAGAGTTGCATTTAGATATAATTTCTATGACAATGCTGCCATTGGCAGATGCATAAACTTTGCACAAATGACAATGAAAAGTGTTTGACAATTGTCTTAAAACAATGACAATGCCAAAATTGAGATTGTTAGATGTGCGACAATATTTTTGTCTTCCAATGTACTGAAAATGCTTTTTCTTACAACGTTGGAAGACAAAAATTTTAAGTTTACACTGTTGTTAGACAATTTATCCACACTTTTTTCTGACAACGTGGTAATATCTGACGATCGTGGACACATACCTTAATTGATTGATGTATGACAACACAATGTTTGTTCTTTTATTCAGTTATTAATTTTTGTCTTAAAACATTAAGAAACGGTTACTAGAAAATTTATAATCTTTATATTTCGTCTTTTTTGTTTTTTTTTTGATATTATCAATTCCAATTAAATTGTTAATTGCAGGAGTATATGCATGTTTTGTTTTAATGTTAATATATAACCAATATATACATACTTCTATAATTTATAGGTATGTATTACAAAACTAAAACAACAAAAATAATCTTAATTTAATTTTGAATATATAATATGGTCTCTTCTTCAGTAGATTGTTGCAAAAATTTTGAAAATTTAAATTTGATGATATAAATGAACCTATGAATTTGATTGCATAGTTAAGGCGCAACATTTCCAAAACACACCCTGATGGTCCATGGCTTCTATGAATTCTTCAATAAGGGCATTTGTTTGAAAAATATTTGAGTATTTTTGTAGAACTTTATTTAAATGTTGTTCTTGTAGTTGAGGGTCTTTTGTTATATTTTTGATATACGCACAAATAGACTGAGCAGAGGATCCATTGGGTTGTATTATTAAATATGCTGTGGCCAGTGCTATAAGTTTAGCCTCGTCTAAAGGTAAAGGCTGAAAACATAAAATAACATAAATGTAAAAATGCAAAGATATATAAGGATAAAATGTGTAATTATGTACCTCAACTATAGCTGTCGTGGATTTCTCATTTAGATGCTTTTCATTCGCAGTTGTTATTGTTAAAGTTAACGGTTTTTCGCTTTCCTCTTTGTCTAACTGTTCTTTGTTGTTTTCCTTTTCTTTGGATTTTTGATGGATTTCTTCTATCTCATGGATATCTTCTATGATCTTTACTTCATCGTCACTTTTGTCAACATCAATGTCTATAATTTGCGAATTGTCTTGTTTCTTCGACGTTGTCTGTGTCACAACTTCCTCATCTAAATCTTGAATTTCACTCGACTCTGAATATACTGAGGCACAGGCTTCGCGATCTTTTAGTTTTTCATTGGTTTCACGAATTTTGGTTTTAAGCAACAGCTGTTTTACGCCCGCCTCTTTTAAACGTTTCTCCAGTTGCTCAATGGTTTTAGCATCTTTTTGTTCACGCATTTTAGTTTGCAACAATTGTGTTTGCATGTTGCGTATGGTTTCTTGCAGAACTTTCATTTGTTTTTCACGAAAATCACTATTATATTTGAGATCAGTGCGTTCGAGACTCATTTCATTGCGCATGGCTTCCAATTGGTGGCGTAATGATTCGTTTTCATCCTAAAAAACAAACATTCATATTTAAAATAGGACTTGTATTTTCTAACAACACAAACACTAATACATACATATGTACATATATTACCTTTAAATTATCACTATCGTAACGTTTACGTTTTGAATGTGATACCGTTTGATAATCACGATCCTCATCGGACATTTCCATTTCGTCATCTTCAATTTGTATTGATCGCAATTCCTAAATGTTTATTAAACAAACAAATAAACAAATATCTATGTAATAATTATGTGTTTATTAAACCAGATAATTATTTGAATTAAATACTACTAGTTTTGTAAATAAATATTGTTTATTAAACCTTCTTTTTTTTTAATAAATAGTTACTTAAATATACCTTCATTGCCTTGTTTTAAGTCAGTGTACTTACCTTTGACCTTTTTTAACAAAACTATACTTGAATATGTTTGTTAAAAAAAACTTTGAAATACCAATTCGTTTAGTAATTTTTATTTATAAATTCCAATATTTCAGAAATTGAACCTTCGCTTTTCTGCTTTTAAAACGTTTACACTCAAAAAAATAAGAGTTATTTAAGAAATAATGTTCTAAGCAATGGAATTATAATGAACGTAATGACATTTAAACATTTAAATATGTATAGAAATTATAAAATTTGATTAACTAACGCTCCAAGAATTGTAATGAACAACATCTATTCACAAATACTGGCTTTTAAAATACTATCTTTAATTAAAACTTTAGTAATTTTATTAATATGGATATTAATATTATATTTTAAATAAAATCATCTCTAAACGATCGACAATTAGTTCTCAAATTAAACCCCGTGGACTTGACATAGTTACTTTTATTTTAACTCAGATTTAATTGCACATTAGGGGAAATGGAACTGAAATACTAAAAACTTCAGTTACAATTTCACGTCACATTCATAATTTACTAAATTATTATTTTTTCATTATGCGATAATAATAAGGATAATTTGAGTGACAACTAATATACGTATGTATGTATATAATTTCTTTAAATGTGACAATGATTATGTACAAATAAATAATAAATATATTGAGATCTGACCGGTCTGCGACTAGGATTTTTTCAACAGCAGCATCAGATACTGTATTGAAGGGAATATTTTAGTTTTTACCTGCTGGTCCTGCAGTTAATTTCGTAATGCAGACCTAAAACATATCCAGGTTAAAGTGAAAGTTCTCTTGCATATAAAGAGTTAGAACTAGAGGTGACAGATCTGCAAAATTGGCAGTACTTTACCGAGTGAACTCAGGTCATTAGATGAATAATGTAATTATTGTCAGCGTAATTTTCGGTTCTTTGTTATGATAACTGAAGGGAATCAAGGCTTGGCATGCTTTACAAAACTATGGATCGGGGAAGAAGACGTCACAATTGTATATAATCGGGTTTAGCATGCTGTGTATAAGAGTAGTATGGCACAAATCAGCATTGTCAGCATTATATGAATTGTATTGTTTTCTGAACTCACATATATGATTTTTTGGAATGAGATATTTTTTAATAGGGCAATTCTGGGGGACACTCAAAGAACTTCCTTTTATAAAAATTCGTTTGATGGAGGGTATTAACGGTTGCACAACATTTCGAACCGTATGCGCTGCGTATAATTACCAAATCGCTGATAAAAAAGTTAATGTCGGGAACTACAACATCACCCCACAATAACTTTCCTTTGACAATGGCCGAAGCTTTTCTATTATTGGGTGTATAGCTTAAAAATGAGGGATTCATAACAAATGACGCATCTATTATATGTCATTTTAAAGGGTACATATCTGTCACTCATTCTCACTTGTTATTGAACATAATTTTTTAAACAACAAAGTTTTTTTTAGCTTCGAAAATGTCGAATTTCTTGCCAACAATACGTCATATTCGAGAAGTTTAGCTTTACTTACTTCTTTAAAAAAAGTGCAGTTGAAGCACACCTATTGCTCAATGAAGATTACCTATTGCTCAATGAAGCTTATGGTGATTGTGTTTCATCGGTTTAAACGTGCGAAACATGGAAGGTCAGCCAAAAGTGTTTGAAGTCCAATAATTGTAGGCGATTGTTGTCAAACTCAACAAGAGCTTGCAAAATTATTGGGAGCTACTCAAGCAGCAATTTCAAAATGTTTGAGAGCAGCATAAATATTGGGTACCATATGAATTAAAGCCGAGAGAAGCCTATAAAAGGATATCATTTTAACACAGAATCATTACTTGCGATTAAAAATGGATCCATTACGATAACCCGAAGGGTAATATCGTATGTGAAGCCCGGCCATGGCGGTGGAATCAACTGGGTCCTTTCTATTATAAGCTGATAAAATCAGGCCGGACCATCACAGGAAACCTGTACCGTATTCAACTGATTCGTTTGAAGCGATCATTGGCCGATAAACGCCCAGAATATGTCAAAACCCGCCTTTTAGTCCAGACCTTGCCCCGTCTGACTACTATTTATTTTGATCGATGCAGAACTCTCACGCTGGCATACGTTTCACTTCAGAAGAAGATACCCGAAATTGGCTTGATCAATTTTCGGTCTCAAAAGATGCAGTTCTTTTGGTGCGGAATCCGTATGTTGTCAGAAAGATGGGAAAAGGTCAAAATAAAAGCAAAAAAAAAGTTATCTCTTCGATACCAAACCATTGCAGGTTTTAAATAATGACAGTAAGTTAAATCGGTCCAAAACTTTACTGAAAAGTGGTGACGTCTAATAAGAATCTGAAAATATTTCTGCCGGCATTATTTTATATATATATATGTACATAAACAACCGAAGTTAAGAAATGGTAAAAATCGTGCTCCTCAGACCACAACTGCAAATATCTGTTTTTGCCAAATGTATCCATTTTTGTTTATGTCGTTTAGCTCGTTTCGGAGCACCATGCAATGTTGGTTCCGGTAGCTGTTTGAGGTCCGCTTTTATATGTACATATATTTTACAGCCAAAATTAGGCAGTTCTAGAATTTTGTTAAAACTTTGTTGTTTAAATTTTGTGACTCTCAATGGTGCCTATTTTGAATTTTTGATAAATTGGAATATGGCATTATTATGAATTTCGAATAAGTTCCTTTTGATAAAATTTAATTATTTTTATAAATCTCTTCGCCAAACGTTTTCTTTCAATAATTTTCAATATGAAAATAATTCAGAGAGAGTAGAATGAAAGGAATTACAAAGGTCCGCCAAAACAAAGTTATAAATTGTTAGTAATTTGTATGCAAACATCTTATTAAATACTTGATATTAAAAAGCAAAAGTGCTTTTAACTATAGTTAGTAACATAAAATAAGCTAAATATAATACAGCCAGCAGAAAAGGTAATCTAATATTAAGACACTAGACATTCACAATTTAAAAAGAAGCGAAAAATTATAAATTAATTACAAGTAAATACATATTTTTGTAAATAATTTGTTAGTAATAAGGAACAACAACAACAACTAAAATAAATATGGACAAAATTATTAACAATTTAAATTGTTTTTTTTTTTGTTTTATTAAATTAAAGCATAAAGTTTTTATTTTCTTGTTAAACAATACATACCGTTGCCAATTTTTTCCATTGATCGATGTTTTTTCTTTGGGCTTTGGTGAAATGGTCCCAAACCTTCTTGTGACTAGCAGCATTAAACACTTTTTCAATCTGAGTGACTGAATATATATGTATATATATAGTATATAATATAATAGGCAATAATAGTATATAATTTCAAATAATAATAATGATAATATGTAGTATTAAAAAGTAATAAAAGAAATAAGAGAAAAAATATATAACAAATAAATACAAAATAAAAAAACACAAACAAACTTAAGAGGAATTCATATGTAAGTAGAAGGAGCTAAAAACTAAATATAAGTATGTATATGTATAGGTATGTATGTATAAATATGAAATTTTCTTTGTCATCTCATAAAAAAAAATAAGTAGTTTTATTTAGTACTATAATACTAAATTTACATTTTAATACTAGAACCATTGTTGCTTTTAATTTGTTTTAAATTTAATTTTATTTAAATTTGTGTTAGTGTGTATTACCTATGAATATGTAGTTTATTATTTGATTTTTAATTTTTCTTTGATTAAAAAAATAATCCACATGTAAGAGTCTGACCAGTGTATTTTTTTTTTTTTTTAATTTTCTTATGTTTTAATTACCCGCAATAATGAAGGAGCATTCTGAGATAGAGTTACATCATCGTACAAACCTTTTCTCAGTAGCAGCATCGAAAATAGCTACAACTTATTATGGGAATTGGACTTAATAAGAGTTTGTTCCAAAGAGACTTATTTTATGTATTTTTGTTTCTTTTACCTTTTTTTTCTTTTGGATTTTTATAATGTGAGTTTTGATTTTAAAGAGCAAATTTTGTTGAAAATTATTTAAAAAATTTATTACTAATATTAAGTCTTGTTATTTGGTATTTTCTTTTGAATATGATATTAAAGTGTTATTTTCCAAATAAATAAGTATGTGTTCCCAAAAACCATGACACAATTTTAGAGCGTTTGCGGTGAATAAGTTCTTTTTTTTATATATAATTTGTACTAGATTTAAAGAAAAATTATAAATAAAACATAAGAAAATAACCGTAACCACAAGCTAGTCATAAATTTGGGATGACACATCCCAACGTCTCGTTGTGCCAAAACTATTCATTGTATATGTATGTGGTAAGCTTTTATACGGAAATCCAATGTATCCTGCTACTGTATGATCTCATTTATAGAAAGTTGCTTCCTGACATGCCTCAGAGGAAACTCCAACTGCATGATGTTACAGATATAGATGTTATAGAGATGAAATCTTAGGAGGAATTGTTTTCCATGTTCCATAACTGGGAGAACATTATTTTTCTCGTGTAAGTGTTCTGAGGTGATATGCAGACCGTAGTACTAAGTGGTTGTTTTTATTTATTGTTTCTTATAATAATATGTATTTTCTTAACGCCACTCCTTTAATAGGGAGTGTATAGTATTGATTTATAGGTCAATACGGAATCACAATTTCTGTCTAGGAAAAGCAACAATCATATTATTACTTTAAATCGACGTCCACAGGTAACTGAATGAATGTAAATAAGGGTGGCTAAACATATGAAGAAATAAGGCTGACACTTTAAATATCAATTTCAAAATCTGTGTAATTGAGGCTTATGAAAAGAGGGATGAGGTCATAGATATACAATTTTTATTTTTTTGGCTTTATTGATTTCACAAGGAATCAATTGCTATTTCGGGTAACTTCTTTTCGAGACTTTGAACACAGTTGAGTTGGGAACATCGTGAAAAGGTGCGTTTGAATGTAATAATTTACCATTCTTACATTGGTGATGACTTAACTGCCATTAACAGAGTGACCAAAAGTAAACATGAGTCGAAATGTGGAAGAGGTTATAAAGGAGATCTCTAAAAGTCAATTGATGATTTGAGAATGTTAAACTAATGTGGATGTGGAAAAAGTGTTGTGTGAAGAGTAGGCATATGGCCGGGTACCATGTCGATACTTCGCCAACGTTCCTAAGCCATATTATAACGACAATAATATAAATTGTTGCCAATGGTAGTATTACTTGGTCAGTAAACACATTAAAATCTTATAACTCTCCGGGATCGAATGGCGTTTTCTCGGCTAAAGTGCATAATTTTTTCTGTTACATCATAACATTAATTCCAAAAGGTAATATATCTATATCTTAGACCAGCAAGACCGAAGGAGTGAGGAGCAAGTTTTATCTACGAGGTGGATGATTACATAGAACATGGTTTACAGTGTTCATAAAAATCGAAAAAGCTCACAATAATGTTAAGATTGAAGCAACAATAAGATTACGTATTTTTTAAAATTTTGTGTTGCGGGTCTGTTTTGAAAGGCCCATTCAATAAGATAGATGAAAGCTAGACCAAATCCAGATGCTAGTAAGTAGCTGTAATAGTTCATAGGCAACTGCGACAGCAGCTCTTGATTGCATGCTTGCCAATCGCCCTGTGACGAGTTCACACTGCTATTAGTCTTGAAATTTCCTTCAGTTTTTTATTCTAGAGTTGTGTCTGATTTTGGAGAAAGCACATTATCTATAATTTTGCAATTGAACATTAAAATTTAACTCCACAATGTAAAAGAGACTTAATTTAAATTAAAAATGGGGAATAGTTAAAGTAAAAAGAAGTCAAAGTAATACAATTTTTAAGATAATCAAACTCTCTATTCCAAATTAATAAAAATCTTTTAAATACACATAAAATGTATAGAACTTTGTATATGTATATGCTAGCTTATAAACCACAAAACTACCTCAAAATTGTGTCGCGTTTAAAATCATTTTAAAATCCACTCTACATCCAGCACTGTTGTCTCATGATCTATTCTAAATGTATCCCTCACACACTCACACCCGCACGCAAATCATACACTACCATCTCATCTCACAAACATACCGTGTAACAAACATCAACAACCAAAAAACATTTTAGATTCTAAATAAATTAAATATCTATGTTAAACAAACTTACACTGAGCTGACATGGTCAACATTTGTTTGCGGAAACATTCACGTGCTTTACGCAAATCCTCCTCCAGTTGTTGTTTGTCGCCTGTCAAACGTCTGACATGAGCATGAGTGCTTTGTATCATCGAGTAGAAAACATTAGCATTTCGTTTGGTGCAATCACCACGTTCTAGCCAAATGGTTATGGTCTGTACAGCCTTAACGAAGGTGTCGTTACTGCGTAAACTGTCGGCCACCATAGAGGCTTCATGATCGGTGTAGTGTGGTATGGGTGGAGGAGACTGAGAACGTAAACGATCCAAAGACATGCGTTCGCGATGACGCTGTTCGCGTTGTAATTGTCGCTGTTTGCATTCATAGTCGTACTGATCGTCTCTGGCTTGGGCGTAATCAACATGTAGACGTCCAAAGCTAGCTTGATCATTTATATTGTTGAGTCGAACTCGATATCCGCTCAAATAAATGGCACGATCTATGGACTCTTCTTGTCTAAAACGAATATGGCAAAAGTTTTTCTTGGACATGCGCAATGTTGAGATTTCTCCACAACTTTCAAATATTTCTCGTACTACTTCTTCGGTTATTATGTCTGGTAGGCCACCTACGAAAACCGTTCGGCAGCCGGGTGGCCTGTCGCGTATGGTTGGTGGAGGAGCATTTGGATTGGGAGGTAAAAGCATGCAGCTTTTAGTTTTGATTACTTCCTTGGTGGCTACAGGAGTGCCGTTAAAATTATCTGCAAAAGAAAAATTATTCTTTACAGTTTCTGAATTACATTTCACCAAAGAGTATTGGATCTTACCTCCTACACCTGCTTGAACCAGTTTAGTAGGATCCATTGTGGATGTGGGATCTGATAGTGTACCATTTGCATACGCTCCATATTGTTGCATTTGCTGCATAGCAGCCATCATAGTGGCGGGGTCCATAAAGGTGTTTGCATTAGCAGTGCCAGCCGTTGGATTTGGAGGAAAAAACATAAATCCTGGATTTGCGCACATTTGTCCAGCCATTAGACCGTTTAAATATAAACTAGAATCTGTCATGTTCAATGATGGTATTTTATCTGTGGATATTTTGGGTGTAGTATCATTTTGTGCTGGCGTCGTGGATGTAGCAATTGTTGTGGGTGTGTCATTTTCTAAATCATTTTCCAAATCCATTGGAGCAGTGCCTTGATTAGGTTTGACATGATTACATGTTGAACTTGGGGAACTTAGACGCGGTGGTGGCGGAGGTTCTGGATTGCGTCTTGATGATTTTGATGCAGTTTTTGCTGCAATGAAACTAGTTGTTGCTGTTGGTGTTGTTTGCGCTGCATTGTGTAGTGTAACAGCCGAATGCGTTGTGGATGTATTGTTAATAGCGGCGGCTAAATGATTCATAAAGTTGACTTGCGGCACTGTGGTTCCATTGGCCAATGTATTAAAAAATGGCACTATAAATTAAACAGTAAAAACATAATTTAGAAGATAGATTTAAGTTAAGCATTTAATGAGAAGTACTGATAAAACAAAGTCTTTCCAAAGGACCGTAAGAATAAGAATCAAAAAAAAATTAAACTTTAACTTGTGTTGGCTGTTCCCGGTAGGGTCACCCATCTCAGAAGGGCACACATGAAGCGCGATACCCTACCCATTTGCCTGATTTGCTTTTGTTTCTCCTTTGGGTGGAGAAACATTAAAGTTGCATCAACTGGTGGCTTGCGTCTAATTTTCCTCAATGAGGCGGCAGTAATCAACACCTGGCAGCAGGTAAAAAAAATAAACTTCGATGGATTCACAACGATGGTATCGGGTTGTGATGTAGAAATCAGTATTTTAGGCTTATTTTGGTTGAATTTAATCTCAATAACGTTATTTACAAGAGCTGTATAGTTAGTAGTTATACTCGGAATTGGACTTAATTTAAGAGCTATTATTGACTGACAGCTACAAAATCCAGTAGCATAATTGAAGTATAACCGATATTAATATGATTTCTGGATTACAATTTTTGGTCTGTATAAAATGTTGACTAAATATCGATATTTATTAGACATTTTTGTCGGTTAAATTGTTTTTTGTAAATGGTCCTTATATGGCAGCTATGACAAATTATGGGCCGATATTCTTAAATTTGGGAACAGAG
The DNA here is from genome assembly GCA_950370525.1 of Bellardia bayeri. Classification (NCBI taxonomy): domain Eukaryota; kingdom Metazoa; phylum Arthropoda; class Insecta; order Diptera; family Calliphoridae; genus Bellardia; species Bellardia bayeri. The sequence goes on from OX493267.1 coordinate 24,493,555, forward strand.
AATTTTATGCATATCGACCTTATATAGGGATATATTCAAATATGAACCGATAATTTCAAAATACATCAGTCTGATTTTGGCATATATTTAGCTCCGTGTAAAATTTTTGATCGGTACCGTTCTTTATAAGAGATTTATGACTATTGAAGTGATTTTTGGAAGAGGGCTTTATATAGGGGATACGGTTGAAAATGGACCGAAATTCACAAGATTTTGTGGGATGATTTTTGTTTATATAAAAATGATATGTGCAAAGTTTTGAGTCGGTAACGATATATATAAAGATAAATGGCTTTTTCGGATGTGGTCCTTGTATGGGAGCTATGACCAATAATGGACCTATTCTTACTATTTTCCTCACACTTTCTTCTTTTATTATAAAAAAAAACGTATGTATACAAAATATGCTTAGGAGAACTATAAGCTTTTTTTTTGTTGTGTTCTTTGGAAGTGAGTGCTTTACACCGACAGACGTACATGGATCGACTTCGGATTTCGTAAGGACCAAGAATATATATACTTTGTTGGGTCTCAGTGCTACACACAGAATGACAAACTTATGCATATATACCCTCATTCACCCCTTATGGTGGTGGAGGGTATAAAAATACTTGTTCAGAAAGAACCGCTTAGACTTGCTCAGGCAAAGTGGTCGAATGAGACCACTTGTTCTATTGCGAGGTTCATTTGACTCGTATATAATGAGGAATGCACGAATTCATTGTTTATTGACTCTGTATCTATAGGCCAATGTACTTTTGGAGCTCACGCCAGAAGACTAGCTGCCGTCTTTATAAAAAATTACAGTAGACTTCAAGTGTACTTTAAGAAAATTTTGTCTTAAAGCACACTTCAAGCCTACACTATGTGTTATAAATAAGGCAGTAGGTCTACAGCACAATGATTACAAGGAAGATACCAAGGATGAATCTAAAATACACTTATACCTTCGCCAAGGAATCTGGATGGTTTTAAATGGAAACAACCAGTGCTGAGTGATCAACAAGTTGTTTACCAAAAGGGTAACACAATGGAGTCATGGACCCTAACATAACCTAATCCATCAAATTGCCAGGTTATCCATTGTCGATTTAATTAAGTCCCAAGTAGACCTATACCTTCATATAGGAAGCTGGAAAGCTTAAATCTTGTACATATTAAATTAATTTATATGTTACCTATAAAGCCAAAACGTAACGCGGTGCAGTTAGACGACGCCAACCAATAAAAGAGCCGCAAATCTCTCGAAGGTAGCGAAAAAAGACGATCTGATTGCCCTTAAGCGATAATGACTCGCGAGTTCTGAAAGTCATGGATATGTTTATATTTTATACCTAAAAAATTAACAAATCAACCTAAAATCTGGCAACTTAAAAAATCGACTTAAACAGAAACACCAATAAAAGTAAACGCAAAACAAAAGAAAATCAAAACAAAATCCAGCTGAAGAAATCCACTTGTTAAGAAGCAACCGATCAAAACAAAAACATGCAAAATATACGAAACTTAAAATGCAAGTTGATAAATATTCAGAGTAAAGCAAAACGTAAAAGAATGTGAAAAAATGGCGTCGCATACAATTTTCCACAGAAAATCACATATGTATTACAATTTTTTAAATATTTAACAGGGGAAAAAACTAATTCTAACAGGAAATTCTGCAAAACATAACTTTTATGTTTTTTATTATCATTTTTTACATGCTACAACTCATCAAAGTTTTACATTTTAAAAGATCGTGAAAATAGACTTACTCATATTTTCCAACGCTTGATGGCCTAAATTAGTGTAATTAAAAGCCATTTTTCATATAAAAATGATTTAATAAAGAATGTGACGCATTCTGGAACTATTTTCAGTAGTTATATTTAATAATTTTTATATATTTTTAATAAACGATGATAAGGAACGCCCGTACTTGTTCCATAAATAAAATGCTTCTTTTTGTTTTTCAAATCCATTCATCAAGAAATAGTGACAACATTTAGGGTTTGTTGAAGCATTACCATATTTAAATTTTCTGTTGGGGTCTGCAATGGAATTGAAACACAAGTGAATCATTTGTTTTGACGTTTCGAGAAAAATATCTTATCAGAAATATTTTCTCCTTCTAAATAGTCACAACAAGGCAAATTTTTATAGTTTTTTAAGTGAAATTTAATTAAGAAAATTAAAAAATCTTGCTGAGAGAATGTCTGTTAATACAGCCCATGCCAACAATGGCGTATTAATACACGCTGGAGAATAGTAAGAATAGAAAATTGTTCAATATTTGTGATGAAATTTAGTAATTTGTATGTATATATGGGTATGTGCGGTTGGAAAAAAAACCCAAAACAAACGTTTCTCGCTAATTGCTTTGCCATTTTAATCCAATGACGTCTTGGAAAAATACGTACTCATATGCATATTATACATATATATGGATGTTTTATATTCTAATGTTTTATATTTAATATAAATTAATTATGTAGTTATAATTTCAAATGGACAATTAATTATTCTTTTGATTTTTCTTTCAAATTTCTCAGCATCTTACTCCATAGCGACAATATTTCCATGGATTTTTCGGGCCAGGACAACCCTATTTTTCGTGGCTCTAAGCAGGGTCGTATCTATTTGACTTCCCATCGCTTGATATTTAATAATAAAAAATCAGGCGATGAGATGCAGTCATTTAGTGCACCGTTTATTGCTATGAGTGATGTAAGTTATTTTTCTAATGAACTGTATTTTAGTGAAATATGTATGTATGTTTAAAATTTTAATATTTATAATAGTTATATATGTACTAGGTATTTAGTATATTACTAGAGTTATTTTGTAAATATCTGTAAGTGTAGTTTAAATATGCGCAATACTAAAACATACTTCCATTTAATCGATATTTAAAATTTATTTTATTTAAAAGAAGGTACATACTTATGTATATCCACATATGTACATAGACATATGTTTGTGCAGAACTTTAATTTGTAATTATTACTTTGTTCAGCAGCATATTTTAGTAATTTGGTCAATACTTAATGCAGTACCTACTTGTCATTAAGAATTACCGTTCTTTTCCAAAAACGTTTTCGTATAACAATAGCCATTAAAATAACGGGATATATTGTTAGCAATTAAATGCAATTATAGTTTTTCTAAAAAAAAATTACTGTAAATTTTTACAAAATGTTTTGTTTTGATAAGTAATTTATAAATGTAAATGTTTATTTGTTTAGAAAATAAATATTTTATTAATAAATGTTCCGGCAAAAATTATAATTACCGATTAGGAATAATCGCCCCTGTTCTGTAACTTGAGAGATTTAAAAAACGAACGATTTTGCATTTGAAGCCCATTTTCATATGTCAGGACAGGTCAATTTGAGAATCCTTTGCATGCTGAACGTGTCACTGTATGTTGCGATATGTCGTTTTAAGGGGATCTGTTAAATATTGAGTCTATACGGAGCCAATCGAACCGATTACAAACTTAACTCAAAATCCGTGACATTAATGAATAAACATTATAATGTTGCCAAAATGTGATTGAAAATTTGTATAAAATATTCGAGATCTTTATGTGCAGTGATGGTAGACAGACTGTTCCATAACATTTTTATATTTACAAATTTCAAACTTTAATTTTTTCAATACATTAAGCAATTTAATAATTTTCATATAAATGCATTGTTTTATTTTGTTTTGGAAAGCAATATTCTCGTTGATAACTCCTTTACATTGAAACAGCATTGTCTACTCGATAGTAAAATGAGTAAATCATGTGAATTCGATTTACAGCACACCAAAATATGTAAATTCGAGTTAAAATCGTAAAAGTTTCTCGGTTTCGATTTACAAAATATTTTCGACTAATGGTAGCATTAAAATAGTTTTAGTTTTACCGCTTTAGTCAGTTATGATACTCTGTAGCTCACCCTAGTCGCACTGCACAAACCATTTTAATAACATTATTTTATTTCAGGTTGAGCTAGAACAACCTGTATTTGGAGCCAACTACATTAAGGGCAAAGTACGTGCCCAACCCAATGGAAATTTTGTGGGCGAAGTTAAATTTAAGCTTTATTTTAAATCGGGTGGTGCTATTGAGTATGGCATGGCATTGTTACGTGCGGCTAAAACGGCCCAAAGCAACTATCATAATAGTGGTGGCGGCTATGATGATCCACCACCATATACACCTTCAGGTAACTGGCATGAGGCACCACCACCAGCCTATCAGCCACCACCTGGTTACTACGGTTGGTTGCCGCAACACGATGCTTTTAGTGGTCCAGCACCGAATACGGTCTTTATGAGTGATAATCCACCACCATATCCAGGCATTGGAGGACGTAAGTACAATATTTGAGTTTGTTTTTCATTGACTACATGATTCTTAGTTTAAGTTTCAAGAAAACTCGGCTTTTGTTTTATGTATATCTACCAAAATTGTTGAACAAAATGACAATTTATTAAAACTAGAGTTTTTTTTCAATTTGTTTCTATGTATTAGTTATTAAGTTTTGTTTTCTCAAAATCTAGTGTGTGTTTTAATAATTCGGAAGATTTGCATACTTAAAAAAATTGTTTTTAACTTGTTGTCAATATAGCACCGCCAGCTTATAATCCACAACCTCAGGGATTGTATCCATCGGTACCAACACATCCCTATAATCCACAACAGCAACAGCAATACAATCCACAAGCCTACAATCCACAACCATACAATCCACCAGCTCAGAATTTAAATGGTTTTGGCATGCCTCAACAGCCACCACAACAACAGCAGCAGCAGCAACAAAACCAGAACCAAAATCAACAACAACGCAATGGCTCAAATAATACGTCTCAACAACAGGAGGAAATGCCCTCATGGAATGGTTTCTCTTTGCCACCACCCGATGAGGAAGAACGTCAACAACAACGACAACAACAAAGTCAACAATCGTCTGCACCTGCAGCCCATGCTGGCGGCTGGGGAGGTGGGTATCAACAACCGCCCCCATACGGAGCACCATCACAACCTTATCCACCATATCCCATGTATCCCCAACAATCCGGGTTTCCCCCATACCCACCACAACAATTTGGTGGTGGTTTTCCTCCATATCCTCCAGCTGCTGGCGGTCCTCCACCACCAGCAGGTGCCATGGGTTTCACTGCACCACCAGCCAGTAAGTTTTAATTATATTTTGCTCTATAGTTTTCTTTGTTACAACTTTTACTATTCTTTTTTATGTTCTCATCATTTTATTAACTCAATTTATCATTTCATTTAATTTTTATTCAAAATATGCTTTTTTATGATTAATATTGGCCGTGGTAAGAGATTTAACTTGTAATTGTTGAAATTCATTTACAAATTATTAAAATAATTAATAATAATATACTGTTCATTTAAGGCAAGAACGTCCAATATGACTTTCAATATCACTTTATTATTCTTTCTAACTCCTAAATAAAAGCGAATTTAGCAAGGAATTTTGTTTTATCTAAAAAAGTTGTTTTAGAGTTCACTTTGAATATTTAAAGCCGTGGGTTTTGACGTTCTTGCTTTAAGTAAACGACATTTAGTTATACAAAACTTGTTTAAAATAAAAAGCCAGATTTTAATAAGATTTAAAACCTACCTACCTATACGCTTCATTATGATGATAGCTTACACAAAACGTTTGTATTTTCATAATATTATACAAAAGTTATCTCGGTCTTGTCTTTAAATGTAACCCGATTTAAATAGTCCAGTCTGCTGTCAGAACTTTCTAAAGCGCCTACAATTTTGCTATAAAAAAAATCGGTGAATTTAGTTTAAACTTCTTCAGTTTTATCAACAATATCTTTACAGTAATCGACTTTTAGATAACTTACGGACCTACAATAAATGTAGTTCAGATTTACATCTTTATGTTGTTGCTATGGTCAACTTAATCGGAAAATCTACTAATAGCCTACAAATATCTTTGGTTTTAAATTTTCTCTTATTTGAAAAAAAAATCCAATTAAACTTTAATAACACTTTAGGTTTTTTAATAAGAAGTTCTTTAAATTTTTTGATTATAATAAGATCAGCGTTATTAAGATTAACATTACTAATTTCCTTTACAAATGTTTAGAATTTATCTTTAAAATTAACTTAGTACTATCAACATTTTTATTGGCATTTCAAATTGGCTACTACATCATTGAATTGTAAATAATATAACAAATATTTTTCGTTAACATTGAAACTAATTTGAAATATAGTTATTTTGCAAACCTAATACATTTTGTTTTTTTCCTACGTTTTCATTCACAGATTATTAATGAAGAAAACTTCTTAATATCCTAAACTTATTTGACAACAATTACAATTCTTGCATAAAGGTATTTAAAACATTTGGCAAAGTAATCCATAAATAATAGTAAAAGAAGAATTAAAACAAAAGCCGAGATTTGCTGCAATTGTTGCTTAATTATTATAAAAATTAAATAACAATTTTAATTTACAGGTAGCACTGTTTATTACCAATATTATTATCCTTATCAAACTGGCTTTATGTTTGTACCAGTTATTATACCCATATAATTTTTTCAATTGTCAAGAATACGAATCTCTATGTAGTGAAACCTAAATCTTCCAATTTAGTTTATATACTTCTTAAAACAAAGAAACATCTATGTATATATACATATATATATTTCAATGTAAGCTTTATGTGCGTTTATCTTGTTATATTCAGAGATATTTATTTTTAACTTTTTTTCCATTATGTTTGTTTAATAATGTTTCTATATATTAGATTCTAAAGAAGCTGAGGCCTTAGCAAGTACTTTTAATACTACTGAAAATCAACATCATAGACCCGGTCCTGGTAATATGCCACCAGCTTATGAGGTTTGTATATGATTTATTATTATTTATTGGCATGCTATGTACATATTTGTTAAACTAAAATTGTATTTATTACATGGACTCAAAAGTCTCTGCCTCATCGACTTGAATTTTAAGTAATTTTTGTTATGCCACATAATCATATTGAACTTAAAAAAACTTGAAAATAATGCGATTCGTTGCTCATGCGAATGAGTATTTAGATCCAACGAATGTTCCATAATTGGATAAAGTTTTTTCATTGGCAAACAATTTAACGAATTTTTAGAGCAAAAAATGAAGAATATCAACGGAGTTTCTCTTCACCTCTTGGTAAAATTCTCTACATCTTGATCAATGCAGGCGTATCCCTCGACAGAGCCCAAAAAAAGTGATATCTGTCTCTCTCTCTACCACCTATTGTGGCAATTACGGAACACCTGTAAGAATCTCATTAATCTAAGACACACAATTACTAGTCTACAAACCATCAAAACTATCGATCCGTATCGAGACTGGCATGCCGTCGTCCAAGCAACATAATGTATTGCTGGCATAACCTGGTCAAACCAGCCATCAGTTTCAAGATCCCCTTTCTCGAAATTATTTCATTTATTTGCGGTCAATGAAGTTATTAATGGGGTATGAAAGCAACAATTCTAAACAAACACACTGCTACGATCAAGGGGCAACAAAAAGATCTCGCGGAATATTTCATTTGTTTTATTATTCCAATAAAACAGTTTCCGTTATAATTCAATGCACAAATATGAATATTTAAAACATTGATCAGAAATGAACTTTCGAAAACATTAAACAACAAATTTAAAATAAATCGAAATAATCAAAAATAAACCGTTACCACCGCAATTGAATCTTCACTCTTAAACGACCCGAGACTCATTCGGTCAAAGATTGTCAAATTACTGACAACTGTTTCAACCGTCAGTTTTTTTTAACAGAACTGTTGCAACAACAAAACTAAATTTAGTTTATTTACAATCTTATCGAATTGAAGTGAAATATTCAAACTATTTTGCAGTTTGCAAGTTTTTGAGCATTTCCTAAATTATCCAATTTAGTGCATTATTTCTTGAGTTTATTAAGTACAAACAATTCTATTTTTTTTAATAAAGATAGAGTTTTATAAACATTTCACCCAGTTTGAATATAATTGTTTATACGAAAATTGTCTTAACGTCTTGACGAGACATCGTTTTGTACGCACAAGAACAAAACGTGGCCAGAATTACGGACACAATTTTGTTCATGTTCTTCTGTGTGGGAAAAACGTTTTGATGTTCATTGTAGTGTTCTTTGTAATTTTTTAAAATGCCGATCTTTTTGTGTGAGAATTATATTTGATTGCAGACATACAATGTACATACATAGATGTACGAAGAAATGTTCTGATAACTCCCGATCTTGACATGATTCAATGAACAAATTTATTGCTTGCTAAGATGAGATGAAGTGATTTACAAAAAATAGCATGTCAAGGTTTTTAAAAAAATCCTTTCTAAATTATTAAAAATACATAAAGTAAACATGAAAAATATCAGGAATTAAAAAAAGCCTTTATGAACCCATGTTAGTGTTCATAAAAAACAAATAATATTTTATATTATTTTTATATATTTCTAGGACTTGCCTCCAAATTACAATGATACTAACCGCAGATACCAATAAATTATTTAAATAAGGATTTTATAAATTTATATTGAATCGGTATACTAAAATGGTCATTCCCTACTAAAATGTTGTTTTGCTTCTATATTTAACTAAATAATATTAAAATGCAATTGTTAATTTGTAGTCAAAAAAGAGTTTATATTAAATTATGTATTAAACATTTATTTTGTTAATATTTTGTTTTTTTTGTTGTAACATTCAAAAAAGTGTCAGTAAAAAAAAATTTCCAAATTATGTATTAAACATTACTTTGTTAACATTTTGTTTTTTCTAGTATTTGAATTTGTTTTGTATTAAAAACGTTATTACTATAATCGAATAATTTGTTTTGATTTATTTTCTTTATTAATTTATTTTTACATATTATCTTTACATATTTTTTTGTCACAAAATATTTTGTATTGGTACTTTGTTTTTCTATAATTGTAAAATAAATTCAATGTATTACACTGTATTCAAAATTTTGCATATTAACTACAATATAATTAACAAATATATAAACAAGTGTTTCTTTTTTTTATATTATAATACAATTAATATTATTGCATAATTCAGAATATTCCCCCTATCGTAAATAAAAATTCCACGTGAAATTTGTTCACTTTTCACATTTTTCCTATTTAAATTCAATGTTAAAAAAAATAAAAGTGAACAAATTTCACGTGGAATTTTTATTCACGATAGGGGTGATTATCTGTTATACCAGAAAACTATAGGTGAGAATTACATAAATCATGAATTTACATGCACCATCTCTGTACAGATCCGATTTTTAGTAGTTGAGAAATTATATTTAAGCATGGATTATTTGGGTATTCATACACATCATACAGTGGGATATACATACATATAAAAAAAAATTCTTGCGGCAGTTGGTTGTTGACTCTACGATCTCAACTGTTTTTTATGCAATGTTAATATGAATATTCACGTGACCATTTTTTACCCTTGCGAACATTCGTATAATGATTGTTTGAAAGTTTTCATTTCGCAAGAGTAAGAAACGATGTTGATGAATACCTTCAATATTTTTTTTTATTTATGTGTAAAAACAACGAATATTTTTAACAAGAATGGGTAAGAAGTTCCCTGGGGATCTTTTATATTTTCAAACTAAAAATACTGAATGGTGCGCTATGTGGTCTAAAGACGTAATTGTGTCATACGACTGGAAATGCGGTGAATGGATCAGGATATCGAGAGTTCTTAACATTTAAATTTAGGCCTGTTGTTAACGATGCCACTCAGCCACCGAAACAATGAATTTATTGCAAATCAAACTTCCCGATCTCATAATTTCACGAAATACAGAATATCCGTGACATGATTAACGAACATCGTACCTTTAGTTTTCCAAAATCTGATTGTTAATGTTGAGAAAAGAATCGACATGTGTTTGCGTAGTCATTTATAATTGTCAAATCTTACTTCTTACCATAACAATAAACATGATTGAATGATTTTCATATATATTCTTTGTTTAATTTTGTTTTGAAAATCAAAGTTCTTGTTAAAATCCCCGTACTTAAAAAAGGTTTTCGAACTTTTTAATTAAATTAAATATTTATTTATGAAAGGATGTTAAGAAACCAAAATGGTAATTCTGTTCCTTGTATTAAATAACTAAAAATTATATTCACTAACAAATAATGTATTAAATGACAGTTATAACAGAAAAACAGCTTGAAACACTTTTTTGCAATAAAAAGTAAAACAAGCTTTGTAACAATATTGCAACATTTTCAAATGAATTTCAACAAATACTGATTAAAATAAAGAGTTATTGATTAAATATGATGAAATGATTATAACGATTTATACTGAAAATCTCGTTAAAGTTGTATTGTAATAATTATTTATAAACTATAATTAATTATTAAAAATTAACTATTAATATACTAGACGCAAACTTTAAAAAGAATCAGTTTTTTTATATAAAAGATAAGATCCAATTTAGATTTAATTTTGTAAAAATCGGATCATAGTTTCGCCTAAAAACGAATCCTTACTTCTAAAATTCATTTGAAAAGGTTGTTAGGGGAAAAATACACATAAACACACTCATAACGTGATAAATCTCAACGTACATTGCGGCAATAATTCTGTGTACTTTTTTACAAAAGTGGAATCTGCGAGTGTTGAGAATTCTCAAGAGCTTCTAACGACAAATTCTGATCTTCACATTGCGTACAAGCGCCAAAAATCCGCATCACGCGTGAACGTAACTTCTGACGTTTATGTTTATTTTTTTCAGCAGCACTACAAATCATGCCGCCCTCGATTGGATTGTTATTAAGGGATGCATTATGTTCTCTATCCGTGTAACTTCTATCAGCGTTACGAGCTTTTAGGACAGAATAGCGTTGAGAACTTTGTTCATAGTAAATGAATTCCTCCCGACGACTTTGTCGTTGATTTTTAGGAGACTCAATTGCTTCAATGTCAATGGCAGAATCACTGCTACTTGGCACACTACTGGCGGCTGAATCTACTTTAGAGGTATTCACAAGGTAAGGTGTTGATTTTTTACGGGCCGATATGGAATTAGAACGTTGACGTAGAAAACCTATATTAGAATGAAATTATGCAGTTAATATACAAATACTCAAGGTAAATGTAAATATTTGTGCTAACTATCCATCCACTTACTTCCAGTTCGAACATGAAAGGAAAGATAGCAAACAGCTCGCTAGTTAGTATAAACATTCTGCAGCATATTAAAATGTTTGAAAGACCAGCTTAGAGACTTTACTTACCCATAGTAGTATTTATGTCACTGCTATTAAAATCACGACTGTCTTGCTCAACAAGATTGCTGAAATTCAATGAAAGCGGTTGTATGGTGGCAACGCATTTTGACACTTTGTTGGCAGCCGGTGCCATCATACCGACGGCTGCATGATAATATGAATTGTTATTAGAATCTGGTGTTAGAGGTGTAGCAAACATATCGTTGCCTTTTGTATTAAGAGGAGGAACTGGTGAAGGTGTTAGTATTCTATCCGTTTGTGTGAACTTTTCTCTAGTCTCTTGGGGGTACAACAAAGATTGTAGCGATGTTCGGCCCACAGAAGAAAATCGTTGTGTTTGCATTTGTTGTTTTAGTTTATCTTTACACATAGAATATTCAATACGCATTGTGTCCAAATTCTGTTTCAAACGCCAATTTTCAGCATTTTTTTCTTCCAACTTTGTCTGCAAATAATCTTTGCGGTCCTTGTCGCTCAGTAGTTGTTCATAGGTTTGTTTGTCCAATAGTATACCAGCATCTGAACCCAAATCTCTAGTTGATAGTGATGATGTTGTAGTAGTGAGATTATCATAGATTTCAGTGTCATGATCACATTGTAAATCATTGTTAGGATCATGTATGCGATCTAAATCGTTGGTACTGTGATGCAGCACTCCTCGTATTTTTGAGTCATTGTTTAGTTCTGGTCTTGTCGTTTCGGTTCCATGTAATGTCTCGGGCATAGAACGATGTCTCTGAAATTTGCCAGAATTTCGCCGTTTCTCATCTTGTGCCTTCATATTGGCAATGTACTGACCAACTTTACTCTCAACGTGTTTGTAACGTCTCTTGGTGTATTCAGAGTGTATGTCCTGATAGGAAATTGATTTGTTGGGATTGTGACGTGGGAATTCAGATTTTTTGTTCTTAGATTCTATAAAAAACCCAATAGAGATATAGATTTACACAATCAGGCATGTGATGGAAATAAATTTTTTAAATTTTTTCGTAATATTTCTGTATTGAAAAACTTTTATCACATAAAATATAAAGATATTCGGCTACTAAAGAGAATCTTAAAACAAAAATTTTAAAAATTAGATTATAAATGCATTAAAATGTATGTATTTCCAAAACTGATGCGTTTTTGATATCGATTTCCATCAGATCTAGCAATGTACTGACATTGGAAAATTGTTAACAATACCTTTTGTTAACAATTTTGTCAATTGCCAATTGTCAATGCTTTTTCTTATAACGTTGGAAGACAAAAATTTTAAGTTCACACGGTTGTTAGACATTTTCTGAAAATTTTTCGGGCAACGTTGCAAGATCTGACAACCGTCTGTACAATGCTTTATTCTATATCTATAAAAATTAAATGGCATCACGTGAAAACGGCTGGTGCGATTTGGAAAATTTTTTTTTTATTCTATTAAAACTGGTTTGTAAAAAAATTTCAAAAATTCCTGGTAAAACGAGGAAAATTTAAGTTTTTAATATATTGCCTCCTTTTCATTTCTCATTTTTTTTAATAAAAGACATTTTTTGAAGAAACTTGAAGAACTGACACCAAGTCTCCTTTTCACTGCTCATTTTTTTAAGTATGAGCAAATTTTAGCAAAACACCTATGAAACCAAGTGATCTAAAATTTAATTTTAAACGCGTCCAATTTTCAGTTTGCCTTGCATTCGCAATGACGATAAATAACTCTTAAGGACAATCTGTAAAAGTGTGTGGGTTAAATCTAGAATCCCAATGTTTTTCCCACGGTCAATTGCATGTTGCGTACTCGTCGGTACACTGTCAGGACTATTCATTTTCTTCCCCAATAGAAGAAGAACAAAAAACAGTCAGCTAGTTTTAAATAAAAAATAAATTCTAAACTTGGTCCGTTTTTTATTAAAGGACGCGTTTTTCTTTATTTTGCTACGGTTTAAAATTTCAGAGTTGACAACACTGATTCCAATGCAATGCATACAAATTATATTGTTGTTTTTGTTTTGGTAGTTCAAACTTTCATCAAAAATTCATACATACATACATATGTATATATACAAACGAACTACATACATATTAATTTAATTAGGTAATTCTGAAAATAATACCTATGCCAAGTTTAAATAAACTACATTCAAACTACCTACATACAATTTGAAAGTGGAATCAGATATATACATACATATGTAGCTCAGAAAATGAACACTTGCTTTAGAAATGAGAACATTATGATAAATCATACTTATTATTAAAACATAAAACAGTTTACTCTGATATCTCATAATTATACATAAGTATGTGTGTATTTACTATGTTCCATAAACTCTTACCCTGCAAATCATTTGGTTCACTGGCATTTGTTTTACCACTGATCTCTGATGGTGGGCAAAAATCATTTGAAGATTGTGTTGAGTCATCTTGATTTTGTGAAGAAGAAGATGTTGAAATATTCGAGTTGGCAGAAACAACATTTTGATCTTCAACTGGTTCAGTGTTTGCCAATACGTTAGTTGTACGTCGTGGTTTATGGTGGGGAAAAACAATATTTTTACCCGAATTATGAGAAAATTCTAAATCATCATTATATGGAAAACTTTCATCTTGTATGCTCATTTTTATTTCTTGACTTATTTTTTTAATTTAATTTCGTTTCTTAAAAATACCGAACGAAGTTTCCATACATATTTTTGTAGAACACATGAATGATAATTAGAATGCAGTTTCAAGCAAAGTAATTAAATAAAGGAGAATAACGAACTACCGTTATATTTCGAATAATCTAAAATTGTTTTTGTTAAGTAAGCTCGGTTTACACAAGGTGATTGTATAGAGAGTTGAGAAAAGTAATAGGGAGCAAAAATTTTTATTTACAAATTAAAAACATAAAAATATCACCTTTGAAAGCTTTTTACCTACTAAGCTCATGCTACCTACCTATAACAAGATTCGTCGTAATTATCGTAATTATCGTACTTATATTGTTTATTATTCATAAAAATTTGATTATTAAACAAAAGTATAAAAATGTGGCAACACTTACAAAGCCGCCGTTATAATTTTTAATTTTAAAATTAATTTGGCAGCACTTTATTCTTAAAAGAAAAGAAATACTGTTAACACATATACAGGTATCCCTCGATTTGCGCAGTATTTTATTTGCGCGGTTTCGATATAATGCGATTTAATAATTAATAGTGACCGTTTTCCCGTATAACGCGCTTTTTTACGCGTTTTTAGTAGAACGCGATTTAAAAATAGTGCCAACCATCAAATTGCGCGCATTTCACCATTATTTAGAACAAAATTTTTAATTTTTTTTTCAAATATTATTTTTACAAATAATATTTTGTTATATTTACTGAAAAGTACAAATAAAATAAATTTAATTCAAATTATATTATCTATACTAATAAATATTTTTTTAATACGGATTTTCGGTCCCAAATTTAAATTTTGTATATAGCTAGTGTTTCACTTTGCGCGGTTTATTATATTTCTATGTGTAATTATTATGAATAAACAAATATTGTAAATAACAACTATACACATTAATGCACTCATACAAAAATCAATAAACAATCTTCTTGCATTCATATCATGCGTTTTGTCCTAGTCTAATTAAATATAAAATACATATTTGTTTATCAGTTTGTTTGCATATTTCTGCTCTTTTTATTTTTCAAACAGCTGTTTTAACAAACCTTCATATTAACCTTTTTCTATTATCTTCAGTGCAGCCAAGTTTTGTGGATGTCATTTGTGTGGTAAACAACAATACAAAAAACAACTGACTTTTATCAACTTTTATATTGAATTGACTATATTTGGCTCTTTTCTGCTGATATATTTGGTAGAGCAAAAGCTAAATAAAGTTTTGTTGTTTCTTCTTTACAGCAACAACAAATGCAAAATCAGAATTTTTTTCTTCTTATTTACTGTTTTCAGTTTCTTCTTCGCTTACACAAATTTTTCTTGTTAAATTGTTTGTGGTCTGATTACAAAACTTAAAATAATATACTCTTACTGTTCATAAAAAGGCAAAAATTGAAAAAAGCATTAAATAAAAATTCAATAATTTAAACAATTTAAATAAAGTGCCAGTGTTCAAATTGGAAAAAAGTGTATGTTGAGAGAAAAAGTTACTTTACAATATTCTACATTGGTAAAAAACTCGAATCCAAGAAGAAAATACTAGATTGTGTTACAAAAAAATACTCTGTAGGCAAGAAAAGTTGTTTAAATAGGAAGAAAGAAAAGGTGACAAGTTTTTCTTTAACAGATTTGAGTGTTTCTTGTTAAATAGCCGCCAAGCTGGAACGTATTCCGGAATATCTACGCGACACTGTCGATTGGTTAATGGGGTAAGTTGCTAATGATTTGTCTCCATTAATTTTAGTTTTTTTTTCTCGTTTATTTCAAATTATTTTTATTTCGACGTAATTCTCCACCTCCTTTGAGTTGTTATGTGTTACTTGCCATTTTCCTTCTGCTGTTATTGTTGGTTTGGATACGAGTGGGGTTTTTGTTTTTATATATTTTTTGTAATTTCCACCATTTGGCTTGCTGCCAATTGGCCTCGTTTTTAACACAATTTTTTTTAGCAGTGTGTGATTTTGTTGTGTTCCTCGTATTTTCACTTCTTTTGGTCACCTCTTCTTGCGGTTCTTTCGTAGCCGTCGCAGTCGTCTGTCTACATGTTTGTAGCAAGCAGCATTGATGAGAGCAGCATTACTGTTGTTTCTTTTATTTTTGCAATCTGTGCTGTTGGTGTTTTTGTTGCTGATTTTATTTTTGTTGCTGTTATTGTTATAGTTGTCCATGTATACTTTGTATTATTTTTTGCTGTCACAGAGGGAGATGGTATGAAATTGAATGGATATCGTATGTTGTATGGTAGTGCGATGTTTGTATAGTATGTATGTGTATTTACTTTGTTGTATGTTGTATTCGATTTTGTTTCTTTTTTTTTCTTCATTATCGCGTTTTGGTGAAATTATTTTGTTGATGTTAGGGTATTTTGTTACTTTTACGTGTTGTTATTATTTGTACTTTTTTGTCGTTCTATTGTTATTTGTTCATTGATTTTCACACTTCGTATTCACTCCTCCTCCAGTTTACTCATGACCACCATTTATTTATAAATCCTTCAAAGATAAAGTGACGTATGTATAATCAGGCCTCATTTAAATGAAAATTAGTGTGTTTTTTAAGTGATAAAAATTTATTTTATTTTTTTGAAGAGACGACATCCTGAAAATTTGACAGAATAAATAATACAGTAAATAATTTGGGAGAATTAAGAGTTCCACTTTTTCTAACTCAATTAAAATCTTGAGCAACTTCTATTGTAGTTATCCTATCAAGAATATACCTATGACACTATGTATCAATCTTTCAATAAAAAAAGAGTCATATAGGTACCATATAAATTTGTACATACAATATATGTATACATAGTTAGGTATGTATATACATAGTATAGTTAAACCATGCATTAAACCTTGCGAAGGAATGGAAAACGTAGTACACCCAATTTAGAATTTTCTTG
Source organism: Bellardia bayeri (assembly GCA_950370525.1). Classification (NCBI taxonomy): domain Eukaryota; kingdom Metazoa; phylum Arthropoda; class Insecta; order Diptera; family Calliphoridae; genus Bellardia; species Bellardia bayeri. The sequence goes on from OX493267.1 coordinate 24,510,365, forward strand.
AGAGCTTCCGACTTAGAATGGCAACCTGACAAAAGTAAGGTCGCATTAATGTTACATTATCTGGGCAGCAAATCGTTGGAAACTTTCAACTCCTTCGATTTTGATATCGACACGGTCAAAAGATGAAAGATGAACCGTTTTGTTAATATTTGTTTCCAAAAGAAGACCGCAGATTTGCTAGGTATTACAAATAAATTAGGTCAATCTAAAGTAAGAATTTGTACACTCAGTGGTGAGAAAATCAAAGTTTTTGGAACAGTAGACGTTTCTTAAGACTATGTATTTCGTTATAAAAAGTTTTATTGTAAACATAAGTTTTAAGAGTATTATAGGTATTTAAACTGCTATTTGTAGAATGAAAAATGATAAAGTGCCAGTTGTTGAACCTCCTCGTAGGATACCGTTTAGATCACATGACAAATTTTAGGAATAATTAGATAGAATGGTAAACTTGGGTGTAATTATTCCTGAATATGAAATAACGGAGTGTGTTAATTCTATAGTTCTAGCTACTAAACCCAACGAATTTGTTTAGATCCTAGAGACTTAAACAGGGCAATATTATTACCTCGCTATCAATTTCCAAATATTGAGAAATGTAAGGCAAAGTTAAATGGATCCAGGTAATTCTCATCATTGGATGCTGGCAGGGAATTTTGGAAGTTGCTACTGGACAAAATCCTCGAAACTTTGTAGATTTAATACACCATTTGGTCGTTTTCGATTATAAGACTACCTTTCGGTATTAATGCAGCTCCTGAAATATTCCATGTTGAAATGGTCAAACTGTTTGGAGATATATCATGTGAGACTGTAGGTTTAAAATTCAACAAATCGCAATGTATTTTTATAGGAATGACATGAAGATTTAAGGGCATACATTTAATGCGTAAGGGGTAAAAGTTTATGAGGAAAATATAAGGGCTATTCTTCAAATGCCAAAACCAGGGAATGTTAACAATTTGAGGCGATTTTTGAGAATGGTAAACTACTTAAGTTCATTTGTAGAGAATTATTCATTAAAGAATAGTGCCCTTATTCATAAAAAATTAAAGTAGACTTCAAATGTACTTTAAGAAAGTTTTGTATGAAAATTTTGTCTAAAAGCACACTTCAAGCCTACTTAATTTTTTGTGAATACGGCAGTAGGAATTTAAGGGAATTAGTGAAAGATGATATTCAGTGGCATTCGTCGGCGGAACATGGTGCTGAATTTTATAATTTAAAAACGAAATTACTACAGCACCAGTTTTTACGTACTTATATCCAAGGAAGGTAAATATCTTATCACTTGCTGCGTCGAAATTCACACTTGGGCCCACTATACTTCAAGAGGAAAAACCTATTGCCTATGCATATGTTTCATTAATTGATACCCAAGAGAATTATGCCCAAATTGAAAATGAATTGTTAGTCATTCTTTGTGGTTGTGCAAATTTCATCATTATGTTTATGGCTATAGGATGATGGTGGATACAGAACACAAACCGTTAGTTTAAACGACCGCTATGTAGGATTCCACTAAGACTTCAACGAATTATGTTGCGCTTACGGGAAGTTAAGAAGGATATTGCCCCTTATTACAAAATAAAGGTAGATATATGTAAGCATTATTAGTAGTGTTTACAGCTCAAAAATAAAATTATTATTTTTAATTTTTTTTCCCGCTAATATTACACAAAATAAATGTATCTGTCATTTTCCGAAGGATTAAATTTAATTTTTTTTATACTAACAAAAATATGCTGTTTTTTGTTACCCATAATAAATGAATTCAAACACAAAAAACGTTTAACTTTTTATAATGTAACAACCGTTACTTTAAAAAATTTTCTTTGTTATTATTTGGTTTGAAAATAAACCCATTCCTTAAAAAAAACATTTCAAAGAATTCAATAAGATGTTTTACCTGACACATCCTGTGCAAAATTTTACGATACATGATGTTTGTGTCCGAAATTTGAAAACAGCACATTTATAAAGTAACGACCGTTACCTTTTTAATAATCAAAAAAAGTATTGAAATTACATTTTTTATGAATTCTTTCAATTGCTACCGATGCTTGAACTTTCGTAGGTCCAAAGTTAAGCAATCCTTGTGACATATTTGCTTAGGTTACAATGTTATTTAAAAAATCTCCGAAAATCGGTAACGACTGTTACTTTGAAAACACCCATATACACAATGTTTTGTTCAAAATCAGATTATTATTCCAAAGAGTGTTCGAAAGTTAGTTTTAGATAGAATTCATGAAGGCCATTAGTAGATGCAATATCTATAATAACAGACAATATTGTATCAAATTGTGAGATTTACATGAATGCTATCTTTAAACGTTTTTTTCCTCTCTCCAGAGCAGATACTCAGCATTTGTTTAATTGTGCCATGACTATCGACAGATGTGGGGAAATTTCTCCAGTTCTCGTCAGACAGAAATAATTGAATTTAAACAGTTTTAAATATTTTTCACGAATGAGTTGTCGACAATAACAAATCATGTCAAAACTGCAGCAAAACATTATTCTATAAAAATATATAAATTTCCTTAAATTTTCGTTCCGTTTTATTTTATCGAATTAAAATATTAAACTGTTTTTTCAATTAAACTATCAATACTAAAACATAATAACTAACTATATATTATTATTATTTAAATAGAAAACTTTAATGTACTATAATGATTTTTTTGTTTTTAGAGTTATTCATTAAATATTTGCCATCATAAGTGTTAGTTTTTACTCCAGCACCAAATCCTGAAGCATTAAAGTACCACGCCTATGACTTTGACTTTGTTAAGTTAGTGTATGATTTTCTTTTTAGTTAGATTTAATTGTAATAAAAACAAACTTTTCTATAGTTGAATCATAACTTAAAATCATCAAAGCGTAAAGTAATTTTTTTAATTATTTATCTTGAAAAGTACAATACAAACGCCAAGATACTCATTCTAGTTTTTACAGAAACATTGCATTAATATTTATATACAATTAAAATTCTGGTAAATCCAAAAGAATGTGTATTAATAATAAATTTTACTAATTAACGAATGAATGCAATACGAAATAGAAAATGGATTTAGATTTGCTATCAAAAACAAATACTTATTATGAAGCAATAGAAAATAAAAAAGAAAAAAAATCTAGACAATTACAAACATTTATCAATAAAATAAAGTTCTAAACTGTACATGAAAAGTCTTATACAAAAATCTACTTTACTCTCAAAGATGTGAAATGAGAAGCATAAAGTTTTGAGGATTTTTTAAATGGAGGCTTTGTTGATATTCTTAAACGTTAAATTTATTCTTGAATTTTGTATATCAGCAGATAAAATTTATATGAATTTCGTCAGCCACTCACTTTTGAAATACTTATTCTTGTTGAATTTGCAAACAATTTGTCGCACAATTGTTAAATTTTATTTATTATTTATCTATAGAATCGAAAATCAATACCTAAATGTGATTTTATTTTCAATAGTTTTATTATATTAACAATTGAATATTTTGTCTCACTTTTTATAAACGTAAGTGTGATTGTTAAATTGTTTGTTTACTTCAATGGTCAATAAACTTTATAATTGAAAGCAAAATTGCATTATTTTCAAGATAATTTTCAATAACATTCAAGTTTGAAACAGAATAAAAATACATTTTTTATAATTGTCTTTTTTTCTTCGTTTTTTATTTATTTAACAAACAACAAATTACCATTGAAATTGAAAACAACAACATACTCACTCGTACTTGACTTAAAGTATTCAGTGAAAAGTTCATAATTAAAAAGCTCTTAAAAATCTATACTTGCTCTTTATACCTCTCTCCCTTTGACTAATCACAGGGGTTCCTTGTTGAGAATAGACATTTGCATAAAGAAAAAGTAAAATGAATTGTTAAGAGAAGTTAAAAGAAAATTTAAAAAAAGACTTAATATTTTTTTCATTTCATTCAAAATGATTACCATGGGTGATTAATTTAGACCTTTTTTAATTTTTAATTAAACACTTGCTGTTGGAGTCTATATTATTAATAATAATCTTTGCCTATTTATTTTAATCGATCGAATTTTCGATCACTTCTTTCAAAATTGTTACCATTATATTGTGAATTACGACTCTCCATATTTGCAACCAGCATTTTAAGAATTACGACTTTCTCACACACAACTGAAAAATTTGAATTGACAACAGTATGACAACAGTCAAAAATGATCTGACTAGTGTCTCGATACTGTGATCTGCTAGGTCCGTACATTTTCAGGGAAGGTGTACAAACTTGTCTTTGCATTGACTTCTACATAATTCATAGTATGTGAGATTAATTCTTCTGTTATATGTGAGATTAATTCTGTACCAAGAAAGCAGTGACATTTGAACATCGCTACCATATTTCGTTCACACGTTGAAAAAGCTTATCAACACAGCAGCAACTGTATCAACATTGAGATTTTTCCTCCTCTGAGGATATATTTTCCAACAACAGGAACGAGATTAGTTCTTAGTTAAGCACGAAGAATGTTCCTCAGAGCAATTGACAAAACCCTGAAGAATTCGCATTCGTACATCATGTAACCATTACACCGACAAATCGGTTAAATTTCGCTTCTTAGTTCAAGCAATCTAAGCCCCCTCCTTATACACAATCTGTCTTTGTACCATCTGTGTAGAATCTACTGTTGTATAGACTAGCTGGTTTCACAAATACCTGTTTACCCCTGAGGAAGTTTATCTTCAATTTTGATCTTTATCATAGTTCACCCATAATGATCCATCAACCAGGTAACATTTCCCAATGCAAGATCTAAAGCTTTTAATACTTCACAATCATCCGAATATCTTAACGATTACTAGTGTTCGTTTCCACTGTGTAGGCATCAGAAACAGTGCCAATTTCCATCTGCTACCAGTTAGTAATTACTGCATTATCATCGTTAAGTCTCTCGGAACTCTTCAAGACATCCTAATAAAAACTTATGATATACAGCCTCTAAATGCCAATACTGACTTGCACTTGCTATTTACGAAACAAAATGAAATCGAGTTCTTAAGGTTATAAATATCACAACACATACTTCCTCTTCTTCAACATTTTTTCGGTACAGAAAAACAAACATCCTATTACAAATATTTCCACTGTCTTCTCCTAGTTTATAAAAATGTCTGCTAGGCTTTTTTGTTGGCACACAAGCTATGTAGAAAAAAATAAACACAAATGAAAAATAAATAAGATAGAAAAATAAATAAAGATAGAATGAAGAGAAAACACTGTAAAATTAATAATTACCAACTAAGTGCGAAATGTGTCACATGTCAGAGCTGCATCTCATCAACGTCAAGCAAACATGAACTAAGCTCATGTTGTCTAACTAACACCTCCTCGTAATGTTCCACTTCATCGATATTATCATTTTCCAACTGCAGTCTCAACTTCTGCCTACAAGCATACGTACGACTATAATGAAAACCCGTATTTAACTATGACACTACTTTTGTGTGCGAGTGTATGCTTGTTTGTCTGGCTCCGTATTTTTATCTTTTGGTAGCCAATAGTTTTGGTTTAGATCAGGATAGGAAGCATCATTATCATCCATGTATTCATTTCTTAGGTTGGTTTTTGGATGATGTGTGTGTGTCTGTTTTTTACGCTAAATTGTAATCTGCTTTTAGGGGAGGAGAAGGGCTGGGGGTAGTGAGTATGCTTAAAGGTAGGAACGTTTTTGCGACAATTGTAAATTATTGATTTTCAACTTGGTAGGCACATACATACCTATATATACTGTAGCTAAATTTATCTTACACAATAAACGTCGTACGTTTGCGAAACAGTATCTAAAACGAAGACTAAACGTGCTACAACCTTCTAAGTTTATTTTTTTTTTTACTAAGTTTTCATTTTCTTTAAATATTCTGTATTCTATTCCGTAGGTATTATACTGTGTCATATTGTTTCATTAAAAATTCATGACTACCTCACAACATTCATTCATTCTATCCCTTTATTATTGTAAATGTATGTATGTATATATATATAAATCCTATCTACACACGCAAATTTACAGTGGTGGATAAAAATTGTATGCGTTGTTCTTAATCCTGTTAGCTGGAGTTAAACAGTGGATACCAATTCTACATGATTAGGTTGGTATTTTTGTACTTATGAAGTCCATAATGTAGCTCCTTTTTTTGATTTTTTATACCCTTCGCCACCATAAGTGGTGAATGATGATATATATAAGTTTGTCATTCCGTGTGTAACACTAAGAAATATTCATCTGAGACCCAACAACGTACATATCGTCACCTGAAATGCGCAAAGACGTAACCCTCAAAAAATCAAAATTCGTTTTTTGATTGAATCTGGAACACAAGGTTAAAATAAAATGCTCCTAAAAATTTTAAGCTTCTACGTTCCAAACTAACGATTTTATTCAAGAAATGGAAAAAGATGTAACATCATTTAAACGTTTTCATTAAACGTTTTTACAGAAATAAGTTTGTCGTCTATATACATATATAATATATTAGGACAAGATGTGAAGAAATCGCGATTTTCAATTAAACAGTTTTCATTTTATAACAATTTATAATGTTTTTTGCTTCTCTTGTAAAATTATGATAAAGAGGGTTACGTCTTTGGGCATTTTAGGTGACGATATATACCTTCTTGGTCCTTATAAAATTCTAAGTCGATTGAGCTATGTCCGTCTGTCTGTCTGTGTAAACCACTTTCACATTCAAAAGCCACAACCAAAATCAACAGAGTTTACAAAATCCCGTTTATGATTCTCTAAACAGTTTGGTATTGAAAATCAGAAAAATCGGTGTTGTAGAACCAGAGTTATGGACCAAAAACTTTCATAAAAATTCAATATTTTTAAAAATTTTTCTTCCAATTTTTTTAAATATATTGCAGATAACGTTATTGAGATGAAATTTAATTAAAATAATACTAAAATACATAAAAATCACATTAGTGGATCAGTCCATAATTGGTGTACTTCTACTATGCCACCCATTAATCTCCTGTAAATATTGTTATTAAGATCAAATACAATCAAAAGAATCCTCACCATATAATCTTACCCTTTTTTGTACTCTGTTTCTTAACTTGTTGTGAATATGGAAAAATGTCAAGAGTATTATGAAAATCAGACAAACTCTGTAAATTATGGTGGTCAAAATTAGATAAAATTTCAAAACATTTAAAATAAAATAACATTAGTGATTTATGACCAACAGGTTGTAAGATTGTCTTTCACACAATATATAAAATACCAATAAAATTTGTGCTAAGTCTAACACAGGATAAGCATATTCTCATAACCAGTGTAGTTTTTCTATTTCTTATTATGTTTAGGTGGAGGGTATTTCAGATTCGATACAGCCGAATATTGCACTCTAACTTGTTTTTATAATAAATTAATAGTTTTTTTTATAGATATTTCGAATAGACTAAGCAGTAGTTGCTTAAATTTATTTTTTTGTTTAAATTAAAAATAGCAAGCACTAAAATAAATGCATTTATTAATGGGTACTGTAAGGCCGCGTTTTCACAATGTCATTTTTGTTGTCAAATTGTCCAAATTGTTGGCAATTGTATGAAAACGTGTTGTCATATGGCGTCATCTATGTTTGCAATCATGAAATTAGTTAATTTTTACTTAAATTTAAGTTTTATTTAAATATGGTTTAATTTTTTTAGTCTCAAATTGCGTTTGGTATTTAATTATGATAAAAGTATAGTAGCAATATTAAATGTCAAAAAAATATAAACAACTTCTTCATTTAACAGCTGATTTACTGTTTAGTTTACAAATTGTTGTAAACTAAATGGACAAAAGCTGCATCATTCATATCCTCTTCATCTGAATTCATTCTTTTAGTTGATATTAATGACACAATATCACAATGTTTTTATTCGCGGCGAGTTTATTTACTGAATATTTTTATCAAATAATAAAAAAAAAACTTCAATGCGCAATTTTCATAATTTGCAGAACTGTCAAAATCATATGGTAGTATGAACAACTTAAGTTGTAGTTAAATGGACGTAGTCAGTGATTTAAGTTATATTTAAATATGATCTATATAAACAATTTTGGTATTTAAACAGAACTTAAGATTAAAAACCCTTTGATTTTTGAAGTTAAAAACTGGCCATAAGTGATAATACGATCCTATATAATGCAGTGATATTAAACTCTAGAATTTAAGAACGCTTAGCTTTTAAATTGCAGCTTTCGTATTTCGTATATTTTATAACAAGTCTCTGTTAAATGCCCATTATATTAAAATCCGGAGAACATCTTGCGTAAAAATCCACTGTTTTACAATGCAGGCAGTACGAATTGTCTTGTTGGTAAGTCTGTGTATACTATACTTTTTATACTTACCACCAAAAAGATGTCATTGCGTTTGTAACACATCGAAATATTGGTCGTAGAATCAAAAGATCGGTAACATTATAAATAATTAAATAGAAATTGCAAAAATTTTAGACTATGCGTTAACGAGTGAAGAAATTTGGCTCTAAAGAATCGATTGTTCTATACGCTATGATATTGCCGATGACTTCGCTGGTAATAATTATAGATTATGCGCAATATAGAAGTCGTGTATTTCGTGTTCGAGATTGTAGTATGCCTACAGTCATCCGCATGTGAAGGTTCGAGGAGTTTGGAAAGGTAGTAGTTAAAATGAGTTGCCTTGAGGAATTCCTTGTTTATATCTTCGTGTTTTTGGGCGAAATTGCACACATTACAGACGATGTGTGAAAGAGTGGAGATATTTCGTTCTAAAAAAACGATTGATCTTTTGAACAAGATCGACGTGAATTTTACACCTGAAATTTTAGGCCGATGTCAAAATTATTCTACGTTTTATTTAAATACAAAATTGGAAACATGTGCCTTAACGGTTTGTTACGCTTATAAAAATATTATATTTAACTTAAAACGACAAATTCGTGCTGTGAAGTTGTTTGGGGACACTGTTGGAGTACGAGACCGTCAAAGATCCGGCCGTCCGAGCACTGTTAGAATTTAGAAAATACAAATTTCGCAAAAATCCATGTCTTGAATTAGCAAAGAAGATTTAGGACTCAGCGCGTTCAAGCGACACAGTGGACACCTGCTCAGGGTCGAATTAAAGCTGTATATGCTCGGTCAACCAGAGAAGAATCCCAACTCATCCCGTGGGTTCAAAGAGGCCACCATCCAGTCTCTGTAATGGTATGGTGGGGAGTGAACCATTTCTGCGAGAAAGGAGTGAAAACATGGACCATAGCCTATCAATCGAACGGAACCCATTGTAAATCCTCTTAACCAATCAATATCCGCCAACAAGAAATGAAATTTCCAGCAAAACTCTACTCGAGCTCACAAACAATCTTTAAAACAACTTTCCTCACTTCATATCAACGGATGATTGGTTAGCTGCTAGTTCAGACCTCAACCCGTTGGATTACAAGTTGTGGTCCGTATTAGAGGGCATTGCTTGCTCTACTCGACATCCAACTATTGAGTCGTTGAAGTGAGTCCTTATCCGTGCAGTGGACAATTTCCCTATGAATGAAGTATGTCTCCCGATCGATAAGTGGCCACATCGTCTCAAGTCGTGCTGGAAGCAAACAGAAGTCATTTCGAATAAGTTGTACTTCGATATAAATAATTTTTCTGTGTATCAGTATTTATTATGACTTGTTTGTTTACTCTACACAATGATTGGCCTTCGATAGTAAAACTTTTGTGTAGCTTTCTATGCGACTCTTGGCTCTTAAAAATCAGTTTCCAAATGATGGATATAGTTATAACACGATTTGCTAAAATCTGGCTAAAATCGATCTAAGGAACTTATTTCTTAGAGGTCATTGCTGGCTATTGGCCTCCTCTAGATGTACGTGCAAAACTGTTGAAAATCCCTTATAACGATGCTGTAATGACGAGCAAAAAGAGGAACCATTGAACATATCTGCTGTAACTGTCCAGCAATTGGGATCTTTAGATGTAAAATTCTTGCGCAAGAAATACTATTTATCGATAAAACTTCTCTATCAAGAGGAGATTTAGGTAAGTTCTACAGGTTGAATAAATGAATGGCTGGAAATAACGCAGGCCAACAATCATAGGACGTCTGGTGCGATGATCATAAGGTAACACAACGGGACCTACACTTGGACTCAATATCGGTCGGTTGCCAATTTAACCTAACCAAACTATCGTTTACACTTTTTCTCCAAACTGTACTTATGAATATTAAACTGTCAGTATTTTAAACTGTAGAGGTAAGGACGGATATAAAAAAAATACATACACTTTTATGCACGCATATATATATTCGTTTTCAGTTGTGAAAGAAAGACAAGTCACATTGATTGCTACTGTCATATCCACTGACTGGCTGACTGTCTCTCTGTCTGTCTTTCTCAACGAATGAATGAAATGGAAATCATGCACTAAACGAAAACATCGACATGTAGCTGCAGACTTAAAGATGAAGAACCTTGAAAATGTATATTAATATTATTACTAAGTTTAATTATTGTTATTGTTGCTGTCGCTGTTGCTGCGACTATTGAATAGGGAGAGTGAAATAAATCTAAGGATAAAACACTGATTAATGTTCAATAAGTATTTTTATTTTGTGCCGTACTTGAAATTGTTTTTCTTTTAAGTCTTTTTTTTCTTATTTTCTTAAAAGAGCTGCCAGCTGATATGTTTGAAATACACAATGGAATTATAAAAGAATAAAAAAAAAACTTCGAAAGGAAGCAAAAAGAAATACTTGAATATTAAGAAACTTATGTTTTTTTGTCTTTATTGTTGATATGGAAAATTTTAAATTGTTTAATCTACCAAAGAAATTGTTTAAGGGATTTTGTTTACTCGATTTTTTTTTATCAGCATTTAAAAGCAATAAACTGGTGTGTTGGTTGGATCAAGGAAATTTAGGAGTAAAGTTAGCGAACTTTTCGAGGCTTTCCTACAATGTGTTTTGGAAGTAAAAGACTTGCGAATGAATGGATTTTAAAGCTAATACATAGTTGTTGGAAATAAATAAATAAACACGAACTACAACATAAAAATATGAATTTTGCCTTATTTTAGCGTGTTCTTTAACTAGAGACATTTAATATACTTTACACTCAGGAAATATTGATTCGAACTAAGTGGTTCAATTGTGGTTCAACTTTATTAAGTTTTTTCGTTATATCTTATAAAAATTAACATTACTAAAACAAAGCTCGATTACCTAGTCCAGCTGCGGTCTGTTTTTGCTGCTTATGTCTGACACATATTGTGTGTGATCCTTAATGTCTTGTCAAATTGTTTAACTGACATGTTGTTGTTGTAGTACCAATTTATTTAATTGCTTGTAGCCATTTAGAATATCGTTTAGTATTTTCTGTTAAATTTAATTAAACATTTATCTACAACACACCCGCATAATGAGAATCATTAAAATAATTTTCTTTACACATTAGAAAAAATTTACACGTTTAATGGCCGAATTCTCAGTCATTAGTTAACCATTGGTAAACTAAAATACTAACTATTGTTTAACTATTACTTGTTATTCTTATGGCAAACTAAGCATTGCGAATAAAGAATCATTAGTTAAGCCTTTGTCATTAGCTAACTAAAGACTGTGATTTCGGCCATAAGTGATTAAAATGTAACAAACAATATGTGGGACAAATTGTTTGTTACAATAAGTTAATGGGAAATTCCAGTTGATAGGTTAAACTAAAAAAACACTTAAATAAGGAATTGACATTTTTCCAACTTTGAACGAATATTTTATTTTAAATGTACCAGAACTTGTTCTAAAATAACTATCTATAACGACTGTAATAAGAGCCACTTTAGGTTCTTTAATAACATCTTTGGAACTAGTAATGCCGCTATTATTTCTGGAAACAAGTCTGTGAAACGCTGTTGGGATTCTAAAATAATTCTATAGGATTTTCAAAGAACTATTTTAACATTGATGTTGGACATCAATTCACCAAGTAGTCATAGAAATTGAATATATGTATTATCATCGAAGAATTGCAAACATTTGGGAAACTGGAGTTCTCGTTTATGTGCGATAAAAATTAAGCGAACCAATCAATAACATAAATAACATCGAGAAGCATGAAAAACCAAATGGCAACTAGGTTTGCACTCATCTTTATTCATGGTTCTGTGGAAAATACAAAAAAATTCCATTTAATGACAGCCGTAAAGCTCCGTGGGTCCAATTCGCAAAGAATACATTGACATGGTCGGATATGTGTTTTAAAGTAAATATAGACACACGGATAAAACATTTATTTCCATGATTTAGGAAGGGATCTTAACCATGGCACTAATAAATTGGTGTTGAAATTGGGTAAAATTACTGGAGCATTAATCTTGAATTACACAAAATATGATTTCTTAGATCTTTGATACAGGATCCTCCCTGACCTGTACCGAGTGAGAGTCTTACTCTATGATGATGTTGTTTATAGGACAGAGGTAACCAAAACTTTCAATAAATGAAATGCATCTGTATTGGATAAGATAATATTGCCCAGCAAACACAAAAATAAGCATTGCAAATGTAATGAATTTTACTTTTAAAAGCAAAATGGAAAATAAGTTTAAAAAAAGTTTTAGGCATAAAATAAAATTAAATAAAAAAAAATATGCCTCAGTTTTTACAGAATTAGGCAATTTTCTTCACACATATTTGATTGGTCGAGTTTACAATTAAAACTTAAAAAATTACACTTAATTTAGGCATTATAAATTAAGTTTTCCATATTTAAGATTTTGTAACAATTTCTTATTAACAAAATATGTTTTAAATTTGAAGAACTTAATTTATTTTTAATGACAAAAAAGAGAACAAGCGTCGGTGTGAGTTTTTTTTAATTGTTTTTGTAGCACAATTGTGCACAGAAAATGAAGATTTGGTTACCTATGATATAGGATGACACATCCGATAACATGCCATAAGGAACTGTTTTGTTATCATGATATGTTTTATGACTGGATGAACATTTGTGGCAGTCCTCAAGGTAGCTGTTTTTCAGTGAGGAAGCGAGATTGCGGGTTCCTTCAGGTCCAGTATGGTTTGGATACGTTAATAGCCTCTGGAATGCTGTCAAGTCTTCGAATAACAACACATAGCCTTGTTTTTCTCAGAGTTCTTAATAACAAGCTAAACTCGCACGCAAGCACTGTCAAGTTCTAATATACTTATACATTCAATAGCGATCCAATCATCTTTCTTTGTAGGGTTGGGGAGAGACCGAATTGTAGACCAAAACTTGTCTACTCCTCAACTGTTCGTCAAGAGAACTTTTAGGCTTTTCCAAGCTGCTAATCTCACGCAGTCCTTTAATCGCCAGAGTTGGTACCTCTAATGTCATTATGTCCCGCTGATTCAGCTAGGAAGTTCGGAAGGATGGCCGACCAGCAAGACTTATATGAGTAACCGCTGCATTTAAAAGAACTTCCTATTTGCTTCGTTAAGTGGTAGGGCATCGGAAGATCGATAGGTAAATTGTCTGAATCCGCGCCAGTTTGCTTTACTTTGGTTGTGTACTTACGACCATGAAATAACGATCGATCCAGGCAATATTGTTTAATGTTTGGTCTTAAAAAAATTGTAAAGATTATTGAACAATCTTAAGTTTTTGAAAGATACAGTGAATTTTAGATTTTTGAAAATGTTTAATTAAATTTAAATTAAATACACTTAATGATTGCCTTCAAATACCCAACGCTTCTAATTTAAAGAGTAAGTCCGTAATATATAGTTAGTTGTGTTGTGCAGTAGTCATTATATTCCACAATATCTTTATGACTCTTAACAATATTTACTTTCCAACTACATATTCCCACACTGTGAAAAAAATGCTTGGCTTCAAAGTCTTTAACACGAATCTTTTTCGAATATACATATACAAGCATACTCTTAAACATTTACATACATATGTACGTAGTATGTATGGTCTCTGTGATGTCTATCAGTACCCGTAAATGTCTATCTATTTTCTAAGCTGATTTCTTAATATTCTAAATGTTTAGGTATCTTTTATTTAGTATATTTTGCCATTTTCCAGCAGGCAATAAAGGGTAAGAGAAAAGAAAAAAAATGTATATTATACGAGAACTATTTACGAGTATTGTAAAAAATAAAACCTACATTTAATTAAATTACGGTTTTACAATATTAGTTTTGTGTTGAATGCGGTAGAGCTGCTAATGCTGGTTGATGACGGTGATGATGGCAATGATGACGCTGATGTTTGCCATGATGTTGCTGCTGCACCCAATATTAACTTAACAGCAATTCTTGTATGTTTATTAAAAAAGTATTCTTTATAACTATTTAAAACTGTAGACTTCAAGGCGTTGATATAAGAAGTGAAGCAAAGAACTAACTCTTTACAAAATGCAAGAATGAATAGTTTAATTTTGTTTCTTTGGGTTGGGAAAAGAAAAACTATTTTAAGATTCATTAAATATACAAAAGTACATACGAGTACTTGGTGCATGTGTACATATTGAAGATATAATATGAGTAATTATTTAAACATTGACAGCAACAGTGACAGCTCCATCAGCATCTTCTACATCGTCATTATCACAATCTTTGGCCTTGTTAAAAGGATTTTCTTTTAATTTTTTTTTTTCTGTTGCACTTTGTTTCTATTACGCTTACATATTTATGCATTTCTTTTTTAACTATTATTAGCTATATTGTAATTGTAACATTTAAGAGTGTAGTATGGTTAGGGTTTCTATATACAAGAGATGGTTGCTGGTTATGGCAATTAAAAATTAAGGCCAAAAGACAAGCTATTCACCCCTATCGTGAATAAAAATTCCACATGAAATTTGTTCTCTTTTATTTTTTTAACATTGAATTTTAATAGAAAAAGTGTGAAATGGGAACAACTTTCATGTGGAATTTTTATTCACGATAGGGGTGAATATGTTTCCCCTTATTCTTCTACCTATGACAAATAATTATATGTGCAATATTTTATAGTGAATTATTATTTGAAAAACAAACAAATATTTTAATAATTGTTTTTATTTTTAAGTACGGTGATTTAAAATTAATAAAAAAAATTATTTTATTTCATAAAAAAAACAAAAAAAAAAAAAAAAAAATGAACTTCATTGATACTTTTATTAATACAAAATGTTTGATCTTTAAAAAATATTTATACATATTATTAAAACTTGTTGCAGCCTACGATGCATTGATCCTGCCAAGTTTTTTAAAATCGTTATATCAATTTTATACCATTCTGCCAATATTGCATTTTTTTAATTTTAAATAAAGTTGTATATTGTTTTGCCTTTGAAAACTCTTTGGCGGAAAGAATTCCTTAACGATCTTTTATAGAACTGATATCGGAACTTACGGCCACTGTAATACTGTTATACATACTAGGGTTTTAAAAAATTCATTGTTTTACGTGCGACATGAATCGGAGCGTTATTTTGTTTGAATGTCCAATTATAACCATATAAAACAGCTGCAAAGTCTATTACATTATTCTCTACAAGATCTACATATATTTCAGCATTCATTTTACTTGACAGTATACATATTTGGGACTTTTCTCGCGCTTTTCTCGTTGCTCCGTTTAAAATTTATCATCCAAAAATTTTAATTTTCAACAAACCCAGCGCGTATTGGCTTTTGTGGCGCTGAGTTAGGTAGGTGCATTAGGTACAAAAAAATAATAAGTTCCCGAAAATATCTGAACTATTGAGTTTTCTTTTCTAATTTTCTGTATGACCTGACAGTAATATGACTAATGTCCTCGATACGTAGCAAAACTTTGAATTTTCAAGAACAACCCTTGTATTTGACTACGATACTAGGATGAGGGGGGACTGAAATTGTTTACACAATTGCCTACAGTAGCCACGGATTGTCTCGCCATCCTATGTAAGGATGCCAGGCCATCCTGCACCAGGCTACATGTGGAAGATACACTTATCAGAGGCTATTGCAGTTTTATTATCAATATACATATATATATATGTATAATTGTGTGTTAATGTTCTAATCCTATTTCCTAGACCTGAATTCTTAATAGAAGAATGAAGCAGTCTTAGATGGATTTTATTAGGTTTTTCTTATTCTACTTTACATTATATTTCTTGGTAAGATCTCCTTTTTGAATGGGGTTTATTCTGAATATAATATTAATTTTTGTCAAGGCGTTCTTTAGGTTTTAAATCAAATGATATCAAAAATCAACTGGACTTGCAATATCTGTGATCCGAAAAACCCCACCCACAGAAACCCTAATATATGTGTGATTTTTATTTTGAACATGGCTTTAATGATTACCACACATGTAAAAAAGTGAGTGCCTTCTACCAAATAACACATTAGATAATGCCACCCCTCAACACCTTCATTCCAGTGCTTAAGAGACTCTATGTGCAACAACTACTGAAAGGGATTGTTGGTGGTGGTGGTGATGATGATGTTTTGCTTTACTGTTTTTTGTTTTTCATTTTTTTTTATATATTTAACATGCATACGAGGAGTGTGCATATACATACATACATATATATATGTAGTATTACCATCAATCCATGCTACTGCCACTAATGACTATGATGTTTATTTGTTATTTTTTTTTGTTTGTTTGTGTTGCACACACATTTCTTCAACAATTTTCGAGTCATTCACAGGGCTTCAGTTTCAATTTGACATTCTTTGGTAGTGCATGGTGGTTGTGTTGCAAATTGCAAAATACTTATAAGAACAATAAAAAACGCAAGCCCAAGAAATTTGCAAAACAAAATTTAAATATAAATCACATTTATAAAAAAAAAAAAAAAGTAAAATCTATGGGGTTGTTGTCGTTTTTGCTGGTTGTTTGGCTTATGCACGAAATTTTAAGCTAAAAATAGGCTTTAAACTAAAACAACGTTCATTATGAATTGGGCCATATCAAATTTAACCGGAAGTAATCGCGTTAGTCGCGCCATTTTAGTTCGTTACTCTCAAGTTCCTTTGGCTGAGGCCGAATCAACGCCACAAACTCCTTCTGCGTCTTCCACGGCAACAAATCAAACGTCTTCTTCGTCATCGTCTTCGTTTGCCGCTACATTTTTGCATGCTTCACGTCATGTTCCTGGTCGTGCTGTGCCTCGCAATGCTGCAAACCATAACCATAATTCATCAACAGCAACGACAGCTACTCAAATTTCCTTGCCGTTGGATGTTGAGGAGACGGTAACCTGTTTCTGTAGGTAAATCAAAATTCAACAAGCAACAACAAACAAACAAACAAACGAATGTTTTATAATTAAACTTGAAGGAAAGTTTTGGCAGGTTAAAATAAAATTTAAAGACATTTTTCAATTAGTTTCAAATTTATGAAATGGTAGTGGAAACTACTTACTTATCCAGCAAAGGAACAAGGATTACAAGTCAATTTAAGAAAATATTAAACATTTTGACAGAACTTTTTATTTCAGATTTTCGTGGTTAATTTATTTAGTTTTATCTTAAATAAGTGTTAATTTTGTGATAACTTTGCTTTCCAATAATGACAGCAGGAAATTAGTTTGATCTGATCTACAGGTGAAATATGTTTTTTAAAATTAACACAATTTTCATTACAATTCAATGAATGAATTTAGCTATTCTTAGAATTTACGTAAATTTCGCTACAAATTATTGTTTTATTCCAGTTTTTACATATACATATCTATGGAAAGTTTGTATTTTAGTTGATTTTCGTCATATATTTGTGTACTTTAAAGTGTACCTTCCTCGATGTCTACCTCTGTAAACTAGTTTGCTTAATTTAATTATTTAAAAATTATGAATTCCAAAGTACAAATGTTTTTTTTTTTTTTGTTTCTTTAATTGGCATGAGCTACAATACCTCTACATATCGTGCAAGACCGTCACAACTCAAAATTTTAAACTGTACACAGGAGAGCCTTTTTAAGATTTCAACCTATTATTTCTCACAAAATTGCTTATAAGGAATTTAAATGTATACAGAAATATAAAGTTTAATATGTTTAAAATCCATTTACCGAGTCGTCTCCTATATTGGATGAATGGTATATTTTTGTATAGACACGGTTTTATAATTCGATATTTGAATTGTGACACTATTGCTGTAAACCTGTAACATTAATTAAAGTCATAAGTGAAAATGTGACTATATTGTTAAAAAATATTGTTTATTGATTGAATCATACACAACTTTATTGTGTTGTCTAAAATATTGGAAAACAAAAATTAAATCAAAATGTTTTCTTAAAACATAAAATTCAGATTAAATGTATTGAATTGATACAGAAATATGTAATTCTTTTTAAAATATGTACTAAAAAATTGATTTCAATTCAGCGTACAGCATATGAAAGCTAATATAGAAAGTTTTATAAATCATTCTTTTTTCGTTCTGATTAAAAAGGCTTAGCAGGAAATGCTTGTTTATAACTAATTTTGGTTTTTAATATTATAACATTTTCAAAATTTTTGTTTGAGTAACTGGTTTTGTAGAATAACATATTAGGAGTTTCTTTGCTAACTTTCAAAACTTTTATGTCATTTATTTTTACATTTTTTCGTAGAAATCATCAAAGGACATTTCATTGACTTTGTATGGATTCCCGCTTTTTTTTTTGCAGTTTTTATTATAGAAATACATACATGTGAGTAAAAATTATTTGCTATAACGACACAACCAACAATGTGCCCTAATTTTATAACAACCAATTTATAGGTATATTTCTGGCAATAACGATTCATTTGAAGTTAATACAAATCGGTACAAGCATTTGAATTCATTAGATTAATTGTAATAACGTCATAACCTAAAATAATATTTAGTTTAACAAAATAGTTGACTACAAGAACGTTACATTTTTTTTTTTTAGAAAATTTTTAAATGCATATGTTCTTGATAAAGAAATAGAAATATCCAATTCAGTAAAGTCACATTTAGATTTGATGCACTCTAACAACAAAGTATTTCCACATTTTTTACCTTCTCTTTCACTAAAATACAATTATAAAATCAAATGTTTCTTTTTTGCTACAAAGAAAACTACATATGTATACAAGAGGAATGCCAAACACAAACTGAAATGTGACCTTGTTGATGTTAATTGCTCAAGTTTGTTATGAGAGGTCATAGCGTCACAAGCATCTGTATTACCGTTATTTTTTCGATAATTCTCTCCGTTCTTAGATCATTTTGTAGAGATTTAAGAGAAGAACATTTCTGCATTACTAACTCGAAAATGCCAAATTTTGAGTTGTGACGGTCTTGCACGAAATGAGCGATATTAACTTTCATTAAAAAATAAAACAATATTTGTTCATTGGCCGAACCTATGGCATCTGCTCTATTACCGCTCAGAATAAGAGTGGGATGTCTGAAAAGAAAAAGGCAAACGTTTATACAGACATTATTTTATATCAGTGGTATATGAGGTTAGCACATTTCATGTCCGTTTCCAATTATAGCAAATATTTTTTGTTGTTTGTTATTATTTAGAACACTTATTTTCAAACTTGTCACCCTAAGATCACGCCAGCTCACTTTTTGTTTTATTAATTTGTTGCATTTCGGTGGTTTTCTTCCCAGAATACAACTACCAAAAAAAAAAAAAACTCGAGAATGTAATTGAGCACTAAATACAAAAGAAAAATATTTAAATCCTATTATTTAGTAGGATATCATTTGTTTTTAATAATAGCATATTTTCGGTGTATACTCTCCACCAGAGTAAGTACGAAGCATTTTGAATTTCATTCCACAAATCGGCCAAATTCTTAGGTTGTACTGCTGTTATATGTATGTTGTATACTTTGGGTTAAGCTGCAAGTTTGGCGAACACCTATAAAATTTAGATTTATTGCTCCAGAGAATATTCTTCCTGCAAATTATTGGTTTGTCTAAATGTTCATGGGCAAAAGAAATCCAGGACTTAAGTTCTTTTTTGAAACATAAACACATTTTTTTCATTAAGTCTTCCTGTTATAGTTCTGGAGAAGACGTCAATATTGAATTTAGTTGAAGTATTTTAAATGGGTCTGAGGCTCTGTAAATTAACATTAGGCTTTTTCTCTGTACACCACTTATGTTTAGACATGTTTAAATACTATTTTTTAACCCTTAATATTTTGTTTCATAAAATATTTTCAGAACTTATTCATTCCTAAAAAGAAACCAAGACAAACTAACAAAATATACATATACAAGGTGGGCCAAGTTTGACTGACTGATTTTCGAAAAGTTCTCGCAGAAGTGCCATTGTGGCTCTTGCGGTATGAGCTGTAGCTCCATCTTGCTGGAACCATATGTTACGATTATTGAGAACTATCGGACGTAAAAAATTTTCCAACATGGTCCGGTATATCACCCCAGAGACGGTTTGTGGTTCATTAAGCTCATTTTCGAAGAAATATGGACCAATAACTTTATCAGCCATGATTCCACACCAAACAGTGCATCTGACAGGGTGTAATTGTCGCTGATGCAATGCTCTTGGATTCTCTGTACCCAAAATTCGGCAGTTCTGTTTATTCACATATCCATTTAAATGAAAATGTGCTTCATCGCTCATAATCTTTGTGTTGTAACAATTGATCGTCCGGAAGCATAATAAAATTCAACAATTTTTACACGTTCTTCCACTGAGTATGATGACATTATGAAATTTTATAAAATTCTGTATTATCTGCAAAAAAAAAAAAATAAAAAAAAATTAAAAATGCAAAAGCTATAAGCATTTCAAATCAGTCAGTCCAAGTTGGCCCACCCTGTATATATATTGCTTTCACGTTCTAAATTATTGTCCAGATCAAAATGCCTATTAATAGCAATTAACAACAAATAGAAGAAAGTATTAAGAAATAATGCAATAAAAAATAGCAGGACATACTGATCACATCATATGGTCCACCACAGGACAAAAATTGCAGTTAATAATTATAAACATATAAAAGAAAAGTATGCTTGAAAACAGCATAAATGAAATATATTAACCTCATGTCCACCACTCTAAATATCTGAAGTCATAGTTAAAATGGTGACCAAATGGTCGGCATCTGCTCGTTTCTCTGCAACATAACATTTGCTGTCGCGGTATTTGTTTGAAGTCTATTTTTTTCGAAATTATCGCTATTTTTCTGAAAGATATTGTTATCCATACAGAAATCAATAAGGTCTAATTCCGAAAATCACTTTAACGGATATAAAACTCTTACTGCCGTATTCATAAAAAATAAAGTAGGTTTGAAGTGTGCTTGTATACAAAATTTTCATACAAAATTTTCTTAAAGTACATTTGAAGTCTTCTTTAATTTTTTATGAATAAGACTGTTAAACATTTAGTTTCAAGTTAATATTAACCACATACATATATATGATGGACTTGGAGCACAAGGAATTTAAGTAACAAATATTTAAACGAGCTTAAACTTAAATTGCAAAAAAAAAAAAAAATCTAAACGCTATTTACAATTTTTGATTTCTAATTGCTTTTTTCCTGAATCCTCCATTTTTTGCAGAAATTTTTAACTTTTATGTTTACTTTATGGAAATTGTCTAGTATGAAGAGTAACCATCTAGGGTTAAGTATTATTCTTCTCTAAGTTTAATCATTGAATTATTCAAATGCTTACACTATTTCCGAAGAATCTTTAGAGTGGTTCAAAGTAATGAAAGACGTTGATATCACAGTAATTTGTTTGAAGGGTAGCCTTCTTTTGGCTACTTTGACTGTATTTTCTCTAAAGCCACTTGCTGCCTTGATTAGAAGTGATAGAATTATTCGCTAGATCTTCTAATGGGATAGCACTTTGATCTCTTGTGCTCCACTCCATGAGTATTTCAACTAATAATCTTAGAGTCTTGTACTTTTTAATCGCTTTTGTGGTGGGTACAGTCTCTAAATGCAATTAGAATCAATTGGTAATGTTACCAAATAGAAATAAGTTATAAGTTCAAAAGATTTAAATTATTGAATGTTCTATCTTGGATCGTCACGGTGATAAATTTATAGCCCACACATTTAGCTATAGCCCATCTTTTTCGATTACTTATACATTGCTCGTAAAAGTAACCGCGGTACCTTCAAGTTACAAGTGACTTGATGATGACCTTGTCAGGAAGTAAAAAAAAAACATCTCAACATTATTGTATCTACCATTTACTAGTTTTCCATAAAATCAAACATAAAATAAAAGAATTTAAAATCTTACGAACAACAAAATTTAATTACGTCCCTTTGGTCTGCATCTTTCGGCTTCATCTATTAAATCGACATAAAAACTAAACTCTTTCTGTTGTTGACAATAACAACAATAAATATTCTTCTTCTGATCATTCTTTACTCTATCAAACGGAAGTTGCATAGTTTTTATTCATTATTTTTCAGTCTTTCCTTCATTCATATGGCTTCTTTGAAATATGTTGTCATTATTATTATTCGTAACAGAAACACAGATAGTTTAACACAATCATAAAATTAAATAAAATAAAAATGAAATCTAACAAAAAGAAAAAGGACATTTAAGGCTCGTTCATATTGCGAATTTACACAAGGTCTTTAGAGATGTAAAACACGCACACAGAGAACATACAAAAAAACACATACATCGGTAGTCACAGATACACAACATGAAATCTATTATTTTTGCGCAGTATATAAATTTCATGAGCACAACATTAACAACATCTTTGGAACAGTTGGAATTCACAGCTAAAAGTAACATTTATAATAGGTACATAAAAATGAATTTAAATTACAACCCAGGAACAGCAAAAACAACAATAACTATGACAACAAAAACTAAAAACATCATTTTTACACTGAAGTCTGAAAATGTAAACAATGCATTACAGCTGTAAAATGTATGTACGTATTTAATATCGAACATGGTTTTAACGAACTAGACATGTGTATCAATAAGATCACACATTGATATTATTCAAAAATTCAAACAAGTTACAAGTTACTGAGAAGTTTATTGTAATCAAACCTATCGTGAATAAAAATTCCACGTGAAATTTGTTCACTTTTATTTTTTTAACATTGAATTTAAATAGGAAAAATGTTAAAAGTGAACACATTTCACGTAGAATTTTTATTCACAATAGGGGTAAATGTATCAAATCTATCGTGTTCACAATCTATGAAATTAAGCAAAGATAAATAATAAAATTCTGAAAATTTCAAATAGGAATAACATTAGTAACAATTCGTACTATTTAATTGGCTCATAAAACAAAACTTCCCTTGAGTTCATTATAACCCTATTCGACTGTAACTTATATGTATGTACATATGTTTATTATTCTTTACTTTAGCATGATTTCTCTTCTTGCACACAATTTCTCTCTCTCTTCTTTGCTACCATTTACTTTGCATTACTGTTATCTTAGGTTGTTGTTTTCATACCAAGTCAGCTGTTCTGTTACTGTGCGGTCAACGCTTACCGCTGCCTCAGTTGACGAACGAAAAACCAAAACACAAAAAATAAATAAAAAAAATGTGTGTTTCTGTGCAATTATTTCTCAGTTGAATAAGTTGGCTTATAAAACAGCTGATTTTTGTTTTTGTAAATATCAACATGAAAGACCATATGTTTGTGTATTTCTTTTGTTTATGATTGTTTTTGTAAATGCTAAAGAAGAGAACCTGCAAATTACAGGGTGAGTAAAAGAGAACTTGTTGTAGAGAGAATATTATTGATTAATTATGAAAGTAAGCAGTGTTGCCAGAAAATTAAATTTAAAATATGCTAAAACTTGGAAAACTAAGTGCTAAAATGTTCTACAGAAGAAAAAAGAAGTGCTAAATTTTTTCAATGTAACAATACAATTTTTATATCAAATGTTACAAATGTAAATTATAGTTTTTTCTAATTTTGTTCATTACAATTGTTGACTTGTTTTAATAGATTACATTTCATATATTAATTAAAAAATTTCCGTGTTCATTTACTTACCACACCGAAAGAAATTTAGTTGAAATATTAATAAAAGTAATTTTTTATTTCTCCAAAAGTATTTTTTGGAGTAAAATAGTAAAAATTTGTTCGAGAAAAAAATTTTTTTTATCAATCAAATTATGCAAAAAGCATTTAGCATAATTTTTAAAAATTTCAATGCATTTTCTGAAAGCAAGGCTGGTAACGGCGTTGTCAACTTGGTGTGTTTCGCACCATTTTTGGTGCTTTTTTGAATTTTTGGTGCGAAAAATTTCTTAGTTGGTGCGCGGTGCGCTTTTTTTTAATTTCTGTGCGTTTTTTAATTTTTCCGAAAATGTGATAAAATCTTTATTTTTAGTTGCAGTTTTTTAATAATTCATTATCATGAAATCTATACGATGAAAAAGGACCCCATTGAATGCATTTTATATACGTATGATAATCAAGCATTCGTCACATGCTAAAGCTGAATAGGATGAAAATTTTTGTTTGAAAATAAAATTAACATTTTAAACATGAAAATAAAAATGCTTGTGTTGCAAGATTGGTCTACTCAAATGTAGACGAACAACCAGGGCTAGAGTCCCAGTGAAGCTCTAACAAATTTTATTGAATAGGGTCAACGAAGCACTTAAAATAGAAAACAAAAATATTTAAAAAATATGTACCGAGTTAAATTTTGAGTGGTTAAATGCTTATTTTATCTTTATTAACTTATTAATTAAAATAACGATTTTTACTATTATTACTTTTACTACTAATCGTTGAAATCTTTTTAAAAAGTTAGTACAAAGGAGTACAAAATTTGTTTGGTTTTTTTTTTTTGTTATACATATTTATAAAAATATTGTATTTTTTATGTGAAATTATTTCAATAAATATTTTATATAAAAAATGTTTCTTCATTTTGGTGCGTTTTGAAATTTCAAAGTTGACAAGCTGGCTGGTAAAATCAATTTACATAAAAAACTTATAATAAATTTCTTTAATTGAAATTAAGTAGGTATGTATAATAAATTTAATTTAAAAAGTATGGTTTTTCAATAAGAATATATGTAAATTAATAATTAATTATTAATGTTGAAAATATTTTTACGGTAGAGACGTGTTTTTTTAGTTTTTATATAAAATACTAAAAAAAATAACGGCAGTCAGTTTAAAACGAATACATAGGCTGTATCAAATACTTACATACGTACATATGTATACATACTTTATAGCAAAAACGACATCATTGCTTGCATGTCATTCATTCATATTGCTTTCAATATTTTTTAATTTTTCCATTAAAACTATAATAAAATGGTTACACCACAACTTTGAAACATCTTAATCTTATAAAAAATTCTGTTGAAAACGGATATTTATCATCGATTTAGACATATGTATGCACATTTGATGTTGAAAGTCGTGTTTTTGTGTAACATCAGAATCTTTTATAAATTCAATTGAAACTCTAAAAATCAGAAGAGTTTCTTTAAAATAATAAAAATATTTTATTTGGATTCACAGATGACGATAAAAACCTCAAAAAACTTGTAAACTTTCTTTCATCATTTTTTCTCTACTAAATCGATTTTATTGATTTTTCATACTAAACTTTTTAGGACAAAAATTAAAATTGTAATCTTATGAGTTTTGAGGTGGCATTTTAAACATTAGCGTGATAGACATACGGACATAGTTAAATCAACTTGAATTTAATTTCATAAGAATTATGGTGCAACAATACAAGGTGAGTGCAAATCGACAACAAATATAACACAAAACAGAAACAACAGGCATTTTGTTTGTGTAAAATAATGTACTACTGTCAAAAATACTTGAAAAAGTATTACTTTTGACATAAGTAAATTGTAAACAAAGTCAGTCAGCTGGGCTACTGCACTCACCTTGTATAGTTGCACCATGATAAGAATGAATAATATTTGTATTTTAAACATAATTGCCGTTATTCTGTCAAAACCTTTAATCACTCAGAATATATATATTTATACAAGTGCTGAATAATGGAAAATCAAAATAAAAACAAACTTGCACAAATTCCTTGAAAATCTGACATTGTCATGTTCAATAATAATAGCTTTCCATAATATTTGAAATGGTAATAAATAATGGGTCGATTATGTACAGCAACCATACTTAAGTTGGATTGTCAACTGGCAATGTAACTGACATGAAAATTGTTATTATGTTCAATTCTAATCTTTGAGTGCGAAATATGGTAAAATTACAAATAATTTAACAATAATATTACTAATATTTAAAACAAAATCAAGGCAACCACAAATTCTCAGTTGCACTTGTTTGGCTGACAATTGCCACATGTCATATATTTTTTTGGCAACTGTCAACTCCACTGCGGTTCAGTTGCTATGCAATGACCACAATGTCTAAACCTATCGTGCAATTAAATATTCAAATCGTAGTAATAAGAATTAAAAAATGCTGCTAAAGGGTGATGTAGCTTAATTGATCATTTGATCATAAGGCATGAGTTGATATTTGTAACCCGGATTCGATTCCCTGCCGCTGCCACTCAAACAACATCAGTTTCTGATAATTATTAGTTTTCTTTCTATCCATCATAACTAATATTTATCACAGCGCCCTCATTCGGTGGTATAGCATTCAAACGCTACCGAAGTAAAATAATTAAATAAAGGCTATATAATCAAGGTTTAAAAATAATGCGCCTACTCACCACCAGAGGCGCTGCAATGCTGCACTAAAACAAACATAATGCGATATAACGATTTTTTACTTTCACCGCCTTTACTTCTTCAATCTATGCCCTTTCCAAAGGAAGTAACGCAATTATATATAGGTATATAAATTGCCTGAGTGTTACGTCTGTTAAAAAAAGGCACATCAGTGTTTAGCAAAGTTTTGGCTGTGTTTTACCCTCTCTCATTATACAAAACCTACAATGGATTCGTATCGAAGAAATCTGATCAATGTAATAGAAAAATATATGAATCCCAGTAATTATCTCCAATTTCTGCCACTCGAACAATATTTTGAAAGGCAAGTTAAAGGCGTAGTTCCTGACAATTCTAGTGTCTTCTTTTAGCTTTTCTTTAATATTAATAAGTTAATAGCAATTTGTGGTTTAAAAGTATTTAATACCTTCTTTGTTACATAAATATTAAAACATTTATGAGACCGGATTGTATGTGAAGAATGCTCGTCATTAAATTCCGTTGATAAATGGACAGAAAATCTCAAATACCCTGTCCATTTAATTGAAAAAGACGGAAAAACTACAGAAACTAATACTATAATGAAACATATACATACATATGTATTGTATTGAATATGAATGTTCGAAATACGTTTGTATTTTGAAATATTCTCGATCAGACGAAAGAAAGTTATTAAAACTATAACCGGTACTCTATGCGAAAAAAGTATGAAACAAACAATGATATGGTGTCAAAGTGAGCACAATTTACGCTTTTTCTGCTCCAAAGAAATTTTTAGGTGGATCACTGAATCTGTTACAATAAAATATAATTTATTTGAGTACACTCCTCCTTTGGAAATTCAACCTCCATGGCATCTTGATTCCAGTAATTTTTCAAAAGAGCTTCAAAGCTTCAACAAAAGCAATACAAATCCATTTGTCTTTAAATCCTTATTTAATAAAATTTACTGTGAATATAACTCCCAAGGCTGGCACTTCCTTTATACAGATGGATCAAAAACCGAAAAACACATAGGTTTTGCTGTAACAGACCATAGTGGAAGCACAAAAAAACGGAATATTACCTCAAAATACGACTATATTTGAAGCCGAAGCCATTGCAGTTATTGAGGCCCTACAGCTTAGCAATGATTAACAAAGCAAACATATAATCTGCACAGACAGTCGTTCAGTGTTCGATAACACTTTAAATCAAAAGAATAAGAATGAATTAATTATTTTAATACAACAGCTAATGATAAAAAGGAGAAAAAATGTTAGGTTACTATGGGTTCCTAGTCACATGGGCATTGACGGCAATGAGGCCGCAGACCTCGCGGCTAAGTCTGTGTACCTACATCCCACATACTTATTCATTCCAAAATTAAAACAATTTGTAACCAGATGTGCCAACACAAAACTCAATATTTCCTTAGATCGTAAGTGGAACGAATACAACCACCACTACAAAACCTTTAACCCAACAAAACAACCTGTCAATCTACCAACATCAACCAATTGCTTGCATAATAAATGTTTCACTAGGCTGCGATTAACTCATACACGTCTCACACATCAATATTTATTGAACAAAACTGCACAGCCAATATGTTCCTTTTGCAGCTCCTCACCATTAACTGTCTTTCACATCTTAGTGGACTGACCAGTACTCTTCAATCTACGTGCATCAATTTTTAAGCCCTCTAACATTGTTGAATTTTTAAAAACTCCAAATAGTAATAACATATCCAAAGTCTTTGAATTCTTAAAGAAAATTTCTTTTCATAACCTAATTTAAATTTTATTATCATTATCTAACAAAATACTAACCTATACACACTTATTCAAGAAATATTAAGCCGATAGCCCATGATGCTAGTGCTATAATAAATTTTTTAATAAATAAATAAATAAAAATAAATAAAATAAATTGGAGTATTTATAAATCTTACAAACATTGTAAGATGTAATTTCAAATAGTTTTACTCGAATAATGGATGGAAGCCAAGTCGGGTCAGAATAAAGACGTAGTTTCGTGCCGTTTATACATTGGTAGCAATCTTTTCTGAAGTCATTCTTTTAAATTTGAATCCAATGTGCATTGAATGACCAGTGGTTTTGAGATTTGGCCACAAATTTTGCAAATTTATCCACTTTCTTACACTTAATTATTTTCTTAACACCTCATCTTTTATATGCGGTATAGTTTGCCTGGAAGTTGTTTGAGATCAGCTTTAAGATATGTTTCATCATCCATTATAATGCCGCCATCAAAATGGTTCACCATTGTCTGTACTAGTTTTCTTGCTCGTATGTTTTGTTCGTCATTTCTGTTTGGTATTTTTATGACAGCATATGATCTCAGCTTATAAATTCTTTTTACCTTTTGCACATACGTGGATTTAATTTTTGCCAAATCGCTCAATGAGACATTGAAATTTGAGAGCAAAGACCTTTTAATTTTCCTATAAATCCAGCTGGTCTATCAGACCCAGATTTTCGAACGATAGATTTAGTCTCTGAATCTTATTATAACATTTCTTGCGGTTGTTAGAGATGCGCACCAGCCGTCTTAGCAATATATGCATAAGAATCATTCGGATTATTTATAAATATGTCCAAAATGATTTTTCTGGTGTTTTCTAATTTTGATGTGGACGCCGCCATGACTGGTCAGAATAAACTAAAAAATTTTATTGTTTTATATTTTTCACATATGATAGAAGTAGAAAAGTAACGGAATCTTCAAAGAGTGTTTACACAGTTCAATAAATTTCAGCTGGAAAATGTAAATTTTTTTGCGTTTCCACCCTTTATTTGACAAAATATTAGCAACCGCATCCCCAGTCTTGCAGACAATAACATGTACCAAATGCAAGTTCAAATTAGTAATTCTCATTGAAACTTCGATAGTCTTCTCTCAGCTTAAAAAACAATTGCAGTAAAAGCTTTTGTAAAAACTTTCGTCATAACCCTCGTAATGTCTTAAGGGAATTTATTACATTCAGTTTTTTTTTTTCACAAACTGGACACCTCTGCGTTTTATTTAACATTTGCTATACCAATCGAAGGGTACTGCCGTGATCCAACACTTGAACTAACTCACGTATCAAGGAAAGGTCAATGCAAAAAATAAAAATTAAAAAATATAAAAGGGAAGACAAAAGCATAAAATAAGTAATGAAAATCAACAGCCGTTTTTAGTCATACATAGATATGTAGTTATTGATGCCGCAATTGCGGCAGTGAATATTAAAACAGATGAAGATGACTGTTTTCAATTATGGCCAAAGTTAATAAGAACCCAATGCTGTTTCATAAAATTGTAAAATATTTACACAATTTACAGTGGTCGAATAGCTGAATCAATAATATAATTTTGAAACAAATTACAATTGGTAACAGTTATTAACAGCGCAAGTATCTAAACCGCTTTAATATTTATTTATAACGAATGAGTGCAACATTCACACTTATGTATTTCATCTGTCTATTTCTCTATATACTACCTAGGCTGTTTGTATATTTGTTATTTATTTAATTTAAAACATTTAGCCGTTAAGTTTCATATTGAATTTTTAATTTCTAATGCCTACATGTGTTGTTTTGTTTAGAATCGTTTTGCTACATTTTTTGCCTCGTTGTGTTGCTGCTGTTTGTTTGTAAAAATCTTTCTAACTTATAATTGTTAAATCTTTAATTGTTTTAAATTTAATTTGTTGAAAAAAAAAAAAACGTAAACTTTCTAATACAATTTACAACAACTTTCTGTTCAAGTCTCGTTATTCACACATCTGTCTGTTTGTTTTCCTGTCAGTGTTTTTTTTTTAACAGTTTTTCGTCAATAAATCGGTTTTAACGAAGTCTATTGATTAATTGTTGTTTTTCACTTACTTTAGATTATTATTTGCTTTTATTATAAGTTATGAATTTACAATAAATAGCCTGAGGTTTATTTTTGTTAAAAACAAAAGATAAATTGTTACATTTAGTTAGAATCTTGATAAAAATAATGTTTCCCTGTATTGTTTTTCTAGCAACATTTTTAAGGCTATTGGAAAATGTTAATAGAAAAGTCTGCTATTGAGATAGTCTTATAAAGAAAAAGCTTAAAGGTGAAACTCTTAGAAAGTACATACTTATGTATATGTAAGTAAGTTCAAAAAACATACATACATAAATTATGGTTCTTATCTCTTATCGACTGAAATTGAAATACGAATGACATTGCTTGCTACAGTAGTTTTGGTTAATAGTCTTCTTGTCTAAACACTAAAAAAATACCTCTGTTTGAAGAAGAATCACAAAGAAGCTACACAGAGAGTTTTACAAATACTAAACATACGAACTTTTCTGTTTGGAAGGGCTGTTGGTAATGGAGCAAGCAGTGTCCAGAGTAATGTATTTAAGCCAATACATAATTTTGTACCTGAAAATTCTCTTGTTTTTCAAATGGATGATCTCCAGTGACTGGGAAGAATCTTTAGTGTTGGTGTAATTACTAACCATCCCCCCCAGTGAACCCACCACCTGTTGTTACTACTTCTAGTCCTGAGATTTATATATTTTGTTGTCGCTTCTTTTTGCACTGGATAGTGAAAGCTTCTTTTCTGCATTACTTTTGTTCATACATTATCTTTCACAGAGAGAGAACAGATTGAAGCATTGCTAGTGCTTTTCTCTAGACAGAGACTCCAAGGAACAACACTGACTCAAATAACTGTTTCATTCCTGGATTCCTGGATTTAACTCCTCATCTCATGGTTATGGATATTTTGTTTCCTTTAGTATAAAATGATAATTCATTTATTTTGGTTTTTAAAAGAGCTGCAAAAGATTTGTTCTCCAAGGATTTTTTATTCATCATGCACTTTTTTATATAGTACCTATGAGCTCTTGCAGAATAGCTGCCACCATACTGGTCAGTTGGGAGCATTTTAGATATTTGGGATCATAAAAGTCATCTTCATCCTATATTACTGAAAGACACACTTTCGCGAGTTCACTTTATGCTCTCTATAAAAGAGTAGATATATGGGTTGGCAAACATGGTACAATTGTATTTTGTTTGATACATTTTAGACTCAGTCGGTAATGTGGTACTATCACAAGTCATTTGGTGCATTTCAAAATATTGCTGCATCAAAAATTGGTATTCCCGATGAAAATGATAAAAATATAATTTCAATTACCATTTGTGTAATAGTGCAAGCCGAAAAGATGATTTTTATTAAATTCCATGAAGGCATATCATAAGATAAAGTGGGGGTATAGGTTATATATCATATTCTAAATATGATTTATGTACAGGAAACGAAACGAGCTTTGTTTCTTTTCCTTTTCAAATAGAAGAGGTTTAATTGTCTTTGTTTCAGATGCATTCGAAAAATGTCTTCCTTTAGCGTTTGTATTTCTATGGGTTTCATTTTTAAAGCAATTCAATTAACTGAAATATTGTTTGTTTTTCTTTTGTCGAGTAATCAATACGAAAGCACAATTTTTAGTGATCGACGACATTCTTGATATCCTGGTATAATTGTCGATGTTAAATATTTGGTCGTTCGTTATATCGAGTATAAAATTGTTTGAACATTCGTTATAGATATAAGGTAATGTTAAACATTTCGGCGTAAGTTTTATTATTATTTAATAAATATTTAAAATGGTACCGTGCAGGTCAAAAAAGCACATTTTATTTATATAGTTGGTACAAAATCCAAAAAGCTTTTTTCCATCCTTGGTATATATCCTACCCTATTCTCCAGTTATTTGAGATTGAGGAACAAATGTTTCTCCAGAGAAGGAGTGCAATAGTTTAATCCCAATAATACTAGTATGGTCTCATGATCCAGGAGTCATCCGCCAAACGTCGTATTAATTGCTGGGAATCCAGATTAGCAATATAAAGAGCGTCCTTCTGTAATTTTTAGCTGGATTCCTGTTATAAAGGCTGACATTTTTCATACTACGCTTTCAAAGAGAGCGCAGGAATAATGAGACAATATTGGAGCTTATACATAGTTTATTGACATAAAGATCAATGTTAAACAACTAGCAGTTAAAATAATATTGATAAAGTAATAAAAAAGTTTAAAATGGGAGAAAGTTAGAATGTACCGATTTGGCATAAAATTGGTTTTTCTGATGAACTTGTGCTGTAGACAGCTTTAGTTATTAAAGGGTTATGGTAAACATTTTGACTAAATATTCCTGGAATCTATTGAACAGATATTTATTTTGTACATAACAGAAATCTTTTAGTAAGAAAGGAGCTTTGAATTAATGTAGTTTCACCAACAATTAATTAGAAGAGATTCGATTTTAAGGATAGATTAAATCTAAGCAAAAGTGTCTCAATTTCGATTAAAGTAATTTAAAGTAAAATGTGTAACAATTTGCTATACCTACTGCTAGTTTCCATGGCTACTTACTTACCAAACCAAAAGGGATACTAAGGGTAATGCTCTCATTAAACAAACCCCTTTAAAGAAGGATTCTATTACTTAAATTTGAATTTTATATGTAGTCGAGGTTATTTAAGAGTTTAAAAATTTGTTGTTGTTTTTGTAAATAATATTTCCCGTTTAACCACTCGTATGTTCTGTGCTCTGGATTTCCTCCCTCATTTAAATCTGCTGGCAGAATTGTTTCGTTTCCTATTAAATAATATTTTTTTTAACATCATTTTGCTAAAGGGTTGTTTAACGTCTACTGCAGGTGTCCTACAATTAAGGATACAATTCCGGTTTACATATTTTTTGTATTCATGTTGCTGCTGCTGCCATTAATTTATGAAACCAGCAGGTTCCTGTTTGGTTTTTCTCTATTGTTTTAATAATTTTTTATTTAAAGTTGCATGCTCTTTTTGCATAATTTATTATTACTTATATTTTTTGTATTAAATATCATTGTCAATATGGAAACGTTATTTTTTCCCTGAAACAAATAACAATGACGGAGTTTCTTCCTGTCCATTGTTAAACAACATCATTCAGAGCCATCAGTTAACCAAGCATAGTGCTGCTCAAGCACATCAATAACATCAGCAAACAGCAACAATATCAGCAATAGCTATAATAAAAACAAAAACACATCGTTTATTTTCATTTTGTACATTTTTGATCAATGTCGACACTGGCTCCACTCCCTCACTTTATTTAGTGTATGAATATTAAATCTAATTTTTTATTGTTTAATATTAAACAGTTTTTGTTGTAGTTAGTTTACAAGTTACGAGGGTTTGCTGCTATTCGCAGAAGTTTTTTTTTTTAATTTGTTGAGAGTTTAACTAACGCTAACTAACGTTGCGATCACTCTAAAAAAAATAAAATATATTTGGGTTTGAGTGCTTGGAATACCTTGGAATACCACTTATCTCTTTCAAACTTAGACTTCGGCATCGTCGACTACGAGATTGTTCATCAAGTGATCATATCTAAAGATACTTCCTTTTTACAGTGTTTCATTGGTATATTGTGCAGCGACTTGTACGGCTGTCTTGAAGGACACAAATGACCTTTGTGTTAACGGTTTTATTGTAGTCGATGAATCTCTTGGACATTGAATTGAGGCGCATTATGATCTAAGTAACGAACTCGTGTTCTATTTGAAATTTTCTCTCTCAGACGAAGAAGATAACTAAGTTGAACCTAAATCTGATGACATTTATTTATTGACAATGATTGAAGTTATTCTCATTAAATGGTTGCCTTCTAAGGTTTTTGCTTAGATTATTTACTATAATTAAAGAGATTATTTAATAGTTAATGTGTTCCCTTGTGTAAACGACAGTTTAAAACAGTTACCTATGCAGTCTATCCCTGCATTTGATAACTCAGAAACTGCTGATTGAACAACGTATCAGAATATAGTACGTAAATCATACAATCACAGAAAAGTTTGTGTAAGATGTTGGTCCCATTCTTTTTCTCATTCTGACAGTTCTTGCAGGAGATTGTCAGGTAATCAGTGCTTTATAGCACGAATATCCAATTTAAAGCGATAGCCGCGGCCATACTGCTCAGTTTTGAGCATTTTAGTATCAGGAGATACGCAGTACTTAGCCGATATATTTGGGATCCTAAAAGCTCATTGTATCAGAGGAGATGTATTTCACTATTCTCGAGTTATTGCAGTTTGAGAAAGAGAGAGGGAAAAGGAGCAAAGGGTGCAATAGACAATGTGATAAAGAAGATTTTGTAAAAAGTTTTCCTATTATAGGTATTGCCATTCCTAATAATACTCTTTCAAAAACAGAACAGTTTTAGGGCTCGCTATTGCTTGCTACCAAACATACGAGTAGACTTCATTGAACAACATCGGTGTGGTGAACCGCTCAAATAGCGGGTTTACATTCCCGGCTTTAGCTTTTCATCTCATGGTTACTGCTTTTTTGACAATTCATTTATTTCAGGTTTTGAAGCACCTGTGACAGCTGCAAAAGGAGTGTTATACAAGGATTTTGTACTAATCATGCGCTTGTTTATAATTTTTACTCTGTATCATTTTAGTGAAGCAGTTAAATTGAAAATTTTGTTGGCTTCCAAAGACTTACGGGATTATAATAGGGTTTATTTACAGTTTATTGAAGATCGATCATACACTTTCAGGAATAAACAGAATATTGATAAATCGAAGAAAGTTTAAAACAACCTATATCCAAAGATAATTTTCCACTATTAATTAAAAGCTGCTATTATAATTTATAATCTAAAAGCGGAGTAATCTGCATGACATTGTATCTTAAGAGACTATTAAATTTGTAACAGCATTTCCTACATTAAAATCAAAATATAATTCCACTTAAGTTAATTAAACATTAGGGCAATGAATCTGAATTTCCCCTCGTATACCTCGTTTATTAGAAATAAAAAAAACATTACAACGCTACTTCAAGTAACCAGCAATATACATAAATATCAGTATTCATTTATGTTCTTTAACACCCTCTGATTAAATGTACCCTCCAACTTTATTGTTGATTTCCTTCCTTTTGTTTTAGCTTTTTTTCTCGTATTTATTTTATTTTTTTTTTCTCCATGGCCTCAAGATATTTTTGTTTACTTTACGATGACATTAGTGCCCCCTCTAGACAGGTTTGTATGAACGAGTATCCTTTCGAAATTCCTTAAAATAAATTAATTTGACGTGAAAGCATTTAGTTATTGTTGCTGCTGCTGCTGTTGTTAGCTTTTGTTGTTGTTTAACCTTGTTTCGGAATTTGTTCTTTCATTTGTCGTTTAAGTTACTTGCTGTTTGTTTTATTTTTAATTTATCTTTTGAAATATTTAGTTAATATTTGTGTTGTTTTTTGTTTGTCTCTTGTGCTTCATTAACACTTTATTTACTTTTGGAATTAAACATTACATGTTTATTCGGTTTTGTGTGTCAAGTAATTGGCCTCTTTATTCACCAAAAATACAAATATTTGTTTGTTGCTGCCCTTTTAAACTCAATTGTCAAAGCAAGTAAACTGCTAAAATTCCTTTAAATTATATAAAAACTTCGTTTTTAGAAACTAAAACAGCTGTTTGCTCTGTATTTTGCTTGATTTAGGTTCTTTCTCCGAACCCTTAGGTATTTATTGCACTTGCTCTCTCTTTTTTCCTTTTCTCTTTGGCTCTGTAACTGTTATTTTGTGAGTCGGGCAGGTGGTTTTTGTTTTTATTTTTTAGCTTCAATTATGCGTGTTTAATTTGTTGTTTTCTTTTATATCTCGTATGTATAGAAAGGCAGGCTGAAAAGTAGTTTCAAAAGAATTAAAAGACACATTAGAAAGCGCATTATAATAGTAAAATCGGTAATGAAATCATTATTGAAATGATTTAGTAGATTCCAAAACAGTTTATATTTTCTTCATTTATTGAAAATCAGGCCAATACAATGCTCCATAGATTTTGGAGATTACTACTCCTAAAAGGAGACAAAATAAGTTAAGTTCTATTTCCAATTATAAACTAAAATTGCGACCTCCTCACGTCGACAAATCACGGCAGCCGTATTAAAGAGCAGTATTCTAGGACCGTTTCTATATATACGGCAGTGAATGCACTTATCACATATCCATCTTTTCAGATGATATCGCAGTTATTAGCATCCTCACAAATTCCTCCAAATAACTCCAGTCCCACACTTATGAGTTGAAGAAATAAAATTTTGTATTACGTAATGTGGTTCACTCCAAGACGGAACATACAGGTTTTAAACGGTATAAAAATATAATCACAATGATTGAACCATTTGCTCAAATGCATTGGCTTACCGGTCAAAAATGTTGACTTTTCGAAAAGCTTCAAAGAAAGGTGTCAAGATTTTTAAGGAAATTATTCTATACATAAGGATC
Source organism: Bellardia bayeri (assembly GCA_950370525.1). Lineage (NCBI taxonomy): Eukaryota > Metazoa > Arthropoda > Insecta > Diptera > Calliphoridae > Bellardia > Bellardia bayeri. Next base: position 24,547,373 of record OX493267.1, read on the forward strand.
TCAATGTCCTTAGAATACACGAAGTGATCAAATACTCCAGTTCCATCAAGATAATAAAACTCATAACAATTTCCTTACAATGAGAGGGGGTATAATCAATGATGGTTCCCGATGCCTTACGTATGATCACTTATGTTTGAATATGGCAGAGTCAATAATATTAATGCTCATTGTGAATTCCTAGAAAGAAGGATTCATTAAAGAACAAGAACAGAAAGAAATTGTAAATTAAGCCACTTATGCGTTTAGTATCAACAGGCAATAAAACAGATCTCTCCTAACTTTTCAAAGTTACAGTACAAGTTATTTTATTAAATTTTAAAATACATTTTTAGATTGCCCTCCTTTGAGTATGCTTTACTTGTTATATAGTAATTGCATTCCTGCTTACCTTTCATTCTGTTCCGCTCTTTATGCCATTACATTCCCAATGACGTGCCATTTATGGTCTACCCCGTTTCCAACTTGCAATCATTCATGCAACCAACAGACCAGACCATCCATCGACCACCACCATTGCAGTTTTGTAGTTATTACATTTTTATGAATATTTCTACATTTGTTGTTGGCTAGTTGTTGGTGCTGGCTTTGTTTTAGTGAAAGAGACCGTGACCAGTTTGATTTTCTAGCCATTTATCCATATTGTTCTTCTTTAAGAACTTCTCTGCACCTCTTTCTTCTCACAAATAGTTTAGTGTTTTTATTGTTGTTGCTGTTTCTTTCATGTACGAGTAGATTATTCACAACTGAGTTGCATGGCTGGCTACTTTTTGTCTATGATTTTTCTCCGTTGCAACTCTCTGTGGGCCTGAACTTTAGCGCAGTTGTTATTATTTTTTGTTCATTCTTTCTTTCATTTTCCATTTAAATATTTTAATGATAATTGTAATTTTCATCAAATGATTTATGAAGAGGAGTTGCCAGCAAGCAATTGTTGTTGTTGTTGTTGCACATTAAAAACATTGATAAATATATGTAAGAGTATTCTGCCATAAAGATCTGTTATAATTACCCGACAACTGCTGTTGATTGAAGTTTGTTTGCTGTAGATCCAAACATAAATATTCATACGTTTGATCTTTAATTGTGTATGTATTCTCATAGAATGAAATTAACTGAAATTATTTGTTAAACTGTAACAATTAAAGTTAATATTTGTTCATCTAGGGCTTTAATGATTGAATGAGAAGAACTGCAGATGCGGAACTGACACTGCATCACTGTGAGTTTAAAGTTGCTCGCTTTTCTTTGGGTTGGGAAGAAGGGAACAAAAGTTTTAATAAAAATCTGTTAAATTAATATACATACATACATACATAACAGGTGGCGCAAAAGTAATTTCGTCGCAGATTTCCTGGCCGTCCAACGCCTACTGGTGAAACACTGCGACGTTTAGCCGCTCGCCTCGAAGAGACTGGCACAACACGAGATGCTGTCAGGCGTGACAGACCCCGGAGTAGCCGTTCTGCAGAGAATATTGCTGCTGTAGCCGAGGATGTCATGGAAGCGCCGTCGACATCGACCAGACGACGTGCCACGCAAATGGGTATCAGTCGACGGTCTTTACAGCGAATTTTGGTACAAGATTTGAAGATGATTCCGTACAAAGTCCAGACGGTGCATCAGCTGTTAGCTGCTGACCGCCAATCGCGTCTAACATACGCTCAAGCCATCCTTAATCACCACCAAGAGGAAGATGATTTTTCATCAAAAATAATCATGAGTGATGAGGCCCAGCAAGATCGCCTGATTTGACCGCTCCAGACTTTTTTATGTGGGGCTTTTTGAAGTCGCGGGTTTATGTCAACAAGCCTCAGACTCTTGCAGCTCTTAAAGACAATATCCGTCAAGAATGTGAGGACCTATCGCCGGAAGTTTTGGCCAAAGTGATGGAAAATGCCATAAAAAGGGCTAAAATGACAATCAACTGTGGCGGCGGCCATTTACATGACATCATATTCTCGTCTTGATGTAGAAAAAATTAAAAGACCAAAAAAAAAATAATCCACAAGAAGAATCAAAGTTGTTCATTTTTTTTAATTACAGCCAAAAAACATCGGAAGTTTACTTTTGCGCCACCTGTTACATGCTGTCTTTCATAGACATTTTCGTAATTTATTAAGGCATATTACATCTAACTTGGAAATGTTGAATAACAATTTCAATTAGGATATACATACATACTTATAATTAAATTTATTATTTAATTCTATAATAATTAAGCTTTTAGTCAGTTGCATTGAAACTTTCCTGCTGCTATACTAATCCTCAAATCATATTTTACTAAATACTTGTTTAAAAATAAATTAATTATAATTTAAATAAACTTAAACCGTATTCTTAAATATGGTAGCAGGACATAATTATATTAATGATTTTCTTTCCGCATCCCTTACCTGATTGTAGTTAGTGTACAGGATGGCTATGTGTTATTGTCGTTTGTCATTAACCTAAATGGCAGACGTTTAAAAGAAAAAAAATAATAATAATATTTACTAAAATTCATCTACTTGGGCATGTAATTAATCTTCTTTTGAGGTTATTAATCTTCTATTTGAGGTTATATTCTTTTGAGGTTTGAGGTTATAAAATAACTAAACAGAATCAGAAAAAAAACTTAAAGTAAAGCAGGAAAAATAAATATTTAAGGTAGCAACAGCAGATTATCTTTGTTAAAAATTTGTTAATATAGTGTATGTAGTAGGATTATTTGTGTCCATATACTTACTCATTTACATTTACTAAAATTGAATCTGTCTACTTAAATCTGGTAGATTATAATGTGTCTCCTCTTCTCTGCACTCGTATTTGGTTTGGCTTTTATGTATTTTCCAAAAATAAGGTCTTATACATTATAATCGAATTAAATAAGTAAAGAGACAGTGACACATCTGTCACTACTACAAATCATTGATATGGAAAAAGTAGAGCCTTTGTAATATAGTTGAGTGCTTTGTTAAATAAAATAAAACAAAAATAACAACTCAAAGACCAAAAAAAGGAGCAGGGAAAATCACTTTCCATGCATGAATTCGGATCTCACACTAGCTTGTACTGACTGACAACAAAAGAGAAGACTATGTTTTTGACACAATAACTTTTTTTTTTTGGTTATTATTATTTTTATATGTATGTATGTATTTACAATTTATTGAAATCCTGACGCGTGTTCTAGTCTGTAGACTACATAGCCACAGTGTAAAATTATTTAGTACATGTGTTTATGAAAGTCAGTCTATATTATAAATGACCTGTGCTATTATTAAATTAATACAGTGACAATAAATACATTGTTATAAATAAATTTAAAAAGGATAATTTGTTTACAATATAAGTGTTAAGAGATTTGGTTTTGTAAAGTCCTGTCTAATTAATAATAATACCAAAGCAAAAACCAACTTGTACGATATAAACAATCAAAGTAATTAAGGCAGACGAACATTAATTGCCAATCAATTAATGTTAATGTACGAATGTGGTTCTAAAATTATTCGAACCATGAAAGATACTGAAACTAGGAAAATATTCTTAACTAAATAAGTATTACACCGATTCTTTGTATCAACTTAGTTTAAACAAGAGTCACACAATAATGAGTATATTTCACAAGACTGTTATCGTTCATCAATAATGATTGCTTGAAGTTTATTGTTAACCGTTTTCATAGATACAGTTTAGTCATCCATCCTTAGTTTTAAATTACTAACATTTTGTATTTCCTTCTAGTTCTCGAGAATCTCAAAAACCCAAAACATTTTAGCCCATTCAGGGTGTTATCATCATCTTTCTTAACATATTATTTTCAAATATAATTTGTGCACCGTATAATCTTCATTACGAAATATTATAAGATTTATCATCTTGCTTCTTCAATGTTTATGTCTGTACACAAGTTGGAAAATTAATGCACAATGCGTTTGCAAGAGTTCTTAAATGTCCGTATGAAGATCTGCTCCTACTCTTGCTAATTAAGTTAAATTTCCTTCAATATTATTGTGCGTGTTGATCATCGATAGTTTATTGCTCTTTTGTGCTAGAGATTACTAACGTAGATCTCATATTTCTAATACCAAGTGCCATTATGGCAGCTTGGTTTTAGACACCGCAAATATGTTTGTTTGAAAATGGTGCATGAAGTCCTCAGTTCAGAAATATTCCCACAGAAACTAAACTTCACCCGTTATTTTCTTTCGTTAAATACTTAAATTTATTCGATATTATGATGTATTGACTTCCAGTTATTGTAATTATCTTCCAAGCTTAATCAGTTTATGTGTTCTCTAAGCGCTATTTGTATTTCATATGTGGGAATCATTACATCTAGAACCTTAACTTTCTCCGGCATTATTAGATTTTCCAAGTTTAGGGAACCTAAATAAAGAATACCACATTATTTTGTGAATAAAGCCATCTCTGTTTTCGTAGACTTAATTTGCCTAAGAGCAAATTTCATTACTCAAGAGCGAGAGCAGCAAATACGTCAATACCGGAATTTACAAGGTTAGTGGTATCAGGGTTCTTGGGATATAACCCTAGTTCCAAATGACAGCCCTTTTCAGCATGAATTTTCCCTTGCCAGGCTCCCTCAAATTTACAAGTTATAGGTTCGATGTCATCTGAACAACTAATATAAAAATAATAATGGATTTTAAATATCCAGTGGTTTTTGTAGCTCCCTCAAATCGCAGTGGGTATAATCGGAAAAAGTTGTTTTCTTTGAAACACTTCAATTCAACACTTCCAGTTTAAAAATCTGAGGCCAAAGTATCAGATAAAGGACTTCTGTTCTGTTTTAAAAGTCCATTATGGCATATCAATTATTATTGTGATTTCTTGCCCACAGTAAGCAAATTCCACTTATGAAGTTAATATCATATGGTCATGGGAAAAATCTGATAATTATAATTATTTCTCTATTATTACTTGTATTTGTACAGCCTTTTGGTCTCTTACCAGCGCATTAATTTTTTAGCTAGGATACCTACATGTTCTGATTTAATGTGATCATGTACACAAACGATTTTATAGCAGACACTTTCTTGGCTATTTATGGGTTCCAGGTATCCATGTATCCCATTACTAAACGACTTTTGAGTAATGCAAATGGCATGCCATTGATAAGTTTTCACTGATTTTTCATTTCTATGCCTCTTAAAGGCAATGGTGGAAATTCAAACATTTTATATGTGTTTACCCCTACAACTACATATTTGTACCTTTGTCCCACTGTGTATACTCGATTTGTTTATTTTAATAATTGTGTTATTCTTTGCATATTTTATTAAATAATTCGTCCTTCACAACATATTTTTCTGCTGCTCTTAACAACAGCAAAAAAGAATATACAAGTAAAAACAATCAACCACAACAACATCATACGACTACAATAACAACTACTATCAGTTTGTGTAAAACCTTCGGTTAAAAAAAAGCAAAACAACAACATGACATACATATATAGTATATAAAAAAAAGTATTGTCCGATAGCCAGTAGCCTGCCTGCTGTAGTCTATAAAATGGCCTATGTGTGTTTTATTTTTGTTTCTGGCTCATGAGAGTCAGCACAAACAGATAATTCGTACGTAGTTTTAGGCTGTTTTAGTTTATGCTTGAATAGTAGATGTTTCTGATGAAGTCTTAATAAAAACTAACAACAATGTTGAGACCTGCCTCCAAAAACTAGAGTAGCAAACTTGAAATTTTATTTAATTTCTTATGTAGTTTGACTGTGTATTTAAAATACCCTACATTCGCTTGGAGGTTAGTCCGCATTTTCACTTTGTTTTCACAATGTCATTATTGTTGTTAAATTGTTGGCAATTGTATGAAAACGGGTTGTCATATGTTTGCAATCATGATGACGCCATATGACAACGCGTTTTCATACAATGGCCTACATATTGGATTGCAATCATGATTGCAAACATAGATGACGCCATATGACAACCCGTTTTCATACAATTGCCCACAATTTGGACAATTTGACAACAAAAAATGACATACTGAAAACCAAGCATTAGTTTGTTTTAATACTCAAAATTCGTCGTTGGTCGAGCTAAAAAAATCATTAGGGATTAAATGAATATATGTGGCGTAACGAAAATTTAAGTTTTTAGAAAGATAAAAATCCCTGAGTGCTCTGGAAAGAAGCAAAGCTACATTTAACTGTTTACATAAAGTGGATCAATAAAGTTTAAGCACACCATGATTTCCACGAGAGAACTCTCAATAACTTTGTTTTAATTTAACGGACGTCTAACGACATTTTAAACTTGGCTAATATGCAATGAAACAAGTTTATTATTGTGAAAAATTACCGTTATAATAGCAAATAAAGTGACTCATATACGTACATATGTATGTGCCTAAACCTTTTTATATAGACTTACGTTGGTTTTTTTTAATTTAAACAATAATATAATATTTTTTTTTGTATATAAATTTGGTTGGCGGAAAATTAATCCCTCAAATTGCTAGGTTATCCTACTATCGATTCAAGTTAGTTCCAAGTCGACCTATACCTTCATATAGGAAGCTGGAACGCTTAAATCTTGTATTAAAACAAAAAATTTAGCATGTGACTAATGCACAACTTCGAAGAACCGTAATGCGGTACAGTTAGACGACGCCAAGCATTAACCAATGCAAAAGTGAGACGCAAATCTCTCGAAGGCAGCGAAAAAAAGACGGCCTTGTTGCCCTTAAGCGATAATGACAATGACGCGCGAGTTCTTTCTCCACCCAGAGCTGAATTACGAATGAATAATAAAATATGAAATATTTTCTGGGGTGAAGGGTCAATAAAACGATCAACCTTTGAAACGATATCAGAATTATTGTTTCAAGTTAAGGAGGAGCAAAGTTAGTTAGAGATTTTTCCACTGTACATAGACACTTATTGATTGAAATGAAAAAGTCTAGCACCGTTTGTGGCGTTTAAAATTACAAATTTAGATACCGAATTTTCAGTTACTTGACCTTGGAGGGCTTACGAAAGCTGTATAGATTTCACAAATACTGATACTCATTACACATGATATTAGACAACAACTTGAATTATTTCCCTGTAGGAGATATGTGCCAATTGTTAAAGTCCCATCAATTATGCAACTTTGACAAATTATCAAAGAGTTTCAAAATCTCATAGAACATCGCATTGCTGCTTTAGGCACTGAAAATATTTTAGCTTAAAAATGGTGCATGAGTTGTTTTCTTCAGTTCAGAGATATATCTAAGCTCTAAATTCTCATAGAAACTCCAATTGGCGTATCATTATCCTTTCATTAAATACTTCAATTGCAGTTGTTGTTATCCCAGTCTCCCAGCCTCAATAGAATCAGACTGCGTTCTCTATTTGAGTTATATTTGCATAACAAAGATAAGTGTCCGGATCTCCTAATCTTGAAGTGATAAGTTCATTTAATATAATACGTTAAAAACAAAATAAGTGTTCCCTAAGAGGAATCATCGGACCGGTTCTATCTCGTTTCGCTTGCATCTAGTGGTTGTGTTAAGACTATGAACAATCCTTCAAGAGTATCTTTTACATAGTTGCAATAAAATATTAGTTCAAAACAAGGATACAGCTTTATGGTTAGAAAGCATTGGATTATAAAGGGTGATTTTTTAGTTTTTATCTTTTTGGCAACACTCGTTTAAACAGTTGACGCACGGTTCGTGTTTTGTTTCACTGTCAAACATCTTCAGTTTGGTCTATAATTTAACCATGAATCGTCTTACAAACGAACAACGCTTGCAAATTATTGAATTTTATTATCAAAATGCGTGCTCTGTTAAGAAAGTTTACTCGACCCACTGAAGCGGCTCAATGGGTACGTAAATAAGCAGAATTGTCGATTTTGGAGTGAATATCAGCCAGAAGCATTGCAAGAGCTACCAATGCATCCAGAAAAAGTCAGAGTTTGGTGCGGTTTATGGGCTAGCGGCATCATTGGACCGTACTTCTTCAAAGATGATGCGAATCGTAACGTAACTGTGAATGGTGAGCGCTACCATGAAATGATATCCAACTTTTTTTTTGCCCAAATTGCAAAAACTTGACTTGCATGACATGTGGTTTCAACAAGACGGTGCCACATGCCACACATCACGCGCAACAATGGACATATTGAGAGGCGAGTTCGCTGAACATTTTATTTCACCTTCGGGACCGGTCAATTAGCCGCCTAGATCGTGCGATTTCCCAAACAAAACAAAAGAAAAAAAAAACTAAAAAGTTATGAATAAAATCTACTGTAACAAACAGCCGGTTTTGATCGACTTATTTTTAATATATTTGTTTAAATATTAAAGTTTAAAACTTGTTTTTATATTTGACTCACTCTTACTCTATCTATAACTCACGTAAATGTTGTGTAGCTGCCAATGTGACCAGATCTCAAAAAGTTCAGCGGCTAAATCAATTTAAAAATAATACTAAAATATGATAAAACTTCTTTCAAAATGCTAAATAATTATGCTAAATTTGTTTAAATACTTTCTCGAAATAATTTTTAACAATTTCAGGTACACATGATTAAAAAATAAATTTTTTATATAAATAACACAACTTTGAACTAAAGAACTCTATAAATTAAGGTTCTTTTCAGGAGTCTAACCTTAAAGATCACTCAGTTGTTAAATATTTTTTGTGTGATTTTCATAGAAATTTTCTAAACTAACGTTCTATAAGTTTTACTGAATCATGCCTTCTGTAATTTGAAAACATTTATTTAATATTTTTAATCCACGTCTAATAGAATTTATGATATCTAAAATCATTCTGTTTCTTATTTTATTATACCCTACACCACCATAGTGGGAGGGTATATTGGATTTGTGCTGATGTTTGTAATGTCCAAAAATATTAGTCATCTTAAAGTATACTAATTCACTCAGAATCACGTTCTTATTCGATTTAACATCTGTCCACGCAAAGTACAGGTCGCAATTTCGAAGATATTTCAATTGTTGAAATATTATTTCACTTAGGCCCATACAAATGTCCTCTCGAAATAAGGATTTAATGATTATAAATACGTGATTTATAAACGTATCCAAACAAATTTTGCCACAAATAAGTTGTATATAAAACCTTATCGCACCTATAAATTTTTTGCAGATCGACATAAGACATAGCTCCCATATAAGGCCCACTTCCGAAAATTATTTTAACGGGCATAACTCTCTTAAAATTGCTGGTATAGAAATAATATTCAATAAAAATAAGTTTCATATTCAATCATGACACCTAATTTTATAATAATGGGTCGATAATTAGTCATAGCTCCCATATAAGTCCAACTTATATGAAAATCATTTAAACATGCATTATAACCGGGCTTGACCGACTATACTTTCTTACCTGATTTTTATATAATTCATTCTACTAAATATACATTCAACTTCTGAATTACTAAATGGCGAAACTAAAATCTTCATAACAAAAAATAAAAGGGGGTTTCATAAAACGCATTCTGCAATTCACAAACTTGCATCCAAAATTCTACAGTTGAGTTTTAATTTTCCACTCATATAAAGTTTATTTTTGCCATTTTAGTTGAAGTGTTGTAATTTCATCTATGTATAAATTTGTCATTTATTCTTTAAAATGTTAATATAACTTTCTTTTCAACAGAATATAAATTAGAAAATAAATTAGTATTTTTTAAAATTTTAAAAGGCTAAAAAATGCTAAACATATTATTAAAAAATGCTAAATAATATGCCAAATGCTTAATGCAAAATTTTGAAGCTAAATCAAAATAAACTAAGCTACATTTAGCCGTAAAAATGGTCACTCTGGTTTCTACTACTACCTCTAGTTCAACTCTCTCTTTATTGCTCTCTTTGTTTAATTTGTGTGTTATCGACTGGGCTGCCAGATGAATTTCGGAAAAAATCGTCAAAATCCCGATAAAAAAGAAAATCGTCAAAAAATTGGAAAAATAAAAAATCACTATTCCTAATAATATTTTTAAATTTTTATTTAAACGAAAACATAAAAATTCAAGTTTATATACGAGTAGTCTATTGTACAATACATATCAAAATACATAAATATTCAGCCTTATTATGAGTGTCGTTTTCTTTTTACGACAACGACTGTTTCGTAATAGATTAAAGAAACGAATTTAATTTTACGAAATTACGAAAGAGTTTTGTTATTTAAATTTATTTGGCTGAATATTCTTTCGCCGTTTTGTTCAAACAGGATAAGTTTTTGTAGAATTTCATGGAATTCGTCATTTAAAATTTCTTTTTATGTTTACAGATAAATAAGTAATTTATACTATCTTGACTCAATATTATTTGGAATTATTATTAAAATTTACAATGTCAATAATTAAGAAAACACTATTATTACTTGGTTTTGTTTTTGAAATATGTCATGTTGTTCTTAATATTTATGATATTAAATGAGAAAAATAATTGTTGTCTCAAAATAGAGAGAATTTGGTAACAAAAACATTAATAAAAAAAACAAATGGTAGGAAATTTTAATAGTTCAGAAAATCGTCACTTTCAATGAAAAATCGTCAATTTGCTATTTTTGAAACAAAAAATCGTCAAAATGACTATAAATCATAAATCTGGCAGCTATGGTCATCGCTGTCATTGCTATTAATGTCGCCGATACCCCGTCGAACTGACCGTATTTGTAACCATTTTAATAATATGGTAAATATCTGCTTAGTTCTTCCATATGCTCTCATTTATTCTTACAGATGCATAGAGAAGATGTCTTGAGAAAGAATGGTAAAGAGTGTTGTCAACTTACAAAACCCATAAACCTATGAAACGAAACTAGTTGCTTGAATTAATTAATTTAGAATTTTTAATGTTTTTCTTTTATGGTTTTATTTTTGTAGATATGTAGGTAGAATCAGTCATTGTGTTACACAAGTTAAGAAATTAATTGAAGATTTTCAGATTTCGTTGTTTTTTTTATCTATTTAATTATTCGTTTTCAATTCGCAACATTTTCAAATCCTTTTAAATTAAACATAGTTTATCTTAATTGGAAAAATTACGTTTATGTATTAACACATTTATGATGGCCAATGGCGGTAGTATTTAGCCTAAATTTATATTTTAATTAAGGTCACACACAGTTAGTTGCCTCATCTTGTTTGAATTACTGATATGGAAATTTTCCTTAATAAAAAGCGTTTAAAAATTGTCTATATGAAATTTAATTTATTGATTGCTTTGCCATTTGTATGTAAATTAAATTAGACGAATGTTAAAGTAACTGATGTGCAAATTTAAAACCCATAAAATTGAATTTTTAATGAAAGAATTTTTTAAACTTATTTTTCTTTATTGAATACTTGTTCAAGTTTAGTTGTTTATTAAAATCGATAATAAATGGCAACATACTTTGAAATAATCCCAGTATAATGAAGAAAATATTGTCACGTCCATTCGTTATATCGAAATTTCTTTTTCGAATATGTTTTAATCGGTCCAAATTGTTCCATATTTTACAGTGATTAAAAATTGCTTTTCTGTAGGATTCTTATCAAGACAAATGTTGAAAAGGTTACTGACATTAAGTCTTAAATGTTTTAAGAGAAAAGCTTTTTTTATTCAGGCTAATAGTTCGAATTTCAAGAATACTATTGTAAAGTACTGGAACAATTGGCAAACTGGAATGCATTTTCTACCCTGCCAAGGGCGTCATCAGCAATCTTTATTGTTCACGATCAATCTGTAAACATCATCTATTTAACTTACCGTTTTTTTTTTGCAGAAATAGAATTTGAGAATTATCATATTTCTTTTTTACGTGTTTTTAGTCAGAACGAAATTTACAGAAAAGAGTTACGTATGTACATAGGTATGTATAAGAACCGTTTAGCAATAGCTCAGAATTAAATTTCCTACCATCATTGTTGCTAAAATAATAACTGCAACACAAAGTTTCTTTGCGGTAAAATAAAATTAAAAAAATATCATCCTTTTTTTCACTAAATATATTATAGTTTTCATTAAAATTTTGACACATTCACTTTTCAAAATTTAATTACGAAGTTGTAATGCGGTTTGACATATTGCCTTTTTTTGCTGTATTTATTTTGTTTATTCAATTTTAACTCTATGCGGCAAGATTTTATTTTTTCTCTCTTTCTCTGTTGTTTTAAGCAAGTCTCACAATTAAAAACAAATATTCCAAACCACCTTGTATTAAAATTTTATTCATAAAAAAATAATCAGACCATTAAACACAACAACAAAGCAGCAGCAGCAACAACAACAAATCAACAACGAGGCTCTAAAACCAACAAACACATAACATACTAAATGTAAACTGAAAAAACAGAAAACAAATGACTTCATTTGTAAGGTGACCAGCAGGGAACAGACTAAATGTAAACTGTAAAAAGAAAACAAATGACTTTATTTGCAAGGTGACCAGCAGCACATTTCCACTAAAAGATATATTTAACAAATTTATATTTAACAAGATGATAATAAAATTTGTCCACCCTATGTTATTTAAAAAAAAGCTTTGTTGGTTAAATTTAGCTCCTTTTTCAATTAATGTCATATATTTAATTTATTTCCCTAATATAAATACGAGTACACATTGTTTAATTAATTACTTCCTTTCTCTCTTTTTAGGTAAGTTTAATAAATTGGTCTATAAAAACATTTAAAGGGGAGGCGTGTTGAAATTCATTAACGGGTGGATTTGGTAAATAAATTACATAAATTTTTAACTAAAAAAAGTAATTTTATCTCAACCCTTAAATGGACAAATTAAAATAAGTATGTATGTTAAAATATTCTTAATTGAACAAGTATGGTGTGGTGATTTTGTTAATAAAAAATTTTCTAATTTCGCAACTAATAATTATATGTATGTATATGTATAACTACTAAGTATACTAAGTATGTTAATATTATTTTAATTAAAAGTGAAATAAATAAATGACCCATTTTTATACCCACCACCAAAAGGGTTATATTAAGTTTGTCATTCCGTTTGTAACACATCAAAATATTGGTCGTGGAACCAAAAAGTCTATATATTCTGGGTCCTAATAAGATTCTAAGACGATCTGGTCATGTCTGTCTGTTGAAGGCACGACAGAGCTTCAAAAAAAAATAGAACTATGAAATTTTTACCAAACATTCTTTGATCCACCGAACTGTTTGGAATTGAAATTGTGCAAAATCGGTCAGTAGGATCCGAGTTATATATCAAAGTTTTAGACAACCTCGATATTTTTCAGATATTTTTTGCCATTTTATGAAATTTTATACACTTTATTTTTTTTTAGAAAGACAAGTGCTGTTGAAATGGTACAAATCGATAGCCCCCATACAAATGTCCTCCCGGAATATGGCTTTATAGAACATAACTGTCTATGTTAATTTTACGTAAAGATAAATCACAGAACGGTATTTTGATTGAATTGGTCGATAGTTGTCCATATCCCCCATATAAAGTCCACTTCCGAAAATCTCTTAAATGCGCAAAAAATCGCTATCATATTGAAATCAACACAAATAATTCGCATATACATACATATAAATCGTCTTTCCAAATTTAATGATGATCGGTACATACTTGACCGTAACCCCATATAAAGTCCACTTCGGAAAACCTCTTAAATTTTACACAGATCAGTTATAAGTATGTTAAAATTATACTATTTTGACTTTTGTGAAAGTAGGTCCATAATTGGTTATATTTCCCATACAAGCTCCACTTCCGAGAATGACCACAAAGGTGACAATTTTGACGTTCCAAAAAGCCAAAATCAGTTTCCTAGGGCGTTTTGGAACATAATTTATTGTGTGTTAAAGTAAATCGCTTAAAACGCTGCAAAGAGCGCAGTTCAGAAAGAAAGAGACAAATATAAATTCTTGCTTATAACTGGAATACTTGTATGTATAAAATTCTTGTAAAAATCGTAACTGAGTTGAAATTCAACCAAAATAAACCTAAAATAAAAAATAAACAACTCTCATGTATGGGCCGGTGCTTCGAAGTGTAATGTGGAGTTGTGTTTCACTGTTCTATCGATACTATAATGTAATGTGTTCTGCTGAAATTAGGGAACTTATTCCCGAAACACGTAGTTTTTTGCGTAATACACGTTCCATTCATGGTCGACTGGACAACGGATCGCACAACACATTACAGGGAAAATTCTTTCTGTAGCCGTAGAAGTATTTCCTGACACTTTCAATATAGGAAAATTGAAATGAAATTCAAAACAACCACTATTCCCCCTATCCTTCCTTTCCTATTTTCCTAGTACCAACACAATGCATTGCATGTAGGGTGGAGAGAATATGTAGCGTTTTGAACTTTTTTCAAAACTTGATAAGACTTGGGTGCTCAAAAGTTGTTACTCCGTATACTGATTGTGCCCTTAAAATTTGCAATAAATCGAATTATATCTTTAGGTGCTACGGCGACCTTAAAAATTGTAAAAACAAAAGATTAAAATTATGCAAAAATCAATGCTTATGCAATTTGTGTTTCGTTCAAAATATGATTTAACTTGAGCCAAAAATTAAATATTTATGCTATCAGCAACGCCCTGAAAAAATGTCATAATTTCAAAAAGATTTCTTGAGGTGTCACAATATTACTAAATTTCGAAGATTTACCACCAAAATCATACATATTTTCCAGTTTTTAGTTTTCTTAATTATATTTATAATTATATTTCTTTTATTATATAATTACAGTAGTAACTCGATTCTTGCAACATAGAAATATTTTTCATTACGCACTCAGTACTTGCGACATCCGAAAATTTTTAACTTTATACTTGCAACATTTTTGTATTACTCGTACGTGCTGCTTTATTTACGTTTTCATAGACTGAATACATTTCAGGAAATCCCCGTTGTTTTATGCTGCTAATGAAATATTGTAAGTTGAATCAGTTTTAAGCTGAGGTGCGGTGTCATAAACAGATGTATGTGCCTTTTATTTTGGGGAATGGGAAATTAATACTCGTTGCTTGCGACAACCTCGAAACTTGCACCGAGTCCGGTTGTCATTACGTGCAAGAATCGAGTTTCTACTGTATATTTATTTTATAACTATATTTCTTTTGTTTCAGATTAGGGCAAGTAATATACCAAATAAAATGGCAACTTTAACGCGCTCAAAAGATAGTAACTGTCCGTTATTTGGAGTTGGAGTACCATTCAATGAAAATGTTTTACCCACATATGGTGATATATTAAGGCAGTATATATTTACACGTAACTACATGAAATTGGAAGGTCAGTTAAAGGAGCCTACGTTTTCAGAAGTAGTCAAAATTGTCGTCCCTTCTCTTGAAACTCTTTGGAAGAAAGCATCCATACCTATAATATCTAATCAACGCATTATTGAAAGAATCCGTGACTACCACTGTAAATACAGAAATCTTATGAAACCTTTCAAACAACGATCCAATATTCCCAGTTTTATAAAGAAAACCGAAGAATTTAAAGATAAATCGAAAGTTTTGTTCGACATTGCTTCATGCAAATGTAAAAATTGCGAAAAGAACAAAAAAGTTCCTGTGACGGAAAGATTGTTTCTACTAGACCAAAGAACTGCAAGAAAAATGATGATAGGAAATATTGATAACAAAACGACAAAACAGCTCCAAGAACGGGAAAAAAGAAAACTGAAAGAAGAACAATCCCTACAAGAAGCCAACCGTTCTAAAATGCAGAAATTTGACAAAAGACACATCCGTGGAGTTAGGTGATAGTCTGTTAGATGATCTATATTCAGACTTGCCTTTATTTGAAGATATTACCACCCCCTCTACTTTATCTGGTATTTCCATGTATGGCCAAATGCGTAAAACTCTGCCAACATTATAAATTATAAAAATGCGTTTTTTGAAATATTTTGTTTCTAATTAATTTCGTTTATATGTTTTATGTATGTACGCCACTGTCGTTGAATATGTCTATGTTTAGTTTAATAGATCTAAATAAAAATTATAAGAGTTAGGCTAGAGCTTATCTTCCGTAAAAGAAATATAAACTTTATTTAAATTAAATTTGATTGTCCTTATTTTTACCTTAAAAGACGACGACACTGCTAATTTTTTTCATAGCTTTGAGTACTTATTTTTGGCCAAGTTAAACTATATGTGATATCGACAAGTAATTAAAACAATTAATACAATACATCAATTAACCTCATTTTATGAAACAATCAAGGGCGTTGTGGCACCTTTAAAATTTAAAAAAATAAATTAATCACAATCTACTGGTATACAGTAGCAACTTTTGCGCTCCCCAGCTCATTGAAAAAAAATTTCGCTCCACCCTAATATGTAGGGGTCTCCCCTGAGAGCTGATCCAAGCAAAAAAAAAAAAAAAAAACGATAAATACAAATTTCTGTACAATATTTTATGATGTCGCCCCATATTGGGTGATTTTGTGGTGGGTGGGTATATAAAATCTTACTTGTTTAAATTAAAAAAATCAAGTTCCCCTCCTCTTAGGGATTTTAGGGTCACGTAACTCATTACATACTTCCTTCGTGGGTTTTAGGCACAGTAATGTTGTTCTTCAACACTCACTCCTTGCTCCATATACATAGATTTTCGCAAAATTTATATTTACTAACATCATCTCTAAGAATAAAAGTAACATACATATTTAGAAAATTTTAATTTTACTCATAATCTGTATGTAAAATAAATTCTTCTATTCGAAGGTTATTGAAGACTTAGGATAAAATAAAAGGTAACCTTTTTTGAAATAGAATTAATTAGATTAAATGTTTATAATCATTTTAAACTTTGGTTAACTTTTGAATTAAATGCATTTGTTCTAATAACAAAAACTATACAATTTTGGAATCCAAGTTTTAACATCGAGGTATATTTTAAGGTATTGTGATACAACTACTGGGTTGGACCCTAGAGCCAATACAGTAGACGCTCAGAAATTAGAACTCTCAGTAATTAGAATTTCCAGAAATTAGAATCAGTCATTTCATTGCATTAAGCGCTCTAAAATTAGTACTAAAAATTCTAATTTCCGAGCGTTTTTTTTTCTTTTTCATTGTAAACACTAAAATTTTGGCGGTTTAGTTTAACCAAATAGAAAACAGAAAGGGGAATCCCATTTTAGTAAATGTTTTTTTATGTTAAATAAACTAAAATGAAAACAAAGACTTAGTTTTTTTATAGCTTTATTGTAAAATTTACCTAAATTTTAGTATAAAAACCCGTTCAGAAATTAGAATAATTCGAAAATTCAAATCGCCCTAAAAACAAAGTGGTTCTAATTTCCGAGCGTCTACTGTATAGGGTTGGTTGGATTGTTGAATATGTGCAGGTATCATGGGGACCCTGACCCTGAAATATGAGACGTCACGGTCTATGCAATACCAGTAGTTTAAATTAATTATGTTGCTTCATAACGAACTTAGTTGCGTACAATTTAAGATTTGTTGGTGCTTTTGGTATTTTTATAGTGTTTTACTAATAAATTTAAATTATTAAATTCTGTTATGAAATTATTATTTATACCATATGTTTGCGTAAAGTTTCATCTGGGCACCTCAATATAAATTATAGAAATATATATATATAAAACTCTGTTGTGTTTTTGTTTATAAATACTAGTTTGTTTTGGTGTTGTTGTAACTTTTTACATTAATACTGAGATACACTCATCTATAGATATATATACCGCGTATCATCAGTGATGTCAACTATTTATGACCATAAAGTGTCATGCAGCACGCTAGAAAACTCAAAAAATACAGAGTATGTTTTCAGTTGTTTGTTAAAACAAGGATCGTAATTATATTAACAGAAATATTTGGAATCTGAGTTAAAATTAGAAAAACACAAATTTCACCTGATTTTATTTGTATGTATAGTTATACATGTGACATATTAAAGTTTATTATCATTGTTAAAATTTCTTCTAAAGAGTCCAAATTATTAAAAAGTACATTGCAGAAATGTTTATTAGTTTAAATGTTTATTTACCCGGCTAAAACATTTATAACCATGAACTAATTATTTTAACAAAGAGATAAACCGCTTGTAAATATGTCATTACATAAAATTCAATTAAACTAATAATAAACAATGACTTAAATTACTCATTTATAGTCTCAAGCTGTGTCCACGATCGTCAGATATTACAACGTTGTCATATCTAGCAAAAGGTAAATAGTCAGTTTAGACGACTGTAAGAAAACTAACAATTTCATTTGCACACAATTGTCACACAATGAATTTATCTGTTAACCGAAATTGTCAGTTTACACGGTTATCAGATTGTTGTGTGGCATTGTCAAATTCGTTTTGCAGCTCTGTGTGTGTTTGTTTAAAAATTTTAAATATTGTCATGGAACAAAAAAGAGCAATTGGACCCATTTTATCTGCTTATGCACACTTTAATTTAATTCTTTAATTTTCTTGTACTTTTTTCAAAAATTTTATCAATGCTTGTTTGTTTATTTATTTATGTACATATATACAAAGTTGCATTTAGAAATAATTTCTATGACAATGCTGCCATTGGCAGATGCATAAACTTTGCACATATGACAATGAAAAGTGTTTGACAATTGTCTTAAAACAATGACAAAATTGTGTATTTACACGATTGTTAGATGCCTGATAATATTTTAGTCTTTCAATGTACTGAAAATGCTTTTTCTTACAACGTTCAAAGGCAAACATTTTAAGTTTACACGGTTGTTAGACATTTTCTGAACATTTTTCGGACAACGTTGTAATATCTGACGATCGTGGACACATAGCTTCACAGATGTCGTTATCAGCTTAGTACAATAATAGCCAAGGTAAAAACATCAGATAGAGTATATTGAATACTCTACCCCTATAACGTCAAAATTATTTAACAAAAATAGCAATTATTTATTTTGTTCTTAGACTTTTGATTTTGTTTAACGTTACATTAATTGTATAACTGATAATGCATTTTCTAATGAGTCTACCTTATATTGTTGTACCATGATTATCAGTAAACACAGAATGTTCTTATATAACAGATACTAAAGACGTCCTTATATGACTACTTCTAAGTAATGCAGACGGTGTATAGTTGCCATTGAAAAGTATGTATATTTTGTAATTGAAAGTTATTGCCCATATTTTTGCTGGACAGTTTACAAAATATCTCCCTCTATTATTTAATATAGTATTTTAGTATGTTTTAAATTAAGAACAAGTTGAGAAAACAACTGATGTATGTTCTAATGTTAAAAGTATTGTAGTACTAAATTGACCATCTCTGATATACACAGAGGGGTGATTTATTTCAAGGTACTTTTTTTTAATAAATTACAAAATATATTTAGAAAATTCTGAAATTCAATTGAAAATGGTGTAGAAGTCTAATAACAATTTATTTAAGAAGATTGAAATGATTTTGCAGCAGTGATGCCTAAAAGCGCTAAAAACCTTAAAATATTTAAATTAATTTAATTAATTTATCAACTTTTATTTTCTTATTTTTAATAACAAAGATTTTATAATGTTTATATTGTCGTCTCGTACATAGAATAAGAAGTAGCAGGTCTATCGTCTGAAATTTGAGAAAAGTAAAGGAAAAAGTACTTTGCAGGAGTACTTTGCAAATATAAAATGTGTTTTCAAATTAACTCATGAATGATACTTGTCATTAATTTCAATAAGGCACTCACCCGATGGATGCCCTTATACATCAGAATATAAATGAAATAGTAACTGCACAGTGGTTTTGTATATAGCATAATCTGAAAGAGCCACTTAACAAATTATAGATTTTTATTTTTGTATTTCATATTCTGACAGAATGAAATCTACTCGTATTCTTCATCTAGTTGTTGTTATTCTGGTCGTTATGTACTCTTTTTCTTTCATTTCATAACTAAAAAAATTGTTTTATTTTATTTTTTTTTTTTAATGTTTGATGTCTACTAAACATGACATTGACGGTTTTGGTATTTTCTTTTTCTCAGTTTTAAAACTTCATTCAATATACAAAAACACACGACATGTGTTTACGGGTAAAATTTCGGTACTAAGTTTGGTATAATTAAATCCACGTAATACTTTTCCTTACCTAATATATTTTAAACCAATAACAGTTTGTAACTCATAATTATTAAGTTTGACCTAACTCCCTTAAGTTACAAATTATTGAAGACAATTTGAAGCACAACAAAAACTTGTTATCCTTCAATTAATAATTTTCAATTAACCTAAACAAAATGCTGCTACAATCAATTAACACCATCAAAGTAGTTTTTATATACAAGTGGTAAATGAGGGTATATATAAGTTTGTCATTCCGTGTGTAACACTGAGATATATTCATCTGAGACCCAACAAAGTATATACATTCTTGATCCTTTTGGACCTCTAAGTCGATTACATTATATCTGTCTGTCTGTGTACAACACTCTCACGTCTAAAATACGTAATCAAAATCAACAAAAAAAAAAACTATTTATAATTCTCCTAAGCAGTTTGTTATTGAAAATCAGTAAAATCGGTTCAGTACAACCGGAGTTCTGAATTAAAATCCGTATGTTTTGCTAATTTGTTTTTTGCAATTTTACACAAGTTATTTTTATGATATAAGGACAAATTATAATGAAAATAGTAAGAATCGGTCCATGATAGCGCCTATTCAAATTTCTTCCCGAAATATAGCTAGATTGAATGATTATTTTGCCCTGGTGTCGTCAAAATAAAATACTAATAAAATTTGCGCTAAAAATGAATAAGAAATATGTATTGAATATAGATATTCTGGTCCTAAAACAGCTTAGTTTTTGTATTTTAAATTTTATTTAGGTGTAGGATATTTAAGATACGTCACAGCCGAATATATCACTCCAACTTGTTATAAATATTTTTCGTACTTTTTATTCGGTTTTCATTTCGCATGCCTATTGTAAAAAATTTATTAAAAAATACTCATAAAAATGGATGAGTAACAAGAAAAAGTCTACAATACGAATACACCGGCCTAACTACCACTTTGAAGGGAAATACTTATTTCGTGGACGTAGAGCAAGTGGTGTTTTTTATTTATAATTTTTGTTAGTTGTGTTTTGTTTAATTTTTGTTCGATATGGACCATTTCCTAAATGCCAGGCACGTAATGCAAGAAACTACAAAAAAATATTGTAGAAAAAACCTTTAACTACTTGAGTTTGAAGTTTGGAAAATCTAGAATTATGGTATTAAGACTCCAAAGAGTATTTACATTTTATGTTAATTCCATTTAAAGCCATAATACAATAAACCGTGCTTCAGGGTACGTGTGTAAATTTATAAGTAATTAAAGCGAGTCAATTGCAAGTAATATTGTTTGGAAAGTTTCTGCATCAAAGTACATTATGTTGAAATTATTCTTAACACAGAAATGGAAAAAGAGCGTCTGCTAATACGTAAAATTAAAGATCTTTATTTTCAATTTCAGATCTTCCAAAAGTCCCATTCATTGTTGGCGAAACTTCTTTTCGTGGTAAAAAAAACAACTTTTAGTTTATACAGCTGTCGCTGAATTTACAATATTTAGCCAAGTGATCGTTCCCTAATAACATTTAGATGTTTCTTGATTTAATCGCACACTTTCGAGCACAACATCCACCTTCTCGTCGTTACAGTGCGTACAATGATGAAGACCTTGTGTTCTATTAACTAGCTAAACAGTCTCCAGAATTTTTTGCACACTTAATATTACTGACTGACAGTAAAAAGTTTGAGTCGTGAAGAGCTGTCAGCGTTTAAATAACATGCGATTAAAGACAACTTTTTATTGTATTATAGTCCTTTATTAATTGTTTAATTCCGAAAAACTGAAAACTATTATTTTCATGTGTTTATGATCTATTGGTCAGTTACTAATCTTATCTCATGACAAATCATTTTATTTTAATATCAATAGAATATATACCACCTCATGAATATGTTGATTATGTAACAGAAATTTAGGGAATAACACATCTTTTATTTGCCCTATACTTCAAATATGATTCAGTCTTCATGACCAAATTTAAAAGTTGATGTTGAAACGTTTTTGATTATGTGACAAATATTTTAATCGTTATTCCACTTTAGGAACTGACATTCTATTGCTGGAACAAAATTAAATCATTTAATTTCTATAGTCTCGCAAAGCTACGTCTGCTTCTGCAGATTGAAGAGATGGTAAAATAATTGAAGAATACAAATAAAAGATCTTAAAAGTAAACACAATACATTTCGGCTCGAAGATGGAGACTATACATCTATTACACTGAATAAAACAAACACTTAGAGGCATTTTCTGTTACTTACTTTAGGTAAAAGCTTTCATCATATAGAAGACATGGGGTATTAAATTTTGGGCTACGATAAAAGCGGCATTGATTTTATATAGATGGTCCTATTCAAAATGTTTAGAACTTCTTGGCGGAAGCCAAGTACGGCTCGAACGAATTCGTAAGAAATACGTACACAAAAATACAAAATATCTAGAAATATCTAGAAATATCTAGAAATTTATTAAACGTGTAGCAGTGCCCTATGACACCAAAGAATTTTTTCTTTTCGGTTTTAAAACCAATACTGACAATATTGGTTTCTATGACACTCCTGGATATTGATAAACAAATTGTTTTAATTTTGGAGAACAAATATCATTAAAATCATTATAATTATTGTTAATGAAAATTTTCCCTCGTGAAAAATTTTTATGTGATAAACTCGGCACCTACTAATCTTTTAATTTTTTAATCAAAACAAAAATGGAAGTAAAATTAAATTTAAAAAAATATAATAAAATTAATTAATTTATATCGTTCCCATCCTCTTCTGTGGGATATGAGTAATAAAGTATGAGTTGAAACGCAAGGCCTTCGAAGCAATTGCAAATCAAATGGAGCTGCCGGTAGAAGTTTACGCTTTGACAACAAATTTGAAAATGAACTCTCACTGTCCTGTGTAAACAGTAATGCTACTTGCAAATGATTCGAATAAGTTTTCGTATATAATACGTACACAGCACTCGCATGCAAGTACTTGCATGTGTAAAGGCAGGGTATGCTACTAGTTATAAGTAATTCAAACGATATGTAGTAGTCAATAATACTATTTTGCTTTCATAAATTTATTTCCAAATATGTAATATGACATTTAAAATATTAGCAAATAACAATACAAACTTAAAATCCTAGTTAAAGTCTTAACAAGCTAGCCACGTTTATGTGCATTGTGTTTTATTTGATGATTGAATAAAGAAACGTATTTATTGGAGAAAGAGAGAGAGAGAGTAAAACATGACTAACGAAAAAATTATAAAATGACCTAACAAACATCACAGGTTGTTGTTGATAAAAGAAAATGCTCACAGGTTGTTATTTTACTCTGTTTTTATTAGCTCTCTGTTTTGTCTCGCAAATTTACATATATCTCTCTATCTTACAGTGTTGTCAGTTTAGGGGATTTATCCACAAATTGAGGATTTTTTTCGTGATTTGGGATAAAAATTTCCTCTTGGGATCCGGGGATTTGTTGGGGATGACAACACAATTTTAGGTGATTTTTTTGGGGATTTTATTTATAACTGGCAAGTCTAAAACTGTGTGTTATTATTTATAATGGATGGTTTCTAATAAAGAAGAAGTATGTAAACATTAAAAAAAAAGTATATATTTTTACTGTTTAAAATGGCTGCAAATACTAATTTTATTAAAAAAAAAAAATTATAATGCTTCTTGGGAACGCGAAGATTCGACAAAAGGATTTAAATATACATATACAAGTACGTTTTTAAAGTGTAACGCTTGCGTTGAACGCGTTTTTTAAATAATGAATATTACCAAAACAAAAATACGTAACAAAATGCAATATGAATTATTGGAAGCATTTCTCAGAATAAAAACATACTTTAAAAATAATTCAATTTGTTGTGTGAAATTTAATCCATCTGCTGAAATGCTAAAACTTTTTAATACAAGCAATATGTACAACAAAATTTCTGAGGCTGATGAATCAGAAGATTTTTATTCTGAAGTTTTGGAATCTCTGGTAAATAATTTTTTCTTTACAAGATTTATAATTACAAATCGAATAATATATGTAGCTATCGATAAAAATTAATTTTATTAAATAAATATGTTATTTTTTAAATAAAATAAAAATTAAAAAAAAAAAATGAATAAAAAAAAAATCAGTTTGGGGATTTTTGGGGATGACAAATCCAAAATTGGGGATAAGCTCTAAAAAAAATACTGGCAGCACTGCTCTCTTGCAAGAGAAGAAAATCATATTGAGAAACTAAACAGAAACAGTCTCATGAGTCAGTCACAATTTACCATATAAATTTCTATACTACCGTTTTGTTTTTTGTTTCTTCTTCCAATAGTGCTTGATTTTGTTTTTGTAGTTTAAGTGGGATTTTATGGTAATACCACTAGACCAGACCACCAAGTACCAAATAGCAGCCGCAGAAATAGAAACAGAGCAGTATTAAAATGAATTGTAGTAGTAAGGCCAGTCAGTCAGTAAGCAAAGAAACAAGTCGTCATCGTTGTTATACTCACTCGCAGTCGTCGCATACAGTGAAACAACAAATGACAGACCAGACAACAATAGCACACAAGAAACACAGGCAGCAGAACGAGTCGAGAGTAACTTTAGTATGAAATCTTCATTTGGCATGATTAGATCATAGCGGTAACACTGGTCTGCTCATACACGGATATTTAACGTAACGTGACGCGTACGTGCACGTTTTCAAATGTTTCTTTATAAAGTTTATAATACATTTAATTATTTAAATATTGTTTAAACATAAAAAACTGTAATATTTCGATAAATCTTGTGGATATATTGTTAAAAGAACAAATTATTAACAGCAAATGGAATTTTATTGTATGGAAAACGTTAACGTTCTGAAGTGCATAAAAAACAAAAAGAAAATACTTAATTAAATTTTAAATAAATATATGTATAAACATATAAAAAGTGTAAAAATAAATAACAAACCTTTTACAATATTAAAAGAAACAAAACTTGTGGTAATAACAAAAAAAAAATATTTTAGCACTTAAAGCTAAAAATTTTATATATAAAATCAAATACAAATTTTATTGAAAATATAAAAAAAAACCTTTGTGGTGTTTCAAAAAGAGTACATACGAGTAGTGTGACAAATCCAGTTTTATTTTGGTAGAATATAAAAATAAAACTTTAAAGTTTAATTAATGTAAAAACAACAGTTGTTAAATTAATTTTTTGCAACAACAAATATAAATATAATAAAAATTCTGTTAAAATGTGTTGCGTGTTGTTTAGCCAAGCAAAAATTGAAATAAAGTTAAAAGAAAATCATCATCATTATCAACAACATCATCATTGTTTTTATTGAAATCAACAACAAACATCGCCATCAACGTCAGTTTTTAGTATTTTTTTTTTTTGTATTTTTTTTTTTGTATTTTGTTGCCACTTCAACTCACTCAGCAACACATTTATAGTTTTTTTTTTTGTTTTTATGTACACTTTATTGCTGCTGCTGCCAACTGCTGATAATGCAACCAAGCGCAACATATTGCTAATGCCTGCATACCGTTGCAGTTTTTCTGTTTTCTTTTTTTTTTTGTTTCTGTAAATAGTATTTGTTTATTGCAAATGTTCAGATACAGTAAGTGTAACAAGAATGACTTGTAGCTAAATACATTTTAAAATTTTCTAGCCAGGATAACACAAATTTAAAGAAAATCCTTTAAAAAGTAATCTACCTATAATACAAAATTCTTGCAAGTTGATGATTTTGTATATACTATACAATTTGACCATTTTATACATACAAAATTTCATATATTCAAATTTGTTAAAAATTCAAAGAAAAAAGTGCCAAATGTTTAAATTGAGGAAGATATTATTAAGTCTATTTTGTAAGAAAATTACTCATTTTTAATAAATAATATTACTAAAGTAGTAAAAAGTACTACTACACATTTAAGGGTTATTTGAAAATCAAAGAGTGATAAATTAAATTCTTAAATTATTTTTTTTAATATTTCTAAATGTCGTAAATCTTTTAAAAGTAGCTAGAGTGTAAACAGTTTTTAAATGGAAATACATATGTATTGCCGATCATCAAAGAAAGTACCAACTGAAGTACTAAAATATATATACAGAAAAAGTGCCATATTATAAACAATTAAAAGTTGTTTAAAAGAAAATTTCAAAAAAATTTTCTCCAAATGTTTTACTCAAAAAAGTTTTAAAAACTTTATAATAATTTTAAACCAGAAAAGTTTATACAAATAAATGCTATAATGTCTGGAAAACTCTACTAAAATATCAACAGTTTCAAAAGCAATCGTTGGTCTTTATTGTAAACTGAGAATAATATTATTAAATAATAACAAATATATTTGTTACATTAACAACTGCAAGTAATTTACAGCCCTTTTGTTTTTATGGTAACATATATTGTTAAAAACCATTTTATTTTATTAATTCAGCTTGAGGTCTCTTTTTTTAAAAATATAAAAACTCTTGTTCGTTTTTAATTTTTATTATATTTTATTTATTTCCAATATTTCGACCAACTTTGCTGATCATCTTAAGGGAAGAAATATAATTTAATGTTTAATACAGTGTTGTCCGATGTTAATGTTCTTTCATGGTAACATATATTTTTATATTTTTTCTGATCTCTTTTTCGAAAGCTGATGTATAAAGATCTGGGCATTAAACCTGGACACATAAAATATCAAATTGATGGTATTTTCATGATCTATCACAATAATTATAGAAAAACATTTGAAAAAGTTCACAATTGTTTCGAAAATTCAAATATTAAAGTAACATAAATATTTATTTGTAAAAAATGACAGCAATTATAGAAAATAATTTTTTCTAAGATTCGAGGTATTAATGATTTTTTACCCTAATTTGAAACCCATGACATTTTTTAAATATCCAAGGTGTCTTCGCACGTTAGTATTGATCGGTGGGGTATAATTTTTAATAAATCTGGCATATATCCTGCTGAATTTGTGTGATGGCTGTTTGTTTTATGTTAAAAGTAGACTTGCGTTCTCAGGAAGTCTAGGGGTGACAAATTCAAGCCACCTTTGCGAAAATCGTCCATGCAGAATGTAGCATTCGTTGTGAGGCACGTAGTGCCGTCTTGCTAGAAACTTTGTTGTCCACGTCCATATTGGTCTAAAGCATCGTTTTTGAAGAAGATCGGATCATTGATGTTTTCGAAGAATATTGGATCATGATTTGATGATCATCAAATTAGTAAAGGTTTACGAACGCATACAGAACTAGCCCTGTGTTTGGGTCCTAGAGGTTAGGAACAACTTTCTAAGGGGATAGACCCCCACACAGAACTAGTCCAGTGTTTGGGTCCTAGAGGATAGGAACAACGTTCATGATATGAATATTACACGTTGAAAAGGCGTTGAAATTATACTTTGTATATTATGATACTAGTTATTGATATTCTTTTACCAATTATATTTAAAATTCATTGATAAATTATCTCCTTTTTGCCACAATTGTGTTAATTCCTTATATTATAGGTATGCCACGGAACTGGAACCAATTGACACAAATTTCCCACAGGGAATTTTTGAATACACAAATCATTCTCCTTTCTTTTTATTGTCTCAGAATTGAACGATTATTTTGTAGCTCGTTTAAAAACTCTTATTTACCATTAAGCTAGATTTACACGATTGAAATTTTCTTCAAAATTCTTCAAACTCGTGTAAACAGCAACATTTCTTCAAAATTTATTAATTTAATAGTTCTTTAGTTCTCATTACAGAGTAACCACACTTTCTTTTAAAACTTACCGTATTATTAGTACCTACATACATATGTAGGTATAGATACCTATACTTTTATTTTGTTATAGAATATTTTTGTTCAAAAAAACAAAAAACTTTAAATCGATATAAAAATTACCCACTTTGTAAAGAAAATGTAAAATTGTGTTGTATTTGCGTTTTTAGTTATTTTTGTTTTTTCTTGTTTCGTTTCAAATGTAGCACACTTTTGTTCAAATACTCAATATTATTTTATTTACATTTACATTAAGTGTTGCTGTATTTGTACTCTCGCGCTGTAGTTGTGGTGTAGTTACCCAGCATACCATTCTAGGAGCGCTCCGAAAAAGGAGTCAGAAAAGAGTCCAACTAAGGAGCATTTTCGGAGCGAAAGAAAAATTAGCTTGTTACTGTCCTGAGTCGGCACGCAGTATGACTCATAAATTCCACTTAATTATGTGTGTACCCAAGCGTTGTTGTCCTGTTATTTGTGCTTTGAACAAAAAAAAAACATAGCTGTACCACACAAGAATGATACAAACAAGATTACACAGAGCCTAAAAAAACCTCATAAAAGACTCTTTTTTGACATTATCTAAGAGCTCTTTATGAGCCCAAAAAAACTCTCAGAAAAGACTCTTTTCTGACATTATCTAAGAGCTCTTTCTGACGGACCATTTTCGAAGGGTTTCGGAGCAATTATGATTGTTTTTTTGGGCTCATAAAGAGCGTTAACGCTCCGATAAAGGTGTCAGAAAAGACTCTTTTTCGGACTCATATGGTTTGCTGGGTATTGTTGTTTTTATTGCTGCTACTGATGTTGCGCTTCTACCAACACTATTAACGCAGTTATTCTTGTTTGTACCTACATATGTATATCAATAAATTTTTTTTTGTTGTTTTTTGAATTTGCTGACATGCTTACTGGCTTTGCAATACACTGCTCGTATAAATAAGTTTTCCATGACTTCATTCCCATACACTAACTACACAACTTCAATGTAAAATACACACCACCACAACAACAACGAAAAATGTTGCCATTCTACACGCCATTCTCGTATCTATGTGCATGTGTACAAGAGTACGTAGTCGCATGCAATTTCCTCCCCAACTGTCAAGTAATTGCAGTTATCGTTTTTGTTGTGGTTTTATAAACAAAACATATGTTTGCTTTTTTTTTTTTGCTTTATTTATTCTCCAAAGTGAGAAGGAGAGATTGACTTAGTCATTTACTCACTGTGGATAACTGTAACAGCTGAAGTTGGAGCTTAACTGAGAGGAAACAACAACAACAATAAATTTAAATAAACAGGACTGCCATGTTGTTCTCTAATTAAAAGTTTAGAAAGTTTTGCATTAGGCTTTTAATTTTGTTTTTTTTTATATAAGTTAGGCATCTTAACCTACATATGTACATACATATGTTTATTTGAATTTCTTTGTTTTCTGATAAGGCAATATAAATATTTTGGTTTTAAATAAATATTTGTTGACAAAATTAGGCTATTATAGTTTTAATCTTTTATGCGAATACAAATAATGTGAGTTACTTTACATTAAAATAGTTATTATCTTCTATTTATTTAATAAAATAAATAAGAGTTATTTTCATTGGTTTTGGAACAATGTAAAAACAACAAACGAAATGTCGCGACATTTACATTTATTCTTATAATATATTTTTTTTTTAATCTGAAAAATATTTGTGTACGCTTTTGTCATAATTTTACATACGATGAATTTACGAATGAAACCAATATCCAGAAAAGTTCAAAATTCAGGACAATTGGACAACACAATTGCCCTAGATCCTTTAACACCTAAACGATGACATTAAATACACCTAATTCTGTTTTTACGAGATAGATACGTTCCTCGAAAACTCGCGTAAAAAAACCGCGTAAAAAAAGATAGAGTATCCATATTAAACGAGGGAATTGGTTCCACGTATGAAATATCAGGTAAAATAAGATAAATAATTCAAATTCATGTTGCTTTATACACAAACATATTTTATTTAAACAAAAAACAATAGAAAAGAGAGTTCATTTAGAAAAGTACATACATACATACATGCAATATCTTTTCGTCTTTAACACTTAAATTTGACTGAATTCTTACACTCTTACTTTCAACTAAATTTATTTGAAATAAACAAGGGAAATCCCCTGTTTCGATAGTGTTGTTTTTTGTACCAGACGATTTTTAGGGCTATGTGTTTAATTTAAATTTCTCCAAAACCAGTGCAAACAACGTTTTTCTGGTAAAAATACTACATTTTTAGATCGCGTTAAATCAAATCTAGTCGCATAAAAACAGAATGAAATATTTATTTGGAAACGCGTTAAATCAAATTCGCCTAAAAAAAACTCGCCTAAAAACAGAATTAGGTGTACAGCATTGCCATATTTAGTACATGTAGAAGTGCAATAGAAATTACGACTGGGTCGTTTATCCAAGCAACGGGAAAATATTCTACATGATAATCAAGAGTGTACTGTATGATACTTCATATAAATCGACGTACACCTGAATTATCGAAAAGATCCTGTAGACCACTTCTGCACTGAAGAGCACATCATCGAGTACTGTGGTCTGAATTGATTGATTAGGTTCGGTA
Organism: Bellardia bayeri; assembly: GCA_950370525.1. Lineage (NCBI taxonomy): Eukaryota > Metazoa > Arthropoda > Insecta > Diptera > Calliphoridae > Bellardia > Bellardia bayeri. Next base: position 24,577,800 of record OX493267.1, read on the forward strand.
GTGCAGGGGCTTGTAAGCCTGGAAATTCTGGCAACCATGCAACGATTTTGAAATATCTGACTAACATAACTGAGAATATTCACTATTACACATCTACACTCTTGCTCGACAGATGAGTATTTATATAGATCACGTAAGGGTCATCTTTTACAGGATTAAATCTCTGTTTACATGAGATCTAGTTTGGTTCTCCAGGCAATAATGTTGCGCATGAACTGGCTAACTAACCGATTGGTTGAAGTTCCACTTTCATGCTGTCAGTCATATATGCAGCGGAAACTTCAAGGTTCTGCTCAGAGCAATTTCTTAAAATCGATGCTTTTATGACTGTCGTAAGTCAAAAGCACTTTTGGGGCTGTAGCTGTATCAACAGGTGTCTGTTATATGGGTATTGAGATTAAATGGTATTGAACCTACCTTTTATTAATTTCTATTAAAATAGTTATAATAAGGACGAGGAAAAGGATGTAGTGGACCCCACTGTGTACTGCTACCTAGAGAATAAAGGCATTAGTCAGTCCATTTCATCAAGCAGGAATCTAAATTCGGAAAGTCATTTTGATTATTGTGAAACATCAGAAAAGGGCCAGTTTATGGATCACAACGAGTCAACTATCGCTAGCTGACTGCCTTTATAACACAATTGGACAAGTTAAGAGTCTTGCTTTATAAAGTTACAGAAAACCACCTATCTCTTTGTAAAGCACCAATAGCTCAAGAATTTCAGTATATATTTCTTTTACACTTCTGCATAAATGTGCTCTAATCACTTGACCAACACTGTACTATGCCACAAAAATATATACACTTGTATGTAGTATAATTAAGCAGATATCTTAAAAAATACAAGTAAGAGGGATATATTCGGCTATGCCGAATCTTATATACCCTTCACCTTTGTTGTGGATGCATAATTATATTATATAAATACTATATGTATATATTATATTGTTACGTTTTTACCTTTTGAAAACGGTGGTTTATTTCCTTTAAATAAACCGCATTCTTTTTAATTGCAAAATAAAAGCGTCAAGTAGTTTGAAGAAAATATAACGAGTCTTTATTTATTTAAATGTACACAAACACAATTAAAAATGAACACACTGTCTTTTTACACACTTATATTACGGTTTAAAAACACACTTAAAGTTTTCGAACACTTTGATGTTAAACACACCATCTGTTGATGAATTTGTTAGTAACAATATTAATACACTTTGTGTGATCAACGCCATCTGTTGATGAGTTTATTAGTTTTTTGATGAAATTTTCAGAGGTTGTCTCGAATTTTTGCTCATATCTCCGTTATTTATGGACGGATTTTGCTGATTTTAAATAGCAAACTTTTGACAGAATTATTGAAGATTTGGATCCCGAAGATATCTGGGGACGTCAGAAAATTGACTTCAACAGTCAGACAGAAATACAGACAGACGGACATGGCTTAATAGACTCCGCTATCTATAAGGATCCAGAATATATGTATATACTTTATAGGGTCGGATAATTATATTGTGGAAATTACAAACGGAATGACAAACTTATATATGTATACCCTTCTCATTAAGGTGAAGGGTATAAAAATAAATAGCTTAATTAAGTAAAAAAGTACATACTATAAAAATAAAAATAGCGTAGGTAATTAAAGAATTTATTTAGATGATAGCTAATTTTAAACCCAGCAAACAATTAAATTTTTGCATAAACAACCCTTTAGAAAATTTTTTTTTTTTTTAGATTTGTAATTTGCAAAATTTGGTAACCCTATACTTACAGATATTTATGCAGTTTTTCTGCTTCAGTTGCTTTAACAAACATATGTTCTATTTTTGCAAACACACACAAGGCATGCAGACAAGCGGACCAATGCTCTTCTCTATGCATCAGCTGTTTCCTTTTTTCATTTTGTCATACAGCGGTTATTACTTTGACATCTGACTTGAATTGAATTGAAATAACAGCAAAAAGCCATAACAACAATTGAGTTTAATATGAATTGAACGATTTTATTGAAAACTTTTACCTCCACCAATACTTGGACACTTCAATGTGATGTGATGCGAAGTTTTTTTGAGGTTTATAGTATTAGATAAACTAATTTTTAATTTAATTTTTGTGTGCAATTTTGATTGCCTTTTTTGTTTGTATGTTTTTGTATTTTTTTTTTTTTTTTTTAATTTTATAGCTTATTTTATTGTTCTTCTCTCTTTTAGTTTTTTACTTCTAGCCTTTACTCGTTACTGGTTTAATAATGTTGTTTTTGTTGTGGCTGCTACTCCTCTCTATATACTATACTTAGTATAAATGACTGTTTGACCTTTAACGGTGGTGTTTTCGATTTCCCTCTAAAGGGGGTTTGTCATGTTTTTGCTGTACACATACTACATACATACATACATAAGTATGTACAGATGTTTGTAGTCCTCTCTTTATGTTTGCAGCGAAGAGTAATAAAATTAATAAAGCCTTTTTGTTGCTCTTGAAGTATGTAGTGGTTTTTGACAAAAAGAATCTCATACCTAAAGTTTTGACATAACATTGAAAAAAAAAATAATCACATGAAATGACTTGTTTTTTTAGCAAACATATGTTGAGTATGTTGGTCATAAAACCAACAAAAATCTCATTTATAATGTAGTAAAGGGTTTTCCAATAAGGACTTGACAACTTTTTTTTTAAATAAAACGCAAACCGTTTGAGATATTTCCAAAACTTTATTACCGACTTGAAATACATTCAAAACATTTATGAATGGAACTCGACTTCGTTCATATGGGCACCGCGGCCACGTCGACAGTGGTCGATTCGTTGGACCCAATTTTGGATGACTCGGTCACACATTTCGGCCGGAATGGCCGCTATTTCGCGTTCAATGTTGGCTCTAAGTTCTTCCAACGTTGTCGGCTTGTTGGCATAGACCAATGATTTGACGTAGCCCCAAAGAAAAAAATCTAGAGGCGTTAAATCGCAAGAACGAGGCGGCCAATTGACTGGTCCATTTCTTGAGATAACACGCTCGTCAAACTTACTCTTCAGTAAATCGATTGTAACGTGTGCTGTGTGGCTTGTGGCACCGTCTTGTTGAAACCACATGTCATCCAAGTCCATGTGTTCCAATTCGGGCCAAAAATAATCGCTAATCATTGCGCGATAACGATCGCCATTCACAGTAACGTGACGATCGTTATTGTCGACGAAAAAATATGGCCCAATGACGCCGCCGGCATGCAAAGCGCACCAAACAGTAATTTTTTGTGGATGAAGTGGTGATTCGTGAAGCACATGTGGATTTTCAGCAGACCAATAACGCATATTTTGCTTATTGACGAACCCATTGAGCCAAAAATGAGCTTCGTCACTGAAGATGATTTTGCGATGAAATTCATCATCTTGGTGCATCTTCTCCAGAGCCCAATCGGAGAACGTACGTCGACTCAAATGGTCCATCGGCTTCAATTCTTGAGTCAGCTTAATCTTGTATGGGTGTAAACCCAGATCCTTACGCAAAATTCGCCATAAAGTGGTCTTGGGGATGCCCAGTTCTTGAGAACGCCGCGGAATCGACTGATTTGAATCGTTTGCTACGGACGCCTGAACGGCAGCGATATTTTCGGAACTTCGACCAGGCCGTTGTCTCACTGGCACGACAGCATCACACAATGAATATGTAGACTCAAATTTTTGCACTAAACTTGTTATTGCTTGTCTACTAGGGCGATAATTACGACCGAAAATTGGAGTTAACGCTCTTAAAGTTGCGGTCACCGACTCCGAATTTCGGTAGTACATTTTTATAATTTCCAAACGTTGTTCCTTCGTGTACTTTACCATAACGAAAATGTTAAGTTTACTGAAAAAAAAGAAAGCAACAATTAGATGATCAGTGAAATAGTGCGTTCACAATTTAAATTCAGAGTTGTCAAGTAGCTATTGGAAAACCCGATATAATATAAATGTGACTACATTTATAAACAAAATACCTACTAAAGTTTTCTTTTTTTTTTATTAAATTTTCGTTTTATAAACAAACCATCAGCCACCAATAATACGATTATCGCCATCATTATTATCAGCAGCAGCATCATTATTGTCATTCTGTCTCTCTTTAACGACGTCGTCACTTTAAACGGCATCAGCAAGCATAACAACAAGTCTCATATAATAAATGTGATGAAATATTGAAATCATTAAAACAGACAAAATATTAAAGTGAAAAAAAAATAAATAAAGAACAATTTTCATAGATGAAGGTTAAAGAGACGGAAATAATATGTTTTATTTTGTATTCTTCAAGAAACACAACAAAATTTATGCTTTATGGCTTAAAGTACAATAATGTTTTATGGTCAGTTATTTTGTTTTTATAGTTTAGATAAAAATTTCAAAATTAAACAAGAATGAATTATGAATTTTGTCAGTTTAAGCACCAAATACAAAAATTATGAAAACGATTAAAGATATTATGAACAATCAGCCTTAATTCAGCTACCTTTATATTATCAGTTATATTATTATATTATATATTATACTAACATGATTTATCAGTTTCTCCTTCACTCTGCTACGGAGATGATTTGCTGAATGTCTCAGTTTTATACTCACAGTGAAGTATACTTAAGTCTACTTCTTTCTCACTCCGTTTAAAGCAGTAAAGATAGTGGGTGATATTATTGATTATGCACGGAAAGGAAAACTAACTGGAAAGAAATATCGATCAATATGTAAAATGTAATTATTAATTCCTGCGGCATGCCGAAATAATATCTGTGTAGAGATGATACCACAAAAAGGAAAAATACCGCAGCAACGGAATGAATAATTTTAAATTATTCTTCCGAACAAAAATTTTTTTGCGCAATCGCGGAACGGAATGAATAATTCGACCCAAGAGCATAACAACTGTGTGTTAAACAATTGTTCTATGGGCTGAACATCGCTGGGCGATTATTGTGTATTTAGATTCGAAGGTAAAAGCTTTCGAAATACAAAGTAAAATGTATACAATTGCAAACGATTTTCTTTCCGAATCAAAATACACAATAACCCCCCAGGTTTAAAGTCATGATTAGAATCGTCTTCATTACGTATAAACATAAGAAGAGTCCCAGTGGTTCGACTCAGACGATAACTCAGTTAGTTTACATATACATACTAAGATAACAAACACTGATATAAAATATTAAAAAAACTGATTCAGTGTTCATTATAGTTGATTTATTTTAGCCAAAAATTATAAACAAATTCAATATGTATTAAAAATAACAATGATACTGAATTTCCCAGCCCTTATATTTTATGTATCAAACTTACTATTTTAATCAACTCTGTGTATTATGTTCATATGTGTTCACTTGTTCTTGCCCTTCTTTAAATATTGAATGAGTTACCAGATTGTTTGCCTAAAAACCCTTAAATTGTTGGAAATGCTCAAAAATAAATATAATTAGATTAGAAGTTTAAAAACACATCTTCCAAGACCTCAAAAGCGTGTTTCATGGGAAGCTTGAAAATTATAATTGCTTACAGAAAGATTCAGGGTTCAAAATTTATTGATGAGTTAATGCATCTGTGTGCCAGTACATAAATAGCGCAATTTCAATTTTTTGGTCAAATTCGAAGACTTGTAGCAAGATGTCGGTGAAATATAGGAGTTTTCAACGATAATATTGTTTTCAAAACAAAATCAAACCAAGAATTTTTTTATGAAAATATTTGAAAGTGTATTGTATTGGAAATAGAAGACAACTACAAATGAAAAATTATATTGCACAGATGTCCACCACGACCATACGCTTGTCGACCCTTTTAACAAATTTTTAAATCTCATTGCGGTTAATTATGTTAATCACGTCAAGGATTTGGAGTTGTAATTCGATTCGATTGGTTCCATATAGATTCTATAGGTTACACAATCACGCAAAAAATAATCCAGTGGAGTTAAATCTCATTATCGGGGCGGCCAATTAACAGTGGAATTTCGTGAAAATATGCCATCGGGTAATTTAGTTTGCAATAACGTAATTTTTTCGGCGGCTGTGTGACATGTGGCACTGTAAAATCACATGTTACTGATATCCATAAATTCAATAATTTTTTTCGATAGTTCAAATTTCTATTGGCAAAACAGAATAAATAAAAAACTTTAGAATTAAATGCCCGTCCATCCGACGTTTAAAAAGGGCTTAAACAAAGAGAAAACCATTGAAAATCAAAATATATTTTTGTTCCTGATAACATTTAATCGAAAATCTAATTGAAATTTGCCACTGATATTTTTAATTTATAAAAATATAAAATTAATTCAAAAAATCCAAAAAAAAATGCTAAAAAATCTGTGTCCACATTATATTGGTTTACTTTTTATATTCACCACCAAAAAGATGAGGTATATTAAGTTTGTCATTCCGTTTGTAACACATCGAAATATTGGTTGTAGAAACAAAAAGTTTATATATTCTGGGTCCTTATAAGATTTTAAGACGATCTATCCATGTCCGTCCGTCTTTTGAAGGCAGGATAGAGCTTCGAAAAAGAGACTTGGAACAATGAAATTTTTCCCAAGCACTCTTCGTTGCACCGAAATGTTTGGCATTGAAAATAGGCAACATCGGTTCAGCAGACTTCGATCATAAAATTTTGCACACTTTAGTTTAATTACGAAAGGACAAGTCCTGTTGAAAATGAAATATACATACATTTATTTCCGGAGTATGGCTCTATGGTACATAAATGTCTTTAGTAAAACAGTATCCATACAAAATTCAGCAAATCTTAGTTTCACGTAAAGATAAATCACAGAACGCTATTTTGATTGAATCCGTCCATATTTGGCAATAAAGTCCACTTCCGAAAATAACTGAAATGCTAAATAAATCTCTTAAAAAATCACTATTAAGTTGAAATTCGACAGAAATAATCCACATAAATGTTTTCAAAATTATATTACATTTAATGAATTGTCTAAATATGTAATTGCCTAAAATTGCCTATTTTGCTGCTAATATTTTGTGTGTCCTCATTGAGCACATTGAGGCATCGAATAAATAAGCTTGGATATATCATATTCTTAGGTTATTTTCTGTCACTCCTCTTTTATAAATCTGGTTAATTCTGCTTTATTTTTTTGAAGACCTTTTTCCTTAGGTGGGACTTTGTGCTGGAGTGTCAATATGGTAACCATGTCTACAGAGATACGACTTGTGTGTCGAGTCGTTATCTCGATGAAATTTATGTTTAAGCTTTTTAGATTTTCTGTAATAATAAAATCAAATCTTCAAGCACTGCCGTTATTCAAAATATCAAAATTAACTTCCTTCGTCATTATATCATCTAATATACTGATTTCGAGCTACTTCTCTATGGCTGAAGTGTGGCTTATATTTGATAATTTTAAGTATTTTACTTTCAATGTGCCTCTTTTGGTCTGCCTGATGAATGTTTTGGTACAAGTCTTCCTTCTCTCTCAGCACGGTTAATGGTGTAATAAACTGTCCTGAGGTTAAGGGACAATTGAATTCAATTGTATTGACCGTAAACTTGTCTATCAAACAATATATAAAATGTGTGCTAAAACTGAATTATGATATTCTGGTCCTAACAACAGCGTAATTTTTGTAATTTTCATTACATTTAGGCGTTGGGTTTTTAAGATTTGGCACTTGCCGAATATAGCGCTCTAACTTGATTTTTTTTTTAATTGTTTTGAAAACATTTTTTTGTCACTATTTAAAACAGGTATAATTATTTTGCTGTTATTGTTTATTGTAATATATACAAATATTCTCAGATTCTTTTTGCGTTTTATTGTCACAAACAAGCGGTATTGATAAAAACAAAACGTATAAAATGAATTTTGTTGTTGCAATTAGTCATTGAAAAGAAAATTATTAAAAAATGAATTATCTTACAAAATCTTGATAATGATGAAATTCGACAGAAATATTCCACATAAATCATAGTAACCAACCTTATGGTGATCGGCCTGTAATTAGTCATAGCTCTTATATAGGGATCCCTTCCGAAAAACACATTAACCTACGTAAATATCTTATAAATATCGATATCGGACTAAAATTTTTAATTGTCAGTTATAGTTATATAAGTAAAAATTTTACTATTGGATTTTGCGAAAGTGAGTTCATAATTAGGTCCATTTCTGAGAATATCTGTAATACCTAAAAAAATCTACAACATATCGTTTTTTGAGATATTAAATTCACCATAACATTCAAATACAATAAAATATTTTATAACTATCGTTACAAAATTCGATTTTCGACTATGGTCGAAAATGCTTATCGAACGAATTTTCTTTTCGTATTATGCTGCACATTCGATGAAAAACGCTATTGTGAAAATCACTTTTTTTGGGTTATTCACAATAGTACATTTCTATCAGCTGGCGCCATATTTGTTTACAAATTCTTAAAGAAAAATAAATTAAATTTGAAATGACCACCACGGAATTACGGTTAATGATTCGTCTGATGAGTAGAATTAAGCTTCTTTTTAATTTTTTGGCTGCCTGAACTTTAGAGCAAATACATTTTGCCAACAGTGGAACTTCTTCCATGAGAGAAACGAGCTTTTCCAATTGCTGTTTTCTACTTGCGACCTGCAGTAATTTACAAGTAGTATGTATTTGGTTGACCAAAACCAAAAAACAAACAAATTCTTACATTTTTAAAAAATTTTGTACAGTTTTATATAGCGTCGAAGCAAATTTGTGTTCGATAAAAAATTCATTGAACAACGAAATTTTCGACAGCGATGCGAACTCATAATACAAATTTTATATTCGATTTTCGATAGCCAGCGAATATCGATTGTCGAATGCAGCTCATAATAGGGCCCATAATATGTAATATATCCCGTATAAGGGGTCAGAAAAGTAAACCAATTCGTAATAACATTGTTATCGATACATAATGAAACACAAAATTCATTCATATTAGTATTCATAGATCACGCACGATACTGATATACATATGTATAGGTGGTGGATATATAAGATTCGGCATAGCCGAATTTAAACTCTTATTTTTATATGGAGTTTAACATTAATTTGACAGTAATTATTTTCTGTATATAAAATTAAAGAATTCACATCAATCTGTCTGGATTCGCCTTTGCATATATATTAATGTAAATGCACAGCACTTTTTAAAAGAACTAGGTTCATTATATTTTTGTTGAATTCACTTTAAATATTCCTGGTTTTCATATGAAGTTTGACATTCAGTGACTGAAAAAAAAAATATATATGTAGATCCAATATGCTTGCACACCAATACCTCGTTTCGTTTTGCGTTTTTCGAAGTTGCGTCGCTGCTTAATTAGTACTAATTTTCACTGTGCATCGTTAGATTTTCAAGGCTGCGCTGTTTTGGGTTCGAGTCTTTAAATTTTTTTTTTTAATTTTTGGAAAATTTGCAACATCATTAGATGCTAAAACGATGACCCGTACAAAAAGTGCTTTGATGATCGAAACGCAGTCCTTGCTTTCTATTCACATTGAAAATCAAATTGCTCAGATAATACCATTAAGTAAAATTGTTACAAGGAAATTTATTTTACGTTAAAAAAAAAGCTGTTCAGCAATTTTTTGTGAAAGAAAACCCTAGAACCTATCTTCGTTCTTTACATCGTGCGTCTTGTTTTCTTGGAACGTAACCCCAACGCAAAGTGAGGTATTGGTGTATTTTTTTCCATTGTTATTGTAGCGTTGTAAATTTGTAAGCCTAATTATAAAATGTCCTAAATAATCATGAACCTACTGTCATTAATTGAGAGAAATTTTCACACCGATTTATAACGGTCGAAATAACTTCTCTCCTGATCAAAAATAAAACGGATTTTTGGAAACAGTCAACATTTTAATTCTAAACTCTCCACTTGTTTTTATATTAAAAATTTTTTGTTTTTATTTTTCTATTAACATTTCACAATTTGTTTTAGAAAATTAGCCCCCTATTTTGAATTTCAAATATTCTGGGCCGATGAGCTCAATGACACAAATTCTAACAAGTATTACTCAATAACATTTTTGACCTTGCCGAACAAAATTATGAATTAAAATTCTGTAGCCAATCATATGATGTAATAAATTTTGAACTAATAAAAAGTTCCCTCTACTAAATTATTTTATCAACCTAAAAAATTGTGTCTAAATCAACACAATTATTTGGTAAACGAAAAAAAGGAGGACAGTGTAAATACTTGTTAGATACATATTGTGTTTATCCATGTGTCATACTGATGCGTTGAAGATTTCTTTAAATTGCCATTTACATTCTTTTTTTTTTGATTTGTTAATCATAATTTTGTGTTGCTATTTTCATTATATACTTACATACATACTTATATTTTTGCATTTTGTTAATAGCATTTAAAATAAAAAATATGCTCAGCATTTCAGCATATATGTATATTTACTAGAGTCCGATCGAAACCGTTTTCATTTCAGGCCGAAACCGAACCGAAACTACTATTCGGTCAAAAAGGCGATATTCGGCCAAATCCGAAACATTTAATAGATATGTATGTATCATTAATATCCAAAAATGATTTATTTTAATTTTAGATAATATTAAAAAACCGTCACTACTTCATAAATCTAGTTTTTTTCATCTTAAACTGACAATTTTTTTTAAGAAACAGTTTACCGTATTCTTAAATATTTTACAATAAATAAATTATTGTATTGTATTAATTATGTATGTATATTAAAAACGTGTATCACCATAAAAGTTACGATATTCGTATGAAATATGGCCGAAAATGTAATATTGGTATTCGGCCAATTTTTGGCCTAATCCGAAACGCAATATGTACTCTAATATTTACACATCTTTACGTATTTAATATTGTCAGTCATTGTCATTTGGCCATTTTCTTACTTCAATACTTGTTTGTGGTGGCTCTTTCTCTCAAAAAAGCCCTATAAACTAAAACACACAACATTCAAAGAAAAACCGAAGAAACCAAAAACAAAACAACGCATAGTAAAATGAAAGTGTCAATGTCACCTGTTTTGCTCATTTATCTTCATTAACCAAAATGGCAGTGAAAATAACTCACCAATACATTTACACGCATACATATCATACACACATACAAATTACACTAAGCTACATTCAAACATACATATTCGTACAAACATTTGTACCCATGTATGTAGTATTTAAAATTTAAATGATGGTGTGATTTCTTTGTTGTTTTCTAAATTTTTGTGTATTTTTACTTTGATGCTAAAATTCATTCAGAAGATTTCTTGAATTTGTTTTCTAATACACCTGGTTCTGTTCGTTGTCGGTATCTACGCTCTAAAAGATTTGTGTTGTTTAGAAAATTCGCCAACGTCATTTACGGGTTCCTGTTATTCTTTCAAAAAATACAATTCGGGACTCTGCTCATGCATACAATTTTATTTATTTACTTTTTTCTTTTTTTTTTAGTATGATGTATTTTTAATGAGTTTTAGTTGATTTTTCATTATATGTGGCTGTACATAGGCATATTATACCTACGTACGTACATTTTAAACTAAACATACATAGGTATAATGCAAAAAAAAAAACAATACAAATATTATAATAACAAAAAGTGCTAATTAATCAAAACAAAAAACAACAAAAAAAAAAAAACATGCAAAATGGAAAAATGAACAAAATAACATTTAAAAGCCTTCAAAAGTGTTTTACATAAGTAGGTACATATTATGAAAAATAAAACCTTAAAATCTACGACTTTTTAAACAGATGAGTTATTTTGTGATTTGTAGCTTAAGTTTGTGTCATTTGTAAACGATTAATACAAAATTTATGTGTTTTTGTTGTTGTCCTGGCATTATATTTAATCTCAGCACTTCATCATCTGCTAACACTTGTATTGCCAGCTCCTCTACTTCACGTTTATCTTCTTATATAAACTCACCAGACTCGGCAAACACAGTTACAGATACAAACGTCGCAGCGTCATCGTCAGGCTGTACATTTATGGGTGGCGTACTATCATTATTTTCTTCTGCACCAGCAGTTGCAACATCTTCAACAAATGCGTTGCACAGTTTTAACCATAAATCTAGTAACACCCCTAACAGCAATAACAATAACAGCTCTTCGGCAGCAACAACAGTAAGAACAAGTGATGTGTCATCATCTTTAAATGTATCACAGATGCGTCAACTACCTCCACCGCAGCAATATAAACAGCAAAATACGCATATTTCGAAAAATCAGCAACAAAAACAGCAACAACAACAAAATAATCGTCGTCATCAATCGCTGACGAGTTATATGCCGTTTAACGGATTTCACATGTACGCAGTTCATAAGTATATGTTTGTTTGTTATTCCTCTTTCTCTGCTTCTACTAATTTCGCTGCCTCTACTGCTGCTTCTTGTTCCTTTTTCAACAGTTGACAAGCTATAAGTAATTATAGAGATTTGTTGGATTCTTTTCTAATATATATATGTTTGTATATTGTTGCTGCTTTTATTTTAATTATTATTTAATTTATATTCTTTTGTTTTTGCGCTTCATTTAATTTGATAACAAATACAAATATGTATACACAGGCCTAAATTCTTTTCGAAATGGAATGCGAGGAATGCAATATGGCTGTATTGATTTATCTTAGTTTACTCTCTCTTAAGCTATGTATAGACGGTTGTCAGATCTAGCAATGTGCTAGCAATGTACTGACATTGGAAAATTTTTTGCCAAAGGTAAATTGTCAATGGTTTTTCTTATAACGTTGGAAGACAAAAACTTTAAGTTCACACGGTTGTTAGATATTTTCTAAACATTTTTCTGATAACCGTCTGTACAAAGCTTTAGTCCTGTTTCATACTCATCAGTTCTGACTGTCAAGTCAAGTATTTTTTAATGAGAAGGAAAAAGATAAAAGATTATTTTCTCTTTCCTTCTCATTGAACATTTTTTTAATGAGAAGGAAAAAGATAAAAGATAATTTTCTCTTTCCTTCTCATTGAAAAATAACTTGACTTGACAGTCAGAACTGATGAGTGTGAAACAGGTCTTAGTAAACAAACAAAGAATTACACTTTTAACTTTATTAACCTTTATAATTATAAAAATATGGCAATACTTTGCTTAGTGTGGTCAATTTTGTAAATAGATTTAATCGTTGTTTTTTGTTTTATCAGCAACTGATATATACTAACTATGTTTTATAAACATGAAATTTTAAATTATATAGCAGCAATGTCAAGTAAGTGAAGAATCATGGGAAATTTTTGTCATTCACATTCTTTTATGCTTAAGAAAATTTATATACATATGTACATATTTGTTTGTTCTGAAAAAAAAATCACATTTGTCACATACCAGAAAGCTTAAAAAGTTAAAGTTTAGGTCCTATCGTGTTTTAGTAGTTTTTAACATTTGGGCGTACATATTCACCCCTATCGTGAAGAAAAATTCCCCATGAAATTTGTTCCCTTTTTACATTTTTCCTATTAAAATTCAATGTTAAAAAAATAAAAGGGAACAAATTTCATGTGGAATTTTTATTCACGATAGGGGTGATTGTTTTATTTTTTGTTATACCTATATCATTTTTGATATCAAACATTTCTGATCAACAGAGAATATTGTGGGAACATTTAATTTTCCTACATCTTTCCAGAATATATACTTTTGTGGGTCTACGGCCAATAGGAATGACATACTGACATAAAAATATTTTTGAAAACAGATTCTTTCGAAGCCTTCACTGTTAAATTGCGTACAAAAGTTTAAAATGTGAGGGATATCATGGGGATCCTGAGCTTGTTGGACATAAATTTGAGACGGCACATTCTATATGGGACCAATAGGCTTTGGCTCTGTTCATCTGTTGTCTGTTGTCACTGTGTAAAGCCTAGTACTCTGTTCAAATTTGGGAAAAATGTTGAGCAACATTAATTATTTCATACGGAAAATTTGACGTGTAGCCAATACTTATGTAAACAAAACACATACGTTTTGCTTTTTTGTGAATTTAAATCGAAAATAAATAAAAGTTAAAATATTAAAAAATCTGTGTTGAATCGAAATCTTTAAATAAAAATGAATAAACAAATATTACTAGCCGCTTGTGCAGCAGAACAACAAGTAATAGATATTGTTGTTGCGACATAAGAGCTTTTGGGTAAAAATTCCACGTGAAACAATTGCTACTTTAATTATTTCCCTGTGAAAAAATAATGTTGCCAGATACATTTCACATGTTTTTCACAAAATGAACAGAGTACTACTTCTGCAACATTTTTTCATGAAAATTTCATGTTTATTTTTTTAACATGTATTTTGACAGCATTCCACTTGAAATTTTGAACAGAGTACTATGCTTAATGGTAGATTGCACAAAAGTTATTTTAAGCAAATATTTATTCAATAAAATTTATTTTGGTACACCAATAGTCTATAAAATCAAAATCCATTTTAAAACACACACCACAATAAGAGAATATAAACAAAACAATTACCAAATAATATTTCTTGTTCACTAAAAGTAATTAAAACGTTTTTCTTTTCTTATTATTTGTACTAAAACTTTATGACATTTTTATGACAAGCAAAAACGAAAATAGCCGAGATCAGTTGGTTATAGTATGACTGACATACATTTGAAAATGCTATTAAATATTATATATAAAACTCTCTACGCATTTTTTTAAATTTATGACAAAAAAAGTTTAATAAGTGTGAATTCAATGTACGAGTACTTTTTATAAATATTTCTGTAAGTTTTCAACTGTAATGCCAAACATTTTTATAAACTACAAATGATTAGACATGAAGCCAAAAAAAAAGAACAACATCTGAGTATAAAAAATATTAAGTTTGGCGCACGCATGGCAACCAAATTAAATATTTATTTATGGGGGGAAATCTGTTAGAAGGTCTTTTACAAAATCATTAAAAACTGTTTTTTTTATAAAAAAACTTCACACAAATTTCTAGTTTGTTTAAAAAATAATGTTGTGCATATTTTTATAGAACAAATTATTGGAATTGCAGAAGAATAATTTATTATTTTCACATGTTTCGTAGAAATTTTTGAAATTGGTTTTTATATGGATTATATATTTTTCTGCAGCAAACATTTATTTTTAAATGCACACACACTAATAAGAAGCAATTTATTATTTTTGGCTTTGTTTAAAATAAAAGTATAACTAGTTTTATGGCAATATATGTACATACATACATATGTATGTATATATGTACATACATATGTATGTATGTACATATATATATCATAAATTATTTCCTTAGAATTTGGATATAAATACGTATTTTAATGTGTTGACTTTGAATTGAAAATACTGTTAAACTGTTAAAAGAAATAGTGCAAAAATTGTTGTTTTAAATCTTATTTTATTGATTATCTTTTAATATCTAATTAAACTGTGAGTAAACTAATTGTTAACTAATAGTTAATAAAATCTTACTGTGACTTTACAACAATTTTAAAATGGTAAAAATCTTGTTTGTTCTTTAAAGAACTAATTAGTCAACTCTATCACACAATAAAATAATGATTGATATACACTGAAAAAAAAAATGTTATAATTAAAAACATTTTTAATTACAATTACTAGTTTATCTGCAAAAATAAGAAAATATATAATTACTATATAAAAAACATATAATAACCGTTCTAAATTCTTTCTAGGCCGTAATTATTCTCAGTGTACCAATGAAACAACACACCAACTTTAGTTTATAAAATTGATTTATTTTGTACATAAAATTTGTCGATTTCATCACAAAGTCGTAATTTTTTTTAACTTTTTTTTTTTTTTTAATTTAACACACTAACCAACAAGTCTTAACTATTTTCGATTTAACAATATCTTAAATTGTTCATTATTTGTTACACTTTGTTGTTGTATTGTTTCTTATTTTCTGTACATTTTTTTTTTGCTACACTAAACTTTGTATCTCTGTCGCAACCAACAATTCAAATGTGTAACAGCGTGTGAAATTTAGTTGTTTGCCACAATTTTATAACACTCTTCAATTTAAAATCTGAAAACAACTAGTTAATAAATTAATAACATTACACTGCCTTAATCTATAGACAAGTAGTTAGTTGTTAACTCAATAATAACTACAGTGCAGTTGGCAAAAAGGTTTTAGAGTAGTGGACTTTAATTCTGATATGCAAGCATTGACTACACTGTTGTATAAACAGTTGTTTGTAGAAGAATTGTAGCTATTTTTTCAAACAACATGGAGTTTTCACAGAAATTAAATTTTAGTTTTTTATTAGAAAAATATTTAAATATGTATTACTTTATTATTATTATTATTATTATCTAAAATCTAGGAAAGTCTAAAATTCAAAATTTGTTTATGAATGTTCAACTTCTCTTTACAAGACATCAATTTATTCACACGGTGAACAATGGGCACATGAATTTGTTCGCACCAAGTTTGTTTGTATCAAATTTAATTTTCTTATTAAGAGACTGATATTTTCAAAAATTACAAAGAAAACTTTTCACCACACAGGAGAACAGATTTGTGTCCGTAATTTTGCCGACATATTGTTATTATGTGCACAAAATGTACTTGTGGTTCAGAATGATATTCTTAAAAAGCCACACCCCCTTATTCAAAAACGATTATTAAAATTAAAAAACGTTTATTAAGACAGATTTGCATGTAAAAATTTGCTTAATAAACGTTTGTTAAATTTAATAATCGTTTTTGAATAAGGGGGAAAGTCTTTAGATAAAAAGGCACATAACACTTAATTGTTTTTAATTGACTCCTGAACTACAACGGTTAAGTATAAGAAATTAAAAAGGCACCACATATTTTAACATAACGCGATAAAGATTTGTCAGGCTAACTACAGGCACGAAAATCTCGAATATTAGGCATGGTTTCAGTGTGAAAAACCGGGTTTCTATACATTTATTTTGGAAAAATTTTTAACAACAATTACAATTGCAACTTTGAACCTAGTTTAATTTTAAAATTTCATGTGTAGATAACTTTGGCAAGTCTGTTTACAATTCCTCAACATTTTTGCAAATAATAAAAGTCATTGTCTTATTTGTTAATAACAACACACTGTTTTTCTTAAACATTAAAGAAAAAAGACGTATTTGTTAAAATAAAATAAATACCACACAATTGTATTGTATAAATTTCAAATGCACAATAAACTTCAATTGTTTATGAAAAAATTAGCATAAATATGTGCTGATTTTTAAATTGTTAGATAATAATTGTTTTTGTATTTATATAAAACACAGTTAGTTGGTAACGTAAAAATTAGCTGAATTAATATAATTATAATTTAAGGCAATTTAAGTTACTCAAATACGAGTTAAGGTACTTACCATAGTTTTATAACAAACGATTTGATTAACTTGGTACTTACTATATATCCACCGCCCAAACAACAACATCAACTAGGTATATAATGCAATCACTAGCACAACCAACATTAAAACCACCATTATTTTTTCTAATTTAAATTTTATTTTTTCCAGTATAGTTTTCTCAACTTTTATGGCTCAAATCTTACATTTTATTTTCACAATTTTCTATTATTAAACCTTTTTTTCTTCTTCTTATTGCTAAAGTTTTTGCTGCCACAAATACACCTTTATTGCTGTTGTTTTTGTTTTTCCACTTCTTCTTCTTCTTTAACTTAAGTATTTCCCTTATGTGTTATTGTTATTGCCTTTATCCATATAAATACATATGTATATGTATGTACTCGCATGCATATATGCTGATTTGTTATTGCTGTTTTAGTTTTTTCTTTTAGTTTATGATATTTTCTTTGTTTATGTGCTTGTTGGTTTTTCTCCACTTATTATTTATAGTATTGCCAAACCAGCCACCCACTAGCAACTGTGTAAATACTTAGTACCATAAAACTCAACCTTGTAAATAACTAACTACCTTTTGTTGTTATTGTTTACTACTTCTGCCACCACGATTGCTACACGCAAAAGAATACAACAGCATACTTTTTTTTAACGTTAACAATGTTTAAGTTTTTTTTTATTCCCTTAGCTATAAAGCGTCTGGTTATTTATTTGTGTACATAATGTAAAAATTGCATTTGGTTTTTCTGTGAAATGTTTAAAAGTAATATAAATTGTATAAAATTATTGTTTTTTTATATATTTTCCCTGCGTTTTCAAAATCATAATTTTTGTCTTTTATTATTTCAAGATTACATAGTATTTCTGGTTGTAATTTATATTGTGTATTGTTTGCATTGTTGTAGGCGTTTTATTTAGTTTGTCATATTCTTTGTAATGATAATTATTGGGTAATTGTAAATTTGTAGTTTGTTATAAATTATAACATTAACTTGACTAAAAAAAAAACCACAGAAAATAGTAAAAAACCATGTTGTTTTCTTTGGAAACGAAATAGAAATTTTTGTGTGTTTTCTGGTTAAACGTAAATTGTTGTGGTTTCAGCATTTTGTTCACTTTTTCAATTTGCATTTCGTAGTACGAAAAACTTGTGACCTCAATTTCTTTTAAAGAATTTGCATAAACCATAGTTTAATATATAATTACAGGAGAAACAAAAACTAAAACAAGGCAAAAAACTATTGTTAATTTCGTTGTTTGCTACAATAATTCTTGGTTTTCCTCAAAACTTTATTTACAAGTGTGGCAAGGTTAAACATAACAGAGATTTTTGTTTTTAAACAAAAAAAAAAAAAACAAAGGAATTGAATTAAATAATAAGTGTTGGATAAAACTCCCTGATTTTCACGATTTGTTACACAACTATAAACCGCCAAAACTGTCCGACAAGCTTTCTGATTTTTCAGTGTTGAGGTATAAAGCATTGTTCTCATTAAATCCGGTCGCATTAATGTTTCAATAATAAAAAAAAAGCGATTGAATACTTTTGAACCACAAATGGATATTAATTTTTCAATATATAAGAAAAGCTAAAAGAAGACCTAACTGTGGCACAACATTTCGTTCCACCTGCTCTGCATGTTTATTCCAAATCACCAATTGGCCGAAGTTGGTGACAATTTGGAAGGCTGGGTGGACATAATTATAGGTATAATACTTTTTAGAAGCTTTATCTTTTTTGCAATTATTGCCGAATATAACTCTCTTTGTGGGTTCCTATTACACAAACGTTTAACAATGACCTGTATGTATTAAATTTCATTATCAGTTTGAACACCTGATGATGGCCAATTGTACTCACTTTAATCACCTGGCTTAAGGTTGTCATAACATTTATTTATCGTGCTAAATTAATTATGTTTTTGTTTTCAAGCTAAACAAAAACGAGTAAGACGAAATTTATGTTATTTTGGGTCGAACCTAAACCTTTTTTACCCTTTTTGTGTAGCTTTACTTGTTTTAGAACTTATTTTATTAAATTAAACTACAGATAATGTTTTTAAGTACTTGGAGTATAAAGAAACTGTTAATAGGAAAAAATATGAAATTGAAAATAATTGGGTGCTAAACATCCCTTTTTTGTAGAGCGAGCGGTAGTTAAGATAATAAAGTTAAAGAGTAAGAACATACAAGTAACCCATAATTATAAAAAAGGTTAAAAGTTTTTATTTTGTTACATTTTAAGCAATCATTTCGTTTTAAGAGTAATGCTACGCCCTCATAATTTTTCTGTTTTTAACATGTCATTTGATAACAAAATATTATAAACTGATGGTTTCTGTGTATATATTCACGGTTTTTGATTTAATTTCATAGAAATTAAGATAAGTTTTGGGAAAATAGAAAAAAAAAAAAACGAGAAAATAACAGTTTACAAAGACTTAAATGAAACTCTATAAACTCTTAAATAAACTTGTAATATATGTATGTACTTTATTTTGTTTTTATAAATTAAATCTTTGGTACTTGAACAGCATTTTGATTTCAATATTTTAAACAAAAAAATTTAATTAAACGACATGTTAAAACTTCTAAGATATTTTTCAGTAATTATTGCTATCATACTTCCATATAATAGAGATGATATTACATGGAAGTAGTTTCGTAATGGCAGGATAAGAGCGTGATATATCTAAGCAGTTATGGATACTACTTTGCAGTATCTGTATTACTTAAGGCCACTACTGACTATCCTATTTATGCGTACGGTATGTCAAAAAAATCGTGTGTGTTCATAAAGTATGTTAGTGTGGCCTAAAAATGTAACTAAATGACAAATTTTTTTGACAAGTCTGTCCGACTTGCAAAAGTTCTTTAAAATGTTCATAAAATGATAGTCAGGGGTGTCATAGAAACCAATATTGTCAGAATTGGTTTTAAAACCGACAAGAAACAAGTAAGAAAGTATAGTCGGTCAAGCCCGACCATATAATACCCTACACCCAGTATATCAATAAAACAGTTTTTCAGATATGGGCGCTATATGGGAGATATTACCTATTATGGACCGATCATCCAAAAATTTAGTGCCATGTCTTCCGTGAATATAAATATTATGTGTGTTAAACTTTATCCTGATATAAATACTTTTAAAAGATTTTGGTGGTTAAAGTGAATTACGAAGAGGGTCTCATATGGGAGTTTCGACTATTTATAAACTGACTATTATAAAATTAGGTGTCATCCTATTTGTACATAAGAAACTCAATTTTGTTAAATTTTTTTCGAATAACAACATTTTTAAGAGATTTATGGTCCTTAAAGTGATTTCGGGAAGTGGGCCTTATATGGAAGCTACGACTATTTATGGATTCTACCATTTTATATGTACAGGTTGGACTGACTGATTTGAAATAATTTTGAAATTTTGATAAAGTTATTGGTCCATATTTCTTCGAAAATGAGCTTAATGAACCACCGGACCATGTTGGAAAATTTTTTACGTCCGATAGTTCTCAATAATCGTAACATATGGTTCCAGCAAGATGGAGCTACAGCTCATACCGCAAGAGCCACAATGGCACTTCAGTCAGTCAAACTTGGCCCACCCTGTATATGTACGAGACATGTTTATGTTGAATATTATTTGGATTCTAACATTTTTAAAAGAGTTATGCTCTTTTAATTGATTTTCGGAAAAGGGCCTTATATGGGAGCTACTAATTATGGACCGATCGTCGTAAAATTCTACCATATTATATGTTTATATACGAAACATATTTGTGTTCAATATTATTTGGATACCAACATTTTTAAAAGAGTTATGCTCCTTTAAGTGATTTTCGGAAGTGGGCCTTATATGGGAGCTACGACTAATTATTGACCAATCGTCATAAAATTCTACCATGTTATATGTATATATCCGAAACATATTTGTGTTCAATATTTTTTGGATACCAACATTTTTAAAAGAGTTATGCTCTTTAAAGTTATTTTCGGAAGTAGGCTTTATATGGGAGCTACGACTAATTATGGACCGATCTTCACGAAATTTTTACATGTGATTAAGATTCATTTATTACTCATTTTTTGTGAAATTTGTTTGCATACTTGTATAATTGAAAGCTTTATGATCGGTAAACCCCAATTTCGGGAGGACATTTGTATGGGGGCCAGGTGAAATAATGGACCGATTTCCACCAGTTTCAATCCCATCCATCCTTGGGGCAAAAAATATCACGTACCAAATTTTATGAAAATATCTTCAAAATTGCGACATGTACTCTGCGCACAAGCTTTACATGGACAGCCAGCCAGACGGACGGACGGACATCGTTAAATCGACTCAGGAAGTGATTCTAAGCCGATCGGTATACTTTAAGGTGGGTGTTGGACCAATATTTCTGGGCGTTACAAACATCAGCACAAATCCAATCCCCACTATTGTGGTGTAGGGTATAAAAATGCTTTGGTGTCATAGGGCACTGCTACACATGACACCCTGACTTGCTATGCGATCAGAGTTGTATTTTTTTTCTTATATTTATGAACTTTACACATCACAAGCAATAACTACACTATTTTAACTTTTTTTTAAATTATTAATTTAAATGGCGTTTGTTTACATTAGCAAAAACATGTGTTTTTGCATCTTTTTTGTGTAATAGTGTGTCACCTATGACAGACTTTATTGCGATTTTTTTTTGAGTGTGATAGAAATCGGTCAGATTTTCCAATTAATGAATCGTACGATTGTGTAGGATAGTGTATTACGACCTTTAGAAGTAGTTTCGTAATGTTGTATAAGTGCTTATTTATTACACTTTTCGGAACAGCTGATTTTTTGGTACTGTTTTCAGCAATTTAAATACTATTTGTAGCGCATAAAAATCCACTGAACTTCAATCCACTTAACTTTAAAAGAAAGTCCCACTTCAAAGAAATCCCTAAAAATAAAAATTATTAACACGTATTTTTTCTAGGAAGTGTTTCTGTGTTTTTTCTTCTTGAAGAAATCTTAATCTGACTTTTCTTTAAGCTTAACAAAAAAAAAAAAACATAAATTAAGCACGAACTAACACTTTTATTATTGTTTAAAATAAAAAGAAGCGCACTGAAAAAAAAGAAACTTTCTTTTTTAAGAATTCTTAAAACGTAAAATTATAAAAATAAAAAAGTGTATTATTGTATGCACAAACATATTTAAGATACAAGTGAATTAAAGAAAATTATAATATTGTATACTTGAACTTGCAATTGGTAACAAACACGAAAATAAAAAACACAAAATAGAAACAAAAACAGAAATAAAAATTAAACCAACGAAATGAATGTTTTGCATACAAAATTTTTCGTTATTTGCTCTCATTTCTTTCGATGAAATATATTAATGGTATTTTTTTTTATCATTATCGTCATCAGCAAGCAGCAGTGGCAGCAACCAACAAACAACTCAAAGTACATCAAGTGCAAAAGTACTTTTAAATACAACTGTGTATACACAAATATAACAAATATACATACCTAGCTAACTGTACAGTGTGCAGTAATGTTTTTAGATATAGAAGTACAGTGAACTCGCAAAAACGTGAACTAATTTTTACCGAGGGTGTTTACGTTTTTGATATTGTTCACATTTTAGTTTGCATTTTTTCTATAACATATTTTAGTCTCTTATCTTTTATTTAATTAAAAATAAAGTATCCTGTCAGTTCCTGCCATATTTTAATATACTACATAGCTAATATGGTTTCCAAAAGTGTTTCTAAGATACTAATTTCTAAATTATGTTAATAAATTCATCAAAAATAGAGATTAGCTGAATTTAAACTACGATAATTATAAATTTGTTTATTTAGTTTTTATAGAAAAGGAGCAACTAACTACAAAAGAAGCTACTTATCATGCAACAAAAGTTGTTTACAACAAACAACCTACTAAATTCTTCTGCAGGGAATGCCAAAATTTTTAAATAAAGCTAGATTTACACGATTGAAATTTTCTTTAAAATAGCTCTTCAAAATGCAAACAGTAAAATTTCTTCAAAATTTATTTATTTAATAACTATTAAATAAATAAATTTTTAAGAATTTTTGCTGTTTACACGAGTTTGAAGAGCAATTTTGAAGAAAATTTCAATCGTGTAAATCTAGCTTAAGCTTACAAAATTAAATTTTGACGTTCGATAAAAAGTTCACGTTTTAGAGCCTTCAGCCTATGTTCATGTTTTAGAGTAGTCAGTGTAAAAAAAAATATGTTGCTGTTTTTGGGTAGTTCATGTTACTGGATGTTGACGTTTCTGCGAGTTCACTGTATGTTTGTTTTGCATTTATTTTGCGATGTGAAATAAAACAGCAAGAAAAAAGTCAAAATGCCATCAAGTGTCCAATTAATGTAAATGAAAGATGGAACCTAACTGATAATTGTACAAGTCGTATGAACTAATAGCAAAAGCAACAACACCAAGTGTCAAACACCATAAACATTAATTACGAACGCAATAATGGTGGATTATTAAAACTATGATAGACAATGAATGAAAACGTTACAATAAAAACTTAGAAAGATGAGGAGCAAAACTACCGTTTGTTTGAAAAATCATTTAAAGTTAACTGAAAAAGGTTGTATCAGGTACAAGGTGATAAATATACAGTTTAGGTATTTGATTTTTTTTTTATTTTCTTTTTCGGATTTAAAGCTTATTCACTTCATTGTAAAATATGATGACAATAATTATAATTTTTTTTTTTTTTTTTCGTTTAACAAAGTCAAAATTATTTATTATAATTTTTCTTTGAGGAAAGGTTTATGGTTTTTTTTAAAGATCAGTTTTCTTTTCTTTTCTTTTGAACTAAATGTCAAAGTTTTTGTTTTATTTTTCTAACAAGAAGTCAAACAAAAAGATTTTTATGTTAGATGAATGGTTGGATGCATTTTGGGTGTGTTAATATAATTTTAAAAAAGAAAACCCGATTTACTGTAATGTAATAAAAATAAAACTTAATTTAACATTGTATAGTTTGCCCCAACAAAATCTAAATAATGAATGCTGTTACTGTATTACTTAGAATTACTTAGAAATGGTTGGATTACAATCTGATATATGAATAATTAACGGCGCATACATGGCATACATACATACATATAATCATTATTTATTATTCGTTTAGTTAGAATATTTTGCAGAAATAGTTGTTTGTTTTACAAAGAGTTTAGGTTTATCTCCTATTCTTATTTTTCATTACAATTAATGAGTAACTAGTTACTCATCTCTCTCTCTTTATAACCGATCGTTAAAGTACTTTTTCTGAGTTCACATTCAACAGATACTTTTCCTCAGTATTATTTTCAGATGACACATACATACATACATATTTCTAAAGTAGGATCATACTTGTATTAAGAGAAATATTTGGAGAACAAATTGGAAACTAAAAGTTCCCTGTCGCCATAAATCTGGTTTTTACCATTTGAATTTAACCGAAATTCTCCTGATTTGATTGGTTATTGTTGTAGTAGCAGCAGTGGTTGCTGAGTTGACAGGCTGTGAATGGATTTTTGTAAAATAGTGAGATAAAAGTTTGCCAATTCAATAAAATTAAAATATGTACTTCGAAAATGGAACTAACTGATAAAAATTCAGCATTATTCAAAAACAGAATATGCTTTAAATTGGTATCGATCTAAATGCCAATGACATACATATAAAAATCAGTGATATCAACTTGTATTACAAATGAAGTAATTGAAAAGTAAATGTAATTGTTGGTGGGTGTTTACATCTCATAGGTATATTATTTAGGATGAAGTAAGTCACATTTAAATTTGAAATAATTAGCACTAAATGAGTTTGTTTGGTTTGTATGACGATTTATTACAATTATTTTAAAGATTTCTTTTTTGTGAAAAATTGTATAGGTATATACATATGTACATATACATATGTATATTGCTTATTCATATGCCGCCTTGAATTAATTGACATCACCGACCATAATTAAAGATTTTGATTACTAACATTAACTGTCAATTTACTAGATGATCTTCTCATCGTTTGTAATCATTAATCTTACTTACAATGATGTTCTTTTTTTATATTAAATGACTTGAAGTATTTGAACATATTAATTTCGATGAGTATTTTTTAAATTGTTTAAAGCTAAATAAATTATCAATATTTGTTTAATTTAAACAATAGAAAAATACACATTTTGTATAAATAATAAAAGTGACATAATGTAAAACATAAACACAATTGTTTTTAATGTCAAAGTATCAACGTTATTTATAAAATATGTTTTTTCTACTCACGCTCTCTCCATTTCTCTGTTTACGTGTTTTCTCTAGGCTTGATTAGTTGTTTGTTTTGTTTATTAATTCGAACAAGAGTGTTAATGAAGTAGAGATTAAAAACAAATTCTTAGTTGTTTTTGTTTATTAATTTATAGGTATTTTGTTGTAATTGTTTTATGTATGTATATAATTTATATTCTTATTTTTTGACAATTGAGAGCTCATTCAGTGATTCAGTGAGGCTCATAATGGTCCTCAAATGATATGCTAATTAGCTTTAGAAGGCATTAAATTTAAGTTT
The DNA here is from genome assembly GCA_950370525.1 of Bellardia bayeri. Lineage (NCBI taxonomy): Eukaryota > Metazoa > Arthropoda > Insecta > Diptera > Calliphoridae > Bellardia > Bellardia bayeri. Next base: position 24,603,756 of record OX493267.1, read on the forward strand.
AACTTTTTAATACAACCAGTCTAGTATTAGTACATATGTACATATATTTAATATAAAATGATGTGATCATAAACATGTTTTAAATACGTTACTAAATATATTATAAATAAACAAAATAACATTGACAGGCTACCAACACGTTGTTACAAACACAAATTAACTAAATCAAAAATTTTTTTGTGTTTTTGTTTTTTTTTTTTTGTATATTTTATTGCCTGAATAAAACAGTAAATATTATTTTAAACAAATTGCAAAAAAGAAATATTTTTTTATAATCTTTAAATTGTAAATAAACAAGCATAATATAAACCTCTTAAACTGCCTAATTGGATTATGTGTCACTGTTTTTTCTTTTCATTTCTTTCTAATTTCTTAATTTTATTTGTTCATGTCAAATGGACATGTACTCGCGTGTCTCATATTCGTGTATGATGTAGTTTTGACAGTCTCTATTTCAGCAATAATACAAAACAATCTACTTAAGCAACAAAATTCGGTTTAAAAGTTCTGCAAAACTAAATTCAAACAACAACGTATTGAAACTACTTTTCAGTTTATCCTCGTCTTGCTGTTTCAGCAACAAGTCAGCATATTTAAATAAAAACTAAATTTTTTCAATTATATTACCCACCCAGTATATTGTAGTATTATTGTGTTGTTTTGTAAATAAAGTTAGACTTTATATTTTGTGGCGATAAGCTTTTGATATATGAAATAATCCCATAAATATTTTTGATAAATGTGTATAAAATGGCAATAAAACCATGTAAATATGAAATCACGCAATTGCGTGATGGTGTGATTTTATTTAATTTTGTTTGTTATTTATTCCCCTCTCTCACCCTTTTACATCTCTTTAGCCAACACTTGTTACTGATTTTAAATTGTTTGGCATTTGTTTGATTTGCATCATTTAAAAAATTAACAAAATAGATTCGTATAAAATTGTGATTAATAAATGTCGGAAACATTGCTTGCTTTTTGAAATAATTACATTGAAAAATGTTTGCAATTAAAATAAAATATTCTATACCTGTAACTATTTAATTTTTAGTGTATGATAAATTTCTGAAACATTTTATAATTTATAGATTCATTTTTGAAACAAAATAAATTCCTTACATTCTGTGCATTGCATAAACAAGAAAAAAGTGAATTTTAATTACATATGTATATGTACATATATGGCAGCCTTGCTGGGCTAGTTGATACGGCAACTTAATCGAAGAATAAACCGTTATTCTCTCATTTTACTTTTGAAAGCTAATCGTTTTACATATATCAACTTAAATTGAGAGAGAGAGGCTTTTAGCCCTAGATTTATTGTAATTTTAATTATAATAAAATTTTTAATAAATAAATAAAATAATACTTATTTTTTGTAAACAATGGGTTTAAAATTCGGCAATTAACAAATATAAGATTATCAACAAATTCGGTTGCCACAACCAAAACAGTTTTTTCAGCTTGTCAAAAACAGGAACATTTTTACATTATACAAATTAAGATATTAAATTCTTAACTTATTAACGCCCAACTTTTGAAAATTAAAAATAAAAAGTTTTTTTTTTTTTTTTTTTTTTTTTGTTAAACGTTTTTAATTGAAGATTAAAAACATCTTTTTAATTGTACAAACTATATATGGTCTAACAAGTGTTAAAAGTCTTAATGGGATTCCACCTAACGATAAAAAAAAATGTATCTTGAAAATACAAGTTATATACAGACCAAAAAACACCTGTATAGGACGCTGGGGTATAATGGGTTAAAGGAATTATTAAGGAGACCCAGCTTTAAATTTAAATACCAACCTACCTACATTCTGAATTTAAAATTTCCCTTTAGAAACGAATAATTTATTAAATATTTAAATTAAAGTACTTACTTACTTGTCTTTTTAGAAATTAGTAAAATTGTATCAGCATTATTACTTAATGTTTATAAAATCAGTTCATGTCCTGCATAAATGTCACATTAAATAAACCAAATGTTTTATATTTTTCATCACATAACACATTTAATTCAAGAGAATATTTTTATTTTTAAAGTGACAGCAACAAAAATTAATATGATTTATTTTAAAAATTGCAAAATAGTTTACGCACGGTATTAAATTACAAGAAAAAAAATACAAAAAAAAAAAAAACAAATACTAAAGAAAACTGAAATAAAAAACTAATTTAAAACTATAAACTACCAAGATAAAACTAATAATAATATTTGCCAATCTCTAAAAAAGACCCACAAAGATTTTTTTTTTTATCGTCTTGTCTGACGTCTGTCGCCTTGGAAAATATAACAAACAAACAGCAAAATATTCCCATGAAATTGTCGTGAGATGGTGCCATGCAATGAAAATGTCTTACATTTTATCTTCCCACTTCGGTATAATTCACTCACTCACTCGCTCGTTCACTCACTACATTTTATTGTCACAAACAACGTCATTTCATGTACGAGTTGTTTTACTTTATTTTCTGTTTTGGTGCTTTTTTGTTTTCTTTTCCTTAGACAAAGGAAATAAACAGTTTTTTTTTTAATATTGTTGTTCTTCCTTTGTAAAAGTAAATATCAACAAAACAATAGCAAGAGAAAAACTAAAAGAAGTATCAACTTAAGAGTTAAACTACAAAAACGACATAAAAAGAAAAACAAATAAACAATCCAACGAATGCCAGCAAGAAAATATGTAATAATAAACATACGATAAACAAATATTTAACTAATGATCCTAAATTTGTATAAAATTCTAGCTAGAAAATACAGAAACAAAAAAACTGGAAAAATTCAAAATTTTATTATTATTATTTTGTTGTATTAACCACTGGTGGTGTATTGTGTGTATTCTTTTACAAATTCTACAAAAAGAACAATAATTTTTTTTTTCCAAAAAAATATTATATGAAATTAATGAATATTGTTAGATACATATATACATTCATAGGTGGTAGCATCGAATTTAACGGGAATGTTGACAACATTGAAATGTAACATTAAAAAGTGACAACAACAACAATGTAAATTTAATATTTTAAAACTTTAGAACCAAAAAAATTTAAAACAAAACAAAAAAAACCAGAAACTACACAAAATTAATTTGTATTAAACTAATGCCAAGATAATGTTGAGAACACCGACGCATATTGTTGAAATTGGTACAAATGCAACAACAACAACAATAACAACGACACCATTGCTACAAAAACTCGAAGCAGCAGGTACAAAGTACCAGTATCATGATCAATATACCAACTACAACAATAACACTAAAGCAACAGTTAAACAGCTACAACAATCGTTTATCTATCATCATCAGCAGCAACAGCTAGCAAAACAACAGAAATATCACATTGAAACAAAAACAACAGCAGCAGTTGAATATCAATTACCCACAAAGAAACAGCAACAAAAACAGTTACAAGCCGCAAATACTACTATTAAAACAACTACTATTGAGACGTGCAACAACAGCAGCAAAAAACTAAAGAAAAGTCAACAATTTTCAACCTCATCATCGTCGTCGTCATCCTCTACTACCTCGTCTCTGTCTTCATCGTCCGAATCGTCAACGGTGTCAGCGAAAACCACAAAAACAAATTCATCATCATCATCCTCATCTCCGACAGCATCGCAAACAACATTCACATTTAAAGAACACTTACTCAGTCGTGGTCTATTGTCGACAACACCATTTTCGTTTATGAGAACGAAAAAGTCAAAAGCAACTGCAGCAGCCGCAGCAGCAGCTAAAACGGCAGAAATTAGAAAAACGTCTAAACGTTTGTTTGATTTCGAAGACAAGACGGGCTTGAGCAACAACAATAAAAATAATCACAATTGTAAAACCGGTGGTGCTGCAATACAAGAAACTAAGTCAACAACAACTACAACAACCACAACAAATCCAACAGTCACTGCAACACGTACGGGTTATTTTGCCAATATTTTACATAGTAGCAGTAGTAGTAGCAACAACAACAACAATAATACCAAAAACGTTAATAATAACAACCACAACAACAACAACAACTATATAAAATCATTTACAAGCTCTAAAAGTAGATCTATCACACCAACGCCACCACCTTCGTCCTCATCTTCATCATCACTATCACCTTGTGTTGCCGCAACTACAGCCTGTGTAGTTGCTCCACCCTCGCTAGTAGTAGCTGTTGCCGTCTCTTTGCCTCCCATTGCCACAACAACATCAATGTCACCAACCTCACAAACACCACCGTCATCGCGTACCTCTCTTTTCGATTCCTGTCATCGTAAAATACGTTTAATTGGCGGTGGTCCGGTTGCGTTTCTAGGCGGTTTAGTTGCGTAAGTTTAATGTTGTGCTTTCTTTTTTAATATTTTTTTTATTTATAATTATTTCAATGGTTGTGGATCTTTGGTTTTCAACCTGTGTCGGGTATCCTTTTTTATTATACACCATTCAATGGTTTATACTCGTATGTTCCTGTTCCATCCCTGAATGTTTTCAGGCGCAATCAAAAAATGTAAAAATAAACGTTTGATAGCTTAATTTATAAGAGGATGACACTGGTTCAATTAAGAATCAGCGAACAAAGCGTTCTATTATGATTCCTCCAAATATTGCAATTCGATATATTGCTATTTTGTTGCAACAGTTCCACACGAAAAAATGAGTTTCAATTACAATATTTGTGGAATCAATTAAAAATTTAATTGAAATCGGACCTGTAAATAAAATGATAGTATCAATTAAAAAAAATTTGATATTTAATTGAAAATATCAGAAAAAAGTAATTGAATCAATTAAAATTTTAATTGAAAATTATTTTAAAATCAATTAAAGGTTTAATTGAAAAAAACATGATTTTTTCTGTGTACTGCTGTCGTTTGAAACAAAGATCCAATTGTCTTTTTAGCAATACTCGAAAGATATATTCTAGTTATATCCATGGGTTTAAGCCTCTGATGATTGGCATTTTCTAAAGGAATCTAAGTATATTAAATCGATTTTCACATAAAATGTGATATGTGTGCCATCTGAACGTATTCAGCCCAATCATGAATAAAAATTCCGCGGAAGTTTTTTCCCTTTATCCATTTTTCCTGCTCAAATTCAGTGTTAAAAAAATAAAAAGAGAAAAAACTACCGCGGAATTTTTATTCATGATTGGGCTGATTATCTTATTTTATGCCTAATGCTTACAGTCTCGTACTATATTTGACATGTGCTGTCAGACTCCAAAATACACTCCTATACGAAAATGCTAAGGGTAGCAAGACACAAGTTATTTGTAAACGTCGCTCGAATATTCAGTTTCAAAGCAGACCCTCTCCATCCATCTCTCCAGTGTTGTAGGTCAGCAGGCAGCCATATTTGGCACAGCCCACTTAGGTCCATACGTTGGTCCTTTTGTGTTGTCTCCAGTGTTATACTATTTAAAAATATTTCTTTCTATTAAATTTACTAAGTTTTTACTATGACATTTTGTCAAAATCACTTTATGGTCTTTTAAAAATTTGTGTCTCAGCAAATTGCTGTTTATATTTTAGTGTTATTTTATTGTTTGTGTCAACCCAAATGTCGTTTAGAAGTTGCCAGCAACCATAAGAACAATTTCTATAATAAACAACATCACCACCTACGCTCTGGGATAAAATATCGCCATGAGTTTAATAAACTTGTTAAACATCGAAACGAGACCAGACCAGATAATACCAGACATTTGATATTTTACAGACTATTTTGATTAACCTATTTATTATTTTCAGTATAAATAAGTAAAAGTTATATTTCGGAATAAAGAAACGGTTTTATTATTATTAATATTGTTTTCTTAAAGAAAACTATAGTTTGTATAAAAGATTTTATTGAAAATTATCTAGGTATATATTATTAAAAGAAAATCTTTTTAGGTTTCAACTACTATTTAGGTTTCATGATATTATGTTAACTTATATTTTTTAGTTTTAACTTTTTACAATTTGCTTGCAAAGTTTCCTTTTAAATTAATCTCATTCACGCTAATTTTAGACAAATCGTGTGACATGGAATATTATTTTGCATTGACTGACGTATTTCTTTGTTTATTTATTTTTTTTTTTTGGCAAACATTAATTGTCTTTGTTAAATTACCAAATAATGTACAAGTACAATTGAAAGACAAGAAACTTAGGAACATTTTTTTTTTCTTGAACACGAGTATGTATGTGAACAGAAAAAAAAATTGAGCGAAAACTTTGTTCGTTAATATGCATTTACAAAAAATAATTGCTATTTTTTCGCTTAAAATCAATAACATTAAATAACTACCACTAAAGCTTTGTATGTACAATAGTTATTACTTAAACAAACTAAAATTAATTATTTTGTTTCGAACAGATTAAATGAACAAAAAGTTGAATAAACTTTAAGGTAAAAAATCTCAGAACTGATTAAAACTTAAGTCTAAATGTATTTATGTGCAATAATACGTTTTTATTTCTTTTACTTTACAACACTGCAACTTTAGATGATATTAGGGGTGGTGTTCCATTACACGATTTGAGCAAATATGTGGGAAAATAGTTAAGTGTCATTTGATACTTTTCTGTAACTGTATAAATTTTTCTATAGAATTGTATCAGTCAGTGTAACTCAATTTTTTACAGAAAATCTTCAGTATAACAGAAATTTCTACAGCATATCTTCAGTATAACAGTAATTTCTATGACTAATATTCATTATAACAGTATTTCCTATGTACAATCTTTGGTATAACAGCATTTTCTTTAGAAAATTTTTTATATAACAGCATTTTCTAAAGAAAATCTTCGGTATAACAGTATTTTTTTTTTTTTGCTAATCTTCAGTATAACAGTATTTTTAATAAAACAGCTGCTGTATGACAGTATTTTATGTAGAAAATCTTCAGTATAACAGTATTTTATGTAGGAAATATTTAGTATTTTCAGTATGTATTAGTTTTTTATATGTATATCATTTTATATGATTTCATTATATTTGATTGACCCTCTGTTGGGTGAGAAGGTCTCTGGGAACCTTTTTTCATTTTCAAACTGAAATTACTTCTCGATGGTCCGGAAGTATACCCTACCCGCACATGTATACCAAGGAAATTTTATCTAATATCGTCTGAAAGCATTCAAGTTAAAGGTGATCCGACCAATAGTTTTGTTTCTATTCAGATTTAAAGGTGTATAGTACGATGCGCTGGGACATTGTACTGAAATTTCAAGAAATCATCAATATAAGCACTTTCTTTTGGCTTGTTTAATTGTGTGAACACATCACAAATGTGTTGTTTGAATTTTAAATAATTAAAAAATTTCATTTAAAATCATTATGCATGTATAATTAGTAAATAATTATAAAGCAAAACAAAAAATTGCGTTTTCATATGAAATTCCATACAAATAGACTCACTCATCGGTGGGTTAAAAAATGTTTTTATAATTTTCTTAAATATTTCTCTTGGTACCCAAAAACTTTTTGGAACTTTATTAAGCAATGATTTTATTATTTAAAACAAATATCTTGCAATCCTAAGAAATATAGGAGTCAGTATATGAATAATGATGATGAATAAAACTGTCATTTGAAAAGCAATTCGGAAATTTTAAAAAATTCTTTCAAACTGTGATGAACACCCTTAATGCCACTGATTGTTGGAGTAGATTGAAATACAATTCAAAGTTTTGTATTTCTGTGGGAATCTTATTGAATTTAAAACTGTTTTCCTTCTTGTACAAAATGTTAAGTTTTTTTTTATTATTATTATTATAGTTTTTTTCTCTCTCTTTCTTTTTGCAAACAGAATACATAAATAAATTTTAGTATTTCTCGCTGAACTGTGATTATTTTTTACAAGTACATGCAAGCATTAGTTTATATTGCAATGAAAGAAAAAAAAGGAAACAAACAAGTAAAAACCACATTTAGTAATTTCCTTATTATAAACATTTGCTTGGCTTTTAATTAACTTAATTCTATATATTTTTCCCTTCAATAAATTGTTGTAAAAACCGCAATATTAAATAGTTTCAATTTATCATCGTTTAATTTTGTAATAGTAATAATAATGTTTGGTTAACTTTGTGAAAAGAAATTGTCGCCAATAAATAAAATTTCTATGCCATCTAAATCTATCCATCATTTATTTACTTATTTATTATTCACAATAGTTTAGTAATATTTTTCTGTTTTGTTATTGTTACCTTTGTTCTTCCTCTTAAAGTTGTTATTGTTTTATTCCCTCCTGTGAGTACTTAATAACGTAACGTAACCAGACTTTTTACTTAAAGTGTTAAATTGTTTGTGCTTCTGTATGTTGGAGTGAGTACACAGAGCATTTCCTGTTTTTTTTTTTTTTTTTCATGACACTTACTCTCGTGAGTTGCCATTTGTTTTGTAGTCCATGAGTATGACTGGTTTGTTTTTAATATAAATACCAATAAGGTTCCTGTTTGCTATTGGGATGACGTTAGTGTACTGGGTTGACATTGTTGTTTACCTGGTTTTCTGGCTTGTTTATTGTTGTTTTTTTTTTTTATGAAATTAAATGCAAGTCGTGTGTTTTCTTGTTAGTGAGGCCAGTACTCGTTGTACACTCTCTAACTCACTTACCAAGCATGTTATTTAACTAACTGTGTCACATTGACCTGCTCCAACAAACTAGATAATAATAGTAATAACAACAACATACAAACATTAAATACTACGTACCACAATTTATTTATTTGCTTTCATACTTTATTTACTGCAATTATCGCTGGTTGCAGTTAAAAAGGACTTATGTAGAGAAATTTGCTCAAAGTTATAAAAAACTATATAGTAAATATTTATTTTAAAATTTGGTGCAATTATCTATGTATATAACAGGGACCAAAAATATCAAGTCCACTTTAAATTAAATGGTTAATTACTATCACCATTTACCATTTAAAAATCGTTTTTTCCTTCATATCACTGAAGGTACCAACTCTGAAATTTATTTTTTTTAGCAATATGGTGGTTCCTTCAGTAAGTATCTACAATAGCTTAAATTTTTCTCACCTGATGAAAATCCCCTTAAGCGAATATATCAGGCATATATACATATATGTATATACTTTGCGTTCTCTAGATTCCAATCGATTTTGTGTATTCCTAAAAAATGTTTAAATCTTGGTATTCAACTTAAATAATGTAACTTTGTGTAACCAAAACAAAAAATATATGATTTTTGTATAAAAAATTATAACAAAAGCGAACATAAAGAGCGCTTCAAAATGCCCGGAATTTCGATTATTGCTGTGTGACCACACCTTGAGAGTGCGATTTATATAAGAACATTTTAGGTTATTGGTTGAGAGAAACAGAAATAGTCAAGATGAGTTATTTATAATTTAAAGGTCAGGTTATAACTTTTATTCTCGAACTTTTAATATAAACAGCAAAAAGTTCATTTAATGCAAATCAACGAAGCTTGAATATAAAATTCGCTTTTTTGTTACTTCTTGCCCAATATCGGCACTACTTTAATTCACATTCAACATATTCAATTTACATTTTGTTAAACATTTATAAAAAAAAAATAGGCTATAGTATGTAAATAAAACAGAAATAATGTTAATAGTTATTAGGAGCAATAACAATTGAAATAGTTTGTCTCTCACCAAAGTATTAAGAAACAACAACAACTAACCATGTAAACAAAACTCATTTTATAACAGTTATTTTGAGTGACTGTTTTTTAAAAAAAAACAAAATATAAATCACAGTTTTGATTTTTAATTATATGGACGAGGTATTTACGGTCTGAGATCTGTAGCAAAAAAAAAATTGTTGTTGTATCTTTTTGCCTGTTAACCATACAAAACATAGAAACAATCTAAAATATTATTCCCAGTACAAATATTACTGTCTGTCTATAAATTGTGCAGGATTTCTTGATCTGTAGATATGAGACGTTTGGAGATAGTGAACAAATAATGTTTGATATTGTTTTTGTTATCTTTTACTTAAAGGTTTTTCTTTTATTAATGCCGGAAGTTTTTATTAACTTTATGTACATGTACTAGATAGTCCGTAGTAATTATTTAAGGTCTGTCTGTTTGCCAGTTTCTGTGTTCCAGTTTTAAAGCAACTTCCTACATATTAGAATAAATCTTGGAGGGCGTTAAAATTGACTTAACAACACAAGCGTAACTATTAACTGTCATAAGATATATGTATGTATGTACATATCTTTTAGACCGACAATGGTTAAATTTTTAAAAAAGAATTATTATGAATTTTTTTAGATTATTATATATTATATATGTGGACATTAACGAATTGTTATAATTGAGACAACCATGTCATTGAATAATGCAAAACTGGTGATTATTAGGTACTTGGACATTAAAGAAAACATTCTAAAGTAAAATAATGGTTAGTTTTTGTCTTGTGTGGATTCTATGACAAATTAGCAAATTATTTACCCTCTCAGCTTGACCGGTACCGAAATAACTGCAATTACCGTTACCGATATAATCGTAAATACCCTTATCTCTAAATAGCTTTACTTCTATACTATAAATAATTTTAAATAATAAAAATTGTACGTTTATATCAGCATATTTGTAATTTTTTTCATTATATGTATATTAAAGTTAAAATGAAATTACTGTCACAGCTAAACTAGCATTGCCGAAATAACGGAAAACGCGATACTGGAATAACCAAGATTAGCGTTAATCGTTGCCAATTAGGTTATATTACAAATCGCTTAGCTTGTGATACACTCTAAAAATCAGCTTTCCTTATTCGGACTCCATTAAGAATCTTGTGTTACTTGTAAGATTCAACCGGTACTTCTGCCAAATATGACTAGATAGCACATGTTTGGGACATTACAGATCACGAAAACTAAACTATACCCAGCAAGCCATATGAGTCCGAAAAGAGTCTTTTCTGACACCTTTTTCGGAGCGTTAACGCTCTTTATGAGCCCAAAAAACAATCATAATTGCTCCGAAAACCTTCAGAAAAAAGGGTCATTACGTTCGAAAATGGTCCGTCAGAAAGAGCTCTTAGATAATGTCAGAAAAGAGTCTTTTATGAGGGTTTTTTTTTGGGCTCTCAAAGAGATCTAAGAGCTCTGTTTTTTTTTTTTTTGTTCAAAGCCCAAATAACAAGACAACAACGCTTTGGTACACACAAAATTAAGTGAAATTTCTGAGTCATACTGCGTGCCGACTCAGGACAGTAACAAGCAAATTTTTCTTTCGCTCCGAAAATGCTCTTTAGTTGGACTCTTTTCTGACTCCTTTTTTCGGAGCGCTCCGAAAATGGTATGCTGGGTAGCCTGTGATTTTTTAAAGTCACAGTCATTTGTATTCTCCTTGTGTAAGACCCACCCGTTATTCTGCCATATTTGAATAGTTAAAACATTTTTAAGATAGTTCTAATTATCCCAGCTGAGCTTACGACATCACTTCCGAAATTAAAAATATACGAGTATATAAAACAAAAATGAGTGGCGCGAAAAATCTGCACATGTAACTTGATATACTTGACGCTAAAAACGTTTAGAAAACTATAAACGAGTTGACGCTAAAAAGCGAAGTGTGGACCTCCTTAATGTGGATGCAGTGGCAAGGCAAACTCTATATAAAAACATTAAATTCAAAATTTGTTCGTTTTCATACTCTTCAATTCTGATTCAAGACAAGTATTTTTGGGTACAAATTTGAAGGTACTAGTCAATTTTCTTATTTCCTTTTTTTTTTTGTTTTTTTCATGCATGTTGATTTCCATTACGAAAATTCAATTGACGTGTGTGAATGAAATGACAAGCTCAAAATAGAACTGAAGAAAAACTGTTCAGCTAAAACTGAAGAGTGTGAAACAAGACTTCAGATTTAAATCGTAAAATCAAAATTTGGACAAATATTTTGATTCATGATTCATTTTTAAATTGTTATTATTTTATTAAATGCCAAATTTAAAATTTATTTATTTAAAGTTCTTGTTCAAATTTTCGAATGACACACAACAAGTATTTAAAATTTGTTTAGCTAATTTAAAGTAAAATCAAATTAAAATCTTAAAAAACAACTTAAGAACAGTGAAACAAATACAATGGCAATTTATAATATTTATGACCTTGTTTAATTAGCCAAATAATTGTTCTCGTATTTCCTTTTTTTGCTGTGGATCGGTGGGATTTAAGCTTTTTCAAGTCACTGAACTATTTTAAAATTTATATAATTAATTGTACAAAACAACAGCATTTAATAAATGATTTTTAATTTTTTATTTCCATTTACAAAAACCCCAAACATCAACCAACGTAACGAACGAATGACCGGCCAACGATCAGCAAACACAGCCATTCATTCATTCATTCATTCTTAATTTCTGCGCTGTATTTATTGGGGTTTGTACTGAAAGTCAAGGCCAATTTATAGAGTAAACAGCAAACTAAAAAAATAAATAAAGCAACAACCATATTGTACAAACAATATAAATGCTATTGCTATTTTTTTTTTCCTATAAATACGTATTTAAATTTTATTGTATGTATATTTATTTTATTTCTATTATCTAAAGGCATTATAAGTTCAAATTTAAAATAAATACCTTGAATAAACAATTGATGAAACGCCAAAACTACACAAATGAATCAACTGAACCAGGCAACTGGGCAACCAAACAACCAATCAGCCATTCAACTAACTACCAGTGGTCTCTTACACGTAACTCTAACACAAAAATGCATTCGTTTAGTTAGACAAACCCAACTATTCATTCATTGACCGTTTAAAAGACATTAAACAAACCGTTGTCAATCAATTGACAGCATTTTGCATATTAAAATGCAAAAAATAAAACTAACGACGTCATCAAAGTACTACAGCAACAGCAACTACATAGTTATTGGGTTAGTGTTGCCAATATTTAGGATCAACGAATGATATAAATACAAGTAATTTAAAAGAAAAGACAGCTGTTTAATCCTAATGTAAAATAAATGTAGAATGTATTTTTCAATTTTAGTATTTTAGTTTTAAAGAGTTTTAGGGAGAACTTCTTATTTAAACTTGTTACATAACTAATTACCTGGCAGTGATTTTAAAGTTCGTTACTTATGCTTAAAGAACGTTCTTAGCAAAATATCTTATTAATTTCTTGATCTACATACATATATTTTTATGCTTACTTTCTTCTACTTATAATTTTTGAAGCCTCGACTTTTAAAACTTCCTGGATTATTTTCATTTCTTATATTTGATGTTAAGTTAAACTCTTTATACCCTACACCACCACAGTTGGATTTGTGCATATGTTTGTAACGCCCAGAAATATTGGTCCAACACCCGCCTTAAAGTATACGGATCGGCTCAGAACCACTTTCTGAGTCGATGTAACAATGTCCGTCTGGCTGGCTGTCCATGTAAAGCTTGTGCGCAGAGTACAGGTCGCAATTTTGAAGATATTTCAATAAAATTTGGTACGTGATATTTTTTCGGCCCAAGGACGGATGGGATTGAAACTGGTGGCAATCGGTCCATTATATCACCTGGTCCCCTTACAAATGTCCTCCCGAAATTGGGGTTTACCGATCATAAATGTTTGAATTATGAAAGGAACCAAACAAATTTCATCGCAAATGAGAGGTCTTCATTTACCAAATCACATATACAAATTTTGTGCATATCTGTCCATAATTAGTCGTAGCTCCCATATAAGACCCACTTCCGAAAATCACTTTAAAGAGCATAACTCTCTTAAAAAATATTGGTATCCAAATAATATTGAACGCAAATATATTTCATATGTATACAAGCAATACGGTACAATTTTATTGTGATCGGTCCATAATTAGTCGTAGCTCCCATAAATGACCCACTTTCGAAAATCACTTTAACGATCATAAATTTCTAAAAAAAAATGTTGGTAATCAAATAAAATTCGACACAAATAATATACAAAAATGATGACACCTAATTTTATAATGGTCGGTCCGTAATTAGTCGAAACTCCCATATAATCAACTTTAACCTCTATAAATCTTTTAAAAGTATTTATATCGAGATAAAGTTTAACATACACAATATTTTTATTCACAGAAATCATGACACTAAATTTTTGGATGATCGGTACGTAATAGGTCATATCTCCCATATAGCGCAGATTTCTGAAAAACTGTTTTATATGTACATATACTGGGTGTGGGGCTTGACCGTCTATACTTTCTTACTTGTTTTAAACTTTAAACGTAATTAAAAAAACCTTCACTTTGACAAATATGTACAAAAAAACAAATATTTATTGTCATTAATAAATTTGTTATTTTCATATTTGTTTTTTTCTTCGCGTTTTATGTTCTTTCAGTACTTGAAGCAACTATAAAACAGTTTATTTCAAACAATAAATAAATAATTACAAATATAGGAAACAAACTAAATATCTGTATTCATTTAGTAAATTCTTGCCATTATTTAAATTGAAATTGTTTTATATTTGAAGTGTTTTTAGTTATTTATTCTTTACAAAGTTGTTGACTTTTCCAATGGAATGAAAATGTCCAAATATTACTTAAATTTGCTTTTGTAAATAAATGTATTTCAAATAACATTGACTTTAAATTTATTTATTTTTACAAAGCAGTTTTTATACAAAATAAATCTAGGTTTTTTTTAAATATTCCAATAAAAAAAACTCCACAAACTTAAAATGGCACTGACTATAATATAAAGCATTTTTAATAGACAAATTGCTATGAAACAATTTCTTTCTGCTCGCATAACGACATGGATAGAAGAACAGATTTTGTGGTAATACTCAAATTTCGATTATAGATTAAATAGGCCTTAAAACAGTGTCACCAATTTAGAGCGTTTTAAACCGAATTTAGCGATTTATAATAACTCAAATATCAAACTTTTAATAGATTTCATCAAGAAAATATCTATACGAGTATATGCTACGAATTATTCGAACTATACGTCTATACGGATTCGAAACAGTTAATTGTTAACGGTAACGCTAATTTATATTACATTGGTAACGTATTTGCGGCTTCGGCAACGGTATTGTAACAATAAAAATGTTTAAATATGTTGTAGATTTCAATCATATATATATAGATTTCATCAAGAAAATATCTATACGAGTATATGCTACGAATTATTCGAACTATACGTCTATACGGATTCGAAACAGTTAATTGTTAACGGTAACGCTAATTTATATTACATTGGTAACGTATTTGCGGCTTCGGCAACGGTATTGTAACAATAAAAATGTTTAAATATGTTGTAGATTTCAATCAACTCAATTGTGGAAAAACAAAGAATAATAGTGTATGATGAATGGCATTTTTCTGATTATTTCGGTAGCTACATTTTAGCGTTAAAGATAATTGTAGTTATTTTGGTAACCGTACTTAAAAGGAAACGATGTTTTAGGTTAATGGGGGTTTAGCGGTAACGGCAGCCAATCTAGGTTAAAATAAGCGATTTCTAGTCAGTTCCCTTCTTTTAAGTATCTATTGTAAAGACTGAACTCTTTGCTATTATAAAATATGGTTTAGGAAAAGAACTTCTAAAGAAGTTGAGTTTAACTGATGTTTTGAAATAAATATTTTTATTGTTTACATCGCAATGAAATAAGGATTTATTTTAGGTTATATTATAAGTGATTCATAGAGTATTTTATTTGCAGCGATTTTTTAAACTATTAAAATTTGTAAGTCATTAATACATTTTCAGCCGCTTTAACATTTATCATGATTTTTCTGAATGTTATTAAATATAGCACTTGCATCTGCTTGTACTTTTTAATTAAATACATCCTTACTTTGTCAAATTGAAAATTTATAATACCAATACTTTTAGTTTTAACTATATTATTAATTATATTCTCCTTCTTCTTTCTTTTTAGGTAAGTGCCATGGAATTTTTATAACTATAAGCCCGATTATCGTTCACAACACTAAAATGTTGTCTTGTCTCGACTTTTTCATACGATTAAGCTGATAAGTGTTGTAAATCGTAATCGCATTTTAAAACCTACAACATCAACATACATACTTAGTGTTGTGAACGGTAATCGGGGTCTATACATGTACTATTTTAAACTGAGTAAGTAAATAATCTGGGGCCAAATTACCGCATTCGATATCGAGTAAAATTGATCGTAATTTTCTTATTTGAGATTATGGCATTCGATATCGAGCAAGAAATTTAGTACATTTTATCATAATTTCGATATCGAAATCATTTTTCGATACGCTGGCCCATTCGATCACGAATGCGGTAATTTGGTCCCTGCTCTCTATGAGAAAACTGGAAACATATTTCGGAAAGTAATAATTCGTAAATTTAAAACATTTTGAAGACGTGTAATTTAGCAACATGTTATTTCCTCAGTTAAAAATTTAATGCCACCACTATAAACTATAAACTGGTTTCTTCTTTAAATTCCTTATAATTTCAAAATTTTATAAAACCTTGTGAAAAATTAAACTGTTATGAAATTCTTGGAAATTCATTCTACTAACGAAAAACTGATGAATTGACATAAATTTATTAAGAATCGTGTTAAAAAGCAAGAAACAAATAAATTATAAAATTAATAAACCTAAAATGATTCACCATTCCAAAACGCCATTAACCAAGAATCCAAATAAAAAAAAACCAAACAACTAATCACAAACAACTGAAATGAAAACTGCAGCATTTAAATATTGTGTGTTATTTCCTTTTTTATACCCTACACCATCATAGTGGGGAGGGTATATTGGATTTGTGCTGCTATTTGTAACGCCCATAAATATTGGTCCAACACCCACCTTAAAGTATACCGATCGATCGAATCACTTTCAGAGTCCATTTAACGTTGTCCGTCCGTCTGGCTGGCTGGCTGTTTATGTAAAGCTTGTGCGCAGAGTACAGGTCGCAATTTTGAAGATATTTCAATAAAATTTGGTACCTGATATTTTTTCGGCTCAAGGATGGATAGGATTGAAACTGGTGGAAATCGGTCCATTATTTCACGGCCCCATACAAATGTCCTCCCGAAATTGTGGTTTACTGCTCATAAATGTTTGAATTATGCAAGTATCCTAACAAATTTCATCACAAATGAGTGGTAAATAAACCTAAATCATATCTATCAATTACTCGTAGCTCCCATATAATGCCCACTTCCGAAAATCACTTTAAAGAGCATAACTCGCTCAAAAATGTTGGTATCCAAATAATATTGAACGAAAATATATTTCATATGTCTAAAAATAATACGGTACAATTTTATTATGATCGGTCCATAATTAGTCGTAGCTTCCATATAAGGCCTACTTCCGGAAATCACTTTAAAGAGCAGAACTCGCTCAAAAATGTTGGTATCCAAATAATATTGAACTAAAATATATTTCATATGTCTAAAAATAATACGGTACAATTTTATTATGATCGGTTCATAATTAGTCGAAACTCCCATATAAGACCCTCTCCGTAATTCACTTTAACCTCCATAAATCTTTTAAATGTATTTATATCGAGATAAAGTTTAACACATATAATATTTATATTCATAGACATCATGACATATAACCTATTGTGGATCATCGGTCCACAATAGATTATATCTCCCATATAACGCCCATTTCTGAAAAATTGTTTTCTACATATACTGGGTGTAGGGTATTATATGGTCGGGCTTGACCGACTATACTTTTTTACTTGTTCTTTACAAAAATATGCAAACTGACTGACAGGCAGAATTAAACACAAATATTATGGACTTATTTGCACAAAACCCAAAGAAATAAAATGAAGCACGTATGTATGTGCCTCCACATGGAAAAAGGGGTCTCTCCATGAGTCATGGCTAAAGTCAATTTAAATAAATCGTATGATTATAGTAAAATAAAAAAATTATACAATAAAAAAGAAAACAACAAATCAAAAACTAAATATTCAAAATTCAATTGAAATTATACACTCATCAAAAAATGTTTGTTGTACGTAGTTACTTAACGGTTTCACACAAAATGGTATGATGAGTCAAGGACTTGCTTCATAGGAAATCATAATTTTCACAAGGTTTTTGTAATAGGAATATCAATCATCAATAGTGACCATGATTTCCACAAACGATAGCCTTTTTTTTGGCAAAATTACAAGTATTTTTTTTTTTATATTTTTGGTGTGTATGTATTAATGTATTTCTTTTAGCATGTTTAAAAAAAACTAGTGCTTGGTTTTCACTATGTAATTTTTGGTGTCAAATTGTTGGAAATTGTATGAAAACGGGTTGTCATATGGCGTCATCTATGTTTGCAATCATGATTGCAATCTCATTAGACGCTATAGACAACCCGTTTTCACACAATTGCTGGACAATTTGACAACAAAAACGACATAGTGAAAACCAAGCATAGGTTATTGAAAGAGTTTGACATTAATGTATCAACATTTCAAACAGTTAAGCCAATTTACAATGTTAGTAACAATGCCAACCATTAATGACCAAAATGAGCCGTTCACGCTAAAATGTGCTTAAAAATATTTTTAAATTTGATCTGTTGTCACAACTCAAAATACTAAAATTTTTAGGAGAGACAAAAAAAGTTCATCGTGCACAAACAAGTCCCCGTGTACACAGGGAAACATCTGGTTTATATTTTTTGTTTTTTTTTTTTTGACATTTGTCTAATTGCAGTGCTGTTTTTTTTTTAATATCTACTGTATTTGATTTGCTAATGTACACAATAAGAATGAAAGCACAAAGCGTGTATCCAAGAACGGGAAACAAATTTCATATTCTTTTTCCCACCCGTCCCTCTCTACCAAACAAAATGTTTCCCTTCCAAATGTTTCCCTGTGTAAACGGGGACCAATACACTTAACATAAAAATAGACATAACTGTATTGTTCCATTTAAAGAAGATAGTGATGTTAAAGATATTTTTGCAGTAGTTAGAGCTGTTTACTCTGAATTAATTTTTGGAAAAAAGTCAGTTTTGGAAAATTTTGAGTTGTGACCCTTTTGTATTTAGGTTGCGATATGTACATATGTATGTATTATCAGAAATATTTGGAAAATAAATTATTATTTGTAAACAAAATTTTCCCGGTCACCACAATTCGGGTTTTCCTAATATGCATTTAACCGAAGGTTTATTTCATATTTAAATATTAACCAACCACAACCTTAACAGTGCTCAAAATGATATGAACGAGAAATACTCCTAAAGGGGCACAGTTGTTCCTCAGCTCTGGCTCTGGCGTCAACAACAAAAAAGCTTAAACTTTTGTTTTATTAAAAAGCTCTAGATCTAGCTCGAAAATTGGCAAATTAAAAATAATTAACAGTAAATATTGACTGTTTTACAGGATACCCTTGATGAAGAACAACACTACGAGTATTATACGAATTTTAACTAAGCTTCAAAACTAATATTCTTCTATGAGCGAGACAACTCCAAAACATATGGTTTAAAACCATAAACAACCTCTTTACGGCGCTGAAAGAAGTGATTGCAAAATAAATCGAACTTGAATTCATTAGTTTGAATTGTTGAAAAGTCTCTTCGGCCGACCTATGAACGTTCGTAATTGATAATTGTTCTTGATAATGGATGTTAAGATGTCTTACAAACTAATGTTAAATATTGTACCATATAGTATTGACTGTTGTCCATGAGTGTATGGACGTTGCACTCTTGCCCTTAGCATGAGCACCGCAATTTCGGAAAACCCGGGTGACATACATTTTTTTCAAGAAGTTTAATCTTGTTCAGGCCTGATTGAAAAATGATTTTCAAGCACTTTTATCTTTTGCTTCCTCCAAGGATATTTATGTCTTCTTCCACTTGCATAGACCACTGGAGTTTATGTCTTCCCTCTCTGAGTTTATCATGGTAGTTATTTTTCTCATTTAAATGACATATCTGTGACATCGTAATGGCTGTATTTTGATATGGTTCGTACGACGCTTATAATCTTTGTAACAGCTCTTACGGAGAAAATCACTCTCTCGAATACACGCAGCACTCCTTTCGTCAATTCGAATTTTTAAATCCAGGAAGAAGCACGAATAGAATAAGTGTGTTGTACAGTTTCGTTTAATTCAAGAGAGGTCTCTATTCTGGAATCTTTTGCCAGAGATGCAGAAGTCCGTGCACTACATAATACTGGCATCTTCCGGCCTCAACTATGTCACGTTTTGTTTGTCTGCTGAGCTTTTCCTCATTCAACATCAGAACCATTTTTGTCTATTCCTTCTCAATTCTAAAAACAGCTTCGATAACATTTCGTTCATCCTTCCAAAGTGTTTACTGTTTCTACTTTGTGAAATTCAGCTTTTTTGAAAAGTGCTTTATCAGGATGGTAAAGAAATTACAAGATATGATGCAAGTATCGCATGCGGTCTTGTGGATATTCATCGTCTTCGTCTACGATTAGTTGTGATTTGCTTTCTACAGTCTTTGATATGTTGTAGACATATTTCCAAATACACAGTATATACGACATACATACATACATACGTATGTTTCACCAAAAATATGTTATAATCGTCGTAAAAATCAAACAATTTTCAAATTGGTTTCGCTCTCAAATTTTTAAATTTTTATATTCTGAGTCTCGTAGAAATTGTTTTTGAAACTTGTGTGATATGAACCTATATCATTAAAAACGACTTTATTTGCTGCTGTAAAGCACTATTGCATTACAGAGCTCATCTAAAATACCTGTCATTAGTCAATGCTTTAATTCACCTTCATGAGAAGGATATATATTAGTTTGTCATTCCGTTTGTAATTTCCACAATATAATTTTCCGACCCTATAAAGTATATATATTCTGGATCCTTATAGATAGCCGTGTCCGTCTGTTGAAATCAATTTTCTGAAGTCCCCAGATATCTTCGGGATCCAAATCTTCAATAATTCTGTCAGACATGCTTTCTAGAAGTTTGCTATTTAAAATCAGCAAAATCCGTTCATAAATACCGGAGATATCAAAAAAACTAAGTGTATTAATATTGTTATGAATAATTTCATCAACAGATGGCGTTTATTACACAAAATGTATTAATACAATGTGTTTTAAAAACAAGTAAGAGTGCTATATTAGGCTATGCCGAATCTTATATACCCTTCACCTTTGTTGTGGATGCATATTTATATTATGCATAATTATGTCGATAAACACGCCATCTGTTGATGAATTTGTTCGTAACAATATTAAATTTTAATTAAAACTAATTGAGCCTTACAAATTTAGTTTTTCTCACTTTTTATTTATTGTTATCTTGTAACACTCCCACCCATCCAAGTTCATATTACAAAACCGAAAACTTTTTGTTCGATTTTAATTCCAATTTCGCCTCTATTAAACCCAGAACTTTAGTCGAATTATCAAAAACATACGCAAAATCTATTTTTACCGGAGCCTCCACAAAAAACGAGGGCATATGTTCCATGTCCCATTTAAAATTGCGTACGTAATACACGTTATGAGCCTTGAAGGGACATTTTTGAGGAAAATTACTATAATGCTGCAAAGCATTACGAGCCCAATCCAGCAGGGTCACTTCGGTTTTCAAAGCCAATATATCGCAACCATTTATAGAGGTTAGATTCATCAAGACGAATTGTGGTTGGTGCAAATTGTGTGGACGTTGTAAAATGATTAAAATATTGAAAATGAATTGATTAACTTGTCGTTTAAATGCCATTTCCATTTGTAGATAACGTCGTTTGGCGTTTTTTGTCAGACTGCAGGAAAGTTTTTCCATATTTTGCAAATGATCTGCTGCTAAAGTTGAATGTTTCAGCTTGTTATCGGCCACCCACTTGTCATTGAGTAAACAAGTGAAATTTTCAAAATTTAACTCGAAATCACGCTAAAAAAAAACACCAACATATGCATGTATGTAAGTAAACGAAAGTAAGAGAAGCGTCAAAATAAGAAATGATGTACATAGTAGAAAAAGAAAATGGCCTTTAAGTAATGGAAGAGAAGATATGTATGTCAAAATGTTTCTTTCACCTTTACTATAAGATTATCTGCTGATGGCGAGCTTTGCGTTGCTGGTGCTGCTACTGATGATGTAGCTTGACTTTGCTGTTCCAACTTATGACTCAAAGATGAAATGTTTATTATTAGACTTAATAACAGTAATTTATTGCAACTAAACTTGCTTGTTGTTGCTATAGTTTCTATGATGTTAAACATATTTTTTAGTTTTTATTTTTGTTAGTTTTGTTGGATTTTTAACTTTATTTTCTAACGAAAAAATCAAACTAAATTTGTTAACCACTAAATGTAAGCTTAAGCTACAATCAAATAACAAAAATTTCTAAAAAAAAAAAGAACTAAAAAACAATATTATAAATTAAAAATTTTTCGAGCCGAGACTAATGATTTAATAATGATGATTTTAAATTTGTTTAATTATTTACCAGTCTGTGGCTCAACATAATTTTCTAAGATTTTTACGAATTTTCAATTAGTTAATATGTTAATATGTAGTCTCTGACATGACTGTGCATGTCAGAGATTACTAATGTGATTTGTTTTGCAAATTAATGTGATTTGTTGTAGATTTTCATAATTATGCGAATTATAAATTAATGTTGTTAGACGTTAAAGTAGTGCGATTAACTACGGCCCAATCGTGCCTTAATTTCACGAACTCCCTTATAATGATAATGCAATATCGGTTGTGGAAATTCTCCAGAAACCAATGACTGACTATCTTGATTAAATTAGCGAGACTTGATAATTGGTTTTGACTAATTGAAACTATAGAAAGTTTTAAAGTTCGAACTTTTGTAATTGTTATCATCAGTTGACCATACATTCCAGCATACGATGAGTTAATAGTTAATAGGACTCTCATCAAGCCTTAATCTTAATGTTAGGTAAGAGGGCCAGAGTCTATTGTAAACCACTATCTATCGATTATATTCGATATTGGAAACAAAGTAATGCGATTAGGGTCCCTATTAAGAGAAGAGACTCTATTCTTTCTCATCCTTTGTCTAACGTAGACCACTGCTATTCATCTATCAAATCCGATATAGCAAACGAAGGGTTACAGATCTACTGATTCGTTTAAGGACGAACGATTTATTTGTCTGCATTATCATTCCAACGTGGCCCATCTTTATTCTAAACGGCAAGGCCCAAGTTGGATTAGGGAATTTACATACATTTTGACTTCAACGATGTTGGAACTAAGAGGCAATACTCCATGTATAACCGATCGACAGCTTCTGATTGAATTCCTCTGTATTATTTTAAAAGAAGAAGCTTTGGCCTAAGTTCCCGCTTCGGAAACGGAGCAGTTGTTAGGAAGTTTGAGATCATTACAGAAAATTCTCTTACCTGCGCCACTTTACATCATTAGTTTGTAGCAAAGTTTCTGTGATCTTCATTCGAAACTTAATGGCTATCACATAAACCGATTTTTGCCCCGGATGCGCATCCTTTGTAGAATGATGTTGTATCTAGTAAGCTTATGCTTCAGTTATCATGACTTTTGGAGTCTTGTGGCCGACAGTGTTTCTGCTGATAATATCAAAGGTATCAAGAAGTCACTAGACCCGATTGAGGAGCTAGATTCTGCAGTTTGTTTATAGCAGAGAGATGTAAGATTAGTTTTAATGATCGCTGAGTACATCCAGTACAT
Organism: Bellardia bayeri; assembly: GCA_950370525.1. NCBI lineage: Eukaryota > Metazoa > Arthropoda > Insecta > Diptera > Calliphoridae > Bellardia > Bellardia bayeri. The sequence continues at coordinate 24,627,412 of OX493267.1, forward strand.
CCCAATGGCAATTTTTCAAGTGTTGTACTCTGTATACGAGTATGTACATTAAAACATTTGTCTTTACAGATTAATATCATTCAATTGTGTAGACTTCAAAGCCTGTGTTCTGTTATTTCCATGACAAAAGCACCATTTCAAATTCAATTTCAAATGACCTTCACCAATTCGAAAGTCAATGAATATTGTGCAATAATTCTATTAGCATTTATTTCTTTATGTTTGTATATAATGGAATCATTTAATAATTTTAATTTATTAATTATGATTAATCATTCTCAAACGAAAGTCTGCAATTATGTATGTTAAAAAAATGTAATTTATCAATAAATTAATTTATAAGTCAAATTAGCGAAAAAGAAACAGCAACATTCGATGATCTGTTAATAAAATCTTCCTCTCTAAATATCAATTATTTTTTTTTTAACAAATAACAATAAATTAATACAATAATCTTCCCAAGCATCACCAGTGCTTAATAATATCATGAGTATTAAATTTTAAATATATTTATTTATCTTTGCCATTTTCTCTAAATTATTTACACATAAATTGTGTGTTCGTTTAAAATAAATAGAAAATTTGAATATATTTTTTAAAAAAGAATACGAATTAAAATCTTGCCAGTTTGAAAATACGAATATTTAATAAATAAAATCAGTCAAACGGTAGCTGTTTATTTAAAATTAATTTTAACAATAATTTATTAAAACAACAATTTCTATTTAATTGTCTAGTTGTTGCAATTTATTATTTATTAATTGTTTTTTTCTCTTCATATTGAACTTGGCAATTATTACAGGAAGAACAATGTTCTATGAGCAGATAATGTGCAAAAAAGCTCTCTTTGTAGACACAAAATAAACCAAAAAAAATTAGATTAAAAACAGCTGTTGCGTTTAGACAGATATTTAAAATTATAAGGTGTATAAACAAATATTTACACACATATGTATATGTATGCAAATACGAACAAATGTTTTATACTTAATTGCGTCAATTCAGATCATGTTAAGTTGGATGCAGCGCAAACTGTTCACACTCTACACAGCATTTTGAAACTTGCAGATGAAAAATATTGTCTTAAAGACAATCGAATATCTATTTTCGATTTTAATTGGGTTTTAATAGTGTAACAAATTCCGGATGTTATTAGAAACTGAACTCCAAAAATGCTTACATTCACTTAAGTGAAATATCAGAGACCATATGGGCCACTAGAAGTTGTCCACAAGTTTGCGATTGTCGCATCTGCTATATATCCTGCTAGTCTGCTGCTGAAACATAATGGTTTGAATTTCAACGCAGACCTCTGATACTTTGAAAGCCATTTTTTTAACTACACGCCTATTGAGTTTTCTGTGGTGGTTATATACCTTGAGATTGTTCTTGACTGGACTCTTAAGCTGGCATAGTCTGCATTATGAAGAAGAACACTGCCCTTTGATAAGTCTGGCCATTAGTTTACATTATAAACGCCATAATTACATACACCGCCTTGATATGATGTGGCAAAAGCTGGAACTTATCACAGCTTTAATGAGACTAATCGTCCAATTTGCACATTCATCACTGGAACCATGATTATCTGTCCAACGTTTGCATATCATGTTATAGAATTAGTCTTGTGAATTCGTTTACCAATAGATCACCGGTGGATGACATTCATATTCTCAAAGTTATAAGCGTTAATCTTTAAGAATGTGAATATGATCTGGGTGACTGAGGGCAAGCTACAGGCTTTGGTATTGCAGAGTATCTTTGATGTTCTAAATCCGAATGAAAACCAGTTGGTAGAACTATTTAGCTAATCTTGTGTGGTTCCCAGACAGATACAAACAGGTAAATGTTAAAACCGGAGTAGAAATTTGAGCACCAATTTTTTAAGAGCCATTCCCATGGGTTAATATCTTTACATTTTCAAGCAAATATTTATGCAATCTTCATTAGCGATACCGATTAGATTTTGTGTAACGAACAGGTTACCACGCTGGTCACTCGGGCTGATTGTTTCTACAATAGAGATCTTCGACCTTACTTTTTTGAAGCCGAAATCTTTTTTGATATTTCGAAATTATATTCCAGAAAAAATACTGGATCCTGGGTTGAGTCAGAAATTGTTCGCTATAAGGGAACTATATATGAGCTCAAACAAGTAGATTTTTTGATCTTGCTTAAATCCCGGAAGTTACTATTACCCAATGAGGGTGACCTAAAAATACTTATGGGATTGTTTACTGGACAGTGTTGTCTTTCGTAACATTAACACGCTCTGAGTAGTGTTGCCATTTGTCACTGATGATAGAACTATTGTAGTTCTAGCACTATAATAAAGAATGAGTTCTTATTATCTTATGGCCAGTTTTTAACTTGATATTTAAATACGAAATTAGTTAATTTTTCCTTAAATTTAAGTTTTATTTAAATATGGTTTAATTTTTTCAGTCTCAAATTGCGTTTGTATTTAATTATGATAAAAGTATAGTAGCACTATTAAATGTCAAAAAAATATAAACAACTTCTTCATTTAACATCTGATTTACTATTTAGTTTACAAATTGTTGTAAACTAAATGGACAAAAGCTGCATCATTCATATCCTCTTCATCTGAATTCATTCTTTTAGTTGATATTAATGACACAATAGCACAATGTTCTTATTCGCGGCGAGTTTATTTACTGAATATTTTTTATCAAATAATAAAAAAAAATGCTTAATTTTCATAATTTGCAGAACTGTCAAAATCATATGGTAGTATGAACAACTTACGTTGTAGTTAAATGGACGTAATCAGTGATTTAAGTTATAGGTATTTAAATAGGATCTATAAAACTGAATTTGGTATTTAAACAGAACTTAAGTTTAAAAATCCTTTGATTTTTAAGTTAAAAACTGGCCATTACTCTTTTTTATATCTATGTAGTTCCGATGCTAATCATTTTAATTAAATACATGTCATTGATTAAAGAATCGGTTTCAATAAGGTGTCAATTTTAAACAAAAATTATTTGTCGCAACCCCAAACAAGAACAGTTACGGTTTATAGGTATTCGTGAAAACTAAAACTAGTTACGCACCTAGTACAGTTTTTTTTTTTTTAGCAAGAAAAGAGTTTTCTTTAGAAGTTTAGCAAAACAATTTTGGAGGGAAAGCGGTTTTCGGGACTGCATATGTATATGAATCTAAAAATTACTGTTAATTAACATTTGCTACTTTTGCAAAACATTTAAAGATCTGTTCCTTTAAAATTTTAATTAAACACATGAACGCGTCATTTGTTAAATGTATTATAAAATTCTCACAAAAGCAATTTGTTGATTTTGCAATTTTGTTGTCATTTTAGCAGAGAATGCAAAAATAAATAATTATTGTTTTAAGCGAAATTAATATTACCATTGTAGATGTTGTGAAAAAAAACGCTACAAAATTATAAAAAGCTCTCTTAAAAACCAACAACGCGACGACGTCAACAACGCTAAATATACAAATAATAAAAAGAATAAATAAATAAAATAATAATGTACACGTTTAGTTGCTGCTCTTTTGACTAAAACAAAAACCAACCAACAGAAAGTTCTTGAGGAAACAATCATCGTCATCATCATCATAAAATAATCGGCATAGGCAAAGCTATCGAGCCCGCCAGTGAGCCAACCAATACTATACTACTCAACACTACCTATATACAACACTCTATCCAATACAACACTGCTCAACTGACTCAACCTTTCTATGCGCCATAATAAATATGATTTTTAGTTGAACGGCACGCGAAGTACCCAAGAGACGACAGCACAAAAAAAAAACAAAACTAATTGAAAACAAAAAGAAACTAAAATTTAACTAGAAAAAAAATAGCAAAAATCGAGTCAGCTCTTGATAAGAAAGCAAATAAAGAAACACAAGAAAATGTCAACGTTTTTCCTGTATTTTGTTTAAATGAAATAACATAAATTTTACAAGTCATTTAATAATTTAAACAAAATAAAATTCTTAAATAAATAATAATAAATTTGGAATAAAAAAGTTTTAAATATCGTCCATATAACGCGAGTGTGTGTGTGTTTTTTTTTTTTTTTAGAAAAAAATCAAACAATTGTATTTTTATATTTAAAAAGCTGTCAAAGTGTGTGCGAAAATTTCATTTATTTGTTGCTGCAATCATTCTAATTTTAATATGTAACGTTTTGCTACCTAACTAGTTTCTTTAAACCAAAAAAACTCTTTTTAAATATATTTATTACTCATAAGAACTTTATTCTATTATTTTCTTTAATGTTAGTTTTTAAACAAGAATTACACAATTTAAATATTAAAAAAAATTCCTTTACTCTTATAAATGAGTGCTTTTTCTCTCTAAGTGCAACCTTTAGCCTTTTGTATTTGTAATTCTAAAACCACTTCACTTCCATTATTCACTCCCACCTCTGTTTTATTATTGTTGTTGTTGTTTATTGTATACATATGCTACAAACTGTATCCAGAGATTATTTATTATATGTACGAGTATGTACATATGTATACATATATTTATTGACTTTGATCATTTAAAAGATCATATTTATTGAATTATTATTAGTTTATTTTTTATTTTATTTCATATTGTTGTTGTTTATTGCAATATTGTTCTTGACACGGAAAGCTTTTTTTCTAGCCTTTTTCTTCTTCATGTTCTTTAAACTACAATTTGTATTTTTTCTGTTTATTCTTTCATTTAAATTTAAATTGTCTTTCTCCGTTTAGTTTTTTTTTTCTATATACGACTAGTTTTTTATATACAATACTATATTACCCAGTTTGATTATAATGGTTTTTAGTACTTGTTGTTTTTTTTTATATGTATGTTATATGTATATTTATTTAGTTTTTTTTTTCTTCCGTATTTAATATTTTTTGCCTCTTTTGCCCGTTCATTATAAGTGTTGTCAATATTACGGCACCCAGAGTTGGCAAAGCATTAAATCATTGTAAAGTGTTTCGTGCATATAAGTCCCGGATTACACACTGCCACTTTTGCTGCGCAACTTTTGAGTTTGTGGATAAGAGGGGAAAGAAGAGTGGTCCCCTCTCTTTCTCTTCTTTCCCCTCTCATCCACAAACTCCGGGACTAACTAGCGCTAGTTTATCGCGAATTTGGTTTTTTATATAGCCAGAAACATTGCACAACTTTTGATTACAGATGTGGATTATTTTAACAAAATTTTGATTCTCATTTTGGCAAAATGTCTGTTATACTGGTATGTGTTTTGTTAATCACGTTACGGTTTTAACGTTATATTCGTTTTGATTGGCCATATACATATGTACATATAGAATCTATCTTTCACAAAACCCCACAAAAAATAATCCAGTGGTGTTAAATTGCATGACAAATTTCGTGAAATTTTATGATCGGGAAATTTGGTTTGCAATAAATTATTGTATCGGTAGCTGTGTCCTGTTAACATCACATGCCAATCAGGGGTGTCATAGACACCAATATTGTCAGAATTGGTTTTAAAACCGGCAAGAAAAAATGCTAAATGTCGTGATACTAGAAATATCTGGATATTTATTGAACGTGTCTGCTACACCAAAGCATTTTTTCTTGTCGGTTTTAAAACCAATTCTGACAATATTAGTTTCTATGACACCCATTATTGATATCCATATTTTCAATAATAGGCCAACATTTTGTTGTTCAAATATTTTAATAGCGTGATCCCTTCACCGTACCCGCATTTCTAGCAAATTTTTCGTAAAAAGGCCATATAGGCTTTTTAACAATAACACTTGGATTTTAAGAAGGCCAAATGCTGCAATTTTGTTACTTTGTACATCTAAATGGAAATGAAGCTCGTCTGAAAAAATTGATTTACCAGGGTTGTTATTGAATGAATTTAGCGAATCTACTGCGAATTGAGTAGTTGACAAATTCTGATATTTTTCCATACTGGAGATTACGCAGTCTCAGAAGAACGATTATGTTGAACAAAATTATCACGAATTTTACAAAATGTAGTTTTTACAGATCGACAATTTTCATAGTATTTTTTTTTTTATATTTAAGACAAAGCTTCTACTACAGACATCTCAACAAGTAAAATGTCAAAACTTGCCATCGTTGATATTTTCTGACACAACAAACGATTTTTTATCAAAATTAACGAAATTCTTGCTAAAGAGAATGTGTACCAGACTATCACCAGCAACATTTTAAATCTTTAATGGTTTCTTTGTAAGTGCATCAATCATCTGTTCAAAAGCTTGAGTTTGTTCGTACAAAGGAACCTCAAATAGTTTGGTTTTACTTTAAAAGACAATAATTGTATTATAACGGTATGTAGATATTTGAATTCATACATTTAATTCTCTGATAGTTTGGTTTTATTCACTTGTTTGTTCTTTCGATTTAAGTGTGTTTCTAAGTATTTATACAAGTGTTTGTATTTTCTTTCGTCATACAATTTGTTTTAATATGTATTCTCGTGTAGGGTAATTGTTAATTAAACTTTCAAATTGTTTGATTTTCTATGATTTTGTTTTTTTTTTTGCCTTATTTTGTTAATTCTAATTTAAAACAGCTCTTTTGTTTTAATTATTAACATTGAAAGAGATTACCCCTCTCTTTCTCTAAAACCCTGAATCAAGAGAGACTTAAGGTACAAAGTCAACGCTAATTAAATTGTTAACTTTAAAATTTACACTTAAAGAAATAATAACAACAAGTAGTTTGTTTGCAAATTTGTTAAATCACTTAGTTGATTGTTATATTATAACGTTTAAAATATTTCGTGGTCTTCATAATAAATATCTATTAATTTTAGTGAATAGCATGATTTTAGTAAATATTCTCTATTTGCTTTAAATTGACTTATTGTTATTTATTAATTCTAGAAATGCTAGAAATTTTTTTTATATTTAACTTCAATAAAACATTAATTTGTTTTGTAAAGCTGTCATAAAAAAGCTACAATGTTTTGGCGCTTTTATTTAAAAGCAGTATTATTTTATTATTATATTGCATAGAAATTAAGTTGTTTTTTATTCACACACTATATAAAGTTTAAAACAATATCGTAATACAGTTGTTTTTGTTGTTTTTTATTCGAATTAAAAACAACAATTAAAATCGTACGTTTTACACTGCCAATGTAATTTATACCAGATGTTTCGCTATTGAAAAAACCAGCATTACACGCAAAGAATTATTATGGGCTGTTTAAAATTTAAAAAATATTAAATGATATTCCATAACAATTTACTCAAGTATTTTATTTACACTGTTTTAAAGTTTAAATAATAAAAAAGTAAGCATGTAATTAACACTTGCCTAGCTAGTATTTACTTATTTTACATATTAAAGTAATAATTTTTTATTTGTTTATATTGACACTAACCTGAATTAACTGTTTTTCAAATATTTTATTTGTTTTTTATTAAATGTAAAAATAATCTTTTCTTCTAGTGTATGAGAACAAACTAAGAGCTACTATTTTAATGGGAATTTATGACAATTTTGAAAACATGTGAATGTTTTTATAACAGTTTCTATGGTACAATTTTATATTTTTTATACTATATGTACTATATAGTATAATTAAAAGCATAATTGTTTGTTTATTGTGATTTAAACATTTATATGCACTGGCGCACTGAACGCTTGATATGAAAACTGCTGAATCTATATTTAGTTTTGATACTCGTATGTGTAATTATTTATGATCTGATTGTTACGCTGTGTTTGCCAATAAATACAAAGTTTAAAGACATTAAACTATTGATTATATTTATTAAATATTTTTAGCTTGACAAGTACCCACTCATTGAACATGATTGCTGCACAGAGGCTATCTGTTTTGAACACAGCAGTGGTGTTTTAAAAAGTAGTTGTAAAAGAATATTGCAATATTTTTCACAGCAAAATACCTAGATTAATAGAACGTAAGACATACATTTTCCAGCAATATTTAAGCTTCTTTGCTTCTAAATATTTAGTGTGATTTGAAGAAGATTATCTTTTGTTGCGATACTTCTTAGGTAATTTCAATTAAATGTCTTGCCCAAATTCTATTATTGATTTTACTTGTAAATAATGAGTCATTGGTTTAGAAATTATTTTTGTAATCGATCGAAATTAATCACAACTTTTAAAAGCGATCCTTTTCAAATAATTTTCATAATATATAGGTAACACAAAAGGACCAGCTATATGGACCTAAGTGAGCGCCTGCTTACTTAGGTAACAGATGATGTGGTATACAATGTGAAGAAATATGTATGTATGTTTGATGGCCAAATGTTAATTACATATCTGCGAGTGTTGAGCTAATTATCAAGCATTACTTCCACTCACGATTAGTCACATGCCAATCAGTTCTCGTACATCATCAATGTTTTCTGATATAACAAACGATTTTAATCGACCTGAATGAAATTAATTTTGTTGATTTTTGGACATTTTGAATTCCTCATAATTCTGGAACCATGATTCATTGGCTTCCACAATGTTATAGATAACTATCTTTTGAAGAACCATAATCTATTTTTTTAACAATTAAGATTAGGCGATTTCTTTTTTAATCAATTTGAAATTAAATATGAAATGTATGCCGTAATTTCTCGATAAGCTATATGACGATCTTGCAATATCAGTTCTAGCAAATCATTAATTTTTCCAATACCACACCGGTTTTATACAAGCTTAATGAAATTTTTTTTTTTTTAGTTTTGTCACATTTGGAATAATTCATATGCATTTTTACATACATATCTTTTATTAAGTTTATGCATTTCTTTTGTGATTATAATATTTAATGTTTGCATTCCCTTATTTCACTATAAAAAAGTTGCATTAACATTTTGTAAAATTCTTATATGCATATTATTTACATTTTCTAGCATTTTGGGGGAGAAGTTGATTAAATTCTTTCTGAATCGAACGACATCCGAAATTCGACCTGTTCAGTTCTGAACATTGCGTTAATTTCAATAAAAGAATTTAAGATAAACCACAACAGGTTGTCTAAGTTGACCACTACGGGCATGAAAATGTTAATACATATCTCCAAATTGTTTTGCGAAGACTCATGTCCGAAAACTTTTTTCTTGAAAATACTTTTTTTTTAACAAATTAGTCTTAAGGTACAGTGACACTTGACAAATATTTGCCGAAAAAGATGTTACCACTAAATAATATATATTTGAACTCGTTTATTTATGTAAAAAAACTTTTCTTATTTAATCCAAAGCACAACAAATATTTATTATTGATTTATTTGATGCTGTTTTGCAAGGAGCAAAACTCTTGTAAGAGTAAACAAATTTGTGCAAAAACAAGTGGTTACGCTTTTTTGAGTAAATATTTGCGAAATGTGACCAAACTTTTAGTTTTTTCCGGATAACCATGAAATGGAAAATGTCGTCCTATCTTCGCTCCATCATTAAAAAATTGTAACTAAATAACAAAGACAACTCAATAATTCGGGCACTTTATCTACATACTTATGTATGTACATTAGTGTGACCGCAAGTTATATGGAAAATTTTTTTTTTCGTATTTACACTTGGCAAACCCCTTAGATTGATTCCAAATTAGAATAAAACTATATATAAAAAATTTTAGATCGTTTGCATAATTATTAGGCGTGCCTTGAGCTCACAAAGTTTGCTAAAAATGCTATTTTTCTTACTATGGCTCGCCTTGATTGTTCATAACTTCAGTAATATTTATTTTAGAGAAAAACCTTATTCATAAATATTCTAGGGCTATATCTGATGAACAATGTTGCTCTGTATTAGTTTTCTTTAACATTAATATTTAATCTGGAAAAAATAAAATTAAAAAATAACAGCGAAATTTTCACGTATCTTTGCCTTCTTTGCCTGGTGTTTATTTATTTTATTAAATGGTGTAATTATAAAAGGTTTTGTAATAAAATCTCCTTCGTGCTCATAGGAAATTGTTTTTTATAGTTTTTGACTACTTGTAATATATATTGTTTTTGTTCCTCGTCTTTTGTGAGCATTGGGTTGTAGTCTTGCATCAATTTCACCGCTCGTTCAGCTGTATCGTTTACCACGTTAATGTCATTAACAATTTGTAGAGCAGTTTTAAAATTATTATCCGCAGGCCATGAAGTTGGATTATTTTTCAAAAATGCTGTACTGATATTAAAGCGAAGAAAAAAGTTTTTTCTCTCAGAAGAAATGAATTGATCCATTCCGCCTTCGACAACCTGCACAACATTTAAATTTTGAAGTGAAGCGCGTTTTATGTCTTCAGCTAAAGCCTCACGACTTTACCATCTCTTTTTTGAGTCAAAAGAAACACTATTATCAAAAAATGCAAAAGCCGCAATTATAAAATTATTGTATGTGATGAGACTTTTCAAAAAGTATATAAATTGCAAAATTGAGCACTGGGTACCCAAGTTCCATGCAATCAAAGTTGACTTACGCACGTGACAAAAAATGGAAGTGCCTTTTAGAGCCGTAAGAAAAAGTGCGAAATTAAGCGAATTGTAGGAAATTTTTATTTCGGAAAAAATGTTTTTATAAAGGTTAATAATGGACCTTTATAATCATGCTTTGTTCAAAAACAACTATGCATAAATTTGCTAAGAAAAAAATAATTTGTTGATTACGCACATGACACTTTTTACTTTCATACATATTTTAGTAATTTTATATACATATATGTATGTATATATATTTTTTTTTTTACCAAAAATTAAACTTTTATTCAAAAATGAAAAATAAATATATACTACAATTAATCTAATTTAATTTTTTCCTTAAAAAAAATTATGCGAGCGTTGTGATTTTTTAAGTCACGGTGGACCATTTCATGGAAATACCCATATATAGTTTTTTTTTCTAATTTGGAATCAATCTAAGGGGTTTGCCAAGTGAAAATACGAAAAAAAATATCGGCCACCCTAATGTGCATATATGGGATTGAAACTAGTGGAAATCGGTCCATTATTTCACCTGCCCCCATACAAATGTCCTCCCGAAATTGGGGTTTACCGATCATAAATGTTTGAATTATGCAAGTATCTAAACAAATTTCATCACATATGAGTGGTAAATGAAGCCAAATCACATCAACAAATTTTGTGCAGATCGGTCCATAATTGGTCGTAGCTCCCATATAAGGTCCACTTCCGAAAATCACTTAAAAGAGCATAACTCTCTCAAAAATGTTGGTATCCAAATAATATTTAACGCCAATATGTTTCAAATGTATACAAAAATACGGTACAATTTTATTATGATCGGTCCATAATTAGTCGTAGCTCCCATATAAGGCCCACTTTCGAAATTCACTTTAACGATCATAAAGTTCTTAAAAATGTTGGTATCCAAATAAAATTTGACACAAATAAGTTTCTTATATACAGAAATTATGACACCTAATTTTATAATGGTCGGTCCCTAATTAGTCGAAACTCCCATATAAGACCCTCTCCGTAATTCAATTTAACACCCATAAATCTTTTAAAAGTATTTATATCGAGATAAAGTAATATTTATATTCACAGAAATCATGACACTTATAACGCCATTTCTGAAAAACTGTTTTATACATATGCTGGTTGTAGGGTATTATATGGTCGGGCTGGACCAACTATACTTTCTTACTTGTTTTTATATTATTGTATGTAAGTATGTATGCTGTTGTCATTAATTTGCATTTCTACGTTTCTAAAAGCTTACTGTATTTTAACTTATTTAATTACTTTAAAACATTGACAAAACTTACAAGCGATATCATTAGTTTTACTGAAAGTCAATCTGGCGCTCCTCCTCATCCAACCTCTCTATCTCTCCGTGTGTTTCTTTATTAATTTATTTCTTTTGGCTTTTACAATTTTTACAATTACAATGTTTGCAAACAAACACATACACACATTCGCTATATTATTACTACACTTAGAAACAATACGATAAATGTAAGTGTCTGTTTCCTTATTTTGCTTTTGCCTGACATTGTTGCCTTAATTTCTTTGATATGTTTAAAAATAATAACAATAATAGATATTTTATTCTTTCAAATTTACAAAATGTATTTTCTTAATAGAAAACATGTGATTTGTTTTTTGCTTTATGTTTATTGGTTGTTGTTTTTGTTTGTTATTTTATTACTAATTATCTGCTCTCTCTCTCTCTCTCTCTGTTAGAATGATCATTAACGGTTATTTTTTTTTTTGTTTTTTACTACTGTGCCCAAACACTCCCACTAACAACAGTTTCAATTTAGTTTTTTTTTTCTTTTTTTTCGGCTTTTGTTTTCTACATTTGTGCGTGTATGAGTGAGTGTGTGTATTTTTCACTGAGATAAGATTTTGGTTCTAGGAGCTTTTTATTGTTATCAATTCTCAAAGTCATTGTTTACCTTTATTATTCTAGGAAATTTTTTCCTAATAAACTAAATTAGAATAATAAAAATAATAAAAAAAAATATTTCAAATATTATCAGTTTATTAATAAACAACATATGGTGGGTATTGCTTTTAAATACAACGATAATGATTTGAAAGCACTAGTAGACAGAGGGACGAGCAATAAATAATGCCTTAGTAATCTTGCATTGCATGTGACTTTAAAGTTAATGGTTAGTTTAAAGCAGTTAAACTTACACTATGTTTCACTATGTCAATTTTGTTTGCAATTTTCATACAATTTGGACAATTTGACAACAAAAATGACATAGTGAACTATGTTTGACACTTGGGGTTTAAGTCAGTTGATGTACAGTGGTGGACATGAGGTTACCACTCTTGGTATCTGTTGTCAATTAAAGCAAATACTTTCTGTTGTTTGTTATTTTTTAAAACCAATTAGTTTACAAACTTGTTAAATGTCACCTAAAGATCACGCCACTCCACTTTTTGTTTTATTAATTTGTTGCATTTCAATGGGTTTCTTTATAGAATACAACTATACAAAAAAAACTCTTGCCAGTAATAAAAAAAGCAAAAAAATCAAAAAAATCTTTATTTAAATCCTTAAATTTAGTAAGATATCCTTTGTTTTTAGTAACAGCTGAAATCTTCTGGGCATAATATCCACCAGAGTCATACAGCGCTTTTTTGGAATTGCGTATCATTCATTTTAGATTTCCTTCCAGAAATCGGCCAAATTTTTGGTCTGACTGCCACATCGCTCCACATCATTCTATAGGTTCTCAATTGGATTGAGATTCTTAGATTGAGCTTGGCATCACATCAATCTTATTCTGTTTAAGCAACATCTCATAGTGCCTGCGGTGTGTTTTGGGTCTTTGTCGTGCATAAAACGACGCCTAAGTGGCATATTGTCCTCAGCGTTTGGAATCATTGTATTGATAAGCATACTGATCCATTCCTGTAATAATTTCAATTATTTTCAGAACTATTTAATTTGTGTAGCAAATTTTTATCTATTCAATTTTTAAAAATATTTTTTTTTTTTAATATTTTCTTTAAAATTTCTAAAAACTATTTCCAGAGTTAAATAAAACACAGTGAAAGAGATTTTTTTTAAATTTTTATTTCAATTATTGCTCAAACATTTTTATGATTTTTTTAACCTCTACCCTTTTATATACATATGTATGTATGTATATATGTATGTATGTTTGTATAATTTTTCAGTACAGTACATTTTCCCTTTTATTTTGTTATTTAGTTTTAGTTTTTTTTTTTTTAATTCAAAACATGCTCTTAATTAACCCTTGCCCTTAAATTCCTCCTCGCACTGCTGGAATACGTTTGTTACCACCACACAGTTGTCTCTGTTATCGCCATTTGAAATGCAATATAAATAAAACACCTTGAATAATTAGGTTTCTCTAAAAAAAAAAAATAAAAAAAAAAAAAATATTTATTTTTAATATGGTCTGATTTTTTTGCCAACTCGTCAGTTAATATACATATGTATGTATATTAGTATTATTTTTTATTGTTATTATTATTGGCAATTTCTTTTCAAATAATTTGTTTATACAGACTTTTTTGTACAGCAGAAGTTTTCTGGTGTTCTTAATGGTATTTATTTATGGACGTACATATGTTTGTATATATGATTTTTTGTTTATCATAAATTTCATAATTTGAATAATTTTGATGTGTTTTAATGCTTCAATTAATATTTTTAATTGAAAAGTGTTGATTCATTTAATTATTCGTGATGCTGCCTATTTAATTTTTATTTGTTTTCTGAAAAATAGCTCATTTTTGGAAAAATAACAATATAATGCGATAGAGGTAGTCGAAATTTCATTTTATTTTCTACTCTCAACCATGACTAAAAATCATTCTTCTCTAAAGCCTACTTATAGTATTAGAACATAAATATATTATAACTATATATAAGTCTGACCTGTCCGTCCCTGATCAAAAGAATAAATTTGACTCCATTAAGATTTAATAATTTAAGTCTGTAGAATTTCAGAGCTCCAGAAAGCAATAATAATAGATGTTTTGGGGGAAATACTATTGAAAACGGTTTTATTATTCGGGGTTTTAAAGGATTTTCGCTTATATCTAAGTTGGCCATTTTTTAAGACATGTATTAAATTCTGAGACACATATCTGTCACTGCTTTTTTGGATCTTGCCTCATCCATTTGGGGGCTATGGAAAGTTTATTTCAGATATATAATGGGATCGCAAATTAAATTTTTTGAAATTACAAACTGAATAACAAACTTATACAGTGAGCGTCAAAGTAAAGTCAACACCACATATTATTTAAATAAATAATATTATATTGCATTTTATATAGTTATTTAAGAAAAATTTAAATCACAAAAAAAGGGCCAAAAACAAAAGGGTGTACATACAATAATAATTGATTTATTGTTAAAAAATACAAATTTTTAAGCGTCAAAATTAAGTAACCAGCAGCATCGTCCTTATGAAAAGGAGCCACAAATTTAATAATATTCTTTTCGCCAATGAAAATAAGTTTAGGTATTTGGAGTCAAACACCCCCGAAAAATATGGCGAATCAAGAACGAAGGCTTTAGTAATAAATATGTTACCTAGACGGTAAAACATGGTGGCTGAGTAATGGCCTGGGGTTGTATGGCGGCATCAGGAATCGGTAATCTTACATTTATAGAATCTACAATAAAAAAGAAAGATTATCTGGAAATTTAAAAATAAACAATGTACACAGAAAAAAAATAAAAATGAGTTTCAATTAAAATATTTGTAGAATCAATTAAAAATTTAATTGAAATCGGACCTGTAAACAAAATAATAGTATCAATTAAAAAAATGTGAGATTTAATTAAAAATATCAGAAAAATCAGAAAAAGTAATTGAATCAATTAAAATTTTAATTGAAAATTATTTTGAAATCAGTTAAAGGTTTAATTGAAAAAAAAACATGATTTTTTTTCTGTGTAGAGGACTTAGAACTAGCGCATATCCCAAAATTGTAAAAGAGAGAATGCTCAATCATTGTCTAAAAACTTTTGACCATCCTCAATGGTCTTCAGACCTCAATCCAATTGAGTATCTGTGGGAATATCTGAACAAAAAATTGGACAAGGAAACATTTCTTGCAAGGATAACCTAAAGGCAGTTATACAGGATGAATGGAACAAAATTTCGCTTGATTTCACTAAAAAACTCGTTGAATATATGCCTGGAAGATTGTCAGCTGTGGCAAAAGGAATACAAATAAAATATTATATACACTGTTTTACATATTTTTACTATACCTGTTTACTTGATTTTGACGCGGAAATCTGATACCTATTTTTCCGTTAAAATTTAATTATATTTTTATGTTTCTGGTTTTTGTTAGTAAGTTATATGTTTTAAATTTGTACTTGTAGTAAAAATAAAACATTTTTTTTTAAACAATGTTAGGTGTTTACTTTATATTGATTATTGGTTGGGGTGTAGAAATCAACAACATCAATGTGTATTTACTATTTAACTTTACATTACTTTTATACAAATTCTGTCTTAAATCTTGATCACTATGTTGAATAAAAAACAAATTATCAAACACATTTTATTTGTTGACATATTACCAATAAATATGTACAATCAGCATTTATTTTTATCTGCAAACAATAAAAGAAAGATTTTAATGGTTGGTTAAGTTCAACGATATTGTGACATCATTTTGCAAACGATATCATTCTATTATAATGCTCAATGTAAAAAAATACAAACATTAATGCCCTTATTCACAAAAAATTAAAGTAGACTTCAAATGTACTTGTAAGAAAATTTTGTATGAATATTTTGTCTAAAAGCACACTTCAAACCTACTTTATTTGTTATGAATATGGCAGTAAATGTATAAGGAACAGAGATGGAACAAGTTATTACGGATCGGATAATGTTTATATTGGAGTTGGACAAAATGTCTGAAATTAAAAGCAATATTGCTCCAGTTGAATAATACAATTTTTGATGTGCCCCTGAATTAATCCAAAATCTATACACACTTTTCACATAATAAAACATTTGTGGTTGCTGTCTGTTGGTCTGTTGTCGTCAAAAGTTATGCAGTGATTTGTCTGGTTAAGACTATTGTTGTTCAGTGGACAATCTTGCAACAAGTTTACTCAGATCGTTTAGTGCGTAAATCCATTGGTCATGGCATAGGCTGCCTTTGTATT
Source organism: Bellardia bayeri (assembly GCA_950370525.1). Classification (NCBI taxonomy): domain Eukaryota; kingdom Metazoa; phylum Arthropoda; class Insecta; order Diptera; family Calliphoridae; genus Bellardia; species Bellardia bayeri. Next base: position 24,644,023 of record OX493267.1, read on the forward strand.
TTAAAATTTAATGTTAAAGTTTGCGATTAACCAATCATAGAACAAACCCGTGGCCAGATATTAGCTTCAGTTTGGTTGGAGACCCATATTATCGGGTATTGGACAAATATAACTTAGTATACAACAAAATTTAAGCGTAAAATGTTTAATTTCAATGTTTTGTCATTGTTTTCTTCAGTTTACAGTTTTGACCGTAAATATGTATATCAGTGTCCCTACTACACAGGCCATCCCCTGTAAATACAAACATTTGCAGCTGAACATTAATAATAGTATTGAAAGGAAATACCATTAGGTAAAACACTCAATACACATTATTATCTGGCCATGCAAAGTGTTTTTTATTGTTAGGCATTTATTTTTTAAATATCTAAATCCCTGATATATTAAAGTACGTCTGATATTGTTTAACGAATAAAATGATGTATGAGTATTTAAAAAATATAATAAAGAGCGCAAGAAGAAAAACGCTTTAATATATACAATACTACTCTATAGCTAATGTGAACTTAATTAGCTCGTTTGTTGTTATTATATTTGTTGTTTATCCTCACTCTATGAATAAAATTCCTTGTTTGAAAATACATACATATGTACATATATATTTTTTAAATATACCACAACTAATAAATATAGAAAAAGGCAAAGCCTACAACTTAACTTGTATTCACATATTCATTCTGAACAACAAACTTTTATTTTTTTTTTTTTTTGGAAGTTTGACGGCGCTCTTTTTAAGAGAGAGAAAATATTTTTTATGAACAACTCTCAGCTTGAATTGGATTAATTTTATATTTTGTCTGCACAAAAATGAACTGTGGTGTTTGTGAAATTAAAATATTCATTTCACTTATTCATTAAAAATTTTGTAAATTGTTTTTGAAGAATATAAACAATATTTTAAAATAATTTAATATTTGTTTTTTGATACTTAAAAACCAAAGCAAAATAAATCACTGGTCGCAGTATTACCACTTGTAAAACTAATAGATATATTTTGTTTACATAACGGGTGGTTAAATTTCAAGGGCCGATGTTGATTTTGAATAAAACACAAACTATTTAGGAAATTATTGTAATTTTATTTTATTATGATATATTGGTATTACTCAATTATGTATGGAACAAAATATCGGCCAAATGGGCGCCGCGACCACGGCGGCACACCTCCATCCGATGGTCCAAATTTTCGATGACCCTGAGGCATAATGGAGGTTCTTTGCCGTTAATGTGTCGAATTATCTCATCCTTTAGCTCTTGAATTGTTGCTGGCTTATCGACGTACACCTTTTCTTTCAAATACCCCAAAGAAAAAAGTCCAACGGTGTCAAATCACATGATCTTGGCGGCCAATTGACATCGCCATTACGTGAGATAACACGGCCATTGAATTTGTTGCGCAAAGGAGCCATTGTTTCGTTAGCTGTATGGCAAGTGGCACCGTCCTGCTGAAACCACATATCGTCCACATCCATATCTTCCAATTCGGGCCATAAAAAGTTCGTTATCATCTCACGATAGCGAACACCATTCACAGTAACTGCCTGACCGGCCTCATTTTGGAAAAAATACGGCCCGATGATGCCGCCAGCCCATAAACCGCACCAAACAGTCACTCTTTGTGGGTGCATTGGTTTTTCGACAATCACTCTTGGATTCTCATTCGCCCAAATGCGGCAATTCTGTTTATTGACGAATCCACTGAGGTGAAAATGTGCCTCATCACTGAAGATGACGTTTGGAATGGTCAAGAGGCTTTAGTTTTTGAGCCAATTGCACCTTGTAAGCGTGTAAATGCAAGTCTTTATGCATAATGTTCATCAACGACGAGCGTGAGAGGTGCAATTGTTGGGCACGACGACGAGTTGAGGTGGACGGCTCTTCAGCCACACTATCGCGAACAGCAGCAATATTTTCTGCAGTACGAGCTGTACGAGCATGCACTGGTGTTCTCACATCTTCTACAGACCCGGTTTGCTCGAATTTTTCCACTATTTTAGCGATTGTACGCACATTTGGACGATCAAATTGACCAAAAAAATCACGAAGTGCACGATATGCATTTTGATTTGAACGCCCATTTTCATAATAAGTCTGGATAACTTTAACACGTTGTTGGATTGTGTATCTCTCCATGGTTCAAATTGAGTAAGTCTGAAATAGAGAAATGTCAAATAAAATTCGGAAAAAAGCTTGGCGTTTAGGTGTGGTTCACATTCAACATCGGCCCTTACAATTTAACCACCCTTTACATACATATTTGATTTGCAGAAAAATCGTTTGAAATGGGTGAATCGTGCTGCAAAAAACTTTCAGTAAAAAAAATTAATTTCGGACAAAATTTTGTTCGGAACAAATGATTGAATCCACCTTTAGAAAACTAAAATCTCTGGAAACATTTTTGCTGGTTTTGGAAAAATATCAATTTCATTTAAGGAACAACATTAGAATATTGAATTTTAAAGTCATATTATGAATCAAGCCGATGTGGTAGTTTCACAGAAAAAAAATAAAAATGAGTTTCAATTAAAATATTTGTGGAATCAATTAAAAATTTAATTGAAATCAGACCTGTAAACAAAATGATAGTATCAATTAAAAAAAAAATGTGAGATTTAATTGAAAATATCAGAAAAAGTAATTGAATCAATTAAAATTTTAATTGAAAATTATTTTAAAATCAATTAAAGGTTTAATTGAAAAAGAAACATGATTTTTTTTCCTTTGTGTTTTTTTAAGTTAGTTTTGAATTATCTGTATAAACATAAAACAATTAATGGGAAATTACAAATTAAGGCTGTGGTTGTATCTTATATAAAAAAGTAAACTTTTGTAAGAATGTTGAAAAAATCTTCTAATTATACCGCCTTTGCCTTTTGTGCACGATTAGTTTAGATTTAGTTTAGATTTATTATAAAATGTTATGGCCGATGTATTATTTCTTTGTTGTCATAGAATATTTGAATTAAAAATTGAAAGGTAAGAAAATATTATTTAAAAAACCAACATACATTTCAAGTTTTAAAACAAACCAAACTTTCGATATAAATAAATAAAATAGTGCGGAAAGAGACAACAATTAAACTAATAATAATAATAATTAAATTCAAATAAATTTTGTTCGAATACCGAAAGTTTTATAAACAAGTATGAGTGCTATATTCGTGCCAAAGCTTTGATTTAAGACGTCGTATTCGAAATACTTATATGTTTAAAATTTTGTAATCGTGGTTATTTACTCATATCTCAGCCATTTATGGATCGATATTAGATTTAGCCTCGTAGGATATTCACCTTCGAAAAGTTGATTTTCATACACAGAAAAAAAAAATCATGTTTTTTTTTTTAATTAAACCTTTAATTGATTTTAAAATAATTTTCAATTAAAATTTTAATTGATTACTTTTTCTGATTTTTCTAATATTTTCAATTAAATATCACATTTTTTTAATCATTTTGTTTACAGGTCCGATTTCAATTAAATTAAAATTAAATTGATTCCACAAATATTTTAATTGAAACTCATTTTTATTTTTTTCTGTGTAAATTCCCTCAAAAAACAGTGCTATATTAAAGATGAAGCTACAAGATGGAATTCATCAGAAGCTAGTTTCGTATCGAAAAACATTTTGAATTTCGAAGCTAAGGAATCGGTAATGGTTCTAAACAGCTGTTCACAAAATTTAGCTTCCAATAGTGATGAAAAAATGCAGTAAAGTAAGACAATTAACTGCCTGGAAAAATTCATTCAAACTAAAGCAGATCCTCTAGCCCTAGGATGTTCAACTGGGCTTTTCGACGCCCATTTTGATTTTCAGTAGTCGCCAAGTTTTTACCTTTGCTCTGAGCGAAGAAATATTTTATGTCAACCTACCGCTAATGCCTTCTGAACTTAATGAATTCAGTAAAATATTGTTACTATTGATTTCGTAGAACAACCTTGTCTGTTTATGTAAAAATGTGGTAAGTATACCTACTGGGCCTCATGAAGCCCATATGGAAAATTAATGACAGCTTATCCACATTCAACACAGTTGATCTTCTGATTGACGTTAAGTTGCAAAAATGTGAGTATTTTAAGGCATCAGGCTCAGTAGGGTCACTTACCACTGCCCAGGCAGTCAGACATCCTAAGGCTAGACAAGAAATCACGGAAGACATACAAATACCCAAAAAGCACACTCAATTGCACAGACGAATGACACGATTTTTGTTCTTGATTCCTCGTCTATGGCAGGCAGAGCGATTTAGTTTGATTTATTTCTTCCATTTATCAGTATTAGTACTGCGTTTTTTTACAACTGGGCCCAAATCAATAACGTTGTTTGCTGAGTTCGGACGATTAAAATAAATTTTGTCGCCGATTCTGAAATCTGAAATTTAAAAATGTTACTAAAATTTCTTTATAATGGCAAAGTCATTGTGGAACAAACATTTTTATAGAACTCTGATGATAATGTTTTAAATGCAGTACAGGTATATATAGTATAACAAAGATCTGTCCAGAAAATCATACGACATCATGTTCTGGGTCAAATATATGTCTTTTGGATATAGAAAACTTTTGCAACAATCTATTTGAAGTGGTTTCCAAATCGTAAGACTTCTTGATCGAAAACTTTAGCTACAATCTAATTGAAATGGTTTCTAATCTTTGCACATTTTTGCCGAGAAAAAGAGTTGTGATCAATATATTAAAATTATTTCGTATACACACTTTATAATTACGTATTTTATGTTTAAATATATACATAAATATATATATAGTATATATAAGAGATGCGATGCTTATAATTGTCATTAGAAAAACATTTCAAGAATATAACTATGTACATCATGTGTTCTTCATTAAAGCGCGCTTGTTTTTTTTGTAGTGTAGAAAATTTGACCTTTTTGTGGCCACGGATCATAATCTATTAAAGCAACTAGTTTTACAATTAAATTAAATACGTATAATTTGTTTCACTATTAAATTCAATGATTAATTATAATTAAATAATGTTTAAAATTAAAACAGGCTCGACATAGCATGGTTTGGAATTGAACTGTCGATATGTAAAATGTGTTTCATGCAAAGTGAAATTTCAAAACGATATTTTGTTTGTATAGGTTTATATTTTGACATGGCCCCATATAAAGAGCACTGTCGAAAATTACCTAAATGCGCATATGTGCATATATATATTTTATAAAAATAACTATCATGTTGAATTTCAACAAAAACAATCCAAATATACATTTAAATTGGCATACAAAACTTCATGATGATCGGCCCATATTTAACCATAGCCCCCATATAAAGTCCACTGCCGAAAATCATTTAAATGCGCATAAAGGTAGAATTACCCGAACATCCACGTCTCCCTACTGTAACGTACCGTACTGTAAGCACGTTTGTGCGATTATAGAACATTTAAAAACGTGCCGTACGACATACAAACAAATATAAACAACACATGGTACAACCATATTGTATTTTGTATCTAATTGTTTGTTTTCTACATCAGTTAAAATTATATATTTTAAAACTCAATTAATCTCGATTATAATGAATTCGGAGGATTTATTTACTGATTTAATGTTTTTACAATTACTAAATATGTCCAAGAAAAACAAAACATACAATAAATAAACAGTCAGCTGTTCGAAACAGTGATTGTCATTGTAAAGTTTCTTTTCGTACATGCTTGCTTGAAAAAGTACCAAAATGGCTTTAATAGGAGTAAAATCTAGCACTTTGTTAGTTATTTAATTTAAAAATTAAAATAATAATTTAATTTAATAATTAAATGTATGCATTAAATTTGTTATATTTATAATACAGCCCAATCATGAATAAAAATTCCGAGGGAGTTTTTTCGCTTTTTATTTTTTTTACATTGAATTTGAATAGGAAAAATGGGAAAATGGAAAAAACTCTTGCGGAATTCTTATTCATGATTGGACTGATATTGTATGTGATTGTTTTTTATACATATAAACATAATCATATATGCAGATGTGTATTATATAAAACGTGTTGCTCAATTTCCACAAACATTATCATTAAAGAAAAGTACCAAAAAATAAGAAATTTCTATTTTATACAGGTTGAGACGTTCCGTCAACGTGATATTAATATTCGGTAAGCATTTACATTGATTTTAAATAACAAAACGGGATCAGCTGTTTCGTTACAGTACAGTACGGGACGTTGACGTTCGGCTAATTCTACCTTTAATCTCTTATAAAAATCACTATCAAGTTGGAATTCAACACAAATAGTCCGTACATATGGATGTACATATATAGAAATATTCGTTCCCAATTTTATGACGATCGGTCCATATTCACATCGAAAAATCTTTTATAAAAATCACTATTAAGTTGAAATTCAATAAAAATAATTTACATATAAATCGTTGAATTTCCTGATGATCGGCCCTTAATAGGTCATAGCTCCCTTATTTGGACTTCTCCCGAAAACTTATTAACCGACATAAATATCCATATCGAACCGAAATTTTACACAGATCAGCTGTAAAAATTATACTATTGAATTTTGTGAAAATTGGTCCATAATTGGTCAAAGCTACCACTTCCGACAATAATCACAAAGTTCACAAAATCAGTTTTCTAGAGCTTTTTGGTACTTAATTTATTGTATGTTAAAGTGTAAATCACTTTATGTTACACTCTGCAAAAATATAAACAAATTGTAAATTTTTGATTATAACTGGAATATGCATAAATATCGTTCTTGAGCTGAAATTCTACTAAAATAAACTAAATAGAAATTACGGTACAATATTTTATGACGTTCGTCCCATTATAGTTAATTTGGTGGTGGGTATATAAGATTCGGCACCGCCGAATCTAAACTCTTACTTGTGCTGTGACATGCAAAAGGAATTATTAAATCAATTAAACTTACAGCGTTACAATTTTATTTAAAAAACTGTACAAATTCATTTCATATTTAAATATTTATTTAAATATTTAAATATACTGCCATACTGCTCGCAAAGGTTGAAATGTAATGTAAAAACGAACTCTGTTTACATACATAGATATAGGTACCTATGTATGTATATGTATGTTCCTATGTACATACATACATATGTTTTTACATAATCTTTTTTAAATCAATATTAAAATAATTAAAACAACCAAAATTCAAACACTAAAAGTATTTCCTTGAACTGAAATTATTTTTAAACGAATGTCAAAACTTCACGATAACAACAAAAATGTATGTTTTTGTAAAAGAGTTCAACAAAACTATATTGCAAACATGGTACAATTGTACTTTTTATACCATTTACCTTCATGAGAAGGGTATATATAAGTTTGTCATTCCGTTTGTAATTTCCACAATATAATTTTCCGACCCTATGAAGTATATATATTCTGGATCCTTATAGATAGCGGAGTTTATTAAGCCGTATCCGTCTGTCTGTCTGTCTGTTGAAATCAATTTTCTGAAGTTCCCAGATATCTTCGGGATCCAAATCTTCAATAATTCTGTCAGACATGCTTTCAAGAAGTTTACTTTTTAAAATCAGCAAAATCCATCCATAAATAACGGAGATATGAGCAAAAATCCGAGACAACCTCTGAAAATTTCATAAAAAAAAAACCATCAAACAAAGTGTATTAATATAATATATATATGTATGTATATAATATAATTATGTATCCACAACAAAGGTGAAGGGTATAAAAGATTCGGCATAGCCGAATATGGCACTCTTACTTGTTTTGATATATTTTAGACTCAGTTGGTACCGTAGTATTACCACGAGTTATTTGGTACAAATTTAAAATATTGCTGCATCAAAATTTCATGTTCCAGATAAAATGGATAAAAATATAATTTAACTTTTTATTTTTAACAATTTGTGTAGTAGTGCAAGCCGCAGAGATGATTTTATTAAATTTCATTAACATTTTGGAACTGATGTCCATATGATCTTTCAGTATGCTTCTAAAATATATTTATCACGAAGAGAAGTTGTTGGTTATATTATTGAACAAAGAAATGATTTTGATGCAAAATCCAAAAACGAAAGCTTAAAATTAAGGTGGATGCAAATATATATGTATATAGTATAATCATGATAATAAAAGAAAATAATGTTCCTTTAGATTCAGAAGTCTATTTAAACTATGACCCGGTATAACAAACAATATATTGACAAGCCTATGCGTTAAATCGAAAAATTCGTTATATCGAGATTAATTTTTTAATATATTTTAATCGTTTTTGTAGTTCTATGCGTTTAATTTTTAAGGCAACTCAATTAACTGAAATATTGTTTGTTTTTCCTCTCGAGAAAGCAATACGCAAGCTCAATTTCCATTAGAGATCGACGATTTTTGAGACAATATATTATAATGTTTGGTCGTTCGTTAGAAAGTACATTTTTTATATAGTTGGTACAAAATCCAAAAAGCAATTTTCCATCCCTGACATACAGTATGTTTGTACATTTACATACATATGTACATACATACATATTAATTCCAAAATAGAGTGTGAGAATTATGTTCCTATCGCAAGTCACAATTAAGAGAATGAATTCGTTTGTTTGTTGTTATGAAATTGATATTTTTACGAAAATTTTAAATTTTAACAAAAATATTCGAATGTTTAACTATTTTTGTTATGATTTAATAATATCTTCCTAGGAAAATGTTGTAAATTTATTTGGATATCAGTAGTTGTTGAATGAGTAAAATTTTAATTATTCAATGCACCTGAAATGACCCGCATTTATTGATTATAATTACTTAAAACCTATTTTCCTCTGTATAATGAAATCGCTTAATGATCAGCTGCTATTTGATTACTTTTTTCAATGAAATTTTAAATTGTTAATTTAAGCAGTTATGTATGTATATGACTGATAATAAAGAAGTTATTATACGACTACTTCTAAGTAATGCAGGCGATACGTAATTGTCATTGAAAAGTCACACCAAGTCTTTGCTGGGGAGATAACGCTAAAGCAAGCCAAAATCAGGAGGACTACAAAAGTTTAAAATTTTTTTAATTTATTTCCAATTTGTTTTCTTTACAAAATTTCTGCAATTAAGTTGACTAATTATTTAGCAGCAAATTTTTTTTTACTATTTAATTTCTAATTTATAACTCGTATAGTTTGAATTATTTTACGAGTATATGACATCGCTGACGGGATTTAATTCTTAAAATATTCTTTTGTAGAAGAGTTAAAAACTAATTGCAATTTAGCAGCCCAAGAAAGTGCAAGCAGTCTCATGAAAAAAACTAACGTGAAGAATTCAAACAATTTCTTAAAAATCTTTTGATATATTTTTTATTTAAAAAACAATTTGGATATGTATTTCAGTTTTTAATTTTAAAATTCGAAATATAATATTTCCAAATTTAACAGGCCTGGTAATAACAAAGTGCTGATTAATCTTTTATTATATGATGAAATTCTTTAACAACTCTGCCTAAATATTCGTAATATGTAGTGCCAAAAAAAAATATTTACAAACATGAAACATTGTTTGTTATATTCGTAAGCTTATTTGTTTGTACGTATGATTGCCGCTATTAAGGGTTTTAGTTTGCGGTTACAATTGCCGCTACAAACCACATCCAACTATATACCAGGAGTAAAACTAAAAATATTTGAAATTGGTAAACAAGAAATACCAACAACAAATACTCTGGTCCCATTAATCAGTGGCAGTATATGTACGAGCATGTGGCCCTATTTGTATAAAAAGCAAAGTGTAGAGGCAGTCAGTCACTAACACCGAAGCAAGACAATTGAAAACAAATTGCTTTTGTTGTTTATTTTGATATTTTTTTTGTTCATTATTTAAAATTTCATACGTTTACGTTTAAATGCTGATAACAACGACTGAAACCCAACCATCAGATTACAGTTTTTTTTTCTTCCATTTTTCAGTTTTTTTTTTTTATTTTTTATTTATTTATATAAAATATTCTAAAGCAAAAGCGCGTGAAAAAGCGCTCATTTGTTAGAAAAACCTTTGCCAATGAACTAGTAGAGCAATTGTGTTTCAACAAATATAATAATTGTTTAAATTTGTTTTCATTTAAATTTTTATCCGAAGTATTAAACAACGTGGCGTGTTTAAAACGTTTATCCACCTTGACTTCTACATATGGCTGTGTTAAATTTTTAAAAACTTTTGAAAAAATTATGCTATAAATTTTACAAAAATTACCTATTAAAAGCAAAACTAAAAATATGTAAAAATTTAAACTATATACAAAAAACAACAACATAATTTTACCTTTACAACATATACCAAAGAAGTATTATTATCTAAACAACAAAAACACACAAGGAAAAAGCACAAAGTTTTACTTTATAAACAACAACAACAACAATTATAATATTACCACTTTAAAAGCACCACCTGGAAACTTAAATGACAACAACAATATAGCAAAGTCAAGAAAATAAGCAAAAAATATAAAAAGAAAGCCTTTACTTTTTCGAACACAACTATTATTAAGTCATCACACCCACCACCCCCTCATAACCACCACACCACCTTAACAACAATAAGAATAACAGCAACTAGATTTCAACACAAATGAAAGATATCGAAACGTCAGCGTCTGCACCGAATAGTTCAACATCATTTGTATTTAAATGTATTATAAAAACTGTACGCTTTATGTGGCAAGTTACAGCATTACCTACAAAAATTGGTGAATCTATTGGTACTTTATACCGTTATGCACAGTCTTCGGTCGATAGTATTTTATGTGTAGCTGGGTAAGCTGGCAGCAGTATAAACTACTCAAACCGCATATACATACATACATATGTATTTCGAAATAACTACATATGTACATACATACATATATATTGTAGTTTAAGTAATTTTAAGAGAATTATTTGAAAATTTAATAGTTTTTTATATTTTAAATTAAATTTTGATTTCTTCGACCTTTTTTTTTTATTAAAATAAAAGTTTTTTTTTTTTGACCCCGAGCTCGAAAAAACTTTTTTATTATTTATTATATTTAAATAGAATATTTTTACAGGAGTATATTTTGATATTAATATTTGTTTTTGTTTTTGTCTACTTATAGAAAAGCTCGTCGCAAAGAACGAGATGGTGATCAAAACTCAACAGATACCAAATTATATTTGGAAGAAAGTGTTTTAGAACGTAAATTACCTGAAGCTGATCTCAAAGCTCTAGTTGATCTACCAGCTGGTTTAGATTATAATGAATGGCTGGCATCACATAGTAAGTATTAACTGTTAATAGTAGAAGACTAATGAAACGATAATCAGCTGTTCTTATTGCCGCTTAAGCTTTGTATAGACAGTTGTCAGATCTTACAAGGTTCTCCGAAAAATGTTCAGAAAATGTCTAACCACCGTGTGAACTTAACATTTTTGTCTTCCAACGTTGTAAAAAAAAAGAATTTTCAGTACATTGTAAGACAAAAATGTTGTCAGATATGTAACAATCGTGTAAACACATATTTTTGTCATTGTACGATTGTTTTAAGATAATTATCAAACACTTTTAATTGTCATACATATGTGCAAAGTTTATGCATCTGTCAATGGCAGCATTGTCAGAGAAAAACAAACAAAAGTGTACATTAATAACATTTTGATAAAAAGTGGAAGAAAATTAAAGAATTAAATTGAAAAAAATAATAAATGGATATCGAAATACATATCTATTGATGAATCCTGTTTCATAGAGTGCAGCTATGAGCCAATGGAATTGAATTGTCCTATTCAATCGCCAACAGGGTCTGAAGACAACAAAAAATTAAGGCTGAAACAAAAATCCTACCGCAAAATGGTAAAATCTGTGTGGTCACATGAAAGCATTATCAAACGATCAAACGTTGAATATAAACTTCCCAAAGATAAGCAGCTTCCATACAGTTAATAATAAATTAATGCAAATGAAAATGGGCAAACCTGCGCATCTTATTTTAAGCACTCAAACCTTCACTCAAACTTTGCGGCGTTTTTTTTTTTTGTTAATTTGTTATTTTGTCTTCATTCTCGCTACTTTCTATGACATATGCAGATAAAATTGTTTCAGTTGCTGTTTTTTTTTTGTTCCATTAAAATATTAAAAACATTTAAACACACAATGCCTCACAACAATTTGAAAATCTTTGCCACACAACAATCTGACAACCGTGTGAACTGACAATTTCGGTTTACAGATAAATTCATTGTGTGACAATTGTTTGCCCATGAAATTGTAAGGTTTTCTTACAGTCATGTGAACTGACATTCTTCACTAAAGTTGGACTGCAAACTATTGTTGTACAATGCAATTCTAAAGCCAATCTGGTGCTATGGAATTCAATTATGGGGTACTGCCTCAGCATCAAACATTGAAAAAATTCAAAGGGGTCAAAATAAAATTCTACGTAAAATTACTGCAGCTCTATGGTATGTTAAAAATTCTCGAATTCACAAAGATCTATGCGTGCCATCAGTAAAAGTTGAATTTACAAAACACGCGTCAAAGTATGTCAGCAAACTTGAACACCACCCAAACCCACTTGCACGAGACATCCTTAACTTTAGTGGTCATAATCGGTTGAGAAGGAGGGATACCCTTGCTTTAACTCAAGCGCAAAATAGATGACTGGATCAGTTGATGTAAAATTTTTTTTTAGTATCATAAAATTTTTGTCTAGCACTGGCTGGGCTTATTATTTTCTTTTTAGTATTAAGATTTGAATACTTATTGTCATTTCATTATATGAAGATTCAATAAATAAATAAAGGCTATCAAAAAAATAAAAAAAAAAAAAAAAAAAAAAAAAAAAAAAAAAATGTGAACTGACAATTTAACTTTTGCTAAAAAATTTTTCAATGTCAGTTCATTGCTAGCACATTGCTACATCTGACAAGATTGTCTGATCTGACAACCGCCTATACATAGCTTTATATTTTTCGTGGGTTGGCTAATGAACGTGACACATTTAAAGCGTTAAATGCCAAAAAATTAAATTGTTTTGTTTACTACATAAATAAAATCAACAATTATTTATTTCTTAAATTAATTTTTCGTCGTCGATTTTTTCCATTTTATTTTTTAATCAAGTAAACTAATATGTCACATATTATGTACATGTGTATGAATGTCAACATTGTTTTAAGCGGCAAAGAAAAAAGTTGAACAAAATTCAACTTTGCCGCGTGGCCACTTCTTACAGCATTTTTTGTATGAATAACATTGTTTTAAGCGGCAAAGAAAAAAGTTGAACAAAATTCAACTTTGCCGCGTGGCCACTTCTTACAGCATTTTTTGTATGAATAATTTTGTTAACAAATAAAAGTTTTTTTCACTGGTAATACAGTTGCCGCCCGCAGCCGCATGCCGCTTACATAGGCCTTCCAATAAACAAGGCTCAATAAAAACCTTGTTTATGAAAACAGGATTTGTTATAACTTATAAAAGAAAATTTTGTAAAAATTAAACTAAATATCCCCGATAATATGCAGTATCGGCCAAAACCTAAGCACCTCCTCAAAACAATTTTTTTTAAATGCTAATGTTTTTATGTTTTCTTAAAAATAATTAAATTTTTTTTTTAATTTATTTATATTTTTATTATTGAAAAACACGAACTTAAGAAATTCAGAATTTTATAAAAAAAAGTTAAAATTCAAAAAATATTTCAAGTCACAAATATAAGCGGACTTAACTAAGGAGTGGTTCCAAAACAATTTGATAGAAGTTCTCCGTTGGCCTGCCCAATCCCCCGATCTTAACCCAATCGAGAGCTTGTGGGAGATTGTTAACTTAAAAATCAACCGAGAAAATTGCAGAATCAAAGAAGATTTATTTGAAGCCGCAAAAGTAGCCTGGGAAGCAATATTGCTTGATATAATTAATAGTTTATTATCATCTATGCCTAAAAGATGTGGGTGTGTCATCCAGAATAAAGGATTCGCGAAGAAATGTTGATTTCAATAGTTTTTTTTTGTACCTTGAATTGGGGATACTTTAGTTTAGTCCGCTTAAATTTGCGACATTATCACCACTATCGTGAATAAAAATTCCACATGAAATTTGTTCCCTTTTCACATTTTTCCTATTTAAATTCAATGTTAAAAAAATAAAAGGGAACAAATTTCATGTGGATTTTTTATTCACGAGAGGGGTGAATATATTTTTTGAATTTTAACTTTTTTTTTTATTAAATTCTGAATTCCTTAAGTTTGTGTTTTTTTTTTCAATAAAAAATACAAATAAATAAAAAAAAACTAATATTTCTTTTTTTTTTTAATTATCATTTAAAAGAAATGTTCTGAGGGGGTGCTTAGATTTTGGCCGATACTGTATGTAGGTGTACACTTATTGTAGCTGTTGTTCCTCTTAATAAAACGCTATTGAGACTAAGTCGTAGGTTGTAGTTGGAAAAAAGTACGCCTAACAATATTGTTTAATTAATTAGCGAAAATATTTCTCAATAAACAATTCTCGCAGTAATTGAAATGCAAATAATGGAAATTATTATAAAGGAAAACACCTGTGCAGTAATCATATTTATCTAGAAATTTATTTCCTATTTGTGTTTTATTTACGATTTATTAATAATTAATATAGATGACTAGTTAGTATATTCACATTTAAGTGCTAATTTGACCAACTGCAATGTATGTAGTTGATGTAAAGTGATAGAACTAATTAAAGCAATTTGTGCAATGTTTTTTAAGAATTGTTTAAAATTAAATATTTATTGAATTTGAACAAGTAATAGTTGTGCGAAGGTTTATATTCTCAACAGCAATTTTATACGAGCACCGTTTTTGAGCATTTTATAGAAACAAATTTATCTTGTTCATTCGATGTGTTAAATTTTATATTCTCTATTACTAGAATTATTTATAAAAGTACCCCGACATTTTTATTTATACTTTTGTAGGCCTATGAGCAATATTTCGATATGTGATAAAGTAATTTACTAAATAGAGATAAACATTTATATACAGGCCTTGTTTGCACTTGTATTTTGCCATTTTGTAATAATTTTATCTTGTATCTTTAGGAATTTATTATCTTGGCCATATATTTATCCAGCATGTATTTTCAGTGATACCAATGTAATATGGAAATTAATATTGAAGTGATGTCGGGCAAATGTTTAACTCCAACACGTCGGCAGACGTTCGCTATATTCACAAAATGTGAACAGTAAATCATTTTGCAGTTTGCTTATCTTGTCAATGCAGCGCCGAATCTAATTTTTCGGGGCACTAGTTGATTGGCTTTTGTTTGTTCAATCGATAAATTATATGACCACCAAAAACAAAAGTAATTTCAGAAATGTTTCATGTGCCCAAAGCGGTAAATGCTTAAAATTTCCCAAGTTTTTACTAAAGAAATTTGAAAAAATGACTGCTGAATTCTTGACAGGTTATGAAGTACAGTGCACTCTATCTTAAGCGGACGCCTAAGAAACTGACGAGTTTGTCCGCTTATGAGAAGTGTCCGTTTATGAGAGAAACACAAAAAGAGTAATCAATCTTTAAACACTTTTATTTCTAAAACAAAAACATACATATAAAGATAAGACAAAATAAACAGAATTTTCATTTATGTTCCTGCGAAAAATTAAAAATAAGACAAAGTAAACAAAATATTCATAAATATTTTGGCGAAGAAAAAAGAAACAGCTTGAAAGGCCAGATAGATATTCAACTGGATTTAAAAAAGTCCGAAATTTTAGCTTGGCGAGTTTTTCCTTTAATTTCAATATCTTGGAAACGCATTTAAGGACTTTCAAGGTCGCTGTGATATAAAGAAAATCCTTTAAGTTTTCTTATGACTAAATAAGCCTCTTTATAAGAAGTTAACTTGTCTTCAATTTCATTTTCTAGATCATCTTCAGACGAGCTTTCCACCATTTCTTCGGAAGCTATTAACATTTCAGTACTAATGATTTCCACATCTTCATCATTAATAACTATGTCATTATCTAAATTGATATAATCTTCGACGTCAACTTGTATCTGGCTCTGAACTCGATTAACGATATTGGAGAGCTGAGTAGGCGCTGATAGTGGAAGCTCATCTTCTGCTGTCCATAACAGCCATAATCATTTGGGATATAATTTTCTCTAACACCAGCTTTTCTGAGGCAATATTTCACTGTCAAACTGTCCGGTTATGGGGATATAAAATGTCATACATCGTGGAAAAAAGTGTTATCGTTCTGCTATGGGAGGGTTGTCCGCTTCAGAGGGAAATATTTTTAAAATTCCTTAAATTTTTTTTTTGGTACTGAATAAAGTGTCCGTCGGTGTCCTTTAGGAGAGAGTACACTGTAAATCATTATCTCTAATTTATTCAACCTTTATATGTCGAGGAACTTCCGCATCGACAAAACAATTTACTATTTTCACAAATACTTCTGGGGGGTTACTCTCTATTGCGATGCGAAAGCAAATTCGATGCGATAAGCGTACAAATTGATACTCTTACGCATCGAATTTGCTTTCGCATCGCAATAGAGAGTAACCCCCCCAGTATTGGATGCCAAAACGCGTTCTAGACTTATGCTTTTGTTGGAAATTGTCACTTTCAGAACATTAATATGGAAAATTAACGGAGCAAGAAGCTTTTATTTGTTAAAACCAGTTAACACCCGCTATTTAGAACAGTTTTAATTAATGTTTTTTGTTTGAAATTTTCACACTTGGAACTAGTTAAATTCCAATTGTAGAGTATGTACTTTAATAATTTCTTACGATTAAAAATGCATTAAATAAAAAATAATTAAATTCAATATTTTAATCATCATTCTAAAACTCTGAACAATTTTGTATTCATAGCTTTTGTAAATAATTTTTAAACAAAATAAATCTCTTGTCTATTAAAAAATAATTTGCATCCATAAATTGCGATTAAAAAGTCGAGGGCTTAAAATGTATGTAGGTGTCTTCGAAACAAACTTGTTGTTTTTTTTTTTTTTTTTTTTTTAGTTATTATTTAAATTAAAATTAGTAATTATTTAAATAAAAAAGAATTTGTATATTTTTAAAATTAAAATGACAAATTTTTATTTAACCTTGAAATCAAAAATATGACCACTTAAATTCTATACAAGAGTAATAAAAACCCGATTATCATGTCGTTTTGAAAGATATTCTAAAATAATAGAGTTTTATCTTAAATGTTTATTTCATTGTTTGCTGAATAGATTTATTTATATAAAATTTAAACAACTTTCATATTAATAAAAATTAACTAGCAAAAGATTTGGCAAAAATATTACATCACAAGTATTAATTTTCCATTCAATAATCAACAAAAAAAAAAAAAAAAAAACGAAACTATTCAGCAATCTAGCGATCATTGTTAGAAAAACTACAAAAGAAAGAAATACTCTGTTAGAAATATAGAAAGAAGTGTTAAAAAGTATATGAAAGAAAAAGAAGAAAGAGAGGAGATGCAGTCGTAATATTAGTTTTGGCTTAAAAAGTTTTAACAAATTTACAATACTAATCTGAATACAAACAAAAATACATACGTACATACATACATTTTGTTGTTATTGTTATTTATTTTCACTTTTTTTTATAAACAAATAAAAATAAATACAAAAAGATAAACACAAAGCCCAGCCAAGCCACTGAATTTTGAATTGAAACTTAGATATGCAAATTATTCAATGCTTTTTTTTTTTTTTTTTTATTAGTCATTATCTTCTTTTATGGCAATTTGATTTATATTTCAAGTTTGTTTATGACTGCTTTTTTTTAGCAGAATAATTGATTACTGAATATTTAAGTATATGTAGAATATGAATTTAATAAAATTATGATTTTAACTTTCTTTTTCTCTTTGTCACTACTAACTCTACTTTTAGCGTTGGCTCTTTTTGAACATGTAAATTTGGTGTATGGCACCATTAGTGAGTTTTGTACCACTTCGGGTTGTCCCGATATGACAGGACCGGGCAACAGGTAAGTTTCATATGCACTTGATAATTGTGGAATAAGAAATAATTATTATTTTTTTCTTTTGTTTCAGAACGTACTTATGGTTTGATGAGAAAGGTAAAAAGACCCGCGTAGCGGCTCCTCAATATATCGATTATGTGATGACATTTACCCAAAAAACAGTCAGTGATGAATCGATATTTCCTACCAAATATGCCAACGAATTTCCCAGTTCGTTTGAATCGATTGCCCGTAAAATATTACGCTTGCAATTTCATGTGATAGCTCATCTGTATGCGGCGCATTTCCGAGAAATCGCCCTGTTGGGTTTGCATACGCACCTTAATTTAACATTTGCCCATTTGACCGCTCTGCACAGGCGTTTTAATTTAATTGATGAAAAGGAGACCGATGTACTACGTGATTTAGAAGTGGCTTTAAGATTAACTGACGATACAACCGGCGGTAATGCTGGCAGTGGTAGTTCACAAAACGATGCAACTGAGACAAATTCCTCATCGTCAGGGGGTGGCGTTGGCGGTGGTGGTGGGAGTGGTAGCGGTGTAGATTCAATTAAGGGGAGTTTAATAGAGGATGTCAATTCAGGGCAACACAATAATTTAATGGATTGTAATACTACGGCACAGCCTCCAATATGTACCCAGCCCGAGGCCAATCTAAAGTCACAACAGTTTGGTGGCGGCGGCGGTCTTATTGGTGGTATTTTAGGTGATTTAAGTAGCGGCGAATTTGGTGATACTATGCATTATTGTACTTCGGCAGTTCCTGCTTCCTCTACTACAAACAATACCTCCTCCAATCATACTTCTACTCCCAACACCTGCTCGACGAACAGCACCTGTACGACAGCCGAACAGCAGTCAACAGTAGGGGCCGTTACGGCAAATGGTAATAATGGCGCGGGCGCTTTAAATTTTCATCTCAATAATAACAATCACTTAGCACATCATCCTCACACGCATCATCCCCATCATCATCACCACCATCACAACAATGTGCATCACCATCATAATCATCCATATGCGCAAAATACAGGCCTAATACAGTGCAATGCTAGTAACGCTCCTACAGCAACAAATGCTACCACTTCAACAACCACAGCATAGCTGATCTAGATTAAATACTATATACAATTATTATTACTCTTATAATTATTATAATTATTATTATTATTCTTTTGTTGTTATCTGTATTCCTAAACTACAACAACATTAACAACAACAACAACAAAACATCAACTGCTACAAAAAATCAACAACAACAACAAACAAATAAATCTATGAAAATAAAAAAAATCCTTAACTATCACTCCCTTATAACAAATGAAAACAAAAAAGTAAGAATAAAACAAACAACAAAATATTAAATACATATAGTTTTAAAACAAGTTAAGATAGAAAGAAAGAAAAATAAATGTTAATTATGAAAAATTAAAACAAATACAAAAAAAAAACACAAAAAAAAACTTTAAATAATGTTTTATTAGTTTTTATTAACAAGAACAAAAAAGTATGATCGACAAACAAAAAACACACAGAAAATTACACACGAAACAAACAAGTAAATTTGTTTAATTACGGAAATTCAAACACACACTAAGGCGACATTTTCAATTGTATTTAAATAAAGTATTAAATTTAGTATGTTTTTAGTTAGATTTGTTTAATGGGAATAATAAAATATGAAAACATTTTTAATTTTTTACTAACAAATCTCATGTATAAGAGGAAGTACTAGAGCATTAGTTAGTTATTAAAAACATAAAATTTAAATATTTGTCTTTAGTCAGATTACAGAGATTTTTCAGTGTAGAGATTCTCACGATTTGATAATTTACTTATGTACTTTTTTATTATTTCGAGGAATTGTTAAATTTATCTTCTATAAACTACAAAGTAATCTCTAATTCTTGAGCAAATGTAACATCCCAGCATACCATTCTAGGAGCGCTTCGAAAAAGGAGTCAGAAAAGAGTCCAACTAAGGAGTATTTTCGGAGCGAAAGAAAATTTTGCTTGTTACTGTCCTGAGTCGGCACACAGTATGACTCAAAAATTCCACTTAATTATGTGTGTACCAAAGCGTTGTTGTCCTGTTATTTGTGCTTAGAATAAAAAATAAAAAAAACATAGCTGTACCACACCAGAATGATCAAAACAAGATTACACAGAGCCCAAAAAAACCTCATAAAAGCCTCTTTTCTGACATTATCTAAGAGCTCTTTAAGAGCCCAAAAAACCCCTCATAAGAGACTCCTTTCTGACATTATCTAAGAGCTTTTTCTGACGGACCATTTTCGAACGTAATGACCCTCTTTTCTGAAGGTTTTCGGAGCAATTATGATTGTTTTTTTTGAGCTCATAAAGAGCGTTAACGCTCCGAAAAAGGTGTCAGAAAAAGACTCTTTTCGGACTCATATGGCTTGCTGGGCTGTGAAAGAACTATGGAAGTATGCACAATTACAAATTCAATGTCGTTTTCAAATTAATGAATTAATTCAACTTTTTTTTGGCCATAGATTATTTTTTCATACTTTTTTAGTGAAATATAATAAAAATATTTGCTTTTTTATTACATTTTTAGGTTGCATATTTTCTGTACCATGGATTCTTTTGAATAACCGTGATGTTAGGTTTTGTGCTCACATTCCTTTCAATTTATCTATGAGAAAATACTTCAACAGTTTTCATAAAAGAAGTAAATAATTAGTAATTGATATTTGAAATACATATCGAGGGCATATGTATGTACATATATATTGTACAACAAAGGCTGCAAGAACGAATTTAAATTTATTTTAATTGATTTTATATACTTTTTTTAGAATAGAAAATGATACAAAATTCTCCAAACTATTGGTGAGAGTCCGTTTGGATATGAAGGATATTGCTTTATAATATTAACATATTTAATTACTTTCGGGATTTGTCTGGGGGTTTATTGTGTATTTCTATTCGAAAGCAAAAGTTTTCGAAATACAATGTAAAAAGTATACATATTCGAACGATTTTCCTTTCGAATCGAGTTTCAAAATAACCTCCCTGCTTTTGGAACACAAAGTTTTAATAATACCTGCCGTTTTTATATTTCAAGCGCCTTTTGTATTGCTGATTGCATAGTTTTGAAACATTTTTGGTTTCATCTAAGTGAAGAAATAAATTTATTATTAATTTCTCCATTTTCGTAATTATAAACAATTGTTCGTCTGCGCATCAGCTGATTCGCATCAGCATCGCAAACTAATCACATATGCGCATCAAATGCAGTGCAGTGATGCATTTCCGAACATGCCCATGCATTAAACTGTTTGATTCATCAATGTTTTATAATTTTTAGTATAAATTGTTGATAGGTTAATATTAATTTTATTTTTTAGTTTATAAAATATTGGCGATTTTTTGATTTCAATTTACTAGAAGGTTTGCTAGATTTTAGATCATTCAGTCATGTGATGGAAATCGAAAACGAATCAGTTTTGGAAATACATTTTAATGCATTTATAATCTAATTTTTAAAATATTTGTTTTAAGATTATTTTTAGTAGTTATGTGATAAAAGATTTTCAATACAGAAATATTACGAAAAAATTGACTTCTGTATATGGTTATTTTAAAAGTGTGCAGATTAAAAGTATAAATATTATATGACATTTGTTTCCTTTAGTATTCTTTTAAAATATTCTCAAGTTCTGGAATTATACGACTATATTTGATTGCTTGCCAAAAAAAACACTAAATAAAACTTATATGTACATTTAAATATGTTCTCATCGAATCGAACTATGTAGTAGCCACCAGTAGGAGAGTAAATATAGACTTATATTCACCCCTATCGGGAATAAAAATTCCATATGGAATTTGTTCCCTTTTCAAATTTTTCCTATTAAAATTCAATATTAAAAAAAATAAAAGGGAACAAATTTCATGTGGAATTTTTATTCACGATAGGGGTGATTATAAATAAAAATATGCCAATTCCGTCCGTTGTCTTTTTATTCCAAATAAGTTGTTAAAAAGTGACCATAAATTACATTCCACAAATTTTTTGCTATTTGATGTCAAAGGTTACAAGAACATTTTTTGTTTTGCTTATTTTATAATTTTTGCTTAGCATCCCTAGAAACACAAAAATTCTAGCCTACTTTTAGGAGCGACAACTAAATATAACATTAACTTTGCGTGTTAAAAAATTTCTGCGGCGTCTTAAGGTATGTGAAGTTTTTTTGGAAGAATTTATGATATCCGAAGAGGCAAACATTGCTGCAAATTTAAATATTCAAATGTTTTCAGTTTTCCACAGATTCTGTAACAGAGTCAAATGTGTTTTTCATAACTAAAATTGTTCGTCGTGACTAAAAATAACCTATTAGTAGTGTTCGATTCTAAGTCAAAGTTAAACAGTCACTAGTATTAGGCTCGTATCAAACTATTCTTATACATTTCTCATAATCACTGTCCTCTGATGTACATTTTGAAATATAGCAAATTTTATAAGACACCAAAAATGTTGAGTCCTTCTGAAAAAAACAGTTTTCGCTTAGGCTCATATTCTAATGAACTAACTGCTAAGTCGATTATATATGTATATATAGCAATCAAACTGGAGTTGGGTTGCCAATAGGTTGCCAATAGGCAACGCAACTGACAAAGTTGTTATTATGTAAGGCAATTTTCGTTTTTTATCTTTTTTTCAAAAATTTTGATTAGAAAAGATGTTAAAAAATAAATAATTTAAGAACAAAATTACTAATATTTAAAATTAAATCACTTAAAATAAAATCAAAGCAAACACATATTCTCGGTTGCCATGTTCGGCAACTGAAGTTAACAGCTGCCATTTGTAATATGATGGAAAACTGAGGTACGGATGCCATCCGTAATCGACGCATGAGTTATTTTCTTATTGCTTACGGCATTTTAAACGTTCTTTAAAAGAAAGAGTTGTCATCAAAAATACTTTTTCTTCTAGTTATTTAAATTTACACACGAAACAATGGCAGCTCCTTACTAAAAAAAATAAAATATAGCCTATTATTCCTTCCCGAGTCACAGTAACATGCTGTCAAAATTTCAGGAAGATCTGTCCAAGGGTTTAGCCTTCTATTAAGCACAAACATACAGACAGACATTCATTTTTATTTTTATTATATATGTATGTATGTATGTAGATACTCTGCATAAAGTGCGTTATCGGTTTTTGCAAGACCTCAATAAATTTGTTTTGAATTCGAAAACTTTCTTTATTTTCTAAATTAGAATTCACTTTAAATCTTTATGCAAATGTATTTTAAAAATTGAATATTCTGTGAACTTATTGTCTCTAGAACAAATTTATAGATTTTTAAATACAATTGAAAATATCATTACACTACACAAAGAAAGCTAAAACTGTGAAGAAAGCCCCAAATTATATTATTTTCATTAAAAAAAAATTTTTGTAGGAAACCTTATTATTTTCGAAATGTATTAATATATATCTTGACTATTTTCATATTGTACTTTTTGAGCTTTCAGTTAAAAATACAAAATTCTAAAGAAAGACAACAGTTATTGAAAAGGAAATAAGTTAATGAACTGACCTACGTTTTTTTTTTTTTTATTGAGTAAGGCAATAAATGAAAAATAAGATAAATTAAATACTTAAAATACTTGTTAATTACACAATACACCATAATTTAGTTTTAAATGTTAAAATATAATAAAACAATAATAAGTTTTAATAATAATTAACAGCCAAAATAAACCAAACATCAGCATTCATAATTATAAATTATACATACTGGTATTCGAAAAATAAATTGAATAACGAATTGAACCATTTAAGTTAAATATTAAAACGTTATATCCTATAATAATTGTTCACAAATAAAGACAACTTTTAAACCACAAATATATTTAAAAACTTTAAACTAAACCCCTGTGTAAAGTAAATATAACAAAATAAAATTTATAAAAGTAAAAATTTTAATAAACAAAGGAGTAGTCTGATTATAACTAAAAACAAATATATTTATAATTCAAATGAAGTAACAAACCTTTTAATTATATAAAAAATCTTTAAAAGCACTTTAAATTGTAACATGTAAAGGATAATAAAACAATCACACTCTACTTTAAAAACGTTAAAAATTATATTTTATTAATTTTTATTTCTATTTTGATTCCTATTTCTTTTTCTGAAAATATCCATATTGAAGTTATTTTTTAAAATCTTAAATTTACATATTTGTATTTAAATTACAAGTATCCGACCGATCTGTATCCAAGTTATTTGAAAGTATGTACATACTTTTGAAATGTAGAGACTTGTTCTATTCGATTCTGTAGTTTTAATAAAATTTTTTAAAAGTTTTTACTGTATAGGGCTATTATGAACATTGTGACATTGACAAAATTGTAAGAAATCTTAAAATATCGAATAAAAAATAAAAAAAATAATAATAAAAATATCGGAAGATATTTATTTCATCGTTCTTATGGTCTTATCTACATTATTTTTGTAGATCAAGGGCACTAAGTAATGTTTAAAATTTACAATTTGTCTTTATTTTGTAAATTTTTCATATTCTTCTAAATATTGCTTTTTGTAAATATTTTTTGTTTTTGGTTAAGATCAAATATTTTAAAATATTTCATTATCAGAAATGATAAGACTAAAAATCATAATTTAACAGTCTCTCTTAAAAACCAACTAACTTCATAGTGCTTTATTATTTTATAAAAATTGTATCGTTTATGGTTAATATCACATAATTTAAGATTACCGGAAAAGCGGAACATAGCTTAAAAACCTGGTTCCTAATCTATCGGTGCTGCTCCCAATACCGAACAGAAACAAAGCATAATCAGGCTGAAACCGAAATTCCAGGAGCAACTGACTCTCGTGACAATGAAGTTAGAAACTCTTTGCTTGTGCGTTCCCTAAACCGTTGAGAATTTAAACTCAAGAAGTCGCCCATTTATATCTATACAGGATAGTGTTTTTTAAGCCGAGACTTAATTACTGTATGAAATATGATTATTGTATATAATGATCCTCTCTTGCATAAAAAATCGCTTCATATGACATTCGGGCGGGCGATTTTCCATTTTTGTTAATTCGATTTAATTCTAATTATAGTAGAGTTTTATAAAAAACTAACTAAACCCGGGGTGCTTCGCTACCCCCTCCTTATAAAATAAAATAAAACGTATTTATATATGTATTCACAAAAATTTATTTATTTAATTTTAATTTATTTATTGCAATACTTTAGAATATACAATATTTTTAGTTTGCCCATCAGGAGCATACACATATAAATCGGTGGGTTTTCCTACACGGGATATTAACCTTGAGCTTTGTTAACAGCCATCGCAAACGCTAACCGAACAGGAAACTATAATTGTTTAAAATCGAATGGTAAATCTGTTGGTAGCATTGGAATGCGTGGCAAAAGTACATCTGTATCTTTATATTTTCCTGTTATAATGTTCGCTTCTATTAAATTATTTCTTAGTTTTTTTACTGCAAGTCGAATGCCATTGCAAAGCCGTGGTGATCGATATTACGCAGTAAAATAATTGGCACTCCAATTTTAAGTTTTAGCACATGTGGTAGAAAGCCTGGCACATCGAGTGAATTTAAGAACTCAACAGGATAATTAACGGCCTTACGGATTGGTTGATTGATTTGACGCATTTCAAAGTGATATCCATCTTCTCCATAAGGAAAAATAATGGGATACTGAAGCGCGTCATATGAGCGATCTATTTCAGTGGGCGAGGCCATGCCCCTTTGTCCACTTACAACTTTATAAAGCCAAGAATTTATTATTTCGTAAGAATATTCTATTGTGAAAATTTAATGACGATCGGTCCAGTAGTTAAGACTACATTATGATTATTAGTTTGCCTAAAAAGGGGCGTGGTCCCACCCACTTTTCTCCTGGTACGTATTCCATGCCAATACCATATGCACCAAATATCATCGACGTATGTACGTCAAAA
Organism: Bellardia bayeri; assembly: GCA_950370525.1. Taxonomy (NCBI): domain Eukaryota; kingdom Metazoa; phylum Arthropoda; class Insecta; order Diptera; family Calliphoridae; genus Bellardia; species Bellardia bayeri. Next base: position 24,669,970 of record OX493267.1, read on the forward strand.
AATGCCCAAAATATTGCGATTTAAATTTTTGGGTTATATAGGCGGTGCCACTCCCGTTTGTCCAATCAAAACATCATATAGCATATTATTCCTTCCCGAGTCACAGTAACATGCTGTCAAAATTTCAGGAATATCGGTCCAAGGGTTTAGCCTTCTATTAAGCACAAACATACAGACAGACATTCATTTTTATTTTTATATATGTATGTATGTATGTAGATACTCTGCATAAAGTAACAACAGTTTGCAAGACCTCAATATTGCTGAAAACTACTAAACCAATCCATTAAAATTATTATATTTGCAAAAAGAAATATTTTTGGATATTTTTTTAGTAATGAAATTATTTTTGCAAAACTTGCAAAAAAGACTTAATTTCGATGTTGCAGTAGTTGAAGGTTGCACAAACCCCAAATGAGTTTTATTATCTGTCAAAATTCTTTAAAATTTTAAAATGAGGTGATTTCAAATTGTAAATACAAACTGTGTATTTAAACACTTTAGGAATTGCTAGAAGTATGTAAAAAACTTATAAAGTTTTTAACAGAAATGGTTCTTTGCTATATTTTTCATTTTACTTTTTATGAAAAGTCTAAATTAATTGTGTATGTGTATTAAAATTAGTTCACACCTTTAATTAGCAAAAACTATCACAATAAAAACACTTAAAACTCTTGGCATAAATATTTATAATAATTGATAAATTTAAAAAAAGGAAACAAACTATTTTTCTATTAAAAAATTGTTATAAAAATAATAAAAAAAAATCAGCAAATCATAACAAAAAAAATCCAAAAAAAATTAGTTAAGTTTTAAATGGCTATAATGAAAACACTGTTTCAAACTAGAAAAAAAAAACTAATGAAAAAGTATTAAGATCTACAATAAGAAATCTTTTTGAAGCATTAAACACATTCGCCACAGTAGACTACCAACTATAAAATGTCAAAAATAAAATACACACGTTTCTATGAAATGCTGTCGTCAAGATAATCATTCACATATAAGCGTGTGTATTTTATTTTTGAAATATTGTAGTCGGTAGCCTGTTGTGATTGTTTCAAATAAATTTTGACTTCCTCTCACTAACACATCTACACACACTAGCGTTCCCACTCTTTCGCTCTGTTTCATTCACATATTACACCAACAGATACCAGAAAATCAACAACACTTGTTTATAGCAAAAAAGTAATTCCTCAGCCTAAAAGTATGCAATCACAATTGTTACTTAATTTATAAAATACACCTAGCAAGCAAAACAACCAACAACAAACATGGCATGTAATTTAAATAGACGTAAGAAAACACAACAAAACAAACATTGTATTTAAAATGCAATTGTTAATAACAATTAAATTAATATCTAAGAATTAATTAATTAAAAGAATTTATTAATTTACCTTAAAAAAAAAGGAAAAAAAACATTTAATTTTTAAAATAAAAGAATTGAGAATATAAAAGAATAAATATGTATAATTAATTGTTTTGAAATCTTTTTAGCATTTGCCGTTTTTAATTTTAAGCGTTAAAAAAATGTATGTAATAAATTTAATTATATTTTGCCACAAAAATTAAATATGTATAACAAAAAAAAAATACTATAAAACAACACGCAATATTTCTAGCAAATTAATTCTAAAATGTGTATTTTTATTAGTGCAAGATTAAGAAAAAAGAACTAAAAAATATATTTCAAATATGTATGTGTATGCTTATGTAAATGTATTTATATGTATAATGCATACATACATACATATGTTATTATATTTAGTAATACACATAGAAACTTACTTATATACTTAATTATAAGTTTACACCAAATATATACAAACACTATCATATAAACACACATAAATCCATACATAGATACTTATATGCTATAACTACATACATACGTACACATAAAATAACAATTATAACAACAATAATAAAAATAATAATAATAATAAAAAAAAAACAGAAAACGAAATTGTAAAACATTGCTGAGTTTTAATAAATATAATGAATAAAATGAAAATGTGTTATATTAAAAATAAGTAAACAGTGTTTTATTTCAAATATGTACGTCAAAAATACCTCGTTTGGTTTTAAAGCTACAAACCAGTTTCTTAACTTTCTTCTGAAGTGTTCACTCTTAAAACTAAAGCTTGTTTGGATCTAGAAAGTTTTTAAAATAGAATTCTTCATTTTCTAGTTATTTTAATTCCCTTGATTTATAATCACCCCTATCGTGAATAAAAATTCCACATGAAATTTGTTCCCTTTTATTTTTTTAACATTGAATTTTAATAGGAAAATGTGAAAAGGGAACAAATTTCATGTGAAATTTTTATTCACGATAGGGGTGAATATAATAGTGGTATTTTATCGGACTTGCCACACTCGTAGTTTTAATCGGCCAAAATTGAATAGGAATAGATTTCAGAGGACCGACTAAAAGAAATTCGTTTCAAAAGATAGCCTTTTCTATTCAAAATATATGTATTTAAACAACGCCATTATTCTCTCTCATGGTGTCATCAACCTTCCTAGGGTTTGCTTACAGTTATGTACCAGCTAAGAGATTCGACTGTGTGACAATTTATAGCCTCACTATCTACGTAGTTTTTCACATTCATCGTCTAGGTAGCGTTCTCCATAACGGGATCTATGGCTTCTAAATCACAGTATCTCTGAACGACATTCTAGTATCCGTTTCCACTAAGTAGAGGAACCTGAATTTTAGAAGTGAATACAGCATAATAAATATATAATCGGCCGGAACTCTTTCATACATCCATATTACCGGATATCTATGGGTTGTATCTTATCAAAGTTTATTTTTGTTATCATGACAAATAAAAGTGGGTTTCTTCTGAAACAATTTTTTTGCAGAATAAATAACACTGTTCGGCATTCGGTGATCCGAGACGCAAGATTCTTGGACGTCAAATGCTTATTGACAAATCCTAAAAAAAGGTAATTTAGGGAAGATAGACACATTAATCACAACGGTTTTTACGTAGCTGCTATTCTTCGGGCGGATGCCAATGAAACCTAACTTAAGTGAATGATCATGTGGTCGTTGTGGATAGTCCCAATTATTGAGAATGTAGATAAATTCACAAATTCGGGCGAACACGCATCGGTGTTGACACATTAAGTATCTTTTGAAAATGGGCAACATTGGTCCAATTAAAAAAATTTAGTACAAATATTTATAGCTAACTCAAGTTTAAAAAAAAAACAAACAAATCACAATATTGTTCGATAGAAAATATAATATTAACCAAATTGGATGAACCAAATAAATGTTGGAGGTTGGTGTATAAGATTCAGCACAACATTTTTTCAAGACTTGTACCAGGAAGGGATAAAAAAAGGGGAAAACGGGTAAAATTTCAATAATAATAATCTTAAATAATGATTAACTTTGTTATGCAGCAACGGCATTTTTATTTTAGCTTTCTCTAGCCACACAAATGTGTATCAGGTCTTCTTTCAAGGGGTAAAAGCGTATAAAAAGAGAAATTTTCTGTTTATACAAAAAGGGGAAAACCAGTAAGATCAAACGGCTGAACAGATTTTATTGAAATTTGAAACGTTGATAGATCTATGCTTAAATACGTCAATAGGCTACATATTTTTTCAAAACTTGGACAAAAAAAGAATCAATGAGAAAACCGGTAAGATCAAATGGCTGAACCGATTTTATTGAAATTTAAAACATAGATTGATCCAGCTCAAACACCGGTAAATTTTAATACACTATCAGTCCAAACATGAATAAAAATTCAGCGGGAGTTTTTTCCCTTTTCCCATTTTTCCTATTCAAATTCAATGTTGAAAAAATAAAAGGGGAAAAAACTCCCGCGGATTTTTTATTCATATTGGCCATATAACGGTGGAAACTGGACGGCACAAAAAGGGGAAAACTTTTAAAATTTTATTCTGAAATAATGATTGCCTTTATTGCGAAGCAACAGCATGTTTATTTAAGCTTTTAAAATCTGAATGTCAATATTGCTTTGTCGAAAAAAATTTGTTTTTCAAAATAGTTAATGAATTAGTTGAAAAAAACTGTGCCAAAAAAGAATTTGAGTTGCATCAATGTTTTTTTTCTCCTACAGAAGGAACATCACTTTACACACTAAATATGCTTCGTTTGTGTGCAATTCCTAAAACAGATTCCCAAAATGTTAAATGATCAGCGGCCAGGAATAAAAGATCAATAATATCAAGGGCAATGCCGGCTACAAAAAGTGTTTAATATAAAATACTGTCGTAAACAAAATTGAGAACACAACCAAATATATAAAATCTCTTTAATATATTTCCCAAATACCAGATAACGTTCATTTATAATGACACTGCTTGTTTTAAGCCTATTCCTTGTATTATGTATATTGAATGCGATTTAAGACATAATGAAAACTGAGTCGGCGTTTTACCTGCTATTAGAGCTGTGACGTTCATGAACGAACGGTTTAAAATGAACGGGTCACTTCACTGAACGGAATGAACCGGTCATTTAACTGAACGGGTTTCGTTCAATAGTGTACGGATCAATTTCGTTCAGCTGCTGTTTATCAAACGACAAGAAGAAAATCACATTCAATAAGGGTTGTATTCATTCGTTCAAAGTGAACGATTGAACGAATTAAATGAACGAATCTGTATTGGATAAATGAACGAAAATGACCGGTCACTGAAATGAACGACCGGGCACAACTCTACCTGCTAATAATATTATCAGCTATTCATTTACGATCAAACTTAATAAATTGCGGTATACTCACCTTTATAATCGATTTGAAATAAATAACATTCATATAGAATTTTATTGAAATTTATTTCATGTAATACATTATTATTTCTTTTTATATCTATCTCCTGATATTTCTTTATTTGCAAATTATTTTTGTATTTACTGTTTTTTTTTTAATCATAAATATTTGAATAAAATAGTATTTGTTTTAATATTAATAACAGACACATACACACGACGTACATTTAATATAAATTTGAAATTTTTTTGTTTTGTGTTTTAAGTGAAGAATTTGTTAACTGCTAAAAAAAATTTGTTAATTATATTATTTTATGTACTTTGCTTACAATTTTTTGTTTGTTTTACGTTTTAATATATATATTTTTTATATTTTAAATCTCTTAAACAATGTAAGCGCTACTTAAAGTGAAAGAACAATATAAGTTTATTAAACAAATTAAAATTAAATTATATATACAAGCTTTAAGTAACAACTGTGTTTTGATTTATAAAAAATTGTTTAATTAGTTTGTGATGTTTTCAATAATAATTCGTTTGTGTGTTGTTTGTTTTTTGTTTCTTTATATTTTGATATTTTTTTTTTTAAATAGACATCTAAATATTAAAAATTGGAAAAACGACTAACTTACTAACTAATATTGTTGTTTAAAAAAATATATTTTAAAATACTATTTGTTGTTTATTGATATACATATGTAGGCATGTAATTGTAATGAAATAATAATCAATAAAATTATTGCAAAATATAGCTCGGCCCTTGGTTTTTATAGAATCGATACAGAAATTGTCTTGTTTGTTGTTAATATTGTTTTGGTTACAAATTTATAACTTCTGTAATGCTTAGTTTTCACTGTCATTTTTGTTGTCAAATTGTCTAAATTGTTGGCAATTGTATGAAAACGGGTTGTCTATGGCGTCTAATGAGATTGCAATCATGTGTGCGAACATAGATGACGCCATATGACAACCCGTTTTCATACAATTGCCAACAATTTGTACAATTTGACAACAAAAATGATATAGAGAAAACCAAGCATAAGTTACCAAACGAGAAGCTGCTTTATTGATATCAAATAAATTTGTAACTTTAATTCGACAACAGGCTGTCCCACTGAGTTTTCGGGACCATAAATCCTTTAATGTGGTTCATGTGATTTAAATTAGAACTTATCATTTTAAAAAGGACGGAACAGAGCCTATTGTTTTCACAAACAAATTTCTATACAAATATCTAAATACATACTTAAATGTTTTTTTTTTTTTCAAATAATTAACAAAATTCAATTTGATATTTTAGTCTTTAGAAACCGTAAACCCTAACGTGTATATACAGCCATGTCACAGAACTCGATTCCGATCAAAAGTGGTCTAAAGTGGCATTGTTATTTTTTATGATTTTATACTGAAAAAATTAAAATAAAATGTTCAAAATTTTAAAGTTGGTGTCAGCAACAAGAAAATTTTTGTCGTTTTCAGATGCATATCTTAAATTTCTTCTTCGTAGATTTTCAACTGCGTTTTGATGTCTTTGTTCATTTCAAACAGCAACAATTGAAATTCCGGACATTTTTTTTTAAATTTTGTTCACTTTTATTTAAAATTTCTTTGTTAGCGCTCTTTCTGTTCGCTTTTGTTATAGTTTTTATTACAAAAATCATATGTTTTTTGTTTTGGTTTACATAACGTTAACATAGTGGGAATAAACAAAATCGATCGGAATTCAGAGAACGCAAAGTAAAAACGATCGATTTGCAAATACGGAATTGAAACTATTTTGATCGAATTATGTGAAATACCTGATAAACTTAAAGCGTTTATGAAAAGGACTGCAATAGAAATTGTAAAATAATATTCATAATTAATTATACGATGTTGTAAAAGTTTAATTTTATTAATTGTTAATAAAATACATACACACATACATACATATGTATGTATATATGTAGTTAATGTTTAAAACTAATAGTTAATAATTGAATAAATTTATAATAATATTTTTGTTTTTATTCACATGGTGGGGTAGACATATAATAATATTTGTTGTTATTTGTATTATTTTAAACTACAATATTTGGAAAAAAGTTTTATTATTTATATATGTAATTTGTTTGTTTGTTTATTTGCGTTGTTCTCAAAACCATAAGTCAATTTTTTTTGTCAATTGTATTTTTATTTTATTTAAAAAAAGGTTACATATTTCTCATTTTACACACTTTTCCTTATATTGTATTTCATTAAACAAAACTTTACATACATATTAATTTCATATACATATTTTTCCTACTATTTTTTTTATGGAAAAACAAATATTCAATTTTATTTATTTTAGACATTTCGTTCGCAAAAAAGTATCTATTGTATGCAATTTATAATTGTATTATTTTATTTTTTATAAACTATTGCGTATGTGTTTTTATAAAATAATTGTGTTGTTTGTGTATTGTTTTAATAAAATATTTGATCTCTCTTTTGAAAGCCATTATCATTATTATAAATTAAATACAAATTGCTTTAATAACTTCGTAACTGCTTTTTAGCTTACATTCAACTTTGAGGAGCCACTGGACGTGTATGATTTTTTTTATATATTTCAGTTTATTTTTTCTTTTAAAATAAAATAATTAAGGGATTCGAGCATTTTTTTATAAAAATAGATTGTTAAGTAGTGCAGCCTACTTTAGGGTTTATTTGTTTTATATAAGAACTGCTTCAGTATAATCCTTAAAATATGCTGTGAATCCCTTGATTTGTCAATGTTAGAAATTTTGCAAATAAATTTTAAGCACTTAAATATTGTTGTTAAAATATATTTATTGTAATAATTTTTTTAACATTTAATTAATTAAAACAATTTATATTTCTTGCTTTTAATATATACATAATTTGACCATCACATTTTCATTTGGTTTACTTCTTTTTATTTTAGATTTTATAAAAACATTGAATTAAAAAATTTACATTAATATGGAAAAATTGTACTAAGTTTTACATTAAAATTAATAACTTACAGCTTAACAAGTTACTTATTGTAAATAAAATCTTTTGTTATTTTTTAATTACAAAATAATGTAATAACGAATGATATAATAGTAAGGGAAAAATCAGACATAAGAGACAGTAGTCGAAACTGGTTTAATACATTTTCAGAAAATTGTGAACATGACAATTGCATTATTTATTACATTGAAACAGGGGCTTGCACCATAAACCTTTTTTCGAGACGAAATATGCGATTTTCAAGTCGAATAATTAACAAATTTATATTTCACAAATCTTACGATTTGCACCTTAAAACAGGTTTGTTTACTAGAAAGTAAACCAAGTAAATCATGTAGATTCGAATAACAGAACATCAATGTATGTATATATGTATGTAAGGTCGTTATATACAAAAACGCTGACGAAGTTGTCTTAAAGAACTTGGGGCTTATTGTGTATTTCGATTCGAAAGCAACTGCTTTCGAAATACAATGCATAAATATAAAAATTCAAACGAGTTTCTTTTCGAAGGAATTACAAAATAACTCCCGGGGATGTATCTGTATGGGTTTCTGAAACACTGAACCACTAATAGTCATACGCTGAAAATTAACCAATAGTCAGGTTGACTTGGAATTGCTATTAATACAGCCCTGTTACGTAATTCGAAGCAATATGAGTAAATCTTCAAATTCAAGAAATCTTGCGATTTGCAGAACATCAATTTTTTTTCCAGAAATTTTTATAAAAGTGTAATAAAAATATCAAAAGAAGATATTAAAGAGTTGCTAATTATTTTTATTAATTTTAAAATTTACCAACATACTTTTCATAAAATCTACCTTTCTTGGGTAAAAGTGTGTATTACACAGAAATTGATTCAAAACTATAAAAATTCTCTATTTTATTTTTATTATTTATTTTATTATTATTAAGCCTAAAATATTTATAATTGACTTTTTAATGTTAATGTTGTTATTTATTAAAATAAACTTAAATAATAAAAACTTTCAGTTTATATAAATTTAATGTAAAACTCAGAGACAATTTTCCGGCTATGATTTATAATAAACATTTTTTTTTCATAGATCACATATATGGTTCTATTTTTTATTTTCATTTTAATATTATTCAAAATTTACAATATTGATTGGGTTTTTTATGTTTCTTTTTATAAAACTAATAAAATAATTAATTAGAATTATTGTTTTGGTTTTAATTTTAAAATTTATTATTCAGTAGTTTCTTTTTACAAGCAATAAGGTCACTTGAATTTTATATAAAAATATTTAATTTATTTCTATATATTTATTTCCAATATTTCGCTATCACAGTGGATAGCTTCTTCAGGGATAATATAAGTTTTGAATTATAATTATCCCTGAAGAAGCTATCCATTGTAATAGCGAATTATTGGAAATAAATATATAGAAATAAATTAAATATTTTTATATAAAATTCAAGTGACCTTATTGCTTGTAAAAAGAAACTATAAAATATTAAAAAAAGGTCAAATAAACGAACTAAATATTTATTATTCAGTTTAAAAAAATTATTGAAATTTGTCTGATGTAATCGAAAACACGTAAATTTTTTAAAAAAATGAATTAAAAAATTATTGATATCACTGCCTTTGTTTCCATAACTGTTAGAACAAACATATTTTTAGGTAAAATTGAAAACTAAATTGCTTTAGTAAATTTTTAATAAGTAGGAAACATTTGACTTGATATCTACATTTTTTTTATTGTATTAAATACTACGAAAGAAGTTGAACAAATCTATAACAAATTCAGAAATTTAATTTTTATTACATAATTATAAATTAAGAATTTTAAAAAATCTTTTTACTTTATTAATTCGTCTTGGGTCTCTTTTATTAAAAATATAAAAACTCTTGTTCGTTTTTAATTTTTGTTATTTTTTATTAATTCCCATTATTTCGATCAACTTTGTTGATCATCTTCAGGGAAGAAATATAATCTAAAAAAACATGATTATTATAATTATAACAATTTTCTTAAAATTATATTAACAAACAATTTACTTAATGTTTAATACAGTGTTGTCCGATGTTAATGTCTTAAGTTTCTTTTACTGACTGTTAGCTTTTTTGTTTATTATTATTTTTGTATTTGTTTATTGTATGTCTATATATGTGAGCGCAATTATCAGTGTCTGTTTTGTAGTTCATTCTTTTATCTATTGGAGTATTAATTTGTATATGTAACATCTCTTGCATATATCGTTTACTAATATTATTCTCTTCCACAATTGCCCTTACATTATCAAAGTTTGGTCGATGTCCAGTTATTGTACAGTGGGCAGCAAGTAATAAAAGAGACCTCACGCCGAATTAATAAAGTAAAAAGATTTTTAACAATATAAAAGGTCTACATAGCACATATAAAACAGTCATTAAGAATTATTTTAAAATAACTGAAAACTCATTTAAAATCTAATAAATATTGATAACTAATCAAATGGCATGAAATATATCTTTACTTGAGCTGACAATAATTTCTCAATTTCAATTGATTTGTTTCGATATTAATTAATAGGGGACAGCATACAGTATAAAACTAGTGTTCGGTTCTTTTTTTTCATCAAAAAGTTTTGACTTAGAAGTTTTTCAAGAAATTGATTAAACTATGTATATTTTTATATTGCTTATGTTTTTTTGCAATACGAAAAATCAACAAAGTTGGAAGTAAAAAGTTTTGTTTATTGTTTTTGAATTAAATTGGAATTTTATTTATTTAATTTTATTAGTATGTATATTAAATGATTTGAAGATTTGTTTCATTACAATAAAAATATTCACGCAAATTCGTAAATAAAAATCGTGACGTTAATTTCAATTTTATATATAAAATCTGATAAATTTCAAATAATTTTGAAATTTTTACAGAGTTATTCAGAAAAAATTAAAGTAGACTTCAAATGTACTTTAAGAAAATTTTGTCTAAAAGCACACTTCAAACCTACTTTATTTTTTGTGAATACGGCAGTTAGTTTTTTTAATTATTTTATGATCAGTTTTTTGTATTTAAAAAAAAATCTGATCATAACTTAATTCGATCAGATATATATCGAATAACATTTCTTTCAAAAATTACAATTATATCAACATTTCTCAGCTTTTTATTTCTATAAATATTTTAACATTGCACGTTTAGTATTTCAGATATTTATCTATTCGATTTTCAATTAAAAACCAGATTTTAGTAATTTTCTGGTTTTGAATATATACAGCGAAATATTTGAAAAACAAATCAAATCGAACTAGTTTTGTAAATATAGTGAAAGTTAATGTTCAGCTAATCGCACGAACATTGTATATTGAAACATCATGTGGATTCGATTTAAAAAACAAAATAACACAAATTCAGTTAAAAATGAAAATGTTACTCGTAGTAATGTAGTAAATAGGACTTGTAAAAATCATTAAAGAAATGTATGTATGATGTATTTTAAAATTAGACAAACATTTCGTCAAATTTATTAATTCGTATATGATAATAAAATACAACTTTTATGAAATGTTAAATGTTTTTATTTCCTTTTTAGTTTAATGTTACAGATAATATTGTATATAAATAAGAAAACCATACTTTCTAAGGATTCTTCACAATTATTTCGCATATAAAATCCCAATTTATATGAAGCAGTTATTTAAGCTAAGCAGGGGTTTTTTTGTGTATTTAGATTTGAAAGCAAAAGCTTTCGAAATACAATGTAAAAAGTATACAAATTCGAACGATTTTCTTTTCGAATCGAAATACACAATAACCCCCCTGATTACCTTTTAGACTTCGGGATGAGGGGAAGGAAGATAAGACGAGTACACACTTGATTGTCCTAGCAATTCGTGTTACTCTCTTATTCGTATTACATACTGTAACGAACCTTTATAGCTGGGGTATAGCTCACGGCTATCCACGGTTCCATCACAATAAGTTTCTTTCTTATTTTTGTGACCTCTTAAATAGAAACACGCTTGATTTTCAGAATTATAATTACACTTTATTATAACGGATTTTCTTCTTAGGGCAACTCTTTTTCTTCATCCACTAAATACAATAAAACAACATTACGCTCGCAACCTATCTATGATAGCGGTCGGCTTTCTTGCTATGAAGGCAGTGGTAGCTGGTAGTAACACGACCTTAAATAATGCCTAATGGAACTTAGCACTCGAGGGTGAATCTGCGGGAAATCCACGGAAACACTACTCTAGTGTAGCTCGTAGTCGTGAACCTGCGGGAAAATCACGGGAACACTACTACGCTCAAATAAGGCCCAGTGCAACTAACCCTTGAGAGTGAATCTGCGGGAAAACCACGGAAACACTACACTCGTGTAGCCCGTAGTCGTGAACCTGCGGGAAAACCACGGGAACACTACTTCGCTCGGCGTTGAGCTGGCAACAATGTGCCCTCGAGTATGGCCCAGTGAAGCTAACACTTGAGAGTGAATCTGCGGGAAAACCACGGAAACACTACTCTAGTGCAGCTCGTAGTCGTGAACCTGCGGGAAAACCACGGGAACACTACTACGCTCAAATAAGGCCCAGTGAAGCTAGCAATCGAGGGTGAATCTGCGTGAAAACCACGGAGACACTACTCGTAATAGGTAAGTGGTACCTCGTGGTTTTCTCGCAGATTTACCCTCGAGTGTTAGCTTCACTGGGCCTTATTTGAGCGTAATAGTGTTCCCGTGGTTTTCCCGCATATTCACGACTACGAGCTACACTAGAGTAGTGTTTCCGTGGTTTTCCCGCAGATTCACCCTCGAGTGTTAGCTTCACTAGGCAATATTTAAGGTCGTGTTGCTACTAGCTACCCACTGCCTTCATAGTACGAGAGTCGACCATTGTATTAAACAGAGCTGTTAAATTTGGATTAAAATTAATAATCAATTAATTTGTTTTTTTTTTAATTTAATCGATTAATCAAAATTGACTTAATTTTTATAGATTAATAATCGATTAGGATTAAATTTAGGTCAGGATTAAAGAGGATTTATTTGGATTGATTTATTTTTTAAAAATAATCCTACGATTAATACATTTAATTTATTAATATTTTAGATTTATTTGGAATAAACAGGATTAATTGTTTTTTTTGGCAACTTTCATCAACTTTCATGTTTGTTTACTTATAATAATTTGTTTAATTATTAATTGCTAATTGTTTAATCTTGAATTGTTAATTTTTTTTTTGTTAAATGTACCTGAACTACATGTACCAATTTTTTTTTGATTATAAATTAATCCTGAATTGAATTGTTTAATTATCAATTGCTAATTGTTTAATCTTGAATTGTTAATTTTTTTTTGTTAAATGTACCTGAACTACATGCAGCAATTTTTTTTGATTATAGATTAATCATGTTTAATCCAAATAAATCTAAAATATTAATCGATTAATATTTTAGATTAAATGTATTAATCGTAGGATTATTTTTAAAAAATAAATTAATCTAAATAAATCCTCTTTAATCCTGACCTAAATTTAATTCTAATCGATTATTAATCCTTAATTTTGATAACTAATCTTAGTTAATCAATCAAAACAGAAACAAAAAAAATTTAATTCGATTACTAATCATTAAGATTATTAATCATTAAAATTAACAGCTCTGGTATTAAATAGGTTGGTTGTGAGCATAGTATTTTTATTGAAGTAAAAGAGTTGCCATAGGAAGAAAAACCATTTAAATTAAATTGTAAGTGTAATTTTGAAAACAAGCCGTGTTTCTGTTAAGAGGTCATAAAATAATAAATAAATTTATTGTGACAGAACCGCGGAGAGCCGTGAAAGGTTCGTTACAATACATGTATACAAATGTATGTATACAAAAAATTGTATCAATCTTTTCAATAAAAATTGCTTCGTGTAAATTGGGACAAACTTCTTATGAAATTTTGTTTTGTGCTAGGCCTGTTTATGAATTTTGCATATTTTCTACCTACTACAGTAATTTAAAAATATTTATTTATTTGTTATTTAATTCATTTGTTTTTTGTTTATATCTAAAAATTAAATTTATAACACAGATGACTTTATTTATCTTAGCAAAAAACATTTTGTTATAGCTTTTATTCATCGTTTTGTTTGTGTTTAATATTTAAGAATTTGCTTAGCAGTGTTCTTAAACAATCAAAATGTTTTTTTTTTTTTTTTTTTTGTTTTTGTTTTAATAGCTAATAATCCTTAGTGTGGTAGGCTGAATTTATTTTTAAATAAAAAAGTGTATATAAATATTTAAAAAAGATTTAAAATGTTAAAGAAGTAAAAAATAAGGAAAAGCTAAGTTAAATTTAAATCTAAATTATACCACAGTAAAATTTTTTATCGAATTAATTTTTTCATTATAAACAATATTTAGGAACAATTTAAAAATAATTAAAGTTTTGGAATTGATGGAAAGTTTCCTTTATGATACAATAGAAATAAATTGAAGTAAATGGTTATGTTGATTTTAGTTTAAAATAATTTTTAAATTAATTCATAATTTGTAAAAAAAAATTAAAAGAAATAAAATCCATGTTCAAACAAGCACTTGTTAATGTGTAAATATCCAGAGTACATAATGCTAGAAGTACAAACAGGGGCAAAAGTACCGCATTCGATATCGAGTAAAATTGATCATAATTTTCTTATTTAAGATTATGGCATTCGATATCGAGCAAGAAATTTAATACATTTTATCATAATTTCGATATCGAAATAATTTTTTGATACGATAGCTCATTCGATTACGAATGCGGTAATTTGCCCCCAGATCACACATAGCAAATATTTACTAAAAAAAAGCGTAACCACAATTTTGTCATTGTCTAATAATAAGTGTAGTGTTTTGTAAGATCAAATGACATAAAAAAATAAAACTTTGTTATTTGTCCTTAGTAAAAGAAAAGAAGTTATCCAAATAATCACCTTTATCGTGAATAAAAATTTCACGTGAAATTTGTTTCCTTTTTACATGTTTCCTATTAAAATTCAATGGTAAAAAAATAAAAGCGAACAAATTTCATGTGGAATTTTTATTCTTAATACGCTATGTCGTCCTCAGTTTGAACAACAAACAAAAGTGATGCAGAAATTGTTATTGAAATATTAGGTAAAGTTAATAATTATGCTTTTAAATTAAGTTTACAATGTAAAACTCTTTAAAAATTAATTTAATTTAATGAAAAGTTGTCCTAATGGTATAAAATTTGTTTAACGATACTGTTATTTGTATATTGAGTGATTTCAAAAACGACAAATTTTCAAAAACAAATTATTGACAAATTCATGTTTTGCAAATCGCAGGATTTTGTATATTGAAACAGGTTTGTTTACTGGGAAGTAATACGACTAAATCTTGTGTATCGATTTACAGAACATTAAAATATGAGAATTCATTTAAAAAACTAAATCGTTACTCGTATATGATTTTCCGAACCTTAATTGAGGCACTGCACTGTAAGTTGATAATATAAAATGTTTAATTTATAAAAACAATGTAGCTGTTTTTAAGTGAAAATCAATTTCATAATAATATATTTAAAACAAAATATTTAATTAAAAAAAAAACACATACATAAACAGAAAAAGAAAACAAGCATAAATTTCAAACACAAAATTTTAAAGAAACTTAAGAATACTTAAAACAAGTGTAATATTAAATGTACATATTCATATTTGTTTTAATAACATTTAAGTTGAAGAATTAATTTTTTTTTTAAATATAAATTACTAGTTAATATACATATGTATTAATATTATTGTTATTGTTATTATTATTATTATTACTATTATTATTTATATTTTAATATCACATCGACTTTGTTTTTGTTTGTTTGTATTTCTATGAATTATTTGTTTTTATCATCAGTTAATTTGAGTATGAATCTCAGCTACAAATTAAAGTTTCTTTCGTTTTTTTTACAGATGATAAGAGTTTTTTTTTGTTTTTGCTTAATACTAAACTATGTATTATAATTTTTAGTTTATATTGTTAAAGGGTTTTTAGAGATTTAATTTTTTTTATATTTTATACTAAAATTGAGTTTATTTTGAAATTATTTTTTATGTATAAAATAAAAAATATTGTTAATACTGGCTAAAGTTGAGTGTTTCTGTTAAATAAAGAGAATGATAATAGTGTTGGTAGTAAAAAGTAAGCAGATAAGCATGTAAAGGAAACGTTAAAATAATCTTAACTTAACTTTTGTTTGCTGAAACTTGGTTGATATTTATTTCCGTTTCCTTTAAGTTGCTTGATTTTCTTGTTTGTTTGTTCGTTCGTTTGTGGGAGGGTAGGTAGGGGTGGCAATTGTTTCATTGTTTCTTTTAATTTTAGAAAAAAAAAAAAAAAAAAAAAACATGAACTTTTTATAAATGTTAAACATTAAATAAAAAGTTTGTATGTAGTTGTAGACTTTTGTTTTATTTAGGTTAACATTTATTTAATTGTTAATACTATTTATGTATGTATTATTGTATTACTCTCTAATTTGTTATTGTTCTTATAAGACTTTGTTAAACAAAGAAATTGTTATTTAGCTTTGGTTTTGATTTTTTTTTTTAGTTTTTGCCAAAAAGTCAGTCAATATATTTATTTATTTATGTTTTTTTGTTTGTTTTGTAGCTATTTTCTAGAATTTAAGTATTTGGTGTAATAAGTTTGTTAATGCTTAAAGTTGCCTGCAACTTTGCAGCTTTTCAATAGTGTATTTTATAATAAAGTATAGTATAATACAGTTTTCTTAAAAAAGCACAGTACTTTACTATTTTTTCTTGATAATTGTATTTAAGAATTGAGTTGAGGAGTTGAGTATAATGAAAATATTTTTCTTGTGTTTAGAAGAAAGAAAACATTTCTGTGGTAGTGAGTAAGTGATTGTAAGTGAAAATATGGTCCAAAGATTTCCCAGTATTACAAGATTTATGTTTTGACATTGTTACAAAAATATGGTAAGTAAAGTAAATGAAAATGAATGAAAATGTCATAGAAACATGTTCATTTGTTCATCATTATTCATTATTATCATGTTCTTTTTAATCGAAAACTTGTTCATCTTAATCGGAGGGATTAACTATTTGTTATCGTTAATTATATCTGTATTAAAATTATAATAATATTATTATTATTAAACACAATTGACAGCGCCTTTTCTAGCATTTGCTCATTCATATCATATTGTTTTTTTTTTTAATTTTTTGTTCAATCTTATTTTTGTTCGGTTTAAGTTTTCATTTAACTTTTAAACTTTATCTTTTGTTTGTGTGTGTTTGTTGTTGTTTATATTTATTTATTTGTTTATATTCCATGATTTCAGTTTTTCTTCTTTTTCATTTGTACATTTTAGGTGGTTTTTTCTTACGTTGTTGTTGCTTTTCTTGTGGTTGTTTGTTGGTTGACTTCTTTTCATTTTCATTTATTAAAAAATTTCCTACTCACAGGCATAAAGTTTATGTTTATTTAATGTAAAATGAGGACTTATTAATATTGTACTGCTGCGGGTAAGATTTCTGTAAAAGAGATACGAGATTTGTATAGTGGATACAATACAAAAGGTAGTTGTATAAATAAATAGCGTAAAAGAAATAAACAGTTAGTTATTAACAGTTAAGTAATTTCTTTTTGTTTATGCACTTACTTGAGAAATTGTGGTAATAATGAAGTCCAGCCACCTTTGTCTTGTTTTAAAGTTAAAAATAATTCAAAAGTTGAAACGGTATTTGGATCAACCTTAAAGGAAGCAATACGCCTGTAAAACGAAGAAAATAAAACAATTGTGTAAATAGTCAAATACATATACATACAAACATACATATGTATGTACCTATATATTGTATTTATTTATGTATTTATTAAAGTCGTTTCTTTAGGCCGTAACCGAACATAACTGTTTATAACACTTAACATAATCCGAGATTTGTCGGAATAATTTGAGCAGAATTCTTTCATTATTTTCGGTTAGTTGGTATCTTTAAATTGAGTAGATAGTATTTTGCGTTATTGTAGAATCCACCACCATAAGTGGTGAATAAGGTATACATTAGGAATGCCAAACGGCACGGGATTTTCAAATCCCGGGATTCGGGATTTTAAAAATGTAATCCTGGGAAACTATTTATTTCAAACAAGTAACTAATATTAACGATAAATATGTTTGAAAACAAACATTTTCTGTCCTCAAAGCTATAATTTTTAAATTTACTAAAAGTTTATAAAGCTAATTTTGTATTTTTTAAACAAAATTTTATAAACCATTAAATTAAAAATTAGATAAAGAAAAATAATATGTCATTCCGATTTTAATTACTATACTAATTTAAAAGCAATGGAATAGTTTCTTAAAAATATTAAGGCATTTAAAGAAAAGAGAATCTTGATTTAATTTTGTTACCAGTATATGTCATATACACGTTCACAATCAATGCATGTGGGCAAAATTGTTAACAAATTATTGTAGCTGATTGCATTTCTTACCCTCCGAAACAAATAATTATACATATTTCTTATTCATTGTCTGATTCCATATCATTAAAGATATTATAAGGTGTTGTAGGGAGCTTTTACATGTTTTAGTTACAATTCTTTCATTCGTTTCGTAATCGACGTTTTTAATTCATTTCTAATAACAAATATTCATTTCTTCAATTTCAGTTTTGAATTTTTTTTTTCAAAAAAAATTAAAAGTTTTGAGTAAAACGTACTTGATTTCTTGTTTCACCGCTTAATATGTAATCCCTTTTTGATATCTGTTGAAGCTTAAATAAAAGTGCAACATCGGCAGATGTCACTGCGGCAAACGTCTTCACTGTTATTTTAACAGGATTTAAAATGACAACTATTTGTTTAAGTAAAACAAATAGTCCGTTCAAGTTTGGTAATCCAAAATTAATTTGTATTCTCTCACCTTTATTTCTTCAACATACTTTTGTAAAATTTAAATTTTTGTTGGTGACTTTGTTTGGTGATTTTGAAACGTTTCTGACCCTTTCAATTTGTGTTTTAATGTGGAATCTGTGTTTTTTTTCTCTTATTAAAAATGCTAAAAAAAAAAACATTGCTTTACGTTATGTGAAGATGATTTGTATTTATGTATGCCAAAAAAGCAGATACTTCACTGGATCTTTTACACAAATACTAATTTATTAATATCGAAAAATCCAGGCATTTTTTAAAATAAATCTTGGGATTCGGGATTGGCATCCCTAGTTCATTCATATATGTATATAAACATACATACATATATAGGTAGGAATATATGTACGTCGTCATTCCGTGTGTAGCAACGAAAATAAGACTTGCTTAACTTCAGCACAGCAAACGTTCACAGTTTTTAGCTCAGTTTTTAGTTTAAATGAAAAAATCAAAAACTGTAAGTTTTAAGCAGAAGCAAATTTTTTAAAGTGAATTGCTGTAGCTGAATGCCTCAGCAAATAACATCTCATAGTTAAGCTACATTCAATAGTTTTATTTTTGTTTTTTGACTTTGTGCTCTGCTTTTGCTTGTGTATTTTCTCTTAGTTAAAGTTAAGCACATACGTAGTGATTGAAAATAGTTAAGCATTTTTAAACCCTGGTCAAAAGTAATACTTTTTTAAGTATTTTTGACAGTAGTACATTATTTTACACAAACAAAATGCCTGTTGTTTCTGTTTTGTGTTGTATTTGTTGTCGATTTGCAATCACCTTGTATAGTTGCACCATGTATTGTGCAGTTATATTTTTTAAAAACAATTTACAGAATTTTTGAATGAATAAATAAAATGAATAATTTAATTTCACAAACACCACAGATAGAAATGTGACAACTCAGATCATTTTTGTTCAGACAAAATATGAAATTAAAACAATTCAAGCTGTGAGTTGTTCGTAAAAAATATGTTCTCCCTCTCTCTCAAAAAGAGAGACGTCAAACATATGAAAAATAAAACTTTGTCCATGGTGTAACTATACAAGGTGAGTGCAAATCGGCAACAAATACAACATAATACAGAAACAACAGGCATTTTGTTTGTGTAAAATAATTTACTACTGTCATTTTTGACATAAGTAAGTAAGTTGTAAGCAAAGTCAGCTGTGCTACTGCACTCATCTTGTATAGCTACACCATGACTTTGTGCAAACAAATATTTTTTTCAGAAATAAATGTGTGAATCCACCTGAAATCAATTGCAAAATCTTATTTGCAACTGTTGTTTTCGGAATTCTAATGGGTCGCAACCGAACATCAGTATTTTCGTAGATTTGAAATTACCGTACCTAATAACAATTTTCATGCCAGTTGCGTTGCCAGTTTGTAACCCAACTAAGTTCGTTTGCATTACATACATAATTGACCCATAAATGTAAAAGCTCGTTTCAGAAAGTTCTAATTTTTAATTGAAAAAGGTATACCTAGTAGTTGGCAATACTTTCACGTTATCTCTTAGATTTTTGACAAATGACTTAGTTTTGCTTAATAATCTATTCGTATTCATTAAAATTTAGTATTATTATAATAACATGAAAAAATATTAGATATGCATTTTTGTATAAAAGCTTTGTCAAACTTTTGCCGTTACGCTTTATAAATGAGCAAGCGCCTTGATATAAGAAATGCCTTTAATCTGTAATTAGAGCTTATACAGTTTTATTTGGTAGTATATTTAAAATATGCAGTTCGATTATTGGTTTCGGTTAATGAACTTGAAAGTTTGAAATGAAAATGGTTGATTGAAAAACCGATTATTAGCTTTTTAATAATATTTGTCAATGAAAACCTGAATGATCTTTACATTGCTTTCATTACAAAACAATAGAAAAGTAATAAAACATGAGTGTGCAGCCTTAAATTCTGAATTCAAAACATTTTCTGCATTCTCAATTCAAAACGTTTCAGGTTTTTTCCAAAAGTTAGAATAAATATGTAGATACAATTCAATGCATTGATCTACATATTAATAAAATCCAAATAGGTATGTAAATGTTAATTGCCTTAATGTTTTTAAGCAACTAATTTAAACTTATTTATTAAGAGTTGAATACAAATTAGTTAATTTTAAATAAAAACTAAAAAATAAAGAAACATGCAAACTTTAAAGATATGCTTTCTCACAAATCTTACCTGGCACTGCCTGTCTCATCTTCAAAATCAATAAAAATAGCACAACCTCGAACGCCACACGGTTCCCTCTCAGATGTTTTAATCATATCAGCCGCTATACGAGGTGTTAAATCCCATGGCAAGGAGACCTCAGTACATGATAAATGACGACTTTTGGCAGCGCGTAATTCAGCCTGCAAACGCTGTGAAAGTTCATTAACAGCAGCCGCATCTATATCGTCATCGTGTGCAATGCCAAAATGTTCTGTGGCTTCAGTGGGTGTGGACAAAGTCGAAGAGACCGGCGAAGGAGTCAATGCGGCAATGGGTATGCCGCTAAGAGGAGAATGATATGACGTATGTATTGAAGATGCTGTAGTGGTGTTGGTGACTACTGTTGTGGTATTAGGAGCACAATACAGGAGATTATTATTGAAGGCATAATGAGGACTGACAGATGTCTCAATGCCACCTTTGGGTGATGCAGAAGCTGCAGTTGCTGTTTCCATGTCAAAATTCTGACTGTGCTGGTGGGAGTGAGCGTGACAGCTGCTGTTTGTGTGAGTGAAATAATCAGAATTATGTTGCGGCTTAAGTCCATCAACAACGTCGAAATGTTCTATTGGGCTATGGATAGAATTGTACACAGTTGTACTAGCAGTGGAGGATGGTGTTATAGGTGCAGCCTGTATATTTGTTAGCGGTGGAGTTGCCCTTGATGTGGGTGGTGTTAGGGAACTTGTCCAGTCTAAAAATAAGATGAAAAATTACATTTTTAAATAACTACGTGTTGATAAGCATGTATTTAATATTAAAATTGATTTTTTATAATAAATCAGATTTACGTGTGCATTTTTAAGTTCTTTTTCGAGTTGATTTGATGAAGTAGAAAATATTGTCCCGTTTTTAGATTTTACCCATCACTGTTGTTCTGCACATGTCCATGAAAATAGCAAACAGCTGTTCCACAGTAAAGCGCAGGTCAGGAACTAACTGTTGTTACTTGGTGGCGTGCAGAAATCATATGTTTACACAGAAACTCTCATTTAGCACGAAAAGCTTATCATAGGCAGGGCTGCCAGATGAATTTCGAAAAAAATCGTCAAAATCCCGATAAAAAAAAAATAAAAAAAATCGTCATTTCGAATTTTAAAAATCGCAAAAAAAAAATCGGAAAAATAAAAAACCACTATTTCTAATAGTATTTTGAAATGTTTACTTAATTAAAAACATAAAAATTCAAGTTTATATAGTCTCTTGTACAATACATAAATTTTAACTTTTTAAATAATAAATCACAAAAAATATATGGCATGTTTCTAGATAACTAGTGTATTCTCACGCGAACGAGTGGTACACGGGCGAGTACGTAAACAAATGAGTTTCTATAATACACTCGTCTGACTTACGTTAGTTACCTTGGTAATATTGAGTTGTTAAATTGCATTATTGCCAATTTATTGAAAGTTAAGGTAGTGGGCAACAGTTTATGCTGTAGAAATATACGAAATAATATATACAATATTGTTTTCTGATGCACACAAGCACTTATTTCTACTTATCTGTTTTTGACAGTAGGACAATTGAAATTGCAATGTAGAAACTATAAGAACAGATAGTTTTAGGTTTTCACTCAAGATAATTTACACCTGTTATAAAACCCCAAAACTAATTTTTGTACTCATTTGGGCGAAAATTTTGAGTCACTTGTTATCTAGAAACATGCCAATAATGTTAATATTTTTCTAATTTCTTAGTCCGCTTTCACATTTTTTAATTCTGACTCGTCAAGCAAGTCTTTTTGTATGCGAAGGGAAAAGAAAACAAAAGGTATAAACTTAACGGTACTAGTCAATTTTCTTATTTCCTTTTGTTTTTTCATGCATGTTGATTTGCATTAAAAAGTACGAAAATTTAATTGACGTACATATATAAATGAAATGGCAAGTTCAAAAGAGAATTGAACAAAAACTGTTCAGCTAAAACTGAAGAGTGTGAAACAAGACTTACATTATTTTATAAATAAATATTTGAATTTAGCATATTTTATTAATTCAGGTTAAATTACAATGTCAAAAAAATTAAGTTTATTAATTTTTAAATAACATTTTGAGTATAGAATCCAATTCATTTATCATATAAAGGTACTTATTTTCAAAGATTTCCGTATTTTTGTTATTTAAATTTATTTGGCTGAATATTCTTTCGACGTTTTGTTAAAATAGAAGAAGCTTTTGTAGATTTTCCCGTTGAAATTCAGAAATTGTTTCCTCTAAAAATTTTAGTTAACGGAATTCAGTATTGAAAATTGCTTTTTATGTTTACAGATAAATAAGTAATTTCTACTATTATTTGAAATTATTATACTTAAACTTAACAATTGCCAATAATTAAGAAAACACTACTATTATATAGTTTTGTTTTTGATATACACATGTTCTTCTTAATATTTATAATATTAAATGAGAAAAATAGTTGTTGTCTCAAAAAAAAGAGAGAATTTGGCAACAAAAACATTAATAAAACAAAGAAATGATAGACAATTTTAATAATTCAGAAAATTGTCACTTTTAATGAAAAAATCGTCAAATCGTCACTATGCTATTTTTGAAACAAAAAAATCGTCAAAATGACGATAATCGTCAAATCTGATAGCTATGATCATAGCATTCAAAAATGATAAAATAAAGATTACGCCATGCGCATGATTTCCCGTTATGTGACGTAGAAGTTCCATTCTAAGGGTTACCAAGAATGTTTCATGTGTTAGAATTAAAATTTCTTGCAAAAAATTTATGTTTTATGTGAAAGTTGGCAACCTTGCAATTGAAATCTCTCTGAGTGAGAAAAAATTAGCCAATATACACAGAATGAATGACGTCACAGTTCCAAAATGCGCAGAACATTTTAAAATTTTACGCACGTTGGCCTAATCTTTATTTTATCATTCTTGCATAGCATTTACACAAAAGCAAAAACAAATAACTCAAATTATATTAAAATCTATCAACCGTTTATATTTGGAAACATTGTTACCTGAATTGACGGCTTCATGCAGCTTTGGCGATTTTTGTGATAAATTTGAAAATTTAATTTAAAACATAATATTATGTCTAAATAAGTTTGTAAAAATTACGATATTTAATTTCTAAAATAATTTTTTTTCCGAGGAAAATATTATATTTTAATAAATTCTATTTTTAAACTTTTTTACACTATGTATGTAAAATATGTGGTTATTTTTGCTGATTTTTTTTTATTAAATTTATCTGGCCACTATGTCTGTAAATAAAAATTTGAGTTTTTTCCAGAAATAATGAGAGAGCAATGAGAGTAGTTTGTTCTTTGAGTGAAAATGTAAGCTGTTTGAGTTTTACAACTTGTTTAACATAACGAAAGGGGGAGGAGATGGAATGAGAAAAACAATACATATGCGTGAATATCACCTGGTAGCTCAGCTGTAAAATCAGCCGTTCTAATGTAAGTGTGTATGTATGTCAGTGCTTCCTGCAAACTTAAAAAATTAAATACAAAATGATGTTTTTTCGTGTCGCTAGCCGGTTTGAAATTTCTTGGTTTTGTGTTTGCTCCTATTTTTTCATTTTCGTTTTTTGTTTATGCAGCATCAGTATTACAATATTTAATGAAATATACAGTATGTTAATGCCAAGAGTCCGTACATCGATTTTACATGAACATCTGAGACTTGCAATATTTTCCCCGTTTTCATTTCTTAGTCCCAATTTATACGAAGTACATAATTCTTTAAGCTAAGCTCATGGTGAAATTTCTTTACAAGGTAATATCAAGATTACAACAATTCAAAAGCAACATAAACAACAGGGTAATTTTGCTTTCATGTTGTAACGTCAAAAACAACTGACTATTGTTTACAAACATTCTAAAAAATAGAAAAAAAAAATATAAATACATATGTATGTACATGCCGAATCTTATATACCCTTCACCTTTGTTGTGGATACATAATTATATTATGCATAATTATGTCGATAAACACGTCATCTGTTGATGAATTTGTTCGTAACAATATTAATACACTTTGTTTGATCAACGCCATCTGTTGATGAATTTGTTCGTAACAATATCAATACACTTTGTGTGATCAAAGCCATCTGTTGATGAAATTATTCGTAACAATATTAATACACTTAGTTTTTTTGATGAAATTTTCAGAGGTTGTCACGGATTTTTGCTCATATCTCTCTAATTTATGGACGGATTTTGCTGTTTTTAAATAGTAAACTTCTCGAAAGCATGTCTGACAGAATTATTGAAGATATGGATCATCCCGAAGATATCTGGGGACTTCAGAAAATTAATTTCAAGAGACAAACAGACGGGCATAGACTCCTTAATAGACTCCGCTATCTATAAGGATCCAGAATATATATACTTTATATTGTGGAAATTACAAACAAAATGACAAACTTCTTATACCCTTCTCATGAAGGTGAAGGGTATAATAAGTAAAGTATAATAGTACTTTAAAAGAAGCTTAAAAAAAAAATACTAAAGTTTTTTTTAATCAGGTTTGATTGTAGTTTACATATTATCCTTCACAATGGGCTGTGTGAATAAAAAGGTAGTTTTTTATACTATATAGTAATAAGAACTAGTTAGAGCTGTGTCGTTCATGAACGAACGGGTTAAAATGAACGGATCACTTCATTGAACCT
Organism: Bellardia bayeri; assembly: GCA_950370525.1. Lineage (NCBI taxonomy): Eukaryota > Metazoa > Arthropoda > Insecta > Diptera > Calliphoridae > Bellardia > Bellardia bayeri. The sequence goes on from OX493267.1 coordinate 24,695,513, forward strand.
AATGTGCCGGTCATTTAACTGAACGGTTTTCGTTCAAAAGTGTTCAATAGTTTAGCTGCTGTTTATCAAAAGACAAGAAGAAAATCACATTCAATAAGGGTTGTATTCGTTCAAAGTGAACGATTGAACGAATCAGTGTTGGATAAATGAACGAAAATGACCGGTCACTGAAATGAACGACCGGTCACAACTCTAGTACTAGTACCTACTAGCTTTTACTTATTAGTACTAGCTATGCTGAAAAGTTTAAACTACAAAATGTGTGAATAAATCTTTGCTAGTACTAAAAAGTGATAGATAGTACTGAAACATTTGCGCCAATCATATGTTTTTATAAAATATTTTTGTGAATTTTTGAAAATTTCAAAGAGAAAGAAATAGCAGCCCATATTTCCATTTTGGCCACATATATTTTAAATGACGATGAGGAAGTAAAAAAAAAGAGGGTGCGTAGTGTATGGATGAGAGAATGGTTGAAGAAACGGGAGAATGCGCAAAACTGTGTGTAATTACATGCACAGTTTTTATGATACAAAATAAATCAAACCCGAAATAAATTGCATACAGCTGTTTTGAATATCAGTGTTGTCACTGTTCAAAAAATTTTGTTACCAAATTTTTATCAGAAAATTCCCGAAGTCCGTAGCACCAGGGAAAAAATGTGGCGCTGAGGCGATTATTTAATTGTTATATGAAATAAAATTTGTTGACAAGTTGGTACTTTTGGTACTTTTTATATTTTTTGCATATGGTCCAAATTAACGTATTGGGTACTTTTTAAGGAGTAAAAACGGATAAAAATAAAAACAAGTAGGAAAGTATAGTCGGTCAAGCCCGACCATATAATACCCTACACCTAATATGTATATGTAAATATAAAACAGTTTTTCAGAAATGGGCGTTATATGGGAGATATCACCTATTTTGGACCAAAAGTCAGTGTCATGATTTCTGTGAATATAAATATTATATGTGTTAAACTTTATCTCGATATAAATACTTTTACGACTACGACTAATTATGGACCGATCATCATAAACTTCTACCATATTCTATGTATATACACAAAACATATTTGTTTTCAATTTTTTTCGCATAACAACATTTTTAAAAGAGTTATGCTCTTTTAAGTGATTTTCGGAAGTGGGCCTTATATGGGAGCTACGACTAATTATGGACCGATCTTCACGAATTTTGTAGATGTGATTTACCTTCATTTACTACTCATCTGTGGTAAATTTTGTTTGCATACTTGCATAATTCAAGATTTATGACCGGTAAACCCCAATTTCGGAAGGACATTTGTATGGGGGCTAGGTGAAATAATGGACCGATTTCCACCAGTTTCAATCCCATCCATCCTTGGGCCGAAAAAGTATCATGTACCAAATTTTATCGAAATATCTTCAAAATTGCGACCTGTACTCTGCGCACAAGCTTTACATGACAGCATGGATCTGTATACTTTAAGGTGGGTGTTGGACCAATATTTCTGGGCGTTACAAACATCATCACAAATCCAATATACCCTCTCCACTATGGTGGTGTAGGGTATAAAAAAGAAAAAATAGAGTATTCTAATGATAGTGTTTTACTGAGCGATTTTACTGAAGATGATGCAAGAGACGCATTTGAGTATGACATCGAAGCTGATTTAGATGATTCAGATTCAGAAGATTGTGGTTTATCAAAAGAAGGCATGAAAGTTTACAACACAAGGGAAGAGCTTGCTGTTAAACATACCATAACTCCTTCCGCATTGGATGAGCTTTTGGTAATAATAAAATAGTTCCTTCATTACCAAAAGATGTTCTACATTCAAACAAATACCTCGAGATGCTCTTTTAACTTTAATTGAAAGTGGCGAATATGTTCACTACGGACTTAAGGAATGCTTGACTGATTTTTTTCTCTCTTCTGCATACGATTCGATAGATTTAAATATAAACGTAGATGGTCTGCCTGTAACTAAAGGTACTTTAGCTAAAGCATGGACTATATTAATAAACGTAAATGGTACAAACTCAGTATATAGTGTTAAAATTTATAGTGACAGAAGCAAACCAAAAGATGTGAATGAATTCTTGTTCCTTTTATAAATGAATTACGTGAATGCATCGAAGAACATTTTTCTTACAACAACAAAACTTATAACTTCAATTGCCGAGCGTTAATATGTGATGCGCCTGCAAGACACTTGTTATGGGAATTAAGGGTCATACTGGATACAGTTGTTGTCATAAGTGTACACAAAGAGGCGAATATAAGAACAATCGCGTTGTTTTTAAACTCGAAAATAATACTTTGAGAACAGATGACAATTTTAGAGCACGACAGAATAAAAGTTAACATAATTCCGGAACGCCAATGACTATAGAAAGATTACCAATTGGCATGGTAAACTTTTTTCCTTTGGATTATATGCATGTTGTTTGTCTTGGAGTTGTAAAAACGTTGGTGCACGCTTGGCTCAAAGTAAGAAAACAACAATTTTTTCTGGATAAAGTGAAAATTACCAAAATTAAGGAATAGCTATTACATTTGAAAGGACAACTTCCGCGGGAATTTTGTAGACAACCAAGAGATATCAATGAGTTTGAACGATATAAAGCAACCGAATTTCGCCAGTTCCTTCTATATACCGGACCTTTTATATTGAGGGATGTTTTAAATGAAGATATACATATATGTATATACACATTTCGTGCAACTTAGTTTGGCGATACGAATTCTTCTCGACACCAAACTATGCAAAACACATAATAAATGTGCTGAAGCGTTGTTAAAAGATCCACTACGATGAAACGCTACTAATGTATAACTTTCATTGCCTAACTTATCTTGCTAGTGAATGTTTGTTGTACGGATCGTAGGAAACTTTTAGCGCATTCAAATTCGAAAATAAATTAGGCAAGCTGAAGACTTATTAAAAAAAAAATAATGTATCGGTTCAGTTATACAACCGATTAGAAGAACAAAGCTTAAATACATACACTTTCTTCTTTTATCATAAAAACAATGTATACTAATTTCATCGGAATAACTGCAATATATTTAAAAAAAAAATGGAAGAAAAATGTTTAAAAATATCAAATTTTTATAGAGGTTGTCTAACATTTTGGTCCATAACTCTTGTTTTACTATACCGGGTATTTTGATTTTCAATACCAAACTGCTTAGAAGAACTATAAATGGTTTTTTGTAAACTTTGTTGATTTCGGTTGTATCCTTTGGACGTGAGAGTGTTTTACGCAGACAGACGGACATGGCTCAATCGACTTAGAATTTCATAAGGACCAAGAATATATATACTTTCTTGGGTGTCAGATAAGTATTTCTCCGTGTTACACACGGAATGACCAAACTTAAATTCACCCTCATTCACAACTTATGGTGGTGGAGGGTGGTATAACAATAGTAGTAGTAGTAGTACAGTGCTTTTCGCTTATAGGCCAAAAACGGATATAAGCCAAAACTGTCATATTTACTTGCAGATATAATCCATAAAATTGCTTATAAAAAAATCGGTTATATACCAAATTCGCTTAAAATCCAGAAAAGTAGTGGACTATAAGCGAAAAGTACGTATTATTTTTTATTAAAGGAAATAAACCCCTGTTTTTTTAAGGTAAAAACGTAACAATATGAAGGCTTTAAAAAAATGAGTTTAGAGAAGGTGGATCTATGTAATCACGTCATTATGTGTTTGGGAATGAATTACACACAGGCATGTTCTGAAAATCTCTTTTTCGTAAAGTGATTTGAAATCACTGAAAAGGTGTTCTGTGCACAAAAATTATTGAAATCTCGTGATTTAAAACTGGTCATCTAACAGCTAATGATTTCAAATCACTTAGAGTTTTTCAACCATTTTTCATGGAACTCTTATAATAAAATTATCACAAACACTTAAAATCATTTGTTCTTTATTTGTTTTTGAAATAAAACTAAATATTTTACACAGAAAAAACTTAAAATTTACAAATCTAGTAAGATGTTGTACTTTTTGCGGACCATTTTTTTTAGATTTGTTGACATTTATCGTGATTTACTTTTTAGTAGTCAGTTGATATTGTTGATCAAAATATACGTAATTTTGGTTGCCAGAGTAACAAAGTTTTAAAGTCGTATAGCATATGACTGATTTATTATCCGAGACAACCTCTGAAAATTTCATCAAAAAAACTAAGTGTATTAATATTGTTACGAATAATTTCATCAACAGATGGCTTTGATCACACAAAGTGTATTGATATTGTTACAAACAAATTCATCAACAGATGGCGTGTTTATCGACATAATTATGCATTATATAATTATGTATCCACAACAAAGGTGAAGGGTATATAATATTCGGCATAGCCGAATATAGCACTCTTACTTGTTTTATAATGAAAAAAAATTTTTTTTTAATTAACTTTGTTGGTAGACACAGTTGTTCGAACAAGAGTTGTCCACACGAGACAAATTCATGCGCGTTCAAGAAATTGTATTTTAAGTGAAAAAAATTTATGGCTTGTCAAGGGAAGTCTTTATAAACAAACGAAATTATACGATTCAAGAATATTTTTCTTTAGTTCGTGAAGTTGTCCAGATTAAATCTCCACTACTTAATATGTAAGTTTCTTTCGAAAAAGAGGACATAAATAGGGCAACATTTTTTGCCAGTAGAAAAAACGCCTTGACACTAGTTCCAAGGACTGTTTAGATTTGAATATGCAATGAAATAAATGCACTATAACTTATCGTGCTGCAGTGTAATGTTGTACAATTTGTATTTGTTTTCTTTCAAAAAGTGTATTCAATAGTAAAATTAAATTGACTGCAATTTGCCGGAACAAAACGAAAACCACATACTGCATACATATTAACTGTTTTTAAACTTTTGAGAAAATAAACTAAAAATTATATGTATGTCGTAAGTAGAAAAAAAATCACAGAAGTAGGGTCACACACACATTTTTCGTTTTCCGTTGTAAAAGTTTTGTTTAGTTTCTACTTTGTTTTCCTATTTTATTTTACTCGCTTTAATATATACATATACATATATACATACATACATTACTTATCTTTGGATGGGAACGTGTCCAGTTATGTGTGCATGTATTTACATATGCATATACATTTGTATGTACATACACGTATGTATGTATGTATATTAGGATGGCTTCAAATAAAATTAATCATTTTTTATTCAATTTATAGCCTTCCTCATTATTTGCGACAATACAAGGTAAAATTAAGGGAAGTACATACATATATAAAAATATACGTCTCTCCATTTTAGGCTGAAATCATTAATCCCAGGGTCCCAGATATAAGATACAGTGATATCAAATATATGAGAATTTTTATATTGAAAATCAGCAGAATAGACTCAAAATGTCTGAGATATAAGCAAAAAAAGGGGATTACTTCGATATTTGGAAATGTGTCTTCTGTAAGAAAAAGCAATTTTAAAATATATTATAATAATGTAAATATAAATTTTTGTTGAACCAATAGACGCTTATTAGTTTCCCATACAAACGGGGCCAACTTAATGCACATACACTCGCTTAGTGACAGGATGAAGCAGGAAGTTGCATAATCCATGTCATTCTAAAACTATGTCAATAGTATTAGGCTTTCAGTTTTTTCCATTTACTCTCTGTTATTGTTGCCAAGTCAAACTTTACTACATGAGAAAACAAATATTGTACATACATTCATACTGGACATACAGTAACACAGGGCAAAGAAATAAATGGATAGTTAAAGTGTTGGATGAAAAAAAAAAATTTCGTTATAGTCTATATTTTCGCAGTAATAACCCAAATATGTTTATTATAGCAGACTGAATGTGACCAGAGCAGATTGGTAACTACTGTATTGCAGAGAGTTGCAAAACCTCCACAAATACATGTCAGAAGACATGAAGTTTTTTCCACAAACAGTACGGCTAAAGAACGAATTTTGCCTGTCCAAAGCAACAGCTTTCGAAAAACAATGTAAAAAGTTTTCAAATTCGAAAGATTTTCTCTTCGAATCGAAATACACAATAACTCCCCAGAAATAATTTCCCTAATTTCAGCAGAACACAAAATACAACCCCGATTGCGACGTTTCTTTAATCAAAGTAATTGTTTTGCTTAACGTCAAAATTTTGGGTTCATTTGGGATCCCCAATGATATTGGTGCAAATTTTGTGCTAAAGGCATTACATCTTATTTATTCAATTCAAATTAAGCAGGGCAAGAAGTAACTTTTACTGCCGGTCGATATCACGACATGATAACTAATTTTTTTTTCTGCCTAAATTAGATGATATTGATGAGATTGTAATTCAATTCAATGGTTCTGTACTTTCGTCTCGGTGATCAGAATTGTCCCCCTATATTGTGTTGTATGGGGTTTTTTTTGTCCGTGAATCCGTGAAGGGAGAGATTTATTGTTGCACCAACGAAATTCAGTCACATTATTGCAAAATTGTCATGAAAAATGTCCGTAAAAATAACCCTATAATATGTAATGTATGATTCCAGATTATTTATGTTAACAATCTAAAGAACAAACTGTATTTGCTATAAATTAGGAAATTCTGCGTACAAAAACAAAACGTCTGCAGAATTATGAGGATTTGTTCATGTTCTTAAGTGTGAGAAAAACGTGTCAATCAGGTTCAAAGTTTTCTTTGTAATTCTTTAACAAGGAGGTATTTTAACGTAAAAATTACATTTGATGGCAGACATTCATGTGTGCAAACATGTACATAGCAGAGGCAATAGTTGTCTATACAAGAGAAATTCATGTGCAGATAAGAAATTGTTTGCTGATGGCTTGTCAAAACGTGGGGTGGGTTAACATATCGCTCATTTGCTGCAATAACGTCATAACTCAAAATCCGTGTTTTTTGAACTGAGTAATACAAAATATGCGCCGTTATTATATAGTCTTCCATATAGTTTTATCAGTTTTCAAAAAAGTCAATTATTTTTGTTGTAAACATCAAAATAAAAATTCATGTTTTCTCGTAAATATATTTTACAAGTAAAAATTTGGTAAATACAGATTCGAAAGATACTAACATCTACTATTTAAATTAGGTTTTATTTCTGAAATCGCATGATTTGTTTCATTCAAAGCCGTTTTTCTCGATATGAGCACATAATAGTATCATTACTTTTAAGTAATATGTAAATTGAGCATTTTAAAATCTATTTTTATACCCACCACCAAAAAGATGGGAGGTATATGACGTGTCACTCCGTGTGTAACATATCGAAATAATAGTCGTAGAGCCAAAAAGTCTATTTTTTCTGGGTTCTTATAAGATTCTAAGACGATCAAGTCATGCCCGTCTGTCTGTCCGTCAAGACATAGAACAATGAAATTTTTACCAACGATTCTCTGATCTACCGGAATTGAAAATGTGCATAATCGGTCCAGTAGGATCCGAATTTCAATCTACCTCGTTATTTTTCAGGTATTTTTTGCTATTTCTTTAAATATAATATAAAATAAACCTAAAATAAATTACGGTGATGGAAATCGAAAACGAAATCGAATGAGTTTTAAAAGTCAATTTTTTCGTAATATTTCTGTATTGAAAAACTTTTATCGCATAAAATATAAAGATATGGGGCTACTAAAGTGAATCTTAAAACAAAAATTTTAAAAATTATATTATAAATGCATTAAAATGTATTTCCAAAACTGATTCGTTTTCGATTTCGATTTCCATCACATGCCTGATAATAGGTGATTTGGTAATGGGTATATAAAATTCGGCACAGCCGAATATGAACTCTTACTTGTTTACTTTTAAGTATGTAAATTTTTGCGCGACAATTCTCTATAGGTTACTGAAAATAAATTAATTTTTCCTTTTAATACAATATGATAGGCTTTAATCAAAACATGTTGGCAAACTCTCGTTTATTGAATATATAATAAACATCCTTACAATATGTGTTGCCCACAATGACCGTTATAAAAAATTATGTTTTATTACCGGTTTTGCATAATTATTCAAAAACTTAGCCATTTTATGGACAACATTCCATTTTTTATATATAACACTTCTCCGACTTTAATTTATGTCGTTTTTTTGTGTATTACAATTTCTTGTCTAATAAATGTATCGTGACATTTTGTAAATTTTGAAATATTTTTACATGGTGTAACTATACAAGGTAAGTGCATTAGCACAGCTGACAGACTTTGTTTAAAATTTACTTATGTCAAAAGTAATACCTTTTCAAGTGTTTTTGACAGTACTATATTATTTTACACAAACAAAATTTCTGTTGTTTCTGTATTGTGTTGTATTTGTTGCCGATTTGCATTCACCTTGTATAGTTACACCATGTATTTTTATTTAAACATAAAAAAGGGTTGCTTTTTGTGTAACGATTGAAGAAACAGTACAAAATATTTGTTACAATTTGCATAAATATTAAATGAGATGTAATTGAAATGACTTATGCACGTTAAAATAAATTACAAACTCACAAAAAAAGTGCTTTTTGTTTCCTTCAGTTTTGTGTTTGAATAAATGTGGCGGGTATTTAATGGACGATACAGATGCACGGTAGAGGTAAAATTGTACGAACAGTACATGTAAAATGATTTTTTAAAACAATTTTACATACAAACAGTTACGAGGTGGTTGAAATTGTATAAAAATATAAAGAGATAGGTAGTGAGTAGAGAGTATGATAATTGTATGAGGAGTAAGACCGAGCAGAGTGTATGTATTGTAGATATGACTGAAGTGTGTAACAAGTTTGTAATGTGCCTGACCTTTTCAAATCAAGTGGAATTATTAAAAACACTTACAAATCTTTGAATGTACTTTTCAATTTTGATGGCATGTACATTAATGGCCTTTCCAAATTTGTTTTAACTGATTTTATTTTTATTATTTTATATTAAAAAAATAAATAACTATGTACAAATGTAGGTATGCATATGGATGTGTAAATGTAGACATACATCATATTTATTTTTATAATTTTGTGTGTTGATAGAAGACCATTTCCAAAGTATTCGTAATTAAGAATGACCATTTAATTTGATTTGTGGCATTTTAATATTGATTTATGTATAAAAAATTGTTGAGAAAATCATCAGGGCATTTATTGAAGAGGTTTTTTTTTACGCGAACTTTACAAAGTGTTGAGGAGGTACTTATGATTTTCAAATAAAGCTGTTGATATAAAAAACAAGTAAGCTTGTTATATTCGGTTTTGTTGAAACTTGTATCAAAATGATACGGGTATCAATTTTTGTGCATTTGGTATAAAAATATCTATCTGGTTCACTAGACTAGATTGATGTATTTAAATACTGTTTCAAATATTTTGATATTTTTTACCGGATCAACTTATTTTTAGAATTTTATAATGTTGAAGAATAACTATTTATCCACACATTCGTAATTTCAATAGTGCAAATAATAACTGGAATACTGTCGCAACCATTCTTGAAGATAGCGGCCTAGTAAGAAGAGTGGGATACAAAATGTTTGTTCAACGAAATTACAAAATTCTGCAAATGTTGAAGAATATGTAAATGAAATTCTTACAACAACCCACAAACTAAGAGGAACTGGTCTGAATGTCTATTAAAAATGGGTAGGTTTCATGTTATTAGCCAAATTGCCAGAAAAATATAACCCAATGATAATGGCTATTTAAAGTTCCAAAATAAAAATTACTGGCGATGCCATTAAACTAAAGTTAATACAAGATGTTAAAAAGGAATCAACAGATGTTGCATTAACGGGCCATATGAACTTAGAGTTAAGCCAATTTTGTGATGCCAATGGTATAATTTTATATGCTCTTCCTCAAAACACAACACACATTATGCAACCTGCTGATGTAAGCGTGTTTAAGCCGCTAAAATCCGAGTGGAGAAAAACATAGATTAGTTTCTAAAATGATCTCAACAAGGTACAAATTAAACCCTTAGGGTACGGAGTGGGGGTCCTTAGATCCCCCAATCTTAGTTTCTGTTTAATAAATGTTTGAAAATTAATCTGATAATTAAAAATAAAAACTGAAAATTAATCTAATAATAATTTTTTTACTTTCAAAATAACATTTTAAGTTCTTTTATGCTAACATATAAACAACAAAAGCCCATTTTTCTTTGAGGGACCTTAGTGACCCACTTTGTACTTTATGTCAAAAATCGGACTTCGTACTAAGGGTTTATTAGATTTAATCTATATTTTTGTTCCTTTTTTTATGAATTAAATTAAAAAGGCATAATTTGTTATTATTTTTTCTATTTTTTTTTATAAAATTTATCTCAAGTACCTAAATAAACATACAAATGTATTTTTTAAGCATTTAGGAAAGTAAAACGCTTTAACTTTAAATAAATAAACAATTAAATTCATGTACGAATTAGTTGTTTTCTTTAAGAAAAAGCCATGCCGACAATAGGCTCATCACATGCCGAAGATTGGTAAAGTGTACGCCGACCACTGGCAAATGCGATATATTTTACAAAAAAAAAATACAATTACTAAACTTTAATAAAAATTTCTCTGAAAACATTTATAGAAATTAAAAGATTATCAATTACTAAATTATAATGGTATGTTTTTATTCGTAAGGGCACCAGTTTTAATGCCGTTACTTGTTTAAAAGGCAAGTTTTCAATATCTCCGTTTAAAGATCCAGGAACAAGAGATACTATTCACACCTGTGTAGACCTATGGAAATAAAGTAAATTAATGGTTCAAGGTATATGCTTATTTTCCTCCATGATTTTAGCAGAAAATTCGATATAATTTGGATATATACCAAATGAATGTGGTGTCAACTTTCCTCCAAAGTGTACTAAATGATGATGTATACATGAAGATACCAGGTCTTAATGAAAAGAAATTATATAGGAATATGTATTTTTATTCGACCTTTATTATTTCAATTATTACTAATTTTTCAAGCTTGAGGTCTTTTTTTTAAATATAAAAAACTTTTTATCTTTTATTTAAATCCAATATTTCGGCACTTCCTTGAGTGCCTTCGTCAGGGTTTTTTTCTTTCTTAATTTTACAATTTTTAACAAATTATAACAAATTTAATAATAACTGACAAATTAAAAAATTTTTTAAATTCAAAAAACAAAGAAATATTTTTCAAATTAAACTTGATCTATATGTAAATAAATTATTTTTTAACTTCCGTTTCTATTCTTATAAATTAAGTGTCTATAATTTTGTGCTATATTTTCAGTGTCTGACTTAAAATTAATTCTCGAAATTGTCGGAACCTTTATAATTTGTAACATTTCTAACATAAATCTACGTTTATAATTATTTTCTGTGTTTAAAACCATTGTATTTTCAAAATCTGGATAATGGTTTAGATTAGCACAATGAGTTGATAAAGCTGTTTTTTGTGATATATTTCTATATCTTTGATCTGATTTATGTCCTGCTATCCTAGTCTTTAGTTTATTCTTTGTTGTACCTATATAAACTTTATTACACTGTCCACTATCATTCCCCTTACATGGTATTTTATAAACAATATTTGACATATCCATTCTCTTTATTTTATCTTTCATATTAGTAAAAAGTTTACCTACTGTGTTAAAAGATTTATGAGCTATTTTGTATATTTTGTTATCATATATATTTGATTTTTCTAATCTTTCTGAAAATTTTGGTATATATGTTACCGACTTATATATCCTCTGTTCTGTAATACTATTTCGGTTATTTATTCTATAATTATCATGTCGTATTAATAAATCTGTTATTAATTGTTTAGGAAAGTCATTATCAGTTAAAATATTAGAAATCTTCCTTTTATTATCTCCATGAAATTCTGAATCACATATTTTCAGAACTCTTTCTATAAAATTTTTAGCTGTATTAATAATTATTCTCTTTGGATGTTTAGAGAAATAATTAATAATTCTACCAGAAGATATTGGTTTTTGATACCAATCTATTAATATCCTATTTCCTCTTCTAATTATCAAGGTGTCCAAATATGATATTCTTGAATTAGATTCCCTTTCAATTGTAAATTTAATGTCCGCGTGAAATGAGTTAAAAATATTTAGCATTTGTTCTATTCCTGATTCAGAAATTATACAAAATAAATCGTCAACATATTTTGTTAAGATCTTCGGTTTTATAATTAATTTTTCAATACATATATCTAATAATCTTTCCATAACTATATCTGCTACAATCGGAGAAGCTGACGAACCCATAGGAAGTCCTTTCATTTGGTTATATATATGATTATTTAATTGAAAATATCTACTATCTATTATACAAAATTTAAGAATACGTAAAAATAAGTCCTGTTCCATATTAGTATGTTTCCTTATTATATTCCATTTTTCTTCTACTATATTAATAGCTAAGTCTATTGGAATGCTAGGAAACAATGAAACTACATCAAGAGAAATTAATCTCTCATTATTATCTAATGTAAATTTCTTAATTCTGTCTTTAAATTGAAGAGAATCCTTAACATTATATTTTGAATTTTCAGTAATTTTATTAAGAATTCTTGTTATATATTTACACAGTTCATATGATGGAGAATTTATCATTGAACATATTGGTCTCAATGGAAAATCCATTTTATGAATTTTTGGAAGACCGTATAGTCTAGGTGCCATTGCTGTATTAGTTTTAAATTTATTCCTTTCTGTAATTGTAATTATTTCATTAATAAAAAGTTCCTGAACTAAATTATTATTCATCTTTTCAAGTTTATTAGTAGGGTCCTTATCCAATCTCCTATAATTAGAATCATCCTTTATAATATCATTTATTCTTAATTCATAATCAGTTTTATTCATTGCCACCGTTGTATTCCCTTTATCTGCATTTAAGATAATAATGTCCCTATTAGATCTCAAAAATCTATCTGTCTCCTTTACTTTGTTCAATATAAACTTATCCCTATTAGTTAGTCTCATTTTATTAATGTGGTTATCTATACTTGTAGTCAGTTTTGTTCTTGCTATTTCCTGTTCCTCTTTTTTCTTAAGTGTCTGTACTAAATCCTCTCCTTCAGTTATAATTTTCAAAACTGGAAAATGTTCTCTTTCCGTCGGTAGCATGTGTTTATGACCTAATGAGAGAACCCATTGTGCTTCAATTGGTATATTTATGTTAGATTTGTTAACAAACCATTTACAATTAAATTTTATACCTAATTCCCTTCTTTGTAAATTAACAAGGTCTTGAAATTTATGTTTATGTCTACATTTGATCTTCTCATTTAAATTGTTAGCTAATTTATCTTCATATTCTAAGAAACTTGCATATTCCACCTCACCAAAATAATTCTGTAGCTGGTCCTCTATTATCCTACATTCCTTTTTTACTTCCTTTAGTTGTTCATGCTTGTACCATATTCTTATATTTAAAATCTTGTTTTGAAGTTCTTGAACATAGTTTGATGTTTTTTGTCGATATGTCGGTAAATTATCATTTTCATGAAAAAGATTAGAAACGTTTTTAGTAGCATTTTTAATAAATTTTGGAATAATACCTGTATTACGACATCGAATCAAAAAAGTTATAGTTGCTTTTATTTTTATTAATTTATCCCTTATCGTTTTATACCTATTCATGTATCTTCTGATTGTTTTGTTGTTCTTAAATGTATGGAAATTGATTGTAGACGTGCTCATCATTATATGAATATGTATTTTTATTCGACCTTTATTATTTCAATTATTACTAATTTTTCAAGCTTGAGGTCTTTTTTTTAAATATAAAAAACTTTTTATCTTTTATTTAAATCCAATATTTCGGCACTTCCTTGAGTGCCTTCGTCAGGGTTTTTTTCTTTCTTAATTTTACAATTTTTAACAAATTATAACAAATTTAATAATAACTGACAAATTAAAAAATTTTTTAAATTCAAAAAACAAAGAAATATTTTTCAAATTAAACTTGATCTATATGTAAATAAATTATTTTTTAACTTCCGTTTCTATTCTTATAAATTAAGTGTCTATAATTTTGTGCTATATTTTCAGTGTCTGACTTAAAATTAATTCTCGAAATTGTCGGAACCTTTATAATTTGTAACATTTCTAACATAAATCTACGTTTATAATTATTTTCTGTGTTTAAAACCATTGTATTTTCAAAATCTGGATAATGGTTTAGATTAGCACAATGAGTTGATAAAGCTGTTTTTTGTGATATATTTCTATATCTTTGATCTGATTTATGTCCTGCTATCCTAGTCTTTAGTTTATTCTTTGTTGTACCTATATAAACTTTATTACACTGTCCACTATCATTCCCCTTACATGGTATTTTATAAACAATATTTGACATATCCATTCTCTTTATTTTATCTTTCATATTAGTAAAAAGTTTACCTACTGTGTTAAAAGATTTATGAGCTATTTTGTATATTTTGTTATCATATATATTTGATTTTTCTAATCTTTCTGAAAATTTTGGTATATATGTTACCGACTTATATATCCTCTGTTCTGTAATACTATTTCGGTTATTTATTCTATAATTATCATGTCGTATTAATAAATCTGTTATTAATTGTTTAGGAAAGTCATTATCAGTTAAAATATTAGAAATCTTCCTTTTATTATCTCCATGAAATTCTGAATCACATATTTTCAGAACTCTTTCTATAAAATTTTTAGCTGTATTAATAATTATTCTCTTTGGATGTTTAGAGAAATAATTAATAATTCTACCAGAAGATATTGGTTTTTGATACCAATCTATTAATATCCTATTTCCTCTTCTAATTATCAAGGTGTCCAAATATGATATTCTTGAATTAGATTCCCTTTCAATTGTAAATTTAATGTCCGCGTGAAATGAGTTAAAAATATTTAGCATTTGTTCTATTCCTGATTCAGAAATTATACAAAATAAATCGTCAACATATTTTGTTAAGATCTTCGGTTTTATAATTAATTTTTCAATACATATATCTAATAATCTTTCCATAACTATATCTGCTACAATCGGAGAAGCTGACGAACCCATAGGAAGTCCTTTCTCCATCATATGAACTGTGTAAATATATAACAAGAATTCTTAATAAAATTACTGAAAATTCAAAATATAATGTTAAGGATTCTCTTCAATTTAAAGACAGAATTAAGAAATTTACATTAGATAATAATGAGAGATTAATTTCTCTTGATGTAGTTTCATTGTTTCCTAGCATTCCAATAGACTTAGCTATTAATATAGTAGAAGAAAAATGGAATATAATAAGGAAACATACTAATATGGAACAGGACTTATTTTTACGTATTCTTAAATTTTGTATAATAGATAGTAGATATTTTCAATTAAATAATCATATATATAACCAAATGAAAGGACTTCCTATGGGTTCGTCAGCTTCTCCGATTGTAGCAGATATAGTTATGGAAAGATTATTAGATATATGTATTGAAAAATTAATTATAAAACCGAAGATCTTAACAAAATATGTTGACGATTTATTTTGTATAATTTCTGAATCAGGAATAGAACAAATGCTAAATATTTTTAACTCATTTCACGCGGACATTAAATTTACAATTGAAAGGGAATCTAATTCAAGAATATCATATTTGGACACCTTGATAATTAGAAGAGGAAATAGGATATTAATAGATTGGTATCAAAAACCAATATCTTCTGGTAGAATTATTAATTATTTCTCTAAACATCCAAAGAGAATAATTATTAATACAGCTAAAAATTTTATAGAAAGAGTTCTGAAAATATGTGATTCAGAATTTCATGGAGATAATAAAAGGAAGATTTCTAATATTTTAACTGATAATGACTTTCCTAAACAATTAATAACAGATTTATTAATACGACATGATAATTATAGAATAAATAACCGAAATAGTATTACAGAACAGAGGATATATAAGTCGGTAACATATATACCAAAATTTTCAGAAAGATTAGAAAAATCAAATATATATGATAACAAAATATACAAAATAGCTCATAAATCTTTTAACACAGTAGGTAAACTTTTTACTAATATGAAAGATAAAATAAAGAGAATGGATATGTCAAATATTGTTTATAAAATACCATGTAAGGGGAATGATAGTGGACAGTGTAATAAAGTTTATATAGGTACAACAAAGAATAAACTAAAGACTAGGATAGCAGGACATAAATCAGATCAAAGATATAGAAATATATCACAAAAAACAGCTTTATCAACTCATTGTGCTAATCTAAACCATTATCCAGATTTTGAAAATACAATGGTTTTAAACACAGAAAATAATTATAAACGTAGATTTATGTTAGAAATGTTACAAATTATAAAGGTTCCGACAATTTCGAGAATTAATTTTAAGTCAGACACTGAAAATATAGCACAAAATTATAGACACTTAATTTATAAGAATAGAAACGGAAGTTAAAAAATAATTTATTTACATATAGATCAAGTTTAATTTGAAAAATATTTCTTTGTTTTTTGAATTTAAAAAATTTTTTAATTTGTCAGTTATTATTAAATTTGTTATAATTTGTTAAAAATTGTAAAATTAAGAAAGAAAAAAAAAAACCCTGACGAAGGCACTCAAGGAAGTGCCGAAATATTGGATTTAAATAAAAGATAAAAAGTTTTTTATATTTAAAAAAAAAGACCTCAAGCTTGAAAAATTAGTAATAATTGAAATAATAAAGGTCGAATAAAAATACATATTCATATAATGATGAGCACGTCTACAATCAATTTCCATACATTTAAGAACAACAAAACAATCAGAAGATACATGAATAGGTATAAAACGATAAGGGATAAATTAATAAAAATAAAAGCAACTATAACTTTTTTGATTCGATGTCGTAATACAGGTATTATTCCAAAATTTATTAAAAATGCTACTAAAAACGTTTCTAATCTTTTTCATGAAAATGATAATTTACCGACATATCGACAAAAAACATCAAACTATGTTCAAGAACTTCAAAACAAGATTTTAAATATAAGAATATGGTACAAGCATGAACAACTAAAGGAAGTAAAAAAGGAATGTAGGATAATAGAGGACCAGCTACAGAATTATTTTGGTGAGGTGGAATATGCAAGTTTCTTAGAATATGAAGATAAATTAGCTAACAATTTAAATGAGAAGATCAAATGTAGACATAAACATAAATTTCAAGACCTTGTTAATTTACAAAGAAGGGAATTAGGTATAAAATTTAATTGTAAATGGTTTGTTAACAAATCTAACATAAATATACCAATTGAAGCACAATGGGTTCTCTCATTAGGTCATAAACACATGCTACCGACGGAAAGAGAACATTTTCCAGTTTTGAAAATTATAACTGAAGGAGAGGATTTAGTACAGACACTTAAGAAAAAAGAGGAACAGGAAATAGCAAGAACAAAACTGACTACAAGTATAGATAACCACATTAATAAAATGAGACTAACTAATAGTGATAAGTTTATATTGAACAAAGTAAAGGAGACAGATAGATTTTTGAGATCTAATAGGGACATTATTATCTTAAATGCAGATAAAGGGAATACAACGGTGGCAATGAATAAAACTGATTATGAATTAAGAATAAATGATATTATAAAGGATGATTCTAATTATAGGAGATTGGATAAGGACCCTACTAATAAACTTGAAAAGATGAATAATAATTTAGTTCAGGAACTTTTTATTAATGAAATAATTACAATTACAGAAAGGAATAAATTTAAAACTAATACAGCAATGGCACCTAGACTATACGGTCTTCCAAAAATTCATAAAATGGATTTTCCATTGAGACCAATATGTTCAATGATAAATTCTCCATCATATGAACTGTGTAAATATATAACAAGAATTCTTAATAAAATTACTGAAAATTCAAAATATAATGTTAAGGATTCTCTTCAATTTAAAGACAGAATTAAGAAATTTACATTAGATAATAATGAGAGATTAATTTCTCTTGATGTAGTTTCATTGTTTCCTAGCATTCCAATAGACTTAGCTATTAATATAGTAGAAGAAAAATGGAATATAATAAGGAAACATACTAATATGGAACAGGACTTATTTTTACGTATTCTTAAATTTTGTATAATAGATAGTAGATATTTTCAATTAAATAATCATATATATAACCAAATGAAAGGACTTCCTATGGGTTCGTCAGCTTCTCCGATTGTAGCAGATATAGTTATGGAAAGATTATTAGATATATGTATTGAAAAATTAATTATAAAACCGAAGATCTTAACAAAATATGTTGACGATTTATTTTGTATAATTTCTGAATCAGGAATAGAACAAATGCTAAATATTTTTAACTCATTTCACGCGGACATTAAATTTACAATTGAAAGGGAATCTAATTCAAGAATATCATATTTGGACACCTTGATAATTAGAAGAGGAAATAGGATATTAATAGATTGGTATCAAAAACCAATATCGTCTGGTAGAATTATTAATTATTTCTCTAAACATCCAAAGAGAATAATTATTAATACAGCTAAAAATTTTATAGAAAGAGTTCTGAAAATATGTGATTCAGAATTTCATGGAGATAATAAAAGGAAGATTTCTAATATTTTAACTGATAATGACTTTCCTAAACAATTAATAACAGATTTATTAATACGACATGATAATTATAGAATAAATAACCGAAATAGTATTACAGAACAGAGGATATATAAGTCGGTAACATATATACCAAAATTTTCAGAAAGATTAGAAAAATCAAATATATATGATAACAAAATATACAAAATAGCTCATAAATCTTTTAACACAGTAGGTAAACTTTTTACTAATATGAAAGATAAAATAAAGAGAATGGATATGTCAAATATTGTTTATAAAATACCATGTAAGGGGAATGATAGTGGACAGTGTAATAAAGTTTATATAGGTACAACAAAGAATAAACTAAAGACTAGGATAGCAGGACATAAATCAGATCAAAGATATAGAAATATATCACAAAAAACAGCTTTATCAACTCATTGTGCTAATCTAAACCATTATCCAGATTTTGAAAATACAATGGTTTTAAACACAGAAAATAATTATAAACGTAGATTTATGTTAGAAATGTTACAAATTATAAAGGTTCCGACAATTTCGAGAATTAATTTTAAGTCAGACACTGAAAATATAGCACAAAATTATAGACACTTAATTTATAAGAATAGAAACGGAAGTTAAAAAATAATTTATTTACATATAGATCAAGTTTAATTTGAAAAATATTTCTTTGTTTTTTGAATTTAAAAAATTTTTTAATTTGTCAGTTATTATTAAATTTGTTATAATTTGTTAAAAATTGTAAAATTAAGAAAGAAAAAAAACCCTGACGAAGGCACTCAAGGAAGTGCCGAAATATTGGATTTAAATAAAAGATAAAAAGTTTTTTATATTTAAAAAAAAGACCTCAAGCTTGAAAAATTAGTAATAATAGAAATTATATAGTCTTAAACAACCAAGTAGATTTTGGAATCAAAAGCTGAACTAAACTTTAAAGAATATTGGCCTATTCCAATCAAAAACAGAACCTTGTATAGGTATATTACAAATTAAATGCAGACGAAATAACTTAACTTAGCTACATATGTGGCAATTTACGTTGATGACATTTTGATATTTACAAATACAAATTAAATATATAGAAAATTTTAACGAACAATTTTAAAATGAGAGACATATGTAGGAGAAGCAAATTACATTTTGGGAATGAAAATCACGAGAGATCGAAAAAATTGAAAACTATGGCTGACTGTGTTTTGAAGGAATTTAATATGTATGTGGGTCAATTAAAAAAAAATGTCAATTCGCCTGTAAGAGTGGCCAATTTATGTAGAAATTGATGAAGAATCCGGTAGTACTTTTAGGATCTCAAAAAATCAATATTTTTGGATTTTTTTAGGTTTTCTATGATTTCTATCTTGAGCGTTACACACCAAATATGTATAAAAATCGCTAACATGCAAAAATATTTGAAATTCAAGCTTACTACGATGTTCTTTTGTTTCTCAAGATTGACTTTTGCGAAAATCACCCTTTTGATTATAAACACAAAATCACAATTAACCTTGATTTTTAATTTTTTTTTTAAAGTGATAGGTATTTTAAAATTTTAATATGAAAATATGTAAATTTTTGTTAAAAAAAGACTTGAACTTAGAGGTTACTTGCAAAGTAATAGGCTTGTAACAATGCATTTAAAAAACTGCAATTATAAGCGTTTTAAGAAAAAAAAACTAAGTGTGACGCTCAATATACATATTTTGTGACGATCAAGAGATTTTGTTGCACGTAAACAAGAAATAATGCCAAATCTAAAGTTTAACGAAAAAAAGTTTATTCTTTTACAAAAAGTAAATAAAAAAAAAACAAAAATTTTTAAAAAAACAAAAATTCTTAAAAAACAAAAATTCTTAAAAAAACAAAAATTCTTAAAAAAACAAAAATTCTTAAAAAAACAAAAATTCTTAAAAAAACAAAAATTCTTAAAAAAACAAAAATTTTCATACAAAAATAAACATGTACATATTCTTTGATGTCTTTAACAAAAATGGAAAAAAGGAAGTAATTGTTGAAGAAACTTATACACATAGGTATGTAAATATTTGACACAAAACAATAACTTAATTTAATTTATAAATTTTCATTCGAATTCTTATTCTGAATCTGTATAAACTTCATGAAATGACAAGCGGCTTTTTTTCATTCTTATTAATTTTTACCACTTTCGAATTAAGTTTGTGACAAAAACAGAATCAGTCAGTAACAATAAAAATTAAACTCAAATATACCACGATTATACCTGTCTTTCTTCTTTCTTTTATATTCGGCATTACGCGCTTTATTTTCACTCGATATCTCCGTGCTCTTTCAGCCGCCGTTAATTTTGTTGTTTTACTCTTGAAAATTGAAAAAATAAAATCAAAATTAAGCATTTTAAGCTATGAAGCAATATATTTCAAAAGTGATACTCATGAAATGTTTGCCTATTTTGGTTTTTTTCGTAGGCAATTTATTTCTCAAATTCACAAATTATAAAAAAAATGAGTTGAAACCATGTAAACAAAGATTGTCAACTTCAATTTTTTACATTTAATATATATTCTGTGAAATTAGCTTTAAGTTAAACTTGACTTAAGTTTTGTGGTCGTGTATTGTATATTATATTTTTATTAATTATTTGATTATTTATAGCAAAATTTTGTTCGTGATGTCGCGTTTATTAGTATTTAAGTAACTAATTAATAATAAAAATTAATATCCAATGATAAAAAAAAAACATCAAAGTTATTATTTAGAACGAGACCCCTGAAGAAGTTAGAATAAAACTAACGAAACGTTGGGTAAATAAAATAAAAATCGAACAAGTTTTTTATTTACGTTTGGAAACAAACATTTGAACAAATTAGCCAGAAGGAAGCTCCTTTAAAATTATAATATATTCACTTTTAAAAAAATTAGCGTGACGCAATAGGAAGTTATATGTATGCATCTCAAGTAAGTCGTCTAGCTTTAGCTAGATATAATAATAACCCTGGAAAGGCACACAAGCAGTAAAACGTATAATGAGGTAACTCAAAGAAATTCTAAACTACAAATTTCAATTATCCAGGGATGAAAAGGTGAACATCGAAGGATTCTCAGATGCGCATTGGGGTGGCGACATGGATGACAGAAAATCAACTTCTAGATATGTATTCAAGTTTCAAGGAGGTTGTATTTCATGAAACTCCAAGAAGCAACAAAAAACGGCATTATCTACAACAGAAGCAGATTAAATGGTCTTAGCAGCTGGACAAGAAGCGGTGTGGTTGAAATTAATGAACTGTGAACATCTTCTATCGTGATTAAGTGTGATAATAAAAGTGACAGGTATAAATTTAGCTTTTAACAGCACATATCATTCTCATTCAAAGCACATCGATATACTTCATTATTTTAAAATACGTCTTGTTGAAGACAAAAAGGTTGTTATCGAATACTTATTTGAATACTGAGGATATGGTAGCTGATATTTTAACAAAATCCCTAACAGGTTTGAAACATTTGCATTGCTGTGACATTATGAATCTTGGCGTACATATTATTTAATTAAAATAAAAATTTATTAAGAAAGAAAAAAAATAAATGTTCATTAATATTTCCTTTTTTAAAACGTACCTACATATATCACCTACTAACGTATAAGGACTCAGAAATTATGTATATGTATATGTATCGATGTGTTTTTAGTGTTGGTTATAAAAAAGTATTTTCCGCCGGGAAATTAAAAAGTACACATTTACAATGTATCACAATCACATAGAATTGAGCGCATAAAGTGTGATAGGTACTGGAATTTTTTTATGTTAGACAAATTCTTTACTATAGGCGCCTTATATTTACTATTGAAAGTGTATTCTTATATTTTAGAAACATTATATGAGATTAGACCTATTTAGATTTGTCCGCGAAGACGTATTCAAACAGTTGCTTCTATGCCCTTCATACCATGTAGGTATGTATGTATATTAAATTATTTAAAGATCCAAACCAGTATTTGCAAAATGTTTTATAATAGTCTGATTTAATATACACAAAAATATACATAAAGCCATTTCGTAAAAACCCTGATTTATTACATTATGGCATAATTAAATTAAAAGGAATACAGTTTAACTAAATTTTAATCTATAGGTATGTATACTATACATAGGTACATATAGGTATAAAAATTAAATGTATGTAATGGCATCACGTAAGAACGGCTGGAGCGATTTGGCTGATTTTAATACCCTTCACCTTCATGAGAAGGGTATATATAAGTTTGTCATTCCGTTTGTAGTTTCCACAATATAATTTTCCGACCCTATAAAGTATATATATTCTGGATCCTTATAGATAGCCATGTCCGTCCGTCTGTCTGTCTGGATGTTGAAATCAGTTTTTGAAGTCCCCAGATATCTTCGGGATCCAAATTTTCAATTATTCTGTCAGAAATGCTTTCGAGAAGTTTGCTATTTAAAATCAGCAAAATCGGTTTAGGCCAACTAGAGTTATGGACCAATATGTGAGACAACCTCCATAAAAATTTGATATTTTTTGTCCATTTTATTGCAATATTTTTAAGTATATTGCAGATAATACTATGATATTTTGTATACGTTGTTTTTATGATAAAAGAAGAACGTGCGCGGAAAATAGTATGAATCGGCGGTCCATGATTTCTCATAGCCCCTATACAAAAATCTTCCCGAAATATTGCTCCATTATACATAAATGCCTATAAAATTGGAATATCAAGACAAAATTCAGCAAAAATAAGTTGTATACAAAAATAAATCGCAAAACGAAATTTTTTTAGTTCGGTCCATGTTTGACCATAGCCCCCATATAGTCTCACTTCTAAAATTCACTTAAATACGTATAAAACAGATATAAATAATGTTAAACGGCTAAAATTTGACATGAATAATCTTTATAGGCAAATAAATTGTTGTACTAAATTTTATGGTGGTCGACCTAGAATTGGTCATAGCTCCCATACAAGGACCACATCTGAAAAAGACATTTATTCCTATATATATTGTATAAATATCGGTACTGACTCAAAACTTTACACAAATCATTTACATATGTATATACAAAAATCATCCCACTAAATTTTGTTAAATTACACTCAAGATTATTATGAAACTCAGTAAATTATGGTAAGAATTGGTAACACAGCCGAATATAGCACTCTTACTTGTTTTTACTAAAATATTGCCGGTGTTTGAGGCGGTTGTGTCAAATACAAATGCTTCGATTCTAACCAAAATTTGATTCTCTGCTAAAGAATCATAAACTGCGGATGCTATTTCAAAACCAGTTCCAGACGGTATATCAGGAACATTAATTATTTGCTAAAAATCAGGACCGGTTGCAATTATAGATAGACGGTCTTCATTTTTTTCTGATATGTCAGATAAAAGTTTTGTATGCCAGTGTATTGTAAGTGGATGAGTATTAGTTCTAAGATTTAAACCGATTCTACTACTATTTGCTTTTCTGAAGGCATCTCGTTGTTGCTGAAGTGAAGTGCGATGAATAACTGGTGAATGAGTTTACTCCAACTGCAATGAGCATATGTACAGTAGTCTAGAGCTTAATTTTAGTTTATCTAAAAGTTCAGGGTAATTTTGACCCCCGTATCACAAGAGGGTTAAATTTACTGAAAATTGAATATTTTCTTAAAACGTCAATTTTGGGAAAATTTTTCATCAACATATGTACGTAAAAAAGCGATAATTTTAGAACAATTATCGTAAAATATAAGGAATTTCCCAAAATTTGAACTTGCACGGCTTAGAGTTATACGATTTGCCTTATTTTTGCATCATGTGACACAGTAATCCGCTCAGATTTGGGTATAATTCAAATACCTATAAAAAGCATTATTTTAGCTACATTACAGCTTTAATCTAAATTTTCCGGGTAACAAAAATTTTGTAAATAAGTACCTACATATGTAGATATGCATAAAAACTTACCTTTTTTAACTTTTGTTGAACCAATAACACCAAATTGTTTTTGAATGTGATGATTTTGCACGGACAAAACTTCCATTTTCATTAGGATTGATGTGAAGATGTGATCCAAACCGATCAAAACGTTACTGCTGCTACGCGAAGCAGGAGGAGCTGAAGATGATAAATTCGTTGTAATTGTGGCGGTGGTACACGAAGAATCCGGCGGTCTATGCGTTGATAAGCTAACAGCAGGCGTTGCAGGTGTACTCGTAGACAAAGCGGCTGGTGGCAATGGTTGTGATAAAGATGATGAAAATGTTGTGGAATTAGCCGGACGGCAGTTGGCAGAAGAGCAATCGCTGATGTTATGAAAACAACATTGATCAATTGTGGTTGCTTCTACAGCAGCTTCAAGTGAGGGACTTGGTGGTAACGTGTTGACGGGTTTTTACACAAATTTTGAACGTAATGTGACTTTTTTTATAAGCGTGAGCTTTTATTAAAAATTGAACTTTTCTTTTTTTAAGATTTATCAGAACTTAATTTGAAAAATAAAAATTAATTCATTTTTTAGCTTTGAGTGAATTGTTTGTTTCTTGTTATAAAAAAAAGAGCTTTTTATATAAAAGTTTATTTAGTTGTTGTTGCGGTTTTTGTTTAGTTAAGCACTGTATAGAAAGCATATAAAAATTAACCGCTGTCTTGAATTAAACACTAACAAATTCACAAATGTTCGTTTGAGTGTGTGTGATATTTACATTCTCACAGTGATTATTCTCAAAATCGATTGACAGTAAAAAAAAAAAATGTAAAACGAAAAAAATAACTTGACAATTTTCTTTTTGTTGTTGTGGAACGAAAGTTTATGTAAAATGAAACAAAATAGCAGCAGTCAGAAAATATGTAATTTTATTGTACATATTTAACAAATAACAAAATGATGAGCTCAGTAGTTTTATAAGTTTGAGGCATTAATCATTAACGACTATTTAACTGCGGGCACTCACGCGTATAATTTGCTTATTTTCTTTTTTATATCTTCATTCCCTTGGAAATAGTTGAAAAAAATTAAGCGAAAAACTTTTAAACACTTTAAAGAGATGTTGAATTTGACAAAAAGAAAACTAAAAAATGTCTGCTATTTTTTTTAGTTTGTTGCTAAGTGCAGATTTATTGTTTTTGTTATTGCTATTTTGTTGCAGAAATTGAAAAAAGTTGCAGTCAGTAACAAAAAGTTCACACAACTTTCATTACTTATTACTTCCATCTGTTTTGACACATTATATTGAAACATCGTCATCATTGTTTTCTTTACTCTTTTGCTAATAATTACCTATAATTATTTCTTTGGTAAAAAAAAACAACAAACGTTTTAAAACAAAATGCGATAATGTTCAAGCATACGCTTAAAAAAATACAACAAACACACAGTTTCATATACATACGAAAAAAATAAAAAATCTTAAAATTTGCGACAATCTTTATTATTTAAAGCTTCGTATTTTTGTCGTTGTGTGTAATTTTTGCCTGGCTTTGGTTTGTTCTTTACTTTAACAAAGTTCTTCACATTCTGTGTTCCGAACAAATTTGTTCACTTCCCTCAACTTAAACTCGCGTTAAACACTGCTGAGTGCTACAAAGCTACTATTCCGGCCGGTTGCCATGCAGGGTTTTTATACTTTTTCTTTAATACACTCAACCACTGAGGAGCTGTTATATTATTGCTCAACTTGTTTACTCAACTCTTGTGTTATTAAAGTTCTTGCTCATTAAATGCGCATGAGCTTACTAGATTTCTGCCTTAACAGTTGTTTTGTAATTGAGTGTTTTAGTTACAGATGTTTCGTGTTTATTATTTTGGTGGTTGGCAACAAACAGATGATTGTTCTTAATTGTAGTTTCTACCAGTGTTGGCTAACATGGTACAATTGTACTTTTTTAATACATTTTAGACCCAGTTGGTACCGCGGTACTACCACGAGACATTTAGTACAATTTCAAAATACTGTTGCATTTGGTATTCCAGAAGGAATATATACAGCCCAATCATGAATGCAAATTCCGAGGGAGTTTTTTCGCTTTTTATTTTTTTAACATTGAATTTGAATAGGAAAAATGGGAAATTGGTAAAAACTCCCGCGGAATTTTTATTCCTGATTGGGCTGATAGATAAATACTATTATAGATTTAAGTTTCCTTTTGTATAGTAATGCAAGTAGGTGAGAAGATTTTATTCAATTTAATGAACACTTTTGAGCTGATATACATATGATCTTTAAATATGTATTGAGGTTTCTGTAGCTTAATTGGTTAGCGCATTTGATCATTAAGCAAGAGTTGGTATTTGTAGTCCGGGTTCGATTCCCTGCCGCTGCCACTCAAACAACAACAGTTTTTGATAATTATTAGTTTTCTATCTATCATGACTAATATTACATTACAGCGCCCTCCTTCGGTAGTATAGCATTGAAACGCCACCGAAGTAAAATAACTAAATAAAGGCTAAAAACAAGCTTTAAACAATAATGCGTCTACTCACCACCAGAGGCGATGCAATGCTGCACTAAAAACAAACATAATGCGCAATTGCAGAGTTGTGATATAAAAGATTTCTTCCTTCACCACCTTTACTTCTTCAAGCTATCCCCTATCCAAAGAAAGTATTGTAATTATATATAGGCATATTAATTGCCTGAATGTTACTTCTCTTTTTAAAAAAAGAAATTGTTAGTTGAATTATCGAATAATGGGAACCTCTGAAATATTAATTCACATTAAATGATTTTGAGGCTCAATTCAGAAACTAAAGCTTAATATTTAGTTTATCAGAATTTAAAAAACGTTAGAAGGTGAAATTTTTTTTTTTTTGTAATTTTGGAAATCTAATCGAAGTATGTACGAATATATATCGCAATGTTTCATAAATAAGAATGTTATAGATAATCATGATAATAAACTAAAATAATATTCTTAATGATTCAGAAGTAGCCTAACTATACCTTAAACAAATACAGCAAATCCCGAATGAAGATAATTTACAGCAAACATTTTATTACGAAACGAGCTCTATTTCTTTGCCTTTACTTTATCTTTGTTTCAGATGAATTAATATAAAATTGTTACTTTATCCTTTGATAACTTTCTTCCTGGAACACTAGTTGTATAACGTGAACAAACGTTTTATCTGGCAGCATATTCCAATAGAGTTAGATTCTGATTCTTTGAAGAAGTTTTACATTGTATTCCTTTTTATCACCAAATCAATACCAAAGTTTCATTTTTATTAGAGTTCGACGATTTTTTAAGACATTCTTGTTAAAAATGTCAATGTTGAAAATTTGGTCATTCGAGTATAAAATTGTTTAAACATTCGTTATAATAAAATTTTGCCGTAAGTGACTACATATATCGATTTTTCGTTAAAGTAAGTTTCTGGTTAAGTTTTATTATTATTTATCGAATATTAAAAATGGTACCGTGGAGCTCTGAAAAGTACATTTTATTTATATAGGTGGTACAAAATTCAAAAAGCCATTTTCCATCAGTGGTTTCTACTCATACGGAAATCAGCTGTTGGTATTGAGTGTTGTAAAAAATTAATTCATTAATAAAACTATGTACATTCATACATATGTTTAAAAAAATTTCCAAAGGAAATTGCAAACAAAAAGCGGTACCCATAAAATATGGGCATATCTTTTGAATGCGGTTTTTGTCTTTAGTAACTTATATGTACATATGTATGTATGTCATTTTGAAGGGTACATATGTACATATCTGTCATTTATTCTTACTTAGTTACTGAACTTTAAAGTATAAACAACAAAGTACTTTTATACCCTTCACCACAAACAGTGTTGAATGTGGGTAAACTGTGAGCACCAAATGAAAGTAAACACCGCAAATTATTTAAAACATAATTTTAATATACATATGTACTTATGTACTTATGTATGTATATGTAACTGAAAAGTAATATGTAAAAAATAATATGTATTGCGAAATTCATTGGTAATTAAAGACAATTTAATTTTTTTAAAACAAGAAACTAAAATACAGGCACTAAAAAAATATTTCACTTTTTATAAAAATATCCCGTAATGGTCAGGGGATGTATGCTGGTATCGGGTGTCGGTAATCTTGTCTTTATCGAATCCACAATGTTGCCCCTAGTGTGGAGAAATTGAGCTTACTACAAAACTGGATATTTCAACAGGACAATGATCCTAAACATACCTCAAAAATTGTGAGGGAGGGGTTGCTCTATCGTACCCCCAAAACACTTGACCATCCTCCCGATAGACTAGGCGATAGTCTGCCGGACTATCAGTCAGAGGGTTGCGGGTACGATTCCCTCCAAAGACTCTGGGTGTTTTCTGCAGACAAGCCAAAAAGCTTCGCAGTTTGTGTTTGTTTTTAAAAAAAAAAAAGTACATACCTATATGAAACAAATTTAACTATTTAATAAATATGTATTTATGAATTTTATAAATTGAATTCAATGAAATCATAGTTGAAACTTTTGCAGATGCACGGACAAATCGATATCGTCTTAGAATTTTATAAGGATCAAAACTCAGGTACTTCAAGCAACGTTAAATTACAAAATGATTTTTCTAAAATTACGAATTTTTCGAAATATACATACTATTATTATGTTCTTATCAATTCTTTAACTTCTCTTATATGCACATTAGGGTGGCCCCAAAATAAATTTGCGGATGTTCCCGACTAATATGAAAATTTAATTCATTTTAAGACTACGTTTCTCAATTTTTTTTTGTACTGGGGTCAATATTTGGTGAGCTGGAACAAAGGATAAAAAGGTCCTTTTTAGAGGTTTTTTGATTTTTTTTCACATTTCTTCCAAAGGAACTTACCGCCTGGCCCATGATGTCGAACGATAACGTTCGCTTAAATAAGACTTAAGACACAAACTTTTTATCGTATCTATTTTTTTTTACTCAATCAAGTTTGTTTATTCCACAATCAAGTTTGTGTCTTAAGTCTTATATAAGCGAACGTTATCGTTCGACATCGTGGCCCCTGGTATCATATAAAAGGTCTTTGAGAGGCGTATTCAATGGGTTAACAAAAATTAAAAAAAAAAAATTTTTAAATTCAAAAATTTTCAAAATTTCAGACAAAATTTTATTTTTTTTTATTTTTTCATAGAATTTACTTTAACAAATATGTAGTTGTAATTTCTTTATTATAAACTTCATGCCATTAACCCAAATGGTTTTCCCGTTTTTTAGCTTATACAATTTACGATATTTTAATACCCATTACATCAACGAATTGAGTTAACAGAGATTGTCAGATAGGAAAGAATTTAGGTTTAAAAAAAAATTAATAAAAATTTAAATAGATAGAATTTTAAAAAACGGGAGGATGATTTAAAGTTTTGGACAATGATTGAGCAACCGCACTTTCACAATTTTTTAGGTAAGATTGGGATCATTGCCCTGTTGGAAAAATGCAGTTATGCGCTAGTTATAATTTCTCTACAATAAGGGCTTCATTGTTTTTTAAAATGTCTAAATAATCTTCCTCTTTCATTGTAGATTCTACCGATCCTTGATGCCGCCTTGTCATTACTAAAGTCTTCGTTCTTGGGCCGCCATATTTTTTTTTGACTCCAAATATCTCAATCTTATTTTCATCAGTAAAATATTATTCCTAAAAACTTGAAGATCGTTTATATATTTTTTTCCAAATTCAAACGTTTGGATTGTTGGTTAATCTTTAATATATGTATAAAGGGCTTTTTATGTGACACTCTACCGTGTAGGCCATTTTTATGCACAGTTCTTCTAATCATACTCGTGCTTAAAGGTTTTCCAGAAGTTTTCGTAACATTTTCAGCTATTTTAAAGCTCTTACTCCAGTTTTTGTAAGACGCTTTGGTCGTTTTGCACCTGGCAAATTTTCTACGGTATTGTGTTTCTATAATTTTTATACCCTACACCACCATAGTTTGTAACGCCCATAAACATTAGTTCAACACCTACCTTAAAGTATACCGATCGATTCGAAATCACTTCTTGATACCTAATGTTATAACGGTCGGTTCATAATAAGTCAAAGCTCCCTTTTAAGAGCTCCTTCGAAAATCACTTTAACATGTACATATTAATCTTTTAGAAATGTTTAAAGAATTATATGCACAGAATTCATGCCAATAAATTTTTGGATGATCGATTCATAATAAGTCATAGCTCCCATATAGCGCCCATTTCTGAAAAACTGTTTTGCACATACATATATGTACTGGGTGTAGGGTATTATATTGTCAGGCATGACCGACTGAAAGTAAATTTTGAAGAAGAAGGAATTTTTCTTTTTTGCGTTTTGATATTTTAATCCCTTCGATTTACATATGCTCTCGATCGCATTGCACTACTATCAAATCTTAAAATTAAACCCAGCAATTTGACTTTCGAGTCAATCAACAAGCTGAGCGTAATTTATTTAATCAACAAACGAGTTCAATTGCTGAAAGTGTTGCAAATTATAAATAAACAGTGTCTGTCTCTCTGTCCATCTTTTTATTGTCATATTGTTTTGAATAAAACTGTATGCATGACATTTGCACTAATGGGATGGATAACTTATGCTTGTATATATGTATGTATGTATGTGAAAAAAAGTATTATAAAAATAAACAAATCAACAAATTAAAAATAAACTAAAAATAAACGAACTATTTTAACGATTTAATTATTATTTTTTTTACAAGAAACCAGTTGATCAACCATAGAACAGAACAACATACATAATTATTTAAGGGATTCACAGTTTACGTGCTGTTAAGCAATGGTTTAGAAACATTTTATTATGGAAATAATTCGCTTGGTGATATCTTAACGAAATTTTACACAATTTGAGCTTAGGTGTATTGAAATTGATCACTATTTACATGAATTTATTGTTGGAATGGGGACTAGCGAGTGGTCCTCAAAGTTGACCTCAGGGCTATGAAATTAAAAAAATATATATTTATTACTCGTTGAAAATATTAAGAGAATGCAAAGTTCTGAAGTTTAAAGCTTTTTAGATAATTTGTCCTCCCATAATTATAAATATCTACTATATAGTATATGTATGTATATTTATTGTACATCCATATACATACATATACAGTGCAATCTCGGTATTCGCGACTAATTAAAAACCAGGCCAGTCGCCAAAACTGAATTTTCGCGATAACAGAACCCAAAATTTTATTGAAAAATTGTATGTAATTTTTAAAATTAAAGTTGTTTTTATTGATATATTTACATTTTAAAGATTGTTAAATAAATTGGAGATTTTGAGTTGCTTTTTTGGGAAATTATAACAGCTGAATCATGTAGTTCATATAGTGCAGTTGTCGGCTTATCATTTTCCAAAGCCCATTGCATGCATATGTTTATCGATGCATTTTAATGAGTTTTCATGCTTTATAATGCGGAAACCGAAGATTTATGCAACTTGTAATTCATACAAATTGAATTTATGAAATTTCCACTTTTAAATTTTTTTTTATAAATATCTAATTTTAAAGAAATCGTTGGCTTTAAAATATCTTAAACTTTTCCCATATTAAGAAATGTATTTACACAACAAATGACGTGAATAAACTGACAAAATTCATGATCAGATAAAAGTCCCGAAAATAGAACCCGTTTTTCGTAAATTGTCGCGATTATAGAACCTGCAATTTAAAAAATCAAGCCGTCGCGATAAC
Source organism: Bellardia bayeri (assembly GCA_950370525.1). Taxonomy (NCBI): domain Eukaryota; kingdom Metazoa; phylum Arthropoda; class Insecta; order Diptera; family Calliphoridae; genus Bellardia; species Bellardia bayeri. The sequence continues at coordinate 24,727,745 of OX493267.1, forward strand.
CGGGCTGTCACGATAATGGGTAGTCGCGAATACCGAGCTTGCACTGTACTATAAATTTATTTGTAAATAAGTTTGTTTGTTTGTTCCGCAATCACGCCTAAACGGCTGAACCGATTTTAATGAAACCCGGAACGTAGATAGATCTATGCTGGCAAACGTCAATAGTATATATTTGTTTTCAAGACTTGGACCAGGAAGGGATAAAATGGGTAAAACCCGGTAAAATTGGTACCTTTTTTCTTCAACAATCAATCCCAAACGGCTAAACCGAATTTTTTGAAATTTGGTATGTATGTAGATAGATACATTATACATGAGGTACCATTTGGCTTTATATTTTTCAAGACTTGGACCGGGAAGGCACAAAGAGGGGAAAACGGGCGAAATTTTAATATATTGTTCTTAAATAATGATTAAATTTGTTATGAAGTAACTGTAATTTTATTTTATCTTTCTATAGCCACAAAAATGTGTATTTTAAAATTACCTTTGGGAAGGTCTTTTTTCAAGGGGGCAAAAGCGGGTATAAAGAGGAATTTTCAGTTAATACCAAAAAAAAAGGGGAATCCGGTAAAACCAGACGGCTGCACCAAATTTATTGTAGTTTCAAACGTAAATATATCCATGTTTAAAAGCGTCAACAGGCTAAATATTTTTTCAAAACTTAGACCAGGTCGGGATATAAAGGGCAAAAACCGGTAAAACCAAACGGCTGAACCGATTTTATTTAAATTTGAAACGTAAATAAATCTATGCTTGAAAACGTCAACAGGCTATATATTTTTTTAAAACTTGAACCAGGTCGGCATAAAAAGGGGAAAACCCGATAATCCCAAAGGGCTCAACCGATTAGATTGAACATTTGAATGAAGGTATATCCGTGATGGGAAGTGTCTATAGGCTTTATGTTTTTCAAAACTTGGATCAGGTATGGAAAAAACGGTAATCACAAACAAATATACATAACAATTTGATTGAAATTTGGAACGTAGATATATGTTTTTAAAAACTTGGACCATGTCGGGATAAAAAGGGGAAAACATTAATCCCAAACGGATGCACCGATTGAATTGAAATTTGGAATGTATCTATACTTCGAACGTAGATAGATATATGCATCGAAGTGTCAGTAGGCTAAAAACGGGAAAAATGGGAAAACTTTTAAAATTTTGTTTTGAAATAATGATATTCTTTGTTGTGAAGCAACCACTTTTCTATTTTAGCTTTCTATAGTCACATAAATGCGTATTAGAAATGAACTTTCTATCTTCAAGGAAGACACATTTTTTATTTAATCTTAATAAATGATCTGCAGACTTGAAATTTTAAATATGGATATATTAAAAGACAAAAAAAAAAAAGTTAGAACATCTTTCACTGTGGCTCACTAAATGGCGACAGCGACTGCTGTCATTCTGGAAGCATATTCCCTCAGCTATATATGCTATATATGTATATATAGCTGAGGATATATAATCTGTAGTACATATAATCGCTGGATGGCTGTAGTAAACATCTGTATGTACTCGTGTATCAGTTTAAAGTGATCTTAATAAGATTTAACAACTTCACATTGGAGTGCTATTAGGGATTTTAACACAGGAATTACATGAACACCCTACTAAGTGCAATGGCAGCAAGCTTCTTTCTCAACCAATGCCACTGCAATCACCCAAAAAAAAAAAGCAGTCAGCAGTGGTAAATTATGCTGCTCGAGTGTGGTTATCATCGTTGAGTGTTACACAATGGAGACACCTGCAAAGCTGCGCAAATATTATGTTCCATAACAGGCTGCATGCGAATTACTTCGGAAATACACCTATATGAGGAAACGAAGGTTCTACCACGTTATGGACTTAACGTCATGTTGATGAAACCTGGGATGTCATTGGAGAAGTCATTCTAGCTTTAATATAACACAGTTGGAGTCTCCCACGTGTAATGTCAGGAAGAACCTTCGCATATACGAAGAGAACATAATAGATTAAAACTGGACATTTGAGATGACATCAATACCGAGGTCGCTGCCACTGTTCACTGTACGTGAAGCCCTCTTCACAATGTGAAAACAATGTCTGCTATTTTAACTATCGTTAATGTGAAGCGATTTTATAGATATGTATTTACATTTTCGTTAATTTAGCTCTGGAAATTCTGTGGTAAATTAGTTTGTAATTGAAGTTTTTAACAACTAAATATTACAAATAAAAACTTCTGTTAATATGACCAACTGATAGTATAATGAATGTTGGCTTATATTGTTAAACAAAAACAAACATTTACAACTATTAATTAACACTAATGGTAATTTAATTTTTTACAACGTAGGCATGTTTTCCGATAAATAGATGTGTTAGCGCTAACAAAACGAAAACAGGAATGAGGGAGGGACAACTGAATGCTCGTGGTTCCAACATGTTATTCATTATTGAAGTCAATATTTAAAGTTAATTGATTTATACATACATACGTACGTACGTTCATCCAAACATTGAATTGGTTAGTACTATTATTATGTATGTATGTATGTATGTATGTATATCATATATTTTGTAATTGTATTAAATAAACAAATTATAGACACTATGTATGTGTAGGTAAATACATTAAATTAATTTATTGTGCAGAATAAACAAATATGTTTTTTGCTTGTATGTATATAATAATATACGAGTATAAACTTGTTCACGCATATTTTTTTAGATTATTATATTTTACAAGTTGACTACATAGTTAGTTCAAGAATTGTTCATCAATTCAATTGTATAAAGTGATTGGTCAGTGACACGTCATATAAAGTTTTAGAACTATAATCGATCACTGCCCAAACCCTACTAACTTAAATACTTATCAATGGTTTTTAACTTTATGGCAATGGTGAGAAAATTATAACGAAAACACTTTCAGATTCCAATTTAATTTCGCCTTTAATTATTTTAGTAGAAATGACATTTAAGTACAATAATTTCTTTATGTGCATCATCATAAAATATGTCCATATTTTATTATTTTTTTTAGGTATGTATATATTACAGATTTTATACCCTACACCACAATAGTGGAGAGGCTATATTGGATTTGTGCTAATGTTTGTAACGCCCAGAAATATTGGTCCAACACCCACCTTAAATTATACCGATCGACTCAGAATCACTTTCTGAGTCGTTTTAACGATGCCCGTCCGTCTGGCTGGCTGGCTGTCCATGTAAAGCTTGTGCGCAGAGTACAGGTCGCAATTTTGAAGATATTTCGATAAAATTTGGTACATGATATTTTTTCGGCCCAAGGACGGATGTGATTGAATGTCCTGTAAATCGGTCCATTATTCCACCTGGCCCCCATACAAATGTCCTCCCGAAATAGGGGTTTAACGATCATAACTGTTTGAATTATGCAAGTATCCAAACAGATTTCACCACAAATGATTGGCAAATGAAGCGAAATCACATCAACAAGTTTTGTGCAGATCGGTACATAATTGATCTAAGCTCCCATATAAGACCTACTTCCGAAAGTCACTTTAACGACCATAAAACTCTTAAAAATATTGATATCAAATTCAAATTTAAACAAATAAGTTTAATATATATAGAAATGATGAAACTTAATTTTATAATGGTCGGTCCATAATTAGTCGAAACTCTCCTTAAATCTTTTAAAATTATTTCTATCGAGATAAAGTTTAACAATATGTACATAATATTTATTATCACGGAAATCATGGCACACAATTTTTGGATGATCGGTCCATAAAAGGTCATAGCGGCCTTTTCTGAAAAATTGTTTTATGCATATACATACTAGGTGTAGGGTATTATATGGTCTGGCTTGACCGACTATACTTTTTTATTTGTTTTTGTTTGGCTACAGAATCTTGCATAAAATACTTTAGCACCTTTTTTCATTATATACTCGTATACGAGTACATAGATATTTTCATTTCTTTCAAAATGTTAACACAGGCGATACATTTTTTTGCTTGTTGTCTTTGAATGACAATAAAATAGTTGAATAAAATAAAATGTGTGAAATTCTTGATGGTCAGAAGAATAGTTGATGTTTAAATTAAAATTATGAAATATTCAAAAAGGTGTCAATTTCAAGAATAATGTTATAAATATTTATATATAGTACATACATATGTATTTACGAGTGTTAATAAATACTACTGATTAAGTGTATATGTTGTTAGTAGGAAATGGAAATTAAATAATAAAAAAGTCAACTTATTTGCATAGTGGCAATTTCATAAGCTGTGAAAATTTACATCAAGCATCTTTTGCATCTTTAAGCAGTAGATAGATTTTTATTTCCAGCTATAGAGTTGAAAACGTTTGTTAACAGTAAAGTTGTGTTTTATTAATGTTTTAATTCTTTTACATTTGTAACCTCTTCAACTATGATATCGGATATTTATTTAAAAGAAGGCCTGCACAATTTTTCATTTTTATCAATTTCTGCCAATTTCTGGTTTAAAAGATAAAATCTATTTTTTAGTTGGATAAATATTAAAAATTTTAAATGCTTCCAAATTTTAGGTGAACAATGCATTCAATGGTTGCCAGTTTGTGCTAAAAGGTGATGTAAGAGAATACGAAATGGAGTAAAAGAAAGATCAGAATATTATGGTACACATAAATTATTCTTGAATTCGTTTGGCGAAATCACTTTTTCTAAAATTTTTTGCAGGAGCTCACCAAAGACTTGGAAAGTATAAACACAGAAATTGCGTGATCCATTTCAAGGTTCCTTACTTTTTTAATGAAAAAAAACACAGAAAATTCAAATTTAATGGGGAATGTTTATTATCATTTGAAAGAACATTCTTTGGCCGTTGCTACGTCGCAGATGGTCTATCCGTTGGGTCCAATTTTCGATGACTCGTTTGAACATTTCGACTGGTAACTGGCGAATGACACTCGTAATTTTTTCCTCGAATGCCTGAAGCGGGCTTGTCCGCATAAAGTTTAGACTTTACATATCCCCACAGGAAAAAGTCTAACGGTGTGATATCGCACGATCTTGGTGGCCAATTGACCGGCCCAAAACGTGAAATTATGTGCTCACGGAATGTTCTCTTAATAAATCTATTGATTGATGCGATGTGTGGGAAGTGGCGCCGTCTTGCTTCAATTTCAGGCATCAAATAGTCGGTTATCATGGCACGATAACGGTCGCTAATGACGGTTACATTCGCACCGGCATCATTTAAAGAAATATAGATTGATGATTCCACGTCTTCACAGCGTGCTGGACGTGGTCTATTCGGTCGAATACTATCAAATAATGAATGCTGGGTCTCAAAATGGGTCATGGTGTTGCGAATAGTAGGCCGATTATGTTGACCATAAGTTGAGCGAAGTGCACGAAACACATTCCTCACAGAACGTGAATTTTAGTAATAAAATTTAACGATTTATAAACGATTTGTTCAGGCGAAAGTCTTTCCATTATGAATGGCCAAACAATACTAAACAAAAATAACATGACTGCATGACACGACTCACACGTGATCTGTCAAAAAAAAGGCTATTGAAAAAAGTATCTCTACTTGCATCATCAATTAGTACTAATCACGTTTAAATTCGAACTAAGCCAAATATAATTTCGATCAGGGAAAACTCTCCAAAGAAAGTTTAAATTCTAACTAATAGTACGATCGCGTTTAAAGATTTGTTTCTAATTTCGGTCAGAAATCAAATGGCTTATAAACACATTTACAATAATTCAATTACATATATAAAGCTTTTTTCAACAGGGACGCTACAATAGTAGACCGACAAACCCAGCAAACGACGCCATTTTTCTTTTTGCCGCTCTTTTGACATTTCTCTTCAGTTAGGTTTGCAATTTCATGATGGAAAGATATACAAGCCAAAAACGTGTCGAACTTTTTAAAACTTACTACCGAAATTCGGAATCAGTGGCCTCAACGTTAAGAGCGCTACATCCAATTTATGGTCGCCATAATCGTCCTAGCAGATCAATAATTGAGTGTCTAATGGAAAAATTTGTTTCCACAGGCACATGCCGCTGAGTCTTCAGTTGAAGAAGCACAAATTTGTCTCTCATACGTCGTTCTCAAGCGTTGGGCAACTCTGTGACGTCGATGTGGCCAATTTTGCGAAAAGATCTTGGCCTACATCCTTACAAGATTAAATTGACGCAAGAACTGAAGCCGCTTGACCACCAGAAGCGTCGTATGTTCGTGAATTGAGCTGAACAACAACTTGAAAATGATTCGGATTTTCATCGAAAACTCATCTTCAGCGATGAGGCTCATTTTTGGCTAATTGGCTTCGTCAATAAACAAAATATGCATTATTGGTCAGACAGCAATCCACACGTACTCCATGAGTCATCATTGCATCCCGAACAAATTACGGTTTGGTGCGGTTTATGGGTCGTACTTCTTCCGTAATGATCAAGACCGGCACGTTATTGTGAATAGGAATCGCTACCGTTCAATGATAACAGAATATTTTTGGCCTTAATTGGATGATATGGACTTGGAGGACATGTGGTTCCAACAGGACGGCGCCACAAGCCACACAGCTAATGTCACAATCAATTTATTGGAAACCAAGTTTGGAGAACGTGTTATCTCACGAAATGGTCCAGTCGATTGGCCGTCTAGGTCGTGCGATTTGACGCCGTTAGACTATTTCCTGTGAGCCTACGTCAAGTCTATGGTCTATGCCAACAAGCCAGCGACGATTGATGAACGTGAAGCGACGTACGAATATCGAACGTGAAATTACAGCAGTATCGGGCGATTAATGCTTGAAAACCGTCGATAATTGGGTTCAGCGTCTGAACTTCTGAAAGCGTGCCCGTGGTGAAAAATGTGAAAAGAGAACAAATTTCATGTGGAATTTTTATTCACGATAGGGGTGATAGTATTTTTCCTCAGAAATCTCATTATATAACCAGATAAGTTATTAGCGATTCGAATTTATCTTCGAAACAGTGACGGAGAACCAACTGAATGAAGAACATGTTAAGGCAGTTATCATCAGTTTTGACAGCTGAGATGAGGCTTATAGAAAAGTTAACCAAGGTAGTCGTTGATATCATGGAAGAATTATCTTCTTCTGACGATAAGTGAACTCATTTTAAATAATTATTTTAATACGATGATGTAATTGGAGGAACTTTTTTACCACGATCGGTTATAAATACCTACCTCTATGTCATTACTTTAACATTACTAAAAACTAGTTTTATGTAACGACTTAATTAACTTATTAATAGTTGTCTCACAAACCCCGCGCCGTTATCTGTAAAAACAGTATTTATCCTACAAGTAAATAAGTCATTATACGACTACTTCTAAGTAATAATTTACTGCCAGTACTAAAAGTATTGTGGAGTGTTTAATATTAAAACGTTACTTGGTTTTTCTAATTTTCCCCAATAATTATAATAATATATATGTACATACGACTGCTCGGATAGAGATTGCAATGAAATATAAAAAAATATTCTCAATTTCTTCAATATAAACTTTCTCAATAAATCGTTTCATCCAAAGCATCGAATGAATTTCTTGCTATAAAATTAAAGGAATTGCTGCAGTTCAAGTTAATAAGAATTCAAGTTTCTTATCGACTTATTGCACAAACCAGTAAATTAAGCTTTTGTAGACATTTTCTGAATTTATGAAATTTTGAAAACTACTTCTAGTTTTCAAAATAATACAATTATTAAATTTTGTCTTAAAGAATAAGCAGAAGAAAAAAAAAACTAATATAAAATCCTTTAAATATTTACAAATGTGCTTAAGTTATTGAAATTTAAAATTCATTCAAAATATAAACAGGATCTCCTGTAACGTAGCAGTTTGCTTAGAGAAGGACCCTTCATATATATTTTAAATATTTAACTAAACCCGTCAGTTATTTATACCTTTTTTTTCAATTTGTATACAGATACTGGATTATGAAGTTTACATAAGAATGTTTGTGATGTATGTATGTATGCTTACATGTTCATTTGCAAATGTATTGTATATCTTTCAAAAAATAAACATGGGATATTCGTTCGTTCCATATTGTAAATAACAAACATTTCAGAGCTAAACAACAAAACACAAAATATGAGCCGACACACAAAGTTTAGATGAAACGTTATTTGCAAAATTCCCCGTGGTACAATATTTGTGTAAAATTCTGTCGCTTTTAGTTTGTTGTTTTTTGCCTATAATATAACACAGTTTGCAGAATATATACACCAATCTAACAACAATGTACATACATACATACATACATACGAGCACATACTACATTGGAGTCCTTTTCCAAATTTGTTAAAATTTTAAGTTTAATTATACCCTACTAGTGCTGGCAAAGTATTGAGTAATGGGTACCGAGTATCGAGTATTTGCCCTTTTCCTTGGATACTCAATACTCAAAAGTAGTTACTCGATACTTTCTGAGTTGTATTTTTAAGCAAGTTGAGTGGGTAAAATAGTGCATAAAAATACATCACTGTATAAAAAGACAACAATGTGTAAGCTACAAAATTAAACCAACCGCCGAAATAAAGCTGTCTATTATTTCTTAAGTTGTTGTTAACGTTGACTTAAAAGTTACCTTTACATTTATTTTTGATTTAATAATAAAAGACATACAAAATCAATAATAGTTGAAGATCTATTTTTATTTTTTAAAGAAACTACTTCAATTTGCAGATAAAAACTATGCGTTACAATTTCAAAAAATCCGTTAAAAGTATTGAGTACCCAATTGAAAAGTATTGAATATTATTGAGTAATGGAAAGTAGTAGAATTTGCCAGCACTATACCCTACACCAGCATAGTGGGGAGGGTATATTGGATTTGTGCATATGTTTGTAAAGCCCAGAAATATTGGTCCAATACCCACCTCAAAGTATACCGATCGACTCAGAATCACTTTCTCGAATCACTCGATTTAACCATATCCGTTCGTCCGTCTGTCTGGCTGGCTGCCTGTCCATGTAAAGTTTGTGCGCAGAGTACAGGTCGCAATTTTGAAGATATTTTGATAAAATTTGGTAAGTGATATTTTTTCGGCCCAAGGACGGATGGGATTGAAAGTGGTGTAAATAGGTCCATTATTTCACCTGGCCCCCATACAAGAGTCCTCCCGAAATTGGGTTTTACCGATCATAAATGTTTGAATTATGCAAGGAACCAAACAAATTTCATCACAAATGAGTGGTAAATGGAGCCAAATCACATCTACAAAATTTTGTGCAGATCAGTCTATAATTAGTCGTAGTTCCCATATAAGGCCCACTTCCGAAAATCACTTTAAAGAGCATAACTCACACAAAAATGTTGGTATCCAAATAATATTTAATACAAATATATCTCATGCGTGTACGAACAATACGGTACAATTTTATTATGATCGGTCCATAATTAGTCGTAGCTCCCATATAAGGCCCACTTCCGAAAATCTCTTTAACAGTCATAAATTTCTGAAAAATGTTGGTAATCATTTAAAATTCAACACAAATAAGTTACATGTATACAGAAATAATGACATCTAGTTTTATAATGGTCGGTACATAATTAGTCGTAGCTCCCATATAAATCCACTTCCGAATATTACTTTAAAGAGCATAACTCTCTCAAAAATGTTGGTATCCAAATAATATTGAACGAAAGTATATTTCATATGCATGCAAACAATACGATACAATTTTATTGTGATCGGTCCATAATTATTCGTAGCTCTCATAAGGCTCACTTCCGAAAATCACTTTAAAGAGCATAACTCACTCAAAAATGTTGGTATCCAAGCTCCCATAAATGGCCCACTTCCGAAAATCATTTTAACGACCATAAATTTCTTAAGAATGTTGGTAATCAAATAAAATTCGGCACAATTAATATACAGAAATGATGACACCTAATTTTATAATGGACGGTCCGTAAACTCCCATACAAGACCCTCCCCGTTATCAACTTTAACCTCTATAAATCTTTTAAAAGTATTTATATCGAGATAAAGTTTAACACATATAATATTTATATTCACAGAAATCATGACACTAAATTTTGGTCCAAAATAGGTGATATCTCCCACATAACACCCATTTCTTAAAATCAGTATTATATGGTCGGGCTTGACCGACTATACTTTTTCCTTGTTTTAAACATATTGTAAAATTTATTAACTTATTTATTTTGAGGAAAAATTTAAAAACAACAAAGATATTTAAGATTGTTTGTTAAGTCTAGCTTTTGTTTGCAGGACTTTACACAAATTAAAACCTTTTGATTCTTTTGTTTATTTGTCTCGTTGTATAGTTTTATTTTTATTTTAAGTTTAACCTTCCATTACTTGGTAAAATATTAAATTTATTGTGGTAATTTTAATTTTAGTTGCAGACCAATAACATTTTATAAACAATCATCTGCAATTTAATCAAAAACTACAAATTCAGCAGAAACAAATGTACCATAGTGGTATAATACACTTGACAAAATAAAGTTCTGATAGTTTTGTTGCAAAAATCAACGGCTACACATAGAAACAAATTTGCTGAAAAAGAGTAACTAAAGCAATTGTTTTATTTTTGTAATTTAATGAATAAAATTTAGTTTTTTATATTTTCTATTCATATTAAAGATTTCCGATATTTTCAGTTTAGTGCAAGTATTTCTCATTGTCTGAACATTATATGAAGATATTTGGATTCTTCTTGCTATAGCTACATAGTTTATCTATTACAACAACAAACACCTAAAGTCGGTTAGAGGTTCAAATGGAAACCTATAAAGAGTTCAGTTGATTCATTTAATATTACGGGCGTCTTTATTAACCCACCCCCTTTCTGTGATATTAAATTAAAAGCATCTGTTAGCAGAAAAAAAAGTTCATTTGAAGAACTCACCAATTCTCAACCACCGAAACAGAAGAGAATTGTTTTATATTACTTGTTATGAATGTGAATCCTTGCCTATACTACAAATGTTCAGGTTATAGCTATCTACAAAATATACCGCTTTCATTAGTATCAGTACTTTTTCTTAACCTATGAAGTGTATTAACAAACCCATCTACTTCCACCTATTGAGGAAGTTAAGTAGCCATTGTTTTCATTATTTTTCTTTCAAACTGACGCTGGTCACTATTTTGGCTGGCATTTATATATGTATGTATATTCAGCATGTCTTGTAGAAAATCATACAATATAATATTTTCGGAGGATCCTCTAATTATCAGTTGGAAGTGAGGTATTGCTGCTTTCGATAGTTGCAACGATGCTTCTACAGAGTTTGGGTGTGTATGTTTTCAAGAATTTCAGGATCTGGACAGAACAACATCCATTTGTGGCACAACATCTACAAAGGGCACTAGTTTGATCCTGCTAGTGTTGCTACTATTCCACTCAAGGACACCATTTGGCCATTTTAGGTTGTAACTTTGTTCCCCTTTTATTCATATCTTTCTTTAGTTTGCCGAATAGGTTTTGCTTGCGACGACTTAGTCGTACTGTGGCTATAGCTACTGCATGCAGCAGCGGTCTAAATTGCCGTCTTAGATGGTCTTAACATTGGATAAGGCTTCCCCTAAATCTATCAAGAGTTTATAAACTTGGAGCTGTCCAGAGACTTATCTTAAATTGAGGATACCAGTGGCCTTATAACTTGTCCTGACTGGGGGAAGTACATAGTGGAGGATTGTTGGTTAAATGACTGATGTATTGGCAAATTTCGAACAAGAAAATACCATTGAAATTAGTGATGTCAATTAGTTTGATGCTTGAGAAACGTGTTGGAGGGGGTGATGGGGCTCTTGGTAAAGGTCAACTTGATTGTTACATATCTCAAGCTCTTTAGGAAAGTGGCTTGTGCATTGATCCATGTGGTCATGCTCTAAGTATTAAAAGCATCCTGTGTTTAGTCCTCACATTAAACCCAAGAGCATCTGCCCCTTTGTACGTGAACATTGTTATATGACGTAATTTTTGTTATGAAATGTTATGAAAGCTACTGAAGTGTAGATTCTCTTTTCAAAGGCCATTTGACATTTTGATCTTATTCATAATAGTAACATCCTAGGCTTCTTGGAACTTCTATGAAAGGTGGTGTAATGAAATAACCACTGGATTTATTTAAGTGTATTATATTTCACTACGTATGAATGTTTATATGCGACTATAAACTATATCTATGTATGTGTGTGTAAGCATTTTCGATTATTTCAAATAATTTTTGTATAAAAATGAATTAAGTTTTTATAAATAGAAATTTAGTGCATGTCTGCCTGTATGTTTGTATGTTCGTTTGTAAGTATGAATTCAATATTTTTACTCAATACTGATAGATTGTGTTTTTCCTGCTTAGTTGTAATATTTTTTTTTCTTACTTTTTGCTCTAACGTTTCTTTAAAGGAAATCCAAAAATATCACAGGATACTATACATATACATACGAGTATATAGTATATGTATGTATGTACATACATATATGTTTAGCAAAGAATAAAATTACAACAAAACAATAATGGTAATACAATATAAACTTATGGTTGTTGTCACAAAAGGAAGACCAAAAAATGGAAATGGCTAAAAAAAATCCAAAATCTACAATAAATTCATATACTAACGGCTGACTATATGTTTTTGTAAGTTTGTAGGTATGTACGAACTACTCGAATATAATATTACAAAAAGGCGTTGGTTGCTCTTTGGTATTTTAAGGATATTGTTTGCATGTACATACATATGTACTAGTAAAATAAAAGTGAATAGGTTTTGAATTGAATCAATACAATAACAATAAGCATAAGGCTAAAAGATTCGAAATAAAAATTAAAGCAAAAAAGTAAGTCGACAAAAAAAAAAGGAATTAAAAATAGAATCATACCATAAAACAAGAACAAATTCTATACAGTTTTTCTATTACTTAAATGGTGAATAGTAAACATATGAGTATGTCTTCCAGAGAGCAACATGAACAAGAATAACAACACAAATTAAAAGTGTAGTGTAGTAACAAGTAACAAGAATTGCTTACAACAGCACATCCCAGTTACAACGCACAATGGGCTCTTAAATGCACATAAATATGTACATTAGACAAATGTTTCAAAATATGTATGTATAATAGGTATGATTATTTATATTGTTACATTATTTACAAAATGTTACATGTTACTTATTTACAAAATACACTAAGAGAAATTTGTTTCTATGATTAATTAAGCAAAACAATAAAATTTATCAATCATATTCTTACATTTAAGTAATTAAATTTTTCACACTTATTCACAAATACATTCATACTTTTTTAATTTGATACGAGTTTGCCGTCAAATTATCATTTCAATTGTGTGTTAAGAAAACAGCTGACGTCACAATTTGTTGTGTTGTGTTGTTCCTTTTTTATACCCTCCACCACCATAAGTGGTGAATGAGGGTATACATATATAAGTTTGTTATGCCGTGTGTAACACTGAGAAATATTCGTCTGAGATCCAACATATATTATTGATTCTCAGACTGAGCTACTTATGTCCGTCTGTTTGTGTAAAACACTTTCAAGTTCAAAATATACAACTAAAATCAACAGAGTTTAGAAAAAGCGGTTTATAATTTTCCTAAGCAGTTTGGTATTGAAAATCAGCAAAATCGGTATAGTAGAACCAGAGTTATGGACGAAAATGTGAGATAACCTCCATAAAAATTTGATATTTTTCAAAATTTTTCTTGCAATTCTTTGGAATTATTGTAAATAATGGCATGGAATTTTGTGCACGTTATTTTTATGATAAAAGAAGACAGTATGAGGAAAATAGTAAGAGTCGATCCATGATTTCTCATAGCCTCCATATAAATATCTTCCCGAAATATGGCTTAATGATAAATAAATGCCTGTAAAATTGGAATATTAATACAAAATTCGGCAAAAATAATTGTGATGTAAAAATAAATCGCAAAACGAAAATTTGTTTTGTTCAGGTCATGCTTGACCAGAGCCCCCATATGACAAGTGTAAATCATTTGAAAGCAAAATTTGAACTTGTATCTGCAGAGTAAAGTTTCTAGTACAGGGTTTTTTTTTAATGAGAACTTTAATTTTAAAAGGAATATAAAATAAAGCACTTCTACATATCAATCAAATGTTTAGTGTATTAAAAAGATAAAAAATTTGACAGTTACAGATAAAAAAAGATATCGTACAGATGTCCACTACCACCACGCATAGAAATGTCGATTCTTTTATTAACATTTTCAATCATATTTGGCAAAATGGCGGGTCTATTTCGTTAATCACATCAAGTAATCGATTCGATTGGCGATCGCGACATTTGGTTAAAAATATATTCACTTTTGTCAGTGACTGTGTGACATGTGACACCGTCCTGTTGAAACCACAAGTTACTGATATCCATATCATTAATAATAGGCCATAATTTAGTTGTTAACATCTCTCGATATTATGATTCATTATAACCGCGTTTCAAGAAAATTTTTCAAAAAAATTACTTAATCAGGCCTACAGATCACATAGCGCACTAAAAGTGACACGCTCAGCATGCTAAGGTTTCCAAACAATTTTAATAATAACGTTTGCTTCGGAATTGCCTATACAAATCCTCAATTTCAACATTATTTCTTAATTTCTGTTATTTATACCCTCCCCAATATCGTGGTGTATATTTATACCCTACACCACCATAGTGGGGAGGGTATATTGGATTTGTGCTGATGTTTTTAACGCCATGAAATATTGGTCCAACACCCACCTTAAAGTATACCGATCGACTCTCTCAAAATTGTTGGTATCCAAATAATATTGAACCCAAATATATTTCATATGTATGCAAATAATAGGGTACAATTTTATTATGATCGGTACATAATTAGTCGTAGCTCCCATATAAGGCCCACTTTCGAAATTCACTTTAACGATCATAAATTTCTTAAACATGTTGGTATTCAAATAAAATTTGACATAAACAAGTTTCTTATATACAGAAATAATGACACCTAATTGTATAATGGTCGGTCCATAATTAGTCGTAACTCCCATATAAGACCCTCTCCGTAATTTAATTTAATTATCGAGATAAAGTTTAACTTATATAATATTTATATTCACAGACATCATGACACTAAATTTTTGGATAATCGGTCCATAATAGGTTATATCTCCCATATAACGCCAATTTCTGAAAAACTGTTTTATACATATACTGGGTGTAGGGTATTATATGTCGGGCTTGACCAACTATATTTTCTTACTTGTTTATTATTCTATTTAATGTTTAGTGGTTCCTTGAGAAAAAGATCTTATTGATTCCTTAATATGGCTATAATCAGTATTATAATGCAGTTTACTGCAATGGAAACAGAATTTAAATATTTCACTTGTCACATTTAAACCACATACAAAATCTATATTATAACGATAGGACTTGTAGCAATAACAGGCAATTTGACAACTTTAAAGAACTGAAGAGCTAATTTCAACACAGTGATGAAATCTGTACTTAAGTTTATTACAAAAAGCAATTAGTTCCGAATAATATTAATGGGTAGATTACGGATGGGAACTGATCCTCAGTTGTTAACTTCAGTTGTGGTTGCTTTGATTTGATTTTAAGTGATAAATTTTAACTCTTAGTAATTTTGTTGTTCAATTCTTAATATTTTTAACAAATAAATGTTTGTTTTCTACTCGAAAAATCTAAAAAAAAGATTAAAAACGAAAGTTGCGTTACATAATAACAACTTGCATGCCAGTTGCGTTGCAAGTTTGGTTGCTATACAAAATCAACCCATAAGTCTGAGTAATAAATGTTCAACAAAAAAGTAATTTCAATATAATTTAAAATCAATTTATGAAGTACATATTTTATATACTTGGTCCCATTGTGCGTAAATGGTTTTAAAGAGTATGTAGTAGTAGTAGACTGAAATACAGGAAAAATCATGCCAACAAATAAATCGAACAAAAAGATTCCAACTATTTGTTGAAGTACAGAATATCATGGTGACCAGGGGTTTAGTGTTGTTGTGTTGTTAATACGAGGTCTGATCAAAAAATAACCGTTATTTTTAAATTTCGTTAGTTACGTATGTTCGATTTCTGTTATGTTGGTACACATGTCTGTTACATATGTTGGTAATATCAGCCATTTTGGATTGTCAGTTTGTTTTTGACAGACAAAAAGGTTAGTCGTGTTTTCGAGTGCTCTTCGTTTTTTTACTAATCGAAAAAATGGATCAAAGAAACTGTATTAAGTTTTGTGTAAAAAATTAAATTAAATGCGCAAAGACATTTGAAATGTTGACTGTGCCGTTTGTCGAGTCTAATATGTGCAGAACACAAGTTCAATTGTGGTGTAACCGGTTTAAGAAAGGCCGAGAAGATGTCAATCACGATGATCGTCCTGGTCGCCCGAGCACGTCAACAACCGATGAAAACATTGAAGCAGTGAAGAAAATGATTTTGGATAATCGTCAAACCACTATCAGAGAGGTTGCTGATGATGTTGGCATATCGTTCGGCTCATGCCAAGCAATTTTTACGAATGTTTTAGGCATGAAACGCGCGGCAGCGAAGATTGTTCCAAAATTGCTAAATTTTGACCAAAATCAACGTCGCTGTAGCTGTTGAACATCGTCACCGACGATCCCGATTTTCTCAAAGAGGTCATAACTGGTGACGAATCATGAGTGTATGGCTATGACATTGAAACCAAAGCCCAATCATCCCAACGTCAAGAAGAGCCAAGACCGAAAAAAGCACGTCAAGTTCGGTCAAATGTGAAGGTTTTGCTCACTGTTTCCTTCGAATGCAATGGCGTGGTCCATCATGAATTCTTGCCACAAGGTCGTACGGTCAATAAGGAATACTACCTTGAAGTATTGCACCGTTTGCGCGAAGCAATTCGTCAGAAACGCAACGAATTTTGGAAAAACCAATCATGCATTTTGCACCATGATAACGTTCCAGCTCACACATCGATGATTGTGCGTGAGTTATTGACCAAAAACAAAACCGGTATCACCGGACTTGGCCCCCGCTGACTTTTTCTTGTTCCCAAAACTGAAGACACCGATGAAAGGAAAACGTTTTGCTACATTTGAGGAGATAAAAGAGAAATCGAAACAGGAGCTGTTGGCGATACCAAAAAGCGCATTTCAGAAGTTTTTCGAGGATTGAAAAAAACGCTGGCATACGTGTATTACATCTGAGGGGGAGTACTTTGAAGGGGACAAGATAGTTATTGATGAATAAATAAATACTTTTTAAAAAAATTGAAATTAACGGGTATTTTTTGATCAGACCTCGTATATACATACGAGTATACATGTTCATTAGGGAATTCATTAGGTTTGAAATAATACAAGACACATCATTAAAAAATGCAGAATATTATACAGATCGGATAATGCCAAATCGTTGCACAATGGCTCTAAAAAAGTTTTTCGGATTTTAGAAAATTATTCAAAGCATTGGCCATTGTTAGATAATTTCGGATACGCTGTTCTGAAGTGAAGCGTATTCCAGAGAGAGAGTTTTTAACAGGCACCAAAACATGAGGTAGAGCGTTGTCATGTCTGGCCGCATATTCTGAACGTTTTTCGTCCAATGCTCGCTTCAAACGAAACAGTTGCATTTGGTACAGCTTTAAAGTGATAGTCTGGCCAGATTTCAGCAGCTTATCATAGATAGGAACATTTTGGTTCCACCACCTTAGCGAAATTTATATTTGGCTTTGGTGTCGATTCGGCTGGTTGGTGGGGCTTTGCATACGCTTCGGGTAATCGTAATGCAAAAATGGTATCGTTTTTTGCGTTTCGGACATGCAAAATAGTCATCAGGGTAACATTATAAAATAAGACTTTTACCGTTCCAGAATTCTTAAATGGTCTGAGCACATGAAAAAGATGAAATTTAAACACAAAGTTTTATAAAAAAAACTACCCTAATAATACAACAATACATATGTATTCCATACGTATGTATGTGTGTGTGTAACAGCTGATGTTGTTGTTATAACATGAAGTTGTATGAATTCTAACAAAACAATGTTGTTACTGCTGAGTCTTTGCATTTTTTTGTGTTGTTTGTTCTTGCTACTGCTGCTATTTTTGCTATTTCTGCTATAGTTTCTGTTGTTTATGTCTACAGGTTCAAAGTGGATTCATATTTCTTTTTCCTGCTGCTTGATTGTTTTTTGTGCTGCAAACAGAGAAAAGGATGTTTTACACAAAATACATAGTATTGAATTATTAAATTTTTTCACTTGTTTGAGTACCCATACATGCATTATTTTTTGTTTAAACAATCTGTTTAACATAAAATGCTGCTATTAAATTTAATTTTCTTTAAAACAAAAACAAAAAATTTGCTTATGGAAAGATAAGCCTCAAAAAATTTAATGAAAATTAAAATATCAATTTTCTTAAATGAAATAATCAACAACAAACATCATAATTATCATCGTCATTCAACATCATAATCATTATTATTGTGTTAGTATCATGTTTAAACAATTTATAAAATAAAAAAAAATAAAGAAATCATTATTTTTCATTAAAATCCTTTTGTTTACAGTAGCTGGGGTAGCTCTGTCTGTGGGTCTAAGGCATCTCCAGCAGTTTAGCGAGTAACATGAACTTTCAAAAATATACTCCCTACATACACATTCACACAGCAACACGTACCAACCTACAAAAAATTAATCAATCAAAAGTTAATTTTTCTTTGCATATCTTTTAGTCTTCTTTCTTTTGGTTTTGTTTTTCGATACATTTTACATGAATAACAGGAATAACAAGAAAAATATTCTAACCTTTTTCGAATTGGAAGAGGAAACATGTCAGTTTATGGATAATATTGTTGGCTTTAAACATTTGAAAGATTTAAACATCTCAAGCAACTGATATACGAAGTTTGTTCCTGCTTTTCATTTTTCTTTTACAGTTGGTGGTTAGAAGGCAAACATTTTAGTCATGTAAATGATTTCCCTTAAACCTGTTTTTAATAATTTATTAAATAAAGATAAATTAAATTAAATTACAGTGAAATTTCACTTCAAATAGGAGAGAATATTCACTTCAGAGAGTGATTTGATTTGTTGATTTGAGTGATTGATTTGTTTTGATCGAATTTATAATTGATTCATTATTTACATCATCATGGCTCAGCTGTTTAACATAACAATCATTTATTCCCAATGGCACAGCGACATATAGAGGAAAAGTTTCTTAGATATCACATAACTCCGACGGAGGATTTAACAAAATTAAAATATGCCAAAAGGAATAATTGCATTGCAACTGTTGATTACAGTTTTTTTTTCCAATTGTTTTGCATAGAATAACACAAAACACATGTGCCACCAACCGATGTTCTAAAGACCACTTTAACAACACCTTTTAAATTTCACTCGCATGACATTTGGTTTAAAAAATGAAAAACAAACCTTTCAGTGTCTAATTTTCTTAATATTTTGATAGTCTGAAAAATTTGTTGCAAAACAATAAACTCGTAAAATTACTGTGGACAAAAGTTGTCTTTGAGCTATAAATGGAAGGAAGTTTTTCTATTAAAGTGGATCTGACTGAGGACGTAAATTTGAATACAATTTTCTTAAATAAATACACACATCTTGGTATTTGAGAACTATGAGCATGGAAACTTGGTTAATAGTTTTACACTGCTTGGATTCTTTTAACTTTTTATTAACTAAATGTACTTTCTTTTACCCACCTAAGCGGGTGAATAGATCGACTCTATGACCCTTAATAGCATTTGGCTCTATATACAGGAAATCATGCATGGAGGTATCATCATAGTCCAAAGCATAATTGTATTGTTTACATTCTTATTGGTTTTAAGATAGATTTATACAAAACTTATAAGCAGCTCTGATTTTATTGGTTTTACTCCCAGCCTTGTTGCTGAGCATTTTTAAAGCGTTGGTACTAACAATACAGCTTCTACAATATAGCTATTGTCCATTATTTTTCGTTTCATTAAAAATCAAGTTATAATAATTCTACACACTGGAAGAGAAATCACCGACTTTTAGGACCAACTTGCTACGACTTTTCGATGTTTACAAATATGCAAGTAGGACATCCAGATATTCCGACCAGAAAACATCCATCCTTGTAACATGTATTGTATTGGAGATCCGCTGTCCATGATATTTGATGGATTTTCAAAAGTTCCCGGAATACTTTTTCGTAACCATAACTTATTTTTAAATGCAACATTAAAGACTCATGCTTCTTTATATAGTCTAGAGAATTCCGAATTACACCAAGGTGAATATCCTACTTGATATCCATCAGCCACGTTTTTGATGTTTGGAAAATAGATATCGAGTAACTTATTTAGATATCTATCGTTTTAACTTGCTAAGTTTTATGGAATCCCAAAGATTTCTTCATGAATTTGCATTCGCCTTCTTATAGGCATTCCTTAATAGTGTTGGTTTCTTTGGTTATTTTTACATCCAATACATGCTGCCTAACATGGTCTGGAAAATTCTGAATTTCACCAAGGTGGATAAATCTTTCTAACCTTTGTCTTGGGACAATAAATTTTAAAGACTTTGGCAGACATAGTAGACAGCTGTCACTTTACATAATTTGAGCTAGAGAATACTATTGAACTTAAACTAGTCAGTTCGTCTTGGACTAATAAAGTATGACTTTGTCTATCTCAAAGAGTCTCAAAAGCATAATTTATGTTATATTCTCTATTTATTGTAAATTAGTTTAGCTTTATCATTTATGAGTGTAATGAAATGCTAATGCCTTCCTCTACGATTCATTTGAACATCGTTTTGCACTCCACTATTTTTCAGATCGACCCACTGTGCGGCACTCGCAACAGTTGGATATTAAGTATAATGAATACTTATTATTTGACACTTACCAGAGATTGCGTGAAAACAAATAAAACTCTTCTTTGAACTTGAACTTTTGAGCATTGAATTGAAGAAATTATGATATTTATAATTAGTCCTACAGTTATAATTATGGTTGAACAGTGTTCGGTGGTACCAAAATGGACCAATAGGTTGTGTTTGAATTAATTTTGACTTGCGTAGTCTAAAAAGTCCCGTTGAAGCACACCGATTGCTCACCGAAGCGTATGTAAAGTTCAAAAGTGGTGAATTTGATACGAAAGACAAGGATCGGGCCAAAAGGTTGCAGACCAAGAATTACTCCATTAAGATTGTTGTAAAACTCAACAAGAGCTTGAAAAATAATTAGGAGCAATTTCAATGACTTTGCGAGCAGTATAATTCATCCAAAGCAGAAAATTGGGTATCATATGAATTGAAGCCGAGATTTCTTTGAAGCGAGCATTAACCGAAAATGGCCCAGAATATGCAGCCAGGTATAAACACGTAATACCCCATCATAACAACGTTCGACCCCATGTTGCAAACTACTAAGTTTTGCCACAACCGCCTTACAGTCCAGACCTTGGCCCCAGCGCTGCCAACTTTGACGATTTATCGTCATTTTGACGATTTTTTAAGTCAAATTTATTAAAATGACGATTGAGAATTTTTTATTCTTCCCGCGAACAAAAATGACGATTTTTTAAAACCAAAACATATGGTAACCTTTTTTCCTAAAATTCAAATTTGTAAGTCCCCAAAGTAGAAATTGAAAGCTAGACATACGAAGTTTGTTGGCGAGGGGTTGAAGAGGTAGAGTGTGTAGTACACGACTATCTGTACTGGACATTTTTTTGTAGAAGTGTTTTGGTTAATTTTGAAATTCAAAGTTTTAATAACGAAGACATATTTTTAAATAAAGATGAAGTGTATCTTGGCGATAAACTTTTAGAAGTGTAGCTTTAAACAAAAAATTATTCAATTTTACAATTGGCCAAACTTTTTCCAAATTTATTAAATGGAAAGAATATCAAGAACTTGATAATGAAGTTCGAGAATTTACGTAATATGAAATTCACCGAACTTGAAACATTGGCGTTTTGGAAAAATGTTTCTAATTTAAAGAGAGCCAATAATGCAAAGGAATTCCCAATTTTAACACAATTTGTTTCCAGTTTGATGGCACTACCACATTCGTCGGCCAACGTTGAAAGAATTTTTAATATTGTAAATTTAAATAAAACAAAAACCAGAAATGCTTTGGATTCTTCAACATTACAAGAAATATTGTTTTCAAAAAAATTGTATTACTCTAAATAATTCTCAGTGTTTTAAATTAGCAATTAAAAATGACTTATTAAAGAAATGTAGTACCAGTTTAAAGTCACATAATACCAAAATTAAATTAATTTTTTTTTATTAAATAATAACTTACATGTAAAGAAAATAAAATTTGTTTAAAAGTTAATAAAAAATGTTTTTGGTATTTTTAACGTATTTTTGTTTTGACGATTTCTTGACGATTTTTTTATTTTTAACTTTACGATTTTGACGATATTTTTTTTTATATTGACGATTTCTCTAAAAAAAAAGTTGGCAGCATTGCTTGGCCTGTCCGACTACTATTTGTTTCGATTGATGCAGAACGCTCTCTCTGGGATACGCTTCTCTTCAGAAATATGAGCTGGTATTTTGGTGCAGAATCCATATTTTACAAAAAAGATTGTTTTTAAGGAGAAAGAACACAGCTAACAATGGCCAACAGTTTGAATAAATCGCAAATTATTAAGTTATACACCCATTATTTAAAAATAAGCCATACTGAAGCACAAAAAACATATGGTTTACTTGAGAACAGAGAAACTACAATTAGAAATTTAAATTTTGAAAAACAATAAATCCCCAGTGTATTGATTTAAGAACAATATGCCGTGTTTCTATCCCTTAAAAGTCTGCTCCATGAAAGCTCCAATTTTTGCGAAACATGTTTTTACAAGAAAAAATTAGAATAAATTTAAACTTATTAAAAAACATAACAAGGATAAAAGGCTTCTAGTGAAAGACAAATTTCCATTATTTACAACATTTATGTATGTACTGTATTACGTACTGGAGGAGTATTTGTAAATGTCCAACACTGTTCCTTGTTGTGTGCTGTTGTTGTTGGTGTTGTTGTTCATTTGTTTGTTTGTTTTATTTATTTGAATTATTTATTCTTTAAATTTGTTCATCAATTTTGATCCATTGGAAAATATGAAATTTATTTTTGGTACTATAATTTGTAGTTTTCTTAACAATCAGTTTCCGTTTTAATATCATTTGGCTTTAAGAGCAGCAGCAGCAGCACGAACAAAATTTATGCAGATACATTTAGTACATACAATTTAAATTTATATAATTTTTAGCAAATATGTATGTATATGAATGTTGTGGATACGAATAAATTTACACAGCACATTCTTACAATACACCATCATCTTGCTCCACACCACCTTTTGTAGAGCAGCGCCAACACCAAGCACAGAGGGAACAATAGTATAACAAGCTGTCGTCAATAATGCATTATTTATGATGCCAAAAACCCCAAGCAACAAAACAATTGAAGTAAAAATGAAAAAAAAAAAGAAATCCAAATAAAAAAAAAGTAAGAAACTTTTGCAATTTGTGTGCCCCTCTTTTATATTTTGTGATGATGTGTTTCTTTATTTTTTTTTTTCGCTGGCTGTTCTTTTCTTGCCATCATCCTCGCCTGCTCCTTCCAACTGCAGCTGGTGTACAAGTTAAATCTTACACCAACTTGAACAATTGTACAGGCGCACAGTGGCACATTTTACAAAAATCACTTTATGCATTTAACCATAGAGCTATGCTTTGAAATCTAAATTCCAATATTTTGATTAAAGTTGCCAACCGTTACCGTTAAGCTGCCATTGCCTCTAAAATAAATGTAAAATTATTTCATTTATCCATTTATATTATACGCAACGTGCCACAGTGCACCGCCATTAAGAATGGCAAGAATTACATACCTAAATGTATAAATGTTCCTTGTATATTAGTTAAAGCAGGAACTGTTTGTTGGTTAGTTCTATAAACTAGGTAAGTAAGTAATAAATTTTGTGTTTTAGTTAGTTGCAAAAACAAAATTAAAGTTAACAAATTGTTTTCGGTTAAAATAAGTTGTGACTACAAACAATTGACATGATAAACTAGTTTTGTTTTCTTTTCTTTTATACTTTTGTGTTTCAAATTTTTAAAGTTTACCTTGAACACCTTTACACAGAAAAAAAAAATCATGTTTTTTTTTCAATTAAACCTTTAATTGATTTTAAAATAATTTTCAATTAAAATTTTAATTGATTCAATTATTTTTTCTGATATTTTCAATTAAATCTCACATTTTTTTTAATTGATACTATCATTTTGTTTACAGGTCCGATTTCAATTAAATTTTTAATTGATTCCACAAATATTTTAATTGAAACTCATTTTTATTTTTTTCTGTGTATCGAAAGCAAAATACTCGCTGAATTCATTGTGGAACGTTCTGCGTTCTGCACGATTGCCTGCAATAGAGTGAAATAATAATGAAATGATAATGATTGAAATATAAAAGTTTGATTGGTTTTTAAATGGATACAATTGTTAAAATGATCGCCTGGTTTTTTTTTTTTTTTATTTTACAGATGAAGATAGTCGTATTGAAAACCTATTTTAGATGTAAACTAGTGTAAAGCTATTCCACATTAGGAAATTTAATAAATATTATTTTGTTGCAAATTTTATTAAAGTGTTTTGACCACTTACCCATATTGTAATAACTTAAACATTTTTGTCAACTGTTTAAAAGATTTCTGATTTTACCACACTGTTGGGAGATGCCAGAAATTATCAATTTGTTCAACTGTCAGAGCAGCTCAATACCACATTCTGAATATTCCATGAGGAATTTGAATATCCGTTGGCTGCTAGCTACAGTTAGTATTCTAAATAGTTTAATATTAATATGACTTCTTAGTAAATAAGAGTTGTCTCAAGAACTTTGTTTATAGCGGTGTACCGTGAATGTCTAAATTTCAAGTCATATGGGTAGGATGAGGATGATCATACACATTTAAATACTTCAAACAAGTCTGAATGGAGCTATCACGGCCGGATACGAAAGCCCACTGATTACTTAAGTCACAAGAAATAAATAAAATCGATCTTATCTACTAGTATGAAAACTGAAATAAGATGGAATGTAAGAACACTATCGGAACCATAGTTTGATTGACTTGGGGTGGCTTGATTCGGGTGAACAAATAGAACATCGGTCATGGGCTTCTTGCTTACTAATAAAAGTACTTAAGACTCTTTTATGCTAAAAACTCTCTAGCCAGATTTCCCACACGTAAATGAAATCTTACATGAATTTAATACTACGCTTCCACGCAAATATTAGAGAAAGCAATATAAGAGAAATTCTACAGCCTCCTTTAATGCGGAATTAACCCCAATCCAACCACATAGAGATCCCAGTGGTAGTGGAAGATTTTATTGCCCAAAAATGATCCAATAACCTGGTATGGAAGACACAATGGATGACATGCACTGCTGGAAAGAATTGATGGCAGTAAGTTATTTGTAAATAAGTGTTCAGCTAACATCATAGTATCTACACAAGCCAACACATAAAATAATATTGGTTTCACCAGACTATGGAATTGAAAACCAAATAGACTACATAGACATCACTCGAAAATAGCGCGGCTCATTACCGATGCAGATAATGGCCAAAGTCTATTAAAAGCTAGAGTGCGATGACAAGTGGAATATACTATAATCAATGAAAACTAGCAAATAAAAGCAACACGAATCAGGGACTAATAAGCTTGCCAACAGAAATGTTATTGACTAACAACATCAACACAATGCTCTATCTTCTGAGATTTTCGAGGCCATAAAAAACAACCAAAGTCCAGAAAGTGACAACATTGCCAGAGCTCCTCGCATCCATGAGTTACGCAATGGTGAAAAATCGAAGCATTACATGAGGACTTTAGAACTCAAATGAATTTAGCATCTTGATTACACCAACGATGAGGTAAAATCTCCCAGAGCTACATTGATAAATCTTCAATAACAGATAAAGTCACAAAACAACTTATCAACTTTTCACTTTGCACTTATGAAATTTTTGAAATTTATAAGTGCAATTTGCAAAGTTTTAGCATTTTCTTTTTTGTTATTTTTGCAATTTCTCTTCCACGTATGTTATTGTCTGCAAAGTATAAAGTTAATATTGAAAAATGTAATTTCCAAAGATTTTGCAAATAATTATGCTGTTTTGTTCCACAAAAACTGTGAATTCTATTTTTGCAAAGCATATTTTGATATGCTTGTCAAACATTTTCAATGTAAACGATCTCTTTGCAAATTCATATTGTTGTAACTAGTGAAGCTTTCAAAATGTTAAAACGTAAGTTTTAGTTCGACGATATTGATGGCGCGGTTATAGTAAGAAGTTATGGAGACCGAATTAATTTTTCGGAACTACAAAACTTTAATTTTAAAGAGTGCTTTCGTTTAAATCAAAACCAAGTTGATTACAGCTTTGTCAGCTGAAAATCAACTGCTGCACGGTGTTGTAAAGTCAACAGTTTGCAAAACTATTCATAGAGTTGTCGACGTTATAATAGATGTTTTTTTCTGATGGTGGATGGCACAATCATTGAAATAATCCCGATAACCCTGCTAAAGAGGCTTTCAATTGTTGTCACAAAAAAAAAAAAAAAAAAATCCGGCGCATAATTGAAAATAGGTTTGGCATACTTAAAAAAAAGAATCCCTTGTCTAAATTAAATGAAATGATAATAATTTTATAAGAAAATACTTACTTTATTGTTTTGAAAACTACCAAATAAAATATACATATGTACATACATACTTTTTTTCTTTAATCACATGTGACACTACAATATTTTAATTTTTATTTTGCGGTTCATTTTAACAAGTTCTATTTAGCAATGCAAAGTGAAAAGTGAAAAGACAGAAATGAAAAAACACTCATTTTACAAAGAGTGCAAAGTCTTTGCAAAAATTTGCTTAGAGAAAGTGAGAATTGCTTAGAATATTATGGAACAGAAACACTTATCACTTTGCAAAAAATTTGATAACTGCAAAGTTAATAAGTTGTTTGTGGAATAGAGTCCTTGGCTACATTCTTACTGAGATCTGCTGTGATTATTTGTGTATTATATTTATTAGGTACGAAAATCATAAAACGTTTAACAAGTAAAATAATGATGCAGCTTTCTTCAACTTTTTTTAAGGACCTTGTCACAGTCCTAGAAAACCCAGAATGATAGACTGCGCTCGACATTGTAATTCCATTTAATCTGTATTTATTGGCATTCATACATACACATGGCTTGTATAAAATATTGTATGTATTTAATACATAATGTGTTAAAACCACCCACAACGAGTGCAAACACTTAAATTGATAAAAATCTTTTCGAGTGTGCACTAAAACAAAAATACATACATACATAAATATCTAAGTATGCCTGCATATAAAACAACATATATGTAGTTATTATACAAACTATTTGTATGAAAAAAAAAACTATCAAAAACAATTTTAATGCTCTTATTTAGTGTATTTTGGAACACGACATGTAAAGTATGTAATTTAAGTTGAAAAAGAGTACTTTGTAAGTGACAGTAAATATTATTTTTATATGACTAAGTTTTAGTTCGATATGTACTTATGTATTGATTTATTGTAAATATATGTAAGTATGTAAATATCCCACCATACCATTCTAGGAGCGCTCCGAAAAAGTAGTCAGAAAAGAGTCCAACTGAAAAGCATTTTCGGAGCGAAAGAAAATTTTGCTTAAAAAATTTACTTTTGTTTCCATTTTTATATATTTTATTTAAATGAATCCCATTTTATTTTTTTTTTTTGCTGTAAATACAATTTATTTAATTTTTTCCATTTCTAATTTAGTTTATTTGTAAATGAATTACCTTTTTGTTAAAGTAAAAACAATTAAAAAAAATGTGAACTTTTAATTTTTTGTATTTAAAATTGCAATGCCTCTTTTCTGACATGATGTAAGAGCTCTTTCTGAAGGTTTTCGGAGCAATAATGATTATTTTTTGGGCTCATAAAGTGCATGAATGCTCCGGAAAAGGTGTCAGAAAAGACTCTTTTCGGACTCATATGGCTTGCTGGGATTGTATATAAACAATGTTGTACATATACAGTCAGCCCTCTATTTAGGAAACTTGTTCGCCTTAATTTATACCTTTACATTAAAAGTCAAATAACAATTTTTGTATTCACAATCGAATCAAGAGATTTTTGATTGTTTTAAGCGGTGTGGCTTTAGGCCGCTTGACTTGTTCCAAATTTGATAAATTTTATTGATTTTACTAATTGTTCTATAGGACGGTGACTTGTTGCATTATTTCGATTCACTAGATAATTTACAGGCCACACTTTGTTACAAAATGAGCTATGTAACGCCTAAAAATATTAGTCCAACACTTACCTCAAAGTATACCGATCTAATCACAATCATTTTCTGAGTCTATTTAACCATGTCCGGCTGGCTGGCTGTCCATGTATACATTGTGCGCAGAGTACAAGTCACAATTTTATATATTGATGAAATTTGGTCCATGATATTTGTTTGGTCCAAGAATGCTTGGGATTGCAACTGATTGCAATCAGTCCATTATTTAAACTAATCCCATACAAATGTTCTCTCGATATAGGGGTTTATTGATTATAAATGTGTGATTTATGCACGTATCCCAATAAATTTCTCCAGAAATAAGTTGTAGATCGGTCCATAATTGACCATAGCTCCCATAAAAGGGCCGCTGCTGGAAATCACTTAAAATAGCATAACTGTCTTAAATATGTTGGTATTCAAATAATATTTAACACGAATATGTTTCATATATGTATATACAAATCATTGGGTATACTTTTATGAAGATCGGTCCATAATTAGTCGTAGATGCCATATAAAGCCCGCTGCTGAAAATTACTTTAAAGAGCATAACTATCTTAAAAATGTTGGTATCCAAATTATATTCAAAACAATAAGAAGTGATGACACCTAAATTTATAATGGTGGGTCGATAATTAGTCGACTCTCTGCGTAATTCACTTTTACCTCCATAAATCTTTTAAAAGTATTTCGCTATAAAGTTTAACACATGTAATATTTATGTGCACAGAAGTCATGGCGCTAAATTTGTCGATGACCGGTTCATAATAGGTCATAGCTTTCATATATTTCTGAAAAACTGTGGCGAGATTGAACGACTATACTTTCTTACTTGTTTTAATATTTTTTAGTGTTGAGCAATGTAAAATTCGTTTAAAAATTGTTTAAAATTGTAAAATTTGGATTTGAGAAAAGCTTGAAACTTTAGGATTTATTTTGGTATCAAGTTATAATGTGTGGACGATGAACCATAGAAGTTTGTATGATTTATGTAAATATAAAAAAAAATTAATTCGAATTGTTTTCAGCATTCAATTTTTATAATTTATTTGAAAATATTGCGATATTATTTATAAGTATATAAAACCCAATTTGAAAGCCTTAAATGATGCATGCAAAATTTTAACGTTATCCGATAGTTTTTAGGTTGGGTTAGATTAAATTCCAGTCATTTTGCTTAAGAAGTCAACGTTTGAGGTTCTCAAACGCAGAACAGTTACTGAAAAGATATTCAGTTTTTCCGCCTTCTTTCTCAGTTTCTGCAGATGTCTCGACCTTTTAGCATGCACGCTTGAAGGGCAATATTCAGAAATGATCACCCTGTTGGCCAGATTTGTTTTAAATTTTTGTTAGTGGACTCTCTTTCCAATGGCATTTAAATTTTAAAATCAGTAAGTTTCTTCTCAAGAGAATTCATTCAAATCTGTGGTAGCTTTGCTAATATTAAATATACGGATATAAAATATTGTTCTGTCTAAGAGGCAGTCTCACCTTCACTGTTCAGAAAAGATGCCAAAAAGGCAATTATCGTGCAATCTTGATTCGTCAGTGAATATTTGTATAATACCTTCTGGGAGAAGAATGCCATTTTTAATCTGAATATTTTTATGAGTTTAGGAAACGTAATTTATAGACCTGGTATATACCTACTTGTGAATTGTACTAGTTCTGTTTTGGTTGCATTTGCTCTCAGCCTACATTCCTGGCGTCATTCTAAAAGTGAATATCCTTGGCTTCTTTCTCCAAGCTGTCACCGACACGACGTTCGTCATGCAGCATGTTTCCTCCATTTACCAGAGTGTTAACATTAAGGTTTCATAGCAATGGTTAGAGTACGCCATTTTGTGGTGTACATCGAACCGACAATTGCGGTGATCGCATTAATACCCAGTAGTCGCATAGCGTTAAAAACCAATTTCAGATCTTGCAAGTACCAAAAAGTCATACTTACTCGTATGTCAGCATTGTCAATTTGATCCGGAAGATATTCATAAGATAACAACTCTCTAAATATGGCACAAATTAAACTTGGAACTACATATGTACATATGTATTTAACTAATATAAATAGAGAAGAAAGTATAAAATATTATAAATATTATATTTTCCAATTGCTTATTGGGAGTGCCGACTGTATACACTACTTATTATGTGTGAGTGTTAATATTTTAATGGATTTGTGAATGTTGTTTATTTATGGTTACAAGAGAAATAGGGAAAATAATGATAACGATATTATAACATCTTACTATTATTAACCAGCATAAATATTACTACAACTAACTAATACATTCATAAATACATACCACTACATAATAATATATGTATGTATGTACACGTATTTGTATTAGGAGGCTCAAATCATGCAGGATTAACATATCGGAAATATAATTTTGGACATACTCGTACACAGATCGCAAGCAGTATGCATGTTTTATGCTCACATTAAATTCGAATTTACAAAAACGAAAATATATCTTTCGCGAAAGGCGAATAATTCGGATATCCTAGTAGTAGCCACATTAATTACAAGGAGTATTAAATTCGCTGGTTATTGAATTCAGAATACATTTTTCGTAGTTTTATGCTTGCGTGCAAGCATTCAAGTATAATTTTTTGATTCTGTTATGAAAAGTTTTATGAAACTAATTCTAGAAATTTCATTCTTCGCATTATTGGTAATAAATCGTGGGTCGCCACCCTAATACAAACATTTCGTTGCTGTGTTTGGAGTCAACCAAACACTTGTGCTTGTATGTGGTATATAAAAAATATATTTATAGCAAGTTATTGACATTAATTTTATGTTTTTTAAACTGTCATTTACAGTTTGAAAAAGAAATAAATTTAAATGGTTGCGTTCGTTTATTCAAAAGTTTGCCAAACAACAAAAACAACTTAAATAATGAAGCATAAACACATACGGATTTGCTATAAATATAAAATGAAAGCTGCGAAGAAAGGGACGAGCAAAGGAACTATGTCTGATGATATTATGACTAAACGCAGGTTATGACTTAAAAATTATGGAACAGTAAACAAAAAATATAAAAGTTCAAAAACAAAATACAGAATAGTAAAAATATGTATAAATAAATCTTTAATAAATTGGGTTAGTATCTGTGTAATGTTTGTTACGAGTATTTCATTATGTACGTCAGTCACTAACTCACTCACTCACACTGTACATTCATATGAGGTCATTTAAAAAGAAAAAAACTTTTGAAATGTTTGACAATTTCATTGGAAATTGTATCATTAAAAAAGTTCATTTCAGTTTCATATCTTTTATTTTATTTTAAATTATACATTAATGCTTCTATCAGCTTCATTAGTGAAGGTGAGAATAATGTTAATATTACAAATTTCTTTTTATATCATAATTTGAAGAAATATATTCATATTTCAATTTGGAGATCTCTTTCAATCTTCAATTCATTTTGAATCAGTTGGATATTTTTGACATAAGTTTTAGTACAACATGTCAAAATTGGTCGTAAACACATTTTGTAGAGCAGGATCTTATTTTAACAATTTAACGTGGATTTTCGATTTAATAATGGAAATAAAGCTCTACCAAATCTCATTGCTTTTTCACGTGTTTATATGACGTGTTGTCTGAAAGTAAGTTTTTTGTCTAATACTATTTCTAAATTTTTCATAATTTCAAGCAAATGAATTTCTATTCCTTCTATACATAGCGGGATTATAGGAATCATTTTCGGTGATTTGCTAAAAGGAAAAATTGTGACTTATGTTTTTGTGTTTGTAACACATCGAAATATTGATCGTAGAGCCAAAAAGTCTATATATTCTAGGTCCGCCTGTCTGTCCGTCTGTTGAATTCACGATAGAGTTTCGAAAAAAAAGACTTAAAACAATGACATTTTTACCAAACATTATTTGATCCACTGAAAGCTTTGGTATTGAAAATGGGCTTAATCGGTTTAGTAGGATCCGATTATAGTTCAAAGTTTCAGACTACCTCGATATATTTCAGGTATTTTGTTTGGCTATTTATATATAGATCGGTTATAGTCCAAATTCGCTTAAAGTCCACAAAAGTTGCGCAACTATAGTAGTGAACTATAAGCGAAAAGTACTGTATCACATTGAAATTCCACAAAAATAATTCAAATGAACAAATCGTCGTACCAAATTTCATGATGATCTATATTTGACTGTAGTCCCCATATAAAGTCAACTTCCGAAAGTCATTTAAATGCGTATAAATCCCTTATAGAAACGACTATTAGGTTGGAATTCAACACAATTAGTCCATACATTTACAAGAATCGTCACTCTCAATATGATGATGATCGGTCCATATTTGACAATATCCCCCATATAAAGTCCACTCTCGAAAATCACTTAAATGTGCATAAATCCCATATAAATATTACTAGCAAGTTGGAATTCAACACAAATAATTCATACATATGTACACACATATAAATATTCATAGCCAATTTTATGATGATCGGTTTATATTTGACCGTAGTCCTAATACAAAGTTCTCTTCGAAAAATCACCTAAATGCGCATAATTCTCTTATAAAAATCATTATTACCTTGATATTCGACACAAATAATTTGCATAAACATACATATAAATCATCGTACAGAATTTCATGATGATCGGCCCGTAATAAATCATAGTTCCCTTATAAAGACTACTCCCGAAAACTCATTAACCATTTGGTTTCAAAAGCTAAAATCAGTTTTCTAGGGCTGTGTGATACTTAAAGTAAATCGCTTTATTTTACAGGCTGAAAAAATATAAACAAAGTGTAAAGTCAGGAGTTTTTCTAAGATCCGTAAGCTAGTATGTAGGTAAACCCGGGGGTATAACATCCAGGCTATTCTTTCTGTCAAACTAGGACATTGTAAAGCTTTTTTATCTGGTATCCATTAAGCGCGATCTCCTCATTGCACGAAAAAATTGCAATCATCAGGTATTTCAAAGAAGAAAATCTAATAACATGATTCTAAGAAGGAGGCACAGTACTATTGAACGGGTGCATCGAATAACAACCCTTATCTGTAAATGCTTCGAGAGCAAAGTGTATTGCTCTGCATTATTAATAAATATGTCTCAAGTTTGGCATAATGGACTTATGTACAAAATCTTGCACAACAAGGTTCTCTTGTATAAAACGGTTATGAAAACAAATCGTATGCAATCCAGCTATGGGGAGCACCACTCCATCTAACATTAGAGAACTGCAGAGAAAACAATCATGACTCTTGAGAATCATATCGTACAGTACGTAAGATGATACTGTTCTCCAGCTTTTACTAAATGATTAAACTATTGAATCATTTAAATTCTTCTGCAAGGGAGCTAAAATCTTTTAAGAGACATATGTAGACTACTTCGGTTATACTCTGAGCGTCAATAAATACACAAATAACAATATATATAAATAAATTTAAAATATCGAGATAATGTATCTATTTTATTGTATATTCTATAAATATAAGATGCCGCCAAACCATTACTGAACCGCAGCCATGTTTTACTGTCTTGGTAACATATTTATTACTAATAGCTTTGTTGGTTTGCCAAAATTTTGGGTCCAAATATCTCAAACTTAGTTTAATCGGTGAAATAAATATTATTTCAAAAAATTTAAGGCTCGTTTATATTTTTTTTTTTTTTTTGGCGAAATTCAAACGTTTGGTTTGCTTGTTCTTTAATATGAAAGTCTTCGTACGGAGCATTCTACTGTGTAGGCCATTTTAATGCAAAGATTACAAGTTTTCCAGCTGTTTTCGTAACATTTTCAGCTATTTTTACAGCACTAGATGTTGGGTGTGCTCGTACTTCAGTTTTCGTAAGACGCTGGGTATTGTGTTTCTATATTTTTTTTATGGTACAGTGATGCCTTTCAAAGATTTTACCTTTTTCATGCAGGGATTTACTTTTCTCTGCAAGTCTATTATGATTTGCCGAGTTTACAAATAAATCAATTAAATTTCTATTTTTGTTTCTTTTTCTGTAAATTCTTTTCTACTTTAATCAATTCTACTTAAATAACTATATAAAAATGGAATATAATTTTCTAATATAATATTAAAATAATTAATATAATTAAGGGTTTCTTTTAATAATATGTGGTGTTGACATTATTTTGTCGCTCACAGTATACGACAATGGCAATAAGTCTCGTTTCACACTCTTCAGTTATTCTTCAATTCATTCGATTTTCTTACTTTTTCATGCAAATCAACATGCATGAAAAAAAAAACAAAAGGAAATAAAAAAATTGACTTGTACCGTCAAGTTTGTACCCTTTTCATTCACTTTTCCCTTCTCAGCAAAATATACTTGCCTTGAGGAGTCAGAATTGAAGAGTGTGAAAGCGAACTAACACCGTCATTTATATATTAGAATAAAATTTCTATCTTTATTGTAAAGTTTCAACAAAGAACAATAATAATAATAATTCTGAAAGTGTACTTAACATGTATGTATGTCACTATTTTTCGATAATAAAAAGTACTAAAAAAAAGTACAATAGCACATCAAACTAAAGTTTTTGACTTGAATAAGCCTTCGTCTCTATCTAACTCTATATTTATAAGCTTTATACATATTATGGGTCTCACATGGTTTCATTTCTTATATTTTTGTTTATTTATTTAGATTTTTTTTTGTTAATGGCTTAATGTCATATTTGTAGAAAAATTATTCATAAACTTATTCAAAATTATGGCTCATTTGTTTTTTGATTTGAATGTTTTTATTTTTGCTCTGGTTTCTTTTATCTCTCTTTGAAAAGGGGTAGATTTAAAATTAATTACTTTTTACGGATTCATGTTGAAAAAGAAACATAAAAACAAACGACGAATTATTTTTAGCCATTTATGAGCAGGAACATTATATAATTATAAGTTATATTTCAACTATTTATTGGTGATTAGTGAACCGTTTTAAAGCGTACTCATTCACAGTTAATGAAAACGTTTGAAATGAAATGAAATTATTGAAAATGAAAGTGTTGTAATGTCTTTCCTATCACGTGTATTACTTTAAATATTATTTTAATCAATCAAGTGTCAAATATTAGCTTGTAATCATAGTTCACTTAGAGGCTGCTCTACTAACTATTATACGAGTATTTATGTTTGAGGGCTGATGTTTGTAACGCCCAGAAATATTGGTCCAACACCCACCTTAAACAATACCGTTCGATTCAGAATCACTTTCTGTGTCGACTTAACGATGTCCGTCCGTTTGTACACAGAGTACAGATCGCAATTTTGAAGACATTTCGATAAAATTTGATACGTGATATTTTTTCGGCCCAAGGATGAATGTAATTGAAACTGGTGAAAATCGGTAAATTATTTCACCTGACCCCCATACAAATGTCCTTCCGAAATTGGGTTTTACCGATCATAAATGTTTGAATTATGCAAGTATTATTATCAAAAATGACTGGTAAATAAACCCAAATCATATCATTTTGTCCAGATCCGTCCATAATTACTCGTAGCTCCCATATAAGACCCACTTCCGAAAATTACTTTAAAAAGAATAACTCACTCTAAAATGTTGGTATACAAATAATATTGAACCCAAATATATTCAATGTGTATGTAAATAATACGGCATAATCTTATTATGATCGGTCCATAATTAGTCGTAGCTTCCATATAAGGCCCACTTCCGAAAACCACTTTAAAGGGCATAACTGTCTCAAAAATGTTGGTATCTAAATAATATTGAACGAAAGTATACTTCATATGTCTAAAAATAATACGGTACAATTTTATTATGATCGGTCCATAATTAGTCGAAACTCCCAAATAAGACCCACTTCCGAAAATCACTTTAAAGAGCATAACTCGCTCAAAAATGTTGGTTTACAAATACTATTAAACCCAAATATATTTCATATGTCTAAAAATAATACGGTACAATTTTATTATGATCGGTCCATAATTAGTCGAAACTTCTATATAAGACCCTCTCCGTAATTCACTTTAACCTCCATAAATCGTTTAAAAATATTTATATCGAGATAAAGGGTAACACATATAATACTTATACTCATAGACATCATGACACTAAATTTTTGGATGATCGGTCCACAAAAGGTTATATCTCCCATATAACGCCCATTGCTGAAAAACTGTTTTATACATATACTGAGTGTAGGGTATTATATGGTCGGGCTTTACTTTCTTACTTGTTTTATCTCAAATTTAATTTCCCTTCATATCATATGCTTGTCTCTTTAAAATCTGTGTTCTAAATTACACAAAATCTAAAGCAACCTATTACGAAATTCAGATCAATAAATTGTTGTTTTAATTACACTAACTTTACATTACTGCATGTGTATGTATGTACATTGTATATATGTATATATGTTAGTATACATGTATGTATGTTTGTATATTAACATCATCAATATTTGTATGCCCTCAATGACAATCGAAAGCAGATTTTGTATAACTTTGCAACAGAACCCAAACATGCCTCTAAATTATTGCTAGTGATTGATGACTGATAAACTTTTCTTCCCCCTTCCTCATTTCTTAAGTGTACGAGTATTTCCGCTGAAACACTTGCAATGTGCTGTTTGCCATTAAAGTTGGAAAAGTAATTTGTCAAAGAGAATAAACAAAAATTGCACGTTAATTGGAGTATTGTTGTCATGGTCATTTTATTATAATAATTAGATTTTAGATCATATCGAATGATATTTTATAACTTTCCCATTTTCTTGAAAGAAAAAACTAAAAATTAAATGATGCTCCTTGTTTATGTTTTAAGATTTTATATAAAAACAAGTCAGAGGGCAATATTCGGCTGTGCCGAATCTTAAATACCCTTAAATACCACTGGTTATAGGACTAGAATATTCTTATTTAGCTTATCATTTTATATATTATTTGAAAGGCAATTTTACACCCAACATAATTTATTTGAAGTGTTTAGAAATTCTATCTAATTTTGACCATTTAAAATTTTCATCATAATTTACAGAGTTTGTCTGATATTCATAACAATCTTGAGTGTAATTTAACAATTTATAAAATTAAAAATATATTTTTGCATATTTACAACAAGTTACGAAAAACGGGTAAGATTATAAGGCGGGGCTTCTTTTGGTTGAATTTCATCTCAATAACGTTATTTACAAGAGTTGTACGGTTGATTGTTATGCTCGGAAGTGGACTTAATTTGGGTGCTATTGCCAAATATGGACTGATAGCTACAAAATTCGTATAACCGATATTAGTATGATTACTGGATTACTATTTTTGATCTGTATAAAATGTTGATTCGATATCGATATTTATTTGATATTATTGAGGGTTAACTTGTTTTTCGGAGATGGTACGTATATGTGAGAAATTATAAAACATGGGCCGACCTTTTGAAATTTCGGAACATAGGATTTTATACATATGAGCATATCCCACGTTGAATTTCAATTTAATAATAGTAAATTTAAGATACATATTAGTATTAAACTGAATTTCGGTAGTGGACCTTATATGGGGGATATGGTCAAATATGTACCAATATTTTTAAAATCTAGCAGTTTGATTTTGGCATGATGTAAATGCTTTGTGTAAAATTTTGAATCGTTATCTTTATTTATATGCGATTTATGGGCGTTGAAGTGATTTTCAAATGAGCGCTCTATATGGTGAATATGGTCAAATATGGACCGAGATTCACAAATTTCTGTAGTATGATTTTTGTGTACATGTTAATGATCTATATAAAGTTTTGAGCGTACCTTTAGTAAATGTAAAGTCAATGCTTTGGCATTTCATGCTTTGAAAATGATTTTCGTACTCTGTAATTAAAGTTATCATGCAATCCCAACAATTAAAATAAAACAAAGCTGTAGAAATTCCAACAAGATGCTCATGAGATACTTTTTGTGAATTAATTGTTAACTCCAAGGACTTTGTAATCTTCTGGTTGCACGTGTTCTTATGTCAAAATATTGATTAAAATCATGCCAGAAGTAATTGATGAACTACTTAAAAATCTCATACTGAGGAGGACATTTACAATGGTAGGACACAGTTCAAGGTCGATGAAAACAAAATAATCCGGGAAATAATATAGTAGGATGGTTTAGTGCTCAACAAGTTTCAGCAATTAGCTCGACTAGTGATTAGTGATCAGTTAAAAAATTGTGTCTTATAAAAGTTACACGGAGTGAGGATTTTCATGACTTTATATTTACAGTGTTTACAGAAACGATGACAGGCTAATTGGTCTATAAGTGCTTTGCGGTATTGAGATTTATCTAATCCATGGAGTTATGAAAATCACATTAACATCTTTTACAATTGGGTAAATCGAGATGAAATTAATACACAGACACGAGGGCAGTTCGGAAATTTCTTAGCCTAGAACAGAAAGCGCGTTATAAACAAAAAAAGTTAAGTATTTTGGACACTTCCATCTCTGATATGAACACATGTTAAATTTCTTTAGGATCTGGTAAACCCTTCATATAGAAACAGGTGTTCAAAAAAGACGCATTCGCGATTTTTTTACAATGGAAAAATTAGAAATTTACCACAAATTCAAAAACGTTCAAAAACAGAAATCGTAGCCAAAGTACATGATATGGTTGGTATTAAATGATCGACTAATGAAAGTGCGTGAAATAGTTATTATAATATAACATCTCAAATGATCGAGTCTATATAATTTTGCATGAATAACTACAGATGAAAAAGATTTCTGCAATATGGGTGCCGCATTTGTTAACAGTCTACCAAAAACGCATAAGAATGAAAATTTCTCCAGCTTGTTTGGATCGTTTTAAGAAAAATCAAATGGATTCTAAGCGTCGTTTCATAACTGTTGATGAGACATGGATCCACCACTATACTCCAGAAACAAAGAAACAATCCAAGCAATGAACTGAAGCTGGAGGAAGTGCCCTAAAGTCGACAAAAACACTTCAATCAACTGGTAAGGTTATGTCAACGGGTTTTTTGGGACTTCAAAGGTATTTTATTGATTGATTATCTGCAAAAGGGTAAAACAATAAATTCAGAGTACTATTGCAAGATTTTGGATAAATTAATTCTAAAAATTCGAGAAAAACGTCCTGGCTTACAACACAAAAAAATATTTTTTTATCAAGACAACGCACCAGCGCACAAGAGTGTTTTAACAATGGCTAAAATCAACGAATTAAAGTACGAGTTGCTTGACCACCCACCTTATACTCCTGATTTAGCTCCCAGTGACTTTTACCTATTCCCAAATCTAAAAAAAAATTCCTAGCTGGTAAGCGTTTTACCTCAAATGAAGATGCAGTTACAGTTGTAAACCACTATTTTGAAGGCCTTGAGGAAAAGTATTTTAATCAAGGGATAGAATTGAAGTTTTAGGAGATTATATTGAAAAATAGAAATGTTTTTGAAAAACTAACTATTCTCTTTCTGTGCTAGGCTAAGAAGTTTCCGAACGGCCCTCGTATGTAAGCTAGAAGCTATGCTAGTAAATTGTACAGTTATCGGTCCATAATAGGTCATGGCTCCAATTTCTGGAAAACAGTTTTTGCTCATTAACATGGTATAGGGTATTATGTGGCTCGCTTTGACCGACTGTCTTAGTTGTTTCGTTTTATTTCCTCACATACATATATCCTAAAGAGATGTTTGAAAAATTGTATCT
The DNA here is from genome assembly GCA_950370525.1 of Bellardia bayeri. Taxonomy (NCBI): domain Eukaryota; kingdom Metazoa; phylum Arthropoda; class Insecta; order Diptera; family Calliphoridae; genus Bellardia; species Bellardia bayeri. The sequence continues at coordinate 24,767,808 of OX493267.1, forward strand.
AAGAAAGCGTTTAACTGAAAAATCTTAAGAGATAAATAGCAAATGCAAGCATGTTTTTTAAAGATCTAGCCGAGGAATTTCAGAAAATATAAAAATCTTAGAAAAACTGCACGCATTTAAACCAATTACATGTCAAGGTGCCCTATTTTAAGCCTCCACAGCTCCGCCCATGAAAATTTGTGGGATCCACATTTTTAATCTAAGCTCTACTAATATATAATCTTGATTTAACCAGTCTTTTCGAAATGAAAGATTTTTTCCCAAACATTTCGATTCTGCTTCAATATGCTGGAAGCAATATGTCAATACTACCTGCCATCAGCGATTATTAGGTACGATAAATTGGCAAAAGCGGTTACATGCTTTTATCGTTTTGGTCTCATTTTGTTGAGATTGCTTAAAGAAACCAGCATTTCTTTCTACTTAACTTTAAATTAACAGAAACAGGTGTAGTGCATAAAATGATAGTTAGAGAGGAAGTGGAGAGGGTGGGCGATGAAAGAAAAAAAAAATGATTTTATTTAAGTATCACCTCTTAACTTGAGTAAACTTATAATGTCTACATTTTTCATTTATTTATGTAGTTGTACGTATGTATGTAGTTAGTACCCCACCTTGAAAATCTGGTGCTGTGTTTTACTTTTATTACTTTTCAGTTAATTATGTATTTTTCCTCTACGAAAATGTTTCAACTAAAATCACTAAATACTCGTTTGTATGGGCGAGTGTGTGAGTGTGTGTGTATGTATGAGTGATGTTTTCTTATATAGTATGCGTGTATAAATAAGTGTGTCAAAATGTGACAGTGTGTAGTTAGTTGAGTTGAGTTGTGAGTTGTGCTTAGTGTGGCGTTAAGTTAAGCCCCTCATTAAACACCGTCATTCCTTTGTAAATTTACCCAGTTGTTACAACGCTCAGCGCCTTCAACGAAACATTGGTAGTCAAGCGTCATTCATTCATTGACACTTTGACGGAATGTCATACAGAAAGTATAAAGATTTTAAACAGTGCACGAGAGTGCGAAAGTGTATAAAATTTAAGTTAATCAAGGGGTTTTTTGTTTTGTTACTGTTCTTGTTGTTGTTGCTGTTACTGCTGCCTTTAAATCAGACCCCAGTTAAGTTTCTTGTTTATATCTTAGTTTCAGTTTCAGTGCGTATGACTGTGTGTTTGAAAGTAAAGATATTTGAGTAAATACGAGTATGTGTGCGTTTTTACTACATTCCACATCATTTCCGATTTATCAAACTTGGTTATTTTCTTTATACATACCTACATATACATATAAATATTTTTAATAACAACAACTTTAGTTTACATTGAACCACCTCCGCTGCCACTGCCACTACCACCCCGCTCTTGGTCATCTTACAGACATACTTATGTATGTACATACTTACTCCACCTTCTTTAATTTGTCACATTTCAGTCTATTTTACGGTTTTTCACTTTTCTACTCGCACTCGTACTGCAAGTATTTCTTATTTTATTCCATTTTATTATTATTGCGTTGGTGGTATTTTTTAGTGATTTTTTTTTCGGTATGTATTCGTATCTTGATTAGAGACAGAGGCAGCTGTGAAAACAAACTGTTAGAAGAAAAAAATAAAACTAATTTGTAATTTTACGCACAAATATTTTATGGTTTAGTTAACCTAAATTTAGTTTTAATGTTAAGTACTGAACACAGTTATCGTTGATACATATAAACATACTCATACTCGAACTTTTTCCCATGTGTTATTTATGAAATTTTCAAATTAGTTTTTAACTTGAATTTTAAACCAAACATAAACATAAATCGCACTTGTTTTTATTTTGTTACAGAATTAATAGTTGAAACAAAAAACCATATAGATAAAAAACAAACAAAGTTTTCCCCCAAATTTGTCGTGTAGATTTTTTTTTTGAGCAATCAGGATGTAGTATCCTGAGTATCCTTAAATACTTATTACTAACACGTCTCACTTTCGTTAAAGCAATAAAAAAAAAACAAGTTAGAGTTCAATATTAGGCTGTCCCGAATCTTAAATACCCTTCACCTAAATATAATGAGAAATACAAAAAGTACACTGCACAGTGGTTTAAGTTTCTAAGGAAGACGGTCATACGTAGTTTACTCAGTTATATTAGTCATCAGAATTAATATAAATATTTATGTTTACGGTATTTATGGGCCAATTAGGGTAAAATAAGATTAAAAAAAGTCTTTAAATATAATATTATAATAATGTATTTACACAAAAATGTTAGTTATTAATTAAAGAAAAAATAATAAATTTTATAATGGCAATTTAATACAACATTTGTACATTATTTTCAAAAACTTAACATACAGCCTCTGGTGACAGCATAGACTTCTTCTTTTGTGGTAATTTACGTAAAGAAGAAATCAACGTCTGAATTGCTTGAATAAATTATTAAAAGATTCAGCGGCTTCTTCAGAAATCTCGCCTATGGAAACTAGACAGTGTTCAACTACTTCCGATCAATGAATTAACACTTTATGAACTGAAGCAGGCAAATTCGTGCGGTTCCTAACGAATAATCTCTAAATTCTACACTATTAATTTCGTATCCCGACGAAAGACATTGCAAACGATGATGACACCGATCAATAACTGCTTGATTTAAGCCAGCTATTTCAGCTGATATAGCTGAATTCAAAACAAAAAGTTCTTACAGTGTTTCCGTCATTGGATGTGCCACTTCCGCCACTTTGAGCTTTGTCGACAATTAAACCTAATCGTGTCCTAAAATGCTGCTGAACATATAGTTTTTTCTGTGCAAGAAGCTCCTTTTCATCTGTTGAACGAGCCTACCACTTTTTAAAATCTAATCGGTAAGATAAATGAATAAAATATTTAAAAAAATCTTATCCATGAATGCAGAGGAGAAAACCCAAACTGATATCTACCAGTATCAATAACGGGTTTACTTAAACACATGTTAAACTGCTGAAAAAAATAAGGAAAGTTGTTTTGATTTGTTCACTTCCGATGCACAAAAGTAAATGTAAAAAGCAACTGATTGCAAATCTTTTTGCATGTTTTAGTAGTACCACTAATTGTGAGTATTAGAGCGAACTAACGGTGAAAAAATCAAACAACGTCATTTGACCACTATGTCCTACTACTGAACCACTGTGCACTGGTTTTCACGGTATAATTGACTGCAATCATAAACGCGAAGAAAATTCATTGCTATTATATGGCTGCATGATCATAAATTTTTCTAGCAAACAACTTTATTGTTGAATGTACAGTGGGACATAATCGACATTTTTTGGATATAAATTTGGCATTTCTAAACGTCTGATCGGACCAGACAAATTTTTTTATGGATGTAGCCAAGAAATATTCGAATTTAACATCCTTTACGTCATATTGATAAAACCTATTTTGCACATTTTCAATACTAAAGATTTCTTAATCCCCCAGGAAATTTTTCCTAGGTCCTACCTTATTTCCGTAAATGCCTAAAATGCTATTGGTGCATCTCGACTCTACAGGCAACATATATTTAGTCTTAAAATCGTTTTGAAATGTACTTTGTTTTACTAAAGGCTACCAATCTGTATATTGCTGCAGCAATATCTATAATTCGTCCTGTTAACATTCTGCTTCGTTAGATATATCTAACGAATCTTGTTGTCGACATGCTATATTTTGCCTTAAATTTCTTGATTCGGATTAATATTTAAACGAATAAATTTTTCAAAAACATCACCATCCTTTTAGCAAGTACTTACTGACAGTCACATATTATTAACTCTTGTAAAATGAAAAAAGAATATTTTAAACTAATATTATTTAATGTATGAGTTTATTTATTTGTGTATGTGTAAGAGTTTCCGTTTGCTTTGCTATTGTTATTGTTGTAGTTGTTATTATTATTATTATTGCTTGTATGAATCCATTCATTTATTCGTATTCATCTCTGGCTCCTCTTTCAATATATCGATGATCCTTCACACACACACACACACACACACACACTAGTACGCACACATGTATTCTGGTCTGGATGAACGTATTGATTATGTTGGCCGTTGTGTAGCCGCAAGTCCATTGAATTCATATTGCTGCTGCTACGGTTGTTGTTAAAATTACTTCCGTTCATTTAAATTTGAATTCAGATATTATTTCCGGTTTATTGAATACCGTATACAGAACATAACATATCAAATGAATGTTATGATTTTTCCATTAGCATTGAATTCACTTGAAATAAAAATAGAAAAATAAAGATGTGAACAAATCAGAAAAAATTAGGATCTCATATATACAATACACGTAATACTTGCTTATTTAAGTATAAGCATGCATTTATCTGTTTAAACACACTCAAATAATTTGTATCCGTGATTTATGTCATTAAGTTTTCGGGTTTTAAAAGGTCTCCGATCAAAAAGGTACAAAATGTAGAAACTGTTCACTAAATGTTTAAAACTATGTATGTACATCAAAATTTGAATCTACTACATTAAAAAGTAAAAAATAATAGATTTAGATTCCATCATTTATAAGATGAAACAAACAATTCTGAATAATCGGATACATATTGATCTATCACCAGCAGAATATTTATTCGAATAAATTCTTTAGATAAATCCTTACAGACTAAATTTTTATTTCATAATTATTTCTTAAATGACAAAGAAGGCAGAATGCAATTAATTATTTAAATTTCACATAATGTTACGTTTCATGAATATATAAAATATGCTTTGTCAGAACTACCGGTTCGATCTCATAAATATTAGATATTTTTAAACATTTTTCCTTCAATTTGTTTAAAAAATGTATTGCAGATATTGCCATGAAATTTAGTCTTTTTCTGATAAAAGAAGAAAGTAAAAATCGGCCCATGATTTCTCACAGTCTCCACACAAATATCTTCCCGAAATATGGCTTAATAAATGCCTGGAAAATTGGAATATTAATACAAAATTTGGCAAAAATAACTCATGCAAAAAAAAATCGCAAAACGAAATTTTGTTTTGTTCGGTCCATTGTTGACCATAGACTCCATATATAATCCCCATCTAAAATTCACTTAAATACGTATAAATCTGGTACAAATGTAGTTACCAGGTTAAAATTCGACAAAAATAATTCTTATAGATATATATGTAAATTGTGGAACTAAATTTTATGATGGTCGGTCCATAATTGGTCATAGCTCCTATATAAGGACGACAACTGAAACAATTAACAAATCTTTATATATATCTTAAATATCGGTACCGGCTCAAAACATTATATATATCATTTAAATTGTATACAAAAATCATTCCACAAAATTTTGTGAATTTCGGTCCATATTTGACCGTTTCCCCCTACATATATATATTTTTTTTAACATTAATTAACAAACACAAACTGCGAAGCTTTTGGCTTATCTGCAGAAAACACCCAGAGTCTTTGGCGGGAATCGAACCTGCAACTCTCTGACTGATAGTCTGGCACACTATCGCCTAGTCTATCGGGGGACTCGAAAAGCCCTCTTCCGAAAAAACCTTCAATACTCATAAATCTCTTATAAATAATGGTACCGATTCAAAATTTTACACGGATCATTTACATACATGCAAAAATCAAACTGCTATATTTTGAGAATATCGGTCCATATTCCGAAATTCACATGTATCTAAATATACGGTTATTACGTTAAATAATTCATCCAAATTGCTTTGATTTTTTTACAATACCACTAAATTTAGTGGTAGTGCAATTATTTTTTAAATACCACTAAGTGAATATTGGTATTGAAATTGTTAGTGCACTAAAAATATAGTGCATTATGCCCATCTCTGTCAAATATCAACATATTACGATAAATAGATTCCTCATAAAAATGATTGCCACATATTTGTAACTGAACCATATTATAGTTAGCGCAATCATATAAATAATTACAGCGACCACAACATTGATAAAAAAAAACTCGTAAAAATTTTGAATTTTTGCTGTTAGCTAAAAGGGTTTCTGTATTCATACGCCAAGTAATGTCTGCTGGTCCCTTGAGAATCTTTTTCTTATTTACCAATTTGTGCGTCTTAATAAAGATATACTTAAGTTTTATCGATGACTGTCGAGATTTTGGATGTAGCGAGTTGCTCCTACGATGACAGTTTTGCGGAACTTCCTCATTGCTTAGTATACGTTGAAAAGTATCGGTACAGCTTTGTAGTTTGTCTAACGGAACTAAGTATTATGGGTAAATGGAATGATCCCAGAGAAATAACTGCCGCCTGGTTCTACAGTTAATCAGATTAGGTCTCCCTATGGTGATATTTGGCGAAGTAACACAATTACCCAGATACATTCAATGTGCAGAACATGGATTCATCAATATGTTCCGCCAACAACGTTTCTCTCTGGTATTCGCATATAAATGAGTGCTAGAACTAATGTTGAAAGTTAAATTCCCCAAAGACCAAAGTATAAAGTCTGAACGGAAGCTTGGTTACTGGTGAAGTGTCAACATAATAGTTTTTTTTTACCAATATTATTGGTCTATAGTATTCAGATCGAAAGAAATCAGGGTGTTGTATATCATGAATTGTGCTGCAAGAGAATGACAATGATACGGATATGGCAACTTAACTTTTCGACCGAACTTTCATATGGTGACACGCAAACAGAAGTCTTATTTCTGGAAAATCATACAGAACCATGTTTCGTGAGTAGATGCAATTCCGAAATTAAAATTAAATTGTTTGATTGCTGTTGGTGGGTTGACAGTAAAAAAACGGTTCGTAGAATCGACTGCCGTGGGAATGATACTTGTAAGTGTCATATAGGTTCGAACATAATTACACTAAATGTTTTCCTTTAGTGTATTCTGATATGTATTGTGGCAAATAATAAAGAATCAGATACACAACCAAACATAATATTACCAGATATTTATTAAATACAAAACAAAACAAGTTAAATATATTTGAAGAAATTTTTATATGAATGAATAACTGAACTGAATAAATGAATGAACGAACGCAGAAAAAAAAACAAAACGTACAAATGAAATACATATAATCGCCAATTTATGTATGGATAAATCGGTCTATATATATATATATATATATGTACGTGAGTGTATTATAAAGGAAACTACATACATACATACATACAGTCAATAGTATTTATAGAAAATACAAAAACTAAAAAAAATAATAAAATTAAAGTGATTCACTTCAATTCAAAAGGATTTTTCTCTATTATTTCTTGGTATTTAATAAATTGTTATATTATCATAAACGTTTTTAAAGAACAAGTTTGCTGTTCTCCTTTCTCCTTCCGTTTTTGATTTTTGTTATTCTTGTGATTCCCTGTTAGTTTTCGTTGAAGTTGAACATTTTTAACAATAAAATTCAGTGAACCGAAAAAGGTAATGACAATTAAATTATACGAGTATTGAGAGTTTTTAAAAGACATCATGGTTTTAAGTTCAGATAAGAAACAGAAAAAAAAAAAACATATCAGTTGGCAATGGTGTTCAAGATGTTAAATTAAAAATTATTTTGTGAAAGATTAAAATGTAATATAAAAGTTTGTGTAAAGTTTTTTTTGTTTTTGTTTTAAATTTGGTTTATTTGTCATTATATTTACTCATGAATTTTCATGGAAATGGAAATGATTGTTGGATTCTTTTACATGTATTATATCAGTCTTTTATTTAAACAAGTAAGAGTTTATATTCGGCGGTGCCGAATCTTCTATACACACCACCAAACCACCTATTATAGGGCGAGCTTCATAAAATATTATACCGTAATTTCTATTTATTTTAGGTTTATTTTAGTAGAATTTCATCTCAACTACGAAATTTATAAGAATTTTATGCATATTTCAGTTATAATGAATTATTTAAACTTTGATTGCATTTTTCCAGCATGTAACATAAAACGATTTACTTTAACACACAATAAATTAAGTACCACACAGCCCTGATTTTGGCTTTCTGAAACGTCAAAACTGTCACCTCTGTATACTCTGTGGTTATTCTTGGAAGTGGCAGCTTTGGCCAATTATGGACCAACTTTCACAAAAGTCAATTGGATAATTTTTACATGCCTATAAGTGATCGGTGTAAAATTTCGGTGCGATATGGATGTTTATGTTCGTTAATGAGTTTTCGGCAGTAGAACTCATAACGAAACTATGACCTATCATCATGAAATTCAGTACGATGATTTAAATGTAAATGCGAACTATTTGTTTTGCATTTCAAAATTTTTGCACATTTAAGAGATTTTTCGAAGTGGGTATTACGGTCAAATATGTACCGATTTAGGGACGATTTACATAGACATATGTATGAACTATTTATGTTGAATTCCAACTTGATAGTGATGTTTATAAAAGATTTATGCGCATTTAAGTGATTTTCGGAAGTGGACTATATATGGGGGATACTGTAAAATATGGACCGAACATCATGATATTGAGAGTGACGATTTATATATATATGTATGAACTACTTGCGTCGAATTTAAACTTGCTGCTGATGCTTATAAGAGATGTATGCGCATTTAAGTGATTTCTGGAACTGGACTGTTAATGGGGGCTATGTGAAACATGGACCAATCATCATGAAATTTAGTACGACAATTTAAATATGTATACGGATAACTTGTGTTGAATTGCGAATTCTCAGTAGTTTTTATAAGAGGTCTTTATATGAAGACTGACTATTATGAAATTTAGCACAAAGACTTGTACGGATTAGTTGTGGTGAATTTTGACTTCTTAATGATTTGATCTATAACTCGATCTATAATCTATAACTCGGATCCTGCTTTACCGATTTAGCCCATTTGCAATACCAAACATTATGATAGATCAAAGAAAGTTTGGTTAAAGTTTTATTGTTCTATGTCTTTTTTTCGAAGCTCTATTGTGCCTTCAACAGACAGACAGACATGCATAGATCATCTTAAAATCTTATAAGGACCCTACGACCATTATTTCGATGTGTTACAAACGAAATGACAAACATAATATAACCCCATCTCTTTGGTGATTGGTATAAAAATATTTCGATCCTCAGGTCATTGAAAGCCAACTAATTCAATTGCCTAGATGAACATAATTATGTACGTAACAAACGAGTATGATTCAATTTAAAGATGAATCAATTAATGCAAGTTGTTTAGCAATTATGCATATTTCTTTACGGCTGCTATAAATATTTTATTTTTATTTACAAACATTATTGCTGCCATAAATTCTATTTCGTGTGTTTAAACTAATGACAGTTGTTTGATTAATTATATAAAATCAAACAGTAATAAAAGTATATCAAATTACAGAAAAATATAAAAAAAAACAACAAAACCGTAACATATGTTTTAAAACTCACTCTACTATTTAGTTCATCCAAAAAGAGACAGAGACTAGTTGTCAGTGCATTTAATGGGTAAAATATCCCTCATTTTAAACACAATGATTTTCGCATGTCTGTTTTGTACTTCTAATCTTTAATAATAGTGAAACTAACAGCCGTTGCATGTTATCATCAGTCGCTGTAGCTATTTGAAATTGCTGTTAATTATATTGAAACATAAAACGTTTTACTCTAATCACCAAAAAAAAAAATACAAACAAAAAATAAAATTTTGCTACGCTTTCTGTGAGGCCAAACAATAGATTTGGAAACCAAACTATGAAACCCAAATTAAAAATGTTCATCTCAATGAAGCAGTACATAGAATGTGAGGTCACAGCCAGTCAGTCATCCAGTGGAGGGTCGCAAATTGCATGAGTGCGTGAGTGAATGAATAAATGCCTATTGAGATGGTTCAATAGCTAACCAAATGTTGTTAATCCTTAATTACCGCATTTCAACAAATATTTATACTTTTAAATGAATTGAAAATAACTACACACTACAATTCTCGCAAAATTAAAATAAAATTTCTTGTTACTTTCAATCGAAAAAAAAAAATTGTTTTCAATTATGTGCTACTCAAATAAAACACGTGTGAACATAATCGAGTGAAATGAATTAAAACGAATTAAAATGAGTAGACAACCTTATGTGCTTGTCGAAATTGTACGCAATGGCTTAGGATGCCTTAAAGATGAAATTTCGAAACCAAATTTAAGAAATATATTTGTAGTACATCCTTTATTGTGGACAGTAGCAGGTTAATTTGTATCCCTTGAATGCACTGCTTGCAGTTCATATTCATTCATGAGCCACCCAATATCATATTGTAACAAAATCGTATAATATTTTCAATTTAATATCTAAAGCAAATCAGTACTATTTCTACAACCAGAACGAAATCGTAGATTCTGCACGGGCTTTAATTATGTGTTTGAAATTTCCGTCTACAATTCAAGGGGTTTGTCTTATATGCGCTTTAAAATAAATATTTTCTAGTAGATAAGATTTGTATGTGAGCATTACATTTTTGGATTCGTACAAAATATTGATTTTAATTTTTTAAATTTGTTTCCGACATTACAAAAATAGTGCAGAATTGAGAAATGCGATAATACATAAATATGCATATAATCTTCAATAAAAGGTTGTTGAAAAAGTTCAAAGGAATTTTGTATCAATGAAAATTTAGCCTGCGTCAACGGATTTCCACATTTTAATATTGTAAATTTTCCATACACTTTAAAGAGTCTCATGTTTTTCGTCAATCGATTCAACATTTCTTTTAAACGATATATAAAACAATTTTATTTGAAAACATTTACTTGGCCCATTTCCATATTTATTTTGTTTAATTCAGTTTCAAACTCAGCTCCACAATCAATTGCATCTAATGTAAGAAAAGAAACGGCTAAATCGATTGCTGATTTTAAGGTTTACAGAAAGTCATCAACATTTTCAATGTCATTTAAAATTGTTGGTTTAAAGGTTTTTGATAAAAAAAAATAATTTTTACAGAGACTATTTGTTCGTACGTGCTTTCTTGTTCCGACTGAAATTCTAAATTTAAATGATTCATATTGGGTTGATAAATACTAGCAACAGTCGATTTCGATCGAAGTCACATAAATCGTTATACATATATGTATATTTTGAGCACTTCTGTCATTTTGAACAGTCGATATTAATGAAAAATTATGTTTTAACTCTGTCCACTAGGGGTACAACCAAAATAAGGCCCTATCACCACGCTGTAGCCATTTAATTAATTTATAAAGAAAATATTTTTATTTTTTTAGAACTTACTGATCCCAAACTTAATTGCATTTGACGCGGCACCTTTTTTAACGATATTTGAAAATCTAAAGCTACAGTTCTTATTGTTTTTTATGCACTACATGGTATGTAAAGGACCATTTTGATATTTTCAAAAATTGTAAAAAAGTTGTATCCCTACTGTCCACTGCTCCAAACTACTTTTGACGGCGGCTCCATATGAGTTCCAACAAGTTCTAGAAACTTGAACGAACTTCCTAAAATTATTTAAATCAACTCCACAAAGTGGAGTAGGATGAAAACGTTAATTGCTATATTGTTAAGAAAAATTAGCCAAAAAAATCGCCATCTCATTTAAAAACCGCAAAGAAATCGCCATGTCGCCAAATGGGAATTTAAGTCGCCATAAGCCCAAAAAAATCGCCACATCTGACAGCCCTGGTGCCAATTGAGGTGATGAGTGATTTAAAATGTAGTTTGTGGGGCTTTTAAATACGCCAAATGCTGCTAACTATCGATCGATTTGCCAATCTATAAATTTGTACTAAATAATGTTAATAGTGTGTGGTTGGAATGCTACTTCGGCATTAGTAACATTTTTATATTTTTGTGGGTTAGACCACTCTTGCACTCATCGCCTCAATTGATAAAAACATGCCTATTTTTAGTCTATACTTTTTATTTTATTGTGCTTATTAGCGGCTTTTGTTCTAATACTGTGTTCAGATATGCAACTTTATTGCGATAATCGCAATAAACGCCATTATTGAGCTCAATATTCCGTATAAAATCTCAATTGTTATAATATTGAGTAAGATTTCGAATGCAATACTGTTCACAACTGTGTTTAGTGAACAAAATTGTAAAAAATGGCAAATGTCAACAAAAGAAATCATTAAAAAATCAATGTGAAGGTAAGTTTGTTTACATAGAGTATGTTTGTATTGTTTTTCTGCTGTAAGCTGAAATTGCGTATGCCTGAACACTTAAAATAATATAGTCAATTATTCGAATATTGACTCAATAAAGTTGCATATCTGAACACAGTATAAGAATATGAGGGTGCTGTAGCTTAATTGATTAGCGCGTTTGCTCATTATGCATGAGTTGGTATTTGTGGCCTAGGTTCGATTCCTAACCGCTGCCACTCAAAAAACAACATCAGTTTCTGATAATTATTTAGTTTTTCTATCCTATCATAACTAATATAGCATTTAAAAACGCCACCGAAGTAAAGTATTTAAAATAAAGGCTATAAAATCAAGCTTTGATCAATGCACCTACTTACCACCAGAGGCGCTGCAATACTGTACTACTAATAAACATAACGCCCACTTACAGTGTTGTCATAATGAAAACCTTTTCTCTACTTTCCAAAGAAAGTAACACAATTAATTAATTAATATATAGGCATATTATTTGTCTGAGTGTTACTTCTCTTTAAAAAACAAAAAAAAAAAAAAAATGGCAGGCCCATTTCTAAAACTTATTTAAATAAATATGTATGACTTTAATAATTGTAACAATTGGAACACTAATGAATGACTAAAAATTAATAACACCAGTATGGCTAGTTAAAACACTTAATATGTATTACTAAACACTTTTTCACATTTTAAATAGCGAATACAAGTTTAATTATGTTATTAAAAAAAAAGTAATAATTATTAATTGTGTTGTATAAGACACGATATTTATCAAATCAACAGTAATAAGTAAAACTGGAAAATAATACAATTTAAATTTATATTAACAAGTCCAATTATTTACACTTAATTTAATAAATTATCATTTTAAATATGGCAGTTGAAAAAATACAAAAATAAAACTTTAACAAAAAATTGTGATTAATTTCACATGTCAAAAGTGAAGAGAGAAAAAAAAACTATGAACAAAATATTAAAAACGACAAATTAATCACCATAATTACACATTTATGTATATACTCGTACATACATATATTTGTATATATGCATATGTATGTATATGTAATTTATTTATATATATATTTTAAATACAAACATACATACTTCGATAGATACAAATACTGAGACTTTGCTATTGTGTACGTCAGATACAATCAGTGACTTAAAAGATGACAATGATATTATTTATGATTTTAAGGAGGTTTCTATAATCCAATACGAAAGCATGAGGGTAGATAAATGTTTTAATTATTAAAGTTAACAGTTTGAACACAGACAAAGCGTCTACGGCCGTGTTAAATCAGCAAATTTTGTATTAACAAATCGAAGTGCTGTAATCGGCAGTGTCGAATGTTGTACACCCTTCAACTAAGTAGAAAAACCTGTATTTAAAGGGCACTGTTTTTTAGTAGGCGTCGCTTATAAATAATTTTTACTTTTTTGAACTCACTATAGATTTTATTAGAGCTCAAATTTTCAACATGATAAAATATTTTAGTAAAACAGAAAAGTCGGTATTTAATATCTTGGTCATATTGGTTAAAAAGAGATTTAAACGTGGTTTTTTGGTTATCACTCAAACATTTATGCCCAAATTTATTGATGAATTGTATTTCCTATTTAACTGATACAATGACAAACGGACGTCCCTATATCAACTCCGTAAGAATTATTTTATAGGAATCCAAATACATATACACAATTACATACAATTTGTTTAAATTACAAACGGAATGGTAAACTTAATTTATACCCTAATTTCACATTGTGAACGCTGTAAAAACAAAAAATGTATTTAGATTGTATGAATACAAAATTAAAATAGCGTTAGTATTAAATTGTATAAGATGTTTTCATTTGAACTTAAATTTATTATAGGTGTAATAAATCTATACAGGGTGCTGTAGCTTAATTGGTTAGCGCATTTTGATCATTAAGCATGAGTTGGTATTTGTAGCCCGGGTTCGATTTCCAGCTGCTGCCACTCAAACAACAACAATTTCTAATAATTATTAGTTTTCTATCATAACTTATATTTATCTCAGCGCCCTGATTCGGTGGTATAGCATTGAAACGCCACCGAAGTAAAATAATTAAATAAAGGCTACAAAATCAAGGTTTAACATTAATGCGCCTACTCACCACCAGAGGCGCTGCAATTCTGCACTAAAAATAAACATAATGCACAATTGCAGAGTTGTGATATAAAAAAGCTTTCTTCTTTCATCAACTTTACTTCTCCAACCTATCGCCTTTCCAAAGAAAGTAACGCAATTATATATAGGCATATTAATTGCCTGAAAAATAAGAACATTAACAGTTCGATTATGAAATAATAATTATTCTATAAATATTTAATAATTCCAACTAAAGGTACGGTCACACTTGGCAAATATTTGCCGAAAAAGACGTAACCGCTAAATAAAATATATTTGAACTCGTTTCTTTATTAAAAAAAAAACTTCGTTTATTTAGGATTTATTTTATTTGATGCTGTTTGATCTTTCAAAACTCTTGCAAGAGTAAATAACGTCAAAAAAATTTGTACTAAAACAAGTGGTTACGCTTTTTTGAGTAAATATTTGCCAAGTGTGACCGTACCTTAAGAGTTTATATTCGGCTGTGCCGTATCTTATATGCCAGCCACCAATATACCAGTAGTGTAATTCATTAATACTTGAAACCAATTTGTATTTTATTTTGTATCGATAACGACATCTGTGCGAGTTATTTTATTTTTCGGATCCCCCACATGGGAGCTATCTATGTATTTTGATTTAATTTCATCGCAATAACGATATTTACAAGAATTTTATTGGGTATTTCATTTAATCTCTGAAGTTGATTTTAAATGGGAGCTATGGCGAATTATTGATTAACCTTCATAAAATCCAAAAGGTTAAGTTTTGCATAGATATTGATTTGTGTAAAATTTCGGTTCGATATCGATATTTATAAGATATATACGTAGGTTATTGAGTTCTCTGTAAGTAGTCTTAATATGGGAGTTATGACACTAATGAATCAGGCCAATCATGTTGTTTGTGGGCAATTTCAACTTGATAGTGATATTTATAAAAGATTTATGCACATTTAAGTGGTTTTCTGAAGTGGACTTTATATGTGTCTTTGTATGGGGGCTATGTGAAATCGTAAACGAATTCTTACCATTTTTAACAGGACTTGAACTTTTATATTAAAAAGAAAGTGTGCAAAATTTCATGATATTTGAAGAAAATTTACACATTTGCACAATTTGCATTCAGAATCACTTTCTGAGTCGATTTAACGATGTCCGTCCGTCCGTCCGTCTGGCTGTCCATGTAAAGCTTGTGCGCAGAGTACAGGTCGCAATTTTGAAGATATTTCGATAAAATTTATTACGTGTAATTTTTTTGGCCAAGGACAGATTGAATTGAAACTGGTGAAAATCGGTCCATTATTTCACCTGGCCCCCATACAAATGTCCTCCCGATATAGGGGTTTAACGATCATAACTTTTTTAATTATGAAAGTATCCAAACAAATTTCACCACAAATGAGTTATAAATGAAGACAAATCACATATACAAATTTTGTCCATATCAGTCTATAAGTAGTCATAGCTCCCATATAAGGACCACTCCCGAAAATCACTTTAAAGAGCATAATTCTTTTAAAAATGTCGGTATCCAAATAATATTAAATACAAATGTATTTCATATATATACAAATAATACGGTACAATTTAATGATGATCGGCCCATAATTAGTCATAGCACCCATATAAGGCCCACTTCCGAAAATCACTTTAACGACCATAAATTTCTTAAAAATGCTGGTATCTAAATAAAATTCAACACAAATAAGTTTGATATACTTATACAGAGATGATGACACCTAATTTTATAATGGTCGGTCCATAATTAGTCGAAACTCCCATATAAGAGACCGTAATTTACTTTAACGTCCATAAATCTTTTAAAAGTATTTACATCGAGATAATCGGTTTACAATATGTTATATCTCCTATATAACGCCCATTTCTGAAAAACGTTTTATACATATACTAGGTGTAGGGTATTATATGGTCGGGCTTGACCGACTATACTTTTTTACTTGTTTATTATTACGGACAATTTTAGCTTAAGCGACAAGCCGCTGTCACACAAAATATAAACAAACTATGTATCAATATGCGCTTAAGCTAAAATTGTTTTTGCTATAAATTCGTAACGGTACATTGTGTGACAATGCAATTTAAAGCAGTGTTGCCATTTTAGCACTTTCAGTACTAGATTTAGCATTTTGTTTCTCGAAAATGCATTGAAATTTTTAAAATTTATGCTAAATGCTTTTTAGCATAATTTATTTGATAAAAAACAATTTTTTTTTACTTTTTACTTTTTTACTTTTTTTTTTACTCCAAAAAACACTTTTGGAGAAATAAAAAATAACTTTTATTAATATTTCAACAAAATTTTTTTTGGTGTGGTAAAGCTATGTATAGACGATCGTCAGATATTACAACATTGTCAGATCTAGCAATGTACTGATATTGAAAAATTGTTAGCAAAAGGTAAATTGTCAGTTTAGACGACTGCAAGAAAACTAACAATTTCATTAGCACACAATGAATTTATCTGTCAACCGAAATTGTTTTTCCAAAATGTTATTAATGCACACTTGTTTGTTTATTTATGTATATGTATACAGAATTGCATTTAGAAATAATTTCTATGACAATGCTGTTATTAATGCACACTTGTTTGTTTATTTATGTATATGTATACAGAATTGCATTTAGAAATAATTTCTATGACAATGCTGCCATTGGCAGATGCATAAACTTTGCACATATGACAATGCAAAGTGTTTGACAATTGTCTTAAAACAATGACAATGACAAAATTGTGTGTTTACACGATTGTTAGATGTCTGACAATATTTTTGTCTTCCAATGTACTAAAATGCTTTTGCTTACAACGTTGGAAGACAAACATTTTAAGTTCACACGGTTGTTAGACATTTTCTGAACATTTTTCGGACAACGTTGTAATATCTGCATAAATTTTTGAATTAATATATGAAATGTAATCTATTAAAACAAGTCAACAATTGTTATGAACGAAATTAGATAAAAACTATAATTTATATTTGCAACATTTGAAATAAAAATTGTATTGTTACATTGAAAAAATTTAGCACTTATTTTTTCTTCTGTAGAACATTTTAGCACTTAGTTTTTCAAGTTTTAGCATATTTTGAAATTCATTTTCAGGCAACACTGATTTAAAGAGATAATGCGAGTGATGCCAATGAACAAATATATAGAAAAAAACGTTTTTTGAAAATTGTGTCGCTCAAGCTTTTTCCGCGGTTAAGGCACGATATTGTAATATATCGATATATGTATATGAATATCGATTTATACGTACTTTATTTAATTTATTAAAAAATACTACAAATTTATTGCAAAACTTCAGTATTTCTTTTCTTATATTTGAGTATTGAGTTTTCTAATTTTTATACCCAACATCACATAGATGGTGAGCATATTAAGTTTGTCATTTCGTTTGTAACACATCGAAGTATTGGTCGTAGAACCAAAAAATTTATGTAATCTTGGTCCCTATAATATTCTAATCCTGCTGTGAAAGGTACGAAGAGGTTCGAAAAAAAGACATAAATGTTAAATCAGGCATGAGCTAAGTGTAACCATTCACGAAATAAGCACTAGTTGAAGAAAAATGTTAAATGGCGGACCCTTTACAACTATGAAATTTTTACCAAACATTCTTTGATGCACCGAAATATTTATATTTGGTACTGAAAATTAGCAAAATAGGTCCAAGTTATAGACCAAAGTTTCAGACTACCTGAATATTTTTTTGCTATTTTCTTTAAATTTGATGCACTTCACATAGCCCCTATACAAATGTTGTCCCCGAATATGCCGTTATGGTACATAAATGTCTATAGAAAAGCAGTAACAAATTCAGCAATAATAAGTTTCATGCAACAAGAAAACGTGCCTTTGGTAAAAACTGAGATAAAAAAAAATGCAAAAAAAAAACTTAAAAAAGCTTGAAGTACACCCAAACCCATTAGCCCGCAACATATTAAATAATAGTGGCTATATTCGACTAAGAAAAAGGGATACAGCAGATCTGAGCCGAAAACAAGAAGGAAGAATGCCAACTTAATAAATAAAATGGTCCGGCATTGGCTGGACTAATAATTTAATTTTTTTAAATATACGATTTGAAAAACTTATTGTTAGTTCGTTTTTAATTAAGACACAAACAATAAATAAAAGTACAAAACAAAAAAAAAAAAAACAACGAGATATCTCAAAACGATATTTTGTTTGCATCAGTCCATATTTTGACATATTCTCATACAAAATTAACTTCCGAAAATCAATTAAATGCGCATAAATATCTTATTAAAATCACTATTAAAATGAAATTTTATACAAATCATTCACATACGTGTACACATCGTCGCACATAATTTCATGCTGAACGGTTCATAATAGGTTGTAGCTCTCTTATGTGGACTACTTCCGAAAAACTCATTAACCTACATATAAACATCCATATCGAACTGAAATTTTACACATATCAGTTAGAGGTACATACATATGTATTAATTATAATATTGACTTTTGTGAAAATTAGTCCACAATTGGCCATGGACAAGGTCTAGTATAACCACAGAGTATACAGAGGAGAAAATTTCAAAAAACGTTTCAAAAAGTCATAAAGCTAGGGCTCGCAACACGCTGCAAAAATATAAACAAACAGCAGTTCTGAAGGAAAGAGATAAATATAAAATGTGCTTTTCTTCCGTCTCGTAACACCTCCGTATACTTTGTGGAATAACTGGAATATGCATAAAATTCTTGAAAAAATTGTTATTAAAATGAAATTTAAACAAAATAATCTTAAAATAAATATAAATTACGGTACAATGTTTTATGACGATCGTCGCATAATAGTTGATATCACTCACGTAAGGGATCCGCAAAATAAAATCACCAGTTTAATAATTAATTAGCTTTTCTCTATTAGCTTTATCGTAAGATTCATCTTTTTCCAATGTAACGTTAATTTTAAAGAACAATTTCAATTGTTTTTTTTCCAGGAAGTTCTTCAAAATTGTTGGTCGGGAATTTTCGGACCTAGAGAAATCTTCGTTCATGTCAGAATGTAAATATATTAATTTTATGTACAAAGTATGTATACATATGTATGTACTCTTTTGTACGAGTATATGTTGAGATGAGAGTAAAAGCCTTGATGAAAAAAGTCCATAATAAATGTTTAATTAAAACATATTAACTCTCTATTAAATTATAAATACAACACGGGATAAAAAAGAAACAAAAAATTGATTATACAGATACATACATACATACGTTGGGATGCACACATTATTTGTGTGTATGCATGTACGTAGGCAATTTTGAAAATGTAAATAATATTTATGTATGTATTTACATAAGATCCCAAAGATGAAGATTAGTGCGGCACCAAAAAAGTGGTCGTTGATATTGACTAAAATTAAGTTGAAGTTTGTTTGTAGATATAATTTTTAAAAATACCTTTAGAATTTTCTAACATTTGATATATGTATGTATGAGTATCTATGTAATTTTCGCAAGTAATATGGCCAAATATAGACCAAAATTTACAAAATCCAACATTTTAACTGCTTTATATTTAAGTAATTTTTGTAAGTGAACTTTGTGTGGGAGCAACTTTGAACGTTGCATGGACCAAACTAAACCAATTTTCAATCATTATTTTTTATTTGAACTGTTAATTTTTTAAATTTTTTGATATTTATTTATTTTACGTTTTGTCATTTTTTTTATTAAACTTATTTTTGCTGAATTTAGTATCGATATTGCTATTTGATAGGCATTTATGTAATATTGTGCCATATTTCGGGAATACATTTTTATGGGGGCTATATGAAATCAGTGACTGATTCTTAGTATTTACTTTACTTATTTTGTTCTTCCTCCGTAGAAATAACGTGAACAAAATTTCATGGAATTATTTACAATACTTTTAAACAAAATCGCAAAAAAACTGTTTAAAAATATCGTATTATAATGGTGATTGTTACACATTTTGGTCCATAACTCTGGTTTGCTTAAACCGATTGTGATAATTTTAAATACCAAACTGCTTAGGAGAATTATAAACAGGTTTTTGTAAACTTTCCTGACTTTGATTACATATTGTGGACGTGAGAGTGTTTTACACAGACAAACAGTCGGACAGACGGACATATGTAGCTCAATCGACTTAGAATTTCATGATGATCAAGAATATGTGATGGTGAAGGGCATACAAAATGTCATAGTATTTCTGAAGAGTATTTCCACTAAAATTATTCTCATCGCATTTAAAATAATATATCTCATTTAAATTAAGTTAAGTTAATAAGTTCTGTATATATAAACATACATATACTTATTAAATCCTACAATTTGTATATTTAACTTGAAGTAAAACTTCAAATACAAATTTTTTTAAAAACTTTTCAAATACTCGCAAGAGAAATAATTCTCATTTTGTAGAAAATCTAAAAAAAATATCTTTCAAATAACTTAAAAATAAC
The DNA here is from genome assembly GCA_950370525.1 of Bellardia bayeri. Classification (NCBI taxonomy): domain Eukaryota; kingdom Metazoa; phylum Arthropoda; class Insecta; order Diptera; family Calliphoridae; genus Bellardia; species Bellardia bayeri. Next base: position 24,788,522 of record OX493267.1, read on the forward strand.
AATAAAAATTATTTCGATTTAATACAAACTGAGCTATCCAAATGAACGTACATATCTATAGTATATTAAAGTAAGTATACTTGTAAAAGTTGATCTGTACAAGTGTACTTACATATATTAATATACATACATTCCCATAAAATATCAACGTAATTAACAGGGAAGAATTTTTAATGAAGCAACAAAACTTTACATAAATAAATACATACATATGTACATAAGTATGTTTATGCCCATATACAACTATTCTCAAACACTGGCAAATAAATACAACCTAATGCCCATAAATAAATGTACTTTAACCAAAATATATAAAGTTGATGTCAGAACTACATACCAATTAGAAATTAAAGATGTAAATATGTTGAAATGTAAGTTGTGAGACAGCGGCAGAATTGGAATGCTTGCCTGCATGCCATAGACAACAAACAAACTCAACTAAACTACAGGGTCCGCCAAATAACTTTTTTTTTTTGAAAATGCTATAAAAAAAAACTACTGAATATTTTCTCAAATTTCTTTTTTCATTTGAAAATACAATTCTACCGGTACCGGATTAATAATGGAAAATAATCTCATTCAAATGACTGCCTCGGCTGGCCATGCAGTAGCCTACACGATCGGTCCAATTTTTAAGCACATTATCGATTATGTGCAGCTGTATTTCACCAATGGCGTCACGAATATTGTCCTTTAAAGCGTCAATTGTCTCTGGCTTGTCGGCGTAACACTTATCTTTGACGGCACCCCACAAATAATAGTCCAACGATGTCAAAACGCACGTCCGAGGTGGACAAACGACATCAGCTCTGCGGCTGATAATGCAATCTTCAAAAACAGGGTGCAAAACATCGAGTGTAGCTTCGGCTGTGTGGCACGTAGCGCCGTCCCGTTCAAACCAAATGTGCCAATATCCTCCTCTTCAATTTTTATGAACAAAAATTTGTTCAACATGGCCCGATAACGATCGCCATTGACTGTAACGGCCACTCCTCTGCCTCTGGACCAAAATCCGCACCATAGAGTGACTCGTTTTGGGTGCATCGGCTTTTCAATGTTTTCTGTGCCCCAAATGCGACACTTTTGCTTGTTTACATACCCGCCAAGATCAAAATGAGCTTCATCTGAAAAGATGATTTTTTTTTTTTGGTAAAATTGGCATCTTCTGTAAGTCGATCGCAGGCCCACTTAGCGAAACGTTGTTCAAGCGTATACACAACCCTATACGTTCAGCGGAAGGATAAAACTAATTATCTGTCAAATCATACATGTTGACACTAGTTGAAAAAAAAAACGTTAGATGGCGAACCCGTTATTATTAAATTCAACAAAAATTAAGTATTTAATTCTAACTTGTATCTAATTGCAGTTACAAGATAAACCAAATTAACAAACAAACAACAATCAACTATTTTGGAACGTAATTCTTCCGAAATGTATCTATCAGTAAATACTTGATAATGACTAGGCAATTCCCTGATTTCTAAATATTTTACTAAAATTGTTATCAAAAAGTATTAAAAATGACTGAAAATGATAAAAAGGCACGTAATAATTAAATTCCCTAAAACTTAACAGAAATCCCCATTTCTAGGCAAACTTCTTACTTCCTAATATTTGAACATTTTGTTGAAATAGCTTATAAAAATTAATTAAAATGACTTTTGAAACAAAATGGCACTAAAAGAATGAATTCCCAAAAACTTGATAAAAATTCCCTTTCTAGGGAAGCTATTTATAGCTTAATATTTTAATATTTTACACACATTTTTAACAAAATCTACTTAAAACGTCATTATAAACATTACTTTTCAATGACTACTAGATACCGACTGCATTACTTAGAAGTAGTCGTGTAAGGACTAGTTTATTATATCGTACCCTAAATACAAAAGTGTCACAACTTAAAATTATCCAAAACTGCCTTTTTCCATAAATTAATTGAGAGTACACATCTCTGGTGCAAAAATTTCTTTCACATCAAATTAAGTCTATTTTTATGTTAAGTGTGTTGCATGTGTGCGATGAAGTTTTTTGTCTCTCCTGAAAATTTTAGTATTTTGAGTTGTGACCCTTTTGTATTTAGGGTGCGATATTTATATAACTGATTATATACATACATATAATAGAGTATATTTATGATGAAGAAAACTGTGGTATTGAATAATTTTCTACCTTCAATCAAAACTAAGAATATATTGAATTGTTTGAAAATAGACCATGATAGATTTATTAAATTAGTTATTGTAGATCTAAGAGTTTTTACCAAAACTTTTTTGAAATGTTAAACTAACTCGGTGTTGGATATTATATATAATCGACTATAGTACTTTCTTATTTGTTAATTTTGCTTTTGTTAAAGAAATTCTCAATAAATTAAAATTTTTAGCAATATGAGTTTCAATTAAAATATTTGTGGAAACAATTAAAAACTTAATTGAAATCGTACCTGTAAACAAAATGATAGTATCAATTAAAAAAAATTTGAGATTTAATTGAAAATATTAGAAAAATCAGAAAAAGTAATTGAATAAATTAAAATTTTAATTGAAAATTATTTTAAAATCAATTAAAAGTTTAATTAAAAAAAAAGATTATTTTTCTGTGTACTAGATTTCCCAAATTTCGTAATAAAAATGTTCAGTTAATTTAATAAAAATTAAATTTAATGAACTCATGCCTACCTAAATAAATGTATCAATGTCTATGATTTGCAATTTATCAACTTAATTAATGTTTGACTTAGGATTGTTTTTTTAATTTTAAGTTTTAATATTTTATAAATGCTAAATCCAGTACCAACTGTCCAACAGTCGTATGAGTAATATTAAGATAACTAAAATAATTTATATTACTCATTCGTTGAAATCTGTGGAAAAAAGCTTAGGCCACGTTTTCACTATGTCATTTGTGTTGTCAAATTATTGGCAATTGTATGAAAACGGGTTGTCATATGACGTCATCTATGTTTGCAATCATGATTGCAATCATGATAATCATGATATGACAACCCGTTTTCATACAATTGCCAACAATTTGGACTATTTGACAACAAAAATGACATAGTGAAAACCAAGCATTAGAATTAGTTTTACTTAACCAAATTTGAATACTTTAGATACCCATTTACAATAATTTAATAAAAACTAAAACAAAAACCTAAATCTAATTTCCTTTTATAAAAATCTGTGTTTTTTTTTCGATAAATCGCTTTAACTGTTTCTTAACATTTCATTCAATTAGCTCTCCACATTTATTTGAAATCTTTAACATTGTTAAGAACAGACAACAGTCCAATTATTGATCAGTTGTCTTGAGCTGAGTTAGTAACTTATTTCTATATTTGAAAGCTTTATAAAAATATTAAGGAAACTTATTGCAAAATGATATTAATAAAGATTTATAATCATATAATAAGTGCTGTTTCACACATTTCAGTTTTAGCTGACCAGTTTTCGTTCAGTTCTGTTTCGAACCTGCCACATTGTGGCTACATTGTGTTTTAGAAGAAGTTATCCATTGAGATAACGAAATATTTGATATAAATATTTAGAACATTTTAATATAAATATTAAAAGTGACCTCATTGCTTAAAAAAGAAATTAAAGAATATTGAAAAAGGTCGAATAAAAGAACTAAATAACCAACAGGTTTCATTAAAAAAGGCAATATTGATTTTAATATTTACATATATACATTAATATAGTCAAGAATTTTATTTAATATTATATGGTGTTGACTTTATTTAGACGCCCACTGTATGTAGATACATAGATGGGGCAGTAATTAAGTTTTGATAATACTTTGTCAGGAATTCTTTCAATTACAATCATAAAACTATATTTAGCTCACCGATTTCTAAACATTGTTCATAAAATAAATCAGGTCGGTTAGTTAAAAAGTTGGTTTGGTTGATTTGCCCTGTGATAGGTTTGAAAAGCAGCATCCACATGTATTCTTCTTCCAGTACTTGCAATGAAGTAGTATTTTTTGTGCGGTCATTGCATGATTTTGCTTTATTGAACGTAGTTATACCCTACACCACCATAGTGCGAAGGGTATATTGTATTTGTGCTGATGTTTGTAACGTTCAAAAATATTAGTCCAAGTAAATCGGTACATTATTTACAGACATCATGACACCTGTATTTGCAACGGCCGGTCCATAATTAGTAAAAGCTTCCATATAGCCCGCCTTCGAAAATCACTTTAACATGTATAAATCTTTTAAAAGTCATGTCATGCCACGAAATTTTTGTATGATCGGTCCATAACAGGTCATAGCTACTATAACAGTTTTTGCAATTATACTGGGTGTAGGGTAGTATATGGTTGGGCTTGTACAACTATACTGTCTTATTTTAATAACGTTTTCGTTTCTATCGCTTTAGTTATTTGACAGTCATTGATGCGATAATGTATTTTTAAGGAATTTGTGCATGATTTGCTTTTAGTTGTGTTTCATAATAATTTATTTAATGAGAAATATTCGATTATTTATCAAAAATGGCATTAACTATCTAAAAATTCAACTATTCAACAAACCTAAGTTAGATGTAAAAGTGTATGTATGTATATAATTTTTATTAATTTTGCAATAACAATCTTTTCAAATAAAATTAATTTTATGAGCATTTTGTGTTTGATGCCTATAATAAAACCTAGAGTTAAATTATACTATTATAAAAGTAATAATAAAATTATATGACTTTCTTATAGTTGTTTGCAAAACTCAACTACAATATTTGCAGTATAGTTTGGGTCACAGTCGAGAGCTACGAAAGAGGGTTCGAAATAATAAAACATACAAACACCAAGAAAATATACTCGTAAACCAATAAATGAAAATCAAGTAAGAGTTTATATTCGGCTATGCCGAATTTTATATATCCACTTCATAAAATATTGTACCGTTTCTGTTTATTTTTGGTTTATTTTAGTAAAATTTCATCCCAATAACGATTATAAGAATTTTATGGATATTCCAGTTATAATCAAGAATTTACACTTTGTTTATATTTTAGCAGTGAGTAACAAAAAGCGATTTATTTTGACACACCCCAAAAGCTTTAGAAGACTGATTTTGGTTTTTTGAAACATCAAAACTGTCTCCTCTGTATACTCTGTGGTTATTCTGGGAAGTGGCAGCTTTGGCCAATTATGGACCAACTTTCACAAAAGTCAATACTTATAACTGATCTGTGTAAAATATAGGTTCCATATGGATGTTTTTGTAGGTTAATGAGTTTTCGGTAGTAGTCTTCCTAAGGAAACTACGACCTATTACGGGCCGATCATCATGAAATTCTGTGCAAAGTTTTATATGTATGTATATGTGAATTATTTTTGTTGAACGTCAACTGAGGGTGCTGTAGCTTAATTGGTTAGCGCATTTGATCATTAAGCATGATTTGGTATTTGTAGCCCGGGTTCGATTCCCAGCCGCTGCCACTCAAACAACATCAGTTTCTGATAATTATTAGTTTACTTTCTATCCATCATAACTAATATTTATCACAGCGCCCTCCTTCGGTGGTATAGCATTTAAACGCCACCGAGGTAAAATAATTAAATAAAGGCTATAAAATCTAGCTTTAATATTAATGCGCCTACTCACCACCAGAGGCGCTGCAATTCTGCACTAAAAACAAACAATTGCAGAGTTGTGATATAAAAAAGCTTTCTTCTTTCACCACCTTTTTTACTTCTTCCAAAAAAAAAAAAAAAAACATTCACGAGATTTATGCGCATTTAAGTGATTTTTCAAAGTAATCTTTATATGAGAACTACGGTCAAATATGGTTCGATCATCATCATATGATGATGTGTTGAATCCCAACTTGATAATGATGCTTATAAGAGATTTATGCGCTTAAGTGATTTCGGGAAGTGGACTATTTATGGGGACTACGGTCATGGTAGATTTTGATTATTTTGTGTAATTTATGCGCATTTAAGCGATTTACGGAAGTGTTTTGTATTGTATTGGGGCTATTTCAGAATATGAACGTTGCAAATAAAATATCGTTTTGAAATTTCACTTTGCATAAAACTTATTCATATTCCATATTCCGGGAAGACATTTGTATGGGGGCTACCATTTTCAACAGGACTTGTCCATCTGTAATAAAAATAAAGTGTGCAAAATTTCATGATATTATCTGCATTATATTTAAAGAATATATCAAAAATATCTGAATATAGTCTGAAACTTTGCTCTATAACTCGGATCCTACTGGAGCGATATGGATCCCATATTCAATACTAAATATTTCGGTGGATCAAAAAGTGTTTGGTAGAAATTTCATTGTTCTATGTCTTTCTTTCGAAGCTCTATAGTGCCTTCAACAGACGGACAGACGGATGGACATGGCTAGATCGTCTTAGAATCTTATAAGGACCCAGAATATATAGACTTTTTGCCTCTACAACCATTATTTCGATATATTACAAACGGATTGACGAACATAATTTACCCCCCATCTTTTTGGTGGTGGGTAGAACAAGTAATAAAACCAAAAATACAAACAAGAAAATTAAAACCACAAGACATTAATTACACAACAACAACCATAACAACAAAAGTATCTAACACTCACGCACACTGAGTGACATACTCACAAAAGAGTCAAAAATATTCACAAAAAGTACTCTAGTTAAAGATACATATAATACTAGTCACAAGTACGTATTTATATTAGAAGATGTGGGAGTGTGTGTAAATGGAAAAATCTATATACAAGTATACAATATAATTACACATACAAAAAACAAATACTTATATTACATATATATATATGTATGTACTTGTACATGTACATATATAGGTACGATATAAACCAAACTATTAATATGAAAATTTCATTATATTTTTTTTTTGTACTACTATGTCTTTTACTTTTTTTGCTCTGTCAGGCATGATGATGTGGCACAAACAGCAGCAGCAACAGAAAAGGCCAGGCACTTTAATGTAAAGGATATGTTATCTGGTGTTATGTACATACACATACACAGTACCTATACCACAAACACTTAGACAGTGGAGCATAAAAAGTATAAAACTAAATTTTAACACTTCTCACCAAAATTAACTATGTATTAATATAAAGTGTGTCTCATTTTATACCCTACACCACCATAGTGGGATTTGTGCATATGTTTGTAACGCCCAGAAATATTGGTCCAACACCCACCTTAAAGTATACGGATCGGCTCAGAATCACTTTTTGAGTCGATCTAACGATATCCGTCAGTCCGTCCGTCCGTCTGGCTGGCTGTCCATGTAAAGCTTGTGCACAGAGTACAGGTCGCAATTTTGAAGATATTTCGATAGAATTTGGTACGTGATATTTTTTCGGCCCAAGGATGGACAGGATTAAAACTGGTGGCGATCGGTCCATTATTTCACCTAGCCCCCATACAAAAGTCCTCCCGAAATTGGGGTTTACCGATCATAAATGTTTGAATTATTAAAGAAACCAAACAAATTTTATCACAAATGAGTGGTAAATAAGGCCAAATCACATATACAAATTTTGTGCAGATCGGTCTTTAACTAGTCGTAGCTCCCATATAAGGCCCACTTCCAAAAATCACTTTAAAGAGTATAACTCTCTCAAAAATGTTGGTATCAAAATAATATTCAACACAAATATATCTTATATATATACAAACAATACGGTACAATTTTATTGTGATCGGTCCATAATTAGTTGTAGCTCCCATATAAGGCCCACTTCCGAAAATCACTTTAAAGAGCATAACTCTCTCAAAAATGTTGGTATCCAAATAATATTTAACGCAAATATATTTCATATGCATACAAACAATACGGTACAATTTTATTATGATCGGTCCATAATTAGTCGTAGCTCCCATAAATGGCCCACATCCGAAAATCACTTTAACGATCATAAATTTCTTAAGAATGTTGGTAATCAAATAAAATTTGACACAAATTATATACAGAAATTTTGACACCTAATTTTATAATGGTCGGTCCGTAATTAGTCGAAACTGCTATATAAGACCCTGCACGTAAATCCATAAATCTTTTAAACGTATTTATATCGAGATATATGTAGTTCAACATACACAATATTTATATTCACAGAAAATATGACACTAAATTTTTGGATGATCGGTCCATAATAGGTCATATCTCCCATATAGCGTAGATTTCTGTTTTATAGATATACTGGTTGTAGGGTATTATATGGTCGGGCTTGACCGACTATACTTTCTTACTTGTTATAACTTCAGTTTGATTTTTAATGTATACACACACTGTGTTGCTTTACTATAGGTACATACATATATAACACTTGATGATGTGTGCAATTTGTTGTAAAGTAGTTACACACTGTTTTTTAAAACGTGTAAAATTTTTTAAAAGTCAAAAAAATAAACCGGTCGGCCACATGTTGTAGAAACAAATTTTGTAAATAAATCTAGATTATTATATATCGAAGGCGCTTTGCAAGCATCAAAATGAATTCTGATTACACAAAATTACTATATGAGATATGTTAGTCGTCAAATAAAGCGATGGTTAACGTACTTGAATGGCTCGCATCTTTTTCAAAGCAGAACCCCATTCAGAACATTTGGAGAATATTAAGCCGTCGAATATATGCTGAAAACTGATAATACTACCTTCAGGAAGGTATCGAAGATATCGAATTTTTGAGTTGTTTCAATGAAAAAAAAATAAGTAATGGTATCTTAAGTTACTTAAATTTCAGTGTACTTATAGTTATGAAACACTAATTAATTTCTTTATACATTTTTCAGAGGTAAAGTAAATAAATTAGACAGTTATATTCGCCTGTGCCAACTAAAATGAAAATTACTAAAACTTCACTGTTGTTAGAACCAAACTAAACTAACTAGCGCAAATGTTATTAGGATCTTTTTAAATTTTATTTTATTTTAACCATTTATAATTGATGTAGTTACCAATTCTTATCATTATTTACAGATTTTGTTTATTTATTACAGCAATTGCATATGTAATGCAACAATTTATAAAACTAAAAATAGGTCGAACATTTCTCCATATTCGCCAGGTTAAGGAAACTGGAATAAAAAAGGGTAAGATGATAAGGTGAAGCTTATTTTGGTTCATTTTGATGCAATAAAGTTATTTATAAGAGTTTTTTAGGTGTCATATGAAAGTGGACCAATTATGGGCTAATGGCTGTATTAAGAAACGAGATTTCTGTGTATCTACTTTGGTTCAATTTCTTTACAATGGCAAAGAACCATTGTAAAGAAACTGAAATAGTTTTTAGTAGCAAAGATGATCATTAGGAAACATTAAAAACATTGAAGAGTAGAGTCGACACTGCTGTAACAATTGATAGCACAGCTCAATACCATGCTTTTATACCACTTATCAATGGAAGACTCCAGTTGAAACAGTTTTCTGCATCTACTCAATGCGATTTCCAAAGCCAAAAAAGACAGCAGCAGCTCCAAGAAAGGATTGGCAAAAAAAAAAACAACAAAAAACATCTATTAAAAAAATTAAAAAAAAAAATAAAATATTTAGTGCATATGGTAAAATTCAAAAACTTTGTTTTTTGAGTTAAAATATTTTTTTATAGATATGCCTCTTGCTACTAAGTGACCACAAAGCTTTTAAAGAAAATGGTCTAAAGTTTCTTTTTAAAAAAAAACTCCATTTTGAAAAAAAAAAATAAATGGGGGGAAATGAAAATGATACATATGCCAAATATTGAAAAATCTTATTCTTGAGTTAAAAAATAGTTTTTTTTTGATAGATATCACACTCGCATCCCATAAAGCGATTATAAAAGCCTTAAAGTAAAGTGTATAAGCTTTCTTTTGACGAAAAAGGGTCCACTTTGAAAAAACAATGTTTAAAAAAAATTTAAAAAAATGATTGAAGAAATAGCTATCAAAGTCCTTTGGCCAATTCTTGCTTGGACCTATAGGTGAGAAGTTGCACTCATTTAAAAAAACCCTGTATGACCAAAATGTCCATCTTTGACCCCCTCTAACTCCGGCAGTTCTTGACTGATGGAGCTGAAAATTTGTGCCTGGCCTACTATCCAAAACCTTCATGCAAATTTCATCCAAATTAGAAGACATTGTCTAAACTTGAGTTTAGACAATAAGTAAATAAAACCATTTAACATTAATAAAATAAAAATGAATTAATTAATTAATGAATCAAACCCAAATGTTAAATGATTATTTGTATTTAGTTATGCTTTTATTATTGTATTAGTTTTATATTGTGAATAAGATTATGAATTGTAACGAATCACTATTGTGAATAAGATTATGAATTGGAACGAATAATTATGGTGAATAACACAAATGAAAAATGTTATAAATTATCTAAATTAAATTGTTGTTGGAAACTTTTAATATGTTAAGTTTCCATTTTATCGTATAAATAAGAAAACACCACTCTATTTTTAACCATCAACATATAAACATCAGAAATTCCCTTTACACATTAAACATCAAATTGTACATACAACATTTACACCGTAAAAAACCAAAATTACCTAAATTCAATAAAACACTTTGAAATTAAAATCTAAAATTAATAACACTCTTCTTTATTTAAATTAAAAACACATTCACATCTCATACAGCATACACACAAGGTGAGCTCACATCCCTACACATTAATTCATAACCACACACCCTTTATAAACCCGTATAATTATAAAATTTCTTATAATTAAATTTCTTTATTTTATTTCAAATCCCAAACTCGTATAATTTCTCATGATGGTGAGAAATTATACTTTATAAGATATTTGGTGTTTTTTCCTAACCAGGTTACAGTCCAAAAACCAACATCCCCAAAACCCACGCCAAATAACTTCATGGTCCTTCGAGCCGGATCACTTTGCATCCTATAATCCTTTGAGCCATCCCAGGATCCCTGGAGATTTCCTATAGCTAAAAGCAAGACAGAAAAAACTCATCCAATTTATATCTAACCAAAGCCACCCAAACAAAAAAGATGAGGTAATAAAACATGATTTAAAAGGCTCAATTATATCTATTAAAAATTACATGTAAGTACCCACCCTTAAATATTAAACAAAACCCATACAATTTATAGCAACGCATATCAACGAAAAATTCATTATTTAAATTCATTCCCATAAAATTTTAAATTATTGACAAAATTCTCTTAACTCAAAGAAACAGCTAAAGAAAACAAATCTAAAAGCTCTCTTAATAAATTTACTTAGTCACATAAAAAAAAATTTTTTTGTTACATAGATAAAAGCAAAAGAGTAAAGGATCAGTTAAAATTTTAATCTCAGTGCGGGCGGACAGAATAAAGTAAAATACGTCGTCTAATATAAAATAAATAAAATTTAAACGCAAAAAGAAAAAAACTATACTTCAAAAAAAAAGTGACATTAATAAATAAACAAAGTGTGTAAAAATAAACGAAAATTCGTGGAAATAAAAATAAAAGTGAAAAGACCAAAATTAAAATAAAGAAATTATGTACATAGGTACTTACATAAATAACTAAACAAAAAGTTGTGAGTGTTAAAAGACCAAAATTAATAAATAAACAAAAGGTAAATAAGTATAAGGAAACAGCTAGTGAAAAAGTGTAATTTAATAACACTAATATATGTTGTTATTTAAAATTTTCCTATACATATATTACACATTAATTGCAAATTAAAATAAATTCCTAAAAAGTAATTTAAGTGGAAATTGGCTTCAGAATTATAACAAAAAACAAAAAAAAAAAAAAATGTACCGCAATTATAGTAGAAATTGTTTTTGTAAAAAACCACCACCTTTTTTTTAAGTAAAGTTTAAGAGACGCATTAAGATTTATGCAGTGCTCTTTTTAAAATGTCTCTTATATAAGATCAAAAAGAAAAAAACTATACTTCAACATAATTGTGATGCCAGATAATTTATATAAAAATCGCCAAGCAAGAAAAGTTTAAAAAAGAGGTAAAAGAAACCCAAAAATAAATTAAAACAGGAATTTATCTTATATAAAATTAAATTAACCGAAGAAATTACGAAAAAATAACAGTTAATAATAAAGAAAAGTAATCCCGTTAAAATAAAGAAACAAAAAGTTACATAGTGAAATTCAGAAAAAGTAATCCCGTTAAAATAAAGAAACAAAAAATTACATAGTGAAATTCAGAAAAAGTAATCCCGTTAAAATAAAGAAACAAAAAATTACATAGTGAAATTCAGAAAAAGTAATCCCGTTAAAATAAAGAAACAAAAAATTACATAGTGAAATTCAGAAAAAAGTAATCCCGTTAAAATAAGGAAACGAGAAATCACATACAGAAAAGTGAAATTCCAAAGGGGATCCCGTTAATAAACATGTAAGGAAAACAAGAAGACAAAGAACAGAGAAAGATAAACGGAATACATATCTATATACAAGTAAAGATGGTATGTAAATAATTATTTATGTGATTAGTCCCATTACATGAAAATAAACCACCGAACAATTTTAAACAAATGAAATATCAGATCAGAAAACAATATTTTCAAACACAAATTAATATACACACATACACATACAACAATTATTCCACACATAACCTTTAATTACATAGGTATAAAGAAAAAATATATAAAAATATATAAAAGGAATACGAAAATTTAAAAAAGTAATAACAACTGTTTGTTGGGTGAACACATAAGAACTAGAATATAAAGAAAAGAAAACAATTTTATCAAAGAAACCCAACAAACAGTTTATATCAAAATTTTATATAATTTTCACAACACAATTCACATATACAAAATAAATACACAAAAATTAAACACAATTCTCAAATAAACAAACACATCTAAAAATAAATAAAATTAAACATAAATCTATATCACCTACAAAATTTTCACACACAAGTAAAAAAAAAAAAAAAAAAAAAAAAAAAAAAAAAAAAAAAAAGAGAAAAGAGAAAATTTCCCACAAATTGAGAACATGAAAAATACCAACCAACATTTATATAAATAAAACTTAAATACTAGTTACACAACAATTAACATCCATACAGACATATATAAATATACAATAAATTGAGAACGTACAATTTCAACCCTAAAGAATTATTCTCTCATAGAATTTCTTAACTTTTGACAACGCTGTGTTATTTATTCTTTGTTTGTACTTGCATATAAATGCAATACAAGGAAAGCGAAAATAGCAAAGAAGAGAAAATTAAGAAATAACAACACATCGGTACACTACACTTGGAATTGTAGGAAAGTACCGATAAGTGTGGCACTTGCGACAGTGGTTCTTATTTTATTTAAAATAAAATAAGATTAAAAGTAATTGTATGAAAATACATTTACAGCCACATAAGGCCACAGCTGGTAGAATTTATAGAATAAAAAATTATTAAAAGGAGCGAAAGTTTACGGTAACATACTGTGTAGTACTTGCGATAGTGGTTCTTATTTTATACAGAATAAAATAAGATTAAAAGTAAATGTAGAGAATACATTTACAGCCACATATACTCACAGCCGATTGAAGTTTAGGATCAATCATTGCGTTGATTATTGGTTTTTTTTAATTAACACTAATATATCTCTTACTCACTAACCACTAAACACTCAGTTATACTTGAAAAGATTATACTCTTGATATTCTTATCCACTAAAGGCTAATCTCACTAACTACATGAAAATTTATAGTCACTCTATATAAATCGCGAATACCGGTGGTAAAAATAAGTGCGCTCGATTTAATATTAAACGTCTTACGAAAATTCTCTTATTTAAGTAAAATATCAATAAGGTTACGCTTATAATTATTAGCCAGACGACTTAAGAGAAATAAACACAACGGCTCTTCGTGTTTAGTTTTTGGTCATTACGTGTACCCTATGAATTAAAGCGAAGTAATATTGATCGGAAGATTAATATAATACAAAATGCAAAATTGATGGTTAAAATCAAATATGTTTTAATGAAACGCATTAATAGCCCCGAATCCCAAAGATAACTTTAAATAGATAAATACAAAATCTATTGCTATTTCTCAAATAGCCCCAAATCTGGAAAATATCTAATGCTATTCCCAAAATAGCCACAAATCTACGAAAAACATTTAACTCGATTGCTATTTCCCACATAGCTTCAATTACATAAATAAAATTGAAACTAGATATTACAAATCTAGTGCTATTTCTCTAATAGCCCCAATATACCATTAATATTTAAACTAGATCGTAAAATCTAGTGCTATTTCTCTAATAGCCCCAATTATATAAATACCATTGAAACTAGATATTACAAATCTAGTGCTATTTAGCTAATAGCCCCAACTATATAAATAAAGTTAAAACTAGATACCCATATCTAGTAAAATCTCTAAATCACTCTTTTTTTTTAACCAAACTTAAGGTAGTGTATCATACCTATTGCTAAGTTCCCATTGGTTAAATACTTAACTAGATCCACATATTTAGTAAAATACCAGTCTTGAACAGTCTTGAAAATTTAAAATTAACTCGCAATTTAAAAAACTCAATAACGTTCTTCACTACCCAATCCACATTTCAAAAATGCCTTCCGTAACTGAAGAATCTATCACAGCTTTTAATCCGCTGTATAAAGAGCAGTTTCTGTTTGATTGTGGTCACTTGCTTGAGATCTGTGATACATTCAATAGTAATACGTTAGAAGAACCCAATGAATCAATTCTTGAATTAAAATTGAAAGAGCTAGACTCAGAATGGGTAAATTTAAAGGATTCATATCGCAAAGTAATGGTTTCACGAGACGGATCAGTGGAAACTGAATTTAAAACAAAGGCAAAAGAGGATTATAATGCTTGCTCAGAAGCATATTACCACTGCCATTCTCAAATCAACGATATGCTAAAATTTAGCAGAGTAAATACGTCTCCAATTCCAATGCTCCAATCCACATCTCGTTATCCCGTCCCAAATCCCACCTTTATCGCTGAGAACTCTAGCAATTGCACTATAAAGTTACCTCCTTGTGACACAGAGATTTTTCATGGCAGTTACGAGGAATGGCCATCATTTCGTGATATGTTCACAGCTGTGTACATTAATCATACAAAACTGTCACCGGTAACTAAACTATATCATCTTCGCAATAAAACTAGAGGAGAAGCAGGCTCAATAGTTAAGAGATACAACTTATCAAATGAAAACTTTAATCTAGCATGGAATGCTCTCAAAACTCGTTATGAAAATAAACGAGTTCTTGTAGACAATCAGCTAAAATTACTTTTTGATATCCCTTCAGCTATCAATGAAGATAGTGAATCTATAAGGATAATTCAGTCCTCAGTAAATGACTGCTTAGCCACTCTGAAAACCCTTGAAGTTGAAGTCAACAGTTGGGACCCTATTCTTATTCGCTTAATTTCCACTAAATTACCAGACACAACACTTTCTCTTTGGGAACAGTCACTCAAATCTCCACGTGAACTTCCGAAATGGTCCCAAATGTCTCAGTTTCTCGTCGATAGATATGAGGCAGTAGAACGTCTCGCTAATATTAGAGTCTCAAAAGATAGTTTCAACATGTCTAATAAAATACATGATCCCAATATTCAAACGTATGTGTCACAAGAAAATTTGAAAGTTTCTTGTAAATTATGCTCTGAAAATCACAATCTAAGGAATTGTCCCAAATTTCGAACATTCACTGTACAACAAAGAATCGATTTTGTCTTTAAGAACAAGTTTTGCAATAATTGTTTAGCTACTTCTCATTTTAAAACAAACTGCAAAAGTAAAAACACATGTCTCCATTGTAAAAAACATCATCACACTTTACTTCATATGAAACAAATGTTTAGAAATCCCATTCAAACTACAGAACATACCAAAATTAATGAAGAGCCAAAAGAAGGTGACAATAATCCTCGAAATAATTTGTCAAAAACAGCTCAACCTAATCTGAACAGAAATCAAATTGAACCACCTTCAACTTCAAATCAAATCCAGTCTAATTGCTCTATGAGTAATGAAAATATTCTCTTGCGTACGGCTTTAGTACAAATTGATCATCAAGGTCAACTATTTACAGTTAGAGCCTTAATTGATCCCGGTTCTCAACGAACATTTTTAACAGAAAAGGTGCGAAATCGTCTACAACTCCCTTATCAAAAATCTCATTTTGAAATTGTTGGTATTGGCGGACAAAAGCAGTCAGCAAACAAAGAGTGTGAATTCGTTATATATGCTAAAAGATATGAACTAAAAGTTCCAGTTAAAGCTATAGTATTGCCGAAAGTTACTAAATGGCTCCCTACATATTCATTTGAAATTCCTTACTCATTAAAGCTTGCTGAATTAGATCTCGCAGATCCAAATTTCAATAAATCAGCTCAAATTGATTTAATTATAGGAAACGATTATGAACACTTTTTGAATTTAGAAGGTATAAAAAAGAATATTTGTGGTCAAACATCTGCGTACAGGACAGTATTTGGCTGGGTTCTTAGTGGTCCTATTAAAACTCAAACGATTCAAACGTTTACTACTTCAGTCGCATCATATGAGACTTCTGAATTAAATGAAACGTTAAAAAAGTTTTGGGAGCAGGAAGAAATCCCTACTACCAACGCAACCTCTATGGAACATGAAATTTGTGAAAAGTTTTATACACAAACTACTACTCGTCAGGAGAATGGTAGGTACATCGTAAGACTACCATTCAAAACTGAATTTCCGGACAAAGTTTTCCTAGGCTCTTCTAGATTTATTGCTTTAGCCCAATATTCCAGAATGGAAAAAACACTCGCAAAAGACCCAGAACTTCAGGCTCAATATAAAGCGGTTCTGAATGAATACATAACTCTAAATCATATGGAAGAAACTCATTCCTATGAAACTATATCTCAAGAAAAGCATTACTCATTTTACTTACCACACCATGCAGTTGTTCGCCCGGAACACAAAACTACGAAAGTAAGAGTCGTTTTTAATGCTTCTCGAAAGTCAAAATCCCAATTTTCTCTCAATGACATTCTATATACAGGTCCCACTCTACAAAATGAATTAATCACTATAATTCTTAATTGGAGAAAGTACCAATATGTGTTTAGTGGTGACATACAAAAAATGTATCGCCAAATACTCGTTCACCCTGCTGACAGACCGTTTCAAAGAATTTTATTCCAAACTGAACCTGATGGTCCAGTCAAAGATTATCAACTCAAAACTGTCACTTTTGGTGTAAACTGTGCCCCGTATCTTGCGATTCGGACCCTACTTCAACTCGCATCCGATTCTGAATCTGCATACCCTAAAGCAGCATCAATACTGCGCACAGAAACATATGTTGATGACATTCTCTCAGGAGGTCATACTATTGAAGAAGCACGTTCTGCTCAAACTCAGATCAGGGAAACATTAAACTCAGCGGGACTCCCATTAAAGAAAATTACTGCAAATTACCCAGAATTACTTGCTCATTTACCCAAAGAGGATCTTTATGACTCAGACTTTCTACGTTTTCACGAAGTAAGCTCTACTAAAACACTTGGCATTAAATGGAATGCAATTACAGACACATTCTCATACAGTTTTTCTGCCCTTGATGAATCCCAAAGAATAACCAAACGCCAAATTCTCTCGGCAGCAGCAAAACTTTTTGATCCAGCTGGATGGCTTGCACCTATAGTCATCAGAGCAAAAATGCTAATGCAGCAGCTGTGGTTAGAAGGTTTAGAATGGGATGAAGATGTTTCTGTTGAATCTCTTCAAAAATGGAATAATCTTGTTCGAGATTTATCCCAAGTGGAAACAATCTCGATTCCACGCTGGATACAGTATAATCCATCTGACCATATTCAAATTCATGGCTTCTCAGATGCCTCGAAAACTGCATATTGTGCCACAATTTACATTCGATGTAAAACACAAACTCATAATACTTTCGTCAATTTACTAGTAGCAAAATGTAAAGTAGCACCAATTCAAACTGTTTGTCTTCCCAGATTAGAATTAAATGGTGCAGTATTGCTGGCAAAATTAGTAAACTACGTAATCACATCTCTGAATTTCAATACCCAAGAAATTTACCTTTGGACCGACTCGTCCATAGTGTTAGGTTGGCTCGCGAAACACCCCTCTTCATGGGAAACATATGTGGCAAATCGCATCGCAGAAATTCACCGTATGACACCAAACGCAACATGGAAACATGTCCCAACTCATGACAATCCAGCAGATTTAGGAACTCGAGGTTGTAAACCGCAAGATCTCTTACACAATTCTCTTTGGTGGAATGGCCCATCATGGCTAAATAAACCCTCGTCTGAGTGGCCTAACCGTAACCCATTAAAAACTCCTGAAAGTTCTAAGAAAGTAATAGCAATGCATTCCGAAATTCAACATACAGATATTCTAGATAGATTCTCGTCATACAGCAAAGCTCTACGTGTTATCTGTTATGTTTACAGATTTATTAATAAATGCAGAAATATTATTTGCAGTAATCAAAACACTTTAACTCAAGAAGAAATGAAAATTGCAAAAACTAAACTCATGATACTCGCTCAAAAAACATTCTATTTCGAAGAATATGAATGTTGCCAAAAAACCAAAGTTTTACCCAATCAAAGTTCGTTAAAAGCTCTTAACCCATTTCTTGATTCAAACGCAGTTTTACGTGTAAATGGCAGACTATCTCAATCATCTCTTCCCTATAGAGAACGGTATCCCATAATTCTACACGGTAATTCAAAATTCTGCAAACTGTATCTCAAATATTTGCACGAATTTTTATCTCATGCCGAATGCAGTCTAATGTGCCGAATGGTGCAAACTGAATTTTATGTGTTCAGACTCAAACCTCGTGTAAAAAACATAATACGACACTGTAAACCTTGTATAATTTACAAACAACAACCGTGTACACAGATAATGGCTCCACTACCTCCTACCCGATGTAATTTATCTCTACCCTTTCAAATAACAGGAATTGACTTCGCTGGACCTTTTGAACTTAAAGCTTCATCTTTGAGAAAATCTATATTGGTCAAAAGTTATGTTAGCGTTTTTGTTTGCTTTAGTACGAAAGCCGTTCATTTAGAAGTATGTTCAGATCTGTCTTCAGCGGCATTTCAAGCTGCATTTGCTCGTTTCGTTGGGAGGCGAGGACTACCCCAAAGGGTAGTATCTGATAACGGCAGGAACTTTTTAGGCGCAAGCAGAGAACTTTTGCGTGAATTTTCATCCTTCATAAAAAACACATCAAAAGATATAGCTCAAAAATACATAACTCACGGATTTGAATGGAAATTCATACCCCCACACGCTCCTCATATGGGCGGCTTATGGGAAGCCGCCGTGAAAAGTTTTAAGTTTCATTTAAAACGAATTACTGGTGCTCAAAAATACACTTTTGAAGAATTTTCAACAATTTTGACTCGAATTGAAGGTGTTCTAAACTCTCGCCCAATATCAGCTCTATCTGAAGATCCATCAGATTTAACGGCACTAACTCCAGGACATTTCCTCAGGGGAGCCCCTATAATGGCTCTCCCAGAACAAGGATTAGAAAATATGTCGCTAATTAACCGCTGGGAAAAACTGAAAGCTATTCATCATCAATTTTCTATACGATGGAAAAACGATTATCTTAAGACTCTACATAACCGCTACAAATGGAAAAACACTACGTCAAACCTTAAAATCGGAGATCTTGTCGTTGTAATGGACGATCTTCAGGCGCCTTACGAATGGCGATTGGGAAGAATCGAGAAAACGTATTTGGGATCAGATAATAATGTACGAGTTGCCGACATACGCATAAGCTCAGGAATTATCACTCGACCTATCGTAAAATTATGCTACCTACCCTTTTTGAGCGAAAATGATGTTTAAAACATTACTAACACTACTTTATATTACACTTAATTCTTCTCATTATTAAATTTAACTCATAATTATAAACCAACCCTATCTCCCACTAAGAACATAATGTACTTCTTTCCAGGTTCCAATTTAAATTTAACATCAACTAATCAAATTGTTTGTCTTTCTGTTATATCCCATTTATCAGTCATAGATCCAACCGCAGACTAACGGCTACAAGAATAACCAGCCCAAGCCGTGAACCCATCGACAGTAACAGCCAACGGCCTCGTGACCTAGAAGTCTTGTACTGCGTAATATGCAAGGGTTATCACGGGTTAAGATTCTGCCGGAAGTTTGCCAAGATGACGGTAGAGAGGAGGCGAGAGATAGTGAGCAATTTAGGCTATTGCTTTAATTGTTTGGCAAGAAGCCATAACCTGAACTCATGTACGTCTATGGGTGCATGCATGAAGTGTGCTCAACTGCATCACACACTGCTACATCTACCTCAACAACAAAGACGTCAACGGGAAGCAACCCAAAGACGTAGCAGATCGCAACACCATTCCCCAAGCCCTAGAAGACCACATATCCAACAACGTGAGTACCAGCGTCAACATCGTCAACAACAACAACATCGTCATCGTCAACAACATCGTCATCATCAACAACAGCGTCAACAACAACGACAAAATCATCAGCAGCAGAAACCTCAACAACCTACAACACAACCACCGGTAACCTCATCAGCACAGCCAGATTCCCTTATTCTGGCTCAAGCAATTAAATCGTTGGCTGACGTTTTGTTGGCCAGTAACAATGCCGCATCTGTTGGCTAAGCCAAGGCCGGCGCCATGTCTAAACTTGAGTTTAGACAATAAGTAAATAAAACCATTTAACATTAATAAAATAAAAATGAATTAATTAATTAATGAATCAAACCCAAATGTTAAATGATTATTTGTATTTAGTTATGCTTTTATTATTGTATTAGTTTTATATTGTGAATAAGATTATGAATTGTAACGAATCACTATTGTGAATAAGATTATGAATTGGAACGAATAATTATGGTGAATAACACAAATGAAAAATGTTATAAATTATCTAAATTAAATTGTTGTTGGAAACTTTTAATATGTTAAGTTTCCATTTTATCGTATAAATAAGAAAACACCACTCTATTTTTAACCATCAACATATAAACATCAGAAATTCCCTTTACACATTAAACATCAAATTGTACATACAACATTTACACCGTAAAAAACCAAAATTACCTAAATTCAATAAAACACTTTGAAATTAAAATCTAAAATTAATAACACTCTTCTTTATTTAAATTAAAAACACATTCACATCTCATACAGCATACACACAAGGTGAGCTCACATCCCTACACATTAATTCATAACCACACACCCTTTATAAACCCGTATAATTATAAAATTTCTTATAATTAAATTTCTTTATTTTATTTCAAATCCCAAACTCGTATAATTTCTCATGATGGTGAGAAATTATACTTTATAAGATATTTGGTGTTTTTTCCTAACCAGGTTACAGTCCAAAAACCAACATCCCCAAAACCCACGCCAAATAACTTCAGACATCGATTTTAAAAGTTGGGTCACTTCACATGAAATTGCCCATATATTTACATATGTATATTATATGAGGATTATATTGTATGTGCAGAGGTTTTTTTACTTTATTACATTTATTGACCTTCATTCTCTTGTGGTGGTGGGGATATGAAAATAATAACTTTTTGGTTTGTTAAATAGTATTTGTGTTTTTGCTCGTTTCACATGCATGGTTTTCTTTTACTTAAAAAATTGAGAAAAGTGTTATGTATCTATAGTTATGCACAGTAGTATATAAAAATATTACAGCAACTATGTATACCCTACACGACCATAGTGGGTAGGGTAAATTGGATTTGTGCTGATGTTTGTAACGTACATAAATATTAGTCCAACAGCCACCCACTTTCTGAATCGATTAAACGATCTTGCTCGTCCATCCGTCTGGCTGGTTGGCTGTCCATATAAAGAAGATATAAGAAAATATAGTCGGGCTAGCCCAATTATTTAATACCCTATTATGGACCGATCATCCATAAATTTATTGGTGTGACTTTTGTGCATATAAATATTATTTGTGTTAAATTGTATCTCGATATAAACACTTTTAAAAGACATATAAAGGTTAAAGTGAATTAAGGAAATGGTCTTATATTGAAGTTTCGACAATCAAGCAACGCGTTAAATTTATTCAGGCTTATTATGAAAATGGTCGTTCAAATCAAAATTCAAAATTATGCTAACGTTCATTAACGCCGAGAGTGAGAGGTGCAATTGTTGGGCACGACGACGAGTTGAGGTGGACGTCTCTTTGAACGTCAATTTTCATAATAAGCCTGAATAACTTTAACACGTTGCTCGATTGTGTATCTTTCCATGGTTGAAATTGAGTAAGTCTGAAATTGTGAAATGTCAAATGAAATGCAGAAAAAAAAATTGACGTTTAGGTTTGGTTCACATTCAATATCGGGCCTTAAAATTTAACCACCTTTTACTTTAAGGTGGGTGTTGGACCAATATTTTTGGGCGTTAAAAACATCAGCCCAAATCCACTATGGTGGTGTAAGGTATAAAAAGTTTCACCTCAAATATAATATACATCAAGCGTAATCACACCTATACATTTTGTACAGATAGGTCCATAATTGACCATAGCTCCCACATAAGCGCCACTACCGAAAATCAGTTTAAGAAGCATAACTCGCCTAAAAATGCCGGCATCCAAATAATATTTAACACCTATTCTAAGATTCTCTTCTCAAAATCAATTTAACTTGCACAAATCCTTTACAAGTGTCGACATCGAGGTAAAATTTAATGCACAGAAGTCAAGCTACTTTTTTTGAAAAACGGTTTTACTTGCATACTCGGTGTTACTTGCTTTTATGAAGATTGGTTCTTATTCGATCATAGCAAACATATAAGGTCAATTTCGAAAAATCACGTAAATATTCGTATGCATAAATTATTACTAAATATCCTTATCAAGTTTCTGTAGACAAGAGTTTATTTCTTTTGCATTTGGCCCCACTGTGATACATTAACATACACATGCATTCATGCATTTCTCTGTTTAGGTTCATTCACACATTAGTATGTGTAATTATACTATGTAAATGAACGTCTATTATTGCTGAGTAAAATTGTAATCTTTCGAACTGATTTTAAGAAACGTGTATCACAAGTTTGTTTGTGTGTAAGGATGTTTGTATAATGAAATTAGTAGCACCAGGCTAGACTGAAAAGTGTTTTATATTTAAAACATTAACTTAATTGGGATCTGTTTTTAAATCGTTTAAAATTATTGTTTTATTTTTGATTAGAATTATTTTTTTTCAACAAAAAACTTTCTAATAGATGTGTGTACTTACAATCAATTTGTTCAAGACCTTGTGACAGATTCTGGCTCTATCTATCTCACGAATGAACTAATTTATATTTTATGTAAGAGTCTAGATTGCTCAGAGGAGGCCTTTCGATATCACGATCACTAAATCTTGTTCGCATAAGTTTATTTTTGGATGTCCAGATGTTTTGCGTATTAAAATTAACCACCTAAAATATTTTAAATTTAAGCCTTTTCTTATATTAAGAATGTTAATTCTTCAATATGGATATTGTTGTATAAAATTTGTATGTGCGAATGTGTATTACATATATCTGCACAAAAATAGTAGTTGTATAATACAATCATTATTGAACAAAATAATCAAAGTATGGATATTGCTTTTTATATCCATTTCCTAGGAATATCCAACAGCATCTCCTATGGATGCTGTTGGGTTTCTATATATTTAAACTTCTCTTCTCATACGTAAGAGTATGTGTGATTTTGACAATGGTGATGATGACGAAGGCAACAATAATGAGGATGCATTTAAAGACAGTGATGCGGCATACTATACTGCAGTAAATAAAGAAAACATTGGTAACCGATAAATACGGTATAAAGAATAGCTTATGGCTCTTTATTTTAGAAAAATTTCGATTTTAATTACATATGTATATTCCAGATATTCAATTTTAGACTTACTGTAAGAAAATAGTAGACCGATAGGGACAGCAAACGACGCCATATTTTTTGCCGCTTTTTTGACATTTCTCTTCAGTAAAGTTTGCCATTTAATGATGGAAAGATATACGAGCCAACAACGAGTCGAAATTGTTAAAATTTACTACCGAAATTCGGAGTCAGTGGCCTCAACGTTAAGAGCGCTACGTCCAATTTATGGTCGTCATAATCGTCCTACCAGATCAACAATTGAGCGTCTAGTGGACAAATTTGAATCCACAGGCACAGTACAAATGCCCGTAGTGTCGAAAATATTGCTGCCGCTTAGGCTTTAATTGAAGAAAGCCCAAATGTGTCTCTCACACGTCGTTATCAAGCGTTGGGCATCTCTGTGACGTTGTTGGGGCGAATTTTGCGAAAAGATCTTGCCCTACATCCTTACAAAATCAAACTGATGCAAGAACTAAAGCCGCTTGACCACCAGAAGCGTCGTATGTTTGTGAATTGGGCTGAGCAACAACTTGAAAATTATTCGGATTTTCATCGAAAAATCATTTTCAGCGATGAGTCTCATTATTGGCTGAATGGCTTCGTCAATAAGCAAAATATGCGTTATTGGTCAGACAGCAATCCACACGTACTCCATGAGTCATCATGGCATCACGAAAAAATTACGGTTTGGTGCGGTTTATGGGCCGTACTTCTTCCGTAATGATCATCAGGGAATCGTTACCGTTCAATGATAACAGAATATTTTTGGCCTTAATTGGACGATATGGACTTGGAGGACATGTGGTTCCAACAGGACGGCGCCACAAGACACACAGCTAATGTCACAATCAATTTATTGGAAACCAAGTTTGGAGAACGTGTTATCTCACGAAATGGTCCAGTCGATTGGCCGTCTAGGTCGTGCGATTTGATGCCGTTAGACTATTTCCTGTGAGCCTACGTCAAGTCTATGGTCTATGCCAACAAGCCAGCGACGATTGATGAACTTCGTACGAATATCGAACGTGAAATTGCAACAGTACCGGCCGATTTATGCTTGAAAACCGTCGAAAATTGGGTTCAGTGTCTGAATTTCTGCAAGCGTGCCCGTAGTGGCCATTCAAAAGAAGTCGAGTTCACAGGAATAAAGAATTTCATTGATATCCAAAACCGTTTTTGTTTTATTTAAAAAAAAAAATTTGTAGCGCTTTTCTTGAAAAACCCGATATTTGGAACTATCGGTATCTTTGTCAGTATTTTGATTTGATTATAGTTAATTTTTTAAACAAAATTTCTGCTAGCTAATGGTTTAAAAAACTAACTAACGGTATCTGATATCCATGAGTCAGGCTCGCAGATAGCCTCAAGTTCTCAACTAACGGGTATTGAAACTGCAGCAGTTTAGAATAATATTGGAGGTAATGAAACTGATATAAATTAGCACGGGCCAGAGGGGTATGGTTTAAATAAATTGTGATAAAGACAAACTTTAAAAGAAATATCTTTGTGGTGATCTATGAGCAACAGGCCATTGAAGAGAATATTAGACTTGGGAAACTCTGAATAGAGGATATATGTTCGTTTTCCTAATAAAGATTTGTAAATTCTTTGTGCGTTGATGATATTTGATGAGGAAGAGCAGAGCATCACTATCACTAGCACGCAATCGGTTTGGGGCTATTTTTTCCGTAGAATCACTCTTAACTCAGCTTCAAAAGCAAAATACATAAAGCAAGCAACATTTTTCTGAAGCATCGAAGTGCGACTAAACTACAACTACGAAGGCCGCAATTAATAACGAAGTATCAGTCTCTTAGATGCCACTATGAAGTTAGAAATAAATGCCAGCATTGTAATTTTTCAAATAAACTTTTCAATCTATTATTCCCTATTATTCCCTAATATTATTCCCTATTATTCAGATGTAGGGATTACGGAATGTGGAAAAGTAATTCGTATTACACTTCAAAGTCTATGAAACTACTGTGTTTATTTAACGAATAAATTTTCTATTTCTGATATTGACATGCATGTATACAATATACGAATTTATATAAACTGTATGTGTACTAGACTGCTCCAAAAAATTAGTTTGAAATTTTATAACGCAGGCATTTATTTCTAACATGAAAATAAAATAAGAAATGTTTTTTACATATTTCTTAAACAAATATTGTTTTTTTCAACAACAAGTCGGGTCAAGCCCGACCATATAATACCCTACACCCAGTATATGTATAAAACAGTTTTTCAGAAATGTGCGCTATATGGGAGATATGACCAATTATGGACCGATCATCCAAAAATTTAGTGTCATGATATCTGTGAATATAAATACTGTGCATGTTAAAATTTATCTCGATGTAAATACTTTTAAAAGATTTATGGAAGTTAAAGTTGATTACGGGGAGGGTCTTATATGGAAGTTTCGACTAATTACGCACCGACCATTATAAAATTAGGTGTTATCATTTCAGTACATTTTTTGTGCCGAATTTT
Organism: Bellardia bayeri; assembly: GCA_950370525.1. Classification (NCBI taxonomy): domain Eukaryota; kingdom Metazoa; phylum Arthropoda; class Insecta; order Diptera; family Calliphoridae; genus Bellardia; species Bellardia bayeri. Next base: position 24,814,957 of record OX493267.1, read on the forward strand.
ATTTGATTACCAACATTCTTAAGAAATTTATGATCGTTAAAGCGATTTTCGGAAGTGGGCCATTTATGGGAGCTACGACTAATTATGGACCGATCATAATAAAAATGTACCGTATTGTTTTTATACATATAAGATATATTTGTGTTAAATATTATTTTGATACCAACATTTTTGAGTGAGTTATGCTCCTTAAAGTGATTTTCGGAAGTGGGCCTTATATGGGAACTACGACTAATTATGAACCGATCACAATAAAATTGTACCGTATTGTTTGTATACATATAAGATATATTTGTGTTCAATATTATTTGGATACCAACATTTTTGAGAGAGTTATGCTCTTTAAAGTGATTTTCGGAAGTGGGCCTTATATGGGAACTACGACTAATTATGGACCGATCTGCACTAAATTTGTATATGTAATTTGGCTTCATTTACCACTCATTTGTGATGAAATTTGTTGGTTCCTTTCATAATTGAAAGATTTATGATCGGTAAACTCAAATTTCGGGAAGACTTTTGTATGGGGGCTAGGTGAAATAATGGAGCGATTGCCACCAGTTTTAATCCTGTCCGTCCTTGTGCAGAAAAAATATCACGCACCAAATCTTATAGAAATATCTTCAAAATTGCAACCTGTACTCTATGCACAAGCTTTACATGCACAGCCAGCCAGCCAGACGGACGGACGGGCATCGTTAGATCGACTCAAAAAGTGATTCTGAGCCGATCCGTATACTTTAAGGTGGGTGTTGGACCAATATTTCTGAGCGTTACAAACATATGCACAAATCCAATATACCCTCCCCACTATGGTGGTATAGGGTATAATAACTATGTATGTTCTTCAAAGGGCATATTGGATTTTGGAGATTGGAATACATTAAATGTCCTTTCGCTAATAAAGTAGACCGCTATTAGAAATTTGGTCCATAAAATTGCCGCAAAAAATCTAAAAACTATTTTTGAAATAAATTAAGGAAAAAAATTACAGATTGTTAATATAGCTTCAATACCCCTCATATAATGATCGGTTTGTATTAAGTCAATATTTTTCAAACGATTTTCCGATTTTCAATCTTCTCCGCTATGTAAATATCTAAATATTATAGTTTACGCGGTATGTATCAGTGTTATCTCATCGTCGTAGTATTTTTCAAACTTTGTTTATATAAAAAGGGAACAATGGCAAAGGATGTTACCGCCTGTAATTTGAATTTTTTTCCCTCCATACAAACCTGTAGCATGCTAATCTGCACAGCATATTCTTGAGTGAATGTTTGAATTAATGTTACACTTTGTTGAAAATATTCTGTGACATTATATAATATTATATTGTCATATATTAAAAACAGGATAAAGAAAAATAAATATAAAAATATTATAGAAAATCTAAAGAAAATCAAATACTTTGATCTGTTTGAAAGTAGAAAATAGAAAAAATAATATACGCTCGTTTATTTGAAAATGAAACCCAAAAAAATGAATGAGAAAAAAATCTGTATGAAAGAAAATGAATAAAAATCAAAGTCGATGTTGTATGTGGATTTATTTGACATACAATGACATTTTTATATCTCTGTCTGTCTCTCTTGCTTGTTTCTAGGAACATTTTTATTTTTCTTTATTTATTTTATATTATGTTATATTTTTTTTATTTTTTTTTTTGCAATACAGTTTTTCACACTATTTTCAGTTTGATTTACTTTTTCTACACAAGTATTTATGTACTTTCATGTTATTATACCCACCACCACCAGCACAAGTGGTGATTGAGGGTATACGAGTATATACATACGGTTGTCATACCGCGTAAAACTTTGTTAATATTCATCTGAGACCCAACAAAGTATATTGTACATGTATTCTTGATCCTTATAAAATTCTAAGTGGATTGAGCTATGTCCGTCTGTCCGTCCGTTCAAAACACTTTCACGTCCAAGATACACAACTAACCTTCACAAAATTTCCGGGAAACTGTTTTGTATTTTGTTAGACAATTTTGTATTAAAAATCAGCAACATCATTGCAGAACCAGAGTTATGGACTAAAATTAAAAACAACCTCCATAAAAAGTTAATATTTTTTAACAATTTTTTTAAATATATTGCAGATAATACCATTTAATTTTGTACACGTTTTCTCTATGATAAAAGGAGAAACTGTGATCAGAATAGTGAGAATCGATTGATGTGTGGGGACACATATTTAATATCTAAAATTTACTTGTTAAAACTTTTAATTTAAAATTTTGAAACATCTGTGTGTGTCCCCACAATACAAAATTTGAAATTAAAAGTTTTTACAAGTAAATTTTAGATATTAAATATGTGTCCCCACAGATGTTTTTTCATAGCCCCCACACAAATATCTTCCCGAAATATGGCTTAATAATAAATGTCTGTAAAATTGGAATATTAATACAAAATGCAGAAAAAACAAGTAAGAAAGTATAGTCGGTCAAGCCCGACCATATAATACCCTACACCCAGTATATCAATAAAACAGTTTTTCATATATGGGCGCTATATGGGAGATATTACCTATTATGGACCGATCATCCAAAAATTTAGTGCCATGACTACCGTGAATATAAATATTATGTGTGTTGAAGCTTATCTCGATATAAATACGTTTAAAAGATTTATGGAGGTTAAAGTGAATTACGAAGAGGGTCTTATATGGGAGTTTTGACTATTTATGAACTGTCTATTATAAAATTAGGTGTCATCCTATTTGTACATGAGAAACTCAATTTTGTTAAATTTTATTCGGATAACAACATTTTAAAGAGATTTATGGTCCTTAAAGTGATTTCGGGAAGTGGGCCTTATATGGAAGCTACGACTAATTATGGACCAATCGCCATACAATTCTACCATATTATATGTATATGTACGAAACATATCGGTGTTCAATATTATTTGGATACCAACATTTTTAAAAGAGTTATGCTCATTTAAGTGATTTTCGAAAGTGTGCCTTATATGGGAGCTACGACTAATTATGGACCGATCATAATAAAATTATACCGTATTATTTATATACATATTACACATATTTGCGTTCAATATTATTTGGATACCGACATTGTTAAGACAGTTATTCTCTTTTAAGTGATTTTCGGAAGTAGGCTTTATATGGGAGCTACGACTAATTATGGACCGATCTTCACGAAATTTTTAGATGTGATTTAGCTTCATTTATTACTCATTTTTTGTGAAATTTGTTTGCATACTTGCATAATTGAAAGATTTATGATCGATAAGCCCCAATTTCGGGAGGACATTTGTATGGGTCCAGGTGAAATAATGGACCGATTTCCACCAGTTTCTATCCCATCCATCCTTGGTGCAAAAAAATATAACGTACCAAATTTTATCAAAATATCTTCAAAATTGCGACCTGTACTCTGCGCACAAGCTTTACATGGACTAGCCAGCCAGCCAGACGGACGGACATCGTTAAATCGACTCAGGAACTGATTCTAAGCCGATCGGTATACTTTAAGGTGGGTGTTGGACCAATATTTCTGGGCGTTACAAACATATGCACAAATCCAATATACCCTCCCCACTATTGTGGTGTAGGCTATAATAAGTCTCCTATAAATATCCATGTTTGATCATAGACCCCATATAATATCGACTCGGATAATTCACTTAAATACGTATAAATCAGGTATAAATATTTTTACCAATTTAAAATTCGTCATAAATAATCCTTCTAGACAATTACATTGTTCTACTAAATTTTATGGTGGTCCACCACATCCGAAAAAGACATTAATCTCAACTCAAAACTTTACACGAGGTTATTAACATATACACATAAATCAGACTACTGAATTTCGGTCCATATTTGACCATATCCCTCATAAAACTAATATGTATCTGAAATATACCATTATTATGTTGAAATTCGACGTTAGATATTCTCACATGCATATAATCTGAAATTTAAGATGATCGGCATATGAATTGTCACAGACATAAGGACCATTTCCGAAAAACAATTTAACAAACAAAAATGTCTAATAAATATCGATATCGTAACAACATTTTCTACAGATCAGAAATTGTAATTCAAAAATCATACTAATTTCGGTTATAAGGCAATTATGTTACAGGATTTTGTAGCTGTTAGGCAACAATTGAAAATACCTCCCGAATTAAGTCCACTTCCGAGTATAACAACCAACCATACAACTGTTGTAAATAACGTTATTGAAATGAAATTCAACCAATATAACTCTAAAATACCGACAAACTCATGTTACTAGATACTGGATTTTGAAGCTGTCAGTCCATAATTGATTAACCTTTACTGTGCCACCCATAAAACTCTTGTAAATGAAGTTATTAAGATTAAATTCAACCAAAAGAAGCCCCATCTTATAATCTTACCTTTATTTTATACTCTGTTTCTTAATTTCTGATGAAAATGGCAAAATATTTTTTTCTTTAAATATAGATATACAATATTAATAAAGACTGAATAAAAACACTGAATAAGTCTATTCTAGTCCCATAACCAGTGTTGGTTTTATATTTCTCATTATATTTAGGTGGAGGGTATTTTAGATGCGGCACAGCCGAATATAGCACTCTAACTTGTCTTTCTTGTATTTTTTTGGGTTTTTCTTTTGTCTCCTTAACAATCGGTATTATCAACACCCACTCCCTCTTTCAGTCAGTCGCTGACTCAACCAGTGTGTGTATGGTGTAAGAATGTGCACAGTGTACATTGTTTCAAGTGATATACTGTATCATCATCTCAAATACTGTACAAGAGGATTTAGTGGGTAACAATGCTTCTGTTGCTGTTGTTGCTTGTACAAAACCACTATAGCCACTTCTTCTGCCGCTAACTAAATCTATTGATGCCACTGATTCTGATTCTTCTGTCTCTTTTAATGACGATGATACAACATTGGCGATTATGACGTCTATGATGTTTTTATTGTTATATTATATTATTATGCAATATTTTTAAACCTATTACAATTTAAATGCTTGATTGGAGATTATTTTATCATCTTATCATTTTTAAATACCAATTTTTGCCTGTTCCTTCCTTCTTATTATTGCAATTTCTTTTCTGTATATATTTTAATTCAATAGAGTCCTTTGATTGGCACAAAATTCTGTATGTAATAAAAAACAATGACTAAGCAATAAACGAAATTATATAAAGGGTGATTTTTTAAAAGCTATAGGAAAGTTTAAAAAAAACACATAATTCAGAAAAATACATGAAAGCCTTATTAGAATCGTTAGTACGGTCCATATAATTTAATGTTTGAAGATTATTTCATTCAAATGTTGACGTTGACTGCGCCTCAAATGGTCCATCCGCTTAGTCCAATTTTGGCATACTCTTTCCAACATTTCGGCCGGTATCTCACGAATAAATGCTTCAATGTTGTCTTCCAATGCGTCAATTGATGCGGGCTTGTCTGTATAGACATGTGCTTTAACATAGCCCCACAAAAAATAGTCTAAAGGCGTTAAATCACACGATCTAGGCGGCCAATTGACCGGTCCCGAACGTGACATAAAATGTTCACCGAACTCGCCACTCAATATGTCCACTGTTGCGCGTGCTGTGTGGCATGTGGCACCGTCTTGTTGAAACCACATGTCATGCAAGTCAAGCTCTTGCAGTTTGGGCAAAAAAAAGTTGGTTTTCATCTCACGGTAGCGCTCACCATTCACAGTTACGTTACGATTCGCATCATCTTTGAAGAGGTACGGTCCAATGATGCCACCAGCCCATAAACCGCACCAAACTATGACTTTTTCTGGATGCATTGGTAGCTCCTGCAATGCTTCTGGCTGATATTCACTCCAAAATCGACAATTCTGCTTATTTACGTACCCATTGAGCCAAAAATGAGCTTCGTCGCGATGAACTTTCTTAACACAGCACGCATTTTGATAATAAAATTCAATAATTTGCAAGCGTTGTTCGTTTGTAAGACAATTCATGGTTAAATTATAGACCAAACTGAAGATGTTTGACAGTGAAAGAATACACGAAAGTGCGTCAGCTGTTTAAACCAGTGTTGCCAAAAAGATAATAGCTAAAAAATCACCCTTTACAAATAATGTTATAAAGTTGTCCAGTCATAAATATAAATAAATAAAAATATAATATATGTACATAAAAATGTTTCATAGATACCATAAGTGTAGCTGGATGAGTTTACATTTTTATACTCTGGAAGTTTTCTACTTAACTTATTTCCATTTTTTAATTAAAAAATACGGATTAGAAAGGTATGTAAAGCTAGATTTACACGATTGAAATTTTCTTCAAAATTGCTCGTCATTTATTTAATAACTACTAAATACTATTAAATAAATAAATTTTGAAGAATTTTCGCTGTTTACACCAGTTTGAAGCATTTTGAAGACCAATTTTGAAGAAAATTTCAATCGTGTAAATCTAGCTTAAGTCACTGATATTTTTACGTTTCTGCATGGTGTAATTAGGCAAGGAGTGCAAATCGGCAACAAATACAACACAATACAGAAGCAACAGGAATTTTGTTTGTGTAAAATACTACTGTCAAAAGCATTTGAAAAAGTATTACTTTTGACATAAGTAAATTGTAAATAAAGTCAGTCAGCTGTGCAACTGCACTCACCTTGTATAATTACACCATGCGTTTCTGTGAGCATATTAGGGATGGTGGATTGCTTTTTAAATTTTACCAAATATATAAATAAAATGTACTTTTTATACTTTTACACTTCCGAAAATCACTTTAAAGAAAAAATGTTGGTATCCAAATAATATTGAACACACAGTTTAACACATATAATATTTATATTCACAGCAATCATGACACTGAATTTTGGTCCAAAATAGGTAATATCTCCCAAATAACGCCCATTTCTGAAAAACTTTTTTATATTTACATATACTAGGTGTAGGGTATTATATGGTCGGGCTTGGCCGACTATACTTTCTTACTTTTTTACGATTGTCCAGGTATGTAAAACTATATTTTACTAATATTTGTGTGGTTTTTATGTGTTTTTGTCCAATTGTACCGTGTTTTCTTTATGTGTATTTTTAGAATGAGCTTAACAAATGTAGTTGTGTTTTGTGGATCAGTACTTTTGCATGGCAAAGCGTTGCAAAAAGTTGTTAATGAGACGTTATTAACCAAAGTGTGCAGATTAATAAGAAAGTAATATTTTTTGTCCGCATCCACACGTTTTCGAAAAAATCAAATTTTTCGAATACAAGATGTGTTTAGTCGTGCGAAGGTGGTTGACATTTGGAGCAACAACAATCGCACAGGAGACGCCGTACAACAGCACATATTAGAAAGCATTGCTCAAAAGTATTTAAATAACGAGAACATTAAGGCAATAAATGAAAAAGTGAAAGCCTTCATCAATTATATAAATAAACACTTGCCGAAGTGTAATTTAACTCTGGAAAGATTTAAGGGAAAGCACTCAAAATGGCTTGCCAAAAGCATATTCATATAAATCACTGGTCATTATGCGTTAGCAAATAAAGTGGGTCGCCCAAAATGTGATTACAAAAGTGCTGGTCCTCGTCTGAAAAGAAAATTAGCCGCGGAACTCGCAGAGACAAATAACAACTTAGAAAATTTAAAAATAATATTTTTAATGGAAACGTCAAAAACTTGGTAGGTCATCTTGGGAGCATAAACAATGTATACAAAACATATTTCAATTCAATAGCTTCATAAACAAAAAAGTTGGGGCAAATCGGCCAGATCGGCTATATAGCAGCTATATGAAATAGTGCACCAAATCATATGAAACTTGGTAGGTCATTTTGGAAGCATAAAAAATGTACACAAACCAAATTTCAATTCAATAGCTTTTAAATTAGAGTTTATGCCAAAATAAACGAAAAAAAAACCATAGTGCAACGCCCAGCTTCTATGTTAAGTCCCAGGCATTAAAAATATTCTGGAAATGTGAAATTTGTTAAAAAAAAAGAGCAAAAACTCAGATATTAATGGCAGAATCATGGAGGAGCTCTTCTTTTAATGCCAAGAACGAAACGCTGTCCTGAATCGTACTCCATTGATAGAAACAAATGCTGGTCACACGTGAGAAATTCTGCGAGTGAGACAAAACTTGCCAACACGCTTCTTTTTAAAATATTTTTCAATAAGCATTGCAAAATATAGAACGAGCGTTTTCATGATGGAATATGTCTGGCCTCACATTTTTGGAGTTTTTGACCAATGTTCGCTTCAAACGAATCAGATGTATTCTTTACAGGTTCCCAGTAATGGTTCCAGATTCCAGCAGCTGATAATTGATAGGACTTTTAAGATCCCACCAAAAACATACCTTAGCTCAATGGGTATTTGCCTTTGGCTGGTTGGCGTGCTTCACATACGATCACTTATGCTTCGGGTTCTCTTAATGAAGAAATTTTTCATTACAAATAATTATTCGGTGTAAAATTGATTTTCTTCCAGCAGTGTTTAAGCAGCATTTCGGACATGAAAAATCGTTTTTCAAGGTCTCTCGGCTTCAATTCATATGTTATCCAATTTCCATACTTTTGGATGAATTGCTGCTCGCAATTTTATTGAAATTGCTGCCATTGATTTGGCAAATTCTTGTTGAGTTTGACAACAATTTTCATGGATTAATGCCTCAATTTTTGGTCTCCAAAAGTTTTTTGTTGGCCTGAGAGATTTTTTCGAATCAAAATCACTACTTCTGAACCCCACAAACCATTGCTCTCACGTTGAAACCTATGAAACACATTCAACATAATCTTCGGTGAATAATCGGTGTGCTTCACTGGCACTTTTTCTCAAATTCAAAAAGTAAATTTGAAATTTTCGGAATCGTTTATGTATTTTTACACCCTTCAAAATGACAAACAACCGAGTTTAGAAGATACGACATCTTTTATAAGTCCCACATTTATAAGTTATACATCCAATTTTAATTCTGCCAATTATGCTTTGGGTAATTACCAAAATGAATTTCTTGAAAATGTTCTTCATCTCGTAATTTAACTTTGACTCGCACGTTACCATAGTTGCATTTATAAAATGATAGGCTAAGGAATTTCGTAACCCCTGCGTCACAAAATAATTTTATACTGATATTGAAATATGGTTCTGTTTTCTAAAGGAACGGTCACACTTGGCAAATATTTGCCAAAAAAGACGTAACCAGCACTGAATAACATATATTTGAACTCGTTTATTTATTTAAAAAAGCTTTTTTTTAGGCCAAAGCACAACAAATATTTAATTTTAATTTATTTAATGCTGTTTGATCTTGCAAAACTCTTGTAAGAATAAACAACGTCAAACAAATTTGTACTAAAACAAGTGGTTGCGCTTTTTTGAGTTAATATTTGTCAAATGTGACTGTACCTTAAGTTTTTCAAATGATTAACCTTTTTGTACTAACTATTTATAAATAAATTGTAATTAGACATATAATTTCATATAAGTTTGTAAGGACTCTCATTAAAGTTCAGTCACAAAGCTTGCCTCGCAAGTTCGACCGCAATCTCATATTTTGACAGAGTTCCGGTACAAGGTAAAATTTAACCGCATACAATTTTATTACTCCGCTTATATGAGACAGGACGAGAACTTTAAAATCTTTAGAGCTGCTAGATTTTCCAAATAAATATCAATTCAATGCCGAGACATTAAAAATGACCAAAATCTCAGTCTGGAAGACTCTGCATCCTAAGGGTAATTTATAGTATGTTAATATCTATCATTAGATCCCTCTGTCATCATTTTCATTCCTTTAATGGAAAAGTACAACTAAAGTTATATGTACTTCTTGTAATATTGGGTCTATGTAGGTCAATTTCGTATAGAATTTTTGTTCTTTCTTTTAAAGAATAAAAAGGTGTTAATAAAATGACATTGAAAGTAGTGCTGGCAAAGTATTGAGTAGTGGGTACCGAGTATCGAGTATTTGCCCTTTTCTTTGGATACTCAATACTCAAAAGTAGTTACTTGATACTTTCTGAGTTGTATTTTTAAGCAAGTTGAGTGGGTAAAATAGTGCATAAAAATACATCACTGTATAAAAAGACAACAATGTGTAAGCTACAAAATTAAACCAACCGCCGAAATAAAGCTGTCTATTATTTCTTAAGTTTTTGTTAACGTTGAATTAAAAGTTAGCTTTACATTTATTTTTGATTTAATAATAAAAGACATACAAAACCAATAATAGTTAAAGATCTATTTTTATTTTTTAAAGAAACTACTTCAATTTGAAGATAAAAACTGTGCGTTACAATTTCAAAAAATCCGTTAAAAGTATCGAGTAGTATTGAGTACCCAATTGAAAAGTATTGAATATTATTGAGTAGAATTTGACAACACTAATTGAAAGCTTTTCTATTTGAAATTAAATTGTTTTAATTGTATAGTGAACGATATAATATTTAGCATAAGTCTCTAATACCTCTTGAATGAAAATAAATATTTCATAACAAAGAGAATGAACAAAATCCCTGAACTTTAACTTTAAGCATTTAAAACTTCATTGTCAATCAGTTTTCTTTTGCAGTGTAGACGAAGTTTCCTTCCTAGAATTTATTGATATGCAAAACTTAATTGCATGAAATTTGAACAATTGCAAAATTACACATCCATACTTACATATGTACATACATATGTACATTCATAAATAATTTGAAATAACAAACTGCCAAAACGGATTTTCTAAAACATTTGTGAATTTTTAATCAACTGAAAAGTTTTTGTACTGTTTGTACTGGTATGTACTTGCAAACTCTATTGTATTCGTAGTACTGAATCAATGTTTTTGTAGGCATTTATATGAGTAAGAAGTGTGTGAACTAGGGTATCCATTTGAATAATCCAAATATTTGTTACAAAACATTTTTCGAAAAATGTCGAAAACTAGTAATCGGATAAATATATTGGGTGTGTAACTTAAAAATACAGGATTCATAACAGCTGTCGTATTTTGAATGCAATTTTATTGTTACTTATATGTTTTATTCTCACTTAGTGATTGAAAATTTCGAATTTTGTGTCAACAAAGCGTCTTTAGCGGTAAGTTTTGCTTTACTTCTTTAATTTGAAAAAAAAGTGCAGCTGAGTCACACCAATTAGGCATTGCTTCATGAAGATTATATTGTTAAACTCAACGAGAGCTTGCAAAATTATTGCCAGCTAATCAAGCAGCAAATTAATAAATTTTTCGAGCAGCAGAATTCATCCGGAAGCAGGATACCATATGAATTGAAGCCGAGAGAACCTGAAAGACGATTTTGTACTTCGAAATGCTGCTTAAATGCTATAAATCGAAATAATTTTTGTACCGCATCATTACTTGCAACGAAAAATGTAAAGCCCGGACAACCTGCCGAAACGACACCCAGGCCAATATCCATGACGCTAGGTTAATGCTCTGTATTTGATGGGACCAAAAGGCTCCTATCTATTATGAGCTGCTCAAATCTGGCCAGACCATCACAGGAAACCTGTACTGAATGCTACTGATTCGTTTAAAGCAAGCATTGGCAGTAAAAAACACAGAGTATGCGACCAGACACGAAAGAGTAATATTCCATAATGACATCGCTCGCCGTCATGTTTTGGTCGCCTTATAGTCCAGACCTTGCCCCATCCGACTACTCTTTGTTTCGATAGATGTAGGACGCTCTCTCTGGGATACACTTCACTCCAGAACAGTGTATCCGAAATTAACTTAATTCGTTCTTGTTAAAAAGATGAACAGTTTTTAAGGATAATCATTTATATTTTCCATCAAAAATCGGTATTTTGCATTTAATTCTAAAATAGGCTTTAGATCCTTTAATAGTGTTCTAAATGGAGGAGCTTCGACCTAATCGATCATTTGGACTTATAAATCGATCATTATGTGCATGCAGTGCTAAAGTGACGAAAGTTGTAATATTTATTAAAATAAAACTTTTAATTTAATTTCATTCCAACTGGATCGATTAATCGATTAATAAATCAATTAATTTGGTTACCCTAGTATTAAATTTTAAAGAATTGCATAAATGTTCAAGGAGTTCAAGAAGTCTACATGGATACGTTTCATAACATTTTAAACGCTTCTCTAAATCTAAAGAAACATAGAATTTTAACCATAAATAAAATAATAAATCCATGGAATGCAAAAGAGAATTGTAGTAGAGGATTTCTAAGTTCCTTATAACGAATCTAAACATTAAATTCAAATATTGTGGATGGTAAATGGTTTTTCTTGTATGTAATTAAAATTATTCTGTTTTGAGTATTGCTGATTAAGAATCTGAATTTAAATGTTAAGTATTAAAGGAGGTGGAACCAAAATGGCGTTGAGTTTTTTGAAACACAATTTTAAAAAATCGTTAAACACTTGCAGTAAGTCAGTAAAATTTTCAGATGATTTTAAATTTTTTATATTGTTTCAATAATAGATCTTAATATTGTTGTAATGGCCGAACGAATGGGATGTCAACTTTTATGTATATGAGAATTATTTGTCCCAAATCTTAATCTAATAAAGATTTTTATAACAGATTTCTGTGCGAGAACTACATGAAAAAGCTACAAACCCTCCCAAATCCGCTTACTAGAATTCTAGCTCAGAGCCAGACGCAGTCGAGGCTTCGTAGAGCTTATCAGCCAATAACAAATTAATGCTCTGTTAGAGAGTAATTGAGATTTAATTTTAGTTTTAAGATTTGAATACTTATTGTTAGGCCTAAGGAAATAAGGCAGATTCAATAATTAATAGAAAAAGTATAAAAAAAAAGATTTCTGTGTGATTTTCGGAAGTGTACTTTATATGGACCTATTAAAACCAAATACATTTCAGAGAATTAATTCTCTTTACATGGAATTTATTTTTGCTGAATTTTTTTTAAGAATACTACTTTTCTATAGGCATTTATTTACCATTTTGGCCTATTCCGGGAAGACATTTGTATAGGAGCTATGAGAAAGCCTGGACCTAATATTACTAGTTTAAACAGGACTGGTCCTTTTATAATAAAAATAATATTTGCAAAATTCCCTGATATTGTTTGCAATATATTTAAAGGTAATAGTAAAATATTTTTGAAAAATATCAAAATATGTCCCAGTCCATACTTAAAGCAAAAATTCGAATACTCCTAATCTAGGTCCATTTAAAATTTTATCGATAGAACCAAGCATTTATTGTAAAATGTCGATTCTGCGTCACTGTGAGATAGAGAACCTGCATTTTATTGGTCAGGTCACCATTAATCGTCAACAATAATCGTCGGAGTAACACAAGAGCAACAATGAACAACGTTTTTATAGCAATTTGGTAAAATGTTCAAATCAAATCTTTCTTGTTTCTTTTATATTGCAATATTTTTTAAATTCGAAACCACGATTTTTATTTTTTAGTTTCTTTTTACCTTTTACAGAAATCTATTTTGGCAAATGAAATGGAAAACCAGATTAATAGTTTTCTGGTATATGAGGCATTTTGGCTTCCCTTAAAAAAATTTATATAAAAATATTGTTACGTTTAAATAAACCGGATTCCTTTTAATTGCAAAATTAAAGCATCAAGTAGTTTGAAAAAAATATAACGAGTCCTTATTAATTCAAATGTACACAAAAACAATTTCAAAAGAACTCTCTTTCTCTTACTACACTTGTACGGTTTAAGAACACACTTAAATTATAGTTTGAGGACGTTTGATGTTCACACAACGATGACTCATAATAAACTAACTGATTTGAGTGACCCTATCAGTATATTTATACACCAATCATAATTTCTAGATGGTTCGGAACTAAGATACTAGAATGTTTATGACTGCAAGTCCAACATGTTCGCGTCTAGAATATTCAGCCAAAGCCGTTAACACTTAATGTTGCCATATTGCTCAGCTATGTTTATAACAGAGTGTTATCAATAATGTTTATAAATTGAAACTTTGACAAATGAAAATGTTGCTAAACAAGTTGTATGTTGATAAAGAAGCTGTATGTTGATACCGGCCATTAAATTTGAAGTGAAATACAATTTCGTAACAATATAATTTGACCGAAATGTTAAAGACAGAATTTACTTTTTGACTTTTATTGTTTCAATTTCAGTCTTCTGAACTGAGCATGCGGAATTGTCCTCGAGGCCATCGTTTTTGATTGTTCAGTTTTATATAAATCATTTACTACTTTCTGATTTCTTATATTCAAGGAAAGTCCTAATAATATATACAGAATAACTACCTATGCTCACACACTCAATAATACAAGTGCAGTAAGTATTCATGTGTATACGAGTAGTTCTTTAACGTTGGTTGAATATGGATGGTTGGTTGCTTAAAAAAAAACAACAACTCTTGAATATGAAATACAAAAAAAAAAAAAAAATAAAAATCCAACAAAAGTAAACCCAAAAAGTACTTTATGCAAAATCAAGTGTAAAGGCGTTTTTTTGCACGTTTTCAACGAACACACAAAAAGGATTTAGCAGGGAAAAAGAGAATGTGCATCTAATTGAAAAAAAAAACGAATCCTTTATACTTTAAACAAGCGTAGTACATTTATTCATAATTTTCATCAAAATGCATAAAAATATCACACACAAAAAGAGTTATTACAAGTATGTGTTGATGATGGCGCAAATGATGATGATGTTTTTGATTTTGTTGCTGTTTGGTTGGCTGGTTAGTTTGTTAGGAAATATTTTGCATACGAAATGTTGAATAAAATGTTTGTATGTATGTAGAATTATTTGTATGCTATATCCTATAATACTTACATACAATACATACTTATTTAAATTAGGGTGGCTCCATGAAATGTTTACTACTAAAATGAAAAATGTTACATTACCAGGACAAACAGAAACTTTTTAAAATTTACAATTTTGCACATAATGATTTGTTCTAGTTTAAAAGGTTTGTTTTCATAAACATTTCTTTATCATCCATATATAAATAAGGTAATACCCTAATATACAATTTGGGCTTATATTATACAGCAGATGTGATTAAAAATACAGTTGTAGCACAAAGATTATTCGAAACATAAACTGTCATACTGCATCCCAGTTTATCGCTAAACAAAATCTAGACAATTTCAAGTGGGCATTGAGCAAATAAGTATGGTAAGTACTTACCACAACCTCTTTAACCTCAACAGCAGTTATGAATAAGTCATTATACGAATACATTAACAACTTATAATTTCATACTAGCTTTTTGTACCCGGCGCTTTACGGGATATTATTGATCTTTTATTCCTGGCCGCTGATCATTTAACATTTTGGTAATTTTGATTTTAAGAATATGTAGCACACAAACGAAGCATGTTTCGCGTGTGAAGCGGCAGTTTATTCTGTAGAAGAAAAAAAAATATTCATACAACTTAAATTCTTTTATGGGACAGCATTTTTCAAAACAAATTCATTAACTATTTCGGAAAAACAATTTTTGAACAACGCAATGTTGACATTCAGATTTTAAATCTCTTTCTGATGACAACTGTTAAATTTGTTTTCTGAAATTTCCCTTTCTAAACGTATATTTGAGCTTGTTAATCGTACATATTTTTGAAAATGAATAAACTTACATTTAAAATTTGAATATCCTTTCTTATTTTCATGTCTTTGGCCATTATATATAAGATCTTAATTGCTATTGAAAATTGTGTGCTATTAAATTTTTTCATCATTAAAGGAACAGATGACCCGATTCCACTTTTTAAGTATTTTTATGTAAGTACGTAAAACTACTATTTATATAAAGAAATATAGGTAACATCAAAAAACATTAAGGTCATCTATTAAACTTTTGATCCCTTAAATAGACATATCCTTAATTCTTATGTACTTAATAATTCTTAAAGCTTGACTACCGAAAAACACCTTTCGTAATAAATATTTTTCTGATTGCAGAGAGCGACAACATTTTTTTTTTATCAGTGTAGAACAAAGTATACAAAAAGTACCAACTTTACAATTTTTAACTTTTTGGTCCTCTAATTTTAGGTTTAATTTATATTTCATTGTAAGAATCTATATTTAGAAATGTAAGTCTATTAGTAATTTATTTCAAAGATTAGCATTTTTAACCGTTAGGACTATTTAGGTGTCGAATTATGAAAAATTAACTTCTCAAAAATTTCGTTGTCTTAAAACAACAGATACAAATGGTACTAAAAAAGTACAAAAACACAAATCTTTACCCTTTTTTACCTTTTCATTTTGTATGTTTTTCATACCTTTTTATCTTTTAATATATCATCAATAATTAAAGTTTCAAGTATGTAGATCACTTATTAAGATTAAGCACAAAATTCCACTTCGGACTCGTTTTTATTCCCTTGAAGATCAACTTACAAAGAACTACTCTTCTAATACACAACTTTGTGGCACAAGAAATGTAAAACAAAAATGCTGTTTCTTCATAACAAAGACAATCACTCTTTTTCCCTTCCCAGTATCAACGTTATTTTAAATTTTACCGGTTTTTATTCAATTTATTACTTCCTGATCCAAGTCTTGCAAATAGATCTATCTGCATTCCACATTTAAATAAAATTAGTTTAGCCGTTTGGCTTTAGCGGGTTTTGCCCTTTATATCCCGATCTGGTCTAAGTTTTAAATAAATATATAGCCTGCCCACATTTTTAAGAATGAACCTATCAATTTTTCAAATTACAATCAAATCGGTTCAGCCGTTTGGTCTTACCAGTTTTTCCATTATTTCAAGTTTTGAAAATATATGTATATGTATAGCCTGTTGACGCTTTCAATCATAGATTTAATTTTCAATAAAATCGGTTCAGCCGTTTGGTCTTACCGGTTTTCCTCCCTTTTTGTTCTGACCTGGTCAAAGTTTCGAAAAAATATATAGTCTGTTGACATGGATTTACCTACGTTTTAAATTTCAATAAAATCGGTTTACCTGTTTGGGCTTACCGGATTTTCCCTTTTTTACCACGACCTGGTCCAAACTTCAAAAAATATATAGCCTGTTGACGTTTTCTAGCAATGAAATTATTGTTAAAAAGTATATTCAAATTACTCAGCATTCTGTGAGAAATATTTTTCAGGCACTACGAGCAAAATATTGTGTCATCGACCTTTCGAGCCATCTATTGCCAATACCATCCGTAAATAAGAATTTCAATGTAATTTATTTGATGATACATGACCCAATATACCATAATAAGCGATATACCAATATCAGCGTAATCGCTGCCATTATCTCTATAAAGAAGATTACGACTTCGAATTCCATTTCCATTTGTTTTATTTGAAATTATAAAATAATCCAAATATATTTCAATAGAACAAAAAGAATAAAAATTATCTATATAATCGCCTAAACATAAAAATATTTATATGTAATACAGTAATAAATTGTACAGATTGCTCGCTTTCCTCGAATAAATTTTCAATCTTTCCTCGTATTTCCTTTACTTACATGGACCATTTTCATTCAGAACCATAAAACAAGTTGTTGCAATTACTCACTACTGCTAAGTGCTTCAACCTCTCTGTAGTTTACATGTAGAAACAACCAATCCTTTTTACATGTACGTAAATATGTATGAAAATTATGTAAAAACAAGTAAGAAAGTGTAGTCGGTCAAGCCCGACTCTATAATACCCTACTGGGTATACATATAAAACAGTTTTTCAGAAATGGGCATTATATGGTCATCCAAAAATTTAGTGCCATGACTTCTGTGAATATAAATATGATGCTTGTTAAACGATATACATAAATAGTGTTAAAAAATTTATGGAGGAATTACGGAAAGGGTCTTATATAGGAGATTTGACGGACCGACCATTATAAAATTAGATGTCCTTATTTCTGTATATATGAAAATTATATGTGTTGAATTTTATTTGGATACCAAAATTTTTAAGAGATTTATTGTCGTTAAAGTTATTTTCGGAAGCAGGCCTAATATTGGAGCTACTACTAATTATGGACCGATCATCATAAAATTGTACCATATTATTTGTATACACAATATGAAACTTATTTGTGTTGAATTGTATTTGTATACCAACATTTTTAAGAGAGTTGTGCTCTTTCTAGTGATTTTAGGAAGTGGGCATTATATGGGAGCTATGATCAGTTATGGACCAATCTGCACAAAATGTGTAGATGTAATTTGGATTCATTTACCACTCATTTGTGGTGAAATTTCTGTGGGTATTTGCATAATTAAAACATTTATGATCGTTAAAGCTCTATTTCGGGAGGACATTTGCATGGGGGCCAGGTGAAATAGTAGATCGATTTCCACCAGTTTCAATCCCATCTGTCCTAGGACCGAAAAAATATTATGTGCCAAATTTTATCGCAATATTTTTAAAATTGCGACCTGTACTCTGCGCACAAGCTTTACATGGACAGCCAGCCAGACGGACGGACGGACTGACGGATATCGTTAGATCGACTCAAAAAGTGATTCTGAGCCGATCCGTATACTTTAAGGTGGGTGTTTGACCAATATTTATGGGCGTTACAAACATCAGCACAAATCCAATATACCCTCCCCACTATAGTGGTGTAGGGTATAAATAGAAATTGCATACTAAGCATAACTTAGCATGACACTTAAACAACTGTTTACAAAAGTAAAATGTGTAGAAAACGAAAAGAAAAAATATATAAAATATGAAAGGAAACACACAAATATATGTACGAGTACATACAAATTGAAACTGAAGAGTGAGTTTTGTGCCACATACAAACACTAACAAACATGATGCATTTACAAAAATAAAACAAACAAATACTATGACCCAGTAGTTCTGGATAACTGAGCCAAACTAGTGATTTTACCCATCATTTAGGGTCACCACTAGTTACGTTATTATACAAGTAGACTAATTATTTCAATACATGCGTGTCCTAAGGTAGAAGTCAATATAGATTATCTAGTCCAAAGTAGTCAACGTATTTTATTTACATACCGCAAATAGTCAGTCTGAAATATACCAGCTACTAAGACAGAGTCTAATAGTGTGTTCTTAGTAATTGACACATTCACAGAGAATAAGAACTAGTTCTAAAGAAACAATCAAATCTTTTAAGCAAACTATCCTATGCTTTCTCTATAAGTATACTAGAACTAATCTTTCATATTCCAGCTAAAATGGAACGATCAAATAACTGTCTAAGTATAAATGTTTATAATTGTTTTATTCGCCGAGTTAATAACAATTAACAACTGTGAAAAGTAATGCGATTAAAAACAACAAATAAAAAAAGAAACGAAAATTTCTTTCTTCCCGTCATTTCACTAAAGCTGCAATGGAGAACTAAATCGGATTAAAGCTTCGTTGAATAGTGAACACATCTATTTTAAAAGGCAGCAAATGTTTCTGCAGACATTATTTTATTCCCAGTAAAAAATGTGCTCCAAAATGAGCAGGTTTTATGTATGAATTTATACCTCAAATCGCTTCAAACCTGCTGATGGGATGCATGATTTTTGTATGTGGTGTTCCCGGTTTGGAGGACTACTTTCTGCTGACAATAAGCGCTTCCTTTAACCTAATCAAACATGCAAACAAACACTTTCCTAAAGTGTTTTACGTCACTTCTATCTGAATGTTTTTGCTTAAGAAAAATTCATAGTAACTGAGAAGCGCGATACTCGTTTTGTAATTGACTTTCGTTGTCATACGTCATCTGTAGGCTATAATTTCCTTTTCTTTCTTTCTTGTATATTTTATTCGTAAGCATTTACTGCTTCAAAAGACCGCTTTTATTGAAGCGCTCGATTATGCGCTTTTTCTCTGAAGTGCTTCAAAAAACACGAATTTTTTTTACTGGGTTAGCTGAAGAGATGATAAAAGGGACAACTGCAAATTGTCTTTTTAACAATTTTGTTTTGGTCGCCAATTTCGTTTATTTATAAACCGGGTATGAGTTACATTTTTCATATGTTTCTTTGAATTTTGTCATAAAGAATGATTACCCATTTTATTGCAACCATTTTGCTTTTCACTACGATCAGCCTCATAGACGAACTGAGCTTTATTGAATGTAGTATATTATTTGTAGAGACTGTCAGATCCTACAACATGGTCAAAACAATGTTCAGAAAATGTCTAACAACCGTGTAAACTTAACATTTTTGTCTTTTAACGTTGTCAAAAAAATCATTTTTAGTACATTGTAAGACAAAATTATTGCCAGACATCTAACAATCATATGAACACATTTTTTCATTGTAAGATTGTTGCAAGATAATTGTCAAACACTTTTTATTATCAGATGTACAAAGTTTATGTCTCTGCCAATGTCAACATTGATAGAAAAATTATTTATATTTGCAATTGTGTATATTTATATGTACATACATACATATGTATGTCCATAAATAAACTATCAAAAGTGTGTATCAATAATATTAAAAAAAAGTGTAAGAAAATTGCAGAATTAAATGGAAGAATAATAAATGGATAGCGACATTTTAATTATTGAGTCCTGTGTCATAGAGTTAAGCTATGAGCCAATTGAATTGAATTTTCATATTCAGTTGCCAATGGGCAACAAAATTTTAAAGTCGAAAGTCCTACCGCAATAAGTTAGAATCCATGTGGTCACATAAAAGCATTATCAAAATTTTCGAGGAAGTTGAGGTACGGCAAAGTTTATGAATTAAAATTTCACAAAGATATTTTATGTCTTTCAGCCAAATCTCCGCTACTAAAATTGTTTAAATTGCTCTTTTTTGTGGAATGACAGTATTTAACATTTTTAAACACACACACAATTCTGACAATGCCTGACAACGTACTTGACAATTTTACAACAATCTGACAACCATGTGAACTGACAATTTCTGTTAACAGATAAATTTGTTGTGTGACAATTGTGCGCTAATGAAATTCTAAAACTTTCTTATAGTCGTCGGAACTGACAATTTATCTTTTGCTAACAATTTTTTAATGTCAGTTCATTGCTAGCACATTGCCAGATCTGACGACATTGTACATTGTAACAGCCGTTTTTACATAGCTTAGGTTCCAATATTATTTTATTTTCAATATTTTTTGACTACGATCTGCGCTTAATACTGTGTTCAGATAAGCAACTGTATTGAGTCATTATTCGGTTAATTGAAAATATTATTTTAAGTGTTCCTTACATTCACATTGATTTTTTAACGATTTCTTTTGTTGATATTTGCCATTTTTTACAATTTTGTTCACACACAGTTGTGAACAGTGTTGCATTCGAAATCTTACTCAATATTATAACAATTTTGTACTTATTGAGCAATAATTAATTGAGATTTTAAATGGAATATTGAGCTCAATAATGGCGTTTATTGCGATTATCGCAATAAAGTTGCATATCTGAACACAGTATAAGGTTTGCTTGTATTGTTTTATAACATTAACAGTACTGTTTTAAAAATACGATATTATCTGATTTCAGGGACCAGTCAGCCAGTATAATGGTAGTTGACAACATAATAAAATATTTTAAAAAACTTTACGATAATAACTTTACAAATGTATAATGTCCACCAAGAGACAGTAATATGATATTTAAACCACCATTGTATACATTGTAGTATAAAAAAGTTAAACTAACATTAGAAATAGACACTAAGTGACAACTGACTCTCCAAGAGATTACCTCTGGGTAAAATAACTACTAAAATAACTACTCTCTAAAAGACAGTAGAAAATAAAAATTTAAAGTGAATTCATGCTAAATATCTTGAAGACACTTTTTGCGTGACAAAAGAAACAAGTTTTTTTTTAATTATTAACAAACACAAACTGCGAAGCTTATGGCTTATCTGCAGAAAACACCCAGAGAGTCTTTGGCGGGAATAGAACCCGCAACCCTTTGACTGATAGTCCGACACTCTATCGCCTAGTCTATCGGGGCACTCAAGTGTCAATTGACTTTACCTAGGATATATATGGTAAAGTCAGAAATATGATTAGACATTAGTGAAAATTAATGTCTTTAAGGGATAAATTGACCACTTGCAAAGCTGCTGGGGAAGTACTTGTACCTATATGAAAAATACGAGTATTGCACTTGTATAAAGTACCTCTATAAACACATTAGTAGGAATTTCATATTTTTCGTTGCTGTTGACAATTTTGTTTATTTCATGTCCACCTTCCTGCCTCCACACACACACACCAGCCATCTACATGCTCTGACATTATTCCAAAGGATATTTCGTTTTTTTTTATTTTGGCTTAATAAACATTTACATGGCAACAACAACAACAATTGCATGTTCTAATACTACAAAAAAAAAACACAAACACACACACACAAAAAAAAAAAGAAAAAAAAAACTTGAAACTTCTCATTTTCAATTTATGCTTCCAAGCGCAGAGTAATGTTTCACTTTCTCCTAACAAAGAAGTCTAAAGACTTTTTTGGTCCTTTTTTTCTCATTCTTGAAAACATTTGGTTTCTATTCCAAAGCATAGGTTAGACTAAGGATAAGACAAAACAGAAAAGGACAAGAAAAACATGTCGTTGCATTTTTTTAAAAGTCGTATGGGGACGTGTACATACTCGTACTTAAGAGTATGTGCCAGTATATGCAATTGTACGAGTATGTATTATCGATCCGAACATTACTTTGTATTCTATATCTACTCTAACAGCATGTGCAACACCATAATACATAAAATACTTATTCATATACACACTGAAAAAAAACCAAAAACAGAGAGAGTAAAATCAACATGAAATTGATGAATTGATTTAGAAATATGTAAATTTTCGAAAAATATTTGGAAAAGTAAATTTAATTGAGTCAACATTAAAATTTGGTCATTTATCCGTAAACAAATCGTATATTCTTACCAACAGGGCTGCCAGATGAATTTCGTAAAAAATCGTCAAAATTCCGATAAAAAAAAAGAAAAAAAAATCGTCATTTCGAATTTTAAAAGTCGGAAAAATAAAAAGTCACAGTTTCTAGTAGTATTTTGCAATTTATATTTAAACGAAAACATTAAAATTCCTATATAAACAGTTTCTTGTACTTTTTCTATAAGAAATCACAAAAATAAATATAATGTTAAACACCATATGTGTAATATTTTTATAATATCGTAGTCCGCTTTCACACTTTGCAATTCTGACTCGTCAAGTCAAGTATTTTTGGATGAGAAGGGAAAACTTGATGGTACTAGTCAATTTTCTTCTTTCTTTTGCTTTTTTTCATGCATGTTGATTTGCATTAAAAAGTACGAAAATTGAATTGACGTATGAAAATGAAATGGCAAGTTTAAAAGAGAATTGATCAAAAACCGCCCAGCTAAAACTGAAGAGTGTAAAACAAAACTTAAAGTATTTTATAAATAAATATCTGAATTTAGCATATTTTATTAATTTAGGTTAAATTACACTGTCAAAACAGTGTAGTTTATTAAGTTTTAAATAACATTTTGAGTATAGAATCCAATTCATTTATCATATAAAGTTACTTATTTTCAAAGATTTCCGTATTTTTGTTATTTAAATTTATTTGTCTGAATATTCTTTAGACGTTTTGTAGAAGCTTTTGTAGAATTTTCTCGTTGAAATTCAGAAATTGTTTCCTCTAAAAAACTTTAGGTTATGGAATCCAGCATTTAAACTTGCTTTTTATGTTTATGGAATTATTATACTTAAACTTAACAATTGTCAATAATTAAGAAGACACTACATTTTCATTAAAAGAAAAAATGTCTGTAATTGATACTGCAGAAAATGAAAAACTTTCTGTTCGTGCCATCGCAAAAATGTTTGTTATTTCAAATTTTAGATAGGTCAGCCTTATTTAAAATATATATAATATTTCTTGCCTTTATAGGTATGTAATTTAATTAGCTACTCTGAATATAAATAAAAGTATGTACAAACATACATACATATGTATGTATGTTGTATATGAATAGGGGAAAAATAAAAGTTTAATGAAAATATTTTTGAAGTTTTCGTAGTCACTAAATAATAAACAGGTAAATATGTATTTATTAATTTTATCCCGAAGTATTTTAACGAACTATCCCTTGGACGGACATCTCCCCTAGGCAGACAAAAATGCCTCGACGGTCGGTGTCCGCCTATGGGAGCTTTCACTGTATTTAATATCGGTATATTTAGGATACATATTAGTATTAACGTGATTTTCGAAAGTGGTACTTCTGACTTTATATGGAGTCTATGGTCAATCGTGGACCGAACTGAACAAAATTTCGTATTACATGCAATTTATTTTTGCAAAATTTTGTATTGATAATCCAATTTTATGGCCAGTTATGTACCATTGAGCCATATATCAGAAGAAATTTGTAAGGGGCTATAAAAAAATCATGGACCGATTCTTACTATTTTCATCACAGTTTTTTCTATAAATATATTTAAAAATATGAAAAAAATGGCTAAAAAATATAAAATTTGCCTCACATTTTGGTCCATAATTTTGGTTCTACCGATTTTGCTGATATTCAATATCAAACTTTCTTACAAAATAAAAAATATTTTTCTGGAAATATTGTTAGGTTTAAATTATGTATTTTGGACGTGAAAGTGTTTTACACAGTCATACAGATGGACATGACCACGGCCTGCACTTGTGGTGGTGGAGCGTATTCTATTAAAAAATCATGTTGATTTAACATAAAACACTATTGAAGCATAATTGAAAAATGTTGATTTAGTCTTGTTTTTTGCATTTTTGCAAACATTTTTTCTTTGTGTGTATACGAGTATATAGTACATACATATATTCATATGTACACATTTAAAAGCTCACATACATATGTACATGTTTGGAAATATATACAATGCTAATCAGAACTTTGTGATAATGCTTTCTTTATTTTCATGCTAAGTTGGAATGTTTTGTGTTTTTGTCGGGAAATCAAATATCCCCAGCCTAAACTTGATATCGACCCTTTAAATCACCGGATTTGGATGTATTTCTCCCGGCTATGAAAATATACTCAAAAGCGAATCAACCTGTCAACTTCTCTGCTCTATACATTTGTGAGATGCTTAAAATGTCCTTCTTAAGAGTAAATACATATATTGATAATACACTTTATGGTTGGTGCTATAGAATATTTTTTATTGCATATGGAAAATATGTTGGCTGCGTTCTTGAATATTAAGGTGTTTTCAATAACATTAGGACTGAGCTAACTAGACATTCGTTACATGTAATTCGTATCCAGTATTACCTGGTGAATTGGATAGTTTGTATGTTTGACAAAGGAATTATTAAATCGAGCCTAGAGGAGGAATGCTTAAGCAGGTTGGAAATGAGAGAGTTTTATCATCCAAACTGTAGCTAGTAGCGATCAGCGTTATCCTGACAACTTTTTAAAGCTGTGGATAATACTGTGGTACTGGTTAAGTTTCTTTTAATAATCAATTTAATCATTCAGGCATGGCGAACATCTCTTCATTCCGGGAAAAGTAAAGCCCTCGTTACCAATACATACAAGGTGGTTAGTTGGATAGGTAGAAAATCGGAAAAGTAATTCAGAAATTAACAGAAGAGGCAAAGCACGATGATATTTTCCATTAAATGGGATTAAGTTCCTGCATAAATCTAGTAAATGAGACTTGCGAAAGAGGTTATAAGAAATATACAAAATATTAATGGTCTCAGTAGTTGAAAGTACTGCCAATTGGGGTATATACTTGTGACAAGAAGCTTAGACCGCTTTCACACTCTTCAATTATGTCTCGTCAAGGCAAGTATTTTTCAATGCGAAGGATAATTTTCTCTTTCCTTTGCAGAATTTTCAAAATATGAATATTTTGTATGATTTCGGGAACACGAACTACAGGGTCTCTGAACTCGATGCAGGTATTTTACCACCATAATGTTTCAGAATGAGAAAATTATAAAACATTTCAGAATGAGAATATTATAAAACATTTCAGAATGAGAATATTATGAAACATTTCAGAAAGTGATAGTGTGTCTGTTTGAAGTGTATGTCTATAGACTTTCATTTCGGACTTGAAATATGTACACGGAATTAACAACGACAAATTAGGGAAATCTGAATGTCATGATATCAACTCCAATGTAGTGGGTATAGTTCTATGTGTTTTCGCGGACGAATATTGTTGGACTTGGAGGGAGATGGTGGTAAAACTATCGACCGGTCAGTATAATATTAAAATCTTGAAAATCAGAACAAAATCCAAAATATCAAGTACAATTTGTCCAAAACTATACAATTCTATTAGGCTTGGACAGGTACAGTCTGTGGATCTATCAAGAGAATTATAGAATGTCACTTCGGATTTTTGTACGCTGTACGAAAGTATGTCAATTGTCAGAACGGTCAGGGCTATTATATACATTTAATATTATATTGGATTAAATTCCAGAGTGGACAGCAGATGATGGCTGCTGATTGTAAAAGGTGCTGAATATTGGGTGATTGTGAATTAATGGCGCTTTTATTTTTTGCTTCCTCAGAAATTATAAATATCACCATATTAACAATGTACCAAACGCCGCTAGTTCGTAAGAAACCTGAGCTTCGGGACAGAGGATGGACTATGATCTCATATTGTTTGAAGTGTAGACCTTCTCGAAGTTGTAATAATACAAATCGTTGTCGAAAATAACGGTTTTAACAGAGTAAGCATTATTTTTTCCGTTGTTTTTAAAGGTATGGTCACACATGGCAAATATTTACCTAAAAAAGCGTAACCACTTGTTATAGAACAAATGTTTGTTGTGTATTTTCCTAAATAAACGAAGTTTTTTTTTAGTAAATAAACGAGCTCAAATATATTTTTTTTAGTGGTTACGTCTTTTTCGGCAAATATTTGATAATGTTAATAGCAAACTAAAAATTTCAATAGAAGCTAAAAACTTGTGGTCAAAATAAATAAAATGTATTCTAATGTAGAAAGTAATTATGATAAAAATATTAGTATTACATATATTCATATTATGAACCATCGCGAACAATTTATTTTAAAACTAATATAAAACAAGTTAGAGTGCAATATGCGGCTGTGCCGAATATTAAATACCCTCCACCTAAACGTAATAAGAAGTACAAAAACTACTCTGGTTTTAGGACTAGAACATCATATTCTGTGTTTTCTATTCAGACTTAGTGCTAATTTTAAAGACAATTTTACGAGTAACATAATTTATTTTAAATCTTTGGAATTTTGGAATAATTGATGTAATTACCAATTCTTACCATAATTTACAGAGTTTGTCTGATTTTCATAATACCCTTCAGTGTAATTTAACAAGTTATAAAATTCAAAGAACATTTTTCCATATTCACAACAAGTTAAGAAACAAATTATAAGGTAAGGCTTATGTTGGTTGAATTTCATCTCAATAACATTATTTACAAGATTTGTATAGTTGGTTGTTACATTCGAAAGTGGACTTAATTCGGGAGCTATTGCCAATTGTTGGCTGATTGATTTTGGCCTGTATGTAAATGAACCGTGTAAAATTTTGATCAATAATGGTATTAATAAGAGATTTATGAGTATTGAAGTGATTTTCACAAAATTTTGTGGAATGATTTTTGTGTATATTTAAATGATATCTAGCTGTGTATATTCTCTGCTTCCATTTTGATAATGGATCAACTGATCAGCCAGCCACACATTAATACTCAACTTTCACACATGAAGGAAAATTATATTCGCTGTTCATAGATAAAATGAGCGTGTCCGAGATTATATTCTCTATGAAATACACAAGCGATCGACTATTGATTATTCTGTATGACTGCAATTGTTGAAAGTTCTGGTTCTGTGTAGGATGGAATTGAATACATTGTTTTACTTCTTTATGCCTAGTTGTATTGTAAACATTTGTATATGTAGTCTTATATACAAGCTAAGTACATGTGTACATTTTACATTGTATATACACCTTGTACTTTTCTTCCATCGTACAAGTATGTACCATATACGAGTGCAACAAGGTGAGTAAGTATGTTTTCCCAACACTTGTGTCACCATAAAAATCTAAAGTATTTCATTACTGTAAGAAATTTTACTAGATCCAGGAACCATACATACATATGTATGTATGTCGTGTATTTACTAACGATTATTATGTGAAAGTGTGTAACGTAACTACACTACATACATAAGATGTTAGCATGTAAAAGTACTTGCATGTGCAAACAGCTGATGATAAACTTGAAGACTTGGTTATTTCTTCTATTTCATATAATTTACTTTAACTTCCGGGATTAAGAATAAAACTGAAGATTTAACACGATTTCTAAGAAATGTCTAGCAAAGTCCCTTAGCTACATAATTTTAAATTCTTAGTGGCATTTTTTTGTTATTTTATATTTTTAACTTAACACTTGGTGTTTGTATTACAATTATGTTTGGAAGATAATATCACAATTAATTAGGGTTAGTATTAAATTTAAGGCTTTCATTAAAATTTTGTAGTAGCTTTAATCAATATCATAAAACATACAAGTCTAGATACCTAAGTATATATGTATTGTTTATACGGTTACAGAATTACTATTTCAATGTTTTCCTCTGGATTAAAAATTGACTTGAACTTATTCCAATGCCCACCTGTTCAAGCATACCAATATACTCAGGATCATTTGTAATCAAACAGCAGGTCGTAATTATACCCACCACCACCGTGCGAAATTTTAATAATATTCATCAGAGATCCAACAAAGTATATACATACATACATATATTCTTGATTCTTATAAAATTCTGAGTCGTTCGGGCTATATCCGTCTGTCTGTTTCGTATTGTATTAGACAGTTTGATAATGAAAATCAGCCAAATCGGTATAGTAGAATCAGAGTTATGGATCAAAATGTCAGACAGGCAACCTTCATAAAAATTAAATATTTTTTAACGTTATTTCTATGATAAAAAGAAAGAAACTGTGATGAAAACATTCAGAATCGGTCAATTATTTCTCATAGCACCCATACAAATTTCTTCCCGAAATATGGCTCAATGATACATCAATAAAATTGAAATATTGATACAAAATTCTACTAAAAAATAAGTTTTATGTGAAATGAAATGGCAAAACGAAATTTTGTTCAGTTTGTTCCATGTTTGACCATAGACTCCATATAAAGTTCACTTAAATACGTTTTAATCTGGTATAAATATTGTAAGCAGGTTAAAATTCGACATAAATAATCGCTAGAGGCACATATACGAGTATAAATGTGCATTGTGCACAAGGTTTACATGACAAATTATTCAGAAAATGATTCCCAGTCGATCGGTATACTTTCCACTATGGTGGTGCAGGGTATAATAATTTCTTTAAATATTCCTAAGAATAGTTAGAATTGCTGGATAGGTTTATTAAATGGCTTATTACAGGTCTACGATTCTTTTTTAACAATGTTTACGAAAAAAAAAACAACACTTAGCGATTCTCCTTATTGTCCCTATGATCGGTCCATAATTGACTATAGCTCCTAATCTACACAAATAAATTTCAAATATATAGAAATCATGAAAACAAATTTTATAACGGTTAGTCCATAATTAGTCATAGCTCCCATATAAGAACCCCTTCGAAAAAAAAGTATTTATATCGAGATAAAATTTAACACAAAGAATATTTATATGCACAGAAATCATGCTTCTACATTTTTGAATGATCGATCCATACTGTTGATTGATCCCATTTTTCATAATCAGTTTTACACATATGTATACTGGTTGTAGGATATTGTATGATCGGACTTGACCGACTAGACTTTCCTACTTAATAATAACATAGTCGTTGTAGGATATTATATGATCGAGCTTGATCTTGTTAAATATTTTCCTATAATCCTGAAATCACACATTCTGCAGTGAGTGGTGTAATTTTAATTTCCTTTAAATAGAGAAAAGTATTTCATAATTCTATCATCAATTTTATAGTCTTGAGGGATTTTCTTTAAAACAAGTTTACGGATAAATATACCTTAATACTCAATTTCATTACGAGTACACACATTATACACGAAAATGTCATTAAGTTTATGTGTAGTTTTAAACATTTCAATCTTGAAATACCTTGTTAATTATCACAAGATGGTGTGAGAAATAAAATTGTACGAGTATTGCATGCAGCTCAAGAACAAAAGTATATATTTAAATTAAAGTTGTGATGTCATAATCCCTAAACCAAATACGAATACCTACTTAAACACGCACATCTAAACACATTGTCAATACATATTAAAGCCATTCAAACACTTTTACGTACTTTAGACTTGTACAAACAAATTTTTAAATATTCTCAAGTCGCAGATAAACCAATTAACATACACTAAAATCCAATTTCACAGTAAGTACATACCTGAAACATTCTCTGTGTGTTTATTACCTGGAGTACGAGTAATTTCCTATATAAAACTATAGACTTGAACACATTCTAAACACTTCTTCCCATTGCAATAATGACGGTGCGCTCGCTCACCGCAACAATTTTATGCAAATTTCACATACATATAAAAGAAGTGAACGAAAGAAGAAAATAACTTTGTAAAAGGAAAAAAAATGAAAATGAAAATGTCAATTCATGTCATTAACTATAAAATGTTACACTTGAGATATTCGAAGTAGTGCCCTTGAATTCAGATACTACACACATGGATGCCCAACAAAAGTTAAAAATAATAGTGTAAGAAATGCGACAAGAAAATGTTAGTTGAAGTTTATTGTACATGGCTTATGGGAATTGTCGGCATAAAAACATCGTGTTATTTTTGATATACGAGTATGTATTCAAAATAGGCTTTAAATATACATAAACTAATAATTGGCGAATAGATATGTAGGTATATGTATTTATACCCTGCAGATAACGCGACTAGTCCATACATGCATGTAAAGACTAGACCAAAGTGGAGTAGGAGTACTCCAAAACTACTCCAAATATATAAAAAAAAGGTGGTCGATTTAACATTGCGATGTCCTAGGATTGGACCATATAACCCATCGGAGTAGTCCCAAAACTACTCCATGCAATCGTGTTAACACGAAATCATGTCGTTTAACTACAAACTCTTATTTAACTATGACAGGGTTAATGGCTGCATTACATTGGACCATGTTGTAAGTAGTCCATTTCATATTAAATGGATCACGTAGACCAATATTATTTGCAGGGTATATCAAACGACCAATACATTTAATCGCTAAAAATTGCACAAACTACCGTAAAATAATGTTTTTAAAACTTCTTTGTCTAATGGATAAACAATTAAAGAACTAAAACTTGACACGATGTAAAATTTCAGAACAAGATTACACTTTATACCTGGGGCTATTATCCCAGTATTTAAAAATTATATCCCTGCACAAAGAAAAAAAAAATCCAAATACTGAAGATTAAGAATTTTGAAACAAATAGTGCTGGTACTGGTGTTATGGTGGTATTATTATTTTGAAAATGTTTAACATTTACCAGGTTCACCGGAATTAGAAAATTTTAGTGAACATTTTCTATTAGATTCTAATTTTAATGTTACAATACAAACGAAAAATCTATATACAATTTTGGTTCAAAGTTATCAAATATATACTTATATAATTATAGTCTCATATTCTGGGTAGAAATTTTCAGGAAGTCTAAAAAAATCTTGGATCGATTGTTACCATTTTCAGTAGAGCTTGTTCTTTGATTAAGCAAATAACTTGTTAAAAATCTTTTTACTTTATTAACTCGGCTTTAGGTCTCTTTTATTAAAAATATAAAAACTCTTGTTCGGTTTTATTTTTTAATATATTTTATTCGTTTTCAATATTTCGACCAACTTTGTTGATCATCTTCAGGGAAGAAATATAATTTAATGTTTAATACAGTGACAATAACTTGTGTAATATTGCACACACATTTTGATATTATCTTAAAATAGCAGAATTTTTATCTAACTCTGGTTCTACAGACCCGATTTTGTACATTTTAAATGCCAAATATTTCTGAGTAACAAACAATATATTAAAATTTTATCCTCCAACGCCCTCCCCTTGAAAACCAATTGCATTTACAATAGACGCATTTATGGACCTAGATATGTCCGTCTAAAAATGTATATCGTCTTAGAATTTTATAACGTCCCAGAAAAAATATACTTTTTTGTCTACGACCAATATTTCGTTGTGTTACAAATACAATGACAAACTTAATACAAACCTAATATATAATAATAACCGAAGGATAAAGAATAGAAAAAAATTATAAAATAGTGGTGGCAATGGTGGCTATTATATCCAGCTACACTTAGGACTTGTTCATCTAAGGTACTTTTCACTATTCTTAACTGGTTACCACCAGGCAAAACAATTAACCGTGAAACTGAATTCCATAAAAACATTGAAATTTAATAACTATTTAAGAGTCCTTAAATTGGATCTTCCTTTTGTCTACACAATATCTGAACCCCTTTTTTGTTCCAGGATCTTTATTTTTTAAATCTTTTTACGAGCTCCACCTTCTGGAGAGTGTAAAAATATTCACTGTGGTATCTATTCGGATTAGTGAAATTCGGGAATGTGACTAGGAGTAGCGTAATTTAATGCAATTAAATAAAAAAATACATAAATGTAGCCGCGAAACAATATCAAAGAACATCGAGCAGGGATATCAACAAATTTTCTAATAGAAACCGGCCATTAGATCCCTAAAGAATCTGTATATCACATTGAAATTGTCCAATAATGCCGGATGTCTCTAGAAGAGGTTGCGTAATATTTATCGGTTGTCCTCCTACGGGTAACTGGATATTTGGTTATTGTTGAAAAACCTGGCATCGATGCAACCACACAT
Organism: Bellardia bayeri; assembly: GCA_950370525.1. NCBI lineage: Eukaryota > Metazoa > Arthropoda > Insecta > Diptera > Calliphoridae > Bellardia > Bellardia bayeri. The sequence continues at coordinate 24,847,775 of OX493267.1, forward strand.
TTTTTTCTAATTTTATCTATTTACCAATTATTATCATTATTTACAGAGTTTGTATATTGATCATTACAATCTTATATGTAATGTAACCATTTATAAAACTCAAAATAGGATAACAATTTTTCCATATTCACTAAGTTAAGGAAATAGTATAAACAAGATAGAGTGCAATATTCGGCTATGCCGAATTTTAAGTACCCTCCACCTAAATATAATAAGAAATAAAACAATCAAGAAAGTATAGTCGGTCAAGACCGACCATATAATACCCTACACCCGGAATATATATAAAACAATTTTTCAGAAATGGGTGTTATATGGGAGATATAACCTATTGTGGACCGATCATCCAAAAATTTAGTGTCATGATGTCTGTGAATATAAATATTATATGTTTCTTATATGGGAGTTTCGACTAATTATGGACCGACCCTTATAAAATTAGGTGTCATCATTTCTGTATATATCAAACTTATTTGTGTTGAATTTTATTTGGATACCAACATTTTGAAGAGAATTATGTTCGTTAAAGTGATTTTCGGAAGTGGGCCTTATATGAGAGCTACGACTAGTTATGGACCGATCATCATAAAATTGTACCGTATTATTTTCATATATATGAAATATATTTGTGTTCAATATTATTTGGATAGCGACATTTTTAAGTAAGTTATGGTCTTTAAATTGATTTTTGGAAGTGGGCCTTATATGGGAGTTATGACTAATTGTGGACCATTCATCATAAAATTGCGTCTTATTATTTGTATATATGTGACCCGGCCTATGAAAAGGTGGCTTATGACTCAAAAAAAATTTTTCCACTTTTTTTTGGTTTCGGTACTTTTTGAGACTTTGGGATGCCAAGATTTTTGAGAAAGCTATGTTCTTTAAAGTGATTTTCTGAAGTGGGCCGTATTATTTGTATATATACGAAACATGTTTGTGTTCAATATTATTTGGATACCAACATTTTTTTTTAGAAATTTATGATCGTTAAAGTAAATTTCGGAAGTGGGCCTTATTTGAGAGCTACGACTAATTATGGACCTATCATCATAAAATTATACCATATTACTTGTATATATACAAAACATGTTTGTGTTCAATATTATTTGGATACCAACATTTTTGAGAGAGTTATGCTCTTTAAAGTGATTTTCGGAAGTGGGTCTTATATGGGAGCTACGACTAATTATGGACCGATCTTCACAAAATTTGTAGATGTGAGTTGACTTCATTTACCACTCATTTTTGGTGAAGTTTGTTTTCATACTTGCATAATTCAAACATTTATGATCGTTAAACCCCAATTTCGGAAGGACATTTGTATGGGGGACAGGGGAAATAATGGATCGATTTTCACCAGTTGCAATCCCATCCATCCTTGGGCCAAAAAATATCACGTACCAAATTTTATCGAAATATCTTCAAAATTGCGACTTGTACTCTGCACACCAACTTTACATGGACAGCCAGCCAGCCAGACGGACGGTTGGACATCGTTAAATCGACTCAGAAAGTGATTCTGAGTCGATCGTTATACTTTAAGGTGGATGTTGGAACAACATTTCTGGGCGTTACAAACATCAGCACAAATCCAATATACCCTCCCCACTATGGTGGTGTAGGTTATCAAAATCTTAATAAAACCTTTACAAGTTTTAGTCTTAAGGTGCGGTCACACTTGGCAAACATTTACTGGCAAGAGTGTAACCACTTGGTTTAGCACAAACTTGGTTAGGGCTTTTTCGTGCTAGTGTGTACGTACTTTTGGGAATGTCGAAGCAAACAAATATATTTTAAAAAATAAAAACTGCTGAGTTCTTTTAAAATACTGTTTTCTATTCAAGATGAAGAAACCATGTTTCAGAAATCAGAAACAGAAACTGCTTAATTGATATGTTGACCGTTATTAGGTTCTGTTCAATTTCCGTCGGATTAATCTTACTATTTATTTTCTAACTTTAACGTATAATTAGAGGAAGTTCAACCCAGTGCATCATTTAAATAGACTCCAGAGGCATGTGAATAGTTTAATTGATTTAGGGTGACTTTAAATTTTAGTTTCTTGAAATGTCATACTTGAATTACTTTTATTCCAAACTGTTAAACTCTGTTGCATAATCAATGTATATGAAGTGGTTGCTTTACAATTTTAATTATTCAAATTAATTGAAGCGCATAAAATCCCTATTGTTTCAAAATAAATAACAAAAAACAAAAACTTATTGATGCTGAAAATTGTAATTGTCCTAATTTTTGTTTCCTTTATTATTGTATTTTTACCTTTCAAAATAAAAAAATGTACATATGTAGGTATTTGTCACACAGCCAGCCAAGTCTGCCTGCATTGTTCCGGGTTAATAATTATTTCTACCCAATAAAATTTCCTTTAATTTTGTTTATGTGATGCTCTATTTTATATATTTTGTTGGTTTTTGTGGCAAATTAAAATATTGTACCAAAAGTTTTAATTTTCGTACAGAGAATGATAAAAGGAAACTATCATCCTCCCCTTTTTTTAAAAATGTTTGTTTTCTAGTTGCTATTGTTTAGCTGTTTGTTTGTTTTAAAGATTTTTTTGATTCTATTTGTTGTGGCAAACAACTTCTAAAACAGCAACAATTACAAAACCAACAATCGTTATTAAAATTCTTTATTTTAACCGTGCCACGGTTTAAAAAAGAATACCAATTAATTTATGTTAATCTATGTTTTATTTAATTGTACAATTTTTCAGTTTCATTTATATATTTATACCCTCAACCACCAGAAGTGGTGAATGAGGGAATATACATTTTTGTAATACATAAAGTAATATATAAAATGTTGAACTAAATTTTTTGATGACCGGGCCATTATTGGTTATAGCTCCCATATAAGGTTCACATCCGAAAAAGTCATTTTATATATTTATATTATAAATATCGGTACCGACTCACAACTTTACATATATCATAGAAATTATTCCAATACATTTTGTGAATTTTGGTCCATACTTGACCGTATACCCCATATAAAGCTCTTTTTTCAAAATCACTTCAATACTCATTAATCGCTAATAAATAACGATACCGATCCAAAATCGGCATTTACATATATGCCAAAATCAAACTGCTTTATTTTGAGAATATTTGAATATATCCCTATATAAGGTCGATATGCATAAAATTCTCTATTCCCAAATAAGGACCATTTCCGACCACAAAGTCTAATAAATATGGATATCGAATTAAATTTTATACAGACCAGGAATTGTAATCCAGATCATATTAATATCGGTTATACTACAATTATGCTACTGGATTTTGTAGCTGTCAGTCAATAATAGCTCTTCAATTAAGTCCAATCCCGAGTATAACAACTAACTATACAGCTCTTATAAATAACGTTTTTGAGATGAAATTCAACCAAAATAAGTCTAAAATACATAGAAATCAGTATCAGTAAACGAATACTTGATTTAGAAGCTATCAGTCCATAATTGGTCCACTTCTACTACGTCACCCATAAATCTTTTTTATATAATGTTATTGAGATTAAATTTCACCAAAAAAGCCTCATCTTATTATTTTACTTTTTATACCCTACACCCATAGTTGGATTTAAGCTGATGTTTGCCTGGCTGTCCATGTAAAGCTTGTGCGCAGAGTACAGGTCGCAATTTTTAAGATATTTCGATAAAATTTGGTAAGTGGTATTTTTTCGGCCCAACGATGGATAGAATTGAAACTGGTGGAAATCGCTCCATTATTTCACCTGGCCTACATACAAATGTCCTCCTGATATTGGGGTTTACCGATCATAAATCTTTGAATTATGTAAATATGCAAACAAATTTCACCGCTTAAAAAAGCATAACTCTTTTAAAAATATTGGTATGCAAATAATATTTAACGCAAATATATTTAATATGTCTAAAAATAATATTGTACAAATTTATAATGGTCGGTCCATAATTAGACGAAATCCCATATAAGACCCTTTCCGTAATTCACTTTAACCTCCATAAATCTTTTAAAAGTATTTATATCGAGATAAAGTTTAACACATATAATACTTATACTCACAGACATCATGCCACTAAATTCGGTCCACAATAGGTTATATCTCCCATATAATGCCCATTTCTGAAAAACTGTTTTATACATATACTGGGTGTAGAGTCGGACTTGACCGACTATACTTTCTTACTTGTTTATACTCTGTTTCTTAACTTCTGGAGAAAATGGGAAAATGTTTTTTTTTTTATTTATCTAAACTATAAATTTACGTTCAAGATTGTTTTGAAAATCAGCGAAGCTCTGTAAATTATGATGATAATTGGTAATTACATCAATTATAAATATTCGAAATTAGTTAAAATTTCGTATCATTTGAAATAAATTATGTTGTTCGCAAAATTGTCTTTTAAATAGTTTACTAATAAAATTTGAATAAGGATATTCTATTAAAATTGCAAAATATCTCAGCAAATAGATCATGCCGAATTCTGTTTAACTGATGATAAAGCAGTACGATTTAGGTGAAACATGCCTGAATTTTACATTAGAGTGTCATTGGAGTTCATGTGTTTCCTTTTAATGACTGATTAGAACTAATGCAAGTTTAATGAATCGACTACGTTTTTTCATCGGTTGTGGAAGATATTTTAAACGATTTTCAAAAAGGTTATTCACAAAATTAAACAAAAGTATATTTAACTTTATATGTATTTATATGTATACATAAATTAAATCTAATGAGTAAGAGTTTATATACCCATCACCAATATACCAGTAATGTGAACTATGCATTAGTATGCGTTATATACTAATTACATTTTGTATCTAAATTGACATTTATAAGATTTTTTTTATTTTCTGGATTCCCCACATGTGAGCTATCACCTATTATAGGGTAATTCCAGTAATTCTCGGAAAGGAATCTTATATGGCAGCTATATCCCATTATATGTACATTAACTTTCACAAAATCGAATAGGTTATTGTGTTTTTCAGCAGTGGTCTCCATATGGGAGCTGTGACCTATTATGGGCCGATCACAACGAATTGGTATGGCGATCCATGCGAAGAGTTATTTGTGGATAGTTTCAATTTGATATTTATGCGAATTTAAGGGATTTTTAAAAGTCTACTTTACAAGGGTGCTATGGTGAAATATTTTTATAATTTTGGTGTATATATGGATTAGTTTCGTCAAATTTCAACTTGATAGCAATATATATAAAATGTTTCTGAGCTTTTTAATGACTTTCGGAAATTGTTTTTATATAGAGGATATGGTCAAATATGGACCAATCATCATGAAATTCGATACGAGGATTATCACATATACATACATATATGAAACTTATTTATTAGAGTTTATTCGATCTTTTTTATTTTTGTTGAATTTTAAAAGGATACTGCTTTGATCTTGGTATTTATGTACCATACAGCCAAATTCTGGAAAAACATATAATGGGGCCTATGAGTCCTTCTGTAAAAGTGTGCAAAATTTCATGATATTTTATCTGCATTATATTTAAAGAAAAGAGCAAAAAATATCGAGGTTGTCTAAAACTTTGGTCTATAACTCGAATCCTACTGGACCGCATTTTAATACCAACGATTTCGGTGAAACAAAGAATATTTGTGAAAATTTTCATTGTTCAAAGTATTTATTTGCTGGTAACATTTAAACTTTTAGGATTTTTCAATACTCCAAACAATTTTACTCGGAATTAGGTTTTTCTTGTAGATTATAAACGACATTAAGAGTTAAATGTAGAATAGGTGCAAAGATAATAAATATGTATGTAACTATTTGAGTGTCAGTACCCTTTCTTAAGGGCAATATTAGAAAATACTTTACTTAAAAAATCTATAACTATAAAAGTGTACTTACAAACTAAACAATTTAGAACTTTCATATTGATTTAATTTCAATGATGAAGATATTTTATTTGAAATGGTATAAAAAATATATTTTTCTTTCAAAGAGGAATTCTTGGTGTATAGTGTTCAAAGACATATGTACATAAATTACACAAAGCAACATATATTTGCAACAAATCCTAAAAAAGAGAATAACTAAATCCTATTCCATGTTCATTGAAGCTTAATACTTTTTTAGTTAAGAAGTTATTAGTTAAAAGATTAGGACTTTTAAGTTTTGCGTTTGTTATATTTTTCATATTAATTTATTGGAAACTCTTGCGTTATAATATATTTTATATAATAATTTAAATAAACATGAGTTTTTCAAAAATTAAGAACTTTAAAGTTTAAGAAAATTTTGAACCCAAGGGTGTTTAAGCTTTACTTTTATTGAAAAGGTCACAACTACGCAATTGCGCATTTTGTTTGCTTTTAATACAGCGTTGCAGCGCTTCTAGTGTTGAGTAGGCGCATTATTTTGAAGCTTGAGTTATAGCCTCTAACACTGCAGGAGGGCATTGTGATAAATATTAGTTATGATAGCTAAAACCAATAATTATCAAAAATTAATGTTGACTAAGTGGCAGCGGGTGGGAATCGAACACGGGATACGAATACCAACTCGTGCTAAATGATCAAACGCGCTAACCAATTAAGCTACAGCACCCGCTTTCTGGATTCTGGATTGGTATTATCCAGAATTCTTAACACTAAAGAAACTAAACTTGTACGACAAAATATGGCAAAAAGAATTAGCTTTTTCCGAAATCCGCCAAATTAAAATCTCAAGTACAGAAAAACAATGGGTTGTATCAATAAATTCCAAAGAGAAGTTTTTTTTTTAACAAAATCCTTATAAAATTGAAAATGGAATTTTGACAATTTTTGACCATACTAGATAATAGGTACACGTTATTCTACGAAGATAAAGACTCATATACAAAAAATTTAGAGTAAAATTATGATATCTCAAAATACCTAAAGAATACCTAAGAACCTTATAAATATGTTAATCCATATTTGTCTTTTTTCGATTTTTTTACATGCAAATGCTAAAATAATATTTAATGGTAAAAACTGTAAAGAAAGCTCGATTTTTTTTTCGTTTATATAATCTTGAAGCATTCTATTGCTTATATACATACATACATATGTATGTATTGGTTTTGTTTGGTTGTTTTATTCAAAAACGACCTTTATTCAAAAATATCCTTCTTTATATTAACACAGAATATATATTAGGTCCTGGATAATTCAAGGTGAAATTCAAGCAAGAGCAGCAAACTAAATAGCACACGCTGTTCAATACACAAGCACATTCATTTGTTCATACTTGCAGCTGATATTTATGAATGAAAGTCAAACACAAGTTCATACAGACTCAATTTACGCAAATAAGTTCTGCAGAAACAGCAGGATTTAAAAAATACATACGGGTATTTACTTGTATGTAGTATACATGGATGGTATGCACGAGCAGCATTTCGTCATTAATTTAATTACCTATACAATATTATTTTTAATAGTTTCTCAATAAATTGGGATTTTTCTTTGCAAATTGTTAATCGAAGTGTCTATGTAGTGGAGAACGAATATCCTTGTAGTGTGTTTAGTATGTGTACGAGTATGTCTGCATGTGCGTGACTAAAAGTCTGGGTGTTTGTGTGTTTGACATTCAATAAATTCTCACATTTCATTATGCAGTTGTACAACGAAGTGGTTGTATGCATAACTTATGTACAATAATATTTTATATTTTAACCTTCTAAATGATGCAAATTAATATATGTGAATGCTAAACAATACTCTCAAATAATTGGGAATTTGACTGACTTGCAGGCTTTCAGGTAACCTGAGATCGGTTTTATCTCTAATTTTTTTTTATTTTTAATTAAAAGAAAGTATTTTCAACCATTTGTTACTTGGATGCTTGTTAATTGGTGCAAATTTGTAATATAATATTTTTTTACCTCGGCTAAGGGACAAGAAAAAACCAGTAAGAGTGTTAAATTCGTTGTGCCGAATCTTATTTTTATACAAATGTTTACTGGTACAGTCGCACATTAACCTAAAAGATACCAAAATAAACTGATTATTTCATTTCGTTTATAACACGTCGAAATTAAATTCTAAGACCATCTTGCTATGTCCATACGAGTATGTCTGCCAAAGACCTACAATATAGAATGAAATGTTTACGGTGTAGAAGAATCAGCGTGAAAATGAACCCCAACTTAGACAACTCCCAAAAAAGTTGATATTTTTATAACAAGCAGTAAAATATATTTTGTATTTCTGTTGGTATAACTTTAAAATATTATACAGGGTGGTTAAGATAGAACATTTTTTTTATATAAAACAAGAAAGACAATATAGTCGCTCAAGCTCGACCATATAATACTCTACACCCAGTATATGTATAAAACAGTTTTTCAGCAATGGGCGTTATATGGGAGATATGACCAATTATGGACCGATCATCCAAAAATTTAGTGTCATGATGTCTGTGAATATAAATATTATATGTGTTAAACTTTATCTTGATATAAATACTTTTAAAAGATTTATGGAAGTTAAAGTGAATTACGAAAAGGGTCTTATATGGGAGCTACGACTAATTATGGACCGACCTTTATAAAATTAGGTGTCGTTATTTCTGTATATAATAAACTCATTTGTGTCAAATTTTACTTGGATAACAACATTTTCTAGAAATTTATGATCGTTAAAGTGAATTTCGAAAGTGGGCCTTATATGGGAGCTACGACTAATTATAGACCGATCATAATAAACTTGTACCGTATTATTTGTATACATATGAAATATATTTGGGTTCAATATTATTTGAATACCAACATTTTTGAGAGTGTTGTGCTCTTTAAAGTGAATTTCGAAAGTAATTGTAGATGTGATTTGGCTTCATTTACCACTCATTTCTTTTTAAATTTGTTTGAATACTTGCATAATTAAAACATTTATGACCGGTAAACCCAAATTTCGGGAGAACATTTGTATGGGGGCCAGGTGAAATAATGGACCGATTTCTACCAGTTTCAATCCCATTCATCCTTGGGCCGAAAAATATCACATATTAAATTTTATCGAAATATCTTCAAAATTGCGACCTGTACTCTGGTCACAAGCTTTACATGGACAGCCAGCCAGCCAGACGGACGGACTGGTGGACATCGTTAAATGGACTCAGAAAGTGATTCTGTGTCGATCGATATACTTTAAGATGGATGTTGGACCAAAATTTCTGGGCGTTACAAACATTAGCATAAATCCAATATATCCTCCCCACTATGGTGGTGTAGGGTATTATAATTGGATGTCGGAATCTTTATTATTGTCCGCAAGAAAAATATTTGACATTTACATTTTAAAAATAATTGCATTCAAAGTTTGGTCGCGATTCCGATGTTGCTGGCTGTCTATTCGGAAGTTCTAATTATCAATAATTCTTTTCAACTGTGCTACAAATATTTTAGTCCAAAAAATTGAATTATGTCCTAAGTACCAAATTGGAAATTACTTATTACCATTGAAGAGATTTCTTTGTCTGTCGTATAAACATACATACATATGAGTTAGTAAGTTATCCGTTTCATACAATTTTATGATTTTTGACATCGATTTATTATTTATTTCTTTATTTATTTATTTGATACTCTGTACAAGAAAACTAAAAGTTTTATAATTACAGTACAAGATGAGTCTTATGTGAAAAAATATGTAGAGTAAAATGACAAGATCTATGAATGATATAATGAAAATAACATCAAACATAAAAATTAAATAAAATAAGTTAAAAGTTAATAAAAAATAATAACAATGAAAAGTATATTAAACTTTTAGACTAAAGTAGTTATATATAGATTTCCTAAATTCGGCTGTGTTGCTCAAAAACTGTATCCTTGGTGGTAACAAGTTCCAAAGACGAATAGAATAAATAATGTATTGATGTTATGAAACTATTTTTTTATGACGTACATATTTGAATTAGGTTATTATTCCTACTCGAACCAGTGAGAAAGAGCCGATTAAAAAGACAATAATCCTAATTAGTAACGTAAGAGATTTAATTTTTAGAAAGTCACAATAACTTACTCTCAAGAATTTTGTTTTAAAGGGCCAGATATGGGATGATCTTCTTAAGTTAATACATATCTCACGATTGAACTATACACAGAAATAAGTTTCCTTGTGCTTTTGGAGTCACAGCTGGAAAATACTTCAGAGCCGTAGAGAAGTGTTTGAATGAAAAAAGTTATTGCAAGCATTACGCGTGTGGAAACCGGTGTCAGCTGTTGGGTTTTCCATAGTGCATGTAATATGGAGAAAGGTTTTCCAGTAGTATTGATAATATGATCTGACCAGGTAAGTGTACAGTTGAAAATTATCGCAAGGTTCTTAATTTTATTGACAATCTCAATAGTTAGGTTATTGAGCAAAATATTCAGTACATCCATAGTTTGTACCGGAGATCGAGAAATTATTAGACATTTAGATTAGATATTGCCAAAGATTGGATTTTTGAGAGATTCGAATTCAGCTTATCAACACATTCATTCATTTGGCCAGCGTTGCAACTTAAATACAGCCGAACATCATCAGCATACATTTGAACTGTGCAATGGGATAATTGTCGTAGTAGATCATAAATATATATTAAAACAAGTAAGAGTGCTATATTCGGCTATGCCGAATCTTATATACCCTTCACCTTTGTTGTGGATGCATAATTATATTATATACATACATACATATACATATATATATATATTATATTGTTACGTTTTTACCTTTTCAAAACGGTGGTTTATTTCCTTTAAATAAATCGGATTCTTTTTAATTGCAAAATAAAAGCGTCAAGTAGTTTTAAGAAAATCTTTATTTATTTAACCGCCTGGCCCACGATGTCGAACGATAACGTTCGCTTGGATAAGACTTACGACAAAAACTTTTTATCGTATCTATTTTTTACTCAATCGAGTTTGTTTATTCTACAATCAAGTTTGTGTATTAAGTCTTATCTAAGCGAACGTTATTGTTCGGCATCGTGGGCCAGGGGGTTAATGTATACAAACCCAATTAAAAAAGGGTATATTACGGTTTAAGAACACACTTAAAGTTTTCGAAAACTTTGATGTTAAACACGCCATCTGTTGATGAATTTGTTCCTAAGAATATTAATACACTTTGTGTGATCAACGCCATCTGTTGATGAGTTTATTCGTAACAATATTAATACACTTTATTTGATCAACGCCATCTGTTGATGAATTTGTTCCTAACAATATTAATACACTTTGTTTGACCAGCGCCATCTGTTGATGAATTTGTTCGTAACAATATTAATACACTTTGTTTGATCAACGACATCTGTTGATGAAATTATTCGTAACAATATTAATACACTTAGTTTTTTTGATGAAATTTTCAGAGGTTGTTTCGGATTTTTGCTCATATCTCCATTATTTATGAACGGAGTTTGCTGATTTTAAATAGCAAACTTCTCGAAAGCATGTCTGACAGATTTATTGAAGATTTGGACCCCGAAGATATCTGGGGACTTCAGAAAATTGATTTCAACAGTCAGACAGACAGACAGACGGACATGGCTTAATAGACTCCGCTATCTATAAGGATCCAGAATATATGTATATACTTTATAGGGTCGGAAATTTATATTGTGGAAATTACAAATGGAATGACAAACTTATATATACCCTTCTCATGAAGGTGAAGGGTATAAAAATAGACGTTTTTCTAGGATTTATCCTTGTGGTACACCTTTTGTTACCCGTGACGTGCGAGAACATTTGTTATTTCCACAAACATATTGATATCTGTTATCAAGATACGATGATAGTAGCTCAGTAGCGGAAGAACTTAATTTGAAAAAGTTTCTTAATTTAAGACAAAGCATATCATGGTTGACATCGAATGCTTTTGAGTGATCTAAAAATGTTAAAAACGCTATATTGCCCTTGTCAATGTAACCAAGTACATATTTCTTCTGATACGTGCATATTTTTGCATATATTGCTCATAACTGCATTTACTTGTTGAATACATATTTCATTTTAAATTATTTTTTTGTACACAAAACAATGGGAGATAATATAATGAAAATTTGCACATTTCATTTTTATTAAAGAATTTCTATTAGAAATTGTAAGAATTGGTAAAAGTCCAATTCCGAAAATCACCTAAATCTCTTATTAACGTCATTATCAAGTTGATATTTGATAGTTTAAACAAATAAAACTATTCATAATTCCAGCTGAAAAGTAAGTGATACTGAAAATAATGATGAACGTTATGTAGGAAATGTTAACGAATGTGTTATCGAGGATTGACAATTGAATTAAAATATGTGATATTATTAAAGTTCTCTTTAGATGATATGACTTTATGTACTACTTACTCGTAACGAAAAGAAAAAACTTCAAACATGCGAATAATTCGATTAATTTGAAATGTTTAAATGTGTAACAAATTTCAATCTCTTATTTGAATTATTTGCTTAACTTGAACAAAAGAAAAATCGAATATTTTGGATACCCTACTAGTTATGTTTATTTCACATGTGGCTCGTAGCTGCATCATTTGCATGTAGGCGTCTGTACTATGAAATCCTAGCGCTATACGTTTTTTTTTTTTTTGTTGAGAATATTGGCCATATTCTATTCAATCCTTTTAGCCTATAATTGATATAATAACCTTTGACAATACAGTCTAATTTACTGAACATAATGCACCGATTATCTTTTTTTTTGAACACAACATATACGTCTGTCGGTCCGTCTGCTTGGTTATTATGATGTTTTGAATGGTATTGAAAATCTATTCGTCTTTCTCTTTTGCAATCTAATTATAGTCGGTTTTTAAAACCACACAGTACACAAAAATACAAAAAAAAAAACAAATCAGAAAGTATAGTCGATCAAGCCCGACCATATAATACCCTACGCCCAGTATATACATGGATAAAAGAGTTTTTTAGAAATGGACGCTATGTGGGAGATATGACCTATTATGGACCGACCATCTAAAAATGTTAAACTTTATCTCGATATACGTTTAAAAGATTTATGGATAATCAAGTGAATTACGGAGACAGTCTTACATGGCAGTTTCGACTAATTATGGACCGACCATTATAAAATTAGTTGTGATTACTTCTGTATATATGAAACTTATTTGTGTTGAATTGTATTTGTATACCGACATTTTTGAGACTGTTATGCTCTTTAAAGTGATATTCGGAAGTGGGCCTTATAGCTCCCATTATGATAAATTATGGACCAATCTGCACAAAATTTTGTAAATGTGCTTTGGCTTCATTGTTTGGATACTTGCATAATTCTAATATTTATGATCATTAAACCGCTATTTCGGGAGGGCATTTGTATGGGGCCAGCTGAAATAATGGACCGATTTCTACCAGTTTCAAGCCCATCCGTCCTTGGACCAAAAACTTTTATAAACCAAATTTTATGAAATATCTTTAAAATTGCGGCCTGTACTCTGCGCACAAGGAAGTGATTCTGAGACGATCGGTATAACTTAAGGTGGGTGTTGGACCGATATTTATGAACGTTATAAACATCAGCATAAATCCAATATACTCTCCTTACTATGGTGGTGTAGGGTGTAAACAGATCAGTACTGAAAATTGATGTAATTAGAGTTCCCTGGAAAAGTAGATTTCCAAAACATTTTCCGACAAATTTATTTAAGCATATTGTGATTAAGTGTGTATGTGTGGGTCATATCTTGTGAATGTGGTTTTCAAACCCTAACCAGCAGCAGCATGAGTGCTACATCTACTGCTACCTATACTAACACCATCATCAATGACTTGTATAATACTACAAAGCAAAATCGGCACAACATAATCCAACATAAATAATTTAACTATTTTGAAAGCCCCCCCTAAAAAAGGGTAGGAAGAGGCGAAATCATATACATACAAAGAAGTGAACATATGCATTGACTTACCATTAACGACCATAAAATTGAACACACACCGTTATCAAGCCCTAAACAGTTTCCTATAAATATACTCCGACTCTAAAACACTTTGAATGTTACAACCAACATAAACTAAACTAGAAACAGCAGCAACAATAAAAACAACAACTACAAAGACTGTAAAAAAATAAGAAAAACCATAAATTAAGTTATGAACAAGCGATAACCTTATTGATCCTTTTGCTTTAGGAAAGGAAATCCAACAACATGAATGAACACATGCACATATAAATAATAAGTATGGGAGCAGACTTAAAAGTTATTTCAATTTGATCTTTACTTTTAATTATGCCATCATATCTATATACATATATATTCGTATTTAATCATATTTATTATATTTTTAATTTTTTTTTTTTCATATTTTTTATATTTCTAAAACTTGTTCCAAAATCATGAATTCTAGAACGACTATATCCTGAACTTCAAATTCTTTGATAAAATTCATATTACTAGTATTATTACAACCATTTGCATTTCGGAACTAAACAATGACGGAATAACTCATTCTAGAACCATTCTTAAGAAGGGGTGTAAGCAATTTAGTACTTCAATGTAACTACACGCAGAGAAAAAATATATAGTTGTGCATATTAACACAAGTATTTCAATATTTTTAAACCTTTTTTAAAATACTTTAAAAATTTAACTGTAATTATTTGTATGATTTCGGCAACCATAATATGGTTAGGTTACGAATCATATGACTGTAGCAATCATATATATGTTCATAGTAATTATGTAATTTTTATGTTTATGGTGTTAATATTCAGTTTTATGATGCAAGATTATAGCATATTATGTTGTTCTCTATCACAATAAAAGGGCAACAAATTTTGATAAATCATAAACATAATTGCCACATATATAGACCTAGTTACTACAATTGCATATATGATTGTAGTAATCATCTGAATCGTAACCTAATCATATTATGGTTACCGCAATCATATAAATAATTACAGTGAACATAACATTGGTAAAAAAAACTTGTAAAAATTTTGAAATTTTTGTGGTTAACATGTACAATTATATTTTTTATCTGTGTGTGGTTTCGAGGGATACAATTTTAAACAAAAATTATTGATTAGAGAACTAGAAAGGGTTACTGGCTTTGTGTTATTTAGTCCATATATATTCTTCATTCTTGTCTATGGTTCAAGTCTGCTGTTTCCCTTCTTTTTAATATACATAATTATTATTTCAAATGTTGCGGGTTAATGAATTTGTATGTATGTATATGTATTTGAATCACAGTTTTTACAAGAGACGCGTCTATACCATTATTTGTAGAATCATGAGGCAATTGTGATTATTTGTAGAAATTTGTTGTGGCATTTTGGAATTCTGCATAATTTCAATAACTTATTGGTTTGCAATCTGAGCGTAGAGTTTCTTTGGATAAAACAATTGCAGGACGAAGATCGTGATGTATTCCAATTGCATAGTTACTGTTTAGTTACTTATATGAAAGGGGGTCATGATTCCGAATACTAACTAAGGGTTATATTTGTACATTTCTGCTCGTTAACGTTTGTTTTCGTACTAAGTTTTCAGGAATGCTTAGTATTTTCGTATCATACCAGAAGCATATACATATATACATATGTATCTGAGTATTTAGGATGTCGGTGCTCCAGTATTACAATTTTATCACAATTAATAAGAGAGAGATAGATATATTCTGGAATTCACATGCCTGTCACCCCTTAATTACTACACAATGAATTCTAAAATATCTTTTTCGCCTAAAATTATTCGAATTATCTGTTAAAGTCCGATTCCTTTTTGAAGATTATACTTTTTTCTAACATTTCTAACGCTTAAATATGCCAAAGTTTTCAGAAACATTTATGTCTCTATACATACATATAGATTTGTTACGATAATTTAAGCAATCCTATGAATTCTACATGATTTTTGATATATACCAATACAGCTATTTGCTAATAACAAATATGAATGGTACTTGATGACTTTTCCGATTAACCTCGTGCATACATTACGGATTATTGTAGCTGTGTAGCTCATATCGGATTTATTATTGTTTTTGCTATTCTATGCTCGTTTTGGTAATAGAACTTGCTACTGTTATTATTTTCTACGTTCATTCCACGTCTTTACATCATATTGTGGGTCTAAACCATAGTGCAATCTAGTTGTAACTATAGTGCCAGTGAGTGTGTGTTTTCTCTTTTGGTTATGTATTCTCTGCAAAAAATACTAGGAGGAACACATTCATTCATTCTCACTCACTCTTTCATTTACCCAGCAAAGTGAAAATCAATATTCAGTATTACACACGTATGTACATTCGATAGTGCAAGTATGGAAATATTTTTTGGTTTCTTTTGGTCTGTCTGGATACGTATCCGTAAGAAGTCAAAATATGTATGTGGTAAGTGTTCCATAATATTTCAAAAAAAAAAAAAAAGAAATCAAAAATTATTAATCCAGTCAATGTTATCAAAAAGCCCGACCATACACCCAGTATATGCACAAAAATAGTTTTTCAGAAGTGCGCGATTTTTTGTGTTAAATTTTATTTCGAAATAAAGCTTTTTAAAATATTTATAGTGATTTTCGAATGGGGTCTTATATGAGAGCTTCGACTAATTATGGTCTGACCGTTATAAAAATTGGTGTCATGATTTCTGTATATATGAAACTTATTTGTGTTGAATTTTATTTGGTTAGCAAATTTTTTAAGGGATTAGAAGCGGCGTTTATATGGGAGCATGGTCAATTATCGCCAATCGGCAAAAAAATTGTAGATGTGTTTAGACATTATGTAAAACTTATTTGTGGCGAAGTTTGTTTGGATATGTACATAAATCCCATTTATGACCCATAAACCCCTATTTCGAGAGGTCATTTGTATGCGGGCTATGCGACTATTGATCCAATTTACTTACAGCTAAAGCTTTCAACTGTTTTAAAATCAAGAATCCTATATCTCGTGAACATATTTCTAAATAATTTTTGAATAAAATTTCCCTAATTCATATTACTTGGTCCATATTTAATATTCATACATTTTTATCTCTCTAAAGAAAGTAATTTCTTTATAACGTTGCCAACATATAAGCCATAATAATTTTCTGTAGTAATATTGTAGATGTATTTATTACGTTAAGAAATTCAATGGGTGTTTTTTTTAAATGTATAGAGTTTTAAGTTGGCAACACTTTTTAACTGGTGGCCAATTTGTCAGTGATTTACATATGTTTGAAATCGCTAGTCTACGCCGATAAGCCCGAAACGATTGACCACTTGGAGGACAGCATTATTGCCGATATACAGCCACAAATATTGCAAAAAGTCATCGAAAATCGGACCTCCAGATTAGACTACGTCCGAGCCAGTCATATGCTAGAAGTCATATTTAAATTATAACGCCAGAAGATTATCTTTCAAATAAAGTAAATTTCATATCAATTTAAAAAAATCATCTTTCTTTTATTCCATTTCAAAGTTCTATACAATTAAAAAAACACAGAACCATGATTTTTAAAATAAATTTACACAATTTGGAAGCATTATTCAGGCTTCAGTATATTCATGTTGAAATGCCAAACCAAACTAAACATAAATCACTTGATAGCTGACAAGTAAAAAAAGTGTTGTCAACTAAAGTTCTATAAAGTCGGTCTGTCTGTTCAAAACACTCTCACGTTCAAAAGACACAAGCAAAATTAATAGAGTTTACAAAAACCCGTTTATAATTCTCCTAAGCAGTTTGGTATTGAAAAATCAGCAGAATCGGTATAGTAGAACCAGATTTATGGTCAACAATGGGAGACAACCTAAATAAAAATTTAGTATTTTTAAAAACTTATCTTGCAATTTTTTTTAAATATAGTATTGCAGATATTGCCATGCAATTTTGTGCACGTTATTTTTATGATAAAAGAAGAAAGTCTGAGGAAAATAGTAAGAATCGGTCGATGATTTCTCATATCCCCCATACAAATATCTTCCCGAAATATTTCTTAATGATAAAATTGGAATATCAATACAAAACTCGGCAAAAATAAGTGGCATGTAAAAAGAAATCGCAAAATGCAATGTTGTGTTGTTCGGTCCATATTTGACCATAGATCCAATTTAAAGTCCACATCTAAATTTCACTTTAATACGTATAAATCTGATACAAATATAGTTACCAGGCTAAAGTTAAACACAAATAATTCTTATCGATATATATATCTACATTGTTGTACTAAATTTTGTGATGGTCGGTACATAATCGGTCATAGCTCACCAAAAAGTTATTTATTTTTATATATATCTTCTAAACACGGTATCGTTTCAAAACTTTGGACAGATCATTTACATAAAAACAAAAATCATACTACAGGAATATGTGAATATTTGACCATATCCACCATATAAGATCCACTACCGAAATTCATGTTAATACCAATATTTATTTTAAATGTACTATTTATTATTATATTGAAATTCAGCGTGGGAAATCCTCATATGTATAAAATTCTCTGTTCTGAAATTTAAGAAGTTTGGCCCATGTTTTGTAATTCTCACATATATATATACGTGACACTTCCGAATAACAAGTTAACCCTCAATAATGTCAAACAAATATCGATATCGAATCAACATTTTATACAGATCAGAAATTGTAATCCAGAAATCACACTAATATGGGTTATACGACAATTATGCTACTGAATTTTGTAGCTGTTAGTCCATATTTGGCAATAGCTCCCAAATTAATTCCACTTCCGGGTATAACAACCAAACATACAACTCTTGTAAATAACGTTATTGAGATAAATTTGAGTCAAAATAAGCCTAAAATATATAAAATTCACGTTACTGGATACTGGATTTAGAAGCTTTAATACCACAATTGGTCCGTTTCTACTATGACCCATATATCTCTTGTAATTAAGATATTGAGATCAAATTCAACCAAAACAAGCCTCACCTTATAATCTTACCCCCTTATTCAAAAACAATTATTAAATTTAACAAACATTTATTAAGACAGATTTGCATATAAAAATTTTATTTATACTCTGCCTTTTAACTTGTGGTGAAGATGGAAAAATGTTTTTTGAATGTTATAAATTGTTAAATTATTAAATTGTTCGTGTTATTCTAGTCCTTTAACCAGTATAGTTTTTGTATATCTCATTATATTGAGATGGTGGGTATTTAAGATATTGCACTCTAACTTTTCAGGAGGGCAAAATAATTGTGTATGTGAAACCTAAAAAAATATGCATTAAAATTATTAGATTTTTTCTCAACCCTCAAGTTAGATACATAATTTTCTCTAGAAAATAATATTTATGCATTTCAAACTTTATAGAAATCTTGTTTTTTAAAATTCAAAAAGTACCAATTTTACAACCTTCAGTCGTTTTCCTACACAGGTTCTTGTTATCCAAATTATTATCAAATTTTCCAACATTTGGTTTTAGTTAAATTTGGAGTTAATCTACAATATTTTTAAAGGCAGGTCTAAATCGAATGTATATTTAAGCGTTTCGGAGAACGATATGTCTAAACTGTATGAAGAACTGTTAGGCTGACTGACATGTCTATAAAATGTATGTTTTATAACGGGCAATATGCTTATTTATCAATACTCCGACAATATGACTGATTGTGCTTAAATGGGCTGGGGATGGTTGAAGTTGCTGATGGTGCTGGTGCTGGTAGAAGCTCCTTCTCCTGGGACGTTTAAAAGTTTTTTTTTTTTTTAACTTTTGGTCTGTGACTACCGTTATGCATACGATTGGACTTGTAAGTATCTGTGTGCCATTTTATTTGGCAAACGTGCTTGGAATTATAGTTTAATATTGTTGGAGTGCAAAATATTGCCACTTTAGGCAAATAACAAACGAGGCTTCAGACCAATAACAGAGTGAAAAAAAAATATAAACCAAAAAATACTCACCCATTCATTCAGTTATTCAGTCATTCATCGACAAAGGCAGAAAGAAGGAAAAAAACGTTTTAGTTAAATACGGCTATTTGCGAAAGAGTTTAAATGGCATATCTGTGTTTATTTAATGTGTATGTTAACAGATGTGTTTGTGTGTGTGTGACGGTGTGAGGGTGTTCCATTGTCATTGTGTAAGTGCCTATGTGTTCATACCCAGCAAGCCATATGACTCCGAAAAGAGCCTTTTCTGACACCTTTTTCGGAGCGCTCCTAGAATGGTATGCTGGGTATCCAGCAAGCCATATGAGTCCGAAAAGAGTCTTTTCTGACACCTCTGTCGAAGCGTTAACGCTCTTTATGAGCCCAAAAAAACAATCATAATTGCTCCAAAAACCTTCATTCGAAAATGGTCCGTCAGAAAGAGCTCTTAGATAATTTCAGAAAAGAGTCTTTTATGAGGCTTTTTTTGGGCTCTTAAAGAGCTCTTAGATAATGTCCGAAAAGAGTCTTTTATGAGGTTTTTTTTGGGCTCTGTGTAATCTTGTTTTTATCATTCTTGTGTGATACAGCTATGTTTTTTTTTGTGTTCAAAATACAAATAACAGGACAACAAGCTTTGGTACACACATAATTAAGTGGAATTTCTGAGTCATACTGCGTGCCGACTGAGGACAGTAACGAGCAAATTTTTCTTTCGCTCCAAAAATGCTCTTTAGTTGGACTCTTTTATGACTCTTTTTTTCGGAGCGCTCCGAAAATGCTCTTTTGTTGGACTCTTTTCTGACTCCTTTTTCGGAGCGCTCCAACAATGCTCTTTTGTTGGACTCTTTTCTGACTACTTTTTCGGCGCGCTCCTAGAATGGTATGCTGGGTAGATATTTTAAATGGGTGTTGGTTGGTTCGCCAGATGAATGTGTTGGTGGATGTACACTGTACATGTACTTACTACTCGTATGTATCTATGAATACTTTTAAAAACAACAATGTCACACGTACTCGTGTTTTTGTTGCGTTCTATTTTTAAAAATATTTTTTATTCATTTTTTGTTCTCGTAGGTATATGGGCATATGAGAGTGCGGAACAACATTTTAAATTTAAAATTTTTAACTCTTTTTGGTTGTTATAAATATGTATATATCGTCACCTGAAATGCCCAAAGACGTAGGCCTCAAAAAAACAAAAATCGTTTTTTGATTGAATCTGGAACACAAGGCTACAATAAAATGCTCCTAAAAATTTTAAGCTTCTACGTTCCAAACGAACGATTTTATTTAAGAAATGGAAAAAGACGTAACATCATTTGAACGTTTTCATAAAATACAAAAGACTTAACCCACATTTTTTTATAGAAATAAGTTTGTCGTCTATATACATATCATATATATTAAGACAAGATGTGTGAAGAAATCGCGATTTTCAATTAAACAGTTTTTTTTGCTTCTCCTGTAAAATTATGATAATGAGGGTTACGTCTTTGGGCATTTTAGGTGACGATATTATTATTACAATATATATTTTTATTACAAGCGTTTTACCCTTTTATCATTCAGTGGTCCCTTTTAACGAAAATTTTAGAATATTTAATAAATACTTTATTTTTTCTTTTTTTTCAAATTCTATTTGAACATTAACTCAATATTTTTATTCCGTGGTTTATGGTGTCATATTATTATTTTTCCTTTTTGTTTGCCCTTTAATACCTACATACATACATATATTGCTTAGTTATTGAAATTTTAAAATAGTTTTAAATAGACTATTATTCAGTTATCAGCCTAACGCATAAAAGGAATAATATGAAAATTATTGAGAACATTTTATAAGAAATTACATTTGAAACCAAGCAAAGCGATCACATTTGTAGTTTAGCATTAACTTGAGAGCGAAATATCTGTAGGAAAATATTATAGGTCTTAAATCTCGAAAAATTAAAGCCTGTTGAAATTTACGTTAAACTAAAAGTTGTAAGAATTTATTGCCTTATTGTTTTTTCGATGTAATACACTACATATAACTTTCCTTTTATGAAAACTGATTTTCTGTAATTACATGTTTATGTTTTTGTGTATAACCCTACAATATCATATTTCAATATCATAAATAAATAAAACAACATTAAAATCCAGGTGATTAAGGCATTAAAGGAAAGGAAACCGCAATAAAGCAAAACATGTAAAAAGTTTTTTGCATCGATCTGTTAATGCATATTTTACCTTTAAAATATCATTTTTGCATTTAGTAGTTTTTACAGCATATCTTTGTCATATTTTGACTTTTTACATCATAGTAGGCATATTGTGCTTTTTTGGAATTTTTATAATTTTATATTTATTTTTTAGTTTATTGAACATAAAAAATTTTTTTTCAACAAAAAAAAAAAATCATTTTTATACCCTTCACCTTCGTAAGTGGTAAATGAGGGTATATAAAAGTTTGTCATTGCGTGTGTTACACTTAGAAATACTCAGCTGAGACCCAAAAAAGTATATATGTATGTATGTATATTCTTGGTCCTTACGAAATTCTAAGTCGATTGAGCCATGTGTGAAACACTCTCACATCCAAAAGAAATAACTAAAGTCAATAGAGTTTACCAAAAACCATTCTAATTCCCCTAAGCAGGTATTGGTATTGAAAATCAGCAAAATCGGTGTAGTAGAACCAGAATTATGGCCCAAAATATGAAATAACCTCCATAAAAATTTAATATTTTTAAAAATTTTTCTTGCAATTTTTTTTTTAATATGGCCGATGTTGGCATGAAATTTTGTACACATTATTTCTACGATAAAAGAAGAAAGTCTGAGGAAAATAGTAAGAATCGGTTCATGATTTCTCATAGCCCCCATACAAATATCTTCGGTAATTGGTCATTGCTCCCATGTAAGGACCACATCCTAAAAAGTCGATATTATTTATATATATATTTATAAATATCGGTAGCAACCTAAAACTTTACATAGATCACATACATATACACAAATATCATACTACAGAAATTTGTGAATTTCGGTCCATATTTGACCATATTCACATGAAGCGAAAATCACTTCAATAGTCACAAATATTTTATAAATAACGACACCGATCCAAAATTTTACACGGCGCACTTACACATATGCCAAAATTAAACGGCTGGATTTTGAAAATATCGATCCATATTTGAATATATCATATATGTATAAGGTCCACCTACAAAATTCACGTTAATGCTAATATGTATCTATTGTTATATTGAAATTCAACGTGCGATATCCTCATATGTATTAAGTTCTCTGTACCGAAATTTAAAAAGATCGGCCCATCTTTTGTAATTGCTCACATATGTATATGTACGTACCACTTTCGTATCACATTTTTTATAGATCAGGAATTGTAATCTAGAAATCATATTAATATCGGTTATACAACAATTATGCTACTGAATTTTGTAGCTGTTAGTCCATATTTGGCAATAGCTTCCAAATGAAGTCCACTTCCGAGTATAACAACCAACCATAAAACTCTTGTAAATAACGTTATTGAGACGCAATTCAACCAAATAACATTATACTGTGTTCAGACATGCACCTTTATTGCGATAATCGCAATAAACGCCATTATTGAGCTCAATATTCCGTATAAAATCTCAATTGTTATAATATTGAGTAAGATTTCGAATGCAACACTGTTCACAACTGTGTTTAGTGAGCAAAATTGTATAAAATGGCAAATGTCAACAAAAAGAAAGTCGATTGGCGGTTCTGAAAATTTGAAATGTAGTTATTTATTTAAATAATATTGTTCATATTTCCATAAAGACCTTTGATTTGCGTTTTCCTCTAATATAATAAGTAAAAGCTTTTGTTGTTTCATCAAACTTTGCAGAATTTGCAAATTTCTTTTTCTGATCTTTTTAAGTGAAGCCACTTTGGAATCAAAAATTGATCTTACCAACCGCAACAGCTCGGCGTTTCTATTAAACAATAGTAAGTTCTTTTTAAAAAATGATTTTTTTTTTTTAATTTTTTTACGCTTCAACACAAATTTTCACAACCAAAATAAAAAC
Organism: Bellardia bayeri; assembly: GCA_950370525.1. Classification (NCBI taxonomy): domain Eukaryota; kingdom Metazoa; phylum Arthropoda; class Insecta; order Diptera; family Calliphoridae; genus Bellardia; species Bellardia bayeri. The sequence goes on from OX493267.1 coordinate 24,871,702, forward strand.
AATATTGTTTTCTAGCTGTCAAATGATTATTGAGTAAAGCTGTGTTCACATTATGTGTATTTGTCATGTGGACTGTCACTTTTTTGCATGTCAAATTTGTACATATAGTCTGAACACCTTCAAACAATAGCAATTTCTCTGTGTACAATACATATGACATTTTTGTATTTAGAACGAGTTCTATTTTCAAGTGACAAACCATCTGACATCAGCTGTTTTTTATAACCAAAATTTTTATACCTAAGAGTAAAACAAAAATACAAAAAAAAAAGACCACACTAATTTATTATTGAAAATGGAGGGGAAACTTGAAAATGAGTTAACAAAAGTAAGTACATATGTATGTATGTGCAATAGCCAACATATGAACATGTAATTTATAAACCGTATGTAAAACTCAAATTTTGGCATACACATGAAATCACATATGGGTAAAAAAGTGACATTCCACATGACAAATACACGTAATGTGAACACAGCTTAAGCTGAATATTGCGTATGCCTGAACACTCAAAATAATATTGTCAATTAACCGAATATTGACTTAATTAAGGTGCATATCTGAACACAGTATTAGTGGATACTGGATTTAGAAGCTATTCGTTCGCAATTGGTACGCTTCCACCCTGTTTCTTAACTTGTGCTGAATATGGAAAAATATTTTTTTTATAATATTTTTCGTTTGTTAAATTACACTCAAGATTGTTGTGAATATCAGACAATTCTCGTATCTGTAAATTATGGTGAGGTTCATTGGTCTAAATTAGATAAAATTTCAAAACATTTGAAATGACTTATGTTGTTCATAAAATTGTCTTTCAAGCAATATATAAAATTTTAAGCTATTAGTATTAAAAAACACTGAACAAGGATATTATAGTCCTATAACCAGTGTAGTTTTCTATTTCTTTTTATATTTAGGTGGAGGGTATTTAAGATTCGGCATAGACGAATATTGTAGTCTAATTTGTTTTAATTAAACAACATTAAAATCGAGGTTTTTATTCATGTATTGAAAGGTTATTTTAAAGGCTACATATATTACGAACTGAATTGCTGTAAATTATTTCATGTATTAACAAATTTCATTTGTTTATCCTAATATACATAGTAGATATTTGTTAATACTTTCTCACTTCTTATTTTTATTGTTATGAAAAACAAACAATGCGTTTGTATTCCATGGTAAATTGAGGAACAATAAGAAAACCACAAATTTATTCTAACGAAAAAGTGTTTGTTATTCTAACATTGTTACATTATATTTTCTGTTTGTTTTTATATAATTTTTTTTGTTATTTGTTCTGTTCGTTTTCATATCACTTTGTATTGTTCATAAAATACATTTGTTTCTAGATATTTGTTTGTGTTTTATTTTATTGTTCAATTTGTTAAGTTTTCTAGCAAATATTAGATAGACATTAGTAACCCAGTAAACAGAACAGTCGGTTTCGATATGCGACAAAGTCGCCTAGGCAGCCAAAAAAGTTTGAAGACCAATAATTATAGGCTTCACTCCATGACGATTGCTGTTAAACACAACAACAGATGGCAAAATTATTGGGAGGTCCTCAATCAGCAATTTCATACCGTTTGCCAGCAGCACAATTTATACAAAAGCAGAGACATTGGGTACCATATGAACTGAAGCCGAGAGACCTTTAAAGACAATATTGCATGTCCGAAATTCTGCTTAAACATTATAAAAATGAACAGTTTTCGCAAGTAATGAGATGAAAAATTGATATATTACGACAACCCAAAGTGTAAGAGAACGTATGTGAAGCCCTGCTGTTATGTAACTCAAAAGATATGCGGCCAGGCATGTAAGCATAATATATCATTTAAAAACTAAAGGTTGGCAAGAATTGCCTTACCCGCCTTATGGTGCAGATTTTGCCCTGTCCGCCTACTATATGTGCGATTAATGCAGAATGCTCTTTCTGTGATATGCTCTACTTGACAACAGGGTGTACGAAATTGGCATGATTCGTTTTTGCCCTAACAAGATTAGAAGTTCTTTTGGTGCAAAATCCATATACATATTGCCAGAAATAAAGAAAAATATAGTTCATAGCTAACAATTTCTAATACTTTGAATAAATTTATATTAGACAAAAGCTAAAATTTAAAGGAAAATCAGATATTTTTCACTTTTCACGCAATATAAAAAAAAAAACTAATGGATTTTGTATTGGACCTCATTTCCGAAAACCACTTGATTACGCATAAAACTCTTTTAAAAGATGTTATCAGTTTAAAATTGAAGACAAATAATTTGCATGTAATTGGCGGTTGTTCTATTAGAATAGATTTGAGTAGAAATTGATTAATTTAAAGTTTGAAAATTTTTGTTATGAATTAATACTGAATTTTGAAAGAAGTACTTATGTATATAACAGATTATATGTCAGCCATTACTTGGCTACTTCTTAGTAATGAAGATATCATAAATTTAAGTTTAACAAACAGATAGCACCTATAATTTTAAATTGTAATGTAAACCAAAACAAAACTAAATATCCATCCATGCGATCATTAAGAACATGCAAAACATAATATGGCTTTCATAAGAAGACTTCTAGGTCTTCGAATGCTACCAAAAATTAAGTATGTAAATATATACTCGTACCCATGTAGATTAAACCGTAGCCAAAACAGATCTTTAATCGAATTGATTCTGTAAAATGTTTATTTGCAGATTCAATTAGGATTTCTTTTTTTTTTTTAGATCAGACCACAGCAGTCGTTATATGCTAGAATTAACATAAATAAATCTATGTATGTAAATTGTTTATAAATTGTTTATGGGGTTCATGTGTGGATTTTCATTAGAAATGTTGTCGCCAAATAATACAAGTATGTACGTACAACTCGTAGTAAGTATTGGTACAATTTGTATCCCAAAGTCGGCATGTTGTTCTTTAATAAAGTCATAAACGTAACGATAGACGCTCTTACACAAACACGTTTATTTACTTCCATACATAAACGTTTGTGTGTGGGTATGTGTTTGTTTGACACTCACACATGCTTATATGTATACAGTTTCATCTATTTACACATAAAAATACTCATAATAACAAAATATGAAATGCTTTTATGGTTAAAACGTTGTTTGCATGTGTGTTTTTGGAGTTCTGTAAATATTCTTTCTTATTTGTACACGTTCATTGTTATTGTTATAAATGTTGTTGTTATTCTAGCTTGTTTAGTTTTAGTTGCTGGATGTTGTTATTGGGCACAAGAAGAGCAAGAGGTTCCAACACCGAAAATCCATTTTCACAATAATTCCATTTGCTAATATTTGGTTAAACGCACATTCGTATTTTGTATCTTTTGTTTTGTTTTGTTGTTATTTCTAGAAACATGCCTCTCACGTTCTTAAACTCATGCCCAGACTCAGAAGCACTCTCGCACGGATAGCTGCAGATAGGCTTGCCACACTTGCACATTTTTGCACATTATATTGTATTTCTTATAAAATTTTGTTTGTGGCTAATGTATCTTTTCAGGAATATATTAAGAGAATAAAGATGGAATATACATATGTACATATATTAATTATCGTAATGGAAAATTAAACTGTAGCTGATTACTTAAGCTGTGTTCACATTATGTGTATGTATTTGTTATGTAGAATGTCACTTTTCTACCCACATGTAATTTCATGTGTATGTCAAAATTTGAGTTTTACATACGATTTATAATTTACATATTCAGATGTTGGTATGTCAAGTACATTTGACATAACCGATCAAAAAAAATCTTAAAACAGCGGTTTGCTGTATGTGTATACAAATTAAATTTGTAATTAAATAAAATTTTATTTAAAAATGAAACGAGAGGTTGATAAAATAGTTGCATATGGATTACATGCACCTTTTTTAATTTTAATAAATTCTTCCAGGAAACCCATTTCGTTGAACCAAAACACACATGGCATATGCACATCATATGCACCGGCCCCGCTTCTTTTTTCCGGCTAAATTGACCACGCAAGTATGTTATTTTATTCTGGAAATATATTGCGTTACATTTATTACAAATAACAATTGCCAAATGCTTTAAATTAACTGCTTTAATTAAATTAAATGCTTTACCTTAACTTCATTAGGGCCAATAGATGAATTGAAAATTTTTAATTTGTCAGGCATATCATAAAGCGCTAAAACTTATTCCGCGGTTTATACAATCATTCCTTCTCTTGCCACATTTAGATCAACTGTAGAAACGCTTCTTTGCACCAGTCAAACTGGAACAACATAAAAATAACTATAAAAATTGCAATAAAAAAAATACATATGTACATACTTACTTTTGTTAACTCCTTTTCAATTTTTCCCTCCATTTTCAATAATAAATTTGTGTAGTTTTTTTTATTTTTGTTTTACTATTGTATAAAATATATTTATTAAAATTTCAATTAATTTTCTCGATTAGGCTATTATGATTCCTGATTTATCCCTCATAGTTATTGAGTTATATGCATTTAAAATTCAAAAGTCCATCATACTTTTTATAATACCGGACACATTAAACGACCGATTTCATTAAACCGATTTAGAATTTGAAAATTAAGAAATTGTTGATTATCGTATTTTTTATATAAAAACTGCTGTTGGCTTCCTAAAAAAATTTATTAAGGAATATAAAATGCTTTAATATTATTTAGTTCTTTTATTCGACCTTTTTTCAATATTAATTAATTGCTAATTGCTTGAAAAAATAAATTATAGAATGCTTTAATATTTTTTTTGAAAGATATCTCAACAAGAAGAGCTTTAAAATATAAAACTCCTAAAACGACGTTCGGAATTTAACTATTTTTTTAAATTTTGAACTCCAGCTATAATATATACATATATATATATATATATATAATACTAGGGAGGTTCAGAAACTTCTTAGGCTAGAACAGAAAGCATGGTATAAACACAAATAGAGTTAAGTGTTTTGGTAACTTACATCTGTGCTATGAACACATGTTAAATTACATTTTGATCTGCCAACTCCTTCATATAGAACAGGTGTTAAAAAAAAAATGGAATGGAAATAGATGCGGAAAAATTCGTGGTGTCATTAAAAATAAAATGGATTTTAAGCGTCGTTTCATAACTGTTGATGAGAAATAAATCCATCACTATACTCCAGGGGAAAAAGAGCAATCCAAGCAATGGACTGAAGCTGGAGGAAGTGCAATCGGCTGGTAAGGTTATTTCAACGGTTTTTTTAAACTTCAAAGCTATTTTATTGATTGACTATCTGCAAAAGCGTAAACAAATAAATTCAGAGCACTATTGCAAGATTTTGGATAAATTAAATGTAAAAATTCGAGAAAAACGCCCTGGCTTACACCAGCACCAGCGCACAAGAGTGTTTCAACAATGGCTAAAATCAACGAATTAAAGTACGAGTTGCTTGACCACCCACCTTATTCTCCTGATTTAGCTCCCAGTGACTTTTACCTGTTCCCAAAAAATCCTAGCTGGTAAGCGTTTTACCTCAAATGAAGATGCAATTACAGCTGTAAACCACTATTTTCAAGGCCTTGGGGAAAACTAGTTTAATCAAGGGATAGAATTGTTAGATAAGCGTTGGACTAAGTGCACATATGCATATTTTATGACAGTTGCATAAGCCAGTTAGAAACGGCAGATTTTTTTTCCAAAATATGTATTTTAATTCATCCCTTAACGCCAAAGAAATGCTAATAAACGAATAAGTAAAAAAAAAATTACAGGGTTTTTTGGAGATACACACATACTGTCGCAAACAACAATCTGACAACTCTTGCTTGAATGTTTGTTATACTTGTACATGAAAGTGTGTTTTTAAATATTTAATAAAATCATTTTGAAACCCTTTAACAAATATTTATATTCCATGCTTATTTGCATTTGTACTATAGTAAATATTATTTCAGTTAAAAGGAAAAATGTATTTTTAATATATGTATGTACATATATGTATGTATACATATCTATACATATATGTACATACATACAAACTTTTTATTTGCCTGATTTACCAAAAATGAGGAAGAAAGGTGTGTTTTTTCAACAGTTGAAAGAAAATATAGTCGGTTAAGACCCACCATATGATAACCTACAGCGAGTTTTGACCTACTTTCGAACAATTTGCATTATAATAGCATGACTTTTGTGTATACAAAAAGTATTTGCGTTAAATTGTATCTCGAATCAAGCTTGTTAAACTATTTTTCGGAAGTGAGTGATATATGATAGCTGTGACTAATTAAGGACCGATTATTTAAAATTATATGGCATGACTTTTATATATTTGAAACTTATTTGTGTTGCATTTTATTTGGATACCAAAATTTTTAAAAGGTAGTTTAAGTAATTTCCAGAAGTGAGAACTCTGACTACATTTGGACCGATAATCATAAAAATAAACCGAATCACATATGGAACTCATTTGTATTGAATTTTATTTGGATAGCAACCTTTTTAAAACATTTATGCTCGTTAAAGTGCTTTTCAAAAGTATATGTTAGCCATGATGTATTATCCACGGAACCGCAACAAATGTAGGGTAGTGCTGTAGGGTATAAAAGTAGCTTTTATTTGTATTATGAAAAAATATCATATAAATATTAATGGCTTAGAATTGAATATCGAATAAAATTAACTTCAAATTTGTTTAAAATAATAAAAATATTGTTACGAAATTGTATTTTAGTTTAAATTTAACGTCCGGTATCAACATACAGCATTTTATCAATTTATCAACATGCATCTTTATAAACATACATATTACATTTGTAGAAGTTCAATATATAAACATTAATGATAACATGTTGTAATAAACATAATTGAATATTTAATTATTTGGTAAAGTTTTAACTGGGTTTGGCTAAATATTCTAGGCTTGCAGTTATGAACATTCTAGTATCTTAGTTCCGAACCATCTAGAAATTATGATTGGTGTGTAAATAGACTAACAAGGCCACTCAAATGAGTTAGTTTATTGTCAATCATCGTTGAGTAAACATCAAGCGTTCTCAAACTGTATTTTAAGTGTTTTCTTAAACCATAAACGGTTCTATTTATACCCTTCATCTTGAAATCAATCTTCTGCAGTCCCCAGATCCTACAAACTATATATATTCTGGATTCTTATAGATAGCGGAGTCGATTAAGCCATGTCCGTCTGGATGTTGAAATCAATTTTTGGAGTCCCCAGATATCTTCAGAATCGAAATTTTCAATAATTCTGCTAGACATGCTTTCGAGAAGTATGCTATTTAAAATCAGAAAACTCGGTTTAGGCCGACCAGAGTTATGGACCTATATGTGAGACAACCTCCATAAAAATTTGATATTTTTTTGTCTATTTTATTGCAATATTTTAAAATATATTGAAGATAATGCCATGAAATTTTGTATACGTTGTTTTTATCATAAAAGAAGAAAGTGTACGGAAAATAGTATGAATCGGTCCATGATTTCTCATAGCCCCATACAAAAATCTTCCCGAAATATTGCTCAATTATATATAAGTGCCTGTAAAATTGGAATATCAAGACAAAGTTCAGAAAAAATAAGTTTTATGCAACAATAAATCGCAAAACGAAATTTTTTTTTAGTTCGGTCCATGTTTGACCATAGCCCCCATATAAAGTCCACTTCCAAAATTCACTTAAATACGTATAAAACAGATATAAATAATGTTAAACGGCTCAAAATTTGACATGAATAATCTTTATAGGCAAATAAATTGTTGTACTAAATTTTATGGTGGTCGGCCCAGAATTGGTCATAGCTCATCTGAAAAAGACATTTATCCCTATATATATTGTATAACTATCGGTACTGACTCAAAACTTTACACAAATCATTTACAGATATACAAAAATCATCCCACAAAATTTTGTGAATTTCGGTATATTTTCAACCGTATGCCCCATATAAAGCCCTCTTCCGAAAATCACTTTAATACTCATAAATCTCTTAGGGTACCAATCCAAAATTTTACGCGGATCATTTACATACATGCCGAATTCAAACTGCAGGATTTTGAGAATATCGGTCCATAATTGACTATGTCCCCCATATAAGGTCCACTTCCGAAATCCACGGTAATACTAATATATATCTTAAATATACCGTTATTATGTTGAAATTCGACGTGAAATATCCTCATATGCATGAAAATCACTGTTCCAAAATTTAAGAAGATTGGCCCATAATTTGTCATAGCTGCCATATAAAAATTTCCAAAAAAAAACAAATAAATTCGGGTCAAAAAATATTCTTAGCCCATATTCGGTCCATATTTTATAATCATAATATATATCGTTGGATAGGTATTTAATACCTTTTATTTAATGTATTACAAATTATCAGTAGTTCCCGAGATATAGGCCAATATATTTTCAACTTTACGGGCCCGCCCCGTCGAAAACATGCGCGACCGACAACAAATTTTTTTTGCTGGCATCTCCTCTAAAAGCCCTATTTGATGAATTTTTTTTTTTTGAGCAAAGTCACTAAAACCGACTTATTCTCCTTTTTTATACTCTTTTAAATTACACTCAAGATTATTATGAACATCAGACAACCTCTGTAAATTATGGTAAGAATTGCTAATTAAATCAATTAAAAACGGTGAAAATTAGACAAAATTTCAAAATATTTAACATAAATTATGTTGGTCGTAAAATTGTCTTTCAAACAATATATCAAATAATAATTAAATTTGCACTAAGACTGAATAGAAAACACAGAATAAGGATATTCTAGTCCTATAACCAGTGCAGTTTTAGTAGTTTCTTATTACGTTTAAGTGGAGGGTATTCAATATTCGGCACAGCCGAATATAGCACTCTTACTTGTTTTAATTGGGTTTGTGTACATTTAAATAAATAAAGACTCGTTCTATTTTCTTAAAACTACTTGACGCTCCTATTTTGCAACTAAAAAGAATCCGGTTTATTTAAAGGAAATAAACCACCGTTTTTAAAAGGTAAAAACGTAACAATATTATATATATATATATATGTATATGTATGTATGTATATAATATAATTATGCATCCACAACAAAGGTGAAGGGTATATAAGATTCTGCATAGCCGAATATAGCACTCTTACTTATTTTTAATTATTTTGTAACTATAGTCAAAATTAAAGATCGTTTGAAACTGACTTTAACCTCATATGTAGAAAATTATTTCATACATACGGGAAAATTTAAGAAAAGTTTGCGGTGGAAAATGGAAAAGGTAAGATTAATATCATAATTAGGCTATTTTGGCGTTATTTTTTTTGATAACTCTTTACAGGAACAAAAAAAAAACAATGAGAAAGAGAAAGATAGGTGAATAGGGGTACTACAGAAAGAGAATATTTGCGAGATTGTATAAGATTTTTTTTACTTTTTTTTATATTTGTACACATCCAGTTTTTGTTCTTTGCATAAACAGCTGGTTAATTTTTAAGTGATGTTAAATTATTTAAAAGCAACTTCAGCTGGTTTTAAATTAAAAGTATGTACTTTTACGTGTCTATAATTAAAGTGAAATATACTTTTAACAAAAGTCAACTTTTTAACTATTACAGTACACTTTTTTGTGACTATGATTATGGCCCAATAATGCTTATAAAGCATAGTACTCTGTTCAAAATTTCAAGTGGAATGCTGTCAAAATACATGTTCAAAAAATAAACATGAAATTTTCATGAAAAAATGTTGCAGAAGTAGTACTCTGTTCATTTTGTTAAAAACATGTGAAATGTATCTGGCAACATTATTTTTTCACAGCGAAATAATTAAAGTAGCAATTGTTTCACGTGGAATTTTTATCCAAAAGCTCTTCTGTCGCAACAACAATATCTATTACAAGCGGCCAGTAATATTTGTTTATTCATTTTTATTTAAAGATTTCGATTCAACACAGATTTTTTAATATTTTATTTATTTTCGATTTAAATTCACAAAAAAGCAAAACATATGTGTTTTGTTTACATAAGTAAAACAATGTAGCGTACTTTCAATTAAAAAAATCGTCAAATTATGAAAATTCGCGTTATAGGCAACATTGGCTATACGTCAAATTTTCCGTATGAAATAATTAATGTTGCTCAACATTTTTCCCAAATTTGAACAGAGTACTAGGCTTAAATTAAAACTTTTACAAATGCAAATGTTGCTAAACAAATTGTATGTTGTTAAACATGCTGTATGTTGATACCGGCCGTTAAATTTAAATTGAAATACAAATTCGTAATAATATTTTTGTTGGTTAATAATAACACTTTTATAAACTTAGTAAAATATAATCATTTGAAAACCATCGCAGTGTCAAATGTTATATGTTTTTAAATTTGATAAATGTTAAAAATGCGATTTTTGGTAATTTTTGACCAAATTTTTTTTACTTAATTTATATTTATTGCAAATAAAGCTTTAAAGGAAACATGCTACATATATGAAAAAAAAATTGAAAAACTTTGTTATGCGGGGACTAGAGTCCCTCAAAATATTGCTATTTTTAGGTAAAATTCAACTTTGTGGCAAATGTACTCAAATCGAATAGTATATATAAGTAGGTAGGTAAAAAGGCTGGTGTGAGTCATCCTCACACCCTCACCCAGACCCCAAAACGGTCCATTGCCTTATTTAGAGATAGGAATAGAAGTAAGAAAGAAGGTGAAATAAAAGCGAAAGTAAAAGATAAGAAAGAAATAGTAAGTAGAGTGCGAAGAGAGAAAGAGAAAATAGAAATCTGACCAAATCCTACTCAGACATATGTCCTTCACGTGTGCGACCAGCACCCAGTCTACTGTCGCGTATCCAGGCCATTCCCATTACGAATCCCATTAGACTCTCCAGCCCACAGCCCGAGACATCCCCTAATTCGACCTAAAATCTATTACGCAGCCACCTCAGCCTACTGCCCTGCAACCTGGTATAATGGCACAGAATGTGCTTAACCATCTCCAGCCCATCCGGGTCCTCACATAACCTGCACATATCCGACATTTCGGATCCCATCCTCACCGCCATCCTGCCTATCAGGCAGTGGCCCATGATAATGCCCATCATGGTCCTAACGCAGACCCTACTCCTGCCCAGCAACGACTCCGAACCGGACTTCCTAAGCACCGGCCACAGCGTCCGTGACACCCGGCAGTCCGTCCGGTTTCCCCAGGCCTGATTGGTCGCACTTAGGACCCATTCCCTAATCTTTCCATAATAGAAGCCCAACTGCCTCCATACGGTTATTCTCCTCTGTCCCTGAGTCCATTCATGCCAACTCATCAGCCACCTCATTGCCGGCTATGTCCGAGTTACACGGAACCCAGCACAGCCTAACCGTATACTCCTCTAAAGCCCTCCTACAACTGTCAACTAGCTTGGAGTTCACATAACAGCCCCGTATGGCCAACAGGACCGCCTGGCTGTCCACATATATCGTGACCTCCGAACCTCTGTCAATGTTGTCCCTCATCAGTTCCACGGCCCTCAAGATATATAAATAATAACCGAATCTATATAGCCCAATATGTTCTTAATTATTCAGATGTAGAAAATAATGCCAAAAATCTAAAAATTTTGGAAATTTTTAAATCTGCTTTGGGAATTGTGGAGTATGTTATAAACAATTATTGATTATAAAAATTATAAAAATGTCCTTATAAACTTAAAAGTTTTTTAAAATATATTTATAAATAAACATTTTTTGTTTACGCAAGAAACAAAAAATAAGAAATTTTTGCCTTGTTGTCCCAAAAGGTCTTCAAGGATTTCTCTTACTAGTCCAAAGCTTTATATATTTTTACAAAAAAGACTCAATTTTCTATCCATTGATATACAGATGTATACTAGCCTTCCTTCTCTTTTCCACATATCAAATTATTTAGGGAATAGTTAACAACATATTGACTAATAAATATAAATTCTGAACTCAAGCTTAATAAAATTTCTATTAAATAGTTAATAAATATTTATTTCTTGAATTTCATTATAAGTTTTCTCTAGTTTCTTTTTAAGAACCAATATTAATCAATTATCCTTTAAACATATTATGCTATACATACTTCACAGAAAAGAAAGTTCATTTGCTTCTCACAATTCATGTTTCATTCTAAATAAAAACCTTACAAATTGCAACATGTTTCTTCAAACCTTAAAGTTAAAGGCAACATTTTTAATTTAAAAATTCATGCTTAAATGTTTTCTTGACTGAATAATACTAACAGCTAAAATAGCACACATGTTGCAAGTTATTATTAGGTGGAGTGAATTTAAATATTTAACATATATTTATATATGTATAATTTATTTCCCAGATTGAATTTATGCATTTACAATAAGGCAGGAACTGGAGGTTGCATTCATAAATACACAAATACACACACATTCTCATACATAAGTATGTATATATAAATTTATTTATTTCCATTGTAAGAATGAATGAATTGTAAATTTATTTACAGAACATTATATTTTGTGTTTTAATTAAAATATGACAATCTGCCATCGTTAGTGTGTGGTGCAAATACATATGAACTGGATAAAGATGAATGAGGTATAAATATCTACATTGTTTCGTATATATATTCGTATGTATGTATGTATGTATGTATGTATGTATGTATGTATATATCTATGAACACACATACGTTAATCGGAAAATGTTGGCAAGCATTATCATTACCAGTGTGGCAAATGTAGTGTGAAACAATTAGACCCGAAAGAAACCTTTTGTTAGATGTCATGTTCCTTTTTCCATAAGTGGATGATAATCCAGAAGGTGTACTAAATTTAACCAGTTGCCGGGAGATATGTTAGTAAGTCGCAGATACATCACAAAGGTTAGGTAGTATATCCAGAAATCAGTATATTTTAACAGTTGGGACCGGTCATTCGCAGTAAGTAACGTTTCTTCAATTCCTTTGTCCTTGCGACTGCAACAATGACCATTTAAGGGTGATCCGAGTCGACTTGCTTCATTACCTAGAACTCATTGACCCGTTAAAACTGACAACTGATCTCCAACTAAATGAAGAATATACATATGTACAACTGAATGAATCAATGTGTCCCAATTCTAACTGCCAAATATATATTTGATTATACTGGTATAAATAATAAATATTTCTAAATTTAAAAAAAATAAAAATCATAAATTTAATTGTTTCCGAAAATAATTGTCACACTGTTTATTGGTACAAGTAACAATGTATGTTGTGAAGGCATACTCTCTCCAAGGAAGTAGGAAACAATTGTTAAAAAAAATTAAAATGTCAAACATCAAAGGGAATGATGACAGACAACAGCGACTTATCGTCAGTCACAACAAAAACAACAACAACAGCAGAATCCAAAATAAAAATAAGTAAGAGTGCTATATTCGGCTATGCCGAATCTTATATACCCTTTACCTTTGCTGTGGATGCATAATTATGTCGATAAACACGCCATCTATTGATGAATTTGTTCGTAACAATATTAATACACTTTGTTTGATCAACGCCATCGGTTGATGAATTTGTTCGTAACAATATTAATACACTTTGTTTGATCAATGCCATCTGTTGATGAATTTGTTCGTAACAATATTAATACACTTTGTTTGATCAATGCCATCTGTTGATGAAATTATTCGTAACAATATTAATACACTTAGTTTTTTTGATGCAATTTTAAGAGGTTGTCTCGGATTTTTGCTCATATCTCCGTTATTTATGGACGGATTTTGCTAATTTTAAATAGCAAACTTCTCGAAAGCAAGTCTGACAGAATTATTAAAGATTTGGATCCCGAAGGTATCTGTGGACTTCAGAACATTGATTTCAACAAAATGACAGACAGACGGACATGGCTTAACAGACTCCGCTTTCTATAATGATCCAGAATATATATACTCGAAAAATTATATTGTGGAAATTACAAACGGAATGACAAACTTATATATACCCTTCTCATGAAGGTGAAGGGTATAAAAATGTAAAAAAAGTTAAAAAAAATAATAAGAATGAACAAAGACATTTGATATGATAAAATGGCTGCATTAGTTCTCTGCTCCACGTGCTCTCATCGTTTTTGACGTCGTCGGTGGCTCATAAAGAAAATAAAAAATCTTATTCATTCGCAACAAAATGTAACATACACGCTTTTTATATTTTACGGTTTTTTTACATTTTTAATTTAACACAAATTTAACATACAGCATCATGAATCATCTTCATTCCAAAACCAAGTTGGGAAAGTGATAAGAAACGTACGAATGAAAGATGGAAATGTGTGAAAAATATTACTTGTACATACATATCTTTTTAAATCGGGGGAGTTTTATTTATTTCGGTACCGAAAGAAATTATAATAAATGACAAGACACTGTCATATGTACATATGTATGTAAGATTCGTATGTAAATTTTTGCAAATTTTAAATATGGCACATCATCAGCTAAAGAGCAATAATAAAGGGATCGCAAACGACATGTTTGGATGCAGAAATAAAATCGTCATCATCAGCAGCAGCAGTTACACCTAAATAAAGTAAGACATGCATGTATGTATATATACATATGTATCTAAATCTATACGTATAAACACCCCTTTTTTATGGTTTACAAACAGAACAGGGGAAATACGCTTAAATTTGTATTCCGTTTTAAAGATATTTATGTACGTGTGTGGCATATGTATTGCTGTTTGTATTCCGTTAATAAAAATATTTACTTTGACAGTCAGCCGTCCATTGATTTTCTCAGCCGTTTCATTACTTCGTCTTGTTACTTGCCATGTAAATCATTGACAGAATTTGTGTTCAGGGTGTTTTATGTGCGAATTTGTGACGAGCATCAGCTAAGCGAACTAACAACGGAAATGAAGCCATGTTTCAAATTTTTCATTACATGTTCATTTTATTTAGTACATACATATAATGAAATTCAGGATTTTTTAATGTTTAGACAAGCAAAAATGTCGGTCAAGCCCAACCATATAATATCCTACACACAGTTAAAACAGTTTTTCAGAAATGAACGCTATATGGCAGCTATGAACTATTATGGACCGATCATTTATAAATTTAGCGACTTGACTTCTGTGCATATAAATATTTATTATATGTGAAATTTATTTGTGTTGAATTTTATTAGAGGATTTATGGTCGTTAAAGTGAGGCCTTTATATGAGAGCTATGACTAATAATGGATCGATCATAATAAAATTGGGCAGAATGAGACATATTTTTGTTGAATATTTTTATATTATAACATTTGCAAGAGAGTTATGCTCTTTAAAGCGATTCTCGGCAAAGGGCCTTACATGCGAGCTATATTCAATTATGCACCGATCTGCACGAAATTTTAAAATGTGATTAGGTTTCATGTAAAACTTATTTCAATCGGTATATGTTAAGGTGGGTTATTGGCGTTACAAGCATCAGCTTAAATCCAATATTCCTTTCCCACTATGGTGGTGTAGGGTATAATAATATATGAAACATTAAATGCGTATTGCTACCTTAACCGTAAAATACACAATAATGGATTTTTTTTAATAAAGGATTTTATTAAAATTTTAATAATTTATTTAATAACGGTAATTCTTTATACATTTAGAGGATATTCCAGGGATATGCTTTTATCATCGATAGTTTAAAAATATTTATTAAATTGTTACATGCAAACAAATCTGTCATTTATCGGTTAATATTAAAAACGGATTGTTTTGTATTAAAATGGACAAAGTCGATAAAGTGAAAACAAAGTTAACGACATTTTGCTATTTTCTTTAAATTTATTGTAGATAATACCATGAAAAGTAACAAGCTCTGTATGGACTCTGTTACACTGCCTTTGCAATGGAATTATTTAAATGAAAAGATAATTTTTGCCATAATTTAAAATTCAGCTTGGCAGGGTGCCAAAACACTTTAACAAATTGTAAACTCTACTGCACAGAAAGGTTATATAAATGAAAATTTTGTTCACTTGCTCTTTAGCTTAAATCACAACCACCAGTGTTGCAAGTATTGACAAAAACTGTGCTAAATCGAACTAATTAAATGACGAAGAAAGTTAAAGTTTTAGGTTTATATTCAGTTAAATTATTTTTTGAATTTTTTGAAAGGTGTTGTTAAAGGGTTTAAATCCTATTATAATCTATTGTGACGGCCACTCCATAACATAGACTTTGTTTTGCTTAAACATAGACTTAACATATTTGTATGTGTGTCTCATAGAAACAGAATTTATTCACTGACGTAGACTAACACTGGTTTTACGTTTCAATCCCTCAGTATTGCAATTTTACTAACACTTTTTCCTTGCTGTCAATGCCTGCAATTAATATCTTTCTAAAGGTACGGTCACACTTGGCAAATATTTGCCACAAAAGACCTAACATAGTTTTGAAGTCATTTATTTATTTAAAAAACAAGTAAGAAAGTATAATCGGTCAAGCCCGACAATATAATACCCTACACCCAGTATATGTATAAAAAAGTTTTTCAAAAGAAGATATTACTTATTATGAACCGATCATCCAAAAATTTAGTTCCATGCTTTCTGTGAATATAAATATTATGTATGTATGTTACATTTTATCTCGATGTAAATACTTTTAAAAGATTTATTGAGGTTAAAGTAAATTACGGTCTCTTATATGGGAGTTTCGACTAATTATGGACCGACCATTATAAAATTAGGTATCATCATTTCTGTATACATATACATGAAACTAATTTGATTTGAATTTTATTTGGATACAAACATTGTTAAGAAGTTCATGGTCTTTAAAGTGATTTTCGGAAGTAGGCTTTATATGGGAGCTACGACTAATTATGGACCGATCTTCACGAAATTTGTAGAGGTCTTTAGCTTCATTTACAACTCATCTGTGGTAAATTTTGTTGGCATACTTGCATAATTCAAACACTTATGATCGTTGAACTCCTATTTCGGAAGGACATTTGTAAGGGGGCAGTGAAATAATGAACCGATTTCCAACAGTTTCAATCCCATCCGTTCTTGGGCCGAAAAAATATCACGTAACAAATTTTATTGAAATATCTTCAAAATTGCGACCTGTACTCTACGCACAAGCTTTACATGGACAGCCAGCCAGACGGACGGACGGGCAGCTTTAAATCGACTCAGGAAGTGATTCTGAGTCGATCGGTATACTTTAAGGTGGGTGTTGGATCAATATTTCTGGGCATATATTTCAGCACAAATCCAATATACCCTCCCCACTATGGTGGTGTAGGGTATAAAAACTTCGTTTATTTTGGACAAAATACAACAAATATTTAGTCTTATTTTATTTGATGCTGTTTGATATTGCAAAACTCTTGTAAGAGTAAACAACGTAAAAAAAATGTTCTAAACAAGCGGTTACGCTTTTTTTAAGTAAATGTTTAGCATGTGTGACCATACCTTAACAGTTGTATAAAAAGCCTAGATTTATCCACGAAAATCATAAACCGGCAACACTATTTTCATATATTTAAAACAAAATATTTTTTATTACTTGGATCTGCACGCGCATGTACATATATGTACGTTGTTAAATACCCCAAGAGAATCTAAAATACAAACCAACATATGAATGTTTGTAAGTACTCGTACCTACATTTGTATGGATATTTACGTAAACACTTGTTATTTTCATATGTGAATGTATTTGTTACAATATACAATCACCACAAATGTCAGAATTAAAGTTGGCGAAAAAAAAAATAAGAAAATGAGTGAACAAACCGAAGAAAACTTACCTTCGCTAACGAACAAATAAAAATGTCATTTTACTGTCATATCTAGGAATAAAATTGTAATCAGCCACAACCAACGATCTATCCAAGGACCTACCAAAGCCAACACATGCAAATCAAAAAATACGTATGCATGTATAATACCAGGCTTTACTGACAATTACGAACAAATGACAAATTTCCCAATTTCCAAATTCTCTTGTATAGTCGACCATATTTTTCTTTAAATATTCAGTATTTAGATCTTAGATCTGTATATAAAATAATGTTGTCTTCAATATGGTTAATTATCTATGTATGTATGTATGTATGTATGTATTTAAAACTAGTTAATTGAATACATATTTAATATTTGTTGTTGGATTGTACAGGAAATATGTATGTATATGTATGTACATTTGTGAAATTCGTTCGCTTCATATCTTATGTTCTAATCACTTTGTCCTATGGGTTATGATACAATATTGAGATAGAATGTTATTCACACCTTAATGTAGGAAATAAGTTTATTCACATATGCTGTAAATCTGTATTCATGTGATTTCTCATGTACATATTTTATCATACCTCATATTTTATGTAATATGAGGTCTCATATATCTACTATATGTATGTAGGTATATATGTACATATATTTAATTCACCCAGAAATAACTAAATACATAGGCACAAACAATTTATTTAATATCCACATACATATAAGAACAGAACAGAAAAATTATTCAAGAAAAAACGGAGCAGTTGGTAAAGCAACAGTAGTTCGGCAAGAATATCAAGAAAACTTTAGCACAGACATGTGTAAACAAATAGCAGTGATAAAATTGAACGGAACCCGATATGATGTAGTAGAAAATGACATTTCCTCGATATACAAATCGAGCCCATCTTATTAATGGTGCTGACCAACGCTATTACTGTGGTTATTCGCGATCTGTAATGTCGCTTAGGCCGATGGCATTGCCTTTTATTCTCAACTGTAAATAGCTGTGCAAATGACTACATGCATAAGCACAGGTTTCTGAAAGAGCTGAAGTAAGCTAAAATATTAAGTCCTCGAGCGCATATAAAGCCAATAGGAATTACAAGGAAACAGTCAAAGCAGCAACCGCATTATTTCAGCTGCTCGATTATCGACAGCTCTATTGGACTTTAGAAATCACAAGAAATATTATTTTTATGTGTATCAATTGGTGGTTCATAAGTATTCAGTCGCTTGTTTTACATGAATTTTAAAACATTTATATGGCCAGATTAAATGGCATCAATGCTTAAATCAGAAAATGATTGATAATTAAAACATTGTTAAAAAGAAGTTAAAACTTAAGTTTTAAGAAATTAATTTTAACAAATTAGGTTCAAATTCATTAAAAAATGACTAACAAAGTATACATGTACATACTCGTAAAAAAATAGATCTTCATCTAAAATACAAAATAATTTAACATCATTTCATTCGCAAGCCTCTAGAAGATGCGACCTATGCCAAACAAAAAAAAAAAAAAGAAAAAAAAAACACAAACATACATATATACATAATAAATAAATGTATTCAGGTTTTCGAGACGAAGTCTTGACATGAATACGAAAAAACTGAAGAAAAGGAGGCAACATGTAAATAGAAATTAATAAATAAAAATGATAATTACAGCAAATTTCGCACCACCAGGTAACTCTGGTTAAAAGATTGATGTTTGTCTGTTGGCTAGCTGGCACTGCAGTGGTGCAGAGGGTTAGAACGCAAAGAATTCTGATGAGAGAAAGTGGTGTTTCTCGAAACATATGTAAATTCAACAACCCAGGTTTGAATCCCAGCCAAAAAAAGTATCAATAAAATTTTAAAAAATTTTAATAACACAAATTTTTCAAGTTGTAAAACAATTCCTACCTTCAGTAAAAATAATTTAATGAAAATTAAATTTAATAAACTCGAGCCTAACTAAATAAATATCAAAAATTAAAAATTAACAGTTCAAATAAAATAATAATTGTTCTTATAAAACACAAAGAAAAATTTTATTCTTTTTATATTCTCAGAGTATTTGTTTGTATTTACTCATTCTTGCTTACTATAAGTAAAGTAAAGTAAACATGTTTTTTGCTAATATACTGTAGTATTTTGCAAGGTTCTTAATTTACAATATGGGTATTTTAAGAACTAAAGGCAAGCAATGGTTATGGTTGTTTAATTTGTCTTTTTTGCAGATGATTACTTAAAGTAAAAACTACATACATATTACTTTGTTTAACCGTTATTTATATTTGGTCTATTTTGGTAACTCTTGTAGTTTTAATGTAGTATTGTTGAAACAATTATATTAAGATCAGAGTAGGGCTTAGAAGTTGAAATATCTAAGTTATTTTTATTTTGTTTTAATAAAATTTAATTAATCGTTAGTGGAAATTCCAAAAAACGTAACTAATTTTTTAAAAAAATGCCTAACTTAAGCCAAAAATGCTTAGTACAAAAATGTCTATGAAAAAGTTGCAGTTTTTATTATTTCCGATAAAAATACAAAGACATTTTAATTAATAAAAATATTGGGATTTAATTCTATAATTCTATTTTAATATGCAACATTACATATTTTGCATTTCAACTAACGATATGCTTTTTGTTTTT